>JABWPP010000050.1:204844826-207564826 GCA_016920855.1 Puya raimondii | reverse complement strand
AGTCGGGAAACGCGTGTTTTTAGTCGTGGGGGGGCTGATTTCGGAGGGGGGGGCGACTTGGCTTTGTCGTTTAGGGTCGTTGGCTGTTCCTCATTGCTGTCCCGAAGTTCCGAGGGGGGGACAGGGATGGGGGGTGGTTTTAGGGGTTCCGGTACCAAATTGGCATTTTTTTTGGGTGGGGGGGGGGGGTTCGGGTGCGTTTGTGTTCGTGGTGGGGTGAGGGGTGCTCGCTGTCCCGTCACTTGGTTTTGTGTTGTTTTTTGGGGTAACAGCGAGGGACTTGGTTGGCTGTTTGGTACCCCTCTGGGGGGGGGTTTGTGTGGTTCGGGGGGGGGTCCCGGTGGGGTTTCCGGGGATCGTTGGTTTGGGTTGTGAGAGGGGGGGTGTTTAGCGTCGACTTGGTGGACCTTGACCCTGTGAGTGGGGGTCGTAGGTCCTGTGTGGTTCCCGAGAGCCGTCGGTGTTAGGCTTGATCTTACCTACAGGTGGGGGGGGGATCCGGAGTCGGGGGGTGGACTACGGTGATACCTTTCTATCCCTTCTTGGGGGGTTGCATTTCAGTTATTAGTTTTTTAGTTGACTTGGGGGTTGACTTTACTTATGTGTGGGGGGATAGTAGAGTAGTTGTGGTTTGCATGATTATTGAGACGACCCAGTTGGTCGGTAGTGATCGCCTGTTGTTTGGGGGGTGATCCTCGTTTGTGTTTATAGTTTTTCTGTTGGGGGGGGGGGGGTTGTGGGGGTTCTGTGGATTGAGCATTCGGGGGGTCGATCGTCACAGCTCTTCTAGCACATCATGTTGAGACGGGTCTGATCCACCGCCTGGGGGTGTTGGTTTTTCCCGGAAAAGGGTCGTTGAGGGGGGGGGGTTGGTTGTGAGCCTTTTTGCGTTGGTGGAAGGTTGAAGGTTGGGGGTGCCGAGAGATGGGGTGTGACAGTGCCAGGGATACGTCCCGGGGGGGGGGGTTTGGGTTTGGGGGGGTGGTTTACTTTGTGATTATCTCCATTGATGCATATACTAGGGCTGTACAGTAGCATAGTTGTTTCAGTTGTATGTCAGCCTCATACTTACTTGTGGTACTGTATATCTTATGGGGTTTTGTTGACCCTTGTGGGTGTGGGTGGTGTACACATTTCGGGGTCGTTTGCGGTACCCACTGGGGGGGGGGACATGGGTTTTTACATGTTCTCACCCCCCGCCCTCATTGTTGTTTTCAGGGGGGGTGGTGGGGGGGTGGTGGAGTCGGGACGCAGCGAGGCACGCCTAGTTAGTGGTACTAGAGGTCTCGACCTGTGATGGGATTTGGTTATTACCCTGATCCTCTATCAGTTAGTTATGGATGGGGTTGTTCGGTTACACTGTGGTTGTTTTATCTAGGGTTATATTTTGGGGGGGGTTTTGCATGGTTAGATCTCGTGATTTTGGTTTATTTTCCATGTGAGGATGTTTTTTCCATGTGAGGATGTGTTTTTTTGATGGGGGGTTTTTAGGGATCTATAATTGTGGCTTTATATTTGCGCATCTTGGTTTTTTTTACCCCTGTGGTAGCGTTTTTTTTGGTAAAGGTTTCCGTGTGGGGTGGGGGGTGTGTTTTTTTGATTTTCGATCGATCGACGGGGGTTTGTGATTTCAAAAGAGAGTTCTCGTGTGGAGAACGATTTTCAAATGATTCTTGAATGTTTGATATTAGGGTTTCAAAATAAAGCTTCTGGGTAAGGAGCAATTTTTCTAGAATGATCTGTTGTTTGTGCATTTGCATGGGTTCGCCTAAGGACCTGCTTAGATTCATACAGGTTTAAGGACGGTTAGGGGGGTATGAATCATGTTTTGTAATGTGATTGTTTGTGTGGTGTGGGGGTTGAATGGTGGTTGTGATCCTGTTGTCTCCTATTCATTGGAGTGAGGTCGGCGAGAGAAGGGTCTTAGGACCGGATGTGTTGCGTGAAGCGGAGGAAAAAGTCCGCTTGGCACGTGAACGCTTATCGACGGCGCAATCCAGACAAAAGAGCTATGCGGATCGGCGTCGACGAGATTTGGAATTCGCGGTAGGAGACCGCGTCTTCTTGAAAGTGTCACCCATGAGAGGGGTGAAACGATTTGGTGTTCGGGGTAAGTTGAGTCCCCGTTACATTGGACCTTTTGAGGTTTTGGAGCGTGTAGGATTTTGGGCATATCGGCTAGCTTTGCCGCCAAAACTTGCGGGGATACACAATGTGTTCCATGTATCGACGCTCCGCAAGTACATGTATGATCCGGCGCACGTCCTTGAGTATGTGCCTATGGAGCTACATGAGGATATGACTTATGAGGAATTTCCCTTGTGTATCATGGATCGCGAGGTGAAGGGTTTGAGGAACCGTGAAATTATTTATGTAAAGGTACAATGGACGAATCACGGTGAGCGAGAAGCTACGTAGGAATTGGAAAGCTCAATGAAGGAGCGGTTTCCTTACCTCTTCGCTGAGTCCAGCTGAGGTATGATTTAGTTTCGCGGCCGAAACTCTCTTTAAGGGGGGAGGAATGTAGCACTTTGAATTTCGGTGAGTTGTATCGTACTTTACTAAATTTGATAAAGTTCGATTGAAGCCGATAATGGCTGGTGTGGAATTGGGTTCCGAAGGTTTCGGAACATTGTGGGTGCGAGTGGAAACCCGGAAATCAAAAAATTTTGAAAAAGGGACCAACTGGAGCAAAACTGCTCACGGGGTCCGGACCGTGAAAGCTGGGGTCCGGACAATGAAGTCCGCGGGCAGCCACGGTCCGGACCCGGATGTAACGGTCCGGACCCGAGCTGGTTTCCGAATTGGGGTGCGTACGGGTTCCGGACCCTGATGCCAAGGTCCGGACCCGGCCTGCGCGGTGGACTGTCACCTGTGCGGGGTCCGGACCCCACTTGCAAGGTCCGGACCCGGCTGAGGCAGAATGCCCAGTGAGGGGTATTTTGGTAATTTCGCAGTGAATGGGTTATGTAGGGGGGGCTGAGGTCTCTCCCCTCATTCCTTCTTCACTTTTCTCTCATTCCCTCCCCCTCTCCCTCACTTTCTCTCTCTAGAGATTTCTCCAAAGCTTGGAGAAGTGGTGGATTGGAGCTTGGAAAAGACTTTCAAGGTGCAAAGAAGCTTCTTGGTGCAAGAAGAAGCTTGGGAGCTAGGGCTTTGAGGTGAGTTCTTGTGATTTAGGGTTTAAACCTTGGATTTAATCTTTCAAGATGAGGTTTTTGGAAATCCTAGGCAATCTTAACCACAAAAGGTGGAAGATTGGCCATGAAATCTAGGGTTTGGCTTGCATGCATGCAAACCTAGGTAGATTTGGAGCTTTTGCCATGGGAGGTTCTAAAAATGTTTGGACCTTCGGGAATTGCAATTGAGGCATAGGAAATCATGTTAGAACACTTGATTTCAAGTATTGAGTTGATTTAAGGGTTCGTAATGATTAACGAACTATTTTCTTATAGAAGCTTGGGTTGAAGGAAGAACTCAAGGCTTGGACACTTATGGGCTTGAAGAATACAAGAATTCGGAATCTCTTGAGGTGGGTTTGTGTTTACCGAAGTGATTAGGTCACTTCCATGTCTAGGGTAAATATCTATTTAAAAATAAAATGGTATGTGTTGTGAACCCTAGAACTTGCATGTTGGCAAAGATGAAAATCATGATAGGTAGAGCCATGAGCTCCTATTGCATGTTATAGAATTCAAGTACATTTCTATTATCTATACTTGTTACATAGTTGCATGTATGATTGGAACCTAGCGTCATGGAACCTAGTGTTATTGAACGTAGGTTGGACATGAGATTGGAACCTAGCATCATGGAACCTAGGTTGAGAATGAGAAAGTAAACCTAGTGTCATTGAACATAGGTGAGACTTAGTGACTAGAACCTAGGGTCACGAGACTTAGGTTGGCAAGTGTAAAATGTGAACAAATGGGATGTGCGACGATTTTGCTATCCCAGGTATGCGACGATTTCGCTACCCATGCCATGAGTTGGCGGTGTTGAGACAGGATGTGCGACGAGGTTGCTATCCCGGGTATGCGACGAGTTCGCTACCCATGCCATGAGTTGGCGGTGTTGAGATGGGATATGCGACGAGGTTGCTATCCCGGGTTGCGACGAGTTCGCTACCCGTGCCATGAGTTGGCGGTGTTGAAATGGGATGTGCAACGAGGTTGCTATCCCGGGTATGCGACGAGTTCGCTACCTGTGCCATGTGATGGCGGTGTTGAGATGGGGTATGCGACGATTTTGCTATCCCGGGTATGCGACGAGTTCGCTACCCGAATTTGGAGGTGACAATTTCACTCCTTGGATGTTGGAACAATTATGGTGAGACGGCGATTCCGAAACCATAAGTAAATGACAAGTAGTTGAACTTGGTCAATGTGAAATATAGGATGAACCTAGGAGAGAATGAAAATTTACATTTCATTTGGTTGCATCCTTTGTGTTGATTTACAAGCATGTAAATATTTCTTGCATAGTTATTTGTGAACTAACTTATGCATATGGTGTTTCTTTGGACCTGGTGGGTCGAGCTTCTCTCTTGGGTGGCCTTACCCACTGGGAACTATGTTTATAGTTCTCACCCCACGTTTTTCAGGTCCTTCCGCGAGTGAGGCGGCGGAGCGAGGCAAGGGTTTAGCTCTCTAGATAGCGGCCCTTCCATTTTGGTGATACATAGAGTTGTACCCCTAGTCTTGGACTTGGATAGTATAGGGGTTTGCATTGATTGTATGCAACTTGTATATTCCATAATTTTGGAACATGATGTATGGAATGAAAATGAAAGAAAAAAAAATTTTGGGCATGTATAATTGTGCAATGTGATGTAATAGAAGTAGAACTTCTTTATGTTGATGCTTTCCTTGTGCAACTCTTGTACTCCGTCCTAGTTGGAACCTCGTGGATAAGCTTGTGTTGTGACGCCTTGGGCGGGTAGAAGAGGCTCTATCCGTTCGGCAGGTCTGGGGCATGCGCCTGTACGGTTATCCTTTCCACCTAGTTGGTGTTAAAGGCCCGACGGGGCGTGACAGAATCGGACTCTGAATTGCGCCGTTAAGCCGTTCACTCTCTGCAACAAAAACCCAAAACCCTAAAATACATATTAAATACACAATATATACTATATATATACATATATAAATACCTATACATGTACACATATATGTAAACAGCTCAAATACACAGTAAAGGGAGGGAAAAGCACAGAATTCAAATTTTACAACAATTTAAAAATTCGAATTCTCACAAGGAAACCCACGAAAAGGAAAAAAGGAGGCGGGATCTTACCAACCAACCCGTCTGGGCACGACAGAGATAGCGACATCCCCACTCTGCCCTTGTCTTGGCAAAGATGGAGATAACGGCGGACCGCAATGGCGGAGACGGAGCAGGAGAGGGAGAAGGCGGAATGACGGAGGAAACGAAAAAAATGAAGTCCCATACAGCGTCGTCCGCATTAATGAGCGAAAAGACTGTATGCATTAAATAACATTTAATAAATTATGGATCCCACAACTACTATTAAATGACAACTTGCGGAGCCCACAACTACGAGAGACAGACAAACGGGTTCCACAGCCCACGGGATGCAGATAGCGCTCACAACCTCTTTAAGGGTTCACAATTCATATAGTTTATAAATTTTAAACACACCCTTTGTTATAAAAGCAATTAGGGTTGGCAACCGAGCGAGCCAGCTCGTGTTCGACTCGCGTTCGGCTCGATATTTGGCTCGCTCGAGCTCGGCTCGAAATTAAATGAGCCGAGCTTGAACAGAAAAAAAAAAGCTCGAAATTTATTTCAAGCCGAGCTTGAGTATTACTAGGCTCGTTCGAATTAGGCTCGAAAAGCTTGAATATATATATATATATATATATATATATATATATATATATATATATATATATATATATATATATATATATATATATATATATATATATGGCCTTTTTGCATAAAAAATCCACTAATTTTGAGCTTTTGCAAAATTGGGCCGCATTTTTCGATTTTACAGATTCGGTCCGGATTTTCAGCAAACTGACCAAAATACCCTTCTTACTTTTTCTCACTCCTCTTTTTTTCTCTCTCCTCTTTTTTTTTTTTCTCTCGCTCTTTTTTTTTCTCTCCGAACGGCGGAGGCGGAGGTGGAAACGGCCCGCCTCTCGCCCTCGCCCGCGCACCCCCACCATCCTCGCCTCCGACCCCGCCGAGGCCGCGCCTCGCCGCGACTCTTTTTTTTTTATAGTTACACTCCGGCGAGGGCGATGGGTCGTGACAAAAAAAATTGTAAAAAAAAATAAAAAAATAAAAAAAAAATTGTTTCTGAAAAGAACAAAAAATAGAGAAAAATAAAGAAAATGATGAAATTGCACTGTTAAAAAAAATTACACTGTTTTAAAAAATATTTACACTGTTTTAATGAATGTTGCACTATTTAAAAAAGAAATTACACTCTTTTGAGATAAATTTACACTCTTTAGACCAAATTGCACTATTTAAAATAATGTTGCACCATTTTTTTCTTTACTTCTTCCTTGTTCCTCCACTCTCCATCCTCATCCCCCTTCTCTCTCTCTTTTCTCACACTCTAAAATAATTTTTTGAACCGATGCGGTCGAAGCCGGAGGAGGAGGAGCGGCCATAGTCGTGGGGGTCGAAGAGGTAAACGGAGAGGAGGGAGAGGGAGGCGTCGGAGGTGGCGCGCGGGGCGGTGGTGGGGTGGGCGCGCGCGCAGAGGGCGCGGCGAGCGCAGGGGGCGCGAGCGCCGGTGGGAGCGCAGGCGCGGTCTCCCTGCGCCCTCTCCCCCCCCCCCCCCCGGGACGCGCCCCCTAGGGGTGCGTGCGCGGGCGCAGGGGGCGCAGGGATGCGCCCCCTGCGCCCACCGGGGGGCGTGCGGGGGGCCCAGGCCCGGGCCAGGGCGGGCGGGCGCAGGGGCGGGGGGCCCAGGCCCGGGCGGGCGGGGGCGCAGGGGGCGCGTCCTCTGCGCCCCCCTACGCCCCGCGCCCGCGCCTCCAGGGGACGCAGGGGGCGCGTCCCTTGCGCCCCCCGCGCGCCGTGCCCTCGCCGCCGACGCTCTACTCCCGCTCGCCTTCGAGATCCTTACCCGCGGAAAGATGGACGGAAAATAAAAGTACAACGAATATATAAAATAGTACAATTAACGTGCAAAATGATGACAAATAGTGTAACGAAGATCAAAATAGTGCAACTAAGGTGTAAAATAGTGCAACTAATGTGTAAAATGGTGCAACTAAGCTCGGCCGCTACGTTGCACTATTTTAACCTTAGTTGCACCATTTTGACCTTCGTTGCACTATTTTTCATTTGTTTACACCTTCATTGCATCATTTTACACATTCGTTGTACTTTTATTTTTCGTCCATCTTTCCGCGGGCAGGGATCTCGAAGGCGAGCGGGAGTAGGGTGTCGGCGACGAGAGCAGCGCGTCGGCGGCGAGGGCGCAGCGGGGCGCGGGGCGGCGGGGGGCGCGCGGGGCGCGGGGCGCGGGGCGCGGGCGCGAGGCGCGGGGCGCGGGGGCCGCCCTCGCGCTGGGGCCGCAGGGGCGTCGGCGGTGAGGGCGTCGGCGGCGAGGACGCGGCGGGGCGCGGGGCGCAGGGGACGCGCCCCCTGCGCCCGCCCGCCCGGGCCCGGGCCCCCGCCCGTGCGCCCGCCCCGCCCCGGGCCCGGGCCTGGGGGGCCCCCGCCCGCCCCCCCCGGGGCGCAGGGGGCGCTCCATGCGCCCCCTGCGCACGCGCCCCCAGGGGGCGCCCCCTGCGCCCCCTGCGCCCGCGCACGCGCCCCTAGGGGGGGGGGGGCGTCCCGGGGGGAGAAGGGGTGCAGGGGGACCGCGCCTGCGCTCCCACCCGCGCCCGCGCCCCCTGCGCTCGCCGCGCCCTCTGCGCGCGCCCACCACCGCCCCGCGCGGATTCCGTCCTCCTCCTCCTCCTTTGAGGCTTCCTCCTCGTCGTCGTGCTCCTCCTCCCCGCCTCCCCCGGATTCCGAGTGCTTCCTCGAGATCCGCCGCACGCCGCGCGTCCTGGAGAGGGAGGTGACCGGATCGAGTTTGGTTGGGAAGAAAGAGTGCAAAGAAATAGTGCAACGGGGAGAAATGGTGCAACGAGGAAGAAGAAGAGAAAAAGAAATGGTGTAATTTTCATCCAAATAGTGTAATTTTAGTCTAAAAAGTGTAATTTTTATCTTAAAGAGTGTAATTTATGTCTCAAAGTTATTTAAAACAGTGTAAATTTTTTTAAAAATAGTACAACATTATTTTAACAGTGCAATTTTATCTTTTACTTTCTTCTTCTATGATTTTTGATCTTTCCTGTAGAAAAAAATATTATTTATTATTATTATTATTTTTTTTTTCTCTTTACAATTTTTTTTGGGCACGACCCACCGCCCTCGCCGGAGTGTAACTATTTTTTTCCCCTCCCTCGCCGGCGTGCTTCTTGGCCCCAAGAAACACTTCTTCGTCGCCGGCGGCGGCGGCGGGGACGGCGGGTGGAGGAGGGTCGGAGAGGTTAAAAAAAAAAAAAAGAGTCGCGGCACGGCCTCGGCGGGGTCGGAGGCGAGGAGGGCGAGGGTTCGCGTGCGAGGACGAGGGCGTGAAGGGCAGAGGCGAGGTGGGCCGTTTCCGCCTCCGCCTCCGCCTCCGCCTCCGCCGTTCGGAGAGAAAAAAAAAACGAGGAGAGAGAAAAAAAAGAGGAGAGAGAAAAAAAAAAAGAGGAGAGAGAAAAAGTAAGAAGGGTATTTTGGTCAGTTTGCTGAAAATCCGGACTGAATCTGCAAAATCGAAAATAGCGATCCAATTTTGCAAAAAACCCAAAACTAGTGGATTTTTTATGCAAAAAGGCCTATATATATATATATATATATATATATATATATATATATATATATATATATATATATATATATATATATATATATATATATATATATATATATATATATATATATATATATATATATATATATATATATATATATATATATATATATATATATATATATATATATATAGAGTAGGGCTATTGTGCTATTAATAGCACAATAGCCCTTGTGCTATAAAGTTTTTAGCCACCCATCAATTTTGATGGGTGGTTGGGATTAGAGAGAGGAGAGAAATTGGTGAGAAATTAGATGTCTCAATTTCTCTTCTTTTTGAATTTCTCACCAATTTCTCTCCTCTCTTTAATCCCAACCACCCATCAAAATTGATGGGTGGCTAAAAATTTTATAGCACAAGGGCTATTGTGCTATTAATAGCACAATAGCCCTACTATATATATATATATATATATATATATATATATATATATATATATATATATATATATATATATATATATATATATATATATATATATATATATATATATATATATATATATATATATATATATATATATATAGTCCGGCTACTATATTATCGATAGTATCAAGCGCTTTGTGCTTTGAGTTTTCTGCCGTTAGATCTATCTCTTTGATCATTTCCACCCTTAGATCATATTCAACCAACCACCCACTCAACCTTAGGGGATCACTATCATCCTAACCGCACATCCCTTCATCCAAGGGCCGAAAACCTAACAATACCAAGCCCTTAGTACTATTAATAGTATAGCCTAATCCTATATATAGGCTAAGGCTACTATACACTTATGAGTATAGACCCTTTTATATATAAAATTAAAATTATGCTGGAATACTATTAATAGTATTTGAGCTCTTTTGCTATCGAGTTTTTAACCCTTAGATGAAAAATTGTAGGGTTAGGATGATAGTGATCCTCTAGGGTTTAGTGGTGGTCCCCCTAGGGTTGAATGGGTGGTTGGTTGAATAGTATGATCTAAAAGGTGGAATTGATTAAAGTGTAGATCTAACGACTAAAAAATCGATAGCAAAAGAGCCCAAATGCTATTGATAGTATTCCAACCAGACTCTATATAATTATATATAATATATATTTTAATTATATATAATAATATATATTATGTATTTTAATTATATGTATATAGAGTTTAGGTTATAGGGCATATTTACTGGCCCATAAAATTAAATCAGCAAAATCCTACTCTAATTGCTCTCTCTCTCTTTTTCACTTGCTTCCTGAGTTGCTTCCCCTATTTTTTTTAATATTATAATATCGTATTTCATGCATTCATTTTGTATGTTGAATTATTAGACATTCTTTATATCAAATTCTCAATAATATTTTATAAAAGTTAAATTATAAATTATATGATGTTAAAAATTTTAAGCAATCGTTTAAGGCTCGAGCTCGCTCGACTCGAAGTTAGGCTTGCTCGAGCTCGGCTCAGATTAATTTCAAGCGAGCTTGAGCCTAAATTTAGGCTTTAAATTAATTTCAAGCCAAGCTTGAGTCCCCCCCCCCCACCCCCCCATAAAAGCAATCGTTGGACTCAAAACCCTAATAAGACCGTCGCTCGCGACTGCTGCTTCCTCTCTTTTTTGGCCCCCCTCGCCGTCCTCTCCGCCGCACGGCGCCCTCCAAAAAAGAAAAAAAGAGAAAGAAACCCTAACTAACTAATCACCATGGCGTCCAGTCTGGACTTCCGCTTCTTGGACGAAGGCCTCGGCGGTGCGAAGAACAAGCGGAAGCGGGTGGAATCCGAGGTCGCCCAGGACGGCGACGACGGCGGCCGAGTCTCCTCGTCCATGGACCTCGACGCTGGCGGCGGCGGCGCGCCGCCGTGGAAGCGGGCCGCTCTGCCCTCTCTGGAGGACCCGGACAAGCCCGCCTCCTTCGGCCGCCCCACGTACGACGGCGTCATCGCCGGCAGGGTCTCCGGCCGCAAGTGGAAGCAGGCGCGCGCCCACCGCGCTTCCGCCCTCGCCGCCTCCCGCCGCGGCAAGTCGCTGGAGCTGCGCACCATCGAGAAGGAGACGAAGCGGGCGTATCGGGAGCGCGTGGCCGAGCTCAAGGAGAAAATCCGGCAGAGCAAGCAGAATAAGAGGAAGGCCAGGGAGGAGAGGGAGAAGAGGAAGCAGGAGAACATCCTCAGATCCGGCACCAAGTTGCAGAAGATCACCAACCCCAAGACCCTCAAGAAGATCGCCAAGTCTAAGGACCGGAAGCTCCTGAAAGTGGTCCCCGATGAGCTGCTGAGGAAACACAAGAAGAAGAACGAGGACCAGTGAAAATGTCCCTTGGTGAAGCCCGATCAACCTTATCCTTCTTTCAATTTTGTGTTATCATGACTCCTGAGAGAGTTTAGTTTCCTGTGTTATTGCTAGTTCTAACTCGCATGCGGGATCTGGGTATTTTACAGTTTCTAAAAAATTATAATATGTTGGCCTGAGCAGCACTTCTTTAAATTGTTCGATAACGCTTTGTATATCTGTGTAGTAGAACTGCTACCTTAGCATGCGCCTTACAATTTAATAGCGCCCTTTTCCTCACCCTCACCCTCACCCTCGTGAACATCTAGGCTTTTGGGGCAAAATCTAGTTGTTTGAAGTTGGCGTCTAACAGAATGCCTTATCTTCGCAAAAGTTGCGATTTGCCATTGTTAGGACTTAGGAGAGTATTGTTTATGGATTTTTGCGGTGCAAGTTTGGAAGTAGTTTGGGAAATATTTGAGTTCTCAAGTTCCTCCTTCCTTGAAGGACCTTGAGCTGAGTTCTACACGGTTATCATTTTTAGAGGTTCAGTAATTGTGACTTTGATCATTTGATGATTTTTTTTTTGATTTTCATATATATAATTGTCGTGGAATTTTTTTTTTTGTTTTACATGTATGTAGCATTGTTAATATTTTTAAGTAAATTACACTATTGGTCACCAAACTTTTAGTGAAATTTCGTTTACGTCGGTGAACTTTACTTTATTTCAATAAAGATATTGAACTTTAAATATTTTGTCTTAGATTATTTCTTAAGTTTCAACTAATTTTTTTTAATGAAATTATGATGTGACGGCCGGTTTAGCTATCAAAAAATAGCTGCAACATCTCACAATTATTATTATTGAACTATGGCATCACGTCGAAGAAGTGATTCGACAGGTAAATCAGTAGTTAGATAGTCTCCAAGAAGTTAATTAGTAGTTAATAGAATAATTTAACTCTACAAATACTGAAAGTTATGAAATTATTAATAAAAAAGGTTATTTTTTATTAGGGGCTTTTGCTTATTTACCCATTACTGCTATTCAAAATGTTCAAATTTACCCTTGAATTACAAAAATATCCTTTTAAAATCCAATCCCATTAGTAAACCCTAGGGGAAATGGCTATATTTGAAGGGATTTTTTAAAATCAACAGGAATATTTTGATCTCCAAGGGTACTTAAGATATTTTTGAAGTTTTGAAGGGCATATTAGATATTATCCCTTTTTATAATGTACATAAGGCTACTTTATAGTTTTTGTTTCTTTTCATATTTTTTTATTTTAATTTTTTCAATCTTAAAATCTTAATAATTATATATCTTAATTGGCTGAAATATTACCTACCCGCCGCGAAGCGCGGGTCCTTAACTAGTAAGCATTAATGGTGGCATGTTGCAAGTCTTCATCTTTTGAAGATCTTTGATAATCAAATTATAAATATTTTTCTTGACAGACTGAATTTAGAATGTTGGAGTCGGTGGCTTTCTTCTTTCTTTATTCCTTTTTTTTGTACATCATATTCAAATCCATAGGAGCTTTAAACTATTCAAACACTACAGTTTAGTGATTCATTGAACTTGTGAATATGTGAACACTACACTATTGGAGCACTGGTTTTGCTGGAAATTCTAGTTTTTCTCGTTTATTTTAGTGATTTATTTTATTTATTAAACTAGTAAATATGTGAGTATGATTACATTAGAGAGAGTGTAATAGAAGTTAAATTAATAAGTTTGGCTAAGTTGGACATTGAAGTGTTAACTATCACATCGAAATTATAGAAGGGAAATTTGTGTTCAAGCCACTGGATTTCAAGATAATTTTGAAAAGAGCCCGTAACTTTGGGTCTTTTGAATTCATTCCCTTAGTGTTATGTTCTTTTTCCCCATAGAAGTTCCTGTTGAGCATCTTCTAGTAGAATGTAAGAACTTTTGTTCTGAAAGAGCTGAATTTAGCGTACAAGCGATCGACCCATCGCATAATGAAAATGTAGGATGTGGACAGTTATGAATTGAGCGGTCCACATGCTGTTTATTTAAGAAAAATATATTTTTTGGCATTGCAATGTTATATTCATTGAAATTTCTAGTTTATTTAAGAAAAATACTGAGAGAAAAATACTCGAAGTACTACATGAACCGATGAACGATAATCAAAATAAATTTTCAATATCATGTATATCATAATTGATAGTCTGAGTGTTTAAGTAGCGAAAGATTGGTATATCATGCTAAATTTATATCTATTTATACTCTAAGATAGTTGATTTAATTATTGCAACTTACTGCTTAAGGACAATCATTGTCTAATACCTTTCAGTTTTGCTCCTTTGTTATTTTTGTCGCGGTAGTTGAAATATTCTCATGCTTAGATCGCTCTCTCTACAGTCCTGAGTTCATAGAACTTCATGATTGCTGCCTGCTTGCTCTCTCTAACTGATTTAAGAATGGCATATTCTGTATTATGGTATATTCTTACCGCACATGTTTGATTGTTCGTCATAATACAGTTGTTTTTACATGTTGATTTCTGGTGCCAATTGTCACTAGATTGAGAGTTTGATTGGCTTGATGGAGTTGTAAAATGCTGTGTTGCTAGAGATGCTTCTAGTTGGATATGCACGTTTGCAGCTCCGTCTACTCTTTCTCGCTGTAACTGTAACTTCCTTTTTTTGCTTTTTGGTTTGGTTGTGTGCAGTTGATGTTGGATTTGTCAATTTTCTCTCTTTATATATTGGGTAGTGAGTCTATCCTTTAGTTATTACTCTTTTTTCTTTGAGCATTGGGCGGAGGGGTGAGATTTACCCCCTGCGGGGTGCTTGTTTCACTAATTTGTAACACTTTGGAAATGCTTCACATTTTCTATTCCAAGTGATAGTATTGTCAGCTTGCAACTTGGGCTGGAAGAACATAAGGCAATGTGAATTCTTGTTAGCGAGGAAGAAATCTCATCCAATTGGGTATGCCGATAAGAAAACTTTCCACCTCATGATGATTTAAGATGCCTGCTAGAGAAGCTTGTATGATTTCATCACTTGTCAATAAGTCCATTATATCCTTCTGTTACGAGTTGCTTGTCAACAATTTAATCATTTGAAAAGAAAATGCAGAATGTTTCTGAAATGTTTTAAATCAGTGAAACGAAATCGTAACTACTACTTTTCCGCTTGTATTCAATGGGTGTAGGTTGAGATGCAACTTCTGGGCCTTGATTTACGAGTCAAGTTCCTGGAACTGGATTTAACTGCTATACACCAAAGAAATTTTGTTGGGTTCGTATGTAGTTGGAGATGTTGCCTGCTAAATAGCCCCCTAGAGCATTGATTGTCATCTTTACTCCATTACTAAAGAGGATCTTTGATTCCCTAATATCATCACGTAAGAGAAATCCATCATCTGCCAGATTGTGGATATAACTTGCTTTGAAGCATTTGTTTTTCGAAGCAAACTTGTGATTTTAGTTATTTACTTTTTTGTGCTATGTGCTTTTCGATCTGGTCTCATTCTTTTCTAGGTGGGTATGGAGGTCGCTGTTCAGGAAAATTGTTGTTTGTGGGTTTAAGAAAACCTTTCTCCTTCCTACGTTCTCCTTTTTGAACTTTTTCATTTGCCTGGCAGTTTGGCCATCGTTTCTTGTTATATGTGGGTGAAAATACATATTCTTTGCTTAGACAACATTTATTAAACTGTTATCGATTGATGAAATCCTGAGCACAATAGTTTGGCGGTTTGGCCCACTTACTAGATATGTTAATTCATTACTAATAATCTGTTCCTCATAGTTTGTAATTGGTGCAAGAATGTAGTCTCAAATGTGTTTTGCAGCTTGCCTGTTCACTTTAAATGTAATCCTATCACGCATCTATATAATATCTTAATAAGTCGAGTCTAATGCTTATTTAAAATGGGTAAAAATTTATTGGGACCCCTCAACATAGATGTTTTCATTTTTAACTCATCTCGGTTTTGGGTTTTATTCTCATTCTGCTGTTACTGTTGATGATCGGTCTTGCGTAATGGCTATTACTGTGCATCGATTGATATCTTTTGTTTGATGAGCTCTTCCTCCTCGTAAAATTCACTACTAGATTTGAATGGAATCCATGTATATGTCTTTCTTGTTACTTTCTTGAACTTGGCATTTTATGTGAGTTAGTTCTGCTATATTGTGGGTTGTTGTCAAATCAATCTATTAAATGATCTGTCTATTATAAACATCAATGATACAATTCTTCATCTTTTGGGAAATTTGGACAACCTTAAATAATATCTCGTCTTGGTTGACTGATTGATGCACTTAGAATTGGAGTCATGGATGGACAATCTAACAGTTTATTTTAGTGAAACTGTAGACTAGTTTTGCCTGATTTTCTACTTTTTCCAGTTTTTTTTAGTGATTCATTAAATTTATGACTGAACTATATCAAGAACAGCCAATGACTATTGCATGACTAATCAGTAATTCGAAAAAATTATCAAATTAGCTGACCATTCACCTCCTTCTCCATATTGTAATGTTAACAATTCTTTTGGATAGCAACAACCATCCTTTGTATCTTTTTTATTTGTTTCTGTCACACCCCAGGACCGTCCGAAGGCTTGGTCATGTGCGTGCGAAACAACCTGTACATAGACGAGATCATGTACGATCTAGCATTAAAGTGAAACTAGTTTACTATAAACTTTTACAAGCTAATCTTTATTCTTTGTACAATTCCATCACCAAAATGAAACGCATTTTTTCTTCTCTCATAATGTTATAAATACATGATATCATGTCACAAAATGGGTCATCTACAACACTCGAAGGGTAGCCTTCTAACTAGCTCACGACACCTTTGCCGTGATCGCGCACCTCACCGTTGATAGATGTCTCTGTAACAAAAATATCAATAAGAGGGTGTGAGAACTAAAATAAGTTTCTAGTGGGTACGGTCGCCGAACCTGTTCAAACGCCCACGCTAGGTCTAAATGAGTTAATAGGATTGAATAAGCGAGATATGAAGCAACTAAATAATAGGATAAAAGAGTATAAGTAAAGATGTCGCTACTACGCCTCTACAAAGTACAAGGTATGGATCCAACATGATCAACTTTGCCAAAATATGTCTCAAGTCCTAGCCATGCGACATTTGTCACAAGGATCCAATTTTACCATCAACCAACCACATGGTCCGGTCCTAGCTTGCTCGTCACAGCTTTGTGGGGACTACGCCCACCTCGGCAGTCTAGCGGAGAGTATGCTCCCCCCATTTGTATAATCACCTTCGAGGGACACGGCCTGTGTAGTCGCAACCTCTACGAGCTAATAACCAACTAGCGCAAGCTTGGTCAATAATCTCACAATGAAGAGTGCCTATTCTAAAATAGTGGTACCTGCCATCCTAGCATGCTTATCTCATGAGGAAAGTATCACAAAGGTAAATACGGCATGCTACTATAAGGTCCCAAAATGGATAATGGTCCTCATCGTTTATTAACCATACTAGGTTTACAAAATTCATGAATCTTTATGGTAATCATGCATGGCAACTATGCTCATCAAGCATCTCATGATAAGATAGCTTCTACTGCTTACAAGTTCTAGGGTCACAAGGACACAATATTGTCATTCTCTACTCATGTATGCTAAATCATAGGTTTCCAAAGATGAGATGTTGCTATCATCTACTACTAAGCATGCATATCAAACAAGAGGAGGAGGAATATGAAAAAACCCAAAAGTACTATGCCAATGATGCAGCCATAAGTTAGAGAATAGGGATTTAGATATAGAGGGAAGGATCCAACCATTTCGAAAGCCATAACCCACCTCAAGTCACTAGAACCTCATCGTAAAGTGGATTTTTGTTGTCGAAGCTTCTAATCAAACCTAGAGAAGAAGTTATTATCAAGTTCGAACTCCTGAAAGTCTTTTTTCTAAGAAAACCCTAAGATCTCATCCAAAATGCCAAAAACTCACCTCACTTACCACTAGTGGGTCAATAATGGTTGAAGAACTGGATCTCACCCTTGGAGTGCTCCTCCTTCAAGTGCTCTTGTCCAATTCTAAGCTTGGAGGAAGATGGAGCCACTAGAGAGGAAAGAGGGTGGAGATGAAGGTTTGGCTTTCATAGGGAGGAGAAGAGGAAAAGAGGGGATTTTAGCATTGAAATGAAAAAAATGGGGACTAAGGCTGCAAAAAGGTATATATAGTAGTGTTATAATTGTATTTAAATCGTCCAACAACGAAAATTTGCATTCAAAACAACTACGACTGAAGCTGCTGGAGTTACGGAATCTCCTCTAGAATTCCGGAACCCGAAGGCTCACTGGCACTGGACGAGGCTGGCTTCCGGAATTCCCTATTAAATTCCGGAGCCCGAAGTTTCTTACAGCGTAGGCTAGTTGCGGAATTCCGAAATTCCCCTATGAATTCCGGAACCCGAAGGTTTACCCTATGCTGTTGAATAGTGGAGTTTCGGAATTCCTCATCGAGCTCCGGAACCCGACACGTTGTGGCTGTTTTCGACATTTGATTCCAGAAGCTTCATTATCGCTCCAAAACACCCAAATCACTGCCAATACATTTTAGTTCTCTCTTAATTCCTCTAAACGAAGTCTCATTCCATTTTTTCCTAAACTTTTGCCAACTTGGCCGAAGAAGTTCAGTCTACTATACTGAGTTTTATTATACTGTAGCTCCTTTTCAGAATATTTTTTAAGGAAACTAATAGAAGGCGATTATATCGAGTATTACTATGCTTGGTGGTGTTTTAGGCTATAACCTAGTACAAAAATAGCCATCCTGTTTTCTTATTAGATGGCTTTCTTCTCCAGATCTGAATTTTGAACTGAATGATTGCGTTGCGGTTGATGTCTCTCTGATAACTGATTCCAGAATGTTGTTTGCTGTATTTTCTTTTTACAGATTTGCAATTTTGTGAGCCTAGGGCCTGTTAGGCTCGCTTCCCATAGCCACTGTAAAGTGTTGGATAGAGGAAAAGGCTTGGAACTTTGGCTATAGTGGAAAGAAGAAAAATGATTTCCGTCTTTTGAAAGCAGGAGCTTCAATTTGATACTCCTGGTTCTACTGCATTAAAAAATGAATAGAGTAGATTAATATAGTGCTTCTCCTAACACTAGTGAGGCATCAGTTAATCCAACAGCACAGTACACTATAATAGGCTGAGCAGACTTTCAGCCTCGTTCCCAAGTGAGCTTGCAATTCCCAGGTTACAAGACACATCAGCTTGTAAATATCTAAACTGTGCTTAAGGCCGACCATCGCCATCTTACCTGCAGGTTTCGTACCCGGTCCCTTTCTTTCTTTGGATGTTATTTTGCCAGTTTGCCGTCTTCTGTACACCTGAAGATTGAAATACTATCATTGGTTGCTGATGGATGTCTCTGATAACTAACTATTATTGTGTTTTCTAAGTGATGACATGCTGCTTGCTGCATGCATTTCTTTTGTTGCCGTGATTAATTTATTTAATGTGTTAATTTTGTTCATTGTGTTAACTCGGTAATGTGTTATCGTGATTAATTTATTTGACTGTCCATATTTCGGTTGCCGTATTCATCCTAGCCTGCTGTAACCTTTGATGATTTGTTTTGACTAGTGGCTATTTTGTTTTTGTGTTATTGTGTGATAGCTTTTGGTGAATGAATTTTTTCTATAAATTTGTTACCGGATACGAATGAACTAGGGATTTATCCTTTCTAGAACCGTTATTCCTATATGGCAAAAATCTGAAAATAGTTTTGCCGTACTTCAGATAGGTGTCAATTCAATCTTTTAGATGATCTGTGAATGAATGGTGGCATGGTGCTGGTCTTCATCTTCATCTTTTGAACATATTTGATAATCAAATTATCCATGGCCGTTTTGTTGATTGACTGCCGGTATTGGAGTCACTGGTTTTCTTTTCTTTTGTTTCTTGTTTTCGCGTACATCGTCGTCTACATATCCATAAGAGCTAAAAACTATTGGAACGCTGCAGTTTACTGATTTACTCAATGGAAATTTTTACCTGAACGCCTTTCTTTCACAGTTGGTCCATTAGCCCCACTGAGAATGGTGCAAGAAAGCAGTCCGGTTGCATACTTGGCCTTTTAGTTGGCCTTTTTTGCATAGTTGACTCTCTTTGGGGTTCAAATTGACTCCAAGTGGGTCCGACAAAATTTGAAATTGTATTAGACAAAAGAGCTCACAGCGGATCCGATGACCTACTAACTTTTTTTTTTTTCCCCTTAGTAATGGCAAAATATTAAAAAAGATTCTAATAAAAAAAAAAATCGTAACCTCTTTTATTCCACATAATCTTTCTCTTTATCCTCTCCCAATCATATTGAATCTAATTAATATATTAATTAATATTTTATAGTCCAAATCCAATCTTTCTTAGGTGTCAATAATTTTTTTTTTGATTATTGAATTTGTTAGATTAATATATTTAACATATGCAAAATTTAAATGAATAAATTTAAATTTTTTTACATTTTTAATTTTATATTTTCCATTTAAATTCCTGCAATCTTCCACACTTCAATATTTAAAGTGGGGTGGGGGTGTCATCATTTGACAAGGATGCCCCTAATTTAAAATTTCTAAATTTAGATATTCTTAAAGAGCAGAAATTTTAAAATTTCTCAATTTTTTTTAACTATTTAAAATAAGATCTAGACTTTAGGGGCATGTGTGGTTCGCCCATTTTTCACCTAGGAATAGAAATCGGAATCGGAATGCATGATTCCGTTTGTAAGTGTTTGGTATGCAGGAGTAGCATTCCAATTCCGATTTTCGGGTGGAATGAAAATCTCCCAATCACTCATTTTCCATTCCAGCTTAGGAGGCCGGTTTCAAAATTGAATCCGGGCGGAATGGATGTTTGTTCGAATTAAATTTAATTTTTTCAATCTTATTTTTAATTAAAATATAAGTTTAAATTTAGAAATTAAATTTATAATTTATAATTTTAATTTGAACTTGAATTAAAAATTAAAATTCAATCAAGCATTTCAAAACTAATTTATGAATTTGAATTTAAATTTAAATTTAATATTTAATTTAAAATTTAAAATTTTATTTAAATTTAAATTAAATTGTAGTACCCCTGGGTCCTAACTGACGAAATGACTGTAGTATCATAGACTGTTCGACACTTCTGGAGAGGGTCGGGACAAATCGGAGTCGTTTTGGCGCAAAATAGACCCGAAAACAGACTCGGAGCACCGAAATAGGCCAAAACTGAAGTTTTGGACGTTTGAAACTTTAGGGCGCCCGGAAGTTAGGTTTTGGGCGCCCAGATGTTGAGTGCTTGTTCTTTGAATCGTTGAGTCATTTCGGATCCAGGTTTAGGGCGCCCGGAGAGTGAGTCCGAATGTTCACTTCGGGAATATCGATTCTTTTGACTTGTTGGATAGCTTTTGATGTGGGTTGATGTTGCCGAAAGCTTCGAAATTTCTCCTAAGTTGTAGAGAGTGCAGCATGATGTTTTATTATCTGATTTTTCATGTATTAGCTCGAATTCATGAATTTGCATGTGTTTATATGAAATCTGAATTTGGAGCATAAATTAATAATTTATAGACATGATTTATATGCTGAACTGTGATTTGACTTAGGAGAAAACTCGTGAACCTACAACCGTCACTTTTCGAAACTGTTATCAGATTTAGCTCTAGGAGCCGTTTCTGTTCTTATATCACTGTTGTTAGTGCGAGGTGGATACTTAGATTGTTGTAGGACGAGTTTACGCTCGTGCTGAGATGCCGAGCTTGTGTATACAACAGGGTTAGGCTGTTTTGTATTTCGGGTGCCGTCGGGGTTGACGGTGAACCCAGATTCTTATTTTAGTATCTGTTTGTGCTGAGGGCACGTGAGCTTGGAGTCTTTGACCCATTCGATCCTTTTCATTTGATTATAGCCTGCCGGAGCCTGATTGTGCTCGACAGAGATACGCTTATTAACTCGGTTGGGTAGCTCCCCCGAGTGCCGCTCCGGAGTGAGGTCTCTCATGCGTTGATGTCGCTGCAGATTAGTGGATATGATTCTTGGACCGGCTACCTTTTGGTAGTGTGCGGTGTGGCTAGGCTTTTGGCTGGACGAGCCTTTTTGGGCGGTTCCGTTAGATTGGGTCAGGAGTGACTATTCACATTAGTGATGCTTATACTTTGAGAGTATGACTTGGATAGTGGTAGGGTAGTGGCATTTCAGCTGTAGAGATTATTCCAGCTTACTTTATTCTTTATTTACCTACCAGCTATACTGTTAGTCTCGTAGACTTAGTGGGTGGACCGTTGGAGTCGGTAGCGGTACCCACTGAGGACTACTTCTTTTGATAGTAGTTCTCACACCCATTGTTGCCACCTTTTCTTGCAGAGCCTTCGACTGTTGCGGCTGCTGCTTCTGTTCCTACGGATCGAGGTAAGGGAGTCGCGAGCTAGATCCCTACCATTCCCAGTTGTTCCTAGAGGAGGACCCTACTGGAGATAGTTTTATTTTGAGTTGTGCCATGTACATATAGTGTGAACTGGTTGTTCCTGTGAGAGGTGGATTTGTACCTATTTTTGGCTTTGGAGGAACTGATATATTTTGGATCCTATATGTACAGGTGACTTTTGTTCTATTAGTTTGATCTTACTTCAGCTCTATATCTCTTGTAGTTGCTTGTATGCTTTGTTTACAGGTTAGCTATCGCTTCGTATACATAGAAAATTTTATGTATACGGCGTATCTGTTGGCGAGCCCGGGGAAACGAGTAATCCGGGGCATGACATAAATTTAATGGATTCAAATTGAAATTTAAATTGTAATTTTAAGTTTTGAATTTGAATAAATCAAAATTTAATTTATATTTTGAATTATCCACTCAATTTCAAATTTTAAATTTTTTAAAAATATATTTAAAATTTTGATATCATTTCAAAATTTTGATGTAAATTTTTAATATTTAATTTTCAGCTTGAATTTAAATTATAAAATTATATGTTTTGAGTTGCGAACTCAATTTTAAATTATCTTGTCAATCCAAATTCCAATGGATCCAACAAAAATATTTAGAAATTTATTTTTATTTACAGTATCATAAAATTGATATATTAATTTGATTCTGTTTCTGATATCTACTTGAACTAAACACCGATAATAGGAATGGTTCATTCCGATTCCGATTCAAGTGGCGAACCAAACAGAATGCGGTAATGAGTCATTCCGATTTTGATTTCAGTTTATTTCCATTCCGATTCCAATTCCGATTCCGATTCCGGCTTCGAACCAAACACACCCTAGATCTTGAATACAAAAATTATATCATCATTTTTTTTAAGGATATTCATTTTTAGCCTTTCATTTTATGTCCACTTGATGGACAAAGGAATAATATCGGAAAAGCATGAAATTTGATTTCCAGATAGTTTAATTGGTCTAGATCATATTCAACGGCACCGATCGTCGATTTGGAAGCTCTATCATCAAAAATAAATTAGTAGTAAGTCGAGTCGTTTACTACCGATAGTATCCAGTCCTACTCTATGAATTAGTAGTAAATCGAGCCGCTTATATATATATATATATATAGAATGAGGCTACTATACTATCTATAGTACCGGGGCTCCGGTACTATAGTCGCTTTTTCGATCTTAGGGTGTTCAAATCAACGATCCACACTGTTGAAACTGATCTAGGATATATGAAGTTCTTAGGAATAAAATTTTAGTTTTTTTCGATATCGTTTATTTAGTAAATAAATCATGTCAAAATGAACGGTGGAAATTGAATAATCTTTAAAATTTGAGTATAGGAGTTTCGAATTCAAGATCAAGGATGTTGACCTTCATCTATATAGTTTAAAGTATTTTCTATCAAAATTTGAATAAATTTAGATTCTTCTCCACCGTTAAACTACAAACTCGCTATAATAACCATTGAAATTTGACAATTTTGAAACGATTTGATCACAAAGTAAACTACGTCGAAAAAATATAAAATTTTATTCCTAAGAACTTCAAATATCCTAGATGAGTTTCAACGGTGTGGATCATTGATTTGAACACCCTAAGATCGAAAAAGCAACTATAGTACCAGAGCCCCGGTACTATAGATAGTATAGGAGACTAGCTCTATATATATATATATATATATATATATATATATATATATATATATATATATATATATATATATATTGTTAGAAAATTGCGTGCGATTAAGCGCAGCGGAAAAAGAAATCAAACAAATTTGATTTTAAAACTTGAGATCCGATCTCAAAAATCACGCAAACAGGATCTCTCATATTGCTTAAGATTAAAGGAGAAAGGGAAGATCTAATTTTCACCTTTGCGCGGATAGATTTCACCGCAATCTGATGATCGTGGAATTTGGTTCTCTTGAAGCCGCACAGGCGTCCGGCCTCTATAGGTATCCACACGAGATTGGTGATCTGATCGATGTCCTTACCGGGGTGCTAGCTCCCTTGCAAAGGACGTCTTTCTTGCTAGAGGATCAAAGAGAAGAAGAAAAAGAAGGAGAGAGATGACGGCTAGTATTTTCTAAAAACTCTCACATATTATATAGAGGGATATAATCTCTTTTATAATAATTTAATAATCATTAAGGATAAAAATAAATCTAGGTTTATTTTTATCATTTTCTTAATTGATTCAATCGATTAAATCCTAATTTAAATCGACTTGAACTCAATCCTAATTTGATCATATCAAATTAATAATACAAAATTTGCACATAAGTCCTCTCACAACTTACTAACTGTTAGTAAGTGTAGTACACTGAACTTCAGTGTGTCGTACCGAACTTCTACAAATTGTGGAGTTCCGATGGAAAAGTGGCATGAGAGGCTATGTGAGTGGCTTCGGCCAAGTTTGGGGCTTGTACGAGTGTTTTCGGCGCAAACGAGGCGCGAAAACGGACTTCGAAAAGTCAAAACTGCCAAACTTGTGAAGTCTGCAGTGGATTCCGGTATGGATGTGTCCATACCGGTACTGAAGCGATTAGTTCCGGTATGGAGTGTGACATACCGGAATGCGAGGGCAGAATCTGGAAATCCAGCTCTCGGGTTTTGCGAAATTCCTCGTGGCATACCGGAACTAACACCCGTATACCGGTACGCCAGAGTGGGTACCGGAATGCAGTGTTGCGAAATGCCAGCTTTGGCTGGCTGTAAGTGTTGATGTGTGAGGGGGGCAAATAGGTCGTTTCACACCCGAGGGGGTGTTAGAAAGGCAGGGACACCCCTCCCTTCTCAGTCTTCTTCCTCCTCTACTTCTCCTCTCCATCTCTCTCACTTTCTCTCTCTAGAGATCTCTCCAAAGCTTGGAGAAAAGAGTGGATTGAGCTTGGAAAAGGTTTCCAAAGTGGAGAAGAGGCTTCTTGGTGCAAGTAGGAGCTTGGGGAACTCGTGGCTAAGGTGAGTTCCTCATCATTTGGGTTCAAACCTTGGAATTGATCTAGTATTTTGAGGTTTTTAGAAACCCTAGGCAATCTAAACCACAAAACATGGAGATTGGCCAAGAAATTTCGGGGTTCTACATGCATGCATGTGAAACCTAGGTGAAATGAAGATTTTTGCCATGGAAGGTTCTAAAAATATTTGGACCTTCGAGAATTACAATTGAGGCATAGGAAATCATGTTAGAACAATTGATTTCAAGTATCGAGTTGATTTATGGGATTGTAATGTGTAACGAACCATTTTCTTGTAGAAGCTTGGGTTGAAGCAGGAACTCTAGGCTTGAAGACTTAGGAGCTCAAAGAATTTAAGAAATTGGAAGCTCTTGAGGTGGGTTTGTGTTTACCGAAGTGATTAGGTCACTTCCATGTCTAGGGTAAATAACCATTTGAAAATAAAATTGTGTGAAAGTGTGTAACCCTAGAATTTGCATGTTGGCAAAATGAGAATCGTGATAAATTGAGCCATGGGCTCATCTTGCATGTTA
Source organism: Puya raimondii (assembly GCA_016920855.1). Lineage (NCBI taxonomy): Eukaryota > Viridiplantae > Streptophyta > Magnoliopsida > Poales > Bromeliaceae > Puya > Puya raimondii. The sequence goes on along the minus strand of JABWPP010000050.1, from coordinate 207,539,745 downwards.
ATGAATTCAAGTATATCCTTATTATTTATACTTGTTATGTGATTGCATGTATGAATTAGAACCTAGTGTTGAGGAACATAGGTTGAAAAGTGAGATTGGAACCTAGTGTCATGGAACCTAGGTTGAGAATGTAAAGTAAACCTAGTGTCATTGAACATAGGTGAGACTTGGTGACTTAAACGTAGGGCCATTGGACTTAGGTTGGCAAGTGTGAAATGTGAACATTGGGATACGCGACGATTTCGCTATCCCGGGTACGCGACGATTTCGCTACCCGTGCCACGTGTTGGCGGTGATGGATTGGGATACGCGACGATTTCGCTATCCCGGGTATGCGACGATTTCGCTACCCGTGCCATGTGTTGGCGGTGATGGATTGGGATACGCGACGATTTCGCTATCCCGGGTATGCGACGATTTCGCAACCCGTGCCACGTGTTTGCGGTGATGGATTGGGGTACGCGAAGATTTCGCTATCCCGGGTATGCGACGATTTCGCTACCCGTGCCACGTGATGGCGGTGATGGAATGCGACGATTTTGCTACCCGAACAAGGAGATGACGATTTCACTCCTTGGAGGTTGGGACCATGATGGGGATGGCGATTCCATTGCCCGGTGCCCAACACTTGCGGCGATTTCGCTTTGGTTGAGAACCATTATGGTGATGCGGCGATTCCAACACCATAAATAAATGACAAGTAGTTGAACTTGGTCAATGTAAGATATAGGATGAACCTAGGAGAAAATAAAAGTTGACATTTTATTTGGTTGCATCCTTTATGTTTATTTACAAGCATGTAAATATTTGTATGCATAGTTATTTGTGATCTAACTTATGCTTATGGTGTTTCTTTGGACCTGGTGGGTCGAGCTTCTCTCTTGGGTGGCCTTACCCACTGGGAACTATGTTTATAGTTCTCACCCCATGTTTTTAAGGTCCTTCCGCGAGTGAGGCGGCGGAGCGAGGCAAGGGTTTGGCTCTGTAGATAGCGGCCCTTCCATTTTGGTGTTACATAGAGTTGTACCCCTAGTTTTGGACAATGATTGGATAGGAGTTTTTATTAAATGTATGCAACTTGTAAATTCCATAGTTTTGGAACTTGATGTATGGAATAGAAATGAAAGAAAAGAAAAATTGGACATGTATAAATGTGCAAATGTGATGTAATAGAAGTAGAACTTCTTTATGTTGATGCTTTCCTTGTGCAACTCTTGTACTCCGTTCCTAGTTGGAACATCGTGGATATGCATGTGTTGTGGCGCCTTGGGCGGGTAGAGGAGACTCTATCCGTTCGGCGGGTCTGGGGCATGCGCCCGTGCGGTTATCCTTTCCACCTAGTTGGTGTTAAAGGTCCGACGGGGCGTGACAGTAAGTCCTCTCTTGTAACATTTACACTTTAATATCACTAATTTATAATAATTGCAAATTAGACCAATTATTGATACATATTGATAATTAGGTCCTCCGGCGATTCAAAAATCGCGATCCAACTATCCGATCAGTCGCAACCCTTATGTGTGTGACCCCATAGGTTCTATTCTATATGGTAGTGAGATATATTCTGATCACTATCAATAATATCACTAAAACTCCTTTCAGTGGGTTGGAATAATTCCAACTCAGCCCAATGAGAATTATCGATCATCTAGGTAATTTTTATGAGTCTCACAATCCACCAGTGACACCTAGTAGCTTATAGTGACATTTCAGTAGAATGAAATACTGAACCTCTTGGTGCAGTTATCGTGTGATACAATCCTTCTAACAGGAGTCCCGACTAGATGGAGGTCATGGAATAGCTTGTCAAACCCCATCGTCTGTCATATGTCAAGTTTATTGGACTCGAGTTTTTAATATCGAAAACCCTTTCCGCTATTAACCCTGCCCTGGCCAAGGTCTTCTAAACTCGGTCTCATAAATCACATAGGACTAATAATGCCCCTATCTACCAAGGAAGATAGATTCCATATAGGTGCACACCCTATTCCTACAACGAACCTACTGCAGCCAACATGCACCGGAAGAACCCGAATGGCTAGAGACCAAGTGTATGTACAATCAAACTACAGTAACCTCATTGTGAATAGGCAAGGCACCGCAGGTCAAAGGACCAGTCACACTACTGCAACATTGAGTAAGTCACTGACGAGTGAGTACACATCCAAGTGACTTCTCGCGTTGGTCACGCTCGGTACCCTTGTTCTCTAACAACCACCTGCACATTCGCTCTAGTGTTCCCACACTGTTGACTCGAGACTCGTCTACCCAAAAGGGAAGAGACCTGCGCACTGATCTCACCGGATCAATCACCGTCTCCGTGATAACCCATCGATCGGGAGCATTTAGGAATTAACCATCAATGACACATGTCTCAAATTCTCAACTTTTGAGAATACGTGTCATCATCTTATTAATTTCTTGGATGATTCATGGACACATACATAGCATGAATGGAAATAAGAACCCAATTCATTCATAATATTTAAAATTAAATACAAAGATATATCCTAGAAAGAATACATGTGACAGCCTGGTTGGCTTCTAGAGCATACATCTAACATATATATACATATAGTGTAGAGCTATTATGCTTTCGAACGTATAAGAGAGTTGGTGCTTCCGATTTTTGTCCCTTGGATCAAGGATTGTAGGGTCGGGATGATAGTGGTCCCCCTTAGGGTTGAGCGGTCCCCTAAGGTTGAGTGGTCCTCTAGGATAATAATATTAATCCGAAGGTCAAAAATGGTCAAATGGGTTGATCTAAGGGCCAACAAGTTGGAAGAACCAACTCTCTTATACTTCCGAAAGCATAGTAACTCTATATATATATATATATATATATATATATATATATATAGAGTTATATATATATATAGACTTTATGCTTTCGAAAGTATGGAGGTCTCTGTGCTTTCAAGTTATTTTCGATGGTGGGACATCCGATTCGATGATCAGCTCCATTAGGCATGATCTACAGTGTTGGAACTATTTAAAAATCAAATTTATAATCTTTTGACTTTGTTTGCCTAGTGAACGAGTAGCCTCAAAATGAATGGCTGAAAATAAAAATCACATAAAAAGCAATGATAAAAGACTTAAATTTCAAATCGGAAATATTAATCTTGGTCTTGATAGTATTTAGATTTTTCTATTAACATTTTACATAATTTCGATTGTTCGACACCGTTGAACTTACAAACATGCGTTACGTGCCACATCGGACATTAAAATAATCATTTTTATACTCTTTGATCACTTGGTAAATAATATCAAAAAATTATAAAAGGATAATTTGCGTAAAATATCCACTGGTTTTGAGATTTTGCAAAAGTAGGCTATATTTTTCGTTTTTGCAGATTCGGTCCAGATTTTTTGCTACCGTATGAAAATACCCTCCATCCGCCCCACCCCCACTCCTTCAGATACGTAGAAAATACAGTACGACCCACTGCTATAGGCATTAAATATCTGCTACGGCTGATCATGTCAGTTGTTTGGTCAAACCAAATCGCGCAAAGCTATTCGCCAACCTCGGTGTTTATTATTCGGATTTTACCAAATAAATATGTGTAAGATATATTTAGAAGTAAACGCGTACAACAAGGCCGACAAGTGGTGCAACATCACCGCAAACGGTGTAAGAAAAATTCAAACAGTGCATCACGCGGACATATTACTTCAACGCTAGCTCCAGAGAGTGCAACGCGGGGTCAACCAGTGCAATATGCCACTCCCTCGCCGCCGTCCTTCTTCCTCTTCTTTCTTGCCATTTTTCTTCTTCCGCTTTGTGGCTGCTATTAGAGGAAAGGATATCAAAGCATATCACGCAACGAGAGTGAAAGCAAAAGGAGATTTCGTCTTCTTTAGGGTTTAGGTTTTCCCCAAGGATTCCACTTCGCAACTAAAAAATTGCATTATTCCGACAACGTACTGCAACATGCGGACAAACTAGTATAACGTTTGCACCAAAGAGTGTAACGCGGGATCAACCAGTGCAACCTGCTCACCCTTCTTCTTCTCTAGTCTCTAGCTCTTTTCTGTTCTGCAACTGGCCAGCTTCACTGCTTGCCGTTAGGATCATTTTTTGTAAACTAAGAATTATAGGAGATCTTTAGAACTAAACGTGTACACGGCAAAAAAATAGTGTAATATCACGAAAACTAATGCAATACTTATTCAATTAGTGCAATATTTTTCAAAAACTAGTGCAATATGTAGATAAACTAGTGCAATGCTTGCGCCAAAGAGTGCAACACGGGATCAACCAGTGCAACCTGCTTGCCCTTCTTCTTTCTCTGTTCCCAGCTCTCTTTTGCTTCGTCCCACAACTGGCAAGCTTTGCTGCTTGCCGTTCAGATTAGTTTTTGTAAAGAAAGGATTATAGGAGATTTTTAGATCTAAACGTGTACAATACGACGAACAATTAGTATAACATCACCGAAACTACTGCAATACTTATTCAAACAGTGAAATATTTCACAAAAACTAGTGCAACATTTGAGTCTAAGAGTGCAACGTTGGATTAACCAGTGCAATATGCCACTCCCTCGTTATTCTTCTTCCCCTCGTCTCATGCTCTCCTCTGCTTCCTTCCGTGCCGATTCTTCTCCTTCCTAAACCCCACCCACCTATGATGCTGGCTTTCTTACCTGATAAAACATCGTATTACCATTCTGAAGAAATATAAAAGGGAAACTTAGCATATGACAAAGATGACGAAGAATAACTACAGATGACAGTATATAAAAAGTATGGAAGATATCTAATAATTATGTTTATATCGTTAAAAATCATGAAACTAAGTCATGCAACATGACCGGCCGACAATAAGTGGACAATTCAACAATCTAGTGCTACTCGGCGGACAAGAGATGCAACATACTCGAAAATGTGCAAAAAATATCCAAACCGTGTATTATTTCCACAACGTAGTCCATTATGCAGACATATTAGTGCAATGTTTGCTCCAAAAAGTGCAACACGGGAGCAGCCAATGCAATATTTCACTCCTTCGTCATTCTTCTTCCGCTCATCCCACACTCTCTTTTGATTCGTCCAATGCTGCTTTTTCTTCTCCCTAAATCCCACCTCCCCTTGTCACGCCCCGGATTGCTCGTTTCCCCTGGGCTCGCCAACAGATCCGCCGTATACATAGAATTTTCCATGTATACGAAGCGATAGCTAAACCTGTAAACTACATACAAGCAACTACAAGTATACAGAGCGGATAAATTAAACATAACTCGATGAATATAAACCAACTGTACATACAAGATCCAAAATACATCATGGTCCAACCATAACTATAAGGTACAATTCCAACTCACTGTACACAAAATAACTATATCTGTATGTACATGGCAACTCTCAAAAAGAACTATCTCCAATTTGGGTCCTCCTCTAGAATAACGACAGGGGTAGACAGGGATCTAGCTCGCGACTCCCTTACCTCGATCAGAAGGAGCAGCAGCAACAGTCGATAGCACTGCAAGAAAAAGTGACAACAATGGGTGTGAGAACTACTATAAAACCAAGTAGTCCTCAGTGGGTACCGTCACCGACCCCAACGGCCCACCCACTAAGTCTACGAGACTAACAGTATAGCTGGTAGGTAAAGAAACAAAAACGTATGCTGGAATAAACTCTACAGCTGTAATGCCACTACCCTACCACTATGCACAACAATCACTGAAGTAAATGCATCTCTCACTATGAATAAACCGCCCATACTGACCCTAGTCTATAGGGACCTCAACAGACCAGTCCCGCGTGTACCCTAAGCTGCACCGTACTTCACCCACGAGGGATTTCGGTGTAGAGCAGCACCCAACAGGGACTACTGCGACGCACAAAAGTCCAACTCCGGAGTGGCGCTCGTGGGCACGATCCAGCCGAGTGTATATGCGTATCTCACAGCTCACTCAGGTAACTACAGGCTATAATCAACATAAATGGGTCAAACTGATCTAACAACCAAGGCTTACGTGCCATCGGCACAATCTGATGCAGAAATAAAAATCTGGGTCCATTGTCAATTCCGACAGCACCCGATAGTACGGAATAATCTAAACTCTACTGTAAAAATAAGCTCACAAGCTACAAACAGTATAATTGGTCAAATTGGTTTACCAACCAAGACTCACGTGCCCTCGACACAATTTGATACAAAAAGGAGAGATCTGGGTCCACCGTCAGTCCTGACGGCACCCGACAGTACAGAACAGCCTAAACTTAGCTGTAATAGTGAGCTCAGCATCCCAGCTCGAGCGTAATCTCAACCTACACTAATCCCAGTATCCACCTCGCACTAACAGCAGTGATACAAAAGGGAAATCAGCTCCTGAAGCTAAATCTAATAAGTTTTTCGAAAAGTGACAGGTGTAGGTTTAATAAGTTTTCTCCTAAGTCAAATTTCAGTTCAGCATGTAATACTTGTCTAAAATCATTAAATTATGCTTCAAATTCAGATTTCATATAAAAACATGCCAGATCATGAATTTGAGCTACTAACATAAAAATATGATGTAATTAAGCATGCTGAAATTCTCTACAACTTAGGAGGAATTTCGAAGACTTCGGTCGACATTAACCCACCTTAAACGCTAGTCCAACAACGGCTAGAAGTCGATAGGAGAAGCCCCGCACAAAATCAGCCTCAACCGAAATCAAACCAGCTGAAAAACAGGATTCGGATCCACTCTGCAGCACTTCTGGGCGCCCAAAACCTGAGCCCAAAACTGCAGCCTGGCAGCTTCAACCTATACTAGTTCAAAATAGAATTTAACCAAATTTCTAAGTCCAAAAGCAGTGAAACTTCACCCAACTCACCTCTAGATGCTTAAGAATAATTCCCCAGCTTCCTCACCAAAATTGAGTTGAATTCAATCACCAAAAAGCCTTTGCAAGGATTCGGACCCAACTTCTGGATGCCCAGAACCTGCATCTAGAAGTTCAGCACAAGAGCAAATTATGCAACTCGGCTCAATTTTGGAATTTTCAACTTGAAGCTTCAGTAAGGTTGGGTTCAAACCTTTCACAAGTGAGGGAAAAACACATCTATTTCTAGGAATTAGCTCTCTACAAAGATTTGGATACACAACATTCAAAAATCTCCATTAACATCCAAAATATTACACTTATAGCTCAATTCACCAAAATATGAGCTAAACTGTAGCACTCTGAATTTCGGTGCGTTGTATCGAACTTTACTAAATTTGATAAAGTTCGATGGAAGCCGATAATGGCTGGTGTGGAATTGGGTTCCGAAGGTTTCGGAACATTATGGGTACGAGTGGAAACCCGGAAATCGAAAAATTTTGAAAAATGGACCGACTGGAGCAAAACTGCTCACGGGGTCGGGACCCTGGAAGCTGGGGTCCGGACAATGAAGTCCGCGAGCAGCCACGGTCCGGACCCGGATGTCACGGTCCGGACCCGAGCTGGTTTCCGAGTTGGGGTGCGTACGGGTTCCGGACCCGGACACCAAGGTCCGGACCCGGCCTGCGCGGTGGACTGTCACCTGTGCGGGGTCCGGACCCCACTTGCAAGGTCCGGACCCGACTGAGGCAGAATGCCCAGTGAGGGGTATTTTGGTAATTTCGCAGTGAATGGGTTATGTAGGGGGGGCTGAGGTCTCTCCCCTCATTCCTTCTTCACTTTCCTCTCATTCCCTCTCCCTCTCCCTCACTTTCTCTCTCTAGAGATTTCTCCAAAGCTTGGAGAAGTGGTGGATTGGAGCTTGGAAAAGGACTTCCAAGGTGCAAAGAAGCTTCTTGGTGCAAGAAGAAGCTTGGGAGCTAGGGCTTTGAGGTGAGTTCTTGTGATTTAGGGTTTAAACCTTGGATTTAATCCTTCAAGATGAGGTTTTTGGAAACCCTAGGCAATCTTAACCACAAAAGGTGGAAGATTGGCCATGAAATCTAGGGTTTGGCTTGCATGCATGTAAATCCTAGGTAGATTTGGGGCTTTTGCCATGGGAGGTTCTAAAAATATTTGGACCTTCGGGAATTACAATTGAGGCATAGAAAATCATGTTAGAATACTTGATTTCAAGTATTGAGTTGATTTAAGGGTTCGTAATGAGTAACGAACTATTTTCTTGTAGAAGCTTGGGTTGAAGCAAGAACTCAAGGCTTGGACACTTAGGGGCTTGAAGAATACAAAAATTCGGAAGCTCTTGAGGTGGGTTTGTGTTTACCGAAGTGATTAGGTCACTTCCATGTCTAGGGTAAATATCCATTTAAAGATAAAATGGTATGTGTTGTGAACCCTAGAACTTGCATGTTGGCAAAGATGAAAATCATGATAGGTAGAGCCATGAGCTCCTATTGCATGTTATAGAATTCAAGTATATTTCTATTATTTATACTTGTTACATGGTTGCATGTATGAGAATGGAACCTAGTGTTATTGAACATAGGTTGGACATGAGATTGGAACCTAGCGTCATGGAACCTAGGTTGAGAATGAGAAAGTAAACCTAGTGTCATTGAACATAGGTGAGACTTAGTGACTTGAACCTAGGGTCACGAGACTTAGGTTGGCAAGTGTAAAATGTGAACAAATGGGATGTGCGACGATTTCGCTACCCATGCCATGAGTTGGCGGTGTTGAGACGGGATGTGCGACGAGTTTGCTATCCCGGGTAGGCGACGATTTCGCTACCCGTGCCATGAGTTGGCGGTATTGAAATGGATGTGCAACGAGGTTGCTATCCCGGGTATGTGACGAGTTCGCTACCCGTGTCATGAGTTGGCGGTGTTGAAATGGGATGTGCGACGAGGTTGCTATCCCGGGTATGCGACGAGTTCGCTACCCGTGCCATGAGTTGGCGGTGTTGAAATGGGATGTGCAACGAGGTTGCTTTCCCGGGTATGCGACGAGTTCGCTACCTGTGCCATGTGATGGCGGTGTTGAGATGGGGTATGCGACGATTTTGCTATCCCGGGTATGCGACGAGTTCGCTATCCGAACTTGGAGGTGACAATTTCACTTCTTGGATGTTGGAACAATTATGGTGTGACGGCGATTTCGAAACCATAAGCAAATGACAAGTAGTTGAACTTGGTCATGTGAAATATAGGATGAACCTAGGAGAAAATAAAAATGGATATTTTATTTGGTTGCATCCTTTATGTTCATTTATAAGCATGTAAATAATTGTTGCATAGTTATTTGTGATCTAACTTATGCATATGGTGTTTCTTTGGACCTGGTGGGTCGAGCTTCTCTCTTGGGTGGCCTTACCCACTGGGAACTATGTTTATAGTTCTCACCCCACGTTTTTCAGGTCCTTCCGCGAGTGAGGCGGCGGATCGAGGCAAGGGTTTGGCTCTGTAGATAGCGGCCCTTCCGTTTTGGTGTCATGTAGAGTTGTACCCTGAGTTTTGGACAATGATAGCATAGGGGTTTTTATTAAATGTATACAACTTGTAAATTCCATAGTTTTGGAACTTGATGTATGGAATTGGAATGAAAGAAAAAAAAAAAATTGGACATGTATAAATGTGCAAATGTGATGTAATAGAAGTAGAACTTCTTTATGTTGATGCTTTCCTTGTGCAACTCTTATACTCCGTTCCTAGTTGGAACCTCGTGGATAAGCTTGTGTTGTGACGCCTTGGGCGGGTAGAAGAGACTCTATCCGTTCGGCGGGTCTGGGGCATGCGCCAGTGCGGTTATCCTTTCCACCTAGTTGGTGTTAAAGGCCCGACGGGGCGTGACAGACTGAGGTGGTATCAGAGAATAGAAACGGTCTAGGTGGACCTAAGAAACCCTAGGATGGAAAAGACCCTAGGAGTGTAGGCTCGTGAGTGACGAGATCTTTGATGTGGCGAAAGATAAGTGATTGGGTTATGTCCTTATGCCTCTAGTTGGAAATAGAGGTAGATTCGAGGTGTGTCTTATTCTTCGCCAAGTGTGTTCGTGTTGGCGGCCGACAACATGAAACCAAGTGAGGGGAATAAGGACCCTTGTGTGACTTTCGCCTAGATTGGGTTCACATTATTTTTCGTGAAATGTTGTGTCGCAAACGACTTTGAATGTCACGAAATGACAAAAGTCGTTGTGTTTTCAGGAGATAATGGTACGTGGACGGCCTCCTACGAGGGCTGGGCTCGTAGAATCGAGCGCGGCTCCCGAACAACTCGGAGAGGGCGAGAACTCGGGTCTTCGTAATGAGTTGACCAAGTTGATGGGCGTGGTTCGGCGACAGGCCGAAGCCATGCAGCGACAGGAGGAGCAAATTAAAAAGCTCCAAGACGAGATGGCGCAGCAAGCGGCTGCGATTAGGGAGGAGAGGTTGGGAGTACCTCCGGCCTCTGCTTTGGCACCGGCCGAGGAGGTGACACCAGCGCCGGCTGTGGCGCCACCGGCATCACCGATTGTAGCCGGTGGGTCGGGTACTCCTATGCCCGACTCCGTGATGGAGGATGCGGAGCGAGAGCGCGCACTTGCGGCTCTCACGAGGTTTAAAAAGTTCAACCCACCTATCTTCAACGGGAGAACGTGGATCCATGGGATGTGGAGACATGGATCGATGCTATTGAGACGCTCTTCGAGGATCTCTATACCTTGGAGAGGGATAAGGTGAACCTCGCCGCTCACTGTTTAGAGCGATCGGCGAAGGTGTGGTGGAAGGGAGTCCGGCGTGATCGACTCCCTAGCCTTCCGCCACCGACGTGGGAGGAGTTTCGGGGTATGGTATTTGCCGCCTACTTCCCCGATAGCGAGAAAAGGAAACTTCAAGAAAGGTTCCGTAAGTTGAAGCAAGGGAACCGCACCGTGCACGAGTACGAGAGGGAGTTCTCGTACATCATTAATTGTGTACCGCACGTTGTCCGCGGAAAGTTGGACAAGGTCGATTGTTTCGTGCGCGGACTTCGACCGGAGATCTTTCGGGCGGTTCACGCCCTCAAGCTAAAGACCTTTGCGGAGGTCTTGGACCGTGCTCTTTGGGTAGAGCACGGAAATGCTTGCGCGCGCGAGGAGCGCGAGTCTTGGGAAAGAGAGAAGGAGAAGGATAAGGAAAAAGGAAAGAAACGACCGGCGAGTGGCTCGGGTGGGCAATCTAGCTCTAAGCGGCCCTCGAAGCACTCGCAGTCGCAGAACCAGTCTCGAGGGTCCCGGCGGAATCGACCCTCGACTCAGTGCCCGATTTGTAGCGGCCCCCACAATCCTCAACAATGTGATTATCGTGAGGGCCGGTGCTACAAATACGGACAGCCGGGACATATGCGATACAATTGCCCGATGGATGATGGCTGAGCACCGTCGTCGGCATCGGCATTTGCATCGCCGAGACAGCTTGCGGGCATCCCACCCACGGCAATGTCGGCTGGCCGTACACAGCCGCCGAGACCAGTTGAGGGCCAGCGACCAGCGCCCAGTGGACGGGTGTTCGCCTCGCAAGTGGAGGAGCCTTCTGCCCAGGAGGATGTCGTGGCAGGTATTGTGTTAATTAAAGGCATTCGATGTAGAGCTTTGTTTGATACTGGTGCATCGCATTCATTCATTGCTCGATTATTTGCTATTGCACATGGAATAGAAATTGTAGATGACACACATGCAAGAACTGTGCAAGTACCTGAACACACCTTTTGTATACATCGCGCGTGTGTGGATTGTCCAGTGATGGTTGAAAACTGGATTATGCCAGATGATTTGCTGGTGTTAAGTCGAATGAATGAGTATGACTTAATCCTAGGAATGGATTGGCACTCGAAATATCACGCTACTATTGATTGTGAGAGTCGGATAGTGAGGTTTAGAGAACCCGGGCACAAAGAGTTTGTGTACCGTGGTTGCAAGAGTTCGCTCTTTTCGTCAATGGTGTCCACGTCGCAAGCAAGGAAGCTCATTGCTAGTGGATGCATTGCTTACTTGGCGACGGTAGTGGATGACCGAAAGAAAGTGTTGGGGCTCTAGGACATTCCTATAGTCCAAGAGTTCCCGGATGTATTTCCGACGGAGTTGCCCGGAATGCCACCGGACCGGGAAATAGAATTCGTGATCGATTTGCTCCCGGGTACGGCGCCGATTTCTAAGGCCCCGTACAGGATGGCACCCGCGGAACTGAAGGAATTGAAAGCACAATTGCAAGATTTGATGGACAAGGGTTTCGTAAAGCCAAGTGTGTCACCCTGGGGAGCCCATGTTCTATTTGTGCGGAAAAAGGACGGTTCGCTGCGGTTATGTGTGGATTACCGCGAGTTGAATAAAGTGACCGTCAAGAATAAGTACCCGTTACCCCGAATTGATGACTTGTTCGATCAGTTGCAAGGGTCTCGGGTGTATTCAAAGATTGATTTGCAATCCGGTTATCACCAATTGAAGATCAAACCGGAGGATGTGCACAAGACCGCGTTTAGGACGCGGTATGGACACTATGAATTCACGGTTATGCCTTTCGGGCTTACCAATGCCCCGGCAGCGTTCATGGATTTAATGAACCGTGTGTTCAAACCACTATTGGATCAATTTGTGGTTGTGTTCATAGATGATATTCTTGTCTACTCTCGGAGTGAAGAGGAACATAAAGAGCACCTAAAAATTGTGCTTCAAGTTCTTCGAGAGAACAAGTTGTTCGCCAAGTTGAAGAAGTGCGAATTTTGGATTCGTGAGGTCGCTTTCTTGGGTCATGTGATCTCCGCGGAAGGAGTATCGGTGGACTCTATGAAAGTTGAGGCAATCAAGGATTGGCCTCGTCCGACCAATGTCACGGAAGTACGAAGCTTTTTGGGTCTTGCGGGATACTATCGGCGGTTCGTGGAGGGGTTTTCAAAAATCTCTGGTCCACTAACGCGTCTTACCCGCAAGGGGGCCAAATATGTTTGGAGCGAGGAATGCGACCAAAGCTTTAAGGAGCTAAAGGAAAGGTTGACTTCGGCTCCGGTTCTCGCCTTGCCGATTGCGGGGGAGGGCTTTGTGGTGTATAGTGATGCATCACGGCGTGGTCTTGGGTGTATGCTTATGCAAAGAGGACAAGTAATAGCATATGCCTCTCGACAGCTGAAGAGCTATGAGCAGAATTACCCCACCCACGACCTAGAGCTTGCAGAAGTGGTCTTCGCACTTAAGTTGTGGAGACACTATTTGTACGGGGAACATTGTGTGGTTTACACGGATCACAAAAGCTTAAAGTACTTATTCACTCAAAAGGAGTTGAATTTGAGGCAGCATAGATGGTTGGAGTTGATAAAGGACTACGACTTGACCATCTTGTACCACCCCGGTAGAGCCAATGTGGTGGCTGATGCGCTCAGTAGAAAATTCGTAGAGAACTTCGCAATTGAGATGACGGGACAAATGTCGTTGATCAAGGAAATGGGCCGGTTTGACTTGGAGATCGTGGCCCCGGGCGTCCCCGCAAGACTCATGAATCTCGATGTGTGGCCGACCTTGTTGGAGCAAATAAAAGAAAAGCAATCCGGTGATCCGGAACTCCAAAAGGTGCGGAGTGTTATCGAGAGTGGGCGCGCCGGTGAGTTTCATGTAGACTCGAAGGGCGCAATTCGATTCCGAAATCGATTGTGCGTTCCAAAAGTTGAGAACATTCATGGGGAGATCTTGAAAGAAGCTCATACTTCTCCCTATGCGATTCACCCGGGCGGCACCAAAATGTACAAGGATCTTAAATTACATTATTGGTGGCCGGGGATGAAACTTGATGTTGGACACTTTGTGGCACAATACTTAGTATGCCAACAGGTGAAGGCCGAGCGTCGCTTTCCGGCGGGAAAATTGCAAGGGCTGCCCATTCCAGTTTGGAAGTGGGAAAATATCGCGATGGACTTCGTTGTGGGTTTACCTCGATCGCAGGGTGGCCACGACGCGATTTGGGTGGTGGTGGATCGTTTGTCAAAGTCGGCATACTTTTTGCCAATCCACACCACTTGGTCGGGAGACAAGTTGGCACAAGTCTACCTGGACGAGATTATGCGGTTGCACGGGGTCCCGACCTCGATAGTTTCAGATCGAGATCCCCGGTTCACATCGCATTTTTGGAAAAGCTTGCAAGAAGCTTTGGGTACACGGCTCGATTTCAGTTCAGCATTTCATCCTCAAACTGACGGTCAATCAGAAAGGACAATTCAGATTTCGGAGGATATGCTGTGAGCGTGTGTGTTGGACTTTAAGGGTGCATGGCCTACTCATTTGCTGATGGCTGAATTTGCTTACAATAATAGCTACAAATCTAGCATCGGTATGGCACCGTTTGAGGCCTTGTATGGAAGAAAATGCCGCTCTCCTATTCATTGGAGCGAAGTCGGCGAGAGAAGGGTCTTATGACCGGATGTGTTGCGTGAAGCGGAGGAAAAAGTCCGCTTGGCACGTGAACATTTATCGACGGCGCAATCCAGACAAAAGAGCTATGCGGATCGGCGTCGACGAGATTTGGAATTCGTAGTAGGAGACCGCGTCTTCTTGAAAGTGTCACCCATGAGAGGGGTGAAACGATTTGGTGTTCGGGGTAAGTTGAGTCCCCGTTACATTGGACCTTATGAGGTTTTGGAACGTGTAGGATCCGTGGCATATCGGCTAGCTTTGCCGCCAAAACTTGCGGGGATACACAATGTGTTCCATGTATCGACGCTCCGCAAGTACATGTATGATCCGGCGCACGTCCTTGAGTATGTGCCTATGGAGCTACATGAGGATATGACTTATGAGGAATTTTTCTTGTGTATCATGGATCGCGAGGTGAAAAGTTTGAGGAACCGTAAAATTCCTTATGTAAAGGTGCAATGGACAAATCACGGTGAGCGAGAAGCTACGTGGGAATTGGAAAGCTCAATGAAGGAGCGGTTTCCTTACCTCTTCACTGAGTTCAGCTGAGGTATGATTTAGTTTCGCGACCGAAACTCTCTTTAAGGGGGGAGAAATGTAGCAATCTGAATTTCGGTGCGTTGTATCGAACTTTACTAAATTTGATAAAGTTCGATGGAAGCCGATAATGGCTGGTGTGGAATTGGGTTCCGAAGGTTTCGGAATATTATGGGTACGAGTGGAAACCCGGAAATCGAAAAATTTTAAAAAAGGGACCAACTGGAGCAAAACTGCTCACGGGGTCCGGACCCTGGAAGCTGGGGTCCGGACAATGAAGTCCGCGGGCAGCCACGGTCCGGACCCGGATGTCACAGTCCGGACCCGAGCTGGTTTCCGAGTTGGGGTGCGTACGGGTTCCGAACCCGGACACCAAGGTCCGGACCCGGCCTGCGCGGTGGACTGTCACCTGTGCGGGGTCCGGACCCCAATAGCAAGGTCCGGACCCGGCTGAGGCAGAATGCCCAGTGAGGAGTATTTTGGTAATTTCGCAGTGAATGGGTTATGTAGGGGGGGCTGAGGTCTCTCCCCTCATTCCTTCTTCACTTTCCTCTCATTCCCTCTCCCTCTCCCTCACTTTCTCTCTCTAGAGATTTCTCCAAAGCTTGGAGAAGTGGTGGATTGGAGCTTGGAAAAGGACTTCCAAGGTGCAAAGAAGCTTCTTGGTGCAAGAAGAAGCTTGGGAGCTAGGGCTTTGAGGTGAGTTCTTGTGATTTAGGATTTAAACCTTGGATTTAATCCTTCAAGATGAGATTTTTGGAAACCCTAGGCAATCTTAACCACAAAAGGTGGAAGATTGGCCATGAAATCTAGGGTTTGGCTTGCATGCATGCAAACCCTAGGTAGATTTGGGGCTTTTGCCATGGGAGGTTCTAAAAATATTTGGACCTTCGGGAATTACAATTGAGGCATAGAAAATCATGTTAGAACACTTGATTTCAAGTATTGAGTTGATTTAAGGGTTCGTAATGAGTAACGAACCATTTTCTTGTAGAAGCTTGGGTTGAAGCAAGAACTCAAGGCTTGGACACTTAGGGGCTTGAAGAATACAAAAATTCGGAAGCTCTTGAGGTGGGTTTGTGTTTACCGAAGTGATTAGGTCACTTCCATGTCTAGGGTAAATATCCATTTAAAGATAAAATGGTATGTGTTGTGAACCCTAGAACTTGCATGTTGGCAAAGATGAAAATCATGATAGGTAGAGCCATGAGCTCCTATTGCATGTTATAGAATTCAAGTATATTTCTATTATTTATACTTGTTACATGGTTGCATGTATGAGAATGGAACCTAGTGTTATTGAACATAGGTTGGACATGAGATTGGAACCTAGCGTCATGGAACCTAGGTTGAGAATGAGAAAGTAAACCTAGTGTCATTGAACATAGGTGAGACTTAGTGACTTGAACCTAGGGTCACGAGACTTAGGTTGGCAAGTGTAAAATGTGAACAAATGGGATGTGCGACGATTTCGCTACCCATGCCATGAGTTGGCGGTGTTGAGACGGGATGTGCGACGAGTTTGCTATCCCGGGTAGGCGACGATTTCGCTACCCGTGCCATGAGTTGGCGGTGTTGAAATGGTATGTGCAACGAGGTTGCTATCCCGGGTATGCGACGAGTTCGCTACCCGTGCCATGAGTTGGCGGTGTTGAAATGGGATGTGCGACGAGGTTGCTATCCCGGGTATGCGACGAGTTCGCTACCCGTGCCATGAGTTGGCGGTGTTGAAATGGGATGTGCAACGAGGTTGCTATCCCGGGTATGCGACGAGTTCTCTACATGTGCCATGTGATGGCGGTGTTGAGATGGGGTATGCGACGATTTTGCTATCCCGGGTATGCGACGAGTTCGCTACCCGAACTTGGAGGTGACAATTTCACTCCTTGGATGTTGGAACAATTATGGTGAGACGGCGATTCCGAAACCATAAGCAAATGACAAGTAGTTGAACTTGGTCATGTGAAATATAGGATGAACCTAGGAGAAAATAAAAATGGACATTTTATTTGGTTGCATCCTTTATGTTTATTTACAAGCATGTAAATAATTGTTGCATAGTTATTTGTGATCTAACTTATGCATATGGTGTTTCTTTGGACCTGGTGGGTCGAGCTTCTCTCTTGGGTGGCCTTATCCACTGGGAACTATGTTTATAGTTCTCACCCCACGTTTTTCAGGTCCTTCCGCGAGTGAGGCGGCGGAGCGAGGCAAGGGTTTAGCTCTCTAGATAGCGGCCCTTCCATTTTGGTGATACATACCTAGTCTTGGACTTGGATAGTATAGGGGTTTGCATTGATTGTATGCAACTTGTATATTCCATAGTTTTGGAACATGATGTATGGAATGGAAATGAAAGAAAAGAAAATTTTGGGCATGTATAAATGTGCAATGTGATGTAATAGAAGTAGAACTTCTTTATGTTGATGCTTTCCTTGTGCAACTCTTGTACTCCGTTCCTAGTTGGAACCTCGTGGATAAGCTTGTGTTGTGACGCCTTGGGCGGGTAGAAGAGACTCTATCCGTTCGGCGGGTCTGGGGCATGCGCCCGTGCGGTTATCCTTTCCACCTAGTTGGTGTTAAAGGCCCGACGGGGCGTGACATAAACTCACCTTGAGATCTGAGAAAATCCTTCTAAACCAGTGGGGATGATGGAAAACCAAATCCAACTTCAAAATCCAACTCCCAAGGCATTCGGATCCAAGAAAATCGAGAAAATCATAATTTCAGCTCATAAAACACAAGGAGTTCAGTAAAGCAGCAATTAAAGTTCACATACCTATCCAAATTGCTGTTAAAAGGATTCCACAACTTTCTCTACGAGTCCACAATCCAACAAATCAAGTTTCACGGGATTTGGACACTTCTACACCGCACACGAGCTGAAACGCCACAGGTCGACGCTGGAAATCTGCTGGAATCTCAAGTCTTTAATGAAAAAAGATGGAATTTTGACGAATTGGAGGGGTTTCCTGCAATTTTTTAGGGCTCACCATGAAGAAGGGAGGAAAAGAGCTTCAGGGGGTCGTCCACCATCTTTTATAGGCGTAGGGAAAGGGAAAATGAGCCTCAAGAACATATACTGCTAACCAGTCCCTATGCTGAAAATCCACAATCTGGGCACCCTAAACTCAACTTCTGGGCGCCCACTTCCTCTAGGTTGTACTAACCCAACACTTCGGGATCTCCTCTCGGCGGTCTGGTGTGCCTTAACGTGGTCCGACGGCACTCACCTACCACGCACACGTGTCAGCACGTTCGATACTCACGAGGTGAACTTTCGGATCCACTTCTGGGCGCCCGAAACTGGATCCGAAATGGCTCAGTATATAATGAAACAACACTCAGAATCTGGGCGCCCTAAACTCAACTTCTGGGCGCCTAAACTGGCAGAACTTCAGTTTTGGCTGATTTTGGTGCTTCGAGTCTGTTTTGATAAAATATGCATTTTATTTTTCAGTTATGATTTCATCCTTTGTTCCTATTGGTGATTCTGTTTCTATTCTTAATGGTTCTAATTATTCGAAGTGGAAAGAACAGATCATGCTTACATTAGGGTGTATGGATCTCGATTTGGCTCTAAGAGAGGATAAACCTGCTCCTCTTACAGACAAAAGTATGCCAACCCAAACAATATTTTCAAAAAAGTGGGAGCGCTCTAATCGGCTTAGTTTAATGCTGATGAAAGCGTGTGTCAGTAAAAATATTCGAAATTCAATTTTAGAATGCAAGATAGCCTGCGATTTCTTGAATGCTGTGGAGCAACAGTTTATAAGATCCAGTAAAACTCTCCACAAATCGTCGATAATACCCGGATAAGCTAAGAAAACTTCGTACTTCAGAAATCGTCGTCGGCCTAGGCCAGTCTCGAATTGCCTCAATCTTCTTAGGATCAACAGCTACTCCTGAAGCAGAAATCACATGGCCTAAAAAGGCTACTTCTCTTAACCAAAACTCACATTTCTTCAACTTTGCATACAACTTCTTTTCTCACAAGAGTTGTAGCACTAATCTCAGATGCTCTTCATGCTCCGCATCATTACGGGAGTAAATTAAGATATCATCAATAAAGACTACAACAAACTTATCCAAAAAAGACTTGAAGACTCGGTTCATCATATTCATAAATGCAGCAGGGGCAATCGTCAAACCAAAAGGCATGACTGTAAACTCATAATGCCCGTACTGAGTTCTAAAAGCTGTCTTAGAGATATCCTCGGCCTTCACCTTCAACTGGTGGTAACCGGACTGAAGATCAATCTTTGAAAAGACACACGCACCTTGTAATTGATCAAACAAATCATCGATACGTGGGAGGGGATATCTATTCTTGATGGTCACTTTATTCAATTCCCGATAATCCACACATAATCTAAGTGAACCATCCTTCTTCTTCACAAACAATACTGGCGCTCCCCAAGGCGATACACTGGGTCGAATAAATCCTTTATCCATAAGATCTTGCAGTTGCGCCTTCAATTCTCGCAATTCAGCTGGTGCCATTCTATAGGGTGTCTTTGAGATTGGTGCGGTTCCTGGTACCACATCAATCACGAATTCAATCTCCCTATCAGGAGGCATAGAAGAAAGCTCAGAAGGAAAAACATCCGAAAACTCACGGACAATAGGGATATCCTCGAGTCCTGGTATAACAGTAGGCACCTCTGTCACTGTCGCTAAATAGGCCATACATCCTCTAGTCATCAACTGTCTGGCCTTAGATGAAGATATCGTCATTGCGAACAGTGAACTTCTACATCCTTTAAAAATGAACTCCTCATGTCCAGGCTCACGAAAGATTACCGTCTTGGTCCCACAATCGATTGTCGCGAAATAACGAGACAACCAATCCATGCCAAGGATTACATCAAAATCCTGTAACTACTTCAATACCAATAAATCAGCAGGCATGATCCAAGGCCCTAACTACACAGGACATGCCCAACAACCCTCCGTCACCTGCAAGCTATCGTCGGGTACCCGCACCTCCTGTGTCTGGGATAACGACCCTATCTCTAAACCATGATGCAATGCAAATGCTCTACTAATAAAGGAATGCGATGCACCGGTATCAAATAAAGTGCGCGATCTAATGCCACAAATCAAAATAATACCTGCCACCACACGATCAGCTATCGAGGCGTCCTCAATCTGTGCGGCATAGACTCGGCCGCTTGCCTGTGGCTGGCGTCGATCTGGCTGTCGTGGCATAGAAGATCGATCTGCCTGACTGAATACTGGGAAAGCTCCAGATACTTGCGGTGGGGAGAAAAGAATAGACGTCATAGATGGAGCTGCTACTAATCTGGGACAAGTCCTCCTCACATGTCCCAGCTGTCCACACTCATAACATCGACCCTCACGCTGATCACAAAGACTAGGCCAATGAGGTCCTCCACAAATCACACACCTGGGAGATCCCTTCTGCTGTTGTCGCTGCTGGCGAAATCCTCCAGACTGCTGTCAGCTAGAAGATCCACGTCCCTGGAAACGCGATCGCAGTGGAGGTCTTGGCGGCCGTCTGCTACTCGACTGCCCTCTATCATCAGGTGCTGGGCGCTTCCTCTCCTGACCCAGAGCTGGGTCTACAAGCTGCCCCTTAGTCACAAATGTCCCTCGCTCTACCCATAGAGACTGCTCAATAGTCGCATCCAAAGTCTGAAGTCTCTGAGAGTGAACAAAAGGAAAAATCTCTGGTCTCAAGCCCTTCTCATAGAGATAGACCTTCTGTATTTCATCTCTTGCAGCAATAGGTACACAATTAAGCAACCTAGTAAACTCTCTAGCATACTCTTGCACCGAACGATTTCTCTGTTTCAAATTCTTCAGATCTTTCTCTATCTTTACCTTCACACTACTTGGAAAATAAGCTCCATACCTAATCCCGCGAAACTTGCTCCAAGTCATTTGCAGAGGATTCAAGGACCTATGATCACGAGTCCTTCTCCACCAAACATGAGCATCACCAGCCAGACAATGAACTGCCATATGCACCTGTTCCCGTGCTGGCACAAAAAGATCCTCAAACAATTTTTCCATCTCACAAATCCAAGCTTTTACCACCCACGGTTCTATACTACTACCGTTAAATCGTGGTGGATCAAATCTACAGAAGCGAGCCAATCTATCCGCCATCCGCTCCTGCTCTTCCTCAGAAAGCACTTGACTTGGTTGAGATGTAGCTGGAATGGTCGCAGCCTAAGGTTCCATAGTTCGAGGCGTTGCACTCTGCTGCTGTGCGAAAATATCGCACATCTTCTTCAATAAAACACTCTGCTGCCTACCCACTGCAGCTATGTCTGCTAGCTGCTCCTGCAGATCGGGCCGTACACTAGGTCCCGACTGCTCTGGCATCTCCGAAGGCGTCGGATGCGCTCGAGTCGATGGTCGTCGAGGAGGCATTATAATAACCTGCAACAGAAAACCCACTTAGACAGTAAACAATCACTCGACCCAATCTAGCGAAAGTCTAGAAGGACACTTCTTTTCTTTTCAAATTATTATGTCGTCTGCAGCCAACATAATTCATCTAATAGGAAAAGGCGTAATCCCTCAATCATTCTTCCTACACAAGGAAGGATTCAAAACTCAATCTTTGACTTTCGCGATTAATCATGCCGCTCACGTCATAACATTCTAAGGTCTGTCATCTTAGGTTTCCCTAGGCCCTCTTGACCTATTCCTAAGCTCTGATACCAACTTAATCTGTCATGCCCCGGGTTACCATTACCCAGGCACATCAACAGACCCGACGTATACATAGTAATAAAACTGAGCATACGAAGCAAAAACAACATCAACTAACAGCTAAAGGTATCAAAAGTAACAGAGCTGCTATATAAATATAATAAGTTCACTGTACATACATACATCAATCCACAACCAAAATATACATCACTGACAATCTCTATATCACTGTATGTACAGACTCATAGGATTATCTACCAAAATAGGGTATACCTCTAGCCAAATGTCCGGGGATCAGATCTACCCGACGGTCTTCTTTTCACGCTCAAAATGCACTGCTGGAGAAGAAGACTCTGCAAAAAGGTGTCAACAACGGGTGTGAAAACTACTATCAAACAAGTAGTCCTCAGTGGGTACCGCCACCAGCGTCAGCGGTCTGCCCACTAAGTCCTCGATCTCAAGATATATAGAGAGCAATAAAGAAAGTAGGAGATAAACAACCACTACTACGCACAATGCTCAAACTGTCAATATGGATATCAATGATCTGAACATAACACATCAAACGAGGACTATCATAAATCCATAATATCATACATGCGGCCTGAACATCACACTCTACCCGTAGGGAGCCAACTAGTACATGCATGTCCCTCTGTACTACACATAAACCAACTCCGGAGTGGTACTCGTGGGAGCGACCCAACCGAGTATAATATCACAACACATATCATCGCCAAGCACCCACAGGTATATGATCAAAATGGGTCAATCTGAACTCACAGAAGAATCTCACGTGCTCTCGGCACCTCAAATGTATAATCAACAAGTATGACCCAATCAACTGATCAATGCTCAAGTGCTCACAAACAACTCAACTCTACCACAGAGAGGAGGTATAATCAACATAGCACGAGCCACAATAAGATCACCTACACTAGTATGTACAACAACTGATACAATGGATATCAACAGAATAGGTGTAGGCTAAATCATGCATCAAGAACATAATGAAATCATACTTGCTATCAGGTATCACTACCTCACCTATGATCATATCATACACATGCAAGTAGTAAATCAGTCTCAACCTAAACAAGTTATAACTAACATAATCTCAACAATATCATGTCATGCTAACATGAGAGTAAGCACATAGGAGGAAATCCACTGAATCTGGCAAACATTAACCCACCTCAAAAGTTAATCCAACCACGGTGGGGAACAACTACAATCTCAGATCCAACCCTCCAGAATATATACCAAGCTCAAGCAGTACTCCAATCTGAATATACCACCAAAAAGACTGCTAACATCAACAGAATAAGTAATCAAAACCAGATTAGAACAACACAGTAGGAGAGAACAAGCTAGATCATCACTAATGCCAACACATGGCCCTTACTCTAGCTTTCTCTCTCTAGAAAGGTAGTACACAAAGTGGAATATGGCTCAAAACGATCAGGGGGCTCACCTATTTATAGGCTCCAAATTCCAACTTTCGGGCGCCCGAATTCCCTCTTCCGGGCGTCCACTAAGCCAGGTGTCAGCTAGCGGCCAAGCGGCTCGGCGGTGGTCGGCAAGCGGTGGGGCGGCACTCCTCCGGCGGTCGACACGTGTCCTGCAACATGACACGTGTTAGTCCACGTCACAACCCAATTCGGATCCACGATCCGGGCGTCCGAAACATGCGTCCAGATCCCAAAGTACCAAAGACATCCGGATCCATCCAAATTCAATCCAATGGCTCCAAATCTTTCGGGCGTCCACTTCCCATGATCCGGGCGCCCGAAATGCCAAAACCCAGTAATGTCTCAAAATGCCAAGTATTACAAAGTTTCTGGTTTTGATGCATGAGTTGCATTTTGTTACTGTTTCATCTAATACTTGATGGATTGACTCTGGTGCCACATGCCATATTGCGAATTCCGTGTAGAAATTTCAGAACCGTAGAAAACCTAGTAAAGATGAAGCCACTATCTATACTGCTGAGGAAAGTCCACTAAAGTAAAATCTGTAGGAACATTTAGATTAGTTCTTTCTACTGGTCATATTTTGGATTTAGTTGATACATTTTATGTTCCAAATTTTTCTAGGAATTTTATTTCTATTTCGAAACTTGTTAGATTGGGATATAGTTTCAGTCTTGAAAATAAAGCCTTTTCATTATCCTACAAATCTGAGATAGTTGGTTCTGGTGTTTTGAAAAATAATCTATATAAAGTATTGTTAGATCATTCATATAGTGAAATACTTCTTACCATGCACGAAAATGTTGGATTAAAACGTGACATTCATAATGAAAGGTCATCCATATTATGACATAAGAGGTTGGGACACATCTCGAAATAGAGAATCCAAAGGTTAATTAGAGAAAGTATTTTATATGATCTTGACTTCTCTGACTTTGAAACGTGTGTGGACTGCATAAAGGGAAAGCAGACAAAACCTCCTCTAAAGGTGCTAAAAGATGTGATTGTAATACCTGAATTTTTTGATCTAATGGAATTCAAGTATTTGAATTTTTGAATTTGAATTTTTGAATTTGGTTTTGGTGGCATTTGCGTGTGGCGCGGAAAGGGGACCTGATCATTGCAAATCGGCGATCGATTCAGATGAAGTAAAAACATAGGTTTAATGGGCTGGCAGTGCCGGAAGCGCTGGTGTAGTCCATTTGTAAATCCGACAGACGGATCTTCCGATATCGCGCGATCTTCGAGAAGGGGTCGAATTTGGCAAAATGGTTTTTCTGCAAAAGCCCCTATATTTTATGTATCGATTTACGCGAAATCGATCTTGAAGGTGTATTCGTGCATTTTACACGTGCCTGTGGGGGCTCGGTTTAAAATTTCGCTGAACGGTGGAGTTTCGCGCAACGAACTACTTATATAGGCAACTTAGGGTTTTCTCCTCTACAACCCTAACCCTAGCCTATTCCACTCAGCCCGAGCCCCCAGCCGCTTCTCCTCTGCCTGAGAAGTGCGCTGCACACTTCCCTGCCGCCGGTGGTCGGAATTCGGCCGGCCAACCGTCGCACCACCTCATCATCATCATCATCATCATCTTCTCCCTCTCTTTCTCTGTCCAAGAGCAAGGAGGTGCACCCTCTCCCTCAACTTCCTCTCCGATGTCACCCCCGGTCTCCGGCGAGACCTCCCCACCGACCGCAGCCGCCCCCGAGGGCCACCGCCGTTGTTGCCGCCCTGTTGAAGCCGCTAGGGCACGGGTGGCCGCCCCTAGCCGAGCCGCACCGCCACCGACGGCCACCCTTCCCCTCTCCTCTTGGTTCCAAAGGAGCCCCGCGGCCACCCCCGGCCGCCTCGACCGTCGCCGCGGCCGGAGGAGAAGCCGAACCCAAGCCCTAGCTCGTACGGGCTCGGGTTGGCCCCGCGCCGCAACCGCCGCCTCCCGCTGCCGGCTTGTGCACGCGTCGGCCCTCCCCCGTAGGCCGCACCCCCTTGCCGCCGGCGCACCCACCGCCGGAGCCGCCGCCGGCCGGTCTTGGACCCCCTGCTCCCCCACAAGCCGGTTAGGGCTTGTTTTTGCACCCCTCGCTGTTTCGGCAACCCGAGGGCTTTCCGAACTCTCTGAAAGTGAGCACGGTGATCCCGGGGCTTCACCGATCATCGTGCTCACCTTGATCACTATCGGAGAGGCCTGGATCATCGGTTTCAGCCTTGTCGCTCCCGGTGCGCACTCCCCGCAGAATTTCAGCTTGCCTCCACGCGCTCCTCGGCTGTTGCCTGTGCTCCGAACAGCGAGCATAGGCTTCGTCTCGATGAGACCTATCAGCCGGTACCCTCGGTTGGCCTCGGAAGTGCACGGATCGAGGTAACGGCCTTAACCTCCTCAAATTGCATGTATATATGGCGATTATTGAGATTGTTAGGGACTTTTGTGCAAATATTGCACTGTGGGCTACTGTGGGCAGCATGTAAATGTTGCGTGTGATCTCTGGACTGATCGTTCAAGGTCCGGAGCTTTTTGCGGAGACTGAATCATGGTTTTGTGCGTTTTCCGGCAAAATCCGCCGGCGGAACGCGGTTTTGGTTCGGGTTCCACCCGACGCTGTTGGAATGCCCTGGAAATTGCCGCTAAGCCTTGTCGGCTGGCCACCCTCATCGTCTCGAGTGTTCGGAGATGCCGGGTGAGCTGCGAAGGGTTCCAGTGTCAAATTCGACACTTTCGGGAACCCGAATCGGAACGATTATCCGACAATAATCGTTTCGACTTCGGACTTGGTGTTTGCTACTGAGACACCCAAATAGGTGTGTTTCGGGTGAGCGGGGGACTCGTAACACGAGTAGGAGCTTTCTGGGACATGTCGTGGGTCCCGGGGACGTCCCGGTGTGATTTTCGTGACTTTCGGCGAGTTACGGAGATCGGTTGAGGGGAAAATCGATTCTCGGGAGGATTGGGATTGTGTGAGTTTTTTCTTTGAGTCAGTAGAGTTGGACTCTGACTCGGTGGACCCTTCGTAGGTCCGGTTGACGATCTCGCGCGTCATAGGAGATAGGCGCGATAGTGAGATAGGTGGGTACTTCGATCCGAAGTCGGTTCAGTGGTGCACGCTCGGCGATGTTCCCTCCACTCTCTCTTTCTCTACTTCAT
The DNA here is from genome assembly GCA_016920855.1 of Puya raimondii. Lineage (NCBI taxonomy): Eukaryota > Viridiplantae > Streptophyta > Magnoliopsida > Poales > Bromeliaceae > Puya > Puya raimondii. Next base: position 207,513,621 of record JABWPP010000050.1, on the reverse strand, counting down.
GCATTTACTAGCGATTGTTGAGCCTGGCACCATATGACCCTGTTGCATGTTGCTCTACTTATTTATTTTCATATTCGCTTATTGTGATCTAGAAATAGAGCAGTTATTTACTATACTTGTGGATTGTGACATCCGTTGTGACCTAGTTGGTTGGTTCTATGACTCCTGTCGTTTGATGACCTATCCGGTCGGTATACCTTGAGGGGTTTGATTGTCGGCTAGCTGCCGACGGATGGCTATTAGGCATATTTGCATCGATCGCCACTGTTCGTGAGCATTTTACGTACACCAGCGGTTTGACCACCGCAACGGTATTTTTTTCCGAAAAAGTGGTCATACTTCCGACCCGTGAGCCCAACGGTCTACTACTAGGATTACATGCCAATTAGAGCGGTTGTGTGGCACTTTCCTGAGGTCTTTAGACCAACACGACGGACTTCGATTGGGTATTTTTGGACCGATCGTCCGGTTGATGCATTTCATATACAGTAGCGGTAGTAGTACTTGCATCTTTGTTTCCTCATTTACTTTGCTACTGTATTACCTTTCTTAGCTATACTTGGTTACCAATGAGTACACTCGCCCTCGTCGACTTGCAGTACCCACTGGGAGACCCCTTGCTGGTTTCTTACCCCCATCTTTTCAGGTGACTTGGGTAGTGGGAGTCGGGATGGTGCGTGAGGCGCGGTAGATAGAGGGTTCGTTCGGTCCCGACGGTTGCTTAGTTTGGTTCATCTTCTTACCCTTTTTCCCTACCAGTACTTAGACATTATTATGGTTCAGTTTCTATTTAGTTTTAGTACATTGTGACGACTGAATGAAGGTATTTTAAACCCTTGTGGATTTTTGTGAAATGAATGGTTTTTCTACCCTCGAGGTAGCTCACTTTCAAAGAATTAAAGGTTTCCGTATGGAAAATAGTTTTCAAAAGGTTTTCTGGCTTTTTGAGATTCTAGTACTTCAAAATAAAGTTTTCGGATGGAAAACACTTTCAAATGATAGATGTGGAATGTTTATGGATTATGTAATGTACAGTTGTGAATGTAAATTGTGAGTGGATGTGGTTTGTGACATGTACTATGTGCGACGCCGTGCAAATATAGGGGAGACTCTGTCCGTGTGGACAGAGAATTCTCTATATTTGTGGTGGGTCTGTCATCCCTTGGGTCAAGGTTCCCAAAAAAAAAAAAATTGGGCACTTTCGTCTGACTCTGTTTTCAAAAAAAAATCGGCCCGTATTTCAATTAGCTTTAGGAAACGGGACCCCGGGGAATGACAGTGATGGAACATTAGAGTTGATTCATACCGATATATGCGGATCTCTTCTTCTCTCAATTAATGGCCATAAATATTTTATCATATTTACTGATGACTACTCTCGATATAGCTATCTCTACTCGCTTAAAAAAAATCTGAAACTTTAGATGCCTTTAAGGCATATAAGGCTGAAGTAAGGCTGAAGTAGAGAATCAACTCGAGAAAATGATAAAAGTAATTAGATCAGATAGGGGTGGTGAATATTTTCCTTTTGATTCTCGTTAAGATCTTTTGAGGGTTAATCGCATCGCTAATTCTCGAACTTCTGTAAAAAGTTTCACTTTGAAACTCTTTCATAGAACTTAATACTCGCTGAATACTACAATTGTATCAGGCATTGAGAATAGATGTTAGATTTTTTTTTTTTTGGAGAGAATTACCTACATAAAATTTCTCCATTATATGTGTATAGTACGTTTCCTTTGCTTTTTTCATGGTTTCAAGTTGTTTTCGATGATGAGACATTCGATTCGGCGATCGGCTCGCTTTTGAAAGCATGGAGGCTTTCATACTTTCAAGTTGTTTTCGATGATGGGACATCCGATTTAATGATCAGCTCCGTTAGGCATGATCTACTTTATTAGAACTATTTAGAAATCAAATTTTATAGTTTCTGGATATCATTTACTAAGTGATCAAATGGTCTAAAAAATGACTAATTTAATGGCCGACGTGACACGTTTGTAAGTTCAACAGTGTAGCACAATCCAAATTTGGTAAAATTTTAATAAAAAAAATTCACTTACCATCAAGAGCAAGATCAATACTTCCGATTTGAAATTTGAGTTCTCTAATGTCCCTAGAGAAATGTCAACTATATCTAGTCCACAATATAGATATATAGAATAACAAATACAATTTAATCATACATAGGTAGTAACTCATTCTAAGTAATATATGCCTCATGCATGCATATTTACTAGGCTAAATTACAAAAAACCTCCTTGTCAATACCCGCTTTTTTACTTTCCCCCCCGTCATTTAAAAACCTACATTTTGCCCTTTAAAAAATAAAAAATGTTCACTTCGGCCCTCGCCGTCAGTGGTCCGTTAGGGTTCCGTTTATATCCTATTTTTATATATTTTTTATACCAAAAATGCCCTCGAAACCCTCTCTCAGATGCGCCTCCTCCCTCCTCACCGACGTCGCCCGCCACGCCGCTTCACCCTCCTCTGCTGCCTCGCCCTCGCCCTCGCCCTCCTCCCCTGCCTCGCCCTCGCCCTTGCCCACCTCTCCCTCCACGCTCACCTCGATCTCTTCCCTATCGTCGCCGAAATGGAGGGGCGGCAAAGGTGCAGGAGGAGTGAGGGAGAAGGTGGAGGAAACAGAGTCGGAGTTGGGGTCGAGGGAGGCGCGAAGGATGGAGGAAGAAGACTGCGGATGTGTAGGATTGGGAAGAAGACGAAGAAGGTGAGGGGCAATTTGGTTATTTTACCATCACAGTTAACACCGTACCCTCCCTGTGAATATTTTTTATTTTTTAAGGAGGCAAAATGTAGGTTTTTAAATGACAAGGGGGAAGTGAAAAATCGTGTTTTGACAGGGAGGTTTTCTGTAATTTAGCCTAGTAAATATGCATGCATGAGGCATATATTACTTAGAATGAGTTAGTACATATGTATGATTAAATTGCATTTGTTATTCTATATATCTATATTGTGGACTAGATATAATTGACATTTCTCTAGGGACATTAGAGAACTCAACATATGAACATTAGAGAACATAGTGTAATTGAATATGGGTTAGAAAATATAGTGGGTAGGTTACCACTCAGACAAGATGACTTGAACTTAGAAAGATTGACAATGTAGGGTGAAAACAATAGACCCTTGAGACCATGAAAGAGAAAATTTCGGAATTCCTAAACCGATGGCCGGGGGTGCACTGAATGCCACCTAAAGCCAAGGTGTGACATGCTACCTACAAACTCGTGGGCGGGGGTGGGCGAAATGCCAACTAATGCCAGGATGAAGGTGAGGGAAATGAAGTTGCTACCTATAATCCTATGGCCGGGGGTGTACGAGATATCACCTAATGCCAAGGTGAAGGGGCGACTTCATGACCTATGGACTTATGGCCGAGGGTGGATGACAATTTCACCACCTAATGCCAAGATGAAAGCGGTGTGTCCGCTAATAATTGATTCTTGAATAGAGTCGGATGACATGAGATTAGGATAATAAAATAGTAAGTAGAAATATAAATAACTTACGTCTGCAATTTTATTAGCGCATGAATAGAGGCATAAGCATAATTACTTTCATTCGCATATAGTAGAGATTTATATGTTTACATGATTATTTGTTATACACCTATATATGCTTATGTTGCCTTCTTTAGACATAGTGGGTCGAGCTCTTTCCCTGGATGGCCGTACCCACTGAAAATTATATTTATAGTTCTCACCTCCATATTTGTCAGTCATTCCGCAGGCAACACGGCGGAGCGAGGAACAGGCGTAGCTCAGTAGATAGCGTCCTTCCATTTTCGTGATCGAGTAGGTGTATATTTTGGGTATAGTACAAGTATAGAAAGGAAAAGAAAAAATGTAACGAACTATTTTGGAAGGTATTTGGAAAAAATTGTGTATGTAAATGTATGATGAAAATAATGTAATAAAAAGTAATTGTACTCTATGTCATATGATATTCTCCTTATTAATCCTTGTATTTTTATTCTCATTTAGAATGTGTTGAATATATAGATTGTGACGCCTTGGGTGGATAGGAAACATGCTCATTGAGTGCTTCCATTGCCGGCTTGGGGCATGACACTCTTACCTTAAAATTCAAGACATATATAATAATTTTTTAATATCCAACACCACATACATAAGACTTCGAGATGAATTGGTTGAGAAGGAATTGATATAGAGAAGTAGACATCTGACTAACGACAAACAACTTGGAATTTTTCTATTTGCTGTAGGCCATAGGGTAACAAATTGAATTTTAGCCGAAACATTTTAGCACTTGAGAGAGGCAATTAGTAGATATTTTAACAGTGTGTTGCAAGGTGTATGAAACTTAGGCATGAATACATCTATATGCTTATAAGTAATATTAGAATGCATCAAAAAATTAGGGCCAACCCATTATTCCACCCATTTAAATTGATGTTAATAGTAAACTATGTTGATTACTTAGTATTTTATTATTTTTCACATTTACTTTCCTTTATTGTTAATTAATTACAGTATGCAATTGGCTCTATTGATGGAACATATATACCGGTAGTTGTAAGAAAGAGAAAGCAACTGTGATATCGTTGTCGCAAAGGGTTTACATTATAAAATATGATGACCGTGTGCTCTTTTCACCACCAATTCTTATTTGTTTATACTGCGTGGGAGGGTTCTACAGTAGACATGAGGGTACTGCGATGGTGTTGTGATTAGACCTGGCAAACGGGCGGGTTGGATAACCCGCGGGCGGGTCATTCTACCCGCGGGTTATATGGGCATAGGTAAAATTTACCCACAAATTTTTGGGTAGCCAACATGTTTACCCATACCCGCATTACCCGCAATTTTTTTTTTTCTTTTTTGCTCCTATACTTTCTAAATAGAAACCACATACATATAATTTTTAAAAGTATAACATAACTCATTGTTTAAAATATCACAACATACAATAAAAATATTTAAAATTTTAAAGCGAATAAATTTCATAATGTAAAAGACACGCGATAAGAAATTAGGGTTAGAAATTTTAGGATAGATAAACAAAAAATATATATATTTTAAATTACAAATATATATTTTTTTAGTTAAAAAATATATATATGGGTACCTGTGGGTACCCGCGGGTTACCCAAATGCTCACAACTTAATGGGTACCCATCCGTTTTACCTATAATTTTTTGGGTAGGAAAACCTTGTACATAAACCCGCAAATTTGTGGGTAACCGGTGGATACCCGCGGGTATGGGTCGAGATTGCCAGGTCTAGTTGTGATAGCAGAGGGTTTACGATCTTAAACGTAAAATTGTATATAATTGTTGACTTATACATGCTTGGTGATTTTTTAACTTATCATCAGTATTTTTTTGTGCAGGAAAATTATATTATGGATATGCAAACACTAATCGATTCCTTGCACTTTATAGAGGAGAGCAATACCACTTAAGCCAATTTGATGGCAATGCACGGATGTGTAGATATCAGGAATTACGAGATCTATACAATCATAGGCATGCTCAACTGAGAAATATCGTTGAGAAGGCCTTTGGCATTTTGAAAAGGTGTTTCATGGTATTTCGGCAAGCGACTCCTTTTCCTTACGAAGTATAATGTCGCATCGCCCTAGCATATTGTGTGATCCATAACTTCATCAAGAGGCACCAAGGGAAAGAAACGTATTTCAACATGCCAGTGGAACCATTTTCGCGAGATGAGCAAGACAAGGATCGACACCCTTGGTTAGGGTAGACGATTCACGGCGGGGTGACACGTTTCCCACAATGATAACAGATCAGTTATAGAATAATAATATGTAGCTTTAAAATATCTTTTATTGAGAGAGCATTTTACTTTGCTAATTAGATATTCGACTTGGACAACTGAGAAAACTACTATTTTGTATCAATTGTATGCCTAACAATTTGTTACATTGATGTTGATCATAGTTTTTTTTTAATCATTTATTTTTTTCTTCTCATATATTGCCTTATCAGTCATTTTGGAAAGGCCTTTTTGCATAAAAAATCCACTAGTTTTGGGCTTTTGCAAATCTGGGCCGCCTTTTTCGATTTTGCAGATTCGGTCCGGATTTTCAGCCACCTGACCAAAATGCCCCTCATCTACATCCGCCTCTCCCGTAAGCGCTTTCTTGATCGTATACGTACAATGTTCTGTACCGCAGCTGTCAGGGCATTAAATGCACCCACGCCGGGTCCTGCCAGCGCATTAAATGCGCAATGGTGTTTGTTGTTCGGATTTTTTGAAATAAATATTTGTAAGGACTACCCGCCTACAAAGAGATTAATAGTGCAACGCCAAGAAAAAAGGTGCAACAAAGCTTCTAAAAGTACAATGCGTAAGTAATAAAAGTGCAACATTCTATATAACAGTGTAACAATAGGGGGACGGTATCGCACTATTCCGCCCCAATTCGCATCTGAAGATCATCTTATTCCTGCGCCCTCGATGTTTGCTAAGGTGCAAATCCACTCACTCATCAGTGTAATTTTGTTGGGCTAATGAAATTAAAAATGCACTCTGTATTACGTTTTGTAGCTGTCCACCGTGTTCGACGGCGCAAACAAGATTTTAAATAGTGTAATGAGACCAAAAGAGTGCAACATCGTTTGTTAAATAGTGTAACAGTTCCTGACAAGTGCAACTCCGCTCCTACACAGAAAATAAAATTCAAGAACAATAATAACAAGAAAATTAAACGTACAACAACACGTACAATAGTGCAAACTGTGTCTCCCTATGAACCAAAATAGTGCAATGCTTGCAAAAAACAGTACAATCGTTGGTACAGTAATGTAACGTACAACGCTTCTGATGAACCGTTGGTTAATAGGCGAAAAGACACAGATCGGGACAAATGATGTAACTGAAGCAGGGCATTAAATGCGGCCGCGCCGGGTTACGCAACCCCGTGGTCATCGGGTGGTCATCAGTACGCGAACCAATAGTGCAACGCCCGACAAAACAAAGGGAATAATAGTGCAACGCCAAGAGAAACGGTGAAAGAAAGCTTCTAAAAGTGCAATGCGATGGAATAGTGCAACATAAGCCATAACAGTGTAATAATAAGGGGGCTCTTGAAAAAAGCTTACTTTCGCATTTTAATCGTACAATAATAGTGCAACGTAAAACGGGGATAATAGTGCAACACGGAGAATACTGGTGCAACATAGCTTGTAAGTGTACATTATTGTTACAATAATAGTACAACATCCACCGTAATTGTGCATTGCAGTTCCAATCACCCCAACATAAGAGTGCAACACTAGCTGAATTAAGTTTTTTTATCGTAATAGTGCAGCACAATCTAAAATAGTACAATATGCAGCTCTAATTGGTGCAAGACGTCACTAACTATTGCAAGATCCGCTCTTTCGTCGGTGCTTATCGTAGCACTTATGTGGCCATTTGCTTCGCCAATTGTTTCTTAGGTACAATCAGTGCAAATTTGTGGAGGATAGAAAATAGAAAACAAGATGAATAAAGAACCACATGGAAAATGCTCTCTCTATTACTGTTGTAGCAAAGATTACAATGGCGCAAATGAAAATTGCACTATTTGATAATACATTTTCAACATACAAGACGACGCTACTGTTCGTCAAGGAGGTTTAGGCGACGAGGGGCGAGTGCGAAAAGAGAGTTGAGGAGGCGGCGCATCGCTCGGAAGAGTACGATCCAGCAACGAGGCGTTACGATTGATTCGCACTATCTGGAGTGCTTCATTAGCTTCGAGCCCTTTGGAGGATAGGAAGTAGAAAACAAGATAAATGAAAACCCTGAAGGAAAATGCTCTCTCTATTAATGTTGTACCAATGATGGAGCTCGCCCCAAACTGCGCAGTCCACCTAGAGTTCCCCATGAGTGCCGTAAGAAGCGCACGCCGGGCAAGGGCAAGCGAACTAGGAGCCCGTACCTCCTCCGACCGCTCTGGGGAAGAAAGAAGGTCGGCGACGACTTGATCGCCGACGTATGTAACGCGCTTATTATTTTACATTCTCAATAATAGTGTGATTCTTATTTTACATTCCCAATACTAGTGTGATTGTACCACACTTAGTTAAATAAAAGTATGTTTTTATTATTTTTACTGGTGCAAAAGTTATAGTAATAGTGCAACACTTAGTCAAGTAGTGTAACATGCAACCGCGTCAATTGTATGCAGGTTGCGCCGCCGAGAGAGAGCGCATACCCAAGGGCGGCAAGAGAATCGCTTCCGCGAGCGGTCAATGTATTTGAAGAACAAATCGAAGAAGATGACAGTATAATAGGGGGTCTGTTCGTCGGCGAGGTATTCCTAGAATGCGACGAAGTATGTAAATGTGTAATTGTTGTTTAAATAGTGTAAATTTTAAACTAAGAGTTCAATTGACTCTATTTTTTTACACAATACTACAGCTGCATAACGTCGTCATCCATGTATGTCACGACGTCCAACCATTATCTTCGCTACCATAGGCGCCAGAACCCGCATTGCCGGAAGTGTCGAAGTCCGGCAAGGTGGAGGCACCTGCATCGCCGGAGCAGGAGGCGGCGGCGGAACCTGAGGAGGCGGCGGAGCCGTTGGCGGCGGCGGATCCGGAGGCGGCGGCGGAAACGGAGGCGGCGACGGAACCCGAGGAGGCGACGGAGCCGTTGGCGGCGGCGGAACCGGAGGCGGCACAAAGAACTAAACGGGTAACTGAATGTTGCACCGATACTTTTTAATTAATGCAATATTTCTTCTATTCGTGTAATATTTATCCACTAATGGTTTAGTTCCCTAAATGTTGCACTATTTTATTTACTGTGAATAGGCGGTAGTTTTTATCGACAACCCCCCCCCCCGGCGAATACTCGCAAATTGAAGAGACGCCGTGCTCGTGTCGCGCCGGTGTCAAAGGTGGCTGCGAAAGAAGCGAAGTCCGCCTGTGAGACCCCAAGTAGTCCTATATATAAGATATAATAGGGCTAAACTCTTAACCCGGCTTAAGCATTTTGGGCGATAGCTAGGCCCAAGAGATTAAGAGAATTAAGCATGCTAGGACGGGAGTAGTCCTAGGATGGGTGACCCCCTGGAAAGTTGGGGCGTCACAGTTGGTATCAGAGCCAATTACCAGCCAGAAGTGTGAGATGAGTCTCGGCTGAGCCTTGATTATATAGCGGGGAGAGCGAGGCTCTCATGCTGTTGACAACATGGGTGGAGTGTGGCTCACCATAAGGTCGGTTTAGGCTAGCGAGACGAGTCTCACATCGCCTGGTACTTGTGAGTCTGAGCCTAACGAGGACGTCAGGGCTTAAAGAGGGGGAGATTGTGAGACCCCAGGTAGTCCTATATATAAGATATAATAGGGCTAAACTCTTAACCCGGCTTAAGCATTTTGGGCGGTAGCTAGGCCCAAGAGGTTAAGAGAGTTAAGCATGCTAGGACGGGAGTAGTCCTAGGATGGGTGACCCCCTGGGAAGTTGGGGCGTCACACGCCAAGCCGGAACCCAGCAATACAGGGGTATGTGAATGTTGCAACGATACTTTTAAATAATGCGATATTGATTCTAATAGTGTAAAATAGTCCAGCAATGGTGTAGTTCCCAAATTGTTGCACTATTTGATTAATTTGTGAACAGCCCCCAGTAATCGTCGACATCCCCCACTCGAAAGATACCTCGAATCCAAAAAAGAGCCAATAACTACAGGTCGCAAGAGCGACGTCGACCAAGGATTTAAAGTACTATGGTAAGGGAGTGCTACCACAGGAGGACCAGGAGTTAATAGAAAAATTCCTTGTCAGCGACACCCAAACAATATGCGTGCCCTCGAAAAACATTGACGTTGCTCGGAAGGACTTCGTCGACCTTACAAGTCACATGGCCTTCGTGAGCTCCGATATTATTGACTCCTACCAGCATCTGCTGGAGTTGGCGGAAGGCCAGAGGTGCATATACTCCACATGCTTCCTTCACCAGACCATGGATTCAAATTTTGGCTCGGAAGTGTTTATGACGAATGTGCCGAGGGGGCGATTAGTGACACAAAGTATTGGTTCATCCCGCTCTTCGACTTCGAGCACTGGCACTTGCTGGCGGTCGATCTCCAAGAAGGGAAGTACCTCCACTTATCGTCGATCAAAAACGTTAAATATAACGCTGGGTTCGAAAAAGCGGTAAGTATTTCCTTAATAGTATAATATTGTGCCAGGATTATTCTATTATCTTCTCTAATTAGTGCAACATTCCCTTATGCAGTGTAAGTTCGTAGGAAATTTCTTGGAATCAAAATTTTCAGATTTCATTCGCCGCCGCGCCACCCGTCCCCTTGACTGGGAGAAGATCAACATGGAAGACATCCCAATACAAGATCAGTCAAATGACTGCGCTATCTTCATTTTGGCATACGAAGAATACATGCAGAAGGGGGTGGAACCTTAACTTCTTCCAGAAGGATGTTGTTACGGATTTTATATTGGCATATTTCCTGAAGTGAGTCGGAGTCTTGAAGGTTTAACGAAGAAGAAACGAAGTTTGAAGACTCGCAGACTCAACGTATGAATTCACGATGCTTGGTAAGTTTAAATAATCTTGATGATGATTTATAAACATTTACAAGTGTTTGGAAGACATTAGAATGGATAAAAATTGTTTAAATTATAAATAATGAGTTTTCTAACTTCCAGGATCCGGACCCTGAGCTGAGGTCCGGATCCCGTACCCCTCCCTGGCTGTCACGCAGGGAAGGTCCGGATCCTAAGGATGAGGTCCGGACCCTGAGGGCGGAGGTCCGGACCCTGAGGGCTGAGGTCCGGACCCCAGAGTGTTTCGCAGAGCGGGTCCGGACCCTGATTGCTGCGGTCCGGACAATGAAACGCGGAATTGTTTCCGGGTCCGGACCCTGCGATCCAAGGTCCGGACCCCGACCCGTCGCGAAGTTTTGGAAAGTCATTTTCTCAATCCTACTCTAATTCTAATGTCCCCCAAACCTGTAAATAAGATAGGAGATTCCTTAAAATATCTTAGCAATCCTAATTTGGTTCCAAACCTTTCTAAAATCAGTTTTTCAATCCTAGTCGAAATCGGTTTGCTTCCAAACCTTTCTAAAAACTGTTTTTTAATCCTAATCTATTTCAGATTGCTTCTAACCTATAAATAAGATGTGGGGGTGTCTTTAAAACGTGGTTAAGTATAGATTATCTTTTAGAAACCCTAGAAGCTTGTAGGTAACCGTTTTCCTCATCTTCTATATCAAGCTTCTCTCAAATTGATTCATGGTGCCCTAATTTCTAATATTCTTTTAGAATCAATTTGAGAATTGCTTAGAGATTATTCCCACAGATTTTTCATGTTCTTCTAAGCAATAAACCATCATCATTTTTATTGTTCTTGCTCCGGATGGAGTGCGCTCGTGGATTCGAGTGAGCGTCGTGGATTCGACGTGTTGAAGGCTTCGTGGATTCGAAGTTGGGCGTCTCGTGGATTCGAGGCGTGGCGTCCGTGGATTCGGACGTGGGGCGTGGACAACCCGTTGGTGCGCGTGATCCGCTGAAGAGAAGGGAGAGGTTAAGTCTGTGGAGTCGGTAATCACCTTGTAATTCTTTACTCTTATGGATTATTTTTTCGCGTGTTGGTCCCGTGGGTTTTTCTCCAAGGTGGAGTTTCCCACGTAAATCTCGGTGTGCTGATTTTATTTTCCGCATTACTTTATCGCATTGAGATTTGTGATTTTTGTTTATACACCTATTCACCCCCCTCTAGGTGATTGATATACTCTAGATAGATCCTAGGGCACCCCCTATCTTACAGATGTGACGAAGAAACGCGGCGAAATTGCAGCCGAATTTTTGCGGCATTTTTACTCCCAATGATTCGATTAATTATTTTTTTGTTCTTTACAATTTTTTCCACATTTGAGCATTGGGCGGATTTGTAAACAACATAAGTTCGGGTTTTACTGTGTAAATACATGATTCAAAATTTCTCAGTAATGGTGTAACACAACAATCAATTGCATATATTTGCTCAAAATAGTGTAAGTTTGTAAATAAAAGAGCAAATCAATGATTCTAACGGTGTAAGCTTTGCCATGAATGAATGTAACGACACAGCATTGTCAGTACTGGTGATAGAATCTTCTTGTATTGTATTTTCTGTCATTTGCGAACTCGTGCATTTTCTATCCTTGTATTATATTGTATTAATCTAGTGCATTTTCTGTTTTAATCTTCATCGCAGAACACTGATAAAAAGCGACGTTGCACTAGTTAGGCAGTGGTGTAGCACTGGTTTTGGTAGTTACGTACACTATTTGGTCAATATTACACATTGCACTAAAGAGTTTTTCTTGCACTGGTTATAGACACGTTGCACCATTTGCTTTTAACCATTGCACTAGTTGGGTGTATATTACAAATTACACTAAATATATTACAAATTGCAACATCTCTCCTCCCTCATCCCTCCCCGGTGCTCTTCCACTTCTCCTCCGCAAACGCCGAACGCGACGGACAAAGCTAGAAAAAAACTGCCCGGCTTCCATGGAGGAGGGAGAGTGCAGGATTATACTCCCCTTCGCTTCTTGCAGTTTAGGTACAAGGTGCCTTCCTTACGGGGGAGAGGGATGTTGCCCTGGCGAGGGAGAAGGTCGAATGCCATCGTTGCACATAGGAGCGGCGGAGATTGCACTAGTACAAGCTGCAAGATGCACTGTTAGAAGGGTTGTTGCACCATTTCTCTTCGCGTAGCTCCATTGCATTGCACTATTATTCTTGTTGTCGGGCGCTTATTTTTTATCGTGTAGCCTCGGCATATTTAATTTCAAAATGCCGAACAACAAACACCGGGGCTGGCGAATAGCGGGGTCGATTTGGTTCGGGTTCCGATGAGAGCGAGGTTGCGTAAAGCGCAAAGGGCGCATTTAATGCACGGCAGGACCGTAGGTATACGTATCTCACTGAATACAAAAGAGGCGGATGTAGACGAGGGGCATTTTGGTCAGGCGGCTGAAAATCCGGCCCCAATCTGCAAAATCGAAAAAAGACGACCCAATTTTGCAAAAGCCCAAAACTAGTGGATTTTTTATGCAAAAAGACCATTTGGAAATAAGATTAATATTGATTTATGGTTAACTTCATAGGTATTTGGTTACAATTTGTCATTTGCTATATGCTTTTGTACAATACTTTTTTGTTGTTATATTACTTAATGCATTTATACGTTCACTACTTTTTTGGTTTTTAAATTACTGGAAATGATGAAAGTGCATCTTTTTTCCTTACAAATGGATCATAAAGTTTCTAAAATTAGAAAGAAAGTAGCAATGGATTATATAAAATCTTCACCATAATTTGTCCTCTCTCTCCTATACATATCCAAATATTGTTGGGGCATAGCAAGTACAAATAAAACAAGGAAGAAAATATATCGGCAAAATGTATCGTAAAGTATCGAACTAAAATTATGAAATAGTGGGTTATCCGTAAAAATATATCAAACAGAAATTAACTAGTTAGTTAAAAGGTTTTGCCTTTTTTTAATTATTTAATAAAATATCCTCTATTAATTTAATAGAAGATAATTTATTGTACAAATGATTATTAAAATATTTTATATAACATTACTTATGTTACAAATTTAAATATGAACCTATTTGTTTTACTATTTGCAACTATCATCATAAAAAAATTCACCAAATAGAAATTTACTTATTCTTTAGAAAATTAAGAGAAGAATTATTATAAACCAAACGTAAATTTTATTTTATTCCTTTTTAGTTTAAAATACATCTTAAATTCAAGAAAAGAATAAAAAAACACTATTCTATCACCAAAGACTAGGGATGTCAATGGGTCGGGTTTTAAAAAATTCGAACCCGAACCCGACCCCCAAATTTGAACCCGAATCTGGACCCGAACCCGACGGGTTTTAAAAATCCATACCCATACCCGACCCGACCAAATACCCGAAACCCGAACCCGAACCCGAAACCCGAACCCGAAGTACTATATTTGAAAATACATTATAGTAAAATCAAAATTTTTGAGCCTTTGAGTGTATCATTGGATGAAGATCCAATGAATAGAAATCATTATGTATTTTATATATTAAATAAATAAATAAATAAAATATATATAATTTATTCGGGTTCAGGTTCGAGTTCGGATTCGGGTACATACAAATTCATATCCGTATCCATATCCGTCGAATTTTTATTTTCTATACCCATATCCGAATCTATATTCATTTAGTTCGGATAAATTCGACCAGTTCGGGTTCGGGTTCGGGTTCGGGTAATTTTTCGGGTACCCAAACCCATTGACATCCCTACCAAAGGAGGCCTAACCCCCGGCCCCTACTTTTCTTCGTCCCCCGCAGCCGCCAATTTTCTCGTTTTCCCGCCCTTCGCCCAGACGGACGCTGTGACACAGAGAGCGAGGCAGGGTTATCGAGCGAGCGAGCGAGCGTCCCCGTTGGGCAGAGATGGGGGCGGCGGGGACTCGGAAGAAGGTGCAGCGCAGGTTCAAACTCCGAGGCTTCACCTTGAAGGTGGACGCCTTGGAGGAGGTCGTCTCCTTCCTCTCGCGCTTCCCCGACGCCGAGGACGACGCCCTCGACCTCCTCATCGACGAGATCGACAAGGAGTCTCGTAAGTGGAATTATTCCCCCTTCCGCACACGCCTGTGTCTCTCTCTCTCTCTCTCTCTCTTTATCTTTTTCTTCTATTGTTACTATTTTATTTTTCATTCTCAACCCTAACCGCAGAGAGAATCTCCTCTCTTCTCTTCTCTTCCTCCCCAGTAAGATCCTCCATTTTGGACAGGGAGGCCGTTCACCGAGTGGTCGGCCTCCTCCTCGAAGCCGAAGCCGCCGTAGATCCGGCGTCCGCCGCCGTCAGCAGCCGCTCGGCCTTACACGTGATCGACGCCTTCGTCGTACCTCGATTTCAGTACGACCCCATCAAAAAAGTTTTCTACGAGTACGAAGCTCCTCCCTCTCCTTCAAAAAAATCTCATGTTTCCGCCACGTTATTATGCTTGAGCGAAATCATGAACAAGTGCTTTCCGCGAAATAGGCGCACGGGGAAGCTGCCCATCCACGGGGAAGCTGGCGACAAAGCCGATTTGTACAGGGACCGGTACCAACTGCTTCTCCAGAGGCTTTCCCGCGATAAGTATTTCTCCAGGTCGTCGTTTGATTTTGAAATGAGTGAAGCCGAGAGCTGCGAGGTATATACATACTTCACGAACATTTTGCTACGGCCTTCTTCTTCTTCTTTTTTTTTTTTTTTTTTTTTTTTTTTTTCTTCTTAACCCTTTTATATATATTATTATTATGTCTGGACCACCCTCCGAAATGAAATTTGCATACATTTTAGCTAATTTTCGGTGTTCAAGATATTTGGTCGATAAAATGCTTTCTTCTCTTCGTCTGATGGATTCTTTTGTTTATGAGTTTTGCTGTTGGGGTGCAGATAACCCCAGTACAGTCTCTGATTGGATGCGCTGGGAGGAGATGGATTATGGGGGTGATTTCTCAGCTGGAGGAAGGCCAATTCTACTTGGAAGATCTGACCGCTGCAGTCCCGATTGATTTGTCCAGTGCAATATCCTAAAGGCTTTTAGTTTATAGTTGCGCTATCTATTTCTGCTTAATTCAATCGTCTTGACACGATTTCCATTAGCTCACTAATTAGATCCCATCTATTATGTCGTGTCGTACACAATTTCTTTTCAAATGATTCGCAGACACACCAACTATGGTGCTAAACCATCCAGCGCATCCTATGCAACATTTCACTGCATATTCAGTGATACATGCACATCGTGGTAAATTATTGCAGCGCCGTTGTCTTTTCCCACATTGAAACTAGGTGGAGCATTCATTGACTAGTTTTCAAGTAAGCTTTGGCGAAGGCAATAAATTATATGTTGTCCTTGTGTCTACGGCAAATATTTCTGTTCTACATTTAATCTGTATGTGGAGAAGCTGACGAACAAAGTTTTTGATTGACATCCCCTCAGCTTTTGTTTGTTTTGATTTCTATTATTTCATCTGCCCTTTGTAGTAAATCTACAAGTTCTAACCATTAATTGCTAAAGTAATTCACAATCATGTTAGCTGGAGGGGAGGTAGGTCAGTTAACTTTATCGGGATCCTTAATTTTCTAAAGGAATAACTTAAATCGAATTGATTAACATTGAGGGTGTGTCGATAAATGAAGTTGAAGAAGCTATTTTAAAATGCCATAATTTGAAGGGTAATCCTATATTTTTACCTAAATTTCAAGCATAAAAGTTAGCCAATTGAGGAAGTTCGATTTTAACTTAAGTTGCAAGCTAGCAAAGAAATCAAAGACAATCCTAGATACTGAATATATCTGCACTCTGTGGTTATAAGAAGATTGCGCTACATTACATTTTTGTCCTTGTATCTGATTTCTTCCTTGTAATGATTGTTATATTGTCCTCCTGCTATGTTTTTTTTTTTTAATGAAGTTGATGATTCTCTGATTTCTTTCTATCATGCGTAAGAGAATCTAAGCCTGATTGATAGGAAGCGTCCAATATGCTATTCAAACTTGCATATAGTCTTCCAATCTGAAGCTGATTGGTAGGAAGAATGACTACATTTATCTGAATTTACTCATGAGAATACTTTCGAAACTACTATATCAAGCCGTCTTAAAAACCAGTCCTATTTGGCCTTAGATTATGGAAAACTTCTACTTTTGGAAGCAGAAGCTAATATCACAAACCAAAAGTTTGGAGTTTGTAGCTGGAGAAGGAAACTAGAATGAGTTTTTGATGTCCAACTTGAAGTTTCTGCTTCCACCTTCGGTGCGAAGTTATTGGAGTGGTTTTTTTCACTGAAAAGCTGAGAGTCTTCTTCAAAAGACATCACTTAAACAGCAGTCCTTACAAAATCTCCAGTTGGGCCAAGCAGTCTCTTAGTTATAGCTTGCCTTCAAGCAGTGAATTTCCTACCTTTTTGTCTTTCTTTCTTCAATAAGGAGAGCTATCGAACAACTTGTTTCCTTAATATGAAAGTACAAAATCACTTCAGGGTTCTTTGTCGAGAACACCATTATTGTTGCTGAAGGCGAGTTGCTTTCAAATGGGATTTTTCAGGTTAGGCTATCTTTGATTTCTTGATAAGTGCTTTTTCATTTGTTTTTGGGCTTCTATTGCATCTTTTAATCTTTCTATGATGTCAACTTTCTACCATCTTAAACATAGTAGTGATGTTGCTCTTTGTAGTTTGTTTTATTGATGTTGGGTTACACTTTAAATTGTCTTGTGTATTGACATACGTTTAATCTGTATATTTTGTCAAAGAAAACATATTTCTTTCTAAGGCAATTATGTGTTTAGTATCATTGAAAGCTTAATGTGAAACAAAATAAGTAGGAAAGTTTAGAAAAATAAAGGAATGTTGCAAGTGGAAAGAAGTGGGTAAAGTAAAGAATCAATAACCAATGCAAACTTGCATGGTTTCAAGGTGTTCGATTTGCCACCTCTCAGTCTGATAAGTGTAGTATGTGGCAAAAATGGAAATCCTGATTATCTCCTTCATTGATTGAAGGTGTGAGAACATAACCAGGTACTTCAGATCTAGCCATTGGTTGGCTATAGATAATTTTACCCAATAATGCATTTAGGAAGCTGTACTTGAAAGAAGGTTGGAGTGCCAAAATGCAATTGGAAGTATCTAATATTGAGATTTCAAGTATTGTTGGAACTTAAGAGTCGAAAGTAGCAAATACTGGACTTATCCCGAAGTTTCACTTTGGATGACTGATGTACACAACTAATAATTGGACTTATCCAAAAGTTTCACTAGGGTGAATGGTTTTTAGATATTTATTATTGAGTCACTAAACTTCAATTTTGTTTTCAATGTGGTCACTTCTTTGAGCTCCTTTTTAATTTTATATGCCAGCTTATTCACTGGCCACATTATCTCCGACGGATGATGTGGATCAGTTGCCACGTCCTCTTACAAATGTAAAGATTCAACTACTATGCCATATTTAAGAAATGATTTGGCAGTTGAATTAGTAGAGTCATCTCTAGGTGATGGCATGGTAATTGAATCAGTTGCAACCCCTCCATTTGGGGAGTTATACGGAGCTTAACAAAGCGGCCCACTTGAAATGGAAACTAAAGTTCAATGGCTCAAATCGAACACATTGTAGTTTTGTGAGCTAAGGTAAATTTTGTGATAAGTTCAATGACAACTAGTGTTTCACCCAGTAAATTATCTATACTGTCAGCTCATTACGCTCTTCGAAAGTTGATCTGCTTTGGAATCTAAGTTGACTAACTCTTAAACTTAGGGTTTAGGGTTTAGGTTTAGATAATTTATGTGTTTAGTCACTTTTCGCCCTTATTAAAAAAATGAGTATCAATCTTTTAAACCAAGTTCATTTTCTCCTGAGCTAAATATTTGACCTGCTAATAAGTATAGCATGTTAAGGTTTCACAAATTTAGGTCAAAATTAAATTGAATGTGCTTGAACAGTGATAGAATGAAGCTTGGCTTCTATACACGACTACTATAAATAATGTTGGAGGGCTCAATCTAAAGGTGAAAATCGACGGATACAGTCAAATATTTAATGAAACTAGATCTGCGTCCATACATTTTTTTTCGGATATGATTTAGTATGCGGATATGTGTCGGTTGCTAAATTTTCGTTACCATATCCGCTAAAAATGGATTTGGATACAGTCGAATATTCCTTCAGATTCGAATATGGGTCGGATTTGTATTTGGATATTATTCGGATTATACTATGATATGCATATATGAATATGAACTAGAATTAGCAGAATAAGACGGAATGCAACTAAAGTTTCACGGTTGTAACATCCCGCTTCCCAAGGGAGTCACCCTTCCTAGAACTACTCTAGTCCTAGTATGCTTAACCCTCTTAATCTTTTGGGCCTAGCCATTGTCCAAAATGCTATAGCCAGACTAAAAGGTTTAGTTATATTATACCTTATATGTAGGACTATTCCAAATTCTAGGAGTATCATATTCCTCCCACCTTTAAGTCTTGTCAGGCTCAAGTACACTCACAAATACCAGGCGATGTGAGACTCGTCTCGCTAGCCTTAGCCAACCTTGTGGCGAGCTGCGCTCCACCCATAACCGTCGTCAGCCGGGGAGCCGAGCTCTATCCGCTGTATGACCCTAGCTCATCCAAGACTCATCTTACATTTTCGGCTGGTGATTGACTCTGATACCAACTGTAACGTCTCGTTTTCCAGGGAGGTCACCCATTTTAGAACTCTATTCCTAGCATGCTTAACTCTCTTGACTTCTTGGGCCTAGCCACCGCTCAAAATGCTATAGCGGGGTTAAGAGGTTTAGTCATAGTATACCTTATATATATGACTATTTCAAATCCTATGAATGTTACACAGTCGTGTTCAAGCTTTCTAGGCTGCATTGGGTTGGGGGATATCAGCAGAACAAAGAGAATATCCCCTAATTTATACCCAAATGCCATAAAAGAACGGTGGAACAAGTTGTTTCGGTCAAAGCGGGTTGTTCTTGAGCAACCTGTTAAAAATTTTGTTCCTCTCTTTATTTTCTTATATAAATATATAAATAATTAAAAATATATATTAATATAAATATTTTTTGTTATAAAATAATTTTTACTAAATATAATAAATAATATATTAACATGCTATATTATTTTATTTATTAAGTCATATTATATATTATTATATTATTTTACTTTATATATACTTAATATATATTATACTATTTTTATTATGTATATTATTAAAATTGATATTATTATTTTATTATTAAAATTGATACTATATTATTAGTATAATATAATATTATGAATTAATAATATTATATTATAAATCATTAGACATAATATATATATATATATTATAGATATGTTAAAATATAATTTTATTATTAAAAAATACTTTTGCAAAAATAATTTATATCATAAAATTCTTCATTACATCATAAAATATATTATATTGGTTTAAATATAAAAGTTCGAATATCTTATGTATAATTCTATAAGCAATATTTGTATTTTTCAATTTTTTAAACATATTTAGACATTGTTCTAGACTTTTTATTCAAGCGCTATTAAAGATTTCCTCGAGAATTCCCTGATTGCATCCAAATGAAAATGTAGTTTTTTAAACTTATCGTTTCTTCTAGGGAACAAAAGTTATTACAAAAATTTAGTTCTCCAACGGAACGCAACCTATATGCATATGTTTTGTTCAATAAAATTTAATATTTAACAAATATAAATGCAATTTTAACATCAAACTCATAGTAAAATAACAACAAATTATGTCCCACAATATGTACTGCGTCTTCCCTTATCTCTAGATAAAAAGCAATCAAACCCCCTCTTATATCCCAACAAATAACAATTAAGTCGCCCTATTTCCCTATAAAAAGCAATTAAACCCTCCCTTATTTGTAGACGGTACCTACACCTCCAACGCCACGTATCCCTCCAAATTCGCAGTCATAATATAAGACGACATTCGTCCAGCCTCACATTATTTATTCTACTTGTGATGTACGACATTCGTCTAGCATATCACTCCTACATACTGCACGTTTTGCGAAACTGTCATTCACAATTTAACTCTCGTCTCCGGACAGTTCACTTGCGTGCAGTGCCTCAGAGCCCTAGCTAAACTCGACATCCGTCCAGAGTGTAGTTATCCAAGCTCCACTCCACAACACCACTATATCCAACATCTATCCAGAGTATAAGTATCAAACCTCAATTAGCACAAACTATACCTGACCTCCATTCAAAGTATCGCGCTCAATCTGAACCATCATCACATATCTCACATACAACTAGGACCCTCTATCTGAATCCACTACATAATCCATATCACATAGCCATAATCATAATCACATCTCTACACTACGAATCCACATCTCACATTACCATAAATCCACATCGAAACTCTCTCCACAGTCATAAAATAATCATTTCACAAGCATAATAGAGCAATAATAAAGTAACAAGTAATTAAGTATTGGGAGCAACTAATGTTAAGGGTTTTCAAAATAATGTAACTAAGATATCAATTATCGCAATGTGCTATCCAATCAAAGTTTGTTCAATGAAAATATCACCTAATGTCAAGATCCTTATTTCCAAAGTATAAAAATTCAGGTGGAATGTCAATACAAGCTTATGTTTCAAAATGTATCCTAACTATTATAATATATAACAATTGGTAATTATAGGTAGTAAGCATATAATTTCAAAATCATGCAATCTAATCACTTCATCCCTATCTTAAAGGAATGCATCAATCTAAGGGTTTATGTAAGAAGCGACATATGGTAAGCAAAAATCACAACATGTTCGTAAGTACATGTAAAAGTAAGCACAAGTTATCATGCAAATAGATATATAGAATAAAATGAATATTGCAACTATTTAGCAAGGAGATTTAGTTTAATTTTGATGGCGAACTCGGAGGGATAGTTTCTACTCATATGGATCGACAAGGTCCGAAGAAGGAGAGGGAAAGATGAGGAATCTGCGGTCAAAAAGGCCAAAAGGAAAACACCACACATCAAGCAAGATGCATTCTAAAGGTTTCAAAAGTCACCAAA
The DNA here is from genome assembly GCA_016920855.1 of Puya raimondii. Classification (NCBI taxonomy): domain Eukaryota; kingdom Viridiplantae; phylum Streptophyta; class Magnoliopsida; order Poales; family Bromeliaceae; genus Puya; species Puya raimondii. The sequence goes on along the minus strand of JABWPP010000050.1, from coordinate 207,491,998 downwards.
ACAAACTTAAAGCCAAAAAAAACTACAAGATGGACATTATCAAATTCAACAAACCCAAGTATTATACTATCATTAAACATCAAAATCCAACTTGAAAATCTAAACAAAAATACAAGATGAAAATCATCAAGTTCAACAAACCTAAGCATAATATTACCTTTAAACACTAAATAAATATTAAATTTGCAAGGGTTTCAAGTGTGAAGTTGGAATTTACCCCAATTTGAAAAGAGCTCCAATGGAGCTTGATCCTTCTCCAAAAGCTTCAAAACTCTTCTCCAATGGTTAGAAACCCCAAAAATAGAGGTGGGTCTTTATGGTGGAAGAAGACCTCTCCACCACCAATGCCCAAAACCAAGGGCTTCTTTTCCAATGACACAGGGTTTAGGTGAGAGAGAATGGAAGAGAATGTAGAGAGAGAGAATGGAGAGGGAAGAAGCTTGGGGAAGAAAAAAGAGTAGAGGGGTGGGTTTAGAAGTGGGTAAAATAGAGGGTTATGGCTAGTAATTTATCGGGTTGTTATGGAGGGAGAAATGCTAGATTAGTTATAAGTGGTAGTGGAGGATTAGGCTTTAAATGCAATTAATTAGAGATAAGATACATATTAGAATATTTTAGTCTGTTGGGATGATGTGGCAAAAGGGCTGCCACGTGGCACATGGGTGGTGCCTAGGGGTGAAAACGGATAGGATATTATCCGAAAATATTCGTATCCGTATTCGATAATATCCGGATTCGGATAGAAAATATCCGGATCCGGTCGGATATGGATACGAATATGATTTTAGAGAGTTAAATTTTTTCGGATATCCGAAAGAAACGGATATGGATGTGGATATTCGGACTTTAGTATTATTATTTTTATATTCTTTATATTTTTGGATCCGCCCGCCCCGCCCCGCCCCGCCCCGCCCCGCCCAAATCCCTTTCCTCCAGAGTCGATCTTTCTTGTCTACTCCTCTAATTCATTGCCAATCAAGGTACGGAGGGATGATTAATACATGTTGTGAAAAAATAAGGTAATTTTTTGTATTATTCGATTATTTTATAATGAGTTATATATTAAAATTACAAATTTTATATGTGAAGAAATATAGCTAGGAAACAAGATAGAAAAATAAAGTAATTATTTGTGGTATGTGCATATTAATATATATTATTATTTGAATACATATCCGATCCATATCCGAATCCGAAAAAATATCCGACCATATCCGAATCCGTTTTTAGCGGATATGATAATAAAAATTTAGCATCCGACATATATCCGTATCCGAAAAAAAAAAAAATGGATGCGGATATGGTTTTGTCAAATATCCGACCATATCCGATCCGTTTTCACCCCTAGTGGTGCCTAAGTGGTGATGATGTGGCGTGGTGAATTATTCAAATAAAAATATCATAATTTGGGCTTCGGAACTTGCTTTTCAACAAATAAGGTGTCATCGGAAAGACTTTTGGAAGATGAATCCAATGGTGCAAGTTTCTATTTCAAATTTAAATTTGTTCGATTCATATTTTAAGAAAGTAGCTTCAGTTGTAGAGAAAAAAAGGAAAAAAAAAGGAGATTTTGGGTGAAATCAAATCAATTGGAGATTTAAGGCCCAAGAGGTGGCCAAGTTCAACTTCAATCCTACCAAATTAAATTTAAAATCTCAAAATTAAATTTCAAGCTGTAAATTTTAATTTTAATTTTTTTTTTTGAGAGAAAGGTAGCACGCTACCCGCTTCGTTTATTTTTTTAGAAATAAACTTAGCTGGAAATGTGAATCAACTAGGATTCGAACTCGGGACCTCGGGTATCAACCACCAAGCCCTTTGCCACTTGCGGTAGGGACGGTCAGTGTAAATTTAAATTTCAAAATTAAGAAAAGGTATAGTCATTACATTCTTTCCCCTTCACAAAAATTTCGTCCTCGAAAGTTTAAATAAGGTGGGAAAAACATACACATCATAATTATGGCTCGAAAAGTTGAGGATACTTATTCTTCATCTCGTCTTCGAGCTCCTAAGTGAGGTCGCCAATGTCGCTGCACCATTGGACCTTCACATACTGAATGGGTCGTGTTGCGAAGATTTTACTCCTTGTGGTCCACGCTGCGAGCAAGCCTCTCTTCATGAGTCAAATCCTCTCGTAGTGGTGGAAGATGCCGTACACATGATTGGGGTCCCGCACATACTTCTGCAGCTGCGACATATGGAAGCTGTTGGATTTACGGACAAGGATTGCGGTAATGCTATCCGGTAAGCTACACACCGAATTCGATCCAATATTGCAAATGGTTCAATATAGCATGGATTGAGTTTCTCCCCAAGACCAAACATTATCACTCTTCGGATAAGGGAAACTCGAACGAAGACGTGATCTCCCACCGCAAACTCAAAATCTTGGCGATGAGTGTCGGCGTAGCTCTTCTGTTGACTCCACACTGAGCTACTTGAAGTCTTTCTTGAACTACCTGAAGTCTCAACAGTCCTCTGAACTAGCTCGTGGTCGGTAAGTCGCCGTTCTCTAACATCGTCCCAACAGGTGTGCGATCTTTACTTCCGCTCGTACAATGCCTCAAAGGGTGCCATGCCCATTCTTGCCTGGCAACTGTTGTCGTAGGAGAACTCCATCCATGGCAGATTGGAATCCCACAAGTTCTTAAAGTATGCAAGCTTGCAGCATATCCTCCAAAGTCTGAATAGTGCATTTCGACTGGTCATCTGTCTGCGGATGATAAGGGGTGCTAAAATGTACGAGGTGCCTATCGATGAAAACTGGCCTAGAAGTGAGACACAAAGTGTATGTCCCGATCGACGGTGATGGAAATCGGAACTCCAAGAGCTTGAACCATAGTGTTTGTGTAGAGCCTGGTGAGCTAGTTCAAAGTAGTCCTTACTCGAATAGACAGAAAACGAGCTAGCTTTGTAAGCCGATCTACTATAACCCAAATGCCATTGTCCCTTTGCCGTCTTTGGAAGTCCGCTACTGAAATCCATAGTGATGTGCTCCTACTACCACTTCGAAATAGGAAAGCTCTCTAGAAGTCCCGCAGTCCTCTAGTGCTCGATCTTGACCTTCTGACAGGTCAGACACTGGGCAACATATTGGGCATCATACTAGGCAATCTCTCTTCATATTCCACGACCACTAGTGCTGTCGGAGATCTCAATACATTTTTGTCCCTCCAAGGTGAACTGAGCAAGTAGAGCAGTGCGCCTCATCCAAAAATCTCTCATCATAGAGCCGCGTTATCTAGCACATAGACTCGATCTTGAAAACTCAGCGATCCATCATTATGCAATTGGAAGCCAGGTTGAGATCCACTATCAAGCTCTTTAGAGATCTGCAGAAAAAGGGTCCGAAGGTTGGGTTGCAACAATGTGACCTAACAAAACATGACAAACCCTCAGGAAACTCCCAAAACCATCGGAGTATCCTCCAGATGAGGCTCTGAAGAACAAACATCAACCACCGAGGCCAAGAAAGCCTAACATCCCTTCTAACATAACCTCCTAGCTTAGATAGGCGAAATCAACCGAGGCAGTACGTAAGTGCCAATCCATTAGAAAGAGATGGTGCCCTTAGTAGGATGCCAATAGTCCACCCTTTTCTCCCGACAATCCACACAGGTATAGTGTCGAGTGAGTCAATCCATCCCCAAGATGACATCAAAGTCGTGCATATCTAGGACGTGCAAGTCAGCTGACAACTAATGACCATCAATACAGATAGAAATCCCTCGACAACTTAGGTCTTGTGCACCACCTTTCCGATAGGTGTGCTAACAGACAGCTCATAATTAAGGGCCTCTATAGGAATAGAATGCCTTCAAACGAAGGTAAACAAGACAAAAGAATCGGTAGACCTTGGATCAAATAAAACAAGCCCGAAATACGAAAAAATACGAATGATACCTAATAGTATAACACATCATCACATGCAATTTATCAATCAATCAGAACTAATATAGCAACATACTAGAGGAGAGTTGTAAGTCATATTATACTTGAAATGACCAAGTGACTTGCCTCAGCTTCCTGCTTGGTCATGGTGTAGACACGACCCTGAGTGCGAGGTCGTCGTCCTCTAGCAGCAAGTCGGGGTGTAGCAGCTAGGGAAGGAGCAGCTAGTGCACTAGCAGCAGGCGTCATAACGGCTGGAGTAGTCGTAGTCGTAGTCGCTGCAGTGGCAAAGCCATCGTTTTTCAACCAAGGATCCACCCAACCATATTTTTTATGAAGGGATAATATCTAATATACCCTCTAAAACTTCAAAACTATCTAATGTAACCCTAGTTGACCAAAATGCCCTCATTGATCGGTAATTACTCTAACACATAAATTGTTAGCGCTATTATTATCGAGAGTCAAAGCCATCGTTTTTCAACCAAGGATCCACCCAACCATATTTTTTATGAAGGGATAATATCTAATATACCCTCTAAAACTTCAAAACTATCTAATGTAACCCTAGTTGACCAAAATGCCCTCATTGAGTTCCAAAAATTCCTTCAAGTATCCCCAAACACCTAGGGTTTACTAATAGGATTTGGAGTTTAGAAGGGTATTTTGGTAATTTCAGGGTAAATTTGAAAATTTTGAATGGTAGTCAGGGGTAAATAAGCAAAAGCCTCTTTTATTAGTGTGTTACGCAAATTTAGTCTGGTTTGTAAGCCACCAATATGCATAAAGTTGATGATATGTTTTTAAGACCCAGTCATCATCAGTATAGTGGGCTGCCACAGAAATATTTCTTGTTTTGTCTAGATGTCCACCCATCTATAGTAAAAATAAATCGATAAGAAATTGGATTAAAAATGTTGTGTAGTGTTTTCTTTTCTTCATCATCATGACCCACAACATCCTTAGAAATAGTAGCATGAGATTTTATAGGAAATATCAGAGCAAAGATTTGATGAAATGTGTAAGTACTTAATGTTCGGTCATGGCGAATAGATATTCATGCTTGGTAAACATATTGACAAAAAGCTTATAATATATCCTCTTCATCATACTTATATGCAGCCAAAGGAACATATCCCCTCCGCACTTTGTGATGCTTGTAACATTCCTTGATTAGTTATTTGGCTATGTGTACTTTTATAGTGATTCCATAAACAAGTTGTCCCTTGAGAGCTTTTTGCATCAGACTCTTTATTCTTTTGCCTACATTTTGCTTTAGCCACTCTTGTCAAAAGGCTTTCGTAACTAATCGTGTGGGGGGGTTATTGTTAGGAATCTTAGGTTTTATATTATTTCCATCATTTTTTTTTGTTTCAACTATTTTTTCCATAATTTTTCCATACAACAGATGTCAACTTTTTATCCTATTTTTGAAAAACATTACTACTTGCATCTTCCACGGGAGAAGCATTACTAGACATTTTGCATTCGTAAAGGAAAAAAAGTGTAATCTTATAGTAATTAAAAGATTATACTCACGGGAAAGTATAAGCAAATTACAACGGGAAGAAAGTATAAGCAAATAAGTAAGAAGAAGCAAATAACAAGAAATTTAGAATTTTTATTTAAGGATAAATAACATCATCATGGTCGGCAATTCTCTCAAGATTATGCTTTAATTCACACTCTTCCTAGTAGGATTAATGTTTCTAGAAAAAAGAAATAGCTTTCATTTTATTAGAAAATATTATATTTGGATACTAATTGGAAATATATCTTGATCAAATTAGACTGCTGGCAATAATGCTCCTAAATTTATACAAGTTCATGTGATTCCTAAAGTTGCAATCTCTTCTCAAAGATAACAAAAAATGGAGATTAATCAGCTCAGTGATTATGTAAAAGTACAGCAATAAATGGTGGAAACAAAGAAAAGGATAACAGTCATGGAAACGACCATGATGGTTTATATAAATAACCTAATCAAGAATTTAAAGCAAGCTATCAAAGTTTGGGTCTTTGGGAGGAACCTTAAGATATCGAGATGAAACAAACACAACAAATACAAGAATACAACAAACCCTAGAACAAAGGACCAAAAAAAAAAAAGAGGAGCTTAAGATACCAAAAATTTCACCCGCAAAGTTTGGGAGGAGATGTGCGAAAGAGAGAGGTGGCAGCGTGGAGAAGCTTGATCTAGGTTTGGGTCTGGGAGGAGCTCGATGCCTCGATCTAGGTTTGGAACTCCATCTGCTGACGAGCAGAGAATGTTGGAACTTGAAAGAACTTTGAAAACATTACTAAAAGAAATTCTTTTATTAATAGGTTAACAAATATTATAATTATATAAGTAGTCCTTTACTAAATTTATTTACAAAACTAGGCCTAAGTGATGAATGAATCATCGTGTTCTAAATGCGGCAAATCGTTCGCCGCTTTCTTCAAACCATGAAATTATTTAGTGTCTAGTTGCCTAAAACCCCCTTACTAATATCTTATTTATCAATATAAGCAGCTACTATCACATATAGGTAAATAGTATTGACCCATGTTGACTGGAGAGTAGCTCCAAAATCAACTATTGTATTCAAGTATAGTGCTTGTTAATTAAAAATTCAGAAATGTGAGATAGGAGCAACAAGGTCTAAAAGGATTTGTTTTAAATCATCAGTTTTCGTCTATTTTCTGTGTAACAAATCATAATTTTTAGTCTATGTTTTTCTTTGTTTTCTGAACAGACTTATACATCAAACTTCAAAGTTTCCACTATAATATTTCATTTATCATCCACGAAGTTGTAGTCTTGAAATCATAATTCAGATAATTCCTTTTAAATGGCTATTTAAAATTCTCATCATCTTTAGAACTTTTATGGAAAAATGCTGAGTTCCAATTGCTTTATAGGTTAATACATGTGGATTTCCACCTCTGGAGGAGCGAGAATCCTCATTTTCACTACTGATGGGCCTCGACTTCTTTGGTGGTGGTGTTCTATCAACCGAAGAAACTGTATACTTCGTGAAACTTTACCTATAAATTGTTCTAAACACTAGAAGGGTCTTAGTGAAAAGGCTGAGTTTGCTGATTATTTTTTTCTGGTTTTATACCAACAGCTCAGATTATCAGGACTGGAGAAGAAGGCAGTGAATGACATGTTTGTTGTACTTTCAGATGTTTGGTTAGATAATGAAGAGGTACATTCTCTTAGTTCTCGATTTTGTTTTGTGCGATTTTGTTGATGCTTCTTATCATAATAGCCATGTCTTTTATGTCGTAGAGAAGACTATGGAAAAGCTTGCTGTGGTATTTGATGGTTATGATAGTGTAGAGGTTGTTCCTTCTTTATTCATTTTAATGGGAAATTTCTGCTCTCGCCCCTGCAATCTTTCTTACAATTCATTCTCGAATCTCAGGTCAGTCCTACACTCCTACCATTGCAGACCCAGAAAGAATTTGTTCATTCCAAATATTTTGCTTAGGAAGTTTGTATACATTAGTTTCTGTTCGAAAAAGAAATTATCTAAACTTGGTCAGCTACTGCAGAGCCCAGTTTCAAAAGCTTGGTGAAATAATTGAAGCTCGATCAAGACTAAAAGAGCATAGTCGTTTCCTGTTTATTCCAGGTCCGGATGATGCAGGTATCTTCCACTGGTCCATTCTCAAATTTTTTTCAAAGTGAATCCATCTGCTAAAGATAATCACACTATTACTCGTTTAAGAAGTTGCATGGTGCCTATGATTCCACCATATGTGGGTTCGTCGGTTTATTGGTTGGTTCATAACTCTCCTAAAATCCTTAATGAAGTTGCTCAATGATCTGCGACAAGGTGATAAAATTTATTTTATGTTGCATAACTCGCACTACACTACATGAGAAGTGTTAGTGGCATTTAACCATGACGATATGCTGCAACCTATGCTGGCAGCGATATGAACATGTACTCTCATTTCCACGTTCAAGTGTATGTAACAAATGCTTTACTACTTCAATTATTGCAGGTCCCTCGAAAGTTCTACCGAGGTGTGCGCTCCCCAAATATTTAACTGAAGAACTTCAAAAACACATTCCTAATGCAATTTTTTCTAGCAATCCCTGCAGGTTCGACTTGAAGCTAATTCTCCTCTTCGTGCCTATTGATGATGATCTGAAATTCTGTCTGTTGGACAAAGTGATACTGAAATTCCATGCTTGTAAAGATATGTTAAAATGAAAATATGGAAAAAATTCAACCAGAATTTTGACCTAATGACTAGCATGTAAAAGAAAAATGTTCTCTGACCGAATAGTCAAATATCTGTTTACATACTAAATTATCATAAGGTAAGTTGTGGCCCTCAATTTGATTTCATTGCCGTATCCCTAATGGTGTTGCCGAAAAAAAGAAATGGTTTAAACGAGTTGGTTGAGTGCCTAAATCTTATAATCACATCTGTTGCGGTCAAAGGAAATTATGACTGAATCTGCATTTCTTGTTTTGTTTTCTTGAAAACGAAGCAAAATTTGAAGCCTCTTGTTTGCTATTCCTCAGAATTAAATTTTACACCCAAGAAATCGTATTTTTCCGGCAAGACCTGCTCCACAGGATGCGTCGATCCTGCCTGATTCCACCGTCAACAGAGGAAACAAGTGATCCCTTTGAGCATGTTAGTTATTAGTCTTCGTTGTTATTGGCAGTTTGTTATTCTTAGAAAGCAACTGATTGTTTTTTCTTTTTTAATTTGGGTTCTTTCAGCTAGTTGCGACCATCACTCATCAGAGTCATCTTTGCCCGTTGCCTCTCACCGTGCAACCTATTATTTGGAACTATGACCACTGCCTCCGATTATATCCAACTCCACACACTGTATGTCTGCTAGTGTTTCGATCGCATAGATATAACTAAAACTTCTGCATTCCTAGCGACGTTTCCTTTTTGCTATGTTGCAGATAGTTTTGGGGGACAGGAGTGAACAGAAGGCTTTCAAGTACACGGGGATCACATGTTTCAATCCTGGTTCCTTCTCCAATGACAACACCTTTGCGGCGTACCGACCTTGCACTCGAGAGGTTGAGCTGTCCGCACTAGAAAGTTAACTTGTAACTCTTTGTTGGTTTTACCAACACTATTTTAACAGCAAGTGCAAGTCCCAGCTCCAACACCTTACAACAGCAAGTGCAAGTCCCAGCTCCAACACCTTACAGCTTCTTGGTTGTAGCTCTCGTAATGCAGCCTTCTCAGGCGAATATGCTACCGAGATGGCACTTTCTTTACTAGGCTGTTGTGGCGGCTCAACAGTCGACAATGGTGGTCAATACTCAAACTTCAATAGCATATGGCAAGGGGCATAAAGCCTGGTGGCACAAATATGTGGAGGAGCTCATTGTTGGCATCTATTAGGCGTAGCTAATTCTTTGATTTTGATGCTGCGTGATGATTAGCAGGTGACGTAGGTATGACATGACAATCCGTTGAGGAATTAGCAGCCTCATCATCATTATAATTATTGTCAATTCATGTAAGGTTCAGAAATATATTTTGGTAAACTACATATAGTGACAACTTTATGGTAATGACATTGTCAAATAACTGGTATGTGAAAGGACCATAATTTTCTTAAATCATGTGAAGAATTATGATTGCCTAAGAATGGAGATTTCGCTCTTCATGCTCAGTAGAGGAAGAGATAATGTTTCTAGTGTGTGACATTGTTGCGCTGATATTGATCTCAACTACTTGCATATGATTGGAGTGGTTCATGCGAGAATTTGGCTGCGAAGTTCCTCTTCCATCTGTTGTTATCCATAGCTGCTCGATTGTAGCTAATCCGGTTTGTGTTTTATCAGATATGGTAATTATTAGAAACCAAACGAAGATAAGATCATCTCTTTACTGTCGTTTCTGCTTAGTTTTCTACCAAAAAATACATGAAAATAGATAATTTCTAAAGGTTACCAGTTCTGTACTTGTTAAGAATAATGAGAGGCATGGGTAGCTCAGAATATCTTCTAAAATGCTGCTGGTATTCAGCTATTCGCATGTGTTGGCAAAGAGTCTAAATTGTAAACAAGAGTATAGAACGGGGCTGTGTTACCCACGGGCTGGCCCCGCCTGGCAGGGCCATGGGTCGTGTTGAGTTGCACCTTTCTGGCCCGTGGCATGACATGATCCATTTTAGCTTGACAATACTACTTGTACGCCCTAGAAGGGCGTGTACATTTTACACCCCCTCCCTCCCAGCCAAGGGTTCATAAAATTCTTTAAAAGTTTTAGTATATATAAAAAAAATGATTAGACAAGTAGAGGTCTTTAGCCCTTGGACAAAGAGGGTGTAAGATTTACACTCTTTTGGAGTGTACTAGCAACATTGCTCATTTTAGCCATGCCTTCGTGCCAGTATGTTGGATATATAATACCATATGCTTCATAAAATTAATATTAAAGAGAGTTAAAAATAAGAAATAAAATTATAAAGATTTAAAAAATAAAAAGTAGAAAAAGTTGGCGGGCTGCTTAAGCCAGGAGCTCTGTCGTGTCGTTAGAGTGAGGAATGTGCCATGATACATGACGCAATAGGGTTTCAAACCTATGCCATGCCGTACTGGCCTCCGGCTTGTTTTGGCACCGAATACTGTGGGTTATGTTGGCAGTGGGTGAAATAACGTGGTCGGCATGACTCACATAATATCCCTAATTGTAAGTAATCATCAATTTATGGGCATATAAAAATATTTTGGAGCTTTTCCCACGTTACATCTCGATGTCCCCTCTCAACTTTTCCGTACTTAATTTTTATTTGCTGATTTTATCATGTTTTACGTGTTTCACCTATTCATTCCTCTCTAGGTGTTAACTATATCTATTAGATTCTAGGGTTATATAACCCACAATTGGTATCAGAGTGGGAATAGGTCTAACATAATTATGGGTGAGGGTGGTAACATTAATAGACCTCTACCTTTTGATGGCATTAATTATGCCTATTGGAAGGTTTGGATGAGAGCTCATCGTAATTGATGACACCGAGGTGGCAAATAATGTTACCGCTCCTAAATCTCGGACTAAATGGACTAAGAAAGAGATGGACACGTCTTCTTATAATAGGAAGGACATAAATGGCTTATTTAATGCCCTATGTCATGCTTCGAGCCTGCAACGGAAGCATCACTAAGCACACACACAGACTTGTTGAATGAACATAGTTTTTCCTATTTGTCCAAAGCATCACAACCGATATATACAACACATTCCAACCGGCAATAATATATATGGATTGCACGAGGAAGATATCAAATTGACATAAAGGAAACTGTCTATGACATCATTCATCTCATTAATTCAAATCCAACCCAAAATATTTGATTATATTTTATTTTTCCTTTTCTATACATTTTCTAAAATGGTACATATATAGGGATCACCAAAAATAGAAAGGATCTCTATCTATTGTGCTACGTCCTTTCTTCGCTTTGCCGCATCGCCTACGGATGGACTTGAAAAATATAGAAATAAAAACTATAAACATAATTCTCAGTAGGTACAGCCACCCAAGGCAAGAGGTCGACCCACCTGGTCCAAAGGAGACAACATAAGATTATACAGATATATAACTTGTAATCATCTAAGTATATAAGTCACTACTATATGCAAATGAAAGTAACCATACTTATGACTCTATCATGCGATGATGAAATCTATATTTGTAAGTTATACCATATTATGCTTATTTCATTATCCTAACCACATATAATTCGACCGCGGTCGTGGGTCAATTCATAGTGGAATCACCGTTTTTATCTTTGTGTCGGGTAGCGGAATCGCCACTTTCACCTCCAGCCATAGGTTCATATATATAGCGGAATCGCCGCTTTTATCTTGGCATTAGGTGACAGAATCGCCGCTCACCCCCGGCCACAAGTTTATAGGTAGCGGAATCGCCGCTTTCTCGAGTCATAGGGTAGCGGAATCGCCGCTTTCTTGGTCTAGTCAAGGGTACATATGTTTTCACCCTACATTGTCAATCTTTCGAGATTTTATATCATCATGTCCAGGTGATATCCTACCCACTATATTTTTCCAACTTAAGTTAGATGGCACTATGTTTATCCACATATGCATGTCCATTCTCTAATGTTTCTAGAGAGTGTTATCATTCTAGTTGTCCACACCGAGATATACATAATTTCTTTAGGCTCTGTTTGGTAACGGAATAACTGTAAAATAATCAAATTTATTCTCGTTATTCTGCCGAACGAAAAAAAATTACTGGAATAATTTATACCAGTCAAAGCGGATAATTTAATTCTCTCCCACCCATGGAATAAGGTTTATTCCTGGGAACCCGAGGGGCAGGGCAATAAAATTACCATTGCCTGCTTTTTGGGTCGCCTCGGAAACCGCGTCACTTTACCCACCTCCAAAGCCTCCTCCTCTTCATCTCTTCTCCCAATGCCAAGTATGTAGAGATTTGGCCAGTCAAATGTGTTTATATTAGGATTTTTGTTTAACTATGTGAAATTGTAGGCAGTTAAATAAATTAGTTATTATTGCATATATTATTGGTTATTATAGATTTCTAATTGTATAAATTAATTTAAAATTATCTTACTTACTACATATTGCACTGCTCTGCAGGAAAAAAATATTATTTCTTAATTATAATGTTTAGTATTGTAATTATGTTTGGAAAAATTATATTAAAATTTATCAAGTATAGTATATGTATTATACAAAGAAAAAGATTCACTACATACATAAGGGCAAACTTGGCATTTTCAAATATTTCAATCAACTTTACCAACTATTCTTCTCTTATTTCAAGAAAGTTACCCAAACATCATTTTGTCGATTCTAGAGAATAAGTAAAAATTTTGCCAAACAAAAAATTACTTTCATTCCTCTCTATCCTAAAATATTGAGATATTCTAGGAATAAAAAAATTTAACCCTGCAGTCATTATCCTATTACCAAACAGAGCCTTAATGTCTAGTTCTTGTTTGTCACGCCCCGCCGTGCCTTAACACCAATTAGGTGGAAGGAAAAACGCACGGGCACATGACCCAGATCCGCCGAACGGACAGAGTTTCCCCTGTACGTCCAAGGCGTCACAATCAGTATAATTCAAGAGGTTCCAAACAGGAACATAATTCATACAAAGATTGCATAAGGAAAGCATCAACTACTATGCTATTACAAGCATTCGCAAAACAACCACATATTACACTTTTTTTTTTTTGTGTCTTTGTTCTTTCTTTCCAAATACAATCGAATTATTATTACATTTCCATTCATTCGAATACCCCTAAAGTACGTAGTAGAGGGTACTTCTATTCTGGTCACAGTGGTAGGACGCTAACTACTGAGTTACGCCCTCCCCTCGCGCCGCCGCGCCGCTCACGTGAGGTCCTGAAAAACAGTGGGATGAGAACTATATAAAATAGTTCCCAGTGGGTAAGGCCACCCAAGAGAGGAGCTCGACCCACCAGGTCCAAAGGAAGCATACGAGCATGGGTTAGTACATATACATAACCTGCAAGCATATAACTTTACTATATACGAAAAGTAAACATGCTATGCTTCAACAAATGCGATAATGAAATCCATGCAATATATTTTTAACTGCTATTCCACTATCCATTTCATAATCAATCTGCTCCTAAGGTTCATTTACATTAGCTAAGCCGTACTTGACTCGCTCTCGAGTCCATCATTAACAGGTTACCACCCTCCTAAGGTTTACTTATTTTTGTCAAACCTTACCCGACTCACTCTAGAGTCAAACATCCTTGGGCCACCGCCCAACTAAGGTTTACTTATTTAGTCAACCTTCACCGACTCACTCTTGAGTCATATATCCTTGGGCCACCGCCCAGCTAAGGTTTACTTATTTAGTCAAACTTTCACCGACTCACTCTTGAGTCAAATATCAGCGGATTACCGCCTATGTCCAGGCCTGAGGAGATGAACATGCCACATACACCTCAGCCTACAATCCACTCGGCAGGTGAGGGATATACCACAAACACCTCCGCTACTCAAATCACTGTCGAGCGAGGAGAACCACACATACCCGCAGTTATGAGTCACTTGCCAGGCGAAGAGAACCACACATACCCGCAAGTGTAATCTGCTGCCGGGCGAGGAGAACCACACATACCCGCAGCCACAATCACTTGCCAGGTGAGGAGAACCACACATACCTGCAAGTATCAGTCTAGGGATTCCGGAATCCATTCCAAAGTCTCAAAGGGTTCATCTTTTACCCTAAGATATCAACCTCTTCTAGGTTCATATTCTCATGCCCAAGTGGTTAGCCTACCACTGTGTTTTCCAACCTATGTCCAATGACACTAGGTTCAATGTCCTGTTTAAGTGATCTTCCTATCACTATGTTATCTCAACCTAGGTTCAACGACTCTAGGTTCACATACATTCCGACCTATGTTTAATAACACTAGGTTCATTTCACATTCCAACCTATGTTTAATAACACTAGGTTATGTACCATCACATTCCAACCTATGTTTAATAACACTAGGTTATGTACCATCACATTCCAACCTATGTTCAATAACACTAGGTTCATTTCACGTTCCAACCTATGTTCAATGACACTAGGTTCATTTCACATTCCAACCTATGTTCAATAACACTAGGTTCAACATGCATGCATCATCTCTCAAGTATATATATTATTATGGAATACTTAGATTCTTTTACATGCAAGGTGAGCCCATGGCTCAAATCATCTTGATACATATATCTAATGCCAACATGCACATTATAGTTCTTTCTTATCCTAGTTGTCCACCGCTAGGATTTTCAATTTACGTGGCCTCTAGCCCTTGTTTATCCACATGTCAAGTTCTCTATCATGTAGAGAAAACTAGCTCACCGCTATGTTCTCACCTAGGCGCGCATACACATGTTCATTTGTAACAATGTGCTCCACATGCCTACAATTCCAATTTATGGTAGGTAATGGTATTCACCTCATATGATCTACACATTCATATATATATACCACTTGCCAATTAACCTACCATTACATGCATCAAGTAAAATAATATATACTTTACTCTTTCGACATGGAAGTGACCTAATCACTTCGGTAAACACAAACCCACCTCACAAAGATCCCTAATTGCTTGTAGACACTTGCAATTAGGCTCTTTTCCTTGGCCTCAAGCTTAGTCTTCAAGCTCCTTGCCCTAACACACATGAAGGATTCGTTAATCCGAGTCGAACTCATAACGATCCCATCTCTTGGAATCACTCAAAATAGAGTTGTCCCACATGTTCCACTAACCCCCAACTAGGGTTCTATGGGGTCAAAATATTTTTAAACCCCTCCATAAGAAAATCCCTCTTTCAACTTAGGGTTTACATGCATGCATGTAATAGCCTAAAATCATATGGCCAATCCCCACCATTTGTGGTCTAGATTGCCAAGGATTTCCAAAAATATCAAAACAAGAGATCAATTCCAAGGTTTAAACCCAAATCATCAAGAACTCACCTCTTGCCCAAGCTCCTTTAGCTTATTCTTGCTCCAAGAAGCTTCTTTCCCACCTTGGATTTCTTTTCCAAACTTGAATCACTCTTTTCTTCAAGCTTTGGAGAGCTCTCTAGAGAGAGAAAGTAGAGGAGAGGGAGAGGAAAAGTAGAGGAAGAACGGGGAAAATGAAGAAGATAAGCCCCCAACCTCCCCTCATAAGCCTACCACATGAAATGACCAAAATACCCCTATTCTGGAGTTTCTGGGTCCGTGGGGTCCGGACCTTGCATCCCGGGTCCGGAACCCGTAAGCAATTTAAGCATTTTCGCAGCTGGGGTCCGGACTCCAATCCCACGGTCCGGACCCGGACACTGTGAACAGTGTTTTCAGCCCTTTTATTTTTCTTTTCATTTTCGCTCTAAAACTCCGTTTTTCATTCCGTTTTCTCTCCAAATCAAATCCAACACAACCGAAACCCTTATACACATAAGAACACTTCCTAAGTTGGAGAATTATAGTTTATCCCTTACGGAATAATTATATTCCAACATACAATCGAAATCTCAAAATTCTCCCAACTTTTCCCTAATCATTCCAACACTTTCGGGACACAACGTGGACTCACCAAATCCACTTCTAATCGTTCCGAAACCCTCGGAACTCAATTCTAAACACGTTCAACTTACTCTTGAACTAAACTTTGTCCAACTTGGCCAAAGTTCAATATGCTTCCGAATTGCGGTTCTCTACATTGTTCCATGGTAGCATTGTATCTAAAGTAAAATACATTTTATGCATGTCATTTTACCAATTATACTATTTTTTTCATACATATAAACTTAATATAGTTTATTACAGTAGACATGGAAAGTGACCAAATCACTTCGGTGAAGCACAACCCATCTCGTCCCTAATTGCTAGTAGACACTTGCAATTAGGCTCCCGTAGGTAATTTGCTTCCCTCCGAACTAATTCGCCCAAAAACATCCAAAATCAGTTCAAATCTTGAAATTGACCATTGAGCCATTGTCGTTCCTCAAAACAACAGTGTCCTCCGTATTTTTCTAAGCTTCAATTAGAGTTTCCAAGGGTTAAATAAAATTTAAATCCTCAAAATACAAAAACCTCAATTTTACCTATGGTTTCTCTAAATCTACAATAAAATCCAAATCCAAATCCAATAGCTAATCTCTACAATTTGTAGTCTAGATTAGCTTAGGGTTTGTTAAAATTTCATTTGCAATGGTCAAATCCAAAGCCCTAACTCAAAACCCTAAAAACTCACATCTGTCTCAAGCTCCCCAAACTTCCTTTTACTCCAAGAAGCTTGCCCTCCACTCCAGAAGGCTTCTCCAAACTTAATTTCTCCAAATCTCCCAGTGTTAGAGAGGGCTTTCTAGATAGAAAATGAAGAGGAGTGTTTTCCTTTTGTGCACAGATGAGGGAGAAAGGGGGCTGGGGTCCCTTTAAATATCGGGTTGTAAAATTGTAACTAACTCCCCCAAACACATTTAATTACAACCAGTCAAAACTGGGGTTTCGTAGTGCTGAGTACCGATACTCATGTTTTAGCACTGCTACACAGTCTTTAGTACTGGTACTCACCCGAATCAGTATCGATACTCTTTCTTAGTTTCGGTACTTAGTGTAAATCTACAGTTTCAACAGATTTAACTTCTCAAAGTCTGATTTCCGCCGACTTTGGGCCTAAAACACTCAAATACTCCCAGAACCTCGCTGGAACTATTCGAACTTCCCGAGCTACTCCTGATTGGAACTTCACTATTTCCAGAAGTTCAGTGCACTATACTCTATCTCCTACCGAGTTCTCACGTGTTTTCGTGTATGATACAATTAAGGAAATAATTTGGGACACTCTACAAGTTACACACACACCTAAGAACAAGTTTAGTTTAGGTTCAGAAGCTCTGGATGCTTACAATTAAATTTAATTCTATAACAATGGAGGAGTATGAAACCTTCACTGAATATTACACTTAGTTAAAAGTTATTGTAAACATATGTGCTAACTTCTGAGAGAATATTCCTAAATAGAAAGATATGAAAAAAAAAAATCTTAAGAACTCTTTTTAAATGATTTGAACCGAAGATAGCGGCCATAGAATCCGCGAAACTTCCCCACGAAATAAAATTAAAGAAATTAATAGGTTCTTTACAAGCTTATGAAATGACTTTCCTCACTAATACATTTTTTTTCAAGTCTACTTAAAGTATAGATGTTTCTCTCAAATCTATCAAGTAAGAAGATTTGGAATGTTCAGAAGGAAGTTCTGACAAGGATACGTGAATGGCAGAGTTTCAGAAGCAATTAGCTCTCTTAATAAGAAATTTTGTTGAAACTTTAAAAAGAAAAGAGCAAAACAATTATTTTCATCCTCTCCTAAGCAAAAGGCTTTCTCTAGAGGAGCTTCATCTTCTATTTCTAAGAAGTTTACCAAGTCTTCTAAGAAAAAGAAGAGTTTCGGTGGACCAATCCAATATTATAAATTCAAGAGCTTTGCTCATATTGTCTCAGATTGTCCAAATAAGAAAGCCTTTAAAAAGATGCAAGCTACCACTTGGGATGACTCATCTTCTTCGGATGAGTTGTGCTCACGTCATGAAGATGTGATAGCAGCGGCACATTTAGCTGCTTCTCACTCACCATCTTTTTATTTGTGTTTTGCATCTACTCATTCTTCATCGTCTTCCTTTTTGCATGATATGGTGGAGTCGGATCATGATAAGAGTGATTAGGAGTCGGACGATGTGACTCCCCGCTTCCCTGGGGTCACCCATCCTAGAACCACTCTAGTCCTAGCACATTTAACCCTCTTAACCTCTTAGATCTAGCCACCACCTAAGATGTTATAGCTGGGTTAAGAGGTTTAGTCCTATTATACCTTATATATAGAACTATTCTAAATCCTAGGGGTGTCACATTCCTCTCCCCTTTAAGCCCTGACGTCCTCGTTAGGCTCAAACACACTCACAACACCATGTGATATGAGGCTCATCTCGCTAGCCTTAGCCGACTTTGTGGGGATTTGCGCTTCACCCACAACAATCGTCAGCCGAGGAACCACGCTCTATCCGGTGTATGACGCTAGTTCAGTCGAGACTCATCTCACACTTCTGGCTAGTGATTAGCTCTGATACCAACTGTGACGCCCCGCTTCCCAAGAGTCACCTATCTTATAACTACTCTAGCCTTAGCACGCTTAACCCTCTTAACCTCTTGGTTTTAGCCACCACCCAAAATACTATAGTTGGTTTAAGAGGTTTAGCCCTACTATATCTTATATATAAGACTATTCCAAATCCTAGTGGTGTCACAGATGAGGATATCTTGAAACTGCATACCAATAAATACTTCTTGAATGTAAGAAGATGATGAAACACAATAAGAAATTATGAAAGCGACTTCTTGAGCTTGAAGAGGAGAATAAGTTATTAACTTCATCAACAAAATCTCTTGAGGAGGAACGTTATTCTCTCGTGAAGAACAATTCTACACTCATTGAGAAGCTTAATCAATTTGGAGTCCAAAGTGAACTCCATGCTGATGAGATTAACTTTCTTCAGAAGCAACACACCAAGGCATGTGAGTGAAAAATAGAACTAATGAAACAATTCGTCGGGGTCAAGCAAGTTGGATAATATACTTGGTCTTGATCAATCGGGTCGACTTGGGATATGATATAAGCGCACCTATGTTGAAAGCGAATTAGGAGGACCCAAAAATGTTGCTACTATTTTGTCTTCATCCACGATCAATTTAACCAAGGATCACAAACAAGGTGTGACATCGATGTTGTAATGACCCGACCTGCTAGTTATAATAACTCATTGGGCCCAAACTATCGACCCAAAATGTTTAAGCCGAGTTATTATTACTAGGATTCATAGTCTCTTATATACCCACCCCGTTCCCATCCGATGTGGGAATATTGGGGTATCACAGACTTCCCCCGTTTAGGCTCTAACATCCTCGTTAGCCTAACATACACACAGCCCAAGATCACTAGGCGATGTGAGGACCACCTCACACTTCCGGTTGGTGAACCTACTCTGATATTGTCTTAATCTGTCACACCCAGGGGCTTTTTTGTATAATATTTTATAGGAATTGTCCTACTCTGATATTGTCCTACTCTGATATTGTCTTAATCTTTTATAGGAATTAAAAACATACATTTTTTTCTTATAACCAATCCAAAGACTCTCCCGAAGCGTGCACAGACCTGCCACATGGACAGAGTCTCCCCTGTACAAACGGACAAAGTCTTCTCTATACATACACAGTGTGGGAACCTAGAGTATAACATCAACAAACACAAACGACCATAACAAGAACAACAACAACAACAACAACAACAAAGACGGATATATAACCAACCAATAGATAGATAATCAACGAACATTTAAATAAATAGTTATTAACCGAGAGATATCACCTAAATGTCAAGAAACATAATTCCACATTTATTAACATGAGATGTAATGAGATAACTAAATCAAATGGATCTAAACATAAAAGCAAGACTAAACATGAATGTAAGATTTTGAATTTTTGAATTATTTAATTTGATCTCTTTTAAGTTTTTCTCTCTCTATATGTATATATGTATATGTATGTAAGTGTGATTAGCTTGCAGGCGAAGAGGATGGTTTTCGTCACAAATCGGTGACCGTTTCTGGTGATGTAAAATCGCAGGTTTGATGTCTCGGCAGTGCTGATCGCGATGGCGCAATCCATTTGCGAATCCGACGGACGGATCGCCAGGTATCGCGCGATCTTCGACGAAGGGTCGAAAGTGGCATTTTGGTCTTTTCGCAAATGTCGCTATATTTTATGTGTTGTTTCGCGAGGGATCGCTTGTGGAGGTGCGTTGACGCGTTTTACACGCGCTGTGGAGGACTGGGTAAGAATTTTTGGTGTTTCGGGGGGTTTTGTGCAAATATACCTTAGGGTATATATTGTGCACCTAGGGTTTTCTCATGGAACCCTAACCCTAGATCCTATTCTTCCCCATCTGAGCCCCCTGCCGACTCTCCTCCTCCTGCGCTGTCCCCTGTGCGCAGCCGCCGCCGACCAGCCCTGGCCGGCCGGAGCTACTGCCAAGCCACCTCCCTCTCTCTCTCCATCTTCTTTTTCCCCCACCGCTGCCCGAGTGCTACCAGGGAGGCCCCTCACCCTTGGGCTCCCTCTCTGGCAGCATCTTCGACCCCGGCGACCCTCCCTTGCCTGTCGCCGCCGTCCCCGTGCCGCCTGGAAGCCGCCGCCGCTGCTGGACCGTTGCTGCAGTTTCCGGCAGAGGCGGCAGCAGGTCTTTTAACCGCCACCACCGCCACCCCTCGCCGTCGCAGCCGCCCTCCTCCAGCCTCCGGTGACCCGTCGCCGTCGCCGCCTGCTTCCCTGGCCACCGCCGTCGCCGGTTGAAACCGCTTGGGCGGTGTCCTAGTCGAGCCGAGAGCGCGGCTCCTCCCCGCGCCGCTGCCGCCGCTTCCCATCGCCGGAAGAGGTGAGCTTCACGACCCTCACCTCCTCCGCATCCGACCTGGGCCCGCGCGCGTCGCCTGGCCGCCGGCTGCCGGCAGGAGCTAGCTTGCTCCGGCTGAGCCCTAAACTAGGGCTTTTGGGGCAGCACGCGCAGCCCCGAGCCCTCCGTTGCCTCCCGATCTTTGTGGAGTGGAGCACGATGACTGCAGCGACGCGCTGATCATCGTGCTCACCTCTGTTTCTGTCGGGACGGTCCCGTTCTACCGTTTCAGTATTGTCGAGCTTTATTATTTTATGTAAATGCTTGGTTGTAGTACACTGAACTTCAGTGTGTTGTACCGAACTTCTACAAATTGTGGAGTTCTGGTGGAAAGTGGCATGAGAGGCTATGTGAGTGGCTTCGGCCAAGTTTGGGACTTGTACAAGTATTTTCGGCGCAAGTGAGGCGCGAAAACGGACTTCGAAAAGTCAAGTATGCCAAACTGCAGAATTCTGCGGCGCATTCCGGTATGGAAGTATTGATACTGGAATGGCGTGGTTGAGCTGAAAATCCAGCTCTCGGGTTCTGCGGAATCGAGTGTTGAAACCGGAATAAACTCACTTGATTCCGGTATAGAAGTGTTGATTCCGGAATGGAAGTGATTAGTTCCGGTATGGATTGTTGATACCGGAATGCAGTGGAAAATCTGGAAATCCAGCTCTCGGGCTTTGCGGAATTGCCTGTTGATACCGGAATCCACGCCCGTATTCCGGTATGCCAGTGCGCATACCGGAATGCAGAGCTGCGTGTTGCCAGCTTGGGCTGGCTGTAAGTGTTGATGTGTGAGGGGGCAAATAGGTCTTTTCACACTCGAGGGGGTGTTAGAAAGGCAGGGACACCCTTCCCTTCTCAGTCTTCTTCCTTCTCTACTTCTCCTCTCCACCTCTCTCACTTTCTCTCTCTAGAGATCTCTCCAAAGCTTGGAGAAAATGGTGGATTGAGCTTGGAAAAGGTTTTCAAAGTGGAGAAGAAGCTTCTTGGTGCAAGTAGGAGCTTGGGGAACTCGTGGCAAAGGTGAGTTCCTCATGATTTGGGTTCAAACCTTGGATTTAATCCTTTGTAATGAGGTTTTTGGAGATCCTAGGCAATATAATCCACAAATTGTGGAAGATTGGCCATGAAATCTAGGGTTTGGTTTGCATGCATGTGAAACCTAGGTGGATTTGGGGCTTTTGCCATGGGAGGTTCTAAAAATTATTTGGACCTTCGAGAATCGCAATTGAGGCATTAGAAATCATGTTAGAACAATTGATTTCAAGTATCGAGTTGATTTATAGGTTCGTAATGAGTAACGAACCATTTTCTTGTAGAAGCTTGGGTTGAAGCAAGAACTCAAGGCTTAGTGACCTAGGAGCTCAAGGAATTCAAGACTTGGAAGCTCTTGAGGTGGGTTTGTGTTTACCGAAGTGATTAGGTCACTTCCATGTCTAGGGTAAATAACCATTTGAAATTAAAATGGTATAAAAGTATGTAACCCTAGAACTTGCATGTTGGCAAAATGAGAATCATGATGAATTGAGCCATGGGCTCATCTTGCATGTTAGTGAATTCAAGTATTTCATTATTAGTTATACTTGTTATGTGATTGCATATACGAATTAGAACCTAGTGTCATGGGACATAGATTGAAAAGTGCAAATGGAACCTAGTGTTATTAAACATAGGTTGGAACATGAGAATGGAACCTAGTGTTATTGAACATAGGTTGGAACATGAGATTGGAACCTAGTGTCATTGAATATAGGTGAGACTTGGTGACTTGAACCTAGGGCCATTGAACTTAGGTTGGCAAGTGTGAAATATGAATGTTGGGGTATGCGACGATTTCGCTATCCCGGGTATGCGACGATTTCGCTACCCGAGCCACGTGATGGCGGAGACGGATTGGGGTATGCGACGATTTCGCTATCCCGGGTATGCGGCGATTCCGCTACCCGAATAAGGAGATGACGATTTCACTCCTTGGAGGTTGGGACCATGATGGGGATGGCGATTCCATTGCTCGGTGCCCAACGCTATATTGTGTAAAGTGGACATGTTGGGGTATGCGACGATTTCGCTATCCCGGGGATGCGGCGATTCCGCTACCCGAATAAGGAGATGATGATTTCACTCCTTAAAGATTGGGACCATGATAGGGATGGCGATTCCATTGCCCGGTGCCCAATACTTGCGGCGATTCCGCTTTGGTTGAAAACTAAGTTGGTGATGCGGCGATTTCGACACCATAAATAAATGACAAGTAGTTGAACTTGGACAATGTGAGATATAGGATGAACCTAGGAGAAAATAAAAGTTGTCATTTTATTTGGTTGCATCATTTATGTTTATTTACAAGCATGTAAATATTTGTATGCATAGTTAATTGAAATCTAACTTATGCCATGGCAGCGTTTGGTTCGGGTATAAGCGAGAACCAGCTACACCAAGGATAGGTACAAGTGTGGGGATAAGAAAAATAGTGTTTGGATGAAAATTGGGTTATACCCGGGGATAAGAAAAATAGCGTTTGGATAGATGATGTGGAATAAGAGGGATAGTGGGTAGTTTATATATAGAAAATGAAGGTATAGGTAGGGATAGTTATACCAGCTTATTTTAGATACCGAAAACTACTATTTTCGGGTAAAAAATTTGTATTTGGGTATAAAGGGAGGGATAAGGCCTTATACCCGGCCTTATCCCCCAACCAAACGATGCCCGGTGTTTCTTTGGATCTGGTGGGTCGAGCTTCTCTCTTGGGTGGCCTTACCCACTGGAAACTATGTTTATAGTTCTCACCCCACGTTTTTTAGGTCCTTTCGTGAGTGAGGCGGCGGATCGAGGCAAGGGTTTGGCTCTGTAGATAGCGGCCCTTCCGTTTTGGTGTCATGTAGAGTTGTACCCTGAGTTTTGGACAATGATAGCATAGGGGTTTTTAATTAAATGTATACAACTTGTAAATTCCATAGTTTTGGAACTTGATGTATGGAATTGGAATGAAAGAAAAAAAAAATTTGGGCATGTATAAATGTGCAAATGTGATGTAATAGGAGTAGAACTTTTTTATGTTGATGCTTTCCTTGTGCTACTCTTGTACTCCGTTCCTAGTTGGAACATCGTGGAAATACTTGTGTTGTGGCGCCTTGGGCGGGTAGGGAAGACTCTATCCGTTCGGCGGGTCTGGGGCACGCGCTCGTGCGGTTTGCCCTTCCACCTACTTGGTGTTAAGGCACGGCGGGGCGTGACAGACTAAGGTGGTATCAGAGCGTAGAAACGGTCTAGGTGGACCTAAGAAATCCTAGGATGGAAAAGTCCCTAGGAGTGTAGGCTCGTGAGTGACGAGAACTTGGCTTATGGCGAAAGTTAAAGTGATTGGGTCATGTCCTTATGCCTCTAATTGGAAGTAGAGGTAGATTCAAGGTGCATCTTATTCTTCACCGAGAGTGTTCATGTTGGCGGCCGACAATATGAAACCAAGTGAGGGGAATAAGAGCCCTTGCGTGACTTTCGCCCAGATTGGGTTCACGTTTATTTTCGTGAAATGTTATGTTCTAAATGACCTTGAATGTCATGAATTGACCAAGGTCGTTGTGTTTTCAGGAGACAATGGTACGTGGAAGGCCTCCTACGAGGGCTGGGCTCGGGGGATCGAGCGCGGCTCCCGAACAACTCGGGGAGGGCGAGGACACGGATCTTCGTGAATAGTTGACCGAGTTGATGGGCGTGGTTCGGCGACAGGCCGAAACCATGCAGCGACAGGAGGAGCAAATTAAGAAGCTCCAGGATGAGATGGCGCAGCAAGCGGCTGCGACTAGGGAGGAGAGAACGGGTGCACCTCCGATCTCTGCTTCGGCATCGGCAAAGGGAGTGGCACCGGCGCCGGTTGTGGCGCCACCCGCACCACCGACTGCGGCCGATGGGTCGGGTGCTTCTATGCCCGATTCCGCGGCAGGGGAGGCGGAGAGGGAGCGCGCACTTGCGGCTCTCGTGACGTTTAAGAAGTTCAACCCGCCTATCTTCAACGGGGAGAACGTGGATCCATGGGACGTGGAACGTGGATCGATACAATTGAGACGCTCTTCGAGGATCTGTATACCTTGGAGAGGGACAAGGTGCACCTCGCCGCTCATTGTTTGGAGCGATCGGCGAAGGTGTGGTGGAAGGGAGTCAAGCGTGATCGACTCTCTAGCCTTCCGCCACCGACTTGGGAGGAGTTTCGGGGTTTGGTGTTCGCCGCCTACTTTCCCGATAGTGAGAAGAGGAAACTCCAAGAGAAGTTTCGAAAGTTAAAGAAAGGGAACCACATGTTGTCCGCATGTTGTTCTCATATATTATTAACTGTGTACCGCATGTTGTTCTCATATATTATTAACTGTGTACCGCATGTTGTCCGCGGAGAATTGGACAAGGTCGATTGCTTCATGCGTGGGCTTCGACCGGAGATCTTTCGGGCGGTTCACGCCTTCAAGCTGCAGACCTTTGCGGAGGTCTTGGACCGTGCCCTCTGGGTGGAGCACGGGAATGCATGTGCGCGTGAGGAGCGCGAATCTTGGGAAAGAGAGAGGGAAAAGGATAAGGAAAAAGGAAAGAAGCGTCCGGCGGGTGGCTCGGGTGGTCAGTCTAGCTCTAAGCGACCCCCGAAGCACTCGCAGTCGCAGAACCGATCTCGGGGGTCTCAGCAGAATCGACCCTCGAGCCGGTGCCCGATTTGTAGCGGCCCCCACAACCCTCATCAGTGTGATTACCGTGAGGGCCGGTGCTACAAGTGCGGACAGCCGGGACATATGCGGTTTAATTGCCCGATGGATGATGGCCGGGCACCGTCGTCGGCATCGGCGTTCGCATCGCCGAGACAGCTTGCGGGAATCCCACCCGCGGCGATGTCGGCAGGCCGTACACCGCCACCGAGACCAGTTGAGGTCCAGCGGCCGGCGCCCAGTGGACGGGTATTCGCCTCGCAGGTGGAGGAGCCTTCTGCCCCGGAGGATGTCGTGGCAGGTATTGTGTTGATTAATGGCATTCGATGTAGAGCTTTGTTTGATACCGGAGCATCGCATTCATTCATTGCTCGATCATTTGCTACTGCACATGGAATAAAAATTATAGAAGCAATGCATGCAAGAACTGTGCAAGTGCCAGAACACACCTTTTGTGTACATCAAGCGTGTGTTAACTGTCCAGTGAGGATTGAAAACTGGATCATGCCAGCTGATTTGCTGGTGTTGAATCGAATGAACGAATATGACTTAATCCTGGGAATGGATTGGCTCTCGAGATATCACACTACTATTGATTGTGAGAGTCGGATAGTGAGGTTTAGAGAACCCGGGCACAAGGAGTTTGTGTACCGTGGGTGCAAGAGTTCGCTTTTTGCATCGATGGTGTCCACGTCGCTAGCAAGAAAACTCATTGCTAGTGGTTGCATTGCTTACTTAGCGACGGTTGTGGATGACCAAAAGAAGGTGTTGGGGCTCGAGGACATCCCTGTGGTCCAAGAGTTCCCGGATGTGTTTCCGGCGGAGTTACCCGGAATGCCACCGGATCGGGAGGTTGAGTTTGTGATAGACCTACTCCCGGAGACAGCACCGATTTCTAAGGCCCCGTACAGGATGGAACTGGCGGAGCTAAAGGAATTGAAAGCACAACTACAAGACTTGTTGGACAAGGGTTTCGTAAAGCCAAGTGTGTCACCTTGGGGAGCCCCTGTTCTATTTGTGCGAAAGAAGGACGGTTCACTGCGGTTATGTGTGGATTACCGTGAGTTGAATAAAGTGACCATCAAGAACAAGTACCCGTTGCCCCGTATTGATGACTTATTTGATCAGTTGCAAGGATCTCGGGTGTATTCAAAGATTGATTTGCAATCCGGTTATAACCAATTGAAGATCAAACCGGAGGATGTGCATAAGACCGCGTTTAGGACGCAGTATGGACAGTATGAATTCACGGTTATGCCTTTTGGGCTTACAAATGCCCCGGCGGCGTTCATGGACTTAATGAACCGTGTATTCAAACCACTACTAGATCGATTTGTGGTGGTGTTCATAGATGACATTCTTGTGTACTCTCGGAGTGACGAGAAACATAAAGAGCATCTAAAGATTGTGCTTCAAGTTCTTCGAGAGAACAAATTGTTCGCCAAGTTAAAGAAGTGCGAATTTTGGATTCGTGAGGTGGCTTTCTTGGGTCATGTGATTTCCGCGGGCGGAGTATCGGTGGACCCTAAGAAAGTTGAGGCAATCAAGGATTGGCCTCGCCCGACCAATGTCACGGAAGTGCGAAGCTTTTTGGGTCTTGCGGGGTACTATCGGCGGTTCATGGAGGGATTTTTAAAAATCTCCGATCCACTAACGCGTCTTACCCGCAAGGGAGCCAAATATGTTTGGAGCGAGGAATGCGACCAAAGCTTTAAGGAGCTAAAGAGAAGGTTGACTTCGGCTCCGGTTCTCGCCTTGCCGGTTGCGGGGGAGAGCTTTGTGGTGTATAGTGATGCATCACGGCGCGGTCTTGGGTGTGTGCTTATGCAAAGAGGACAAGTGATAGCATATGCCTCTCGTCAGCTGAAGAGCTATAAGCAGAATTACCCTACTCACGACCTAGAGCTTGCAGCGGTGGTCTTCGCGCTTAAGTTGTGGAGACACTACTTGTACGGGAAACATTGTGAGGTGTACACAGATCATAAAAGCTTAAAGTACTTATTCACTCAAAATGAGTTGAACTTGAGGCAACGGAGATGGTTGGAGTTGATAAAGGATTATGACTTAACCATCTTATACCACCCCGGTAGAGCCAATGTGGTGGCCGATGCGCTCAGTCGAAAATTCGTGGAGAACTTCGCAATTGAGATGACGGGACAAATACCGTTGATAAAGGAAATGGGCCGGTTCGACTTGGAAGTCGTGGCTCTGGGCGTCCCCGCTACACTCATGAATCTCGAGGATTGGCCGACCTTGTTGGAGCAAATAAAAGAAAAGCAATCCGGAGATTCGGAACTCCAAAAGGTGCGGAGTGCTATCGAGAGTGGACGCGCCGGTGATTTTCATATGGATTCGAAGGGCGCCATTCGATTTCGAAATCGATTGTGCGTGCCTAAAGTGTAGTACACTGAATTTCAGTGCATCGTACTGAACTTCTACAAATTGTAGAGTTCTAGTGAGAAAATGGCATAAGAGGCTATGTGTGAGGCTTCGACCAAGTTTAGGACTTATGCGATGTGTTTTCGGCGCAAAAGAGGCGTGAAAACGGACCTCGATAAGTTAAAACTGCAGAATTGGTAAAGTCTGCACTGGATTCCGGTATGTGAACTCCAATACCGGAATTGGAGCTTGGTATACCGGTATGTGAGGAGGGTATACCGGAATGCCAGGAGAAACCGAGAAACCCAACTCTCGGGTTTGCGGGATTCCTTGAGGGTATACCGGTATGCGAAAATGGGATACCGGTATACTGTGTGCGAAACAGTGAAATCAGCTCTCGGGTTTTGCGGAATCCCTGAGGTATACCGGAATGTGTACCCGTATACCGGTATGCAAAATGCACATACCGGTATACAATGCCCAGAGTGGGCTGGGTGTTGTGTTTTGATTGGAGAAGGGCATTTAGGTCTTTTCACATGCCATGGGGTATTTGAAAGGCAGGGAACACTCCCCTTTCACAGGACCTTCTTCTCCACACTCCCCTCCCTCTCCTCTCACTTTCTCTCTCTAGAGATCTCTCCAAAAGCTTGGAGAAGTGGTGGATTGATCTTGGAAAAGGCTTCCAAAGGAGAAAAGAAGCTTCTTGGTGCAAGAAGGAGCTTGGGGATTTCGTGATTAAGGTTAGTACCTCACGTTTTGGGTTCAAACCTTGGATTTAATCCTTTGAAATGAGGTTTTTGGGAACCCTTGGCAACCTAAACCACAAATGGTGGTTGTTTGGCCACGAAATCTAGGGTTTGGCTTGCATGCATGCAAACCCTAGGTAGAATGAGGGCTTTTGCAATGAAGGGTTCTAAAAATATTTGGACCTTCGATAATTGCAATTGAGGCATAGGAAATCATGTTAGAACACTTGATTTCGTATTTTGAGATGGATTTAGGGTTCGAAATGAGTAACGAACCTTTTTCTTGTTGAAGCTTGGGTTGAAGCAAGAACTCCAAGCTTGGACACTTAGGAGCTTGAAGAACACAAGATTTGGAAGCTCTTGAGGTGGGTTTTATGGTTACCGAAGTGATTAGGTCACTTCCATGTCTAGGGTAATTATCCATTTAAGAACAAAATGGTATATGTATGTGAACCCTAGGACTTGCATGTTGGCAATGGTAGAAATCATGATGGGTAGAACAATTAACTCCTATTGCATGATATGAATATTCAAGTATAATTCAATTATCTATACTTGTTTTATGGTTGCATGTGAGAATCTAACATAATGTTGTTGAACATAGGTTGGAATATGTATGATTAAACCTAGTGTCATTGAACATAGGTTGGAACAAGTGACATTTAACCTAGAGTCATTGAACATAGGTTGGAATGTGTGAGAACTTAACCTAATGTTATTGAATATAGGTTGGAACATGTGAGATGTAAACCTAGTGTCATTGAACATAGGTTGGACATGTGACTGGAACCTAGAGTCATGGAACCTAGGTTGGTAAATGAGAAAGTAAGCCTAGTGTTATCAAACATAGGCGAGGCTTAGTGACTTGAACCTAAGATCATGAGATTTAGGTTGGCAAGTGAGAAATGTGAACGACGGGATGTGTGACGATTTTGCTATCCCGGGTAGGCGACGATTTCGCTACCATGCCATGAGTTGGCCATATTGAGACGGGATGTGTGACGATTTTGCTATCCCGGGTATGCGACGATTTCGCTACCATGCCACGAGTTGGCGGTGCCGACATGGATGTGCGACGATTTTGCTATCCCGGGTGTGCGACGATTTCGCTACCGCGCCATGGGTTGGCGGTGTCGAAGGGGGTATGCGACGATTTCGCTATCCCGAGTATGCGACGATTTCGCTACTCGAATAGGAGGTGACGATTTCACTCCACGAATGTTGAAACAACTATGGTGCGACGGCCATTCCGCAACCATAAGTAAATGACAAGTAAAAGAGCTTAGTCAATGTGTAATATAGGATGAACCTAGGAGAGAATGATAAATTATGTTTCATTTTGGTTGCATCCTTTATGTTTATTTACTAAGCATGTAAATATTGTTGCATAGTTATATATATGATCTAACTTATGCATGTGGTATTTCTTTGGACCTGGTGGGTCGAGCTCTTCCCTTGGGTGGCCTTACCCACTGGGAACTATGTTAAAGTTCTCACCCCCCATTTTCCCAGGTCTTTCCGCGAGTGAGGCGGCGGAGCGAGGCAAGGGTTTGGCTTTGTAGATAGCGACCCTTCCATTTTGGTGATACATAGAGTTGTACCCCGAGCTTTGGACTATGATAGCATAGGGGATTTGTATTACATGTATAAACTTTGTATATTCCATATTTTGGAACATGTTGTATGGAATGAAAAGAAAAAGTTAGCATGTATAATTGTGGAATGTGATGTAATAGAAGTAGAGCTTTTATGGTTGATGCTTTCCTTGTGCAACTCTTGTACTCCGTTCCTAGTTGGAACATTGTGGATAAGCTTGTGTTGTGACGCCTTGGGCGGGTAGAAAGGACTCTATCCGTTCGGCGGGTCTGGGGCATGCGCCCGTGCGGTTATCCTTTCCACCTATTTGGTGTTAAAGGGCCGGCGGGGCGTGACAAGTGAGGTGGTATCAGAGCATAGAAACGGTCTAGGTTGACCTAGGGAACCCTAGGATGGAAAAGACCCTAGGAAGGTAGGCTCGTGAGCGACGAGATCTTTGATGTGGCGAAAGATAAGTGATTGGGTTATGTCCTTATGCCTCTAGTTGGAAATAGAGGTAGATTCGAGGTGTGTCTTATTCTTCACCAAGTGTGTGCATGTTGGCGGCCGACAACATGAAAACCAAGTGAGGGGAATAAGGACCCTTGTGTGACTTTCGCCTAGATTGGGTTCACGTTTATTTTCGTGAAATGTTACATCGCGAATGACCTTGAATGTCATGAAATGACCAAAGTCCTTGTGTTTTCAGGATAATGGTACGTGGACGGCCTCCTAAGAGTGCTGGGCCCGGAGGATCGGGCGCGGCTCCCGAACAACTCGGGGAGGGCGAGAACTCGGCTCTACGCAATGAACTAACCGAGTTGATGGGCGTGGTTCGGCAGCAGGCCGAAGCCATGCAACGACAGGAGGAGCAAATTAAAAGGCTCCAAGACGAGATGGCGCGGCAGACGGCTGCGACTAGGGAGGAGAGAACGGGAGTACCTCCGGCCTCTGCTTCGGCACCGGCCGAGGCGGTGACACCGACGCCAGCCGTGGTGCCACCTGCGCCACCGGTTGTAGCCGAGGGGTCGGGTGCCCCTATACCCGATTCCGACATGGAGGATACGGAGCGAGAGCGCGCGCTTGCGGCTCTAATGAGGTTCAAAAAGTTCAACCCGCCTATCTTTAGCGGGGAGAACGTAGATCCGTGGGACGTAGAGACATTGATCGACGCTATCGAGACGCTCTTCGAGGACCTTTATACCTTGGAGAGGGACAAGGTGCACCTCGCCGTTCATTGTTTAGAGCGGTCGGCGAAGGTGTGGTGGAAAGGGGTTCGGCGTGATCGACTCCCTAGCCTTCCACCACCATCGTGGGAGGAGTTTCGGGGCATGGTGTTCGCCACCTACTTCCCCGATAGTGAGAAAAGAAAGCTTCAGGAGAGGTTCCGCAAGTTAAAGCAGGGGAACCGCTCGGTACGCGAGTATGAGAGGGAGTTCTCGTACATCATTAACTGCGTGCCGCACGTCGTTCGCGGGGAGCTAGACAAGGTTGATTGCTTCGTGCGCGGACTTCGACCGGATATTTTTCGGGCGGTGCACGCCCTTAAGTTGCGGACCTTCGCGGAGGTCTTGGACCGTGCTCTTTGGGTGGAGCACGGGAATGCTTGTGCGCGCGAGGAGCGCGATTCTTGGGAAAAAGAGAAGGATAAGGAGAGAGGAAAGAAGCGACCGGCGGGTGGCTCGGGCGGGCAATCTAGCTCCAAGCGGCCCCCGAAGCCCTCGCAATCGCAAAACCAGCCTCGAGGGTTCCGACGGAACCGACCCCCGACCCCGTGCCCGATTTGTAGCGGCCCCCACGCCCCTCAGCAATGTGAACATCGTGAGGGCCGGTGCTACAAGTGCGGACAGCAAGGGCACCTGCGGTACAACTGTCCGATGGATGATGGCCGAGCACCGTCATCGGCATCGGCATTTGCGCCACCGAGGCAGCTTGCGGGCATCCCACCCGCGGCGATGTCGGCAAGCCGTGCACAGCCGCCGAGACCATTGGAGGGCCAGCGGCCAACACCCAGTGGACGAGTATTCGCCTCTCAGGTGGAGGAGCCTGCTACTCAGGAGGACGTCGTGGCAGGTATTGTGTTGATTAAAGGCATTCGATGTAGAGCTTTGTTTGATACTGGTGCATCGCATTCATTCATTGCTCGATCATTTGCTTTAGCACATGGAATAGAAATCATAGATGCCACACATGCAAGAACAGTACAAGTACCCGAACACACTTTTTGTGTACATCACGCGTGTATGGGTTGTCCTGTGAGGATAGAAAATTGGATCATGCCAGCTGACTTGCTGGTATTAAATCGAATGAATGAATATGATTTGATCCTAGGAATGGATTGGCTCTCTAAGTATCACGCTACTATAGATTGTGAGAGTCGGATAGTGAAGTTTAAAGAGCCCGGACACAAAGAGTTTGTGTACCGTGGGTGTAAGAGTTCGCTCTTTGCTTCAACGGTGTCCACGTCGCAAGCAAGAAAGCTCATTGCTAGTGGTTGCATTGCCTACTTGGCGACGGTAGTGGATGACCGTAAGGAAGTGTTGGGGCTCGAGGACATTCCTATAGTCCAAGAGTTTCCGGATGTGTTTCCGACGGAGTTGCCCGGAATGCCACCGGATCGGGAAATAGAATTTGTGGTAGATTTGCTCCCGGGTACGGCGCCGATCTCTAAGGCCCCGTACAGGATGGCACCCGCGGAACTGAAGGAATTGAAAGCACAATTGCAAGATTTGATGGACAAAGGTTTCGTAAAACCAAGTGTGTCACCTTGGGGAGCCCCTGTTCTATTTGTGCGGAAAAAGGACGGTTCGCTGCGGTTATGTGTGGATTACCGCGAGTTGAACAAAGTGACCGTCAAGAATAAGTACCCTTTACCACGAATTGATGACTTGTTCGATCAGTTGCAAGGGTCTCGGGTGTATTCGAAGATTGATTTGCAATCTGGTTATCACCAATTGAAGATCAAACCGGAGGATGTGCATAAGACCGCGTTTAGGACGCGGTATGGACATTATGAATTCACGGTTATGCCTTTTGGGCTTACCAATGCCCCGGCAGCGTTCATGGATTTAATGAACCGTGTGTTCAAACCACTATTGGATCAATTTGTGGTTGTGTTCATAGATGATATTCTTGTCTATTCTCGGAGTGAAGAGGAACATAAAGAGCACTTGAGGATTGTGCTTCAAGTCCTTCGAGAGAACAAGTTGTTCGCCAAATTGAAAAAGTGCGAATTTTGGATCCGTGAGGTCGCTTTCTTGGGTCACGTAATTTCCGCAGGAGGAGTAGCTGTGGACCCTATGAAAGTAGAGGCAGTCAAGGATTGGCCTCGCCCGACCAATGTCACGGAAGTACGAAGCTTTTTGGGTCTTGCGGGGTACTATCGGCGGTTCGTGGAGGGATTTTCAAAAATCTCCGGTCCACTAACGCGTCTTACCCGCAAGGGAGCCAAATATATTTGGAGCGAGGAATGCGACCAAAGCTTTAAGGAGCTAAAGGAAAGGTTGACTTCGGCTCCGGTACTCGCCTTGCCGATTGCGGGGGAGGGTTATGTGGTGTATAGTGATGCATCACGTCGTGGTCTTGGGTGTGTGCTTATGCAAAGAGGACAAGTAATAGCATACGCCTCTCGACAGCTGAAGAGCTATGAGCAGAATTATCCCACCCACGACTTAGAGCTTGCGGCGGTGGTTTTCGCACTCAAGTTGTGGAGACACTACTTGTACGGGGAGCATTGTGAGGTCTACACGGATCACAAAAGCCTAAAGTATTTATTCACTCAGAAAGAGTTGAATTTGAGGCAGCGGAGGTGGTTGGAGTTGATAAAAGATTACGACTTGACCATCTTGTACCACCCGGGTAGAGCCAATGTGGTGGCCGATGCGCTCAGTAGAAAATCCGTGGAGAACTTCGCGATTGAGATGACGGGACAAATGCCGTTAATCAAGGAAATGGGCCGGTTTGACTTGGAAGTCGTGGCCCCGGGCGTCCCCGCTAAACTTATGAGTCTCGAAGTGTGGCCGACCTTGTTGGAGCAAATAAAGGAAAAGCAATCCGGTGATCCGGAGCTCCAAAAGGTGCGGGGTACTATCGAGAGCGGGCATGCCGGTGATTATCATGTAGATTCGATGGGCGCGATTCGATTTCGAAATCGATTGTGCGTGCCGAAGGTTGAGGACATTCGTAGGGAGATCTTGAAAGAAGCTCACACTTCTCCCTATGCGATTCACCCGGGCGGCACCAAAATGTATAAGGATCTCAAATTGCATTATTGGTGGCCGGGGATGAAACTTGACGTTGGACGCTTCGTGGCACAATGCTTAGTATGCCAACAAGTAAAGGCCGAGCGTCGCTTTCCGGCGGGAAAATTGCAAGGATTGCCAATCCCGGTTTGGAAGTGGGAAAACATCGCAATGGATTTTGTTGTGGGCTTACCTCGATCGTTAGGTGGCCACGATGCGATATGGGTGGTGGTGGATCGTTTGTCAAAATCGGCACACTTTTTGCCAATCCACACCACTTGGTCGGGAGACAAGTTGGCGCAAGTCTACCTCGACGAGATTGTGCGGTTGCACGGGGTTCCGACCTCGATAGTTTCAGATCGATACCCCCGTTTTACATCGCACTTTTGGAAAAGCTTGCAAGAAGCTTTGGGTACACGGCTCGATTTCAGTTCAGCATTTCATCCTCAAACTGACGGTCAATCGGAAAGAACAATTCAGATTTTGGAGGATATGCTACGAGCGTGTGTGTTGGACTTCAAAGGTGCGTGGCCTACTCATTTGCCGATGGCTGAATTTGCTTACAATAATAGCTATCAAGCTAGCATCGGTATGGCACCTTTTGAGGTTTTGTATGGAAGAAAATGCCGTTCTCCTATTCATTGGAGTGAAGTCGGCGAGAGAAGGGTCTTAGGACCGGACGTGTTGCGTGAAGCGGAGGAAAAGGTCCGCTTGGCACGCGAACGCTTGTCGACGGCGCAATCTAGACAAAAGAGTTATGCCGATCGACGTCGACGAGATTTGGAGTTCGCGGTAGGAGACCGCGTCTTCTTGAAAGTGTCACCCATGAGAGGGGTGAAGCGATTTGGTGTTCGGGGTAAGTTGAGTCCCCGTTATATCGGACCTTATGAGGTTTTGGAGCGTGTGGGATCCGTGGCATATCGGCTAGCTTTGCCGCCAAAACTTGCGGGGGTACACAATGTGTTCCATGTATCGACCCTCCGCAAGTATGTATATGATCCGGCGCACGTCCTCGAGTATGTACCTATGGAACTTCATGAGGATATGACTTATGAGGAGTTCCCCTTGTGCATCGTGGATCACGAGGTGAAAAGTTTGAGGAACCGTGAAATCCCTTATGTGAAAGTACAATGGACAAATCACGGTGAGCGCGAGGCTACATGGGAATTGGAAAGCTCAATGAAAGAGCGGTTTCCTTACCTCTTCGCTGAGTCCAGCTGAGGTATGATTTTAGTTTCGCGGCCGAAACTCTCTTTAAGGGGGGTGGAATGTAGTACACTGAATTTCAGTGCATCGT
The DNA here is from genome assembly GCA_016920855.1 of Puya raimondii. Taxonomy (NCBI): domain Eukaryota; kingdom Viridiplantae; phylum Streptophyta; class Magnoliopsida; order Poales; family Bromeliaceae; genus Puya; species Puya raimondii. The sequence continues at coordinate 207,456,172 of JABWPP010000050.1, read as the reverse complement.
ACTGAACTTCTACAAATTGTAGAGTTCTAGTGAGAAAATGGCATAAGAGGCTATGTGTGAGGCTTCGACCAAGTTTAGGACTTATGCGATGTGTTTTCGGCGCAAAAGAGGCGTGAAAACGGACCTCGATAAGTTAAAACTGCAGAATTGGTAAAGTCTGCACTGGATTCCGGTATGTGAACTCCAATACCGGAATTGGAGCTTGGTATACCGGTATGTGAGGAGGGTATATACCGGAATGCCAGGAGAAACCGAGAAACCCAACTCTCGGGTTTGCGGGATTCCTTGAGGGTATACCGGTATGCGAAAATGGGATACCGGTATACTGTGTGCGAAACAGTGAAATCAGCTCTCGGGTTTTGCGGAATCCCTGAGGTATACCGGAATGTGTACCCGTATACCGGTATGCAAAATGCACATACCGGTATACAATGCCCAGAGTGGGCTGGGTGTTGTGTTTTGATTGGAGAAGGGCATTTAGGTCTTTTCACATGCCATGGGGTATTTGAAAGGCAGGGAACACTCCCCTTTCACAGGACCTTCTTCTCCACACTCCCCTCCCTCTCCTCTCACTTTCTCTCTCTAGAGATCTCTCCAAAAGCTTGGAGAAGTGGTGGATTGATCTTGGAAAAGGCTTCCAAAGGAGAAAAGAAGCTTCTTGGTGCAAGAAGGAGCTTGGGGATTTCGTGATTAAGGTTAGTACCTCACGTTTTGGGTTCAAACCTTGGATTTAATCCTTTGAAATGAGGTTTTTGGGAACCCTTGGCAACCTAAACCACAAATGGTGGTTGTTTGGCCACGAAATCTAGGGTTTGGCTTGCATGCATGCAAACCCTAGGTAGAATGAGGGCTTTTGCAATGAAGGGTTCTAAAAATATTTGGACCTTCGATAATTGCAATTGAGGCATAGGAAATCATGTTAGAACACTTGATTTCGTATTTTGAGATGGATTTAGGGTTCGAAATGAGTAACGAACCTTTTTCTTGTTGAAGCTTGGGTTGAAGCAAGAACTCCAAGCTTGGACACTTAGGAGCTTGAAGAACACAAGATTTGGAAGCTCTTGAGGTGGGTTTTATGGTTACCGAAGTGATTAGGTCACTTCCATGTCTAGGGTAATTATCCATTTAAGAACAAAATGGTATATGTATGTGAACCCTAGGACTTGCATGTTGGCAATGGTAGAAATCATGATGGGTAGAACAATTAACTCCTATTGCATGATATGAATATTCAAGTATAATTCAATTATCTATACTTGTTTTATGGTTGCATGTGAGAATCTAACATAATGTTGTTGAACATAGGTTGGAATATGTATGATTAAACCTAGTGTCATTGAACATAGGTTGGAACAAGTGACATTTAACCTAGAGTCATTGAACATAGGTTGGAATGTGTGAGAACTTAACCTAATGTTATTGAATATAGGTTGGAACATGTGAGATGTAAACCTAGTGTCATTGAACATAGGTTGGACATGTGACTGGAACCTAGAGTCATGGAACCTAGGTTGGTAAATGAGAAAGTAAGCCTAGTGTTATCAAACATAGGCGAGGCTTAGTGACTTGAACCTAAGATCATGAGATTTAGGTTGGCAAGTGAGAAATGTGAACGACGGGATGTGTGACGATTTTGCTATCCCAGGTAGGCGACGATTTCGCTACCATGCCATGAGTTGGCCATATTGAGACGGGATGTGTGACGATTTTGCTATCCCGGGTATGCGACGATTTCGCTACCATGCCACGAGTTGGCGGTGCCGACATGGATGTGCGACGATTTTGCTATCCCGGGTGTGCGACGATTTCGCTACCGCGCCATGGGTTGGCGGTGTCGAAGGGCGTATGCGACGATTTCGCTATCCCGAGTATGCGACGATTTCGCTACTCGAATAGGAGGTGACGATTTCACTCCACGAATGTTGAAACAACTATGGTGCGACGGCCATTCCGCAACCATAAGTAAATGACAAGTAAAAGAGCTTAGTCAATGTGTAATATAGGATGAACCTAGGAGAGAATGATAAATTATGTTTCATTTTGGTTGCATCCTTTATGTTTATTTACTAAGCATGTAAATATTGTTGCATAGTTATATATATGATCTAACTTATGCATGTGGTATTTCTTTGGACCTGGTGGGTCGAGCTCTTCCCTTGGGTGGCCTTACCCACTGGGAACTATGTTAAAGTTCTCACCCCCCATTTTCCCAGGTCTTTCCGCGAGTGAGGCGGCGGAGCGAGGCAAGGGTTTGGCTTTGTAGATAGCGACCCTTCCATTTTGGTGATACATAGAGTTGTACCCCGAGCTTTGGACTATGATAGCATAGGGGATTTGTATTACATGTATAAACTTTGTATATTCCATATTTTGGAACATGTTGTATGGAATGAAAAGAAAAAGTTAGCATGTATAATTGTGGAATGTGATGTAATAGAAGTAGAGCTTTTATGGTTGATGCTTTCCTTGTGCAACTCTTGTACTCCGTTCCTAGTTGGAACATTGTGGATAAGCTTGTGTTTTGACGCCTTGGGCGGGTAGAAAGGACTCTATCCGTTCGGCGGATCTGGGGCATGCGCCCGTGCGGTTATCCTTTCCACCTATTTGGTGTTAAAGGGCCGGCGGGGCGTGACATAAAGTCGAGGACATTCGTGGGGAGATCTTGAAAGAAGCTCACACTTCTCCCTATGCGATTCACCCGGGCGGCACCAAAATGTATAAGGATCTTAAATTGTATTATTGGTGGCCGGGGATGAAGCGTGATGTTGGGCGCTTCGTGGCACATTGTTTGGTATGCCAACAGGTGAAGGCTGAACGTCGCTTTCCAGCAGGAAAATTACAAGGGTTGCCCATTCCAGTTTGGAAGTGGGAGAATATAGCAATGGACTTTGTTGTGGGCCTACCTCGATCGCATGGTGGCCACGACGCGATTTGGGTGGTGGTGGATCGTTTGACAAAGTCGGCACACTTTTTGCCAATCCACACCACTTGGTCGGGAGACAAATTAGCACAAGTCTACCTGGACGAGATTATGCGGTTGCACGGGGTCCCGACCTCGATAGTTTCAGATCGAGATCCCCGTTTTACATCATATTTTTGTAAAAGCTTGCAAGAGGCTTTGGGTACACGGCTCGATTTTAGTTCGGCATTTCATCCTCAAACTGACGGTCAATCGGAGAGGACAATTCAGATTTTGGACGATATGCTGCGAGCGTGTGTGTTGGACTTCAAGGGTGCGTGGCCTACTCATTTACCGATGGCTGAGTTCGCTTATAACAATAGCTATCAATCTAGCATCGGTATGGCACCGTTTGAGGCTTTGTATGGAAGAAAATGCCGTTCTCCTATTCATTGGAGTGAGGTCGGCGAGAGAAGGGTCTTAGGATCGGATGTTTTGCGTGAAGCGGAGGAAAAGGTCCGCTTGGCACGAGAACGCTTATCTACGGTGCAATCCAGGCAAAAGAGCTATGCAGATAGGCATCGACGAGATTTGGAGTTCGCGGTAGGAGACCGCGTATTCTTGAAAGTATCGCCCATGAGAGGGGTAAAGCGATTTGGTGTTCGGGGTAAGTTGAGTCCCCGATACATCGGGCCCTATGAGGTTTTGGAGCGCGTGGGATCTTTGGCATATCGGCTTGCCCTACCGCCAAAACTTGCGGGGATACACAATGTGTTTCATGTATCGACGCTCCGCAAGTATGTGTATGACCCGGCGCACGTCCTCGAGTATGTGCCTATGGAGCTTCATGAGGATATGACTTACGAGGAATTTCCCTTGTGTATCATGGATCGCGAGGTGAAGAAAATGAGGAATCGTGAAATTTCTTATGTAAAGGTGCAATGGACGAATCATGATGAGTGCGAAGCTACGTGGGAACTGGAATGCTCGATGAAGGAGCGATTTCCCTACCTCTTCGCTGATTCTAGCTGAGGTACGATTTTAGTTTCGCGGCCGAAACTCTCTTTAAGGGGGGGAGGAATGTAGTACACTGAACTTCAGTGTGTTGTACCGAACTTCTACAAATTGTGGAGTTCTGGTGGAAAGTGGCATGAGAGGCTATATGAGTGGCTTCGGCCAAGTTTGGGACTTGTACAAGTATTTTCGGCGCAAGTGAGGCGCGAAAACGGACTTCAAAAAGTCAAGTATGCCAAACTGCAGAATTCTGCGGCGCATTTCGGTATGAAAGTGTTGATACCGGAATGGCGTGGTTGAGCTGAAAATCCAGCTCTCGGGTTCTGCGGAATCGAGTGTTGAAACCGAAATAAACTCACTTGATTCCGGTATGGAAGTGTTGATTCCGGAATGGAAGTGATTAGTTCCGGTATGGATTGTTGATACCAGAATGCAGTGGGAAATCTAGAAATCCAGCTCTCGGGCTTTGCGGAATTGCCTGTTGATACCGGAATACATGCCCGTATTCCGGTATGCCAGTGCGCATATCGGAATGTAGAGCTACGTGTTGCCAGCTTGGGCTGGCTGTAAGTGTTGATGTGTGAGGGGGGGCAAATAGGTCTTTTCACACTCGAGGGGGTGTTAGAAAGGCAGGGACACCCTTTCCTTCTCAGTCTTCTTCCTCCTCTACTTCTCCTCTCCACCTCTCTCACTTTCTCTCTCTAGAGATCTCTCCAAAGCTTGGAGAAAATGGTGGATTGAGCTTGGAAAAGGTTTTCAAAGTGGAGAAGAAGCTTCTTGGTGCAAGTAGGAGCTTGGGGAACTCGTGGCTAAGGTAAGTTCCTCATGATTTGGGTTCAAACCTTGGATTTAATCCTTTGTTATGAGGTTTTTGGAGACCCTAGGCAATCTAATCCACAAATTGTGGAAGATTGGCCATGAAATTTAGGGTTTGGCTTGCATGCATGTGAAATCTAGGTGGATTTGGGGCTTTTGCCATGGGAGGTTCTAAAAATTATTTGGACCTTCGGGAATCGCAATTGAGGCATTAGAAATCATATTAGAACAATTGATTTCAAGTATCGAGTTGATTTATGGGTTCGTAATGAGTAACGAACTATTTTCTTGTAGAAGCTTGGGTTGAAGTAAGAACTCAAGGCTTAGTGACCTAGGAGCTCAAGGAATTCAAGACTTGGAAGCTCTTGAGGTGGGTTTGTGTTTACCGAAGTGATTAGGTCACTTCCATGTCTAGGGTAAATAACCATTTGAAATTAAAATGGTGTAAAAGTATGTAACCCTAGAACTTGTATGTTGGCAAAATGAGAATCATGATGAATTGAACCATGGGCTTATCTTGCATGTTAGTGAATTCAAGTATTTCATTATTAGTTATACTTGTTATGTGATTGCATATACGACTTAGAACCTAGTGTCATGGGACATAGGTTGAAAAGTGCAAATGGAACCTAGTGTTATTGAACATAGGTTGGAACATGAGAATTGAACCTAGTGTTATTGAACATAGGTTGGAACATGAGATTGGAACCTAGTGTCATTGAATATAGGTGAGACTTGGTGACTTGAACCTAGGGCCATTGAACTTAGGTTGGCAAGTGTGAAATGTGAATGTTGGGGTATGCGACGATTTCGCTATCCCGGGTATGCGACGATTTCGCTATCCCGGGTATGCGACGATTTTGCTATCCCGGGTATGCGACGATTTCGCTATCCCGGGTATGCGACGATTTCGCTACCCGAGCCACGTGATGGCGGAGACGGATTGGGGTATGCGACGATTTCGCTATCCCGGATATGCGGCGATTCCGCTACCCGAATAAGGAGATGACGATTTCACTCCTTGGAGGTTGGGACCATGATGGAGATGGCGATTCCATTGCTCGGTGCCCAACGCTATATTGTGTAAAGTGGACATGTTGGGGTATGCGACGATTTCGCTATCCCGGGGATGCGGCGATTCCGCTACCCGAATAAGGAGTTGACGATTTCACTCCTTAGAGATTGGGACCATGATGGGGATGGCGATTTCATTGCCCGGTGCCCAATACTTGCGGCGATTCCGCTTTGGTTGAGAACCAAGTTGGTGATGCGGCGATTCCGACACCATAAATAAATGACAAGTAGTTGAACTTGGACAATGTGAGATATAGGATGAACCTAGGAGAAAATGAAAGTTGTCATTTTATTTGGTTGCATCCTTTATGTTTATTTACAAGCATGTAAATATTTGTATGCATAGTTAATTGAAATCTAACTTATGCTTATGGTGTTTCTTTGGACCTGGTGGGTCGAGCTTCTCTCTTGGGTGGCCTTACCCACTGGAAACTATGTTTATAGTTCTCACCCCATATTTTTCAGGTCCTTCCGCGAGTGAGGCGGCGGAGCGAGGCAAGGGTTTGGCTCTGTAGATAGCGGCCCTTTCGTTTTGTTGTCATGTAGAGTTGTACCCTGAGTTTTGGACAATGATAGCATAGGGGTTTTTATTAAATGTATACAACTTGTAAATTCCATAGTTTTGGAACTTGATGTATTGAATTGGAATGAAAGAAAAAAAAAATTTGGGCATGTATAAATGTGCAAATGTGATGTAATAGGAGTAGAACTTCTTTATGTTGATGCTTTCCTTGTGCAACTCTTGTACTCCGTTCCTAGTTGGAACATCGTGGAAATACTTGTGTTGTGACGCCTTGGGCGGGTAGGGGAGACTCTATCCGTTCGGCGGGTCTGGGGCACGCGCTCGTGCGGTTTGCCCTTCCACCTACTTGGTGTTAAGGCACGGCGGGGCGTGACATTGGTTCTTGGGTCGGTCGCGCCTCGCGACTATTTTTGTCGCTTCGGGCAGCGAGCATGGCCTCCGCTGCGTCGAGACCTATCCGCTGGTGCTTGCGGTTGGTCGTGCAGACGCGCGGTGCGCTCTAACGGCCCTCTGGTATGCTTTTATGTTAATTAATTGCTTGTGTAGGGGCTTAATTGCATTTGTTGCAATGTGTGATTGCTGCGGGCAGCATGGGTTTAACCCTTGTGACCCTCTGGACTGATTGTCCAGGCTTTTGACGCCCTTGCGGAAATCTGTTTTGATTTTCGACGCGTTTTCCGACAAATTCGTCGGCGGAACGCGCATTTGGTCGTGGGACCCACTTATTGGGGTCATAGGTGACCAGGCTTCGTCGTTGAGCCTCGTTGGCTGTTCTTCATCGCTGTCCCGAAGTTTCGGGGACAGCAGACGAACGAAAGAGGGTTCCGGTGCCGAAATCGGCATCTTTTGGGTACCCGGGAAGCCGTTTTTGGGTGCATATGTGTTCGTGGCACCCCGGACTTGTGTTCGCTGTCCGACCACCTGAATTGGTGCATTTGCAGATAGCGGGTGACTTGGATTGTGTGTCGGTACCCCTCTGGGGCTTGTTCTTGTGTTTGGAATCATTCCGGTGGATTTTTCAAAAATTTCGACGATTTCGGGATTGTGAGTTTGGGTTTTTGTGTCGACTCGATGGACCTTGACTTGGTGGGTCTTTCGTAGGTCCAGTCGACGTCCCTGCGAGCCGTGGGTGTTAGGCTCTTCCTTCTGTTCAGGTGGATACTTCGATCCGGAGTCGGTACAGTGGACTAACACGGTGATATCTCTTTTTTCTCCTTTCCTTGCATGCTATGGATAGTTAGTTCCACTAGACTTTCAGCATTATCTCTACTTTCAGTGTGCTTATATTACTAGTAGAGTAGTGTGGTATCTTGCATGATCTTATGATGAGACCTGATTGGTCGGTGTTGATCGCCTCTTGTTCTGAGCGATCCTTTGGACTTGTATTATCAGTTGCTATTCTCGGCTTGTTGCCGTCCTGTGGATTGAGCATTCTGCATCGATCGTCACAGCTCATTTAGCACTTCACGTACACCAGCAGTTTGGCCACCGTGGGGGTGTTCTTTTCCAGAAAAGTGGTCGTCTTGTCGACGTGAGCCTCTTGCCAGGTGCTTGCAGAGGTTGTGTGCCGGTGGGTGAGCATACTGTGACATTGCCTGCGATCTGCGGATCTATAGGGCATGGTGATTGGGTTATTACTTATCTACAGTTGATGCATATGGTTATTACTTGCAGTAGCTTAGTCGTTCATTTCTGTTTATACTCATGCTTATCTTTCGCTACTGTATTTTTATACCTATCTATCTGTTGCTCCTCCTTGCCGGTGTGTACACCTCGCCTTCGTCGGCTTGCGGTACCCACTGGGAGGGGAGACATGTTTACATGTTCTCACCCCCCACCATTTTTTCAGGTGATCTTGGTGGTGGGAGTCGGGACGTTGTGAGGCGCGATAGCTAGTGAGCCGTAGAGGTCCCGACCGGTCGTTCATCAGATTGGGTTATCATCCCTTGACTATCTTTTCTTTAGTTGACTTTTAGTATTATGGTTCAGTTACTTGTTTGTTTGATTGATGGATTTTGTGGTTCTGAATGTTTATGGATTTCTGATAATGTTACATGGATGTTGCGGTTTATCTGAGGTGCATGATATGTGGTTTTCTACCCCTCGTGGTAGCTGGTTTTCAAAATAGAGTTTTCGTGTGGGAAACAGTTTTTAAATGGATTTCGGATTGGTCGGCTTTTGGATTTCAAAAGAGAGTTCCCGTGTGGGGAACAGTTTTCAAATGACTTTTGGATTGTCAAGCCTAGTATTTCAAAATAGAGTTTCCGGATGGGAAACACTTTCAAAGGATAGAGTTGATTGTCGTATTGTGCATTGCATCATCCTTCGCCTAAGGAGTGTTTAGAGAGCATGCATCATCGTAAGGATGGTTAGCTGTATGATATTTGTCATCTGCATTGTGTTTGTTGTTTGGATGAGTGGATGGATGTGCTGTTGTGATCATGGTGTTGTTACGCCGTGCAGATACAGGAAGGACCCTGTCAAGGTGGACAGGGAGATTTCTGTATCTGTGGCGGGTCTGTTGCGTCTTGTGGGAGTTTGTTCAAAAAAAAATGTATGGGCATTTTTCGCTGACTCTGTTTTCTAACTAGCCATTCTTTCGAAAAAGACTTGCAAAACGAACCCCGGGGCGTGACAATGAAAGATGAAACTAAAGCATCGACATCACAACCTAGAAACACGTCTATCTACTAGCGCCCTCATGCACCGTCTCGACCCTCACCCCTATTGTCACTTGTGGAAAATAGAGGGTTGTGAAAAATGTACATATGTTTTCCAGTAGATACCGCAAGCCGCCGAAGGCAAGATATACTCATCGGCAAATAAGAAAAAGAGATAATATAATCTGACAGATAAGAATTAGTAAATCAAGTATAGCAGCAATAGTAAACCTGAAAAAGAAATAAACAATTATCTACCAATATATATATAAACCGCTGTTGTAACATGAATAAACGAACAAGTATGCAAAAACTAAACGAACAGTCCAAATAATCAACCCAATCTATATACCGCTACCCTAGTCTGAAGACCATAGGCAATGCCACACCGTGCTCAGTCATCGGGCATACTACCCCACTGCAAAACATAACGCATAGGGCTCACAGGTCGAAATATGACCACTTTTCTTAAAAAGAACACCAGTGGTCAAATCGCTGGTATACGTAAAATGCTCCATGTGCTGTAGCGATCGATGCTATATGCTCAATAGCCAAACCGTTGGCAAATAGGTGAGAGGGATCAATAGGATGCCCACAGACCAATTAGATCAAACAATATCTCTAAATCATATATGACACTGACCTAGCCAATCAACTACTGTCATGCAATATAATCTAGAAATGAAAGGGTACCGCTCTATAACTCGAGCATAGTCTACATGACATACCAACAATAGTAGTGCAATAAAATAAGAAGTCAAGTGGTGCAATAGAGATACTCAATGAGAACCATAAAGAAGGATAAAGGGAAGGAAGGTAACCATGCTTATTAGCAGAAGATGACAGCTCTGAAGTAAAACAACAGCAACAAGGATGTGAGAACTATAATAAATAGTTCCTAGTAGGTTCAGCCACAAAAAAGGACGACCTACACCACTAGATCTACTCGAGCATCAACGGTAAAGAAATATTGAAGGAACTAGCATGAAAATGAGAATGACACATAGTATAAAAATATTACATTACTATTATATCTCTATTAGAGGATGAGAATATTATTACCGATTACAATTTCTGCATCAATGTAGTAAAGATAACATATATCAATTTTACACAATTGCCATGACTGGCTCTTATTCCCATCAAGCTTGTGCTGTGGCTGGTAAGCCATCGAGCAATCGCACAAACCCACTCAGGCACTCAGCTAAGGCGGCTCGATAATCGCAATCACATGTGGCTTGAGCAATCACAACCACGTGGCTATACATCCGGAGGGCCAACTCATTGGGAAGCAACCTCATATGAGTAAAATGTATAGTTGAGCTAAATTTGGCTCTTGCATGCTATGGTTATATGTCATGATCCAAAATCTCACAATTTTTCTACTATCTCATCGCAATCCTAATTTTCAACTTTAGAGTTTTTATTATGTGCTCATGCATATAAAAAGAGTATATAGGAAGCAAACAACCAATATAGATACTCATATCACAAGAATGAAGAAAACATGGCATATATGAAAAAAAAAAAAAGACATGAAGGGAGGCCACCGATTTCGAAGGATTATCACCTACCAATAATAGCCGAATCTCGCTCTACGCTCCCATAGCCTCCAAATAACCCTAAATAAATAATTTCTATAGATCAAATTCTATCCAAGAGAGAGACCCTAGCTAGCTCAAGAATCTCCAAACGCTCTCTTAATTACCAATTCTAAAAGGAAACTATAGGAACCCTTAATAATTTTATCTCTAACACGTCCTAACATCATGCAGATTGCATCGATCCTTAGGAGTTGATCTCCTAAGAACTCTCCATTGTGTAACTCAGCTTGAATCTCAACCTCAGAAGGTCTAAATGAGGAATAGGGATAGGGTTTAGTGAGAAGAATAGAGAGAGAAAGTGTAGTGAATCGAATTTCGGTATAGCATACTGAGCTTTGGCCAAATTAAAGTATAGCTGAGAAACGCTTGTGAACATGTTTAGATATGAGTTCCGAGGGTTTTGGTGTCACGCCCCGGGCCCTCGGGGGAGCCTACCAGGCACGTGCACAGACCCGCCGTGTACCTCAAACAACACAATGTACACAAGGCGTCTATGCTAACAACAATCAAGAAGGATAAAGAATACATCCTAACAAGGTAATCAGAGCAAGAACATAGTTCTACTTCTAAAATAAAATCCACATAACTAAAATCTCAAGATATACAAGAATTATATATCTTATCAACAATAGATCAATCAACAAATCTATACATCTTTCATTCAACATACAATGAAAGGAAAACCCGTGGTATGCCTACAACAACACCGTAGAGGCTCTAGCTAGCTGCTAACCCCTCGCCGCGATCCCAAGCCTCTCCTGCTGCGGAAGGCTCTGAAAAACCCAACAACAATGGGGGTGAGAACTATTATTCAATAGTTCCCAGTGGGTAAGCCGCCGAGAGTGGCGAATTACACCGCTAGGTCAACTGAGGCAAGATAGTATAACTGAAACATAAAACAGAAAGCATATAACATTTAATGCTAAACAGGTAGTTCTACAACTATCTTGCCTCCAAAAACTAAATCATTTACATGAACATGGATATGCTCTATTGTCATAAGCTTAACATTCATTTACACAGTTTACATGCATGTCAAATTAATGCCATGTTTATAGGTTAAAAAGAATCTTTCTATTCTTATCATCATCATATCATGCTTCTATACTAAACTTCATGAGTATAGGATAATGCCACTACGGATGCCCATGCAAGAATGACTAATACAATTGTCCAACTATGTTGCATGCATCCAAAAGAGGTCAAGCTAAGTAATGCCACGATATGCGACTCACTACTAAGTCCATACACTACATGTATATGCATCAAGCAACTAATGTACTATGTCCAGTTTACTTAGCTTTTACCCAATCCACGAGGGACTTACACAAGGTAACGTCCCGGCTTGTGCCGTGCCTAATGGCCCCGTGGTAGTCAACATTCTCGCTAGAATGAGACACTCCCCCAACGGCGATCCACTTCGGCGCCCAATCCCGCACGGGCGATCAAACATCGCAAGGCTAACTCCGGAGTGCCGGCTTGTAGGGAGCGACCCTCACAAGCATGTGCGAATGAGCACAAGGGCAAACAAGCGCTGATCATAAGCATCATATCCAAGGCCAAATACATCTCAATCATCATGTCTAAAACATGGAATCACAACATCGACTCGAGGGTCAGAATCAAGACACATAAGTCACACTTGTTCTCAAATCACTTGTGGGTATAATTCTACCAATATGCAACATGTCTCTAACATGCAAATGGTTACATTTCACTCTACCAATAGGAATGGACCTAAGTCTCATTCATGACCCCAACGGGTTACTATCATATGCTATAACTAAAGCCATGATCAATGCATTATACTAATGCTATTTTCGATGCATTCTACAATGCCAACATTTATGCATTCTACCAATGCCAACATTTATGCACTCTACCAATGCCAATATTTATGCATTCTACCAATGCCATAACCATGCATTATCTTAATGCTACAATGCTAACTAAATCATCATTCATGATTTACATATGTCATACTACATGAACTTCCACTTTATGGAGTATAAGTCACCAAGCAAGTATTCATTTAACTAAACACGCATGTTTAACCAATTGCCATCATCAAAAACAAGGAGAATCCATTCCTCATGTCTTAAACATGGAATCGTTTTACGACCAAAAGGTCGAGCCCAATGTCAACAATGCCCGCCATAGTTGCTCACCTAGATGAGGTGCAACAAACTTGTTTTGCATTGTCATATTTTCTCTTTTCTCTCTATACAAGCATACTTTGGTATGCAAGAGAGTTCACTAGTCCACCACTCAAGTGGTGACTCATAAGATGCTCATCTCTAGCATGCATAACATACTTAGCATTTCCTAATGCATCATTACACTATTAATGCAAATACCCTAGCATGCATAATATCCTCATAATGCCATACTATATAAAATATGCATTTTCATAAATAACTTGCATGTCTCATGCAATCACAATTATCATCATGCCATAATTAACATAATTATGCATCTAATCAATCCTATAACAAGATAGGAGACATAGGGGGAGTTCACCCATTTCGGTGAGGTCAGACCCACCGGATACCCGTCGAAACCTCGCAGTACTTCGAAACGAAGTTGTCCCCCGAGCTTCTCATACCCTAAGATAATTTTCCAAGGGGTTAGGGGTATCGAACAAGCAATTTCGAAAACCACCAAAAACAATGAGGTAAATGGGTGGAATTTACCTTGAGCAAGTGAAACTTGTTCTAAGTCCCATTGGAGGTTAGAGATCATCAAATCCAACCTACAACAACGTTCTACACCCATCAATTCCACCTCAAGGGCTCATAATCACGAAACCCTAAATAAAACCCTAATTTTCATAAAACTAGGTTTACATGCAAATCTCAAGCAAAAATCACAAATAGAGGTTGTAAAAGAGTCTACAAACCTCAAATCGAGCTTCCAACCAAGCTCACACAAGCTAGGGTTGAAGATCCATCCACCATCAAGCTCCATTCCTCAGCCCCGAGCTCCCTCCAAGCCTAGGAGTACTCCTCCATGAAGAAAATGGAGAGAAAAGAGATCAAAACATGATCTAAGGGGTTGGGGGAAGAGAAAATCTAGAGAGAGAGAGAGGGAAAACCCTACCTTTCTTCTCCTCCAAGCCTCAGCCCAAAACAGCAAAGAGGAGGGGTGAAGGGGTAAGTTATAGAGATGTAACAATATCCCCAAAAGCCCTTCCAAAGAACAAAATCACAAAACTGCACAAATTGCATTCTGCAGCATTGTATACCGGTATGCGCATGGGCATACCGGTATCCCACCAAAAATCCCGCAAACCGAGCCTCGGCCAAGCAGTCTGCGCAAAGGGATTCCGGTATGCGACTTCCCATACCGGTACTAACACTCCAGTACCGGTATGCGCATTGCACATACCGGAATGCCAGTGTATTCCGGTATTTCCAGCCGGATTCCGCAGAATCCGAGAGCTGCGCAAACCAATTCTCATTGGATTCCGGTATCCCTAAACCAGATACCGGTATGCGATTGCAAAATCTGCACTTTTGCAGATTTCGACTTCCAGAGTCCGTTTTCGCACTTTCTAAGTTCCGAAAACACTCCGAAGCTCGCCAAACTCAACTCAAAACCCCAGAATAGTACAAGCCACTATTCTCACACTAGAACTCCGCAATTTGCAAAAGTTCAGTGTACTACATACTCCCCTCCTAAAAAGGAGTTTCGTCCGCGAAACTACGGATCAACAACAACAAAGAAACAACAAAATCAGAGGAGATAAGAGCATCGTCCTCGCAGTGAAGCCTCCAGCTCTCACACCATGCATCGCGTCCAAGGTGTTGCTCCAAAGCATCTTGTAGTAGGAATAGTGATAATTCCGAATTCCTACATTCCACAAGTCCAATCCACAACAATGCTCCTTGAAGTTTAGCTCTTCATGTAGTTCTAATGATACGACATCCACCATCGGGGTAGAATTCAAATACTCACTCGGAGCGTCCATACACTTCATATATCTTCAACAGATCTGAAGTGAAATAACTCGACATGCCACTAGGCCCATTTGCCTCAGGGTCTCAATAATCCTAAGAATTTGAAACTTAGATTCCTCAAACATAAGCTCTTGGATTTCCTTAACCAAGTATCACACTCAATTTATCAGATTCCGATGCTCAAAATCATATCTCTCACCGAGAATCATCCCATAGGTCCAAATTCCAAAATGATAGAGCTAAACGCTCTACACACTTGCACAAAATCCAAGGTATACTTGTGCGAAGATTTTCTCAATCCAAATCAAGTGAATAGTTACTCCTATTCACAACCTCTCAACAACAACATCACGTCTAGCTTGGAAGCGAGACAATCCAATTCCGGAATCTCCGGTAAACATCCTCTATCCATATCAAGTAGATAGCTTTCACTTAGCATATCACATAAGCCTTGCTATCACAAGCACAACTTGTCGATTCCACCGTCAAGACACTTTCTAACAGTCTACTAGAAAATCATCAATCACTACACTCTTGGTCTCAATTGCACCATTTACCATTCGAGATCAAGGCTAGCTCCTGTGATTCGATCCAAAGGATAGATACCACATCATATTACTCGTCTCAACGATATCTCTGGTATACCAGCCTCAAACCTGTTCTCACAGCTTCAACTCATTCTCCCGAGTGAAGAGACATCTCCAACAATAAGATCTGGGTGCACTTCACACCACTATCAATATATAAAATTGCCATAGTTTTCCAAATAGATGCCATGGCAATCTTTCCAAATCGCAAATTGGCAAATCCTCTTGTATTCTCTCACTTGCTGAAAGGTTAACCCTACCTTTCTATTTTACACCAAAGTGCAACTCAATCCGCGGAGAGAAACATAACTACAAAACACAAAGCCCACCTCCGGGGTAACCAAGGTTGGCGGTCGTCGACCATACCAACAGTTCCAAGAAACTCCTCTCACGCATATCTTCCCAAAAGGTTTAATCCCTTAATGTGTGAGTCCAGAAAAGGGAGTAGATAACTAGGTAATCTCTCCCCCAATATCCATAACATCCAATCAAACTAAAAAGTTTGAACTTCGATCACATCCGCTTGTCTCAATCCACTATGGATGGTTGATTTCCTTGAGATCTCCAATCATAATCACTTTGGCATCAACTGCCAAGGGGTGCTAGTTCTCACAACCAAAACAGCACGTCTTCAACTTGAAGCACTTGCAATCCTCGTTCCAAGGAATCTTTATGGTCTTCATCGCCTCTCGACTTCCAACTCGTCGTCGATGCGCACAGGGACCAAGATACCCAAAAGGGCCAAACATCACAACATACACAAGAGCATCAACAGCTCGAACGACATCACGACAATTTCGCAATGTCTACACCGAGTGAACAAGTCACCCTCGGTCCAAACTCAAAACTCAATCCAACGAGAGTAGTACTCAGATTGCAACTACCCTCGAATAAAACCAGAATTTGTGGAGCTTGATCAAACAGATCAACCGATCCCAACTACGGGTGCATATCCGGATCGTAACCCTACCGAGTTCACGATAGTCGACTCACAGTCGAAATGACCCATCCACATAAAACAAATGAGATCGATGCTCCACAAGAGAGAAACACAAGGCAAAAGAGGTCTCCAGACCAAGCCTTCAATTCTCACAACACAACCGGGATTGCACAAGCAACTCCCTCACAAGAGACATCCTCGCTTGTGAGGATTCTCAACACTCACCAAAGGCGCTGGCCCAAAGACCACGCGTCCACTCAGCCAACAACCAGGCTTGGGCAGGTGAAACAATCGTCGCAATTAGCGAATTTTCACGCCCTCTGAAAACACTATTTCGTGTCCAAGATCCCAAAGCACTGCAGCTCGGCTCACCCAATCATCGGCAATCAAATAGCCGAAGAGCCAGCCCAAGTTCAAATTAGAACTATACACTCTCAGCCAAATAAAGCCAATCGCTTCGTTGGCGCACAGAAACATCCAAAGCTAACGGAGTACAAGAACAGTACTCTCAAGTCCAAACACTCAGGACCACTCGATATGCAAGCATCAAGGGAAACAAGTTCCCTACCAAGCATTCGGCAAACAGCCGATCCAAAGCTACAATCATATCAAGCAACAAGCTAGCTCAAATACTCCGAGCTGCGACAACCTCCATTGTCGCTGCATCATCCTCTGCCTGTCAAATAGACATGCATTCACCCGGTGCCAACCGCACGAAGTCGATCTCAATATCGTCGACATTAAACTCCTCAAATACTCCAACTGGAAATGGCCCACCTGGCCACGAAGAGAGCACTAGCCTCAACTCCAAGAGTATCATCGCACTCGCGGCTCCGCCGCTCACGCGTCACAATAGTCGATGACGATTTGACATCCCATAAATATCCTGCTAAGGGTCCACCTTCTCCAGATCAAATTTCTCTTTGAACACCTTGATTGTCCTCTTACAATAAACTTGCCACTCATAGTAGCTTCCTTTGCCGTCCCAACGGCCTCCACGTCTCTCATCCTTATCAAGGTACAATCCGCATTCTCATAACATTTCCTGAGGTCGACCACCAACTGGATCGACAAACCCTCCAGTTGTTTACTCCTCTCGTCTGCCGGCGCAAAGCCTCAACTTGGAGTAACATCATAATGATCGCCGCTCCACCACACTCGCTGAATTTACCAGTTGTTCTCTCAACTTCAGGGTCTCACCAAATCCGGAGGATGCAGAAGTCCCGTCTCGGCTGCCTCGGCCGCCATCGAGTGCGTCGATCGCCACTCAAGCTGCAACAAGCAAAACATGCGCAGGTGAAACACCCCACGCCAACACATCCCCACACAAGACTATAACCCCAATCATGCGAAAGTAATGAAGTGGACTCCCACTATTCCCCGATGTCACGTTGTCGGCCGCCAACGTGACCCTCCAAGGGTATAGAAGTGGTTCACTCCGATCTAACTCCAACAAGTTTGGAGCTTTTAGAAACGACCCAATCATAATACTTTCGCCAATAAGTCATAAGAGATCTCGTCTCTCACGTTCCTATTCCTTATCGTCCAACCTGCCTAAGGTTTACTAGGTCCACTATGACTCAACCCTAGGCTCTGATACCACTATAATCTGTCACGCCCCGGGCCCTCGGGGGAGCCTACCAGGCACGTGCACAGACCCGCCGTGTACCTCAAACAACACAATGTACACAAGGCGTCTATGCTAACAACAATCAAGAAGGATAAAGAATACATCCTAACAAGGTAATCAGAGCAAGAACATAGTTCTACTTCTAAAATAAAATCCACATAACTAAAATCTCAAGATATACAAGAATTATATATCTTATCAACAATAGATCAATCAACAAATCTATACATCTTTCATTCAACATACAATGAAAGGAAAACCCGTGGTATGCCTACAACAACACCGTAGAGGCTCTAGCTAGCTGCTAACCCCTCGCCGCGATCCCAAGCCTCTCCTGCTGCGGAAGGCTCTGAAAAACCCAACAACAATGGGGGTGAGAACTATTATTCAATAGTTCCCAGTGGGTAAGCCGCCGAGAGTGGCGAATTACACCGCTAGGTCAACTGAGGCAAGATAGTATAACTGAAACATAAAACAGAAAGCATATAACATTTAATGCTAAACAGGTAGTTCTACAACTATCTTGCCTCCAAAAACTAAATCATCTTACATGAACATGGATATGCTCTATTGTCATAAGCTTAACATTCATTTACACAGTTTATATGCATGTCAAATTAATGCCATGTTTATAGGTTAAAAAGAATCTTTCTATTCTTATCATCATCATATCATGCTTCTATACTAAACTTCATGAGTATAGGATAATGCCACTACGGATGCCCATGCAAGATTGACTAATACAATTGTCCAACTATGTTGCATGCATCCAAAAGAGGTCAAGCTAAGTAATGCCACGATATGCGACTCACTACTAAGTCCATACACTACATGTATATGCATCAAGCAACTAATGTACTATGTCCAGTTTACTTAGCTTTTACCCAATCCACGAGGGACTTACACAAGGTAACGTCCCGGCTTGTGCCGTGCCTAATGGCCCCGTGGTAGTCAACATTCTCGCTAGAATGAGACACTCCCCCAACGGCGATCCACTTCGGCGCCCAATCCCGCACGGGCGATCAAACATCGCAAGGCTAACTCCGGAGTGCCGGCTTGTAGGGAGCGACCCTCACAAGCATGTGCGAATGAGCACAAGGGCAAACAAGCGCTGATCATAAGCATCATATCCAAGGCCAAATACATCTCAATCATCATGTCTAAAACATGGAATCACAACATCGACTCGAGGGTCGGAATCAAGACACATAAGTCACACTTGTTCTCAAATCACTTATGGGTATAATTCTACCAATATGCAACATGTCTCTAACATGCAAATGGTTACATTTCACTCTACCAATAGGAATGGACCTAAGTCTCATTCATGACCCCAACGGGTTACTATCATATGCTATAACTAAAGCCATGATCAATGCATTATACTAATGCTATTTTCGATGCATTCTACAATGCCAACATTTATGCATTCTACCAATGCCAACATTTATGCACTCTACCAATGCCAATATTTATGCATTCTACCAATGCCATAACCATGCATTATCTTAATGCTACAATGCTAACTAAATCATCATTCATGATTTACATATGTCATACTACATGAACTTCCACTTTATGGAGTATAAGTCACCAAGCAAGTATTCATTTAACTAAACACGCATGTTTAACCAATTGCCATCATCAAAAACAAGGAGAATCCATTCCTCATGTCTTAAACATGGAATCGTTTTACGACCAAAAGGTCGAGCCCAATGTCAACAATGCCCGCCATAGTTGCTCACCTAGATGAGGTGCAACAAACTTGTTTTGCATTGTCATATTTTTTCTTTTCTCTATACAAGCATACTTTGGTATGCAAGAGAGTTCACTAGTCCACCACTCAAGTGGTGACTCATAAGATGCTCATCTCTAGCATGCATAACATACTTAGCATTTCCTAATGCATCATTACACTATTAATGCAAATACCCTAGCATGCATAATATCCTCATAATGCCATACTATATAAAATATGCATTTTCATAAATAACTTGCATGTCTCATGCAATCACAATTATCATCATACCATAATTAACATAATTATGCATCTAATCAATCCTATAACAAGATAGGAGACATAGGGGGAGTTCACCCATTTCGGTGAGGTCAGACCCACCGGATACCCGTCGAAACCTCGCAGTACTTCGAAACGAAGTTGTCCCCCGAGCTTCTCATACCCTAAGATAATTTTCCAAGGGGTTAGGGGTATCGAACAAGCAATTTCGAAAACCACCAAAAACAATGAGGTAAATGGGTGGAATTTACCTTGAGCAAGTGAAACTTGTTCTAAGTCCCATTGGAGGTTAGAGATCATCAAATCCAACCTACAACAACGTTCTACACCCATCAATTCCACCTCAAGGGCTCATAATCACGAAACCCTAAATAAAACCCTAATTTTCATAAAACTAGGTTTACATGCAAATCTCAAGCAAAAATCACAAATAGAGGTTGTAAAAGAGTCTACAAACCTCAAATCGAGCTTCCAACCAAGCTCACACAAGCTAGGGTTGAAGATCCATCCACCATCAAGCTCCATTCCTCAGCCCCGAGCTCCCTCCAAGCCTAGGAGTACTCCTCCATGAAGAAAATGGAGAGAAAAGAGATCAAAACATGATCTAAGGGGTTGGGAGAAGAGAAAATCTAGAGAGAGAGAGAGGGAAAACCCTACCTTTCTTCTCCTCCAAGCCTCAGCCCAAAACAGCAAAGAGGAGGGGTGAAGGGGTAAGTTATAGAGATGTAACAATATCCCCAAAAGCCCTTCCAAAGAACAAAATCACAAAACTGCACAAATTGCATTCTGCAGCATTGTATACCGGTATGCGCATGGGCATACCGGTATCCCACCAAAAATCCCGCAAACCGAGCCTCGGCCAAGCAGTCTGCGCAAAGGGATTCCGGTATGCGACTTCCCATACCGGTACTAACACTCCAGTACCGGTATGCGCATTGCACATACCGGAATGCCAGTGTATTCCGGTATTTCCAGCCGGATTCCGCAGAATCCGAGAGCTGCGCAAACCAATTCTCATTGGATTCCGGTATCCCTAAACCAGATACCGGTATGCGATTGCAAAATCTGCACTTTTGCAGATTTCGACTTCCAGAGTCCGTTTTCGCACTTTCTAAGTTCCGAAAACACTCCGAAGCTCGCCAAACTCAACTCAAAACCCCAGAATAGTACAAGCCACTATTCTCACACTAGAACTCCGCAATTTGCAAAAGTTCAGTGTACTACATTTGGAATGATTAGAAGTGAATTAGAGCTCTAAGGAGCGAAAATAAAATTTTTTGAAAAGTATGTTTTTGGGTTGTTGGACACTCAGGGTCCGGACCCTGACTTGAGGATCCGGACCTTGATGTTTTCTAGAGTTTCAAAGTCCGGGTCTTAAGGGAGATCCGGACCTTGCGAAAATTCGATAATTAGCTACGGGGTCCGCCCTTGGCTCTAGGATCCGAACCCTCCGCTCGCAGAATGTGTTTTCAGGGGGTATTTTGGTAATTTTGCTGGGTTTCTTTTAAGGGGAGACCCAGCCCCTTTCTTCCCCACATGAAGGCAGAAGGGGGGCCCTTCTCTCCACCTCTCTCACTCTCTTCTCCTCTCTCACTAGAAATCTCCTCAATACTTGAAGATTTGGAGGGATTGATCTTGGGTAAGCTTTTGGAGGTGTGGAGCAAGCTTCTTGGAGCAAGAAGGAGCTTGGAGAACTTGAGACCAAGGTGAGTTCTTGGTGTTTTGAATTGGGGCTTTAAGGGTTCGATTGAGGTAACGAATCCCTTTTCTTGTTTAGGGTTAGGAAGCTTGGATTTGAGCTTAAAGCCAAAGGGAGAAGTCTAATTGCAAGTGTCTACAAGCAATTAGGAGCATGTTGAAGTAGCTTGTGCTTCACCGAAGTGATTTGGTTACTTCCCATGTCTAAGGTACAATTTACCTTAAGTTGATGCATAATAAATGAGTAGCATAATTGATAAAATGACATGCATGAAAGTATATTTTACTTTATATAAATTGCTACTATGGGACAAGTATATGCCTAGATGTGGATAGCTAGGGTTATGACCTTCTCTAAGGGTAATAGAGAATCGGTAATGGTTAGCTTAACTTGCAAACAAGCATGCATGAGATATATGGTAAGTAGAATAATTAACTATCAATGAAAAACAACAATTGGCATGGGTGACATATAGGTAAGTATATGTGTGTATGCCTAAGTATGGACAAAGAAATGGGTTGACATTCTTTAAGGACATTAGAGAACTCAACACGTGATCAAACATGGATACTTGGGACCATGAAAGAAGTGATTCCATAATCCTAAAACCTAAGGCCGGACATGTATTACTTAAGATGATCTACTACCTATGCATGAATAAGTAAGCATACATGAGGCATATGTATCTTGGAATGATTTCTACCTATGCATGAGTAGGTACGCATGCATGTGACTTATGTTAATTAGGACAACTAATTCTCATTGAACAATTAAAAGCATGCATTGTTATGTTGCATATCTATGGCATGGACTAAGAAGGTAGGTTGACATTCTCTAGGGGCATTAGAGAACTCAACGTGAAGATATGGAAAATATAGTGCCATTGAGCATAGATCGGAAAGCATAGTGGGTAGGACACCACTTGATGGCATGAACCTAGAAAGGTTTGACACTGTAGGGTGAAACATAGGGACCCTCAGTGAGAAAATAGAAGCGGCGATTCTGCTACCCATCAACTTAGGGCCAAATGGAGATGGCGATTCTATTTCCCTGGCACCCAATGATACGCTGCAATTTCGCAGCTTGTGAACTTGGGGACAAAATAGGGGCAGCGATTCTATCCCCTAGCACCCCAGTGAAGCGCGGCGATTCCGCAACTTGTGGACTTGTGGCTAAATGGTGCAACGATTCTGTTACCTAATGCCTAGATGAACACAACGATTCTGCAAATGATTGACTCACGATTGAGTCGTGTGACATGTGGATAGGATAATGGAATAGTAAGTAGAAATGGAAAATAACTTACATGTATGATTTCATTGTCAATGAGTTGAGGCATAAGCATGGTTATTATTGTTATCTACATATAATAGAGTTTACATGCTTATATGGTTATGTATTATATACTGACATGCTTATGCTGCCTCCTTTGGACCTGGTGGGTCGAGCTCTTCCCTTGGGTGGCCGTACCCACTGGGAACTATGTTTATAGTTTCACCCTCATATTTTACAGGTCCATTCGTGAGCGGCATGGCGGCGCGAGGAATGGACGTAGCTTGATAGTTAGCGTCCTGCCATTGTGACAAAGATAGATGTATCCTGGGACAACATAGCTTAAGGGTATAGAAAGAAAATGTAATAACAATTTGATTGTATTTGAAAAGAAAAAATGTAAATGTAACTTGAATGAGACGAATGCTTGTAATAACGTAGTTGTTTTATATTTATGATATTTGTCTTATACAATCTGTGTACGAATTCTGTTCCTATTTGGAATGTTTTGAATTGTGCTGATTGTGACGCCTTGGACGAACAGAAAAAACTCTATCCGTTCGGCGGGTCTAGCGCACGTGCCCATGCGGGGCTTTTTCTACCTATTTGGGGAAGGGATGACGGGGCGTGACAGACTAAGGTGGTATCAGAGTATAGAAACAGTCTAGATGGACCTAGGAGACCCTAGAATGGTAAACCATAAGGACTTAGACTCGTGAGAGACGAGAATCTATAACTAGTGGCGAAAGTTTAAGCAATTGGGTCAAGTTGTGTATGCCTCTAATAGGATATTAGAGATAGATTTAAGGCGTAGTTTATTCTCCGCCGAGTGTGTTCATATTGGCGCACGACAACATGAAACCGAGTGATGGAAATAAATGCCATTGTGTAACTTTTGCCTAATTTGAGTTCGTTGTTTGAACTTTATTTTGTATTTGACCGCGAGGGTCGGGGAATTTACCTAAGTCATTGTGTTTTAAGGAACAATGGCATCGCACGGGTGACCTCCGGCGAGGTCTGTGCCGGATGTGCCAACCGATGTACATATGATGTCCGAAGCGAGCATAAATCAGGGACTACGCGACCACATAGCCGTGTTGGTTGGGAACTGCAGCGGCAAACCGAGATTCTTAGCCGCCAGTTGGAGCAAATTAGGAGGCTCCAAGAGTTAGTGACGCAACAGGGCAAAACTATCGCCTCATAGAGGCGCAAGTTGGGTGATGAAGATAAAGGGATGAATCGAATGTTCGATGGCTTGGGCGGTCAGTCGAGTTCCACTCGGCCGCCGAAATATCCAAAATCACGTTCAAGAGCCCCTGAGTCGTATAGAATTCGGCTCTCCGCGAAGTGTTCAATGTGTGTGGCCCTTATAGAGCACAACATAGTGGGCAACAAGAAGGCAAGTGCTATAGGTGTGGGCAACCGGGTCACATACGGTTTAAGTGTCCGCAGGGTGATAGCAGGACCACAATAGTTACCTCCACACTCCCCACTCCAAGACGGATTGGGAAGATTCTGCCTACAGCGGTATCGATGGAGGGTGCTCTTTGTGGCGGTCCCCACCGGGCACGACGGTGTAATAAGTGAACAGGCAAGTGCTTCAGATGAGGGCAGCCGAATCACATGAGGTTTGATTGCCCACAAGGTGATGGTCGAACCCCACCGGTTGTATTGACATTTTCCTCCCCGAGGCAGTTTGAGGTTATCCCACCAGCGGCGACATCTACGGGAGGTGTGCCGACACCGCTTCAGCCTGAGGGTTCGCGACAGTCACTGAGCAGGCGTGTGTTCGCGATGAATGTGGAGGAGCCTACTGCTACCGACGGCATCGTGGTAGGTATGATTTAATTGGAGAAATTATATGTAGCGCATGATTTGACACTGGAGAATTGCATGCATTTATCATTTAGTCAATTGCTACTATTCAAGGATAAGTATAGTAGGGACCAAACGTTTGGATAGGTATAGGTACCCGAGCATGCTCGTGTCATGGAAGTGTATCGCCTGCCGAAGCGGATAGGTGATTAGACGATGCCGGCAAGTTGCTGGTGTTGCGCCTAGATTAGGGCTTAATATAGTGACGATATTGAGTGGATTGACTCTCGAGGCAATGTGAGTAGCCAATTGTGAGAGCCGAGTCATGACACTCGAGGACATCCTGGCAGTCCAAGTGTAGAATACCGCTTTTGTCATTTAGACGTTGCTTGGATTGTCGATTATTGTGTGAGTGTGAAATTGAAGTAAAGTGGATTTGTTTTGGCGCGAAATTGACGCGAAAACGAATTAATTAGGCCAAATGATGCATGTGAGGGACTTAAATGCAATTACAAGGATCAATGGACTAAGTTGCAAAATTGCAAGCTTAGTGGAATTCCACTACCTCTTCTCTCTTTGTCTCTTTCTCAGATTTTTTTTTCTTTCTCCTTTCATTTCCTGCAGAAAAGAGAAAAGAAAGAGAAAGAAAAGAAGAAAAGAAAAGAGGAGAAAGAGAAGAGAAGAAGAAGTAGAAGAAGTAGTAGAAGAAGGTAATTTTCTTTTTTCAGTTTTTGCTTTTCTCTTCTTACCTTCTTCTTTCCTTTTCCTCTCCTTTCCTCCTCCTTCCCTTCCTCTTCCTCTTTTTTTCCCCTCCCTGCTGCTGCTGAAGCTGCAGGAAACAAGCTGCAGGTTTCCTGCAGCAGCAGCAGCAACAGCAGCAGCTTATTGCTGCTGCAGTTTCAGCAGCAGCAGCAGCTGCTGCTGCTGTTGAAATAGCAACAGCAGCAGCAAGCTGCTGCTGTACCCTGCGCAGCAGCAGCAGCAGCAGCAGCAAGTTGCTGCTGCTGAAGCAGTAGCAGCTACTGCTGCAAGCTGCTGCAGGGCAGCAGCAGCTTGCACAAAAAAAAAAGAAAAGAGAAAAAAAGAGGGGAAAGAAGAGAAAGAGAAAAGAAAGAAAGAAAAAGAGAGAAATTAGAGTGAGAATGGAAGAAAGAAAAAGAAAGGAGAAGAAAAGAATGCGTGAAATTTGAGAGAAATCGAGAAGAGGAGAGAAAGTGATTTTATAAGTCGGCTTGTAAAATCGGCAAAATTCGCAACTCTAAATCCGAAATTGGTACTTGCAGGGTGTCTAGGAACTCGAATTAGTACTCCCCGCATGTCAGGTTAGTCGCTAATTAAGGTAATTAGCGTTCAATTCGCATAAATCGCGCGTAATTAGAAAAGTAGACTTTTGATCGCCAAATCGTCGTTTTTGCTTTATTTAGTGATTTCGGGCAATTGTGAGCCGACGGAGAGCCCGTGAGCGACAGATTTCTTGTTTTAGCTGCCATACTACGTTGAGGTGGGTTCCGAGTCGTCGAAAACGACGAATTTCCCTTTATGTCTATTTTAGCAAATGTATCTTATTTCCATAAACTCTTGCATTGGACGCTTCTATGTAAATGCGATTGTACTATAGCAAGCCTCAAACCATGAATTGAAGCTAGAACATGACATTTTGCATTTGGATCATAACATATCAACTTATTCTTGATGACTCTTTCTTACTTGCCTTGATCATGCTATGCTATACTAGAACCTTTGGATATCGGCTTTTGAGTTGTGACAATGTGAGATTAATTCCTTGGACATCTTTATTGTGTTGAGCATAGTAGTAGCTTCTCGTGATTATGGATTATAGCCTGCAGATGCCACATGAGCTTGATTGTGTACGTGCTATGTGCTATGTTACTCGGTAGGGGTCGCTCCCCTCGAGTGCCACTCCGGATTGCTGGCTGGTGTAGTTGAGACAGTAGCCTAGTTTTGAGGGTGCTGTCACACTCATGAGAGTGTGACCTCATACTAGGTGGGCGCAGGCTTGACCGGACCTACGAGTCGGTTGTGATGATTGGGTATTTAGACTGCTGTACATTATTAGTGTATATGAGAATTTTTGGACATGAGCAAACTAATGCATAGTTTTGGATTTTCTTCTGTGAGTTCGCACTAGTGGCACCTCTTTTCATTCATTGAATATTCACACTAGTAGCTTGCCCCGTTACTTATATTCATGGAGCTACTATAGTCTTGTATTGTTTCTTTTTACTCCTTGCATGGAACATTTAGTAGTTTTTCTTTCGTTATATTGCTCCAGTTACTTTTGCTCATTTAGACCTAGTGGGAAGGTCGTTGTAGTCGCCGACCGTACCCACTGGGAACTGCTTTCAGTAGTTCTCATTCCCTCTTGTGGTTTTCTTTTTCAGAGACAGGTACTGCTGATCGAGGTAAGGGACCCGCACCATAGATAGGCATATCCACTAGCATGCTTGGCTACAGCGGACTATTCGATAGAGAGCTACCCTATACCACCTTTTGGTCTGGCGGGGGGGGGGCCAGGGCCACGTTTTGTATATAGTTTTGGACTTAGCATTTCTATGTTGTTTGGATTTAGTATTCCCTTGATACTAGTGGTTGGTGTTCAGTGGTTCAGCTTGTATTTCATAGTGCTCTGATACTCGTTTTTTTTTTTTATTTAGTGGCTTTTCTTCATCTTTGTATGTGTTATGTGGAAAATAGTCGTAAGCTTCCTTGTATCTCTTGAAATCTGTTTGCTTCCTTTACCGCTTCGTTCGGGCAGGGGAAACTCTGTCCGTTCGGCGGATCTGTTAGCGTCCCGTAATCTTCCGCTGCTAGCTCGGGGTGTGACAGATTGGGTGGTATCAGAGCCTAGGAATAGGTCGTGTGGACCTAGCAACCTTAGCAATTGGAAAACCATAGGACCTAGGACGTGAGAGGCGTGACTTGTTTGGCGAAAGTC
The DNA here is from genome assembly GCA_016920855.1 of Puya raimondii. Taxonomy (NCBI): domain Eukaryota; kingdom Viridiplantae; phylum Streptophyta; class Magnoliopsida; order Poales; family Bromeliaceae; genus Puya; species Puya raimondii. The sequence goes on along the minus strand of JABWPP010000050.1, from coordinate 207,428,707 downwards.
GATGGATTATCGTGAACTCTTTAAAAGGAACTAAAGAGTGACTGAGGGAGACGTACCCTTTCTTCCTGAAGTATTATGTTGGCTGCAGACAACATAATATGACAGGACATTGGGGAGTTCCTTCTAGGCTTTCGCTTGATTGGGTCGAGTTTCATATGACGATGTTGCTAAGTTAGTTCTTTACTTGTTTGTATCTTACAGGTAGGCGCTATGCCTCGACGAGGACGAGCTTCGTTGCCGGCATCGGGTGGACGCCCCCGTGGACGACCATCGACACGAGCCCACCCGGCACCGCCTGAAACGTCTGATCAGGCGGGACCCAGTGAGAGCCAGGGGCTGCAGGAGCAGTTGACGAGTCTGATGGAGACTACGCGGCGGCAGGGGGAGACGATTCAGAGGTTATTTGACGTGTGGGCTCAGCAGGCGGGTACTGCCTCACGTGTCCAGGAGCAGCCTGTACCCCTGTCGACTGCTCAGACAACCGCACCGACGACTTTGACTCCTCCGATAGGGACTACTTCTACTCCACCGGTTACGCAGACTGTGCCACCTGAGACTGCTCCAGTGACACCTGGTACTACCCCTAATGTAGCCGCAGCCGCGCAAGAGGTATCTGAGGCAGAGCAGGATAGGATCCGGACGAGATTGGCAGAGTTTAAGAGGTTCGACCCGCCGTACTTCCAAGGATCGAGCACTGACCCAGGGACCGTGGAGGTTTGGGTTCGGGGGATGGAGCAGTTATTCGAGGATCTCTTTATTCCTGAGAGAGATCAGGTGCATCTAGCAGTTCATTGCCTTCAGGGAGATGCACGCGATTGGTGGACGAGGGCCCGGAGGACTAGACCTGAGGATGCGCTACCAGTGATGTGGGCAGAGTTTCGGGGCATGCTCTTTGACATGTACTTCCCTAGCAGTGCGAAGGAAGGATTAGAGGATGAATTAAAGAGAGATTGCGTCAGGGGACTCGAACCGTGCAGGAGTATTATCGGGAGTTCACTCGTTTGTTGACGTGTGTGCCGTTTGTCGCGCGGAACGATCGGCACAGGGCTGATATGTTTGAGAGGGGGTTGAGGCCTGAGTTATATCAGTTCGTGCAGATTCAGCACCTCCCGACATTGGAGGCATCTGTGGAGTTGGCGCTGCGTGCAGAGCGCGGTGAGGTAGTGATGCGAGAGAGAGCTGGAGTGGAACAAAGTGGAGACAGAAAGAGGTCTGCTGAGAGTGAGGCTGGGCCTTCCTGCTCAGGGAGACCGCCGAGGTATTCACGACCTCGTCCTCAGGGTCGTGGGTCCTTTGCGGGACAGAGGCCCGGTAGAGGCAGATCGTCATGAGGAGCGAGGCAACCGCGACAGCGACATGGTCAGAGACGGTGTGTGATTTGTGGAGGTCCGCACCAGCCACCCATGTGTCCTCAACGGGACGGTCGATGCTACCGTTGCGGTCAGCCGGGACATATTTGGATCACTTGTCCACAAGGAGGCACATCTACCCCATCGACAGCTTCATTTCCGTCGACTACTCGACAGGCAACAGCGGCTCCACCTACTTTCCTCCCATCTGACCGAGCCCCAGCTGCGCGTCCCTTAGAGAGACAGCCGCCGGCACCAAGTGGACGAGTTTATGCAGCACAGGTTGGGGATGCAACTGCGGCAAATACGGTGGTGGCAGGTATTACTCTGATTTCTGATACTCGAGCACGTACTTTATTTGATACCGGTGCATCACACTCTTTTGTGGGACGCACATTTGCATTGGTGCATGGGCTGGAGTTTGTGTCTTTAGCATGTCCACGCGAGGTGCAGATCCCTGACCACATATTGCATGTAGACGAGTGCTGTCGGTCTTGTCCAGTTCAATTAGATCAGTGGATTATGCCCGCAGACCTTTTGGTCCTGAGGCAGCTACAGGATTTTGATGTTGTTTTGGGGATGGACTGGCTCACCCGTTATCATGCGACTATTGATTGTAGCACGAGGACGGTAATTTTTCGTGAGCCAGGACAGGAGGAGTTCGCGTATAGGGGTTGTCAGAGTACCATTTTTGCCATGATGATTTCTACTTCTCGGGCAAGGCAGATGTTGAGTCGGGGGTGTGTGGCCTATTTGGTGACCGTAGTGGAGACGTCTGTAGCGGCACTGAGGCTCGAGGATATCCCAGTCGTTCGAGAGTTTTCAGATGTTTTTCCGCCAGAGTTACCGGGTATGCCGCCAGATCGGGAGATAGAATTCGTGATTGACGTGGTACCAGGGACCGCGCCAATCTCGAAAGCACCCTACAGGATGGCACCGGCGGAGTTGCGAGAATTGAAGGCCCAATTGATGGATCTGATGAACAAAGGCTTTGTACGGCCGAGCGTCTCACCCTGGGGAGCACCGGTTTTATTTGTGAAGAAGAAGGATGGTTCACTTCGCTTGTGTGTTGACTATAGGGAGCTGAATAAAGTGACCATCAAGAACAAGTACCCATTGCCGCGGATTGACGATCTTTTTGATCAGTTGCAAGGTGCCTGTGTCTTCTCCAAGATTGACCTGCAATCGGGCTATCACCAATTGAAGATTAAGGCAGAAGATATACCGAAAATAGCCTTCAGGACGCGCTACGGGCACTATGAGTTTACAGTGATGCCCTTTGGATTGACAAATGCGCCCGCTGCATTTATGGATTTGATGAATAGGGTGTTTAAACCATTCTTGGACCAGTTTGTGGTGGTCTTCATCGATGATATCTTGATTTACTCTCGTAGTGATGCTGAGCATGAGGAGCATTTGAGACTGGTTTTGCAAACTCTACGGGAAAAGAAGCTCTATGCGAAGTTGAAGAAGTGTGAATTTTGGCTTCGGGAGGTTGCCTTTCTGGGCCATGTAATCTCAGCAGAGGGTTTAGCGGTGGACCCAAAGAAAATCGAGGCTATTCGGGATTGGCCCAGACCGACGACGGTTACAGAAATCCGAAGTTTTCTCGGACTCGCCGACTACTACCGTCGTTTTGTGGAAGGCTTTGCGAAGCTTTCTGCTCCTCTCACACGATTAACTCGGAAAGGGGAAAGGTTTCTTTGGACTGAGAAGTGTCAGAGGAGCTTTGAAGAGCTGAAGAGTAAACTGATGACAGCTCCGATTCTTGCCCTGCCAGTGACGGGAGAGGGGTTCGTGATTTATAGTGATGCTTCGCATAGCGGACTAGGTTGTGTACTGATGCAGCATGGTAGGGTGATTGCTTATGCCTCGCGCCAACTAAAGGAGTATGAGAAGAACTACCCTACGCATGACTTGGAGCTCGCTGCAGTGGTGTTTGCTTTGAAGTTGTGGCGTCATTACTTATATGGAGAACATTGTGAGATTTACACCGATCATAAGAGCCTCAAGTACTTGTTCACTCAGAAGGAACTGAATTTAAGGCAACGCCGTTGGCTTGAATTATTGAAGGATTACGACGTGACAATTCTTTATCATCCTGGGAAGGCCAATGTAGTTGCAGATGCCCTGAGTCGTAAAGCAGTGGAGAATCTCAGTTTGATAATTACTAGGCAGGCGCCACTATTGGAAGAGATGCGGCGACTCGAACTTGAAGTTGTGGCCCCTGGAACTTCTGCCCGACTTATGTCATTAGTTCTACAGCCTACTCTCATGGACAAGATCAAGGAAAAGCAGGGTGAAGACCCACATTTGGCGAGGATTAGAGCAGCTCTTGAGACTGGACAGACGGGGGAGTTTAGTGTTGACGCCTCTGGGATTCTTCGCTATCACGATCGTTTATGCATACCCGGGGATGCGGCGCTTCGCGAAGAGATTTTGAGAGAGGCGCATAGCTCTCCTTATGTAATTCACCCTGGAGGAACAAAAATGTATCGAAATTTGAAGACGCACTATTGGTGGCCAGGGATGAAGAGAGATATTGGGAGGCATGTGGTGCAGTGCTTGACTTGCCAGCAAGTCAAGGCAGAACATCGACTTCCCGCTGGCAAGCTTCAGAATCTCCCAATTCCTGTCTGGAAATGGGATATGGTTACGATGGATTTTGTGCTTGGATTGCCACGTTCTCAGGGCGGACATGACGCTATTTGGGTTATTGTCGATCGCTTGACGAAATCTGCTCATTTCATTCCTATTCATAGCACTTGGACCAGGGAGAGACTCGCTCAGATTTACATTGGCGAGATGGTGAGACTCCATGGTGTACCAACCTCAATTGTATCGGATAGAGACCCGAGGTTCGTTTCACACTTTTGGAGGAGCCTACAGACAGCTTTGGGGACTCAGCTCCACTTCAGCACCGCGTTTCACCCGCAGACTGATGGCCAGTCCGAGAGGACGATACAGATACTTGAGGATATGTTAAGGGCCTGTGTTCTCGATTTTGGAGGTGGATGGTATCGATACCTAGCATTGGCAGAGTTTGCATATAATAACAGTTATCAGTCAAGTATCAAAATGGCTCCATTTGAAGCACTATATGGACGTCGCTGTCGATCGCCATTATATTGGAGTGATGTGGGTGAACGAAAGACTTTGGGCCCTGACATCTTAATGGAAACTGAAGAAAAGGTGAAGCTTGCGCATCGACACCTTCAGATAGCCCAAAGTCGACAGAAGAGTTATGCTGATACCCGGCGACGAGACCTTGAGTTCCAGGTGGGAAAGCATGTGTTCTTAAAAGTGTCGCCATCCAAAGGCGTCCACAGGTTTGGAATGCGTGGGAAGTTGAGCCCGCGCTACATTGGACCTTTTGAGATTCTAGAGCGAGTTGGACCTGTGGCCTATCGCATCGCCTTGCCACCTAAGCTCGCCGGTGTTCATGATGTATTTCATGTTTCGGCCCTGAGGAAGTATATTTTTGACCCTACGCATGTGATCGATTACACTCCTCTAGAGTTAGCGGAGTATTTGAGTTACGAGGAGCGGCCACTCCGGATTCTTGCACGTCAAGAGAAAGAGCTGCGGAATCGAGTCATTCCCTATGTGAAGATACATTGGAACAACCATGATGAGCGGGAGGCAACCTGGGAGCTAGAGTCTGAGATGCGGGAGCGCTACCCCTACTTATTCTTGGAGTCGGATTGAGTGAGTAGGTACGTTTCGAGGACGAAACTTTTTTAAGGAGGGGAGGATGTAGAATACCGCTTTTGTCATTTAGACGTTGCTTGGATTGCCGATTATTGTGTGAGTGTGAAATTGAAGTAAAGTGGATTTGTTTTGGCGCGAAATTGACGCGAAAACGAATTAATTAGGCCAAATGATGCATGTGAGGGACTTAAATGCAATTACAAGGATCAATGGACTAAGTTGCAAAATTGCAAGCTTAGTGGAATTCCACTACCTCTTTTCTCTGTCTCTTTCTCAGATTTTTTTTTTCTTTCTCATTTCATTTCCTGCAGAAAAGAGAAAAGAAAGAGAAAGAAAAGAAGAAAAGAAAAGAGGAGAAAGAGAAGAGAAGAAGAAGTAGAAGAAGTAGTAGAAGAAGGTAATTTTCTTTTTTCAGTTTTTGCTTTTCTCTTCTTACCTTCTTCTTTCCTTTTTCCTCTCCTTTCCTCCTCCTTCCCTTCCTCTTCCTCTTTTTTTCCCCTCCCTGCTGCTGCTGAAGCTGCAGGAAACAAGCTGCAGGTTTCCTGCAGCAGCAGCAGCAATAGCAGCAGCAAGTTGCTGCTGCTGAAGCAGTAGCAGCTACTGCTGCAAGCTGCTGCAGGGCAGCAGCAGCTTGCACAAGAAAAAAAAGAAAAGAGAAAAAAAGAGGGGAAAGAAGAGAAAGAGAAAAGAAAGAAAGAAAAAGAGAGAAATTAGAGTGAGAATGGAAGAAAGAAAAAGAAAGGAGAAGAAAAGAATGCGTGAAATTTGAGAGAAATCGAGAAGAGGAGAGAAAGTGATTTTATAAGTCGGCTTGTAAAATCGGCAAAATTCGCAACTCTAAATCTGAAATTGGTACTTGCAGGGTGTCTAGGAACTCGAATTAGTACTCCCCGCATGTCAGGTTAGTCGCTAATTAAGGTAATTAGCGTTCAATTCGCATAAATCGCGCGTAATTAGAAAAGTAGACTTTTGATCGCCAAATCGTCGTTTTTGCTTTATTTAGTGATTTCGGGCAATTGTGAGCCGACGGAGAGCCCGTGAGCGACAGATTTCTTGTTTTAGCTGCCATACTACGTTGAGGTGGGTTCCGAGTCGTCGAAAACGACGAATTTCCCTTTATGTCTATTTTAGCAAATGTATCTTATTTCCATAAACTCTTGCATTGGACGCTTCTATGTAAATGCGATTGTACTATAGCAAGCCTCAAACCATGAATTGAAGCTAGAACATGACATTTTGCATTTGGATCATAACATATCAACTTATTCTTGATGACTCTTTCTTACTTGCCTTGATCATGCTATGCTATACTAGAACCTTTGGATATCGGCTTTTGAGTTGTGACAATGTGAGATTAATTCCTTGGACATCTTTATTGTGTTGAGCATAGTAGTAGCTTCTTGTGATTATGGATTATAGCCTGCAGATGCCACATGAGCTTGATTGTGTACGTGCTATGTGCTATGTTACTCGGTAGGGGTCGCTCCCCTCGAGTGCCACTCCGGATTGCTGGCTGGTGTAGTTGAGACAGTAGCCTAGTTTTGAGGGTGCTGTCACACTCATGAGAGTGTGACCTCATACTAGGTGGGCGCAGGCTTGACCGGACCTACGAGTCGGTTGTGATGATTGGGTATTTAGACTGCTGTACATTATTAGTGTATATGAGAATTTTTGGACATGAGCAAACTAATGCATAGTTTTGGATTTTCTTCTGTGAGTTCGCACTAGTGGCACCTCTTTTCATTCATTGAATATTCACACTAGTAGCTTGCCCCGTTACTTATATTCATGGAGCTACTATAGTCTTGTATTGTTTCTTTTTACTCCTTGCATGGAACATTTAGTAGTTTTCTTTCGTTATATTGCTCCAGTTACTTTTGCTCATTTAGACCTAGTGGGAAGGTCGTTGTAGTCGCCGACCGTACCCACTGGGAACTGCTTTCAGTAGTTCTCATTCCCTCTTGTGGTTTTCTTTTTCAGAGACAGGTACTGCTGATCGAGGTAAGGGACCCGCACCATAGATAGGCATATCCACTAGCATGCTTGGCTACAGCGGACTATTCGATAGAGAGCTACCCTATACCACCTTTTGGTCTGGCGGGGGGGGGGCCAGGGCCACGTTTTGTATATAGTTTTGGACTTAGCATTTCTATGTTGTTTGGATTTAGTATTCCCTTGATACTAGTGGTTGGTGTTCAGTGGTTCAGCTTGTATTTCATAGTGCTCTGATACTCGTTTTTTTTTTTTATTTAGTGGCTTTTCTTCATCTTTGTATGTGTTATGTGGAAAATAGTCGTAAGCTTCCTTGTATCTCTTGAAATCTGTTTGCTTCCTTTACCGCTTCGTTCGGGCAGGGGAAACTCTGTCCGTTCGGCGGATCTGTTAGCGTCCCGTAATCTTCCGCTGCTAGCTCGGGGTGTGACACCAAGTGTTCCGGACGTCGCTCCGGCGGATCGATATTGAAAGTGGAATCACTATGGTAGAATTAATGAGACAGTCACTAAGCTCAGGCGAGTGGGTCTTGTAGTACATCAACCTGAGATGGGAAAATCGTACTCGCATAGTGAGTGAGCATAAATAAGATTGCTTGTGCTTGTGATTGGCACGAAAAAGGGTAGAAGCATAAAAGCGTGGAACGCTCGAGTATAGGTGTGAAGTACAAGTCTCGTTTAGCTGAGAGGGTTTGTTGGCAGTAACACTAGAATATTGCTAAGTGTGAAGAAAGGCAAGGACAGCTTGAAGGGCTAGTGGCTCGCACTAGGTGCTTAGGAGCTAATAGAGATATATGCTCAGTAGAGCATCTTGGTCGTGTGTGGCGACGGTAACGGGTGTTGCTTGGGGACGATCCGTACCCGGACCATGTGTGGACTGTGGAGCCTTGGGCCGTATGGACAGGCGCAGTCAGCTATGTGTGACAGCTGCCCGAGACCCGAAGGTAGGGCAGGGATTTGTGGTCGGGGCGGTAGTCCGAGCTATGACCGGAGAACGTGGAATGCCACGTGTGAGACCGTGTGATTGATAGTACACCGAGAGTGTGAATGTGATTCGACCCTAGGACTTGTAGTGGTTTAGGGTCTTAGTTGCTCCTGGTCGGAGTATGTGTGCGAAGTCCTGAGAGAGGACTCCGCCAGGTGGCGATTGGGTCTACGCATGCGTACGAGGGATGTTACGCAGTGTCGAGACGAACTTTAAGCCGTAGGCCTATGTGGGATAGTTGGTCTATGAACCATCCATGATAAATCAAGATAAGTGGTTTAGCCGAAGGCTCTCGTAGTGAGAACGACGGTCATGTACGAGAAGATTGAGGGTAGTGACCAAAGGAGCTTAGACTCGGTCATACCGCTCACATGATTGGTAGAGTCCCCAACCCCGGTTCTGGCATTATCGATGAAATCGGCATTATCGATGAGATGAACTCGATGAAGGAAATGATACCCTCATCAATTTGACAAGTCGAATTGAACTATGATCATAGTTTCACAGACGAAACTCCTTTTAAGGAGGGAGGGATGTAGTGAATCGAATTTCGGTATAGCGTACTGAGCTTTGGCCAAATTGGGCGAAGTACAGTTAAGAAATGCTTGTGTACATGTTTAGAAATGAGTTCCAGGGATTTTGCAATGATTAGAAGTGAATTAGAGCTCTAAGGAACGAAAATAAATTTTTTTGAAAAATGTGTTTTTTGGGCTGTTAGACACTCAGGGTCCGGACCCTGACTTGAGAATCCGGACCTTGATGTTTTCCAGAGTTTCAAAGTCCGGACCTTGAGGGAGGGTATGGATGTTAGCTGTGAAAATTTGAAAATTAACTACGGGGTCGGGACCTTGGCTCCAGGATCCGCTCGCAGAATATGTTTTCAGGGGGTATTTTGGTAATTTTGCTGGGGTTCTTTTAAGGGGAGACTCAGCCCCTTTCTTCCCTACATGAAGGCACAAGAGGGGAGCCTTCTCTCCACCTCTCTCACTTTCTTCTTCTCTCTCTAGAAATCTCCTCAATACTTGAAGATTTGGAGATTGATCTTGGATAAGCTTATGGAGATATGAAGCAAACTTCTTAGAGCAAGAAGGAGCTTGGAGAACTTGAGCCCAAGGTGAGTTCTTGGTCTTTTGAGTTGGGGTTTTGAGTTTAATCCTTGGTTTTGGGATTTTAGCAAATCCTAGATAAATTTAGACCACAAATGGTGGAGATTTATCTCCATAATTTTTAGAAAACCCTATGTGGAAAGGGGGCTTTTGGATTTGATGGGTTTAAAAATTATTTGAATCCATGAAACCCTAATTGGAGGTTAGGAAATTAAGTGGGACAACTTGATTTCATGTAATAAAATCGTTTGAGGGTTCGATTGATGTAATGAATTCCTTTTCTTGTTTAGGGTTAGGAAGCTTGGATTTGAGCTTAAAGCCAAAGGGGGAAGCCTAATTGCAAGTGTCTACAAGTAATTATAGCGTGTTGAAGTGGCTTGTGCTTCACCGAAGTGATTTGGTCACTTCCCATGTCTAAGGTGTAATTTACCTTAAGTTGATGCATGATAAATGAGTAGCATAATTAATAAAAATAACATGTATGAAAGTATATTTTACTTTAGATAAATTGCTACCATGGAACAAGTATATGCCTGGATGTGGATAGCTAGGGTTATGACATTCTCCAAGGGTAATAGAGAATTGGTAATGGATAGTTTAATTTGCAAACAAGCATGCATGAGATATATACTAAGTAGAATAATTAACTATCAATGAAAAACAACAATAGGCATGGGTGACATATAGGTAAATATATGTGTGTATGCCTAAGTATGGACAATGAAATGGGATGACATTCTCTAAAGACATTAGAGAACTCAACACGTGATCAAATATGGACCCTTGGGACCATGAAAGATGTGATTCCGTAGTCCTAAAACCTAAGGCCGAGCATGTATTACTTAAGATGATCTACTACCTATGCATGAATAAGTAAGCATACATGAGGCATATGTATCATGGAATGATTTCTACCTACGAATGAGTAATTACGCATGCATGTGACGTATGTTAATTAGGACAACTAATTCTCATTGAACAAGTAAAAGAATGCATTATTATGTTGCTTATCTATGTCATGAACTAAGAAGGAAGGTTGATATTCTCTAGGGGCATTAGAGAACTCAACATGAAGATATGAAAAATGTAGTGCCATTGAGCATAGATCTGAAAGCATAGTGGATAGGACACCACTTAATGGCATAAACCTAGAAAGATTGACACTGTAGGGTGAATATAGGGACCCTCAGTGAGAAAATGGGAGCTCCGATTCTGCTACCCATCAACTCGGGGCCAAATAGGGACGGCGTTTCCATTTCCCCGGCACCGAATGATACACGGCGATTCCAGCAGCTTGTGAACTTGGTGTGACGCCCCAACTTCCCAGGGGGTCACCCATCCTAGGACTACTCCCGTCCTAGCACACTTAACTCTTTTAACCTCTTGGGCCTAGCCACCGCCGAAAATGCTTAAGCCGGGTTAAGAAGTTTAGCCCTATTATATCTTATATATAGGACTACCTGGGGTCTCACAGTTGGGGACAAAACGGGGGTAGCGATTCTATTCCCTAGCACCCCAATGAAGCGCGGCGATTCTGCAACTTGTGGACTTGTGGCTAAATGGTGTAGCGATTCTGTTACCTAATCCCTAGATGAACGCATCGATTCTGCAAATGATTGAGTCACGATTGAGTCGGGTAACATGTGGATAGGATAGTGGAATAGTAAGTAGAAATAGAAAATAACTTATATGTATGATTTCATTATCACATGAGTTGGGGCATAAGCATGGTTATTATTGTTATTTGCATATAGTAGAGTTTACATGCTTACATGGTTATGTGTTGTATATTGACACGTTTATGTTGCCTCCTTTGGGCTTCGTGGGTCGAGCTCTTCCCTTGGGTGACCGTACCTACTGGGAACTATGTTTATAGTTCTCACCCCCATATTTTACAGGTCCATTCGTGAGCGGCGCGGCGGTGCGAGGTATGGACGTAGCTCGATAGTTAGCGTCCTGCCATTGCGACAAAGATAGATGCACCCTGGGACAACGTAGCTTAAGGGTATAGAAAGAAAATATAATAACAATTTGATTGTATTTGGAAAGAAAAAATGTAAATGTAACTTGAATGAGACGAATGCTTATAATAGCGTATTTGTTTTATTTTTATGATGTTTCCTTATACAATCTGTGTACGAATTCTGTTCATGTTTGGAATATTTTGAATTGTACTGATTATGATGCCTTGGACAGACAGGGAAAACTCTGTCCGTTCGGCGAGTCTGGCGCACGTGCCCGTGCGGGGCTTCTTCCACCTATTTAGGGAAGGGCGGGGCGTGACAGAAAGTAAAAGAGAGACAGGGAGGAAATAAAGAAGAAGAGGAGAGAGAGAGAGCATTTTCTTAGGTAAGGAGAAGGAAGGGCTCGCCTGAGGGTTAGGTGGTTTAAATAGAGTGGTAATAACTCCACTAAAACACCTCATATAAAGAAATTACAACATAAACCAATTTTAGCATGTGCCAGGTTTCGGGCGCCTGGATTATTTTCGGGTGTCCGAAAATCCATATTCCAAACTCTCAGGTTGAAAGCTTTCAAATGCATTCGAAGCCATCCACTCGATTTCGGGCGCATAAAAAAGGTTCCAGGCGCCTGAATAATTAATTTGGACCAAAAACCGAGCTCTCGGGTTGAGTGTTCGAAATAGGTTTAGGGTGTTTGATTTACAGTCCGAAAGATCCGGGTGGCCCTAGAACAAACCGGGCGCCCGAAACATTGTTAGTTCCAATCTTCACACCAACTCTGGGTGCTCACAAAACTTTTGGGCATATGAAAATATACTAAAACCAAAGTTTCAGTATAATTCAACTCCAGATTTTATTTTCGTGCCTGTTTCGCTTCAAACTCGAACCAACTCATCAATAACTCCCTTCGAGCCTTTCAAATAGCAATGAATACTATTTCACGATGGAATCTTATAAATTTAGGTCCGGTGTACTACACTCTCCCTTCCTATATATAAGTTTCATCGTTGAACTTAAATTTTGTACCTTAAAATTTTGTACCTTACTCCAAGGCTTTGAAGAGATGAGGATGTAAAACTCCTGCATCAGGCTTTCAAGCTTGCAAGTCGCTTCTCGTTCTTCATGATTGCTCTACAAGACTTTCTATAGTGCATTAAACTTTTTCAAATTGTGGAGTTTTAGTGAAAAGTGGCTTGAGAAGCTATCTGAATAGTTTCAACGGGGTTTGGGACTATTTGAGTGTTTTTGGCACAAATTTGGTGTGAAAACGGACTTTAGAAAGTCAGTCTACTAAAAACTGTAGATTTTGTATTAAGTACCGGTATTAAATGGAGTACTAGAACTCTGTTGCACGGAGAAGAAACCCACGTTCGGATTTTGTGGAACTCAGCCTGAGTACCGGTACTGATTCACTGAGTACCGGTATTGATTCAGATAAGTACCAGTACGCAGTAGAGAATCCGAAAATCTAACATTCGAATTTTGCGAAACTAGGCAACTGGTACCGGAACTAAAGCCGGTGTACCGATACTCAAGTTTGAGTACTGATACTCAATGCTACGAAAGTGATCCGGGATGATCAAAAATTTCGGATAAGTTTTAACCGATTGCGGATAAGGCGGAGACGGTTCCAACTACTTCGGTTAGGATAAGGATCGAGGTGGTTTTAGATGGATCAAGTTGTTAAACCAAATTGGATAAGAATAGAGCCAATTTGGATAAGAATAAAGATGTTATTTTTAAATATTTTGTTCTTATCTTCTTGTAAACCTAAATGCTATGAATAGGGGGTCTATTTGCTCTTGTAAAATCATTCCAGTGTGAGAGAGTAAATATACAAGCTCTTCCATATAAAAGATATTGTGTTCTTTATTTATTTTCTTTTCTCTTTAATCTGATTTCGGATATCCATCGGGGAGGCGCTGCGACATTGCTTCCTCCTCCGACGGATCAAATGGTATCAGAGCATCTGACCCTGGTGCATGGTGCGAACTAGAAGCGTCTACAAAGCTACCGGTGAACAACTCTCCGCCTCGACATCTTCCGCAAGCCACCGACGAGGAAAACGAAGAGCGCGCCTACTATGTCTGCAGACGAGCAGATAGCGACGCCATCCGAGCTTGCCGCCAAGGTCGTCGCGCTGTCTGACGACATGAAGACTGTCTTAGATTGGATCAAGGCCCAATCTGCAGCACCATCGGTAATGCCGGTGGAGAAGAGCGGTCGACTCTCAGGAACCTCTCCTCCAAAGGCGCGTGTGACGCCGATGAAGGGCACTGCCGAGGATACCTCGGGTGTGCGAGATGACAACGACTCCGACGATGACGGAAGCATAGCTCCTTCGCTTGCAGAAGGGAGGTCGCAACCATTTAAGGTTGAGGCCAAGATCGAGATCCCTAACTACGACGGTGTTGTCGATGCTGAAAAGCTGGATGCCTGGCTTGACCAACTGAAGACGTACTTCGACCTCTACAACTATAGCAATGCGGAAAAGGTAATTTTCGCAAAACTAAAACTTTTAGGTCATGCATTGACTTGGTGGAAGGCCACTCTCCAAACTTCCGCCAATGAGGATTTCACCTGGAGTCAGTTTAAACGACTGATCCGCCAGGAGTTCTACCCTATGGGATATGAAGAAGAGTGATGAAAGCGCTGGCATGTCCTGCGCCAAAGACGCGACCAGATAGTGCAGGACTAAACCATCGACTTCCGGCGCCAAGCCTTGGCGCTTGGCATCTCCCTTGATGATCCACAGGTTTTTCGTAAATACACCGCGGGCTTACAGGAGCGCATCAATGATGAGCTCCGCCTCTTTGGTGTTCGTGATATCGCCTCGGCGAGCCAAACAGCCATGACGATTAAGCGAAAGAACAAACTGTCTCGCGGGAAGAAGCCATCTAGGGAGTCTGCTGAAGGCTCAAAAAAGTCCAAAAAGAATGGCTCTAAAAAGAAGGGGTCCTCTGATCCTAATTTGTACTGTGATCATTGTAAAGTTACAGGACATGTCAAGGATCGATGCTGGAAGCTCCATCTAGAGCTGAGACCGAAGAAGAAGGACGACCATGGGAAACGCACAACGACAATGACAATGGCAGGATCGACAAGTGATGCTCCTACCTTAATCGGATGGATTGATCAAGCGGACACTAGCTTGTCTCTGATGGCTATGCCGAAAGAGACAAGCCTGTGCCCGTCAAATCCGACTGATAAGAGAGAGGAGTTGTTTCACTTTTCGAATTCAAGTAAAAAATGAGGTGATTGATGCCATCATCGATCCCGACAGCCAAAAGAACTTGATCTCGGAGAACCTAGTTCAAAGGCTGGGTTTGTCGACTAAACCACACCCACACCCATATCCATTGGGGTGGATTAACAGCAACATCGAGATGAAGATCGATCGCCAGTGCAAGGTGAAGTTTGCAGTGACCGGCATCTACATCGACGAAATGGTCTGCGAAGTTGTGCCGCTGAACATTTGCAACCTCATCTTCGGCAGTCCCTACCTATGGGATCGCGATGCTACCTTCTTTCGTCTTCCTCAACAATACCAATTTATTAAGGATGGATAAAAATTTTTGTTCACCACAGAGCCATTGTCAATAATTGTAGACCTGGTAACCGCTTGCCAGACCAAGAGGATGATCAATGCCTGTCAAAAGTTTGCATTACTAGTTATTCGGCCAGTTGTATCTGAGGAGGCAAACAACAAGGTATTGAGCCTAGCATGTAAGGAAAGGAATGACGATATAGCCAAACTGATTGGCGAATATCAGGATCTGTTCCAAGAGGTCCAAGGATTGCCACCAAAGCGAGCCGTGGAACATGAGATCTAATTGATCAGCGACGCTCTGTTACTGAATCTTGGCATGTACCGAATAGTGGAGAATGAGGAGATAAAGCGACAGGTGATCGAGTTACTCGAGAGTGGTGCTATCAAACCGAGATCTTCCCGATCGTGTTGGTGCCAAAGAAAGACAGCGGGTGGCGAATGTGTATCGACTACCGCTCCCTCAACAAAATCACCATCAAGAACCGGTACCCCTTGCCGCGGAATGATGATCTCTTGGACCAACTGAAGCATGCTCGCTACTTCACCAAACTGGACCTGAAGTCCGGCTATCATCAGGTCCGGATCCGAGAGGATGACACCTGGAAGACCACGTTCAAGACGCGACAAGGCCTGTTCGAATGGCTCGTCATGCCATTCGGCCTTTGCAATGCACCAGCCAGTTTTATGCGGTTGATGAACGATGTTTTACGCCCCTTCTTTGATGACTTCATGATCGTCTATCTCGACGACATCCTCATCTACAATCGATCATGGGATGAGCATCTGGTGCATGTCAAGAAAGTTTTCATGCTGCTTGAGGAAAACCAACTCCGCTTAAACCCTAAAAAGTGTGAGTTTGGCAAGCAAAGCCTAGTTTACCTCGGGTTCATGGTGGGCAGCGGCGAGCTTCAGATCGACCCAAACAAGGTCAAGGCCATCAAGGAATGGCCTCGGCCCAAAAATGTGACAGAGGTGCGGAGCTTCATGGGTGCTTGTCAATATGTTCGAAAGTTTATTCGGCATTTATTCTATCCTTGCTGCTCCACTACATGCACTGACGAAAGCCAACCAAAAATTCGAATAGAGTTCGAAACATGAGGACACATTCCGACTTTTGCAACAGAAGATATGCGAAGCACCTGTCCTTGCCCTGCCAAATCTGCAACGACCTTTCGAGTTGGAGGCGGACGTGTCGGGATAGCCATGGGGGCTGTCTTGATGCAAGACGGTCGGCCTGTGGCATACTACTCCGAGATGTTTCAGGGAGCTCAAAAGAACTACCCGACTTACGACAAGAAACTCTTGGCACTTCACCAGACGGTGAAGTATTGGCGGGTCTACCTCCTAGGCAAGGAGACAGTGGTGCACACAGACCACCGCCCGCTTCAGTACCTCCAAATGCAGTCAAAATTGCAACAAGCGTGTCACATGAAGTGGATGACGTACTTGCATTAGTTCAATCTGGTGATCAAGTACAAGAAAGGCACCCACAATAAACTGGTCGATATGCTATCACGACCACCAGTGGCAGCACTTTGTTTGATGATATTTATGCAACTTCAGCCAAACTTTCATGACTATGCCAGCTTGTATGCAGAAGACTCAGATTTTTGAGTGGCGCTGGCTGACATCGAAGCAGGACGACCTACCGAGTTTGTCTTACAAGGTGGCTTGCTGTATAAGGGTGCACTGCTATGTGTACCTAAAGATGGCAATCGAATACAATGGATTCGAGAAGCCCATACCTCGAAGGTGGCAGGTCACTTTAGGGTGAACAAAATTTTGCAGAATCTCCAGCGCTACGTCTATTGGCTTCACATGCAAAATAATGTGGCGCGATTTGTGAAAGGATGCGTCCTATGTTGTACCTCCAAACCCGCTAATCGAAAAGTGGGCCTCTATACTCCTCTTCCGGTGCCGATTCATCCTTGGGAAAGTATCTCCATAGACTTCTTAGGAGGCCTCCCAAGGACCCGACGGGGATACGACTATCTTTACATGGTGGTCGATCGATTCTCCAAAATGATAGTACTTGTGTCGTGCAAGAAGACAATCACCGGTGAGGAAGCTGCGCGGCTGTTCTTCCAACATGTTTGGACACATTTTGGGCTACCAAGCTCGATTGCATCTGACCGTGATAGCCATTTTCTAAGCAACTTTTGACGGTCTTTGTGGTCCATGATGGACACAATGCTACAACAGAGCATGACTTTTCATCCTCAAACCAATGGGCAAACAGAAGTAGTCAACTGAACAGTTGTACATCTGCTACGAGGATATAATACTCGACATCCCAAGACTTGGGACGAGAGCCTTCCATACCTGTAGTTTGCCTTCAATCGAGCTATACACAGTTCCACTGGAAAGACTCCCTTTGAGGTGTGCTTGGGTTACTTACCACCTAGCCCATTTGACTTAGCGTTCACGGTCGAGCAACCGCGGACCACCAGGGAGGAAAGTGAAATGGCGAAGGCACAACACTTCCTGGAGGGCATTCAGAAAGTGCATAGCGAGGTGGAGCGACAACTACAAAAATCTCAGCAGAAATATAAAGAACGACATGATCGACATCGAGTAAAAGGCGACTTCCAAAAGGGTGATCTCGTCTGGCTCCATCTCAATAAAGAGCGCTTGAAAAGCGAGGGTAAGAAACTTAAACCCATTCGTTATGGACCTTTCAAGATCTTGCGCAAGATTGGTGAGAATGCTTGTCAACTAGAACTGCCCGCATACATGAACATGTATTCGATCGTCAATGTCGTAAATCTAAAGTCCTTCGAGCCATCAATGCTGGACGATGAGCCCGGAGAAATACTGCCATCCGTGGGGGATCTCATGATAGAACGCGAAGAGCAGCTAGCTGAGGATACTATTCTGGAACGCAAGGTCACAACAACACGCAAAGGTGAGCGTGAAGCCTTCCGTGTTGGACGGAAAGGTCGAAAGCCAAGTGCTGCTAAGTGGTTCACAAGGGAAGCTGGGGAAACTCAGTTCCCTCACTTGCAGTTCTAGATCCAGCAGGTGCTGGTTCCTCTCAAAATTGGGGAGCCATGATCCGGGACGATAAAAAATATTGGATAAGTTTTAATCGATTGCGGATAAAGTGGAGACGGTTCCAACCACTTCGATTAGGATAAAGATCGAGGTGGTTTTAGATGGATCAAGTTGTTAAACCAAATTGGATAAGAATAGAGCCAATTTGGATAAGAATAAAGATGTTATTTTTAAATATTTTATTCTTATCTTCTTGTAAGCCTAAAGGCTATAAATAGGGGGTCTATTTCCTCTTGTAAAATTATTCAGTTAGAGAGAGTAAATATATAAGCTCTTCCACATAAAAGATATTGTGTTCTTTATTTTTTTCTTTTCTCTTTAATCTGGTTTCAGATATCTATCGGGGAGGCGCTGCGACATTGCTTCCTCCTCCGACGGATCAGAAAGTCCAGTTTTGACTGGTTGCAAATAGTAAAATATGGGGGACTTGGTTATAATAGTTCCAACACCCTATAGAAAGAGTGAACCTTAATCATTCTCCCTCACTTGGACACAAACAGAAAAGTCTTCTCTACTCTCCCTCTCACTCTATTCTCCTCTCTCTCACTCTCACTTTCGATCATGATCA
This sequence comes from Puya raimondii, assembly GCA_016920855.1. Lineage (NCBI taxonomy): Eukaryota > Viridiplantae > Streptophyta > Magnoliopsida > Poales > Bromeliaceae > Puya > Puya raimondii. Next base: position 207,410,429 of record JABWPP010000050.1, on the reverse strand, counting down.
TCTCCAACCCTTGGAGATTTGTGGAAATCGAGCTTGGAGGAGCTTTTGCAGTGGAGAGCCCTCTTCTTGAGCAAGGAGAGGTACGAAAGTTTGTGTGCTAAGGTGAGTCCTTTTAGGGTTTTGAGTTAGAGTTTTGGATTTAACCCTTGTAAATAAAATTTTATGAAATTCTAGGCTAATCTAGACTGCAAATTGTAGAGATTAGCTATTAGATTCAGATTTTACTCTAGCTTTGAGGAAACCTAGAGAAAATTAGGGTTTTTGGATTTTGAGGGTTTAAAAATATTTTAACCCTTTCGAAATCTAATTGAAGGTTAGAGAAATGCGAGGGACAACTTCATTTCGAGGAACGAAAAGATCTCGATGGTCAATTTGGAGTAACGAACCAGTTTTGGTGTTTTTAGGGCGAAGTAGCTCGGAGTGAGAAAGTAGCCTATGGGAGCTTAATTGCATGTGTCTACAAGCAATTAAGGGCGAATAGAGGTGGGTTGTACTTCACCGAACTGATTTGGTCACTTTTATGTCTAAAAAGTAAATTTATGATAACTTGATACATGTTAATGGATAGTTAACTTATAAATATGCATGCATGAGATATATGTTAATTAGAATAACTAATTACCATTGGATAAGTAAATGCATACGTTGCTATATTACATACCTATGTTATGGACTAGGTGTAGGTTGACATTTCTCTAGGGACATTAGAGAACTCAACAAGTGAACACAAAGAATATAGTGCCATTGAACATAGGTTGGAAAATATAGTGGTAGGCTACCATTCGGAAAGATGATTTGAACCTAGAAAGTTTGACAATTAAGGGTGAAAAGAATGGATCCTTGAGACCATGAAAGAGGAACTTCCGGAATTCCAAAACCTGTGATCGAGGGTGTGCGGAATGTCACCTAATGCCAAGATGTGACATGCTACCTACAAACCCATGGTCGGGGGTATGCGGAATGCCACCTAATGCCGGGGTGAAAGTGAGGAAAATGAAGTTGCTATCCATAATCCTATGGCCGAGGGTGTCACCGAATGCCAAGGTGAAGGGGCGACTTCACTATCTATGGACTTACGCTGGGAGTGGACGACAATTTCACCACCTAATATCAAGATGAAAACGGCAATTCCGCAAATGATTAACTCAAAATAGAGTCGGGTGACATGATTTGGGTAATGAAACTAGTGAGTAAAAGATAGTTTACATCATATTAATAGATTTCATTATCATGAGTAGAGGCATAAGTATGAATATGTTTATTTGCATATAGTAAAGATTTATATGCTTGTTGATTATGGATTATTATTCATATATGCATATGTTGCCTCCTTGGGACCTGGTGGGTCGAGCTCTTCCTTTGGATGGCCGTACCCACTGAAAACTATATTTGTAGTTCTCACCTTCATACTCAGGTCCATCTGTGGGCGATGCAGTGGAGCGAGAAAAGGGTGGTGCTCAATAGATAAAAGTCTTTTCCATTTTTGGTGTTCGAGATAGAAGTACCCCTTTTAGAATATGTATTTGGAAAGCCTATTTTGGGATTGTATTTGGAAAGCTTGTATATATAAAAATGTTAAATGAAATCATGTAATAGTAAGTAGCTTTTTTACTTTATGTCATGTGATATTCTCCTTATACTATCCTTGTATAGTATTCCTATTTGAAATGTGATGTATATATAGGTTTGTGATGCCTTAGACGGATAGGAAAAACTCAGTCCATTCGGCAGGTTTGTACACGTACCCGGTGAATGCTTCTATTGTGGGCTCGGGGCATGACATTTTTACATATAGAATTGCCCGATTATGAAGTTTTTTCTCTTCTCGAGCTAAAATGTGAATCGACTGCTCTTCATAAGTCAAATCGTTATGTAACTCTATTAGAGCAAAATTTATAACATGGGAGGGATCTATATACTTTCAAAATATGGATACATGAAATACATTATGAATTCCTGCAAGATTAGGTGGTAATGCAATCTGGTACGCCACTGGCTCAACTCGCCTTAATATTTCTGTCACGCCCCGCCGTGCCTTAACACCAACTAGGTGGAAGGACAAACCGCACGAGCGCGTCCCCCAGACCCGCCGAACGGATAGAGTCTCTTCTACCCGCCCAAGGCGTCACAACACAAGCATGTCCACGATGTTCCAACTAGGAACGGAGTACAAGAGTTGCACAAGAAAAGCATCAACATAAAGAAGTTCTACTTCTATTACATCACATTTGCACATGTATACATGCCCAAAATTTTCTTTTTTTTCATTTCCTTTCCATACATCAAGTTCCAAAATCATGGAATATACAAGTTGCATAACATCAATGAAAACCCCTATACTATCAATGTCCAAGACTAGGGGTACAACTCTATGTATCACCAAAATGGAAGGGCCGCTATCTAGAGAGCCAAACCCTTGCCTCGCTCCGCCGCCTCACTCGCGGAAGGACCTGAAAAACGTGGGGTGAGAACTATAAACATAGTTCCCAGTGGGTAAGGCCACCCAAGAGAGAAGCTCGACCCACCAGGTCCAAAGAAACACCATATGCATAAGTTAGATCACAAATAACTATGCAAGAAATATTTACATACTTGTAAATCAACATAAAGGATGCAACCAAATGAAATGTAAATTTTCATTCTCTCCTAGGTTCATCCTATATTTCACATTGACCATGTTCAACTACTTGTCATTTACTTATGGTTTCGGAATCGCCGTCTCACCATAATTGTTCCAACATCCAAGGAGTGAAATTATCACCTCCGAGTTCGGGTAGCGAAATCGTCGCATACCCGGGATAGCAAAATCGTCGCATACCCCATCTCAACACCGCCATCACATGGCATAGGTAGCGAGCTCGTCGCATACCCGGGATAGCAACCTCGTCACACATCCCATCTCAACACCGCCATCACATGGCATAGGTAGCGAACTCATCGCATACCCGGGATAGCAATCTCGTTGCACATCCCATTTCAACACCGCCATTACATGGCACAGGTAGCGAACTCGTCGCATACCCGGGATAGCAACCTCGTCGCACATCCCGTCTCAACACCGCCAACTCATGGCACGGGTAGCGAAATCGTCGCATACCCGGGATAGCAAAATCGTCGCACATCCCATCTCAACATTTTGCACTTGCCAACCTAAGTCTCATGACCCTAGGTTCAAGTCACTAAGTCTCACCTATGATCAATGACATTAGGTTTACTTTCTCATTCTCAACCTAGGTTCCATAACGCTAGGTTCCAATCTCATGTCCAACCTATGTTCAATAACACTAGGTTCCAATCATACATGTTCCAACCTATGTTCAATAACACTAGGTTCCAATCATACATGCAACCATGCAACAAGTATAGATAATATAAATATACTTGAATTCTATAACATGCAATAGGAGCTCATGGCTCTACCTATCATGATTTTCATCTTTGCCAACATGCAAGTCCTAGGGTTCACCATACATACCATTTTATCTTTAAATGGATATTTATCCTAGACATGAAAGTGACCTAATCACTTCGGTAAACACAAACCCACCTCAAGAGCTTCCGAATTCTTGTATTCTTCAAGCCCCTAAGTGTCCAAGCCTTGAGTTCTTACTTCAACCCAAGCTTCTACAAGAAAACGGTTCGTTACTCGTTACGAACCCTATAATCAACTCAATACATAAAATCAAGTGTTCTAACATGATTTCCCTTGCCTCAATTGCAATTCCCGAAGGTTCAAATATTTTTAGAACCTCCCATGGCAAAAGCCCCAAATCTACCTAGGGTTTGCATGCATGCAAGCCAAACCCTAGATTTCATGGTCAATCTTCCACCATTTGTAGTTGAGATTGCCTAGGGTTTCCAAAAACCTCATCTTAAAGGATTAAATCTAAGGTTTAAAGCCTAAATCACAAGAACTCACCTCAAAGCCCTAGCTCCCAAGCTTCTTCTTGCACCAAGAAGCTTCTTTGCACCTTGGAAGTCCTTTTCCAAGCTCCAATCCACCACTTCTCCAAGCTTTGGAGAGATCTCTAGAGAGAGAAAGTGAGGGAGAGGGAGAGGGAATGAGAGGAAAGTGAAGAAGGAATGAGGGGAAAGACCTCAGCCCCCCTACATAACCCATTCACTACAAAATTACCAAAATACCCCTCACTGGGCATTCTGCCTCAGCCGGGTCCGGACCTTGCAAATGGGGTCCGGACCCCGCACTGGTGACAGTCCACCACGCAGGCCGGGTCCGGACCTTGGTGTCCGGGTCCGGAACCCGTACGCACCCCAACTCGGAAGCCAGCTCGGGTCCGGACCGTGACATCCGGGTCCGGACCGTAGCTGCCCGCGGACTTCATTGTCCGGACCCCAGCTTCCAGGGTCCGGACCCCGTGAGCAGTTTTGCTCCACTTGGTCCCTTTTTCATAATTTTTCAATTTCTGGGTTTCCACTCGCACCCACAATGTTCCGAAACCTTCGGAACCCAATTCCACACCAGCCATTATCGGCTTCCATCGAACTTTATCAAATTTAGCAAAGTTCGCCACGACGTACCGAAATTCCAAGTGCTACAATTTCGAAGGTCTAATGTATCGGGGACTTAGTTTCCCTCAAATATTGACCTCGAATACTCAATCTCTTCATCCCTTATGATGGCGAAATCTTCAAGAAAATATGGTCTCCTACTTGAAATTTAAGGGCACACTGTCGTCGATCAAAGTAGCTCCTTTGCTGGCTTTGTGCAGTTACTTAATTTTGTCGCACAATCTTAACTTTCTCCTTGGCCTCAAATAGTACATCACAGATTCTTGTGGGATTTAATCGTGGACTTTTAGAGTTGGGTGTTTGCTCCAGTTTTCAACAGTAACTCTCTTTATCTATTGGTTTTTCTGTTAGTTACTATTGGATATTATCTTGGAGGATTGTTTTGGTGATCTTGGAGCAGTGAAGTGGATTCTAAGAGCTGGTTCTTCTTCACAGTGAGCTAGTATTTTTCAGGTGGGTTTAATTATCGAATGCAACAAACTCCCTTCTATGTCTGAAAAAATTCAGCATGTGTAGTTCTTCTTATTATAGCACCAAAGGGATTAATTCATGGACATGAATTTCTGTTCGTTTACCCTAATTTTGTAGAATTATTGATCCACCTGGAAATTTGCTCGCTGGACATCTAGCTTAATTTTAATCATTCTCCATGCTGTCAACTTGTTAAACTTGGTTGATTTAATTAATCCTACACTAGTTGCATTAGCTTTTCATAAGTACTAGTGTAGTAACCCGCGCGATGCGGCGGGCAAAATACAAAGCAAACTAAAGATCTTGAGTGAAAACTTTGAAAAGAAATATTCAAATAGTGATATTCACCATAATTTGGTAATATAAAACAGAAAACTCGTAAAAAGATTAAGGGTTGTAGAAATCGCCCGAAACGTAAAATGCAGCAGAAGAATCACCACCAAATGCAAACGCAAAGTCTATAACAAAATATTTAAGAGCAAAGAAAATAAGCATAAATGGTAGCAACAACAGAATAACAAAAATAGTAGAAGAATCTGAATATTTAGTAGTTCCATGAAGGGAAATATATGAAGCTCATACGAAAATAGATTGTGCTTATGAGGATTGATTATAATAATATCGCCCACCACAACTATTAAACTTCGAATCTTAATAAAAAGCAAAATCACTATGTAATTGATGAGTTTGATTCAACAATTGATCATAAAATTCTTTTATAATAAAAAAGGATATAATTATGAAAAAAAATGCTGCATAAGAATCTATTTTTAAAAGTGTTGAAGATTACAGTGTTTGTACTAAATTTTCTTATTTTTTGAAAAAGTGCTAAATCTTATAATTACAGATATTTAAAATTACATAGAATATAGTAGTTCTATAACGTATAAATAATAAGCTATATATTTTTAATTTCAGGAAATATAAATCAAGTGGATACATGTTATCATCATGGAAAACTACAGTTCATAATTTCTTCTATCTACAACAAATGACCAAACAAATACCTTCAAAATTGTAACTACACAACATAAGAGTTCACACAAAAGAAAGTATTAATTTACTTCAAAAAGTTTAGTAATTCATACAAATTAAAATTACACAAAACAAAATATAGTATCACCATAGTATGATAATTAAACTATCATAAGTTTAGCACACATGTCATTCAAATCTTATAGAAAAATAGTTGTTGTCAAATTTGTGAAGTGATGATCTTCATATTTCTTCTTCATTAGATTGAGAACTCTCGATGTAACTACAAATAAAAATACACATGTAAGTTATTTTGTTAATCTTTTATCTGAAATACAAAGAACTCATTAACATATTTCATTAGATTTTATCATAAGTGCTACCTGTGGATTCTTTTTCTACTCCTTAATTGTTTCGCAGTTTCCTCTGAGTCAAGCTGACTACTTGTCACCATAATTTTGAAAAATATAAATATGATATTTATTAGTATTAAATATGTACCAAATTATGTATATTGTATAAATATTTCACACACAATACCTGAGAACTTTTCTTTTGCCTTTTGATTGCTTCACAGGTTCCTCATATTAACTTCAACAGCAGTAACATAAACACCAGTCACAGAAAAAAAGTAAGAGTAACTGAGAAAATAAATGACAGCATAATTATTATCATCATAAAAAAAATTACTAAGATAAATTAAAGCTAATTAATGATTAAGCAGAAAAATAATCAGCAATATCAGCAGATTAATTACAACAACTGCATTGAAATTAGCAATAGTAGCAACAAATGAGGGGAAGACTGATTTTTCAGCAAAACATTGAGTTAGAAAACATTATAAAAGGAAGAAGCAGCATAATATTTTTTTTTTTTAAAAAATCTCTAAACCCAAAACACTGTCAGTATATCACACATAATTATAAACAGTAACTTGTGTTTTTTTTTTTTAATATCCCTCCAAGGTTTTTATTTTATTTTAATGTGTATCTACTTTTTAAAGGGTTTGAATCAAGTTAGTTATCTCAATACTCTTCATTTAACTTAATCTTCTCCCTAAAAATTAAGGTACATATAAATTTAAAATTCACAAAGGAACTATACATTATTATTATTATTATTTTTTGCAAAATACATATGAAAAACCACTTTTTAAAAAACAAATGGTTTCCATCTATGGGCCTAGGTGGTCACAGTATAAAATATAATGCTTTGTGATAAGATATTATCCAAACTTATATAAGTAGAAAGTGCAGCATATATGAACACAACCCAATTACTTTTAACTATAGCAGGATAAAAAAAATATCTGAGATTTATAGTATTATTTTCAACTTTTCTTAAAACAATCATCATTTTCACTTTAATCAAAGCTATGATGTTATCAAAGAGTAAATTAAAATTGTATGTTAAAGTGGACTAAGGAGGAGATTTAAATCAAAGAAGAAAAATTTGACGGGCTGCAGTGTAGCCATTCCTCTTACTTTTCTGAAAAATAATGTGACAATCACTCATACAACATCCCAAACTGGGGGGAAAAAAATCAAAACAACATTTAGTATTATATTTGTTGCACCACTGGCATATGAGCTATTACCAATTTTCATTCGGATCCTCCACTTTCTTCAATTAATTTTTTGATATTTTTAATTATGAAAAAGGCAAAAATAGTAGTAGCAAGTAAGACATAATAACAACAACAAAACTACAATGCCTTATATATAATTGCTATTCGAAAGCTTTAATTTGAATAAGCCTATAATTTCTATATTAGGTAATCAAAATGGCAGCAAAACGTAGGAACAACTACCAAAATTATTTAAAAAACAGGAAAAAATATGAAAAATATATATGGTTTTTACATATTAACTTCAACAGCAGTAACATAAACATCAGTCATAGAAAAAAAGTAAGAGCAACTGAGAACGTACCGTTTACTTATATTTAAAAGATATCTCTTTAGGAGAACGTACTATTGAATTGTATGAAATAACTTTTTTCTCTTATTTCATTTTTTTAACTTCTTACAAGGATATATAGTTTGATTCTTAGGCATACCTAGAATCAAGCCATTACATCAAGTAATACCCTAATTACAGGATCTAATTTAGGAGAGTATAATTTTCCTAATTATATAATCTAATTTAGGAAAATATAATCACATATAATTTTAGCCTTATTTAACACTTCCCCTCAAGTTGGTGCATGGATGTCCCACATGCCCAACTTGTCTAAAAATTTTAAGAATATCCGACTTGAAACTGCTTTGGTGAGAATGTCAGCCAGCTGATCCTCTGATCGAATCTTAGGCAATTCCACGATCCTTCCATCCAATTTTTCCTTAATAAAAAATCTGTCCACCTCGACGTGCTTTGTGCGGTCATGTTGGACTGGATTATGTGCGATGTCACATGCTGCTTTATTATCACAAAACAGTCGGATAGGTTGCTCAGATAGATAACCCAGATCCTGTAAAAGGAGTCTCAACCATAATGTCTCACAAAGTACATTTGCCAAACCTCTGAATTCAGCTTCTGCACTTGAGCGAGCTACAACATTTTGTTTCTTGCTTTTCCACGTCACAAGGTTACCTCCTAGAAAAGTAAAGTATCCAGAAGTAGAGCGCCTGTCACCCAGATCACCAGCCCAATCAGCATCAGTATAGGCTTCAATATTTTGATGGCTGGTGTTTTTAGTAAATAATACTCCTTTTCCTGGAGCAGACTTTAGGTATCTCAAAATGCGAATCACTGCATTCATATGTTGTTCTCCAGGATTATGCATAAATTGGCTGATAATACTCAAGGCATACGTCAGATCTGGTCTGGTGTGGGATAAGTACAACAATCTCCCTACAAGTCTTTGATATCTTCCTTTGTCAACTGGTACCTGGTTGGGCTCAACATATAGCTTTAGACCTTCTTCTACTGGTGTATCTATAGGTTGACATGCTGACATACCAGTCTCTCGTAATAGGTCTAGAGTATATTTTCTTTGAGAAAGAACTATCCCTTTGTTAGATCGGGATACTTCAATCCCAAGAAAATAGTTCAGAGGGCCTAGATCTTTCATTTCAAATTCTTTGGATAAGTAATTTTGTAAGGCCTTCCTTTCATTAGGATCATTACCTGTAATCACCATATCATCCACATATATAATAAGCGCAGTTATCTTACCTTGCTCTCTTTTGAGGAAGAGGGTATGATCTGAGTTGCTTTGATGGTAGCCAAAGGCTATCATAGATTTTGTGAACCTTCCAAACCACGCTCTAGGGGATTGCTTTAGTCCATACAATGCTTTTTTTAGTCTACAAATCTTATGGCTGTGTCTTTTGGGTATCATGCATCCCGGCGGGAGTTCCATGTAGACTTCTTCAGATAATTCACCATGTAAAAAGGCATTTTTTACATCAAATTGTTGTAAGGGCCAATCCAAGTTCGCAGCTAAAGACAGCAGAACGCGAACTGTGTTGATTTTGGCTACAGGTGCAAATGTTTCTGTGTAATCAATTCCGTAGGTTTGAGTGTATCCCTTTGCTACCAGTCTCGCTTTAAAGCGTTCAATTGTGCCATCAGCCTTGTACTTCACAGTGTAAATCCATCGACATCCAACTGATTTTTTTTCCGGTGGAGGATCAACTAGTTCCCATGTTTCATTTTTTTCCAGAGATTTCATCTCCTCGTTCATAGCTGCTTTCCACCTAGGATCAGATAAGGCTTCCTGCACACTGTTAGGAATAGATACAGCAGATAATTGATTCACAAATGACATATTTGATTCTGACAAACGATGGTTGGACACATAATGACTCATGGGATATTTTACTTTACTAGAAAGATCAGGTTCATATGTGGGTTTAGGAATACCTCTCGTGTGGCGTTGTGGTAACTGTCTTCTGTGTGTCTCAGGGACATCTTCAGTAAACGATTGGTGTGGTATGTCGACCGGGGATGGAGCTATATTTTCATGAATCTCGGTTTCAGGCTGAGTTGGAGGATGATCCACCTCTTCAGTTATTTGGTTCTCATCACAATTTTGATCTAATATCATACCAATCTTTGATCTGTTGCTCCAGGAATCAAATGCCATATCAGTTATCTCCAAATTTTCCACATCTTGGTTATCAAATGCCAAACTTTGAATTTCCTTTTGGTACTCCCCCTGAAATTCAGGTTTGGAGAAATACATTGTATCTTCATGGAAAACAGCATCCATCGTGATAAAAAGTCGACATGTTGGAGGATGATAACACCGATATCCCTTTTGATGCATCGCATATCCAACAAAAACACATCTCAATGCTTGAGGAGTTAACTTGGTGCATTGATGCTTGTGTAAATGTACAAACACCACACATCCAAAGACATGAGGAGTTAAACTTGAGACAGTTGGAGCAACAATCATATCATTAAGAGTTTGGAACGGTGTTTTGAAATTGAGAGTGCTTGAAGGTACACGATTGATTAAATAGGCTGCAGACGTTAAAGCTTCTCCCCAGTAAGATAAAGGCATATGAGCTTCGATTAGTAAAGCTCGAACAACTGCTAACAAGTGTCGATTTTTTCGCTCGGCCATCCCGTTTTGTTGAGGTGTGCTGGAACAAGTAGTGTGATGGATCATTCCTTGTGTTTCCAAATAATGTTGAAATTCAGTACTCTGATATTCTCCACCATTGTCACTATGAAGAATTTGAATTTTCCTATCGTACTGAGTTTCAATTCTTTTATGAAACTTTTGAAATATCGAGTTTACTTCACTTTTGGATTTCATCAAGCAAAGCCATATCATTCTGGTACAATCATCTATAAACGTTACAAACCAACGTGACCCACCCAAAGTAGTGACTTTCGATGGACCCCAGACATCAGAATGAATAATCATAAATGGAAGCGGACTTTTATTTAATTGTAATGGAAACGAAGCACGGTGGCTTTTTGCAAGTTCACAAGTATCACAATGAAAACTAGAAACATCAACATCTATAAATAAACTGGGAAATAATTTTTTGAGATATCCAAAAGAAGCATGCCCAAACCGTCGATGTCTGAGCCATATTTCTTTTCTTTTTCTGTCTTCAGAACCTCCAACTGTCAGAGCTTGTCGTAGGCTTTCAATACTCTTTGATTCCAAGTCCAAGTAATATAGCTTCCCCCGTCTAATACCACAACCAATCGTCGTCCTGGTTTTGATGTCCTTAAACACACAAAAATCAGGCCAAAAAATTACAACACAAGATAAAGAAGTGGTTATTTGAGAAACTGACAAAAGATTATAATCTAAAAATGGAACAACTAAGACTGAATCTAAATTTAATGTATTGGTGAGAGTCAAAGATCCTTCCCCAATAACTTGGGTCGAAGTTCCATTTGCAGTAGAAACGAATTTTTGGTTAGAGCGATTGAGTGGTGAGACTTGTCTAGAATCATATGTCATGTGATCTGTAGCACCAGAATCAATTATCCACGTATTATTCAAAACAGGTGTTGAAATATTTAAAACCTTACCACCATTGTCTGCAGCTATTACCAATGCCGAGACGTTGTCAGTGATTTCATCTTCCATTTTTGTTTGAGCAACTGCCGCAGTGGAAGGCTTTTTCTTCATGCGACTAGGATCCCACCATTCTGGATAGCCCACCAGTTCAAAACAGCCACTTTTGGTGTGGCCAGTCTTATGACAATGAGTGCACTTGTATGAAGACTTGTCAACATCCTTGGTCCATCTACCAGTGTTAGGTTGTGCTCGAGATTGTTGACCCTGATTAGATCGATTCCGAGCCACCATGGCACTAGATTCAGATGCTCTAGAATCTCCTTTCAAGGTGATACTCCGTACTGCTTCCCTCCGGACTAATGAGTAACATTCCTCCAGATTTGGTACTAAGTCTTTTCGCAAAATCTCACGTCGGATTGAATCAAGGGCCTCATCCAATCCAGCAAGAAAGATATGAACTCTTAATCGTTCAATAGATTGGCGGTGAGTTTTGACATCATCTGGATCTTTCATAAACACCTTATCACGATGGTCCAACTCTTGAAAGATTTCTGTTAATTCTCCATAATACACAGAGAGGATTCGCCCATTTTGTCTCGCAGAAAAAACTTTTTGATTTAGAGTAAATACCTGCAACTCATCACTTCCATCATAGAATGTTGTGGACAAGGCAGTCCAGATGCTATGGGCTGTGGGTAAGCGTAAATAACGCCTCATAATATCTGGAGACATAGACATTAATAGCCACCGTTTGACCTTTTGATTCTCAGCATACCATTTTTCGTAGCCTTCATCAGATTCTGCAGGCGGCTTAGTCTTGCCACGAATATATGAGATCTTGTCCCTTTCAGCAATTTGCATTTCCATCAGTTGAGACCATATATCATAGTTTGATTCAGTAAGAATGATTCCGGCATTAAACACGCCTTCGGACTGAATTACAACTGGAACAGATTTAATCCCAGCAGATTCAGAAATTTTTTTACTCATCATTTCTTTTTAGCCAAAGAATGAATTTTTGAGCAGCGGATGGATCTGAGTTTGGTTTCAGATCTAGAAATGGGGTTGGTCTCGTTCGCGGTGACGGAAGCGGTTGAATCAGCCGACAAGTAGATCTGAGCGGCGAGCAGGCGACGTCGATTGTGGACGATGGTGTTGGTGGAGCTGCTGACCTTGGCCTTCCTCCTTTTTTTTTTTTTCTTCCTTTTTTTTTTTTTTTTTTTTTTGAGATTTGAATCGTTTCAACGTGGCTCTGATACCATATTGAATTGTATGAAATAACTTTTTTCTCTTATTTCATTTTTTTAACTTCTTACAAGGATATATAGTTTGATTCTTAGGCATACCTAGAATCAAGCCATTACATCAAGTAATACCCTAATTACAGGATCTAATTTAGGAGAGTATAATTTTCCTAATTATATAATCTAATTTAGGAAAATATAATCACATATAATTTTAGCCTTATTTAACACGTACCGTTTCAAAACTGAACGATCCCAAGATGCAAACAACTTCAACTGCATAGGGCAAAAAAAAAAAAAAAGCGGATGTTATAAAATCTAGTGCATAAAGTTAAACAAATAAATTGCAGTAATGTAAAATGAGTAGAAGAGTAGGGATCAAAGAAAAAAAAACCCAGCGAAGGCAGATGAATCAGAGCAACCGATGCAGCCAACTATGTCGAACGTCCTCTTATACGAGCAGATGATAGTGGCGGCATCGGGGTAAATGATGGACGGCTCATTATATAGGCTCCAACAGGTAATGGAAACGGTAGAAACAACCCTTCGTAAGCAACAGGGGAACAAAATCGAGGCGACGCTTATGAACCAAACCCATTTTTTCGTCAGCAGGGGGAAGTAATCGACGAGATCGAAGCGGCGGTGGGACTAATAGATGGGATCGAAGTAACAGGGAAACAAAATCGAGGCGACGGAAGAAGAAGCGATCATGAAGCACATCCATTTTTTGGGCAATAGAGGGTAGCAATCGACAGGATTGAAGCGGCGGAGGGAGATCGAAGCGGCAAAGGGAGCGATGGGGCGTCAATGGATCGAAGCGGCTAGGGCATCGTACGATAGAAGCGAAGGACGAAAAGAGGGAACCGAGAACCGGTTCAAGATCAAGCAATTTTTTTTGGAAAATGAACCAAACCGGTTCAAGGATGAAAAGAGCAGCACTGTAACCGATTGGTTCATGCAAAGGAAATGAACCGGTTCAATAAAAAGGAAATTAAAAATTGGTTCAGAGATTAAAAAACCGGTTCTATAAAATTGTATAAGTGAAATAACGAACCGAGCTGAGTAAAAGATAAAAAAAGGAACCGGCCCAGGATCAAAAGAGGAACCGGTTCAATATGACAGATGGGACCCACGATGGGGCCCACATCTACAAAAATTAAGGTTAAGAGGCCACGTGGATAGTTAACATGGGGATTAATAAGGGTTAATAGATTATGTCCAAGTTAGTGGGCAGGGATTATTTGTGATAGAGTAGAATTATTTTATGCCTAGGTTTAGGCGCAGTTTTAGTTAGTGGACTGTTGTTGACTAGTTGGAGATTTATTATTGTCGTGGGTCAGCACGGCGGTTCGGGATAGATTGTTTGCATTCAGATTGGTGTTGTGGACACATGGATAGTATATTTATGATCTGGTTGATCATTTGCATCGACTATAGCTTGCATGGGTCACATTGAACTCGACAGAGATACACGCTTTATACTCAGTGGGGTCGCGCCCCTTGAGTGCAGCTCTGGAGTCTGGCTTTAGCGAGTTGATGTTACAGCAGCCCTCGTGTGTTGATAGTCCACCTACGGATGTGACAAAAGATCCCCAGGGCAACCTATGTGTTGGCGATCCACCTGCGGAGTGGTGCCGTGGCAGTAGGCAAACATAGGCTTGACCGAACCTATGAGTTGGTCAGTGAGATTGGTTTACAGCTTGGACTTCCTGTTGTTAGTTGATGCATACCATATATGAGCTACTATCTAGAGCATCTGTATATAGAGGCATGATAGCTGTAGATTTATTTCTAGTTCATATCTATCTATTCTATTGTTATATAGCTCTTTACAGCTTTACTATCCTTACCTCCAATAGACCTAATGGGTAGATCGTTATCGTTGGTGATAGTACCCACCGGAGACTACTTGTTCAGTAGTTCTCATGCCCTTTGTTTATTGATTTTCTTTTATAGAGCCCTCAGTATCTGTTACTGCTTCTAATCGAGGTAAGGAGATTACGGGATAGATGGTGTCTCCTATCCGAGTCGGCCATACTAGTTGTGAAGACCGAAATTTTCTTTTATGATTGTTTGACTTCATTTTCAGTGTTATCCTGTGTATTTGGATTTTTAACTTGCTGGTCAGATTTCAGAGAAAAATGATTTAAAATAAAGTTTTTTACGCGATCTTTAAATATGACTTAAAATGAATAGTAACCGGCGTTTCCGGAATGGACCGAGAGAAGAGAAGGGCTTCGGACGCGAATCGAACTCCGATTCAGGCGTTCCAATAGCTCGTTTTCAACGTCTCGACTATTCTGGAACCAATGGTGCTGACGGTTTTTATGTTTGATGCACGGTTTTAGAGGAAAATTGGTTTTATCTCTGGAAGGGCTTTTATGCAATGATGTTTTTGCTTTTTAGAAATGTTTGGTGTTTTGGTAGATCGTGAGAGGATGGGTTTGTCGCGAACCGGCAACCGTTTCTGGTGATCCAAAATCATGAGTTCGATGTCTCGGCAGTGTTGATCGCGATGGTGTAATCCGTTCGTGGATCCGATGGTCGGATCGCGAGATATCGCAAAATCATCGCCGTGGGGTCGAAAGTCCGATTTTGGTCTTTTCGCGAAAGGGTCCTTATTTTATGTACCGTTTCGCGTGAAATCGGACGTGGAGGGACTTTGGCGCGTTTTGCACGCTCAGCGAGGGACTGGGTTAGAATCTTTAAGTTTTTTAGGGTTTTCGTGCTTTTGTGCACTTGGTTTATAAGTGCATGTGTGTGTGTCTGTGGGATATCCTTGACCTAACCCTAACCCTAGCTCCCTGCTGTAGCCGCCTCCCCCTCCAGCTCCTTCCCCGTGCGCCGCCGCCTCCGTTGCCGGCCACCCTGGCCGCCGGAGAAACCCCCCTCTCCTTCTTTCTTTCTTTTCTTCTTCTTCTTCTTCTTTGTCCTGCTCTGGCCGAGCTCTGCAAGGAGGACCCCGCCGCTTAGGGGCCCCCTCGGGCTTGCCCTCCGACCGCCGGCGACCCCCCGCCCCGCCGTCGTCGCCGTGCACCGCCGAGCCACCGTGCGTGGCTGCTGCTGCTGCCGCTGCTGCGTTTGGTGCTGGCTGCGGGTTCTTGACACGAGCCACCGCCACTCTCCGCCGCCTTGGGTGTGGAGCCCCGGCTTCTGGGGGTCGACCGCCGCTGACCTGCACCTCCCCGGCCGTTCCCCGTGCCGCTGGTGGCCGCTGCGGCTGAGCGGAGCCAACTCGGGTCTGGGACGGCAGCAGCGCTGCTTCGCCTCCGCCGCCGCCTTCCCCCGTCGCGGCCGCCTGCCGTTCGGCGTCCAGCAGCCTTCCGCTGCCGGCGCTCGCCGTCCCCGCCGCCGCCGTGGCCGTTGGTTGCTGCTCGACCGTGCCCTAGCCTCGGCCGAGAGCGCGGCTTGTTCCAGCGCCGTCGCCGCCGCTTCCCGTCTCCAGCCGAGGTGAGCGCCGTGTTCCTCACCACCCCCGCACCTGACCTGGTCCCGCGCGCGCGCTGTCGTGCCGCCGGACGCCGGCCGGAGCTTGCTTGCTCCGGCCAGGCCCAAATATAGGGCTGGTTCTTGGTGGTGCGCTGTTTCGGGCCCTCTGCTGCCTCCCGATCTTCGGGAAGGGGAGCACAATGACCGCGGTGACGCGCTGATCATCGTGCTCACCTCGGTTGACAACAATGGTGCCCCGCTTCGCTGGTTTTTGTGAATCGAGCCCTTTATTGTATGTTTGTGTGGTTTTCTTGGGCTGTTTGAGTCCCGCGACTATCTTTGTCGCTTCGGGCTGTGAGCACGGCTTCCGCTGCATCATTCCCTGTATGTGTTCGCGGAGGGTTGTGCGGATGAGCGGAGTGCTCAAACGGCCCATTTATTGCTTTTATTTGTATTTATGTTGCTTGTTTGGGCTTGTTGGTACTTGTGGCAGCGTGGTGACGCTGCGGGCAGCAAGGGCATGACCCTCGAGGCCCAGTGGACTAGTTGTCCAGACTCGTAGCACCCTCGTGGAAATCCGGTTTGATTTCCGGTGCGTTTTCCGACGAAATAGTCGGCGGAACGCACGTTTTGGTCGTGCGACTCACTGGCTAGTTTCGTGAGCGACCTGGCTTCGTCGTAAAGCCTTGTTGGCTGTTCTCCTTAGCTGTCCCGAAGTTTCGAGGACAGCGGATGAGCGACGGAGGGTTTCGGTGCCAAATTGGCACTTTTTGGGAACCTGAAAAGCTGTTTTCGGGCGCGTTGGTGTTTGTGACACCCCGGATGTGTGTTCGCTGTCCGACCACCTTCTTTGGTGTGTTTGACGACAGCGGAGGACTTCGTTTGGTTGTTGGTACTTCTTTGGGGCTTAGTTTGGGTTCGGGATCGTGCCGGCGGGTTTTCCGGACGATCCGACGGTTTCGGGTTGTGAGATCTTGCATGTTAGTGTCGACTCGGTGGGTCTTGACCCTGTTAGTGCTTTGTAGGTCCATTCGACTTTTCTGTGAGCCGTCGGTGTTAGGCTCCTTCGTACCTTCAGGTGGGTACTTCGATCCGGAGTCGGTTCAGTGGACTACGGTGATACCATTCTACCCCTTTCTCTTGCATGGTTTATTTTCAGTTATCTATATTTCTTTTTTCTCTACTTTTGTGAGCTTGCCATTAGTAGAGTAGTTGTGATTGCATGATTTGTTGATGACCTGGTTGGTTGGTGGTGATCGCCTGTTGTTTCGGCGACCCTCGTTTACTCGTTTATCAGTTGCTATTCTCGGCTGGTTGCCGTCCTGTGGTTTGAGCATATTGCATCGATCATCACAGCTCTTTTAGCACTTCACGTACACCAACGGTTTGGCCACCGTGTGGGTGTTCTTTTTCGGAAAAGGGTCGCGCGCATCCGACCCGTGAGCCTCTTGGCACGTGCATCTGCGGAGGTTATGTGTGGACAGTTGAGCGTGTGGTGCCAGTGCCAGGGATCCGTCCCTGTGGCCTGGTGGTTTTGGGTATTATTTGTGGTTACTTACATTTGATGCATGCGTTTCTTAACGGCAGTAGCTTAGTCTTTTCATATCTGGTTATTTGTGCTAACATGTGCTACTGTTCTTGTTTATCCATCTTCTTGTTGACCCTCGTGCCGGTGTGTACACCTCGCCTTCGTCGGCTTGCGGTACCCAATGGGAGGGGAGACGTGATTTATCATGTTCTCATCCCCCGCCATCGTTGTTGTTTTCAGGTGAGCTGGGTGGTGTGAGTCGGGACGTGGTGAGACGCGAGTAGCTAGCGTGCATTAGAGGTCCCGACTAGTACCTCGTCAGATTTGGTTTACCCTGACCCTCTCTTATAATAGATTTGTGTTTATAGTATGGTTCAGTTACGTTGATTGTTGAATATCTATGATTTATTGTAAGTTTGTGATATTATTTTATCGTGGGTTTCTACCCCTCGTGGTAGCCGGATTTCAAAATAAGGTTTCCGTGTGGGAAACAGCTTTCAAAAGAATTTCTGATCGTTTGGTTTGGTTCTGGTTTATCAAAAGAGAGTCCTCGTGTGGGGGACAGATTTCGAAAGGATATTTGAATGATTTGGTGTAATGTGCATTGCATCATCCTTCGCCTAAGGATTTGTTTAGATTCATGTAGGTGTTAAGGATGATTAGCTGTATGTGGTGAATGTTGTTTGTGTGGATGAATGGATGATGTTTGGGATCCTGTTATGTATGATGGTACGCCGTGCAAATACAGGGGAAACTCTGTCCGTGTGTAAAGTCCGAGAATTTTACTATACAATTTAACCCTCCGTTGATGATGTTTATGGTGTGTATTTTAATTACATAATCACTCGTCAAGTTTTGGGAGAAAATGATTTAAAATGAAAGAGTTACGTGATTTCGAAAATTCACTTAAGTGAATAGTAACTCTAGTTTTTCGGATAGGCCGATGATTAGAGATGGCTTCTGGAGTGTGTCGGACTCTGTTCATAGTGGTCCAATAGCCCGTTTTCAACCGTTCGACTATTCTAGACTTGATGGCACTGACGGATTTTGGATTTGATACACGGTTTCCGAGAAAAGCCTACATTATGTTGAGGGACCAAATTGTAATTATACATGTGAACGATAAAGGGGTTTATGGATCTGCGAATCGGCAATCAAATCGAACGAAACAAAATGGTGAGCTCGATGTCTCGGTAGTGCTGAACGCGCTGGTGCAATCCGTTCGGAAATCTGACGGACGGATCTCGAGATTTTGCATGACTATCGAGGAGGGGTCGAAGTGGTGTTTTCGAAATTCGTACAAACCCCTTATATTGTATGTACCGAATCGCATGAGACCGCACATGGAGGTGCGTACGCGTGTTTTACACAT
The DNA here is from genome assembly GCA_016920855.1 of Puya raimondii. Lineage (NCBI taxonomy): Eukaryota > Viridiplantae > Streptophyta > Magnoliopsida > Poales > Bromeliaceae > Puya > Puya raimondii. Next base: position 207,391,387 of record JABWPP010000050.1, on the reverse strand, counting down.
GCTGTGGAGAGCTTGGCTGTAAATTCTGAAGTTTGGGGGTGTTTGCTGCAAATGACACCTTGGTATATATAGGTAACTAGGGTTTCCTCCTCCACGAACCCTAACCCTAGCATCTATCCCCTCCAAACTGAACCCAGCAGCCTCCCCTCCCTCCTCTGCGCGCCGCGCACCACTCCAGCCGCCAACGCCGGCGATCAAGCTCCGGCCGGCCAAGACAACCAACCACCTCCACAACCTCTCTCTCTCTCTTTCTCTCCATCTCTGCCCGGGAGTCACCTGAGGGAAGCAGGACCCTCGAGACTTCCTCCCTGCAGTGTCCCGACGTCCGGCGACCCCTGCCGGACCGCCGCCGCCGCCCCTGCACGCCGCCGCGACCGCTGGAGCCGATCTGCACCAACCTTGGTGCAGATCTGGCCGTGGGGGGCTCGGTCTCCTCCCCGCGCGTCGCCGCCGCTGGGGACCTGTCGGACCACCCTTCTCCTACCTCAGGCGACCCGCCGCCGCCGCCTCGAGGTGCCCCGACGTCGGCCGTGACCGCTGGAATCACCCGAGCTCGAGCCCGAAACCTGTGCGGGTGCGGGTTGGACTAGCGTCGCCACCGCCGCCCTCCGCCGTCGACCAACCGGAGCGCCGGTCTCCCTGGCCCTCCCGCATCCGTCGTCTGCCGACGGGACCGCCGCCGGAGCCGCCGATCGCCGGGAGACGAAGGCTCGGCCTAGGGAACCACCCGAGCTAGGGCATCACTGCCGCCACCTCTGGCCGCCTCCCGCCGTCGGCCACCACACGCGCCGACCTCTCCTGACCGGCAGCAACCCTCTGCCGCCGGTGAGCCCGCCGCAGAACTGCCGCCGGCCGTGCCCTAGCTCCCTCTGCCCGGTAAGCCCTAATTGCTACAGTCTGTGCATGGATCTGAGTTCGGGTCAATATTCCGATGATCCGGAGGCTGTTCTGATGCCTCCGGAGGTGAGCACGGTGATCGTCGGTCAGTGCCGAACGCGATGCTCACCTCCATTGTGGTCAGCGCCTCCTGGATCTGCGGAATAAGCGCGATCATCGTACAGTGCGCATAGTTCGCTGAAGTTCGCGTCGCGCCTGCGCGCTCCACAGTGTCCGGATGTGCTCCGAATTGTGAGCACGGCCTCCGCCTCATCGAGACCTAGCATTGTGTGTCTCGGCGGGCCTCGATAATGCTTTAATGGAGGTAACGGCCCTAAACATCTTAAAAGTACTTGTAGTTATGTGAATAGTTGCATGTTTAGGGACCTTTGTGCAATTTAGCTGCTATGGGCAGCGTGTTCACGCTACGCGTGACCTGTGGACTGATTGTCCAAGGTCCGCTGTCCTTCGTTTGTCCGAAAGTGGATTTTCGGAGCGTTTCCCGACGAAATCCGTCGGCGAAACGTGGTTTTCGGCTCGAAAATTATCCGATGCGAAATGTGTGTGACCTTGCGAACTACCGCTGAGCCTTGTTGGCTGGTTATCTCGGGGACTGTCTCGAGTACTTCGGAGACGTCCAGTGAGCGGAGTGGGTTCCGGTGTCGAAATTGACACTTTCGGGAACCCGGATCGGAAAGATTATCCGACGATAATTGTTCCGATGTGAGGCTTGGTGTTTGCTGTCCGGGTGTTTCGTGGCAGCGGGTGACTCGTGGAGCATGAGTCGGTGACCTTTCGGGACACTTCTCGTGGGTCCCGGCGGACGTCCCGATACGATTTTTTTTTTTAGGACTTTTCGGCAAGTTTACGGAGATCGGCTTTGGGAAACCGATTCTCGGGGATCATGTGGGGCTTGTGAGTTGAGCATTTCTTATATGTGGGTTAGATACTTGACCCGGTGGACCCTCCGTAGGTCCGGTTGACGATCCACCACAGTCGGAAGACAGACGCGATTGTTTACAGGTGGGTACTTTGATTCGAGGTTGACCTTGTGGTGTATGCTCGGTGACGTCCTCTCCACTCTCTTTTATATTCCTTGCATATTCTACTTGTGAGCTTAGCACCCATTGATCTTTATGATTATTGCTCTACTTGTTTATATTCCAGTATTTACTATCATGATCTAGAAGTAGAGCGGTTTGACTATTGTGACCTATTCGATCGGTTCTGTGTTCATTATGACTGGATGACCCATGTGGTCGGGTTGCCCTGCGGGGTAGGATTGTTGGTTTGTTGACGACAGATGGTTATTGATCATATTCGCATTGATCGCCACGGCTTATGCGCATCTTCACGTACACCAGCGGTTTGGCCACCGCAAGAGGGTGTACTTTTCCGGAAAAGTGGTCGGTCGCCGACCCGTGGACCCGGTGGTGGTTTTCGCCAGGGACGTATGCCAGGGAGAGCCTTATGTGGCATTGCCTGAGGTCTTTAGACCGACACGGCGGTTGGATTGGGTATATTTGAGCTATTCTTCCATTGATGCATTATTTATACAGTAGCTGTAGTTTATTTACCTGCTCCTCCACTTACTTGCATAGCTACTGTATTACTCTACTTCTTTCTGTTTCTTGTCTGCCAGTGCAGTACCCACTGGGAGGGGGAGGGAGACATGTGTACATGTTCTCACCCCCATTATCATTTACAGGTGACTTGGGAGGAGAGGGTTGGGACGGTGCGCGAGGCACGACGGGCGAGTGACTCTTGGAGCCCGACTAGCTAGTGGTCTAGCTTTCCCTACCCTCCTATTACTTGCATTAGACTTTGTGGTTCAGTGGAGTTGGATTTTTGGAACTTGATTTCGTATGATTACTGTAATAAGTAACTTGACATGGTTTTATGTGGATTTTTGGAAAAATGATGTCTCCTACCCATCGAGGTAGCTGTTTTCAAAAAGAAAAGGTTTTCACGCATTAAGATTCTTAGTGTTTCAAATCTGAGGTTCCTGTGTGGGGAACGTTTCAACTGATAGATGTAATTGTTTATGTATCGTAATTATGAATGGTTGTGAGTGGATGGAAATGTTTGTATATTGTATATTGTGCGACGCCGTGCAAATACAGGGGAGACTCTGTCCGTTTGTCACGGAGAATCTCTGTATTTGTGGCGGGTCTGTTGCACGTCCTTGGGTCAAGATTTATAAAATAAAATAAAAAAGGGCACTTTTCGCTGAACTCTGAATTTTCAAAACAGCCCGATAATTTTGGCTTATAGAAAGGGACCCCGGGGCGTGACAGATTAAAGTGGTATCAGAGACAATATTACAAACACGACATCACTCACGGACTTGTGAAAATAGAACTGAACCACTGGTTAGATTGACCCTAGGAAGACCTAAGGTTTATAAGCACGTGAGAGCACGGGGTTGTGGGATTGAGTCCCGGTAAGTTGGTCGAGTTTTATTAACTCGAGGTTTATTGTTATTTCGTTACCCCGTGTTTGTTTTGCAGTTGCGGTACAGACTTGTGTCTCTACTGGGAGTGGTGGCGGATTATTAGACAGATATCGAGTGGTAGGGTGATGTGCACCTGGTAAAACCACTCGGGGCAGATGTTGATAATAAGGTTCCAGGCAGTGGCATTTGCTTTTGCTGGGCCTTAGTTGACGGCTGAGTCGTGATTACTTGGCCCCACTTTCTATGTAGAGCACGAGGTCCACCGTGGGCATCTCTATGGAGGCGATACCGTGCGCGGTTACAGTCGCGACTGTTGATGGGGCTGTGCGAGTACAGCTCGAGGATTGAAGTGCAATCGCTTGGTCAACTGCAATGCGGATATTATTTCCTCAAGCTCTGTGAGTATGGCTTTAGTGCCTACTGCTCTCTATTTAGAGCTCATGTACAATTACAGGCATCTCTGTGGAGATGATGATTTGTGTAGCTTTGACCACGAGTATTGCGTGGGCTGCTGGTGTGCGGCCCGAGGTTTGTTCGCCGACCGCTCGTGCGGTTGCGGTATGAGTAGGGTTTCTTTAGCTTTGGTGGGTAGAACCGTGGTGTCTACCCTACTCTATTCTCCAATGGTGGCATGAGTCACCGAGAGAGGAGCGAACCCTAGTATGGATATTTGAAGTAAGTTGGTGATAGCTTATGAGGTTTTCCTCTTTCTTCAGATAAATTGTTGGCTTGACCCTGATCTTAAGATGGGTTAGTGTGTATCGAGGTTATAGGGCTCCTTATAGAGCTTCAGGCAAGGTATTAGATCCCGTGTGGATATACCAGTGAGATTTCGTCTGACTCATGAAATTGAAGGATGTTCGTGATGCGAAGCGAGCTTAGAAGATCTTTCTCGCTTAAGTGATGTTTAAATACCCTATTGGTGGATTTGTCAGTATAGCAGTCGTTTGATCTTCCGTGATCTTTGCGCCTATTGGCGTAAGCCAGGATTGGATATGACTTAGCTTCAATGTTAGGTCTTTGTGGTGCACACGTTGTGTAGGGCAGTCCCAACACCTAAATTAGTGTGGTATGGGATGACACCTGGTTTATGTATGCTTATGACATATAGGATAATTGGAAAAGAAAAGAAACCCCTAAGGATAAGTTGTGGTGTTGGATGAGGCTCGAAAATCGAGCTGTTGATCGTATTTGGCTTATGCGTAGTTGGCGACTCTATGTCGTAGATAGTTCATATTCCTGTTGTTGGAGCCATAGAACTCCTAGGGAGTCGGCTCGATGGCTGGTCCAATCTCGAATATCGACTCCCGTAGTCGATATTTATTAATGTTGTGGTGCACTCTGGTGCAACATCGTGAGATTGGGTGATTTCGTGCTAGTGTCACTTCTCCAACATGACGTTGGAGATGGATCTACGGTATTTCACTTTTCTTTTGATAAATGCGTTGGCTGCAGACAACGTATTGTCAAAAGTTAGGATGAAATGCCCTACCCCTCTTTTGGGAGTATTTGGATTGGGATATTGTGTTTTCCCGTGTAGATAACCTTTATGGATGATCATGCGAAGGTTAGAATCGTGGTCATCTCCGACCACGTAGTAAATTATGGGTTAGCCCTAGGCAAGGTTATGTAAAATGATGAATTAACCTCATCAATGGTACGTATTTCGGTGTTGGTCTGGTGGTATACTAGCCAGTAGCCAGGTCTCGCATAGTTAAGGGACGAGTTAGATAATACGTTCTCAGTTGCAATCTATATTGCATTGCTAGAAGATGTGAACGACGTTAGGCACATGGACTGAGCCTGGCCTTTGGCTCAGAAGTATATGCAGGTGTTTGAATACAAGGTACATGACATGGTTAAACACGAATTTTATTGGAGCGGATTGCTCTTCTGGTCACTTGATGATTGATGCATCTGGGTCTCGTTGAGACAGGCATCGGATGTGGTATGGAACATTGAATCGCTGGTCCCATGTGGATTTCAGCGACCGGGTTTCGTGGAGACAGATGTAGAGCATCTCTGGTGGCTTGATTGTTTGTTGCGATTGGCAACCCTGTTGCGGACACCCATGGACTTTTATGTTGAACCGCATGTACCTGAAACTGACTTACTTGTCGAGCTCAACTGGTTGTGTGAGCCTTAGACCTGTTGGTCTAGGCGGATGGTTTGGTCTTGAACCAAGAAATGTCGTAATACCGCTAATGGATTTTTGAAGCTAAGGGTTTGATTTCGTTCTGGTTGTATCTCAAACTGGTGGGAGACTGTAGTCTCCAAGACGGACGTTATTGACGCAGGTTTTGGGACAATGTTATAGATTCGCTCATGGTGAGCAGGTTGATGTTGTTGGTAAGTTGGAGTGCGTCGTTTCGGACTCCGAAAATATAGTCCAGACTTATGGTGTTGTCTCGGGATTTTCCTGCATGAACCTTTGACGTAGTTGAGTTAGTTACTGCTACGTGGACCAGATTGGGATGGCACCGTATGAGGCTTTATGTGGGTGTCTATGTCGGTCCCCTATCAGTTCGGACGACATCGGAGAACGCCGCATGATCAGGCCGGACTCGGTGGTGGATGCAGAGACAAAGATTCGCATTGCTAGAGAGCGATTATTGACTGCACAGAGTCGGCAGAAGAGCTACGCGGACCATCGGCGTCGTGACCTGGAGTTCCAGGTCGGCGAGCATGTTCTGCTCAAGGTTTCACCATCCAGAGGGATCAAACGGTTCGGTTTGAGGGGCAAGCTTAGCCCGAGATATGTGGGACCGTTTGAGATCTGGGAGCGCGTTGGTCCGGTGGCGTACAGATTGGCTCTACCTCCGTGTCTCGCCCAAGTACATGAATTCTTCCACGTGTCCATACTCCGGAAGTGTAATTCTGATCCGTCCCATGTCAGCAGTCCGACGACTATTCAGCTTCGGGAGGATCTGACTTATGATGAGACTCCGACGCGGGTATTGGCACGTGAAGAGAAGCAACTACGGGAACCGGAGCATTCCGTACGTTAAAGTTCAATGGGCTAATCATGAAGAACGCAAAGCGTTGTAGGAGTTTGAATCGATTATGCGGGAATGTTAGCCACATTTACTTGAGGGGTAAATGTATTCAAGTTTCGGGGACGAAACTTCTTTTAAGGGGGGAATGATGTAAAGACCGAGAATTTTACTATACAATTTAACCCTCCGTTGACGATGTTTATGTGTGTATTTTAATTACATAATCACTCGTCAAGTTTCAGGAGAAAATGATTTAAAATGAAAGAGTTACGCGATTTCGAAAATTCACTTAAGTGAATAGTAACTCTGGTTTTTCGGATAGGCTAATGATTAGAGATGGCTTCTGGAGTGTGTCGGACTCTGTTTATAGTGGTCCAATAGCCCGTTTTCAACCGTTCGACTATTCTGGACTCGATGGCACTGACGGATTTTGGATTGGACGCACGGTTTCCGAGAAAAGCCTACTTTATGTTGAGGGACCAAATTGTAATTATACATGTGAACGGTAAAGGGGTTTATGGATCTGCGAATCGGCAATCAAATCGAACGAAACAAAATCGTGAGCTCGATGTCTCGGTAGTGCTGAACGCGCTGGTGCAATCCGTTCGGAAATCTGACGGACGGATCTCGAGATTTTGCATGACTATCGAGGAGGGGTCGAAGTAGTGTTTTTGAAATTCGTACAAACCCCTTATATTGTATGTACCGAATCGCATGAGACCGCACATGGAGGTGCGTACGCGTGTTTTACACATGCTGTGGAGAGCTTGGCTGTAAATTCTGAAGTTTGGGGGTGTTTGCTGCAAATGACACCTTGGTATATATAGGTAACTAGGGTTTCCTCCTCCACGAACCCTAACCCTAGCATCTATCCCCTCCAAACTGAACCCAGCAGCCTCCCCTCCCTCCTCTGCGCGCCGCGCGCCACACTCCAGCCGCCAACGCCGGCGATCAAGCTCCGGCCGGCCAAGACAAACAACCACCTCCACAACCTCTCTCTCTCTCTTTCTCTCCATCTCTGCCCGGGAGTCACCTGAGGGAAGCAGGACCCTCGAGACTTCCTCCCTGCAGTGTCCCGACGTCCGGCGACCCCTGCCGGACCGCCGCCGCCGCCCCTGCCCCGCCGCACGCCGCCGCGACCGCTGGAGCCGATCTGCACCAACCTTGGTGCAGATCTGGCCGTGGGGGGCTCGGTCTCCTCCCCGCGCGTCGCCGCCGCTCGGGACCTGTCGGACCACCCTTCTCCTACCTCAGGCGACCCGCCGCCGCCGCCCTCGAGGTGCCCCGACGTCGGCCGTGACCGCTGGAACCCCGACCCGAGCTCGAGCCCGAAACCTGTGCGGGTGCGGGTTGGACTAGCGTCGCCACCGCCGCCCTCCGCCGTCGACCAACCGGAGCGCCGGTCTCCCTGGCCCTCCCGCATCCGTCGTCTGCCGACGGGACCGCCGCCGGAGCCCGTCGTCTGCCGACGGGACCGCCGCCGGAGCCGCCGATCGCCGGGAGACGAAGGCTCGGCCTAGGGAACCACCCGAGCTAGGGCATCACTGCCGCCGCCTCTGGCCGCCTCCCGCCGTCGGCCACCACACGCGCCGACCTCCCCTGACCGGCAGCAACCCTCTGCCGCCGGTGAGCCCGCCGCAGAACTGCCGCCGGCCGTGCCCTAGCTCCCTCTGCCCGGTAAGCCCTAATTGCTACAGTCTGTGCATGGATCTGAGTTCGGGTCAATATTCCGATGATCCGGAGGCTGTTCTGATGCCTCCGGAGGTGAGCACGGTGATCGTCGGTCAGTGCCGAACGCGATGCTCACCTCCATTGTGGTCAGCGCCTCCTGGATCTGCGGAATAAGCGCGATCATCGTACAGTGCGCATAGTTCGCTGAAGTTCGCGTCGCGCCTGCGCGCTCCACAGTGTCCGGATGTGCTCCGAATTGTGAGCATGGCCTCCGCCTCATCGAGACCTAGCATTGTGTGTCTCGGCGGGCCTCGATAATGCTTTAATGGAGGTAACGGCCCTAAACATCTTAAAAGTACTTGTAATTATGTGAATAGTTGCATCTTTAGGGACCTTTGTGCAATATAGCTGCTATGGGCAGCGTGTTCACGCTACGCGTGACCTGTGGACTGATTGTCCAAGGTCCGCTGTCCTTCGTTTGTCCGAAAGTGGATTTTCGGAGCGTTTCCCGACGAAATCCGTCGGCGAAACGTGGTATTCGGCTCGTAAATTATCCGATGCGACATGTGCACCTTGCGAACTACCGCTGAGCCTTGTTGGCTGGTTATCTCGGCCGTCTCGAGTACTCGGAGATGCCCGGTGAGCGGTGGGTGGGTTTCGGTGTCGAAATTGACACTTTCGGGAACCAGGATCGGAACGATTATCCGACGATAATTGTTCCGATGTGAGGCTTGGTGTTTGCTGCCAGGACACCTTTTATATAGTGTTTCGTGGCAGCGGGTGACTCATGGCATGAGTTGGTGAGTTTCGGGACACTCTGTGGGTCCCGGCGGAGTCCCGGTGCGATTTTTGGGACTTTTCGGCAAGTTACGGTAATCGGCTTTGGGAAACCGATTCTCGCGGGATCATGTGTGGGCTGTGTGCAGTTAGCATTTCTTATATGTGGGTTAGATACTAACCCGGTGGACCCTCCGTAGGTCCGGTTGACGATCCACCACAGTCGAAAGACAGACGCGATATTCGTACAGGTGGGTACTTTTGATTCGAGGTTGACCTTGTGGTGTATGCTCGGTGACGTCCTCTCCACTCTCTTTTATATTCCTTGCATATTCTACTTGTGAGCTTAGCACCCATTGACCTTTATGATTATTGCTCTACTTGTTTATATTCCAGTATTTATTATCATGATCTAGAAGTAGAGCGGTTTGACTATTGTGACCTATTCGGTCGGTTCTGTGTTCCTTATGACTGGATGACCCATGTGGTCGGGTTGCCCTGCGGGGTAGGATTGTTGGTTTGTTGACGACAGATGGTTATTGATCATATTCGCATTGATCGCCACGGCTTATGCGCATCTTCACGTACACCAGCGGTTTGGCCACCGCAAGAGGGTGTACTTTTCCGGAAAAGTGGTCGGTCGCCGACCCGTGGACCCGGTGGTTTTTTCGCCAGGGACGTATGCCAGGGAGAGCCTTATGTGGCATTGCCTGAGGTCTTTAGACCGACACGGCGGTTGGATTGGGTATATTTGAGCTATTCTTCCATTGATGCATTATTTATACAGTAGCTGTAGTTTATTTACCTGCTCCTCCACTTACTTGCATAGCTACTGTATTACTCTACTCCTTTCTGTTTCTTGTCTGCCAGTGCAGTACCCACTGGGAGGGGGAGACATGTGTACATGTTCTCACCCCCCACTATCATTTACAGGTGACTTGGGAGGAGAGGGTTGGGACGGTGCGCGAGGCACGACGGGCGAGTGACTCTTGGAGCCCGACTAGCTAGCGGTCTAGCTTTCCTACCCTCCTATTACTTGCATTAGACTTTGTGGTTCAGTGGAGTTGGATTTTTGGAACTTGATTTCGTATGATTACTGTAATAAGTAACTTGACATGGTTTTATGTGGATTTTTGGAAAAATGATGTCTCCTACCTATCGAGGTAGCTGTTTTCAAAAAGAAAAGGTTTTCACGCATTAAGATTCTTAGTGTTTCAAATCTGAGTGGATGGTTGGTTGTTTATGTATCGTAATTATGAATGGTTGTGAGTGGATGGAAATGTTTGTATATTGTATATTGTGCGACGCCGTGCAAATACAGGGGAGACTCTGTCCGTTTGTCACGGAGAATCTCTGTATTTGTGGCGGGTCTGTTGCACGTCCTTGGGTCAAGATTTATAAATAAAAAAAAAATGGGCACTTTTCGCTGAACTCTGAATTTTCAAAACAGCCCGATAATTTTGGCTTATAGAAAGGGACCCCGGGGCGTGACAGATTAAAGTGGTATCAGAGACAATATTACAAACACGACATCACTCACGGACTTGTGAAAATAAAACTGAACCACTAGTTAGATTGACCCTAGGAAGACCTAAGGTTTATAAGCACGTGAGAGCACGGGGTTGTGGGATTGAGTCCCGGTAAGTTGGTCGAGTTTTATTAACTCGAGGTTTATTGTTATTTCGTTACCCCATGTTTGTTTTGCAGTTGCGGTACAGACTTGTGTCTCTACTGGGAGTGGTGGCGGATTATTAGACAGATATCGAGTGGTAGGGTGATGTGCACCTGGTAAAACCACTCGGGGCAGATGTTGATAATAAGGTTCCAGGCAGTGGCATTTGCTTGGCCTTAGTTGACGGCCGAGTCGTGATTACTTGGCCCCACTTTCTATGTAGAGCACGAGGTCCACCGTGGGCATCTCTATGGAGGCGATACCGTGCGCGGGTACAGTCGCGACTGTTGATGGGGGCTGTGCGAGTACAGCTCGAGGATTGAAGTGCAATCGCTTGGTCAACTGCAATGCGGATATTATTTCCTCAGGCTCTGTGAGTATGGCTTTAGTGCCTACTGCTCTCTATTTAGAGCTCATGTACAATTACAGGCATCTCTGTGGAGATGATGATTTATGCAGGTTTGACTGCATGTATTGCGTGGGCTACTGGTGTGCGGCCCGAGGTTTGTTCGCCGACCGCATCTCTGTGGAGATGATGATTTATGCAGGTTTGACTGCATGTATTGCGTGGGCTACTGGTGTGCGGTTGCGGTATGAGTAGGGTTTCTTTAGCTTTGGTGGGTAGAACCGTGGTGTCTACCCTACTCTATTCTCTAATGGTGGCATGAGTCACCGAGAGAGGAGCGAACCCTAGTATGGATATTTGAAGTAAGTTGGTGATAGCTTATGAGGTTTTCCTCTTTCTTCAGATAAATTGTTGGCTTGACCCTGATCTTAAGATGGGTTAGTGTGTATCGAGGTTATAGGGCTCCTTATAGAGCTTCAGGCAAGGTATTAGATCCCGTGTGGATATACCAGTGAGATTTCGTCTGACTCATGAAATTGAAGGATGTTCGTGATGCGAAGCGAGCTTAGAAGATCTTTCTCGCTTAAGTGATGTTTAAATACCCTATTGGTGGATTTGTCAGTATAGCTATTTTGATCTTCCATGATCTTTGCGCCTATTGGCGTAAGCCAGGATTGGATATGACTTAGCTTCAATGTTAGGTCTTTGTGGTGCACACGTTGTGTAGGGCAGTCCCAACACCTAAATTAGTGTGGTATGGGATGACACCTGGTTTATGTATGCCTTTGGCATATAGGATAATTGGAAAAGAAAAGAAACCCCTAAGGATAAGTTGTGGTGTTGGATGAGGCTCGAAAATCGAGCTGTTGATCGTATTTGGCTTGCGTAGTTGGCGACTCTATGTCGTAGATAGTTCATATTCCTGTTGTTGGAGCCATAGAACTCCTAGGGAGTCGGCTCGATTGCTGGTCCAATCTCGAATATCGACTCCCGTAGTCGATATTTATTAATGTTGTGGTGCACTCTGGTGCAACATCGTGAGATTGGGTGATTTCGTGCTAGTGTCACTTCTCCAACATGACGTTGGAGATGGATCTACGGTATTTCACTTTTCTTTTGATAAATGCGTTGGCTGCAGACAACGTATTGTCAAAAGTTAGGATGAAATGCCCTACCCCTCTTTTGGGAGTATTTGGATTGGGATATTGTGTTTTCCCGTGTAGATAACCTATGGATGATCATGCGAAGGTTAGAATCGTGGTCATCTCCGACCACACAGTATATTATGGGTTACTAGGCAAGGTTATGTAAAATGATGAATTAATCTCATCAATGGTACGTATTTCGGTGTTGGTCTGGTGGTATACTAGCCAGTAGCCAGGTCTCGCATAGTTAAGGGACGAGTTAGATAATACGTTCTCAGTTGCAATCTATATTGCATTGCTAGAAGATGTGAACGACGTTAGGCACATGGACTGAGCCTGGCCTTTGGCTCAGAAGTATATGCAGGTGTTTGAATACAAGGTACATGACATGGTTAAACACGAATTTTATTGGAGCGGATTGCTCTTCTGGTCACTTGATGATTGATGCATCTGGGTCTCGTTGAGACAGGCATCGGATGTGGTATGGAACATTGAATCGCTGGTCCCATGTGGATTTCAGCGACCGGGTTTCGTGGAGACAGATGTAGAGCATCTCTGGTGGCTTGATTGTTTGTTGCGATTGGCAACCCTGTTGCGGACACCCATGGACTTTTATGTTGAACCGCATGTACCTAAAGCTGACTTACTTGTCGAGCTCAACTGGTTGTGTGAGCCTTAGACCTGTTGGTCTAGGCGGATGGTTTGGTCTTGAACCAAGAAATGTCGTAATACCGCTAATGGATTTTTGAAGCTAAGGGTTTGATTTCGTTCTGGTTGTATCTCAAACTGGTGGGAGACTGTAGTCTCCAAGACGGACGTTATTGACGCAGGTTTTGGGACAATGATATAGATTCGCTCATGGTGAGCAGGTTGATGTTGTTGGTAAGTTGGAGTGCGTCGTTTCGGACTCCGAAAATATACTCCAGACTTATGGTGTTGTCTCGGGATTTTCCTGCATGAACCTTTGACGTAGTTGAGTTAGTTACTGCTACGTGGACCAGATTGGGATGGCACCGTATGAGGCTTTATGTGGGCGTCTGTGTCGGTCCCCTATCAGTTCGGACGACATCGGAGAACGCCGCATGATCGGGCCGGACTCGGTGGTGGATGCAGAGACAAAGATTCGCATTGCTAGAGAGCGATTATTGACTGCACAGAGTCGGCAGAAGGGCTACGCGGACCATCGGCGTCGTGACCTAGAGTTTCAGGTCGGCGAGTATGTTCTGCTCAAGGTTTCACCGTCCAGGGGGATCAAGCGGTTCGGTTTGAGGGGCAAGCTTAGCCCGAGATTTGTGGGACCGTTTGAGATCTGGGAGCGCGTTGGTCCGGTGGCGTACATATTGGCTCTACCTTCGAGTCTCGCCCAAGTACATGATGGCTTCCACGTGTCCATACTTCAAAAGTTTAGTTCTGATCCATCCCATGTCAGCAGTCCGACGACTATTCAGCTTCGGGAGGATCTGACCTACGATGAGGCTCTGACGCGGATATTGGCACGTGAGGAGAAACAACTACGGAACCGGAGCATTCCGTATGTTAAAGTTCAATAGGATAATCATGAAGAACGCGAAGCGTTGTAGGAGCTTGAATCGATTATGCGGGAATGTTAGCCACATTTACTTGAGGGGTAAATGTATTCAAGTTTCGGGGACGAAACTTCTTTTAAGGGGGGAATGATGTAAAGACCGAGAATTTTACTATACAATTTAACCCTCTGTTGATGATGTTTATGGTGTGTATTTTAATTACATAATCACTCGTCAAGTTTTGGGAGAAAATGATTTAAAATGAAAGAGTTACGTGATTTCGAAATTTCACTTAAGTGAATAGTAACTCTAGTTTTTCGGATAGGCCGATGATTAGAGATGGCTTCTGGAGTGTGTCGGACTCTGTTCATAGTGGTCCAATAGCCCGTTTTCAACCGTTCGACTATTCTAGACTTGATGGCACTGACGGATTTTGGATTTGATACACGGTTTCCGAGAAAAGCCTACTTTATGTTGAGGGACCAAATTGTAATTATACATGTGAACGGTAAAGGGGTTTATGGATCTGCGAATCGGCAATCAAATCGAACGAAACAAAATGGTGAGCTCGATGTCTCGGTAGTGCTGAACGCGCTGGTGCAATCCGTTCGGAAATCTGACGGACGGATCTCGAGATTTTGCATGACTATCGAGGAGGGGTCGAAGTGGTGTTTTCGAAATTCGTACAAACCCCTTATATTGTATGTACCGAATCGCATGAGACCGCACATGGAGGTGCGTACGCGTGTTTTACACATGCTGTGGAGAGCTTGGCTGTAAATTCTGAAGTTTGGGGGTGTTTGCTGCAAATGACACCTTGGTATATATAGGTAACTAGGGTTTCCTCCTCCACGAACCCTAACCCTAGCATCTATCCCCTCCAAACTGAACCCAGCAGCCTCCCCTCCCTCCTCTGCGCGCCGCGCACCACTCCAGCCGCCAACGCCGGCGATCAAGCTCCGGCCGGCCAAGACAACCAACCACCTCCACAACCTCTCTCTCTCTCTTTCTCTCCATCTCTGCCCGGGAGTCACCTGAGGGAAGCAGGACCCTCGAGACTTCCTCCCTGCAGTGTCCCGACGTCCGGCGACCCCTGCCGGACCGCCGCCGCCGCCCCTGCACGCCGCCGCGACCGCTGGAGCCGATCTGCACCAACCTTGGTGCAGATCTGGCCGTGGGGGGCTCGGTCTCCTCCCCGCGCATCGCCGCCGCTGGGGACCTGTCGGACCACCCTTCTCCTACCTCAGGCGACCCGCCGCCGCCGCCTCGAGGTGCCCCGACGTCGGCCGTGACCGCTGGAATCACCCGAGCTCGAGCCCGAAACCTGTGCGGGTGCGGGTTGGACTAGCGTCGCCACCGCCGCCCTCCGCCGTCGACCAACCGGAGCGCCGGTCTCCCTAGCCCTCCCGCATCCGTCGTCTGCCGACGGGACCGCCGCCGGAGCCGCCGATCGCCGGGAGACGAAGGCTCGGCCTAGGGAACCACCCGAGCTAGGGCATCACTGCCGCCGCCTCTGGCCGCCTCCCGCCGTCGGCCACCACACGTGCCGACCTCCCCTGACCGGCAGCAACCCTCTGCCGCTTGTGAGCCCGCCGCAGAACTGCCGCCGGCCGTGCCCTAGCTCCCTCTGCCCGGTAAGCCCTAATTGCTACAGTCTGTGCATGGATCTGAGTTCGGGTCAATATTCCGATGATCCGGAGGCTGTTCTGATGCCTCCGGAGGTGAGCACGGTGATCGTCGGTCAGTGCCGAACGCGATGCTCACCTCCATTGTGGTCAGCGCCTCCTGGATCTGCGGAATAAGCGCGATCATCGTACAGTGCGCATAGTTCGCTGAAGTTCGCGTCGCGCCTGCGCGCTCCACAGTGTCCGGATGTGCTCCGAATTGTGAGCACGGCCTCCGCCTCATCGAGACCTAGCATTGTGTGTCTCGGCGGGCCTCGATAATGCTTTAATGGAGGTAACGGCCCTAAACATCTTAAAAGTACTTGTAGTTATGTGAATAGTTGCATGTTTAGGGACCTTTGTGCAATTTAGCTGCTATGGGCAGCGTGTTCACGCTACGCGTGACCTGTGGACTGATTGTCCAAGGTCCGCTGTCCTTCGTTTGTCCGAAAGTGGGTTTTCGGAGCGTTTCCCGACGAAATCCGTCGGCGAAACGTGGTTTTCGGCTCGGAAATCTCCGACGAAATGTGTGTGACTTGTGGGCTGCCGCTGAGCCTTGTTGGCTGGTC
Source organism: Puya raimondii (assembly GCA_016920855.1). NCBI lineage: Eukaryota > Viridiplantae > Streptophyta > Magnoliopsida > Poales > Bromeliaceae > Puya > Puya raimondii. Next base: position 207,375,690 of record JABWPP010000050.1, on the reverse strand, counting down.
TTGGGGACTGTCTCGAGTGTTCGGAGACGTCCGGTGAGCGACGGTGGGTTCCGGTGTCGAAATTGACGCTTCCGGGAACCCGGATCGGAAAGATTATCCGACGATAATCATTTAACTGTGGAACCTAGTGTTTGCTGCCGGGTGTTTCGGAGCAGCGGTTGACTCGTGGAGCGAGTCGGTACCTTTCGGGACTTCTCGTGGGTCCCGAGGACGCCCCGATACAGTTTCAGGATTTTTCGGCGATTTACGGAGATCGGTTTGGGAAACCGAGTCTCGGGATTGTGGGATGTGTGCATGAGTCATGTATTGAGTCAGGTGAGATTTGTCCTTGACTCGGTGGGCCTATTGTAGGTCCGGTCGATTTGCGGAGCGTCCCGGATTCCGACGCGGTTGTTTAGAGGTGGGTACTTTGATTCGAGGTTGACCTTGTGGTGTATGCTCGGTGACGTCCTCTCCACTCTCTTTTATATTCCTTGCATATTCTACTTGTGAGCTTAGCACCCATTGACCTTTATGATTATTGCTCTACTTGTTTATATTCCAGTATTTATTATCATGATCTAGAAGTAGAGCGGTTTGACTAGTGTGACATATTCAGTTGGTTCTGTGTTCCTTATGACTGGATGACCCATGTGGTCGGGTTGCCCTGCGGGGTAGGATTGTTGGTTTGTTGACGACAGATGGTTATTGATCATATTCGCATTGATCGCCACGGCTTATGCGCATCTTCACGTACACCAGCGGTTTGGCCACCGCAAGAGGGTGTACTTTTCCGGAAAAGTGGTCGGTCGCCGACCCGTGGACCCGGTGGTGGTTTTCGCCATGGACGTATGCCAGGGAGAGCCTTATGTGGCATTGCCTGAGGTCTTTAGACCGACACGGCGGTTGGATTGGGTATATTTGAGCCATTCTTCCATTGATGCATTATTTATACAGTAGCTGTAGTTTATTTACCTGCTCCTCCACTTACTTGCATAGCTACTGTATTACTCTACTTCTTTCTGTTTCTTGTCTGCCAGTGCAGTACCCACTGGGAGGGGGAGACATGTGTACATGTTCTCACCCCCATTATCATTTACAGGTGACTTGGGAGGAGAGGGTTGGGACGGTGCGCGAGGCACGACGGGCGAGTGACTCTTGGAGCCCGACTAGCTAGTGGTCTAGTTCTCCTACCCTCTTATTACTTGCATTAGACTTTGTGGTTCAGTGGAGTTGGATTTTTGGAACTTGATTTCGTATGATTACTGTAATAAGTAACTTGACATGGTTTTATGTGGATTTTTGGAAAATGATGTCTCCTACCCATCGAGGTAGCTGTTTTCAAAAAGAAAAGGTTTTCACGCATTAAGATTCTTAGTGTTTCAAATTTGAGGTTCCTGTGTGGGGAACGTTTCAACTGATAGATGTAATTATTTATGTATCGTAATTATGAATGGTTGTGAGTGGATGGAAATGTTTGTATATTGTATATTGTGCGACGCCGTGCAAATACAGGGGAGACTCTGTCCGTTTGTCACGGAGAATCTCTGTATTTGTGGCGGGTCTGTTGCACGTCCTTGGGTCAAGATTTATAAAAAAAAAAAAAAAAAAAGGGCACTTTTCGCTGAACTCTGAATTTTCAAAACAACCCGATAATTTTGGCTTATAGAAAGGGACCCCGGGGCGTGACACCGTGTGGACAGAGGGACCTGTATTTGTGGCGGGTCTGTACGTTGCTCGGGCTAGGCGTTAAAAAAAAAGAATTGGTACGCTTTCCGCATCTAAAACTAGCCCGGGGCGTGACACTAGTGGAGAACCCAGTAGCTGCTAGTTTTTGAGAGCATACTATACATATTAGACTGATAATGCCAGCTGTGTTGTAGTTTTATTTTCAGTTATCTGGGAGATGGGTCCTGTATATTTTCATTTGATGTATGTATAGTATAGCTTTATATTTAGTCTATTTATTAGCTCTGATACATGTTAGTTGTGGACTCTAATTCTTGTTTCTATAGGTATTTTACGCTTAGAGTGTGTGGGGCTTCCAGTACGTACGGCGGGTCTGTTGACGTGCTCCTGTTTCTGCCATAACCGGAGGCGTGATAATCAATTTGTCCTAAACTCTCTATTTTCGCTCTCTAGAGTTTGCAAATTGGTTTCAACTATTCCGAAATCCTCGAAATCCATCACGAACACGATCACATTCGTTTCTTGACTGTACTTTTTCTAATTTGGCCAAAATTTAGTATGGTATACTGGAATTCAGTATATTGCATGTAGACACCTTGTGTGTACGGGGGTGTCCTTGTGCACATGAGGATCTGTGCACGTGCCCGGGTAGACTTCCTCTGGGCCCCTGGTGTGGCACCCCTAGGATTTGAAAAATAGTCCTATATATAGGATATAATAGGGCTAAACCTCTTAATCCGGCTATAGCATTCTGGACGGTGGCTACGCCCAAGAGATTAAGAGGGTTAAGTGTGCTAGAACTTGAGTAGTTCTAGGATGGGTGACCCTTTGGGAAGTGGGACGTTATAGTTGGTATCACAGCCAATCACCAGTCGGAAGTGTGAGATAAATCTCGATTGAGCCGGGGTCTAAATGACAAGCTAAACCAAGGTCTGGAAATGATAGATTAAGCTGGGGTCTGAATGACAAGGCTGGAATTGTGAGATGAGTCTTGATTGAGCCGGGATCTGAATGACAGGCTAAACCAGGGTCTGAAAATGACAGTTTAAGCCAAGGTTTGAATGACAAGGCTAGCGAGACGAGTTTCACATCGTCTGGTGCTTATAAGTGTGCTTTAGCTTAACAAGAACGTCAGAGCTTAAAGGAGGGAGGAAAGTGACACCCCCAGTGTAGCACACTAGACTTTTGCAAATTACGGAGTCTTAGTAAAGTCTTAGGATTACAGATGACATCTGTCACTAGGGAGGCCGTTAGTGAGTCCTTAACAGTGTCGGGATTGCCCAAAAAGCACATGGCTGATGGAGAGCCTGAGGGAGCGATCAAGAGAACGAGGGAGAGGGATTGCCCAAAAGCTATGGTTGCACCAGTCTTATGCATTGGTGACCGGTGGCCAGACGAGGTAGGATGGGTGTATAAGGGAGAGAAGGAGCGAGACGTAGAGAAGGGATCGGAGGGAGGGAAAGGGGGAGAGAAAGAGATAGATTGTGTGAGAGAGAAAGGGGAATCAGATTAAGGATCCGGTTGGGGTATGATGTCTAGGGTTCCCCAACGTGGATTTCACGTTGATCCCTACTTGGGTCACGACATTTGCGGGTGGCCCTTCGAGCCCCATGCTCCCTATAGATACATCCCTTTCTCGCAAAGAAAATCATGCAAAACTTCTTTAACAGATTGAAATTAGCCTGCAGCCAAAAGCTGCGCGCGAAGGGTCGACTTCTGGTATTCATAACTTTGTGCTCAAAAATTCAATTTTGGCAAAACTTAGCTACTGCGCTCATCTCTGAGTATACTTGCATGTTGGAACTTTTGTTTTAAAAAATTTTAGAAAAATATATGAAATGATAACTTGATCGTGAGGTGATCTGTTTTCCAAATTTTCTTAATTCTACTGAAAAATTTCAAAAACTTCTTAATGTAGTAGGTAATAGTTACACCTTACAAATATGCGTCAACGAGCACTAGAGACCCTCAAATGACTTAGAGAATCAAGTTCACTGAAAAAGACTTACTTTTATTAAAATAAAAAGAAAAATTGAAGTCTTTCAATTATTACAACTATTCTGTATTTTATAAGTATTTTCACTCTCTAGACTATGCTATATATATTTTTTAAAGGCATCGCTCAACTATCCTTTTTTTTTGTTTCAATTCCTACACTCTAAGTAAGAGATTTATAATTTTATAGGTAAGTTATTAACAAATACTAGTTAAAAATGGGAGTATATATTTAGCTTAATTCAACATTAAAAAAATACATAAAAATAATAAAAAAATAAAAATAACTTGGTAGAAGCTTTTAATGAGTCTATCATAGAGATTTATTTTATATCTTTTATACTATTTAACTAGCGTCTTTTAATAAAACTAGTTTAGTGACCCGCGCGATGCGGCGGTAGATATATTATATTCTTTTAAAATTTATTATATAAGTTATTTTGTAGAGAGTAGAACACATTTATTTTAAAAAGTTTAGTAATTTTAAAGTATATTGAAAAGTATGAAGAATTTTTTTTTGAATATTCTAATTTTTAACATTGAAGCATCCCGATAGGTATTAAATCACATCTATTTTCGAGAACTTTATATAAATGTCTTATTATATAGGTAGTGACGTGTAGGTTTAATAAAAAATAATAGAAAATATATTTAGCAAACAAATTCCAACATATCCATTATATTTCGCTAAGTATAGCGTTAGGCTGCGTAGTAATTAATCATTTCAAAAATTCTAAATTCTAATATAAACAAATCCATCAAAATTTTCAACACAATCAAATCATTATATAATGGAGACAATATGATTTGTAAACAAAAATAAACATAAAAATTTATAACATATTAACCAAAATAATGAAAACAAATATTAAAAATATATAGAAATTCTAAAAAAAATTATCTCAAATTGGAAGTGTCAAATCCCACGTAATTTAAAATATACTATACAGTAGAAAAATCTAAGTAAACAAACAAAGCATCAAATTCAAATCAAAGAAGAATCTGTCAAATATGGTTAATCGTTGCAGGCAGATGCGGACAATTTTCTTGAGACAAAATAAATAGTATTTAGTATATCATTTCTTATTCATCCAAAATGAGTATGAGTGCAACCCTTTATATAGACTTTAAAATGACCTTTCATATTCTAAGATGACTTTTCATTTTCTTCTATTAATATATATGATATAGACTCTAAAATGACCTTTCATATTCTAAGATAACTTTTAATTTCATTCTATTAATATATATGACTCTTCATATTCCAAACTTTTTAAATAAAAAAAATTAATTAATTAAAAGAAATAAAAAAATTAATGGGACCCATACCCCCAAATTAAGGGGGTTGTGCCACGTCAGCTTAAGAATATGAGAATTCATAGGTTTACTAGTGCAGGACCCGTGCGATGCGGCGGATAGAAATTCTTTAGTGAAAATTTACAGATTAAATAAATAAATAAAAACATAACGAAAAAAAGAAGAATATAACCACATGTGATTGGATTTAATAGAATGAAAAATCCAGTAAAAGCTTTTAGAATAAAATTACAACCCAATGGAGAACAATAAAAGAAAACGGAAAAAAAGAACTACAGAAGGAAAAAATTATTATACAGATATCCTGGAGAACTATTTGGAATATTATGAGGGAAAGATAACAAATAATAAAAAGCAAACTGAAGAGGCTCAATTCACATTTAGCTAATCATATAAAGAGATTCATCAATCCTATCATCTTTTCTAACTAAAATCTATATTCTTCTTAAAAGACAATGATCATTGCATTTGCCAATAGGCATGAAAGTTGTTATCACAGAATTAGTACAAAATGCAAAGAAAACTGAAGAAAAAGTATGAAGGAATATATAACAGCCAGGCAAAAAAAATTTGAAGTACCAATAATTAGTTTCAACTACCGCTAAATTATGAAGGCCCAATTTTCATACATCTATGAGCCAACAACCTATATACTATGTTTAGTATGTTGATGCAACATGACAACTTAATCATTTTACTTGATAATTTGACTCTGTCAGTTATTGTGTAACTCAAATAACTTATTTATGAATAGTAATATAGAATTGATTTGACTTCAGCAACAAAGAAAAGAAACTCTAAGAAAAAAATTCTTAGAAGTTATAGCTTCCACCCACAAATAAGATCAAAATAATAATCGCTTCTCTCTTAAGTTTGTTAGAAATTAATACATTAAAGAGAACAGTAATTTGACAAAAATTCAAAAGAAAACTGACATTTAAATATGTTGTCATTTGCACCAAAAAAAAATCTATTACTAAGGGTAATATGCTTACACAAAGTCCAGTTAGCAAAAGCTATAAAAAATACTTATTATCAAAAGCCTAGTGTTATCAAAACAAATACTCAAATTGGTAAAAAGTAGTAAAGATGTAACCACAGACTGACTCGCCTTTAATATTTGAATGCAGTGAAGATTAAATCATAAATCAGAACCCACAAAAGATCAAGAAAATAGAGGTAAATAAATTGTAAAAAATACTTGTTGTCAAAAGGCCCAAGTGGTGATTAGAACACCATGTGACAATAGTAGGCAAGCATGAAAAGACAACAGTAGCGGAAAAAAAAAATGTAACATCTATAACTCTATATTAAACCTCGATTTCTTATCCAACGTGGCACAACCTCCGTCATTAGCGAGACCTCCTTGATTTGGAACGTGGGCCCCACCAATCTCTCCCTTCCCTTCTTTTTTTCATTTTTTTTTCCTCCTGCCAAACGAAGGGAGTTTCGCCCCCTGGGATTCCACAACTAATCCAACGTCCTTCATTAAACCTCCTTGATTGGAACGTGGGCCCACCAATCACTCCCTTTCGTTTTTTTCCCACCTCTGCTCCCTTCCCTTTTTTTCCCCTATGCCGCACGAAGGGAGTTCCGCCCCCTCGCATTCCACAACGATTTTCTCTCTCTGAAAACTGCGGCTCTTTTTTTTCCCAGGATGGTTTTCTTGCCTCTTTCTCTTCCCCTCTCTCCCTTAGCTACTTTGCCTCTACTTTTGGACGAGAGGTGATGATGGTCGGAAAACCCTAATCTCTTATTCCTAGATCTCCTGGTTTAGCAATGGAGAGATCCACATGGCTATGAGATGTATGTTGCTGAGCCTCTGATTCTCGGAATTAAGGGTGTACGAGAGGTATGTGGCTTCTTTGGTGTTCTTTGTCGGCTTTCCCTAAATTTGAGGCGGTTTTATTAGGGTGAGATTATTATATTTTAAATTTATTCTACTTAAAATATTATATCTATTGAATTATATATAAAGATAGAATCTGCAGTCTATTAAATCATAAAATATTGTAATTAAACTGAGTTGCTTAAAAGTTTTTTTTTTTTTACCGCTCATTTACTAATAAGGATATGAGAACTAGGTCGGAACAATATTATCTCCCAAAATAGGCATCATGTGTAGCCATATATTTCTCTACCATAAATCCATGGGTATTTGGATTTGAAATATAAATGAAAGCGCAGTATGTACATTTACAAGTTAATTGAGTTATTCAAAAGTCGAAACTTTAAGGTCGAACGATGTAAATGGAAAGTAGAAGTTTGAGATTAACAGTGCAATTTACCTCTTTGTCTTTCTACTACCCACAACTCCCATGCGATCATCGGCGGAGATGGAGGTGGTGCAATCGAGCATCCTTATCATCCTTACAGCAACGCTCGCGATCGTTGTAGACTTACGAATAGCACTCTTAAAGAATCAACTTTTGTAGGAATTGCTTTGAATCATAGAGGGTACAACAATTTTATTGGAACATATGCTGCTACAGGAAGGTATGTATATCTCTAAATTGCTTTAATATTCTCTGCTATGTATTCTTCATGTTTTCCATATGGGATTAATTTATTTGATATCATTGATTTTCCTAAATTATCTCTTTACATGATTGGAATATGGTTGATTGAAGAATATATTTGGTTTCGTGTAACAATGCTTTGATAAAAATCTCTATACTTTGCATATTTATCAGAATGCTGGTGAATAGCATTTTAGTCCATAAATAAAAATTTCAAGGCGAAATTCAAAAACAAAAAGAAGATCAAAGATACACAAAAAAAGGGACTATTTTTCCAACAACCTAAACTAGCTAGGCATTGAAGTTGCTGCATAACATTCTCGAGCTGCTTCATAAGATTGAAAATATTTGAATTTAAGTGGTTTGTTTATTTGAAGTACTATGGTCAGTTTTCTTTTCATTGTTTATATGCAGTCTGCTTATAAAATTAAAGAACACTCTGATTACTATATAGTTTTGCTTTGTTGCTTTTACTTTGCTTCATATTTTTTGCCTTAGCTTTACAGGTTGTTGTAGGAAGCTTCCATTAATACTTCAGGCATGTGCAGCTTTATGGAATGTCTCTTTTGATATCTCTTATACTGGGCTTTTGAATAAAAAGCTTCTCTTCAACTACTCCATACACTGTGAGTTTAACGATGAAATTGTAATATTTAACAATGAATTTATTTGCTTTCTAACTATCTCTTTTTTTCATAGCAATATAGCTTAGAAGAGCAGCATTTAATGATGAATTTTTGTATTTTACATCTTGCTAAGTTTTTGGACTTTTTCTACAGGCCATGATGGGCCCACTCTACAACTTAGATCTTTTTTCCTAATTATAGATGCATAGAGTTTTTAGTGTTGATTTAAGATTTGGCTTAGGATTCTGATGATTTGTTTATTCTAAGTCCTTTTTGAATGTTATTGTGATGGCTAGGCTAATTTTGAATGATCTGCTCTTTAGCAGATGACCAATTGTAGCCATTTCTTAGTCCAACAGAGGTGGTTAATATTAACCATATTAATTGTATTTCTCTCTATATAGGTTGGGTTCAATATATTTAGGTCTTTTTTTTCTTTTTTGTGAGAATTTTTCTATTGGCATGTTCTAGCCAGGGAATCACATTTGCTTTCTAGGTTCTTTGCAAACTTTAAATATCTCATATCTGATATATGGCCAGATCTGAGCCGTATCATATTTCATTCTTTTTTCCTTTTTGGAAAAAATCCTTTTGCTCTTTCATGTGTGCTTTAACTATTTTCTCTTCTTAATCTTTATGATGATGTGGGAGAAGATTTTTTAAATTTCATAACTTACTTGAGGATTAATACCACTTTGTGGAAAAGAAAGTATTAATCTCCCCTTCTCCACATGCCTCTGAATTTTCGGCGACTTTCTTTTGCAATTTGATGGTGCTATAATTTAATTTTGCTGGTTTGGTATTAGTTTAATGAATATACTAGGTTGACAATGTGATCTAGAAATATATTACGAGCACATTCATGGAATTGATATACAAATTTGGTTTTAGCCCTCTTCCTTTTCTTTCTTTGGCTTTTTTTTAATACTACTTTGAATCAAATGGGGCACAACAATTTTAGGGAACATATGAAATTACGGAAAGGTATGTATATCTCTAAATTAGTTTAATATCCTTGCTATATATTCTTCGTGTTTTTCTATGTTGGATTTAATTAATTTGTTATTATTACTTTTTCGTAATTTATCTCTACATCACTGGAATATGGTTGATTGAAGTACGATTTATTTTTTCACCCTCTTTCATGAGTTGTTGCCATAATTTTACTTATACTTTAATAATCAATGCAACTTTTTTCATGAAAGCAAGTTTCTTCTAAACTTGAAAAAAAAAAAAAAAAACTAGGCCATTTGCATATACTTTCTACTATTTTTGGTCAAAGGTATTTTAGCTCATAAATGATATGATGAAAGAAGTATAGTATCTGACAAACTCCAGCGAACTTATAATGATAAAATACCTTTTCATATGAAACTATGTACCTAACATGAATAATAAATTTACTATTATTCTCGAGGACATATCTCCTTTCTAAACATTAGGTAGCAACTGTTAACCATTTTTTCGTTCTAGAATGCATATACCAAAATTGGTTATGGTACTGTTGTCGTCGCTGTGGAGAAGAAATCAATAGTGAGGCACGAAAGATAGGTTGATATAGGTGAGGGATTGATATTTAGTAACAATCCCTTTATGACTTCCTTCTCTTCATGATTGGTATTTAATAATAGCACAGTGCTTGGTATCTAAGTTTATTTATAATTAATTTATTAGTGTTTATTTTTTTTAAAAATTTGTCAATTATTGTTGAATGTTGATTATCATATTATTTGGCGTAGTTATTGTATAGATTGTCCAATGCTTTGTTTCTTTGCATTTGTAGCATTTTTTGATCCTCAATGCACTTAGGATATGTTTGGTTCGCGATTGGAATATAAATGGAAAATAGAATTGGATTGCTTTGGAATGGGAAATGAATGACAAATCATTCAAAGACGTTTGGTTCATTATTGAAATGGGTATCGGAATGAAAATCTAAACTCTTTGAGAGGGTGTTTTGATTAAGAGAGAGGAAAGTGATGAAAGGAGAGGATGAGAGGTGTTGGTAAAAGACTATTTAGAGTAGTTTGCTTTAAAATGGACCAATCCGATATTCAAAGCCGGATTGGCCATAAATGAATTTAGTCATTCCTATTTAGAGTTGGAATCCGATTCTTTTAAAACAAATAACAACCATTGGAATCAATGAATTCCATACCGATTTCATGGACTAAAATAGGTGAACCAAACATGCCCTTAGTGTGCTGTCATGTAGACTGAACCTTTACATTGGAGAAGTTTCGATTTTTTTCATTTACTTGAAATTGCCTTTTTTGTTGAGGCTGGTGGCAATTTATGACGTGTGATTTTCACCAATGCTAATATACTTAGATTTTTAAGAAATATTTGAATCATTGTGTCTCTTATTATATATTTATAGAAAAATATAGTCCTTCATATTTTTTTATTTATATTTAGTATGCAAATTGTGATTCATAATTTTATCATAGTTTTATTTTTTTTTGTTTATATTATTCCTAATTTGAACATATGTCTTTCTATTCTTCAGCCTTCCTATTCTTCAGTTTATATTGTGAAGACAACAACAATAGCAACAGAGCAGGTGCACAAAGAGAACAAAAGATGGACAATTAAAGGAGGCAACAGATCAGCACAAGTTTTACTCTATTAGTATACTTATTTTCCTTCTTTGCTACTGCTGTTGTTGTTTATGGCTCTATCTTTTTTCTCTTATTTACTTTACTACTATTTTTGCTGTTGCTACTCTTTTATCCTTATTACATTATTGCTATAAATGTAATTTATTCTTCTCTTAGTTTAGTCTTTATTTTTTTTTATTCTTATACTTTTACTGATGCTGTTTATTCTTTATCAGCCTTTTTTTTTGTTTTTATTCTTCTCTTATTCTTCAGCTTCTTTTATTCTTCTTATGTTTTTTACAGTTTTTTCTCTCTCCGTCTTCTTTCATTCATTCACTACCATGAAATTGACCCGCCGCATCGCGCGGGCATCTTCACTAGTAGTTAATTATTTAACAAAGGTTTAGAATGGAATATCCAAATTGATAGAAAGCAATAAAGCAACTGGGCAATTAGAAGCCCAACACCAATGCAAGAAACAACCCAACAGTGACTCAAAGGCGGGAAAAAAAAAGTTCAATAATGTCATAAGGAAAGCATGCCAATTATGCTACTAAAAGTTTAAAGGCACACGGGAAGTAAAAAAACGTATGTAGAGCTCATAGAAAACCAAATATACAGAAAAAATATTATGTAAAATATATTGGTTTCTAAAGCCCCTACGACACTCGTCATCAAGGCACGCATCACCACAAAGGCACAAACGGGCGGAGAAGAGCATGTAACTATAAAAAGCTATAGAACAATTAGGCAATTGAGGCCTTAATTCCTATACAGCCTAAACCATGGCTCAAAATACACATATAATCAAAAGCTTCGCTCACCATCGTGGAGCTCATCATGGGGCGAAACACTGAACAATTACAAATCTCACTCTATTAATAGTGTCACGCCCCGCCGGCCCTTTAACACCAACTAGGTGGAAAGGATAACCGCACGGGCGCATGCCCCAGACCCGCCGAACGGATAGAGTCCTTTCTACCCGCCCAAGGCGTCACAACACAAGCTTATCCACGATGTTCCAACTAGGAACGGAGTACAAGAGTTGCACAAGGAAAGCATCAACATAAAGAAGTTCTACTTCTATTACATCACAAGGCACAATATACATGTCCAAATTTTTCTTTTCTTTCACTTTCATTCCATATATCATGTTCCAAAATAGGGGTACAACTCTATGCATCACCAAAATGGAAGGGCCGCTATCTAAAGAGCCAAACCCTTGCCTCGCTCCGCCGCCTCACTCGCGGAAGGACCTGGAAAATGGGGGGGTGAGAACTATAAACATAGTTCCCAGTGGGTAAGGCCACCCAAGAGAGAAGCTCGACCCACCAGGTCCAAAGAAACACCACATGCATAAGTTAGATCATATATAACTATGCAACAATTATTTACATGCTTAGTAAATAAACATAAAGGATGCAACCAAATGAAATATAATCTATCATTCTCTCCTAGGTTCATCCTATGTCTCACAATGACCAAGTGCTTTTACTTGTCGTTTACTTATGGTTTCGGAATCGCCGTCTCACCATATTTGTTCCAACATTCAAGGAGTGAGCTTGTCACCTCCTAGTTCGAGTAGCGAAATCGTCGCATACTCGGGATAGCGAAATCGTCGCATACCCCGTCTCAACACCGCCATCATATGGCATGGTAGCGAAATCGTCGCATACCCGGGATAGCAAAATCGTCGCACATCCCCCTCGACACCGCCTACACGTGGCGCGGTAGCGAAATCGTCGCATACCCGGGATCGCGAAATCGTCGCCTATCCCATGTCGGCACCGCCAACTCGTGGCATGGTAGCGAAATCGTCGCATACCCGGGATAGCAAAATCGTCGCACATCCCATTCTTTACATTACTTGCCAACCTAAATCTCATGATCTTAGGTTCAAGTCACTAAGTCTCGCCTATGTTTGATAACACTAGGCTTACTTACTCATTGCCAACCTAGGTTCCATGACTCTAGGTTCCAATCACATGTCCAACCTATGTTCAATGACACTAGGTTTCAATCTCACATGTTCAACCTATGTTCAATGACACTAGGTTTAAATCTCACACGTTCAACCTATGTTCGATAACACTAGGTTTAAATCTCACATGCAACCATACAACAAGTATAAATAATTGAATTGTACTTGAAATATCCATCATGCAATAGGAGTTCATTGTTCTACCTATCATGATTTTACCTTTGCTAACATGCAAAATGCTAGGGTTCTCAACACATACCATTTTATTTTTAAATGGATAATTACCCTAGACATGGAAGTGACCTAATCACTTCGGTAAACACAAACCCACCTCAAGAGCTTTCAAATCCTTGTATTATTCAAGCTCCTAAGTGTCCAAGCTTAGAGTTCTTGCTTCAACCCAAGCTTCTACAAGAAAAATGGTTCGTTACTCATTACGAACCCTAAATCCATCTCAATATGGGAAATCAAGTGTTCTAACATGATTTCCTATGCCTCAATTGCAATTATCGAAGGTCCAAATATTTTTAGAACCTCACATTGCAAAAGCCCTCATTCTACCTAGGGTTTGCATGCATGCAAGCCAAACCCTAGATTTCATGGCCAAACACCCACCATTTGTGGTTTAGGTTGCCAAGGGTTCCCAAAAACCTCATTTCAAAGGATTAAATCCAAGGTTTGAACCCAAAACGTGAGGTACTAACCTTAATCACGAAATCCCCAAGCTTCTTCTTGCACCAAGAAGCTTCTTTTCTCCTTTGGAAGCCTTTTCCAAGATCAATCCACCACTTCTCCAAGCTTTTGGAGAGATCTCTAGAGAGAGAAAGTGAGAGGAGAGGGAGAGAGAGTAGTGGGGAAGAAGAACCCTGTGAAAGGGGAGTGTTCCCAGCCTCTCAAATACCCCCACGTATGTGAAAAGACCAAAATGCCCCTCTCCACACACAACACAACACTCAGCCCACTCTGGGCATTGTATACCGGTATGCCCATTTGCATACCGGTATACGGGTGTTTATTCCGGTATACCTCAGGGATTCCGCAGAACCCGAGAGTTAGGTTCACTGTTTCGACCAACGTATACCGGTATACCATTTCACATACCGGTATACCCCGAAGAATTCCGCAAACCCGAGAGCTAGGTTTCTCGGTTTCAACACGGCATTCCGGTATACCATTTCACATACCGGTATACCAAGCTCCAATTCCGGTATTGGAGTTCACATACCGGAATCCAGTGCAGACTTTACCAATTCTGCAGTTTTAACTTATCGAAGTCCGTTTTCACGCCTCTTTTGCGCCGAAAACACTTCGCACAAGTCCCGAACTTGGCCAAAGCCTCACATATAGCCTCTTATGCCATTTTCTCACTAGAACTCTACAATTTGTAGAAGTTCAGTACGATGCACTGAAATTCAGTGTACTACATTCCACCCCCCTTAAAGAGAGTTTCGGTCGCGAAACTAAAATCATACCTCAGCTGGACTCAGCGAAGAGGTAAGGAAACCGCTCTTTCATCGAGCTTTCCAATTCCCATGTAGCCTCGCGCTCACCGTGATTCGTCCATTGTACCTTTACATAAGGAATTTCACGGTTCCTCAAACTTTTCACCTCGCGATCCATGATACACAAGGGAAACTCCTCATAAGTCATATCCTCATGGAGCTCTATAGGCACATACTCGAGGACGTGCGCCGGATCGTACACATACTTGCGGAGGGTCGATACATGAAACACATTGTGTATCCCCGCAAGTTTCGGCGGCAAGGCTAGCCGATATGCCACGGATCCCACACGTTCCAAAACCTCATAAGGTCCAATGTAACGGGGACTCAACTTACCCCGCACACCAAATCGCTTCACCCCTCTCATGGGTGAGACCTTCAAGAAGACGCGGTCTCCTACCGCGAACTCCAAATCTCGTCGACGTCGATCCGCATAACTCTTTTGTCTAGATTGCGCCGTCGATAAGCGTTCGCGTGCCAAGCGGACCTTTTCCTCCGCTTCACGCAACACGTCCGGTCCTAAGACCCTTCTCTCGCCTACTTCACTCCAATGAATAGGAGAGCGGCATTTTCTTCCATACAAAATCTCAAAAGGTGCCATACCGATGCTAGCTTGATAGCTATTATTGTAAGCAAATTCAGCCATCGGCAAATGAGTAGGCCACGCTCCTTTGAAGTCCAACACACACGCTCGTAGCATATCCTCCAAAATCTGAATTGTCCTTTCCGATTGACCGTCAGTCTGAGGATGAAATGCTGAACTAAAATCGAGCCGTGTACCCAAAGCTTCTTGCAAGCTTTTCCAAAAATGCGATGTGAAACGGGGATCTCGATCTGAAACAATCGAGGTCGGAACCCCGTGCAACCGCACAATCTCGTCCAGGTAGACTTGGGCTAACTTGTCTCCCGACCAAGTGGTGTGGATTGGCAAAAAGTGTGCCGACTTTGACAAACGATCCACCACCACCCATATCGCATCGTGGCCACCTAGCGATCGAGGTAAGCCCACAACAAAATCCATAACGATATTTTCCCACTTCCAAACTGGAATGGGCAATCCTTACAATTTTCCTGCCGGAAAGCGACGCTCGGCCTTTACTTGTTGGCATACTAAGCATTGCGCCACAAAGCGTCCCACATCAAGTTTCATCCCCGGCCACCAATAATGCACTTTGAGGTCCTTATACATTTTGGTGCCGCCCGGGTGAATCGCATAGGGAGAAGTGTGAGCTTCTTTCAAGATTTCCCTACGAATGTCCTCAACTTTCGGCACGCACAATCGATTTCGAAATCGAATTGCGCCCATCGAATCTACATGATAATCATCGGCGCGCCCGCTCTCGATAGTACCCCGCACCTTTTGGAGCTCCGGATCACCGGATTGCTTTTCCTTTATTTGCTCCAACAAGGTCGGCCACACCTCGAGACTCATAAGTTTAGCGGGGACGCCCGGGGCCACGACTTCCAAGTCAAACCGGCCCATTTCCTTGATTAACGGCATTTGTCCCGTCATCTCAATCGCGAAGTTCTCCACGAATTTCCTACTGAGCGCATCGGCCACCACATTGGCTCTACCGGGGTGGTACAAGATGGTCAAGTCGTAATCTTTTATCAACTCCAACCACCTCCGCTGCCTCAAGTTCAACTCCTTCTGAGTGAATAAATACTTTAAACTTTTGTGATCCGTGTAAACCTCACAATGCTCCCCGTATAAGTAGTGTCTCCACAACTTAAGTGCGAAGACCACCGCCGCAAGCTCTAAGTCGTGGGTGGGATAATTCTGCTCATAGCTCTTCAGCTGTCGAGAGGCGTATGCTATTACTTGTCCTCTCTGCATAAGCACACACCCAAGACCACGACGTGATGCATCACTATACACCACATAACCCTCCCCCGCAATCGGCAAGGCGAGTACCGGAGCCGAAGTCAACCTTTCCTTTAGCTCCTTAAAGCTTTGGTCGCATTCCTCGCTCCAAATATATTTGGCTCCCTTGCGGGTAAGACGCGTTAGTGGACCGGAGATTTTTGAAAATCCCTCCACGAACCGCCGATAGTACCCCGCAAGACCCAAAAAGCTTCGTACTTCCGTGACATTGGTCGGGCGAGGCCAATCCTTGACTGCCTCTACTTTCATAGGGTCCACAGCTACTCCTCCTGCGGAAATTACGTGACCCAAGAAAGCGACCTCACGGATCCAAAATTCGCACTTTTTCAATTTGGCGAACAACTTGTTCTCTCGAAGAACTTGAAGCACAATCCTTAGGTGCTCCCTATGTTCCTCTTCACTCCGAGAGTAGACAAGAATATCATCTATGAACACAACCACAAATTGATCCAATAGTGGTTTGAACACACGGTTCATTAAATCCATGAACGCTGCCGGGGCATTGGTAAGCCCAAAAGGCATAACCGTAAATTCATAATGTCCATACCGCGTCCTAAACGCGGTCTTATGCACATCCTCCGGTTTGATCTTCAATTGGTGATAACCGGATTGCAAATCAATCTTTGAGTACACCCGAGACCCTTGCAACTGATCGAACAAGTCATCAATTCGGGGTAACGGGTACTTATTCTTGACGGTCACTTTGTTCAACTCGCGGTAATCCACACACAACCGCAGCGAACCGTCTTTTTTCCTCACAAATAGAACAGGGGCTCCCCAAGGTGACACACTTGGCTTTACGAAACCCTTGTCCATCAAATCTTGCAATTGTGCTTGCAATTGTGCTTTCAATTCCTTCAGTTCCGCGGGTGCCATCCTGTACGGGGCCTTAGAGATCGGCGCCGTACCCGGGAGCAAATCGACCACAAATTCTATTTCCCGGTCCGGTGGCATTCCGGGCAACTCCGCCGGAAACACATCCGGAAACTCTTGGACTATAGGAATGTCCTCAAGTCCCAACACTTCCTTTCGGTCATCCACTACCGTCGCCAAGTAGGCAATGCAACCACTAGCAATGAGCTTTCTTGCTTGCGACGTGGACACCATTGAAGCAAAGAGCGAACTCTTACACCCACGGTACACAAACTCTTTGTGCCCGGGTTCTTTAAACTTCACTATCCGGCTCTCACAATCGATAGTAGCATGATACTTAGAGAGCCAATCCATTCCTAGGATCAAATCATATTCGTTCATTCGATTTAATACCAGCAAATCGGCTGGCATGATCCAGTTTTCAACCCTCACGGGGCAATCTACACACGCGTGATGTACGCAAAAAGTGTGTTCAGGTACTTGCACCGTTCTCGCATGTGTGGCATCTATGATTTCTATTCCATGTGCAATAGCAAATGATCGAGCAATGAATGAATGCGATGCTCCAGTATCAAACAAAGCTCTACATCGAATGCCTTTAATTAACACAATACCTGCCACGACGTCCTCCTGGGTAGAAGGCTCCTCCACCTGAGAGGCGAATACCCGTCCACTGGGCGCTAGTCGCTGGCCCTCCAATGGTCTCGGCGGCTGTGCACGGCCTGCCGACATCGCCGCGGGTGGGATGCCCGCAAGCTGCCTCGGTGGCGCAAACGCCGACGCCGACGACGGTGCTCGGCTATCGTCCATCGGGCAATTGTACCGCATATGGCCCGGCTGTCCGCATTTGTAGCACCGGCCCTCACGATGGTCACATTGTTGAGGGCCGTGGGGGCCGCCACAAATCGGGCATTGGGTCGAGGGTCGGTTCCGTTGGGACCCTCGGGACTGATTTTGCGGCTGCGAGTGCTTCGGGGGCCGTTTAGAGTTAGATTGTCCCCCCGAGCCACCCGCCGGTCGCTTCTTTCCCTTCTCTTTATCTTTTTCTTTCTCCCACGATTCGCGCTCCTCGCGCGCACATGCATTCCCGTGCTCCACCCAAAGAGCACGGTCCAAGACCTCCGCAAAGGTCCTAAGTTTGAGGGCGTGCACCGCCCGAAAGATATCCGGTCGAAGTCCGCGCACGAAACAATCGACCTTGTCCAACTCTCCGCGGACAACGTGCGGTACGCAATTAATGATGTACGAGAACTCCCTCTCGTACTCGCGCACCGAGCGGTTCCCCTGCTTCAACTTGCGGAACCTTTCTTGAAGCTTCCTTTTCTCGCTATCGGGAAAATAGGTGGCGAACACCATACCCCGAAACTCTTCCCACGATGGTGACGGAAGGCTAGAGAGTCGATCGCGTCGAACCCCCTTCCACCACACCTTCGCCGACCGCTCTAGACAATGAACGGCGAGGTGCACCTTGTCCCTCTCCAAGGTATAAAGGTCCTCGAAGAGCGTCTCGATTGCGTCGATCCATGTCTCTACGTCCCACGGATCCACGTTCTCCCCGCTAAAGATAGGCGGGTTGAACTTCTTGAACCTCATGAGAGCCGCAAGTGTGCGCTCTCGCTCCGCATCCTCCATGTCGGAATCGGGTATAGGGGCACCCGACCCCTCGGCTACAACCGGTGGCGCAGGTGGCACCACGGCCGGCGCCGGTGTCACCTCCTCGGCCGGTGCCGAAGCAGAGGCCGGAGGTACTCCCGATCTCTCCTCCCTAGTCGCAGCCGTCTGCCGCGCCATCTCGTCTTGGAGCCTTTTAATTTGCTCCTCCTGTCGCTGCATGGCTTCGGCCTGTTGCCGAACCACGCCCATTAGCTCGGTCAACTCATTGCGAAGAGCCGAGTTCTCGCCCTCCCCGAGTTGTTCGGGAGCCGCGCCCGATCCTCCGGGCCCAGCCCTCTTAGGAGGCCGTCCACGTACCATTATCCTGAAAACACAATGACTTTGGTCATTTCATGACATTCAAGGTCATTCGCGATATTATATTTCACGAAAATAAGCGTGAACCCAATCTAGGCGAAAGTCACACAAGGGTCCTTATTCCCCTCACTTGGTTTTCATATTGTCGGCCGCCAACATGAACATACTTTGTGAAGAATAAGACACACCTCGAATCTACCTCTATTTCCAACTAGAGGCATAAGGACATAACCCAATCACTTATCTTTCGCCACATTAAAAATCTCGTCACTCACGAGCCTACACTCCTAGGGTCTTTTCCATCCTAGGGTTTCTTAGGTCAACCTAGACCGTTTCTACGCTCTGATACCACCTCAGTCTGTCACGCCCCGCCGACCCTTTAACACCAACTAGGTGGAAAGGATAACCGCACGGGCGCATGCCCCAGACCCGCCGAACGGATAGAGTCCTTTCTACCCGCCCAAGGCGTCACAACACAAGCTTATCCACGATGTTCCAACTAGGAACGGAGTACAAGAGTTGCACAAGGAAAGCATCAACATAAAGAAGTTCTACTTCTATTACATCACAAGGCACAATATACATGTCCAAATTTTTCTTTTCTTTCACTTTCATTCCATATATCATGTTCCAAAATAGGGGTACAACTCTATGCATCACCAAAATGGAAGGGCCGCTATCTAAAGAGCCAAACCCTTGCCTCGCTCCGCCGCCTCACTCGCGGAAGGACCTGGAAAATGGGGGGGTGAGAACTATAAACATAGTTCCCAGTGGGTAAGGCCACCCAAGAGAGAAGCTCGACCCACCAGGTCCAAAGAAACACCACATGCATAAGTTAGATCATATATATAAACTATGCAACAATTATTTACATGCTTAGTAAATAAACATAAAGGATGCAACCAAATGAAATATAATCTATCATTCTCTCCTAGGTTCATCCTATGTCTCACAATGACCAAGTGCTTTTACTTGTCGTTTACTTATGGTTTCGGAATCGCCGTCTCACCATATTTGTTCCAACATTCAAGGAGTGAGCTTGTCACCTCCTAGTTCGAGTAGCGAAATCGTCGCATACTCGGGATAGCGAAATCGTCGCATACCCCGTCTCAACACCGCCATCATATGGCATGGTAGCGAAATCGTCGCATACCCGGGATAGCAAAATCGTCGCACATCCCCCTCGACACCGCCTACACGTGGCGCGGGTAGCGAAATCGTCGCATACCCGGGATCGCGAAATCGTCGCCTATCCCATGTCGGCACCGCCAACTCGTGGCATGGTAGCGAAATCGTCGCATACCCGGGATAGCAAAATCGTCGCACATCCCATTCTTTACATTACTTGCCAACCTAAATCTCATGATCTTAGGTTCAAGTCACTAAGTCTCGCCTATGTTTGATAACACTAGGCTTACTTACTCATTGCCAACCTAGGTTCCATGACTCTAGGTTCCAATCACATGTCCAACCTATGTTCAATGACACTAGGTTTCAATCTCACATGTTCAACCTATGTTCAATGACACTAGGTTTAAATCTCACACGTTCCAACCTATGTTCGATAACACTAGGTTTAAATCTCACATGCAACCATACAACAAGTATAAATAATTGAATTGTACTTGAAATATCCATCATGCAATAGGAGTTCATTGTTCTACCTATCATGATTTTACCTTTGCTAACATGCAAAATGCTAGGGTTCTCAACACATACCATTTTATTTTTAAATGGATAATTACCCTAGACATGGAAGTGACCTAATCACTTCGGTAAACACAAACCCACCTCAAGAGCTTTCAAATCCTTGTATTATTCAAGCTCCTAAGTGTCCAAGCTTAGAGTTCTCTTGCTTCAACCCAAGCTTCTACAAGAAAAATGGTTCGTTACTCATTACGAACCCTAAATCCATCTCAATATGGGAAATCAAGTGTTCTAACATGATTTCCTATGCCTCAATTGCAATTATCGAAGGTCCAAATATTTTTAGAACCTCACATTGCAAAAGCCCTCATTCTACCTAGGGTTTGCATGCATGCAAGCCAAACCCTAGATTTCATGGCCAAACACCCACCATTTGTGGTTTAGGTTGCCAAGGGTTCCCAAAAACCTCATTTCAAAGGATTAAATCCAAGGTTTGAACCCAAAACGTGAGGTACTAACCTTAATCACGAAATCCCCAAGCTTCTTCTTGCACCAAGAAGCTTCTTTTCTCCTTTGGAAGCCTTTTCCAAGATCAATCCACCACTTCTCCAAGCTTTTGGAGAGATCTCTAGAGAGAGAAAGTGAGAGGAGAGGGAGAGGAGTAGTGGGGAAGAAGAACCCTGTGAAAGGGGAGTGTTCCCAGCCTCTCAAATACCCCCACGTATGTGAAAAGACCAAAATGCCCCTCTCCACACACAACACAACACTCAGCCCACTCTGGGCATTGTATACCGGTATGCCCATTTGCATACCGGTATACGGGTGTTTATTCCGGTATACCTCAGGGATTCCGCAGAACCCGAGAGTTAGGTTCACTGTTTCGACCAACGTATACCGGTATACCATTTCACATACCGGTATACCCCGAAGAATTCCGCAAACCCGAGAGCTAGGTTTCTCGGTTTCAACACGGCATTCCGGTATACCATTTCACATACCGGTATACCAAGCTCCAATTCCGGTATTGGAGTTCACATACCGGAATCCAGTGCAGACTTTACCAATTCTGCAGTTTTAACTTATCGAAGTCCGTTTTCACGCCTCTTTTGCGCCGAAAACACTTCGCACAAGTCCCGAACTTGGCCAAAGCCTCACATATAGCCTCTTATGCCATTTTCTCACTAGAACTCTACAATTTGTAGAAGTTCAGTACGATGCACTGAAATTCAGTGTACTACAAATAGTAAGATAGACATTAATGTATTTTTTGCTATTTTTTTTCGCTGCTTACTACAAAGCAAAAGGCAAGAAAAAAAAGCATGAACAAATCCAACAGCCACTTTAAAACTAAATGGTTCAAACACAACCTAGCAAAGAAATTATTAAAAGGCGATAATGTTGGAACATTAAAATTCTTCAAAAAAAAAAAACAAACTTGACACAGGAAGAATAAGCTAATAGCTATGGAGAAAAGCAAAAGTTGCTATATGAAAGGTGACTGACATATAGCTATAGGTTTCCCAGTCCCTTATTTCTATCACAACTAACTCTTCTTTTGTTTTCTTTGAACCACAATCTAAGATGAACACTTGGCTGAAAAAGAAATTTTAAAAAGCAAAACTAAATCTTAAAGTGAAACCAAGTACAAAAATAAAAGACAATGCAACAGCATAGTAAGAAAAAATAATATAAACAACAAACTAATGTAACTATATTGAAACAAGCATAGAAATATTGGGACTAAGTTGCAATATTGGGATTGTACAGGGACTATACATACATCTTGCCCTGATAAACAATGTTCAAGGAGATAATTGTTCAATTCCAGTGAGTTGCTATTAGAAACAATGTTATAAGACAACATACAGAAGGGCTCAGGGACTTAGGTGATGCTTTCAATCAAAACCGAGTGTTGGATATTCCATTACTATCATTACTTGATTCATCTCGATCATCCTTTTTTGCTTTGACTCTCTTGTCAATCACAATGTAGGCTCCATCCCTTACATTGAGAAAGGCAATATTTGCCAATGAAATAATGACAGTATGGACTCCCAAAGTAGTAATAAAGAATTAATAACCAATCAAATTTCTTGTTAAAGAATATAGCTAACTATAGAATGATACCGCGAGGATGCTTCCGAGAATTTGATCTAGCTAGCTCAATATGTAGTGTAGCTTGAAATCATTGAGTATATAATTTCTTAAGCTTTAAATCGATGACTAAATACAACAACTTGGTATCATAAAAGCTATCACAAAAGGCATTCAAATCATTTAGTTGTATTGTGGAATGAGTACTAAATAAAACAAACATGCCATCAAAAGGAAGTTGTATCCCACCTCAAGAATCCTCTGTTGGAGCCTTTCCTGCTCCACACCATCTCAAAGAGTAGGAAAAAAAAATGGAATAGTTACTAATGCTAGCTATAAAAAAATCGAGTTATGGTTTCAAGTTAGGAATTCAATGTAAATTTGGAATGCTTGAAATATTGGAGACATAAAAAAATCTGAAATGTTTAATTGGAAGATTCAATAAAAAGCCAAAATAAGGATCCAAAAGTAAAAATTCAAAAGAAAAAAGGCTTGAGAAAGAAAAGAAAAGAATATACTGATTCATTTTAATAATAATAAAGAATATGCAATACACTCCACAATTGTAAAATTTACTCATGAAAATTCTTTATTTCTATATTCCTTCTATGGTGAGTCAAAGTTTCTTATGAGCAATTTATCTTCATAACTCAATTTGTTCTTTATTTGAATATCTATAACCTATTTTCGAATTCAAACTCAACCTAAATTTGATAAACTTTAAATCAAAATCAACTAAAGATAAATCTCTTATCTATTAAACTTGAAAGATCAAGCTTAAGCTCAGCTTGTTTGTTCTAAGCTAGCTTAAGCAAAAAATAATCATACTCTGTGACGCCCCGGACTTCCCAAGGGTCACCCATCCTAGGACTACTCCCGTCCTAGCACGCTCAACTCTCTCAACCTCTTGGGCCTAGCTAGCACCCAAAATGCTTAAGCCGGGTTGAGAGGTTAGCCCTATTATATCTTTTATATAGGACTACCTGGGGTGTCACAATCTCCCCCCCTTTAAGCCCTGACGTCCACGTCAGGCTCAGACTCACAAGTACCAGGCGGTGTGAGACTCATCTCGCTAGCCTAAACCGGGGGAGCCACGCTCTACCCATAAACCCTGGGGAGCCATGCTCTACCCATAACTACACCTGGCTCAGCCGAGACTCATCTCACACTTCCGGCTGGTAATTGGCTCTGATACCAACTGTGACGCCCCGGACTTCCCAGGGGGTCACCCATCCTAGGACTACTCCCGTCCTAGCACGCTCAACTCTCTCAACCTCTTGGGCCTAGCCAGCACCCAAAATGCTTAAGCCGGGTTGAGAGGTTAGCCCTATTATATCTTTTATATAGGACTACCTGGGGTGTCACATACTCGTGAAGAAACTCGACTCAAAAAGGACTGATAGGAAGAGGGGGAAAAGCCATATATCATATAACCAATTTGCCTGTGTGATTCACATTATTTTTTCTCCTTTTTATTTTTATGGCTTTTGGATTGTCTTCACTACCCACATTATCTTCCTATTTAATGAAATGTATAATGTGAAAGGTGAAAATGGCAATAAAAGGTGAATTTCCCGAATCAATCTATGTAAGGCCTAGATTATGAATCATTGTCCAAACACAACCACATTTATGCTCTAAAATTTCAAAACATGCTCTGCTACTATGATGCTTTACAAATGACAATGCGCAAGAACTTAACAGAGGTACGCAAGAAACAGCAATAAATAGAGGTGCAACCACCAAATGATGCAAGGAAGCTAACAATTTCAACAGAAAGCCAAGAAAAAAGTAAGATGATGTTGCATGTATTGGGAATAATTAGAAATTAGATGATTGAATTAAAACTTGCAAACATAACTTAGAATAGTTCACTCTATAAAATATAGAGTAAGTTGGATTAGGTAAATTTTACAAATCTTTCAATTTATGTGGTGAGAAATACTCAATTTAAGAAAAACAGAAGTTAAGAGAAGGAGGGGTATTGTTCAGGGGCCAATGGTTTTTTTAATATCTTGGAATTAATAATTTCCAAGAGAATGTAGTACGATTGTAGGTATGTTAATATTTCTACTAAAATATTAGGCTCCAACCTGGAACTGAAGATTTCAAGCAAGAGAAATCATATCAAACTTCAAAAGAGCAGGAACGAAATAAGGATCAGAACTTTGCTCCCATTTGCCTCTGATTCGAGGAGGTTTCTCACAAAATCGATCTCATCATGCTTCGCCGTGAGCATCAAAGTGGTCTTCATAATGAAAAGAAATAAACCACACAAAAATCAGACATATATTTTAACAATTTTCTTGCTTGTTTATGCTGATTTACCACATCAGGATGAAGCAGTCGATCCAAAACTATTAATAGAACGTATAAAGACCCTAAAAATCTCATGAGCACACTAATAAAAATCACAAATGTATCACCAAAGAGAGAAAAGCGATTAAGCGAAGCCGACCTTGACGCGGCCATTTGCGGCGGCATGTGGAGTGCAGAGAAGCGGTCGTGGATGGTGGTGCGGTCGGAGGAGATCGGGATCGACGCGGAGGGAGGAGCGGAAGGTGTCGAAGAAGGATGCTCATCGCTGGATTGGCTAAAGCCCAAGCCCTGCTGCAGTGGTTCGGCTCTCTCCTTTCTGCTCCGGTGACGGCTTCGGCTTCGGCGCCAGCCAGGTCTCAGGCAATGGCTCCGGCAAGGACTTCGACGATGGCTCCGGCAAGGACTCCGATGGCGCCGCGGAGGCCGAGGAGGTGAGGGTACGGAGGCGGAGGCGGAGGCAGAGTCTCCTATAAGAGTGGGAAGGGCGGTGACAGTTGGAAACTCTAGGGTCGTTTCGGCGGAGGGTGAGATGAGGGTGAGGGCTACGAAGAGATGGAAGCAGAAACGATAGGTCATTTTGATGTAGGGTCGTTTCGGCGGAGGGTGAGAGGAGGGTGAGGGCTACGAAGAGATGGAAGCAGAAACGATAGATCGTTTTAATGTGGGTGGGTCCCACACGTGTAAGGCTAAATTTACGCAAAGTATGACACGTGGATTTCTTAACGGGGATTAATATAAGTTTATAGATTATAGATTTATAGATATAAGTTTATAGATAGATAGATTATATAGATTGTTAGATTTTGTTTAAAAGAATAGTTTTCTTAAAAATAATATAGAGATTGGTGAGGAAAAAAATTTAGTGATATCTATAAGAAAAAATAGTACAAGATAAAAAAATAAAAGTAAATCTAAAATTTAGTGTAGAAATTGAAAAAATAATAGTACAATAGTAATATTAAAAATAAAATAATGTAATGAATAAAAATAAAACTAAAATACATTGTAAGAGAGTATAATTAAGCCTTGTAAATTCTTGACTACTTCCATGACCATAGCGAAGAGGGTTAGGACTTATAATACAAGACAAGAAAGTCCCTTGAGTCTTGTCGCCCGCTCCACTCGGGTGCGAGTTTTGGTTTGAATTGGCTCAACCCTGCCGACGGCCAGGATCGCTCTACCGGGCCCAAATTCACCCGTCTCCATCCGTCCGATCTCTGCAGTCTCGATCGACAACCGCTCCGATCCTCTCCTCCCCTCGTCTTCCCCTTCCTTCCCCCCTCTTCCCGCCTCGCGCGATCAGACACGGATGACGCCCAGCGGCCAGGAGGACGACGACAGCCTCGCCCGCGACCTCTACACCATCCCCCTCTCGTCCGGTTAATAACTCCCAGCGTTTCCGTTAGGGTTAGGGTTAGGGTTAGGTTTTGTGGGTTAGGGTTGTTATTAGGGTTTCTGACGGCCTTTGTAATTTCTCCTCCTCTTTTCGCTTCCCTTCCCTTCCCTTCCCTCTCAGGCTGGTTCCGGTGGGACGGGATCCACGAGACGGAGAGGAGGTCCCTCCCGGAGTTCTTCGAGGGCTCGTCGTTCACCAGGAACCCTAGGGTCTACAAGGACTACCGCGACTTCATCATCAACAAGTTCCGGGAGGATCCCTCCCGCCGCCTCACCTTCACCGACGTCCGCAGGGGCTTGGTCGGCGACGTTTCTTTGCTCCGAAAGCTGTTCCTCTTCTTGGAGAGGTGGGGATTGATCAATTTCGGGGCAGGGGCAGCAGCGGCTGCGGCGCCCGATGCCGCGGCCTCGCCACCGGGGGAGGCCGCGGGGCCCAATGTCGTGGTAGAGGAAGGTGCGCCGTGGGGAGTGCGGGTGGTGCCGCCGCCGCCGCAGTCGTACGCCGCCGAGAGGAAGTCGGGAGGTGCGGGCGCGGCAACTGCAGCGGCTGCTGCTGTGGGCGGTGAGAACGGGTGTAGGCTGCCGCCTCTGACGTCGTACTCTGATGTGTTTGGAGAGTGGACGCCACGGAAGGCACCGTTTTGTGGATTTTGTGGGTTGCAATGCTCTGCAGGCCAGCATGAATTGATAGAGGTAAGCTGTATCAAGATGAAGAAAAGGAAAGGAGAAAAAAAAAAAAAAATTAGAAATTGTTAGTTGCCTATAGTTTTAATATGCGGATGCTTGTTTAAGTTGATTGTGTTTTCACAGCGCATAGGGATTAAAATTGGTTTGCCTAAAATGAGATTTGCCATTTGTATTAACGTATTTTCTGTAGTTAATAGTTAAGAACTTTTTGCAAATCCCATTTCAGCCCCTATATTTTCCACTTTGCTAGTTTCTGCTTTGTCATTCTGTCAGGTTCTTTTTCAATCCATTATCAGTGACCTCTGCTAGGAAATCTGCTGTTCATGTAACTCCCCCTTATTTTAGTAGGCGCCACCCTTCTTCACCTGGCCACATTGCATCAAAATCATTACTTGGTCTATAATGCAGTAATGTAAAAACCTTCATGTTACAATGTCGTTTGTTGCTTTTGTTGATGCTGATGGAAATTGCGTCTCATCTGTTGCTTTAATTGATGCTGAGGAAACATCATGCCTCAAAGTTGTGTATTATTTTGAAGCAACTATAACATAAAGGCTACATAATTGAATATATTGTGTCGTATATTGCTTATCATATTCAAGGGCTTGCATATGGGAAATAACTGGTGTCTGACTCAATATGTGGGGTTTTTTTTCATGTGTTTCGATACTCTATTAGAGTTTGTTTCTACTTTAAATATTTATTAGTCGCCTTGTTTGCTAGACCCTATGATAATTCTCTTATTTTTAACCAATGAAATCTGTGTTGTAGACATTTCTCTGCACTTGTGACGTCTATCCTGTATTAGCATGTTAGTGGTCTAGGTTGTCATCATAATAGTCTTGGCATGCATAAATTTTCTGAGGTTGCATGACTATGCTGTATGCCCTCTTTTGAATCACTTACAAATTGTATAGCTGTCAAGGGTAGGTAGGTTTTTTTTCCATTTGTTCGGGGTTTTTTTTTGGGAGGGGGGGGGGGGGGGGGGGGGGGGGGGGGGGGTGTGTGTGTGTTGGGGAAGGCGGGGATTGAGTAGCATGACAGTGGAGCCCACTTAAGAGTTGGATCCAGATTAGCAAGATATCTTAGAAGATTGAAGACTAGTATCAAGAACAGGTAAAAGGTTGCAATAGCTCCGTCTTTGCGTTTAAAGAGTGAATTGGAAGATGTGCATCTCCATTTTGGTGTGCTTGTGTTGGGTGCATCCTTTTTCCCTTTAAGTTGTTGATCTCTATTGTTAATTTTGTTTGATTTTGATGGGTTGCGATAATTTTAAATTATCCATGTTTAACAAGTACCATCATGTATGTTGTTATTAGATCATCGATTGCATAACTGTACTTTGACTTCTTCAGCCCAAAATTTATATGGATAAATATACTAACTTAGATGGTTTGTTTTCTGATAATCTAATAATTATTATAATTCATAACTGAAAAAAGATATTTATTTGCTCCTATTGAAAGAATCACTGGTTTATGAAGGTTAAATTAATATCGCAATCTTTTGTATTGAGGTATGCAGGGTGGATTTGTAGTTTGCTCAAAATGTTCAAAAAGTAAGGACATTGGTAAGGAAGAAACCGTGCAGTTAAGTGATCACAAAGATGGTGATGTCAATGGTGCAGCTAGTGCGTGGACGGATGCCGAGACCCTTCTTCTTTTGGAAGCTGTCTTAAAACATGGAGATGACTGGGATCTTATTTCTCAACACGTACGTACTAAAAGTAAATCTGATTGTATTGCGAGGCTTATCCAGCTACCTTTCGGCGAACATATGTTGGGCAGCATGAATGGTAAATGTGACAGTAGAACCTCTGTAAGCCAAGCTTATGATCTCAAAACAAACCAAAATGCTATAACTGAGTTGCCAAAGGAGCCTATTCAATCAGTTACTTCTACACAGACTGATGGGAAGGAGAATGTTGTGGATGAATCTACAGAAGAACGCCCTTTAAAGAGGAGATGCTTCCTGTCTTCTTTAGATGCTACTGACTCACTAATGAACCAGGTACTTCGTTTTTTCTTCTTAACCTGCGCTAATTTATAAACGAAGGTTTTTTATATAAGTGTGCAGATTTAGAATGTAAATTGGAAACTGATTCTGTCTGGTTAGGTGGCTTTGCTGTCTACAGTAGCTGGTCCCCATGTTGCTGCTGCTGCAGCAGATACAGCTGTTACAACACTGTGCAATGAAAATACGCGTGCAAGGGACGCCTTAATTGTCAATGAGGAAACTATGAATAATTCATTTTCATCTAATGGTGACCAATGTAGGTCAGTATTTGTTCATTAGCCTGCAGTTTTCATTTGTTTCCAGTCTATGTGCTTATAGTGTAATAATTCTTTCAGTGACCTCAATGTTGGGGATCAGGACATGATGCTGCCTCAACGAGCAGGTACAGTGATCTCACTGTTTAGATGGTTTATAGCATCGTTCCATAGTTGTTTTATTTGCATTGTCTGTAAAGTTCGTCAACTAGATGCATACTTTGTCTTTCTATTTGGCAGAATTTACTTTGCAATAGGATCCTATTGTAGAATCTAATATTAATTTTCTTTTCAATCAAGAAATTATTTAAATATTTTGGGGTTCTATAATTTCTTGATCTACATCGATCTCTATTTCCGAAAATCTATCACAAAATAAGATCTGTCATGTTTATTGTCAGTCTTTTTCCTCGAGTATCTTTTTGGATTACATTTCCTCATGGCGATCTGAAATGTAATTGGCAAAGTGCACCCCCAAAGATTATTTCGTTGTGGAGTGTAATCAGGAAAAAACTCAAAAGTCAACCTTACTGCAAATGGAATTTCTTATGATAGGTGATGGACATTCAAAATACGCCAGAAATGTCATGAGAAGTTTTTTATTGAGACTTCCGGCTCATGGGGAGCTTGGTATGCAGCATTAAATTGTATGTTTTCCTAGATGTGTAACAAGGTGCAAGCATTGTTGCGAATAATGGATGTTGCAGAATAGGACCACCGGTTTTAGAAATACATTGTGCGTTTTATACCAAACCTTATGTATAATGCTTCACTTGATGGTGGTTGAATGTATTTTTTGGATAGGCTTTTAGAGAAACCTCCAATGGCAATCCAGACCCATAATGTATTTCCTAGATAAGTTTTTCACCACCAGCCAAAAGCTCATTCATGGTCATAAATTATGTTTTTTAGGTTGTCAATTTTTGGACATCTCTTTGCATTATCCTTTTTCTTAAGATACCCTATCAATGGTTTGAGGAAGCCTATCTTTTTAAAATGATTAGGAAGATACAGAAGTGTTTTTCAATCTGAAACTTGAATCCCACACACTTATGTTCATCTGCAGAAGATTGTGCTTTTCCTATGGGTGTAACTCTATTAAGAAATAGAAGTTGTTGTTGAAGAAAGTACACCAAAAAAAGGCTAAAAGTATTCCTTATATGGTAGAACTTGGCCCTAATTTTGTGGAGGGAAATGCCATTTTTATGAGTTATATTACGCAACAAACATAAGTAATAATGACGCATGGCTTGGTTGGTACTGGCCATTATCGGCAACTTGCGTAGTATTCATATAACAAGAGGTGTTAGAAGCGCACTAAGTCATATGGCTCAAGATGAATTATGCTTGCATTGAGTCATAGCATTGAAGACATTAAGTTTACCCACTAGCTACTTGTATTAAGCCCCTATATAGTCGTATATTTGGACAGAAAATCAATGCGTCTAGATTTTATAAGTAAACCTTCTGTGAGTAAATCAGGTGGAAACTATCTTTTTGTTGCTTTCCTGTGAGAAAGAGAATCAAGAGATGGGATTTTTTTAGGCAAAGAAGTAAGGAGCGAGTCTATTTTTTCCCTATACCTCCCCTCGTTAGGAAATCCATTGATCCAGTTTGAGTAGCAGTTCAAAGCTAAGCCCCTCCCGGTTATTTGAGTTATATTAATCAAGTTGGAATGACACCGTCTACTGGTTGAGCTGACAGGTATGCGGTTGTATCTCCATTGGGAGATGTTCTAAGCCAGTCAAGTGGGTTCAATCTTTTTCGAGGTCAAGCACTACGGTTCAGAAGAAAGAAAACCGTGTGGGATCGGAATCGGGCGGTTTGCAAAAAGACTGTCACAACAAGGGGTCAAGACTCTCACAGTGCACTAAAAGTCAAAAGTTCTGGGGCCACATTTCATTTTGCCTCCCTACGAAAAAAAAAAAAGGTGTTTCAGGACCTGGAAAAAGTAAGGATTTATCAGATTAAGGAATTGAAATCTCTGATTTCAGATCTTTTTCTCCCTAGATTTCTTGAAGATCGCAGAAGTACCTCTGGCCGAGGATGAGGACATCTTTTTCGTAACAGAAACAGCCTACTCCTTATGTTGAGTATCATAAGGATCTATTGACAGGAGGGTTGGTTCCACTTTCTCGAGATTGGTGAAAGGGGAAAGACTCAAGCGCAAATCTCTATCTGGGAATTGCTCATGACCTCGCCAGCCTTACAACATAGGGGAAGGAAGCACTCCTCCAATGACTCCTCCCAAATTCAATTCAATTATAAATGTATCATATAAATAATATTATACAAAAAAAAAAAACCCATTATCTTCTTGTAGATGGACGTGAATGGTGTTATGTTATGATACCCTGCTCATGATTGTAGGTTTCATACCGATAGATAGATTAACGTCTCTATTGGAAGCCTCTCAATTCCAAGGGGAAGAGGGGCCCTCCTATTCTAACTTAGCAAGCTAGAAGCCATTAAGAAGAACACACTTCTTTATTAATAAAATTACTCATTATTACAAAAGTGCGGGGCCTCTTATTTATAGGACTAGACTGTAACAATCCTAATTGTAAGGAAACTAAATAAGGATAGAATAAATCAAAGATATTCTTAATTTAGTAGATAAGTCACATAAAATATCTATCCTAATCTAATAAGTAAAATAATGCTAATCTAATAAGAAAAATACTTCATATCTAGATCGTTCTAGGATTCGACGTGGTCGTAATAATTCCTTCCGCTTGAAACACACCTTGTCTTCATGGTGTGAGCCAATATAGTGCAACAATTGATGATGAAGTCTGAATAATTTGGTCCGTGTAATCAACTTAATCATTGGCGAAATAACATCAGTGTCTTCTTGTGGCACAAAAATAGGAGGACTTGACAGCGATAATGTCTTTGAAATATTCGATGATGGATAAAGCAATGAAACAGATACGGATAGTGACAACGACGGAAGTTTAATCTATAAAGGCGCCGATGGAGGTACAACTGGTGGAGGTGGTGACTGAAAAACAATCGGAGATGGCAATAGTGAATGAACAATTGATGGTGGCGACAGCGGAGGAACGACCGGTGGAGGTGATGGTAGAGGATTTGACAGAGGTGATGGTTGGTTGTGCGGAGGAATTTGGAATTCTGTTTGTTAATCGATATTTCGCGGAGTAGTTGGATCAACATCATGACAAATTTTGGACCCCAATATCAGCTAATTGAAAATTATTCAAATTGAGTTGTGATTGTCTTTTTAGTGCTAATGATGAGGCACCATCTTTTGGTCTAAATTTTTTTCGAAAAGTTTTAAATTATTGCGTCATCTACAATACAGAAGCTTGTAAGGTTTGAAATTGTTGATTTTGTCGTTGCTCCATAAGTGGCGACTCTTGATAGTTGTAGGACGAACGATGTTTCAAGTATGAAGAAGCGTGGTCCATGGCACAGTATTCAAATTTTTTTTAATGAGCCCACATTAATTGCCTTTATGTTAAATGGTTTGTCTCATCTTTATACCATCTGACCCATCGTTTTGCTCTACCCGCCAAATAGTAAATTATTTCACTGAGGCTATTATTTTCTGAATTCTTTCTTAATCAAAATATTCTCCTATACGAGATAACCAACCTAGAGGTTCTTTTTCTTCCTCAAACAAACTTAATATCTTAGGTTCTACTCTCATCTTGAAAATATTTGAGACATAAATTATCTTTTAAAATTTTCAAATTTTTTCTAAAATTTTTCAGATCCTTTCTGAATTTTTAAGAATTTTATTATAATTTTATTAATATTTTTTTCAAATTGTTGCCATTTTTTTTAAAAAATAGAAAGATACTTTAGGGGATGTTTTAAAAGCAACACAATTTTTTCCAATAGGCCGTAAGATCTTTTTTTAGAATAATTTCTTATTTAATTTAGTTCTAAATTTATTTTTTAAAAATAGTAGAGAAATCCAAGAAATTATAACAAATTATTAAAAACTTCAAAGAAATTCAAATACTTACATATAAAAATTTGAAGAGAACTTGCACGCTTCTCCTAAAAACTGCCCTGATCAAGCAGATTTGCCGCGTCTCCTACTTTGCCCGTGCAAAAGTAGTAGACGAATAACCTGAAGATCAAATTGCTCTGATACCAAATCGTTAGGATCTCCCTCTTCTTTATTGTTGCTTTGATACCAATAGATATATTTAGCGTGTTTATTGGACGCCTCTCCGTTCCAAGGAGAAGAGGGTCTTCTCTTCTAACTTAGGGTAAGTTAAAAGCCATTAAGAGAAACACACTTCTTTATTAATAAAATTGATCATTATTACAAAAGAGGAGCCTCTTATTTATAGGCCTAGAACCACTGTAACAGTCCTAATGGTAAGGAAACTAAATATGAACAGAATAAATAAAAGTATTTCTAATTTAGTAGATATCTCAAATAAAATTTCTTTCGTAATATAATAAGTAAAATAATTCTAATCTAATAAGAAAAAGACTTCATATCCGGATCTTTCTAGGATTCGAGGTGATCGTAACATGTTACCTGGATACTTGTTCTATTAGAAAAATTCCATATTGGCACATATCGGCATATCATATAGGCATCGGACACTTAGAATTGTCCCGGTTCTTCAAGTTTAAAGGTTATTGATAAGTGTGTTAAGGTGTCTCTAGTGTTGGCAAGTTTTGTGAAAGTAGTCATTCTTTTATGTTAATTTTCTTTTAGTCTTTGTGTTTTCTAGTGTAGACGAAGTGAGCATTAGTGACAACTATATGCTCGAATTCCACATGAGGTTGGTCTTGCACGAGTAAATTGCTTTAAAGATCACTTGAGAGTGTTTAGCATGCTAGATTGATGCGGATTGAATTTTGACTTCAAAATAGAAGACATTCTCTCACTGGTCTGTTCTGTAACTCTGGATTGGATTTCAATCAGTACGAACCGATTTGCGCAGTGTTGTGCAATGCACTCTTGACTATTCTATCAAGAATAGTTTGGAGCAGTCGTAAGTCTATCCAGACGGATTTAGTGCTTTTAGCACATTTTGACTTGGATTTTGGCTTTTATGAGACCCTTGAACTATAAAATACGTATCTTAAGAATTTAGAACGTATTTTAAGGTTGTCTAGATTTAGTGCTTTTAGCACATTTTGACTTGGATTTTGGCTTTTATGAAATCCTTGAACTATAAAATACGTATCTTAAGAATTTAGAACGTATCTTAGGTTGTTTGGTAGTCTGATTGTTCATCTATGATCTTCTAGAGCATCCAAACATCCCTGGGAATTCTTCTGATCTACGGCCTATCTTATGCGAGGCTTATTCTCTGATCCCTAATTTCTTCAGAGTTATTCACTAGATACATGTCCTAAAGTGGGTGATTAGGAGTTATTCACTAGATACATGTCCTAAAGTGGGTGATTAGGGTTGATTTTTACATAATTTGATGTTCATTTTCTGCTCATTGATTTGAGTCTGTTTGTTAGTGGATTTGAGTGGCACATGAATTTAGGTGGTAGCTTGGATTTAGATCTTGGACTAGTGTTCTACATGTTTGTTTTAGCATAAGATCATTCTCAAGGCATTGGAAAACATGGTCAAGAACCGTGTTCTTTTCCGTCAACCACCTTTTGTACTCTCTTTTCTTAATGAGCTTTTGCGTATCCTGATCGTGTTGTTTTTCCACACAATTCAGCGTAAACTTTCGGTCTCTTAATTTTATTTTATTTTTGTTTTCTTTATTGCATTACTTGTTGCATTGTGTTTGGCCAACAATTGGAATAAGTAAATAGATAACACCTATTCCGTCCTCTTATAGGTGTGTTGTTGGGTAGGAACTTGTAGGACGTCTTGGTTTAGGACCTCACAAATTGAGCGTTAGAATCTTGTGACGGC
The DNA here is from genome assembly GCA_016920855.1 of Puya raimondii. Classification (NCBI taxonomy): domain Eukaryota; kingdom Viridiplantae; phylum Streptophyta; class Magnoliopsida; order Poales; family Bromeliaceae; genus Puya; species Puya raimondii. Next base: position 207,340,466 of record JABWPP010000050.1, on the reverse strand, counting down.
AGGTGGAAAAATTTCTCAAGTGTATCTCTAGACTAGGATTGACGTGATTCAATTTTGAAGTTTAATATTATTGAGAATATCTTGGAACGGCAAGTTCTAAATTATTCTTGAAACTTTGTGCAATACCTTATAGTTTTGTAGCTTTGTAGTAGGTGAGATATTGACTGATATTATTTTATATTAATAGTATAATTGTTTTTCTTTCATTTTTTTTCATTCAAGCTAATCAAAAAGTATCTTATGCTAATGATTTATGATATTTATTTTTCTTTGTTTGGAGAAGAAGGACGATTCAAAAAGAAATCTGTTTACTTGTACATTTGAATTTTGTTGTTCAGTTCTGCATACTCAATAACTGTTTAATGAGACATTCTTATGCTAATGTGGTTTTCATACTTTGTCTTTACTCTTTAGTGGTACTTTTGTTTAATGTTTGTAATTGAGGTAAATGCTTAAAATCCAGATCTCTCTGACTTGATGGTTTGTCTGCAAATCCTATTTAGTTTTAGTTAGAAATCCGAGTAATTCAGTTTATAGAATCTAGTTGAGACTTTAGTTTCTGTGATTGATTACAGTATAATATCTTATCACATTTTACTGTGGAAAAGGCGAAAGCATTTGCGTGAGAGTAAGATCCTTAATAGTTACAAAGATGTTTCTAACCTATCTGATTCTTTGAAATGACCTCAACATAAAATTCCCTATGTGCTGTCTTTGGAGATAATGGCAACACAGCATAACAGTGCCTATTTGCTATACATAGTACATAAACAGCCATTATCCCATTTTTTCAGATAGTAAATTGTAACATTCTGTTGAACAGTTTGATCAAGTAGTTCTTGGTAGTAAAATCAAATTTTCTTTCGAGTTCTGATATCTATTTCAACGTATGCTATAATTCTGGTAAGATTTATACATTTCGATTTTGCACCATTGAATAATAAGTGCTGATCTTGTATCCTTGTGTTAAAGTATGTTAATATCCTCTGATGAGAGCGCATGAAATGAAACAATAGTGTGCTGTAGGTCTGAAATGTTGGCTCTCTTATAAGATATATATATATATATATATATATATATATATATATAAGCATTATTTTGGTACATATTATCATGAAATAGTTCTATATGTTGACCTAATATTAGTTTGCACCCATTTTTTTGGCACATGCAAAGTTACATTCTCCTTCAGCATGTAACTAAATCTTCTCCGTGGTATATATGTTAGAGTGCCAAATGGACAAGAGCTTTGGTGCTGCAGCATATCGAACGCGAGCTGCCACTGTGACAGCTATGGGAGCAGCAGCTGCTCGAGCCAAGCTGTTAGCAGAACACGAAGAGAGGGAAATGCAACTCTTAATGGCATCTATTATCGAAGCACAGGTACACATCACTCTTTTTGCCCATTTCCTTTGTCATTTCACTAATTTGCCCTTTGGAATTGGAATTAATTCCCTTTGACAGCGGACTGACATTGTAACTAATTCCTATTTTGTCCATCGGTAAAATGAAAGTAGTACAGTTCTTGAATAATGTCAGCTAACACGACTACCTCAAAGGAAACAAAAAATTTGGACAGAAGTTTCATTAATACTGTTTGAATCAATGGTGAGACTAGCGCAGAATCTTGTCGGACATAATCCTCATCTAGCCCGTAGCATGTTGGACGTAATCTTCATTTATTTGTTTATCTTGGCCTGGGATTAGATGTCGTCATTTTGAAAGTTCAGTTGCAGTTGCTGTTCTTTCCCTATATTCCTAATTAAATATCTTTGAGATGAAAAGAGGAATGAAGCATTTACCCATTATATGTTTTCTTTCTTTTTTGTTTTTTTGGTTTCATGATGTCTCCTACCCAGTTGAGAAAGATACAATATAAGTTGAAGCATTTTGAGGAGCTGGAACATATTATGGAGCAGGAGTACACCCTTATCCAGCAAGCAAAAGAATCTATACTTGAGGAATGGGTCAATCTCCTGCAGCAGGCATTCCGAGCCGGGATCGCAAGATTGAGGGACCATCACGTGTTTCCGAAGCCATTTCTAAACAAGAACTACGCGTAGCGGTCGTTGCTCTTGGGTTTTTATTATCTGCTTTCAGATACCGGCACTTCAAGAGGTCGCTTCCTGCATCTTCGCAGCCCTAATTTGAAACCATACTTCTTGAGCTCACTTTATAGCGCAGAGTAGTTTTGTGTATCATCTTGTATCATGAGTAAAAAGCATCCAATTAATTTATCTTTTTTTTTTTTTAACCCTCTCGAGTTGCTTACTAGTTTTCTATTTGTGCTGTCGTTGCTTCTTTAAACAAACAGTTCAGAGTTTTGGTTTGTGGATTTTCATTCCAGAAAGAGTAATTAATTAAAAAAATTTGGTCGAGAACGTTGTCCAATTCTTAGCTCAAATTAAAGAGGCATTTAAGATGGCACTAACAATTGAGGTGATTTTAATTATCGAGCACCTTCACTTTTACATGTACTCGTATTTGTTGATCTTCCTATTCTGACCATATCCGATAAGATGAGAGCGCCAATCATGTTGTATTATTATCATCATCATCATCATCATGAAGCGAGAATCAAGGGCCTCTAATCACGGGCCTCTAATCATGTCACTGCGTATTGAAGCTCCAACATAGCCCAGGTTGACATCAGGGGTCTGTTTGGAGGAGAATTGGAGTAATCGCAAAATCTAAACCTCAGCGCTCTTGCTCGTTGTTTAGATTAAAAGAGGCGTTGACGTAGCAAGTTTGGACGAGCTTGGGAAAGTATGATAAGAGGCGTTGACGTAGCAAATTTGGACGAGCTTGGGAAAGTATGATTAGATCCTTTATTAGAGTTTAATTAGATGTATCTTTCACAACCCAAACATTGTTAAATTTATAGTTACCTTTTGAATTTGCATGAAGATACATGATGCCCTTTAATATTGTAATAATATTTGCAACGTTTAGATCTTCAATTTTTTTTTTTTTTTTTTTTTGTCCTTTAAACCCTTATTCTGAATGATGAGATTATTATGTTTTTCATCAAATTATTTTAACTACTCTCTGAGAAAAAGGATTTCTTTCTTCAAGGATTTACTTTCAAGAGCTAAAGAAGAATCGGAAGTTGAAGATTTCAGATTGTTCACTTTCAAGGAAAAAAATTGTTTCTTAAGTGATGTGCACTTTTTAGGACCCAAATGTTACAGGTCATTATATAGAGAGAAGAAAGCTTCTAACAATGTTCATCATTTAAACTTATTACCTTTTCTTCTAGCTAGTGCCCTGACTCTGGGACATAGGAATGAGGTTTCTTCATCGAGGCATATTTGGTCGACTCCATTCTCCGAGTATGCAGTCTCTTCACTTTAAGTCATCACAAGCATCCTCGCTAATAGAAACTACCACTACCACTCCTTTTTAGTAGTGCAAGTGTTTTCTTCTTATCGAGAACTTCTGTTTTATCATACATTTTTAGTCGTCGTTTATGGGCCATGAGTGATCTGATAAGTTCTTCAATTTTCATTTTGTCGAGATCATGGGCTTTTTGAATCGCTGTGACCTTTGATAGCCAACTCCTTGGCAATATTCGAAGAGTTTTCGTACTATATTTAATGCAGTAAAGTCTCTAACCAAGGCAGTAATATTCGAAGAGTTTCCCTACTATATCTAATGTAGTGAAGTCTCTAACCAAGGCATTCAACCTAATTTATAAAGTTAGTAAATCTTGTGAACATATTTGAAATGAATTCATTCTTCTCCATTTTGGGTAGTTCATAATTTGACATAAGGGTGCTTATTAAAGATTCCTTCACTCTATTAGTTTGCTCATGAACTATTTTAAGTTTGTCCCAAATTTATTTTGCCGTTGTGCAAGTAGAAACTGAGAGAAACACATATATAGCACACTGAACTTTTGCAAAATAGTAGAGTTCTAGTGAAAAATATTATTTAGATAGTTCTGGATGTATTTCAGGTGTGTTAGAGTATTTTCGATACGAAAACGGACAAAGAAAAGAAAAATCTACAAAACTGCAGGTTTGTTGCTGGTACTAATACTAAAGTTTGGGGTATCGGTACTCAGAGTACCGGTACTGAAGTTTGGAGTATCGGTACACAATAGAGAGTTGGCTGATTACAAGGTTTGGTTTCTGCGAAACTTTTGTTAAGTTTCGATACACAGGGGGAGTGTACCGGTACTGATGTTTGGATATCGGTACTCAGCACTATGAAACTTGAATTTGCATAGGTTGCAAATTTCAATTTTTGGAGGGCTTATTAGCATTTTGTGGCACCTTATATGTATCCCTTCAACCTCTCCTTCTTTCATTCATCCCCTTCACAAGAGAAAAGGGTAAGTCTTCTTTTCTTCTCCTTTTTCTTCCTCTTCATTTCCTTCTATTTTGTCTCACCCTCATCTTCTTCTTTTTTATTTCCTCCTTGAAGCTTTAACCAACTACAAGCAAGGAGTTTGAACTAGAAGCTTGCAAGGGAGGTGGCTTGGAGCTTGCAATCCTCAACCCTTGCATCTTGAACTTAGTTTGAAGCTTGGATTAAGGTTAGTAATTAAGTCAAGACTCTCTAATTAGATAGATTTGAGAGTAAATTAAGGATTTTCTAGTTTATGTCAACTTAGGGCTAAAATCAGAGATTTCTAAATTTGAGTTTTTTTGTTGGAATTGATGGGTTGAGAACCTTTTTCTAGGTTGGAATTGAGGCACCAACAACTTCGTTTTGGAGAAATTGAAAAGATTTCTTGTCTTGAGGCATTTTTTCCCCCTATTTTTCTTATTATTTTTGGGGAATTTTGATAAGTAAACTTTTAGAGGGTTTGACTATTTGGAAATTTTTTTTATCGTTTGGTTCAGGAATAAGTATGAATTATTTATTCTTGGAATATGTACAACTTTGAGAATAAGTAAGAATAAGACTAATTTTTTGCTTGGGTGAAAATTGGATTCTTCTTGGGAATAAGGTAAATAGTGTTTGGATGGTTAGATTGGAATAGAGAGAATAAGAGTAATTATAATTTTAAATTTAAAATATTTTATCTAATTAATTAACACAAAAATATTAATTAAAAATAATTTACTAAATTAATAAATTTATTAGCTATAATTATTATGTAAGATAATGAAAAATATATTAATTAATTAATTAAGTAATTATAAAATATAACTTAATTTTTTAATTAATTATTAAATTATTTAATTAGCTAGATGATTAGTTAAAAAAAAATAATTTAATTAGTCAAAATTAATTAGTTGACCAATATAAATATTAGTTATTAGATAAACACATTAAATAATTAATTTTTTAATGAGTAATTAACCATAAATAAATAAATAATTAATTAATTACTTAACTATTTAAGTAATAAATAATGACTTGAATATATTAATTAGATTAATTAATAAATTAATACAACAATCAAATTTAGATTTAAACTTTAATTAAGTTGTTTCCACTTGGGAATAAGTTTGTTCTAGAGGGAAGGGTTTAATTACTTAACTATTTAAGTAATAAATAATGACTTGAATATATTAATTAGATTAATTAATAAATTAATACAACAATCAAATTTAGATTTAAACTTTAATTAAGTTGTTTCCACTTGGGAATAAGTTTGTTCTAGAGGGAAGGGTGGAACAGCTGTTCCACCCTTATTCCTCCTTATTTCTAATAAGGAGGAATTACAATTTCCTATTACTTCACAAATTGTGTTCGGGTATAAGGAGGGGAATAAGGGCTTATTCCCCTCCTTATACCTAAACCAGACACAACCTAATATAGGTTAGAAGAGAAGCCACACAACCTAATATAGGTTAGAAGAGAAGCCACGACAACTTGGTTCAAGAGATTGAAGGGTTTCGCCAACTATAAGGTGAGCTCGACCTAACCGAATTCGGTGAACTCACTCTATGTCTTAATATGTTAGAAGAGAAGCCGGGACAACTTGGTTCAAGAGATCGAAGGGTTTTGCCGACTATCCGGTGAGCTCGATCTAACCAAAATCGGTGAAATCACTTTATATCTTCTACTCCCTTATGGACTCCTATTCTTGTTCAAATATGATATTTGGAAAATTTGTGGATCATCACCACTCTATACATATTGGTTGTAACTTCATCTTGTATGCCTTGTATAGCATTGATACATAACATGAACTTCATTGAGACATTGTCACGCCCCGGGGTCCCATTCTATAAGCCAAAATTATCGGGCTGTTTTGAAAATTCAGAGTTCAGCGAAAAGTGCCCATTTTTTTTTTAATTATAAATCTTGACCCAAGGACGTACAACAGACTCGCCACAAATACAGAGATTCTCCGTGACAAACGGACAGAGTCTCCCCTGTATTTGCACGGCGTCGCACAATATACAATATACAAACATTTCCATCCACTCATAACCATTCATAATTACGATACATAAATAATTACATCTATCAGTTGAAACGTTCCCCACACAGGAACCTCAGATTTGAAACACTAAGAATCTTAATGCGTGAAAACCTTTTCTTTTTGAAAACAGCTACCTCGATGGGTAGGAGACATCATTTTTCCAAAAATCCACATAAAACCATGTCAAGTTACTTATTACAGTAATCATACGAAATCAAGTTCCAAAAATCCAACTCCACTGAACCACAAAGTCTAATGCAAGTAATAGGAGGGTAGGAAAGCTAGACCGCTAGCTAGTCGGGCTCCAAGAGTCACTCGCCCGTCGTGCCTCGCGCACCGTCCCAACCCTCTCCTCCCAAGTCACCTGTAAATGATAGTGGGGGGTGAGAACATGTACACATGTCTCCCCCTCCCAGTGGGTACTGCACTGGCAGACAAGAAACTGAAAGGAGTAGAGTAATACAGTAGCTATGCAAGTAAGTGAAGAAGCAGGTTAATAAACTACAGTTACTGTATGAATAATGCATCAATGGAAGAATAGTTCAAATATACCCAATCCAACCGCCGTGTCGGTCTAAAGACCTCAGGCAATGCCACATAAGGCTCTCCCTGGCATACGTCCCTGGCGAAAACCACCACCGGGTCCACGGGTCGGCGACCGACCACTTTTCCGAAAAAGTACACCCTCTTGCGGTGGCCAAACCGCTGGTGTACGTGAAGATGCGCATAAGCCGTGGCGATCAATGCGAATATGATCAATAACCATCTGTCGTCAACAAACCAACAATCCTACCCCGCAGGGCAACCCGACCACATGGGTCATCCAGTCATAAGGAACACAGAACCGACCGAATAGGTCACAATAGTCAAACCGCTCTACTTCTAGATCATGATAATAAATACTGGAATATAAACAAGTAGAGCAATAATCATAAAGGTCAATGGGTGCTAAGCTCACAAGTAGAACATGCAAGGAATATAAAAGAGAGTGGAGAGGACGTCACCGAGCATACACCACAAGGTCAACCTCGAATCAAAGTACCCACCTGTACGAATATCGCGTCTGTCTTCCGACTGTGGTGGATCGTCAACCGGACCTACGGAGGGTCCACCGGGTTAGTATCTAACCCACATATAAGAAATGCTAACTCACAAGCCCACACATGATCCCGCGAGAATCAGTTTCCCAAAGCCGATTACCGTAACTTGCCGGAAGTCCCAAAAATCGCACCGGGACTCCGCCGGGACCCACAGAGTGTCCCGAAACTCACCAACTCATGCCACGAGTCACCCGCTGCCACGAAACACTATATAAAAGGTGTCATGGCAGCAAACGCCAAGCCTCACATCGGAACAATTATCGTCGGATAATCGTTCCGATCCTGGTTCCCGAAAGTGTCAATTTCGACACCGGAACCCACTACCGCTCACTGGGCGTCTCCGAGTACTCGAGACGGCCGAGATAACCAGCCAACAAGGCTCAGCGGTAGTTCGCAAGGTGCACATATCGCATCGGATAATTTACGAGCCGAATACCACGTTTCGCCGACGGATTTCGTCGGGAAACGCTCCGAAAATCCACTTTCGGACAAACGAAGGACAGCGGACCTTGGACAATCAGTCCACAGGTCACGCGTAGCGTGAACACGCTGCCCATAGCAGCTAAATTGCACAAAGGTCCCTAAACATGCAACTATTCACATAATTACAAGTACTTTTAAGATGTTTAGGGCCGTTACCTCCATTAAAGCATTATCGAGGCCCGCCGAGACACACAATGCTAGGTCTCGACGAGGCGGAGGCTGTGCTCGCTGTCCAGAGTACAGAGAACAGCAGAGGAGTGCACGGGAGCGACCGGAACCTCAACCGGAAAGGCGGTCCGGGAGCGACGATCAATAACTTGCTGTTTCAGGCCTCGATAACCACAAAACATGTGAGCACGGAGGTAGTCAGCACCTCAGAAAGGTTGTGCTCACCAGCGGGGTCAACGGAGGTGGCCCGGATGGCTGGAACGGCAAGACGGCGCAAATCATGCCCTGCTCGGGCTGAATCCGAGAGCAAGGAAGCCACCACCGGCCGGCGACGGCCTCGACGGCGGCTGAGCCGGCGGGAGGAGGGTGAGGACGGCCGGGGACAACCAGACGAGGTGTCCACCGGGGCGGGAAGCAGCGCCGGCGGCGGGCGGCGATGCCCTAGCCGCGGAGAGGCAAGGCTAGGGCAGCCCGGATCTGGCCAACGGCGGCTCCGGCGACGGCGTGGCGACGGCAGGGGGATGCGGATGTCGGGGGGACTCCGGCGTGGGAGTGGCTGCCGGCGGGAGGCGGCGGCGGCGGAGCTGGAGCAACACGAGCCCGCACGGTTTCAGGGCTCGGGTTCCAGGGGTCCAGCGGCCACGGCGGCGGCCGGGGCACTCCGAGGCGGCGGCGGCGGGTTGCCTGAGGCCGGAGGAGAGTGGCCCGACAGATCTTGGGCGGCGGCAACGCAGGGAGAGGGAACCCATGCTGTTCTCGCCAGATCTGCACCAGAACTGGTGCAGACTGTTCACGGCGGCCGTGGCGGCGCGCAGGGACGGCGGCGGCAGCAGCAGGGGTTGGCCGGGGCTCGGGGGCACCGCAGGAGTGAAGCCCATTGTGTGGTTTCCCCTCGGGTTGGTCCCTGGCAGAGATGGAGAGAAGGAGAGAGAGAGGTTGTGGAGGTGGTTGGTTGTCTTGGCCGGCCGGAGCTTGATCGCCGGCGTTGGCGGCTGGAGTAGCGCGCGGCGCGCAGAGGAGGGAGGGGAGGCTGCTGGGTTCAGTTTGGAGGGGATAGATGCTAGGGTTAGGGTTCGTGGAGGAGGAAACCCTAGTTACCTATATATACCAAGGTGTCATTTTGCAGCAAACACCCCCAAACTTTAGAATTTATAGCCAAGCTCTCCACAGCATGTGTAAAACACGCGTACGCACCTCCATGTACGGTCTCATGCGATTCGGTACATACAATATAAGGGGTTTGTACGAATTTCGAAAACACCACTTCGACCCCTCCTCAATAGTCATGCAAAATCTCGAGATCCGTCCGTCAGATTTCCGAACGGATTGCACCAGCGCGTTCAGCACTACCGAGACATCGAGCTCACGATTGTTTTTCGTTCGATTTGATTGCCGATTCGCAGATCCATAAACCCCTTTACCGTTCACATGTATAATTACAATTTGGTCCCTCAACATAAAGTAGGCTTTTCTCGGAAACCGTGCATCAAATCCAAAATCCGTCAGTGCCATCAAGTCCAAAATAGTCGAACGGTTGAAAACGGGCTATTGGACCACTATGAACAGAGTCCGACACACTCCAGAAGCCATCTCTAATCATCGGCCTATCCGAAAAACTAGAGTTACTATTCACTTCAGTGAATTTTCGAAATCGCGTAACTCTTTCATTTTAAATCATTTTCTCCCGAAACTTGACGAGTGATTATGTAATTATAATACACACATAAACATCATCAACGGAGGGTTAAATTATATAGTAAAATTCTCGGTCTTTACATCATTCCCCCCTTAAAAGAAGTTTCGTCCCCGAAACTTGAATACATTTACCCCTCAAGTAAATGTGGCTAACATTCCCGCATAATCGATTCAAGCTCCTACAACGCTTCGCGTTCTTCATGATTAGCATATTGAACTTTAACATACGGAATGGTCCGGTTCCGTAGTTGTTTCTCCTCACATGCCAATATCCGCGTCGGAGCCTCATCGTAGGTCAGATCCTCCCGAAGCTGAATAGTCGTCGGACTGTTGACATGGGATGGATCAGAACTACACTTTCGAAGTATGGACACGTGGAAGCCATCATGTACTTGGGCGAGACTCGGAGGTAGAGCCAATCTGTACGCCACCGGACCAACGCGCTCCCAGATCTCAAACGGTCCAACAAATCTCGGGCTAAGCTTGCCCCTCAAACCGAACCGCTTGATCCCCCTGGACGGTGAAACCTTGAGCAGAACATGCTCGCCGACCTGAAACTCTAGGTCACGACGCCGATGGTCCGCGTAGCCCTTCTGCCGACTCTGTGCAGCCAATAATCGCTCTCTAGCAATGCGAATCTTTGTCTCTGCATCCACCACCGAGTCCGGCCTGATCATGCGGCGTTCTCCGATGTCGTCCGAACTGATAGGGGACCGACATAGACGCCCACATAAAGCCTCATACGGTGCCATCCCAATCTGGTCCACGTAGCAGTAACTAACTCAACTACGTCAAAGGTTCATGCAGGAAAATCCTGAGACAACACCATAAGTCTGGAGTATGTTTTCGGAGTCCGAAACGACGCACTCCAACTTACCAACAACATCAACCTGCTCACCATGAGCGAATCTATATCATTGTCCCAAAACCTGCGTCAATAACGTCCGTCTTGGAGACTACAGTCTCCCACCAGTTTGAGATACAACCAGAACGAAATCAAACCCTTAGCTTCAAAAATCCATTAGCGGTATTACGACATTTCTTGGTTCAAGACCAAACCATCCGCCTAGACCAACAGGTCTAAGGCTCACACAACCAGTTGAGTTCGACAAGTAAGTCAGCTTCAGGTACATGCGGTTCAACATAAAAGTCCATGGGTGTCCGCAACAGGGTTGCCAATCGCAACAAACAATCAAGCCACCAGAGATGCTCTACATCTGTCTCCACGAAACCCGGTCGCTGAAATCCACATGGGACCAGCGATTCAATGTTCCATACCACATCCGATGCCTGTCTCAACGAGACCCAGATGCATCAATCATCAAGTGACCAGAAGAGCAATCCGCTCTAATAAAATCCGTGTTTAACCATGTCATGTACCTTGTATTCAAACACCTGCATATACTTCTGAGCCAAAGGCCAGGCTCAGTCCATGTGCCTAACGTCGTTCACATCTTCTAGCAATGCAATATAGATTGCAACTGAGAACGTATTATCTAACTCGTCCCTTAACTATGCGAGACCTGGCTACTGGCTAGTATACCACCAGACCAACACCGAAATACGTACCATTGATGAGGTTAATTCATCATTTTACATAACCTTGCCTAGGGCTAACCCATAATATACTGCGTGGTCGAAGATGACCACGATTCTAACCTTCGCATGATCATCCATAAAAGTTATCTACACGGGAAAACACAATATCCCAATCCAAATACTCCCAAAAGAGGGGTAGGGCATTTCATCCTAACTTTTGACAATACGTTGTCTGCAGCCAACGCATTTATCAAAAGAGAAGTGAAATACCGTAGATCCATCTCCAACGTCATGTTGGAGAAGTGATACTAGCACGAAATCACCCAATCTCACGATGTTGCACCAGAGTGCACCACAACATTAATAAATATCGACAACGGGAGTCGATATTCGAGATTGGACCAGCCATCGAGCCGACTCCCTAGGAGTTCTATGGCTCCAACAACAGGAATATGAACTATCTACGACATAGAGTCGCCAACTACGCAAGCCAAATACGATCAACAGCTCGATTTTCGAGCCTCATCCAACACCACAACTTATCCTTAGGGGTTTCTTTTCTTTTCCAATTATCCTATATGCCATAAGCATACATAAACCAGGTGTCATTCCATACCACACTAATTTAGGTGTTGGGACTGCCCTACACAACGTGTGCACCACAAAGACCTAACATTGAAGCTAAGTCATATCCAATCCTGGCTTACGCCAATAGGCGCAAAGATCACGGAAGATCAAAATAGCTATACTGACAAATCCACCAATAGGGTATTTAAACATCACTTAAGCGAGAAAGATCTTCTAAGCTCGTTTCGCATCACGAACATCCTTCAATTTCATGAGTCAGACGAAATCTCACTGGTATATCCACACGGGATCTAATACCTTGCCTGAAGCTCTATAAGGAGCCCTATAACCTCGATACACACTAACCCATCTTAAGATCAGGGTCAAGCCAACAATTTATCCGAAGAAAGAGAAAAATCTCGTAAGCTATCGCCAGCTTACTTTAACTATCAATACTTGGGTTCGTTCCTCTTTCGGTGACACATGCCACCATTAGAGGGTAGAGAAATAGGGTAGGCACCACGGTCCTACCCACCAGAGCTCAAGAAGCGCTATTCATAATGCAACCGCACGAGCGGTCGATAAACAAACCTCGGGCCGCACACCAGCAGCCCACGCAATACATGCAGTCAAACCTGCATAAATCATCATCTCCACAGAGATGCCTGTAATCGTACAGGAGCTCTAAATAGAGAGGAATAGGCACTAAAGCCATACTCACAGAGTCTGAGGAAATAATATCCGCACTGCAGTCGCCCAAGCGATTGCATTTCAATCCTCGAGCTGTACTCACACAGCTCCAGAAACAGTCGCGATTGTAACCGCGCACGGTATCGCCTCCATAGAGATGCCCACGGTGGACCTCGTGCTCTACATAGAAAGTGGGGCCAAGTAATCACGACTCAGCCGTCAACTAAGGCCCAGCAAATGCCACTGCCTGGAACCTTAATATCAACATCTGCCCCGAGTGGTTTTACCAGGTGCACATCACCCTACCACTCGATATCTGTCTAGTAATCCGCCACCACTCCCAGTAGAGACACAAGTCAGCACCGCAACTGCAAAACAAACACGGGGTAACGAAACGACAATAAACCTCGAGTTAATAAAACTCGACCAACTTACCGGGACTCAATCCCACAACCCCGTGCTCTCACGTGCTTATAAACCTTAGGTCTTCCTAGGGTCAATCTAACCAGTGGTTCAGTTCTATTTTCACAAGTCCGTGAGTGATGTCGTGTTTGTAATATTGGCTCTGATACCACTTTAATCTGTCACGCCCCGGGGTCCCTTTCTATAAGCCAAAATTATCGGGCTGTTTTGAAAATTCAGAGTTCAGCGAAAAGTGCCCATTTTTTTTTTATTATAAATCTTGACCCAAGGACGTGCAACAGACCCGCCACAAATACAGAGATTCTCCGTGACAAACGGACAGAGTCTCCCCTGTATTTGCACGGCGTCGCACAATATACAATATACAAACATTTCCATCCACTCACAACCATTCATAATTACGATACATAAATAATTACATCTATCAGTTGAAACGTTCCCCACACAGGAACCTCAGATTTGAAACACTAAGAATCTTAATGCGTGAAAACCTTTTCTTTTTGAAAACAGCTACCTCGATGGGTAGGAGACATCATTTTTCCCAAAAATCCACATAAAACCATGTCAAGTTACTTATTACAGTAATCATACGAAATCAAGTTCCAAAAATCCAACTCCACTGAACCACAAAGTCTAATGCAAGTAATAGGAGGGTAGGAAAGCTAGACCGCTAGCTAGTCGGGCTCCAAGAGTCACTCGCCCGTCGTGCCTCGCGCACCGTCCCAACCCTCTCCTCCCAAGTCACCTGTAAATGATAGTGGGGGGTGAGAACATGTACACATGTCTCCCCCTCCCAGTGGGTACTGCACTGGCAGACAAGAAACTGAAAGGAGTAGAGTAATACAGTAGCTATGCAAGTAAGTGGAGAAGCAGGTTAATAAACTACAGTTACTGTATGAATAATGCATCAATGGAAGAATAGTTCAAATATACCCAATCCAACCGCCGTGTCGGTCTAAAGACCTCAGGCAATGCCACATAAGGCTCTCCCTGGCATACGTCCCTGGCGAAAACCACCACCGGGTCCACGGGTCGGCGACCGACCACTTTTCCGGAAAAGTACACCCTCTTGCGGTGGCCAAACCGCTGGTGTACGTGAAGATGCGCATAAGCCGTGGCGATCAATGCGAATATGATCAATAACCATCTGTCGTCAACAAACCAACAATCCTACCCCGCAGGGCAACCCGACCACATGGGTCATCCAGTCATAAGGAACACAGAACCGACCGAATAGGTCACAATAGTCAAACCGCTCTACTTCTAGATCATGATAATAAATACTGGAATATAAACAAGTAGAGCAATAATCATAAAGGTCAATGGGTGCTAAGCTCACAAGTAGAACATGCAAGGAATATAAAAGAGAGTGGAGAGGACGTCACCGAGCATACACCACAAGGTCAACCTCGAATCAAAGTACCCACCTGTACGAATATCGCGTCTGTCTTCCGACTGTGGTGGATCGTCAACCGGACCTACGGAGGATCCACCGGGTTAGTATCTAACCCACATATAAGAAATGCTAACTCACAAGCCCACACATGATCCCGCGAGAATCGGTTTCCCAAAGCCGATTACCGTAACTTGCCGGAAGTCCTAAAAATCGCACCGGGACTCCGCCGGGACCCACAGAGTGTCCCGAAACTCACCAACTCATGCCACGAGTCACCCGCTGCCACGAAACACTATATAAAAGGTGTCCTGGCAGCAAACGCCAAGCCTCACATCGGAACAATTATCGTCGGATAATCGTTCCGATCCTGGTTCCCGAAAGTGTCAATTTCGACACCGGAACCCACTACCGCTCACTTGGCGTCTCCGAGTACTCGAGACGGCCGAGATAACCAGCCAACAAGGCTCAGCGGTAGTTCGCAAGGTGCACATATCGCATCGGATAATTTACGAGCCGAATACCACGTTTCGCCGACGGATTTCGTCGGGAAACGCTCCAAAAATCCACTTTCGGACAAACGAAGGACAGCGGACCTTGGACAATCAGTCCACAGGTCACGCGTAGCGTGAACACGCTGCCCATAGCAGCTAAATTGCACAAAGGTCCCTAAACATGCAACTATTCACATAATTACAAGTACTTTTAAGATGTTTAGGGCCGTTACCTCCATTAAAGCATTATCGAGGCCCGCCGAGACACACAATGCTAGGTCTCGACGAGGCGGAGGCTGTGCTCGCTGTCCAGAGTACAGAGAACAGCCGAGGAGTGCACGGGAGCGACCGGAACCTCAACCGGAAAGGCGGTCCGGGAGCGACGATCAATAACTAGCTGTTTCAGGCCTCGATAACCACAAAACATGTGAGCACGGAGGTAGTCAGCACCTCAGAAAGGTTGTGCTCACCAGCGGGGTCAACGGAGGTGGCCCGGATGGCTGGAACGGCAAGACGGCGCAAATCATGCCCTGCTCGGGCTGAATCCGAGAGCAAGGAAGCCACCACCGGCCGGCGACGGCCTCGACGGCGGCTGAGCCGGCGGGAGGAGGGTGAGGACGGCCGGGGACAACCATACGAGGTGTCCACCGGGGCGGGAAGCAGCGCCGGCGGCGGGCGGCGATGCCCTAGCCGTGGAGAGGCAAGGCTAGGGCAGCCCGGATCTGGCCAACGTCGGCTCCGGCGACGGCGTGGCGACGGCAGGGGGATGCGGATGTCGGGGGGACTCCGGCGTGGGAGTGGCTGCCGGCGGGAGGCGGCGGCGGCGGAGCTGGAGCAACACGAGCCCGCACGGTTTCAGGGCTCGGGTTCCAGGGGTCCAGCGGCCACGGCGGCGGCCGGGGCACTCCGAGGCGGCGGCGGCGGGTTGCCTGAGGCCGGAGGAGAGTGGCCCGACAGATCTTGGGCGGCGGCAACGCAGGGAGAGGGAACCCATGCTGTTCTCGCCAGATCTGCACCAGAACTGGTGCAGACTGTTCACGGCGGCCGTGGCGGCGCGCAGGGACGGCGGCGGCAGCAGCGGGGGTTGGCCGGGGCTCGGGGGCACCGCAGGAGTGAAGCCCATTGTGTGGTTTCCCCTCGGGTTGGTCCCTGGCAGAGATGGAGAGAAAGAGAGAGAGAGGTTGTAGAGGTGGTTGGTTGTCTTGGCCGGCCGGAGCTTGATCGCCGGCGTTGGCGGCTGGAGTGGCGCGCGGCGCGCAGAGGAGGGAGGGGAGGCTGCTGGGTTCAGTTTGGAGGGGATAGATGCTAGGGTTAGGGTTCGTGGAGGAGGAAATCCTAGTTACCTATATATACCAAGGTGTCATTTTGCAGCAAACACCCCCAAACTTCAGAATTTACAGCCAAGCTCTCCACAGCATGTGTAAAACACGCGTACGCACCTCCATGTACGGTCTCATGCGATTCGGTACATACAATATAAGGGGTTTGTACGAATTTCGAAAACACCACTTCGACCCCTCCTCGATAGTCATGCAAAATCTCGGGATCCGTCCGTCAGATTTCCGAACGGATTGCACCAGCGCGTTGAGCACTACCGAGACATCGAGCTCACGATTTTGTTTCGTTCGATTTGATTGCCGATTCGCAGATCCATAAACCCCTTTACCGTTCACATGTATAATTACAATTTGGTCCCTCAACATAAAGTAGGTTTTTCTCGGAAACCGTGCATCAAATCCAAAATCCGTCAGTGCCATCAAATCCAGAATAGTCGAACGGTTGAAAACGGGCTATTGGACCACTATTAACAGAGTCCGACACACTCCAGAAGCCATCTCTAATCATCGGCCTATCCGAAAAACTAGAGTTACTATTCACTTAAGTGAATTTTCGAAATCGCGTAACTCTTTCATTTTAAATCATTTTCTCCCGAAACTTGACGAGTGATTATGTAATTAAAATACACACATAAACATCATCAACGGAGGGTTAAATTATATAGTAAAATTCTAGGTCTTTACAGACATGGTCATCTACCTAGTTCTTGTATGAATACTTCACGCTCTATATATGATGTTGTTGAGTTAAGATGCATATACTTTTACTAGTTCATGGACACTTGTTATTGCTAATTGTTCATATAATCTATAATTGACAAGTTGAGACATGGGATGGAAATGAGAACTCTTATAAGACAATGTATGAGTATTTGGGATAGAATGTTCTTGAACATTGTGCATGAGATTACCGTTTCGTAAGAGCCAACTATGCTCATCTACCATTTGCTCAAGAGGGTTGCTCCCTCCAAGCCAATTCCCTCCGAATGTATTACGATGGCGACACAAGCTTGCCCTTACTTTTTGAGCACCGATTGGGCGCCATGGGGGAGGCACAGCTCCATTTGTGGGATGCCTACCACGGATCCATGAGGCACGATATAGACTAGGACTATACCTTGTATAAATCTTCGAGAGATTGGGTAAAATATGGGTACTTGAATATATATAAAAAAAAATAAAATTGATGCATACTTGATAGTTGAGTTCATATAGTTGATACTTTACTTGTATGGGTACTTGAATATCAAAAGAAAAAAAAAATTGATGCATACATGATAGTTGAGTTCATATAGTTGATACTTATATAAAGACATAGTAGTAGCATATGATTATAGTTCTGTTATTTTAATTATTACTATTTCCAATATCTATTATTATATCTCAGTTGATTGGTTAAAATTGGAGTATATTCATATTAATTAATAAAAAATTAATTACCAATTATAATGTATTTTATTTTATACTCAATTGATAGTCAAAGGACACAATAATCGTCCACATGAAAAGTCTCACATATAACATAAGACAATCAAAATTTTTAATATATTACAATCAAATTAATACATTAGAATCGACAAATAATTGAGTTATCTAATAACAATCTCGTAATTTTTATCTGCTTACCCTATAAAGCGGACAAAGTTAAAAATCAAATTTTTATACAATTTATAATAAAATATAAGATACTGCAAACTACTAAAAGAAAAAACATGTTGGCCTTGCAAAATTATATGACATCACTATACTTGCTTCAAGATCTTCAAAATTAACAACACTTCTTAAAAGAAATAAAAGAAAAGTATCAAATTTAAACAATAATGTAATAGGCATAAATTTAAGACCCAAAAGGGAATGGAAACAGTTGATGGATGTAAGGAAATTTTTAAAATAATATATTTATTTTGTTCTTTGATTTTTTGTGAATGGATGCATCTCTTAGTGAGCGGTTGTGACTTTAAATCAAAGGGTGCAACTTTTAGTAAGTGAATATGAAAAGATGTGACTTTTGGAGAAAGGATTAACATGAAAAGACACAACTTTAGAGTGTGTCACTTCGTGAATATGTCCGTTGGAATTAATTCTTACGTTTATTAAATCTGACTTATGTAACTAATTGGTAGTTATGATCAAATGAAAAGTCACAAATTGAAAAGTCACTTTAAGAAACACCCGCTCATGAATAGTCACTTCATGAAGCACCCGTTCGTGGTCTATATAAGTCCATAGTGTTGGTTGCAAAAGTATGAAACAATTGAAGAGGTTAAGTCTCCATTCATAATAATTTCATTCTTGTTTTCTTATTCTATTTCTTTTGACTACTTAATCGAGTGAGTGCTCAAAGGCTCGACTTCGTGTATGCAAACGCAGTTGAGGTTTATGTTTCTTTGTATCCTGGGAGGCTGTTCGTTGACCCAGTGCACACCAATTTTGTTCAAACGGTGGGGACGGATTAAGTCTTAAGGAGAGTAGCATTGCTACACGCCTTGAAGCTTTTTTCATCTTTCTACTTCATATACTTTTTCTCCACAATCTTTTCCAATAATGGAAACTTAAACAACTAAAAACCTTATATCATACTATATAATGTAATAAATTAACTTATGCAACGACGAATCAAAAGGTCGAAGGGGTAATCCCACTCTAGTCATACTAAACTTTGTTAGTTAAGAAAAAAGAAAGAAAAAAGAAGCTTCGATCTATGATTTTTGATTAAGGTAATATAAAATTGTCTTACCTTACAAGAAAGGAACACTTGTCTAAGAACCAAAATCAATATCCGATTTTAACTTTTTTTATATCCACTCTCACAACTTGGGCAAATTGGTGAGAGAGATTTGGAGCAATTAAGGACTAGAATAAGAAATCATGGGAGTAAAAAATCTCTTGAGAGTTTGAAGTGAAAAAATTTGAAAATTAGGTAGGCTTTTGAAAATATGAAAAATTCATTATCATTTATCACCAAAATATTGCTAAATAATTTCACATTTAAAAATAAGTGTTGGTATTATTTGTAATTAGCGACATTTGTGTGCAAATGTTGGCGAATAAATATATTTAGCAAAATGAATAAAAAATGTTACTGAATTTTATATCGGTGTCACTTACTCAAATATTCCTAGTTAAATATTCCTAAAATTTAAACTTGTTATAGTAATAGTTCTACCATACATTCAATGATTGAACAATCAACAACTTATACTATTTAGGGTTAATTTCATACAGGTCCCTGCAAACATAGTGAATTGCAAATATATCCCTACAAAGTTCAACTTTTATATGTTGTCCCTGCAAAAGTCCTAATATTTTCAAATATGTCTCTGTCGTTAGAATCCGTTAGAAAAATTTAGTTAACCATAGATTAAATACTTAACCATGGTTAGTCAATGAGATAATTTGATATTTTTACCCCTTTTATATAATACCTTCTTCTCTCAATCAAAACCCTAGCAATGAGAACTCTTCTTCTTCTTCCTCTTCCTCTTTCTTTCTCTCCTTCATGCTAGTTTCGCACCCATCTCCATTGATCCAAGACGGGTGTTGCTTCGCCCATATCAAACGCGTGTTGCTTTTCCATTCAATTTCCTCTATGATTTTTTTTTGCTCAAAACAAAAGATTTAGGAGAAAAGGAGTGAGAAAATAGCAACAATGGTGGAATGTGTTGGATTTTAAAAAGAAAGAAGATGAGGTAGAAGATGACCATTGAAAAAAAATTTTAGGGACATTTTTGCACAATTATAGCTGTTGTGGCTTTTGGAGGGACATATTTGTGATGGCAAAAAGGTCATTTCACTTATCTGTTGTTAAAAAATAAATAGTGCTTTAACGGTAACAAACCAGATGGATATATTTGAAAATATCAAGACTTTTGTAAGGACAACATATGAAAGTTGAACTTTGTAGGGATATATTTGCAATTCACTATGTTTGCATGAACCTGTATGAAATTAACCCTACTATTTAACACTGCGACAAGATGATGATGTTTAAACAAATTTTCACCTTATTCCCCACAAGCGTACATCGGGCAATAATCTCTATTTTTCAGTTCTCCTTATACCCCATAATAAAATATTTGAAACCTCTATTTTTTTATGAAAACAGTTCTGTTGAAATTAGAGGGCAGCGAAAACTTACAAACTGGATAGCCAACGTATCCAGGAACCAAAAATAGATCGGGTTGCTTGTTTTACTAGCCTTCTTTGATCGTCCTTGTCTCGATGCTTCTGGATCTTCCACGTATCTCGCCTTCTCCCACGCGTTGCGGATCGTCGGATGTGAAGAGGGCTACTAGAGTCCTCTTCTATGTCCACACTCCAAAACTCCGGAAACGTAGGCGGAAATCCCAGAGAGAAAGAAGAGAGAGAAGAAGGAAGGAATCTCTATTATTTTGTACGTACTCATAGATACTCATAGATATAAAATTTGAGAGAAAGGGGTCGTATTTATAGATTATCGGGACCCCTTATAATATCCTGAATCTCACATAGAGATTAGGATTAGGATATCTATTAAGATATAATAGATATTCATTAGGAAATACGTTTCAACTAATAAGAAATATATAGTTCATCATTATCCTTAACTTATTAGGATAAATCCTAATCCACATCTTATGTGGATCGGGTTAAATTAACGGGCCAATATGGACACACCACATAGCAACAATCTCCCACTTGGCCACTGTTGGCGCCATAAAAGTAGCGCCACGTGGTAGAACAGCCCAAGCCATGTGAACGAATTTACAAGAGCCAGACGTAAAGCAACATGTGGTGCACTTGGAGCTGGAAAGCGCGCGCTTAAAATGGAAAGGCGGTTTTAGGCGAGATGCGGTTGAAGATGTGGGAAAATCGGCCAAGGCATAACCCGATGAAACAGGGACGTGGCCAAATAAACCCCCACGATGGGGTTAACTCAATAACGGCAGGCGGGAATATAAATAAGAAAAACATGCCTGCAAAAGAGGCCTTTTCACGCTAGCAAGAGACCACAGCAAATTTCAGTTCCTTTCTTTTCAGCATTTACCGCTTTTCTAGGAGTTAGTTTTTACAATAGATTTTTCTTGTTAATTGCAGTAAATTTTTTTTGTTATTTTTCTGTAGCTAAGAGCGTGATAGAGTAGGGTTAGTTGTAGGTTTATCTCTATAACAACTCTTGTATCCCTACTCGTCCTCTTTATTTCGGTAAATACAAGTCACTCGGCTGATTCAGCCGAGTTTGTGAATATTTGCGGAAGAACCCGGCTGAGCCAATCCCTCTTCAGCCGAATCGTTCGACTCGTCAGTGGCGCACTCGAGGGTCATCACAGGAGCCGACTCGCTTCCTGAGGAAGAACTTGACCTGGTCAACGCTTTGATCCGGTCTGTGTTGCCCTGCATCCGGTTTCTGGCGCAGTAATTTTTGGCACGCCCGGTGGGACACGCTTAGGTACATTCCGATCTTTTTCTCATGGCTGATGATAACGCAATGAACCTCCGGAACAGGGTCATTCCCAGGCCCTCAGGGAATGACCAGGCCAGTAGCGACAATGCGAATGAGCATCAGGTGGCACTACAGGCTGGGGGTGAAAATAGTGGGCACTCGGCTCATCAGGAGCCGAGCCTGACTTAGGCATTAGGACAAATGACCCGAGTCCTGCAAACATTAGACCAAAATAGTTATCAGAGTACCACTCGATTAGCGCGGTACTGGCCACCATCAATGGCCTCTAATGAAAATATAGCTCGTATCGGACAGTTGTTGGACCGAAAAGAGCAACCTTACGGGAGTCTACAAGGGCCCCTAATCGCGCCAGTGCAACAGAACCCAGTCGCACTGACGGTTCCGAAGACACAACCACAAATAGCGCCCTACCAGGCTGCCCATGGGCCGGTGAATGTAAACGCCGGCCCTCAGCCAGAAATTGCATGGGGTTTACCTCCTCCACCTCCTTTGCCTGCTTACCAACTCCAAAACGTAGGCGTAAGGGCTGGGTGGCAGGTCCCCAATGTAGTGCAGGGACTTAACCCTGCAGTACAAAACTATATACCGCCTCTAGGGCCGAACGAAATTTTAGCCCCAACCCCCGCAGCAGGAAACAATAAGTTGTATGCTCAAATAGAAGAGGCAATCCGTAATACGTTCGGTGTAGGGGCAAGGCCAGCAATGCGGCCCGTATTTAGATCCCCGTATCCAGCTAATATTGATGTGGAATATCCGTACCCAGCAAATTGGAAGATGTCGAAGTTCGACAAGTTCTCAGTCGAAGAGACCGAGAATACTGTGGAACATGTTGCTCAGTTTACGGCCCAGTGTAGAGAAGCGGCCGCCGACCAATTTTTGAAACTTTGCTTGTTTAACACGTCGTTAACCAAGACGGCATCCACATAGTACACAAGCTTACCCGCCAATTTCGTTTGAGATTGGGATGAATTGGAAAGAAAGTTTTATGAACAGTTTTACAGGTCGGAACTAGAGTTATCAGTGGCCGATTTGGCCTTATACTGACAAAAATGGGGGGGAAACAGTCGAAGAATATCTGAACCTTTTCAAAACAGCCAGAAACCGGCGCTTTGTGAGGATGCCGGAATCTGAGTTCGCTAAAATAGCGTTTAATGGTCTACATTTTAAAATAAAGGACCATTTCGAAGATAAGTATTTTTTTAACCTGTTCGATCTGGGCGTTCAAGTCACCTAATATAAGCAATTCAGGAAGGGAAATTGGGAAGATCGGCCGCATTGGAGCCGAAACAAAGAATGGAATAAGCGGAAAAGGAAAATATATCTTTCATTGAAGAGGGATCATCTCGAGATGAGCCGAACACCTCTAGCGAGACTGAAGACTCGGCTGATGAGGCCGGGGTATATGCGGCGGAGATGGTGAAAACCCGCCAGCCCTATAAGTGTGCATTACTTAAGCCAGCAAAAGCTAGTGAAACTAGAGCACGAATGGCGGCGTACACCTATTTGTTTGACGTTGCCAAAACCGACCAGATATTTGATCGGTTATATAAAGATGGAAGGATCAAACTCCAAGAAGGTCAAATGTTGCCTTCTGGAGAAGAATTAAAAAAGAGAAAGTATTGCAAGTGGCACCACTCATAGAGCCACAGGACCAATGACTGCACGGCCTTTAAGAGGCATATACAAAAGGAAATAAACGAAGGTCGGCTGGTTTTTGCCGACCAAGAAAATAAAAATATAGAGATTGACCAAAATCTTTTTCTCACGCAGGTTAACATGGTGGATGTCAAGGGGAAGAAGCCACTTTAGGAGGAAAAATTTCAGGAGGATGTGGCCAAGACAAGGAGAATGCTTCAGCTTTGCATCAGGTGCAAGGCCGAGATGACGCGTCAAGATTGGGAAACTATCGTACGCGAGAAGAAGGCGTACGAAAAATGGAAAGAGTTCATGGCCTTCCCTGAAGAGTGGGAGGACCTACCCGAGGCTGTTGGCCACCCAGAAGAATGCTTGGAGGAGGCGTCCAATGACTCCGAAAAAGAAGTGAACTCCATGAAGGACATGAAGTACCCGCCGATTCAGAAGGTCCTGAACGAGTACTACTAGACGAGAGAGAGGATGAGCCGAGAGGGTTACCCAAGACAACCCTTTGGCACACAGCAGAGGAACCAGAGGTATCAGCCCACATGGCACCAACAGCCACGGTCGAGAACCGAGCCAGAATTCGAAGCAATGATCAAGTGGGACATAGAATTTCTCGGTTGGAGACTAGTGAACGAGCTCGGCATTCAGCCATGGCCGAGACCCTAGGAAAGAAGAGAGATCCTGAGGGAGCACCTCAGGACGGTAAAGGCGTCGGCAAATGTGCCGACCGAGCAGTGGTTCACGGCAAGGGCGCCGGCTAGATGGTATGGGCCGGTGCTGACGAAGACACAAAAACGGCGGCAACAGAGGATGCAGGCCGAGATGAGACACCACTTGAAAAAAGCGAAAAGGATGAGGCTTAACACGTAGAAGCGGCCTGTGCAGCGGCTGCCTCCTCGGCCTATGAGGGCGGCTTAAATCCCTTACCATAGTTGAAATCCCAAGTGGAGCAAGCCGGCTGCGGCGGAGCCGACCAAGAAGGTCACTCGCTAGGAACTAGAAGAGAAAATTGCTTCTCTGGAGATCATCATCAAACGGGAGTGATGGCCACCCAAGGAGAGTGACGTTAGGCCGAAAGCGAATCTTCGGCCGAGACATCAAGAGAGTATGATGAAAAAAGCAGGAGACTAGAGAAGTCGCGGCCGAAGGAAGTTCGGCTGACGTGAGTAGGGCTGGCAAATGAGCGAGTCGTCTCGTGTTCGGCTCGCGTTCGACCCGATATTTGGCTCGCTCGAGCTCGACTCAAAATTAAATGAGCCGAGCTTGAACAAAAAATAAAACTCGAAATATATTTCAAGCCGAGCTTGAGTATTATTGAGCTCGCTCGAATTAGGCTCGAAAAGCTCGAATATATATATATATATCATAAAAATATTTATAAATATATATAATTATATAATTATATATAATATATATTTTAATTATATATAATAATATATATTATGTATATTAATTATATGTATATAGAGTTCAGGTTATTGGGCATATTTGTTGCCCCACAAAATCAAAATATCAAAATTCTACTCTAATTACTCTCTCTTCCCTTCTTTTTCACTTGCTCGCAGTTAGGATGTCAACGGATGCGGATACCCGAAATTTTATCCGAACCCAAACCCGAACGAAGCGGATTTATCCGATGCTAAACATATATAGTTTCGAATATGGATATAAAAAATAAAAACCCGAAGCACATACATTCGGGTATAGATTTTGACTGTACCCGACCCGAACCCGAATTAATTTTACATTAACGAGACTATAGTACCAGAGCTCCGGTACTATAGATAGTACAGTAGCTTAATTATATATATATATATATATATATACATACATACATATATATATACATACATACATATATATATACATACATACATATATATATACATACATACATATATATATACATACATACATATATATATACATACATACATATATATATACATACATACATATATATATATACATATATATACATACATATATATATACATACATACATATATATACATACATACATATATACATATATACATATATATATATATATATATATATATATATATATATATATATATATATATATATATATATATATATACGTATATATATACGTATGTATATACATACGTATGTATATACATACGTATGTATACATACGTATGTATATACATACGTATGTATATACATACGTATATATATACGTACGTATATATATACGTATGTATATACATATATATATACATATGTATATGTTTGATGTTATATTTGGATTTGTATTTTAAAAATTTAGATCTAGTGTAATATATTTTGAAATATTTTTGATGTTATATTTGGATTTGTATTTTAAAAATTTAGATCTAGTGTAATATATTTTGAAATATTTTAAAAAAAAATAATTGTTTCGGGTTCGGGTTCAGGTTCGATTTTCAGATTTTCGGTCGGCTTCGGTTTGGATATATGGATTTTTAAAATTCGTCGGATTCGGGTTCGGGTTTGGGTTTCGGGTTTGATAGCCGGGTTCGGGTTCGGGTTCGGGTTTTTGAAAACCAGCTCCGAATCCGACCCATTGACATCCCTACTCGTAGTGTCGCTTCCTCTAAATTATTTTTTTAATATTATAATACCGTATTTCATTCATTTATTTTGTATGTTGAACTATTAGACATATTTTTGTATTAGATTTTAGATAATATTTATAAAAATTAAGCTATAAATTGCATGATGTAAGAATTTCAAGCGGCTCGTTTAGGGCTCGAGCTCGCTCGACTCGAAGTTAGGCTCGCTCGAGCTCAGCTCGAATTAATTTCAAGCCGAGCTTGAGCCTAAATTTAAGCTCGAAATTAATTTCAAGCCAAGCTTGAGCGGAGATAGGCTCGCTCGAGCTCGGCTCGTTTCCACCCCTAGACGTGAGTATGGCATACGCTCTGCTATGTTCATTCAAAGCAGAGACAGAGGAGGCTGAGGAGTAGCCTCAATATGAAGAGGAGCTGGCCATGGCCCAGCTCCAACTCGAGGACGTTAAGGTGGCCGATGCGGTGGTGTTCGAAAAACCATAGTCCCTGCAAACTAGGTTCGTCAGGCCTTTGTTTATTAGGGTCTTAATAGAGGGACGACTTGTTGGCCAAGTAATGATAGACGGCGAGACTGTGGTAAACGCCATGCCCACGTTATTCTTCAAGAAGTTGGGCAAAAGTAAAGACGAGCTCAAGCCCATTGACATGACCATAACTGACTTCACGGGAAGCAGTCAGCAGGCACGGGGGGTACTGACAACCAAACTGACTGTTGGATCTAAGACTCCCCGGACGGCCTTCTTTGTAGTGGACGCCGGTAGTCACTACAATCTGTTGCTAAGGCATAATTGGATCCACGCCAACGAGTGTGTGCCCTTGACTCTATATGGAAAGTTGTTCCATTGGATCGGGGAGCGCGTTGAGGAGATCGCGGCCGAAGGAAGGCCGCAGGCGGTGGACGTGAACGTGGAAAGCATCAGCTATATGAATTAGGCCGAGGCGGACCCATATTAGATCTTATTTGTTCGGATCGCCGAAGAAGGAGTACAACTGGTACTCTAAAAGGAAGCAGAAGCACTAGCGGCCGCCGAAGAGCCGCCGATTTTGTTAAAATGAAATGTCATGAGTCAAGAGCCGAGGTTCTAAATGAGCTTCGGCATGAAACGCCAACCAAAGGAGTCAGCTGCTTCAAGGGGTCGGCCGTTGCGGCCGATGAAAAAATCGAAGCGAGTGATTCGGCTCAAGGGGCCGATGGTAAGAAGAATGATTCGGCTCAAAGGGCCGATGGTAAGAAGAAGGGGCAGCCTGAAGAAGATTCGGCCGTCAAGGCCAAGAAAGGCAAGCCCAACGAAACAATGGCATCGGGCGACAAGGCCGACAGGCTAGACAAGGAAGAAGGATCAGCCTCCGAAATCTAGGCCAAAATAGGTTTCATGGAAGATTCACCGATCAAAGTCAACGAAAAGAAGTTGGAGACTCAAAACCCCAATGGTCGAAGTGAATCTAGGGTCGGACGAGAACAAACGGCCGACCTTCATTAGCGCAAGACTTTCGGCACAGCAATAGGGGGAGTTGATCGAGTTGCTAAGAAAATATAAGGATTGCTTCGCCTGGAGTTACAAAGAAATGCCAATACTTAGCCGAAAGATTGCAGAATATAGGCTCCCTATAAAAAAGGGATTTAGTCCTTTTAAACAGCCGGCTCGTGGGTTTGAGCCGAGTATTGTAATGCAAATAAAAAATAAAATTAAAAATCTTTTGAGAGCCAGCTATATTAGAGCGGCTCGCTATGTCGATCGGGTGTCCAATATTATTTTAGTGCGAAAGAAAAATGGTAAACTTAGAGTCTGCATTGACTTTAGGAACTTAAACACGGTTACACCCAAAGACGAATATCCCATGCTCATAGCTGACATGCTAGTGGACGCTGCAGCCGGTCATGAAATCTTGTCCTTCATGGACGGTCACGCTGGCTGCAACCAGATTTTTATTGTCGAAAAAGACGTATCGAAAATGGCTTTCAGATGCCCGGGGTCTATTGGGACTTTTGAGTGGATAGTGATGCCCTTCGGATTGAAGAACGTTGGGGCTACTTACCAACATGCAATGAATTTTATATTTCATGATCTGATCGGTAAAATTTTGAAAGTTTACATTGATGATATCGTAGTAAAATCTAAATTTCAGACCGATCACTGAACCGATTTGAAATTAGCTTCGAGCGCATGAGAAAATACAATCTCAAAATGAACCCTCTGAAGTGCACGTTTGAGGTGTCGGGCTGAAAATTTTCTCGATTTCTTTGTTCATCAGAAAGGGATCGAGATAGACAGGAATAAGGCAAAAGCGATTATAGAATTACCGCCACCCAGAACTAAAAAGGAATTACAAAGCTTGCTGGAAAAAATAAACTATTTAAGACGGTTCATATCAAACCTAGCTGGGAGGATAGAAGTATTTACTTCGTTACTTTGGCTGAAGAACCAGGAGGAGTTCTTATGGAGGAAGGTGCACCAAGAGGCATTTGAGAACATTAAAAGATATTTGGTGAACCCCCCAGTACTTATTCCTCCTCGACACGGGCAGCCGATGAAATTGTATATCTCGACTGCGGAAGAGAACTTGGGGTGTCTGCTAGCTCACGAGAACGATTTGAAAGAAGAACAAGCGATTTATTATCTTAGCCGGCGTCTGCTAGATGTCGAACAATGATATTCGGCAATAAAAAATACTATGCTTGGCATTGTATTATGCATGTACTAGCTGAGATACTATATTCTACATGTTGAAGTGTTGGTTGTTTGTAAAACCGACCTTATAAAATATATATTGTCAAAACTAGTTTTAAGGGGGAGAATATTCCCTTCTTAAGGATTGAGAGACAAAAAGAATTGTCGCCTAAAGAATATGAACTCTTGATATACGAGAATTTGGATGAGATTGATGAGACTCGGTTATTGGAACTCGATCATTTGAAAGCCTATCAGAGCCGAGTGAGCAGCGCGTACAACAAGAAGGTCAGGGCTAAATCGTTTAAAGTCGGAGACTTAGTGTTAAAGCTAATACTGTCGATTGGTCGAAAAAGCCGGCTGTATAAAAAATGGTCTCCGAATTGGGAAGGACCATTTCAGGTATACAAAGTCCCTAGAGGCAATGCATACTTCCTAAAAAAGTTAGGAGGATCGAAAAATAACAAGCCGATCAATAGGAAGTACTTGAAAGAATATTACCCTTCAGTATGGGAAGGCGAATAAAATACTATTATAAAACAAAATAAAAGTCAGAATATATTACAGCCGATGCATAAAAGCCAAAAGATTAAGACAACAAATCCTTAAGTTGATTCCATTCGGCTATCAAGTTAGACTGAGCTTGGTCGGCTACATGTTTCCTCTGCTTCGTTGTCGGGTGAATCTTGTAAAGGTGAGAGAGTTGATCGTGGATCACCGCCCTCTCGTCCTTCTTGGCCTGGTACTGTTTCTGGAGAGAGTCAAACTTTTGTAACGTATAGGCCATAATTTTTTCTTCTTCGGCAAGCTCCTCTTTAAGGTGGGCAACTCTCTGCCGAAGAGCCGACTCTTGATCTCTTAAGGTGTCGCTCCGCTTGTTGAAGTCGGTTAGACGAGCTGCCAACTCGTTGGCCTTCGCCTTGCAAGAGTCAGGAAAGGAGAGAGTGCTTGCTACCAGGGCGAAAAATGGGCATCCAGGGCATCCAGGACAACATACTCGGCAGAGAGTGCTTGCTGCCGAGTTAGGAAAGGAGAGAGGCGGGCGGAAAACAACGCATCCGCAAAGCATCGCCTCGAAGTGGGTAAGTCAGGTTGATCTCGGAGGTCAATGAGAAGAGCCCCAAACCGATCAAACTAAACCAAACTTTGAGCCAAAGTAGGAAGACCACTGCTGCATAGCTGTAAACATTCGTCCAATTTTTTTTTGGGTGTCAGCTGATACGGCAATATGAAGGTCCTCATCTTCGTTAGGTGTAGGGCTCAAAGCGGCTAGCTCTCGGAGAGAGATTGCCAGAGCATCCTCCGATTCAACAACAGACGTAGGATCGCGGGGTACTGACGCAAGAACGGAAGCCGATGCTTCTATCGAAGGTTCATTAGGGAAAACCGGACTACTTCTCTCTCTCGCCCTGGTTTCCTCCTCTTCGTTCTTCTTTTCCTTCTCTCCTCTCTTCTTCTCTTCTTTGTCTTTCTTCTTTTGCTCCTCCTTCCGCCTTCTTTCTTTCTCACGTTTTCTCTCTTCACGAGCTTTCCGGCGAGCTCGCCTGTCCCAACGAAGAATCTCCGCCTTAAGTTCTGAGGCAAACTCAGTACTGTAGATTTCTGCCGGAGCCTTGCCGGAGGTCGTCGCCTTCAGCTGCTGAGCTGTCAGTTCATGTAGTAGAGATGATGGAGGTGCTTCGGATGGAGAGTGAGGAGGAGAAGGTGAATAAATCAAAATGGGTCGAGGACCTACCTCTGCCAATGATGGAGCTTGCTACAGGCCCTCTTCAGTAGGGACCGGCTCGAGAGGAGTCCTTGCTGGGGCTGATTCGGGTCCTTCCTCGGTGGCGATAGGAGGTGTGGCGACCGAAGGAGGTTGAGCCGAAGGAATTACACCAGAGGTCGGCTCCTCGACCTCAAAAGGTGGTTGTTCATCGGCTGATGTGGGGGCAGGCTGGGAGCGAAGTCTGCTCACAACTAATTTTCGCCGTTTTTGCTGCGGCGGAGGAGCCGGGGAAGCAGTTTTGATCGAACGCTTTTTCAATGGTCGAACCGGTGGATCAGAAATATGAAGCTGCTAAAAAAAATATAAGAAAATGAGCCAAAGAATATAGTAAAAGCAGATGCACCGTAAGAAGAAAGATATACCATCAGGGAGCAAGAGGAAATAGCTGCCTCCTTGTCGAAATCCTTGCACGAATTCTCTCGCTCCGAGGGCGCGGCTTCTTTACCTTTGATAGTGCCGGTGTAGAATACCAACCTGCAATTTGGACACAGTGTAGGATGTCGGTCAGTGCGTAAGTGTGGAGTGTAATAAGATGAATATGCTTCGGTGCGAATTGGACGTGGATTGGGCGACTAGTACTGAAGTTGTTACTACGAGGGACTAAACCGCGAATACGAAAAGTTGAGGTAGAATGTCAATTTTACAGTTTAGACATTGTGTGGAATGCCGATTGATGTGGGAGCATGAATTGGGATGACGTGGATCCGTTTTGGCGCAAAATTGACGCGAAAACGGATTAAACAGTCCAATTGTATATGAAGAGGACTAGAATGCAAATAGGAGGAATTGGTGGACTAAGGTGCAAATTCATCTTTAGTGGATTTTTTCTACAAAAATCTCCTCTCCACCTTTCTCTCTCAGATTTTCCCTGCAGGAGAAAAAGAAAAAGAGAGAGAAAGAGAAAGAGAAGAAGAAGAAGAAGAAGTAGAAGAAGTAGAAATGAAAAAGGTAATTCTCCCTCTTTTCCTTCCCTTTTCTTTTCCTTCCCTTTCTCTTTTCTCTCCCCTTTTTCCCTTCTCTCCCTCCCCTCACTGCTGCTGCTACTGCAGGAATTACTGCAACAGCAGCAGCAGCAGCAGTTGACTGCTGCTGCTGTTTCTTCAGCAGCAGCAGCAGCAGCAGCTGATTGCTACTGCTGCTTCTTCTTCAGCAGCAGCTAGCTGCTGCTGCTGCGAGAGCAGCAGCAGCTATGCTGCAGGCTGCCCTGCAGTAGCAGCAAGCTGCTGCTGCTGCAGGGACAGCAGGGGAGAAAAGAAAAGAAAAAAAAAAGAGAAAAGAAAAAGAAAAGAGAAAGAAGAAAAGAAAAGAAAGAAAGAAAGAAAAAGAAGAAAAGAAAAGAAAGAGAGGAAAAGAAAGAAAGAAGAAAGAAAATGAAAAGGAGAAAGAATGAAAGAAAGTGATGGAAAGTGGAAGAACAAAATGAAAAATAAAAATCGGCAAATCCGCACAATCGAAACGTTAAATTGACGCTTATAGGATGTTCCAGAGGGTAAATTAAGGTTCCGCCCATGTTTAATTAGTTGCAAGGGAAGGTAATTGATGGTCAATTAGCGTTTTTCGCGCGCGATTCAAAAATTAGACTTTTGATCGGATTTTTATCGTTTTGTCTATTGTAGTGGTTTCGGACGACCGTGCCTCGAGAGAAAGTTCGTGAGCGACGGATTTCACGCTATGGACGACGTGGCACGTTGAGGTGGGTTCCGAGTCGCCGAAAACGGCGAATTTTCCCTCTATGTCTATTTTAGCAAAATGCCATATGCTTGCACACTCCTATCGCTTCCATCTGATTTAGTTTCTTGAATTATGATGAATCATAGACTTATCCGCTGTGACTCATATATTGTATTTGGCACATGATACATGAAATTGTCTCTTTCTTGCGTCGAATATGCCATGGTTATATGATTGAGGCTGAGAATTTATAAAACATGTGAGAAGGGATTTACCTTGGACCTTCTATAGTTGAGTTGTGACCATTGTTCAATTTTGTGATTCCTAACCATTCCACTGCCTCTTGGTTGTGTTATAATGACAGTTAGTAACATTTCGTATTTGACATTTTAACTTAGGTCGTGGGAGGCCAGTCGACAATTTATGCATTTTGATGAATCCCTATTACCCTCGAGTTATGCGAGCCACCTGTCATCTATACACCTTGTTTAACTATAGAGAGAGTATTTGACTTTGTTGAGAATTGTGATATTGTTACATTTGGCTCCAATACCTCCATTGAGTAGTATGCATATTCTTTTGTGGTGTTTTGACCATCTGCTTAGCTTATGACTACTCTGAGGACATTGGATTGATCTTAGGATATTGATTTTCGCCATGACATTGTGATATTGTGACATTATTGATCATGATTTTGACCATAGCCTGCAAGGCCACTTCGAGCTTGTTGGTATATATGCGATGTGCTATTTTACTCGGTAGGGGTCGCTCCCCTCGAGTGCCACTCCGGATTGCTGGCTGGTGTTAGTGAGACAGTAGCCTAGTTTTGAGGGTGCTGTCACACTCATGGGAGTGTGACCTCATACTAGGCGGGCGCAGGCTTGACCGGACGAGCGAGCCGGTCGTTGCGATTGGGTATTATTACAGTATTTGTGGTTGTAGTGACGTTGATGCATACACCGTTTAGTTACCTCTTTCTTTCGCATTACCTGGACAGAGATCTATTTACAGTATTTGTGGTTATTCATTTATTGTTGCCTGACACTTCTCTATGCAGGTTATAGCCAGGTAGTTAGTTTTTGTACTTTAAACAGGTATTGCCAGTTTATCTTTTTCGTTATTCATTTATTGCAGCTTTTACTATCCTTTCATCAGCCTGGCCTCCAGTAGACTTAGTGGGAAGGTCGTGGTTATCGCCGGCCGTACCCACTGGGAACTACCTTTCAGTAGTTCTCACACCCGGTTGTGGTTTATTTTTCAGGAGTATGTTCAGCGACGGTTGAACGAGGTGAGGCGGATCGCATAGTAGATAGCATCCTCTACCAGCGTGTCTATACATTAGAAGGCCACCAGATAGAGTGCTACCACGTACTACATACATACATGTATTGGCGAGGGCTAGGCCCCTTTCTTTCAGTATTTCACTTTGGAAATGAGTTTTACTTGATGTAGTACTTGATGTACAGTAGTTTAGCTTGTAGATATGGAGCTCTGATACTTACTTCTTTTTGGTTTGAGTGACTTTTTCTGATGTTGATGATATGTGAAATTTGGTTTGTTTGATCTTTTGAGACACTTGGATATTGTTCGTTGTTGTTGCCGCTTCGTTCGGGCAGGGAAAACTCTGTCCGTTCGGCGAGTCTGTTAGCGCCCTGTATCTACCGCGGCGAGCTCGGGGCGTGACATATTTTGGTGGTATCAGAGCATAGGAATAAGTCCTGTGGACCTAAGAACCTTAGGACTTGGTGAACCTTAGGAGCTAGGACGTGAGAGACGTGATGTTTGGCGAAAGTCACTAGATTGGGTCGAGTGAACTCTTCAAAAGGATCTGAAGAGTGACTGAAGGATACGTCTTTTTTTTTTCTGGATAATTATGTTGGCTGCAGACAACATAATGTCACAAAAAAAAAGAAAAGAGTAGGGTCCTTCTGGACTTTCGCTTGATTGGGTCGTGTGAGAATCCGAATTTTTGGGAATTTGGAATTCTCAGTGTTCCTCTCCCCCATTACTGTGTTTTTGCTCGGTATACGTATATAATACAGATATATATGTATATATAGGTATATAAGTGAGTTTTGGTGGAGTTTTTAAGTTTTCGGATTTTCGTCGCGGAGAGTGAACGGCTTAACGGCGCGATCCGGAGTTCGATTTTGGCGATCCAAATGGTGAGTTCGATGTCTCGGCAGTGCTGAGCGCGATGGCGCGATCCGCGTCGACGTGCGGCGAGCGGATAAAAAGTTATTTCATCTTGACCGCCGAGAGGTCCTATGTCACGTTTTATGTTTCGCGATCGGGTCCCCGTTTTCGCACCGTTTCGCGCATTTTCGAATCGCGGGGGGCCTGGGGGGATTTTGTAGCTTGCTGTGGGAGAGGGGGGCTTGGCTGAGAGGGGTTGGTGGGAGCATTTATGAGGCTCACCCACCCCCCTCTCTTTACCACTTGCACACTCCACCTCTCTCACACTCAACCTCTCATCTCTCTCTCCCTCTCTCCCCCACTACTCCCAGAGATGAGCCCGAGCTCCCACTGCCCCTTGGCCTCCTCTCTGTGCAGCGCCGGCCGCCGCCGGCCACTGCCTGGCCGGAGCAACTCCGGCCACCCTCTCTCTCCCTTTTTCTTCTTCTTCTCTGTCTTCTTCTCCCTCTTCTTCTCCCTGCGGTGTGCACCCAGGGGAAACCCATGCTTGGGCTTCCCCTGAGGTGGCACGACCGCCGGAGTGGAGAGCCGCCGCCGTGGGGCCGCCGGAGCCACTGCAAGCTCTGGCCGAGAGCTGTGCTGGCCGAGCTTGGTGGGGCCGCGCCGCCGCCGCCTCCTGACGCCGGAGAGGGTGAGCATGGTCACCCTCGGGACCTCCGCTACCGGACCCTGCCTCCCCGGCCATCGCCGTGCCGCCGGAGCGCCGCCGGAGCCACCGCAAGCCTCGGCGGGGCAGCTAGGGCATCCGCGGCTTGGGGTTGCTCCGCCGCCGCCACCCCCGCCACCCTTTTTGTCGCGGTCACCGACAGGACGACGGTCGGCGACCTTCTCTTCCCGGTGCTCGCGTCGCCGCCGGCCGCCGTCGCCGCCCGTTGCCCGGCGCCGCCGTGCCCTAGCCTCGGGTTTGCTAACCCGAGAGTAGGGCTCTTTCCTGCGCCGCCGCCGCCGCTTCCCGTCGCCGGCCAAGGTGAGCATCACCTTCCCCACCTCCTCCGCATCCACCCCTGGCCGCCGCCGGCCATGCTTGTCGGCCGGCAGCCGGCCGGAGCTAGCTGCTCCGGCCAGGGGTCAGTTCTGTGGTGTTTTCTTGTTTTGTTGGGATGTTTGAGCTCCCTGCTGACTCCCGAAGCTCGGGAGGGTGAGCCCGACGATCGCAGCGATGTGCCGAACACCGTGCTCACCCTAGTTCTGGTTTTGGTTGAGCCGTTGCGTCGTTCGGCCTTCGTCGGGCTATTTTTTTGCCTATTGGCCGCTGTTTTTATGCACCTTCCCGGACTGCGACTGGTCCTGTCGCAGTGGGGCTGTGAGCATGGCCTCCGTTACGTTGTTGCCGATCCGCTGGTGCTTGCGGAAGGTCGTGCGGATGTACGGCTTGCTCACACGGCCTTAGTTAAGCTTGCTTTTGCGCGCGCGCTCGCTGTTTTTATGGGATTTCCCGGCTTGCGACTGGTCCTGTCGCAGCGGGACAGTGAGCACGGTCTTCGTGACGTCGCTACCTATCCGCTGGTGCTTGCGGAAGGTCGAGCGGACGTACGGTTTGCTCTAGCGGCTTAATTTAGTGATTGTATGTATATGTATGTCGCATGTTTGGGGACTTTGGCGTTTGTGACAGCGTAGCGACGCTGTGGGCTGCAAGGGTAAGGTCTTGGAGACCCTGTGGACTGGTTGTCCAACCCCCTCGCCCTTCGTGGAGTTTCGGATTTGTTTCCGACGCGTTTTTCGATGAAATAATCGGCGAAACGCACGTTTCGAGTTGTGCGACTCACTCGCTGTTTTCGCGAGCGACTTGGCTTCGTTGTTTAGCCTTGTTGGCTGTTCCTCATCGCTGTCCCGAAGTTCCGAGGACAGCGGATGAGTGATGTGGGGTTCCGGTGCCCAATCGGCGCTTTTCGGGAACCCGGGAAGCCTTTTCGGGTGCGTTTGGTATTCGTGGCACCCCGTGCTTGTGCCCACTGTCCCGTCACTTGGTTTGTTGTGTTCGGGGACAGCGAGGGGCCTTGTTGGCTGTTGGGTACCCCTCTGGGGCTTTGTGTGGTTTCGGGATCGTCCCGGTGGGTTTCCCGGGCGATCCGTCGGTTTCGGGATGTGTGAGCTTTGTGTTTAGCGTCGACTTGGTGGACCTTGACCCCGTGAGTCTTTCGTAGGTCCTGTCGCGGTTCCCGAGAGCCGTCGGTGTTAGATTGGATCTTACCTACAGGTGGGTGCTTCGATCCGGAGTCGGTTCAGTGGACTACGGTGATACCTTTCTATCCCTTCTTTGGCATTACAGTTTTTAGTTCACTTGACTCCCGTAGACTCTACTTATATGCGTGCTTGGATAGTAGAGTAGTTGTAGTTGCATGGTTCTTGAGACGACCCAGTTGGTCGGTAGTGATCGCATGTTGTTCCGAGCGATCCTAGTTGTAGTTGCATGGTTCTTGAGACGACCCAGTTGGTCGGTAGTGATCGCATGTTGTCCCGAGCGATCCTAGTTGTGGTTTGCATGGTTCTTGAGACGACCCAGTTGGTCGGTGGTGATCGCCTGTTGTTCCGAGCGATCCTAGTTGTGGCTTATTGGTTGCTTCTCGGCTTGTTGCCGTTCTGTGGATTGAGCATTTGCATCGATCGTCACAGCTCTTCTAGCACTTCACGTACACCGCGGTCTGATCCACCGTTTGGAGGTGTTCTTTTCCGGAAAAGGGTCGTTGAGTTTTTGTGCCGACCCGTGAGCCTTGATGCAGTGCGTCCAGAAGGTTTATGTGCCTATAGATGAGCAGGTGACAGTGCATGGGATACGTCCCGGTGGTTTTAGATTGGGTTTACTTTGTGGTTTTCCCTTTGATGCATACTAGTTGCTTACAGTAGCATAGTTACTTCAGTTGAATGTTAGCCTCATACTTACTTGTGCTACTGTATACCATATCTATCTTTTGTTGACCCTCGTGCCGGTGTGTACACCTCGCCTTCGTTGGCTTGCGGTACCCACTGGGAGGGGAGACATGCGTGCATGTTCTCACCCCCCACCCCCATTGCAGGTTTCAGGTGAGCAGGGTGGTGAGTGTCGGGACGCTGCGAGGCACGTCTAGATAGTAGCTCTAGAGGTTCCGACTCATGAGGCTACATCCCCAGATTTGGTTATCACCCTACTTTCGCCTATTAGATGTCATTTGTGGTTCAGTTATTCTTTGGGCTTACTATAGCATGCTTATGTGTTGTAGATCTACTCTTTATGATTGAGTGATGATAGCATGCTTGTACTGATTGGTTGTATTCGATCGTTTCTTTTGTCGAGCAGTTTTGGTTTTCTACCCCTCGTGGTAGCGTCGTAAAGCAAGGTTTCTGTGTGGGAAACGGTTTTCAAATGGATTTCTGATTGCTCGGTTTTGTGATTTCAAAAAGAGAGTTCTCGTGTGGAGAACAGTTTTCAAATGATTCTTGAATGTTTGAAATTAGGGTTTCAAATAAAGCTTTTGGGTAAGGAGCAGCTTTCTAGAATGTTTGTTGCTTGTGCATTGCATCATCCTTCGCTTAAGGACCTGCTTAGATTCATACAGGTTTAAGGACGGCTAGCTGTATGAATCTTTGGTGTCGTTGTGCTGTTGGGATGAATGAATAGTGGTTGTGATCTTGTTGTATGCTGTTGACGCCGTGCAAATACAGGGGAGGTTCTGTCCGTGTGTACAGTGGACCCTGTATTTGTGGCGGGTCTGTACGTGGCGCGGGCTAGGCTTTCAAAAAAAAAAAAATTTAGCACGTTTTTTCGCATCCTGAACTAGCCCGAGGCGTGACAGGTCGTGCCGGATCTAGGTACGTTCTTCGGAATGATTGCTGCATCTTTTGCTCTCAGCATTTTGACGACTTGGCGTGAACGATTATCATGTAGGCCGCACTTGCCGTGCTCGCAAGGTTGAAGCTGCTCAGATAAGGTGGGATACATGAGCTATGGGCACAGTGGTTAGTGTGATTGAAGCTACATAGCACGCTTTCTCAATGGAATACATGCCCGAGATTAGAGAGGGTTAGTAAAGGGATTGTCAGGACAGGATATGAATGGGTTATTCGGTTTAGGAAACCATCTCAGTAAGGTGGCGGTTCAATGAAATTAAGCTTATTGGTAGAAGACAAACAGCTGCAGTGACAGGATCAGACGTAATACGTTCTTGTTGAAGGGCCGTATCAGCCGCAGACCTAGGGAGGCAGCTAAGGTGGTGTTCGAAGCCATGCAGTGAAGTTTGGTTGAGTAGAATATTCTATTGGGTTCAAGCAAACGTGTAATCCGTGCGAGCAAACTTCAGACGGCCATAACTTTTCGCTCGGGTGTCCGTTTTCGGCGTGCAGCCCCAATCCGGAGAACAATTTTCGAGATATACGCGTTACATAGCATAGCTATGCCGGCTGAGTTTGGGACCCAAATTCAATCGTTTCGACCTCCGTTTTTGTAGTTGTAGATTATCTGCTATAGTTCCCGCCTGTACACCTAGTTTTCATTTGATTCTTTGATTCTGTTTTCTCTGCTTGGGTTTAGAGAGAGCTTAGAATTTATTATGAAGCCTTTCGTTCTTGCTGAGGAACCAATTCCCCATATACTCTCTCTCTTTTCCCCCTTATGCGATCTTCTTCTCAACGTAGCTGTAGGTTAGTGCCATTTGTATCCAATGAGAGGGACGGTGTTTCTGTCGTGGTCGGACGGGATCTTGTTAGTCAACTTTATTTTCATGGGGCTCCACGGATAGAGCAATGAGTGATATGTATGGAACCACACGGATGCGATCAGTGTGGATTGAGGGAAGGTTAATGTTTCTATCATGCGTAGCTATCCATGTGGCCGGGGGCGGGGCCACAACAATTCTGGCCTTGGAGGGGCGAGTGGTAGTGGCTTATCAGATAGCTCAACTGTCACAGAAGTGAAGTGATCACGTTATGGTAGTATGGACTTGGGACTTCAGGGTATTAGACCTTGGGACAATGAAGTTGGGCTGGCGGATGATACCCCACAGGCTTGTTGGTCTTGAGATGGTCACGGTTTACTGATGTTGTGCTGAAGATGGAGGAGTTTACTCACTAGATTGCGACAAGCAAGTGGCAGGAGACGATTCTAGTATTTGGCAAACGACGTAGGCGACGTTGTTGTGGGAGTTGTTGAACCATCTCTTTTGTCTTGATGGCCCCTACTCCAAGAGCAAGACGAATCATGTGTTGTGGTTGTGTACTCTGTTTGGCGACGGTGCTTGAGGAGTTTTTAGTGATATGGGGATTCAAGCATAGTTCTGAAGTTTGACGACTTGCGAACATTTTTTTTCCCTAAACTATTTGATGTGCCGTTGAGCATGGAGACAAGGTTGCGAGTAAGGTCGTTTCGGGGACTACGCTAGTTTTGAAGCATGTAATAGTGGAGCTTAGAGGGCCAAGGTATGGCCATGGGATTTGATGGATAATGGAGTTGTGCACTCGAGGATGTCCACGCAGAGAGTGCTAGGGTTATGTGTGTAGAGGAATGACGGATCACGCTAAGTGCGTGGGAGCTAAAAGAGCTGGCTAATGTGATCACCCCGTGTAAGTAGTCTTGCCGCGGAGCTACGACTTTGTACCTGGCGGCAAGGACTTCGTGTCCTCTCTACGATCAATTTGCGTTAAGAACTTATCAGTTGATGATAAAGCTGGGGGAAACGCGGAGTATGGCATGCAAAATATGGTATTGACAAGAGGAGATTATAGAGACGCCATTTGAGTTGTCTCCGCTGTCTATGCGAGTGAGCTTCAAGCTAATCTTGGCGCAAATTGTCGTGGTACTTCTGGATGACCTCTTTATTATCCTTGAAGTAATGTTGAACATAAGAGATCCTTGAGACTTGTGTTATAAATTCTGATGAAGAAAAGATTGATTGCCAAGCTAAAAGTGCAAGTTTTGACTCGGAGGGATGGTATTCCTGGGTCACGTAAGTTTGGCGACCAGTGATTTGAAAGGTGTTACTCAGGATTGTCCAGGTCAACGATGGTTATGGAAGCATGTCGTTTGTTCCGCCTACACAAAGACACTTCCAATCCTTGTGATTGACAGTGAAGCCTCCAGTTGTGGGTTGGGACACAAGCTAATGCAACATGATAGGATAGTCATGTATCTTTTACCCTACATACAATCGAGAGTTCATCAAGATGGGCATCACCTGGATCATAAAGGGTCGCAAGTAGTTGGTTACTTAGAGGGAACCGAAGCTGTGGTAGCGTCAGGAGTTTGAATTGTTGAAAAAGTACAATATGCTTATCCCCTAACATCCCGGAAGACGAGGATGATGGCGAATGTGTTGAACTGCAAATTTGCGTGAGAAGCTGAGTGTATGATTGGTACGTGTTGATTTCGAGATCGGTTGTGTGTGTGTCAATAGATTCAGTGCTCCGTGTAGACATTTTGAGAAGGCTTAACGTCTCCCTTATGCAGTTTACCTTGAGAGAACCATGGTGTATAATGGTTTGAAGACATGTGGCTTAAAGTTGACGTATTAGCAAGTAGAAACGAAAAACGCTGCAACCCCTTCCCTCCTTGTTGGCACTTCACGATCGAGTTTGTGGTTGGAGTACAGGGATCTCAGAACCGACAGGTTACAGTTGGGGTGATTGACAGAGTTTATATATGGTATGTGATTGTTGAAGTAGTAAGGCTACGAGAACTGAGCATCTCAGATGGATCTGGTAGAGAGCCAAGAGTTGCCTCGCCTTTAAAAAGATGGCAGCAATACTGGGCCTTAGCAGAGTTCACCAATATTTTCAGGTAAGGATCGTGATGGTTACGGCGAAAGAAAAGGTGAAGCTTATGCAACGGCACCCTCTGACGATCCAGAGTCGCCAGCAGAACTATGCGGATAGCCGACGCCGAGACCTCAAGTTCCAAGTTGGAGACTTATTCACATGTTATTGGACAAGGTAGTGCGGGATCATGGGTACCCATCTCAATTGGAACCATATTTGGTAGTAGTAGTAGAAGTTGCGTTCAATATTAGTTGCTAGATGGGCACCATGATAGCTCCGTGTAAAGTTATAACGAAGGACAAGTGACACGACAAATTTTGTATCCTGACAGTGTATTAGAATGAAGACGGCGTGACGACACCAAGAAAGAGTTTTACGTCGACAAAGGAGTTTATGGATGGATAGTAATAGGTTCTAGCATCCATATTGGTGGTTAATACATCTCTATGGATTGTAAGGAGGTAGAATGTTAATCAGCCCTACGAAGGCTCTTTTGAGATCAGCAATTTAACCTGAGTTTGCTTGGTTCACCTTTGAAGAAATGAGCAGTTATAATCGAGTTTGATAGGAAAGCAACTCGAGAATTTTAGTTACAAGCGGAACAAGATGGTATATGGGAGATGGGAAGCTGAGCTGAGCCAATTCTACTTCCGCCCGTCTAATTGCGGTTATGAAGTGGGGCTAGCATATTAGTTTCGAGGACGAAACTTTTTGAAG
The DNA here is from genome assembly GCA_016920855.1 of Puya raimondii. NCBI lineage: Eukaryota > Viridiplantae > Streptophyta > Magnoliopsida > Poales > Bromeliaceae > Puya > Puya raimondii. Next base: position 207,298,785 of record JABWPP010000050.1, on the reverse strand, counting down.
GAGGGGAGGATGTAGAATACCAACCTGCAATTTGGACACAGTGTAGGATGTCGGTCAGTGCGTAAGTGTGGAGTGTAATAAGATGAATATGCTTTGGTGCGAATTGGACGTGGATTGGGCGACTAGTACTGAAGTTGTTACTACGAGGGACTAAACCGCGAATACGAAAAGTTGAGGTAGAATGTCAATTTTACAGTTTAGACATTGTGTGGAATGCCGATTGATGTGGGAGCATGAATTGGGATGACGTGGATCCGTTTTGGCGCAAAATTGACGCGAAAACGGATTAAACAGTCCAATTGTATATGAAGAGGACTAGAATGCAAATTGGAGGAATTGGTGGACTAAGGTGCAAATTCACCTTTAGTGGATTTTTTCTACAAAAAATCTCCTCTCCACCTTTCTCTCTCAGATTTTCCCTGCAGGAGAAAAAGAAAAAGAGAGAGAAAGAGAAAGAGAAGAAGAAGAAGAAGTAGAAGAAGTAGAAATGAAAAAGGTAATTCTCCCTCTTTTCCTTCCCTTTTCTTTTCCTTCCCTTTCTCTTTTCTCTCCCCTTTTTCCCTTCTCTCCCTCCCCTCACTGCTGCTGCTACTGCAGGAATTACTGCAGCAGCAGCAGCAGCAGCAGTTGACTGCTGCTGCTGTTTCTTCAGCAGCAGCAGCAGCAGCTGATTGCTACTGCTGCTTCTTCTTCAGCAGCAGCGAGAGCAGCAGCAGCTATGCTGCAGGCTGCCCTGCAGCAGCAGCAAGCTGCTGCTGCTGCAGGGACAGCAGGGGAGAAAAGAAAAGAAAAAAAAAAAAGAGAAAAGAAAAAAAAAGAGAAAGAAGAAAAGAAAAGAAAGAAAGAAAGAAAAAGAAGAAAAGAAAAGAAAGAGAGGAAAAGAAAGAAAGAAGAAAGAAAATGAAAAGGAGAAAGAATGAAAGAAAGTGATGGAAAGTGGAAGAACAAAATGAAAAATGAAAATCGGCAAATCCGCACAATCGAAACGTTAAATTGACGCTTATAGGATGTTCCAGAGGGTAAATTAAGGTTCCGCCCATGTTTAATTAGTTGCAAGGGAAGGTAATTGATGGTCAATTAGCGTTTTTCGCGCGCGCGCGATTCAAAAATTAGACTTTTGATCGGATTTTTATCGTTTTGTCTATTGTAGTGGTTTCGGACGACCGTGCCTCGAGAGAAAGTTCGTGAGCGACGGATTTCACGCTATGGACGACGTGGCACGTTGAGGTGGGTTCCGAGTCGCCGAAAACGGCGAATTTTCCCTCTATGTCTATTTTAGCAAAATGCCATATGCTTGCACACTCCTATCGCTTCCATCTGATTTAGTTTCTTGAAGATGAATCATAGACTTATCCGCTGTGACTCATATATTGTATTTGGCACATGATACATGAAATTGTCTCTTTCTTGCGTCGAATATGCCATGGTTATATGATTGAGGCTGAGAATTTATAAAACATGTGAGAAGGGATTTACCTTGGACCTTCTATAGTTGAGTTGTGACCATTGTTCAATTTTGTGATTCCTAACCATTCCACTGCCTCTTGGTTGTGTTATAATGACAGTTAGTAACATTTCGTATTTGACATTTTAACTTAGGTCGTGGGAGGCCAGTCGACAATTTATGCATTTTGATGAATCCCTATTACCCTCGAGTTATGCGAGCCACCTGTCATCTATACACCTTGTTTAACTATAGAGAGAGTATTTGACTTTGTTGAGAATTGTGATATTGTTACATTTGGCTCCAATACCTCCATTGAGTAGTATGCATATTCTTTTGTGGTGTTTGACCATCTGCTTAGCTTATGACTACTCTGAGGACATTGGATTGATCTTAGGATATTGATTTTCGCCATGACATTGTGATATTGTGACATTATTGATCATGATTTTGACCATAGCCTGCAAGGCCACTTCGAGCTTGTTGGTATATATGCGATGTGCTATTTTACTCGGTAGGGGTCGCTCCCCTCGAGTGCCACTCCGGATTGCTGGCTGGTGTTAGTGAGACAGTAGCCTAGTTTTGAGGGTGCTGTCACACTCATGGGAGTGTGACCTCATACTAGGCGGGCGCAGGCTTGACCGGACGAGCGAGCCGGTCGTTGCGATTGGGTATGATTACAGTATTTGTGGTTGTAGTGACGTTGATGCATACACCGTTTAGTTACCTCTTTCTTTCGCATTACCTGGACAGAGATCTATTTACAGTATTTGTGGTTATTCATTTTTGTTGCCTGACACTTCTCTATGCAGGTTATAGCCAGGTAGTTAGTTTTTGTACTTTAAACAGGTATTGCCAGTTTATCTTTTCGTTATTCATTTATTGCAGCTTTTACTATCCTTTCATCAGCCTGGCCTCCAGTAGACTTAGTGGGAAGGTCGTGGTTATCGCCGGCCGTACCCACTGGGAACTACCTTTCAGTAGTTCTCACACCCGGTTGTGGTTTATTTTTCAGGAGTATGTTCAGCGACGGTTGAACGAGGTGAGGCGGATCGCATAGTAGATAGCATCCTCTACCAGCGTGTCTATACATTAGAAGGCCACCAGATAGAGTGCTACCACGTACTACATACATGTATTGGCGAGGGCTAGGCCCCTTTCTTTCAGTATTTCACTTTGGAAATGAGTTTTACTTGATGTAGTACTTGATGTACAGTAGTTTAGCTTGTAGATATGGAGCTCTGATACTTACTTCTTTTTGGTTTGAGTGACTTTTTCTGATGTTGATGATATGTGAAATTTGGTTTGTTTGATCTTTTGAGACACTTGGATATTGTTCGTTGTTGTTGCCGCTTCGTTCGGGCAGGGAAAACTCTGTCCGTTCGGCGAGTCTGTTAGCGCCCTGTATCTACCGCGGCGAGCTCGGGGCGTGACAGATTTTGGTGGTATCAGAGCATAGGAATAAGTCCTGTGGACCTAAGAACCTTAGGACTTGGTGAACCTTAGGAGCTAGGACGTGAGAGACGTGATGTTTGGCGAAAGTCACTAGATTGGGTCGAGTGAACTCTTCAAAAGGATCTGAAGAGTGACTGAAGGATACGTCTTTTTTTTTTCTGGATAATTATGTTGGCTGCAGACAACATAATGTCACAAAAAAAAAAGAAAAGAGTAGGGTCCTTCTGGACTTTCGCTTGATTGGGTCGTGCCGGATCTAGGTACGTTCTTCGGAATGATTGCCGCATCTTTTGCTCTCAGCATTTTGACGACTTGGCGTGAACGATTATCATGTAGGCCGCACTTGCCGTGCTCGCAAGGTTGAAGCTGCTCAGATAAGGTGGGATACATGAGCTATGGGCACAGTGGTTAGTGTGATTGAAGCTACATAGCACGCTTTCTCAATGGAATACATGCCCGAGATTAGAGAGGGTTAGTAAAGGGATTGTCAGGACAGGATATGAATGGGTTATTCGGTTTAGGAAACCATCTCAGTAAGGTGGCGGTTCAATGAAATTAAGCTTATTGGTAGAAGACAAACAGCTGCAGTGACAGGATCAGACGTAATACGTTCTTGTTGAAGGGCCGTATCAGCCGCAGACCTAGGGAGGCAGCTAAGGTGGTGTTCGAAGCCATGCAGTGAAGTTTGGTTGAGTAGAATATTCTATTGGGTTCAAGCAAACGTGTAATCCGTGCGAGCAAACTTCAGACGGCCATAACTTTTCGCTCGGGTGTCCGTTTTCGGCGTGCAGCCCCAATCCGGAGAACACTTTTCGAGATCTACGCGTTACATAGCATAGCTATGCCGGCTGAGTTTGGGACCCAAATTCAATCGTTTCGACCTCCGTTTTTGTAGTTGTAGATTATCTGCTATAGTTCCCGCCTGTACACCTAGTTTTCATTTGATTCTTTGATTCTGTTTTCTCTGCTTGGGTTTAGAGAGAGCTTAGAATTTATTATGAAGCCTTTCGTTCTTGCTGAGGAACCAATTCCCCATATACTCTCTCTCTTTTCCCCCTTATGCGATCTTCTTCTCAACGTAGCTGTAGGTTAGTGCCATTTGTATCCAATGAGAGGGACGGTGTTTCTGTCGTGGTCGGACGGGATCTTGTTAGTCAACTTTATTTTCATGGGGCTCCACGGATAGAGCAATGAGTGATATGTATGGAACCACACGGATGCGATCAGTGTGGATTGAGGGAAGGTTAATGTTTCTATCATGCGTAGCTATCCATGTGGCCGGGGGCGGGGCCACAACAATTCTGGCCTTGGAGGGGCGAGTGGTAGTGGCTTATCAGATAGCTCAACTGTCACAGAAGTGAAGTGATCACGTTATGGTAGTATGGACTTGGGACTTCAGGGTATTAGACCTTGGGACAATGAAGTTGGGCTGGCGGATGATACCCCACAGGCTTGTTGGTCTTGAGATGGTCACGGTTTACTGATGTTGTGCTGAAGATGGAGGAGTTTACTCACTAGATTGCGACAAGCAAGTGGCAGGAGACGATTCTAGTATTTGGCAAACGACGTAGGCGACGTTGTTGTGGGAGTTGTTGAACCATCTCTTTTGTCTTGATGGCCCCTACTCCAAGAGCAAGACGAATCATGTGTTGTGGTTGTGTACTCTGTTTGGCGACGGTGCTTGAGGAGTTTTTAGTGATATGGGGATTCAAGCATAGTTCTGAAGTTTGACGACTTGCGAACATTTTTTTTCCCTAAACTATTTGATGTGCCGTTGAGCATGGAGACAAGGTTGCGAGTAAGGTCGTTTCGGGGACTACGCTAGTTTTTGAAGCATGTAATAGTGGAGCTTAGAGGGCCAAGGTATGGCCATGGGATTTGATGGATAATGGAGTTGTGCACTCGAGGATGTCCACGCAGAGAGTGCTAGGGTTATGTGTGTAGAGGAATGACGGATCACGCTAAGTGCGTGGGAGCTAAAAGAGCTGGCTAATGTGATCACCCCGTGTAAGTAGTCTTGCCGCGGAGCTACGACTTTGTACCTGGCGGCAAGGACTTCGTGTCCTCTCTACGATCAATTTGCGTTAAGAACTTATCAGTTGATGATAAAGCTGGGGGAAACGCGGAGTATGGCATGCAAAATATGGTATTGACAAGAGGAGATTATAGAGACGCCATTTGAGTTGTCTCCGCTGTCTATGCGAGTGAGCTTCAAGCTAATCTTGGCGCAAATTGTCGTGGTACTTCTGGATGACCTCTTTATTATCCTTGAAGTAATGTTGAACATAAGAGATCCTTGAGACTTGTGTTATAAATTCTGATGAAGAAAAGATTGATTGCCAAGCTAAAAGTGCAAGTTTTGACTCGGAGGGATGGTATTCCTGGGTCACGTAAGTTTGGCGACCAGTGATTTGAAAGGTGTTACTCAGGATTGTCCAGGTCAACGATGGTTATGGAAGCATGTCGTTTGTTCCGCCTACACAAAGACACTTCCAATCCTTGTGATTGACAGTGAAGCCTCCAGTTGTGGGTTGGGACACAAGCTAATGCAACATGATAGGATAGTCATGTATCTTTTACCCTACATACAATCGAGAGTTCATCAAGATGGGCATCACCTGGATCATAAAGGGTCGCAAGTAGTTGGTTACTTAGAGGGAACCGAAGCTGTGGTAGCGTCAGGAGTTTGAATTGTTGAAAAAGTACAATATGCTTATCCCCTAACATCCCGGAAGACGAGGATGATGGCGAATGTGTTGAACTGCAAATTTGCGTGAGAAGCTGAGTGTATGATTGGTACGTGTTGATTTCGAGATCGGTTGTGTGTGTGTGTCAATAGATTCAGTGCTCCGTGTAGACATTTTGAGAAGGCTTAACGTCTCCCTTATGCAGTTTACCTTGAGAGAACCATGGTGTATAATGGTTTGAAGACATGTGGCTTAAAGTTGACGTATTAGCAAGTAGAAACGAAAAACGCTGCAACCCCTTCCCTCCTTGTTGGCACTTCACGATCGAGTTTGTGGTTGGAGTACAGGGATCTCAGAACCGACAGGTTACAGTTGGGGTGATTGACAGAGTTTATATATGGTATGTGATTGTTGAAGTAGTAAGGCTACGAGAACTGAGCATCTCAGATGGATCTGGTAGAGAGCCAAGAGTTGCCTCGCCTTTTAAAAAGATGGCAGCAATACTGGGCCTTAGCAGAGTTCACCAATATTTTCAGGTAAGGATCGTGATGGTTACGGCGAAAGAAAAGGTGAAGCTTATGCAACGGCACCCTCTGACGATCCAGAGTCGCCAGCAGAACTATGCGGATAGCCGACGCGAGACCTCAAGTTCCAAGTTGGAGACTTATTCACATGTTATTGGACAAGGTAGTGCGGGATCATGGGTACCCATCTCAATTGGAACCATATTTGGTAGTAGTAGTAGAAGTTGCGTTCAATATTAGTTGCTAGATGGGCACCATGATAGCTCCGTGTAAAGTTATAACGAAGGACAAGTGACACGACAAATTTTGTATCCTGACAGTGTATTAGAATGAAGACGGCGTGACGACACCAAGAAAGAGTTTTACGTCGACAAAGGAGTTTATGGATGGATAGTAATAGGTTCTAGCATCCATATTGGTGGTTAATACATCTCTATGGATTGTAAGGAGGTAGAATGTTAATCAGCCCTACGAAGGCTCTTTTGAGATCAGCAATTTAACCTGAGTTTGCTTGGTTCACCTTTGAAGAAATGAGCAGTTATAATCGAGTTTGATAGGAAAGCAACTCGAGAATTTTAGTTACAAGCGGAACAAGATGGTATATGGGAGATGGGAAGCTGAGCTGAGCCAATTCTACTTCCGCCCGTCTAATTGCGGTTATGAAGTGGGGCTAGCATATTAGTTTCGAGGACGAAACTTTTTGAAGGAGGGGAGGATGTAGAATACCAACCTGCAATTTGGACACAGTGTAGGATGTCGGTCAGTGCGTAAGTGTGGAGTGTAATAAGATGAATATGCTTTGGTGCGAATTGGACGTGGATTGGGCGACTAGTACTGAAGTTGTTACTACGAGGGACTAAACCGCGAATACGAAAAGTTGAGGTAGAATGTCAATTTTACAGTTTAGACATTGTGTGGAATGCCGATTGATGTGGGAGCATGAATTGGGATGACGTGGATCCGTTTTGGCGCAAAATTGACGCGAAAACGGATTAAACAGTCCAATTGTATATGAAGAGGACTAGAATGCAAATTGGAGGAATTGGTGGACTAAGGTGCAAATTCACCTTTAGTGGATTTTTTCTACAAAAAATCTCCTCTCCACCTTTCTCTCTCAGATTTTCCCTGCAGGAGAAAAAGAAAAAGAGAGAGAAAGAGAAAGAGAAGAAGAAGAAGAAGTAGAAGAAGTAGAAATGAAAAAGGTAATTCTCCCTCTTTTCCTTCCCTTTTCTTTTCCTTCCCTTTCTCTTTTCTCTCCCCTTTTTCCCTTCTCTCCCTCCCCTCACTGCTGCTGCTGCTACTGCAGGAATTACTGCAGCAGCAGCAGCAGCAGCAGCAGTTGACTGCTGCTGCTGTTTCTTCAGCAGCAGCAGCAGCAGCTGATTGCTACTGCTGCTTGCTTCTTCTTCAGCAGCAGCGAGAGCAGCAGCAGCTATGCTGCAGGCTGCCCTGCAGCAGCAGCAAGCTGCTGCTGCTGCAGGGACAGCAGGGGAGAAAAGAAAAGAAAAAAAAAAAAAAAGAAAAGAAAAAAAAAGAGAAAGAAGAAAAGAAAAGAAAGAAAGAAAGAAAAAGAAGAAAAGAAAAGAAAGAGAGGAAAAGAAAGAAAGAAGAAAGAAAATGAAAAGGAGAAAGAATGAAAGAAAGTGATGGAAAGTGGAAGAACAAAATGAAAAATGAAAATCGGCAAATCCGCACAATCGAAACGTTAAATTGACGCTTATAGGATGTTCCAGAGGGTAAATTAAGGTTCCGCCCATGTTTAATTAGTTGCAAGGGAAGGTAATTGATGGTCAATTAGCGTTTTTCGCGCGCGATTCAAAAATTAGACTTTTGATCGGATTTTTATCGTTTTGTCTATTGTAGTGGTTTCGGACGACCGTGCCTCGAGAGAAAGTTCGTGAGCGACGGATTTCACGCTATGGACGACGTGGCACGTTGAGGTGGGTTCCGAGTCGCCGAAAACGGCGAATTTTCCCTCTATGTCTATTTTAGCAAAATGCCATATGCTTGCACACTCCTATCGCTTCCATCTGATTTAGTTTCTTGAAGATGAATCATAGACTTATCCGCTGTGACTCATATATTGTATTTGGCACATGATACATGAAAAATGTCTCTTTCTTGCGTCGAATATGCCATGGTTATATGATTGAGGCTGAGAATTTATAAAAAACATGTGAGAAGGGATTTACCTTGGACCTTCTATAGTTGAGTTGTGACCATTGTTCAATTTTGTGATTCCTAACCATTCCACTGCCTCTTGGTTGTGTTATAATGACAGTTAGTAACATTTCGTATTTGACATTTTAACTTAGGTCGTGGGAGGCCAGTCGACAATTTATGCATTTTGATGAATCCCTATTACCCTCGAGTTATGCGAGCCACCTGTCATCTATACACCTTGTTTAACTATAGAGAGAGTATTTGACTTTGTTGAGAATTGTGATATTGTTACATTTGGCTCCAATACCTCCATTGAGTAGTATGCATATTCTTTTGTGGTGTTTGACCATCTGCTTAGCTTATGACTACTCTGAGGACATTGGATTGATCTTAGGATATTGATTTTCGCCATGACATTGTGATATTGTGACATTATTGATCATGATTTTGACCATAGCCTGCAAGGCCACTTCGAGCTTGTTGGTATATATGCGATGTGCTATTTTACTCGGTAGGGGTCGCTCCCCTCGAGTGCCACTCCGGATTGCTGGCTGGTGTTAGTGAGACAGTAGCCTAGTTTTGAGGGTGCTGTCACACTCATGGGAGTGTGACCTCATACTAGGCGGGCGCAGGCTTGACCGGACGAGCGAGCCGGTCGTTGCGATTGGGTATGATTACAGTATTTGTGGTTGTAGTGACGTTGATGCATACACCGTTTAGTTACCTCTTTCTTTCGCATTACCTGGACAGAGATCTATTTACAGTATTTGTGGTTATTCATTTATTGTTGCCTGACACTTCTCTATGCAGGTTATAGCCAGGTAGTTAGTTTTTGTACTTTAAACAGGTATTGCCAGTTTATCTTTTCGTTATTCATTTATTGCAGCTTTTACTATCCTTTCATCAGCCTGGCCTCCAGTAGACTTAGTGGGAAGGTCGTGGTTATCGCCGGCCGTACCCACTGGGAACTACCTTTCAGTAGTTCTCACACCCGGTTGTGGTTTATTTTTCAGGAGTATGTTCAGCGACGGTTGAACGAGGTGAGGCGGATCGCATAGTAGATAGCATCCTCTACCAGCGTGTCTATACATTAGAAGGCCACCAGATAGAGTGCTACCACGTACTACATACATGTATTGGCGAGGGCTAGGCCCCTTTCTTTCAGTATTTCACTTTGGAAATGAGTTTTACTTGATGTAGTACTTGATGTACAGTAGTTTAGCTTGTAGATATGGAGCTCTGATACTTACTTCTTTTTGGTTTGAGTGACTTTTTCTGATGTTGATGATATGTGAAATTTGGTTTGTTTGATCTTTTGAGACACTTGGATATTGTTCGTTGTTGTTGCCGCTTCGTTCGGGCAGGGAAAACTCTCTGTCCGTTCGGCGAGTCTGTTAGCGCCCTGTATCTACCGCGGCGAGCTCGGGGCGTGACAGATTTTGGTGGTATCAGAGCATAGGAATAAGTCCTGTGGACCTAAGAACCTTAGGACTTGGTGAACCTTAGGAGCTAGGACGTGAGAGACGTGATGTTTGGCGAAAGTCACTAGATTGGGTCGAGTGAACTCTTCAAAAGGATCTGAAGAGTGACTGAAGGATACGTCTTTTTTTTTTCTGGATAATTATGTTGGCTGCAGACAACATAATGTCACAAAAAAAAAGAAAAGAGTAGGGTCCTTCTGGACTTTCGCTTGATTGGGTCGTGCCGGATCTAGGTACGTTCTTCGGAATGATTGCTGCATCTTTTGCTCTCAGCATTTTGACGACTTGGCGTGAACGATTATCATGTAGGCCGCACTTGCCGTGCTCGCAAGGTTGAAGCTGCTCAGATAAGGTGGGATACATGAGCTATGGGCACAGTGGTTAGTGTGATTGAAGCTACATAGCACGCTTTCTCAATGGAATACATGCCCGAGATTAGAGAGGGTTAGTAAAGGGATTGTCAGGACAGGATATGAATGGGTTATTCGGTTTAGGAAACCATCTCAGTAAGGTGGCGGTTCAATGAAATTAAGCTTATTGGTAGAAGACAAACAGCTGCAGTGACAGGATCAGACGTAATACGTTCTTGTTGAAGGGCCGTATCAGCCGCAGACCTAGGGAGGCAGCTAAGGTGGTGTTCGAAGCCATGCAGTGAAGTTTGGTTGAGTAGAATATTCTATTGGGTTCAAGCAAAAACGTGTAATCCGTGCGAGCAAACTTCAGACGGCCATAACTTTTCGCTCGGGTGTCCGTTTTCGGCGTGCAGCCCCAATCCGGAGAACACTTTTCGAGATCTACGCGTTACATAGCATAGCTATGCCGGCTGAGTTTGGGACCCAAATTCAATCGTTTCGACCTCCGTTTTTGTAGTTGTAGATTATCTGCTATAGTTCCCGCCTGTACACCTAGTTTTCATTTGATTCTTTGATTCTGTTTTCTCTGCTTGGGTTTAGAGAGAGCTTAGAATTTATTATGAAGCCTTTCGTTCTTGCTGAGGAACCAATTCCCCATATACTCTCTCTCTTTTTTCCCCCTTATGCGATCTTCTTCTCAACGTAGCTGTAGGTTAGTGCCATTTGTATCCAATGAGAGGGACGGTGTTTCTGTCGTGGTCGGACGGGATCTTGTTAGTCAACTTTATTTTCATGGGGCTCCACGGATAGAGCAATGAGTGATATGTATGGAACCACACGGATGCGATCAGTGTGGATTGAGGGAAGGTTAATGTTTCTATCATGCGTAGCTATCCATGTGGCCGGGGGCGGGGCCACAACAATTCTGGCCTTGGAGGGGCGAGTGGTAGTGGCTTATCAGATAGCTCAACTGTCACAGAAGTGAAGTGATCACGTTATGGTAGTATGGACTTGGGACTTCAGGGTATTAGACCTTGGGACAATGAAGTTGGGCTGGCGGATGATACCCCACAGGCTTGTTGGTCTTGAGATGGTCACGGTTTACTGATGTTGTGCTGAAGATGGAGGAGTTTACTCACTAGATTGCGACAAGCAAGTGGCAGGAGACGATTCTAGTATTTGGCAAACGACGTAGGCGACGTTGTTGTGGGAGTTGTTGAACCATCTCTTTTGTCTTGATGGCCCCTACTCCAAGAGCAAGACGAATCATGTGTTGTGGTTGTGTACTCTGTTTGGCGACGGTGCTTGAGGAGTTTTTAGTGATATGGGGATTCAAGCATAGTTCTGAAGTTTGACGACTTGCGAACATTTTTTTTTCCCTAAACTATTTGATGTGCCGTTGAGCATGGAGACAAGGTTGCGAGTAAGGTCGTTTCGGGGACTACGCTAGTTTTGAAGCATGTAATAGTGGAGCTTAGAGGGCCAAGGTATGGCCATGGGATTTGATGGATAATGGAGTTGTGCACTCGAGGATGTCCACGCAGAGAGTGCTAGGGTTATGTGTGTAGAGGAATGACGGATCACGCTAAGTGCGTGGGAGCTAAAAGAGCTGGCTAATGTGATCACCCCGTGTAAGTAGTCTTGCCGCGGAGCTACGACTTTGTACCTGGCGGCAAGGACTTCGTGTCCTCTCTACGATCAATTTGCGTTAAGAACTTATCAGTTGATGATAAAGCTGGGGGAAACGCGGAGTATGGCATGCAAAATATGGTATTGACAAGAGGAGATTATAGAGACGCCATTTGAGTTGTCTCCGCTGTCTATGCGAGTGAGCTTCAAGCTAATCTTGGCGCAAATTGTCGTGGTACTTCTGGATGACCTCTTTATTATCCTTGAAGTAATGTTGAACATAAGAGATCCTTGAGACTTGTGTTATAAATTCTGATGAAGAAAAGATTGATTGCCAAGCTAAAAGTGCAAGTTTTGACTCGGAGGGATGGTATTCCTGGGTCACGTAAGTTTGGCGACCAGTGATTTGAAAGGTGTTACTCAGGATTGTCCAGGTCAACGATGGTTATGGAAGCATGTCGTTTGTTCCGCCTACACAAAGACACTTCCAATCCTTGTGATTGACAGTGAAGCCTCCAGTTGTGGGTTGGGACACAAGCTAATGCAACATGATAGGATAGTCATGTATCTTTTACCCTACATACAATCGAGAGTTCATCAAGATGGGCATCACCTGGATCATAAAGGGTCGCAAGTAGTTGGTTACTTAGAGGGAACCGAAGCTGTGGTAGCGTCAGGAGTTTGAATTGTTGAAAAAGTACAATATGCTTATCCCCTAACATCCCGGAAGACGAGGATGATGGCGAATGTGTTGAACTGCAAATTTGCGTGAGAAGCTGAGTGTATGATTGGTACGTGTTGATTTCGAGATCGGTTGTGTGTGTGTCAATAGATTCAGTGCTCCGTGTAGACATTTTGAGAAGGCTTAACGTCTCCCTTATGCAGTTTACCTTGAGAGAACCATGGTGTATAATGGTTTGAAGACATGTGGCTTAAAGTTGACGTATTAGCAAGTAGAAACGAAAAAACGCTGCAACCCCTTCCCTCCTTGTTGGCACTTCACGATCGAGTTTGTGGTTGGAGTACAGGGATCTCAGAACCGACAGGTTACAGTTGGGGTGATTGACAGAGTTTATATATGGTATGTGATTGTTGAAGTAGTAAGGCTACGAGAACTGAGCATCTCAGATGGATCTGGTAGAGAGCCAAGAGTTGCCTCGCCTTTTAAAAAGATGGCAGCAATACTGGGCCTTAGCAGAGTTCACCAATATTTTCAGGTAAGGATCGTGATGGTTACGGCGAAAGAAAAGGTGAAGCTTATGCAACGGCACCCTCTGACGATCCAGAGTCGCCAGCAGAACTATGCGGATAGCCGACGCCGAGACCTCAAGTTCCAAGTTGGAGACTTATTCACATGTTATTGGACAAGGTAGTGCGGGATCATGGGTACCCATCTCAATTGGAACCATATTTGGTAGTAGTAGTAGAAGTTGCGTTCAATATTAGTTGCTAGATGGGCACCATGATAGCTCCGTGTAAAGTTATAACGAAGGACAAGTGACACCGACAAATTTGTATCCTGACACGACAAATTTTGTATCCTGACAGTGTATTAGAATGAAGACGGCGTGACGACACCAAGAAAGAGTTTTACGTCGACAAAGGAGTTTATGGATGGATAGTAATAGGTTCTAGCATCCATATTGGTGGTTAATACATCTCTATGGATTGTAAGGAGGTAGAATGTTTAATCAGCCCTACGAAGGCTCTTTTGAGATCAGCAATTTAACCTGAGTTTGCTTGGTTCACCTTTGAAGAAATGAGCAGTTATAATCGAGTTTGATAGGAAAGCAACTCGAGAATTTTAGTTACAAGCGGAACAAGATGGTATATGGGAGATGGGAAGCTGAGCTGAGCCAATTCTACTTCCGCCCGTCTAATTGCGGTTATGAAGTGGGGCTAGCATATTAGTTTCGAGGACGAAACTTTTTGAAGGAGGGGAGTTTCTTGATGTAGAATACCAACCTGCAATTTGGACACAGTGTAGGATGTCGGTCAGTGCGTAAGTGTGGAGTGATTAGCCAGATCATTTTCCGCTTTGGTGCGAATTACTAATTTATCGCATTTTGAGACGATCCCATTACACTGCCTGAAAAGTTATATCTGTCGAGCCACCTGGTCATCTCGAGTCACCGATCGTTAACTATATAGAGAAAAAGTATTTGACTTTGTTTGAGGAATAAGAAGAGATAGAAAGTAACTAAGGCAAAATGACATATGGCTCCATCCATCCCTTAGTATTGACATATTCTCATTTTACTCCCTGGTGACCAAATTATTTGACCATCTGCTTAGCATTATGACTACTCTGAGAATTGGACTCTTGATTGCGATCGATATGTATGGATATATGATTTGTCGTGAGATTTGGGCGACTAGTACTAGAAGGGATGCTTCCACTCGAGGGACCGGGCGCAGGGGATACGACGAGCGAATTGGGTAATTGATTAGACAGCTGGTTGTAGAATGCATACAATGGACAGAGATCCTATTTACAGTATTTGTGGTTAGGACACTTCTCTATGCAGGTTATAGCCAGGTAGTTAGATTTTTGTACAGAACAAATGGCAAAGGTCGTGTTACGTTAGAAGAGGTGCAAACAAAAAAGGGTTGAAGAAGAAAAAGAAATACCCTCTGTGTGGTGGAAGTAGTAAAGGCGATTTGCTAAGGACACGGCAAACACCCCCCCACAGAAGTTATCCCATGTGCGCCGGATTCTGTCAATCCCGTACGATTCGGCCAAAAGATTGTAGGAGTGAAGAAGCGCCTAAGCCAATTCCCTATAGCCGAGAGTCGATCTGCTTCGGCTGCTCCTTTAGTATGGGGACGAGAGCGAGAGATATTGGCCGTGAAAAAATTGGACGGAATCGGTAGCGATTGGACCAAACCAAACTGACGCGCCACAAAATGAGGGCAGTAAATCTCCATGCTTGGCATCAGTTTGGAGCAGGTCTTCAAGCCAACATAGAGATCTCGCGCAGCCAGGGAAGAGTACCAGACCTCGGAGTGTTTACTGGCATTGGAAGAGGCCATCTGGTGCTGAACAGCTTCAAACCGAGCGATAAACCAAGGCGGGCCGGTCAGTCGTTCCCCAAAGGGAGACCGGTTGATGTGGTGCTGGTGGTCCTTGGAATAGAAGACTCGGAAATAAATTGGAAAGACGGTAGGTTGGCCTGAAGTGAAGGGCTCTGGACAGCCAAGGGCCAGCCCGTACATGTCGAAATAAGAAGCCGAATCCTGGTCGGGGGGAGGGGGGGCCGAAATAAAACAGGAAAGTAAAGCTGCAGGCAGAGCTAGAGGAACCACAGGATGCCGCAGTCCGTACCAATAACCACGCCGCTTTTCGACGGTAGCGGCTTGATCGACTCGAAAATCTCTCGGTAAAGAAACGAGAGGAAATACGAGCTGAGGGCTAACTTTTCGCCATAGGCCAGTGCAACGGCAATGGGGACGAAGTCCCGATTGATCTTCCGTGATAGAGTGTAGAAGAGATTATGGCAGAGCCAGTAGAGAAGGAAGGCAGTGTGCTCCTTTCTGGTGACTGGATCGGGGACTTGACCTACTAACCGCCTCATAAATTTGGTGTAGGCTAGGTCCGCCTTCGGGTTCATAAGTACCTCGAACTCTGTCACGCCATCAGGGTTATACGCCATGGATAGGATGGTGCTGTGGGGGCGGAGACCAAGGATCGTTGCCACATTGAAGAGGGTCGAGGTAAAAGGCCTCGACCGGAAAAGAAAAGTGTTTGAGGTATAGGACCAAAAACATAAAGCCGCAGCAAGAAGAAGATTATCGGCTTGAGGAGGGATCCTTGAAAGTTGGATAGTTTCGTAAATCCCGACTTCGCGCCACAAATTGGCGTAGGAACCTTCGACTCGGTCCAACCAGGCCAGATATGCATCCGAAATGCTGGGCCAGATATGAAGGCTTTTTCCATACGACCTCGAGGAAGATCAGGAATGAAGGTGGATAGCATCAACCGTCAAGGGGAGCCCTTCTGCAGAGAAGGGAAAGACATCGTCCTTGGGTGGCCCCACAAAAGAAGGGCCGAGGACGAAACGAGAGGGGTTGGGAAAAAGCCTTCAAAAGATTGAAGTTGACATTAGGAGATGAAGGAAGAGGAGGAATCTGAGCCATTGGAGGGAAAGAACGCTAGAAGAAGCGAAGAAGAGGAGTCGAAGAAGAAGAATCAATAAAAGGCACAAGAAAGACGAAGCCGTCAGAGGGAATTTCAAAATAGGGCTTTGATGATGACGAGTTGACGGCAGCTATTAAATGCCCTAATTAATACCCTAGATAAGACGAAAGGGCGAGGAAAATCATAGCTGTTGAAGGACGAAATCAAGTACGAGATGACTAGAGGCGCGGCTAGTCGAGGCCGCCAGACGGAAAAAGAGGATATGACCGCTAGGGACGGCAGATCTCAATCGTTGAGCCCACGGTACTCGATCTCGGCCGTAGAACAGAGCAAACGCCAACCACTCGAAAAGGTTGTTCGGGAAGCTGCCCGAGGGGGAGGGGGCATTGTTGGCACTATAAAAGTAGCGCCACGTGGTGGAACAGCCCAAGCCATGTGAACGAATTTATAAGAGCCAGACGTAAAGCAACACGTGCTGCACCCAGAGCGGGGAAGCGCGCGCCTGAAATGGAAAGGCGGTTTTAGGCGAGATACGGTTGAAGACGTGGGGAAATCGGTCAAGGTATAACCCGATGAAAACAGGGACATGGCCGAATAAACCCCCATGATGGGGTTAACTCAATAACGGCTGGCGGAAATATAAATAAGGAAAACACACTTGCAAAAGAGGTCTTTTCACACGAGCAAGAGACCACAACAAATTTTAGTTCATTTCTTTTCAGCATTTACCGCTTTCCTAGAAGTTAGTTTTTACAATAGATTTTCCTTGTTAGTTGCAGTAGATTTTCTTGTTATTTCTCCGTAGCTAAGAGCGTGGTAGAGTAAGGTTAGTAGTAGTGTTTATCTCTGTAACAACTCTTGTACCCCTACTTGTCCTTTTTATTTCGGTAAATACAAGTCGCTCGGCTCATTCAGCCGAGTTTGTGAATATTTACGGAAGAACCCGGCTGAGCCGATCCCTCCTCAGCCGAATCACTAGACTCTTCAATGGCGCACTCGAGGGTCATTACAGGAGTCGACTCGCTTCCAGAGGAAGGGCTTAACCTGGTCAACATTTTGATCCGGTCCGTGTCGCCCCGCATCCGGTTCCTGGCGCAGCAGCTGTCACGCCCCGGGTTACCTCTTTCCAGGCACATCAACAGACCCGCCATATACACAGTAATAAAACTGAGCATACGAAGCGAAAACAACATCAACTAACAGCTAAAGGTATCAAAAGTAATAGAGCTGCTATATAAATAATAAGTTCACTGTATATACATACATCAATCCACAACCAAAATATACATCACTGTCAAACTCCAACAACCACCGTATGTACAGACTCATGGGATCATCTACCAAAATGGGGTATACCTCTAGCCAAATGTCCGGGGATCAGATCTACCCGACGGTCTCATTTCCGCGATCAGAATGCACAACCGGAGAAGAAGACTCTGCAAAAAGGTGTCAACAACGGGTGTGAGAACTACTATCAAACAAGTAGTCCTCAGTGGGTACCGCCACCAGCGTCAGCGGTTTGCCCACTAAGTCCTCGATCTCAAGATAAATAAAGAGCAATAAATAAAGTAGGAGATAAACTACCACTATTATGCACAATGCTCATGCTGTCAATATGAATAACAATAATTTGATCATGACAAATCAACGAGGACTATCACGAATCCATAACATCATACCTGCGGCCTGAACATCACGCTCTACCCGTAGGGAGCCAACTAGTACAGGCAATGAACTCTCTGTACAAGTCATCTAGTACAGGCATGAACCCTCTATACAACACATAAACTAACTCCGGAGTGGTACTCGTGGGAGCGACCCAACCGAGTATAATATCACAACACATATCATCGCCAAGCACCTACAGGTATATGATCAACAAGCTGGGTCAATCTGATCTCACACAAGAAATCATGTGCCCTCGGCACCTCAATGCATCAACAACAAGTATGACCCGAATCAATGCTCCAGTGCTCACAATCCACTCAATTCTACCACAAAGAGGAGGTACAAACAACATAGCACGAGCCACAATAGATCACCTACACTAGTATGTACAACAACAGGATATGTGTAGGCTGAATCATGCATCAAGAATATAATTAAGTCATGCTTACTATCAGGTATTACTACCTCATCTATGATCATATCATACATATGCATCAGTCTCAACTAAAGCACGTCATAACTAACATAATCCCAACAATATCATGTCATGCTAATATGAGAATAAGCACATAGGAGGAAATCCACTGAATCTGGTAAACATCAACCCACATCAAGTGCTAATCCAACCACGGTGGAAATACAAATACAATCTCAGATCCAATCCTCCAGAGCACACATCAAACTCAAATAGTACTCTAATCAGAATATACCACCGAATGGACTGTCACCTCCAACAGAACAAATGATCAGAACCGGATCAGAACAACACAGTAGAAAAGAACAAGCTAGATCAACTCTAGCTTTTTCTCTCTCTAGCAAATGGAACACGAAGTGGGAATGTGACTCAAAACGATCAGGGGGCTCACCTATTTATAGGCTCCAAAATCCCACTTTCGGGCGCCCGAAATCCTCCCTTCCGGGCGTCCGAAAATCGTCTACGCCAGGTGTCAGCTGGCAGCCAGGTGGCTCGGCGGTGGTCGGCAAGCGGTGGGGCGGCGCTCCTCCGGCGGTCGACACGTGTCCTGCAACACGACACGTGTTAATCCACGTCACAACTCAATTCGGATCCACGATCCGGGCGTCCGAAACATGCGTCCAGATCCCAAAGTACCCAAGGACATCCGGATCCATCCAAAACAATCCATCGGCTCCAAAACATTCGGGCGTCCACTTTCCCAGATTCGGGCGCCCGAAATGTCCCAAGCCCAGTAACATCTCAAAATGCCAAGTATTACAGCAGCCACATTGGCCAATTCTCTATTATACATTCTATTCTTCATATGGATAATGGAGCGTATGATATGACGAAAGAAATGCAATGTAGGAGTGCTATATTAAGTCACCACCCAACTAACATAGCACATCATTGACTAAATTCGTCTATACCCCAAATGTTTCAACACATACCAGATCAAGCATCACAAATCCCTCTCCTGTAATGACAGGGCTCGACCCCACAATTATTTTTCGTACTCATGACTATCTCAAGTAAGACAACCGAGATAACTGCCCGGACAATGAGTCACAAGACTTACGTGGTGTGTTATCGAAATATCTTCTTTAGTCCCTCACATTAATCTGTATCAGTCTAAGCACTTTACTAGACATGTTCCATGAGATCATATTTTTTCATGACCTTGAGATACACGCTAAGTTAGTTACATCGGACCTCCACTTCATAACGTAGTTCTAAGTCGAGGGCATAAAAGGGTTAGTGCTTACACAGTAACATGAAAGAAAAAACTTATGTTACTTTACTAACTGGTCGAAAAGCACATACAGTATGATATGTATGTTATGGCGGAGCTTCCACTCAATAGGTCGTGTCACGCTCTAAAACGCCATACGAATCTTGGTCTAGGTACCACTAAGGTATCTAACCACTACACAACTCAAGTCATTTCTCTAACCCGAGTACTTAGGTTCGGCTACTATACCGATTGATATGAAATTTTACATAAGAACTCTCATATCCAACTCCTTAGAATCTCATTTTAAACTAATTAAGGCGACTTTTAAATTATATCAACATTTTATTCATAACGTATATGAACAAAGCAATGATATTACAACTACTCAAGTATGATATGATTATCTAGTCTCATCATGTTCACCACCTAGGTGCCAGGGCGATCACCCGTGTGAGTGGGCTGACCTAAGCCTGGTGACTTATCGATATGTAGCTACTAAGATCCAAACTCCTAACGTGGGTTTGGAACATATCCCTAGCTATCGGCTTGGTCAATGGATCAGCCACCATCCTAGTGGTGGAGATATGTCTAAGTAACCTCGCCTAGCCTAATCATCTCTCGAATGTAGTGAAAACGGATGTCTATATGCTTGGTCCTGCCATGATACTTGGGGTCCTTCACATACTCCAAGGCAGCTATGCTGTCAGAGAATATCTCAATAGGCTCATCTGCTCAAGTCACGATGTCGAAGTGCTAGAAAAATCTCCTCAACCAAACAGCCTCCTGAATGGCTGCTGAACAAGCAACGTACTCTGCTTTCATGGTAGACAAGGCAAAGCAGCTCTGCTTCTCACTGCACCAGAAAATTGCTCCTCCTCCAATCATAAACACATAGCCTTAAGTGGACCTGCGCTCATCTTTATCACCGCCCCAATCAGCATCTCTATATATCCTTTCAATCTCAAATCCCCAGCTTAGAAGCAGAGAACGAGATCATTAGTTTTCTTTAAATATCGAAGTATCCTCTTGACCGCTTGTCAATGAATAGGTCCTGGATTACTCTGGTAATGACTTACCAAACCAACAGCGAAGCAAATGTCAGGCCAAATACACATCATAGCGTACATCAAGCTACTAATTGCACTCATATAAGGAACCCTACTCATTTGCTCTTTTTCTTTATCCGTTTTAGGGCATTGATCAAGACTCAGAGTGTGATTCTTCTCTACTGAAGTGTCAATGGGTTTATAATGATGCATTCTAAATTGCTCCTGAACCTTTTTAATATAAGATTTTTGAGACAAACCAAGAAGTCTCCTAGAGCGATCTCTAATGACCTTCACTCCGAGCACATAGCTCGCCTCACCCAAGTCTTTCATCTCAAAGTTGAGAGACAACCACTCCTTAGTGGTATTAATCAAATCCATGTCATTTCCAGCCAATAATATGTCGTCAACGTAGAGAGAGAGGAACATAATCCCCTTTTCTGTCTTCTTGACATATATGTAGTGGTTCTCCTCTATCATAGACATATCGATAGAGGTGATGGCTTCATGAAACCTAAAATACCACTGTCTCGATGACTGCTTGAGACTATAAATTGATCTTTTAAGGCGACAAACCTTGTCTTCTTGACCTTTGAGTACAAAACCCTCATGTTGATTTATGTAGATCTCCTCTGCTAATCCTCTATTAAGGAAAGCTGTCTTGACATCCATTTGAAACAATTCCAAATACAGATGTGCTACTAAGGCTAGAATCAAACGTATAGAGGCAAATCTCACAACGGGAGCAAACATCTCGTTGTAATCTACCCCTTGCCTCTGAGTGTAGTCCTTGGCCACGAGCCGAGCCTTGTATTTATTGATTGACCCATCCGCTTTGCGTTTAATTTTTAAAACCCATTTATTTTAAATAGACTTGTGCTCAGGTGGAAGGTCAACCAACTCCGATACTTGGTTCTTGCTCATGGAGTCCATCTCATCTCTCATAGCAGCCATTCACTCACTACAAGCTGGCATCTGTAGTGCTTCTTTATAAGAAGCAGGCTAATCATCATCGAGCGAAGTGCACATAAAAATATCCCCTTCGATCTCAAAATGCCGACGGGAAATGTGTCCACATTCACTTCTACGCAATTGAGGGGCTAAACTACTGGCTTCCGGGTATGCTCTCACTCATGGAAGCACTCCCACTAGCCGGAGGATCGCTACCACTTCCTTCAGCAACTTTGGGAAGTGATCGATCACCCTCAACAGCAGATGGGGTAGCGTTGTCCTGTAACTCACACAATCCGACATCTCTCCGCATTTCACCAATGCTCGAAAACTTTCTTTCTAGGAATTCCACATCATGAGACTCATCTCGGTCATACCACCATCCGGGTGTTCACTATACATCACATAACCCTTCAAATTTTCAGGGTACCTGATGAACACATGCTTACTTGCTCTAGGGCCGAGTTTTCCGAATCAATATGAGGGGCTGTGAACATATCCAGCTAAACCCCAAAGGTGTAAGTAGTGTAAACTCGGCTTTCTACCACTCCACAACTCATATGGGATAGAAGGCACTGATTTAGTAGAGACTCGATTAAGGATGTAGGCTGCAGTCAAAAGAGCATCTCACTAAAAATTATGGAAAGAGGAGCCTGCACCATCATCGACCTAACCATGTCCAGTAGAGTATGGTTCCTTCACTCTGCAACACTATTTTGTTGCGAAGTATCAAGAATAGTGAGATGTCTACTAATGCCATTTTGCTCACAATAAGTCTTGAACTGATCAGACAAGTTCTCGCAACCTCAATCAGTGTGAAGCATCTTTACACTTCTTTCTATTTGATTCTCAGCCTTCGCAATGAAGTGCTTGAAGCAATCTAAAGCTTCATATCGACAAAAAAGTAAATACACATAGTCATAACGGGAATGAATGTGAGAAAATAGCACGCACCATGTCGGACCCTCACATTCATTGGCCCACAAATATCTGAGTGGATCAGCTCCAAAGGATGAGAGGCACGAGTAGCCTTACCAAAAGGCTTTCTACATGCCTTCCTAGCCAAACAAGGCTCGCACACAGATAGGCCAACTTTGGCGATAGACCCCAAAAGGCCTTCTCGAGCCAGTCTATTCATCCTTTCTTGACCTATATGGCCTAATCTGGCATGTCATTTAATAGATTCATCACAGAGATTAGAAGAAGAAGAAGAAACAAATGCAAACGAATCATCCTTCAAATCTAATATAAAGAAACCATCAACTAATGTACCATATCCAAATAAATCACTATAAAAAAATATCAAGGCGATCTCTGTCAAAATGAAAAAAATAGTCTAAATGTAGCAAAGTTAAAACTGAACATAGATTATATCAAATTCCGGATGCATACAGCATGTCCTGAAGAAGTAAAATGCGGCCACCACGCAACTTGAGTTGGTACGAACCAACTCCAAGGACTTCCTCCGTCGTGCCATTCCTAAGGGTGACAAATTGTATGCCCGTCGGTACTCGATGGTAATCTACGAACCCCACTCGATCACGAACTATATGTTTGTTTGCTCCTGTATCCACAATCTAATCGGAAAGAGAATGAGCTACTAAACGTGAGAGTAAACAAAACAATGTGAGCTGAGTGGCAGGGTTACCTTTTTTCGACTCAGGACAATTTCGAGTGAAGTGACCCTTCTGCTTGCAGTTATAATACTTTAGCTTTGTAGCATCCCTACTGCCAGCGCACTTGCCTCTGTGACACTTTCCAACTCCACCTTGAGGAGCTTGATTCTGACTCTTCTGCGCTTCCTTATTGTGACGCTTCTTGCGCTTGTTGTGATCCTACCGGGCTTCTTAGACCGTGCAACAAGAGCGACAAAACGGTTCGCTTCAAAGCGCTCTACCTCGAGCTCGTGGCACAAGATGTCATTAAATATTTTAATACTCTCGCAGTGCGTCATCAGGAGCTTCATCTAGGACCATTCGGGATCCGACAGTGAACGAATCACCGCGAGAACCTGTTGCTCATCGTTGAGCTCATTTCCAGCAGTCCCGAATCATGGTGCTCATCACAGGGAGGTGCTCAGCCATTGAGTGCTTCGGGTCCTTAGTGTACTGCTAAAACTTGAGATTTAAGGCACACAGCCTCGCAGCTAAAGTTTGCCCAAAAGCAATATTCAGATTATCCCACATGTCCTTGGCAGTCTCGTAGGTCTCAAACTATCTAATAAGGTCGTCTTGCATGGCACATAACATAGTATATTGAGCAGTTTGATCCTCCTTGAACCACTTATTAGTGACCCCCCCCCTCATGCTGTGCAGTAGTGCCTTCCGAAGGTATGACCATTTTGACAGAGAGAGTTTCAAGAACCTCTTGTTCATTTAGCAGCTATTGTATTTTTCTGTGCTAAATATTATAATTCTTTTCATCTAGCTTATCACCCTTTGTGAGGTCAGCTATAATATTTTTGGAAGCCATTTCACTGTATTCAAAAATATGTTTGCATATTAGGCACATTTCCCAAAAATTAAAAAGATTGAAACATTATCCCTGACACTACGGGATCGAAAACTTCGTTAGGCTCGTAATCATCACCGAGTATTGGTTCAAAATATTACAATTTTATTAATTATTCTATTAATTTTGGAATTTATCCAAAAAATTAGAACTCATCCATTTTAAAAGAACACATCGTCTTTTTTAAAAAATATTTTGAGAAATTATCTCCATAATATCATCACACAGATTTTAAAAAAAAAGTACTTGTGCCAAAATTTAATTTGAAAAATGTTGATGCTGCGCAAAACACATTCATTTACATGGCCTTAATTATTACATCACTTTTGCAGAATAAAACCTACTACATTACTGCAAAGATATACATCTGGAAAGAAATGTTATATAGGAATGCTGCACACGTGAATCCGTTTTTTCAAAATTAAATTTTGTTGAAAACACCAAAAGAACTCAAATTCTTATATGCCAAAAAAAATACCACCTAATCATGCAATCACAATATGACACATAAGCATTAATATTTGCACCCACATAGGATAAATAAAATAAACAACACATGCATGCTACACAAGCATAAAAAAAAATATGTACTGCAAAGGAACATAAAAAAAATTTACAATTTTTTTTTAAGAGTAAAAAAATAATAATAATAATAATAAACTGCAGCATGAGCGCGGGCCGCTTGCCCTGCGCCGGCCGGGCCAGGCCCAGCGCCCTCGCGGGTCGGGCAGGCCTCATGAGCGGGCAGTGCTGGGCCTGGCGAGGGCCGGGCTGGGCCTAGTGCCCGCGCTAGGCGCGTGCGTCCGTTCCCGCGCGACCGCAGCGGGCTGGGCTGGGCCGGGCCCGTACGCCGAACGCGGTCCGCGGGTCGGGCCCGCGGGCGCGCGACAGGCCGGGCCAGGCCCGCAAGCCCGCCCCTGGCGCACGGCTCCTCCTGCGTGCGCGCGGCGGGCTGGGCCGGGCCCGCACGCCTGTTAGGGGCGCCCGGGTCTCTGCCTGCGGTGCGGGCTGGGCCAGGCCCGCACACCCGCCCGCAGTGCGGGGGCGTGCGGGCCGGGTTGACCCAACGCCCGCCCGCCCGCCCGCGCCGCGCGGGTCCATGCCCACCCGCCCGCAGGCCGCGCTTGCCTATCGCCCGCCCACAGCACGCAACCGCCCCTGCAGCATTTTTTTTTTTTTTGATGCACAAGACAAAATAAAAAACTACAACATATGTAATTTTTTTTTAAATGCACGAAGTAGAAAAAAAAATTATGAAAAAAAATAAAACAGATGTATTTTTTTTAATACACGAAGTAGAAAAAAAGACACAACTAATGTAAAAATAACTTTTTGCATGTCTCGTCATCTGACTTAAAAGAAAACTAAAACTGATTTAGTCTTTCTTTTATTTTTTTTAATCGATTTCACATATAAAACAAATAAAAAAATTGTAGATGTAATCTACATAAAAAAATTAATCAGCGAAGCATGCGATCAAAAAATAAGCATCATAGGCATGATCATAAAGCGAAAACAAACAAAACGACTCTGATACCATTTGTTGGAATTAGAGGGCAGCGAAAACTTACAAACTCGATAGCCAACATATCCAGGAACAAAAAATGGATCGGATTGCTTGTTTTACTAGCCTTCTTAGATCGTCCTTGTTTCGATGCTTTTGGATCTTCCACGTATCTCGCCTTCTCCCACGTGTTGCGGATCATCGGATGCGAAGAGGGCTACTAGAGTCCTTTTCTATCTCCACACTCCAAAACTCAAGGAATGTAGGTGAAAATCCCAAAGAGAAAGAAGAGAGAAAAGAAGGAACGAATCTCTATTATTTTGTACGCACATGTAGATATTTATAAATACAAAATTCAAGAGAAAGGGATCATATTTATTTTTATCGGGATCCCTTAAAATATCCTGAATCTCACTAGAGATTAGGATTAGGATATGTATTAAGATATAATAGATATTCATTAGGAGATACGTTTCTTAACTAATAAAATTCAAATTTATCCTTAACTTATTAGGATAAATCATAATCCACATCTTATGTGGATCGGTAAAATTTGAACGGGCCAATGTGGACACATCACATGGCAACAGTAAAATATTTGAAACCTCTCTTTTTTATGAAAAACAGTTCAAAAACCACGGTCAGTACGAGAAAGCTTAGAATTGCAATTATAAGTTAACAAAAACCACCAAGCATTTAATAAGCAATAAGAAATCATCACATGCATAATATCATAACAGCGCAATAGTTTTCCAAACAATCTCAGTACTAGAATACAGGTGAATCCATAAAATTAAACTGCTTGGGAACTCCCCAAGCGTCACGAGTCGAGCTATGGATAGTCTATCTACCATGACCTCACAGCATATCTTGCGCCTCACCACCTGAGATACTTGTAAAAACAAGGAGGGTGAAACATGTACACGTCTCCAATGGGTATCGCGAGCTGCTGAAGGCAAGCCACACCTACTGATCAATAAGTGGTAAACCCAAAGCACCGTAGCAAGAAAGCTGAGCATATAAGTCTATCATGCAAGGCACTAATCTAATTATATAGTCATATCATCAAGTCAATTAGATATGCATCAATATTCTAAAGTGATCAATACCCAATCCTCGCCCACTATACACGGATCTTGGCAGCCCACTAGCTCACGGACCTGGGGAAAGCATGCAACAGTTGGCGTATAGCCATCGTATATAGATCTAGGCTCATGAGTTAACCCAACCACTTTTCCAAAAGAGAACACCATTGGCCCACCGGGTGGATTAGACCTCCAAGTCGACCTCCAAGTCGACCTCCAAGTCGGTGCTCGTGAAATGCACAACATGCAACAACGGCAGTGACATGCAGTATGCACAAACTATACGTCAAACGATGACTATCAGCCGAAAGACCCCCAGGGAGTGTCAGCGAGTCCAAACAGGACTGTAAATCATAAGTGTCCAATAACGAGTAAGGTTTTACTCAAAAGCCCTACATCTCATGACATTATGCAAGGTGATAAAAGCAGATATGAATAAGCAACATGTATGAAATGTCACGCCCTGAGGCTCTTTTCTAAAATCTTTTATAGGAAATATATATATATATATATATATATATATATATATATATATATATATATATATATATATATATATATATATATATATATATATAGAGTTGAGCTAGAATACTTTTGGAAGCACCAACCCCTTGGTGCTTCCACATTTCTAGCCTTTGGATCTACTTCTTGATTACTTATAACCTTTAGATCAAACACTATTCCACCTACCACCACCTACCACCACCTACCACCATCATCTCAACCCTCCAAATCTCCATCCAATGGCTATAAACCCACAAGCACCACCCCCATGATACTTCCAAAAGTATTCTAGCTCAACTCTATATATATATATATATATATATATATATGAGCAGGGCTGCGGTGCTCTCAGGAGCACGGAGCCCTTCGTGCTCCTGTGCCGTTTTCAATGATGGAACTCCCGAATAGACGATCGGCTCCGTTAGATTTGATCTAGCATATTTGAAATATCTAGAAAATAAATTTTGCGATTTTTCGATATTGTTTACCAAGTGATCCAAAAGGTTCAAAATCAACGGCTGAAAAAAAAATCTCATAAAAATTAGTGATATAATACTAAAATTTTCGATCAGAGATATTGAACTTGCTGTAGATAGTATAAAGAATTTTCTATCAAAATTTCATATGATTTGGATACTTCTACACTGCTAAACTTGAAACGACAGATATCAACCATTAAAAGTTGTTGATTTTGAACCCTTTAGATTGTTATGTAAATGATATCGAAAAATCGTAAAATTTATTTTCTACATATTTCAAATATGCTAGATCAAGTCTAACAGAGCCGATCGTCGATTCGGGAGACCCATCATCGAAAACGGCTCAGGAGCACGGAGGCCTCCGTGCTCCTGAGAGCACACAAGACCTACTCTCTCTCTCTCTCTCTCTCTCTCTCTCTCTCTCTCTCTCTCTCTCTCTCTCTCTCTCTCTCTCTCTCTATATATATATATATATAT
Source organism: Puya raimondii (assembly GCA_016920855.1). Lineage (NCBI taxonomy): Eukaryota > Viridiplantae > Streptophyta > Magnoliopsida > Poales > Bromeliaceae > Puya > Puya raimondii. The sequence continues at coordinate 207,270,992 of JABWPP010000050.1, read as the reverse complement.
ATATATAGGTATATATATATGTTTAAAATCAAAACCAAAGACTACCTCAAAATGTGCACAGATCCGCCACATAGTTAGAGTCTCTACTATATAAATGGACAGAGTCTCCCATATACATGGACGACATACGAACCTAGAGTACAACATCAACCAATACAAACAACCACTACAGGAATAACAACAGTAACAACAAAGACGGACATATAACTAACAACAGATAGGTAATCAATGAACAATTGAATCAACAGTTAATCAACCTAGAGATATCACCAAAATGCTAAGAAACATAATTCCACATTTATTAACATGGGAGATAATGAAAAAACTAAATGAAATGAATCTGAATCATAAAAGTAAGACTAAAGCATCGAGATAAAAGCACGGGGAACAAGTCCATCTACTAGCGCCCTCACGCACCGTCCTGATTCTCACCTCTAGTGTCACCTATGGAAAACAGGGGGTGAGAAACATGTAGACATGTTGCCTAGTGCATACCGCAAGCCGCTGAGGCAAGTTGTACTCATCGATGAACAAGGGAGAGAGATAATATAACCTGACTAGTATGAATAAGTAAGACGATATAGTAGTAATAAGTAAAACTGGAAAAGAGGTAAACAACTAAACAACTAATATAAATACCGCTACTGTAACAAGTATAAGCAAACAGGTATGCATCGACAAACGAACAGTCTCATGACTACCTAATCCATATACCGCTATCTTGGTCTAAAGACCTCAGGCAATATCACACTGTGCTCAGCCATCAGACATATAACCCTACTACAAAATATATCACATTAGGCTCACAGGTCGGATCACGACAACTTTTTTAAAAAGAACACCGTTGCGGTAGCCAAATAGTTGGCATATTTGAAATCTCCATGAGCGGTGGCGATCGATGCTATATGCTCAATAGCCAAACCGTCGACAAATAGTCGAAAGAGAAATAGAGAGAGAGTCCACTGAACAATCAGGTAAAACAATGTCACTAAGAATACTGTAACACCGACCGACAAGGTCAATTACTATCAAATAATGTAAACCAGTAATGAATGATATACCGCTCTACAAATCAAGTAAGATCTATATGATATATAACATAAGTAGAGCAAATATGCAAATGAGTCAAGTGGTGCAATAAAGATACTCAATAAGAACCATATAGGAGAACAAAGGGAAAAGGAGATAACCGAGTAGGCACCACTTTACCGACTTCAGATCGAAGAACCCACCTCAAGGTCAATTACAAGCCCGTGACTCCAGAGATGCTCCTAAATGTCGCCCGGACCTACAATAGATCCCACGGAGCCACAATAGCTCCACAACAAAAAATCAACATCAAAATGACTCAAAATCAATTTAATCCCTGAACAACAAAATCGGGCAAACGGTTCCTTTTTATCGACTCTCGAAACTCACTGAAATTCACGAAAACTCACCTGAAACACTTTTGCAACCCACACAGTGTCCCGGAGGATGCCATCCATCTCCTTAACCCATTTGCTACTCCGAAACAAACTAATTTGGATGTCCGAGCAGCCACATGCGAAGAAGACGCTAAATAAGTGTTGTAGTCGAAAACATGCTATAACGGGTCTCCGGAAATGCCGATTTCGGTTACGGAACCAACCACTACCCTCGCACTGTCTTAGGACACTTGAGAAAGTGAGAGTCAACCAGCCAAGGAGTCCTGACTACTGTAAATAGGCAACCACGTTGACTTTTCATGAATTTCAAAACGAAAAGCGAATTATTGATCAACTTTGCCGATAATCGCACCGAAAGCCCATTCATGATCCAAAACAATTTTTGGACCTAGGACAATCAATCCAAAGGTCGAGTGTCTGTAAATAATGCTGCCCAAGGTAGCCAAGGGCGTACATTTGCATAAAAGCCCCTAAGTATCCAACTAATAGCGTAATTACTATAGAAAACTAAAGTTTAGGCTCATAACCGCCGATTTCGCATTTTCGCAATCCAAACAACTTTACCAGTAGAAGAGTATTAATGTTTTGGACACTGTGCTCATGATCCGTAGCACCAATGACTGTTGACAAAATAGTTGGAGCAATTATTTCTCGATCCTCGAAGTACCTGGGAGCGACGCTGCAAAACCAGCGATCGGGGACCAATCAGACAATAACTAAGGAGAGCACGACGATATAGGAGCACTCAGAAGGGCCGTGCTCCATTGCGGCAGGGTCTTCAGTGGCGGGATAGGTCAGAACAACAACCTCGGCAAAAGAACAACCCAACCCGCAGTAGCCAATAGCAGCATCCATTCTTCTCGGCTCCAAGCGGCCGGTGCGGTGCGATGCCGGCTAGGGAAGGTCGAGGCCAACGAGAGGAGGGTCGGGGAAGTGGCGGCCAACAGTTAGGAGCAGTGGTGGTGGCAGATCTGAGGTTGTGGCCAAAGTCCCTCCAACTCGAGCTCCAACTGGGATTCGATCTCGGAAAGGGTTGGGGGCGGTGGGACAAGGCCGATGGGGGTCGTCGGAGGGTCAGGAGGCCATCGGCAGCAGTTCGGGGCAGCACGACCGAGGAGGAAGGTTACGAAAGGAGAAATATTAAGGGCGAGAGAGAGAGAGAGAGAGAGAGTAAGAGATAGAGAGAGAGAAAGGAAGATTGCATTGGCCGGAGCTCCCACGACCGTAGTAGGGCCGCCGGAGGCAGGTGCAGCGTCGGGGACGATGGAGGGTTGGTAAGTGGTGGCTGGGGTTAGGGAAGAGGGACAAAAGAGAGAAAAAAGTGAAAAACCCTAGCATGTACTATATGAACATTTTGTAATTTTTGCATTTTAGTCCCTCACTTTTGAGTTTCTTTTCCAAAACTCTCTAGGGCAAGTATTTTGTACAGTAGCACCTCCCCATAAATTTTCATGCAATTTGACACATAAAATATTACATTTTTCATTCAGAAAAACCCCCAGTATTCCAGTTACCCTCATCGTTTTTCTCTCCAAATCATGCTTTTACTGCGAAATTATGGATTGTCCTTCCTACAACTTTTCGGCACGCCAATATCCGCTTCAGAGCTTCATCTTAGCTTAGATTCTCTCGAAGTTGAATCGTCATAGGGCTGATTACCTTGGAAGGATCTGGAGTATACTTTCAAAGTATGGAGACATGGAGTACCTTGTGCACGTGGGTGAGACTCGGAGGAAAAGCCAATTTATACGCTACCAGACCAACACGCTCCAGGACTCAAATGGTCCAACAAATCACGAACTTAGCTTGTTCCGCAACCCGAACCACTTGATTCCCCTCGTCGGCAACACCTTGAGCAACACATGCTCACTGACCTGAAAATCAAATCATGCCGCCGCTGATCCATGCAGCTCTTCTGTCAGCCATTGCCTGGTGATGCGAACCTTGGTCTCTGCATTCTCCACCAAGTCAGGCTCGATCACTCGACTTTCACTAACATCATCTTAACAGATCGGGGGCTGGCATTTACATCGATATAAGGCTTCGTATAGTGCCATATCGATACTCACCTTGTCACACCAAGATTTCCACAGTGGAAACCATAGGAACGACAACAGACCACCGTATGTACAACAACCCTGTACACACGAAGCATCCAACACAACAGAAGCAACAACGGAAGTAACTCTAAAATCCACAACTAAATAATCTCCAAGCAGATCCATAACTAACAATTCTAGAGTTACAGAACTAAACATAAAACATGTATCAGAGCACTATATATAAAACTAAATCTACTATACATCACTGTACAGGAATCACCTAATCCTCAAATTCTACAAAATATAACAGTACAAATAGAAGGGCCTGGCCCTCGCCAGTCCTGATGTATAGTACATAACCAAACTCTTAAGTTGGTGGTCCTCTATTGCACATGTACACTGGTAGGAGCTGCTATCTACGGCGCGATCCTCTTACCTCGATCGACGGAAGGTACAACTATCTCTCAAAAGTAAACCATAAGAGGGCGTGAGAACTATTAAACAGTAGTTTCCAATGGGTACGGTTGGCGACAACCGCGGCCTTCCCACTAGGTCTACTAGAGGCAAGAATAGTAAAAGAGCAGTAAAGAGTACTATAGAGCGAGTAATAGAGTATAATATAAACTGAAGTAGAAACTATTAAACTATTATGCCTCTACAGATGTAATGAACAGAAAAGAAAGTGACTTGAGTATGCATCAATGCTAATGCTAGTAAATAAATATTGTAAAGATACCCAATCGCAACGACCGACTCATAGGTCCAGTCAAGTCTGCGCCCACCTAGTGCTCGGACACACTCCCGCAGGTGTGACAGCGACACCTAGGCTACTGTCTCTACTATCGCTGGCCAGCATCCGGAGCGGCCTCGAGGGGAGCGACCCCTACCGAGTCTAATAGCGCATAACACTATCATGCTCAATGTAGCATCTATAGGCTATAGTCTATATAATGATCAAAAGATCACAAGTAACCAACCCGATATCCTCAATACAATCATAGAATGTCCACTACTCATAGGTGACAATGATACAATTATCTATCTCAATGTCCAAAATATATGTCCATCAACGCCACACTAATTCACGGCCTCTATCATATATTTCATGGCATGTACAATGCAAGGAATAATAAATATCTCATGACTGCACAGGATGTCAAACAGCCCCTCACGGCCTAGTCCAGCATATAACAATTTGACATACTATTAACAGTTTAATATACTACGATTGTTGGATTTGTTGTTCATTCCCTATAGCATAGATTGTTATTCACCTACACACATGATAGAATTCCAATGTTCTACGCGATTTCATGCTAACATCGCCCTCTATCAATCATATGTACCATATACAAAATGATATACTTAAAATCAATCTAGAATACTACAACAAGTAACTTGCAATTCATACCATATAGCATAGATTAATATCCACATGCACACACATGCTAAAATCTATTTTCTCAACTCAAATTCTTGCTAGCTTTATCTCTATTCACATATATGACTTTATATATATTCATATGCATTCAAATAGACATAAAAGGAAATCGCTATTTTCGGCGACTCGAAACCCATCTCGGATCGCTAATCCAACCACGGCAGGAACTCAACCTCAAATGCACCTCTCCTCAGTCCAATGCAGCAAATTCCAACTCAAAACCTGCTAGGTCACTCGAAGTTTGGAAAGCTACTAAAAATCCATTTTGGCTCAAATCATATTTTCTGGTGAAATTAACTCTACTAACCTTCAAGCCCAGCTAGGAATAGCTCCCAATCAGCTGGAATTGGAGTATGAATCAGCAAGGAATCTCCATTTGATCAGTTAGAAGAATTGGATTCGAAAAATTGACAAACTTCGTCAATCTCCACAACTTCGGCTCAAAAGCTTAGAAAAACTGAAATTGAACCTCTACTAACCTGAAATTTGGTTGAAGGGACAAGCTACAAGCTCTCTTCCTCGCTAGAACACCGACAAGAGTTCAATTTGGCGGCTACAACTCAGAGAGGGGAAAATTGGATGAAAAAGTTAATGAATATCCAAGAAAATTTGAATTTCAGCACGCTTCGTCAATTATCTCAATTCTACTCCAATCAACCTTAATTCAAGCTAGAAAAAAGTGCAACTTGAAGTTCACTACCACCCTCACCCTCAGATCAACTTCAATTTCGAAATTGAAGTGAAATTGAACTCAATTGGAGTCCCCAAGGCATGCTACTGCTGCTGCCACTACAACTGCTTGCTGCTGGCTGCTGCTGATTGCCGCAACTACTGCTGATGCGTCTGCTGCAGCTGCTGCTTGCTGCAGCAGCAGCACAGCAACAGCTTGCTCTACTGGTTGCAATAGTAGTTGATGCTCCTGCTAGTTACGCCAGCATCATCCCCAGTTACGCGGCAGCGAGCACACGCCAACAAGCTCGAAAAAAAATCCCGCGGCGAAAAGCACGCGAAATTGGCCTAAATCTCAAATTTTCAATAAAATCCAACAAAACCCCTTCCTAATGTTGATCGCTGAAATCCAACGAAAGAGCCGAAACGAGAGAAAGAAAATTAATATTATAATACTAACCTTGCCGTCGAAACGCCAAAATAATTTTACGCGCACGTGCGGTCGATCGGCTCGTCGAATAATTCCGAATCCTCAAAACCTTCTCCACTTCTCTTCTTTTCCCTTTCTCTCTCTATGCAAGCAGGTGGAGGTGGAGGAGATAAGCATCAAGAGGTTGCCTGATGTTAGAAAATTGCGTACGGTAAAAAACGCAGCGGAACAAAATCAAACAAATTTGATTTTAGAAAACTTTCGAGATCCAATCTCTAAACCACGCAATTAGGATCCCTCATGTTATTCAAGATTAAAACGAGATAGGAAGATCTAATCTTCACCTTTGCGCGGGTTGTTCTTCACCGCAATCCGATGATCGTGGAATTAGGTTCTCTTGAAGCCGCACACGCGTCCGGCCTCTATAGGTATCCACACGAGGTTGACGATCCAATCGATGTCCTCATCGGGGTGCTAGCTCCCTTGCAAAGAACGTCTTTTTGCTAGAGGAAGAAGAGAGAAATTGAGAGAGATGACGGCTAGGGTTTTCTAAAAACTCTCATATATTATATAGAGGGATATAATCCTCTTTTAATAATATAATAACCATTAAGGATAAGAATAAATCTAGATTTAAATTTATCCTTTCCTTAATTGGTTACATCAATCAAATCCTAATTTGATTCGACTTGAACTTTATCCTAATTTGATCATATCAAATTAATAATGCAACATTTGCACATAAGTCCTCTCATTATTTACTAACTGTTAGTAAGTCCTCTCTTGTAACATTTACACTTTAATACCACTAATTTGTAATAATTACAAATTAGTCCAATTATCAACATATTGACAATTAAGTCCTCCGGCGATTCAAAAATCGTAATCTAGCTATCCGATTAGTCACAACCTCTTATGTGTGTGACCCCATAGGTTCTATTCTATCTGGTAGTGAGATATATTCTGATCACTATCAATAATATCACTGAAACTCCTTTCAGTGGGTCGGAACAATTCCAACTCAGCCCAATGAGAATTATCGATCATCCAGATAATTCTCATGAGTCTCACAATCCACCAGTGACGCCTAGCAGCATGTAGTGGCATTCCAGTAGAATGGAATACTGAACCTCTTGGTGCAGTTACCGTGTGATACAGTCCTTCTATCATGAGTCCCGACTAGACGGAGATCATGGAACAACTCGTCAAACCCCATCATCTGTCATATGTCAAATTTATTCGACTCGAGTTTCTAATATCGGAAACCCTTTCCGCTATTTATCCTGCCTTGGCCAAGGTCTTCTAAACTCGGTCTCATAAATCACATAGGACTAACACCCCTATCTACCAAGGGAGATAGATTTCATATAGGTGCACACCCTATTCCTACAACGAACCTACTGCAGCCAACATGCACCGCAAGGACCCGAATGGCTAGGGACCAAGTGTATGTACAGTCAAAATACAGTAACCTCATTGTGAATAGCCGAGGCACCGCAGGTCAAAGGACCAGTCACACTACTGCAACATTGAGTAAGTCACTGACGAGTGAGTAGACATCCAAGTGACTTCTCATGTTGGTCACGCTCGGTACCCTTGTTCTCTAACAACCACCTGCACATTCGCTCCAGTGTCTCCACACTGTTGACTCGAGACTCATCTACCCAAAAGGGAAGCGACCTGTGCACCAATCTCATCGGATCAATCACCGTCCCCGCGATGATCCATCGATCGGGAGCATTTAGGAATTAACCATCAATGACACATGTCTCAAATTCTCAACTCTTGAGAATACATGTCATCATCTTATTGATTCCTTGGACGATTCATGGACACATACACAACATGAATGGAAATAGGAACCCATATTTATTCATAATATTTAAAGTCAAATACAAATTTATGTCCTAAAAAGAATACATGTGTCAGCCCGATTGGCTTCTAGGGCATACATCTAACACCTGACAGCTTAGTGAAATTCCACTAACTCAAGCTACAAAGTGCCAATAAGTCCACAAAAATCGCATAATTAATTATAGGCCCCTCAAGCTGAATTTTAATTTTTTGAGTTCGTTTTCTCATCCAATTCGTGTAAAAATGTCTCCAACTCAGTCAAGCACTGCAAAAGCATGCTGACTAGCAACTTCTACTGTAACCTTATCTGTTTGCCAAGGTCCAGTACTCTACATGCCTGATAACTGTTGTTATAGGCAAACTCCACCAGTAGTAGATACTTGAACCATCCTTCATTGTAATCTAAGATACACACACGGAGCATGTCCTTGAGAGTCCGAATTACACGCTCCGACTGGTTGTTGCTCGGCGGATGAAATGCAAAGCTGAAATTCAGCTTTGTGCCTATTGCCTGATGTAGATTTCTCCAAAACTAGGACACGAAATGCATGTCCCAATCAGACACGATCGACGCCGTCATCTTGTGAAGTCGATCAATCTCATCGATGTAAAGTTGGGCAAGTCGATCTCTAAACTAAGTTGTGTGCACCTGCAATAAGCCATATCGCAAACCAATACCATGTCGTGGCCTTGCTATGGCTGAGGCAAACCCATGATGAAGTCCATTGTGATCTGCTCCCACTTCCACACGGGCACAAGAAAAGGTTGTAGCTTCCTTGCCGGCCGCTGGTGTTTAGCCTTCACGTGCTGACATACCAAGCACTGAGCTACACACTGAGCCATATCTATCTTTATTCTCGGCTATCAAAAATTCTGCTTTAGATCCTGATTCATCTTGGTCTAATGAGGCCGACCGAACTGGTTAAAAAGTATTCTTTGTCCAAAATTACCCCTTCAGCCGAAATTCTTCCTGCGTGCTGGAGAACGGAAGTTTTTGAACTCATTCGAACCGGGCGTTCTTCATAACTCAAGTCCTCACTAAGCTCTAGTGGAGTGAAGTCAATCACATGCAAGGGATCGAAGGCATATCTCCTCAATGATGATACATGAAACACATCATGGACTCCGGCTAATCTCGGTGGTAAAGCAAGCCGATATGCTACTGGTCCAACTCGCTCGAGTACTTCGAAAGGTCCAATATACCATGGGTTGAGCTTCCCACGTATTCCAAACATACATCACATACAACCTCGCTAGTACATCAAATATAATGCTATATACATAAAACTATCCTTAGGGATCCTCCTCCAGCTGTCGTACATCTGGGTAGGAGATGCTATCTAGCTCACTATCCCCTTACTTCTATCTGAAGCTGGTGCTGAAGGCTATGAAAAAAATATTCAACAAAGGAGGGTGTGAGAACTATAATCAACAGTTCCTAGTATGTACAATCGACGGCAACAATGACCTACACCACAAGTCTATCAGAGGCAAGAATAGTAAATAGTTAGCGAGTAACAGAGCATAGTATGAACTGAAAAGTAAGGTAACTATCATGCCTTTAAGTGAATCAATATAAGCAGTAAAGAGTAAGTATGTATCTATGTAAATCATGATAGATCTTTAACGGTATGTAAAACAACAATAAAATTAAATACATACCAAAATCCAGGATCATAAACAAAATAAAATAACTCACAGAGCGCCATAGAGAAGAAATTCTTGATCAATTTGCGGAAGCGAGAAGTCCGGCTATGATCTGGAAGTCACCAACCGAACTTGGGTAATTTGGTTTCTCCTCCTATCTCAGGCACTCTCTCGTATGGTGTGGAACAGATGGTAATTGTCACGCCCCGGGCTAGTTCAAGATGCGGAAAAACGTGCTAAATTTTTTTTTTGAAAAGCCTAGCCCGCGCCACGTACAGACCCGCCACAAATACAGGGTCCACTGTACACACGGACAGAGCCTCCCCTGTATTTGCACGGCGTCCAACAACAAACAACAGGATCACAACCACCATTCATTCATCCCAACAGCACATCAACACAACGAGAGATTCATACAGCTAACAGTCCTTAAACCTGTATGAATCTAAGCAAATCCTTAAGCGAAGGATGATGCAATGCACAAGCAACAATCATTCTAGAAAGCTGCTCCTTACCCAGAAGCTTTAGTTTGAAACCCTAATCTCAATCATTGAAGAAGCCTTTGAAAACTGTTCTCCACACGAGAACTCTCTTTTTTGAAATCACAAAACCGAGCAATCAGAAATCCATTTGAAAACCGTTTCCCACACGGAAGCCTTGTTTTACGACGCTACCACGAGGGGTAGAAAACCAAAATGCTCGATAAATGAAACGACTGGAAAACAAGGATACAACCAATCAATCCAAGCATGCTATCATCACATAATCATAAGGAGTAAATTCACAACACAAGCATGCTAGAGTAAGCTCAAAGAATAACTGAACCACAAATGACATCTAATAGGCGAAAGTAGGGTGATAACCAAATCTGGGGATGTAGCCTCACGAGTCGGAACCTCTAGAGCTACTATCTAGGCGTGCCTCGCAGCGTCCCGACACTCACCACCCTGCTCACCTGAAACCTGCAATGGGGGTGGGGGGTGAGAACATGCACGCATGTCTCCCCTCCCAGTGGGTACCGCAAGCCGACGAAGGCGAGGTGTACACACCGGCACGAGGGTCAACAAAAGATAGATATGGTATACAGTAGCACAAGTAAGTATGAGGCTAACATACAACTGAATTAACTATGCTACTGTAAGCAACTAGTATGCATCAAAGGGAAAACCACGAAGTAAACCCAATCTGAAACTACCGGGACGTATCCCATGCACTGTCACCTGCTCATCTATAAGCACATAAACCTTCTGGACGCACTGCATCAAGGCTCACGGGTCGGCACAAACTCAACGACCCTTTTCCGGAAAAGAACACCTCCAAACGGTGGATCAGACCGCGGTGTACGTGAAGTGCTAGAAGAGCTGTGACGATCGATGCAAATGCTCAATCCACAGAACGGCAACAAGCCGAGAAGCAACCGATAAACCACAACTAGGATCGCTCGGAACAACAGGCGATCACCCCGACCAACTGGGTCGTCTCAAGGAACATGCAAGCCACAACTAGGATCGCTCAGAATGACAAGCGATTACCACCGACCGACTGGGTCGTCTCAAGGAACATGCAAGCCACAACTACTCTACTATCCAAGCACGCATATAAGTAGAGTCTACGGGAGTCAAGTGAACTAATAACTGTAAAGCAAAGGAAGGGATAGAAAGGTATCACCGTAGTCCACTGAACCGACTCCGGATCGAAGTACCCACCTGTAGGTAAGATCAAGTCTAACACCGACGGCTCTCGGGAACCGCGACAGGACCTACGAAAGACTCACAGGGTCAAGGTCCACCAAATCCACGCTAAACACAAAGCGCACACATCCCGAAACCGACGGATCGCCCGGAAAACCCACCGGGACGATCCCGAAATCACACAAAGCCCCAGAGGGGTACTAAACAGTCGAACAAGTCCCTCGCTGTCCCCGAACACATAACACCAAGTGCTGGGACAGCGAGCACAAGCTCGGGGTGCCACGACAACAAACGCACCCGAAAAGGCTTCCCGGGCTCCCGAAAAATGCCGAAATGGCACCGGAACCCTTCGTCGCTCATCCGTTGTCCTCGAAACTTCGGGACAGTGATGAGGAACAGCCAACAAGGCTAAATGACGAAGCCGAGTCGCTCGCGAAAACAGCGAGCGAGTCGCACCACTAGAAACGCGCGTTCGCCGATTATTTCATCGAAAAAACGCGTCGAAAATGAATCCGAAACTATACGAAGGGCGAGGGGGTTGGACAACCAGTCCAGAGGGTCCTCACGACCATCCCCTTGCTGCCCACAGCGTCGCTATGCTGCGACAAATGCCAAAGGTCCATAACAAGCAACATATACATACATACATACACCAAAATAAGCCGTTCGAGCAATCCGTTCGTCCGCTCGACCTTCCGCAAGTACCAGCGGATAGGTATCGACGTCACGGAGACCGTGCTCATTGTCCCGCTGCGACAGGACCAGTCGCAAGCCGGGAAATCCCATAAAAACAGTGGGCGCGCGCACAAAAGCAAGCTTAACCGAGGCCGTGTGAGCAAGCCGTACATCCGCACGACCTTCCGCAAGCGCCAACGGATAGGTAACGATGTCACGGTGACCGTGCTCACAGCCCTACTGCGTTGGGGCAAGTCGCGGACTCAGCAATTACATAAAAACAAGGCCACAAGCATACAAATGGCACGACAAAAGCCGAACGACGAAGCGGCTCGAGCAAAACCAAAATGGAGGTGAGCATGATGATCAGTGAGATGCCATGATCCTCATGTTCACCTTCCCGGACCTCGGGAAGCACCAGGGGCTCCCAAAACCTCGGCGCGGCCAACAACAGCAAAAACAAAGACCCCGGCCGGAGCAACTAGCTCCGGCCGGCTGCCGGCCGGCAGGCAAGGCCGGTGGCGGCCACTGTCGGTCGAGAGGGTCACAAGGAAGGGAGGGCTCACCTTGGCCGGCGGCGGAAAGCGGCGGCGGCGGCGCAGGAAGCTCCGCAGCTCTCGGGTTGACTAGGGCTTGTCGGCGCGGCAAGGAACAGCGGCGATGGCCGGCGGCGAAGCGAGCATCGGCGAGAGGGGGTCGCCGGACACCGGTTGGCCGGTGACCGCGACAAAATAACCCGGCGACGGCGGCGGCGGGGCAAGGTAGGCCGCGGCTGCCCAAGTTGCCTACACTGAGCCCGCGGCGGCTCCGGCGACTGTCCGGCGGCACGGCGACGGCCGGGAAGGCAGGGGGCGGCGCCGGAGGACCCAAGGGTGGCAGTCCTCACCTCAGACGGTAACAGGGTGCGGCGGCGGCGGCGTAGGGGAGAGCCCTAGCTCCGGGAAGGCTCTGCTACGCCCACTCCGGCAAGGAACGGCGGAGGCGGCGGCCCGGACGGCGAGCACCAGCAAGATGGCGTCGCCGGACGTCGGGTAGGGGGCGGCCGCGACAGCAACAACCGGCGGTGGCGGCGGCGGAGCTAGCACAGCCGCAGCTGCCCAAGCTGTCAAGCCGAAGCTTGCGGCGGCTGCGGCGGCGCTCTCGGCAGCACGGCGACGGCCGGGACAGCAGGGATCGGCGGCGGAGGTCCCCGGGGTGACGATGCTCGCCCCCCTGAGCGGCGGGAGGCGGCGGCGGCAGCCTGAGCTCACACAGCTCGGCCAGCTGCTGCCAAAACAGTGGCCACAGCAGCCTGGCGGCGGCTCCGACGGCACTCCGGCGGCTCTCCGGCGACACCAGTGGCACAGCCACCTCAGGGGGAGCTCAAGCGTGGGTTCCCCCTGGGTGCTCACCTCAGAGAAGAAGGAGAAGAAGAAGAAGAAGGAGAAAAGAGGAAAAGGGAGAGGGAAGGTGGCTGGGGAGCTCCGGCCAGCTGGGGTGGTCGGCGGAGGCCGGAGATGCACAGGAGAAGGCTAAGGGGCAGGGGGGTGCTGGTGCTCTGGCCCAGGCTGAGGAGAAGAGAGAGTGAGAGAGTGTGGGAGTGAGAAGGGTGGAGTGTTCACCAAGCAAAGAGAGGGGGTTGGGTCAAGTCCCATTTAATGCCTCCACCAACCCCACCTACCCCTCCCTCTCAGCCACAATCTCCCTTCCAAAGTAACAATATCCTCCCAGGCCCCTGCGATTCAAAATCGCGCGAAAAGGTGCGAAAACGGGGACTCGATCGCGAAAACATAAAACGTGACATACGACCTCTCGGCGGTCAAGATGGAATAACTTTTTATCCGCTCGCCGCACGTCGACGCGGATCGCGCCATCGCGCTCAGCACTGCCGAGACATCGAACTCACCATTTTGGATCGCCAGAAACGGACTCCGGATCGCGACGTTAAGCCGAAAACTAACGAAAATCACTAAAAGACACTTATATACATATATATATATATATATATAAACCTATATATATACGTATACTGATCAAAAACACAGTAATGGGGGAGAGGAACACTGAGAATTTCAAATTCCCAAAATTCGGATTCTCACAGTAATTCTTCACCAGAATGCATATGAGAAGGTGGCACGACCAATACCCCATTTATATAGAGTTCAGATCGATTTTCCATCAAAGTCTGATTAAGATTCTATTTAATTTAAATAGATGGAAACAGGATAAGATATACCATATCAAGCAGTTCTATATCTTTTAGGATTGACCTTATCTATAGTAAATCCAGATATGAATATGATTAATAGGGCTACATTTATGGAAATCCTAACAATCTCCCACTTGGCTCATATTAATCATATTCCATGAACGGATTTTCTATATTCCAAACTTTATTGTGCATTATTGAAAACTTTATGGTCAAATACCTTAGAACTCGCTTGATCTTTTACTCAAACTAAAAGACTACAATGATAGGAACTATGGCGGTCCACCTCTTCATATCGAAATTTTCCTTCCATAATTACCATATCATCTTCATCTCCTAGCCGAGAACTTTATATGGCACAACTTTATGAATGAACTTAAAACTATATGTTCATTCGTTAACAGACAAAACTTTATGTCATCAAACCCATACTACTAACATGATCTTTATATGACCCAGGTGTTAGCCCCTTGGTCATTGGATCTGTAATCATACACTTGGTACTGATGTATTCAATTGTAACATAACCTTATTCTATCTTATCTCTCACAACAAGATATTTGGTGCCCAAGTGTTTACACCCCGCTGTAATCTTATTGTTATTGGCAAAGGAAATCGTAGCTGAACTATCACAGAAAATTTTTATTGGACGAGCAATAGAGTCCATAATCTTTAAGTCTGTGATAAAATTTCTAAGCCAAATAGCCTGAGATGTGGTCTCATAACATGTAATGTACTCTGCATTTCATCCAAAAGTCCCTTCAAGTATCTCATAACCTTCTTAGCAGCCTTCCAATGCTCTATGCCTGGATTACTTTAATACCTGCCAAATAATCCAACGGCGAAAATAATATCCGGGCGTGTGCACGTCTGTGCATACATAAGGCTACCAACTGCAGAGGCATAAGATATGTTTTTCATCTGTTCAATTTCTAATTGGTTCTTGGGACATTGAAAAGCATTAAGCCACTACAACAAGTTTACAATTTAGTGACATATTATTTGAAACATATATATAAATGCCACTAAAAATTATTTTTAACAACAAAATTTTATAAGTATTACTAAATCTATTGTTTTAGCAACATTTAGACTATAAGAATGCTAAATGTAAGAATTAGCAACTTTTATTTTAAAATGTTGCAATGATTTACCAACATATTATAATAAATGTTACAATTAATATATTATTTTAATTAAAATTTTCAAATTAGTAACTTCTTTGGTATACACACTTCCCGCGCCACTTTTTCTTTACTTCCCACACACGCAACCACCTAACACCTCCTCAACCAGTTCACCTCACCATCATTACAATGTATTAATTAAAAAAAGAAAGCAACTACTCAACACGTCAACCTTGCACCTTGCTATTCCCAGCCACTATGCGAGCATCTTCCCATCACCGACTCCATTGCCTTCTACCTCGCCGACCTTGCCGTGTGCCCGCTTGCCGTCGGCGTCGCTTCTAACCACATCATCGCCGCCGACCTTGCCGTGCGCCCACTTGCCGTCGGCGTCGCTTCTAACCACATCATCGCCGTCGATCTTGCCGTGCGCCCACTTGCCGTCGGCGTCGCTTCCAACCACATCATCTTTGTCGACCTTGCCGTGCGCCCACTTGCCGTCAGCATCGCCTGTAAACTCATCATCACTGTCGACCTTGCCGTGCGCCCACTTGCCGCCGTCGTGAATATCGCCGTCCACCTCTCCATATGTTTTGCGACCACTCCGGCACCGATACTTCAGAATATCTACAACTTTCCGACGCCGCATACCTTCTGTGGCACCGGTAGACTATGATTTTTTTTCTGTATTTCATTTCCTCTTCTCTATATTTTTTTTTTATTTTCCTCTATTATATTGGGAATTTCTTAAACTAGTTTTGCACATAGTTTTTTTTAGGAATTAATTAAACCTGTTAGTGCTGCTTCAGCTAGATCAATTTAAACAAGTTTTATACAAAAGCTCCCATAGAGTTAAAGAGGTTTGTCAGATTCAAAAAAGATAATTATGCTAAGACTTTGTAGGATTCGAGTGCTTTTTTATTTTAATGTCTTCAAGTTTAGGTGAACTTTGAAACATTCTTTACCTGAATGTTTGATACACTGTTGAAGTCCTTATGTAAAAGAAATACATACATATATATATATATATATATATATATATATATATATATATATATATATATATATATATATATATATATATATATGTATGTATATGTATGTATTATATATTGCAAAACAATGTGTCAATTAAATATGGCCTTACATAAGGGACTTGAAATGCAACTAAATATATAGAAATTCAATCTTTTGTTGGGCATATATTCACATATCAATATTTTCTCTTATTTTTGGATGTAGTAACTAAGGAGCCTGATGAGATTCCTGTGCTGGAGCTTGGCAATAAGTGTGATCTCATTTTCAAACTCTTCGAGCCCTTGCTGTGAGGCGACAACCTCTTTATCGCAACTGAGCCATCAGACCTCGAAGAAATCCTAAATTGTCGGTAAGCAAATATTAGCAAATTAGCATGCTATGCAATTTGAACTACATTATTTTGGCTTCGTTGATACAACTAATTAGACAAAAAAGAAAATAAAAAAAATTCTGGATAGATTATAATAGGATACTTTGCTGATGAATTTTCTTAACAACTAGTGTAAATTATAAAGTTTCACATGGATTTCAAAATCCACCCTTATAGTTACTATTGCGGCAATGCTAGTTTAAAGCTCTTCCAATTATTGTCTTCTAACTAGTTTTAGTCAATGAGAGTTATTTAAGTCTATCACTGTCTTGTAAATATAAACTAGAGATTACAGTGAAGAAAAATTAGCATAGATTCTGAAAATAAAAACTTATGTCCATCACATGATAAGGAATCCGAAAAAAAAAAGAAAATGAAAAGTTCTTACTTGAGTTTTTCTTTAGCTTTGAAGCTGTAGGCCACACAAAGAGATCTTGCCCTTCATGAACACCAGCTTGGAGGCCATAAAGGTTTCCAAACCAAAATGAAAACCTGATGTTATTTAGATATGTCGAAGCATAAGCATTACATGAACAAATCTTAGTACACTAGGCTTTATAGTCATTGATACATAAACTCAAGTTTTGGTCCTTTGAGAAGAAAATAACTAGATTCATTAAAACTAACACTATTACTCATGCATTCTGATTGTACTTTCCTTATGCACCCATCTAATGATCCTCTAACTAGATTCATTAAAGCTAACACTTAATTTTCTTTATTTCTTACAGTACTAGGCATTAATTCCATGGATAAAACTTGGATCAATGAACCGAGGTTTGCTTGAACCACTATGTATTATTCTAATAGTAGTAAATGCATAATTTGAACATACCAATTAACTTACATTTGAAAATATAGGGCAAGTGAAAAATATCTTCATGGAGTTACAGAGTTTCTTGATTTTGCTTTTCTCAAAGCATCTCGAGAGGGGTTAATCCTTTGCCCCTGTAATAATTGCAACAATCGCTTTTGGAAAGATAGGGAGGCTATTCTTGAACATTTAATTTGTGATGGTTTTTCAAAGAATTATATATGCTGGATTTATCATGGAGAAGACATTACTTCATGTTCCTCTACACATCATTATGAAAAAATGGATCCACTCGAGGACATACATGGCATGTTGAATGAAGCTTTTGGTAATATTCAGGAAATTGATGAAGAAATAGAACCAAAAGAATATGATTGCCACGAAAATGCTAATGAAGAGGCAAAGAAATTTTACGAATTACTTGAAGATTCGGAGCAAGAGTTATACCCTGGTTGTAAGAGGTTCTCAAAACTCGCTTTCATTATTCGATTGTTTCACATAAAGTGTCTTAATGGCTGGAGCAATAGTTCATTCACAATGTTACTTACTTTACTCAAAGAGGTACTTCCTGAAGGTGAAACACTCCCAAGCTCATTTTATGAAGTCAAAAAAATTATTAATGACTTAGGGTTAGGGTATACTAAAATTGATGCCTGCCCAAATGACTGTCAACTATATTATAAGGAGACCGCTAATGCAGACTCATGTGCTACTTGTGGTACTTTACGATGGAAATCGACTGAAAATGATATAGAAGGTAATGCATCGACTATTAGTAAAAAAAAGGTCAAAAAAATTTCAGCCAAAGTTTTACGCCATTTTCCTTTAAAACCAAGGTTACAAAGGTTGTTCATGTCATCAAAAACATCATCATTAATGAGATGGCATCAAGAGCATCGAACAAATGATGGAGTTATGAGGCATCCTGCTGATTCTCCCGCATGGAAAACATTTGACTTTGAACACACAGAGTTTTCTTCTGAACCTAGAAATGTTAGACTTGGCTTGGCAAGCGATGGTTTCAATCCTTTTCGAACTATGAGCACAACACATAGTACATGGCCTGTTATTTTGATACCATATAATCTACCGCCTTGGATGTGCATGAAGCAATCATATTTAATATTGTCGTTGCTTATTCCCGGTCCAAATGCACCTGGAAATGATATTGATGTATATTTACAGCCTTTAATTGATGAGTTGAATGATCTTTGGCTAAATGGGTTGCAAACTTATGATGCTTCAAAGAAGCAAAATTTTCAGTTGCATGCTGCGTTACTATGGACTATTAGTGATTTTCCTGGATATGCCAACTTATCGGGATGGAGTACTAAGGGCCGTTTAGCGTGCCCTTCTTGTAATGTAAAAACTGATGCACGCTATTTGAAGCATGGTCGAAAGTTTTGCTATATGGGTCATCGTCGATTTTTAGAACGAAATCACAAATTTCGACGTGATAGAATATCTTTTGATGGAAACCAAGAGGCTAGAGATGCGCCAATTCCATTATCTAGTTCTCAGATAATGGATCAACTCAAAAATGTCAAAAACGAATTTGGTAAGTCAAACCGGAGTTGTAAAGGTAAGAAGAAACAAGGAAAAGATATTATGCCACACAATTGGAAGAAAAAGAGTATATTCTTCTCTTTGCCATATTGGGATAATCTTCTTATACGTCATAATTTAGATGTGATGCACATTGAGAAGAATGTAAATGATAATGTACTTTGGACATTATTAAATGCATATGGTAAAACAAAGGATAATATAAAGTCTCGTCTTGATATGCAGCTTATGGGTATTAGAGAGTCACTACATTTGAGGCAAAATGGAAGCAAAACTATAGTTCCTTCAGCATGCTTTTCACTTTCTACAGAAGAAAAAAGTATTTTTTTGAAGTTACTAAAGTCTATCAAAGTGCCTGATGGATATGCTGCAAATATTTCGAAATGTGTGCATTTAAAGACCGTAAGATTACAGGATTGAAAAGTCATGACAATCACATATTGATGCAACAACTACTTCCTTTAGCTCTTCGGAATGTTTTACCAAAAAATGTAAGTTGTGCACTCATGGAATTAAGTGGTTTTTTTAGAGATCTATGTTCTAAATCTCTTAGAGGGAAGGAACTTCAAATATTAGACTCTCGTATAGTCTTAATACTTTGCAAATTAGAAAGGATCTTCCCACCATCCTTTTTTGATGTTATGGTTCATTTGCCTATACATCTTGCATACGAAGCTAGGTTAGCTGGACCGGTGCAATATCGATGGATGTATCCAATTGAAAGGTAATTAAATATTTTAAATAGCTTATGTGGTGCATCTATTAAAGCTCAACTATATATATATGTGTGTGTGTGTGTGTGTGTAGGTATGCATGCATGTACATATACATATTACCATCTTAGTAGTATCTTACACTTAATAAACTTATAGGTTCTTATTTACCTTGAAGTCCTATGTACGTAACCGAAGTCACCCTGAAGGTTCAATTGCGGAAGGGTACTTAGCCGAAGAAAGTTTAGCCTTTTGTTCACAATATTTTCAAGGTGTTGAGACGAGATTCAATCGACCACGAAGAAACTATGAAGGTGAATCTGAACTACAAAAACATCCATTATTTCCTTTGTCTCCAAATGGTCGAGCCATAGGACATGGTGAGATGTTTGATCTAGATGAAACTTCATGGCTACAAGCACATCGTTATGTTCTATTTAATTGCGACATTGTTTCTCCATACCTTCAGTAAGATGACTTACAACTCAAATTAATTCATCTTTTTTCGTTACTAATGTATGAAATATTGGACCCTAATTTTAATATTATTGTATTTACTTATAGAAATCATGTTGAAGCAATTAAAGGTACAAAGCGTCGAATGCGACAAATGGAGGTTGAGCGTGTCCATAGTAGTTCATTTCATGAATGGTTTAGAGAACATGTAGGTTAACAATCCTAACACTATTTAAGCATATCTATTTATTTATTTTTGGCTTAGACACGAATAGAACACTTACTTGACTTTTTGAGGTTTTTTTTTGTGAATTAGATTTACAGATTACTTGAAGCAAGGAGTGATGTAGTTTCAGAAGAAATCATCTCATTGGCCCGTGGTCCTCAAAAGGCTGCAAAGAGATTCAATGGTTACATAATTAATGGGTTTAGATTCCACACTAAAGAACGTGAAACAAATAGAAAAACCCAAAATAGTGGAGTTGTTATCACTGCTAGTACATCAAGTTATGCTAGTGCCAAAGATAAGAAGCCAATTACAGGAGATGTCACATATTATGGTATCCTGACAGATATTATAGAATTGAACTACTATGAGCATTTTAAAGTTGTGTTGTTTAAATGTGATTGGGCGAATGTACACTCACAAGGCAAAGGAGTGAAGAAAGATGATTATGGGTTCACACTTGTAAACTTCAGTCGACTATTATCTAATGGGAATCAATTATCTGATGAACCTTTCATATTAGCAACTCAAGCGAAGCAAGTTTTCTATGTACAAGATCCTATCAAAAAGGAATGGCGGGTTGTTGTTCATACGAAACCAAGGGATGTTTTTGATATGCAGGCAGACGTTCTTACAGATGATATAGAGTTTCAAGTGGATAATGACATTCCTGAAAATATCATGAATGAGATAGAAGAAGAATTCAGTTGGAATAGAAATGATGTCCCAGAACTTACAATTGACACACCTATAATAAACACTTTTGATTTTCAGGCAAACACCCATGAAGATACACAATTTGAGGAAGATAATAATTAAATTGACTCTATAAGTGTAGGTATATGTTGATATTTCAATTAATAATCTTTTCTATTAGCTTATATTGTTTTACCATTTATTAATATATGTTGTCTTTATGTGCAAATCATAAACCTTTATCTTTACATACTGATATAACTAATCTTGATTTCTTATATGCAGGTATCAATTATGAGAAACAAAAAGGGTAAAGAGAAGATTTCAATAGAATCATGTTTTGACCAAAAACAATACGATGAGATGTTATTAGATCGGGATCACACAATACATCATTCTTGGCCAAACCAATCTATTTCTTTTGATCCTGAACATCAAATCCAACCATCACTTGAGCACGAACTTCATTGCTACCTATCTCGACTAGTTGGTAATTTGCACCAAGATGAGAAATCATTGCCTAAACAAATCCAAGTAGAGTTGGTAGAGAAAAGTCATGATTTTGTAAGGTCACAACCTGAACAAGTAGAGTTACAACCAGCAAATGAATGCTTAGTACAACCTGAAATTATCAAGCTACTTCAGAGCTTCCAACAACCTCAAGTGACTCAAAATTTGCTTGAAAACATGCAAGTTGAAAATTTTCAACCTGAAAGAGATGCTTCTTATCCTGACCATTCTGGACATTGTGATTCCTTACAAAATCCAAACAACTTTGAAGACTCTGAAGAAGATGATGATATATGCAACAGTAAGCCACTCTTCCAATACTTTTTAAAATTTAATTCGACATTAGTCTCTTTTATTTATTTACGGCATTATCAAATTCATTATATTACTTCCAATTGAATTGAGTTATAGTCTTTTCTAGTTTGCTCTATTGTACAAGATACATCTAAACTTGTGTATAAGTAGCAATAAAAATATTTTCTTTTTTTATGTTAATAGAAGCATGTGATAGGATTTTGAACTCGAATGTTGAAATAAGATAAATTTGGATAGATTAGAATGTTATTTTTTACTTGTATATTGGCAATAAAAATTTACATTTTGTGATTGATAAAAAGTGAATAACTGTTTTGATTTGTTGGACAAAGTCTTCTCATGCATCACAAAAGACTCGAGGCCGTACAAAGTTGCTCAAATTATTTAAAAGGACTTCTCCAAAACCTATAAAACTTAATGAGTTTGGGCAACCTATTGGAAAAGCAGCAGCCACGTTAAGTAACTTTTTGGGGCTAATGGCAAGAAATGGACAAATAATTTCTCTAAGTTATAAAGATTGGAGAGTTGTTCCAAATACAACTAAGGATATTATGTGGATGATTGTACAGGTGTAGAAAATTTACTTTTTCTCTTTATAGGCCATATTTTTCTTATGATGTTTTATTGATATTTTTTTTTAATTTTTATGTAGAAAAAGTTTCAAATTTCAGAAGAAGGAAGAGATTGGGTTATCATGTCTATAGGAAAGAAATGGAGGGAGTTCAAAAGCAAACTGAAAAAACTTCACTATGATACTCAGAAAACTTATGAGGAAAAGATAGGAGCTTGTGATTCTCGAGTCCATCCAAAAGAATGGGAATTTCTTGTTAAGTATTGGGACTCTCAAGTAGGACAGGTATGAATATTACTTTTTAATTTGATTTTGATAGTTTGGGTCCGTTAATAACTTTATTTACTAGACAATGAAAATTGATCTTCACTATTTTGCGATAATTGATTTTTCGTGTTACCGTAAATAGTTCTGCACAATCTTCTCATGAAATTTTAGATAGTTCTTCAAGTATACTAATTCTAATTATTTCTTTAAGCACATGTATGTTTACTTTTAATAGGAACGTAGTGCCAAAAATAAAGCTAGCCGTGCAGTGCTAAATACCACACATACGGCAGGCACAAAAAGCTTTGCAAGGGTCCGTGCTGAGGTAAACTTAATGCTCTAGATTATAGTATTTTCTTTACTAATACTTTCATAGATTATTATATTGTTAATAAAAGTTTAATCTTTATACGTTGTTAGATGGCAAAGAAAAATAATCATATTCAACCGAGAAGACATGAGCTCTACATAAGAACACACACCAAACAGAATGGCAAGCCTTTAAATAAGTATTGCTCGAAAATAATGGTATGTCTTTAGATTTAGACAAATTTTATAATTATAAAAGTTGTTCAATTAGTCAATTAAATTTCTTACTTATTACAGAAAAATATTAAAGATTTGGTTCCACTATATCCTGAAGTTGCACAAAGAGATCCATCCCGAAATGACCTTCTATCATTGCTACTTAAAGAGAAAAGTACTCAATTTCAATGTCATGGATTGGGCCCTATTCCAGATGAACTTCGAAAATCAAAGACAACTCGCGCTGATTATATTCGAATGCTTTCTGAAACCAAAAAAGAAGCTGAGGAGGAAAAACGTGCAATGCAATCAGAATTAGTAGATATGAAGCAAAAATATGAAGATATGCATAAGGAAATGATGACAATGAAGGCATGGGTAGAATCAATAGGTAAAAGGCCTCAAGACCATTGCATACTAGGAGAAGGAATATCATGCATTCCCGAAGGCCTTAAACTAGTAAGCATAATTTATAAGTAATTTCATCTTTTATAATGTATATGAAAAATTATTGTATCATCTAACTCTTTTTATCCAATTTAGAAATGCACCGGTCTTCCTCATAATGGATCACCTCCTAATAATCAAACAACCTCTTCTCATTCTAGTTATGAAGCACCACCAACTCAGGTACTTTATTATCTCAAATGGCTTTTCTTGAGTAATCTTGCTAAAGCTCAAAATTTTCAATCAAAATTAATTAGTTAGTTATGGTGTTTTTCCAATCAATTTTAGATGATAGGAAGATTATTAATAGCTATTCCCTTTTCTGTTAGTTAACTTAATTTCTCTTTTTGACAAAGTGAAATAGCTAGTTATTTTATTTTTCTCTTTTTAAAGGCATAAACAAATCTTAGAATCGTAAGATTGTTAATTCTAATTATATCGTAGGTGCATCGAGCTAAGAATATCACAAAGAGAGTTCAAGCTGTATCAAGTATTATGGTTATCTTCTACCTCTTATTCTTTTCATGGTTTCATGATGATTTTTTTTCTTTACAATATATATGAGTTTATTTATTATATTTGTTTATTCACTTATTGTTAGATTGGAACTGAAGTTTACTTGAGAAGTTTACAAAAGCCTCACAATCATGTAGCACAAGGTTATCTTTTGAGTAAAGACCCAAATACAAAAGTAGGTGGATTCGAATTAGGACCACAATGTTGGGAGATTCAAGTTGATGTGCCAATAATACGCAATGAACCACTGCTTAGACCATATAGTAGCTTTCAAACTATTGGAGATGCAGTTGGAGCAACTGTTGCTTGGCCATATACTTTTGTAAGGATGAGTTATTTCAACCATGTTTTATTTTTTCAACTATCTTTTATCATTTATGGCATATTATATATAAGTTTAATTTGTTTTTTGTTCTTTTTACAGGTTAAGTGCAAATAGTGCATGATATTGTGTTCATCTTCGCACCATATAGTACTTTTGTAGGGATGAATTATCTCAATCATATTTTATTTTTCTAATTATCTTCCATCATTTATAACATATTACATATAAGTCTAATTTGCTCTTTGTTCTTTTTATAGGTTAAGTGCAAATAGTGTATGATGATATATTCATCTTCGCGCCATATACTTTTTGTAAGAATGAGTTTTCAACCATAATTTTTCTTTTCAATTATCTTTCATCATTTATAGCATATCATATATAAGTTTAATTTGTTCTTTATTCTTTTTACAGGTTAAGCGCAAATAGTGCATGATGCTGTGTTCATCTTCGCGACGTATATTTTGAACCTGTTGGAATCAAAAAGATGTGGAGCACATTTCTTATAATTTTGTCATGATCACTTTTATATGTTACTACTTATGTATTGAAGATGTATTTAACAAATATAGTCTTTAAATATTTTGCATATTTGATATATAAACAAGTTAAATATGTGATTTATGAGATGTGCGGTTGAATTGTGTTTTTATATATCATAACTTTAATTGATTTTGTGATTTTACATGTGTAAATAGTTTATAATTAAATGGCAATTAGCTAAAATATTATTTTATATTTTTTAATGCATTATATATTATTCAATATTTAAAAATTAGAATCGACCGTCTTTAGCGACATTTAAATTAAATGTTGGATATTAAATTATAAACTGCAACATTTAGTAATGTTGGTAGTGGTTACTTTAAACCAATATTAGCAACATTTAGTAATATTGGGGTGATTAATTTATATCAACATTAGCAACATTTACAATTGTTGGGATTGGTTAAGTTATAATAAGATTAGCAACATTTAGTAATGTTGGGAATGATTACTTATAACAACATACAATAAATGTTGCAAAATCTACATCTACAGCAACACTTGTTATGTGTCTCTTTATGCTTAATATTAGCAACATTTCATTCAAATGTTGGTAAAGGATTTACCAACTGGAGCATAGGCAATGGTAAATACTAAATGTTGCTAATAGTTTTAGCATCAATTTTATCACTTTTAGCAACAATAATTTATGCCACTGAAACACATATTTCTTGTAGTGAGCTTATCCCCTTTCTGAACAGGAGCAACACTGGGCTTACAATTATGCATTTCAAAAATTTTCAAACTTTTTTTATGTAGGCCCTTTGAGATAGACCGAGTAAACTTTTATGCCTATCCTTTTTAATTTTAAAATTTTGGAAAAAAAATTCTTTAGTGTTATGCAATAGCCCAAGATCATTACTGTCAAGCAAAATATCATCATCATAAAGGACTAAGAAAATTATTTTACTCCCACTGACCTTTAGATGAATACATTGATCAACAATATTTTTCTTAAAAGAAAAGGTTAAAATGATTTGTTTAAACTTTAAATACCATTGTCGGGAGGCCTGCTTTAGTCCATATATTGATTTCTTTAGTTTGCATACCAAATGCTCCTTTCCCTTTTGCGAGAATCCTTCAGGCTGATTCATATACACCTCTTCATGGAGATCCCTATTTAAAAAAGCAATTTTAACATCCATCTGGTGAAGCTCGAGATCGAAATGAGCAACCAGAGCCATAATAATACGGAAAGATTCCTTTCTGGATACTGGAGAGAAAGTCTCTTTATAGTCAATGTCTTCTTTTTGAGTAAATCCTTTTGCCACAAGACGGGTCTTGTATCTCTCTATGTTACCTTTGGACTCTCATTTGGTTTTATAAATCCACTTGCACCCTACGGGTTTAACTCCTATAGGTAACTCAACAAGATCCCATACCTTATTGTGGTTCATGGATTCAATCTCATCCTTCATGGCATTGTATCATTCCGTAGAATTACTACTATTTATGTCTTCGAAAAAACTAAGAGGATCATCTAAACTCTGACCATTCTCATAAAGATAGACAATATAATTACTAGATACAGTCGGTCTTCTCTGTCTTGAGGATCTTCTTAAATCTATCTGATTATCCACCTGTACATCTTGATGCGGATTATCCACTTGTACATCTTGATGCGGATTATCAATGATAGGTTCAAGATCACTTCGTGGTTCCAAAATAATTTGTTGTTCCACCGGAACAGGAATCATCAAATCGTGAGGGACAATAATGGGTCTGTCCTGTACAGAATCTGAATGCTCTTGAATTTCCTCAAATTCAATGAATCGAGATTCAGAGCTCCCACTGATTGTACCATCCTCAATAAACCGCACTGTTTTAGTTTCTGCAATCTTTATAGGAAGCGATGGACAGTAAAACTTATACCCTTTGGACCTTTCTGAATAACCAATAAAATACTCTGATATGGTTCGAGGGTCCAATTTCTTTATTTGTGGGTCATATAATTTGGCCTCAGCTTGACAACCCATGTATGAAAATGTCTTAAACTGGGTTTCCTACCTGTCCAAAGCTCGAAAGGAGTCTTAGTGACAGCCTTAGTAGGGACCCGATTAAGAATATATAGGGCAGTTTTGAGTGCCTCACTCCACAATGATATCGGAAGGGTAGAATTACTGATCATACTCCTGAGCATATCGATTAATGTGCGGTTCCTTCTTTCAACAACATCATTCTGATTAGGTGTCCCTGGCATGGTGTACTGTGGAACAATTCCGTATTGCTCGAGATCCAGGAACTTGGCCCTTATCTGTTTGTCTATCAAAATATTCACCACTCCTATCTGATCTGACTGCTTTCATCCTTTTCTCGAGTTGATTCTCTACTTCAGCCTTATATGCCTTAAAGGCATCTAATGCTTCAGATTTTTTTTTTAAGCAAGTAGAGATAGCCATATCGAGAGTAGTCATCAGTAAATGTGATAAAATATTTATGGCCAGTAATTGAGAGAGGAAGAGGTCCGCATATATCAGTATGAATCAGCTCTAATGTTCCATCACATCTTTTAGCACCTTTAGAGGAGGTTTTGGTCTGCTTTCTCTTTATGCAGTCCACACACATTCCAAAGTCAGAGAAGTCGAGATCATCTAAAATCCCTTCTCTAATTAACCTTTGAATTCTCTGTTTCGATATGTGTCCCAACCTCTTAAGCCATAATATGGATGACCTTTCATTATTAATGCCACATTTTGAACCAACATTTTCGTGCATGGTAAGAAGGATTTCACTATATGAATGATCTAACAATATTTTATATAGATTATTTTTCAAAACACCAGAACCAACTATCTCAGATTTGTAGGATAAAGAAAAAACTTTATTATCAAAACTGAAATTATATCCCAATCCAACAAGTTTCGAAATAGAAATTAAATTCTTAGAAAAATTTGAAACATTAAATGTATCAACTAAATCCAAAATATGACCAGTAGAAAGAACTAATCTAAATGTTCCTACAAATTCTACTTTAGTTGGATTTTCCTCAGCAATATAGATAGTGGTTTCATCTTTACTGGGTTTTCTACGGTTCTGAAATCCCTGCACGGAATTCGCCACGTGGCATGTGGCACCAGAGTTAATCCACCAAGTATTAGATGAAACAGTAACTAAATACAACTCATGTATCAAAACCAGAAACTTACCCTTTTTCTGGAGCCATCTCTAATACTTTTGGCAGTCCTTCTTTATATAACCCTTTTTTTTACAAAAGAAGTACTCAGGAGTCTAATTACTTGATTGGCCTTGTGAACCAGATGACACTTCCTTATTCTTCCTTTTGGAGTCATTCTTGCCCTTACCATTCTTAGCACACTTTATTTGTCTCTTTGAGAAACAAAGTTAACTGCATTTTGTTTCTCTTTTATTAATATACCTTTCTCTTGCACACACATAGTCAGTAATTCATTAATTGATCATTTATCTTTATGTGTGTTATAAGAGATCTGAAATGGTCCGTATTCATATAGCAAGGAGTTTAAAATAAAGTTTACCAAGAATGAATCAGAGATGGTTACTTCAAGTGCAGTGAGTTGCGCTGCAATATCTCGCATTTCCATAATATGCTCGCGAATCGAGTCATTTCCGGAGTACTTTATGGAAGACAGTTTATTCATTAGGGTGCTCGCCAAAGCTTTACTAGAGCTTACAAATTATTGCTCCACAGTATTCAGAAAATCGCGGGCTGTCTTACATTCTGGAATTGAATTCCGAATGTTTTTTACCGACACGCGCTTTCATCAGCATTAAACTAAGCCGATTAGAGCGCTCCCACTTTTCTGAAAATACTGTTTCGGTTGGCATACTTTTATCTGTAAGAAGAGCAGGTTTATCCTCTCTTAAAGTCAAATCGAGATCCATACATCCTAATGTAAGCATGATCTGTTCTTTCCACTCCGAGTAATTAGAACCATTAAGCATAGGAACATAATCACCAATAGGAGCAAAGGATGAAGTCATAGCTGAAAAATAAAATGCATGTTTTATTAATAGAATACCACATCCAAAAATTACCACACCAAAATTAGAAAAATACACCTTATATGACATCACAACACCTCCTTTGGGAGCAGAGTTATGAGCATAAGTATTTCTCCTTTCTTTATGCATATGCTTTATATGACATCATAACCCTTCCTTTGGGAGCAGAGTTACGAACATAAATATGCAACCTCTTTATCAGAGATTAATGTAAACTTTCTGCAGGTCGTGGCAATTTCAAATTTTCCATATGAAGAAATTGTCAGCTTTGGCCAGGCAAATTTCTTCAAACGAGTTACAAGAAAATTACCATCCTACACCACCCATGTACCTTCATGTCTAGACCTTCTTTGGGAGCAGACTAAACATAATATTAGGGTACAATTTCTGCATGCACTTTTTTAAAGCAATTAATTTATCTTTTCTTCTGGTCGGGGCCGCTTTGGCTTGCACCCGAACAGTTGAAGCAATAAATTAATTTGACTTAGTGCTGCATGATTAACATGAAAATTATCCGAAAACGCTGCTTTAAAGTAAATTAAATTATTATTTCCTTTTAGTTAGGGCCGCTTTGGCTTGCACCTAACCAATCGAAATAATAAATTAATTCAACTTAGCGTCAAATATTAAATAATCTAAAAACAATTATGATTATTTATGTAGTACACTGAATTTCAGTGCGTCGTATCGAACTTCTACAAATTGTGGAGTTTCGGTGGAAAAATAGTACGAGAAGCTATGTGTGAGGCTTCGGCCAAGTTTGGGACTTGTGCGAAGTGTTTTCGGCGCAAATGAGGCGCGAAAACGGACTTCGAAAAGTTAAAACTGCTGAACTTGCGAAGTCTGCAGTGGATTCGGGTATGAAGATGTCCATACCAGTACTGAAGTGATTAGTACCGGTATGGAGTGTGGTATACCGTAATGCGAAGGCTGAATCCAAGAATCCAGCTCTCGGGTTTTGCGGAATTCCTCGTGGTATACCGGAATGGACACCCGTATTTCGGTATGCCAGTGCTGATTTCGAAATACAGAGCTGCGAAATGCCAGCTTTGGCTGGCTGTGTGAAGTGTTTTGGGGGGGGGGGGGTAAAATGGTCATTTCGCATGTGGGGAGTTATGTATTGAGGGCTGAGGCTCTCTCCCTCACTTCTCTTCATCTTTCCTACTTCCCCCTCCCTCTCCCTCACTTTCTCTCTCTAGAGATCTCTCCAAAGCTTGGAGAAGTGAAGGATTTGACCTTGGAAAAAGCTTCTAAGATGGATTTGAAGCTTCTTGGTGCAAGAAGAAGCTTGGGGAACTCGTGGCTAAGGTGAGTTCCTCATAATTTGGGTTCAAACCTTGGATTTAATCCTTTGTTATGAGGTTTTTGGAAACCCTAGGCAATCTAAACCACAAAACGTGGAGATTGGCCAAGAGATTTTGAGGTTCTACATGCATGCATGTGAAACCTAGGTAAAATGAGAGTTTTTGCCATGGGAGGTTCTAAAAATATTTGAACCTTCGGGAATTGCAATTGAGGCATAGAAAATCATGTTAGAACAAATAATTTCAAGTATTGAGTTGATTTATGGGTTCGTAATGAGTAACGAACCATTTTCTTGTAGAAGCTTGGGTTGAAGCAAGAACTCAAGGCTTGGAGACTTAGGAGCTCAAAGAATTCAAAGAATTGGAAGCTCTTGAGGTGGGTTTGTGTTTACCGAAGTGATTAGGTCACTTCCATGTCTAGGATAAATAACCATTTAAAGATAAAATGGTGTGTAATGTGAAACCCTAGAGCTTGCATGTTGGCAAAATGAGAATCATGATAGATAGAGCCATGAGCTCCTCTTGCATGTTAAAGAATTCAAGTGTATTTCTATTATCTATACTTGTTATGTGATTGCATGTATGAATTGGAACCTAGTGTCATTGAACATAGGTTGGAACATGAGAATGGAACCTAGTGTCATTGAACATAGGTTGGAACATGAGAATTGGAATCTAGAGTCATGGAACCTAGGTTGAGAATGTAGAGTAAACCTAGTGTTATTGAACATAGGTGAGACTTAGTGACTTGAACCTAGGGACATTGGACTTGGGTTGGCAAGTGTAAAATGTGAACAATGGGGTATGCGATGATTTCGCTATCCCGGGTATGCGACGATTTCGCTACCCGTGCCATGAGTTGGCGGTGACGGATTGGGATGTGCGACGATTTCGCTATCCCGGGTATGCGACGATTTCGCTACCCGTGCCATGAGTTGGCGGTGACGGATTGGGATGTGCGACGATTTCGCTATCCCGGGTATGCGACGATTTCGCTACCCGTGCCATGAGTTGGCGGTGACGGATTGGGATGTGCGACGATTTCACTATCCCGGGTTTGCGACGATTTCGCTACCCGTGCCATGAGTTGGCGGTGATGAATTGGGATATGCGACGATTTCGCTATCTCGGGTATGCGACGATTTCGCTACCCGTGCCACGTGATGGCGGTGTTGAAATGGGGTATGCGACGATTTCGCTATCCCGGGTACGCGACGATTTCGCTACCCGAAGACGGAGGTGACGATTTCACTCCTTGGACGTTGGAATTATTATGGTGATGCGGCGATTCCGAAATCATAAGTTAATGACAAGTAATCGAACTTGGTCAATGTGAAATATAGGATGAACCTATGAGAAAATGAAAATGGACATT
Organism: Puya raimondii; assembly: GCA_016920855.1. Lineage (NCBI taxonomy): Eukaryota > Viridiplantae > Streptophyta > Magnoliopsida > Poales > Bromeliaceae > Puya > Puya raimondii. The sequence continues at coordinate 207,239,243 of JABWPP010000050.1, read as the reverse complement.
TTATTTGGTTGCATCCTTTATGTTTATTTACAAGCATGTAAATATTTATTGCATAGTTATTTGTGATCTAATTTATGCATATGGTATTTCTTTGGACCTGGTGGGTCGAGCTTCTCTCTTGGGTGGCCTTACCCACTGGGAACTATGTTTATAGTTCTCACCCCACGTTTTTCAGGTCCTTCCGCGAGTGAGGCGGCGGAGCGAGGCAAGGGTTTGACTCTTTAGTTAGCGGCCCTTCCATTTTGGTGATACATAGAGTTGTACCCCTAGTCTTGAATATTGATAGTATAGGGATTTTCATTAAATGTATGTAACTTGTATATTCCATAATTTTGAAATATGATGTATGGAATGAAAATGAAATAAAAGAAAATTTTGGGCATATATAAATGTGCAAATGTGATGTAATAGAAGTAGAACTTCTTTATGTTGATGATTTTCTTGTGCAACTCTTGTACTCCGTTCCTAGTTGGAATATCGTGGATATACTTGTGTTGTGACGCCTTGGGCGGATAGGAAAGACTCTATCCGTTCGGCGGGTCTGGGGCATGCGTCCGTGCGGTTATCCTTTCCACCTAGTTGGTGTTAAAGGCCCGACGGGGCGTGACAATTTAATTTTCATGTTTCATCTGGTCAAAATAAGAATATAGATGCGATAATTTAAAAACATAATATCGCAATCAAATTTAAACTTTATATATTCTCATTTAATCACAAACATAAGATAAATTAATTTATGATAAATTAATATTGTATGTAAAATTAAATCCTTATGTGAACGGATTCTTTATGTTCACAATATTTAAATAAGTACGGGGATCAAATTCTGTTGAATAAAAAAATTTAAAAGATGATGAGCATGTAATTAAAAATAAACCCTTTAACAATAATAATTTGCAAAAGATGCCATGATGGAATCAACATGTCATGATTGGCCTACTTTAAAACTGGACAAACTCAATTTCTCGCATAATTGACCCAGTCAACATGCTTGCCAACGACGAGGTTCAAAAACAAGAACCGGGCACTAATTTTAATGCATATGCATTATCTTGATGGTGCATATAATTAGAGCCCATCTGTAGCTAATAAATATTAGCTAGAAAAGGAAGCCAACTAATTTATAAATCTTTGACGACAATACAAGTACGAAGCCATATGCAGTCAACATATGCCGCACCTTATTATTAACCTAATTTCCGAAGGGTTAACGTGCACCGTACATGATCATGTCATCGCCACCGTTCCTCACCGGATGTGAGCACGCCTCATGTGACCAAGAAGGTTATTCAAACTTAATTGTCCCACAAATTAAGATCACGTACGTAACATATAATATTTTATAAGATTCCAAAGATTAAATCACTATGTAAATCCCTACGTGCACAAATTATACCGTTATGTGATCTTAATTAGGATCAAAAATTGTAAAACCCTTTCATTACGAAAACTCAAAATTTATCATAATTTGATCCAATTACTTAATACATACAATATTTAATTTATCAATCATGGCTCTGATACCAATTGATAGATCTTTAACGGTATGTAAAACAACAATAAAATTAAATACATACCAAAATTCAGGATCATAAGCAAAATAAAATAACTCACAGAGCGCCATAGAGAAGAAATTCTTGATCAATTTACGGAAGCGAGAAGTCTGGCTATGATCTGGAAGTCACCAACCGAACTTAGGTAATTTGGTTTCTCCTCCTATCTCAGGCACTCTCTTGTATAGTGTGGAACAGATGGTAATTCTTCACCAGAATGCGTATGAGAAGGTGGCACGATCAATACCCCCCTTTATATAGAGTCCAGATCGTCTTCCCATCAAAGTCTGATTAGGATTCTATTTAATTTAAATAGACGGGAATGTGATAAGATATACCATATCAAGCAGTTATATATCTTTTAGGATTGACCTTACCAGATTTGAATATGATTAATAAGGCCACATTTATGGAAACCAAATTACCCAAATTCGGTTGGTGACTTCCAGATCATAGCCGGATTTCTTGCTTCCGCAAATTGATCAAGAATTTCTTCTCTATGGCGCTCTGTGAGTTTTTTATTTTGCTTATGATCCTGGATTTTGGTATGATTTAATTTTATTGTTATTTTACATACCGTTAAAGATCTATCAATTGGTATCAGAGCCATGATTGATAAATTAAATATTGTATGTATAAGTGATTGGATCAAATTATGATAAATTTTGAGTTTTCGTAATGAAAAGGTTTTATAGTTTTGGATCCTAATTAAGATCACATAACGGTATAATTTGTGCACGTAGGGATTTACAAATCAGCGTATGAATAAATAGTCCTCATGCATCAACTAAATAATCGATAAGCAAACGCATTAAGACCTAATCATCATGACCATCTCATACATCTGGTCAAGCCTGCACCTGCCTACTGCCCGGACCACACTCCAGCAGGTGCGCCATCAACATGTAGGCTATCTAGCACATCTATCTCAGCCAACCTCTAGAGCGGCATTCGTGGGAAGCGCCACCAAATATCATATATCATTGTCATCTCTCAAGCTCATTGCGGCCTTGCAGGCTATGGTCATGTCTAATTATCAAAAAGATCATAACTAACTATCCAAGTGTCCTCATAACTCAAGTCCTCACTAAGCTCTAGTGGGGTGAAGTCAATAAAGGGGTCGAGGACATATCTCCTCAATGATGATACATGAAATATATCATGGACTCCGGCTAATCTCGGTGGCAAGCCGATATTCTACTGGTCCAACTCGCTCGAGTACTTCGAAAGGTCTAATATACCATGGGTTGAGCTTCCCACATATTCCAAATATACATCACATACAATCTCGCTAGTACATCAAATATAGTGCTGCTATACATTAAACTATCCATAGGGATCCTCCTCTAATTGTCATACATCTGAGTAGGAGATACTATCTAGCTCACTATCCCCTTACCTCGATATGACGCTAGTGCCGAAGGCTATGAAAAAAAAAATCAACAAAGGAGGGTGTGAGAACTATAATCAATAGTTCTCAGTGGGTACAATCGGCGACAATAACGACCTAGACCACAAGGTCTATCAGAGACAAGAATAGTAAATAGTTAGCGAGTAATAGAGCATAGTATGAACTAAAAAGTAAGGTAATTATCATGCCTCTAAGTGAATCAATATAAGAAGTAAAGATAAGTATGTATCTATGTAAATCAGTGTATGAATAAATAGTCCTCATGCATCAACTAAATAATCGATAAGCAAAAGCATAGGACCTAATCATCATGACCATCTCACACGTCTGGTCAAGCTTGCACCTGCCTACTGCCCAGACCACACCCCTGCAGGTGCGCCGTCTACACGTAGGCTATCTAGCACATCTATCTCAACCAGCCTCGGAGCAGCATTCGTGGGGAGTGACTCCACCAAATATCAAATATCATATATCACTGTCATCTCTCAAGCTGTCACGCCCCGGGCCCTCGTGGGAGCCTACCAGGCACGTGCACAGACCCGCCGTGTACCTCAAAGCAAACACAATGTACACAAGGCGTCTACAACAACAACAATCCAATAGAATAAGAAATACATCCTAAACAAGGTGATCAGAGCGAGGACATATTTCTACAATTAAATCAAGATCCACAAAACTAATCTCAAGATATACAATAAAATTATACATCTTAACAGTACTAGGATATCACTCTCTAGAAAAACAACTATACACCTTTCATATAAAATACAATGAAAGGACATCATGGTATGCCTACAACAACAACACCGTAGAGGCTCTAGCTAGCTGCTAACCCCTCGCCACGATCCCAAGCCTCTCCTGCTGCGGAAGGCTCTGAAATAAAAACCCAACAACAATGGGGGTGAGAACTATTAATCAATAGTTCCCAGTGGGTAAGCCGTCGAGAGTGGCGAATTACACCGCTAGGTCAACTGAGGCAAGATAGTATAACGAAACATAAAGCATAAAATATTAAATGCTAAACAGGTAGTTCTACTACTATCATGCCTCCAATGACTAAATCATCTACATGAACATGAATATGCTCTATTGTCATAAGCTCAACATTTAATTACACAAATTATATGCATGTCAAATTAATGCCATGATCAATCACATATGCTCTAATGTAATAAACTCACTATATGTCAAGTTTTACTATTACACATATGACTTGTCTCCAACTACAAGTATGTAATGTACATCTAATTTTCTACTACATGTTGAACTATATGACTTGTTCCCAACAATATGTATGTTATGTTCACTAACCACTAGTGTGCCAAGTCATGTTAATGTCTCACTACATGTAATGCCACAAGGTCACCACCCTATGTTATGTCCATCAGCTACACCTATATGTACTGATTAACTAGGGTGTCAAATGTCACATTTCTCACGATATTTCCTACCATAAAGGACTTTTCAAGTCTCGGCTCGTGCCGTGCCTAATGACCCCGTGGTAGTCAACATTCTCGCTAGAATGAGCCTCCCCCACGGCAATCCACTTCGGCGCCCATATAACCTGCACACAGGCGATCAACATCGCGAAAGGCCCACTCCGGAGCTGCCGGCTTGTAGGGAGCGACCCTCACAAGCATGTGCAAATGAGCACAATGGCATAACAAGCATAGTCAACAGCATAGGAAATACGTTCGTCATGTCTCTAACATGAAGTAGCCAACCGATGTCCAAAGGTCTAACATTATGTCAAAATGTCAACCTAATTATTCACCTAAGTGAAATACAAATGTTTAACCTCACACTATGTCAAAAACACGTCATATCATGTTTACTACATTCAATAGCCAAGACGCTAAATGTCAACAATATCATGTTGTTCTCAAATTTTCCGTTGGTATGTCCCTACCAATATGTCCATGTCTCTAACATGTAAATGTCCATCTCTTTGTTTACTAAGTTCATAAACCATGCATTATTCTAATGCCACATCTCATGCATTCTACAAATGCCAAAACTATGCATTATACTAATGCTATAATCCATGCATTCTACAATGCTATAACAATGCATTCTACGATGCCAACGAGTCCATATTCATGCCATGCATAAGCTACAACAACCTCTACTACATAGAGTATAGAGCTATCATGCAAGTGTTTAAATAACCCAATGGACTCTCGTTTAATCAATTATAATTATCAATGCAAAAGGAATTTCATTCCTCATGTCTTAAACACGGGATCATTTCCACGACCTAAAGGTCGAGCCCAAAGTCACGATGACCGTCAAAGTTGCTCACCTAGATGAGGTGCAACAACTTATCATGCAATTGCCATATCCTCTCTTTTCTCTATACAAGCATACTTTAGTATGCGAAGAGAATTCAATAGTCCACCACTCAAGTAGTGTCTCATATGATGCTCATCTCTAGCATGCATAACCTAATTAGCATTTCATAATGCATCATTACACTACTAGCATCAATACTCTAGCATGCATAATATTCTCATAATGCCATACTATATGAAATATGTATTTTTCATAAACAACTTGTATGTCTCATGCAACCACAATTATCATCATGCCATAATTATCATAATTATGCATCTATTCACTCCTATAACAAGATAGGAGACATAGGGGGAGTTCACCCATTTCGGTGAGGTCAAACCCACCGGATACCCGTCGAAACCTCGCAGTACTTCGAAACGGAGTTGCCCCCTCGATTTCTAGCACCCTAAAGAAGATTTCTATGGGGTTAGAAACATCGAACGAACGTTTTCGAAAAACGTCATAACAAAAGGGGAAAAATGGTGGAATTACCTTAGACCAAGAATTTTTTGTCCAAAACCCAAAATGAAGTTAGGAAGTTTCAAATCCAACCTAACATAACATTCTACACCCATCAAATCCCATACAAAAGCCTAGAATCAAGAAACCCTAAAATAAACCCTAGGTTTACCATAACAAGGTTTCATCAACAAAAACCCAATTTATCTACAAAAGAGGGTTAACAAGAGGAAGACTCACCTCTTTAAAGCTCCAAGCTAGGTCCGAGGAAGCTAGGGTTGGAGATAAACCTCAAACAAGCTCTCCTCTCTTCCACCACGTTCCTCCAAGAGCAAGCTAGCAAGCTTGAGTGCAAAGGAGAAGGAAAAAGAGATCAAACCCTAGGTTTCCCTCACCATGGAACCAAGTATCTAGAGAGAGAAAGGGAGAAAACCTACCTTTTTCTTCTAAGTCCACAGCACAAATGGCTGTGAGGGGGGGGTGTGAAGGGTTAAGTTATATGTTGTAACAATTGCTCTAACACCCCTCCAAAAGCCAAAACAAATCTCAAAGGAAGCTTCAAATCCAACACATAACATTCTACACCCTCAAATCCCATACAAAAGCCTAGAATCAAGAGTTTACCATAACAAGGTTTCATCAACAAAAACCCAATTTATCTACAAAAGAGGGTTAACAAGAGGAAGACTCACCTCTTTAAAGCTCCAAGCTAGGTCCGAGGAAGCTAGGGTTGGAGATAAATCTCAAACAAGCTCTCCTCTCTTCCACCACGTTCCTCCAAGAGCAAGCTAGCAAGCTTGAGTGCAAAGGAGAAGGAAAAAGAGATCAAACCCTAGGTTTCCCTCACCATGGAACCAAGTATCTAGAGAGAGAAAGGGAGAAAACCTACCTTTTTCTCCTAAGTCCACAGCACAAATGGCTGTGAGGGGGGGGGGGGGGGGGGGGGGGGGGGGGGGGGGGGGGGGGGGGGGGGGGGGGGGGGGTGAGGGGGGGGTGTGAAGGGTTAAGTTATATGTTGTAACAATTGCTCTAACACCCCTCCAAAAGCCAACACTTACAAAACAGCTCAAAACAGAATTTTCGACTCTGTATACCGGTATGCGTATGGGCATACCGGTATCTGGCCAGGAATCCTGCAAACCCGAGCCTCGGCCAACAGGCCACGCGAAGGGATTCCGGTACGCGCTGATGCCAGTACCGGTACTAATCACTCCAATACCGGTACGCGATCTGCACATACCGGAATGCCAGCCCATTCCGGTATCTCCAGCGGAATTCCGCAGAACCCGAGAGCTGCGCAATCCAGTTATTCACAGGATTCCGGTATCCCAAAGTCATATACCTGTACGCAATGTCAAACCTGCAGTTTTTGCAGAATTTGACTTCCGGAGTCCGTTTTCGCACTTCTTAAGTCCCGAAAACGCTCCCAAGTGCTCGAAACACAACCAGAACCTCCTGATTAGCACGAAATACTAATCTCACACTAGAACCTTGCAAATTTTGCTAAAGTTCAGTGTACCACACAAGCCCATTGCGGCCTTGCAGGCTATGGTCATGTATAATGATCCAAAAGATCATAACTAACTATCCAAGTGTCCTCAGTTATAATCATATGTCATATGTCCCGCTATCTGTATGTAACATTTAATAGTTTTTATACTTTTGCATGTATATCAAGATCTCAGTAAGAATAATATACAACAGGAATAACTAAACTTATTCTACATATAAAAACAAGCCTCAACATCACTGGATCTCAATATAAGCATTTGCATATCAGGGAAGGAAACAAATGCAGCAATAACACCAAGAATAATTCATACTCCAAGAATGAGAAAATAGACATAGTAATTAGTTCGCCATGTTCGGCGACATGGAACCCACCTGGATTGTCACGCCCCGAGCTAGCAGCAGAAGACTACGGGACGCTAAGAGACCCGCCGAACGGACAGAGTTTCCCCTGTCCGAACGGAGCGGCAAAAGAAGTAAACAATTTTCAAGAGATACAAGAAGGCATACAACTAGTTTCCACATATCACATAACCAGTAAGAAGAAAAGTCACTGACTAAAAGAAAAGTATCAGAGCACTATAAAATACTAACTGAACCACTATACACCAACCATTAGTATCAAGAAAATGCTACAACCAAAAAGCAGATACAACTCGTGGCCCTGGCCCTCGCCAGTCCAAAGGTGGTGTCCCAAAAAGGGGGGTAGGGTGGTCCTCTATCGGGTCGTCCGCTGTAGGCCAAGTATACTGGTGGATATGCCTATCTATGGTGCGGGCCCCTTACCTCGATCAGCAGTACCTGTCTCTGAAAAAGAAAACCACAAGAGAGAATGAGAACTACTGAAAGCAGTTCCCAGTGGGTACGGTCGGCGACTACAACGACCTTCCCACTAGGTCTAAATGAGCAAAAATAAATGGAGCAATATAACGAAAGAAAACTACTAAATGTTCCATGCAAGGAGTAGAAAGAAACAATACAAGACTATAGTAGCTCCATGAATATAAGTAACGGGGCAAGCTACTAGTGTGAACATTCAATGAATGAAAAGAGGTGCCACTAGTACGAACTCACAGAAGAAATTCCAAAACTATGCATTAGTTTGTTCATATCCAAAAATTCTCATATACACTAGTAATGTACAGCAGTCTAAATACCCAATCACCACAACCGACTCGTAGGTCCGGTCAAGCCTGCGCCCACCTAGTATGAGGTCACACTCTCATGAGTGTGACAGCACCCTCAAAACTAGGCTACTGTCTCAACTAACACCAGCCAGCAATCCGGAGTGGCACTCGAGGGGAGCGACCCCTACCGAGTAACAAAGCACATAGTATGTACACAATCAAGCTCATGTGGCATCTGCAGGCTATAGTCCATAATCACGAGAAGCTACAACTATGCTCAACACGATAAAGATGTCCAAGGAACTAATCTCACATTGTCACAATTCAAAAGCCAATATCCAAAGGTTCTAGTATAGCATAGCATGATCAAGGCAAGTAAGAAAGGGTCATCACAAATAAGTTGATATATTATGATCCAAATGCAAAATGTCATGTTCTAGCTTCAATTCATGATTTGAGGCTTGCTAGAGTTCAATTACATTCACATAGAAGTGTCTAATGCAAGAGTTTATGGAAATAATATACATTTGCTAAAATAGACATAAAAGGAAAATTCGTCGTTTTCGGCGACTCGAAACCCACCTCAACGTAGTACGGCAGCTAAAACAAGAAATCCGTCGCTCACGGCTCTCCGTCGGCCCACAATTGCCCGAAATCACTAAATAAAGCAAAAACGACGATTTGGCGATCAAAAGTCTACTTTTCTAATTACGCGCGATTTACGCGAATTGAACGCTAATTACCTTAATTAGCGACTAACCTGACGTGCGGGGAGTACTAATTCGAGTTCCTAGACACCCTGCAAGCACCAATTTCGGATTTAGAGTTGCGAATTTTGCCAATTTTACAAGCCGACTTACAAAATCACTTTCTCTCCTCTCCTCGATTTCTCTCAAATTTCTCTCATTCTTTTCTTCTCCTTTCTTTTTCTTTCTTCCATTCTCACTCTAATTTCTCTTTTTCTCTTTCTCCTTCTTCCTCTCTTTCTTCGTTCTTTTTCTTTCTTTCTTTTCTCTTTTTCTTATTTCCCCTCTTTTTTTTTTCTTCTTGTGTAAGCTGCTGCTGCCCTGCAGCAGCTTGCAGCAGCTGCTGCTGCTGCTTCAGCAGCAGCAACTTGCTGCTGCTGCGCAGGGTACAGCAGCAGCCTGCTGCTGCTGCGCAGGGTACAGCAGCAGCTTGCTGCTACTGTTGCTATGTCAGCAACTTGCTGCTGCTGCGCAGGGTACAGCTGCAGCTTGCTGCTACTGTTGCTATGTCAACAGCAGCAGCAGCTGCTGCTGCTGCTGCTGAAACTGCAGCAGAAAATCTGCAGTTTCAGCAGCAGCAGGGAGGGGAAAAAGAAGAAGAGGAAAAGAAGGAGAAGGGAAGGAGAGGAAAAGGAAAGAAGAAGAAAAGAAAAGAAAAGCAAGAGTGAAAGAAAAAAACTTTACTTTCTTCTTCTACTACTTCTAATTCTTCTTCTCTTCTCTTTTCTACTCTTTTCTTTCTTCTTTTCTTTCTCTTTCTCCTCTCTTTTCTGCAGGGAATGAAATGAAAAGAAAAAAAAAAAATCTGAGAGAAAGATAAAAGAAGAGAGTTAGTGGAATTCCACTAAACTTGCACTTTTGCAATTTAGTCCACTACTCTTTGTAATTGCATTCAAGTCCCTCATGCACCATTGGCCTAATTAATTCGTTTTCGCGTCAATTTCGCGCCAAAATAAATTCACTTTACTCCAATTTCATGCTCACACAATAATCGGCAATCTACGCAACGTCTAAACTACGAAAAGCGGTATTCTATATGGATAGATGTCCCAAAGAAGGTCAAAAAGGGAAGAAGCTCAGCACCACCAGTATCTCACGAAAAAACCACAGCAAAAATCAACTCCTAAACACAGTTTTCTAAAATCATCTACTGAAAAATCATGGTTATAAAAATCCCAATAAGAAATATATTTGTTTACCTACCTCCAAAATCGCTTACCTGAATTTGCCGCTTCGATCACGAATTAGCTGCGGACTTGCTCTTTTTCTTTTTCCCTCTCTAACTCTCTCTCATTCATCTCTCTCTCTCTCTCTGCAGATAGAACAGGAAGGAGCCCCTCAGCCAAAAAAATATAATGTAATAATTGCGGAGAAGCCCGAAAAATTACGAAAACTTCAATCTCAGCCAAAATCCGACATTTCTGGTTGCTACAGTAAAACCGAGTGTCTTCAAGTGAGCTTCGAAATCAAATCAGCCGGAAACAGTATTTCTGGGCACCCAGACCATCTTTCAGGCATTCGAAAAGTCACCAGCAACTCAGATTTTTTCCAGAATCTAATTTCTGAGCCCGTTTTTACCTCAATTTCGGGCCAAAACGGTTCTAACTCACTTTAATACTTCAATCACATGTTGACAAATAACTCATACTGCAACTTTGCCATTTTGCCAAAGTCCAGTATATTACAGCCAGCTCCCCACACCGAGCTAAAAAATGGTCGATGTATTCAAGACTAGTTTGCCCGTTCTCTTCAGAGAATGTGAGAACTTCAGATGCCGCTAATTGTTCGGGTAAGGATTGCCCCTATCAATCTCTGGAGGTAATGCTGTCTATGCATCGATCGCTCGCGCAGCATATTCTTGAGACCAAATTGGTTTAGGTGGACTTCCTTTATCCTCCTGTTTAGGTCCACCTCGATCGCAGCCGGCCTAATTTGAGAGGGAAAGCCTCAAGCAAAGCGGTCAAACCCATTAATATTTCTCCAGCCGAATTGACCTTCTTGTTCCCTTAGCCTGACTTGTAAGGGAACATAATTACTCTAGTACTTCTCTCCGTACCTATCCGCTCCGTTAAATTGCTGATTATTGGCTTGATAGTTATCTTGGTAATTTGCTTGATAGTTTCTATGAAACTCATTTACTTGCTGCTAGTTCAATTGGTGGCCAAACCCGTCATCGCGGTACTCTGCCAAGGCCAACTCGTTCAAATCCTCCGCCCATAAATCTGCTAGCGGTGCTGAGGCTGTGCATAGGGAGGGTGGTTGTTGTTATTGTTATTGTTATTAGTGTTGTTAATATTATTTTTGTTGTTATTGGCAGGAGGGCCCTGTCTTGGTAGGGCCGTGAGCTTAGTGAGCCATTCGGCATTTTCTATTCATTATTATTGTCCAGATCAAGATCTACTCCTCTCTACGTGTCCCACTAAACATGTCAAATTATGTTCACAAAAATAAAATGAGCTGAAAAACTATATCACTGAAATAGAGAAATTATAATGAAAGGGATTTTAGGATTTCCATAAATATGACTCAATTAATCATATTCAAATTTGAATTTACTATAGATAAAAGTCAATCCTAATAGATATAGAACTGCTTGATATGGTATATTTTATCTCTTTCCCATCTATTTAAATTTAAATAGAATCCTAATCAGACTTTGATGGGAAGTCGATCTTTCCCATCTATTTAAATTTAAATAGAATCCTAATCAGACTTTGATGGGAAGTCGATCTGGACTTCCACACCATAAAGGAGAGTGCCTGAGATAGAAGGAGAAACCAAATTACCCGAGTTGGGTTGGTGACTTTCAGATTACTGCCGGACTTCTCGCTTCTGCAAATTGATAAAGAACTTCTTCTCTATGGCGCTCTGTGAGTTATTTTATTTTATATATGATCCTGGATATTGGTATGTGTTTAATTTTATTATTGTTTTACATACCGATAAAGTTCTATCAATTGGTATCAGAGCCATGATTGATAAATTAAATATTGTATGTATTAAGTAATTGGATCAAATTATGATGATTTTTTTTTTATTTTCGTTATAAAGAGTATCACACATTGATTAAATTTTGAAATATTATACGCTTTGGTGATGGTGGCGTGTTTTGGTCACGCATAAGGACGCCATAGCGTTGTTTTAATTTGTTCTCGATCATGCATTAGGATTTTCAAACATGTTTCGGGTGTGCGTCGGAGGGCGTGTGTAGTACACTGAACTTTAGCAAATTGCGGAGTTCTAGTGAGAGAATAGTAGCTTGTACTATTCTGGAGTTTTTGGTTGAGTTTGGTGAGCTTCGGAGTGTTTTCGGGACTTGAAAAGTGCGAAAACGGACTCCGGAAGTCGAAATCTGCAAAAGTGCAGATTTTGCAATTGTATACCGGTATCTGGTTTGGGATACCGGAATCCAGTGAAGACTGGTTGTGCGCAGCTCTCGGGTTCTGCGGAATCCAGCAGTTGATACCGGAATACGCTGGCATTCCGGTATGTGCAATGCGCATACCGGTACTGAAGCGATTAGTACCGGTACTGGAAGTTGCATACCGAAATCCTATTGCGCGGCCTGCTTGGCCGAGGCTCGGGTTTTGCAGGATTTGTGCAGTATACCGGTATGCACATGCGCATACCGGTATACAATGCTGCAGAATGCATTTTGTGCAGTTTTACAATTTTGGCTTTTTGAGGGGCCTAAGTGGATTTTGTGCATTGGGTTAAGTACCCTTTCACCCTCTTTCTCAGCCATTGTTGGCTGAGGCTTGGGAGATGAAGAAGGTAGGGTTTTCTCTCTCTCTCTAGATTTTCTTGCTCCCAACCTCTCTAGATCATGTTTTGATCTCTTTTTCCTCCATTTTCTTCATAGAGGAGTGCTTTTAGGCCTTGTGGGGAGCTCGGGATGGAGGAGAGGAACTTGTTTGTGGGCTTAGCTTCAACCTAGCATGTTTGAGCTTGGTTGAGAGCTTGATTTGAGGTTAGTAAACCCTTTTACAACCTCTAAATTGTGTTTTTGCTTGAGATTAGCATGAAAACCTAGTTTCTTGAAAACTAGGGTTTTGTTTAGGGTTTTGTGATTGTGAGCCCTTGAGGTGGGATTGATGGGTGTAGAACGTTGTTGTAGGTTGGATTTGAAGATCCCTAACCTCAATTTGGACTTAGAACAAGTTTTACTTGCTCAAGGTATTTCTTCACCCATTTACCTCATAGTTTTTGGTGGTTTTCGAATTTGCTTGTTCGATACCCCTAACCCCTTGGAAAATTATCTTAGGGTATGAGAAGCTCGGGGGACAACTTCGTTTCGAAGTACTGCGAGGTTTCGACGGGTATCCGGTGGGTCTGACCTCACCGAAATGGGTGAACTCCCCATATGTCTCCTATCTTGTTATAGGATTGATTAGATGCATAATTATGATAATTATGGCATGATGAAAAATTGTGAGTGCATGAGACATACATGTCGTGTATGAAAAATGCATAGTATATACAATGCGGTATTATGATGATAATATGCATGCTAGAGTATTTGTGCTAGTATTGTAATGATGCATTATGAAATGCTATTTAGGTTATGCATGCTAGAGGTGAGCATCATATGAGACACTACTTGAGTGGTGGACTAGTGAATTCTCGTCGCATACTAAAGTATGCTTGTATAGAGAAAAGAGAGAGATTATGGCAAATGCAAGATAAGTTGTTGCACCTCATTTAGGTGAGCAACTTTGACGGGCATCGTTGGCTTTTGGCTCGACCTTTTGGTCGTGGAAATGATTCCATGTTTAAGACATGAGGAATGGAATTCTATTTGCATTGATTATTACAATTGGTTAAGCATGAGTCCAATTGGTTAACTAAATACTTGCATGATAGTTTTATACTCTATGCAGTAGAGGTTAGTGTAGCTCATGCATGGCATGATGTGGTCTCGTTGGCATCGTAGAATGCATTGACATAGTATTGTAGAATGCATGATATATGGCATTAGAATAATGCATGGTTTATGAACTTTGTAAACAAAGAGATGAACGGTTACATGTTAGAGACATGTGCATATTGGTAGGGACATTGGTTGGCTATTCCATGTTAGAGACATGACGAGCATGACATTGTGGTTGATTATGACTTGTGCCCTGGGATTCTTCCGCGCTTGCTTGTGAGGGTCGCGCCCCACAAGCTGACACTTCGGAGTTGGTCTTTGCGATTGTAGGTCGCCGTGCGATGTAGAGTGGCCGCCGTGGGAAAGTCTTATTGTCTACGTGAAGTGTTGACTACCACGGGGCCATTAGGCGGGGCACAGGCCGGGACGTTACCTTGTGTAAGTCCCTTGTGGATTGGGTAAAAGCTGAGTAAACTGGACATAGTACATTGGTTGCTTGATGCATATACATGTAGTGTATGGACTTAGTAGTGAGTCGCATATCGTGGCATTACTTAGCTTGACACTATTGGGATGCATTCATTTGTAGTTGGACATATTAGTTAGTCACTACATACATTGGCATCCATAGTAGCATTAGGCCTATACTCACATTGGTTAGTATAGTGGCATGAATATACGATGATAATATGAAAAGAGGTTCTTTCAACCATAATCATGGCATTAATTTGACATGCATGAAATTGGTGTATTTAAATGTTGAGCTTATGACAATAGAGCATATTCATGTTCATGTAGATGAGTTAGTCATTGGAGGCATGATAGTTGTAGAACTATCTGTTTAGCATTTAATATTTATGCTTTATGTTTTGTTATACTATCTTGCCTCAGTTGACCTAGCGGTGTAATTCGCCACTCTCGGCAGCTTACCCACTGGGAACTATTGATTAATAGTTCTCACCCCCATTGTTGTTGGGTTTTTTTTCAGAGCCTTCCGCAGCAGGAGAGGCTTGGGATCGCGGTGAGGGATTAGCAGCTAGCTAGAGCCTCTACGATGTTGTTGTAGGCATACCATTATGTCCTTTCATTGTATTTTATATGAAAGGTGTATAGCTATTTTCTAGTGAGTGATCTCCTAGTATTGTAATGATGTATAAGTTTATTGTATATCTTGAGATTTTAGTTGTGTTGATCTTGATTTAGTTGTAGAAATATGTTCTCGCTCTGATTACCTTGTATAGGATGTATTCCTTATTCTACTTGATTGTTGTTGTCATAGACGCCTTGTGTACTTTGTGTTGTTTAGAGGTACACGGCGGGTCTGTGCACATGCCTGGTAGGCTCCCACGCGGGCCCGGGGCGTGACAGATTATTGTGGTATCAGAGCCTAGGGTTGAGTCTTAGTGGACCTAGTAAACCTTAGGCAGGTTGGACGATAAGGAATAGGAACGTGAGAGACGAGATCTCTTGTGATTTATTGGCGAAAGTATTATGATTGGGTCGTTTCTAAAGCTCCAAAGGAGTTGGAGTTAGATCGGAGTGAACCACTTCTATACCCTTGGAGGGTCACGTTGGCGGCCGACAACGTGACATCGGGGAATTGTGGGAGTCCACTTCATTACTTTCGCATGATTGGGGTTATAGATTTGTGTGGGGATGTGTTGGCGTGGGGTGTTTCACCTGCGCATGTTTTGCTTGTTGCAGCTTGAGTGGTGAACGACGCACTCGATGGCGGCCGAGGCAGCCGAGATGGAAACCCTG
Source organism: Puya raimondii (assembly GCA_016920855.1). NCBI lineage: Eukaryota > Viridiplantae > Streptophyta > Magnoliopsida > Poales > Bromeliaceae > Puya > Puya raimondii. The sequence continues at coordinate 207,223,473 of JABWPP010000050.1, read as the reverse complement.
CATCCTCCGGATTTGGTGAGATATTAAAGTTGAGAGAATAACTGGCAAATTCAGCGAGTGCGGTGGAACGACGATCAATTTTGATGTTACTCCAAGTTGAGGTTTTGCGCCGGCAGATGAGAGGATTAAGCAACTGGAGGATTTGCCGATTCAGTTGGCAGTCGACCTCAAGAAATGTTATGAGAATGCGGATCGTACCTTGATAAGGGCGAGAGACGTGGAGACCGTTGGGACGGCAAAAGAAGCTACTACGTGTGGCAAGTCTATCGTAAGAGGACAATCAAGATGATCAAGAAGAAATTGATCTCGAGAAGGTGGACCTTTAGCAGGATGATAATGGGACGTCAAATCGTCATCGACTATTGTGACGTGTGAGCGGTGGAGCCGCGAGTGCCTGATGATGCCCTTGGAGTAGGGGCAAGTACTCTTTTCGTGGCCAGGTGGGCCATTCTCAGTCGGAGTGTTTGAGGAGATCAGTGTCGACAATGTTGGGATCGACTTCGCGCGGCCGGTTTTGGATGTGTGCGTGCCTGTTTGACGGGCGGATGATGACGCAGCGACGATGGAGGTTGTCGCAGCTCGTAGAATTGGAGCTTGTTTGTTGTTTGTTATGATTGTAGCTTTGGATCGGCTGTTTGCCGAATGCATGGCAGGGAACTCATTCCTTGTTGTTGCAGATTGAGTGGTCCTGAGTGTTTGGACTTGTGAGTACTGTTCTTGTACTCCGTTAGCTTTGGATGTTTCTGTGCGCCAACGAAGCGATTGGCTTTATTTGGCTGAAAGCGTATAGTTCTGATTTGAACTTGGGCTAGCTCTTCGGCTATCTGATTGCCGATGAGTGTGTGAGCCGAGCTGTAGTGCTTTGGGAACTTGGACACGAAATAGTGTTTTCAGCGGGCTTGGAGATTCGCTAATTGCGATGATTGTTTCACCTGCCCAAGCCTGATTATTGGCTGAGTGAGCGCGTGGCCTTTGGGCCAGCATCTTTGGTGAGTGTTGAGAATCCTCAAAAACGAGGATGCCTCTTGTGAGGGAGTTGCTTGTGCAATCCCGGTTGTGTTGTGAGAGTTGAAGGCTTAGTCGGGAGACCTCTTTTGCCTAGTGTTTCCTCTTGTGGAGTGTAGATCTCGTTTGTTCTGAGTGGATGGGTCATTTCGACTGTGGGTCGACTATCGTGAACTCGGTAGGGTCACGATCAAGAATATGCACCCATAGTTGAGATCTGTTGATCTGTTTGATCAAGCTCCATGAATTCTGGTTTTGCTCGAGGGTAGTTGCAATCTGAGTAATACTCTCGTTGGATCGAGTTTGAGTTTGGACCGAGGGTGACTTGTTCACTCGGTGTAGACATTACGAAATTGTCGTGGTGTCGGTTGAGCTGGTTGATGCTCTTGTGTGTTGTGACGTTTGGCCCTTCTGGGTGTCTTGGTCTCCGTGCGCATCGACGACTTATTGGAAGTCGAGAGGCGATGAAGACCATGAAGATTCCTTTGATTGAGGACTGCAAGTGCTTCAAATTGAAGGCGTGCTGTTTTGGTTGTGAGGACTAGTGTCCCTTGGCAGTTGATGCCAAAGTGGTTATGAGTGGAGATCTCAAGGAAATCAAGCCATCCATAGTTGATTTGGACAAGCGGATGTAATTGAAGTTCAAACTTCCTAGTTTGATTGGATGTTATGGATAATTGTGGGGAGATTTTTGAGTTGCCTACTTTCTTCTTTTGACTCACACATAAAGGGATTAAACCTTTTGGAAAGATATGTGTGAGAGAAGTTTCTTGGAATTGTTGGTGTGGTTGACGACCGCCAACCCTGGTTACCCCGAAGGCGGGCTTTGTGCTTTGTAGTTATGTTTCTCTCCACGGATTGAGTTGCACTTTGGTGTAAAGTAGAGAGATAGTATTGACCTTTCAGCAAGTGAGAGAATGCAAGAGGAATCGCCAAATTGTGACTTGGAATTGATTGCCATAGCATTTACTTGGAAACTATGGCAATTTTATGTTTAGATAGTGGTGTGAAGTGCACCCAGATCTTATTGTTGGAGATATCTCTACACTCAAGGAAATGAGTTGAAGCTGTGAAAATAGGTTAGAGGCTGGTGTTCTAGAGATATCGATGAGATGAGTAATATGGATTGATATCTGTCCTTTGGATCGGATCACGGGAGTTAGCCTTGATCCCGACTGGTAAATGGTGCAATTGAGACCAAGAGTGCAGTGACTGATGGATTCCTAGTGGACTGTCAGAAAGTGCCTTGACAGTGGAACCGACAGGTTGTACCTGTGATAGCAGGATTTTTGAGATATGCTATGTGAAGGCTATCTACTTGTTATGGATAGAGGATGATTGCCGGAGTCTCCGGAATTGGATTGTCTCGCTTCTAAGCTAGACGTGATGATTGTTGAGAGATTGTGAATAGGAGTAACTATTCGCCTGAGTTGGATTGAGGAAATTTTGCGCAAGTATACTTGGGCAATTTGTATGATTGCATAGGGCGTTTAGCTCTATCATTTTGGAATTTGGACCATTGGATGATCCTCGGTGTGAGATAGAGGTTTGAGCATCTGAATCGGATAATCTGATTTGTGATATTTGGCTAAGGGAATCCAAGAGATTAGTGTTTGAGGAATCTAAGTTTCAGATTCTTGGGATTATTTGAGACCCTGAGGCAATGGGCCTAGTGGCATGTCGAGCTGTTTTTACTTCGAATCTGTTGAAGATATATAATGTGTTTTGACGCTCCGATCGAGTATTGGAATTCTTCCCCGATGGTGGATGACGTTTCCTTAGAGCTGCATGGAGATCTAAACTTCAAGGAGCAGTGGTTGTGGATTGGACTTGTGGAATGTAGGAATTCGGGATTGTCACTATTCCTACTACAAGATGCTTCGGAGCAACATCTTGGGCGCGATGCATAGTGTGAGAGCTGGAGGCTTCACTTCGAGGGCGATGCTTTATCCCCTTTGGTTTTGCTGTTTGTTGTTGATTGTTGATCCGTAGTTTCGCGGACGAAACTCCTTTTTAGGAGGGGAGTATGTAGTACACTGAACTTTAGCAAATTGCGGAGTTCTAGTGAGAGAATAGTAGCTTGTACTATTCTGGAGTTTTTGGTTGAGTTTGGTGAGCTTCGGAGTATTTTCGGGACTTGAAAAGTGCGAAAACGGACTCCGGAAGTCGAAATCTGCAAAAGTGCAGATTTTGCAATTGTATACCGGTATCTGGCTTGGGATACCGGAATCCAGTGAAGACTGGTTGTGCGCAGCTCTCGGGTTCTGCGGAATCCAGCAGTTGATACCGGAATACGCTGGCATTCCGGTATGTGCAATGCGCATACCGGTACTGAAGCGATTAGTACCGGTACTGAAAGTTGCATACCGGAATCCTGTTGCGCGGCCTGCTTGGCCGAGGCTCGGGTTTTGCAGGATTTGTGCAGTATACCGGTATTCACATGCGCATACCGGTATACAATGCTGCAGAATGCATTTTGTGCAGTTTTGCAATTTTGGCTTTTTGAGGGGCCTAAGTGGATTTTGTGCATTGGGTTAAGTACCCTTTCACCCTCTTTCTCAGCCATTGTTGGCTGAGGCTTGGGAGATGAAGAAGGTAGGGTTTCTCTCTCTCTCTCTAGATTTTCTTGCTCCCAACCTCTCTAGATCATGTTTTGATCTCTTTTTCCTCCATTTTCTTCATGGAGGAGTGCTTTTAGTCCTTGTGGGGAGCTCGGGATGGAGGAGAGGAACTTGTTTGTGGGCTTAGCTTCAACCTAGCATGTTTGAGCTTGGTTGAGAGCTTGATTTGAGGTTAGTAAACCCTTTTACAACCTCTAAATTATGTTTTTGCTTGAGATTAGCATGAAAACCTAGTTTCTTGAAAACTAGGGTTTTGTTTAGGGTTTTGTGATTGTGAGCCCTTGAGGTGGGATTGATGGGTGTAGAACGTTGTTGTAGGTTGGATTTGAAGATCCCTAACCTCAATTTGGACTTAGAACAAGTTTTACTTGCTCAAGGTATTTCTTCACCCATTTACCTCATAGTTTTTGGTGGTTTTCGAATTTGCTTGTTCGATACCCCTAACCCCTTGGAAAATTATCTTAGGGTATGAGAAGCTCGGGGGACAACTTCGTTTCGAAGTACTGCGAGGTTTCGACGGGTATCCGGTGGGTCTGACCTCACCGAAATGGGTGAACTCCCCCTATGTCTCCTATCTTGTTATAGGATTGATTAGATGCATAATTATGATAATTATGGCATGATGAAAAATTGTGAGTGCATGAGACATACATGTCGTGTATGAAAAATGCATAGTATATACAATGCGGTATTATGATGATAATATGCATGCTAGAGTATTTGTGCTAGTAGTGTAATGATGCATTATGAAATGCTATTTAGGTTATGCATGCTAGAGATGAGCATCATATGAGACACTACTTGAGTGGTGGACTAGTGAATTCTCGTCGCATACTAAAGTATGCTTGTATAGAGAAAAGAGAGAGATTATGGCAAATGCAAGATAAGTTGTTGCACCTCATTTAGGTGAGCAACTTTGACGGGCATCGTTGGCTTTTGGCTCGACCTTTTGGTCGTGGAAATGATTCCATGTTTAAGACATGAGGAATGGAATTCTATTTGCATTGATTATTACAATTGGTTAAGCATGAGTCTAATTGGTTAACTAAATACTTGCATGATAGTTTTCTATGCAGTAGAGGTTAGTGTAGCTCATGCATGACATGATGTGGTCTCGTTGGCATCGTAGAATGCATTGACATAGTATTGTAGAATGCATGATATATGGCATTAGAATAATGCATGGTTTATGAACTTTGTAAACAAAGAGATGAACGGTTACATGTTAGAGACATGTGCATATTGGTAGGGACATTGGTTGGCTATTCCATGTTAGAGACATGACGAGCATGACATTGTGGTTGATTATGACTTGTGCCCTGGGATTCTTCCGCGCTTACTTGTGAGGGTCGCGCCCCACAAGCTGACACTCCGGAGTTGGTCTTTGCGATTGTAGGTCGCCGTGCGATGTAGAGTGGCCGAAATGGATTGCCGTGGGAAAGTCTCATTGTCTACGGGAAGTGTTGACTACCACGGGGCCATTAGGCGGGGCACAGGCCGGGACGTTACCTTGTGTAAGTCCCTTGTGGATTGGGTAAAAGCTGAGTAAACTGGACATAGTACATTGGTTGCTTGATGCATATACATGTAGTGTATGGACTTAGTAGTGAGTCGCATATCGTGGCATTACTTAGCTTGACACTATTGGGATGCATTCATTTGTAGTTGGACATATTAGTTAGTCACTACATACATTGGCATCCATAGTAGCATTAGGCCTATACTCACATTGGTTAGTATAGTGGCATGAATATACGATGATAATATGAAAAGAGGTTCTTTCAACCATAATCATGGCATTAATTTGACATGCATGAAATTGGTGTATTTAAATGTTGAGCTTATGACAATAGAGCATATTCATGTTCATGTAGATGAGTTAGTCATTGGACGCATGATAGTTGTAGAACTATCTGTTTAGCATTTAATATTTATGCTTTATGTTTCGTTATACTATCTTGCCTCAGTTGACCTAGCGGTGTAATTCGCCACTCTCGGCGGCTTACCCACTGGGAACTATTGATTAATAGTTCTCACCCCCATTGTTGTTGGGTTGTTTTTCAGAGCCTTCCGCAGCAGGAGAGGCTTGGGATCGCGGCGAGGGGTTAGCAGCTAGCTAGAACCTCTACGATGTTGTTGTAGGCATACCATTATGTCCTTTCATTGTATTTTATATGAAAGGTGTATAGCTATTTTCTAGTGAGTGATCTCCTAGTATTGTAATGATGTATAAGTTTATTGTATATCTTGAGATTTTAGTTGTGTTGATCTTGATTTAGTTGTAGAAATATGTTCTCGCTCTGATTACCTTGTATAGGATGTATTCCTTATTCTACTTGATTGTTGTTGTCATAGACGCCTTGTGTACTTTGTGTTGTTTAGAGGTACACGGCGGGTCTGTGCACATGCCTGGTAGGCTCCCACGAGGGCCCGGGGCGTGACAGCGTGCGTCGGATTCATGCATGTTGCAGCCTGAAAGCTAAGTAATTAGTGTTGTGTTCCGGGGACGCGTGGAATTTGTGCGTCGTTGTAGCTCGAAACTTAATTAATTAGTGTTGACAATTCGGAGAAGATTGTAGTCCGAAAGGTAATTAATTAGTGCTCACATGCGGTGAGGAACCATGGCACTGATCTTGCATGGTGCTTGATAACCCTTATTAAAGAGATTGGGTTAATAAGGTATTGGCGCATGTCGCTTGGCGACATACATGCATTGGATCTGAAAGCTACATGCAAGTGCATGTTCCGCGGCTTTGTTTTCGAAGCCGGTATGCAACAATCTCGTTGACTCAGTCAACGATCTAGGATAAGGTTGAGCCTTTCGATTTTGAACCGACTATCATTATATTTTATTTTGGTTCTGTTGCCGAACTCAAAAGATTTATTTTTTAAAGGTTTGTTTAACTACATGCTTAATTTTGTTTAATCTCTTTTATTTATCAGAATTTGATCCTCATACTTATTAAGTATTGTGAACATTGAGAATTCGTTCACATAAAGATTTAATTCTATGTACAATATTAATTTATCATTAATTTATTTATTTTATTTGTGGTCAAATTAGAATATATAAAGTTTAAATTTGATTGTGATATTATATTATCGCATCTATATTCTTATTTTGACCGAATGAAACATGAAAAATTAAATAATCATATTTGTTTTAGATTATTTAAGGTTCGGCGTTAAGTTAAATTAATTTATTATTTCGATTGATTAGGTGCAAGCCAAAGCGACCCTAATTAAAAGAAATAATGATTTAATTTACTTTAAAAAAGCGCTTCTGGATAATTTTCATGTTAATCATGCAGCACTAAGTTGAATTCATTTATTGCTTCAACTGTTTGAGTGTAAGCCAAAGCGGCCTCGACCAGAAGAAAAGATAAATTAGTTGCTTTAAAGAAGTGCATGCGAAAATTGCACCCTAATATTATATTTAGTCTGCTCCCAAAGGAGGTCTAGACATGAAGGTACATGGGTGGTGTAGGATGGTAATTTTCTTGTAACTCGTTTGGAAAAATTTGCATGGCCAAAGCTGACAATTTTTTCAAATGGGAAACTCGAAATTATCAAGACCTACAGAAAGTTAAAATTAATCTCTGATAAAGAGATTGCATATTTATGCTCATAATTCTGCTCCCAAAGGAGGTGTTACGATGTCATATAAAGTATATGCATAAAGAAAGAAAAAAATACTTATGCTCATAATTCTGCTCCCAAAGAAGGTGTTGAGATGTCATATAAGGTGTATTTTTTGTGTGAAAATTTTAGGATATGGCATTTTGTTGATAAAACATGCATTTTATTTTTCAGTTATGACTCCATCTTTTGTTCCTGTTGGTAATTCTGTTCCTATACTTAATGGTTATAATTACTCCGAAAATGGCTCGATTCACGAGTATACTATTGAAATGCGAGATAAGGATAAGGTTCTAGTTTTGATGCATGAGTTGCATTTAGTTACTGTTTCATCTAATACCTGGTGGATTGACTCTGGTGCCACATGCCACGTGGCGAATTTCGTGCATGAATTTTAAAAAAATCGTAGAAAATCCAGTAAAGATGAAGCCACTATCTATACTGCTGATGAAATCCAACTAAAGTAGAATTTGTTAGAACATTTAGATTAGTTCTATCTACTGGTCATATTTTGGATTTAATTGACACATTTTATGTCCCAAAATTTTCTAAAAACTTAATTTCTATATCAAAACTTGTTTGATTGGGATACGGTTTCAGTTTTGATAATAAAACCTTTTCATTGTCATATAGATCTGAGATAGTTGGCTCTGGTGTTTTGGAAAATAATCTATATAAATTATCATTAGATTCTTCATACAGTGAAACTCTTCTTACCATGCACGGAAATGTGGGATCAAAACGTGGCATTAATAATGAAAGGTCATCCATGTTATGGCATAAGAGGTTAGGACATATATCGAAACAGAGAATCCAAAGATTAATTAGATAAGACATTTTAGATGATCTCGACTTCTCTGACTTTGGAACATGTGTGGACTGCATAAAGGAAAAGCAGACCAAAACCTCCTCTAAAAGATGTGATGGAACATTAGAGCTGATTCATACCGATATATGCGGACCTCTTTCTCCTTCGATTACTGGTCATAAATATTTTATCATATTTACTGATGACTACTCTCGATATGACTATCTCTATTTACTTAAAGAAAAATCTGAAGCTTTAGACGCCTTTAAGGTATATAAGGCTGAAGTAGAGAATCAACTCGAGAAAAGGATAAAAGTAGTCAGATCAAATAGGAGTGGTGAATATTTTGGTAGACAAACAGATAAGGGCCAAATTCCTGGTCCTTTTGCTAAGTTTCTGAAGCAGTGCGGAATTGTTCCATAGTACACCATGCCAGGGACACGTGATCAGAATGGTGTAGCTGAACGAAGGAATCGCACATTAATTGATATGCTCAGGAGTATGATCAGTAATTCTACCCTTTCGATATCATTGTGGGGCGAGGCACTCAAAACTGCCCTATATATTCTTAATCGGGTCCCTACTAAGGTTGTCACTAAGACTCCTTTTGAGCTTTGGACAGGTAGGAAATCCAGTTTAAGATATTTTCATAAATGGGGTTGTCAAGCTGAGGCCGAATTGTATAATCCACAAATAAAGAAATTGGACCCTCGAACCATATCAGGATATTTTATTGGTTATTCAGAAAGGTCCAAAGGGTATAAGTTTTACTGTCCATTGCTTCCTATAAAGATTGCAGAAACTAAAACAGCACTGTTTATTAAGGATGGTACAATCAGTGGGAGCTCTGAATCTCGACTCATTGAATTTGAAAAAATTCAAGAGCATCCAGATTCTGTACAGGATAGACCTACTATTGTCCCTCACGATTTGGTGGTTCCTGTTCCAGTGGAACAACAAGTTATTTTGGAACCACAAAGCAATTGTGAATCTATCATTGATAATTCACATCAAGATGTACAAGTGGATAATTCACATCAAGATATACAAGTGGATAATCCGCATCAAGATGTACAGGTGGATGACCAGATGGATTTAAGAAGATCCCCACGACAGAGAAGACCGGCTGTATCTAGTGATTATATTGTCTATCTTTATGATAATGGCCAGAGTTTAGATGATCCTCTTGATTTTTCCGAAGCCATAAATAACAGTAATTCTACGGAGTGGTACAATGCCATGAAGGATGAGATTGAATCCATGAACCACAATAAAGTATGGAATCTTGTTGAGTTACCTATTGGAGTTAAACCCGTAGGTTGTAAATGGGTTTAAAAAACCAAATGGGACTCTAAAGGTAACATAGAAAGATACAAGGCCCGTCTTGTGGCAAAGGAATTTACTCAGAAAAAAGGCATTGAATATAAAGAGACTTTCTCTCCAGTATCTAGAAAGGAATCGTTTCGTATTATTATGGCTCTAGTTGCTCATTTCGATCTCGAGCTACACCAGATGGATGCTAAAACTGCTTTTTTTAAATGGGGATCTCTATGAAGAGGTGTATATGAATCAGCTTGAAGGATTCTCGCAAAAGGGAAAGGAGCACTTGGTATGCAAATTAAAGAAATCAATATATGGACTAAAGCAGGCTTCCCGATAATGGTATTTAAAGTTTAAACAAACTATTTTGACCTTTGGTTTTAAAGAAAATATTGTTGATCAATGTATTTATCTGAAGGTTAGTGTGAGTAAAGTAATTTTCTTAGTCCTTTATGTTGATGATTTTTTGCTTGCCATTAATGATCTTGGACTATTGCAACACTAAAGAATATCTTTTCCAAGATTTTGAGATAAAACTTTTGAAAAAAAATTTAAATGCATAGTTGTAAGCCCAATATTGCTCTTGTCTAGAAAAGGGGATAAGCTTAATACTTTTCAGTATCCAAAGAACCAATTTGAAATTGAACAGATAAAATATATATACCTTATCTCTCTACGGTTGGCAGCCTTGTGTATGCACAGACGTGTACACATCCGGATATTGCTTTTGTCGTTGGATTACTTGACAGTTATTAAAGTAATTCAGACATAGAGCATTGGAAGAATGCTAAAATGGTTATAAGGTATCTGAAGAAAATTTTGGATCATATGCTGATATATAGAAGACCACATCGCAGGCTATTTGGCTTAGGAACTTTATCACAGATTTAAAGATTATGGACTTCAGTACTCGTCCAATAAGGATTTTCTGTGATAGTTCAGCTGCAGTTCATTTTGCCAATATAACAAGATTACGACGGGGTGTAAACACTTGGACACCAAGTATCTTGTTGTGAGAGAGAAGATAGATAAATGTTACGTTAAGGTTGAATACATCAGTACCAAGTGTATGATTGCAAACCCAATGACCAAGGGGCCGGCACCTTGGTCATATACAGATCATATTAGTAGTATGGGTTTGATTAATTTTTGATGTAAAGTGTAATATTTTATCTTCTTTTAATAAAGTTACAGTTTTGAAGCAGCTGTTTTGGACAGTGTAATAGACATACAGTTTCGTCTATTAGCGAATGAGCATATAGTTTTCAGCTCATTCATAAAGTTTTGCCATATTAAGTACTCAGCTTGGAGATGAAGATGATACGGTAATTATGGAAGGAAAATTTCGTTATGAAGAGGTGGACCGCCATAGTTCCTATCATCGTAGTCTTTTAGTTTGAGATAAGGATAAAGTAAGTTCTAAGGTACTTGACCATAAAGTTTTCAATAATGCGCAATAAAGTTTGGAATATAGAAAATCCGTTCAGGAAGTATGATTAATATGAGCCAAGTGGGAGATTGTTAGGATTTCCATAAATATGACTCAATTAATCATATTCAAATTTGGATTTACCATAGATAAAAGTCAATCCTAATAGATATAGAACTGCTTGATATGGTATATTTTATCTCTTTCCCATCTATTTAAATTTAAATAGAATCATAATCAGACTTTGATGGGAAGTCGATCTGGACTCTATATAAAGAGGGGTATTGGTCATGCCACCTTCTCATGTGCATTCTGGTGAGAATTATCATCGGTTCCACACCATAAAGGAGATTGCCTGAGATAGGAGGAGAAACCAAATTACCCGAGTTCGGTTGGTGACTTTTAGATTACTGCCGGACTTCTCGCTTCCGCAAATTGATAAAGAACTTCTTCTCTATGGCGCTATGTGAGTTATTTTATTTTATATATGATCCTGGATATTGGTATGTATTTAATTTTATTATTGTTTTACATACCGATAAAGTTCTATCAAGGGAGCCTTAAGTGATTGGGCTTGGGTTATCCACTGGGACTTGAAGTCCTAAAGAACACTACATTTTGACTTGGGCAGAACTTAGAACTTCTGGAATTGAAGCACTAAAGAAATGATGACCGAGTCTACTAAAAATTCTCAAAACGAAGGATATTTTTATTACTCTACTATCTCTCCGTTGCTCTTAAGAAAATGAATGAATTTTTGAATGTGAGAAAAAAAAAATCTCCTACTTATTTGACTTATATTTTATAGTCTCTCTAATCAAATTTCGAGTTCATGAGAATTTTCGTCAGATTTCAAAATCTTCAGTCAAAGTTATATATATATATATTTTAATGAACTAGACTATAATACTATTAATAGCACCAAGTCATTGGTGCTATTAAGTTTTCGGCCCTTGGATGAAGCGATGTGCAGTTAGGATGATAGTGATCCCCTAGGATTAAGTGGGTGGTTGGTTAAATAGTATGATCTAACGGGTGGAAATGGTCAAAGGGGTGATCTAAGGGCGGAAAACTTGATAGCACCAAATGCTTGGTGCTATCGATAGCATTGTAGACGAACTCTTTTTTTAATAATTGGACGGTCTAGATTATTCATTTATTTTACATGACAACGACGACTTCCACCTTTTGATTTAAGGGCCTATTTGGTTTCTTGGAAAATAGTAGAAAACTATTTTCTGAAGAAAAAAAAAATTTGGATTTTTTTTTCTAGTTTCTATTGTTTTGTTCGGCGGAAAAGAAAAGTAGTTTTTCATGTATGCGTATTTGGTTGGTAAAAAAAAAATGAAAAATAGTTTTTCATTTCTATTTCACTTGTTTGGTTAGTTGGAAAATTTGGTATATAGATACCTTCTACATAAAGGTGTCCGTGGACCGGATCGAGTCTGGGTAGTTGATATACTGTACTCGTACCCTAAAAAGAAATGGATAGAATAAAAAATATATACCCTACCCATTTAACTTCGGATCGTGTTTGGATCTGGGTACTTAAGTTAATAATATACCCATCAGGTCTATTTGAGCGGGTCTGGGTAGTGACTATACGTATGCTACCCGCTTAAGACCGGGTATGGATCGGGTACGGGTCGGATCTTGATCGGGTACGAATATCTGTATGCATATATTTTTTATGGACTTTATTAAACAGTCTATGGACAAACTATAAATCTCTCACTATAGAAAACTCGCATTTTACTTAGCTGCACCCAGTCCAATAAAATTCGTTCAAAAGAAAGATTCAAACAAGTTAGAATTAAAAAAAAATGAGGAGTAAAATAAAATAAAAATAAAAAGGAGTAAATAGAGCGACTAGGGTTTTCACTAGGATGAAAATATATATGAGACCCTTCATCTATAAGTCCTATTGAAATTGATCCCTCAACTTCAAATTTCTTTTATTTACTATCGGGTATTTCACCGGGTCCGAGTCCGGGTCCGAATCCGGGTCCGGATTTGGAAACTCTTCCGGACCCTACCCATTAAAAGGTCGGGCTCGGGTCGGGTCCAAGTCCGGTATGGGTATAAAGTATCCGGAGCCATACCCGAAACTTTAATGGATAACTTTTTTTACCCGTATACTATCCATTTTTTATCGGGTCCGGTGCGGGTATGGGTAGGGTCCAGGTCGGGTATGGAATATCGGATATTTTGGACAGCTTTATTTCTACAAAAGGAGGGTATGATTACCAACATTTTAAACTTTAATATAATACTAACAAACACTTTACAATATAAATAATAAGTAATTAAATAAAAATAAATTTTAAGTATATTTTGATATAGATAAAATAGTTTGGCAAAAGAGATGAAGATGGTGGAGATGATGAATAGGAAATGGAGATGGTTTTGCCGTGTGTGTCTATCTATATTCAGCAACGACGGCAACGACGGCGGGGGTGGGGGAGGTGGCGTGGCGGCGGCGATGGCAGCATATGGGGTTGAGGGGTAGAGGGTGTTGATGATGGGAGGTGGGTTGGGATGGAGGTGATTGTGGTGGAAAGTGTGTGAGAGAGAAGAGAAATTGAGGAGAAATTGAAAAAGATGAGAAATTGAGAGAGATGGTGAAAAAAAGATAAAAAAATCTAGTCATCCATCAAAATCGATGGATGGTTAGGAACTTAGAAGCACAATGGCTGCTTTGCTACTAATAGCACAGTAGTCCTCTCTCCCTTTCTATATATATAGAGTTCGGCTACTATACTTTTGTGAGTACAATCGCCTTCGTACTCATAAGTCATTTTCGATGATAGAACTTCTGAATCAACGATCAATATCATTAAACATGATTTAGAGCATTTGAAACTTTTAGAAATTAAATTTCATAATTTTTTGACATTATTTACCTTACGATCAAAATATCTCAAAATTGATACCTTTTAACGGCCGATTTGGGATATTTGCTAGTTTAACGGTGTAAAAGTATTGGAGTTGATTGAATTTTTGATAGAAAATTTTATTCCCCATCTAGATAAAGATCAATAACTCTGATCTTAAATTGAAGGATCCGATCATCCATTTTTACGATGTCATTCAATTTTGACCATTCATTTAATGCCTGCTTGATGGACTTTATTATAATTTTGAAAAATTATGAAATTTATTTTTCAAAAAGTTTCAAATACTCTAGATCATATTTAACGACGTGGATCGTCGATTTAGAAGCTCCATCATTAAAAATAACTTATGAGTATAAAGAGATCTATACTCATAGGAGTATAGTAGCCCTAATATATATACATATATATATAGCAGGGCAAGGCTGCTGTGCTCTTTTAGGAGCACGGAGGCCTGCGTGCTTTTATTCCGTTTTCGATATATGATGGAATTTTCGAATCGACGATCAGCTACGTTAGACTTGATCTAGCGTATTTGAAGTATCTAGAAAATAAATATTGTGATTTTTTGATATTATTTACCTAGCGATCGAAAAAGGTTCAAAATCAATAATTTTTAATAGTTGATGTCTATCGTTTCCAAGTTTAACGGTGTAGAAGTATCCAAATCAGATAAAATTTTGATAAATTTTTTTTTATACTATTTACAGCAAGATCAATATCTTTGATTGAAAATTTTAGTACTATATTGTAGTACACTGAACTTTAGCAAATTGCGGAGTTCTAGTGAGAGAATAGTGCCTTATACTATTCTGGAGTTTGGGGTTGAGTTTGTTGAGCTTCGGAGTGTTTTCGGGACTTGGAAAGTGTGAAAACGGACTCTGGAAGTCAAAATCTGCAAAAGTGCAGATTTTGCATTGCATACCGGTATCTGGTTTAGGTATACCGGAATCCAGTGAAGACTGGTTGTGCGCAGCTCTCGGGTTCTGCGGAATCCAGCAGTTGATACCGGAATACGCTGGCATTCCGGTATGTGCAATGCGCATACCGGTATTGGAGCGTTTTGTACCGGTATCTGGAGTTAGCATACCGGAATCCCTTCGCGTGGCCTGTTTGGCCGAGGCTCGGGTTTTGCAGAGTTTGCACAGTATACCGGTATACACATGCGCATACCGGTATACAATGCTGCAGAGTGCATTTTGTGCAGTTTTGCAATTTTGGCTTTTTGAGGGGCCTAGTTGGATTTTGTGCATTGGGTTTAAGTAACCCTTCACCCCCTCATTTTGCTGTTATGGCTGAGGTTGGGGAGATGAAAGGTAAGGGTTTTCTCTCTCTCTCTCTAGATTTTCTTGCTCCCAACCTCTCTATATCATGTTTTGATCTTTTTTTCCTCCATTTTCTCCATGGAGGAGTGCTCCTAGGCTTGGAGGGAGCTCGTGGCTTGTGAGATGAACTTGTTGGTGGATGAATCTCCAACCCTAGCCTCTTTTTGCTTGGTTTGGAGCTCTTATGAGGTGAGTAATTATCTTACAACTCCTCTATTTGTGATTTTGCTTAAGATTAGCTTAGAAAACCTAGTTTCTTGGAAACTAGGGTTTTGTTTAGGGTTTCGTGATTGTGAGCCCTTGAGGTGGAATTGATGGGTGTAGAATGTTGTTGTAGGTTGGATTTGAAGATCTCTAACCTCAATTTGGACCTAGAACAAGTTTTACTTGCTCAAGGTAATTTCCACCCATTTACCTCATTGATTTTTAGTGGTTTTCGAATTTGCTTGTTCGATACCCCTAACCCCTTGGAAAATTATCTTAGGGTATGAGAAGCTCGGGGGACAACTTCGTTTCGAAGTACTGCGAGGTTTCGACGGATATCCGGTGGGTCTGACCTCACCGAAATGGGTGAACTCCCCCTATGTCTCCTATCTTGTTATAGGATTGATTAGATGCATAATTATAGTAATTATGGCATGATGATAATTGTGATTGCATGAGACTTGCAAGTTGTTTATGAAAAATACATATTTCATATAGTATGGTATTTGCACTATTAGTGTAATGATGCATTAGAAAATGCTAAGTATGTTATGCATGCTAGAGATGAGCATCATATGAGACACCACTTGAGTGGTGGACTAGTGAACTCTCTTGGACTAGTGAACTCTCTTAGCATACCAAAGTATGCTTGTATAGAGAAAAGAGAAAATATGACAAATGCAAAACAAGTTTGTTGCACCTCATCTAGGTGAGCAACTATGACGGGCATTGTTGACATTGGGCTCGACCTTTTGGTCGTGAAACGATTCCATGTTTAAGACATGAGGAATGGGTTCTCCTTGTATTTGATAATGGCAATTGGTTAAACATGTGTATTTAGTTAAATGAATACTTGCTTGGTGATTTATACTCCATAAAGTGGAAGTTCATGTAGTGTGACATATGTAAATCATGAATGATGATTTAGTTAGCATTGTAGAATGCAAGATATATAGCATTAAGATAATGCATAAATTATGGCATTGTAGAATGCATCGAAAATAGCATTAGTATAATGCATTGATCATGGCTTTGGTTATAGCATATGATAGTAACCCGTTGGGGTCATGAATGAGAGTTAGGTCCATTCCTATTGGTAGAGTGAAATGTAACCATTTGCATGTTAGAGACATGTTACATATTGGTAGAATTATACCCACAAGTGATTTGAGAACAAGTGTGACTTATGTGTCATAATTCCGACCCTCGAGTCGATGTAGTGATTCCATGTTTTAGACATGATGATTGAGATGTATTTGGCCTAGGATATGATGCTTATGATCAGCGCTTGTTTGCCCTTGTGCTCATTCGCACATGCTTGTGAGGGTCGCTCCCTACAAGCCGGCACTCCGGAGTTAGCCTTGCGACGTTTGATCGCCCGTGCGGGATTGGGCGCCGAAGTGGATCGCCGTTGGGTGAGTGTCTCATTCTAGCGAGAGAATGCTGACTACCACGGGACCATTAAGCATGGCACAAGCCGGGATGTTACCTTGCGTAAGTCCCCTCGTGGATTGGGTAAAAGCTAAGTAAATTGGACATAGTACATTGGTTGTTTGATGCATATACATGTAGTGTATGGACTTAGTAGTGAGTCGCATATCGTGGCATTACTTAGCTTGACACTATTGGAATGCATTCATTTATAGTTGGACATAGTAGTGAGTCACTACATACATTGGCATCCATAGTAGCATTAGGCCTATACTCATATTGGTTAGTATAGTGGCATGAATATACGATGATATTATGAAAAGAGATTCTTTCAACCATAATCATGGCATTAATTTGACACGCATGTAAAATGATGTGATTAATTGTTGAGCTAATGACAGTATGAATATATCCATGTTCATGTAGATGATTTACTTCATTAGAGGCAAGATAGTTGTAGAACTATCTGTTTAGCATTTTATGTTTTATGCTTTATGTTTCAGTATACTATCTTGCCTCAGTTGACCTAGCGGTGTAATTCGCCACTCTCGGCGGCTTACCCACTGGGAACTATTGATTAATAGTTCTCACCCCCATTGTTGTTGGGTTTTTCAGAGCCTTCCGCAGCAGGAGAGGCTTGGGATCGTGGCGAGGGGTTAGCAGCTAGCTAGAGCCTCTACGGTGTGGTGGTTGTAGGCATACCATGGGTTTCCTTTCATTGTATTTTGAATGAAAGATGTATAGTTTTGTTGGTTGATTGATCTACTAGTTGATAAGATGTATAATTCTATTGTATATCTTGAGATTTTAGTTGTAGAACTATGTTCTCGCTCTGATCACCCTGTTTAGGATGTATTCTTTATCCTACTTGATTGTTGTTATTTTAGACGCCTTGTGTACATTGTGTTTGCTTTGAGGTACACGGCGGGTCTGTGCACGTGCCTGGTAGGCTCCCACGAGGGCCCGGGGCGTGACATATATTACCACTTTTTGTGAGATTTTTATTTTCAACCGTTGATTTTAAATCCTTTCGATCGCTAGGTAAATGATATCGAAAAATTACAAAAATTTATTGTTTAAATACTTCAAATACGCTAGATCAAGTCTAACGAAGCCGATCGTCGATTCGAAAATTCTATCATCGGAAACGGCTTAGGAGCTCCTAAGAGAACAGTAGCCCTGCTATATATATATATATGTATATATATATATATGTGTATATATATATGTGTATATATATATATGTGTATATATATATATGTGTATATATATATATGTGTATATATATATATATATATATCAATAAACCTATATTAATCCCCGTAATCTCCAGTCCACGTGGCATGATTTGCTTAATTTGTGTTAGGGGGGCCCATCTGTCATATATACATTCTTTTTTAATAATTATTGTGTGGGACCCATCTACTGATTTTGGGTTAACATTTAAAAAATTTCGTGAACCATATATATACACTATGTATATACCTTTAAGCATGTTGGACCTACATGTCAGACCTTAATACTAATCTTTTGTGGACCAGGTCCTTATCTTCCTTCTCAACCGGTCCTTCGTGAACCAGATCCCTGTCACGCCCCGGGCTAGTTTTAGATGCGGAAAGCGTACCATTTTTTTCTTTTGAAATACCTAGCCCGAGCAACGTACAAACCCGCCACAAATACAGGTCCCTCTGTCCACACGGACAGAGTCTCCTCTGTATTTGCACGGCGTGCCATCATACATAACAGGATCCCAAACATCATCCATTCATCCACACAAACAACATTCACCACATACAGCTAACCGTCCTTAACACCTGCATGAATCTAAACAAATCCTTAGGCGAAGGATGATGCAATGCACATTACACCAAATCATTCTAGAAAAGTGTTTCTCACCCAGAAGCTTTATTTTGAAACCCTAAGTTCAATCATTCAAATATCTTTTCGAAACCTGTCCCCCACACGAGGACTCTCTTTTGATAAACCAAAACCAAACGATCAGAAATTCTTTTGAAAGCTGTTTCCCACACGAAAACCTTATTTTGAAATCCGACTACCACGAGGGGTAGAAACCCACGATAAAACGATATCACAAGATCACAATAAAACATAGATATTCAACAATCAACGTAACTGAACCATACTATAAACACAAATCTATTATAAGAGAGGGTCAGGGTAAACCAAATCTGACGAGGTACTAGTCGGGACCTCTAATGCACGCTAGCTACTCGCGTCTCACCACGTCCCGACTCACACCACCCAGCTCACCTGAAAACAACAATGATGGCGGGGGGTGAGAACATGATAAATCACGTCTCCCCTCCCAGTGGGTACCGCAAGCCGACGAAGGCGAGGTGTACACACCGGCGCGAGGGTCAACAAAAAGATGGATAAACAAGAACAGTAGCACAGGTTAGCACAAATAACCAGATATGAAAAGACTAAGCTACTGCCGATAAGAAACGCATGCATCAAATGTAAGTAACCACAAATAATACCCAATCACCACCAGGCCACATGGAACGCACCGCAGACCATGGCACTGGCACCACACGCTCAACTGTCCACACATAACCTCCGCAGATGCACGTGCCAAGAGGCTCACGGGTCGGAAGCGCGCGACCCTTTTCCGGAAAAGAACACCCAAGCGGTGGCCAAACCGCTGGTGTACGTGAAGTGCTAGAAGAGCAGTGACGATCGACGCTATATGCTCAAACCACAGGACGGCAACCAGCCAAGAATAGCAACTGATAAACGAGTAAACGAGGGTCGCCGAAACAACAGGCGATCCCCACCGACCAACCAGGTCATCAACAAAACATGCAATCACAACTACTCTACTAATGGCAAGCTCACAAAAGTAGAGACAAAAGAAGTATAGAGAACTAAAAATAAACCATGCAAGAGAAAGGGGTAGAATGGTATCACCGTAGTCCACTGAACCGACTCCGGATCGAAGTACCCACCTGAAGGTACGGAGGAGCCTAACACCGACGGCTCACAGAAAAGTCGAATGGACCTACAAAGCACTAACAGGGTCAAGACCCACCGAGTCGACACTAACATGCAAGATCTCACAACCCGAAACCGTCGGATCGTCCGGAAAACCCGCCGGCACGATCCCAAACCCAAACTAAGCCCCAAAGAAGTACCAACAACCAAACGAAGTCCTCCGCTGTCCCCAAACACACCAAACAAGGTGACCGGACAGCGAGCGCAAGCTCGGGGTGCCACGAACACAATCGCACCCAAAAACAGCTCTCCGGGTTCCCGAAAAGTGCCGGTTTGGCACCGGAACCCTCCGTCGCTCCTTCGCTGTCCTGGAAACTTCGGGACAACGAAGGTGAACAGCCAATAAGGCTTTGCGACAAAGCTAGGTCACTCACGAAATCTACAAGTGAGTCGCACGACCGAAACGCACGTTCCACCAACTATTTCGTCGGAAAAACGCTCTTCAAACCAAATCGGACATCCGCGAGGGCATCACGGACCTGGACGACCAGTCCACGGGGTCACAAGAGTCACGCCCTTGCTGTCCGCAGTGTCACTACGCTGCCACAAGTACCAACAAGCCCAAACAAGCAACATAAATACAAATAAAAGCAATAAATGGGCCGTTTGAGCACTCCGCTCATCCGCACAACCCTCCGCGAACACCAGCATACAGGGAATGATGCAGCGGAGGCCGTGCTCACAGCCCCACAGCGACAGAGACAGTCGCGGGCTCAAACAGCTCAAGAAAACCATACATACAAACGACTAAAGGGCTCGACACAATCGAACCGACGAACCGGGACCTCGCTGCCGTCATCTGAGGTGAGCACGGTGATCAGCACATAATTGCGATCATCATGCTCACCTTCCCGAAGATCGGGAGACAGCCAGGAGTTCGGTTCCCAAGGTCGACTCCAAAACAGCCTAAAACGCACCCTGGCCGGAACAGAAGGCTCCGGCCGGCGGACGGCGGCACGGCGGCGTCCGTGGCGACCAGGGTCGGATGCGAGGAACCCAAGGAAGACGATGCTCACCTTCGGCAGCGACGGGATGCGGCGACGGCGGCGTTCGGAGGAGCCCTAGCTCCAGGAAGGCTCGGCCACGACAGATGCACGGCCGGAAGACAACGGATGGCGGCGGCAGCGTCAGGGACGGCGAGCACCGGCAAGCTGGCGTCGTCCGACTTCGGTTAGGGGGCGGCCGCGACAGTAACGGGCGACGCCGGCGGCGGCGCGACGCTCTCGGCCGAAAAGGCCCCAGCGCGACCTCAGCGGCCGCGGCGGCGCTCCGGCGGCACGGGGACGACCGGGGAGGAAGGCGATGGCGGCGGCGGGTCTCCAGCGGCCGGCGCACGGCAGTAGCGACGACGGGAGGCGGCGGCGGCTCGGGTCCAGAAGGTGCTGCCCGCACCAGCAACAGTAGCAGCAGCAGCCAGAGCACGGCAGCGCGGCGGCGATGGCCGGGGAGGACTCCGGTCGTCGGGGCACGGCCGCAGAGGGAGGTCCGAGGGCACGGGGGCCCAAGCGTGGTTCCCGGCCAAGAAAGGAAGAAGAGGAGAAAAAAAAGAAGAAGAAAGAGAGAGGGAGACTCCTCCGGCAGCCAGGGGCGGCTGGCGGCGGCGGCGGCGCACAGGGGAGGTGCTGGAGGAGGTGGGGGGGTTGGAGCTGCTGGGCTAGGGCACGAAGAGAAAGGCTAGGGTTAGGGTTTCCTCAACACACACATGCAACCATATATATATAGTACATATATATGTACATAAATGCAGAAAGGTCCCCTAACTCATGGAATTCCAACCCAGGTCCCTCACAGCGCGTGTAAAACGCGTCGACACCCCTCCACGTCCGATCCCACGCAATTCGGCACATAAAATATGGGCCCTTTTGCGAAAAGATCCAAAATCCGATATTCGTCCCCTCGGCAATGATCTTGCGATATCTCGCGATCCGATAGTCGAATCCACGAACGGATTGCGCCATCGCGATCAGCACAGCCGGAACATCGAACTCACGATTTTGGTTCACTAGAAACGATCGCCGATTCGCGACGAAACCCCTCCCCTACGCTCTCCAACACACAACGCAAACATAAGACCCCAATCACTTGATAAAACTCATTTTTCTCGAAAACCGTGTGTCAAACTTAAAAACCAATAGCACCATTGGTTCCAGAATAGTCGAGACATAGAAAACGAGCTATTGAAGCGCCAGAATCGAAATTCGATTCGCGTCCGAAGCCCTTCTCTTCTCTCGGTCCATTCCGGAAACGCCGGTTACTATTCATTTTAAGTCATATTTAAAGATCGCGTAAAAACTTTATTTTAAATCATTTTTCACTGAAATCTGACCAGCAAGTTAAAAATCCAAATACACAGGATAACACTGAAAAGGAAGTCAAACAATCATAAAAGAAAATTTCGGTCTTCACAATCCCTATTTCGAAAAAAACGGATGCTCTTCTCAACCGGTTCGCCCGTTCGTTCTTCCTCTGTCGCCGCTTTGAAGGTCGTCGTCCTATTCTATGGATGGAAACTAGGGCTAGATTCAACATCGACTTTCGTACCCTTCGCACCGTCTCCGTTTGCGTTGCTTCACACGGACGTTGTTCTTAAGCGGCTCGCCGGTTCCTTCTTCCTTTGCCGTCGCTTCGAAAGACGTTGTTCATTTTCTATGGATGGAAAATAGGCTAGATTCGGCATCGATTTTGCTACCCTTCTTCGCCGTCTCCACTGCCGCCGCTTCGATCCGATCGAATGATCTATTCTTGAGTGAAAAATGGTCTCGATTCATTGTTGCTGCGCCTTCCAATGCCATGTTGATCAATTTGCCAGTTCATTCCCTCTTTTGTTGGCGCTTCGGAAACCATCGTTGCTCTTCTATGGACGAGAAGTTGGGCACATGCGACATCGATCCTGGATCCCTTTGCATGTTCCAATTACTGCCGAAGTTCCTCTTGCATACTCTCGGTGCCTATATAATGGTGATGCGCTTACTTTGCTTCCCATCATACGGCATCTAGGCCTGTAAAAAGTAATCCTCTTCTCTGAGCCAAAAAATTAAGGAAGATTATAGATTATAGATTTGTAAAATTGGTTTTCGTTTTTTTTTTGAACTCCAGATTATTTAGTATTTATTCTACAATTCTTAAGTTAGTTTTCTTCTGTAAAAAGTAATTCTACATCCTCTTCTCAGAGCCAAAAAATTAAGGAACATTATAGATTTGTAAAATTGATTGGTTTTCATTTTTTTTTTTTTTGAACTCCAGATTATTTAGTATCTATTGTACAGTTCTTAAGTTAGTTTTGTTCTGTAAAAAGTAATCCTACATCCTCTTCTCAGAGCCAAAAAATTAAGAAAGATTATAGATTTGTAAAATTGGTTTTCATTTTTTTTTTGAACTCCAGATTATTTAGCTTTTATTGTACAATTCTTAAGTTAGTTTTGTTCTCTTTGTTTCAGGTTGCTGAAGATAAATTAATTTAAGATGTTCGGCTGAAATTGCTCGGATCTGAATCTGTAAGTTTTCATTTCATAAATCTTCTAGATTCTGGATAGATAGGCTTATTGTAAATATTTTTTACTGTATGCAGTACTAAGAAATCCACCTGTAAACAAATATACTAGCAACTACAAGCAACTACAAGAGATATAGAGCTGAAATAAAAACATACTAAAAGAACAAAAGCCACCTGTACATATAGAATCCAAAATACAACAGTCCCTCCTGAACCAAAAATAGGTACAAGTCCACACTATATGTACATGGCACAACTCAAAAAGAAACTATCTTCAGTAGGGTCCTCCTCTAGGACGACAGGGGATGGTAGGGATCTAGCTCGCGACTCCCTTACCTCGATCCGCAGGAACAAGAGCAACAGCCGCAACAGTCGAAGGCTCTGCAAGAAAAAGGTGGCAACAATGGGTGTGAGAACTACTATCAAAAGAAGTAGTCCTCAGTGGGTACCGCTACCGACCTCAACGGTCCACCCACTAAGTCTACGAGACTAACAGTATAGCTGGTAGGTAAAGAAATAATAAAGTAAGCTAGAATAAAATTCTACAGCTATAATGCCACAACCCTACCACTATCCAAGTCATACTCTCAAAGTATATGCATCTCTAATGAGAATAGTCACTCCTGACCCGATCAAATGGAACTTCCCAAATAGGCTCGTCCAGCCAAATGCCTAGCCACACCGCACACTACCAAAAGGTAGCCGGTCCAAGGATCATATTCAACTAATCTGCAGCGACATCAACGCATGAGAGGCCTCACTCCGGAGCAGCACTCGGGGAAGCTACCCAACCGAGTTAATAAGCGTATATCTGTCGAGCACGATCAGGCTCCGGCAGGCTATAATCAAATAAAAATGGGTCAAATGGGTCAAAGACTCCAAGCTCACGTGCCCTCGGCACAAACTGATACTAAAATAAGAATCTGGGTCCACCGTCAACCCCGACGGCACCCGACAATACAAAACAGCCTAACCCTGCTGTATACACAAGCTCTGCATCTCAGCACGAGCGTAAACTCGTCCTACAATAATCTAAGTATCCACCTCGCACTAACAGCGGTGATACAAGAACAGAAACGGCTCCTAGAGCTAAATCTGGTAACAGTTTCGAAAAGTGACGGTTGTAGGTTCATGAGTTTTCTCCTAAGTCAAATCCCAGTTCAACATGTAAAATTTATCTAAAATCATTAAATCATGCTACAAATTCAGATTTCATATGAAAACATGCAAATCTATGAATTCGAGTTACTAACATGATAATACTATGTAAATAAACACATGCTGAAATTCTCTACAACTTAGGAGGGATTCCGAAGTATTCGGCCACATCAACCCACCTAGCACACTATTCCAACCACGGATCGAGCTGAAACTCCACAGGCACCTTCCTCTAGCTCCAATTAAAAGAGAAGGGACGACGAAATCCAAAATCCCTGCCGGATTTAACAAAATCAAGTGTCGTATAAAATTTCTAACGAAAGTCAATAATACATATGAATTCGACTTCGAAATCAAATTTACTTAATCCGGAGCCAAAGTACCTTACAATTCAGCTTGGAGCAGCTTTGAATCAGTTACAATTTAGGCATGAATTAGCTAAAATCCCCTAAAAACCATTCACAAGAAAGTTGGAGTCACAACTCGCAAGAATGGAGCTTCAATATTGAAAATCAGCATTGCGACCAAAATTACCTCGATTGAAGTTCAATTCCACCATAATTCAGCTAAATAACTTGCTCCCCTAGCTTGCCACAATCAAGGAGCCCAAGAGTAGGTTCCAATTTATCATCTTGAAGCATCAAATATATCAATTTCACCTTCAAGTTCAACGGCCACTGCTGGGATGCACTGCTGCAGCTGCTGGACTGCACCTTGGTGCTGTAAATTTTTGGCTCCACAAGGAAATCTAGGGCAAGAAAAAGCTAGGGGGCGATCCACAAGTGATCTTTGACTTCTATACTACAAGAAAAATCCATAGTTCACCACGAAAATTGTGAGAATTCGAATTTTTGGAAAATTTGGATTCTGTGTTCCTCACCCCCGTTACTGTGTTTTTGATCTGTATACGTATATATATACAAATATATATATATATATATATATATATATATATATATATATATATATATATATATATATATATATATATATATATATATATACAGATATATATATATATATATATGTATATAAGTTGTTTATAGGTGTTTTATTGCTTTTGGAGTTTTGTCGCGGAGAGAGAACGGCTTAACGGCGCAATCCGGAGTCCAAATCCGACGATCCAAAATGATAGGTTCGATATCTCGGCAGTGCTGAACGCGATGGTGCAAACCATTTCGACATGCGACGTACGGTTTAAGAGATCTCCCATCTTCTTCGCCGAGAGGTCGAATGTCACTTTTTGCAGTTTCGCGATTTAGACCCTGTTCTCGCACCGTTTCGCGTGAGGTTACTTGTGGAGGGGTGTTTTGGCATTTTATGCCTGCTGTGAGGGACTGAGGTGTATTTTGTGGTGTTTGGAGGGCTTATGTGCAATTGTGTTGGGCGTTTATGTGAGGTGTGTGTGTGTGAGAGAGAGAGAGTTGTTGATCTCTCTTTCTCTCTTCCTCAGCCACCCCAGCCCGAGCCCCCTCTTCCCCAACCTCTCGGAGACCTCCCCGAGCAGCTCCGGCCGCCGCCGACCGCCCCTGGCCGGCGCTGTTCCCGGCCGAGCTCTCTCTCTCCCTTTTCTTCTCTTTCTTCTTCTTCTTCTTCTCCTCCTCCTTCCCTGCGGTGTGCACCCAGGGGGAACCCATGCATGGGCTTCCCCTGAGGTGGCACGACCGCCGGTGTGGCGCACCGCCGCCGGGAGCCGCCGCCGTGGGCCGCCGGAGCTGCTGCAGCCACTGCTGGAGGAGCTGCTGGCCGAGGTCTGTGGGCTCGGGCCGCCGCCGCCTCCCGACCTCTGGGACAGTGAGCGCCGCCTCCCTCATGTCTTCCGGCGCCGCCCCCTGCCTCCCCGGCCGTCGCCGTGCCGCCGGAGCCGCCGCGGGCTCGGGTTTGGCAGCTAGGGCTGTTGCGGCCATGCTTGCTCCGCCGCCGCCACCCGCCGTCTTTTTTGTCGCGGTCACCGGCAGGGCGACTTCCGGCGACCTCCTCTTGCCGGTGCTTGCGTCGCCGCCGGCCGCCGTCGCCGTCCGTTGCCGCGCCGCCGTGCCCAAGCCTCGGGTGGCCAACCCGAGAGCAGGACTTCTTCCCGCGCCGCCGCCGCATCTTCCCGTCGCCGTCTGAGGTGAGCCCCCTCTTCCTTGCCTCCCCCGCATCCGACCCTGGCCGCTGCTGGCCGTGCATGTCGGCCAGCAGCCGGCCAGAGCTTGCTGCTCCGGCCAGGGTGCATTTTGGCTTTTGTTTTGGCCGCATGCTTGGTTTGGGCTTCCTATTGCCTTCCGAAGCTCGGGAAGGTGAGCACGATGATCGCGGCGATGCGCTGATCACCATGCTCACCTTACTTTGCTGTTTTGGCAAGCCGTTTCACTGTTTGGCCTTTGTCGGCTTTGTTTTTTTGTATGTTCCGCTGTTTTTATGCTTTTCCCGGCTTGCGACTAGTCCTGTCGCAGTGGGGCTGTGAGCACGGTCTCCGTGACATCATTACCTATCCGCTGGTGCTTGCGGAAGGTCGTGCGGATGTACGGTTTGCTCTAGCGGCCTATTTTATTGCTTCTATGCTTGTAAATTGTGCTTGTTTTGGGACTTTGGCTTATGTGGCAGCGTTGCGACGCTGTGGGCAGCAAGGGTATGTTCCCTGAGACCCTGTGGACTGGTTGTCCAACCCCTTCGCCCTTCGCGGAGTTTCGGATTCGTTTCCGACGCGTTTTTCGATGAAATAATCGGCGAAACGCGCGTTTCTTGTCGTGCGACTCACTCGCTGATTTTTCGAGCGACTTGGCTTCGTCGTTTAGCCTCGTTGGCTGTTCCTCATCGCTGTCCCGAAGTTCCGAGGACAGCGGATGAGTGACGAGGGGTTCCGGTGCCAATTCGGCATTTTTCGGGAACCCGGAAAGCCTTTTCGGGTGCGTTTGTTGTCGTGGCACCCCGTGCTTGTGCTCGCTGTCCCACCACTTGGTTTTGTGTGTTCGGGGACAGCGAGGGGCTTGGTTTGGTTGTTGGTACCCCTGTGGGGCTTAGTGTGGTTTCGGGATCGTCTCGGTGGGTTTTCGGGCGATCCGTCGATTTCGGGATGTGAGAGCTTTGTGTTTAGCGTCGACTTGGTGGACCTTGACCCTGTGAGTCTTTCGTAGGTCCTGTCGCGGTTCCCGAGAGCCGTCGGTGTTAGACTTGATCTTTCGACAGGTGGGTACTTCGATCCGGAGTCGGTTCAGTGGACTACGGTGATACCTTTCTATCCCTTCTTTTGCATTTCTGTTATTAGTTCACTTGACTCCCGTTGACTCTACTTATATGCGTGCTTGGATAGTAGAGTAGTTGTGGTTTGCATGATTCTTGAGACGACCCAGTTTGTCGTAGTGATCGCCGTTGTTCCGAGCGATCCTCGTTGTGGTTTATCAGTTGCTTCACGGCTCGTTGCCGTTCTGTGGATTGAGCATTTGCATCGATCGTCACAGCTCTTCTCGCACTTCACGTACACCGCGGTCTGATCCACCGTTTGGGGGTGTTCTTTTCCGGAAAAGGGTCGTGGATTTCGACCGACCCGTGAGCCCCGATGCATTGCGTCGGGAAGGATGGTGCCGTTTGATTGAGCAGTGTGACAGTGCCAGGGATCCATCCCAGTGGCTATGGATTGGGTTTACTTTGTGGTTATCTCCTTTGATGCATATACCAGTTGCTTACAGTAGCATAGTTGTTTCAGTTGTATGTCAGCCTCATACTTACTTGTGCTACTGTATACCATATCTAGCTTCCGTTGACCCTCGTGCCGGTGTGTACACCTCGCCTTCGTCGGCTTGCGGTACCCACTGGGAGGGGAGACATGTTTACATGTTCTCACCCCCCCACCCTCGTTGTTGTTTTCAAGTGAGCAGGGTGGTGAGTGTCGGGACGCTGCGAGGCACGCCTAGATAGTAGCTCTAGAGGTTCCGACTTGTGAGGCTACTCTCCAGATTTGGTTATCACCCTACCCGTATCTGTTAGATGTGATTGTGGTTCAGTTACCTTTTGGATGTTATCTAGCATGCTTATGTGTTGTGGATTTATTTAGTATTCTTATGTGATCGTCTTGCATGCTTAGATCTGGTGATTTTGGTGTAGTTTCCATGTGAGGATGTCGATACTTTTATTCTATCATTGTGGCTTTTATCGAACGTCTTGGTTTTCTACCCCTCGTGGTAGCGCTTTCAAATAAAGATTTTCATGTGGGAAACGGTTTTCAAATGAATTTCTGATCGTTCGGCTTTTGTGATTTAAAAAGAGAGTTCTCGTGTGGAGAACAGCTTTTAAATGATCATTCAATGTTTGAGATTAGAATTTTAAAGAAAGCTTCTGGGTAAGAAGCAGTTTTCTAGAATGATTGTTGTTTGTGCATTGCATCATCCTTCGCCTAAGGATTTGATTAGATTCATATAGGTTTAAGGACTGTTAGCTGTATGAATCTCTCGTTGAGTTGTTGTGCTGTTGTGATGAATGAATGAATGGTGGTTGTGATCCTGTTGTAAGTTGTGGACGCCGTGCAAATATAGGGGAGGCTCTGTCCGTGTGTACAGTGGACCCTGTATTTGTGGCGGGTCTGTACGTGGCGCGGGCTAGGCTTTAAAAAAAAAAATTAAAAAAATTGGCACGTTTTTCCGCATTTAGAACTAGCCCGGGGCGTGACAAAAATCCATTACAATTAAGAAATAGAGATCAAGAATTCAACTTCGACGTAAAAACTGTTTTTCGGTTTTCGACCTCAATGAAAACTGAAATTCTCACTCATCTTACCTCCAAATTGATCCAAACAAGATTCTACCCAGTAGAGGATGAAGTTAAGATCACTTATAACCTTTTCAAATCTGAGCTCCTATAAGAAATTCAAACGAATTTTATCAAAATCTGAAATCGACCCAGTTCAGTACAGAAAATCAGCACGCACACTATCTATGCTCAACTTTAAAATTAGAGCTATTTACCTGAAATTTCTGCTCAAGAAAGGCATGGACAGCATCCTAACTTCCCCAACTTTAGTCATGAATCATCAATTTCGAAATTGATTTCTTCCCAGCCTCGAATTTACTGCTAACAAGCCAAAGAAGCCAGCTGAATTCCAAGAACACTACCAACAACTAACCAAAACTGAAATTTCAGCTTATGCTTGCAAAATTACTCACATGCAAATGCTCTAACCTGCAATTCCAGTTGGTTTTAAGTACAAGGTGAGCTCCCACACTCTTCCTTACTTCCCTACAACACTAATTTCGAAGCTTGAGCACTTCCCCTAGTTGCACTGGAGCTGAAATCTGAAGGCTGCTGATGTAGGCTGCTGCTTCCTTCATCAGTGTGCTGCAGTCCACACTGCAGGTGCTGTTGCTAGGCTGCGTAGGGAGAGGGGACAGTGGGGAATTGGAGAGAAAAAGAAAAAGAGCATTGATGCAGGGAGGATGGAGATAATGGATGGAATAAAAGGAGTCTTTTCAGCCAACAACTACAGTCCAAACTCCCCAATTAGGGGTAGTTGAGACTTAGGTGTAGTGTACCTTAGGCACACTTAAAAAAAATCACACCAGCTAAAAGTCATTGGCATAAGGATTAAAATTTGATGCCAATTCGCATCCAATTCCGACTCTGTCACGCCCCGTCGGGCCTTTAACACCAGCTAGATGGAAAGGATAACCGCACGGGCGCATGCCCCAGACCCGCCGAACGGATAGAGCCTCTTCTACCCGCCCAAGGCGTCACAACACAAGCTTATCCACGAGGTTCCAACTAGGAACGGAGTACAAGAGTTGCACAAGGAAAGCATCAACATAAAGAAGTTCTACTTCTATTACATCACATTACACATTTATACATGCCCAAAATTTTCTTTTCTTTCATTTCCATTCCATACATCATGTTCCAAAACTATGGAATATACAAGTTGCATACAATCAATGCAAACCCCTATACTATCCAAGTCCAAGACTAGGGGTACAACTCTATGTATCACCAAAATGAAAGGGCCGCTATCTAGAGAGCTAAACCCTTGCCTCGCTCCGCCGCCTCACTAGCGGAAGGACCTGAAAAACGTGGGGTGAGAACTATAAACATAGTTCCCAGTGGGTAAGGCCACCCAAGAGAGAAACTCGACCCACCAGGTCCAAAAAAACACCATATGCATAAGTTAGATCACAAATAACTATGCAAGAAATATTTACATGCTTGTAAATAAACATAAAGGATGCAACCAAATAAAATGTAAATTATCATTCTCTCCTAGGTTCATCCTATATTTCACATTGACCAAGTTCAACTACTTGTTATTTACTTATGGTTTCGGAATCGCCGTCTCACCATAATGGTTCCAACATTCAAGGAGTGAACTCGTCACCTCCTATTTCGAGTAGTGAACTCGTCGCATACTCGGGATAGCAAAATCGTCGCATACCCCATCTCAACACGGCCATCACATGGCATGGGTAGCGAACTCGTCGCATACCCGGGATAGCAACCTCGTCGCACATCCCATTTCAACACCGCCATCACATGGCATGGGTAGCGAACTCGTCGCATACCCGGGATAGCAGCCTCGTCGCACATCCCATTTCAACACCGCCAACTCATGACATGGTAGCGAAATCGTCGCATACCCGGGATAGCAAAGTCGTCGCACATCCCGTTTCAACACCGCCAACTCATGGCATGGTAGCGAAATCATCGCATACCCGGGATAGCAAAATCGTCGCACATCCCGTTGTTCACATTTTACACTTGCCAACCTAAGTCTCGTGACCTTAGGTTCAAGTCACTAAGTCTCACCTATGTTCAATAACACTAGGTTTACTTTCTCATTCTCAACCTAGGTTCCATGACTCTAGGTTCCAATCTCATGTCCAACCTATGTTCAATGACACTAGGTTCCATTCTCACATGTTCCAACCTATGTTCAATAAAACTAGGATCTATTCTCACCTGTTCCAACCTATGTTCAATAACACTAGGTTCAATCATACATGCAACCATGCAACAAGTATAGATAATTGAATTATACTTGAATTCTATATCATGCAATAGGAGCTCATTGCTCTACCTATCATGATTTTACCTTTGCCAACATGCAAGTTCTAGGGTTCACAACACATACCATTTTATCTTTAAATGGATATTTACACTAGACATGGAAGTGACCTAATCACTTCGGTAAACACAAACCCACCTCAAGAGCTTCCAAATTCTTGTATTCTTCAAGCTCCTAAGTCTCCAAGCCTTGAGTTCTTGTTTCAACCCAAGCTTCTACAAGAAAACGGTTCGTTACTCGTTACGAACTCTTAATTCAACTCAATACACGAAATCAAGTGTTCTAACATGATTTCCAATGCCTCAATTGTAATTCCCGAAGGTCCAAATATTTTTAGAACCTCCCAAGGCAAAAACTCTCATTTAACCTAGGTTTCACATGCATGCATGTAGAACCTCAAAATTTCTTGACCAATCTCCATATTTTGTGTTTTAGATTGCCTAGGGTTCCCAAAAACCTCATTTCAAAGGATTAAATCTAAGGTTTAAACCCAAAACGTGAGGAACTAACCTTAACCACGAGTTCCCCAAGCTTCTCTTTGCACCAAGAAGCTTCTTTTCTCCTTTGGAAGCCTTTTCCAAGCTCCAATCCACCACTTCTCCAAGCTTTGGAGAGTTCTCTAGAGAGAGAAAGTGAGAGAAATGGAGAGGAGAAGTAGAGGAGGAAGACAATGAGAAGGGGAGAAGGTCTCAGCCCTTCATACACCCCCAACACATGTGAAAAGACTGTTTTGCCCCTCTCCACAATTAACACCCTCAACCAGCCAAAACTGGAATTTCGTAACACTGTATACCGGTATGTGCATGTGCATACCGGTATACGGGTGTTAGTTCCGGTATACCCCGGAGGATTCCGCAGAACCCGAGAGCTGGGTTTTCGGTTTCGACCATCGCATTCCGGTATACCTCATCACATACCGGTACTAATCACTTCAGTACCGGTATGGAGGTCCACATACCGGAATCCACTGCAGACTTCACAAGTTCAGCAGTTTTAACTTTTCAAAGTCCATTTTCGCGCCTCGTTTGCGCCGAAAATACTTCACACCAGTCCCAAACTTGGCCGAAGCCTCACATATAGCCTCTCATGCTATTTTTTCACCGGAACTCCATAATTTGTAGAAGTTCGGTACGATGCACTGAAATTCAGTGTATTACATTCCTCCCCCCTTAAAGAGAGTTTCGGCCGCGAAACTGAATCATACATCAGCTGGACTCAGCGAAGAGGTAAGGAAACCGCCCCCTCATTGAGCTTTCTAATTCCCAAGTAGCTTCGCGCTCACCGTGATTCATCCACTGTACCTTTACATAAGGAATTTCACGATTTCTCAAATTCTTCACCTCGCGATCCATGATACACAAGGGAAATTCCTCATAAGTCATATCCTCATGAAGCTCTATAGGCACATACTCGAGGACGTGCGCCGGATCATACATGTACTTGCGGAGCGTCGATACATGGAACACATTGTGTATCCCCGCAAGTTTCGGCGGCAAAGCTAGCCGATATGCCACGGATCCCACACGCTCCAAAACCTCATAAGGTCCAATGTAACGGGGACTCAACTTACCCCGAACACCAAATCGTTTTACCCCTCTCATGGGTGACACTTTCAAGAAGACGCGGTCTCCTACCGCGAATTTCAAATCTTGTCGACGTCGATCCGCATAACTCATTTGTCTAGATTGCGCCGTCGATAAGCGTTCGCGTGCCAAGCGGACCTTTTCCTCCGCTTCACGCAACACATCCGGTCCTAAGACCCTTCTCTCGCCGACTTCGCTCCAATGAATAGAAAAGCGGCATTTTCTTCCATACAAGGCCTCAAACGGTGCCATATCGATGCTAGATTGGTAGCTATTATTGTAAGCAAATTCAGCCATCGGCAAATGAGTAGGCCATGCACCCTTGAAGTCCAACACACACGCTCGCAGCATATCCTCCAAAATTTGAATTGTCCTTTCCGATTGACCGTCAGTTTGAGGATGAAATGCTGAACTGAAATCGAGCCGTGTACCCAAAGCTTCTTGCAAGCTTTTCCAAAAATGCGATGTGAAACGGGGATCTCGATCTGAAACTATCGAGGTCGGGACCCCGTGCAACCGCATAATCTCGTCCAGGTAGACTTGTGCTAACTTGTCTCCCGACCAAGTGGTGTGGATTGGCAAAAAATGTGCCGACTTTGACAAACGATCCACCACCACCCAAATCGCGTCGTGGCCACCTTGCGATCGAGGTAAACCCACAACGAAGTCCATTGCTATGTTCTCCCACTTCCAAACTGGAATGGGCAACCCTTGCAATTTTCCCGCCGGAAAGCGACGCTCGACCTTCACCTGTTGGCATACTAAGCATTGTGCCACAAAGCGTCCAACATCAAGTTTCATCCCCGGCCACCAATAATGTAATTTAAGATCCTTGTACATTTTGGTGCCGCCCGGGTGAATCGCATAGGGAGAAGTATGAGCTTCTTTCAAGATCTCCCCACGAATGTTCTCAACTTTTGGCACGCACAATCGATTTCGGAATCGAATTGCGCCCTTCGAGTCTACATGAAACTCACCGGCGCGCCCGCTCTCGATAGCACCCCGTATCTTTTGGAGTTCCGGATCACCGGATTGCTTTTCTTTTATTTGCTCCAACAAGGTCGGCCACACATCGAGATTCATGAGTCTAGCGGGGACGCCCGGGGCCACGATCTCCAAGTCAAACCGGCATATTTCCTTGATCAACGGCATTTGTCCCGTCATCTCAATTGCGAAGTTCTCCACGGATTTTCTACTGAGCGCATCGGCCACCACATTGGCTCTACCGGGGTGGTACAAGATGGTTAAGTCGTAATCCTTTATCAACTCCGACCACCTCCGCTGCCTCAAGTTCAACTCCTTCTGAGTGAATAAATACTTTAAGCTTTTATGATCCGTGTAAACCTCACAGTGTTCCCCGTACAAATAGTGTCTCCACAACTTAAGTGCGAAGACCACCGCCGCAAGCTCTAAGTCGTGGGTGGGATAATTTTGCTCATAGCTCTTTAGCTGTCGAGAGGCATATGCTATTACTTGTTCTCTTTGCATAAGCACACACCCAAGACCACGCCGTGATGCATCACTATACACCACAAAGCCCTCCCTCGCAATCGACAGGGCGAGAACCGGAGCTGAAGTCAACCTTTCCTTTAGCTCCTTAAAGCTTTGGTCGCATTCCTCGCTCCAAACATATTTGGCTCCCTTGCGGGTAAGACGCGTTAGTGGACCGGAGATTTTTAAAAATCCCTCCATGAACCGCCGATAGTACCCTGCAAGACCCAAAAATCTTCGCACTTCCGTGACATTGGTCGGACGAGGCCAATCCTTGATTGCCTCAACTTTCATAGAGTCTACCAATACTCCTTCCGCGGAGATCACATGACCCAAGAAAGCGACCTCACGAATCCAAAATTCGCACTTCTTCAACTTGGCGAACAATTTGTTCTCTCGAAGAACTTGAAGCGCAATCTTTAGGTGCTCTTTATGTTCCTCTTTACTCCGAGAGTAGACAAGAATATCATCTATGAACACAACCACAAATTGATCCAATAGTGGTTTGAACACACGGTTCATTAAATCCATGAACGCCGCCGGGGCATTGGTAAGCCCGAAAGGCATAACCGTGAATTCATAGTGTCCATACCGCGTCCTAAATGCGGTCTTATGCACATCCTCCGGTTTGATCTTCAATTGGTGATAACCGAATTGCAAATCAATCTTTGAATACACCCGAGACCCTTGCAACTGATCGAACAAGTCATCAATTTGGGGTAACGGGTACTTATTCTTGACGGTCACTTTGTTCAACTCACGGTAATCCACACATAACCGTAGTGAACCGTCCTTTTTCCGCACAAATAGAACAAGGGCTCCCCAAGGTGACACACTTGGCTTTACGAAACCCTTGTCCATCAAATCTTGCAATTGTGCTTTCAATTCCTTCAGTTCCGCGGGTGCCATCATGTACGGGGCCTTAGAAATCGGTGCCGTACCCGGGAGCAAATCGATCACGAATTCTATTTCCCGATCCAGTGGCATTCCGGGCAACTCCGTCGGAAACACATCCGGAAACTCTTGGACTATAGGAATGTCCTCGAGCCCCAACACTTTCTTTCGGTCATCCACTACCGTCGCCAAGTAGGCAATGCAACCACTAGCAATAAGCTTCCTTGCTTGCGACGTGGACACCATTGACGCAAAGAGCGAACTCTTGCACCCACGGTACACAAACTCCTTGTGCCCGGGTTCTTTAAACCTCACTGTCCGGCTCTCACAATCAATAGTAGCGTGATATCTCGAGAGCCAATCCATCCCTAGGATCAAATCATACTCGTTCATTCGATTTAACACCAGCAAGTCAGCTGGCATGATCCAGTTTTCAACCCTCATGGGGCAGTCTACACACGTGTGATGTACGCAAAAGGTGTGTTCAGGTACTTGCACAGTTCTTGCATGTGTGGCATCTACAATTTATATTCCATGTGCAATAGCAAATGATCGAGCAATGAATGAATGCGATGCACCAGTATCAAACAAAGCTCTACATCGAATGCCTTTAATTAACACAATACCTGCCATGACATCATCCTGGGCAGAAGGCTCCTCCACCTGTGAGGCGAATACCCGTCCACTGGGCGCTGGCCGCTGGCTCTCCACTGGTCTCGGCGGCTGAGTACGGCCTGCCGACATCGCCGTGGGTGGGATGCCCGCAAGCTGCCTCGGTGGTGCAAACGCCGATGCCGACGACGGTGCTCGGCCATCATCTATCGGGCAGTTGTACCGCATGTGATCCGGCTGTCCGCACTTGTAGCACCGGCCCTCACGATAATCACATTGCTGAGGGTTGTGGGGGCCGCTACAAATCGGGCACTGGGTTGAGGGTCGGTTCCGCCGGGACCCTCGCGATTGGTTTTGCGACTGCGAGTGCTTCGGGGGCCGCTTAGAGCTAGACTGCCCACCCGAGCCACCCGCCGGTCGCTTCTTTCCCTTTTCTTTTTCTTTTTCTTTCTCCCACGACTCGCGCTCCTCGCGTGCACATGCATTCCCGTGCTCCACCCAAAGAGCACGGTCCAAGACCTCCGCAAAGGTCTGTAGCTTAAGGGCGTGCACCGCCCGAAAGATCTCCGGTCGAAGTCCGCGCATGAAACAGTCGACCTTGTCCAACTCTCCACGGACAACGTGCGGTACGCAATTAATAATGTACGAAAACTCCCTCTCGTACTCGCGCACGGTGCGGTTCCCTTGCTTCAACTTCCGGAACCTTTCTTGAAGTTTCCTTTTCTCGCTATCGGGGAAGTAGGCGGCGAACACCATACCCCAAAATTCCTCCCACGTCGGTGGCGGAAGGCTAGAGAGTCGATCGCGCCGGACTCCCTTCCACCACACCTTCGCCGATCGCTCTAAACAATGAGCGGCGAGGTGCACCTTGTCCCTCTCCAAGGTATACAAATCCTCGAAGAGCGTCTCCAATGCGTCGATCCACGTTTCCACGTCCTATGGATCTACGTTCTCCCCGCTAAAGATAGGCGGGTTGAACTTCTTGAACCTCATGAGAGCTGCAAGTGCGCGCTCTCGCTCCGTATCCTCCATCTCGGAGTCGGGCATAGGAGTACCCGACCCACCGGCTACAATCGGTGATGCCGGTGGCGCCACAGCCGACGCCGGTGTCACCTCCTCGGCCGGTGCCGAAGCAGAGGCCGGAGGTACTCCCAACCTCTCCTCCCTAATCGCAGCCGCTTGCTGCGCCATCTCGTCTTGGAGCTTTTTAATTTGCTCCTCCTGTCGCTGCATGGCTTCGGCCTGTCGCCGAACCACGCCCATCAACTCGGTCAACTCATTATGAAAACCCGAGTTCTCACCCTCCCCGAGTTGTTCGGGAGCCGCGCTCGATTCTCCGAGCCCAGCCCTCGTAGGAGGCCGTCCACGTACCATTATCTCCTGAAAACACAACGACTTTGGTCATTTCATGACATTCAAAGTCATTTGCAACATTACACTTCACGAAAATAAACGTGAACCGAATCTAGGCGAAAGTCACACAAGGGTCCTTATTCCCCTCACTTGGTTTCATGTTGTCGGCCGCCAACATGAACACTCTTGGTGAAGAATAAGACACACCTCGAATCTACCTCTATTTCCAACTAGAGGCATAAGGACATAACCCAATCTCTTATCTTTCGCCACAATCAAAGATCTCGTCACTCACGAGCCTACACTCCTAGGATCTTTTCCATCCTAGGGTTTCTTAGGTCCACCTAGACCGTTTCTATGCTCTGATATCACCTCAGTCTGTCACGCCCCGTCGGGCCTTTAACACCAGCTAGATGGAAAGGATAACCGCACGGGCGCATGCCCCAGACCCGCCGAACGGATAGAGCCTCTTCTACCCGCCCAAGGCGTCACAACACAAGCTTATCCACGAGGTTCCAACTAGGAACGGAGTACAAGAGTTGCACAAGAAAAGCATCAACATAAAGAAGTTCTACTTCTATTACATCACATTACACATTTATACATGCTCAAATTTTTCTTTTCTTTCATTTTCATTCCATACATCATGTTTCAAAATTATAGAATATACAAGTTGCATACAATCAATGCAAACCCCTATACTATCCAAGTCCAAGACTAGGGGTACAACTCTATGTATCACCAAAATGGAAGGGCCGCTATCTAGAGAGCTAAACCCTTGCCTCGCTCCGCCGCCTCACTAGCGGAAGGACCTGAAAAACGTGGGGTGAGAACTATAAACATAGTTCCCAGTGGGTAAGGCCACCCAAGAGAGAAGCTCGATCCACCAGGTCCAAAGAAACACCATATGCATAAGTTAGATCACAAATAACTATGCAAGAAATATTTACATGCTTGTAAATAAACATAAATGATGTAACCAAATGAAATGTAAATTATCATTCTCTCCTAGGTTCATCCTATATTTCACATTGACCAAGTTCAACTACTTGTTATTTACTTATGGTTTCGGAATCGCCGTCTCACCATAATGGTTCCAACATTCAAGGAGTGAACTCGTCACCTTCTAGTTCGAGTAGTGAACTCATCGCATACTCGGGATAGCAAAATCGTCGCATACCCCATCTCAACACCGCCATCACATGGCATGGGTAGCGAACTCGTAGCATACCCGGGATAGCAACCTCGTCGCACATCCCATTTCAACACCGTCATCACATGGCATGGGTAGCGAACTCGTCGCATACCCGGGATAGCAACCTCGTCGCACATCCCATTTCAACACCGCCAACTCATGGCATGGTAGCGAAATCGTCGCATACCCGGGATAGCAAAATCGTCGCACATCCCGTTTCAACACCGCCAACTCATGGCATGGTAGCGAAATCGTCGCATGCCCGGGATAGCAAAATCGTCGCACATCCCGTTGTTCACATTTTACACTTGCCAACCTAAGTCTCATGACCTTAGGTTCAAGTCACTAAGTCTCACCTATGTTCAATAATACTAAGTTTACTTTTTCATTCTCAACCTAGGTTCCATGACTCTAGGTTCCAATCTCATGTCCAACCTATGTTCAATGACACTAGGTTCCATTCTCACATGTTCCAACCTATGTTCAATAACACTAGGTTCTATTCTTACCTGTTCCAACCTATGTTCAATAACACTAGGTTCAATCATACATGCAACCATGCAACAAGTATAGATAATTGAATTATACTTGAATTCTATATCATGCAATAGGAGCTCATTGCTCTACCTATCATGATTTTACCTTTGCCAACATGCAAGTTCTAGGGTTCACAACACATACCATTTTATCTTTAAATGGATATTTACCCTAGACATGAAAGTGACCTAATCACTTCGGTAAACACAAACCCACCTCAAGAGCTTCCAAATTCTTGTATTCTTCAAGCTCCTAAGTCTCCAAGCCTTGAGTTCTTGTTTCAACCCAAGCTTCTACAAGAAAACGGTTTGTTACTCGTTACGAACCCTTAATTCAACTCAATACACGAAATCAAGTGTTCTAACATGATTTCCAATGCCTCAATTGTAATTCCCGAAGGTCCAAATATTTTTAGAACCTCCCAAGGCAAAAACCCTCATTTAACCTAGGTTTCACATGCATGCATGTAGAACCTCAAAATTTCTTGGCCAATCTCCACATTTTGTGTTTTAGATTGCCTAGGGTTCCCAAAAACCTCATTTCAAAGGATTAAATCCAAGGTTTGAACCCAAAACGTGAGGAACTAACCTTAACCACGAGTTCCCCAAGCTTCTCTTTGCACCAAGAAGCTTCTTTTCTCCTTTGGAAGCCTTTTCCAAGCTCCAATCCACCACTTCTCCAAGCTTTGGAGAGTTCTCTAGAGAGAGAAAGTGAGAGAAATGGAGAGGAGAAGTAGAGGAGGAAGACAATGAGAAGGGAGAGGGTCTCAGCCCTTCATACACCCCCAACACATGTGAAAAGACTGTTTTGCCCATCTCCACAATTAACACCCTCAACCAGCCAAAACTGGAATTTCGTAACACTATATACCGGTATGTGCATGTGCATACCGGTATACGGGTGTTAGTTCCGGTATACCCCGGAGGATTTCGCAGAACCCGAGAGCTGGGTTTTCGGTTTCGACCATCGCATTCCGGTATACCTCATCACATACCGGTACTAATCACTTCAGTACCGGTATGGAGGTCCACATACCGGAATCCACTGCAGACTTCACAAGTTCAGCAGTTTTAACTTTTCAAAGTCCGTTTTCGCGCCTCGTTTGCGCCGAAAATACTTCACACCAGTCCCAAACTTGGCCGAAGCCTCACATATAGCCTCTCATGCTATTTTTCCACCGGAACTCCACAATTTGTAGAAGTTCGGTACGATGCACTGAAATTCAGTGTACTACAGACTCGCCCCGACACTTTCCAATGTGTCGACTAAGTCGTGGACCGTAATTGTTCCGAAAATTAATATGTTAATATTTTTCCAGAACATTACAACAATCTATGGCAATCAAAATAAGAAGCTTATGTGTCTTGATGTGACTTAATTTTTTTACATAGAAAATAGCAAAGTTTATTTACATTTGTGTTCCACTTTTTTTTTTGTTTTTTTCAACACGCACAATTTCAGTAAAGTGATATTTAGATATTTCTGTTGTATATTTGTTTGTTTTTTTCTCCTTACGAATTTTGTTTGTTTCTTATAGATTAAAAAATAATTGTAAACATGTCTAATATATGGATTTAATTGAATGCGGCGTTATTTTGACGCCAAAAGTAATTAGTGAAGTGTACCACCCAAACTGATTGTGATCTTACTATTGGTCGTTGTAGATTAAAAAAAAATTCAGCATATTATCCTAACAATGTAAATTATAAATTTGCAAGGTGAATGTCGTAAACCCATTGGACTTGCCGTCTCAGTGCACCGATGGAATCACCCGTTACTTTTGATATCAGTTTCCGCCGTCTGTTACGTAGTCTCTGTACAAAATTTTCACTTCCGCCTCCGAAGTATGGAATAACTTTAGGTTCAGAGGACCGGTTATGTTCATATGTGGATGTGGTGGTCCCTAGATGTAGTCGATTTATGGAGGTTATTACCTGTTGGGGTTCGCCGTCTATAGATTTGAATGAGACTGAGGAGGATGCGGCTAGGGTTGCTGTCGAAACACTGAGCAAGGAGCTTAATTTTGAGATTAGAGATGCTAATTTCAAAGAAAGAAAGAAGGTTGAAAATCTGTATGATTGCATTTCTCGAAAGTATGAAGATCTTCGTAGTGAGTATGATATACTTAAGAAAGAACATGATGTTCTCAGGGAATTTTACGGTTCTTTAATGGATGAAAAGAATCAACTTCGTGCTAATTGGAATGGAGTGAAGACACATCTTGATAGTTGTTGGAATCTATATAATCAATCTGGCACTGTTCCAATGGAGGCAGAACCATCAATTTTTGCCGAGGCATGTGCAACAATAGCTGGAGAGCGTGTAGTTACGAATGAAGCTCATACATCGCCTGCATGTTCTGTGCCTCCAAAAATAATAGCTACGTTGGAGTCTTCACCAGAGACTGAAGAAGATCCTGAGGCACCTCCTGGATACTATGGAAATTAGGAATATTATATATGTTTCTGTCCTTCTGTTATACCTATTTGGACTTTAGTTTTTTTCCTTTTTTTTTGGATCTGGTGATGTAAGTGTGCTTTCTGCACACATTTTGCTATATAATATCAAATAAATTATGCTTTGACAGAGTGTCTTTTTATTCCTTTTGTAAAACTTCTTACTTGGCGAGTAAACTATCTGCCGCTTTAAGTGTTAGTGTGCAATTTACGGTTTATTGAGGTAAAATTAAATATTAGAAAATTAAACTAACTTAAAAACTAATATCAATATATATTGTTGATATTATATATATGTATATACATTTATCTATGTATATATGTATCAGATTTCCATTAGTTAAGCTTCACTTGCCATCTGTATTTGAGAAGTGCTTGCCTTTGTGGGATTTACTAGATCTATACTATCTTTGCGAATGAAGCTGGACTCGAGCATCACCTTCAACAGATCCTTATTGGAATGCATCTAATGAATTTCCTAAGCTACATGCCAATTTCTTAATGGATATAATAAGTTTCTTAAATCCTTTTGATTGCTAATGTATAAAGAAGATGACGGAAGATACAAAAGCAAACCAATTTTTCCACGTAGGTCTAGAGGTTGATTAGTATACTTCTTTAAGGCAGGATGAGAATATTACAGAAAACAGTAAAATTGATTGTTTCCTTTAGCTCTTCGTTTGAAAATTTAAGTTTAAAAACAAAAGAAACTATGCAAAATATGATCCCAATTCCAACTTTTTTGCTATTAGTTTTGCTTCTTTTCCTTCTTTTGTTGTTGTTGTTATAGGACATATATGTGAGCTCTTTTCCTGCTGGACCTTTAGCATTTGTTTTTTATAGTTTGCATCTTCTAAACCCTTAAATGTCCTGCTTCTCTTTCTCATTCAAATTGTTTTATATGATTTCTTCTTTTAGTACATGTAAACCTCTTTTCCTTTATACTTTGTCAAATGATTTGATTTTCTATTACTTCTATTCATTAGAATATTGATTTTGTTTCTTTTAACGTTTTACACTACTCTAACAATCCTTCCTCTGTGCCCTCAATTATTTTGTTTCTTGATGCTGTGGTTAATTTGCTGTTGCTGCTACTAATTTTTTCAGTAAATCATTAGCTCTTCTTAATTTGCATACTTACCTCCAACTTCTTGGTTGCTTTATAAATTATTTTAAAGCCCTACAACTTTGTTGCAGGTTTTGCACTAGATTTGCTGATGTTGTTTTCCTGCAACTGCACTGGCTTTGCTGCTGCTGTTTTCCTGCACCAACTTTGATTCCTTTTCAGTTCCTTCCTGACGTTCTTCTTCGGTATGAATTATGACCAATCTTTTCTTCATAGTTGCTCCAACTCTCCTTTCCACAATTTATTTAAAAAAATATAGGACAAAGTTTATAACTAGAAGGCAAAGTTTATAACTAGAAGTTAATTTCTATCATACTGTTGCTTTTGGTCTTCTATTTTTTTTTTCCTACTCCTACTGTTGCTCTGAAATGTAAAAAAATAATGTTGTGTACCTTTCGTATTCTTGCTTTTGATATTATCGATTCATATTCTGCACCATATGCTGAATCTGAAGCTCTTTCTATTGGTTAATGGGTGTTCTAAAGATGAAACTTATGTCTGCTTCTTTAAGTGGAATGCCAAATTCTATGTTTGAGGAGGAAAAAACATTAAAAAAATTTTATATGTAGAATATAATTTTAGTTGTTTTATTGTTTTTTGATCATACGCCAAAGCTGTGAGTTTCCTCAATTAGAGTTTTTTCCATTCGATTGTGAAGCTGTGGAACTCTTTTAGACTGATATACAAACTTGACATTTCTTAAGTACATGCTCAAAGTTTGTGTGTAATGAAAGTGCATATTTCATCTTGGATAAGTCCCCCTTCAGAACAGATTGTATCTAGGCTATCATAACAATGCATACCCTCTTTTGTAGATGTAGCTTTCTCTTATTGAAAGTAATGAATGGTGTAGGCTCCACTCAATGAGTGACAAAATGTCTTATTTCTATTTCTTGATTTGATCTTTCTTATAAAGCATTTATAAGCGGTGGATGTACTAGCCTTCTATTACTGAGTTCCAGGGTTATGTCTTGAACTACTAATAGGTTAATTTCTGCACCTTATGCGGAATCTGAATTTCTTTTTGTTGCTTAATAGGTGTTCTAATGGTAAAACTTAGGTATTATTCCTTAAGTGAGATGTTTGACAATACTGATGCAAGTTCTGCACCTTATGCTGAATCTGAATATCTCTTTGTTGATTCATAGGTGTTCTAATGGTAACACTTAGTTTTTTTTTATATATATAAAATGCGAAATCCTGTGTTTACCAACCAAAAAAAAAGGTAAAAAAAAACCATTTCCCTGCTGCTTCTTTCGAAATATGTTCTGCCTGTGAGATTTATTTTGATAACATTATTCTACGAAATTTTGTTTCTTCCAATAGTGATTAACATGCATTTCCAAAGCTGTGTTATTTACGGTAATATTGTAAAGAAGTAAACTTCTCTGGTTGTTTCCTTCTCGATAATATTATTTTCAAAATTATTGTCTTTTGAAAAATTATATAGCTGTTCGTTTTTTCGAGAATTAGTGATTTATATTAGCCATATGCACTTACTTATTGCCATCTATTCAAGAGAACTATTAAGTTATTTTACTATATTTTATGACTTCTATATTGTTCTTTAGATGGAAGAAAGCAATGAAGCAAGACATAAATTTACAAATGTAAAGTCAACGGAGAGGAAAGGGATGAAACCAAGCGCCACCCTCCCTCGCAATCAGCGTCAACGCCGGTCGGCCCTCCATCCCTCTTTCTGCTCTGATTGTGGTTTGGCTTGAGCTAATGAGATTTCTACATTTAGGTATGTTTTATATATTTAAGTAGGCTTTCGCCCTCCCTTGCATGGATCAGATCGTTTTATCCTCTCAAATGTTTAGGTAAGTTGTCACGCCCCGGGG
Organism: Puya raimondii; assembly: GCA_016920855.1. Taxonomy (NCBI): domain Eukaryota; kingdom Viridiplantae; phylum Streptophyta; class Magnoliopsida; order Poales; family Bromeliaceae; genus Puya; species Puya raimondii. Next base: position 207,179,013 of record JABWPP010000050.1, on the reverse strand, counting down.
TCCCTTTCTATAAGCCAAAATTATCGGGCTGTTTTGAAAATTCAGAGTTCAGCGAAAAGTGCCCATTTTTTTTTATTATAAATCTTGACCCAAGGACGTGCAACAGACCCGCCACAAATACAGAGATTCTCCGTGACAAACGGACAGAGTCTCCCTTGTATTTGCACGGCGTCGCACAATATACAATATACAAACATTTCCATCCACTCAGAATCATTCATAATTACGATACATAAACAATTACATCTATCAGTTGAAACGTTCCCCACACAGGAACCTCAGATTTGAAACACTAAGAATCTTAATGCGTGAAAACCTTTTCTTTTTGAAAACAGCTACCTCGATGGGTAGGAGACATCATTTTTTCAAAAATCCACATAAAACCATGTCAAGTTACTTATTACAGTAATCATACGAAATCAAGTTCCAAAAATCCAACTCCACTGAACCACAAGGTCTAATGCAAGTACTAGGAGGGTAGGAAAGCTAGACCGCTAGCTAGTCGGGCTCCAAGAGTCACTCGCCCGTCGTGCCTCGCGCACCGTCCCAACCCTCTCCTCCCAAGTCACCTGTAAATGATAGTGGAGGGTGAGAACATGTACACATGTCTCCCCCTCCCAGTGGGTACTGCACTGGCAGACAAAAAACAGAAAGGAGTAGAGTAATACAGTAGCTATGCAAGTAAGTGGAGGAGCAGGTAAATAAACTACAGCTACTGTATAAATAATGCATCAATGGAAGAATAGCTCAAATATACCCAATCCAACCGCCGTGTCGGTCTAAAGACCTCAGGCAATGCCACATAAGGCTCTCCCTGGCATACGTCCCTGGCGAAAACCACCACCGGGTCCACGGGTCGGCGACCGACCACTTTTCCGGAAAAGTACACCCTCTTGCGGTGGCCAAACCGCTGGTGTACGTGAAGATGCGCATAAGCCGTGGCGATCAATGCGAATATGATCAATAACCATCTGTCGTCAACAAACCAACAATCCTACCCCGCAGGGCAACCCGACCACATGGGTCATCCAGTCATAAGGAACACAGAACCAACTGAATAGGTCACATTAGTCAAACCGCTCTACTTCTAGATCATGATAATAAATACTAGAATATAAACAAGTAGAGCAATAATCATAAAGGTCAATGGGTGCTAAGCTCACAAGTAGAATATGCAAGGAATATAAAAGAGAGTGGAGAGGACGTCACCGAGCATACACCACAAGGTCAACCTCGAATCAAAGTACCCACCTCTAAACAACCGCGTCGGAATCCGGGACGCTCCGCAAATCGACCGGACCTACAATAGGCCCACCGAGTCAAGGACAAATCTCACCTGACTCAATACATGACTCATGCACACATCCCACAATCCCGAGACTCGGTTTCCCAAACCGATCTCCGTAAATCGCCGAAAAATCCCGAACCCGTATCGGGATGTCCTCGGGACCCACGAGAAGTCCCGAAAGGTGCCAACTCGCTTTGCGAGTCAACCGCTGCTCCGAGACACACCTATTTGGGTGTTCCGGCAGCAAACACTAGGTTCCACAGTTAAATGATTATCGTCGGATAATCTTTCCGATCCGGGTTCCCGGAAGCGTCAATTTCGACACCGGAACCCACCGTCGCTCACCGGACGTCTCCGAACACTCGAGACAGTCCCCAAGACCAGCCAACAAGGCTCAGCGGCAGCCCACAAGTCACACACATTTCGTCGGAGATTTTCGAGCCGAAAACCACGTTTCGCCGACGGATTTCGTCGGGAAACGCTCCGAAAACCCATTTTCGGACAAACGAAGGACGGCGGACCTTGGACAATCAGTCCACAGGTCACACGTAGTCCATACATACTGCCCTCAGGACCCACGCAGTGTACAATTGCACAAAAGCTCTCAACTTTCCATAAAATTATATTATTTTATGTGATTTATCGGACACTATGGGTCGTTACGACAAATTGAGGGTCTTCGGGGTCAGCTGAGACACGCACCGATAGGTCTCGACGTGTCGGAGGCCGTGCTCACAATTCGGAGCACATCCGGACACTGTGGATCGCGCAGGCGCGACGCGAACTTCAGCGAACTATGCGCACTGTACGATGATCGTGCTTATTCCGCAGATCCAGGAGGCGCTGACCACAATGGAGGTGAGCATCGCGTTCGGCACTGACCGACGATCACCGTGCTCACCTCCGGAGGCATCAGAACAGCCTCCGGATCATCGGAATATTGACCCGAACTCAGATCCATGCACAGACTGTAGCAATTAGGGCTTACTAGGCAGAGGGAGCTAGGGCACGGCCGGCGGCAGTTCTGCGGCGGGCTCACCGGCGGCAGAGGGTTGCTGCCGGTCAGGGGAGGTCGGCGCGTGCGGTGGCCGACGGCGGGAGGCGGCGGCGGTGATGCCCTAGCTCGGGTGGTTCCCTAGGCCGAGCCTTTGTCTCCCGGCGATCGGCGGCTCCGGCGGCGGTCCCGTCGGCAGACGACGGATGCGGGAGGGCCAGGGAGACCGGCGCTCCGGTTGGTCGACGGCGGAGGGCGGCGGTGGCGACGCTAGTCCAACCCGCACCAGCACAGGTTTCGGGCTCGAGCTCGGGTGGTTCCAGCGGTCACGGCCGACGTCGGGGCACCTCGAGGCGGCGGCGGCGGGTCGCCTGAGGTAGGAGAAGGGTGGTCCGACAGGTCCCGAGCGGCGGCGACGCGCGGGGAGGAGACCGAGCCCCCCACGGCCAGATCTGCACCAAGGTTGGTGCAGATCGGCTCCAGCGGTCGCGGCGGCGTGCAGGGGCGGCGGCGGCTGTCCGGCAGGGGTCGCCGGACGTCGGGACACCGCAGGGAGGAAGTCTCGAGGGTCCTGCTTCCCTCAGGTGACTCCCGGGCAGAGATGGAGAGAAAGAGAGAGAGAGGTTGTGGAGGTGGTTGGTTGTCTTGGCCGGCCGGAGCTTGATCGCCGGCGTTGGCGGCTGGAGTGGTGCGCGGCGCGCAGAGGAGGGATGGGAGGCTGCTGGGTTCAGTTTGGAGGGGATATATGCTAGGGTTAGGGTTCGTGGAGGAGGAAACCCTAGTTACCTATATATACCAAGGTGTCATTTGCAGCAAACACCCCCAAACTTCAGAATTTACAGCCAAGCTCTCCACAGCATGTGTAAAACACGCGTACGCACCTCCATGTGCGGTCTCATGCGATTCGGTACATACAATATAAGGTGTTTGTACGAATTTCGAAAACACCACTTCGACCCCTCCTCAATAGTCATGCAAAATCTCGAGATCCGTCCGTCAGATTTCCGAACGGATTGCACCAGCGCGTTCAGCACTACCGAGACATCGAGCTCACGATTATGTTTCGTTCGATTTGATTGCCGATTCGCAGATCCATAAACCCCTTTACCGTTCACATGTATAATTACAATTTGGTCCCTCAACATAAAGTAGGCTTTCCTCGGAAACCGTGCGTCAAATCCAAAATCTGTCAGTGCCATCAAGTCCAAAATAGTCGAACAGTTGAAAACGGGCTATTGGACCACTATGAACAGAGTCCGACACACTCCAGAAGCCATCTCTAATCATTGGCCTATCCGAAAAACCAGAGTTACTATTCACTTAAGTGAATTTTCGAAATCGCGTAACTCTTTCATTTTAAATCATTTTCTCCCGAAACTTGACGAGTGTTTATGTAATTAAAATACACACATAAACATCATCAACGGAGGGTTAAATTGTATAGTAAAATTCTCGGTCTTTACATCATTCCCCCCTTAAAAGAAGTTTCGTCCCCAAAACTTGAATACATTTACCCCTCAAGTAAATGTGGCTAACATTCCCGCATAATCGATTCAAGCTCCTACAACGCTTCGCGTTCTTCATGATTAGCCTATTGAACTTTAACATACGGAATGCTCCGGTTCCGTAGTTGTTTCTCCTCACGTGCCAATATCCGCGTCAGAGCCTCATCGTAGGTCAGATCCTCCCGAAGCTGAATAGTCGTCGGGCTATTGACATGGGATGGATCAGAACTACACTTCCGAAGTATGGACACGTGGAAGCCATCATGTACTTGGGCGAGACTCGGAGGTAGAGCCAATATGTACGCCACCGGACCAACGCGCTCCCAGATCTCAAACGGTCCCACAAATCTCGGGCTAAGCTTGCCCCTCAAACCGAACCGCTTGATCCCCCTGGACGGTGAAACCTTGAGCAGAACATGCTCGCCGACCTGAAACTCTAGGTCACGACGCCGATGGTCCGCGTAGCCCTTCTGCCGACTCTGTGCAGTCAATAATCGCTCTCTAGCAATGCGAATCTTTGTCTCTGCATCCACCACCGAGTCCGGCCCGATCATGCGGCGTTCTCCGATGTCGTTTGAACTGATAGGGGACCGACATAGACGCCCACATAAAGCCTCATACGGTGCCATCCCAATCTGGTCCACGTAGCAGTAACTAACTCAACTACGTCAAAGGTTCATGCAGGAAAATCCTGAGACAACACCATAAGTCTGGAGTATGTTTTCGGAGTCCGAAACGATGCACTCCAACTTACCAACAACATCAACCTGCTCACCATGAGCGAATCTATATCATTGTCCCAAAACCTGCGTCAATAACGTCCGTCTTGGAGACTACAGTCTCCCACCAGTTTGAGATACAACCAGAACGAAATCAAACCCTTAGCTTCAAAAATCCATTAGCGGTATTACGACATTTCTTGGTCCAAGACCAAATCATCTGCCTAGACCAACAGGTCTGAGGCTATCACAACTAGTTGAGCTCGACAAGTGAGCCTACATCCAGGTGCATGTGATTCGACATAAAGGTCCACAGGTGTCCGCAACGAGGTTGCGAATCGCTACTTACTATCAAAACCATCAGTGATGCTCAACATCTGTCTCAACGAAACCCGGTCGCTGAAATCCACATGGGACCAGCGATTCAATGTTCCATACCACATCCGATGCCTGTCTCAACGAGACCCAGATGCATCAATCATCAAGTGACCAGAAGAGCAATCCGCTCCAATAAAATTCGTGTTTAACCATGTCATGTACCTTGTATTCAAACACCTGCATATACTTCTGAGCCAAAGGCCAGGCTCAGTCCAGGTGCCTAACGTCGTTCACATCTTCTAGCAATGCAATATAGATTGCAACTGAGAACGTATTATCTAACTCGTCCCTTAACTATGCGAGACCTGGCTACTGGCTAGTATACCACCAGACCAACACCGAAATACGTACCATTGATGAGGTTAATTCATCATTTTACATAACCTTGCCTAGGGCTAACCCATAATATACTGCGTGGTCGGAGATGACCACGATTCTAACCTTCGCATGATCATCCATAAAGGTTATCTACACGGGAAAACACAATATCCCAATCCAAATACTCCCAAAAGAGGGGTAGGGCATTTCATCCTAACTTTTGACAATACGTTGTCTGCAGCCAACGCATTTATCAAAAGAAAAGTGAAATACCGTAGATCCATCTCCAACGTCATGTTGGAGAAGTGACACTAGCACGAAATCACCCAATCTCACGATGTTGCACCAGAGTGCACCACAACATTAATAAATATCGACTACGGGAGTCGATATTCGAGATTGGACCAGCAATCGAGCCGACTCCCTAGGAGTTCTATGGCTCCAACAACAGGAATATGAACTATCTACGACATAGAGTCGCCAACTACGCAAGCCAAATACGATCAACAGCTCGATTTTCGAGCCTCATCCAACACCACAACTTATCCTTAGGGGTTTCTTTTCTTTTCCAATTATCCTATATGCCATAAGCATACATAAACCAGGTGTCATCCCATACCACACTAATTTAGGTGTTGGGACTGCCCTACACAACGTGTGCACCACAAAGACCTAACATTGAAGCTAAGTCATATCCAATCCTGGCTTACGCCAATAGGCGCAAAGATCACGGAAGATCAAAATAGCTGTACTGACAAATCCACCAATAGGGTATTTAAACATCACTTAAGCAAGAAAGATCTTCTAAGCTCGCTTCGCATCACGAACATCCTTCAATTTCATGAGTCAGACGAAATCTCACTGGTATATCCACACGGGATCTAATACCTTGCCTGAAGCTCTATAAGGAGCCCTATAACCTCGATACACACTAACCCATCTTAAGATCAGGGTCAAGCCAACAATTTATCTGAAGAAAGAGGAAAACCTCATAAGCTATCACCAACTTACTTCAAATATCCATACTAGGGTTCGCTCCTCTCTCGGTGACTCATGCCACCATTAGAGAATAGAGTAGGGTAGACACCACGGTTCTACCCACCAAAGCTAAAGAAACCCTACTCATACCGCAACCGCACGAGCTGTCGGCGAACAAACCTCGGGCCGCACACCAGCAGCCCACGCAATACATGCAGTCAAACCTGCATAAATCATCATCTCCACAGAGATGCCTGTAATCGTACATGAGCTCTAAATAGAGAGGAATAGGCACTAAAGCCATACTCACAGAGTCTGAGGAAATAATATCCGCACTGCAGTCGCCCAAGCGATTGCATTTCAATCCTCGAGCTGTACTCACACAGCTCTAGAAACAGTCGCGGCTGTAACCGCGCACGGTATCGCCTCCATAGAGATGCCCACGGTGGACCTCGTGCTCTACATAGAAAGTGGGGCCAAGTAATCACGGCTCAGCCGTCAACTAAGGCCCAGTAGATGCCACTGCCTGGAACCTTAATATCAACATCTGCCCCGAGTGGTTTTACCAGGTGCACATCACCCTACCACTCGATATATGTCTGGTAATCCGCCACCACTCCCAGTAGAGACACAAGTCTACACCGCAACTGCAAAACAAACAAGGGGTAACGAAATAACAATAAACCTCGAGTTAATAAAACTCGACCAACTTACCGGGACTCAATCCCACAACCCCGTGCTCTCACGTACTTATAAACCTTAGGTCTTCCTAGGGTCAATCTAACCAGTGGTTCAGTTTTGTTTTCACAAGTCCGTGAGTGATGTCGTGTTTGTAATATTGTCTCTGATACCACTTTAATCTGTCACGCCCCGGGGTCCCTTTCTATAAGCCAAAATTATCGGGCTGTTTTGAAAATTCAGAGTTCAGCGAAAAGTGCCCATTTTTTTTTATTATAAATCTTGACCCAAGGACGTGCAACAGACCCGCCACAAATACAGAGATTCTCCGTGACAAACGGACAGAGTCTCCCTTGTATTTGCACGGCGTCGCACAATATACAATATACAAACATTTCCATCCACTCACAACCATTCATAATTACGATACATAAACAATTACATCTATCAGTTGAAACGTTCCCCACACAGGAACCTCAGATTTGAAACACTAAGAATCTTAATGCGTGAAAACCTTTTCTTTTTGAAAACAGCTACCTCGATGGGTAGGAGACATCATTTTTTCAAAAATCCACATAAAACCATGTCAAGTTACTTATTACAGTAATCATACGAAATCAAGTTCCAAAAATCCAACTCCACTGAACCACAAGGTCTAATGCAAGTACTAGGAGGGTAGGAAAGCTAGACCGCTAGCTAGTCGGGCTCCAAGAGTCACTCGCCCGTCGTGCCTCGCGCACCGTCCCAACCCTCTCCTCCCAAGTCACCTGTAAATGATAGTGGGGGGTGAGAACATGTACACATGTCTCCCCCACCCAGTGGGTACTGCACTGGCAGACAAGAAACAGAAAGGAGTAGAGTAATACAGTAGCTATGCAAGTAAGTGGAGGAGCAGGTAAATAAACTACAGCTACTGTATAAATAATGCATCAATGGAAGAATAGCTCAAATATACCCAATCCAACCGCCGTGTCGGTCTAAAGACCTCAGGCAATGCCACATATGACTCTCCCTGGCATACGTCCCTGGCGAAAACCACCACCGGGTCCACGGGTCGGCGACCGACCACTTTTCTGGAAAAGTACACCCTCTTGCGGTGGCAAAACCGCTGGTGTACGTGAAGATGCGCATAAGCCGTGGCGATCAATGCGAATATGATCAATAACCATCTGTCGTCAACAAACCAACAATCCTACCCCGCAGGGCAACCCGACCACATGGGTCATCCAGTCATAAGGAACACAGAACCAACTGAATAGGTCTAGTCAAACCGCTCTACTTCTAGATCATGATAATAAATACTGGAATATAAACAAGTAGAGCAATAATCATAAAGGTCAATGGGTGCTAAGCTCACAAGTAGAATATGCAAGGAATATAAAAGAGAGTGGAGAGGACGTCACCGAGCATACACCACAAGGTCAACCTCGAATCAAAGTACCCACCTCTAAACAACCGCGTCGGAATCCGGGACGCTCCACAAATCGACCGGACCTACAATAGGCCCACCGAGTCAAGGACAAATCTCACCTGACTCAATACATGACTCATGCACACATCCCACAATCCCGAGACTCGGTTTCCCAAACCGATCTCCGTAAATCGCCGAAAATCCCGAACCCGTATCGGGATGTCCTCGGGACCCACGAGAAGTCCCGAAAGGTGCCAACTCGCTTTGCGAGTCAACCGCTGCTCCGAGACACACCTATTTGGGTGTTCCGGCAGCAAACACTAGGTTCCACAGTTAAATGATTATCGTCGGATAATCTTTCCGATCCGGGTTCCCGGAAGCGTCAATTTCGACACCGGAACCCACCGTCGCTCACCGGACGTCTCCGAACACTCGAGACAGTCCCCAAGACCAGCCAACAAGGCTCAGCGGCAGCCCACAAGTCACACACATTTCGTCGGAGATTTCCGAGCCGAAAACCACGTTTCGCCGACGGATTTCGTCGGGAAACGCTCCGAAAACCCATTTTCGGACAAACGAAGGACGGCGGACCTTGGACAATCAGTCCACAGGTCACACGTAGTCCATACATACTGCCCTCAGGACCCACGCAGTGTACAATTGCATAAAAGCTCTCAACTCTCCATAAAATTATATTATTTTTTGTGATTTATCGGACACTATGGGTCGTTACGACAAATTGAGGGTCTTCGGGGTCAGCCGAGACACGCACCGATAGGTCTTGACGTGTCGGAGGCCGTGCTCACAATTCGGAGCACATCCGGACACTGTGGAGCGCGCAGGCGCGACGCGAACTTCAGCGAACTATGCGCACTGTACGATGATCGCGCTTATTCCGCAGATCCAGGAAGCGCTGACCACAATGGAGGTGAGCATCGCGTTCGGCACTGACCGACGATCACCGTGCTCACTTCCGGAGGCATCAGAACAGCATCCGGATCATCGGAATATTGACCCGAACTCAAATCCATGCACAGACTGTAGCAATTAGGGCTTACCGGGCAGAGGGAGCTAGGGCACGGCCGGCGGCAGTTCTGCGGCGGGCTCACCGGCGGCAGAGGGTTGCTGCCGATCAGGGGAGGTCGGCGCGTGCGGTGGCCGACGGCGGGAGGCGGCGGCGGTGATGCCCTAGCTCGGGTGGTTTTCTAGGCCGAGCCTTCGTCTCCCGGCGATCGGCGGCTCCGGCGGCGGTCCCGTCGGCAGACGACGGATGCGGGAGGGCCAGGGAGACCGGCGCTCCGGTTGGTCGACGGCGGAGGGCGGCGGTGGCGACGCTAGTCCAACCCGCACCAGCACAGGTTTCGGGCTCGAGCTCGGGTGGTTCCAGCGGTCACGGCCGACGTCGGGGCACCTCGAGGCGGCGGCGGCGGCGGGTCGCCTGAGGTAGGAGAAGGGTGGTCCGACAGGTCCCGAGCGGCGGCGACGCGCGGGGAGGAGACCGAGCCCCCCACGGCCAGATCTGCACCAAGGTTGGTGCAGATCGGCTCCAGCGGTCGCGGCGGCGTGCAGGGGCGGCGGCGGCTGTCCGGCAGGGGTCGCCGGACGTCGGGACACCGCAGGGAGGAAGTCTCGAGGGTCCTGCTTCCCTCAGGTGACTCCCGGGCAGAGATGGAGAGAAAGAGAGAGAGAGAGGTTGTGGAGGTGGTTGGTTGTCTTGGCCGGCCGGAGCTTGATCGCCGGCGTTGGCGGCTGGAGTGGTGCACGGCGCGCAGAGGAGGGAGGGGAGGCTGCTGGGTTCAGTTTGGAGGGGATAGATGCTAGGGTTAGGGTTCGTGGAGGTGGAAACCCTAGTTACCTATATATACCAAGGTGTCATTTGCAGCAAACACCCCCAAACTTCAGAATTTACAGCCAAGCTCTCCACAGCATGTGTAAAACACGCGTACGCACCTCCATGTGCGGTCTCATGCGATTCGGTACATACAATATAAGGGGTTTGTACGAATTTCGAAAACACCACTTCGACCCCTCCTCGATAGTCATGCAAAATCTCGAGATCCGTCCGTCAGATTTCCGAACGGATTGCACCAGCGCGTTCAGCACTACCGAGACATCGAGCTCACGATTATGTTTCGTTCGATTTGATTGCCGATTCGCAGATCCATAAACCCCTTTACCGTTCACATGTATAATTACAATTTGGTCCCTCAACATAAAGTAGTCTTTTCTCGGAAACCGTGCGTCAAATCCAAAATCCGTCAGTTCCATCGAGTCCAGAATAGTTGAACAGTTGAAAACGGGCTATTGGACCACTATGAACAGAGTCCGACACACTCGAGAAGCCATCTCTAATCATTGGCCTATCCGAAAAACCAGAGTTACTATTCACTTAAGTGAATTTTCGAAATCGCGTAACTCTTTCATTTTAAATCATTTTCTCCCGAAACTTGACGAGTGTTTATGTAATTAAAATACACACATAAACATCATCAACGGAGGGTTAAATTGTATAGTAAAATTCTCGGTCTTTACATAAGTTTTCTTATTTAGTTGAAGAATCTCACTTGAAGAATATTTTTTGCCTCTGTTTACAGTCGTTTCGGGATTTTTTTTCTGCAGTTTTGATTTGATATATTCATCCATATTCTGAAGCAATTCTACCATCCATATTATGAAGAGTTTTTTCTACTGGAGCATCTGTATTCTGGAGCAATTCTATCATAAGGCCATAATCTACGTGGATCCAGCTTTGATTTCAAATTTCTTAAGCAATTCTAGCGTTTAGGCCATCATTTGTGTGGATTTTGAATTTTTAAAGTTTGATTCTATTAAGTTTTTGTAATGCTTACATGTTCGATTTTCTTTTATTAATATAATTTATAATTTATAATTTTTTAAATATACAAAAAAATATCTTCCCGCTGCATCGCGCAGGTCCTACACTAGTATATATTTAAAGGAAAAGTCTACCTGTACAACCCCTTTTGGGGTGTACATCCTACAACCCGTTGATCCAACGGTTGGGATTAAATGAGCATTAATGAGGGTTCTAACCTCACCCACTCTTTCATTCCCTCTCTCTTTCTTTCTCTGTCTGTCTCTCTTTCTTTCTCTGTTTCTTCTCGCACTCGACTCTCTCGCACTCGACTCCATACGCAATTTCGTCTCTTTTTCCCTTAAGCGCTCTCGGTTCTCCCTCGCTGTCGCCTTTCTCTCGTTGTCTTCTCTCTCTCTGTCGCCTCTCTCCTCTTTTTTTTCTCTCGTTCTTTTTTTTCTCTCTCTAAATAAAGCAGCGGTGAGCTCGTCTCCGACGACGTCGCGGTGGTTACGATAGAGAGCAAGCTGGGAGAGGTGGTGACAAAAAAATAAAAAAACTATAGATAAAAAAGTAAGAATAATAAGAAATAAAAATAAAAAATATTTTTTTCCTACAAAAAAGATCAAAAATCATAAAAGAAGGAAGAAGATGATGAAATTGCATTGTTAAAATAAAGTTACACTATTTTAAAATTTTTTTGCATTGTTTTAATAAAATTTGCACTATTTGAGATAGAAATTACATTCTTTTGGGGTAAAATTTACACTCTTTTAGACAAAGTTGCACTCTTTAGCCAAATTTACACTATTTCTCCTACTCTTCTTCTTCCTCCTTCTCCTTCCCCTCACCTCATCCACACATGCACACACCCACAACGTCGGCCTCTGCCTCCGCGGCCGCGGCGCCGATGCCGGCACCGGCGCCGGCGTGGCGGCCGTAGTAACGGCGGCGCTGGCGGCGCACGCGGCGCGGCGGGAGCGGGCCACGGCGCGGGAGTGTGCATGTGAGATAATTAATTATCTCACACTCCCGCTCGGGCAGGGTGTGAGATAATTAATTATCTCACACGGGCGGGAGTGTGAGATAATTAATTATCTCACACGCAAAGGCCGGACCCGGACGGCGCCGCCGACGAGCTCCGGCGCGGCGGCGGTGGGGAGAGCCGGATGAGGGATGGGTGCGGAAAGAGAGAGAGAGAGAGAGAGAGAGAGAGAGAGAGAGAGAGAGAGAGAGAGAGAGAGAGAGAGAGAGAGAGAGAGGAGAGAGAGAGAGAGAGAGAGAGAGAGAGAGGGATGAGGATGAAGATGGAGAGTGGAGGAAGAAGGAAGAAGAAGAGGAAGAGAAAGAAATGTTGCAAAATTTTCTTAAATAGTGCAACTTTACCTAAAGAGTGTAAATTTCATACTAAAAGAGTGTAATTTTTCTCTTAAACAGTGCAACATTCATTAAAATAGTATAATTTTTTTTTAAAATAGTATAAATTCATTTTAACAGTGTAATTTCATCATTTTCTTCCTTCTTTTATGATTTTTAGTCTTTCCTGTAGAAAAAAATATTAATTTTATTTTTATTTTTTATTATTCTTATTTTTTTTCTCTCTACAATTTTTTTTGCCCTCGCTGGAGTGTAGCTATATTTTTTTCCCTCCCTCGCCGGCGTGCTTCTCGGCCGCAAGAAGCACTTCTTCTTCGTCGCCGGCGGTGGCGGCGGGGACTGCGGGTGGAGGAGGGTCGGAGAGGAAAAAAAAAAGGGAGAGGACGCCGATGACGAGGTCGGAGCCGAAGTCGGAGTCGGCGAGGATGGCGGAGGGCGGCGACGGAAGCAGCCCGAGGAAGTGCGGCGAGTGCGTCGTTCGGGGCGCCTCCTCTGCAGGAAAAAAAGGGAAAGAGAGAATAACCAAATTTCAATTGAAAAGAAATCGAGGGAAAGAGGGAAAGTGTAGGATGAAAAAAATTAGAGAGTGAAATTATTATCAATTTTTTATTTTTCTAAACCCTATTAATTCCAGCCGTTGGATCTAATAGTTGTAGGATATACACCCCTATAGGGGTTGTACGTGTAGCACTACTCATATTTAAAATATATAGTTTGGAGAGATAGAGATGATGGTGGGAGATTGTGGTAAACAAACACTAATATATTAGAAAAGACAAAAGTTTGAAAAACAAAAAAAAAATTCTTTGAAATAATATGAAAATACTTTTTCAAAATATATATATATATTTTTTTGAAAACCAAACACAAAAAAATAAAAAAAAATAAACCTGAAATTTTTTCTTTTAAATATTTTCTGAGGAGCCAAACATGCCCTAAACTAATTTGTTTATCTATCAAAACATAAACGCACCACTCGAGATCTGACTTCGTATGCAATATTCTAGCCCCGCTACCACCAGGCTCACCACTCTTCTGTCTCTCCGTGTCAAGCATGGCGCCGAAGAATGATAAGAAAGAGGGCAAGAAGAGCAAAGCGGCGGCGGAGGCAGAAGGCGGGCACCAGAAAACCCCTATCTCCGGGGGCGGCGACAGCGAGCATAAGAAGGAGGAAGAGGAGGAGGGGAAGAAGGAAGGGCGGTTCCTTCTTGGCCTGCCGACCTTCCTGGACATGGGCAACGGGCGGTGGCGATGCGTTGAGTCGGGGCACGAGATGGTGGCGAAGGACAAGGACTCCTACGCCCGCTCCAAGGCGTGCCGCCTCGCACTCATCGACGCCGCCCTCGCCGCCAAGAAACCCCCTCTCAACACCTTCCAACCCCACCCCACCGCCAAGTATTCAAACAAACAACACACCCAATATTTTCTTTTGGGTTTTTGTCCTCTCTCTGTATCTCTAGAAAGTTTGAGCTGAGCACGTTGGATTGATGCAGATCGCAGTTAATATGCAAGCTTACAGGGGACACTATCAACAAAACGGAAGAGCATATCTGGAAGCATATCACTGGGAAGAGGTTCCTGAATAAATTAGGTAGCTTTTTGTTACATTTTCTCCGTCTTCCTGAATAAATTAGGTTTCTTCTAGCATTCTTGTTATCGCCTTATGGCGATGACAATAATGGGGTTTTAAGGGGATAATTCCTTGATAGGATTGGATGTTGTGTCTGCTTGTTCGGTAAGCTCTCCAGCGCATTGTTCATCGTTTAGTTTGCTTTAGTTCCCTAAAATTTTCTCGGAAATGAAGTTGGTTACATCTCTCTCGAATATATCCCCGCAAAGTTTGGGAATTGTGGCTTGTCCCTGGAAAGTTTTAGCTTTTGGGATGTAGCCGAATTTCCAAAATGTTCCAAATTTATCAATGCCTGTAGACTGCTATCAGTCGATTGCCAATTTTTCGCCGTTAGAACTGCTGTCCTGGAAAAACTTTATTTCTTAAAACAGTCTTAGGACGTAATATTCACAGAGAATTTACATGAGAGATTTTAAAAACAACGGTAAAAGTACTTGGAAGGATATTTATTCGAAAGTAGGCTTATTTATTTATTTTTAACAAGGAAAAGCCAATTTAAACCGGTCAACTGAGGGAGAGGGATAAATTTGCAAATTTTGAAAACTTGTTTAGTAATGTTGCTATTAAACCTTTTGAGAGAACAATATGCATTGTCACTACTTTGCACGGATATGTAGGCAATATTCCATATTTAAAAACCCAGTTTTTAAAACAAACTTCAGGTTTAGCAAACTTTTCACCACAAGAGTGCTGAATGTTTTTTTTCCCATTATATATTTTAATTGTGCAAGGATGTGACATGTGGTTAACATGCTCGTTTCTGTGAATAGAACAAATGGAAGTTGATAATATGGCTTTAGAAGAGGCGGTGGAGAAAGAGAAGAGAAAAGAGAAGAAAAAGTCCGAAAAGCCGTCAAAGTCTATTGAGGCTGTTGTGAAGAAAAATAAGAAGAAAGATGTGAGCAATAATGTTTCATTGACCAAAACAACCATAGATGACTCAAAAGAACCCGATTTCTGGATACCCCCAATTGGAAGCCGTTGGGATTTTGATGATGGCAAAGATCGATGGAAATCTTGTCCAGGTCTTGATCAGGAGATGGAGGATGCTGGTGACTTAGGTAAATAAATCCATCATTTGTTTTTAGTAATATTTACATTGGATGGTATATTCCTCGTGTGTTTCTACGCTCCAGAACAATTCTGACTATTGTTTAGCTTTCAACTAACGAGGTAGTTGCATCTTTTAGATCTTTTGAAAATATTTAAATCTGTTGGTAACAGTTAAGGAGGTACACTTCTTAGAAACTTACTGATGTCATATTAAATAAGCTACACAAATTTTGCTAGGTACTATTCTAGGAGAAATGAAGGTGTTTAAATTGTTTGTTCTTTTCTAATTGTCAGAATGAAGCTTCTATCATGAGAATGTACTGTTACTAAGGTTGGGAACCTCTGTCTAGTATTCTTTGTGTTTATCTATTTTATCTCATAGGTTTTGGTCTACTGTGATGTAGCCCATGCCTGGGCTACATGTTGTAGGCCATGAACGGAGTGCTTCAATGTCTCTTATTCTTTATGAAGAAGCAACCGACATTTATTCTCGGTCTCACCTCTGGACTACTCTAAGTCTCACATTGAAGTTGATTCAGACAAACGTACTGATTGGAAAAAAAAACACTCTTAGGATCTCTTCCCATGATATTCAACAAGCCAATCATAGAATTTGAGGGATTCCATGAATTTATATAAACTTTGGGCCTAGATTTCAATTATGTTGAGTCTTTTAAAATAGGAAAGACGAAGACTTCCTTATTTGTCTACCCTTCTTGTCAGGCAAAAGACTAGTCATCTACGTAATATTCATATAAAGAAGTCCTAAAGAAAAAGAGTTCTGAAGGAGTAAGAACTTTCTTAATTGACGTTTTGTTATTATCTTGTTGGCCCCGGCCGGTCAGCTGATTGATAGTTTGGATTGACTGCAATCCTCTGTGTGTCGTACAAGCTGTTTCATGGAGATCTCAGTCAACTGGTTTGGAAGCGGTTGACCATTCACACTTTGGCTGGATAGTAACTTTGGCTTGCTTCAAATTGTTGATTGATAAAAAGGATCTTTGAACTCCTTTAGTGTTAGTGAAACTTTTGCCATCATGATAATGTGGAGGGATTCATTTGCTTTATAATTCAGTTAATTTTGAAGAAAGTGGTACTATTCAGCTACACATGATTTTCTTGATTATATGGTTGTCGTTCTAGGTCCATTTTAGAGATGAAAAAAAGTATGCCTTATTATTTTTCTCATATCATGACTAAATAGCTAGTGGAAAAATTTTTAGCACTCCAATGATGTTCGACAACTTCTATTAATTGAATTATTTATTATTCATTAGAACATTGACAAGTTAGTTATTTTAAGTTTCTGTTGTCAACGTGAGACTTCCGAATAAATGATTAGCTCTATTAGACTTGATCTGCAGTATTTGAAGTCTCTAGGATTCAAATTTCACAATTTTTTGGTTTTTACCTAGTGATCGAGTGGTCTCAAAATGAACAGCTTAAAACAAAAACCTCAAAAAAAGCGATGATACAACACTAAAACTTTAGATCATAGGTACTGGTCATACTTGAGATAGTAAAAAAAATTTTTTATCAAAATTTCACTTGATTTGGATACTTCTACACCAGTAACTTGTAAAAGACTCATATAGGCCATTCAAATTGCTGATTTTGAGCCATTTCGATCACTAAGTAAATGATATCAAAGAATCACAAAATTTGAATCCTAGAGGCTTCACATACTCTATATCTCTAATGGAGTTGATTGTTAATTCGGAAGTCACAACATCAAAAACAAAATTGAAACACAGAGGCCTCTGTGGTAGTTGCTACATGAACAGTGCCAAATACTTGGGGTCAAAATTTTATATCAAATTAATCAGTGAGTCAATGTCAGTAAGTCTAGAAACGTCGGCCATTTAGATTTTGATTGCTATCTGGGGGAACACTCTTTGTGCCTTGTCGCAATCGAATGATGAATATGCTTTTCATGAAAGGCAACTTTGGACCTTCGTGACGTGAGCTGGTTGTATGGAAATGAGTCCATGTCTAGGCGGTGAATCTCCTCGTTGTCGTTGTGGTCGATGACGTGACTAATGTTTATTCTCTCACTAAACTTTGCTTTATGGCTGGATTGCACTTTCACCAGTCAAAGTACCTTTATCTTTGTTGTTTGAACTTTTATTGACTTAACTCTAGTTCATAAGTTGAGATGGTTCCTGGTGAAGCTGAAAATGCATATTGTGTGTGCCTTGTTTCGAGAGGACCATCATTATTCATTTGTGTTCTTTTCTTGAAGTTCTGAATCATAGGGTTTTCAGAAATGGTTGCTGATCTTTCTTTAGCTAGGGGATTTTACTAGTTCTTCTTTGTTAATTTTTTTTGATTATATGGTACTGAACTTTTTTTTAAGTGATTAATTACGTTGGTAGATAATGTGGAGAACTTGTAATTTGTTAGTTTAGGTATTGTTCTATAGCACTTAATTTATAGCTCTGCTGTGGAGTTGGTAGATTATAGAAGAATGATTCATGCTTTGTTGTGATCTAGCTCATCACGTGGGAAAGACTTGTGAAGGGGTAGTAACACTCAGTCGTTGAATACTTTGCTCTGTTGTACTAGTGTTTGATTGTGTTTTTTTTATTTTTGAGACTATATACATATACATACACACATACACACACACACACACACACACACACACACACACACACACACACACACACACACATATATATATATATATAGTTGAGCTGGAATGCTATCGGTAGCAAACGGGCTCTGTTGCCACCCATTTATTTTCGATGATGGAGCCTCCAAATCGACGATCGGCACCGTTGAACGTGATCTAGACCACTTAAAGCATCTAGAAATCAAATTTCATGTTTTTTCGATATTATTCTCTTGTCCATCAAGTGGACACAAAAATGAATGGCTGAAAATAAATATTCTTTAAAAAATGATGATAGGAGTCTTGTAATCAAGATTAAGAATATAGATCTTGTTTTAAATAGTTTAAAAAATTTTCTAACAAAAATTCAATTGATTTGTATATCTTTACACCGTTAAACGAGAAAACATCTCATATCGAGCATTAAAATCACAAAATTTGAAATCATTTGATCGTTAGGCCAATGATGTTGAAAAGATTTGAAATTTGGTTTCTAGATGCTTTAAGTGGTTTAGATCATGTTCAACGGTGCCGATCGTCGATTTCGAGGCTCGATCATCGAAAACAAATGGGTGGCAACGGAGCCCGTTTGCTACCGAGAGCATTCCAGCTCAACTCTCTCTATATATATATATATAGAGTCCGGCTACTGTACTTTTATGAGTACGATCGTCTTCGTACTCATGAGTCGTTTTCGATGATAGAGCTTCGGAATCGACGATCCATATCGTTAAACATGATTTAGAGGATTTAAAATTTCTAGAAATCAAATTTCATAATTTTTCGACATCATTTACCTTACGATTAAAAGATCTTAAAATTGACAATTTTTAAAGGCCGGTATGGGATACTTACTAATTTAACGCTGTAACAGAATCAGAATTAGTTGAATTTTTGATAGAAAATTTTATTCACAATTTTTAAAGGCCGGTATGGGATACTTACTAATTTAACGCTGTAACAGAATCAGAATTAGTTGAATTTTTGATAGAAAATTTTATTCACTATCTAAATAAAGATCACTAACTCCTATCTTGAATTGAAGAATCTGATCATCCATTTTTAGGAGGTTGTTCAATTTTGACCGTTCATTTTATGCCCGTTTGATGGACTTTAATATAATTTTGAAAAATTACGAAATTTATTTTCTAAGAGTTTCAAATGCTCTAGATCATATTTAACGGTATGGATCGTCAATTCGGAAGCTCTATCATCAAAAATAACTTATGAGTACAAAGGGGTCTATACTAATAAGAGTATGGTAGCCCTACGCATATATAGAACTAGGCTACTATACTATTAATAGCACCAAGTCATTGGTGCTATTAGGTTATCGGCCCTTGGATTAAGGAATGTGCGGTTAGGATGATAGTGGTTCCCTAGGGTTGAGTGAGTGGTTGGTTGAATAGTATGATCTAACGGGTGGAAATAGTCAAAGGGGTAGATCTAACGGCAGAAAACTTGGTAGCACCAAGTGCTTGGTGCTATTGATAGCATAGTAGCCGGACTCTCTCTTTCTCTCTCTATATATATATATATATATATATATATATATAGTCCGGCTGCTATACTATCGGTAGCATGGAGGCCTTCGTGCTACCAAGTTGTTTTCAATGATGCAACTTCCAAATCGATGATCGGCTCTGTTAGACTTGATCTACACTATTGATAGTATTTGAAAACTAAATTTCACAATTTTTCGACATCATTTACCTATCACACGAGTAGTTTAAAAATGAACGGCTAAAAATAAAAATCTCATAAAAAATGATGATTAAAGACTTGAATTTAAGATCAGAGGTATTGATCTTACTCTAAATAGTGAAAAAAAAAATTTATAAAAATTTCATCAGATTTGGATTGTTTTACACCGTTAAATTCATAAACGCATCACATCGACCATTAAAATTATCAATTTTGAGACCTTTTGATTACTACCCAAATAATATTGAAAAATTATGAAATTTAGTTTTCAAATACTTTCAATAGTGTAGATCAAGTCTAACGGAGCCGATCGTTGATTTGGAAGCCGCATCATTGAAAACAACAGCCTAGCTCATATAATATATATGAATCCAGCTACTATCCTTTTAGGAGGATGGGAGCCTTCGTCCTCCTAAGTTTTCTACCGTTCGGATGAAAAGATGTGCGGCTAGGATGAGAGTGGTTACGGTTAGGTTGATAATGGGCCCCCTAGGGTTGAGTGGGTGGTTGGTTGAATAGTATAATCTAATGGTTGAAAATGATTAAAAGTTAGATCTAACGGTAAAAAATTTGATAGGACAAAGGCTTCTATCCTCTTAAGAGGATAGTAGCCGGACTCAATATATATATATATATATATATATATATATATATATATATATATTATATACATGAATGAACAAGGCTACTATACTATTAATAGTACCAAGTGCTTGGTGCTATTAGGTTTTCGGCCCTTGGGTGAAGTGATGTGCGGTTAGAATGATTGTGGTCCCCGGTTAGGATGATAGTGGTCCTCGAGGGTTGAGTGTGTGGTTGGTTGAATAGTATGATCTAACGGGTGGAAATGGTCAAAGATGTAGATTTAAACCAAGCGCTTAGTACTATCGATAGTATAGTAGTCGGAGACTCTCTGTCTGTATATATATGTATATATATATGCATATATACATAGAGATACATATATACATATATACATATATATACACACGCACATAGATATACATATATTTATATACACACACACATAGATATACATATATAAATACACACACACACACACACACACACACACACACATATATATATAGTTGGGCTCTGAATACTGTCAGTAGCAAATCCGCTTCGTTGCTACTGATTTGTTTTCGATGATAGAGCTTTCAAATCGATGATTGACATCGTTGAACATGATCTAGATCATTTGGAGTATTTAAAAACCTTCGGACACTGTTCTCTTGTGCATCAAGTAAATGCAAAAATGAACGGCTGAAAATGAATATCCTTAAAAAATTAATGATAAAATTTTTGTGCAAGATCAAGGGTGTAGATTTTGTTTTAAATAGTTTAAAAAATTTTCTGACAAAACTTCAACTGTTTTGGATTCTTTTACACCGTTCAACGAGCAAACGCGTATCGATCTTTAAAATTATAAAATTTGCGACTCTTTGATCATTAGGTAAATGGTGTCGAAAGTGCATGAATTTTGGTTTCTAGATATTTTAAATGGTCTAGATCATGTTCAACGGTGCCAATCATCAATTTAAAAGCTCTATCATCGAAAATAAATCGGTAGCAATGAAGCCCGTTTGCTACCTATGGCATTCTAGCTCAACTATATATATATATACACACACTAGTTAGGTGCACGTGCAATGCACGTCGCATAAAATACTAAAAATAAAAATTTTCATAAATAAATATTATGATTTCGATATAGAGTATTCTATCATTATCAGAATAATGATAGAAATAAGAAATAAAAAAAAACACAAAACTCGTAACTGAACTAAATAGAAAATGTCATCATCATTTCATCATTCAACATAAGAAAAATTTAGAATAAAATGTAAATTGTGTACCATTACGTCAGAAAAAATTCGTCTCCCCCAGTCATTGCCTATATCCAAGTAGGCTGAAAGTGAGAGAAATAATAAAGTAAACATTAGCACTATCTCATTAGAATAGATAAAGTTAGTAAAAAAATAGAAATTTAATTAGAATTCACATAAGAGAAAATTTACCTTAGTTTTATTTCTTTATTTTCTGGAATAGGTGGATTAAGCACAATTTTACTGGCAAAATTCGTTGCTAAATAAATTGATCTTGTTAAATAAATTAAAAATATTATAAAAAAGAACAAAACATTATAAAAGGAATAAAATATTAAAACGTGTATTTACCCTGATTATCGATATTAACATGCAACTTAAAGCGCCTCTCAACATACCGATGCGTGTTAGCCCTATTTTGTCCCAGAAGATTAATCTAATCCGACTCATGCTTCAAATTCATCCCAAGAATTAGTTATTAATATTTTTTTCATATAAAATAATAAAAAGTGGAAAGACTTTACTTTTTATCTATTATCATAACTTCACGTTTAGAAAGATTAACACCATGCCTTCATACAAATAAAAATTTATTGACTTAAGCAACCATTCCTACAACATCTGAGAAAAAACATAAGTATTTAATTTGCCTGCCCGTGGAGTGTTGATGCTGCGCCGACAAGGATGTGCGCCAATGATGCACTGGCAAAGACGTGCGGACAACTGACAATGTTCCAGCGAGGATGATGGCAAACAACTACGATGTTCCGGCGAGGATGACGATAACGATGTGCCGGTGAGGAGAGGGGTATTACAATGCAGAGATATTAATTAGATGGTGATTTTTCCATCACGCGTATGATAAAATTATTGTTACATAAGGTATTAGGTATTAGATGAGATAGAATATTACGATTGGATATTATGTAGGTGGCGGGTATTAATGTAGGCGTACGTTACGATTGAGATTTTATATGCAGGATAAGGATATGGGGATATTATGAAGGTGGCGATTTTTTCATTACGGGCGATTTTCTCATCAACGCGTATGATAGGCAATAGAGATATTATGTACGGCGTATTATATGTGAAGGTATTATTGTTACAAAAAGTGATAGATATTTACATTTTCAACCGTTGGATGATATCCAATGGCAAAACATTAAGCTCTATATTTGAGAATAATTATCATCTGTTTAATCATTTGAAATGAATGGTTGAAAATGACTGGATATGAAAATATTACTAAAAAAGATAGTAGTATTTTCGAAAAGAGAAAAAAAGCAAAACTCACGCTTTTATAAGTAGTATATGTATATACATATACATATATATATGTATGTATATACATATACATGTATAGTGTAGAGCTACTACGCTTTCGAAATCATAAAGGAGTAGGTGCTTCTGACTTTTTGGCTCTTGGATTAAGAATTGTAGGGTGTGGTCCCCCTAGGGTTTAGTGGGTGGTTGGTAGAATAGCATGATTTAAGGAGTCGAATTACTCAAAGGGTAGATCTAATGGTGAAAAATTTAATAGCACCAAGTGCTTAGTGCTGTTAAAAGTATCGCAGCAGGACTCTACATGTATATATACGTGTGTGTACATATATATACATATACACATCTATACTATATATAAAAGTATCTATTTCAAATTTCGGTATGTCGACCGACCTATTTTAAAAAATATAAAGATAAGAATAGAAATATAAAGGTAAGAATGGGAACCGGTGGGAATGAATACATAATGAAACAAACTTTAATTTATCTTTTTCTCTAATAGATAACCTTTCCTTTTTTATTAAATATTTTTATATCATAATTTAAACACATACTTAAATTAACATTTAATTTCAAATATTTATTTAAGTTCTCTACTTTATTTAAATTCTCTAATTTTTTAAACTCTCTAATTTAATTTCAAATTAACATACTATATATAAAAGCACATATTTCAAATTTCGGTCTATTGACAGACTCATTTAAAAAAATACAAAGATAAGAATAGAAATATAGGAATAAGAATAGCAATTGTTTGCTTGTATGATGAATTAAAAGTTTGTTTCATTACGTTAGAATATAGCAGTTATTTTCTACTAAATATAACAGATGAATTTATTTTTTAAAATTTAAAATTTTATTGTCGATTGTAAACTTTGAATAAATAAGATCCAAAAATTTATTTAATTTGAGATAACCATTAAAATAATAGTTACGTGAATTTACACGTACACTCAACTAGTATGCATGTATGTATATACATACATATACATATATACATATATACATACATACATGTATATACATATATATATATACATGTATGTACATATATATACATACATATATATGTACAACCTACAAGCACCAATAACTTGGTACTTTTAAAAGCATATGAGCTCAATTCTATATATATATATATACATATATATATATATATATATATACATATATATATATATATATATATACATATACATATATATATGTATATGAGCCGTTTGCTTGTTCATCAACACATTTATATCTTATTTGAGCCTTAATGTCTTTCTCACTGTATCAGTAGGATGTTTTGAATTTCAATCTCTAAGCACACATTCTGTATGTGTTAGCTGACATTTTTGAGTATCTAGTTTTATATGCTTTAAAGATATGATTCTTGCTGATTTGCTTGTTTGGTTTCCAGCTGTAGAATTTAAACACTTTTTGTCCTGATGATTATTCATAGATAATTTGTCACCAAAAAGCATAGAGGTCAGTTGAGGGAAATTAGGTACAGTAGCAATGAGGTCCTAGTTAAGATTATCTGCATTTTTTTTCTTTTATTAATATGTTCGGATTCCGCATGGCTTCTCTACTTTGAATTACAAACAGATAAATTGCCCTGGGAGGTAACTCCAAGTGATTGTTTTGGTATGCTGTTGATTTGGTTGATTGTATCTTAGTCATGATTAAATGATATTGAAATTATGTGTGTTTTCTCTCAGATGAAGGGGGACAAAATGATGATTCTGAATCAGAGCTCACCATCCGGTAAAGATCATTTTTACATACATTCCTCCATGTTTAAGTATTGCACCCTCTGGTAAGCCCTTTTTTTATTTTTATTTTTTATTTTTTTTCCCTTTTCATTTTTACAGAACAAAACGCGTGTCCGTGGCTGTGGGGCCAAGTAGCTTTGCTTCAAGGAAGAAGAAGATCAAGAAGGCAACCAACTGATTATTCTATATATTTATAAAAAGATGTAGGTCCATCTTGTCTATGTCATCTAGTTAGAATACATTCCTCAGGCGGCTTTGATGCTTTGTTCGTGTTAAATCAATTTGCGAAACGGTGCAATAGATTCTTCGAAGCTTATATTTGTGCAATACTTAAACTTCAAATTCCCATGTGATTTAGCACTTTTTTAGTTTGGTATCCTGTCGTTTGAAGTATTTTACTTCACTATCTTGTGGTTTTATTTTTATCTCGACGTTAAGATCTGTCGTTAAGTAGGGTATTAAATTGATATATTTTACAAATTATATGATGGCTATATAAAAGTATAGCACAGTAAAATACTAAAATTTGCCACTCTAGGATTTGTAAAATATATTAATTTACTATCCAGAGGCTTATAAATTTAACGGCAGGTCTAACACCGAGATAAAAAATAAAATTATATGGTAGCAAAAGTGAAGCATTTTATAAGGTACTAAATTGAGAATGCGCTAAACTATAGGGAGGCAAATTGAAGTTTTCTCTAACTATAAGACTTGATCATTTGTGCTTATGCATCGCTTTTGGGCTCGAAATGGTTGTAAATGAAGATATAACTAACTACGTAAGGCGTGTTCTCTTGTGCTTCTTCAACCGGAGTCATCGGTCGAATGTTATGTTTCATCTGTCTATGTTCTTGGTCAAAATCACCTGGTGCTTCCAGCGAAGAGGTCTCTATTAGTGCAAGCCTTTTGGCAGTCCGTTTGCAAAACTTTTAATACAGAGTAATATGTCAAATTATCTCGTTTTCTAAAAAAAAATTGTTTTTTAGTTGGTCTATTTGAAAGGTTTAATAAAATAAAAAAATTACTTTACAATATAGATCTTATAGAATAATTTTAGGATTAAAAAAAAATGGTAAGATCTTCTAAGAAAACATTTTATTTGTCGCGTCGTTGTCCCTCCCTTGTTCCGTTCCCTTTCCTCCTCTCTTCCAATCCTCTCCCCCACCCCCTCCTTCTACTCCGTTCTCCCTTTCCATCCTCCTCCTTTCCCTCTCCCTCGATGACGATGACGCCGATGCTGCTGCTGTCGACGATGATGACAATACCACTCCAGTTAACGGCCATGGCGGCAAGAGTAGTAGGAGGAGAGGGATGCGAGCGGCGGTGGCGGTGGAGATGGGGCCGGAGAAGGAGAAGTTTTTAATTATGTTTAAATTTTTTTTTCTCAATTTCATTTTACTAATGAATTATTATTATTATTTTTTTTTTTGCTTTGATTCAAAAATAAAGAAAGTTTGTCCTGATTAGTACAATTTTTCTTAATTTATTTTATATAAAAATTAAAATAAGTAGTTTTTAAGAGGCAATCCAAACAGTAAAAAATAAAATAATTTTTCTACAGATTATAGAATTTTTCAAGATGTTAAATATAGTGTAAAATAAAACTCTATTTTATTTTTTAATATTTTCCAAACAAGCTTCCCATGATGGTGGGATTTTTAAATAGTAGTTTTGTAATTTTTATATTCCTTTTTCATCTAGAAATCTGTTCTAAGCGTTTTTGCGCTAACATCCTGCAAAAATGCAACGCAGTGCAGAAACGCCTGCGTGTTTTATTTTTAGAGAAATGCTAGCTGTCTATACAAAAGTAAGATGTAAATTTTAAACCCACCTATTCAAGTGTTTAGAATTTTTTTTATTTTTCTATTATTAAAAAATTATAAAAAATTATTGAGAAAATATTGGTTACGTAAGATTTGAATTTGGACTTTTTTCGATTTAATCTTTTAAAAATTTATAATTTACGAAATATTTTATAAAAAAAATTATTTAGTCAAATAATTTTATTTTGTCCAACTCAGCGCGAAGGTAGAAGAACAACTAGAAGACAGTGAATCATTCACCGTCTTTAGTAAACTTTAAAAGACAGTGAATCATTCACCGCCATTCACCGTCTTTAATAAACTTTAAAAGACAGCGAATTATTTACCGTCTTTCTATTAATAAAAAATTGGTGAATGATTTATCATTTCTTTTTATTTTTCATATATAATCCTAACAACATAAAAATTTCAACAAATCACATTCAATCTTAAAACTCATAAATCCTAACAACCTACCATACACCCTAATAATCAAGCAAAAATTCTAATAATTTACATATAATCCTAACAAGCTCACAAAAATTCTCACAACCTATATAATAAAACGATAATAATAATATAAAAACAGTGAATGATTCACCGCTTTTTAAAGATGTAAACAACATTTTTGTTCAACAGAGCACTGAGTTGGCAAAAGAAGGGTTAGTTGGCCAAATAAAATTTTAGAGGAGTCATTTGACAATTAAAAAATTTTATAGGGTTTTTTTTTAAAAAAAAATCTTTCCTATTTATGTTTTTGTAAACGGATAACATTACTCCTATTATCCAAATTGAAGGATTATGCATTGCACTTATAAATTCTTATATATCTTAGTATCTTCAGGATGTATTGTATAAGAGAAACTATGTGCTTCCCTCAGAATCTCCTCGCGGATCTTTGTATCCATAGGCACGCACAGTCAATCTCTAAACCGAAGCACCCCAGAAGCATCAATACTGCACTCCCTTGTCCGCCCATTCTCTATCTCCGCTCGAATCCTTGTCAAAATGCAGATCTACGCCCTGCTTCTCTTTAATCTTTTTCAATAGAGTGGGTTGCAAAGATCATAAATATAAGTCTTACTAAAAACCTCTGGGATACTACCTCAACTCCAAACCGTCTCTATCTCCTCCGACAATGGCATCTGCTTCGTGATCATCATACTCAAATTGTAACAACTCGACCCGCTAGCAATAATAACTCGTTCGACCCAAACCACCGGCCCAAAATGCTTAAGTCCAGTTATTATTACTAGCGTGTGAGGCCTCATATATTCTAATCAGAATCAGTTTTTCATCCGATGTGGGATTATTGGGGCGTTATAAACTCCCCATGTTTAGACCCTGACGTCCTCGTCAGGTCCAAACCCAGATCACAGACGTACAGATCAGAATTATCAGGCGATGTGAGATTCTAGAGGTGGCTCCTACGAGTTCAAGAGGTGGCTCCCACCAAACCCGTTAGTGTAGCACTTTGCCCCGCATAGCACTTAGCTCTCACACTTCCGGCTGGTATTCGTCTCTGAAACCATTTGTAACGACCCGACCAGCTAGCAATAATAACTCGTTCGACCCAAACCACCGGCCCAAAATTCTTAAGCCCAGTTATTATTACTAGCATGTGAGGCCTCATATATTCTAATCAGAATCAGTTTTCCATCCGATGTGGGACTATTGGGGCGTTAAACAAATCCTCTACGGATTTTCGGCTCAACGTGTCAGCCACCACGTTAGCCTTGTTGGGGTGATATAAAATCATCACATCATAATCCTTCAATAGTTCCAATCACCGGCGTTGTCTCAAGTTTAACTCCTTCTGAGTGAACAAATACT
Organism: Puya raimondii; assembly: GCA_016920855.1. Classification (NCBI taxonomy): domain Eukaryota; kingdom Viridiplantae; phylum Streptophyta; class Magnoliopsida; order Poales; family Bromeliaceae; genus Puya; species Puya raimondii. The sequence continues at coordinate 207,151,040 of JABWPP010000050.1, read as the reverse complement.
TGAGACTCTTGTGATCGGTGTAGATCTTATAATGCTCTATATATAAATAGTGACACCACAACTTCAATTCAAAAATCATGACAGCCAACTCCAAGTCATGAGTTGAATAATTTTTCTCATATTTCTTCAATTGTCGGAAATTATAGGAAGTTACCCTATCATACTGCATTAACACATAACCCAGACCACTCTGTGATGCATTGCTATATATCACAAATCCTTCCTATATAACTGGAAGGGTAATAATAGGAGTTGACATCAATCTATCCTTTAATTTCTCAAAATATTTTTGGCAATCCTCACTCTAAATATATTTAGTTTCTTTATGAGTAAGTTGAGTGAGGGGTGTAAAAAGCTTCGCAAATCTTCCACAAATCGACGATAATAACCAGCGAACCCAAGAAAACTCCGTACCTCTGTAATACTCGTCTGTCTAGGCCTATCCCGAATTGCATCAATCTTCTTTGGGTCTACAGTGATGCTTGCCACTGAAATCACATGTCTAAGAAACACTACTACCCAAAGCCAAAATTCACACTAGTCTCAGATGCTCCTTATTCTCCACATCACTCCGTGAATATATTAAAATATTATCAATAAGCACTACTACAAATCGATCCAGAAACGGCTGGAATACTTCATTCTTCATATTCATAAATGAGGGTGGGGCATTAGTCAATCCAAACGACATCATCGTATACTTATAATACCTATATCGTGTCTTGAATGCCTTTTTGAAAATATCTTTAGATTTAATCTTCAAGTGGTGATATCTTGACTGCAGATCTATCTTCAAATACATATAAGATCCTTACAGCTGATTGAATGGTTCATCAATGCGCAATAAAAGATACTTTTTCTTGATGGTCACTTTATTCAGCTCTCTGTAGTTAACATATAATCTTTAGTGACCCATCTTTCTTATTTACAAACAATATCGGCGCTCCCCAAGGTGACACACTGAGTCTAACAAATCATTTCTCCATCAAATCCTATAGTTGCGCCTTTAGCTCTCTCTACTCTGCCAGTGCCCTACTGTATGGTGCCTTTGAAATTTGTGCAGTTTCTGAACTACGTCAATCACAAACTCTATCTCCCTATCTGGCGGCATAATAGTCAACTTAGGAGAAAACACATATGGAAACTCTCAACTATAGGAATGTCCTTAAGTTTCAGTGTTGCCGTAGGCACCTCTACTACAGTTGACAAATTGGTTACACATCCTCTATTCATCAACTATTTTGCCTTTGATATAGAGATCATCGTGGCAAACAGGGTGCTCCTACAACCCCTATATACAAACTCCTCTTAACTTGGCTCACAAAATATCACTGTCCTATCTCCAAGTCAATAGTCGCATAATAGCTAATGAGCCAATCCATCCCCAAAACAATATCGAAATTCTCCAATTGTCTCAAGACCAATAGGTCTGCAGGCATAATCCACCACCCCAACTGCATTATTGGACATGGCACACAACACTCCTTCACATGCAATATATAATCAAAAATTTGAACCTCCTGTACAGGTGGTAATGCCTCTATCCCTAGTCCATGCAGTAATGCAAATGCCGAACTCACAAAAGAAAATAATGCAGTAGTATAAAATAAAATTCGAACTTGAAAGCCTTTAATCAAAGTAATACCTGCGACCATGGTCAGTGGCTGATGCATCCTCTACCTGCACCACATACAGTCGTCCACTCGGTGCTTGTAACTGCCTCTCAGTCAGTCATGGGGCTTGGGCATGATTGGTAGGGACAAATACTGGTGGAATCTTGTCATCTATTGTTGAGTCGAAGGAGCAGAAGCCATCGACAATGCTGGTTAACTATCTGGGAGGCAAGCTGACCACATATGCCCCACCTGTCCACATCGAAAACATCTGCCCTCCTACTGTGCACACATATGAGGTAGGTGCCGCCCACCACAAATCACACATCTCTGCTGGCGCTGCTACTGCTGTCGTGGCCTACCAAACCTCCGTCCCGCAAGGATCTACAACCCTAAGAGTGAGATTGTGAATACTAAGGTGGTCTTCTCGAATTGAACCACTCTCCATAACTCTCCATCGGCCGCTTCTTCTTTTTCCCCCCTCCAATGCCTCGATCTCCTCCCTCATCACCGTCACACCCCTCTCAACCCATAAGGCTATCTCGATCACCTCGTCCAAGGTCTGGAGATGCTGCAGTTGCACTGCTTCATATATCTCTGGCCGCAGTCCCTCTCAAATAAATAGGCCTTATGTCGCTCATCCCATGCTGCAAAAAGAACGTAGTTTAGGATATGGGTGAACTCCCTAACATACTCATGCACCGATCTATCTCCCTGTCTCGGCTTCTTCAGATCATCCTCTAATTTTTTCTTCACACTGTTTGGGAAATATGCCCCGTACAACATCCCTAGGAACTCCTCCCAAGTCATTGGGGTTGCACTCTCTAATCTGCTCTCCGAGCCCTCTTCCACTAGTAGTGGGCGTCCTCCTTAAGGGAATGGATGGCCAAATGTACCTGATCCTTCTCTGGAATAAACAAATTCTCAAAGAGCTTCTCCATAGCTCCGACCTACGACCGCACCACCCAAGGCGCGTACTCTATCCACCAAATCGGGGTGGATCGAACCTTTTAAAATCAGCCAGCTTTTCGCTCCCGCTCAACCTTTGACATCTCCTGATAACCCTCGATGTCTCCCCAACATGCATCGATATCACAGTGGCAATCTCTGCTGGATGCGTTGCTACTCCTAGTGTGTCTGTTGAAACAATCGGCAATAGAACATGCTGCTCTGGAGCTTGCTGTGCGGCACCCGCCTACTGTGCCAATAGATCACACAACCTCTACATCTACTACCCTAACGCCGGAAAGCCTCGGCCTGCCTCCCCATCACCCTAATCATCCTAGCCATCTACTCTCATAATGTAGTACTCTGAATTTCGGTGTGCTATACCGAACTTTACCGAATTGGATGAAGTTCGGAGAAAGCTGGTAATGGCTAATGTGAAATTGAGTTCCGAGGGTTTTGGAATGATTGGGAGTGAGTTAAAGTCCCGAAAACAAAAAATTAGAATTTTTGGAAAAATCGAACTGGAGCTAAGTTGCTCTCGGGGTCCGGACCTGGGACTTGGGGTCCGGACAATGAAGTCCTGTGGAACAGCTAGAGTCCGGACCCGGACGCCTAGGTCCGAACCTGATCGAGTTGTTTTCTGAGCTGAGTTGCTCACGGGTTCCAGACCCGGCTGTGGGGTCCGGACCCGGCCTGCGTAGTCTGCAGGGTGGAAGCTGGCTCCGGATCCGGACCCTGCTCGTGGGATCCGGACCCGACTGAAGCAGAATACCCAGTAAAGGGCAGTTTGGTAATTTCGCATAGTGGGGGAGCTATGTAATGAGGGTTGAAGCCCTCTCCCTCATTTCTCTTCATCTTCCTCACTTCCCCTCTCCCTCTCCCTCACTTTCTCTCTCTAGAGATCTCTCCAAAGCTTGGAGAAGTGAAGGATTTGACCTTGGAAAAAGCTTCTAAGGTGGATTTGGAGCTTCTTGGTGCAATAAGAAGCTAGGGAGCTTGGGTGTTGAGGTGAGTTCTTGTGATTTAGGGTTTAAACCTTGTATATAATCCTTTGATATGAGATTTTTGGAAACCCTAGGCAATCTTGACCACAAATGGTGGAAGATTAGCCATGAAATCTAGGGTTTGGCTTGCATGCATGCAAACCCTAGATAGATTTGAGGCTTTTGCCATGAAAGGTTCTAAAAATATTTGGACCTTCGGGAATTACAATTGAGGCATCGAAAATCATGTTAGAACATTTGATTTCTAGAAACGAATGGATTTTAGGGTTCGTAATGAGTAACGAACCATTTTCCTTGTAGAAGCTTGGGTTGAAGCAAGAACTCAAGGCTTGGAGACTTAGGAGCTCAAAGAATTCAAGAATTGGGAGCTCTTGAGGTGGGTTTGTGTTTACCGAAGTGATTAGGTCACTTCCATGTCTAGGGTAAATAACCATTTGGAATTTAAAATGGTATAAAAGTATGTAACCCTAGAATTTGCATGTTGGCAAAATGAGAATCATGATGAATTGAGCCATGGGCTCATCTTGCATGTTAATGAATTCAAGTATTTCATTATTAGTTATACTTGTTATGTGATTGCACATATGAGTTAGAACCTAGTATCATTGAACATAGGTTGGAACATGAGATTGGAACCTAGTGTCATTGAACATAGGTTGGAGCATGAGATTTGAACCTAGTGTCATTGAACATAGGTGAGACTTGGTGACTTGAACCTAGGGTCATTGAACTTAGGTTGGCAAGTGTGAAATGTGAACAATGGGGTATGCGGCGATTTCGCTACCCCGGGTAGGCGGCGATTTCGCTACCCGAGCCACGTGATGGCGGAAACGAATTGGGGTATGCAGCGATTTCGCTACCCCAGGTATGCGGCGATTTCGCTACCTGAGCTACGTGATGGCGGAAACGAATTGGGATATGCGGCGATTTCGCTACCCCGGGTATGCGGCGATTTCGCTACCGGAATAAGGAGATGGCGATTTCACTCCTTAGAGGTTGGGACCATGATGGGGATGGTGATTTCATTGCCCGGTGCCCAACACTATATTGTGTAAAGTGAACACATTGGGGGTATGCGGCGATTTCTCTACCCCGGGTATGCGGCGATTTCGCTACCCGAATAAAGAGATGGCGATTTCACTCTTTGGGGATTGGGACCATGATGGGGATGGCGACTCCATTGCCCGGTGCCCAATACTTGCGGCGATTCCGCTTCGGTTGAGAACTAAATTGGTGATGCGGCGATTCCGATACCATAAATAAATGAATAGTAGTTGAACTTGGACAATGTGAGATATAGGATGAACCTAGGAGAAAATGAAAGTTGTCATTTTATTTGGTTGCATCCTTTATGTTTATTTACAAGCATGTAAATATTTGTATGCATAGTTAATATCTAACTTATGCTCATGGTGTTTCTTTGGACCTGGTGGGTCGAGCTTCTCTCTTGGGTGGCCTTACCCACTGGGAACTATGTTTATAGTTCTCACCCCACCATTTTTTAGGTCCTTCCGTGAGTGAGGCGGCGGAGCGAGGCAAGGGTTTGGCTCAGTAGATAGCGGCCCTTCTATTTTGGTGTCATGTATAGTTGTACCCCGAGTTTTGGACAATGGTAGCATAGGAGTTTTTATTAAATGTAACATCTTGTAATTCCATAATTTTGGAACTTGATGTATGGAGATGAATGAACGAAAAGACAAATTTGGCATGTATAAATGTGACGTAATAAAAGTAGAACTTCTTTATGTTGATGCTTTCCTTGTGCAACTCTTGTACTCCGTTCCTAGTTGGAACATCGTGGGAATGCTTGTGTTGTGACGCCTTGGGCGGATAGGGGAGACTCTGTCCGTTCGGCGGGTCTGGGGCATGCGCCCGTGCGGTTATCCTTTCCACCTAGTTGGTGTTAAAGGCCCGGCGGGGCGTGACAGACTAAGGTGGTATCAGAGCGTAGAAACAGTCTAGACGGACTTAAGAAATCCTAGGATGGAAAAAAGACCCTAGGAGTGTAGGTTCGTGAGTGACGAGATCTTTGATTGTGGCGAATGATAAGTGATTGGGTTATGTCCTTATACCTCTAATTGTAAGTAGAGGTAGATTCGAGGTGCGTCTTATTATTCACCAAGAGTGTTCATGTTGGCGGCCGACAACATGAAACCAAGTGAGGGGAATAAGAGCCCTTGTGTGACTTTCGCCTAGATTGGGTTCACGTTTATTTTCGTGAAATGTTATGTTGTAATTGACCTTGAATGTCATGAATTGACCAAGGTCGTTGTGTTTTCAGGAGATAATGGTACGTGGAAGGCCTCCTACGAGGGCTGGGCTCGGGGAGTCAAGCGCGGCCCCCGAACAACCTGTGGAGGGCGAGGACACGGGTCTTCGCGAACAATTGACCGAGTTGTTGGGCGTGGTTCGGCGACAGGCCGAGTCCATGCAGCGACATGAGGAGCAGATTAAAAAGCTCCAGGACGAGATGGCGCAGCAAGCGGCTGCGACTAGGGAGGAGAGAACGGGTGCACCTCTGGTCTCTGCTTCAGCACCGGCAGAGGGAGTGGCACCGGCGTCAGCTGTGGCGCCACCCGCACCACCGATTGCGGCTGATGGGTCGGGTGCTCCTATGCCCGATCCCGCGGCGGGGGATGCGGAGCGGGAGCGCGCACTTGCGGCTCTCATGACGTTCAAGCGGTTCAACCCGCCGACCTTCGACGGGGAGAACGTGGATCCATGGGTCGTGGAGACGTGGATCGATGCGTTGGAGACGCTCTTCGAGGATCTGTATACCTTGGAGAGGGATAAGGTACACCTCGCCGCTCATTGTTTAGAGCGATCGGCGAAGGTGTGGTAGAAGGGAGTCAAGCGTGATCGACTCTCTAGCCTTCCGCCACCTACTCGGGAGGAGTTTCGGGGTTCGGTGTTCGCCGCCTACTTCCCCGATAGTGAGAAAAGGAAGCTTCAGGAGAAGTTTCGCAAGTTGAAGCAAGAAAATCGAATCGTGCGGGAGTGCGAGAGGGAGTTCTCGTATATTATTAATTGTGTTCCGTACGTGGTCCGCGGAGAATTGGACAAAGTCGATTGCTTCGTGCGCGGGCTACGACCGGAGATCTTTCGGGCGGTTCACGCCTTCAAGCTGCAGACCTTTGCGGAGGTCTTGGATCGTTCTCTTTGGGTGGAGCACGGAAATACGTGTGCGCGCGAGGAACGCGAATCTTGGGACAGGGAGAAAGAAAAGGAAAAAGAGAAAGGAAAGAAGCGTCCGGCGGGTGGCTCGGGTGGTCAGTCTAGCTCCAAACGACCTCCGAAGCACTCGTAGTCGTAGAACCGATCTCGAGGGTCTCAGCAGAATCGACCCTTGAGCTGGTGCCCGATTTGCAGCGGCCCCCACCGACCTCAGCAGTGTGATTACCGTGAGGGCCGGTGCTACAAGTGCGGACAGCCGGGACATATGCGGTTTGATTGCCCGATGGGTGATGACCGGGCACCGTCGTCGGCATCGGCGTTCGCCTCACCGAGGCAGCTTGCGGGCATCCCACCTGTGGCGATGTCGACAGGCCGTACCCCGCCACCGAGACCAGTTGAGGGACAGCGGCCGGCGCCGAGTGGTCGTGTGTTTGCCTCACAGGTGGAAGAGCCTTCTGCCTCGGATGACGTCGTGGCAGGTATTGTGTTGGTTAATGGCATTCGATGTAGAGCTTTGTTTGATACCGGAGCATCACATTCATTCATTGCTCGATCATTTGCTACTACACATGGAATAAAAATAGTAGAAGCGACGCATGCAAGAACTGTGCAAGTGCCAGAGCATTCATTTTGTGTGCATTAGGCGTGTGTTAGTTGTCCAGTGAGGGTTGGAGACTGGATTATGCCAGCTGATTTGCTGGTATTGAATCGAATGAACGAGTATGACTTAATCCTAGAAATGGATTGGCTCTCTAAGTATCACGCTACTATCGATCGTGAGAGTCGGATAGTAAAATTTCAAGAACCCGGGCACGAGGAGTTTGTGTACCGTGGATGCAAGAGTTCGCTCTTTGCCTCGTTGGTGTCCACGTCGCAAGCAAGAAAACTCATTGCTAGCGGTTGCGTTGCTTACTTAAAGACGGTTGTGGATGACCGAAAGGAGGTGTTTGAGCTAGAGGACATTCTTGTGGTCCAAGAGTTCCCGGATGTGTTTCCGGCAGAGTTACCCGGACAACCACCGGATCGGGAGGTCGAGTTTGTGATAGACCTACTCCCGGGGACAACACCGGTTTCTAAAGCTCTGTATAGAATGGCACCGGCGGAGCTAAAGGAATTGAAAGCACAACTACAAGATTTGTTGGACAAGGGTTTCGTAAAGCCAAGTGTGTCACCTTGGGGAGCCCCTGTCCTATTTGTGCGTAAGAAGGACGGTTCGCTACGGTTATGTGTGGATTACCGTGAGTTGAATAAGGTGACCGTCAAGAATAAATACCCGTTGCCCCGTATTGATGACTTGTTTGATCAGTTGCAAGGGTCTCAGGTGTATTCAAAGATTGATTTGCGATCCGGTTATCACCAATTGAAGATTAAACCGGAGGATGTGCATAAGACCGCGTTTAGGACGCGGTATGGACACTATGAATTCACGGTTATGCCTTTCGGGCTTACAAATGCCCCGGCAGCGTTCATGGATTTAATGAACCGTGTATTTAAACCACTACTGGATCGATTTGTGGTGGTGTTCATAGATGACATTCTTGTGTACTCTCGGAGTGACGAGGAACATAAAGAGCATCTAAGAATTGTGCTTCGAGTTCTTCGAGAGAACAAGTTGTTCGCCAAGTTAAAGAAGTGCGAATTTTGGATTCGTGAGGTCGCTTTCTTGGGTCATGTGATTTCCGAGGGCGGAGTATCGGTGGACCCTAAGAAAGTTGAGGCAATCAAGGATTGGCCTCGCCCGACCAATGTCATGGAGGTGCGAAGCTTTTTGGGTCTTGCGGGGTATTATCGGCGGTTCGTGGAGGAATTTTCAAAAATCTCCGGTCCACTAATGCGTCTTACCCGCAAGGGAGCCAAATATGTTTGGAGCGAGGAGTGCGACCAAAGCTTTAAAGAGCTAAAGGAAAGGTTGACTTCAGCTCCGATTCTCGCCTTGCCGGTTGCGGGGGAGAGCTTTGTGGTGTATAGTGATGCATCACGGCGCGGTCTTGGGTGTGTGCTTATGCAAAGAGGGCAGGTGATAGCATATGCCTCTCGTCAGCTGAAGAGTTATGAGCTGAATTACCCCACCCATGACCTAGAGCTTGCAGCAGTGGTCTTCGCGCTTAAGTTGTGGAGACACTACTTGTACGGGGAACATTGTGAGGTGTACACGGATCATAAAAGCTTAAAGTATTTATTCAATCAAAAGGAGTTGAACTTGAGGTAACGGAGATGGTTGGAATTGATAAAGGATTATGACTTAACCATCTTGTACCACCCTGGTAGAGCCAATGTGGTGGCCGATGCGCTCAGTCGGAAATTCGTGGAGAACTTCGCAATTGAGATGACGGGACAGATGCCGTTGATCAAGCAAATGGGCCGGTTCGACTTGGAAGTCGTGGCCCCGGGCGTCCCCGCAAACTCATGAATCTCGAAGTTTGGCCGACCTTGTTGGAGCAAATAAAAGAAAAGCAATCCGGAGATCCGGAACTCCAAAAGGTGCGGAGTGCTATCGAGGGTGGACGCGCCGGTGACTTTCATGTGGATTTGCAGGGCGCCATTCGATTCCGAAATCGATTGTGCGTGCCTAAAGTCGAGGACATTCGAGGGGAGATCTTAAAAGAAGCTCGCACTTCTCCCTATGCGATTCACCCGGGCGGCACCAAATAATATAAAGATCTTAAAATGTATTATTGGTGGCCGAGGATGAAGTTTGATGTTGGGCGCTTCGTGGCACAATGCTTGGTATGCCAACAGGTGAAGGCCGAGCGTCGATTTCCAGCAGAAAAATTGCAAGGGTTGCCCATTCCAGTTTGGAAGTGGGAGAATATAGCAATGGACTTCGTGGTGGGTCTACCTCGATCGCAAGGTGGCCACGATGCGATTTGGGTGGTGGTGGATCGTTTGACAAAGTCAGCACACTTTTTGCCAATCCACACCACTTGGTCGGGAGACAAACTGGCACAAGTCTACCTGGACGAGATTGTGCGGTTACACGGGGTCCCGACCTCGATAGTTTCAGATCGAGATCCCCGTTTTACATCACAATTTTAGAAAAGCTTGCAAGAAGCTTTGGGTACACGGCTCGATTTCAGTTCGGCATTTCATCCTCAAACTGACGGTCAATCGGAAAGGACAATTCAGATTTTGGAGGATATGCTGCGAGCGTGTGTGTTGGACTTCAAGGGTGCATGGCCTATTCATTTACCGATGGCTGAATTCGCTTATAATAATAGCTATCAATCTAGCATCGGTATGGCACCATTTGAAGCCTTGTATGGAAGAAAATGTCGTTCTCCTATTCACTGGAGTGAGGTCGGCGAGAGAAGGGTCTTAGGACCAGATGTGTTGCGTGAAGCGGAGGAAAAGGTCCGCTTGGCACGTGAACGCTTAGCTACGGCGCAATCAAGGCAAAAGAGCTACGCGGATAGGCGCCGTTGAGACTTAGAGTTCGCGGTGGGCGACCGCGTATTCTTGAAAGTATCACCCATGAGAGGGGTAAAGCGATTTGGGGTACGGGGTAAGTTGAGTCCCCGCTACATTGGGCCCTACGAGGTTTTAGAGCGCGTGGGATCTTTGGTGTATCGGCTTGCCCTACCGCCAAAACTTGCGGGAATACACAATGTGTTTCATGTATCGACACTCTGCAAGTATGTGTATGATCCGGTGCATGTCCTCGAGTATGTACCAATTGAGCTTCATGAGGATATGACTTATGAGGAATTTTCCTTGTGTATCATGGATCGCGAGGTGAAGAAATTGCGAAACCGCGAGATTCCCTATGTCAAGGTACAATGGACGAATCATGACGAGCGCGAAGCTACGTGGGAACTTGAAAGCTCGATGAAGGAGCGTTTTTCCTACCTCTTCGTTGGTTCCAGCTGAGGTACGGTTTTAGTTTCGCAGCCGAAACTCTCTTTAAAGGGGGAGGGATGTAGTACTCTGAATTTCGGTGCACTATACCGAACTTTACTGAATTGGATGAAGTTCGGAGAAAGCTGGTAATGGCTAATGTGAAATTGAGTTCCGAGGGTTTTGGAATGATCGGGAGTGAGTTAAAGTCCCGAAAACAAAAAAATTAGAATTTTTGGAAAAACCGAACTGGAGCTAAGTTGCTCTCGGGTCCGGACCCGGGACTTGGGGTCCGGACAATGAAGTCTTGTGGAACAGCTAGAGTCCGGACCCGGACGCCCAGGTCCGGACCCGAGCTGTCTTCTGAGCTGAGTTGCTCACGGGTTCCGAACCCGGCTGTGGGGTCCGGACCCGGCCTGCGTAGTCTGCAGGGTGGAAGCTGGCTCCGGATCCGGACCCTGCTCGTGGGATCCGGACCCGGCTGAAGCAGAATGCCCAGTAAAGGGCAGTTTGGTAATTTCGCATAGTGGGGGAGCTATGTAATGAGGGTTGAAGCCCTCTCCCTTATTTCTCTTCATCTTCCTCACTTCCCCTCCCCCTCTCCCTCACTTTCTCTCTCTAGAGATCTCTCCAAAGCTTGGAGAAGTGAAGGATTTGACCTTGGAAAAAGCTTCTAAGGTGGATTTGGAGCTTCTTGGTGCAAGAAGAAGCTAGGGAGCTTGGGTGTTGAGGTGAGTTCTTGTGATTTAGGGTTTAAACCTTGTATATAATCCTTTGATATGAGATTTTTGGAAACCCTAGGCAATCTTGACCACAAATGGTGGAAGATTGGCCATGAAATCTAGGGTTTGGCTTGCATGCATGCAAACCCTAGGTAGATTAGGGGCTTTTGCCATGGAAGGTTCTAAAAATATTTCGACCTTCGGGAATTGCAATTGAGGCATAGGAAATCATGTTAGAATACTTGATTTCTAGAAACGAATGGATTTTAGGGTTCGTAATGAGTAACGAACCATTTTCCTTGTAGAAGCTTGGGTTGAAGCAAGAACTCAAGGCTTGGAGACTTAGGAGCTCAAAGAATTCAAGAATTGGGAGCTCTTGAGGTGGGTATGTGTTTACCGAAGTGATTAGGTCACTTTCATGTCTAGGGTAAATAACCATTTGGAATTTAAAATGGTGTAAAAGTATGTAACCCTAGAATTTGCATGTTGGCAAAATGAGAATCATGATGAATTGAGCCATGGGCTCATCTTGCATGTTAATGAATTCAAGTATTTCATTATTAGTTATACTTGTTATGTAATTGCACATATGAGTTAGAACCTAGTGTCATTGGTGAGACTTGGTGACTTGAACCTAGGGCCATTGAACTTAGGTTGGCAAGTGTAAAATGTGAACAATGGGGTATGCGGCGATTTCGCTACCCCGGGTATGCGGCGATTTCGCTACCCGAGCCACGTGATGGCGGAAACGAATTGGGGTATGCGGCGATTTCGCTACCCCGGGTATGCGGCGATTTCGCAACCTGAATAAGGAGATGGCGATTTCACTCCTTGGAGGTTGGGACCATGATGGGGATGGCGATTCCATTGCCCGGTGCCCAACACTATATTGTGTAAAGTGAGCACATTGGGGCATGCGGCGATTTTGGTACCCCGGGTATGCGGCGATTTCGCTACCCGAGTAAAGAGATGGCGATTTCACTCTTTGGAGATTGGGACCATGATGGGGATGGCGACTCCATTGCCCGGTGCCCAATACTTGCGGCGATTCCGCTTCGGTTGAGAACTAAATTGGTGATGCGGCGATTCCGATACCATAAATAAATGAATAGTAGTTGAACTTGGACAATGTGAGATATAGGATAACCTAGGAGAAAATGAAAGTTGTCATTTTATTTGGTTGCATCCTTTATATTTATTTACAAGCATGTAAATATTTGTATGCATAGTTAATATCTAACATATGCTCATGGTATTTCTTTGGACCTGGTGGGTCGAGCTTCTCTCTTGGGTGGCCTTACCCACTGGGAACTATGTTTATAGTTCTCACCCCACCATTTTTCAGGTCCTTCCGCGAGTGAGGCGGCGGAGCGAGGCAAGGGTTTGGCTCAGTAGATAGCGGCCCTTCCATTTTGGTGTCATGTATAGTTGTACCCCGAGTTTTGGACAATGGTAGCATAGGAGTTTTTATTAAATGTAACATCTTGTAATTTCATAGTTTTGAAACTTGATGTATGGAGATGAATGAACGAAAAGACAAATTTGGCATGAATAAATGTGATGTAATAGAAGTAGAACTTTTTTATGTTGATACTTTCCTTGTGCAACTCTTGTACTCCGTTCCTAGTTGGAACATCGTGGGAATGCTTGTGTTGTGACGCCTTGGGCGGATAGGGGAGACTCTGTTCGTTCGGCGGGTCTGGGGCATGCGCCCGTGCGGTTATCTTTTCCACCTAGTTGGTGTTAAAGGCCCGGCGGGGCGTGACACATAACTCCATATCTCACTAAAGCCAGCATGATCCTGCTTCTCAGGCTATGCTGGGTAGATCTCATCAGTGGTCGCACACGCTCTCTGTGCCACCCTGATCACCTGAAATGAAATACACATCAGTCACATTAAAATCACACAAGTGAAAATCTAGAAGGACATCACATTTTTTCTACGATATTATATTATCTGCAGCCAACATAATTATCTAGAAGGATAAGACACATCTCCTTCGATCACTTTTCAATCCACTCTTGAAGAGTTCACATACCCCAATCTACTGACTTTCACTACAAATCACGTCTTTCACGTCTTATATCCTTAAGGTCTGTCTATAACCTAGGATTTCTTAAGTCCACTTGACATATTCCTAAACTCTGATACCATATTAATTTGTCACACGAGTACGCTAACAGACAGGTGTGCACGTGGACGCACCCCGCACATATGAAGCGCCCATAAACAACCTGTACAAGAAGAACATACAATAGGAGTCTACAACTAAACAAGTATCAGAGTCTATGAACAACTAAAAAAGTATAACAAACACTATACATAATACTCTTGACAACTCCAAAACAAATATACACTCCACTTGCCTCGCCAACCCAAATGTACATGTACAGTCTGCTATACACAAAAATATCCACTGGTGGTCCTCCTCTAGCATATAGTATCTGGTAGGGGACACTACATAGTCCGCAATCCCCTTATCTCGATTAGTCGCTGGCACTGAGAGCTCTAAAAATAAAATCAACAAAAGAAGGTATGAGAACTACTAAACAGTAGTCCCCAATGGGTATAGTTGACGACAACGACGACCTACACCACTAGGTCTACTTAAGTTGTAAGAATAATAGGATACAACTACTGAAAGAAAACTATCACTATTATGCCTCTATGCTTGTGGTACACTGAACTTTAGCAAATTGCAAGGTTCTAGTGTGAGATTAGCGTTTCGTACTAATCTGGAGGATCTGGTAGTGTTTCGAGCACTTGGGAGCGTTTTCGGGACTTGAGAAGTGCGAAAACGAACTCCGGGAGTCAAATTTTGCAAAACTGCAGGTTTGACATTGTATACCGGTATGTGCAGATCGCATACCGGTATTGGAGTGTTAGTACCGGTACTGGCATTTTGCATATCGGAATCCCTTCGCGTGGCCTGCTTGGCCGAGGCTCGGGTTTGCAGAAATTCTGGCTAGATACCGGTATGCCCATACGCATACCGGTATACAGTGCCGAAATCCTGTTTTGTGCTGTTTTGCTATTGTTGGCTTTTGGAGGGGTGTTAGGGCAATTGTAGCATCATACAACTTAACCCTTCACAGCTCCCCTCTCAGCCATTATGCTGAGGACTTAGGAGAAAGAAAGGTAGGTTTTCTCCCTTTCTCTCTCTAGATTCTTGTCTCCTTGGTGATGGAAACCTTGGATTTGATCTCTTTTTCCTTCTCCTTTGCACACAAGCTTGCTAGCTTGCTCTTGGAGGAACGTGGTGGAGAAGAGAAGAGCTTGTTTGAGGTTTAACTCCAACCCTAGCTTCTTGGACCTAGCTTGGAGCTTTAAAGAGGTGAGTTTTCCTCTTTTTGATCCTCTTTTGGAGTTTATTTGAGTTTTTGTTGGAGAAATCCTATTATGATAAACCTAGGGTTTATTTTTAGGGTTTCTTGATTATAGACTTTTGAATGGGATTTGATGGGTGTAGAATGTTATGTTAGGTTGGATTTGAAGCTTCCTAACTTCATTTTGGATTTTGGACGAGAAATTCTTGACCTAAGGTAATTCCACCCTTTTTCCCCTTTTGTTATGTCGTTTTTCGAAAACGTTCGATCGATGTTTCTAACTCCTTAGAGATCTTCTTTAGGGCGCTAGAAATCGAGGGGGCAACTTTGTTTTCGGATACTGCGAGGTTCCGAAGGGTATCGGGTGGGTTTGACCTCACCGAAATGGGTGAATTCCCCCTATGTCTTCGTTTTAGCTTAAGAGCTTAAATTAGTGCATATTCATACTAATTAAGACATGGTAGAATTTTGGAATGCATGAAATTTATGTACTATATAGATGCAAATTATATGTCCTATGTAGTAGGGGGTTTGCATAGTTATTAAACACAGCGCATCATGGTTGACTATGGGAATTGAATATTTCATTCATGTACTTGTTTAAATTGCTTACTTGAAGAAGTAGAGACATGTGTAATGGTAGATGGACAATGGACTTGAAAACACTCTTGACACTTAGCTTGTTGGACTAGTTATAGAGTATATATGACATATGACGTATTAGAATCAAAATGTGAAGCTAAACATATGACATTTCACTTAGATGAATAACAAGATGGACATTATGACCTAGTATTGGACATTAGTTGGTTTTCCATGTTTATAGACATGATGAATGATATCATATGGTTGATTGTTACTTGTTAGCCACTATACTCGTTTACACATGCTTGTGAGGGTCGCTCCCTACAAGCCGGCACTCCGGAGTTCGCCTAGCGACAGTTATTTCGCCCGTGTGTTAGAGAGAGCGCCGAAATGGAACCGCCGTGGGTAAGGCTCACCAAAGCGTGAGGTGTTGACTACCACGGAGCCATTAGGCACGGCACAAGTGAACATCCCTCTATTGTATTCTTTATGACTACATAGTTATGGTATTATGAAAAGGTGAACATTCATATAGTAAAAGGTGAAATATTGCATGCTTACACATGTGCTTTGGTAGAATAGTTCATATTTATATGATAACATCTTGAGGCATAGTAGTATTAAGTTTCAACTATAATTATGCTTTTTGTTATCTAACCCTACTTTGCCTCAGTTGGCCTAGTGGTGTACTCCGCTCCTCTCGGCGGCTTACCCACTGGGAACTATTGAATAATAGTTCTCATCCCCCTGGGGTTTGTTGTTTTATTTCAGAGCCATCCACTGCGGGAGAGGCTAGGGACCGCGGCAAGGGCATTGCGAGTAGCTAGAGCGCGAGGGAGCTAGCGATTAGGTGGAGTACCTTTCTTTTATCTTTTGTTGAGAGGTGTCTTTGTACCGACCACATTTTGTAGAGACTACCTTATGTTCCCTTTTGGGTGTATTGTTGTACTAAACTTATGTTTTTGGCTTTACTCTTTTATGGTATTTCATACTTTCACCTTGAGACCTTACTTGTTTAGTATGTATGCTCTGATTATCATGATAGGATTACTTGCGTTATTCCTTTCTTGTATGATTATTTTAGACGCCTTGTGTGCATTTGGGTTGCTTGTGTACACGGCGGGTCTGTGCATGCGCCCGGGTGGGCTTCCGCTGGGCCCCCGGGGCGTTACAGATTATAGTGGTATCAGAGCCTAGGGGTTAAGTCATTGTGGACCTAGAAAACCTTAGGCCGGTTGGACAGTAGGACTTAGACTCGTGAGAGACGAGAATGATTATGGCGAAAGTAACACAATTGGGTTGTGTCCTTATTCTCCAAGTAGTTGGAGTTTGATCGAAGTGTGTGACACCTAACTCTTAGGAGGTCACGTTGGCGGCCGACAACGTGACATCGGGAGTTAGTTAGGAGCTCACTTCATTTACTTTCGCGTGATTGGGGACTTTATTGTTGAGTGGGGTTTCGTTAGCGTAAGTTTTTCTAACTTGCGCATTCAATGTTATTGTAGCTTGTAATGCCGACTACTCGTTCTCAATCGACCGAGATGGCAGCGGCAGCCGACACAGAGGATGTGGAGACCTCTGCAACCTCCGGATCCAGTGAGGTCCGCGAGTTGAGAAACCAGTTGACGATGTTGACGGGTCTAGTGGCACAGCAGGCGACTGCGGCTCAACAGCAAGCCGACGCCGCACGTCGACAAGAGGCGAGGATGAAGAGGATGGAGGAGTTACTGCTGCGGCAGGCTACTACCAGCTCAGGATCCTACGCCACCTACGCCAGTGGGAAATGTGACTGCAGGAGCATCGGCGCCCGTACCTGGGCCGGCATCTGAGGCGCCTAGTACTGAGCCGAGGGAGGAGACGGCCGTGACACCCCCGTTTCGGGCATCGCCGGCGAGGAAGGTTTTGCCTATGATGGTTACCGGGGCAGAGCGAGATAGATTGATGGAGCGTTTAAATGAGTTTCGGAGGTGTAATCCTCAAGTCTTTGATGGCGAGAAGGCGGACCATTAAATGGTGGAGAAGTGGGTTCTCCACATGGAAAAGCTCTTTCATGATACTTTTGTGGAGGAGCAGAACAAGGTGTGGTTGGCCACGTATCACCTAGATGGTGCGGCATATCGATGGTGGGCGGACATTCGGGATGACCCGAACACCGACTTGGTGGCCATTACTTGGGACCGGTTCAAGGATCTTTTATTGTCGAACTACTTTCCTCCGAGTGTCAAGAGACAGATGGAAAGGGATTTGCGCAGCTTGCGCCAGCGAGACATGACGGTGACGGAGTATGAACGAGAGTTTTCTCGTCTGTTGCACTGCGTACCCTACGTGGTGAGGAATGACGAAGACAAGGCTCGCATTTTCGAAGCGGGCCTTCGACCGTCGATTTATAGGTTGGTGCAAGCAGCGGGATTGCAGACTTTTAGAGAGGTGGTGAATCGCGCCTTGGTTGTGGAAAAGGGCGCGAAAATTGCTAGAGAGGAGATCGAAGCTTGGGACAGACTAAGGGGTAAGAGGCCAGCGGGCGAAGGAGGCAGCAAGAGTTACTCCAAGAGACCACCAAAGCACCCGAGGAGCCAATCGGGTGGGCGCAGCTCGGCTCCACCGCGCGGAGCACCGGATTACCGAAAACCGCCGCGTTGCATCATTTGCGGTGGTCCTCATTTTCCACCTCAATGCCCGCAGCGTGGTGGCAAGTGTTTTAAGTGTGGCCAGGAGGGTCACATTCGATCTCTGTGCCCGAGGGGTTCTTCCCCAGCGCCTTCATCGGCTTCAGCACCGGCACCACCGGGTCAGGGCCGAGGAGCCCCACCTACTCATCACTCGGCGGGGCGACCGCCCTTTCAGCATCCGACTGAGGGATCTCGACAGGCGCCTAATGGGCGCATGTATGCGGCTCAGACTGTGGAGGCGACAGCAGCCGAGGATGTCGTCGCATGTATCATTTTAATTAATGAAATCAGAGTTAGAGCTTTATTTGATACCGGTGCATCGCACTCTTTTATTGATCGGCTGTTTGCCGAGTTGCATGGCATTGAGATTATACCTACCTTGCATCTGGGACATGTCATCGTCCCCGACCACATTTTGGACATACGGGAGTTTTGCCCTAGTTGCCCTGTTAGAGTAGGGGATTGGATTATGCCGATTGATTTGCTAGCTTTGCGAAAGCTTGGAGAGTTTGACGTAGTATTGGGCATGGATTGGCTCACTAAATACTACGCCACAATCGATTGCAAGGATCGGATTGTGACTTTTCGGGAGCCCGGAAAATATGAAGTTGTGTTCCGAGCGTGCAAGAGTTCGCTGTTCGCGATGACTATCTCTTCTACGCGGGCTAAACACTTAATTCGGAGTGGTTGCATAGCTTTTTTAGCTAGCGTTGTTGTGAGGGACGGCGATACCCCGCGGATTGAGGACATACCCGTTGTGCGGGAATTTGTCGATGTGTTTCCGGCTGATCTTCCGGGTATGCCACCGGATAGGAAAATTGAATTCGTGGTAGATCTCGTTCCCGGAACTACCCCGATTTCGAAGGCACCCTATAGGATGGCTCCTGCCGAGCTCAAGGAGTTGAAGGCGCAGTTGCAAGACTTGTTGGACAAGGGTTTTATTAGACCAAGTGTTTCACCTTGGGGAGCGCCGGTTTTGTTTGTGAAGAAGAAGGATGGATCCCTTCGTCTATGCGTGGATTATCGTGAGCTTAACAAAGTTACGATCAAGAGTAGGTATCCACTACCGAGGATTGATGACCTATTTGATCAATTGCAAGGATCTTTGGTGTATTCCAAGATAGATTTACAATCTGGTTATTACCAACTCAAGATCAAGGCTGATGATGTACCCGTGACGGCTTTTCGAACACGGTATGGACATTATGAGTTTACTGTTATGCCGTTTGGGCTTACCAATGCCCGGGCAGCTTTTATGGATCTAATGAACCGTGTCTTTAAGCCTTACTTAGATAGGTTTGTGGTGGTGTTCATCGATGACATCTTGGTGTATTCTCGAAGCGACGAGGAACATAGAGATCATTTGAGGCAAGTACTGCAAGTACTTCGGGAGAAGAAACTTTTTGCTAAATTGAAGAAGTGTGAATTTTGGCTGCGCGAAGTATCCTTTTTGGGACATGTAATATCAGGAGACGGTGTAGCCGTGGATCCTAAGAAGATTGAGGGGATCAAGGATTGGCCTAGACCAACCAATGTAACCGAGATTCGAAGTTTTATTGGTCTAGCCGGATATTACCGGAGGTTTGTCGAGGGATTCGCTAAATTGTCTATGCCTCTCACTCGACTCACACATAAAGGCACTAAGTTCATTTGGAATGACTTATGTGATAGGAGCTTCTTAGAGTTGAAGGAGCGCTTGACAACCGCCCCGATCTTGACTTTACCTATTGCGGGAGCAGGGTATGTGATTTATAGCGATGCTTCGCTTAATGGTTTGGGTTGTGTTTTGATGCAGGACGGAAAAGTAATAGCTTATGCTTCCCGTCAACTTAAGGATTATGAAAAGAACTATCCAACCCACGACCTGGAGTTAGCGGCCGTGGTGTTCGCTTTGAAGCTTTGGCGTCATTATCTTTATGGCGAGCGTTGTGAAGTCTACACCGACCATAAGAGCCTAAAGTATCTGTTCACACAGAAGGAACTAAATTTGAGGCAACGAAGATGGTTGGAGCTACTTAAAGATTATGATTTGACTATTCTCTACCACCCGGGGAAAGCAAATGTGGTGGCAGATGCTTTAAGTCGCAAATCGATGGAGAACTTAGCTATGCTACTTGTTACTCAACCCCCGCTACTGGCGGAATTGCGACGAATGGAATTGGAAGTGGTAGCTCCCGATACACCCGTGAGGTTAATGGCATTGGTAGTGCAACCTACCTTACTTGAATGGATTAAAGAAAAGCAAGTTCTTGATCCAGAATTGCAAAGGATTCGATCCAAAATCAGCGAAGGTCATGCCAATGATTTTCTTGTGGACGATCAAGGAATGCTACGATTCCTGAATCGATTATGTGTACCGGCAGATGCGGAGATTAAAGAAAGGATATTGACAGAAGCTCACCGAGCGCCTTATACCGTGCATCCGGGTGGCACAAAGATGTACAAGGATTTGAGATCACACTATTGGTGGCCCGGAATGAAGAACGATGTTGGCGAGTTTGTGGCTCGATGCTTAACTTGTCAACAAGTAAAAGCTGAACATAGACTCCCCGCGGGAAAACTTCAAAGTTTACCGATACCGGTTTGGAAGTGGGAGCTAATTACTATGGATTTTGTTACAGGTTTGCCTCGCTCTCAAGCCGGGCATGATGCAGTGTGGGTGATTGTGGATAGATTGACTAAATCAGCACACTTTATCCCTATACACACTACGTGGGCAGGAGAGAGACTTGCACAAGTCTATCTTGACGAAGTGGTGCGGCTTCATGGTGTACCTACATCGATCGTATCTGATAGAGACACTAGATTTGTGTCGCGCTTTTGGAAAAGTTTACATGACGCCTTGGGCAGTCGTCTGGATTTCAGCACAGCATTCCACCCCCAGAGCGATGGACAATCTGAGCGTACCATTCAGATCTTGGAGGACATGCTTCGAGCTTGTGTAATTGATTATCAAGGTGGATGGCATCAACACCTACCTATGGCAGAGTTTGCTTATAACAATAGTTATTAAGCAAGCATTAAGATGGCACCTTTCGAAGCTCTTTATGGAAGGAAGTGTCGATCACCGCTTCATTAGAGTGAAGTTGGTGAGAAGCTAGTTTTGGGTCCTGATGTGCTGCAGGAAGCTGAGGACAAGGTTCGCATCGCTCGACAAAGATTGATTACAGCTCAAAGTCGCCAAAAGAGCTATGCTGATAAACGTCGGCGGGAATTGGAATTCCAAGTAGGAGATCATGTCTTCCTAAAGGTATCGCCGACAAAGGGGATTAAAAGATTTGGTATTCGGGGAAAGCTTAGTCCTCGTTTTATTGGACCCTTTGAAGTTTTGGAACGGGTAGGCCCGGTAGCGTATCGGCTTGCTTTGCCGCCGAATCTATCGGGAGTACACAACGTGTTCCATGTATCTTTGCTCCTGAAATATGTTTTCGACCCAACTCATGTGTTGGACTCCACTCCGTTGGAATTGCATGAAGACTTGAGTTTCGAGGAATATCCGACGAAGATTCTAGCTCGCGAGGTGAAGAAACTCAGGAATCGAGAAATCCCTTATGTGAAGGTGCTTTGAAGCAACCACGATGAGCGCGAAGCCACTTGGGAGCTGGAGAGCTCACTGTTGGAGCGATACCCCCATCTTTTTCAGATGGAATCCTAAGGTATTTGACTTCTAGTTTCGCGGACGAAACTCCTTTTTAGGAGGGGTGTATATGGTACACTGAACTTTAGCAAATTGCAAGGTTCTAGTGTGAGATTAGCGTTTCGTACTAATCTGGAGGATCTGGTAGTGTTTCGAGCACTTGGGAGTGTTTTCGGGACTTAAGAAGTGCGAAAACGGACTCCGGGAGTCAAATTCTGCAAAACTGCAGGTTTGACATTGTATACCGGTATGTGCAGATCGCATACCGGTATTGGAGTGTTAGTACCGATACTGGCATTTTGCATACCGGAATCCCTTCGCGTGGCCTGCTTGGCCGAGGCTCGGGTTTGCAGAAATTCTGGCTAGATACCGGTATGCCCATACGCATACCGGTATACAGTGCCGAAATTCTGTTTTGTGCTGTTTTGCTATTGTTGGCTTTTGGAGGGGTGTTAGGGCAATTGTAGCATCATACAACTTAACCCTTCACAGCTCCCCTCTCAGCCATTATGCTGAGGACTTAGGAGAAAGAAAGGTAGGTTTTCTCCCTTTCTCTCTCTAGATTCTTGTCTCCTTGGTGATGGAAACCTTGGATTTGATCTCTTTTTTCTTCTCCTTTGCACACAAGCTTGCTAGCTTGCTCTTGGAGGAACGTAGTGGAGAAGAGAAGAGCTTGTTTGAGGTTTAACTCCAACCCTAGCTTCTTGGACCTAGCTTGGAGCTTTAAAGAGGTGAGTTTTCCTCTTTTTGATCCTCTTTTGGAGTTTATTTGGGTTTTTGTTGGAGAAATCCTATTATGATAAACCTAGGGTTTATTTTTAGGGTTTCTTGATTATAGACTTTTGAATGGGATTTGATGGGTGTAGAATGTTATGTTAGGTTGGATTTGAAGCTTCCTAACTTCATTTTGGATTTTGGACGAGAAATTCTTGACCTAAGGTAATTCCACCCTTTTTCCCTTTTTGTTATGTCGTTTTTCGAAAACGTTCGATCGATATTTCTAACCCCTTAGAGATCTTCTTTAGGGCGCTAGAAATCGAGGGGGCAACTTTGTTTTCGGATACTGCGAGGTTCCGAAGGGTATCGGGTGGGTTTGACCTCACCGAAATGGGTGAATTCCCCCTATGTCTTCGTTTTAGCTTAAGAGCTTAAATTAGTGCATATTCATACTAATTAAGACATGGTAGAATTTTGGAATGCATGAAATTCATGTACTATATAGATGCAAATTATATGTCCTATGTAGTAGGGGGTTTGCATAGTTATTAAACATAGCGCATCATGGTTGACTATGGGAATTGAATATTTCATTCATGTACTTGTTTAAATTGCTTACTTGAAGAAGTAGAGACATGTGTAATGGTAGATGGACAATGGACTTGAAAACACTCTTGACACTTAGCTTGTTGGACTAGTTATAGAGTATATATGACATATGACGTGTTAGAATCAAAATGTGAAGCTAAACATATGACATTTCACTTAGATGAATAACAAGATGGACATTATGACCTAGTATTGGACATTAGTTGGTTTTCCATGTTTATAGACATGATGAATGATATCATATGGTTGATTGTTACTTGTTAGCCACTATACTCGTTTACACATGCTTGTGAGGGTCGCTCCCTACAAGCCGGCACTCCGGAGTTCGCCTAGCGACAGTTATTTCGCCCGTGTGTTAGAGAGAGCGCCGAAATGGAACCGCCGTGGGTAAGGCTCACCAAAGCGTGAGGTGTTGACTACCACGGAGCCATTAGGCACGGCACAAGTGAACATCCCTCTATTGTATTCTTTATGACTACATAGTTATGGTATTATGAAAAGGTGAACATTCATATAGTAAAAGGTGAAATATTGCATGCTTACACATGTGCTTTGGTAGAATAGTTCATATTTATATGATAACATCTTGAGGCATAGTAGTATTAAGTTTCAACTATAATTATGCTTTTTGTTATCTAACCCTACTTTGCCTCAGTTGGCCTAGTGGTGTACTCCGCTCCTCTCGGCGGCTTACCCACAGGGAACTATTGAATAATAGTTCTCATCCCCCTGGGGTTTGTTGTTTTATTTCAGAGCCATCCACTGCGGGAGAGGCTAGGGACCGCGGCAAGGGCATTGCGAGTAGCTAGAGCGCGAGGGAGCTAGCGATTAGGTGGAGCACCTTTCTTTTATCTTTTGTTGAGAGGTGTCTTTGTACCGACCACATTTTGTAGAGACTACCTTATGTTCCCTTTTGGGTGTATTGTTGTACTAAACTTATGTTTTTGGCTTTACTCTTTTATGGTATTTCATACTTTCACCTTGAGACCTTACTTGTTTAGTATGTATGCTCTGATTATCATGATAGGATTACTTGCGTTATTCCTTTCTTGTATGATTATTTTAGACGCCTTGTGTGCATTTGGGTTGCTTGTGTACACGGCGGGTCTGTGCATGCGCCCGGGTGGGCTTCCGCTGGGGCCCCGGGGCGTGACAATGCTACTACTGAAAGCTGTAAATCATGTGTACATGCATTTACTATATAATCGAATAAAGCAATGCTATATAACACGGGCTTTTTTTGCATTTAGCCCTCTTAATTTTTTTTTTATAAATAGTCCCACAAAATTTATATTTGCAAGATTGGCCCTATACCCGCCACGCGAGCGCCACGCGGGCACCACGCGAGCGTGGTAGGTTGAGTTGAACACGGTGAACCATTCACCGTATTTGGACATGGTGAATGGTTCACCGTATTCTATTATTTGTAATATTTGGGGTATATGGTTTAGGAAGGACACCGTGTTCAATTTAACCTAAACTCCCGCTCACGTGGCGCTCGCGTGGCGTTTGCGTGGCGGGGATAGGGCCAATGTTGAAAATATAAATTTTGTGGGGCTATTTCTGGGAATTTTTTTTTCCGAGGGGGCCAAATGCAAAAAAAACCCATATAACCTAATTGCACTGACCGACTCAACAGTCCTGTCAAGCCTGCACTGCCTCGTGTCCAGCACCTACCTCAAGTGGTCCGGTAATACGCAGGCTACTGTCTCATCATATCGCTTAGCCAACCTCCGGAGTGGCACTGGCAGGGTGCGACCCCAACCGAGTATCATATCGCATATCTCTGTCAAGCTCAATATGGCTCATGCAGGTTGTAGTCAAAGGCAATGATAAAAAAGATGATAACTGTATAAAACCCTCTGGCATACTCACATACTCTCTCACTAATTAGCACCGTCCACTGTCAAATGCCGCCATATTGACCTGTGGCATTTTTTTTTTCCAATTTATCCATTTCATGCATGATAAGGTAGTAACCTCTTTAACAGTGAGAATACAGTATAACTGTAACTAGCTCTATATACTGATAACATACTCATCTTGACCAAATCTCAGATAAGAAAAATATAAAGCAATTATGTACAATTCACATGCTAACAGTACAATCATTAACAAGTAGATGCATAAATCACTCCTATCATCTCAACTATGTCCATATAACATCTCAACATGCTAAATAATGCAAAATAAACATAGGAGTTAGTCTGGAGATTTCGACAACATGGAATCCATCATGAGAAGTTCCAAGGAAGGTGGAAAGGAACACACGCTCAACACCCATCTCCTCAACAGCCCAAAACTCAACAAAAAGTCCCAAAACTTAGCTCCTCGAGTACCAAGTGTTGAAAAGACAAGCTCACACCCTTCTCCTTCACACTTAGTCAGACCTCTCCTTAGCTACGTTTGCCTCCAAGGTCCTCAGCACACCAACAAAGAAGGAAGCCAACCTCAGCTATTTTGTTCAAAGTCCTCAGCTTGAGCGAAAGGAGAAACGGAAGAAGCAAGGAAGAGAGAGTAAGAGGTTTAGATCCACTGCTATGTTGAAAAGAGAACCAGTTGGGCACCCCTTGTTCCTTTATTGGTGAGTGACAATTGCAAGAAAACCCTCAAAAGGTCCAAAATCAACCTCAATGCACCTAGAACCAACTTTTGGGTGTCTGTTTCCTCATAGTCGAGGACATTTGGGCGCTTCTAACCTATAATGGCTTGCCCGAACTCGTCGTAGCTGCGCCCGCAAACTTCCGGGCACCCGGATCTGCATCTGAATCCCTATGAATCATTGTGCTGAGTCACCTGTGCTCCGAAACTTGGTTATCCTTGTCCAACAATTCGGGTGTCTAGAGTACTTCTGGGAGCCCGAAATCTTAGTAAACAATGACTTTAACATCCGGATCTATCTACGACTCCACCGGGTGTCCGCAAAGACATTCGGGATCTATCTCAACTCAGCTTGCCATTTTCGGCAGCCGAAACCACTTCTGGGCTTTCGAAAATGCTCAAACAGATAGGTTGAGTTGATTTCAGTCCTTGAAGTCCGTTTTCGCATCCATTTCGCACCAAAACGGCTCCAACTCAGTTCAGTACTCTAAAAAAGTGCCAATCGTTACGTCATACTGCAACCTTGTCTATTTGGGAAGGTCTAGTACATTAAACTAATAGTACAATTAGCCTAAAAAAAGAAAGTAAGCTGCTCCTATACTTCACGTTTTTTTCATGCCGTTCATTTATTATTATACTACGATCTAAATTTAATCTTCTTCAATTGTGATAGGTCATGGAGAGTGGAATCGGTTAGCAGGTACCTCAAAGAGGGTCATTTTTGTCCTTTAATATCTGGATAATTAAGTCATATTGTTGTTTCCTCTCCTCTTCATTAGCTATATTAGTTTCATCTAGATTTATAAACTTTACCACTAAAACTCTATGGTCCCTATTTTGTTTATTCTATTAAACTCTACAGTCAAGATTTATTATAAGCTTAAAATTTAATTTGTAGAGTTCTAGATTTAGTCCAATCTTAAATTTAAATTAATTGCACTATATTGTCTAGACTTATGTGATTTATTCCACTAAAACTCAACGATCTGGATTTACTCCGAACTTAAATTTTAAAGAGAGAATGTGTGAAGACCCCCTCAAATTTTATTTCATTGATTGAGACCCACTTAAATTTTGATATTTTTAAGTTAAGTAATTTTAGTTAAAAAATTTAGAGTTTTATCTAATAAATAGTGGTTAATAAATAATATAATTATCAAATTTGATAAAATTTTTAAACTTAACTGCGCAAAAAAACTCAATTCAAAAAAAAAAAAATGAAATTAATGGGCTCTTAAGTGAGGAAAGAAGTGAAGGGGTCTATTTCAAAAGAACCTATAGTTGAGAGGGTCTCTACATGCTTTATGGTCGAAATTTATTTCATTTTAATTTAAATTGTACATAATGGTTTAGATTTATTTACTTGATATTTATTTGATTTATTTTACTAAAGCTTTATAGTCTAGATATTATCGAAGTTCAAAATTTAAACTGCATGTTTACCTTTAAATTGCGTGGTCTAGAATCTCAAAAATACTCCAGTATAGATTCACCTAGGATTTTTCAAAATCTCATTTTCCTAAGATTTTTCCCAAAATCCTAGCTCAAAACTCAAAGGACTCACCTTAGCTCCTTATCACTCAAGCTTCTTCTCACCCAAAAAGCTTGCTCCTCCTCTCAAGAAGCTTTTAAGCTTGATTTTTTCAAATCTCCAATTTGTTGGAAATATTTGCTAGAGAGAGGGAGAGATTAGGGTTAGAGAGTGAGAAAGAGAAAAGGGATTTTCTATTGTGTGAAAGAGGAGAATGAGGGAGATGCGCTGTTGGGGGCCGTTTATAGAGTTGCACAATTACAACTTAACCCCCAAAAGAGCAAACTTGCATCACTCATTTTGCTGCCAAGCTGTGTGAGATTCGAACCTTTCATTGGAAGTCTGGATCCTGAAGACCTCTCAGTTAGGATCCGGATCTCGAACGGCTGATTCTGCGAGTTACGCAGCAAAAGTCTAGACTTCGTGTCTAAAGTCTGGATCCCAAACGATTGAACTGAATTTACAAGCTGAAGATCCGGATCTCCTTCCTAAGATCCGGACAAACGAAGTTTGGAGTTCGAACAGTAACTTCGGAGTCCGGATTCCCTTGCCAAGGTCCAAATCCCGAAGGTCTAATAACTCTAATTCACCTTGGTCCAAAAAAATTATTTTCGCGCTGTTATCTCCAACTTCTAATTATTCCAAAATCCTTAAAACTCTCAATGAATACTTTCATATCTATTTCTTGACCGTTCGATGGCCAATTAGGCCAAGGTTAAATACGGTATACTAAAGTTCAGTATATTATACTTCAAAAAAAAGAATTTAAGAAGAATTAAAATAAATTAATAAAATAAAACCATTACAGCAATTTTGAAGCGCCGAAATAGAACTGCTTTAAATGCTCAGAACTTCATTTCATCTTTCCACAATAGAAGAACCGTCACAATTTTTAGTATGCCAGATATTATGGAGTTAGCTGCAAGCTAAAAGCAGCAGCAAAACTAGGCCAAAAAGTTTTGAGTTCCAGGAAACACGTACTGCATCCACCAAAAGCCAGGTAAGTCAAACAAATCATATGCAAACTATTTCTGTGGTTGCAGACTTCCTGCAGACAAAGTATGCATACATGCAGTTTCTGCATGACGAGCAATCTGACTATCCACCAAAAGATAGGATCAATCCCCACCATTTGATTTAAATCATTAAAAGTGGGGTCAATTAGGTGGAAAGATCATCAGGTGCACAGGAAATACTGTGAGATATGTTGAAACCATAAGAGAGTACTTCATATGGACCTTGCCTAAGGGCATGTTCGGTTCCTTGGAAAATAGTAGAAAACTATTTTCGGAGAAAAAAGTTTTCTGTGGCAAAGAAATTTTTAGTTTCTATTGTTTGGTTCGACAGAAAAGAATATTAGTTTTCCATGTATGCATGTTTGAATGGTAAGAAAAAAATAAAAAATACTTGTTTTATTTCTATTTCACTTGTTTTGTTAGTTAAAAATTTTGGTAATAAACACGTTCTACAAAAGGAGGGTGAGATTACCAACCTTTTAAAATTTAACATAACACTCACAAACTGTTTATAATATAAATAATAAATAAGTAAATAAAAAATTTTAAGTATATTTTGGTGTAGATATAATAGTTTCACAAAGAGATGAAGATGATTGACATAACGGATAGGAGATGGAGATAACTATGATGTGTATATATATATATATAGAGCTAGGCTCCTACGCTTTCGAAAGCATGGAGGCCTCCGTACTTGTAAGTTATTTTCGATGATGGGACATTGATTCGCCGATCGGCACCGTTAGGCACGATCTATGCTATTAGAACTATTTAGAAACCAGATCGCATAATTTTTTGATTTCGTTTGCTTAGTAGACGAGTAGCCTCAAAATGAACGATTGAAAATAAAAATCTCATAAAAAATAATGATAAAAATCAAATTTGAAATCGCAAAATGAACAACTGAAAATGAAAATCTCATAAAAAATAATGATAAAAGTCAAATTTGAAATCGAAATTATTGCTCTTACTCTTGATGTTAATTATAATTTTCTATTAAAGTTTCAGGTAATTTGGATTCTTCTACACTGTTGAACTTACAAAAGTGCCACTTCGGCCGTTAAAATAGTCATTTTTGAGACCCTTTGATCACTTAGTAAATAATGTCGAAAAATTATAAAATTTGGTTTCTAAATAGTTCTAATAGCATAGATTATATTTAGCGGAGCCGATCGTCGAATCAGATGTCTCATCATAAAAAATAACTTACAAGCACGGAGGCCTCCGTGCTTTCGAAAGCACAGGAGACGTACTCTATATATATTTATAACTTGGGGAGATAGAGATGACGGTAGAAGATGATTAAGATGATGGTTGGATAGTAAACGTATACCAATATATTAGAAAAAGAAAAAATTTCTTTTTTACTCCTAAAAACGACCGTAAGAAAAAAAAATTGTTTTCCGAAAAAAATAATTGGAAAACGAAAAGGAAAACATGTTTTTTTTTTGAGGAAAATGTAGCACGCTACCCGCTTCATTCATTGAATTGATGAATTAGGCTACAGGGGTGAGGCAACGTAAGGCCTACAAAGTGGCGAAAAAAAAAAAAAATTAATGCTGATTGACTGGGAGGATTTGGTCCCACAGGCTCATGAGCTGCTTGATTTTACAGACTGCTCTAAGTGGGTCCGGTAGGCCCTTCCTAAAGATGGCATCATTTCTGCTCTCCCAAGTTATCCACCAGCAGGCTATTAGATAAATAAGATCTCGTCGCAATGTCTGCATTCTAATCCTTGTCGTCCATATATCCCAGACCAGAGTCACCTCTTTTTCCAGGTCCCTGAGTTGGACACCCTCCAGGGTCTTCACCATCAAGAATCTAGAAAAGATGCATTGTGCAAATAGGTGGTCGACCGTCTCCTCGTCGACCCCACACAGCATACAAGTTGTGTTACTGGTCCATCCTCTCCTCTTCAAGTTATCTACTGTAGGGGTCCTCTTCTTGAGTACGAGCCAACAAAACACTTTAACTTTTAGGGGTATTGCGAGTTTCCATATTCTGTTAGCTCTGTAGTCCCTCACACCCCCGTCGATCAGCATCGAGTAAGTTGATTTCACTGAAAAGCGACTATCAGGGCTCCATCTCCAAAGCGCAATGTCTGGACCTGACTCCAATTTAAATTCGGATAGCTTTGCCTTGAAAGCTGAGGAGTTCGGCTCCGCTCCATCACCGTTATCGTAGTTACATCTTAAGATTAAGTTCCACTTCCAGCCATCAGTCGTCAAACAGTCACAAATTCTGATGTTTTTAACCGCTACTGTCTCGTACACGTTTGGAAATAGTGTTTGCAGTGGGACTTCCCCACACCAACGATCCGACCACAGATCGATGGTTCGACCATTTCCCAGTTTATAGGAAGCTCCCCATCTGTAGATTTCCCGAATACTTAGGATTCCCTTCCACCAGTTTGAGGTGGGTATAAAGAAACGTCCCTCCCTCAAAGGTTTTCTTCTACGATAGTATAAGGCGTGGATGATCTTGTTCCACTGTAACTGCGGCATTGTAAGAAATTTCCACCACCACTTCGCAAGTAGAGCTTCGTTCATAGTGGCTAAATCCAAGATGCCAAGTCCGCCTTCTATCTTTTGCCTACATACGGTCTTCCATGCTACCAGACATCCTCTTCCAGTGGGATCAGTACATCCCTTCCAAAAAAAATCCCTACGTAGAGCCTCGATGCGCTTGATCACCCATTTGGGCGCCTTGAATACCGACCAAAAGTATAAAGGGAGGTTGGTTAGCACTGAATTCACCAGTATTAGTCTACCACCTCTAGAGAGGAATTTAGCCTGCCATCCGTCAATTTTTCTTTGAATTTTCAGGATAATCCCTCTCCAGTCCTCCTTAGAGGGTGATCTGACAGACAGAGGTAGACCTAAGTACTTGGTAGGGAGAGTGCCGACTCTGCAAGCAAGTAGATTAGCAAGTCTCGATGCTTTATTTTCCATCTGGCCCATGTAGTATAGTTCCGACTTCTCTCTATTGACCTTCAATCCTGATGCCCATTCAAATAGATTCCATATATGCTTTAGGTTTCTCATATACCTTTTTTTAGCCTCACAGAACACGAACGTGTCATCAGCGAATTGGATTAGAGCAATCTTGCTCCCCTCGGAGGGTCCAAGGCCTTTAATTAGGTTATTAGCAACTGCCTCGTTTGTCATACGGGCGAGGCCCTCTGCCACCAGAAGAAAGAGAAAAGGGGATAGGGGGTCACCCTGTCTTACCCCTCTCTTAGTCTTTATCTATTTCGTGGGCTCGCCGTTAACTAAGATAGCCGCTTTTCCGAAGCACACACAGAGTTTTATCCAGTGGCACCACTTTTTGTCGAACCCCCACCAATCCAGAATTCTAAAGAGGAACGGCCAGTAGATCCTATCGTATGCTTTTTCGAAATCTACTTTCACGCCGACACCTTCGATCCCCCTCTTACATCCCCATCCAATTAGCTCCCGGGCCGCGACGTAAGCGTCGGTGATATTCCTCCCTTTTAAGAAAGCCGATTGAGAGGGGGAAATCAAATCGTTCATGACCGTCTCTAGACGGTTGGCCAAAACCTTTGAGATAATCTTCTGGATCCCGTTTAGGAGGCTTATAGGTCGAAAATCGTTAGCCCTTGAAGCCCCTTCTTTCTTGTGAACTAGGCAGATGAAAGCGTAGTCGATGGGTCCAGTTGACAATTTCCCCTCAAACATCTCGTGAAATAAGTTCATTATATCCACCTTGAGGGTCTCCCAAAATATTTGGTAAAAACTCAAGGGGAATCCATCTGGACCTGGAGCCTTATCTCTCCCTAGTTGGAAAACCACTAGCTTAATTTCATGTAAACTGAAAGGAATGGTCAGTTGTGCAAAGTTATGCGAGGTTAAGCGGCTCGTGTTGAATAATCCCCTCCAGTCACCGAAGTCCACCGGGGCCGTCTCGTCGGGGGAGAATAACTCCGTAAATTTTCGATAGAAATAGTACTTTTTATCTTCTTCACTTCGGTAGATGCCATTACCGTCCACAATTGTTCCAATCCCATTAGCTCGTTTTCGTCCGTTTGCTATAGAGTGAAAGAACTTAGTGTTACCATCCCCCTCTCGTAACCAGTGTTGCTTGGCCCTGGTTCTCCAGATGGATTCTTCGTCGTTCAGAACTCTTCTGAGCTTGTCTTTTAACTCCTCTCTTTTGGTAATTGCATCTTGGTTGAGTTCAGTCAGTTCTTCCCTTAAGTCAATCTTGTGGATTTCCTCCATTAGCTTATTCTTTTCCACTCTGATACTATAAAACTGAGACGCGCACCATTCTTTAATCCGCTTACGGCAGTGTCTCAACTTCGCAGTAAAAGTGAGTACTGCTGAATTTTTCTGTTCGCCCTCCAGCCACCATCGTGGAACTTTGTTGGTAAAATCATCATGGTTCAACCAGGCTTCTTCGAATCGGAAGATTTTGCTATTCCTTTTTTTCGTGTCTTCCCGTGGATAGAAGAATAGGACAGTGGTCCGAAGTTATTCTAGGAAGAGCTTCCACCTTAGTGAGGGGGAATTCCTGGTCCCATTCAGATGAGATCAGGAATCGATCAAGTCTAGCGACAATTGGGTTCGTCTGCATATTGGACCATGTGAAAGATTGGTTGATCATGGGTAAATCCAATAGTTGTAGGTCGCTGATAAGGTCGTTGAATAAGGTCGTTGCTCTCGAGCTCCACGTCCTTCCTCTACGCTCCTCTTGGCACCTCGTACTGTTAAAATCCCCACAAATGATCCATTTGCCCTTGCAGCACTCTTTGAGCTGCGCCAGTTCCGAGAAAAAATCTTCCTTTCTATCCCAGGATGCCGGGCCATAGACATTCGTGATATAGAAACTCGTTCCGCTCTTGACAAAGGAAAGAAGTACTGTGATGGAGAATTTTCTCACAATTACTTCTTGGTTGGTAAAAATACGCGAGCTCCAGCACGTGATTAAACCCCCCGAGGCACCGTCGGATTCAACGAAAACTCGTTTGTCGAGGAAAGAGCCCGCAAAGCTACGAAGGAAAGACAACGAGACAAGCCGGACTTTCGATTCTTGCAAACAAACCACAACATTGAAAAGTTTAGCGATCACCGCTCTAACAGCAATACGTTTAGAAGGGTCGTTAAGCCCTCTAACGTTCCAGCTACAAACACTAAAAGACATAAAAGTCAGTAGACACCTAACCCCAAAAAACACCCCAAAAAAGTGTCTACACCTAGACGCACTCTCCCCTGCTACACGCGGCTGATCACAAACTCGGTGAACTTCCTCGCCTCATCATCACCCAAAATCACGCCACAACGTCTACTCTTGCTGATGATCTTCTTGACGTTGATATCAGTCGATGATCCATCCCCCTTCTCTCAGCTTAACCTTTTCTAGCCATCGCTCTGGAGATGATTGGCGTCTTGTCGGTGGTGGCGAGTCGCTTGCTAGCCCGGAGCGAAGATTGCACCGGTGTCTTGGGCACTACTTCCGAGAACGACTTAAACGTGCTAGCGGGCTGCATACCTCGCCTCCCCTCGCCAACCCCCTAGGCCACAATCTGCTCGATAGTCATCTCGTTATCGCGTTCTAATCCACTCCTTGGAACTGGGTTAGGTTCACTGTGCTCGAGCTTCCATTCACAGTCCTGCACCGGCTCCCATGCAGTCCTCTCGGTGTTACCATGTCCGTCCAAATAGTCCCCTTCGTTCTTCTCGCACATCAAAATCAAGTGGATAAGATCAAATCTTGGGTTTGGAGCCCGTCTGACCCTCCCCACCTCCATCCAAGTCACAGTGAGGGTCGGCACCCCACCTACTATAAGGTCCACGTGGTTCCAATAACAGGACAAAAGAACACTTAAAGTCTTATCAGCCACCCAAGCACCCAGGTTCAAAAAAAGTCCACTTTCCTTTGCTTCCTCGGGACCTACACAATTAAATGCTAATAAAGACCCCTCCCTGTAAAGCTTCCTTGTAGGAGAAGGAAGAGGTTGCCTTCCAAATAGTAAAGTAGAAGAGGAGATCTTCCCCGATCTCCTCCTGTAGACTTCCGGAATTATGAAAGCCATCAATGCGAGCCTCGGTTCTCGGAGCTGCACCTCTCCTTGCCTGTTCTCGAGCTTCACACCATTCCTGCTAGTTTGACCACCGTATCGCCATCCGTACTCCGCTCCGCGTCTAGCCGCCAGCAGAGTCACCGTAGCAGTCCTGCTTCTATCCACCGGCGGCAACGTCTTCTCCGACATAACAGATCGGATCTGCTTAGACTATTGCTCAACGCCAATCTCGCCAAACTCACCTGCATCGTCCTTCATTGCCTGCTCTGCTATCCTTGGGTTCAGGGGCCTCACCTGACGACGTCCATTATGCTGACACGTGTCGAACTTGTATATCTCAGCAGCGATCCGCCCATCGTGTCCCGCTCCGCTTCTGGTCCCCGCCGGCGACAACACCAGCTTCGTCGTTCTGCCAGGGACTAGGTTTATTGACCGCTCCGATTCGATCTCATCTAGTTCCCCAGCCGCATCTCCCGTCGCCTCGTCCATCCTTCCATGGCCACCAATGGCCTGTGAACCATTTCCTCTATCGCGTATCTGTTCGCCACCATTGTCGGGCTCGTTCCGAGGGGGCGCCGAAGGTTCATCCGCCCCACCTTCGTCCGCCCTCTCCCAACTGTCAAGATGGATCATTACCGAAAACATTTCCTCCCCTAGCACAATGGAACATTTTTGGGGGATTTCGCTTAGGTTGTCGAGCGCAATATGGCATCGAAACGCTCGGAGATCTGTCATCGTTTTTGTCGCCTCGTCCGCCTTGATGAACCTCCCGAACCCACTAACCAATGCCGCCACTCTGGCGACTGTCCAGCACTCGAACGGCAGGTTAGACAATCGGATCCATGCGGTGATAACTTAAAACTGATAGAAATATAATATCTGAGACAAAAATATGGGTATAGTAAAATGACCGCAATGACTCCACAAATCTACCGAATGTGAGGCGCAACAAAATCGATATGTAGACTGACTAGAGCTTATATATAGATGTTATAAAAGATATCAACACAACCATCTTTAAAATAATTTATTAGGAAAAGTACAGTTCATTCATCTTGATGATGAAGTCGGGCGTCTTGTCCTGATTACAGTGAGGCTGCTGCTTGGGAGGATCAGCGTACTTGACCTTTTCAGGAGGTATTGTTGAGGGATCGATCGACATCCCCCACATAGTACGTACTCATCCATCGTTGCTCTTGCAGTCGTGCTGTGGCCAACATCCGCGATGGAAATCATCTGTTGCGTCCTTTGCTGTAAAATTATCAACAATCATGTCGTAGATCAATAATCGTGATCAAGATTTTAGGATGTATAGCAAAGCCAAGATAGTCTTTCATATCTACCAGTTGAGGACAACAAATTAAACATCATCTCCACCAGGGTGATCTTCCAAGAATTTCCTCACATCATGTACCTGTACAAGAAAATTAATTGAATGGAGAACTAATTAATAAGAGTAATTAAATCTGAGCAGCAAATTCAGTAATTAGAATTTATATCAAGCAGACCACCACCCTCTATTGTTCCTGTTATATTGTCTTGCTCAACTGAATCAACAAAGTTCATGGCTTCAAACTTGAACAATATTTTCTACGGGCTATATGGGTAATTAAGCTTTCAATCTCAAATTAAGCAAGCAAAATGCATATAAGGAGCTTATACACAAATTAACAAAGGATACTTCGCATGAATTCTTAAAGTTGAGAAATGCTCCGAAGAGGCTCCATATAGATCTAGCACAAGCTATATATTGAACTTGAGAAATAGGCTACATAAATTTGTTGTAGTCGAATAATGTGTATTTTTGGACCTTCAAGGCAATAAATAAGTCATACATTGAGATACTGCATATTTTCACATGCACTTAGGTGCTATAATTAATCTCGTACATCCTCCCAAGTGCACCACGTATCTTGTCTTGGGATTTAAAGTTCCAAGCAACATGGCCAAACAAATCAGAAACCCATTTTGGTTTGGTGCGGGGACCCACTAAAAATTAAATAGGGATGAAGCATACATACAACAACCATGTTTAAGCAATTTTTTTTTATGTGGTGAAGAGTTGGCAAATTAGGTTAGAATATGTCTGACAGGACCATTACTTACTTCTTTATTGAATTTTTTTTTTTTTTTTTTTTTTTTTTTTTTTTTTTTTTTTTTTTTTTTTTTTTTTTTTTTTTTTCTCGAGGCAATGGTCTTAATAATGTTTTGAAGAAATTTAGAATTATTTTCCAATTTTTGCTGTGTTAATGCTACAAGTAGCAGTCATTAATGTATAGCAATCCAGCAGTCCTTAACAAATTGTTGTAGCGGCCAGGTTCTTTGGACCTTGCAAGATGTGGGTTGATATTTTCTTAACAACTTGATAATTACCCACCTAGTCCCTGAAGTCTGATCCCAATTTCAAAAATGTCCTTAGTATTCCATTTTTCCTATTTAATCCTTGAAGTTTCTTCCATGCAATAATAGATATGCCCTTTCCGTCAGTATGAAAAGAAGAGTTTCACACCTAGGCGGTTTAGCTCCTAGAGCACACCTTAACCTAGGCCCAAGGCACCAACCAATAAGATGTGCCTAACTAAAAGAAGGGCCGCAAGGTTCAAAAGTGGGTTTCAAATGTTTACATAAAAGGGTTCAAAAACACTAGGTGTGGGGTTTTGCATATTTTTATACAAAGCTGATAAGCAAGCTTTGAATAATTTGTTGCCTTAGGCATTCATGATTTATTGATCTGCAAACTGCACTAATTTGTTTATTGTGATAATTTCAGTCCTAAAATATTCTACTTACATAAATCTTCACTGCGATTTGTTTATAACGGTAATACGTCTTCTAAAAAAAGTTAATTGAAATTTGTGTAAATGTGCACCCAACTTCCTTGGGCATGTGCCTTATACCGAGGTTCTAGGAGCCCGTGCCTTGGTATCCTTACGACTTGAAAACTATGGTCTTTTCATTTGTCAACATTCTAAAAATGCCTACATAGTAGCATCATCTTTTATATAGAATCTTCAGAAAACTCTCATGGCAGCAAACTCTACCGACGACACTCATGTTGCAACTTTCAGATGGCAGACTAATTAGAGGAAAATAATGTTTTCATAGCGAAGATTTCCAATGATAACTTTCAACATTATTCTACCAAGATGGTTTGTGATCAATGTTGTAAAAATTCTTTCTAAACCTTTTAGTAAAATATCCTTTTAAACAATTTTGAATGAAAATAATTTAACTTCAGTTTTAAAAACCGCAAGCAAGAACTAGATAGTAAATACTACAGAGATGAAAAGATGAGATGATCTAGAGTGCAGAGCACTGTCCTAAAAGCGAGATTGCCCTTCCACGTACGAGGCTTCGGCAATCACTCCTAACGATACAACGACCATTGTCCACCCCGTCGGCACGTCTTCAGGGTGGCGCAACACGAACCCAGTAGGCTTTAGGAGATCCACCAAAAAGTCAAAAGCTCAATCTAAAAGAGAGTTAAAGTTCAGTGTAGAGGGAGGTGAAGCTCAGTGTGGAGAAGGGAGGAAGAAGAAGTTCAGGTTAAGCTCATACTTAACCCTCAAGTACACCCTCTCCACTGTATATAGGCAAGAGCCCAACGGTAGGGGTCCAACGGCTCTATCTCTGGTAAGCCGTTGGCCCTTACCGAGGTCAGACCAGATCTGGGCAAGATATGGTTTGGGCCCTTACCAAGGTAAGGTAGGATTTGAGCCCTTACCGAGGTAAGCTAAATATTAAATCCAAATAAAAATAAAAGAAAAAAAAAGGTGTAAGTGAACCGAGTATCCTGGACTGGGCCGGGTCGGGCACGCGCGCCGCCGCCCGCCCGACCTGGCCAGGCTCGTGCTCGTGCTCGCGTGTTTAGACGGGAGGTTCACTCTCATGTTCTCCCAAGTAACTAACTTGAGAATGAAGGAGTATATAAAGAATAACAATAAGCCTTTGGTTTCCAATGTGGGACTAAACCTCACATGTGGAAACCTAAGCACGGGCTTCCAGGCAAGGCCCATAGAGAGTTGAGCTGCCCAGGAAGCCCATGGGCTAAATTGAAGTTTTAAATCACTGTTTTAAAAATTAATACTAACAATCAACCAATCGACTTCAGCGATGTGAACAACTAGCCTTTCACACTTTCCACGCCTAGGATTTGTGTCAATTTGAGTTGGGCAATGTTTTGGCCTGGGCTTCTTTCTTATTTCCTTTAGCATGCATTCAGTGCTGTGGTTGCATGGTAACTACGTCCCTTTTTTCATGGTTAAAAAAAGAAAATTTCTTGTGAATAACAGAAGGTAAACGTCATTCAGTCTTGGGGCTTGTTTGGTACAAAGTTAATAGACGTTTTATGGAGTAAATGTGACCCATATAAAATGTGACGCCCCGCTTCCCAGGAGGTTACCCATCTTAAAACTACTCTTGTCACACCCGGCGCGAGTCCTGCCAAATGAACCCGCTCGGGCATGTGCAACAGACCCGCCGAACGGGCAAAATTTTTCTTACCCACATGAAGCGGAACATACACCAACCTGTACAACTCATACATAATATCGGTGAATCAAGCATCAGAGTAATACTACTAAATTTAAACCATTACAAATGATTGTCATTAATGTTTACGACGTTTGAGTTTTCCAAAATAATACCATTTTTCAATGTCCTGACAAAAGGGTACTCTCTAGACCAACTCGCGATGATCTAGCTACTCCGCGACGCCCTTGCTGCACTCCCGCACCTCACCGACAGTAAATGGCGAAGATGTTTTTTTGTGGCCAACTATGTGCGGCGAATTTATAAACCCCACAATATGCACCTTTTTTGTGGCATTTTTCAACTTATCCTCACTATAGGTCTTTCGATGCACTACTGTGGCCATAGAAAAGTTTGGGCCATAAAAATGATAAGAGATTACTGTAGCAAATTGTCGCCACAATTTGCTAAACGTTTTGTGGCTAATTTTATTAATTGGCCACTTAAAAAATTTGTCTGTTGTGGAAATAAATATAGCCATAAATTCCAGATGCATTTTGTGGCCAATTGTAAAAGTCGGCCACAAACGGTACAATGGCGAAAATATGTGAAAAAATTACTTTGTATTTGTGGCTATTTTGCAATCTCTCCACTGATAGTATTTATATATATGGCCAAATAAAAGTTGCCCACAAAAGGGTGCCCTAATTAATTGTTTTTTTAATTGATGCTTTCTTATAT
Organism: Puya raimondii; assembly: GCA_016920855.1. Taxonomy (NCBI): domain Eukaryota; kingdom Viridiplantae; phylum Streptophyta; class Magnoliopsida; order Poales; family Bromeliaceae; genus Puya; species Puya raimondii. Next base: position 207,111,799 of record JABWPP010000050.1, on the reverse strand, counting down.
TACAACTCATATGACGTCTTTTCATATTCTCCTTTGCCGCGAAACCCTAAGTTAATTAGAAAACCCTAACTCCTTCCCAACAGAGCGTCCCACTTCGACCCCTCCATCATCAACCTTCGACGGCTTCTTTGTGATTCCGATCCTTGCTTCACCCTGTTCTACCGGTAACATTGCGATCAAGATTTTATCTTCTACTTGGAGAACGGCGGCGTGAATGGCAGTAGCAACGTGCGTGAACGGTAGTAGCAACGTGGCCTCGTTCTTCCAAGCGTCCGCAGGTATCCTCTCTATCTCTCTCTCCCTCCCTCTGTCTCTCTCTCTAGGTCTGGATAAGCATTAATTTTTTTTGTTTTCTCGGAAGCATAGATTCGTTAATTTTCGTAAGCATTAGTAATTTGTTTTCTTGGAAGCATGCATTGGTTTTTTTTTTTTTCCTTGGAACGCATCTGTAATTTCTTGGAAGCATGTATTGACTTTTTTTTTTGCTTTTTTGGAAGCATGCATTTGTACTCTTATATAAAATATATAGCATTCATTTTCATTGTTCATCAGGAACAAAAAGTTTAGGTATTTTAGAATTTTAATTTTTGTTGTATTTATAATAAGTTAAATAGGATGTTATGTAATCAATTTTTTTTCTATTTTGAATTTTATATTATTTCTGATAATATCTATTACTTACTGAATTTTTTGGAAGATAAAATAATGAAATTAAACCATCTAAAAATCATCTATGCACTTATCTAGTTCAAACAGGATCTATATTTTCACCACTTACAAACCATTTAGAGAAGAGAACAAAAAAGTTTGAAGAGAAAAAAAAAATTTCCTCGAGTTGATGGCTTTTGTAGGTAAGAAAAATATTGTTATTAACCTTTTTTTTTATAAAATGCAATGCTGGGTGGTTATATAGCAGGAAAGAAGCTGAGATATAGTGCTTTTTGGGGCTTTAATAAGGTGCTCGCGGCTACTTGATTGTGTAAATAATTAATTAGTGGTTATAGTAGCATGGATGTTATGTATTCTCCTTCTTAATGGTGATGACTATTATTTTGTTCATCTATTGGAAGAAATCAAATAATTTTTTTTATTGTGAGACAACAAATCTATTAATATTTATAGTATTTGTTGATTTGTTTAGACATGATACACCATGAAAATCTGCTTTACTTATAAATCTTGATTTTTTTTCTTTTTTTAGAAGCACGTGCATATTCTACGTTTGACTCTTAAGGACAAATCAGTCGTCAGTATCAACCCTCCTTGCCTGCGCTACCAACCTCACTGTGCCGCCCTCAACCTCTTTTTTCCGATCTCTTCTTCTTCTTCAATCGACGTGCTCGCCTTATCGTCACTCTCCTTTGTGTGTGACCTGCAATCTCTTTTCTTTGTTGGCATTATCTTCAGAAAGGTGCGCTGCTTCTCTATGAATAAATTAGATAATTACGGCATAATACACCTATTTTAACATATCTGTATGAAAACAGAGATTTATAATATAGCAAAACTTGAGATTAGTTGATACATGTTTTGTTAACTTACTAGTATCTAATTTTACTATATCATGAAACAAAAAGAGATCTTGTAATCATATTTACATTATTATATATGTTAGCCTTCTTAATCTTCATGCAACTAACCTTGATACTAGATAAAAAATATTCACATAGAGAACATCAAAGAGAATTGGAAAAAGAGAGTTCTATTAATGTGTCAAAAAGGCAGGATGCAACATTTGTTAAACGGTTTAAACACCGAGTAAGTGAAAATATTATAATTATATACTTAGTAATCCTTTTTATTAAAGATTATTTAACTTTTCTATATATTTGTTTCGCAACAGGTAACACACCTATTGTTAGATGTATGCCCTAGAAGCCAATCGGGCTGACACATGTATTCTTTTTAGGACATAAATTTGTATTTGACTTTAAATATTATGAATAAATATGGGTTCCTATTTCCATTCATGTTGTGTGTCCATGAATCGTCCAAGGAATTAATAAGATGATGACATGCATTCTCAAGAGTTGAGAATTTGAGACATGTGTCATTGATGGTTAATTCCTAAATGCTCCCGATCGATGGATCATCGCGGGGACGGTGATTGATCCGATGAGATTGGTGCACATGTCGCTTCCCTTTTGGGTAGATGAGTCTCGAGTCAACAGTGTGGAGACACTGGAGCGAATGTGCAGGTGGTTGTTAGAGAACAAGGGTACCGAGCATGACCAATGCGATAAGTCACTTGGATGTCTACTCACTCGTCAGTGACTTATGTCACGCCCCGGGCTAGTTCTAGATGCGGAAAAACGTGCTAATTTTTATTTTTTTTTTGAAAGCCTAGCCCGCGCCACGTACAGACCCGCCACAAATACAGGGTCCACTGTACACACGGACAGAGCCTCCCCTGTATTTGCACGGCGTCCACAACATACAACAGGATCACAACCACCATTCATTCATCACAACAGCATAACAACAAGAGATTCATACAGCTAGCAGTCCTTAAACCTGTATGAATCTAAGCAAATCCTTAGGCGGAGGATGATGCGATGCATAAGCAACAGTCATTCTAGAAAACTGCTTCTTACCCAGAAGCTTTCTTTGAAATCCTAATTTCAAACATCCAAGAATCATTTGGAAACCGTTCTCCACACGAGAACTCTCTTTGTAAATCACAAAAGCCGAACGATCGGAAATTCATTTGAAAACTGTTTTCCACACGGAAACCTTTATTTGAAAGCGCTACCACGAGGGGTAGAAAACCAAGGCATGCGATAAAAGCCACGATGATAGAACAAAAGCATCGACATCCGCACATGGAAACTACACCAATAATCACCAGATCTAAGCATGCAAGACAATCACATATGCATACTGAATAAATCCACAAAACATAAGCATGCTAGATAATATCCAAAAGGTAACTGAACCACAATCACATCTAACAGATAAGGGTAGGGTGATAACCAAATCTGGAGAAGTAGCCTCACAAGTCGGAACCTCTAGAGCTACTATCTAGGCATGCCTCGCAGCGTCCCGACACTCACCACCCTGCTCACCTGAAAACAACAACGAGGGCGGGGGGTGAGAACATGTAAACATGTCTCCCCTCCCAGTGGGTACCGCAAGCCGACGAAGGCGAGGTGTACACACCGGCACGAGGGTCAACAAAAGCTAGATAAGGTAGACAGTAGCACAAGTAAATATGAAGCCAACATATAACTGAACAGCTATGCTACTGTAATCAACTAGTGTATGCATCAATGGAGATAACCACAAGGTAAACCCAATCCATAGCCACCGGGACGTATCCCTGGCACTGTCACCTGCTCAACACTTGGCACATAAACCTTCTGGACGCACTGCGTCAAGGCTCACGGGTCGGCACAAACTCAACGACCCTTTTCCGGAAAAGAACACCTCCAAACGGTGGATCAGACCGCGGTGTACGTGAAGTGCTAGGAGAGCTGTGACGATCGATGCGAATGCTCAATCCACAGAACGGCAACGAGCCGTGAAGCAACCAATAAACCACAACTAGGATCGCTCGGAACAACAGGCAATCACTACCGACCAACTAGGTCGTCTCAAGAACCATGCAAACCACAACTAGGATCGCTCGGAACAACAGGCGATCACTACCAACCAACTGGGTCGTCTCAAGAACCATGCAAACCACAACTACTCTACTATCCAAGCACGCATATAAGTAGAGTCAACGGGAGTCAAGTGAACTAATAACTGAAAAGCAAGAGGAGGGATAGAAAGGTATCACCGTAGTCCACTGAACCGACTCCGGGTCGAAGTACCCACCTGTAGGTAAGATCAAGTCTAACACCGACGGCTCTCAGGAACCGCGACAGGACCTACGAAAGACTCACAGGGTCAAGGTCCACCAAGTCGACGCTAAACAAAAAGCTCTCACATCCCGAACCGACGGATCGCCCAGAAAACCCACCGGGACGATCCCGATACCACACAAAGCCCCAGAGGGGTACTAAACAGTCGAACAAGTCCCTCGCTGTCCCCAAACACATAAAACCAAGTGTTGGGACAGCGAGCACAAGCTCGGGGTGCCACGACTACAAACGCACCCGAAAAGGCTTCCCGGGTTCCCGAGAAATCGCCGAAATGGCACCGGAACCCTTCGTCGCTCATCCGCTGTCCTCGAAACTTCGGGACAGCAATGAGGAACAGCCAACAAGGCTAAACGACGAAGCCAAGTCGCTTGCGAAATCAGCGAGCGAGTCGCACAACTAGAAACGCGCGTTTCGCCGATTATTTCATCGAAAAACGCATCGGAAACGAATCCGAAACTCCACGAAGGGCGAGAGGGTTGGACAACCAGTCCACAGGGCCCCAAAGACCATACCCTTGCTGCCCACAGCGTCGCCACGCTGCCACAAACGCCAAAGTCCATAATCAAGCAACTTATACAAGCATACAAGCAATAAACGAAGCCGCTAGAGCAAACCGTACGTCCGCACGACCTTCCGCAAGCACCAGCGGATAGGTAACAACGTCACGGAAACCGTGCTCACAGTCCCACTTCGACAGAACTAGTCGCAAGCCGGGAAATCCCATAAAAAAAGCGAGCGCACGCACAAAAGCAAGCATAACTAAGGCCGTTCAAGAAAACCGTACATCCGCACGGCCTTCCGCAAACACCAGCGGATAGGCAACGATGTCACGGAGGCCATGCTCACAGCCCCACTGCGACAAGAACAGTCGCAGGCCGGGAAAATGCATAAAAACAGCGCAACATAAGGCAAAATGGCTCGACAACGGCCGAACACCCAAACGGCTTAACCAAATAGAGAACTAAGGTGAGCATGATGATCAGCGCATCGCCGCGATCATCGTGCTCACCTTCCCGAGCTCCGGGAGGCATCGGGGAGCTCAAACACCAAGGTACGGCCAAAAACACAGCAAAAGGGACCCTGGCCGGAGCAACCAGCTCCGGCCGGCTGCCGGCCGACATGCACGGCCGGCGGCGGCCAGGGTCGGCAGAGGAGGTGGCAAGGAAGAGGGGGCTCACCTCAGCCGGCCGCGGGAAGTGGCAGCGACGGCGCGGGGAAGAGCCCTAGCTCCGGGAAGGCTCGGCCACCCCTACTCCGGCAAGGAACGGCGGCGGCGGCCGGCGGTGACGCAAGCACCGGCAAGAGTGGCCCGCCGGACGTCGTCCTGCCGGTGACCGCGACAAAAAAGGCGGCGGGTGGCGGCGGCGGAGCAAACAAGGCCGCGGCTGCCCTAGCTACCTAAGCCGAGCCCGCGGCGGCTCCGGCGGCTCTCCGGCGGCACGGCGATGGCCGGGGAGGGAAGGTCCGGCAGCGGAGGTCCCGAGGGTGATGATTCTTACCCTGGCAGGCGTCGGGAGGTGGCGGCGGCGCGGCCCCACCAAGCTCGGCCCGCAGCTTCACAAGCAGGAGCTGCAGCAGCTCTGGCGGCCCACGGCGGCGGCTCCCGGCGACGGCGCGCCACTCCGGCGGTCGTGCCACCTCAGGGGAAGCCCAAGCATGGGTTTCCCCTGGGTGCACACCGCAGGGAAGAAGAAGAGGAAGAAGAAGAAGGAGAAGAAGAAGAAAAGGGAGAGAGAGATGGCCGGGGGTAGCTCCGGCCAGGGGGTGGCCAGCGGCGGTCGGCCGAGCTCAGGGAGGAGGCCAAGGGGCTGGGGGAGCTGAGGCTCACCTCTGGGGAGGCTGAGGGGGAGAGAGGGAGAGAGAGGGAGTGAGAGGGAGTGGTTCAACTACTCCCAACCACTCTCAACCACTTTGCACAATGCAAAAAAAGCCCTCCAAACTCTGCAATTCACTCCTCAGTCCCTCACAGCCAGCACAAAATGCCCAGACACCCCTCCACAAGCAATCTCATGCGAAACGGTGCGAGAACAGGGTCTAAAACGCGAAACCAAAAAACGTGACATTCGACCTCTCGGCGAAGAAGATGGAAGATCTCCCAAACCGTTCGTCGCATGTCTCGACGCGGGTCACGCCATCGCGTTCAGCACTGCCGAGACATCGAACTTACCATTTTGGATCGTCATAATCGGACTCCGGTTCGCGCCGTTACGCCGTTCACTCTCCGCGACAAAATCCAAAAACACTAAACCCCAATAAAACTCACTTATATACATATATATATATATAAATAACTATATATATATATATATATATATATATAATAAATACTTGTATATATATATACGTATACTGATCAAAAACACAGTATCAGGGGAGAGGAACTCAGAATCCAAATTTCCAAAATTCGAATTCTCACAACTTACTCAATGTTGCAGTAGTGTGACTGGTCCTTTGACCTGCGGTGCCTCGGCTATTCACAATGAGGTTACTGTAGTTTGACTGTACATACACTTGGTCCCTAGCCATTCGGGTCCTTGCGGTGCATGTTGGCTGCAGTAGGTTCGTAGTAGGAATAGGGTGTGCACCTATATGGAATCTATCTCCCTTGGTAGATAGGGGCGTTAGTCCTATGTGATTTATGAGACCGAGTTTAGAAGACCTTGGCCAAGGCAGGATAAATAGCGGAAAGGGTTTCCGATATTAGAAACTCGAGTCGAATAAATTTGACATATGACAGATGATGGGGTTTGACGAGTTGTTCCATGATCTCCGTCTAGTCGGGACTCATGATAGAAGGATTGTATCACACGGTAACTGCACCAAGATGTTCAGTATTCCATTCTACCGGAATGCCACTACATGCTGCTAGGCGTCACTGGTGGATTGTGAGACTCATGAGAATTATTTGGATGATCGATAATTCTCATTGGGCTGAGTTGGAATTGTTCCGACCCACTGAAAGGAGTTTCAGTGATATTATTGATAGTGATCAGAATATATCTCACTACCAGATAGAATAGAACCTATGGGGTCACACACATAAGAGGTTGTGACTAATCGGATAGCTAGATTGCGATTTTTGAATCGCCGGAGGACTTAATTGTCAATATGTTGATAATTGGACTAATTTGTAATTATTACAAATTAGTGGTATTAAAGTGTAAATGTTATAAAGAGGACTTACTAATAGTTAGTAATTTATGAGAGGGCTTATGTGCAAATGTTGTATTATTAATTTGATATGATCAAATTAGGATAAAGTTTAAGTCGAATCAAATTAGGATTTGATCGATGTAACCAATTAAGGAAAGGATAAATTTAAATCTAGATTTATTCTTATCCTTAATGATTATTATATTATTAAAAGAGGATTATATCTCTCTATATAATATATGTGAGTTTTTAGAAAACACTAGCCGTCATCTCTCTCAATTTCTCTTTTCTTTTCCTCTAGCAAAAAGACATTCTTTGCAAGGGAGCTAGCACCCTGGTGAGGACATCGATTGGATCGTCAACCTCGTGTGGATACCTATAGAGGCCGGACGCGTGTGCGGCTTCAAAAGAACCTAATTCCACGATCATCGGATTGCGGTGAAGAACAACCCGCGCAAAGGTGAAGATTAGATCTTTCTATCTCGTTTTAATCTTGAATAACATGAGGGATCCTAATTGCGTGGTTTAGAGATTGGATCTCGAAAGTTTTAAAAATAAAATTTGTTTGATTTTGTTCCGCTGCGTTTTTACCGTACGCAATTTTCTAACACCTATATCATGAAAGCACTGAAGAAGTGAGTGAAGAACTTCTAAATTTAGCTTGTGGACCAAATAAAATGGTTAATCACTATACTGGCTACATAGTCAATGGCTATAGATTTCACACCCATAAGCGTGAGATTAGACGTCAAACTCAAAATAGCGGTGTTGTCGTCAAGGGTGATGAACAATCAGGGAATAGGGAATATTATGGAGTTTTAAAGGATATTATTGAATTGGACTATAATGGAGGAAATAAAATAATAATTTTTAAGTGTGATTGGTGGGACACTTATAATGAAGGAAGAGGTTTCAAGAAGGAAGCAAATGGAATCACTCTTGTTAACTTTACTCGACACTTGGCCGTCAATGAGCCTTATGTGTTAGCATGTCAAGTGGAACAAGTTTATTACGTAGCAGATAATAAAAATCCTAATTGGCGGTTGGTAATCAAAACAATGCCTCGAAGTTTCTATAATATTCCTATTACTGATGAAGAGTCAATCGATGATGAAGACCCTGATTTGGAACAGGTTAATATGGAAGAGAATTTAACTTCTATTTCATTACCAGAATATATTGCTAGTAATGATGATGCCATTGCATCTTTGAGGAGAAATAATGTTGACAGCATTATTATCAGAAAAGATGATCAACTGTTCAAAGAAATAGATCAAATTACACAAGATGAAACTTTAGTTGGTGAAGATATAGAAGAGGATGATGAAGATGAAGATCAAATGGAAGTTGACGAAGATGAGTAGGATATGCACGAATAATTGGTATAATCTTGCATATGTTATGTTAGTTTGTAAAATTATTTTGTTGTGTACTCTCTTTCTTTTTTTTTGTAAAAATAAAATTCTATCTTTACAAATATGAATTATATTTTCAGTTCTCTTATGATACAATTGATATTTATTTTTTACAGATACAATGGCGAGCAGAGTTAGACATGGAAGTATTAAAACTAGAGCCATAGCTCAACGGGCGACTCCAACACCATCAATTGAAGAGTTTGGAGAGCATCACCCACGAATAGAATCTAATGTCTCACAACCTCGAGCGGAGCATCCGTCAACAGATTCACACAATGCACTCAATGGGAGTAGTGCTGGTATTTCTAATTACTTAAAGCATTATCTACTAACTAGTTATTTCATTTAAAAGACAGCTAATCTTCATATTTATTACTTTGTAATTAACAAATATTATTAATTTTATGTTAGCTTCATGTTCTGATAGAAAATGTGACGCCCCGAACTTCCCAGGGGGTCACCCATCCTAGGACTACTCCCGTCCTAACACGCTCAACTCTCTCAACCTCTTGGGCCTAGCCACCACCCTTCTACCTGAGGTGTCACAAAAAAAGAACACGTGGAAAGATTATGGGTATAAAGTGGGCCAAAATGAGAAAATCTGAGCAGACCAAACCATCGTTACAGATTCCGCGAGACCTACGGCGAGTAGTTGGTGGCAACGCCCAACAATTCATCACGGAAACATCTGAAATAGTCAAACAACATGCTCCATTGAATGTTGATAAGTGGAGTAAAATCCCTACTTATACAATTGATAAGATGGTTCAACTTGTTAATGTAATTAGTACTTACTAGAATTTTATCTTTTTAGTTTGTTTTAACTAAACCTTTTATATTTACTATATATCTAATTATTCGCTTATTTCTCTTTTATTCTTTTCATGTTCATATTATTTTTTTAAAGGAGAAATTTACCCTTCCGAATGAAGCTCATGTCCTTGGTGTTGTTGTGCAACAACTTCATGATCATTTCAATGCATGGCGTTATCGCTTATATAAGTTTCATTACAAAAGGTATAAGACTGATGAACAAAGGCGAGCTCATTGTCCGGAGGACATTGATCAAGAGGATTGGAATTGGCTTATTAACTATTGGAACGATCCAAAGTTTAAGGTAAGAAAGATTTTTATAGTCCTTTTTTTTACTTTTATTATATATATAAATACGATTTACCAAACTTTTTTCATTGATAGCGTATTAGTCAGGCAAACCAAGCAAACAGGGCCAAGCAAACTATGGTTGCTCGTGTGGGTACAATGTCGATTGCTAGAAACATACATCATATGGTGATTTCTTCTTTCTAACTAATAGCCTATTAATTTTATACTGAAGATAATCTCTCATTCTTATTTTTGAATTGTAATTATTATCTAAACTATCTTCTATATGACTGAACATCGGAATCCTACAGAAAACTTAACACAGGAGCAAATACAAGAGCGAGAAGAAAAGCCTGAATATATGAGGTTATGGGAAAAGGTGAGGAGGAAAAGAGATGGCAATTGGGTTGATAAAGATGCTGAAGATGCATATAAGCGGATGGACGAACTTCATGATGACCAGTTAAAACAGTACGAAAAAGACACTCTCTCTACGGAGCAAGCATATACATTAGCACTTGGTCATCGATCTAGCTACATTCGTGGTATGGGCCGAGGTCCCATTCCTTTGGAAAGTGGTGGTTCTACAGGACAAAGGATTCGTGCACAATTACGAGCAGAGATGGAACAAGAAATGGCAACACGGATTCAAGCTGAGGTGGAGGAGCGGATGACCCAGAGGGAGAGAGAAGCTGAGGCACGAATTGCTGAAATACAAGCACAGATGCGTGCTGAGATGCATTCTCAGATGCGTAACATGATGGAACAGCTTTCACAAATGGGATTACCTGTGCCTATTCAGCCACCGCCGACTGGAAATGTAAGTTAATACAATTGCAATTATTTCAACTTATACTATATTTAATTTAGTATGTCTTAGGTACTTTTTACTTTTTGATGAAATAAATAGATAATATGCACTATTCTTATCACTATTCTTTTTTATTCTACAGGACTAAGCCTTGGATGCTCAAATATGTTCAAGTTGGTCATCTCAAGCACTTCATTTCGCTTTTAGTTTAGAGGTTTTTTATCGTTGTTCTAAAAAGTTACTAATAGGAGATGTGATTTTGATGAGATTGAAAACTTATGTGGTTTGGTGCTTATGATACTTGATGTGAACAATTAACTGTTAGTTGTTTTGGTTGTGGCACTTGAACATATTATCGCCTTTTGTATTATGGCGAATATATCTTGAATATTGTGATTGATATTATGTTTAAATTCTGGTTGAGTAGCATTCAGTTATTGTGATATGGTGATAATCTGTAAAATCTATTTTTTTAGAGCTAAAACGTCCACTAACAAATAGTACTACAAGTTATCTGTGGCAAAATAATAAACAGCCACAATATATTATATACATATAAAATTTAAAAACATTATAGTGACCGAAACAACATTTGGCCACAAAATATGCTAAACTGTTTATGGCCAAAACTAAATTTCGCTATAGAAAGTATAATATTATTTGTAGCCATACATAATTTCGCCATACTTTGTACGACACTATTTGAAGCCAAGTGGTTCATTTCGCCACTATAGTTTCAACTAAATTTGTGACCGATATTGCATTTCGCCACAAAATGTCTGACATCATGTGTGGCCAACAAATAAATTTCGTCACAATAAATTTCATGTTATTTGTAGCTGGTATTAGAACTTGCCGTAAATTATACGATGCCATTTGTGGCCAAACAAAATTTCTCACAAAATGTTAGGTATTTTATTATTATTTTAATCAATACCTGTAGCCATATGGTAACTGATTGTGGCGGACCGCAGACGTTTTGTGGCGAATTATATCGCTGCAAATGCATAGAACATTTTGTGGCGAAGTTTGTTTTGGCCATAATAACCTTTTGTAGCGGTCCTATTGTGGCGACGCTGTGGCGAAATTAATTTCGCCACAAAATGGCTTTTGTGGCGATTGTTTGCTTTTGTGGCCATTAGATTTGTCACAAAATGTCTATTTTCTTGTAGGGCCGGCTCTGAAAAGACTAAACAATAATGGGATGAGAACTTGAAATAAGTTTCCAGTGGGAGCAACCGTTGAAAGTCGCGTTCTACACTCACTCGGTCTAAAGAAGATATTAGTAGATAATAATAATGTAATAATGAACAAAACATCTATTACTACAATAGAAATGCAAAAAGGAAAGATACACTACAATGCTTCAAGTACATATACAATATGCCACAATGTTACACAATGTCATTGGTTTACACTGTCATCTCAATTCATTTCTTAACTTTGACCAACTCATTAGTTTGGTTTTCTTTTCTTATTACACACCTCATGGAGAGTCGAGGAAAATCGGATTTCTCTCCAATTGGTAGGCACTTGGGGTCGAAAATGATCGGACTTCCCAAAGTACGACATCGGGTGTCGAGAGGATCGGACTTCTTCCTTTTATGACACTTCCGGAAGGTCGCACATGTCTCATCTTTACACCCTAAATTTATGTGTAGTGCACTGAACTTCTGCAAATTGCGAAGTTCTAGAGAAGTGTAGCATTGGGAAGCTATTCGTATTGCCCCAACAAGATTTGGGGAGTATTCTAGTATTTTCGACGCAAACTTGACGTAAAAACGGACTTTGAAGAGTCAATTCTGCTGGAGATGCAGATTTTGCACTGAGTACTGCTACTAAATGGGAATGCCGGTACCCAATTATTCAGAATGGAAACCAACGTTCGGGTTTTACGGAACTTTTCGAGTACCAGTACTGATTCGAATGAGTACCTGTACACAGTGGAGAGCTGAGAAAACCAACGTTTGAATTCTGCGGAACTGATTTTGGGGTACCGGTACTAATGGTCGTGTACTGGTACTAGGACCCGAGTACCGGTACTCAGCACTGTGAAATGCCGGTTTTGAGTGGTTGTAGCTAGTCGTGTTTGGGGGAATTAGTTGCAAATGTTGCAACCCTATATATATGAAACCCCAGCTTCTTCTCCCTCACCCGTACACACTCAAAGAGAAACCCTTCTCTTCCTCTCTCACTATCTTTCTCCCTCTCTCTAGAAATCATCTCCTAAACCTTGGAGCTTGGAAGAGATCAAGGTAGGAGGAGATTTTGACGTGAGGAGCAAGCTTCTTGGGCAAGAGGAAGCTTGAAGAGCTTTGAGACTAAGATGAGTTTTTGAAAGTTTGAGTTAGGGTTTTGAATTTTACCCTTGGAAATGGGATTTTAACAAACCCTAGGCTAATCTAGGCTATAAATCATAGAGATTTGCCATTGGAATAGGTTTTGTCGTAGCTTTGAGAAACCCTAGGTCAAAATTGGGGTTTTTGTATTTGAAGGGTTTAAAAATATTTTGACCCTTGTAAACTCTAATTGAAGGTTAAAGAAACACATGGGACAAAATCATTTTGAGGAACGGGCAAGATCTCGACGGCTGATTTGAAGATTCGTGCCGAATTTGGGAGATTTTGAGCAGATTGGCTCGGAGAGGAGCAATTCGTCTATGAAAGTGTTTTGCAAGCGTCTACAAGCAACTAGGAGTAAATCGAGGTGGGTTCTGCTTTATTGAAGTGAATTGGTCACTTCCCATATCTAGGGTAATTGTGACACCCCAGGTAGTCCTATATAAAAGATATAATAGGGCTAACCTCTCAACCCGGCTTAAGCATTTTTGGTGGTGGCTAGGCCCAAGAGGTTGAGAGAGTTGAGCGTGCTAGGACGGGAGTAGTCCTAGGATAGGTGACCCCCTGGGAAGTCCGGGGCGTCACAGTTGGTATTAGAGCCAATTACCAGCCGGAAGTGTGAGATGAGTCTCGGCTGAGCCAGGTGTAGTTATGGGTAGAGCATGGCTCCCCAGGGTTTATGGGTAGAGCGCGGCTCCCCCGGTTTAGGCTAGCGAGATGAGTCTCACACCGCCTGGTACTTGTGAGTCGGAGCCTGACGTGGACGTCAGGGCTTAAAGGGGGGAGATTGTGAAACCCCAGGTAGTCCTATATAAAAGATATAATAGGGCTAACCTCTCAACCCGGCTTAAGCATTTTTGGTGGTGGCTAGGCCCAAGAGGTTGAGAGAGTTGAGCGTGCTAGGACGGGAGTAGTCCTAGGATGGGTGACCCCCTGGGAAGTCCGGGGCGTCACAGTAATAAACTATGTTGAGTTTATGTTTATAAAAGAATAAGCCTAATTGGTAAAATTGTATGCATGAAATATATTTTACTTTAGATAAATTGCTACCATGGTACAAGACCTAGACATTAAATGAATCATGTATACCTAGGTGTGGGCAACTAGAATAATGACATTTTCTAAGGACAATAGAGAATTGGACATGCATGTGTGAATAAACCTAGTGCCATCTAGCATAGGTTGGAACTTGGGAAAAAAAAATATAGTGGTCGGAACACTACTTGAACAATGACGTCATGAACCTAGGAAGGTTGACACTAAAGGTTGAGAACCATATAGAGATTTCTCAGGTGTAAATATGTGCACTCTGTATGAGATCATGGGCGGCGATTCCACTATACTTCTCGGGTGTAACATGTGCACTCTATATGTGTAGTACACTGAACTTTTGCAAATTGCGGAGTTCTAGTGAGAGAATAGTGGCTTATACTATTCTGGAGTTTTGGGTTGAGTTTGGTGAGCTTCGGAGTGTTTTCGGGACTTGAAAAGTGCGAAAACGGACTTCGGAAGTCGAAATCTGCAAAAGTGCAGATTTTGCAATTGCATACCGGTATCTGGTCTAGGCATACCGGAATCCAGTGAGAACTGGTTGTGCGCAGCTCTCGGGTTCTGCGGAATCCAGCAGCTGATACCGGAATAGGCTGCATACCTGTATACTCATGTTGGGATACCGGTACTGAAGTGTTTTGTACCGGTACTGAAAAAGCCGCATACCGGAATGCCGTTGCGCAGCTGGTTGGCCGAGGCTCGAGTTTTGCAGAATTTGTGCAGTATACCGGTATACACATGCGCATACCGGTATACAATGCTGCAGAGTGCATCTTATGCAGTTTTGCAATTTTGTTCTTTGGAGGGGCTTTTGGGGATTTTGTTACAACCATTACAACTTACCCTTCACCCCTTCACAGCCATTGTTGGCTGAGGCTTGGGAGGAGATGAGGTAGGGTTTTTCTCTCTCTCTCTCTAGATTTTCTCTTCTCCAACCTCTCTAGATCATGTTTTGATCTCTTTTTCCTCCATTTTCTTCATGGAGGAGTACTCCTAGGCTTGGAGGGAGCTCGGATGTAGTACCCCTGGGGCCTAACTGACGGAATGACTGTAGTATTTTAGACTGTCCGACACTTCTGGAGAAGGTCGAGACAAGTCGGAGTCGTTTCGGCGTCAAATAGACGCGAAAACGGACTCGGAGCACCGAAGCGAGCCAAAACTGAAGTTTTGGGCTTTTGGAGTTTCGGGCGCCCGGATGCTCTGTTTTGGGCGCCCAGTTGTTCAGTGCCCCTTTTCTGAAAATTACTAAGTCATTTCGGATCCATGTTTCGGGCGCCCGGAAAGTGAGTCTGGAAATCCTGCCTCGTGAGTATCGAACGGCTCGACACGTGTTGATCGGTTGGTGAGATCCGCCGGACCAGGTTTGGGCGCACCGGACCGCGGCGGAGAGTCCGATGGTCGAGTTGGTGCAGGCTGAAGAACCGGGCGCCCACTTCATGAGTTTCGGGCGCCCGGAAGTGTGGTTTTCTGCTGAGGACAGGTTAGTTGTAATTCTGTTCTTGAGGCTCATTGCACCGAATCTAGTGGTCTATAAAAGCAATGGACGACCTCCCCTGAGGCTCTTTTCTCCCCTCTTCAAGGTGAACTCGGAGCTTGCAAGGGAAACCCTCTCTTCTCTCCCAATTTCATCTTCCTCCATTGATGAACTTGGTTTCCTGCTGAAACTACAACGTCGACCTGGAGTGTTCGTGCTCGTGTGCAGTGTAGGAGTATCCAAATCCAACGAAACTTGGTTTGTTGGATAGAGGACTCGCTGAGGAAGAAGTGGAATCTTTCCAATCGCGATTTGGACAGGTATGTAAGCTACAGTTGATGTTTTACTGGACCCCTGGTGTTCTTGAGCTGAAACTTGGGTTTTTCCTTTGTTCTTGGGATCCAATCTCTTGGGAGCTGGAATTACGAAGTGAAGATTGATCCTTCCACTTTCCTTGCTGGTTTGGAGGTTCTTCCCACTGGAATTGAGGATTCAAAGGTGAGTTCTAGCTCAGATTTTGAGTAATTGCTTAAGTGCTGAATTTTTTGGGTCATTGATGGAAATTCTTGGATTTTTAGATCCAGATCTTTGTGAGGATCTTTGGAGAGGTTTTGGTTTGTTCCATCACTGTTTTTGAGAGGTTTGTGACCCCTTTCTATGAGCTAGATTCGTTGGAATCCCTGAATTCTTGCTGTGTTTGTGTTTTGCTTAAGTGCTGGAACTTCTGGATCCATGTGCAGGAGGGTCCAGAAGTGAATCCGGTTCAGTGTGTGGACCTTTTGGACATCGAGTCGAACTCCGATTTGGCTGGTGAGTTGAGCCAAATTTCACTGCATTTGGACATAGGATTTGGATTTTATCGCATGTTGATCACATGTGGGTTGTGCTGCCAGGCTGCAGTTCTGGGCGCCCAGAACAGTGCGCAGGTGGGTCCGAATCTCGAGGTTGCAGATTTGAGCTCGATTTCGGCCGGCGTTGTTTGGAGGCCTTCCACTCGACTCCTAGCCGCTGTTGGATAGCTTTCGAGGTGGGTTGATGTTACCGAAATTGCCGGATTTCCTCCTAAGTATAGAGAGTGCAGCATGCTGTTTTATTATCTGTTTAATCATGTTAGTAGCTCGAATTCGTGAATTTGCATGTGTTATATGAAATCTGAATTTGGAGCATAAATTGATAATTTATCGACATGACTTTACATGCTGAACTGGGAATTGACTTAGGAGAAAACTTGCGAACATACAACCGTCACTTTTCGAACTGTTATCAGATTTAGCTCTAGGAGCCGTTTCTGTTCCTGTATCACCGCTGTTAGTGCGAGGTGGATACTTAGTTCGTTATAGGACGAGTTTACGCTCGTGCTGGGATGCCGAGCTTGTATTTACAGCAGGGTTAGACTGTTCTGTATTACCGGGTGCCGTCGGGGTTGACGGTGGACCCAGACTCTTGTTTTAGCTTCTGGTTGTGCTGAGGGCACGTGAGCTGAGAGTCTTTGACCCCTTTTGACCCTTTGTTCTTTGACTATAGCCTGCCGGAGCCTGTTTGTGCTCGACAGAGATACGCGTACTAACTCGGCTGGGTAGCTCCCCCCGAGTGCCGCTCCGGAGTGAGGCCTCTTTTGCGTTGATGTCGCTACAGATTGTGGATCTGGTTTGGACCGGCTACCCTATTTGGTAGTGTGCGGTGTGGCTAGGCAGTTGGCTGGACGAGCCCGTTTGGGCGGTTCCGATAGATTGGGTCAGGGATGATTTCTCACTTTGGTGGTGCTCACTTGAGAGTTGACTTGGATAGTGGTAGGGTAGTGGCATGATAGCTGTTGAGTTTATTCCAGCTTACTTTGTTGTTCTTTACCTACCAGCTATACTGTTAGTCTCGTAGACTTAGTGGGTAGACCGTAGAGGTCGGTATCGGTACCCACTGAGGACTACTTCTTTTGATAGTAGTTCTCACACCCTTTGTTGCCACCTTTTTGCAGAGCCTTCTTCTGTTGCAGTCTATCGATAATTCGTGATCTATTTTTCCTCTTGTGGTGAATTTTTTATTTTACGGTGGCAAACATGTCTTCCTCTATATCGTCTCTACCAGTTGTTAATATTAAAACTCTCATACCTTTAGAACTCACTGATTCTACATATCTAGTGTGGAAACAAGTGTTTCTAAATGTTTTAGAAAATTTTGGTGTTACTATGTGTCACGCCCCGGATTACTCGTTTCTCCGGGCTCGCCAACAGATCCGCCGTATACATAGATTTTTCTATGTATACGAAGCGATAGCTAACCTGTAAACAAACATACAAGCAACTACAAGAGATATAGAGCTGAAATAAAACATACTAATAGAACCAAAGCCACCTGTACATATAGAATCCAAATACAACAGTCCCTCCAAAACCAAAATAGGAACAAATCCACTGTATATGTACATGGCTCAACTCAAAAAGAAACTATCTCCAGTAGGGTCCTCCTCTAGGAACAACAAGGACAGGTAGGGATCTAGCTCGCGACTCCCTTACCTCGATCCGCAGGAACAAGAGCAGCAGCCGCAACAGACGAAGGCTCTGCAAGAAAAAGGTGGCAACAATGGGTGTGAGAACTACTATCAAAAGAAGTAGTCCTCAGTGGGTACCACTACCGACCTCAACGGTCCACCCACTAAGTCTACGAGACTAACAGCATAGCTGGTAGGTAAAGAACAATAAAATAAGCTGGAATAAACTCTACAGCTGTAATGCCACTACCCTACCACTATCCAAGTCAAACTCTCAAGTATGCATCCCCAAAGTGAATAGTCACCCCTGACCCAATCTAACGGAACCGCCCAAAAAGGCTCGTCCAGCCAACTGCCTAGCCACACCGCACACTACCAAAAAGGGTAGCCGATCCAAATATCAGATCCAACTAATTTGTAGCGACATCAACACAAAAGAGGCCTCACTCCGGAGCGGCACTCGGGGGAGCTACCCAACCGAGTTAGTACGCGTATCTCTGTCGAGCACAAACAGGCTCCGGCAGGCTATAATCAAAAGAGGGGTCGAATGGGTCAAAGACTCCAAGCTCACGTGTCCTTAGCACAAACAGAAGTTAAAACAAGAGTCTGGGTCCACCGTCAACCCCGACGGCACCCGGTAATACAAAACAGCCTAACTCTGCTGTAAATACAAGCTCGGCATCCCAGCACAAGCGTAATCTCGTCCTACAACAACTAAGTATCCACCTCGCACTAACAGCGGTGATACAAGAACAGAAAACGGCTCCTAGAGCTAAATCTGATAATAGTTCGAAAAGTGACGGTTGTAGGTTCACGAGTTTTCTCCTAAGTTAATTCCCAGTTCAGCATGTAAAGTCATGTCTATAAATTATCAATTTATGCTCCAAACTCAGATTTCATATAAACACATGCAAATTCATGAATTCGAGCTACTAACGTGATCAAACAGATAATAAAACAACATGCTGCACTCTCTACAACTTAGGAGGAAATCCGGCGATTTCGGTAACATTAACCCACCTCAAACGCTATCCAACAAAGGCTAGGAGTCGAGTGGAAGACCTCCAAACAACACCGGCAGCAATCGGGCTCAAAACCGCCAACTCAAGATTCGGACCCACCTGCTCAAGTTCTGGGCGCCCAGAACATCAGCCCAGAACTGCAGCCTGGCAGCACGACCAACATGGATTCAACATGCGATAAAATCCAAATCCTAGGTTCAAATGCAGTGAAACTTTGCCCAACTCACCAGCAGGGGCTCAAGAACAAACCCTCCAAATTTCAGCCAAAACGGAGCTCGACTCGATGTCCAAAAAGTCCTCGCACTGATTCGGACCCACTTCTGGACCCTCCTGCACTGCATCCAGAAATTCCAGCAACTAAGTATAAAACACTTCTAGCATGAAATCTAGAATTCCAACGAATCTAGCCCATGGAAAAGGGTCACAAACCTCTCAAATACAGTGATGGAACATTCCAAATCCTTTCCAAGGCTCCTCACAAAAATCTGGATTCAAAAATCCATGAAATCCATCAAATGTCCAAAAATTCAGCACTTAAGCTAATTACTCAAAATCTGAGCTAGAACTCACCTTTAAATCCTCAATTCAGGTGGAAGGAACCTCCAAACCAGCAAGGAATGAGGAAGGACCAATCTTCACTTCCAAATTCCAGCTCCCAAGAGATTTGGATCCAAAAGATCAAAGGAAAACCCAAGTTTCAGCTCAAGAACATAAGGGGTCCAGTAAAACAGCAACTGTAGCATATATACCTGACCAAATTGCGATTGGAAGGATTCCACGTCTTCCTCTACGAGTTAGCTATCCAACAAACTAAGTTTTGTGGGATTTGGACACTCCCACACTGCACACGAGCAGAAATACCACAGGTCGACGCTGCTGTTCGGCAGGGATCCAAGGCCTTCAATGGAAAAAGGTGGAATTTGGGAGGAATTGGAGGGGTTCCAAGCAAAAATCTAGGTTCACCATGAAGAAGGAGAAAAAAAAACCTCAGGGGAGGTCGTCCACAACTTTTATAGACCAAAGGTTAGGGTAAAATGGACCTCAAGAACAAACATACTGCTAACCTGTCCCACAGCAGAAACCACACATTCGGGCGCCCGAAACCCAAGAAGTGGGCGCCCGGTTCTTCAGCCTGCACAGGTCCAGAACTTCGGACTCTCCGCCCGCGGTCCGGTGCGCTCTAACCTGGTCTGGCGGAACTCACCTACCAGCCCACACGTGTCAAACGGATCGATACTCACGAGGCAAAATTTCCGGACTCACTTTCCGGGCGCCCGATCCTGGATCCGAAATGACTTAGCAGTTTCAGAAAACGAGCACTCAACATCTGGGCGCCCAAAACACAGCTTCCGGGCACCCTAAAGTTCCAAACGCTCAAACTTCAGTTTTGGCTTATTTCGGTGCTCCGAGTCCTTTTTCGCGTCTATTTGGTGCCGAAACGACTCCGACTTGTCTCGACCTTCTCCAGAAGTGTCGAACAGTCTATGATACTGCAGTCATTCCGTCAGTTAGGCCCCAGGGGTACTACACTATGCATGTGGATGGATCAGGTATTATTCCCTCTCAGACAATTGAGATCACTGAAAAAAAGATAACTGCAAATCCGGATTATCTAGTTTGGAAGAAAGTAGACACCACCATTCTTTCTTGGATTAATGCTACTTTGTCTCTTTGCATATTACAAATGGTTATATCTAGTTCTCCTAAAACAGCCCATGATGCCTGGAAAATTATTGAGGCCTATTTTCTGGACAAAACCGCTTCTACTGCTTTTTCCCTTAAGTCAGAATTGAGAAGTATTAAGAAAGGATCAATGGGCATGAGTGAATATATGCAAAAGATTAAGTCCATAGGCGATGCTCTTCAGGCGATTGGCGAAAATGAGTCAGATCATAATTTGGTCATGACTGTTCTTCTGGGCTTGCCTGAAGAATATAGAGGTTTTGTCAGTGCGCTAAATACACATAGGACAAAGCTTACCTTCGACCAACTTCGTCCACTCTTAATGCAAGAAGAAACAAAAGTTCACCGTCGTGCTATCTTGATGACATCCTCTGTTACTCCCACTATTGATACAGAAGCATTTTATGCAACCCGTGGACGGGGTGCTCGTGGCGGTCGTGGAGTTAGATCTCGCGGTGGTCGAGGACAGCGTGGTAGACACAATTCATACTCTAATCATGGACCTCCTCCTGGCAACTATCCACATCCTCAACCCAATACTCCTCAACCAAACCAACAACCATATATTCCACGATCTAACACACAATGTCAGATCTGTGGAAAATTCAATTATTCCGCTCTTCAGTGCAGGCAATACTTTAATCATGCTTTTGTTGCCAATGAAATTCTCCAGACCTTTGCTGCTAAGAGCCTTCATGAGCCTGGTGAAGAAATATGGTATCCAGACACTGGAGCATCCAATCATATGACGGCTAACTCTGGTATTCTCTTATCTTCTAAACCTTATGGTGGACAAGAAAAAATTCTTGTTGGTAATGGAAATTTACTGAATATTACTCAGACAGGTGAAACACATTTGAATACATCTTCCAACTCCTTTTCTCAAAAATGTTCTTATTGTTTCCTCTATTAAAATAAATTTACTTTCTGTTCGTCAATTCTGTCATGATAATAACTCTTCTTTTGAGTTTGACTTCTGATTTTTCTGTGAAGGACAAGAAAACGGGAAGGAGCTTCTAAGATGTCGTAGTTCGGGAACATCACTCTATCCAATTTCTTCTCAAGTTGCGAGTGTAGGAAATAAGCAACAGTTAGGTCTTGTTGCCTCTAGGTTTAGTGGAGATATTTGGCATAGACGACTAGGTCATCCTAGTCTTCCTGTCCTTTCTAAATTTCTTCATGATAATCACGTTGTTTCTGATAATAACTCGGCGATTAAATTATCTGTTTGCAATGCTTGTTATATGGGCAAACATGTGAAACTTTCTTTTTATGATTCTGAATCTCAGTCTACTTTTCCTTTTCAAATTATTCATTCTGATGTTTGGCAATCACCCGTTCATTCTGCTTTTGGATATAAATATTATGTTATTTTTGTTGATGATTACTCTAGATATTCTTAGCTTTATCTTTTGAAGTTTAAGCATGAGGTTTTTGACAAATTTTTAGAGTTTAAGTCAATGGTTGAAAACATTTTTCATAGCAAAATTAAAATTTTTCAATCTGACAATGGAAAAGAATATGTGAATGAAAAATTTTCCACACTTTGTTCACAAAATGGTATTATTCAAAGGTTTTCTTGTCCACACACACCTCAACAAAATGGAATCGCCGAGAGAAAGCATCGTCACTTGTCTAATGTGGTTAGGAGTTTGCTTTTCCAAGCGTGCTTACCTCCTCGTTTCTGGGATGATGCTATTCAAACTGCTGTTTTTCTTGTGAATCGTACTCCTTCTCTTACTACTTTGAATGGAAAATCGCCTTACACTGTTTTCCATGGTTGCGTTCCTTCAGACTTGCAACTTGTCCGAGTGTTTGGATGTTTGTGTTATCCCGATCTTCAGGACATTGCTGCTCACAAGCTCTCCCCGCGATCTCTTCCTTGTGTTTTCTTTGGACTTTCTTCTCAGCATAAAGGTTTTCGTTGCCTCTATCCGAGCACTGGTAAAATTTTAATTTCTCGACATGTTACTTTTGTTGAAACGGTGTTTCCTTATTCATGTCTTTCAAAGTTTTCTGCCTCTTTAGCACCGGCTTCTACTAAGTCTAATTTTCATATGTTTCAAAATTTTCTTTCTAATCCCCCATTACTGGGTGAGAGTCCATCCACTGTTGATGCCATCGCTGGTTTTTATTTCACTCACTCCTCTACTACTGATGGTTCTGGTGGTTCGTCTCGTACTGTTGCTCCTCACTCTGTTTCACCGTCTGAGGCATTATCTCCCTTTCCTACCACCTTGAATGATACTTCCAGACAGGTTCGCAATGAGAATGATGCCTCCGTTGCCAGTCAGCCTGGACTTCGGGTCTACACCAGACGAAATACATTGCGGCCTATTGAACCCACCGATCCGGCACCCTCACACTCTGAACCTCCATCTTCCCCTCCACCTGCTGCTACCCTACCTGTTGTGCCCTCCGCTGCTTTACCTATTGCCTCTCCTTTACCTTCCCGTACCCACTCCATGATCACCCGGTCCATGACACAGGGTTTGTCTGAGTCTACTACTCTCCTGGCTTCTAAGAGTTCTATTCTTCCTGCCGAGCCTAACTCTTTTACTGAGGCTTCTCAGGATGCAGGTTGGCGTGCTGCTATGGTTGAGTGTTACGGATTTTATATTGGCATATTTCGTGAAGTGAGTCGGAGTCTTGAAGGTTCAAAGAAGAAGAGACGAAGTTTGAAGACTCGAAGACTCAACGTATGAATTCACGATGCTTGGTAAGTTTAAATAATCTTGATGATGATTTATATATATAATTTAAGTGTTTGGAAGACATTAGAATATGTTTTTAATGATTTATAAACGAATCGGAAAAATTCATACTACGAGGTCCGGACCCTGGAACATGAGGTCCGGAACCCGTGAGCAGGTTATGCTGGTTCGCAGACCGAGTCCGAACCCTGGAAGCTGAGGTCCGGAACCCGTACGCATACTTGCTGTTTCGCTGTCCGGGTCCGGACCCTGGAAGCTGAGGTCCGGAACCCGTGAGCATGACAGGCAGTTTCACAGACCGGGTCCGGACCCTGATGGCTGCGGTGCGGACAATGAAACGCCTGAAGAGTATCAAGGTCCGGACCCCATACCCGCGATCCGGACCTCAACTCGTCGCGATTTTCCGAAATTCTATTTTTTCAATTCTACTCTGATTCTATGTCTCCCAAACCTTTAAATAAGATGGTAGATTTCTTAAAATCATTTTAGCAATCCTAATTTGATTCCAAACCTTTTTAAAATCAGTTTTTCAATCCTTGTCGAAATCGGTTTGCTTTCAAACCTTTCCAAAATCTGTTTTTAATCCTAATCTAGTTCGGATTGCTTCTAACCTATAAATAAGATGTGGGGGTGTCTCTAAAACGTGGTTAAGCATAGATTATTTTTTAGAAACCCTAGAAGCTTGTAGGTGACCGTTTTCCTCATCTTCTACATCAAGCTTCTCTCAAATTGATTCATGGTGCCCTAATTTCTAATATTCTTTTAGAATCAATTTGAGGATTGCTTAGAGATTATTCCCACAGATCTTCAATGATATTCTAAGCAATAAACCATCATCTTTGTTATTGTTCTTGCTCCGGACGGAGTGCGCTCGTGGATTCGAGTGAGCGTCGTGGATTCGACGTGTTGAAGGCTTCGTGGATTCGAAGTTGGGCATCTCGTGGATTCGAGGCGTGGCGTCCGTAGATTCGGACGTGGGGCGTGGACAACCCGTTGGTGCGCGTGATCCGCTGAAGAGAAGGGAGAGGTTAAGTCCGTGGAGTCGGTAATCACCTTGTAATTCTTTACTCTTAGTGGATTGTTTTTTTCGCGTGTTGGTCCCGTGGGTTTTTCTCCAAGGTGGAGTTTCCCACGTAAATCTCGGTGTGCTGATTTTATTGTCCGCATTACTTTATCGCATTGAGATTTGTGATTTTTGTTTATACACCTATTCACCCCCCTCTAGGTGATTGATATACTTTAGATAGATCCTAGGGCACCCCCTATCTTACAATTGGTATCAGAGCGGGATCTAGACTTTATCTTTCATAATGGGTGAAGTAGGTAATATATTTAGGCCACCGTTTTTTGATGGAACCAATTATGCGTATTGGAAGGTTCGCATGAGAGCTTTTCTAATTGCTATTGACGAGCGTGTTTGGCAATCCATCGAATTTGGATGGAAACATCCTACCGAAAAGGTAGAGAATGTTGACAAGACCAAACCTCGGAATAAATGGAGTAAGGAAGAGATTGATTTATCTTCTTACAACGGTAGAGGAATTAATGCCTTATTTAATGCTCTATCTCAAACCGAGTTTTCACACGTCTCGGCGTGTGAAACGGCTAAGGAGATTTGGGATACTCTCCAAGTTACGCATGAGGGAACTAGCTTGGTAAAGGTCCAAAAACTTCAAATGCTTACAAGTAAATTTGATTCAATTTCCATGGACGATCATGAGACCTTTACCGAGTACTATACTCGTCTTCAAGACATAGTTAATACATGCGCAAACTTGGGAGAGAAAATCTCGGAATCTAAAGTTGTAAGAAAAATTTTGAGAACTCTTTCCGAAAGATTTCGTCCGAAGGTTGCGGCCATTGAGACTATAAAACACCCGGACGAGATGAAAGTAGAAGAATTAGTAGGTGCTTTACAAACATATGAAATGACTTTTCCTACTAATGAATCTTCTTCCAAGTCTTCTTCTAAGAGTACAGGTATTGCACTCAAATCTACGAAGGAGGAAGACGATGACTCGGATTCCGATGAAGAAATTTCGTTCACCGATTTTGAGCATCAATTGGAGCGTCTCACGAAGAAATTTCGTCGGAATTTCCGAAAGAACAAGACAAATCGATCTACATCCAAAACTTCTTCAAGAGGATCTTCAAATTCTAAATCTTCTAAAGAGAAGAAGCTTGCAAAGTTCTCTAAAGATAAGGATGAGATTGAAGGGGAAATCCGATGTTACAAGTGTCGCGGCTACGGTCACATCTCCACGGATTGTCCTACTAAAAAGTCTTATAAAAAGAAGGCTTTACAAGCTAGAACTTGGGACGATTCAACTTCTAATGAATCGAGTTCTAGTGAAGAAGAAAATAATGATGCGATTGCTTTTTGTTCACATACTTCTTTACCTTCCTCATCGATTCTTTGTTTATCATCTATTTCTAATGATTTGCTTTCTCCTTCTTTGCATGAAACGTCGAGCAACGATGGCACGAGTGAAGGGGACTCGGATGATGATGACTTAGCCGAGGCGTATAATCAACTACTTATTGAATCGAAGAAGATGGCTAAGCACAACAAGAAGTTGAGGAAGCGACTTTTGGAGCTTGAGGATGACAAAAAGACATTGAGTGCATCAAATAAAGCTCTTGAAGGAAAGGGAGTCAATTTTGAATAACAACGAAATCCTCCAAGAGAAGTTAGACCAATCGGAGATAACGATCAAGTCGCATAAAGAAAAGGTTGGTTTTCTAGAACTACAATACAAGAAAATTCATGTTTCCAACCAAGTTTTGATCAAACAAGTTCATCAACTCAAGTCCGACATACTAAAATTCTCCTCCGGATCGAAAAAGCTAGATCATATGCTCGGATTGGGTCAAACAAGCAAACTTGGACTTGGATATGAAAGAACTTACGTTGAGAAGGTTAAAATTTCAACATCTAAAGTCTCAACACATTTGCAAGAGAAAGTATGCCATAGGTGCGGAAAGAAAGGACATATCAAGAAGACATGCCTTAAAAAGAAAACTCAAGTGGCATCTTCTAAGCATCTATCGGCATCTTCCATTACTCGACATCCCCCACGATTTCAAAAGTACAATAAAAAAGGTCGAGTACACAAGGTTAACCAAAAGTCAAAGCCACAACAACCAACTACTCCAAAGCGGAATGCGATGGTGAGACCAAAGGTTGATCAAAAGTCAAAACAAACCGTGCCCAATGTCAACAAATCAAGACAACCAACAATCCGACAAGTTTGGGTTCGGAAAGGTGATATCTTTCCTTCTCTAAAGTCTTAATTTGTTTTGACTTAATGTAGTGCTTTGATCGGTTTCTATTGCATATCTTTTATTTATTGCATTACACGTTTTGGTGCTTTCATTGTTACGATTTTTAGATTCTTTGAATGATTAGAACATTAAATAGTGCCTTGAACATCAATAGGTTCACTTTCATTCACTCTTAATTAATCTCATATTAATTATCGGTTTTACTTTATTTTCATTATATTTGAAGATAATTTATTATGAGATTTCTTAATACTTATATTCGTCAAATTTAGACAATCATGTATAATCTCTAGGAGCTTAACCTATCTCGGTTGTGTGTGTTGAATTTGATGAATAGTCATTCTCTTATGGACTAAAATTTGTCACATGTTCTTTCAACTAAGAGATTGCATAAGCGAGGGGGAGTTATTATGATATAAAATAAAATGCTCATATGTTTTGAAAGATGTGGAAAGAGTTGCATCCTTAAAGGAGTGCGAAAACTACCACCACGTGGAGGAAAGAGCTACCACCCCGGTCGTCCGGTTAGTGTGTGCAGCTACCACATGAGAATTGAATTGCATATCCGAAAAAAAAAATATATATATATATATATAAGTGCAAAAGGATGCAAAAGGAAAATATCTCAAATTTTTTTTTTTTTTGGAGTTATAAGGTGGTCCACATACATGAAAGACTCTCAAAGAGCCACCCCATGTGCTATTGATTTTATCTCAAATTTGAACGTTTATGCGACAATTTATGTCTCTTTGATGAATCCCTTAAGTCATCTTCATAATCCGTTTACATCTTGATAGCTTTTGAGCCTTTAGATTATTTTTGATGACTTGATTTTGAAGTTTATATGAATTAAGAAATCGTGTAATATTTTATCAACATTATGGTGATTGTGTAGTAAAATTCTTAATTCTTATGAAATTATTAAGGATTGAAAGAAGTCAATGTGACCTTATACTCCTCATGCACTAACAATGTTTGACGTTTTTATCACAAGTGGTTTCAAAATTGAAAAATATTTTGAACTTGTATTTTATTTAATTTCTTTCAACTCTCTCTACTTTTGGATGTTTTCTTTTGGCAATTTTTGACAAAAAGAGGGAGAGAGGTTAAATGATAACTTAGACGCATAAACATAGGGGGAGAGATTGCATGAACAAAGGGGGAGCGATTTTGATATTTTTTCTACTAACTTTGTTCGTGGAGAATGCAAATTTTTGCAGGTCTTTCAAGACTTCAAGACTCCATGTTTGTCTAAGTCATAGAGTTTGTTTAGGAGTTATAAAATTGTAATTTTGAATTTTATTTGGATCTTTCACGCGAGAAGTTCATTGTTTTGGTGATGGCAATGAGTTTCATTTTTTTTTTGGTGAGATGAGCATCGTGAGTGTTTTATGTAATTTTAGGTTTTGTCACGAAATTGCCAAAGGGGGAGATTGTTACGGATTTTATATTGGCATATTTCGTGAAGTGAGTCGGAGTCTTGAAGGTTCAAAGAAGAAGAGACGAAGTTTAAAGACTCGAAGACTCAACGTATGAATTCACGATGCTTGGTAAGTTTAAATAATCTTGATGATGATTTATATATATAATTTAAGTGTTTGGAAGACATTAGAATAGGTTTTTAATGATTTATAAATGAATCGGAAAAATTCATACTACGAGGTCCGGACCCTGGAACATGAGGTCCGGAACCCGTGAGCAGGTTATGCTGGTTCGCAGACCGAGTCCGGACCCTGAAAGCTGAGGTCGGAACCCGTACGCATACTTGCTGTTTCGCTGTCCGGGTCCGGACCCTGGAAGCTGAGGTCCAGAACCCGTGAGCATGACAGGCAGTTTCGCAGACCGAGTCCGGACCCTGATGGCTGCGGTCCGGACAATGAAACGCCTGAAGAGTATCAAGGTCCGGACCCCATACCCGCGATCCGGACCTCAACTCGTCGCGATTTTCTGAAATTCTATTTTTTTCAATTCTACTCTGATTCTATGTCTCCCAAACCTTTAAATAAGATGGTAGATTTCTTAAAATCATTTTAGCAATCCTAATTTGATTCCAAACCTTTTTAAAATCAGTTTTTCAATCCTTGTCGAAATCGGTTTGCTTTCAAACCTTTCCAAAATCTGTTTTTAATCCTAATCTAGTTCGGATTGCTTCTAACCTATAAATAAGATGTGGGGGTGTCTCTAAAACGTGGTTAAGCATAGATTATTTTTTAGAAACCCTAGAAGCTTGTAGGTGACCGTTTTCCTCATCTTCTACATCAAGCTTCTCTCAAATTGATTCATGGTGCCCTAATTTCTAATATTCTTTTAGAATCAATTTGAGGATTGCTTAGAGATTATTCCCACAGATCTTCAATGATATTCTAAGCAATAAACCATCATCTTTGTTATTGTTCTTGCTCCGGACGGAGTGCGCTCGTGGATTCGAGTGAGCGTCGTGGATTCGACGTGTTGAAGGCTTCGTGGATTCGAAGTTGGGCGTCTCGTGGATTCGAGGCGTGGCGTCCGTAGATTCGGACGTGGGGCGTGGACAACCCGTTGGTGCGCGTGATCCGCTGAAGAGAAGGGAGAGGTTAAGTCCGTGGAGTCGGTAATCACCTTGTAATTCTTTACTCTTAGTGGATTGTTTTTTTCGCGTGTTGGTCCCGTGGGTTTTTCTCCAAGGTGGAGTTTCCCACGTAAATCTCGGTGTGCTGATTTTATTTTCCGCATTACTTTATCGCATTGAGATTTGTGATTTTTGTTTATACACATATTCACCCCCCTCTAGGTGATTGATATACTTTAGATAGATCCTAGGGCACCCCCTATCTTACACTGAGGAGTTTGATGCCTTATTGGCTAACTCCACTTGGGACCTTGTTCCTCCTCCCTCCTCTGTCAATCTTATCGGCTGCAAGTGGGTGTACAAAGTCAAGCAGAAGGCGGATGGTTCTCTTGAACGTCTTAAGGCCCGTCTCGTGGCTCAGGGCTACAAACAGCAACATGGCATTGACTTTAATAAGACTTTTTCTCTAGTCGTTAAGCCAACTACTATTCGTACGGTGCTTTCTATTGCATTTTCATCTGGGTGGCCACTTCGGCAGCTTGATGTGAAGAATGCCTTTCTTCATGGCTCTCTTTCTGAGGAAGTTTATATGCGGCAACCACCGGGTTTTGTCCATCCTTTTTTTCCTTATCATGTAAAGCGATCTATGGTCTCAAACAGGCGCCTCGAGCTTGGTTTCAGCGTTTTACTTCATTTCTCTGTGAACTAGGTTTTATTGGCAGCACTGTCGATCCCTCGATATTTATTTGTCGCTCTTCTTCTGGCACTATTGTTCTTCTTTTATACGTTGATGATATTATTGTCACTGGCAGCTCCTCTTCTCTCTTGGCAGCTTTTCTCGCCACCTTGCGACGGGAATTTGCCATGAAGGACTTAGGACCGTTACATTATTTTTTGGGTATTGAGGTTAATAACTCTCATTCCGGTCTTTATCTGACTCAAAAGAAATATGCGCATCAACTGCTTATGCGTCATGGATTTCTTGACAGCAAACCTGTCTCCACGCCTTTGTCTCCGACCACTCGTCTTTCGTCCCATGAGGGGCGTCTTCTTGCGGATCCATACATTTATCGGCAGATGGTTGGTGCTTTACAGTATCTTACTTTCACACGACCCGATATTTCGTATGCTGTCAATTCGGTTGCTCAATATCTTCATGCGCCTCGTGAGCCTCACATGCAAGCCGTCAAACGTCTTCTCCGTTATATTCGGGGCACTCTGTCATATGGTATTCCTATCTCTCGCTGTGTCAATCCTTCATTTGTTGCTTTTTTCGATGCTGATTGGGCTGGTTGTCCGGATACACGACGGTCTACTTCCGGATATTGCATATTTCTTGGGCCTAATCTTATTTCGTGGTCAGCTAAGAAACAACCTACTATCTCTCGTTCCAGTTCTGAGGCGGAGTACAGGGCTGTCGCTTACACGCTTGCCGAGACGATTTGGATCCGTCGTCTGCTTCGTGATCTTGGTGTTTCCTTATGGCGGCCTATTTGCATCTATTGTGATAATCTCAGCACCACATATCTTGCCGTCAATCCTGTTCTCCACGCCCGTACAAAGCATATTGAGCTTGATCATCAGTTCTTGCGGGAAAAAGTCCAGTCTGGTGATTTGGACTTAGTCCATATATCTTCTGATAAGCAGCTTGCGGACATCTTCACCAAACCCTTGTCCCCTTCTCAGTTTTTCTTGCTACGGACTAATCTTCGCATCCGACCAATGGATGCTTAATTAGCTTGCGGGAGAATGTTACGACATATTTTAGTATGCTAGGATATATTTAGTATTGTATTATTTGTTGCCTTATACAGTATAGGATATATGGTATCTCCAGTTATGGTATCTCTAGTTATGGTATCTCCTCAGTTGTAATATTACTATAATATGTTAACCTGTACACTATTTATTATCATCAATACAACCCTACAGGGCTATGCTCTTTTGCCCATCTTTCACCTGAAAATCAAACAAGCTCAACTGAAATAAGGTTCCCACCCGGGAGTTAATTTTACACGAAATGTCACGTCACGTGAAAATCTACCAAGCTAATTAAGCTGGAACAAGTTTTCGACCCGGAAGTTAATTTTACACGAAATATCATGCCACATAAAATAAAATCAAACAAGCTAGGTAACCGGAACAAGTTTTCAACCCGAGAGTTTTTGTTTCAGCTCCTCTCTCAGGTTTCAGGTTTCAGGTTTCAGGTTTCAGGTTTCAGGTTTCAGGTTTCAGGTGGGAGCAAACTAACATGTACAGGCCCTAATTACAAGTAGTAAAGGAAGAAACGATCGAGCACTACACGCTGCACGCACTACACCACTGCGGAAGAGATTTCGTAACTTCCAAATTAAGCACCCAGAATACATTGTCCTTCCAAGTTCTTTCTAACGCTCTGACTCAAGAAATTAACAAGCCTGTGCACCACCTTCTTTCTCCTGGAGGCGAATGCTGGCTGAGTTCTGGTGGTGCTGCGCCGTCTCGTAGGCAAAAGCAACGATGACCTTCTAGCCTTTCTTACCGTTCTTGACTCTCCCGCTGCTGCTACGCCGCCGCCACCACCTAAGCTAATAGATCTTCTTGGCTGCACAGCGGCTAAACCGCCACGGCCTAAGGTAATCGACCTTCTCGGCATTGCTATTGCGAGCTTCGGCTTCAATGGCTCTGCTAATTCTCTCTCCTGATCATGTTCTCTCGAGCTCGTCACTTTCTTCTCTGTCTTCTTGTTCTTCCGCCTCATGAAGTCGTCCCTCCGAGTCAGAGAGTGCACCTCCTCCTCTCCAGCAGCTTGAATTGCTTCGATCCATGCCTCAGCTGCAGCCACCTTCTTGTCAGCAACTTCTTGGGCCAACCCTGCTTGCTTGATCAGATAGTAATACTCAAACCTGGACAGAGTTATCGTCGAACAAAAAAGAGCGGTGATCGCTCTCTCTCTCATTGTACTCTCGGTCAGCATCTGTAACTGTTCGAGTGCCACCGCTTCCGACTCCTTACCTGCTTTGAGTTCCTTCGCCGCATCTCGGAGTCTTTCCTCATAAAATTTAGTGGTCAAGTACATCGTCGCAGTCTCTTCTCTTACAGCTGATACTTCCTGGTTAGTCAGCTCCGCTTCTCGCTTTGCCACAGCAACGTCCGACTGAAGTTGCTGCAGCGCTGCTGAGAGATTCGCGACAATAGCGCCAGCCCTCTTCTCGGCTGAGGCCGCCAATTCAAGTTTAGACATGGCTTTGTGAAGATTTGAGTTGAGGGACCGGAGATCGGCTTCTCTTTTCCTTTCAGATTTCGCCAACTGCTCTCTCTCTTCAGCAATCTTTATTGATTCTACTCTTATATTATCCATTTCAGCCATTAGCTTAAATCCCCCTTCTCGGAGGGATAGAAGCTCCTTCTTTGCCGCCTCCAGTTCTGCCTGAGATGACACTAGCTCGAGTTTATCTCTCAAGTAATTGTTCGCAGAACTTTTCTCCATCACTTTTATGAACTCCATCTCATTCTGCAGGGCATTCAAATCCTGATATGTTGCCGCAAGCTCCGCTTCGAGCTCCTTGGCAGCATTGAGTTCTTTGGATAGCGACCTGATCTTATTGGTAGCGATTTCTATTTTCCTATCAAATCGTGCAGCCTCGGCCTCTCTCTGGGCTTTTATTTCTGTATACTCTCTCTCAGTCTCCGCTATGGCGAGATCAATAAGCACCCGCTCAATGTTCGCTTCTTCTATTTCTTTTCTCAGTTTGTCGGCAAGGCCGGAATACATTTCCTTCTCAGCTTCTGTTGATGGTTCCAAAGCAGAACCAGCATCGCAATTGAATTGTCTTGATTCTTGTTTGATGCATTCTGCTTCTCCGAAGACACCAAAGTTGGACACTCCTGCTGCACTTCTAGCTGTGAGCTGGTTCAGTTCTACCCAGCCTCTCTCTCTTTCCGACGATTCACTGATATCTGCCGATCTGCTGAATTCCATCTTGGCAGGGAGGAGTTCCAATATTTCCGGCAGACAAACCTACAGTGAAGGAAACAAAATGTCAGCCCCTATTGATTTATGAAAGTTAAACAAACGATTAGTAATAATAAGTGAGTGGAGAACTTTTTATAGACCTAAAACTGTACTTTATGGGTGAATATATAGTTTGATTCTCTGGTTCTTTTATATCAATTCTTTTGTTTTTGTTTTAAAGACTCGTCATTAGTAGAACGCGTGCGAAGACTGTGATAGAAAAGCGGGGATGGAAATAAAAAAGGTGAGGCATACCAGATGTTAAACTAATAATAGTATACATAAACGGAGCGGAAGGGGTATATAGTCTATGTTTTATGTTCAAAGAAGGAAGGAAAAACAGGGTGGTCAGACGGAGGAGAACTTACCAGAAAAGGAAAAAAAATGAAGCAGACCTATGTACTATCCTCTTGAAATTAAGATCGTACTACTGGTGATTATCTACAGCCATATTAATTGATCTTTATAAAGACTTGAATAGTGCATCACGCTTCGGCAAATTAAGCCAGTGCCACATAATTTGCCACGTTTCTTGGCTACACCACATCCCTTTCTATCTCTCAATCATGAAGGATGGTGGTCCAACAAGCAATAGACTACTTTGACAGACCAAATTACAAGTGTTGCAACTGGTCCATGCCTCCTACTTTGACAGCAAATAGACTACTTTGGCTACACCACATCCCTCTCTCTCTCTCTCTC
Organism: Puya raimondii; assembly: GCA_016920855.1. Lineage (NCBI taxonomy): Eukaryota > Viridiplantae > Streptophyta > Magnoliopsida > Poales > Bromeliaceae > Puya > Puya raimondii. Next base: position 207,078,151 of record JABWPP010000050.1, on the reverse strand, counting down.
TCTCAGACATGAAGGACGTGTTGGAAAAATTCTTTCTAATCTTTTAGCAAAATTTATCTTTTTAAAACAGTTTGAAAGTTGAAAGTGCAATTTCGATTTTGGAGAAACCCGAGCATAAATTAAACAATAAATGCTGTAGAGAAATAGGATTAGAAAAAGCCTGTGGATCGAGACGTGCAGAGCACTGTCCTAGAAGCGAGATTGTCCCTCTACGTGCGAGGCTTCTCGGCAATCACCTCTAGCGATACAACGTCCACATTCCACCCCGTCGGCACACTTCTAAGGTGGCGCAAGATGAACCCAGCGAGCTTTCAGAGATCCAGCAAAATAAAAACGCAACAGAATAGCACTTGTAAAATCGAAATACCAGAATTAAGAGGAAGCAGAGGAGAGGATGTAAGGGTTTTTAGCTCCAAGGTGAATAATCCCATCTTTAGGGTTAACCTCTCCTAAAATATAAATATCCGAGGCTTACGTGCCCGTAACCCACGGGTAACGGGTTAAGGCTTCCCAAAATAAAAATAAAAATAGAATAAAATAAAATGGGTGTCCGGCTCGGCTCGTGCCGTGCGTGTGTTTAGTCGAGTGCATAGATTCCATTTTATCCCAAGCAACTAACTTGAGAATAGAGTAGTATAAAAGTAGTAACAACATACTTGTGGTTTCTAATGAGGGACTAAACCATAGTTAGTTAATTCGCGAATTATTCGCGAATTATTGAAAATCCGAATTAAACGGTCCGTTTACGAATTTTTTTGCAAAAATACGGAATTATTCGCGAATTTTTGGAGCCTGCCGAATTATTGCCGAATTATTCGCGAACTATTCGCGAATTTTTTCCGAATTATTGAAAATTTGAATAAAAAAACTTATAATTTTTATGTTTAAATGTAGATTATTTTATATTTTATATTTAAATATGAGTTTTTTATTCATTCGCCCTCAAAAAAAATATTTATATATTTTATAATTAATTATGGGCTATTTTAATCTATTTCTTATTTGATTGTTTATATGCCATATTATATAATAATTATTGAATTCATTTTTTAAGCCGAATTTTTCAATGAATTTAAAAATTAGGAGACGAATTTTATCCGTATTATATCCGTACCGAATTTTTGCCGAATCCGAATTAACTAACTATGGACTAAACTTCACATGTGAAAATTTTAGTATGGGCTCCCAAGCAAGACCCATTGAGAATTGGGTTGCCCAAGAGGCTAATAAAGTTTTAAATCACTATAAATCCCAATCAAAATCTAACAGGACGGTGGACCAACAAGCAAATAGACTTCTTTGACAGCCCAAATTACAAGTGTTGCAACTGGTCCATGCCTCCTGCTATGCTGGAAGCGTGTGACCACATAGAGCTTCTTTACCCCACATTTGTCATGCTTTAACAAATATAATGAAGACAATAATTAGTTAAAAGTAGACAACAGAACTTGACATTATTAAGGAAGATATTTGTGCCGTGAATTGATTTGAACTTCCCTAGATGACTAATAGTTCCCACAAGGGAGATAAATAACACGTCACACGTCATACCAAATGTTGTTGCAAGTTTCAGACAAAATCTATCAAATTCCCTCACCCATCCATTTCGCTTCGAAAACTAAAGAAAAAGCGATGCATGAATGATGCTAGGATCATAATATTGCAAAATTTTGGCTAAGCTGTACCAACAGTCCGTGAGCTTTCGGCCAAGTTTAAAGTTTGTTATTGCACTTTCAACTTCGACAATTGGATCATAATATTGCAAAATTTTGGCTAAGCTGTACCAACAGTCCGTGAGCTTTCGGCCAAGTTTAAAATTTGTTATTGCACTTTCAACTTCGACAAATGAGATCTTAAACTTTTGAAAGAGTTTTACTTTAGTCCCTGTGCATAAATAAACTATTAGAAAGCAAATTATTGCAGCATGCAATGCATTTATTCGTTCATGTGCCATGCATTTATCAACCATTATTGTTTATCTTATCTCCGATTTCAATATCATCACCTATTTAATAGTAATCTCTTTTTTAACTTACAAATTGAACCGCTGGATCAGAAGTATGAGATGGATGATTGACTGATCGATTCATGGTAAACAAGCATACAGATGAATCTGATGCAGTCAAAAGATTTCTATTCGATGGTGTTAAATATAAAAATATATAAACACCGTTCTCTAACAGCTTAAGGTTTTAGAGTACAATGGTTGTTTCACATGGTATCAGAGCACCGATCCTGATATCAACGAAACCCTAGCAGCTTTCCATGGCTAATCAAAAGACGATGGTAGACATACCACCATCATACCAGCTGAGTTCCTCGGATAATCCAGGGACCCCGCTGGTTTCCTGCTCTCTCACTGGGGCCAACTATTCAACATGGGCAAGGGCAATGAAGAATGCCCTGCAGGCAAAGAACAAGCTCGGGTTCGTTGACGGGACATTGAAGAAGCCAGACACCAGTGCACTGGAGGCAAGCTACTGGACGATTTGCAATTCAATGGTCATTGCTTGGATCTTTAATTCTCTTGACAAATCGTTACAAGGGAGCGTTGCTTATGCCGAAGATGCAAAAGCTATGTGGGATGACTTGAAGGACCGCTTCTCTCAAGGGAACGCCCCAAGAGTTTTCCAACTCAAAACCGAGCTTAGCCTTCTTCGTCAAGAGGGCTTATCGGTGGCGAAGTATTATACAAAGTTGAAAACTCTATGGGGCGAACTCGACGATTATTCCGGAACGACAGCTTGCACGTGCGCGGCAGCCTGGTATTATGTTAAGAAGAAGGAATTAGAGAAACTCTACCAGTTTCTCATGGGCCTCAATGCCGAGGTTTTTGGCACTGTTCGTTCGCAAATACTCAACTCTGATCCTCTGCCGACCTTGAGCAAAGCATACTCAATGGTCACGCAAGAGGAGCGTCAACGAATGGTGGCCAATGGAAGAGATGATTGGGTCGATGCGGCGGCCTTCTTCGCGAATAGCAACGAAAAAGGGAGCGCGAAATCGACTCAAGGTCATAGACTGAAGTGTGATCATTGTCAAAAAAATTGGACCTGATCGAGAGAATTGCTGGGAGCTGAATGGTTACCCAGAAAATTGGGAATAGAGACGTGGATCTCGAGGAAGGAGAGGTGGATGCGGTGCAGAAGGAGTGGGTGATGCGGGTAGATCGTCACAACAGCGGATAGCTCGTCCAATTGTGACTACCCATTCAGCCCAAGCTGCAGATCCGCTCCAGAGTTCAACCCAAATGGCCCCAAGCTTCACAAAGGAACAATATCAATAGCTTTTAGCGCTCTTGAATAATCAAAGGAGATCGAGTGAACAAATGTCGGGTAAGAATTTCACTCACAATGATACTGTGGACTGGATACTGGACACGGGAGCCTCAATGCATATGACCGGACGGCTAGAATATCTTGACAAACCCAAGAGAGTAGAAACGCCGTACCCCATACAACTCCCAAATGGGAGGACGGTTCGGGCTAAGATGACGGGATGGGTGAAATTGGGCCCGAATTTAATTTTACGAAATGTTCTTTATGTTCTTTTATGTGCAATTTAATTTCGCTTGGAAAGTTGACCGCAGATCTAAACTGTTTGGTGATAGTTTTTCCTGATTTTTGTCTTGTACAGGACCTCACCTCGAAGAAGCCGATTGGAGTGGGTGAATTGCGGGGAGGGGTCTATCATCTCGGGCGTGTGGCACCGTTGTCAGCATGTGCGGTAACCACAGCGGAGAGCTATGGTTTATGACATCGATGACTAGGCCATCCCTCTCGTTATGTTTTGAATTTAATTCCTGGAATTTCAGCTAATAAGTCTTTTAGTGATTCTTGCGACATATGTTTACGCTTGAAACAAACTAGAGCGTCATTTGATGTTAGTGAAAATAAAGCTACTGCGAGTTTTGATTTGATCCATTGCGATTTGTAGGGGCCTTATAACACGACTTCCTTATCAGGCGCGCGATATATTCTAACCATAGTTGATGATCATAGCCGAGGGACTTGGGCATTTTTAATGGAAGAAAAATCTGAAATATGCGGGTTGTTAATAAAGTTCTATAAAATGGTAAAAACTCAATTTGGGCGCATAATTAAAGTATTAGATCAGATAATGGTCGGGAATTTGTTTCAAGTCCAGTACAACAGTTTTACTCAGATATGGGGATAATACACAAAACCTCCTGCATCGACACTCCTCAACAAAATGGGAGAGTGGAACGTGAGCACCGGCATATACTCAATGTAGCGAGAGCCTTGCGCTTCGAAGCGGGACTACCTGTTAAGTTTTGGGGCGAGTGTGTCTTAATAGCCGTTTATCTCATCAATTACACTCTGACACGACTGTTATCCGGGAAGACACCTTATGAGGTACTCTTTGGGCAAAAACCGATTTATGATAATATTCGGATTTTTGGGTCCATATGTTTTGCTCACTGGAAGTCGCGGGTCCATAATAAATTTCATGAAAGGGCTCGAAAGTGTATCTTTATTGGTTATCCCCAGGCCCAAAAAGGATGGAAACTATATGACCTTGACACGCAAGAAGTTTTTGTCTCGAGAGATGTAGTTTCCAGCGAAGAAAAATTTGCGGAATTAGAGGCCGACAACGAAGATCAACCGGTTGTGCCGTTGGTATTTGAGGAAGCCGGTGCAGTCAACCCAATCTTTGTAGAGGGGCCGGTAGCTCAACCATGCCCGGTTCCTCCAGTCGGGTCCATTACAATTGAACTCAGTGAGGAGCCCAATAGCTTGCAAGCCCAGTTCGAACCAGGCCCAAAAATGCAAGAGTCCAGCCAGGAAGAAATTACGTTGGACAGAGGGAGTGAGCTTGAAGCCTATGGTAGGTTGGATTTGACAGAGATCCAAACCACACTGCCTAGAAGGATGCGCAAAACACCAACCAACCTGCGAGACTATGTGTGCCATGCCACCGAACCCAAAGACCCCCCTCTGCATGACACTCCGCTCCACGGCGACTTCAGGTACGGTCTATCCCATACAAAATTTTATTTGTCATGATAAATTGTCTCAATCTCATAAAGCATTCGTAGCGGCTCTCGATGAAGATATCGAGCCCAGAAATTACTCTCAGACGATGAAAGATCCTAAATGGCGAGATGCTATGGCCCAAGAAATAAAGGCTCTTGAAGACAACGATACGTGGATCGTGGAAGATCTCCCACCAAATAAGAAACCCATCGGTTGCAAATGGGTATACAAGGTGAAGCGTAGGGCCGATGGCAGTGTGGAGCGTTATAAGGCTCGTCTCGTCGCAAAAGGGTTTGCTCAGATCGAAGGACTCGACTTTCATGAGACATTCGCACCGGTTGCTAAATTGGTGAGTGTACGCTGCCTTCTAACTGTTTCGATTTTCAAAGAGTGGGAACTTCATCAAATGGATGTACACAATACGTTTCTACATAGTGACCTCGAAGAGCAAGTATACATGAGTATTCCACCGGGCTTTCATGTCGCGGGGCGCGGCAAAGCTTGCCGTCTTCAAAAGTCACTTTATGGTCTACGCCAAGCTCCTAGAAACTGGTTTGCGAAGTTTGCTTCCGCCTTACATGATTATGGTTCATTCAGTCAGGGGCCGACCATTCCTTATTTACATATAGTAAGGACACCACTTTCAAGGCCATTTTTATTTATGTAGATGATTATTAGCAGGCAATGATTCAAGTCAATGTCAGAGTTTCAAAGCTTATTTAGCCACCCGATTTCATATCAAGGATCTCGGTCCTCTGAAATATTTTCTCGGCATTGAGATCGCTCGTAGCCCATCAGGATTATTTTTGTCCCAGCGTAAATACACATTGGACATATTAACCGAATGTGGCATGCTCGGAGCTAGACCATCACCGTTCCCTATGGAGCAACAGCACCGCTTATCGACAGACTCCGGTGATCCCATATCCGATCCAGGACAATATCGATGCCTGGTAGGGCGTTTAATTTATTTGACCATCACACGACCGAAACTCTACTACTCAGTCCATATCCTATCTCAGTTCATGCAGAACCCCCACACGTTGCACTAGGATGCAGCGATGCGAGTCCTTCGATATCTCAAGCAAAGTCCGGGACAGGGGATCTTGCTCAGCGTGCCGACATCTTTGCAATTGACCGCCTATTGTCGCTCGGATTGGGCTAGTTGCCCGATGACGCGGTGTTCTGTCACCGGATATTTTGTCATGCTTGGTGGTTGTCCTATCTCGTGGAAAACCAAGAAGCAGACCATTGTGTCCACGTCATCAGTAGAAGCGGAGTACAGATCCATGGCAGCGGCCACCAGTGAGCTATTATGGTTGCGCGGCCTTTTGCGATCTCTCGGAATCGATCATACTCAGCCTATGCAGCTCTTCTGTGATAATCAAGCTGCACTCCATATCGCCGATAATCCCGTCTTTCATGAGCGAACGAAGCACATCGAATTAGATTGTCATTTCATACAAGATCGCCTAAAACTTCGCGACATTATCACAGCTTATGTACCAACCAAACTCCAGTTGGCTGATATATTTACGAAGGCCCTTGGACGGGACCGGTTTCGGTTCTTACTTTGCAAGTTGGGCGTGATGGACATCCACAAGTTGGGAGTATTAGATGAGGTGTAAATATTAGGATGAAGTTGTAAATATGGAGTAGAGAAAATATAGAATTAGTTGGGTGCAGTTGAGGAATCATAGGGATCTTTACCTTATTTTGCTCCTTGTATACATTGACCAATAAGGGCTATATATGTTGTACTTAGTCATAAATAAAGAAGATAGAGAAGTTATTATTTCAAATTCTCAAATTCTTACATGGTATCAGAGCATGAGGTCCTGAGTTCGAGTTACGCCAGACTCCTAGCATTATTAATTTTCTCCTATTTAAGTCCACGTCATGGGCCTTGCAAAAAGTATCGAGCCCAAACGAGAGGGGGAGTGTTAAATATAAAAATATATAAACACCGTTCTCTAACAGCTTAAGCTTTTAGAGTACAATAGTTGTTTCACAGATGGTAAGAAGTAAAGTGAATTTGATAATATAGGATCTTTAATATTGCATTTTAAGTTTTAAAGACCAAAATAAATGAAGCTTAAGTTGAAGCACACAAAGAAGAGGAAGAGGAAACAAGAGGAGTAAAGGTGAAGTAGAAAGAAAAAGAAAAAGGCGAAGAAGAAGAAGAAGAAGAAGAAGAAGAAGAAGAAGACAATAAAAGAAGAAGAACAAGAACAAGAACAAGAAGATGGAAGAAGCAAGTGAAATTTACACAGAAAATTTTGATAGGATGAATGTGAGGTATAGGACTGTTGAGCTAATTACATTGGGCCTATTTGTTATTTGGGCCTTGCTATTTGGGCTATGTAATTTAGTGAAGTCTAATCTTCTATCTCTATGTTTTCTTACTATGCATGTGGGCCCCTACTTGTAAGCCTTTGGACCATTGCTCTTTTGATCCAAAGGCCCATATTGATAGCTTCTTCTCTTAGGAGCTAAAGTGGGATATTAAAATATTAGAGAGAAGAAGAGAGAGAAGTAGAGAGTGAGCAAAGAAGTGGGAGAAAAGAGAGAAAACCCTAGAGCTTATTTTTTATCTTGGTTCTATCAAGAAGGAGGTGAGATCTTCCTTGCTAGGTGTGGATTACACCATTTGGGTAGAACTAGAGATTGTTGGAGCTCTCTTTGTACCTTGGAGTTAAGGTGATATTTCTCCCATTTGAATCTCTCTTGTAATCTCCAAGTTTATAGTGGAAGCTTCTTTTGCATTGTTCTCCCGTGGATGTAGGCATAGCCGAACCACGTAAATCCTTGTGTTCTTGTGATTTTCATTATTTTGCTATTGCTCTTGTATTTGGTTCTCCATTAGATGCATATAGAGAGTGGGTTGTGAAATTGCCCACCAAGTGTTTGTGAAATTGCCACCAATATATTTCACCCTCATTTTACAATAATTGGTATCAGAGCTTGATTGGTGGTTATCTAAGCATTCACTTGTATTCATTTACTCATTTTTCAAATGGAGAAGGCTATGGAATTTGAGAAGTTGAATGAGAGCAATTGGCCTATATGGAAAATCATGATAGAGGATTATTTGGTTGCAAAAGAGCTTGATTTACCAATATTGGGAAAATGTGCAAAGCCCATTAGTATGGATAATCATGAATGAGATATACTTGACCGAAAATGTTTGGCGGCGATTAGGCCATGCATTTCACCATCGATCTTGTTTGATGTCTATCAATGCAAGACCGCATCCGAGTTGTGGGAGACTTTGGAGCAATCGTTTGAGCAACCTTCCGGTGTGAACAAAATGCACGCAATGAAGAGACTCTTTCTCTTGAAGATGCAAGAAGGTTCTACTATTCGTAAGCATGTGAGTGAGTTCAACTCTATTGCGGCACAATTGAAGTCTCTCAAAATTAATCTTGATGAAGAAGTCCTTTGTTTACTACTTTTGAGTTCTTTACCTTCAAGTTGGGATACTCTTGTTACTATGGTGGCGAACACAATGGGGAACAAATTCAAGTTGAATGATATTGTTGCTTCATTGTTGAATGAGGAAACTCGCAAAGCCATAAATCAATTGTCTAGTGATTTGAGTCAAGCACTAACTATTGATGAAAGAGGAAGGTCACCGAAGCGAGGCCAATATTCTAACACGAAGGGAAGGTTTCAAAGCAAAGGAAGATCAAAATCACAAGGTAGAAAGCTTACTTGTTGGTATTGCAAGAAGACGGGCTATGTGAGAAAAGATTGTTATGCTTTGAAAAATAAGCAAAAGGGTAAAGGCAAGGATGTCAAGAATGAAGTAACAACACTTCGGATGGTGAAGGTGGAGTCACATTAAGTGTTGCTTGCACGGTCTCTTCTTGTGCAAACACTGGGTTTTGGATTCCGGTGCTTCTTTTCATATATGTCCGGATCGATCATATTTTTTTACATACAATGAAGTAGATGGTGAATTTGTTTATCTTGGTAATGATCGGGCATGTAAAATTGTTGGCATTGGTGACATTGTCATAAAGCAAACAAATGGCCAAAAGCATACATTGACAAATGTGCGTCATGTTCCGGAGATCACAAAGAACTTAATATCGGCGGGACAATTGGATGATTCCGGTTTTGTTATCACTTTCGGAAAGGGCTCTTGGAAGATATCAAGGGGTAGTATGACTATTTTGAAAGGGCAAAAGGATGGAAGTCTCTATACACTTTATGGAACCGCTCAAAAGGATGATAATTCAAATTTGGTGGTTACTACCGCAAGCAAAGGCGAAGATATGCAAGTTTGGCATAATCGGCTTGGTCATCTAAGTGAGCATGGTATGAAGGTATTACAAGAACATAACCTTATACCTTCCTTTGAGCATTCATTTCTTGATTTTTGTGAACATTGCATTATGGGAAAACAACATAGAGTTAACTTTAAAAGAAATGAAATGCATAGAAAAGACAAGCTATTGGAATTGGTTTATTCCGATGTTTGCGGTCCTTTCAATATTAAGTCACTTGGAGGTGCATACTACTTTGTTACTTTCTTAGATGATTATTCTAGAAAGTGTTGGATTTATCCTTTGGCTTCAAAAGATCAAGTTTTTGAAACTTTTAAGAAATTCAAGGCCAGTGTTGAAAAGTAAGGTGAACATTTTATTAAGTGCTTGCAAACCGACAATGGTCGTGAATTTTGCTCGTGCCTTTGATGTTTTTTGTTTTGAAAATGGCATCAAGAGAGTGAAGACGGTTCCCTACACCCCGCAACAAAATGGGATCATTGAAAGAATGAACCGAACTATTGTGGAGCGGATTCGAAGTATGTTGTCTCACTCTGGCCTACCAAAGTCTTTTTGGGCCGAAGCGGCAAATACGGCCGTTTACTTGATTAATAGATCACCTAGTGTTGCATTAGATGGAGACATTTCGGAAATTATATGGAGTGGCAAAGACATTTCCTATGGACACTTGAGGATATTTGGGTGTGAAGCTTATGTTCATATTCCGAAAGAAAGTAGAACAAAGCTTGATGTGAAATCAAGGAAATGTGTATTTCTTGGCTATGGAGGTGATGAGTTGGGTTATAGACTTTGGGATCCCGTTGTTAGAAAAACTATTCGAAGTCGGGATGTTGTGTTTAGAGAAAACGTGATGTTTAAAGAAGGCACGGAAGAAGAGCAAAAGAAAGATAAGCTTGTTGTTGATGTACAAGTTGATGGTTCTTCTCAAGATGCACATGAAGTTCACCCTCCACTTCATGATAGTGATGTTGGTCATGATGGTAATATTGATCATGAAGGAAGCACACAATCTAGTGAAAGTCGGCATGATTCTCATGAGAGTGAGGGCGATATGTCTACCCCGCCGGCACATGAGTTGAGGAGATCAACTAGGCAACATAAACCCACACAAAGGTATTCTCCTTCTTTGTATTATGCTTTATTTACTGATTCGGGCGAGCCCGAGTGTTTTCAAAAAGCAAAAGATTGTCCCGAAGAAGCAAAGTGGCAAAGGGCAATGGAGGATGAGATGGATTCCTTGCATCAAAACCATACTTGGGAGTTGGTGGAGCTTCCGGTCGGAAAGAAAGCATTGAAAAATCAATGGGTTTATGTGATCAAGAATGAAGCCGATGGATCCAAGAGATATAAGGCAAGGCTTGTTGTTAAGGGCTATGGACAAAAACAAGGTATTGACTTCAATGAAATATTTGCTCCCGTTGTTAAGCATTGCTCAATTAGAGTTGTTTTATCCTTGGTTGCAAATTTGGATCTTGAGCTTGAACAACTTGATATTAAAACCGCTTTCTTGCATGGTGATTTGGATGAAGAGATTTATATGTTTCAATCCGAAGGCTTTGTAGAAGCTAATTCTAATTTAGTATTTAAACTAAAGAAGGGATTGTATGGTTTAAAGCAAGCATCTAGACAATGGTATAAGAAGTTTGATTCTTTCATGCAAGATGAAGGCTACAAAAGATATGATTTTGATCATTGTGTTTATTTCAAAGGCTCAACATATGATTCTTTCACTATTTTGTTACTATATGTGGATGATATGTTGATTGCTAGTAATGATCAAAATGATATTGCAAAGTTGAAGCTTGACATGTCGAAGAAGTTTGCTACTAAGGATCTTGGTGAAGCAAAGAAAATTTTGGGCATGCAAATTAAAAGGGATAGGGAGCATGGCAAGTTGTGGCTTAGTCAATCGGGCTATATTTCCAAAGTTCTTGAAAGGTTTGAGATGAATGATTGTAAGCCGGTTTCTACTCCATTAGCCGAACATTTCAAGTTATCCAAGAAGAACTCTCCAAAGAATGAGATCGAAAGAGATAAAATGAAGAATGTTCCTTATAATTCCGCCGTTGGGAGTTTGATGTATGTTATGGTTTGTACAAGACCGGACATAGCTTATGCGGTTGGAGTTATTTCAAGATATATGTCTAATCCGGGATGGGAGCATTGGCAAGCCGTTAAGTGGATTCTTCGGTATTTGAAGGGCACACAAAATATTTGTTTGTGTTTCGGTGGAACTTCTTTGGAGGTGAATGGGTATGTTGATTCCGATCATGCCGGTTGTAGAGAGACAAGAAAGTCCACTACGGGATATGTTTTTACATTTGGAGATAGTGCGGTTAGTTGGATGTCTAGGTTGCAATACATCGTTACTTTGTCCTCTACGGAAGCCGAATATGTTGCCTTGACCGAGGCGGCGAAGGAAATGATTTGGTTGAAGCGATTGCTTGCACAATTTGGAGTGAAGCAAAACAAATATGTTGTGCATTGTGATAATCAAAGTGCAATTCATCTTGCAAAGAATGCGGCGTATCACTCCCGAAGTAAGCATATCGATGTTCGCTTTCACATTATTCGGATGGCATTAGATCTTCAACACTTGGATGTGGAGAAGATCGATACAAAGAAAAACCTTGCGGATATGTTGACAAAGGTTGTTCCTACGGAAAAGCTCATATTTTGTAGGAAGCACTCCGGATTGATCGAGACGTAGATGGAGTGGTTGGAGAACAATGCATTGTGATGAAGCTCATTTGATGGATGGAGATTACTTGTTTGAAGGATAGAGATTTGCCTTCAAGTGGGAGATTGTTGAGCTAATTACATTGGGCCTATTTGTTATTTGGGCCTTGCTATTTGGGCTATGTAATTTAGTGAAGTCTAATCTTCTATCTCTATGTTTTCTTACTATGCATGTGAGCCCCTACTTGTAAGCCTTTGGATCATTGCTCTTTTGATCCAAAGGCCCATATTGATAGCTTCTTCTCTTAGGAGCTAAAGTGGGATATTAGAATATTAGAGAGGAAAGAAGAGAGAGAAGTAGAGAATGAGCAAAGAAGTGGGAGAAAAGAGAGAAAACCCTAGAGCTTATTTTTTATCTTGGTTCTATCAAGAAGGAGGTGAGATCTTCCTTGCTAGGTGTGGATTACACCATTTGGGTAGAACTAGAGATTGTTGGAGCTCTCTTTGTACCTTGGAGTTAAGGTGATATCTCTCCCATTTGAATCTCTCTTGTAATCTCCAAGTTTATAGTGGAAGCTTCTTTTGCATTGTTCTCCCGTGGATGTAGGCATAGCCGAACCACGTAAATCCTTGTGTTCTTGTGATTTTCATTATTTTGCTATTGCTCTTGTATTTGGTTCTCCATTAGATGCATATAGAGAGTGGGTTGTGAAATTGCCCACCAAGTGTTTGTGAAATTGCCACCAATATATTTCACCCTCATTTTACAACAAGGACAACCAAAATTTTTAAATAATATTTTAAACCAATCTCAATGTAAAGTTAAGTACTTTCCAACAGCTCATTCTCTGATTATCCTATATGAGGAGCTTATTTTTTTTCTTCCCCCAATAATATGGTTATAGAATTTTGTCAAGTTTGGACATGTATATATCGCAAGTACTCATATAATAATGAAGTTCCTATCGAAAGGAGGAGTAAACTCAAAATTTTACTTCCCTCCCAAATGCTTTTCTCCAATATTTCTTTTGTTTCTATGTATTGACTTGTTCCTTTCTAAATTAATTTCCTCCTGATATTCTATTGTTGTTCAAATTCCTTTTTCCAAATGGATTTCTCTTTTCTTCTCTTGTAAAGTTTAGTTCTATATTGGGAATCGAAGGAAAGATCATTTGTTACATATATGGTTACCCTTCATCCCTCTTAGAGGATTTGAGAAGGTTAAAACGAAAACATTATATTATGCGCGCATGCACCAAGTCAGGCCGATCGAGCTGGGGCATGGCGGGACATGGTACAATGCAGTGTGATACATACTTGAATGTATACTCGCTGCTATTAATTTTACTTTATTTACCTTTATTTTTGCCTTGACTATTTCTAACTATTCTCTCCTATTCCGTTTACTTCACAGAACGGAAATATGTGGGGGCATACATAGGAGAAAACATTTAGGAAAAGCGACGTGAACAATGTAGACAGAGTTCGTTTTCTATCAATATAAGGCTAACTTTATAGTAATTTAACTTGTCATCTCTTTTACCTATTCAACAGAAAGCCTGAAAGAACTACACAACTATTCTCTCTTCCTTTTATTTCACCAATATTTTGTTTTAATTCTTCCCTCGTTCTATGTTGAAAGAAGCTTCATCTACCTCGTTCATTGTCATGCCGACAGCCAGAGGCTTCTCAATCATAACCTAGGGAGGTATTCTCAATCGTAACCTACTTTCGGTCCATTGTAATTTTTTTTATTTTCTTAGCACTAAATTTATGAGTTTTAATGTATAACTAGTGTATGTGCCCGTGGTTGCGTCGGGCCAATTCAATAGAAGTTAATCAATATATATAACAATTAAACAAAATGATATTATAATCAGCTTTCATTCATTAGAATACGCAAGAAAATCCAAAAGCACTTACAAAATCCACTTTCCAATGCATAAAATGATAGTTGGGAATCTCTATTCTATGTTAGTTAGATATGTGGGTCTAAAAATATATTTATCATAGCAAGAAGAGAATAATATGATCTATCAGTACAAAAGGACTTAGAATTAACCGACTAATTCTTGTATATTATTGTTGGCATTCGATTAAACCGAATCGGATGCGCCCATGATCGGGCTCGATCCGACGATTATTATATTGTCTAATTAGACTAGACTTCTCGCTTTTAAATTGAAAAACTAATTAGAGATATATTCTAGCCATATTAGGATAACAATCAAAAGCCGATTCAGTCTAATCTTCCACTTACCTATTAGGGTATTGGAATCCCTTATAAATATACGGGCGATTCTCTCATAAAATATGAACAAGAAAATTAGAAGACCTTCGTGGACGATCCAATGATATGTGAATCAACCTCTATGATTCAGGACTTATCGCGTTCTAGCTCGAGTTGCTTCCGCAAAAAGTACGAACGAATAGTTCTACTGCGTTCTACATTGGTATCAGAGCTTTATTAGGTTGAATTCGTGCCCTAGATAATTTTTTTAACAAGATTGCATGCGTATATCTAAAGTTACCATCGTTTAGATTTTTTTCTTGCATGCTTGTGGGTGTTATGGCGGATTTTCTTAGAGTGAATATAATTGTATGATATTTACACATCTTATAGCACTTATGTTGTAGATTAAACCTACAAAGTTTGATTTGATTTGGTTTTGTATTTTATGAGAAAAACAAAACCATAAATCAAAACTTTGCGGATAGCTTGTTTGATGTGTAGTGCATATCCCATTGTGAAGTCTTGCAAGATTTGGAGTTCTACATTAAAAGATTTGGTATTTTCAAGTTTTTCCTTCTATTAAAAAAAAAGAAATATCCTCCTGTGGGGAGGAACCGCCGCGTAGGGTGCACGTGCAAGCGCGCCTGCACAGGTGCACAGGCCCACGTTGGGCCGTCTCTAGAAGCTCGAGCCACAGGGGTAGTCGGTCCAAGGTAGGTCGCCAAAAGGGCTGCTGCAACATCAACGCGTAGATGGCCTCACTCCGGAGTGGCACTCGGGGGAGCTACTCAGCCGAACAAAAAGCGTAGTCTCTGTCGAGCTCAAGTATAGTTCATGTAGGCTGTAGTCGATGCGAATGATCAATTAGATCATAATACTGTGACTCACATTCCCCAGGCACAATCTGATGTAAAAACAGAAGATCTGGGACTACCGTCACAGGATCTTAAGTCGTAGAGATTTCCGCACCTTACTATACAACTCAGTCTATCAACTGCTGTAAAAATCCACTCGGCCTCTGAGCACGAGCATAAATCCAAGCTACACTAATCACAACACTCACAACCCACTAACAAGTGTGAGAAGAGGGTAAAAATGGTTAACGAAGTTAATTATTAACGATGAAAATTAACTTCTATATAGTGCAGGTTTTCTCCTAACCGGATTCAGCATTTAAATTTATCTAAGAACAGATTTAGCATACTCAAGATTCAGATTTCATTATTATCCAAGCAAATCTAAAATTTGGAGCTAGAATAATCTTATGATGAACTAAGTAATATACATGCTGAATTTTGAATAGACTTAAAAGGAATTCTATCGAATTCGGTAAACATAAACCCACCTGGTGCACTAATCCGACCACAATCAAGGTGAAACTTTACGAGCACCTTCCCCCAGCTCTAATTAATAGTAAAGTGAAAAATCCAATGAATCCCTACTGGATTTAATCGGATAAAAAATCGAATGAGAATTCTAACGAAATTAATTCGTTTCGAAGAAGAGTAAAATTCAGCGATGATCACCTTAAATCTGCTGGTAATACTTAATTCCTAAGTTCCTCACTTCCTTAGGAACATAGAAAAACATCCAATTCGTAGTATACTTGTCCTAAGAATCCAGGATTTAAATCCCAATCCCCTATTGCTACTACTGCTGCTGTTGCAGTGCAGGAACCAGCCAGCAGAGGGAACCACACAAAGAGGGAAGAGAAAGGGATAAGTTAAGGTTGATCCTCAGTTTATTTACACTGAAAACAACCACCCAAAACACACTACTAATGTCAGCCAAAAAGAGATGAATTGGACTAAAAACAGAATTTCAGAATAAGGGTTAACTTGATTAGAGACTCAATGAAAGCTGAAATTCTCCTTTTACTGACCTTCAAATCAGCTCAAATAACTCTCCCATTAGCCCTCCCATTAGCTCAAATAACTCTCCCATTAGCTCAAGATGAAGGTAAGCCTATCCCCAACATCACAAAAGACCAACTAACAAGGTAGATGAAGAGACTTTCATCAAAATTCAGCTCTTACACATTAAGACAGCATAAGCTCCAATTTCAGCATCTATGCATTAAAAACAGCAATTAATTATTATAATACTTGAATTTAAGATGAAGATTGAAGTTCACAAGATCCTCTCTCCCACTAAAACACCACTATGAATCCAATTTGCTGCCAACAATTTAGATATAGGAATTTGATCACTAAGAACTCGAGAAAATCCTCCAATGCTGAAATTTCAGCTCAAACATCAAAATTCAGCTATTACTCTATACTAACCTGAAATTCAGAGAAGGAAATTGGTCCCCCCAACTTCTCTCCAACAGCTAAACCAAGACCAATCTCCAATTTGCCAAATGGAAGTCCCAAGCTCACCCAATTTCTGGAATCTCAACTACAGCCACTGCTGCAACCCTGCTGCAGGCTGCAGCTTGCTGCTGTTGTTCCTCAGCTGCTGCTGCTACTGCTCCTCAGCTGCTGTTGCTGCTTCCAAAGGCTGCGCAGCCTGCTGGTTGTGGTCCCGCTGCTGCAGCTTGCCTCCAACCTGCTGCTTGCAGCCGTCCGCAGCTGCTGGTTGGTGCTGGCAGCCAGCAACGGAGGAAAAAGAAAACATAGGATGGGTGAGGAGAGGAGAAGAAATGGAGAAGAAGAGGAGTAGGGGAGAAGAGAAGGGAATTGAAGAGGAGGGAGGGAGCTATCAGCTGGCCACTACTAGACAAAGTTTCCAATTAGATGTAGGTGAAGAGGGTAAGTTGAACCCGAGTCACAATTACATTTACTAACCAGATCCAAGCTGATTTTAATTTCAATTTCGGATTCGTTTGTGGCGTCTAACTCGCGTCAAAACAATTCCAACTCGTCCCGATACTCTTTAGAAATATCGACAAGTTATTGAAACTGTAATCATTCAGATAGATTTTCCGGAACTCTACAACATCTCTCTCGCTTTTTCTGTGAACGTAGGTAATAATCGAACTACGTAAATTTGGTCTCTTCCTTCTACATCTATTTCTTTTACCCTTCGGCTTTCTTTATTTTTGTGGACTTGTATTGGTAGCGCGCATGATGGACGATTCATCCCGTTCCCAACAGTAGTGAAGATGGGTCTACATTGTCATTCAATTCAAACCATAAAGACTTCATTTAGCGCTCTAACTTTCAGTTTTGGCTTTTTGAGAAAACAACTGTATTTAGTGAACTACTTTGGCTTTTATTTTCTTTTAATTAATTGTGCCAAAACATATTCATGCACATAATTTGCACCTTCTTGATTTTCCAACTTATGTAAAAGATAGATGTTAAAAGATTAAGATGGGTGGAAGATCTACTCAATCATGAAGTAAAATGTAAACCAAGCTTCATTCAAGGGCAAGCTAGTTGGATACCAAGTAAAGAAGACTTATTTTCTTTACTCTAATTTCGTTGATACAATAGGAAAGGAAACAACTCTACTTAGAACACAAATTACACATGTTCTAGTGGTTGCAAATGATACATCATATTACATCCACCTCTTCACAACAAATTTAAGTTCGACACAAACCTAAACATCTTGCGTCCTAATTTAAAGGAAACAGAATTGAAAGAATTAACAAATACCAAGCACGCCCCGTTTTGCTCTCTAACAAATACCAGTCATCTTAGTGCAAGCAACAGGGCTGCGGCAATTACCTAATTACCACTTCATTCTCCTTTTATTCTTAGTAATGTACATCTACTCTATTCCCAGCTTCTCTTCAAGCTGCAGATTTCTGAAACAGGGCTTTTTTCTTTTTCTTTTTTTTTTTCTTTTTCTTTTTTTTTGGCAAGAGCTGAAGCAAATATTTTTGCTATGGTTTTAACCGGTCATGTTGTGCATGTAACCCCATCCGGTTGAACCACTATAGGGAACTTGCCAGTTTCCTGCTGGGGTCTCATCTTCTTCGAAACCACCCTCCATTTGGTAATTGACTGTTGCTCCTCCTCCTTGGCTGTCATTAGGGTTCCAGTTCGGTGATATTCCTGATTCAGCATGCATCATGGATTCATCTGTTCAATCAGTTAATCAGCAGATTAGTTAGAACAATCAGAAAAACAGGAGTCTCAAACTTGAGTGGAAGTCTGAATGCTATTTCGATTTTGGCTACTAACTTGGAATTAGGGGAATGTTCCCAGGAAAAAAGCCATCATCAGCCTCTTCTAATGTGTCCCACTGTCTGTAGGCCTCTTGAACTAGCTCCTGTACATAGTTCTGCAAATTAAAAAAAAAAAATTTTATCATTGGTAAATTGTCTAAAAGCCAAATATTCAAAGATCTGAATCAAAATTCTGTATTGCTTACTTTCTGAGTTCTGCTGAGCTCCTTCATCGAATCGTAACTCATATCGCCAAATACAATTTTCACGACTTGGCAAATCGGGTTTAAAAAGAGAGTACATTGTGGCCCGTGGTGCATGTAAATCTTGTCTCCGAGGACGCATTCTTTTGCATTATTTACCGTGACCTCCCACATTCGATCGGACATCCCCGCCCCCATTATCTAAATTCAAAAAAAGAGGAAGTATTTAGACGACCATCGATTGATCAAGATATAATCATCGAGTTGATTGATTGTTTTTTTTTTTGTTTTGTTTTCCCCCCTTACCTCACGGAGGTGATGGGGGTCGACTTCCAATAGCTTCAGGAAGTCCTGGACGGTGTTTATGCGCTGCAATGCCAGCTTTTTGTGGAAGGCTCCGTCCTTTCCAATCTTCTCCAGTCTCCACACCTCATCACCAAGAGAGGGGGGGTGGTGTTTCCTGTACACTGTAGAGGATTTCTGATGTTAGCTAGTAATTGGGCTAGTCAAAGTTCTAGCAGCAACTTGATATGTGAAAAGCATAAAAGAAAGATCTTATTGGGCTGTCGATTTCGGTTATAAAATGAAAGAAAAACGTGTGGGCCACTTTACAATTGTTAGTTCACATGTTATTTTCAAATCAAATTACTACTACGAATCGCTGTATATCTCTCCCTAGAATAAGATCTAACTCTGTTTGAAGTCTCTAATAAATGAATCTCAGTAAGTCGCCGAATTGCAGTGGACCCATTGATAATACAAATTTAGGTTTCGTCAAAAATATATTATGCGCTTACGTACATTCTCCGCGGTGATCTTTGACCATGAAGGGCTCGGTCATGGCTTCTTTGATCTTCGGCCCATCGTAGCTCCCGGGAATGACTCTCACTCCGATCCGAAAAAGCCTGCTCCTCACCCAGCTGGAATTGTCCGTGAACTGTAGCTCGGTGATCATAGCAATTCCGTCCCTCAGTATAACATTCACGTCGCCAGTGAGAAGAGGCCTCTTCCCGTTCCGTTCCTTCAAAATGGCCTTCTGAAACTCCGCGGGCGTCCAATTCTCACGGCCATCGGGAGGGAAATCCCCATCAAGAACGACCAACTCCAACTTTAATGGTGAGGGAGAAGAAAATGGGGAACAGTACTCCCCATTACTACAGGTATCCACGAGGACGATTTGGAGAGGGCTATTCTCTGCATCTTCTATCTTGCTGCCGGTGAAAATCGGAAGGAAAGGCTGGCTTTTGAAGACTAGTTTCATGCTCGACGATTCGATCGCCTCGATTTGCTTTTGGTGAGGCCTGAAAAAGAAATTATCATACCCCTTTTAATATTTTCGTGATTTGTGATGTGTTAATTGAACCGTTTACTACAAAAATGATACCGATGAATGAACATGTATTAGGAAAGGTCAATTAAGAGTGATAAGATTACCGGGAATTACCTTTCAAGCATACGTGGTGAATGAAGCACTAGCACGCGTTCGACCTCTTCTTGCACCTATCCATTAAAGAAAGGAAAAAAAAAAAAAAGAAAAACTGGGATCAGAATAAACATGATCTACACAAGTATTCATGCATCTAAAGACCTATCTAATTAACTGAACAAGTTTTGAACGCACGAGGAAATAAATATGGTACAAACATAGATATACCACTTTGCGGAGGACCGGTTCCAGAGTTAAAAAGAAGTTTTGCAGTGACTTCCTCATCATAGCTTCTCTAATCACTCTGCCAAAAGGGAAAAGAAAACATTACATGGTATGTATACACAGTAAAACAAAAAAAAAAACATATGATGTCTACTTTACGTGGATAAAAAAAAAAAAGACCTTATTTCTTTCTAAGATGCCACTGTATGTGTGTTAAAATCAGTCACCATACACTTTTAGGACTAGAAGATGTCAAGCCAACATATAGAGAAAAAGCTGAGGAATTAATTAAGCATGTAAAAATTGAGAACACTAACGTTGAGAAAGACGGCAACCGTCGCATGCGTTTATCACCCGTTTTGTCGGGGTGGTGATCGGAATCGTCATGCAGCCTCTTAGCTGCCATTAGTTGTTTAGTTCTGGGTACCACAGGAGCGAGGAGGGAAAGGTTAATTTGGAAAGTTCAAAGCTACAAAGTGCTAATTAGTAAATTAGGCGGAGGTTGGGGGAGATTGTTTGCGTAGTGAGAGAATGCAAGGGAAGTTGCCTATTTATATACAAGAGCCGCAATGGGGCCTGGCCGGTTTATTACTAATAAAGAAGTTGATTAGAAAATGCTTGGAAGGTGAGATGGACGGGTGGGTCGTGGCTTATATTGGTTGGCTGATGTACGTAATCCCTTTGATGTCACACTCTCAAACGGTCAACTGCTCTCTCTCTCTCTCTCCCTCTCCCTCTCTCCACTGTAAAAGTTATTTAGTTAAGGCTTGCATATATATTTGGGTTTGCTTCTATTTTTGTTTTCAGCTATATTTGCTCGTGTTAGTTTGTAAATTTTTTTTTAAAAAAAAAATCTATAGTTTCTACTTCATCTCCATAAGTTAAATTTTTTACTCGGAGCTTCTGATTTTGTTGTAGAAAAATTACTATTTAGATATAACTTAATTAGTAAAAAGGTTTCCATATATTAATTTTATTCTTTTTGAAGAGTATTATCAAAAAAACAGTACAACATCCTGCGGCGAAGCTACCAAACGGGCCCTTTATGCGATTTTTAGAAGTATTATGAAAGGGTAGGGTGGTAATTTTTCTGATTAATTAACCTATGTACCTACCTATATGTAGAGATGTGGCCACAGTTTTGTCCAATTAGATCAGAGGATGGGGAAGAACTTAACCCCGCTCACATACCACTTGGGTTAATTACACCAGTGGTCCCCAACCTTTGCATCATTTTACAATTTGGTCCCCAATCTTTTTTTTTTTGCAATCAAGTCTATAATCTCTTGATTTCATTATAACTAAGTCCCAGCCGTTAGAAATGTGTTAAAATTGACGAAAAAATGCCACGTCAGCACCATGTCAGTGCCACGTCAGCTCCATGTCAGCGCCATGGAGTCGCTGTGTCAGCGGATTACAAAAAGAAACAAGATTGGGGACCAAATTGAAAAACGGTATAAAGGTTGGGGACCAATGGTGTAATTAACCCATTAATTTATAAATTCAAAGCAAAATTTTTAATTTAAGATTTAAATTTTCAATTTAAATTTAAATTTTGGATTCAAATTTAAATTCGAATTCAAATTCTAATTTTGTACTTAATTTTAAATTCAAATTCTCATTTTGAATTCTAAATTCTAATTTAATTTCAAACTTTGATTTGGAATTTCAAATTCAAAATGTGAATTTGAATTCGAAGTTTAAATTCAAATTTAGAATTGAAATCAAATCTTAAATTCAAATTTAAAATTTAAAATGAAAATTTTGAATATGATTTTAAATTTAAATTCAGATTTTAAATCTAAATTTCAGTTTCAAAATTTTCATTTTAAATGCAAATTGAGATATAAAAATCAAAATCAAAATCAAAATTTTAAGTTTGAATTCAAAATTTAGATTCAATTTAAAATTCAAATTTAAAAATTGAATTTCAATTCAAAATTTTAATTTAGCTTTAATCAAAATTGTAGTTTAAAGTCAAATTCAAAATTCTAATTTCTGGTTAGTTTAAAATTTTAATTTTAATAATAATTTCGAATTTAAATTTAAAATTTTGAATTTTTATTTTTGGGACTAAAGTGAAAAACGTGCAAAGTTTAGGGACCAAAATTGAGATGCAAAAGTAAGCCAAGTAGGCGCTGATGTGGCGATTCCGTTAATTTTAACACCTTTTTTAACGGCCGGGACGTAATTGCAATAAAATCAAGAGATTAGGGACTCGATTGCAGAAAAAAAAAAAAAAAAAAAAAAAAGATTGGGAACCCAAGTGAAAATTGGTGCAAAGGTTGGGGACCAATGATGTAATTAACTTAACGCCATACCACTTTTACCTCATTTTTGGTACAAATTTCAAGTCTCATGAAATTGATCCCCTTGTCTTTTTAACTCGAGTCAGTCAAAACTTGCCAAAACTTGTGTATTTACAACAGTAGATTTGATTTGCGGGGAATAAATTAACCTTACCCTCTTTATTTAAGGTACATATATGGTAATTTCCGTACTGTACGGAACTCTCTCTGGATGTGTAGTTCTAAACTAAATTTCATGTACACGAGAGTGTGCTTTAAGAATGCCGTACTGCTGACTGGAAAATTAATTAGCCTACTGGCGAAAAGGAGCTATAAGGTAGAATTTTTTATATATATATGTTTATCTTTTTTTCTTTTTGTTTTCGGTGAGACCATATAAATTGTAGGATTAATTGCATACAGCTTTCTCTAAACATATCGAATAGTAAATATATCCTCCCAAAGTTCAACTTCTTATTTTTATCCCTACAAAAGTCTGGTGATATTCATATTTGCCCCTCTGCTTTGTTACCGTTAGAGTACTGTTTATTTTTTAACATCAGTTAAGTGAATTGACATCTTTGCTCTTACAAATACATTTCTCCAAAAATTCCAACTGTTATAATTATACAGAAATGTCCTCCCAAAAAATATTTTATCCAATAATATAAGAGAGATAAAAAAGGATAATTTAATTCATTCACTAACCATGGTTAAGTAGTTTACTCATGGTTAACTATATTTTTCTAACGGATCCTAACAGTAGGAGTACATTTGAAAACGGTAGGACTTTTGCAGGGATAAAAATAAAAAGTTGAACTTTGTAGGAATATATTTGCTATTCGGTATGTTTTCAGAGAGCTATATGCAATTAAGCCTAAATTATATTATAACTAAACCAAAATGATCTATATAATATTTTATTACTTACAAAAATAATTTAATAGAATATTTACTTACAAAATGATCTATATAATATTTTATATTATAACTAAACCAATTTTATGACTTGCCTATCCTATTCTAGTTGCACTCCTTATTTGAACCTAAGTTTCGTGTGCGCGATAATTAGCCGCTATTTAATTTAGGTTTTCAGAATGGATCGAATATGTCAAGTACGATATTTAAAATTTAAAAAATAAATAAGTTATATGCACTCAATTTACAAAACTAACTTGGGGGTACATTCTGAATAAATTTTAGTTGTCACTCTACAAATTAAGCCTTTTGGAATTAAGCTAAGCTTGCCCTTTGCTATTGTTTGCTTTATAATGCATGTGTCACCATATGTTCACCCAAATTCGAATGGTTTTCTTTTCTCTTTTATTTTTCTTGAAAGAATGGTAAAATTGCTACCTGCTTGGAAGTAGGGCATGTTTGTTTCGTCGAAACTAGACTTTGAGTTGAAATGAACTTTGGGTTGAAGTAAAGTTCGGTAAAAATTATTTTTTTTCTGCTGTTTGTTTCGTAGTTATGGAAGTGAAGTTTCATTAATTCTGATGTTTGTTTGTTAGAAAGTATATAATGTAAAATTATAATTTATGTATAAATAATAAATAATTTAATAAATAAAAATAATATAATTATATTCTTATATAATTAAAATTTAATTATATAATATTTTTTATATAATAAATAATTATATAATATTTTTATATAATTAAAATTTAATTATATAATTATATTTTATATAATATTTTAAAAATTTTAATTAAAATTTAATTATATAATATTTTAAATATATAAATAAAAATATATAATTATATTTTTATATTTTTATATAATTAAAAATAATATTTTTCTTCACCTCTCTTCACCGTAATTGACTCCGCCCCGCAGTAGGCCGAAGTCAATTACACCGTTTCAGGTTAACTCGAGTTTCGGTCGTAACTTTTTTACGTCGAATCAAACAACAGAAGTGATCGTTTTTTGTGAAAACGACTTTCCCTCTCTCCACTTCCACTCCACTTCCACCCAAACAAACATGCCCAAGCGGTTTGGAATTAAGTTAGGCTGCCCTTTGCTATTGTTTGCTTTAATGTCTCACCATATCTTCTTTGAAGTTCCAATTTTCTTTTTCCTTTTTTTTTTTAATTGAGAGAATGTTAACATGCTACCCTCTTCGAAGTACCAATGTTTAATCCTAAGATAGTTGTTACTGTAAAAACATGAAGGCTGCTCTAACAGTTATGGTAAAGTCGTACCAATTGATTTTAAACATTAAGTAATATGTGACACCACAGAATTTGTATTAGTCCTATATATGAGATATAATATGGCTAAATTTTATGCTCCGATTTTACCATTTTGGGCGGTGATTAGGTCCAAAAGGTTAAAAAGATTAAGCGTGCTAAGACTGCAGTAGTTTTAGGATGGATGACCCCTTGGTGAACTCCCCATAAGATTGGCTAAGACTAGCTAGCGAGATAAGTCTTATA
This sequence comes from Puya raimondii, assembly GCA_016920855.1. NCBI lineage: Eukaryota > Viridiplantae > Streptophyta > Magnoliopsida > Poales > Bromeliaceae > Puya > Puya raimondii. The sequence continues at coordinate 207,053,250 of JABWPP010000050.1, read as the reverse complement.
TTGTCTGGTGTCAGGACTTAAAGAGAGAGAAAATATGACAGTCCAGAATTTAGAATAGTTCTATATAAAATATAATATGGCTAAATCTCTTAGGCCCAAGAGGTTAAGAGGATTAAGCGTATTTGGACTAGAGTAGTTTTATAATGGGTGACCCTGCGAAATGGAACGTCACATAAAACTACTAATTTTCAGTTAACATTGAGGATCTGACGAGAAGAGGAATTAGATTTCCTGCCCACAACTAAATAGCTCAAATTAATTTCCTAATGCGATCAAGCAATATAATAGTACTCCATAATATTTGTGGTCGACGCCTCTATTATAGACAGCAATTTGATGTTTAAGTCAACGTTAATGCAAAAATGTTTATTTGGGTTACAAAGAAATTAAAAAGCATGCAGGTGACTATTACATATTCGATGCTATGTATTCTTAGGCAGATGCATTCAAAGCAATATATATTATAACATGCCTACATATACGCATGTAAGTGACACAAGTAGCGAGGTAGGTATCTGGTTGCTTGACCAACTTGAGCAAGACTAGCTGCTTGGTCAATTGAGGCCGTTTGGTTGCATATAGTTACAACTGCAGTTGTAACTATATGCAAATACAAATTCGGTATTTGATTTGATATGTTTAACTCCAACTGCTGCAGTAGGAACTGTAGGCGGAGGCCCAACTGCGGCAGTTGGAACTACGCTTAAATTGACCGCAGTTTTACATCGGAGATAATCTCACTATCATATATATAAAATGATAAAATTTTAATAATCATTTCTCAACTGCATACAACCAAACGAATTATTTGTAGTTGCAGCGCTTTCTACTACATCCAACCAAATAGAATGCATGTAGTTATAATTATTGCATTTTTAATTGCATGCATCTTCAACTACACTACATTTGTAATTATATCTAACCAAACGCCCTAAGTCATTGAATTTCCATTTCTATTTAATCAAATCATTTTGTTAAATTCCACATTAGTTTTCAAATAAAAAAAAAGCAAAGTGATAGCCAATTCAACGTTCACATAGTTAATTTTCTAAAACTGATATGACTATTAATTAATTCCTTAAAGATGATCGACCAATTGTTTTGCATTTAATTATACAAAACAACCGATTTCTCCCAAAATTTAAGTTATCAAAAAAACGTGCTATAATATTTATATTTACAATCAACAGTATTTCTCTTCGTATCTGAGCTTGAGATTATTTGATGGCCCAAGACACATCTGAGCTTGAGACCGTTTAATGACCCAAGACATGGAGAAGTCTGGTACCCAAGACATGGAGAAATCTGATAAGACTCGAACTCAGAACATTTTATTTTCATATTATGTTAAATTGTATAAAATAACTATTTTTCTTCAAAAGCTAAGCTATCAGAGAATGATATTTTTAATATTTATATTCAGCATTTACTTATCAAATCTTCTTTTGAGATCGATAATAAAATAATTGAATAATTTTAATTTTGATATAATATAGCAATTAAAATGACCAGAATTATAATTAGGCCTTTTTGCATAAAAAAAATTCTGAAAAATTTATTAGTTTTGAGTTTTTGCAAAAGTGAACCATTTTTTATTTTTACAAATTCAATCCGAAATTTTTTTAATATAACCAAAATACCCTTTACCCATAAAGGCTGACAGGATGTACTTTTAAGGCCTTCAAGTGCAGGAAGCTGGCGTAGACGTTAGTTTTTTGTCATGACAAGATAGGTCTCTCGTTCGCTCTCCACGCTGATTGCTATGTGACAAATTCAAAAAAATAAGAAATAATTGCTATATACCCTTCAAAACTTCAAAACTATCTCATTTGTTTCTATTTTTTTTTCTTTCCAATATACTCATCGTATGTTTCTCTGTTATTCAAAAATACCCTTGCAGTTACCATCCGTTAAGTTAACTTGGATTAAACGTGAGTTAAATATTTACCAGAGTTTAAAAAAATCAAAATGCCTCTTTTTCCTTTAATTTAAGGATAAATAAGAAATATTGGTGATGGTAGAAAGGTATATTTGAAAATACCAAAAATCAAAATACTTCTTGTGCCTCTAACTTAAGGGCAAATAAGAAAAGTCGGTGATGCATGGTAGAAGAGTATATTTGAAAGGGCAAAATAGTAATTTCACAAAGATAACAGCTATTGCTAGCAGTTCATAACAGAATTTAACTCTCGGGCTATATTTGAAATATATTGGAACGTAAAAATTGTATTTTTAATATTAACCTTCTAAGAGGGGTAAATCAGAAAGTCGAAAACTTTTCAGAAGTATATAAGCAATTGCCCCAAAAAATAATTGCAATACAAATAAAAAACTAAATAATGCAATACAAATAAAATGTTGTACAATTTGTACGATAGTTGCACAATTTATACAAAACTTGTACTATCAGAGAAAATAAAAACGCTGCAATATTGAAAAATATATTGCACTATCTGATAGAATATTGTAAGATTTAGCATATGTTGCACAATTTTAGACCATATATATTTGCACAATTCTTCTTTGCTTATAATATTTATTTTTTATTTTTGTATCAGATGAAGATTTATGTCTCGCGAAAAAAAGTATATACAGTTATGACTTATTAGTTGTGCTTTTTAAGAAAGATAACATCTATTTATGACTAGAGTCTTGTTGAGATTTTAAATTTTAAAATTGTGCAACGTATTCTCTAATAGTGCAACATTCGGTCAAAGTTGTAGCATTTTGATATTTTTTAATAAAAATTTCAAAGGTTAAAAGTATATATTATTTGTGCTGTTCCTTTTTCTGTGCAAATTTGTACCGGTATTGCACAATTTTATATTAAAGATTGTACTATTTGAGATATAATTGCCCTATTTTATTTTTTCTTATTATTTTTAAAACTTCTATTTTTGTATCAGATGAAAGTATGAGTTTCGAGAGAAAAAAAAAACTCATGCAATTATGATTTTCAGTTGTACTTTTCAAAAATTCAAAAGAAGAAAGAGAGAAGGAGAGAAAGAATAAGGGCATTTTGGTTTTGTTTTAAAAAGTTCAGCTCTATTATGCAAATGTGAAAAATACCGTCCAATTTTGTAAAAACGTGATGCGAAATCAGTGGATTTTTTATGCAAATTGGCCTTTTATGTTATTTTTTTTATAGTTGAATTTGCTGCCACATCATTATATATTAAAAAAAAAACCAAAGTTTAAATATATAGTGTAATCCGACTAAAATAGAAGTTATATTCAATACCTTATTTTGAACAAATTAAAATTTGAAGACCAAAATCAACTTCTTGGAGAAATGTTTTATTAATGAAAATAAGAGTTATCAAGATTCTACAATGAACTGAAATCAAAGTCTCATGTCAAAATTACTATACCAAAACTCCCAACAAAAAATAATTATATATCCAATGATCGCAGTATTCAAACTGGTGCTAAATATGAGGGCTAACAATCCATCATGTGCAAACAATCTAAAAAATAATGCTGCACTGTCCAACCATGAGATCAGCTTTTAAACAGATTATTCTTAAATAACTCATTAAGACGAGAGCAAGTCATGTTTTTCTCTACTTGATCTTTGGTAGGGGATGTAGAGAATATCCCCGAATCAAATGCAACCTTTGTGAATATAAAACTTCAAGAGGCTTTTAGTTTATTGGAAAGTTAAATAAATCCTACATTATGGAGGGATTGAAATTAAAATTGCAAGTAATCGTAAAATATATTCATTCAAAGTCGTGAGTTCCTTATTCTACGAAGACCAAAAACTGCATGCCGATTTTTGGTCATTCAAGCACTTTAAACTCAAAAAAAGTGTAAAAAGAAAGAGACTTATACAGTGACTTCTTCATAGCATCACTTTTGTACGTTTACATATTCCCTTGAACGACATATTTTACACCATTATATAAAATTGCCTCTTCTACTATCTTCCAACTTATTACCTAATGTATTATATAATATCGAAAACATTACGCGTCCCAAATGAGAAGTGTTTAAATACTACTAAAACGAACAGACGCACCTACAGTCGGCATACATGAAATACATGATTGGTTCTTATAAGTAACTACTAAAAATTATTTTTTATAATTGAACAGTAAAAGTCCGTAGTAAGAAAAAGGAAAACTTCAATATTATTATAGTTTAGCATATTTTTATTTTGTGGCTGTAGTTTGTAAAGTAATATTTTTGTTATCCGGCAGTTTCATTAGTACAACATATTTATAAGGTTGTACAGAGTTAGTTTGTACAACGTATATTATAGGGAATCATTTTGACAAACCAATTAATTAATTATTATTAATTATTAAACTTGGAATGCTATGGTACGTACGCGGTTGCTTGTAGTAGGTACCGCGTGGGAGGAGACACGCGGTACACGTAGGAAGCGACTTGACTCCCAATTTTCTAGGTTTCTGGTGAAAACAAATCTCCAACCAACGTACATCTCACATTGCATCTCACTTTCAATCATAAACGCGTCTGTAGATTTAATTTTTTTTTTAAAAAAAGAGTAATTAAAAAAGAAATCACAAACGCGTACGTCTTGGTCCCCCTTTCTTTTTCAAAGGGACTTTTTAATGTGTGTGTGTGTGTAATGTTGAATAGGGATGCTCTATGCTTTTTGGAAGCGTCAGACCTTAATTTCTTTATTTTAAAAAATTTTACTCAATTTTCGATGTTAGAGTATCTAAATTTGTGATCAGACAAAAACGTATAGAGCTTAACTGAACTACAAGCCCCGCCTAATCTTTCAAAATTTTCATTTTATAACTCAATCTTTCAATTTTTTTTATTTAAATAATTTGGTGGTTCTTCCGATAAAAAATTTAAACTAGTTGCTTACTTTAATAAACTTTTAGTTATATGAATTATACGACGTATGCTAATTAAATATGTAAAGATAAATTTTAGGGAGTCAGATCAAAATAGGTAACAGTGGAGGTAAGTTTTACAATCGACTTGAGAATTCGTGCAGTTTTTGTAAAGTTTATGAATTAAAGATTATAAATGACTTTGGCAAACATGATATAGGGTTTATGGAGTTTTTTTAAAGTTAATTTGTTAAATCTTTTATGTCGTTTGTCCATCGATCTAAGATCTAAAAATTGATAATTTAATAGTTGATATGATCATAAAATGTTAGCTTGTTAATTTAAAAGTATCCCAGTACAATTGAAAATTAGTTAAAATTTTATTATCTATAATTTTTTTTTCCACAATCTATATCAAGATAAAAAAAAAAATTTGTGTCTATTTGATGTGAAATAAAATAACATTTAAAAAACATAAAATTTAATCAGTTTTTAATACTTGATATACTTAAGATTATGTATAATTGAATTGAACGTCAAGGATTAAGTCTGATGTCCTGTCACAAAAAATAAGGCGATAACAAAGAGGCAACTGTGCTGCTACAAGCGAAGTATATATATACTCAAGCAATTATATAAACTAATTATGTGTAATAAGATCTGCTTCTAAATCCAACATATAAAATCCAAAATAGCTACATGGGCCGACAAGAAGTGTTTATATCATACTAATTACATGAAAGACCCCTAAAAGTCGTTACTATTGTTAATTGAGAGTTGATATATCTCATCTTAGTCAGCAAAGAAGAATCTCCGTTGACAATTAATCTTTCTCTTTCTCTTTCTCTTTCTCTTTTTCTTTTTCTTTTTCTCTTTCCGCGTGTGGACTTTTGAGTAGTAGCAGTGTTAAGCGGTGCAACATACACATAAATAATAAAAATGGTAGCACTAACGGGCATGTTTGGTTGCCCAAAAGTGGGTGAAGTGAAAAAAATCATATTTGCAAAAATAACTTTTCAGTTCGATTGTTTGGTTGGCTACAAAGTAAAATATTAAAACTATAGTTTTGTAATTTTTATTATTAAATTATATATAAAGACGTGAAAATATAAACAAACGACTTATACTTGCAATTTAAATTAAAAATTTAAATTTAAATTTAAATTTAGAATTCAAAATTATATTTTAAAATTTAAATTTAAACTTAAATTTTAGCTGAATTCATATTAAAATTTAAGACATAAACTAAATTTACGATTTGAATTTAAAGTTTAAATTATAACTCATAACTGAAATTAAAATCTAAAATAAAAGTTCAACATAGAAATTAGAACATTTATCTAAATTTGAATTCATAATTTGAATTTATAATTTGAATCATATTTTAATTTACTCTTTGATCTTAAATTCTGAATTCAAAAATGAATTCACAATATGAATTAAGATTTAAATTAAAATTAAAGTTTGAGTTTAACTCATTCAAATTGAACATTTGAATTCATAATTCGAATTCAAAGTTCAAACTAAAACTCATTATTGAAATTAAATGTAAATAGCAAATTTAAATTTGAATTTGAATTTCAACTTAAAAATTTAAATTTTAAATTTAAATTTCAGTCAATAATTTGAATTTATAGTTGGAACAATTTGAATTCAAAGTTCGAATCGAAGTTATTAGCTAAATTTAAATTTAAATTTAAATTCTAGAATTGAAACTAAAATAAAATTAAAAATTAAATTAAATATAAAGTCACAAATTTGAATTTAAAAATTTTATGTTGAATTTGAATTTACAAATAAAATTCAGAATGTGATCATAATTTTAATCCAAAGTTAAAGTGAAATTCAACTTTAAAAATAAATTTAAAGATTAAAGTTAAGACTAAACATAAGCTCTTAGCTGAGCTCTTCACTTTCGGTGACTTCCGAATTTTTTGAGCTGAAGTCAAAAAAGTAAGATTTAGTTATAACTTACTTTATCAGCTCACTTTTGTAAAGTGACTTTCATATTCACTTTCGCAAATCAAACAATCGATAAAACGTCACTTCCTAAAAGTGTCACTTTCGGTGCTTCACTTTTGTCCCACCAAACATGCCCTTAAACCAGAGTTTTATTAATTAATTTGGTGACCATTTTTTAATTAGTAAGGAGATTGGTAGTACAGATACACTTTGTTGTTGGCTCAAGCTCTATGACTGATAATTCGGTTCTTGAAGAGATATGTGTATATATATATATATATATATATATAGAGTCCAGCTGGTATACTATCAGTAGCACGGAGGCCTCCGTACTATCAAGTTATTTTCAATGATGCGGCTTTCAAATTGACGATCGGCTCCGTTAGACTTGATCTACACTATTGAAAGTATTTGAAAACTAAATTTCATAATTTTTCGTTATCATTTACCTATCAAATGAGTAGTCGAAAAATGAACGGCTGAAAATAAAAATCTCATAAAAAATAATGATAAAAGACTTAAATTTAAGATCAGAGTTACTGATCTTACTCTAAATAGTTCAAAGAATTCTCTATAAAAATTTCATCAGATTTGGATTGTTTTACACCGTTAAATTTACAAACGCATCTCATCTACCATTAAAATTGTCAATTTTGAGACCTTTTGATCACTAGCCAAATAATATCAAAAAATTATGAAATTTAGTTTTCAAATACTTTCAATAGTGTAGATCAAGTTTAGCGGAGCCGATCGTTGATTTGGAAGCTGCATCATTGAAAATAACTTGGTAGCACGAAGGCCTCCATGCTACCGATAGTATACCAGCCTAGCTATATATATATATATATATATATATAGAGAGAGAGAGAGAGAGAGAGAGAGAGAGAGAGAGAGAGAGAGAGAGAGAGAGAGAGAGAGAGAGCAAATTAATTAAAGACTACTACCTGATATTGTTCTAAGAAGTTAACACTATATAATTATTATTTCTAGGGTTATTATTTAGCCACTCGAATGCGAGAGCACATGACATCCCGTGTTGAACGAGTCCAACTTATTAACCACGGATATACGCGCCATGAGCTAATAGTATATGGAAATTAAGGGATATTTAATATACGGAGCCTATACAAGGAAAAATAGAGAGAGAATTGGTTGCATTCATTCATGTAGAGTTCTAGTAAGTAAACATTGTGGCACTGATTATTTAATATGTTGCACATAGATAAAAAGTTATCCATGACTTTGTGAAAAAATCATTTATATATCTTACAAGTTTAAGTTACTAAAAAAGGATCCGAATCACAGTATTAAATACATACTGATTACTACTCTTCCTTGCATCTCCATTCGAGACCTTTTGATAGGCCTAAATTGTAAATAAAAGTAAATTAGAAGAAATTAGGAGCTTTGAAAGATTAAACTCAGAATCTTTTGCTCTAATGCCATGGAAAACAATTCTTTTTCTCCACCATTTTTCTCTAACAATCCTTTACTTTGATTTGAAATTATGAGTTGGGGCTTGGGAGTCTAATTAATCAGTAACTGAACAATATATATATGTTATTAATAACTTTCTTTACCGAGTTGGAACTTATTAAAGTTCAGTAATCAACTTTAATAAGTCATGTGGGTCGTTTCGTCAAATTAATTTGTTTAACAGTTGTGTAGGTATGTGCAAGCATGGGCCAACTCGTAAATTTTTATATAAATCGAGAGATCCGAAAATTACACTGAAAGACTTTTGGCCCTGTCTTATGTGTATACAATTCTTTGACAAAGTGCTTTCTAATTAATAGTTTTATTCGGAAAAAAAAGCATTATATATATTCAAATTCTTTAAGCAGCTTCATTATACTTTAGAGCTACAAGTGCCAAATTAGATCTTCCAGTTTGAGGCTCAAATTAATCTCAGTTGTACTTTGGCCAAAAGTAGAAGATCAAGGTAATTAAATACTCTACCAGGATTTGCTATATCTGACGTTTGATAACTAAAATACATGCATCCTAGTCCAAAGTTTAATTGGGACGAGTAGCTAGCTAGCGTTAACTGATCAATTGTCACGAGGAAACAGGGACACTACTGCACCAACTGTTCAAAAATTATCAAGCAAGATATATGCACTTTGATCTCTGAACTCCGATTTGTTCTGTGAATTTAGGTTTTTTTGTTAGTATTGCATTTAAAGTTGTGCTGTAGTCCGGTCCCTCCAAATAAAGATAGCAAAATGTTGATACGTCGTCAGTTATCCAGAAATTCAAGTTATTATTACTACATAATCACTAATCTATATATGCCGACAAGAGAGAGAGAGAGAGAGAGAGAGAGAAGGAGATGCTGTTGCCTAGCTATACGTTCAGCACCACTTGGTACCTCCATCCGAAGCTAAACTTAAGCACCAAGATCCTAGTGATCTGTTCGATCAATACCGCTTCATATGTCCATCAATCCTAAGCTAAATTTAAGCACCAAGATGTCCAAATCAAAATATAATATGCTGATATATGACATTTTAAAGACTTAATTATAAATTAAAAAGATTCGTAAACATAAACTGTAATTTGGCCTCATTGTAGCATTACTCCATATGAAAACAGCAGTAAATGGACTAATTAAGTGATGTACGGTAATGCTATTCGACAAATAGGCCAGTTTATTGATTTTGACGAAAGGTTCAGTTTCTGGTAGAAATATGTTCAAATGGGAGTAAGTTTAGACAAAAGACAATATACTATCGTTTGTTTGACAGAAAGTTAGTTAGTAATAGCGAGTCAGCTTACTCTTTTCTTTAACAAATATTATAAATATGCCAAAAGTGACTTTGGAGATTTTGGGAGCGACCTCAAATTTAAGGGAAGTAAGGACTCGGTAAACAGTCAAAAGTATTCACTTACTTAGAAAGTTCACTCTAGTATCCAGATTTACGTCGAAACAAATAGCGGAAAATTTCAAAGTTCAAAATTCAATTCACTAGAACTAGAGCTAGAATGGAAGCCGGTATCTCTTGAAGTAAAGCACAAGATTCTTCAGGTCTTGCAACAGAAATAGCAATGAAACTTCAGAGTAAGAAAAGCTAATAGCAAGAGATCTAGTCATGATACGTGCTCATCTGGTGTTGTCTCCAACCCTAGTATTTTTAAATTTGGTACTTGAACGCGAAGTTTGAAAACTAGCTACTAGCAACAATAGTGCTAAGTATCAACCCTTTCAGAACAGCAACATAAAGAAATCTTTTTTAAATGTATTGAATACACACACACACACACACACACACGAAGACACACCCTTTACGATAAAAAAATGCTAAACAAAAGTCATAGTTTTTTGATATCAAATACGTCCTACCATCAAAAGATCTCAAAATTGACAATTTTAATGGCTGGTATGTAGCGTTTTCCAGTTTAACAATATAGAAGAATTGAAATTGGTTGAAATTTTGATAGAAAATTCTATTCACTAGGATCAATAACTCCGATCTTGAATTAAATAACCCGATACTCTATTTTTAAGAGATCATTCGATTTTAACCGTTTTATACCTACTTGATGGACTATGTTATAATAACAAAAAATTACAAAAACTGGTTTCTAGGTTCCTCGAATGCTCTAGATCATGTTTCATTATATGGATCGGCAATCCGAAAGTTCTATTATTGGAAATAACTTATGAGTACAAAGGTATCCGGACTTATAATAATATGGTAGCCCATAGAACCCAAAGGTTTTTAATTGTAAACTTTTATGATTTAGGGACTTTTATATAAAATTTCACTCTCCGAAAGTTTTAATATGAACCATAGGATTGATTTGAAGATAAATTAGACTTGCATAAATTTTGCAAAAAATTGGAGTGAAAAGAGGGTGGAAACTGAATTTAAAGAGAAGTCTAAACCAAAATTTTATGCGCAGGTCGCGCTCAGTGCAACATTTTATATGAACTTTTTGAGAGTTCTGGAAATTGAAAAATGCAGCATTAAAGTACACTCGAAGGCGAACTTCTGAAGCTAAGTATCGTCGAAAATGGAATTTCAAATAAAAAGTTATAGTATCTTAAAAATAGAATACACGCGTAGTTTTCTGCACGAAAAATCACTACTTCAATTCAAAATATAATTTCTTATAAAATACTCAATAGAATTGAGAAATAAAGAAAATTTTGGATTCTACACTCAAAGAAGAACGTGTTGAACCAAGTTTTGGTGGAATCGAATTTTTCATTGCGAAATTGCAGCATCTTGAAATTGACTCTTCGCGCAGTTTGCAGGACTACAGCAAAAACGCAACGAACCTCGAGGCTTTTCGCGTGACTTTGTTGTCGGCTGGGGACCTGAATGCAAGACATCACGAGAGAGGTTTAGTTGGAGGGTTGTCGTACAATTGTGCTACACAAAACCCTAAGTTGGCCAACCCAAACTGAGCTGCCAACAAGAAGTCCAGAACCGGTTTGCCTACCCCTTTTCACAATCTCTCTCTCTCTCTCTCTCTCTCTCTCTCTCTCTCTCTCTCTCTCTCTCTCTCTCTCTCTCTCTCTCTCTCTCTCTCTCTCTCTCTCTCTCTCTCTTTTCATGATCTCTCCATCCCTCTCACGTCGCAACCTCAGCCCATGTCATACATCTTCCCTCCCTGATGCCGCCATCTCTCTCCGACTAGCCTTTCCAAGAGATCGACCAATTCCTCCCTTTACGCTAAGCCTCTCTGCTGCCGCATCCGAACTTCAGCCAACGAGGTGATTTCTTTTCAAATCACAGCAAAATGGCCACCTCTAGGATTATCCTCTCGTCATCCCCCTTCCTCTGATGAGCATGCAACTGTCCATGCCTGCCCTCGGTCGAGCTGAACCAGTCCACAGGCCGCGCACTTTCAGCCAAGGCTGAGAATTCTCGCGGCTGCTGAATTCATGCGTCGATTGCGACGGAGTTGCTTCCGAGCTCGTTTACTTCACATCTGGGTATTCATACTGTTGGAATTAAAGGCAGTGGAAACTTAAAAACTAGATAACCAACGTATCCAGGAACAGAAATTAGATCGGGGTGCTTATTTTACCAGCCTGCTTGGATCGTCCTTGTCTTGACGCTTCGGGATCTTCCACATAGCTTTTGGATCTTCCATGTATATCGTCTTCTTCCACGCGTGTTGCGGATCGGATGCGAAGATGGCTACCAGAGTCCTCTTCTATGTCCACACTCCAAGACCCCGGGAACGTAGGTGGATATCCCAGAGAGAAAGAAGAGAGACAAGTAGGAAGAAATCTCTTGTACGTTCTCGTAGATACTCTACGATCGAAAAATCCAAGACAAAAGGGGGACGTATTATAGAATATTGGAACACCCTAAAATATCCTGAATCTCACATAGAGATTATTATTAGGATAAGGATTAGGATATATATTAAGATATAATAGATATCCACTAGGAGATACGTTTCTTAACTAATAAGAAACGTATTATCCATCCTTATCCTTAACATATTAGGATATACCCCAATCCACATCGTATGTGGATCGGGTTAAACGTGAACGGGCCAATGTGGACACACCACATGACAACAATCTCCCACTTGGCCACATTGACCAATTCTCTCTCATTCATTCTTCTCTTCATACGGATAATGGAGCGTGCAACCTGACGAAAGAAATACAATGCAGGAGTGCTATATTAAGTTATCATCCAACTAACATAGCATGCCACTGAATTAATTCGTCTATGCCCCAGACGTCTCAACATACACCGGATCAAGCATCACAGATCCCTCTCCTGTAATGACAGGGCTCGACCCCACAATTATTTCTCATACTCATGATTATCTCAAGTAACACAACCGAGATAACCGTCCGGACAATGAGTTTACAAGACTTACGTGGTGTGTTATCGAAACATCTTCCTCAGCCCCTCATGCTAATTTGTATCGGTCCAAGCACTTTACTAGACATGCTCCGCGAGATCGTATTTTCTCATGACCTTGAGATACACGCTAAGTTAGTTATTTCGGACCTCCACTTCATAATGTAGTTCTAAGTCGAGGGCATAAAAGGGTTAGTGCTCACACAATGACATAGAGGGAAGAACTTATGTCACTCTACTAACTGGTTGACAAGCACATATAGTATGATATGTATGCTATAGCGGAGCTCCCACTCAATGGGTCGTGTCACGCTCTAAAATGCCATACGAACCTTGATCTAGGTACCACTAAGGTATCTAACCACCACACAACTCAAGTCATCTCTCTGACCTGAGTAATTAGGTTCTGCTACTATACAGGCTCGATATGAAATTTCACAGAAGAACTCTCATATCCCAACTTCGTGGAGTCTCATCTTAAACTAATTAAGGCAACTTTTAAATTATACCAACACTTTATTTATAACGTATATGAACAAAGCAATCATATTACAACTACTCAAGTTTAATATGATTATCTAGTCTTATTCTGCTCACCATCTAGGTGCTAGGGCGATCACCCGTGTGAGTGGGCTGATCTGAGCCTGGTGACTTATCAAAATATATGCCTACTAGTATCAATTACGCAATCACTTTAAAAGAAAAAAAACGTATTTTCATTAAGAAAGCGTAAGATACAAAAGTATCAATAATGTCCATACATCAAAACTTGCGAAGACCCAAACTCCTAACGTAGGTCTGAAACATATCCCTAGCTATCGGCTTGGTCAACGGACCAGCCACCATCCTAGTGGTGGAGATATGTCTAAGGGGGCATTTGGTTCGGGTTATCCTGGCAAGATAGCGGGGTATCCTGCCAGGATTCCCGCGTTTGGTTAATCCGCTAGGTAATCCGTTTGGTAATGTAGCATTCCGGAAGGTGTCAAATTATCCCAAAAATATTACCGAGGGAGGAACGGGTATCTTGGATTACTGGATGCGGGTAATATTGCTATTTTGTAAAATATCAATTTTGCCCTCCAACACCCCCCAAACCCTATCATCCGCATCGTTTCCATCCCCCCCTCTCTCACGCACGCTCCTCTCTCTCTCTCACACGCCGCTCTCTCTCACGCACGCTCCCCTCTCTCTCGCACGCCGCTCTCTCTCTCGCTCTCGCACGATCACCATCCTCGCTTCGTCCTCCGGGGTAATCTTCGCGATCTCCTTCCCTTTCGTCGCAATTTTCGCGTACATAATGGATTGGATATTTGTATGTGAATTCCTCATTTAAAAGGCACTTACATTTAAATTTTTTGGATTTTCTGTATTGCATTCCGGTATTGAGTGCTGATTCCGCAAATTCCCGAGAACAGTTTCTGGAACTTGCACGGCATTCCAGTATGCGATGCTCATACCGGAATGCGGTCTGCGCAACATGGTATTTATACCGGAATGATGTTTTGAAATTCGTTCTAATCTTTTTCAAAACACTCCCTTTCTCTCTTTAAAAGCTTCCTATCGTGATTCTTCTCCAGATCTGTGGTTTTACTACTTGGATTTGTAAGTTTTATCATCTCAATCTCGTTTTTATTCATCAAAACCCTAGTTTTCATATTTTTACATTGTTTTTGTGGGTTGATGAAAGATCTCTGTTTTTACTGCGATTTGTTGCGGCTTTTTGCTTAAAATCATGTTAGTTACATGCAAGCTAGGTTCTAGTGTGATTAGATCCGGGTATTACATGTTTTTCACCTTCGATCTATGAGTTTTTAGCTTGTATGTACACTTTTTGAGGTTTTTGCTATAATATCATTTTGGATGAATCAAATTTCATGAAACTCATGTAAATACTGTTTTGATGCATTTCTGTGAGAATCCGAATTTTGGGAATTTGAAATTCTCAGTGTTCCTCTCCCCCATTACTGTGTTTTTGATCAGTATACGTATATATATACCGGTATTTATATATATATATGTATATAAGTGATTTTAGTGGATTTTAATAGTTGTTGGTTTTTCGTCGCGGAGAGCGAACGGCTTAACGGCGCGATCCGGAGTCCGAATCTGACGAACCAAAATGGTGAGTTCGATGTCTCGGCAGTGCTGAACGCGATGGCGCGATCCGTGTCGTCGTGCGACGAGCAGATGAAAAGTTATTCCATCTTGATCGCCGAGAGGTCGTAAGTCGCATTTTGTTTTCGCGATTTGGACCCTGTTCTCGCACCGTTTCGCGTGAGATTGCTTGTGGAGGGGTGTTTGGGCATCTTGTGCTGGCTGAGAGGGACCTTGGGGTGTTTTGCTGAGTTTGGAGGGGTTTTTCTGTAATTTGGTTGGTGGAGGGGGTGGGTGAAACATCCCCTCACACTCTCTCTCTCTCTCTCCCTCTCTCACTCCCTTCTCTCCCCTGCTCCCAGGGGGGGGTGAGCACGAGGCTCCCCTGCCCCTCAGCCTCCTCCCCGAGCCCTGCCGGTCGCCGCCGGCCACCGCCTGGCCGGAGCTACCCCCCGGTCACCTCTCTCTCCCTTTTCTTCTTCTTCTCCTTCTTCTTCTTCCCGGAGGTGTGCACCCAGGGGAAACCCACGCCAGAGCTCCCCTGAGGTGGCACGACTGCTCGAGTCCTGCGCCGCCGCCGGTGACCGCCGCCGTGGGCCGCCGAGCTGCCGCAGCTGCTGCCAGCCGCAGCTGCTGCCAGGGCAGCTGCGGGCAGGAGGTTGGTGGCCCGAGCCGCCGCCGGTTCGCGCCGCCTTGGGGGGTGAGCGCCCTCACCCTCAGGTCCTCCGGCGCCGCCCCTTTCTTCCCCGGCCGCCCCCGTGCCGCCGGTGCGCCGCCGCGCCGCCTGCGGCTCCTGCGTGCAAGCTGCAGGCAGGAGCAGCTGGAGGCCGCGCCCCGCCGCCTCCCGCCGCCTCGGAGGGTGAGCGCCGCCACCCTCGGGACCTCCGCCGCCGGTCTTCTCCTTCCCGGCCATCGCCGTGCTGCCGGAGCGCCGCCGCAGCCGCCGCGGCTGCCGCCTGTGCTCCTAAGGCACCCGCGGCTGTGAACTTTCGACCGCCGCCGCCGTTGCCCGGAGTTGTCGCGGTCGCCCCTTCCCCGACGTCCGGCGGGTCCCTCTTGCCGGTGCTCGCGTCGCCGTCGGCTGCCGACGCCGTTCCTTGCCGGAGTAGGTGTGTGGCGAGCCTTCCCGGAGCTAGGGCTCTTCCCCGCGCCGCCGCCGCCACTTCCCGCCGCCGGCTGAGGTGAGCCCCCTCTTCCTTGCCACCTCCTCTGCCGACCCTGGCCGCCGCTGGCCGTGCATGCCGGCCGGCAGCCGGCCGGAGCTGGTTGCTCCGGCCGGGGTCTTGCTTTGTTGGATTTTGGCCGTACCTTGGTGTTTGAGCTCACCGTTGCCTCCCGGAGCTCGGAAAGGTGAGCACGATGATCGCGGCGATGCGCTGATCATCATGCTCACCTTAGTTTCTGTTTTGGGTGAGCCGTTTTACCGTTCGGCCTTCGTCGAGCATTTTCGCCTTGTGGATGCACTGTTTTTATGGGTTTTCCCGGACTGCGACTGTTCCCGTCGCAGTGAGGCTGTGAGCATGGCCTCCGTTACATCGTTGCCTATCCGCTGGTGCTTGCGGAAGGTCGTGCGGATGTACGGTTTGCTCACACGGCCTTAGTTACGCTCGCTTTTGTGCTTGAGCTCGCTGTTTTTATGGGATTTCCCGGCTTGCGACTGGTCCTGTCGCAGCGGGACAGTGAGCACGGTCTCCGTGACGTCGCTACCTATCCGCTGGTGCTTGCGGAAGGTCGAGCGGACGTACGGTTTGCTCTAGCGGCTTAATTTAGTGATTGTATGTATGTGTATGTTGCATGTTTGGGGACTTTGGCGTTTGTGACAGCGTAGCGACGCTGTGGGCTGCAAGGGTAAGGTCTTGGAGACCCTGTGGACTGGTTGTCCAACCCCCTCGCCCTTCGTGTAGTTTCGGATTCGTTTCCGACGTGTTTTTCGATGAAATAATCGGCGAAACGCACGTTTCTAGTTGTGCGACTCACTCGCTGTTTTCGCGAGCGACTTGGCTTCATCGTGTAGCCTCGTTGGCTGTTCCTCATCGCTGTCCCGAAGTTCCGAGGACAGCGGATGAGTGATGTGGGGTTCCGGTGCCAAATTGGCACTTTTCGGGAACCCGGGAAGCCTTTACGGGTGCATTTGATGTTCGTGGCACCCCGAGCTTGTGCTCGCTGTCCCGTCACTTGGTTTCGTGTGTTCGGGGACAGCGAGGGACCATGTTGGCTGTTTGGTACCCCTCTGGGGCTTTGTGTGGTTTCGGGATCGTCCCGGTGGGTTTCCCGGGCGATCCGTCGGTTTCGGGTTGTGTGAGCTTGGGTTTAGCGTCGACTTGGTGGACCTTGACCCTGTGAGTCTTTCGTAGGTCCTGTCGCGGTTCCCGAGAGCCGTCGGTGTTAGATTGGATCTTACCTACAGGTGGGTGCTTCGATCCGGAGTCGGTTCAGTGGACTACGGTGATACCTTTCTATCCCTTCCTTTGCATTACAGTTATTAGTTCACTTGACTCCCGTAGACTCTACTTATATGCGTGCTTGGATAGTAGAGTAGTTGTGGCTTGCATGTTCCTTGAGACGACCCAGTTGGTCGGAGGTGATCGCCTGTTGTTCCGAGCGATCCTAGTTGTAGTTTATTGGTTGCTTCTCGGCTCTTTGCCGTTCTGTAGATTGAGCATATGCATCGATCGTCACAGCTCTTCCCGCACTTCACGTACACCGCGGTCTGATCCACCGTGTGGAGGTGTTCTTTTCCGGAAAAGGGTCGTGAATTTCTACCGACCCGTGAGCCCCGAGCATTGCGTCGGGATGGATGGTGCCGTTGGATTGAGCAGGGTGACAGTGCCAGGGCCACGTCCCGGTGGCTATAGATTGGGTTTACTTTGTGGTTATCTCCTTTGATGCATACTAGTTGCTTACAGTAGCATAGTTATTTCAGTTGTATGTTAGCCTCATACTTACTTGTGCTACTGTATACCATATCTATCTTTTGTTGACCCTCGTGCCGGTGTGTACACCTCGCCTTCGTCGGCTTGCGGTACCCACTGGGAGGGGAGACATGCGTGCATGTTCTCACCCCCCACCCCCATTGCAGGTTTCAGGTGAGCAGGGTGGTGAGTGTCGGGACGCTGCGAGGCACGCCTAGATAGTAGCTCTAGAGGTTCCGACTCATGAGGCTACATCCCCAGATTTGGTTATCACCCTACTTTCGCCTATTAGATGTCATTTGTGGTTCAGTTATTCTTTGGGCTTACTATAGCATGCTTATGTGTTGTAGATCTACTCTTTATGATTGAGTGATGATAGCATGCTTGTACTGATTGGTTGTATTCGATCGTTTCTCTTGTCGGGCAGTTTTGGTTTTCTACCCCTCGTGGTAGCGTCGTAAAACAAGGTTTCCGTGTGGGAAACGGTTTTCAAATGGATTTCTGATTGCTCGGTTTTGTGATTTCAAAAGAGAGTTCTCGTGTGGAGAACAGTTTTCAAATGATTCTTGGATGTTTGAAATTAGGGTTTCAAATAAAGCTTCTGGGTAAGGAGCAGCTTTCTAGAATGTTTGTTGCTTGTGCATTGCATCATCCTTCGCTTAAGGATCTGCTTAGATTCATACAGGTTTAAGGACGGCTAGCTGTATGAATCTACTGTGTTGTTGTGCTGTTGGGATGAATGAATGGTGGTTGTGATCCTGTTGTTTGTTGTTGGACGCCGTGCAAATACAGGGGAGGCTCTGTCCGTGTGTACAGCGGACCCTGTATTTGTGGCGGGTCTGTACGTGGCGCGGGCTAGGCTTTCAAAAAAAAAAAAAATTAGCACGTTTTTCCGCATCTAGAACTAGCCCGGGGCGTGACAATTTCATGATGATTAGTAAGCTTATTACATGTTTTTACAAGATACATGAAAATTTGATATTGCGCTCCAATTTTTTTGTTGCATAGGAAAAATGGGTTTCTCGATCATCCTTATTTTAATGGTGCTGATGGCTGCCGGCAGAGGCCGTGGACGTGGACGTGGTAAGAAACGTGTCACCAAAAGGACACGTGTCGAGGAAGATTCGTCGAGCGCTGAATCAACGGAATCAGAGTACGTCCCGGAAGAGCCTACTGATAAAGGCAAAGGGAAAGCTCCTGAGACTTCGACGCGTAAGGCGAGAGCTTGTTCTCCACCTCGTCGAAGCACCGGCGGCTCGGTCATTCGAGAACTTAGTTCAGTCAAACGTGAACGCCGTACCAAAAGGGGTGAAGAAACTGGAGTCATTTCTTCCAAAAGGCAAAAGGCATATGCAAGCAACACTTGTCACGCGGAGCGTTATGTGAACTTCAGTGAGCTGACACGTGAAGTTCCAGACTTTGCTCGCCTACTTCAAAGAGCTCCGATCGAACCAGTTGGTTGCATCCCGGCCCGTGCCCCTTTCTGCGTTGAATTGATACGTGAATTTTACATGCGTGGAAAGGTCACTGTTGAAGATTCGGAGACGGGGACTTATCGCTTTGAAACTTTTGTCCGAGGAATACGCGTTGTGGTTACTCCCCAAACTGTTGGAGACATTTTTGGCTTAAATGTCAATACTACGGGCTTGCATTATACACAAGGGAATATTCAGCCTTCCTCACATTGGAATACCATGACTCATGCGTTATGTAAACCGGACACTTATACAAACCGGTTGTATGTGGAGTCAAGGGAGTTGAAGCCCGAGTTTCATATTCTCTCCTTGATTGTCTGCTACAACATTGTGCCGACAATTGGAACAAAGCGCATTCGGTGGGATCGTCTAGTGCTTCTCTATCTCCTTGGTCATCCGGAGCGTGCACAGGGACTTAACATCAATATTCCGTTCTTGATGTGGCATCGCATGGCTAATGTGATTCAAGCCTCGGGGCGTCGTGAGCTTCTTCCTTTTCCTATCTTGATCACACGGTTTTTGGAAGCAAATGGAGTGGATATCTCATGTAACAAGTATGATTATGGCTTGGGTCCCATTGATGGCGTTACCTTGGCTAAGTCGATCAGTACTTTGAAGACGTATCAGCAAGTCAAGGGTTATACTTCTGCTACCCCCGATACAGCAGCTCGTCCTATTAAGCATGTGGGATCATCTAGTTCAGGGGAAGCTGTTACCGTTGAGTCTCTCCCTCATGAAGTTCGATCCTTAAAGAAGCGGGTTGAACATGGATTTAAGGCAATGGAGGATCGTTTCAAAAAATTGGAAGATGGTGTCAAGAAAATTTTGGAGATGCTTGGCTGCCGACATGACGATGTTGCCGGCGGTGCTGGACCGAGCACTTCACATCCACCTGTTCCTTCCTCAGTTGAGCAGCAGCTTCATGGCACTGAGGGTGAAGAAGAAGGAGATGGTGACGACGACAGTGACGACGAGGAGTGATGTTATCTTCTCCTCATTTTGGTTTAGTTCTTTATTGTCTTTATGTTATGCAAGTCTTTGCTTTATGCTTGTTTTAGAGACTATCTCTCTGTTTTGGACTTGTAACTATGGACTAACTCTCCTTTCTTAGTTTGCTTTTATTGTTATTTCTTTGTGTCTTTTTAGCAATTTTTGACAAAAATGGGGAGAGAGGTGATGATGATGAGTGATGATGATTATAGTTTTTAAACTTAAACACATGAACAAAGGGGGAGAGAACCATGCTGTTGATAGAGAAGAAGTTGAACACTGAACATAGGGGGAGAAGAAGATGAACGGGCGCGAAGTGACGACATAGGGGGAGAAGAAGATGAACGGGCGCGAAGTGACGAAATGATTAATTTGATCATACACGAAGGGGGGGTATTTTAAACATAACTTGCTTGTTCTACTTGACTGTTTGGAGTTTATTTTGCAGGAAACTTTTTGAAGACTTCAAGACTCCAAGTCCTAAGTCATAGAGTTTGTCTTAGGAGTTGGTCATATGTAACCTGTTGATAGAGAAGAAGTTGAACACTGAACATAGGGGGAGAAGAAGATGAACGAGCGCGAAGTGACGACATAGGGGGAGAAGAAGATGAACGGGCGCGAAGAGACGAAATGATTAATTTGATCATACACGAAGGGGGAGTATTTTAAACATAACTTGCTTGTTCTACTTGACTGTTTGGAGTTTGTTTTGCAGGAAACTTTTTGAAGACTTCAAGACTCCAAGTCCTAAGTTATAGAGTTTGTCTTAGGAGTTGGTCATATGTAATTTTGTTTCTTTTTGGATCATACACGCGTGGAGTTCAATGTTTTGGTGATGACATTGGGTTTTATTTTTTCTTGGTTCGGGTAGAGCTTTGTATCTTAGGTTTTGTCACGAAATTTTCAAAGGGGGAGATTGTTACGGATTTTGTATTGGCACATTTCGTGAGCTGTTGAGTCGGAGTTTTGAAGGTCAAGGTGTTACTTGAACAAGTTCAAGAATCCGAGACTTCAAGAACAATTTATCACGACTCGCAGGGTGAATCACGACGTGAAGGTATGACTAACTGTTTATATGGTGATTTATAGTTATTTATGGTATTGGAATCATATTATATGCTTAAACTGGATTAGACGAGTTTTTGGAAACTTTAGTTTCTTATTTAAAACTATATTATATTGAATTCCGGAATCATATTTGAAGTTCCTCAAAACCCGAAAGTTAAAATTTCTGGAATCTGAATTGCATTCCGGAATGTCCTTTTGGTACCGGAATGGATTTAAAATATTTCGGTACTGATTCAATCTATACCGGAATACTGTGGCGTAAAGTTTCTGTTCCGTCATTGCATTTCGGTATCTCATTACGTATTCCGAAATACAGTGTCCTGATATGGTAAGATTTGATTTAATCCGATTCTGTTTGATTCCAACGCCTATAAATAACATGTTAGGGTTCTCTTTGATGTTGAACAACTCATAATTCATGAGAGAGTAACCCTAGAGGCTAGGATTTTCGTTCTAAACCTTTTTCCATGAAAATAGCCTCCGAGATTAATTCGAGATAGTTTAATCTCTATTTTCATATGTCGAATTGATCTTCATATTGCTTAGAACTCTTTCTTCTGGTTCTTAATGAAATTCTAAGCAAGGAATTACCAGTATAAACCCTGAGTTTGTGTTCCAAACGGCGTCGTGGATTCGACGTGATCGAGGCAGTTCGTGGATTCGGATCGTGAAGGCTTCGAGGATTCGAAGTGAGGCGTCTCGTGGATTCGAGGCGTGGCGTTCGTGGATTCGAATGTGTGGCGTGGACAGCCGTTGGTGCGCGTGATCCGCTGAAGAGAAGGGAGAGGTTAAGTCCGTGGAGTCGGTAAACACCTTGTAATTCTTTACTCTTAGTGGATTGTTTTTCGCGTGATTGGTCCCGTGGGTTTTTCTCCGAAGTGGAGTTTTCCCACGTAAATCTCGGTGTGCTGATTTTATTTTCCGCATTACTTTATTGCATTGAGATTTATGATTTTTGTTTATACACCTATTCACCCCCCTCTAGGTGATCGATATACTCTAGATAGATCCTAGGGCTCCCCCGTAACTTACACTAAGAAACTCATCAAAAACCCACAATTTCAGCACTTAAGCTTAAATCTCTAAATCTGAGCTAAAACTCACCTTTGAACTCTCAAATCCAGGTGGAAAGAACTTCCAAACCAGCAAGGATGAGGGAAAACCAATCCTTACTTCAAAAATCCAGCTCCATAGAGATTTGGATCCATAAGATCAAAGAAAAATCCAAATTTCAGTTCAAGAACACAAGGGATCCAGTAAAATAGTAACTGCAGCGTACATACCTATCCAAATTGTGATTAGAAGGATCCCACACTTTCCTCTACGAGTCCACAATCCATCAAACCAAGTTTCGTAGAATTTAGACACTCCTACACTGCACACGAGCTGAAACGCCACAGGTCGACGCTGAAATTCTGCTGGAATCCAAAGCCTTCAATGTGAGAAGATGGAAAATTGGAGGAGTTGGAGGGGTTCCCTGCAATTATCCAGGGTTCACCAAGAGAGGGAAGCAAAAGAGCTTCAGGGGTTTCGTCCACCACTATTTATAACCAAAGGAATGGATACAAAAAGCCTCAAGAACACAAGCTGCAATCCTGCACTAATGCTGAAAATCCAACATTCGGGCGCCCAGAACCTAAGAACTGGGCGCCCAGATCTTCCAGCCTGCACTCGGCCAGCACTTTGGGAAATCCGCCCGGCGGTCTGGTGTGCCCTAACGAGGTCCGGCGGAACTCACCTACCACCACACACGTGTCAAAAGGATCGATATTCACGAGGTGAACATTCGGACTCACTTTCCGGGCGCCCTAAAACTGGATCCGAAATGACTCAGTAATTCAAAGAACTAGCATCCAACATCTAGGCGCCCTAAACCTAACTTCTGGGCGCCCTAAACTGCCAAACGTCCAAAACTTCAGTTTTGGCTTATTTCTATGCTCTGAGTCTGTTTTCGCGTCTATTTTGCGCCAAAACGACTCCGACTCGTCCCGACACTCTCCAGAAGTGTCGAACAGTTTAGGATACTGCAGTCATTTCGTCAGTTAGGCCCCAGGGGTACTACACAAGTAATGAACCGGGGATGACTCTTTGAGTATCTTTTCAACATACCACCTTATTACACCGAACTTTTTATATATATATATGAACACTTTTTCAACCCTTTCGGTTATGCATTAGTTCCATGTGGTAGCTTTACACACTTACCGGATGACCGGGGTGGTAGCTCTTTTCTACATGTGGTGGTAGTTTTCACATTTCTTTGGGATATAACTCTTTCCACATCTTTTAATACGATTGGAGTGTTTTTTTTTTTAAATTTAACTCCCCCTCAAAATATGCAATCTTTTATTTGAAAGAAAATTTGACAAGTTTTAGTCTATTAGCTGTCACGCTCCGCCGGGCCTTTAACACCAACTAGGTGGAAATGATAACCGCACGGGCGCATGCCCCAGACCCGCCGAACGGATAGAGTCTTTTCTACCCGCCCAAGGCGTCACAACACAAGCTTATCCACAATGTTCCAACTAGGAACGGAGTACAAGAGTTGCACAAGGAAAGCATCAACATAAAGAAGTTCTACTTCTATTACATCACATTAGCACATTTATACATGTCCAAAATTTTCTTTTCTTTCAATTTCATTCCATACATCATGTTCCAAAATTATGGAATATACAAGTTTCATACATGTAATGAATATCCCCTATACTATCAAAGTCCGAGACTAGGGGTACAACTCTATGTATCACCAAAATGGAAGGGCCGCTATCTATAGAGCCAAACCCTTGCCTCGCTCCGCCGCCTCACTCGCGGAAGGACCTAAAAAACGTGGGGTGAGAACTATAAACATAGTTTCCAGTGGGTAAGGCCACCCAAGAGAGAAGCTCGACCCACCATTGAAGTCCAACACGAACGCTCGCAGCATATCCTCCAAAATATGAATTGTCCTTTCCGATTGACCGTCAGTTTGAGGATGAAATGCTGAACTGAAATCGAGCCGTGTACCCAAAGCTTCTTGCAAGCTTTTCCAAAAATGCGATGTAAAACGGGGATCTCGATCTGAGACTATCGAGGTCGGGACCCCATGCAACCGCATAATCTCGTCCAGGTAGACTTGTGCCAACTTGTCTCCCGA
Source organism: Puya raimondii (assembly GCA_016920855.1). Taxonomy (NCBI): domain Eukaryota; kingdom Viridiplantae; phylum Streptophyta; class Magnoliopsida; order Poales; family Bromeliaceae; genus Puya; species Puya raimondii. The sequence goes on along the minus strand of JABWPP010000050.1, from coordinate 207,028,962 downwards.
CTAAGTGGTGTGGATTGGCAAAAAGTGTGCCGACTTTGTCAAACGATCCACCACCACCTATATCGCGTCGTGGCCACCTAGCGAACGAGGTAAGCCCACAACAAAGTCCATTGCGATATTCTCCCACTTCCAAACTGGAATGGGCAACCCTTACAGTTTTTTCGCTGGAAAACGACGCTCGGCCTTCACCTGTTGGCATACTAAGCAATGTGCCACAAAGCGTCCAACATCAAGTTTCATCCCCGGCCACCAATAATGTAATTTAAGATCCTTGTACATTTTGGTGCCGCCCGAGTGAATCGCATAGGGAGAAGTGTGAGCTTCTTTCAAGATCTCCCCACGAATGTCCTCGACTTTTGGCACGCACAATCGATTTCGGAATCGAATGGCGCCCTTCGAGTCCACATGAAAATCACCGGCGCGCCCGCTCTCGATAGCACCCCGCACCTTTTGGAGTTCCGGATCACCGGATTGCTTTTCTTTTATTTGCTCCAACAAGGTCGGCCACACATTGAGATTCATAAGTCTAGCGGGGACGCCCGGAGCCACAACTTCTAAGTCAAACCGGCCCATTTCTTTGATCAACGGTATTTGTCCCGTCATCTCAATTGCGAAGTTCTCCACGGATTTTCTACTGAGCGCATCGGCCACCACATTGGCTCTACCGGGGTGGTACAAGATGGTTAAGTCGTAATCTTTTATCAACTCCAACCATCTCTGTTGCCTCAAGTTCAACTCCTTTTGAGTGAATAAATACTTTAAGCTTTTATGATCCGTGTAAACCTCACAATGATCTCCGTACAAATAGTGTCTCCACAACTTAAGTGTAAAGACCACCGCCGCAAGCTCTAAGTCGTGGGTGGGGTAATTTTGCTCATAGCTCTTTTGCTGTCGAGAGGCGTATGCTATGACTTGTCCTCGTTGCATAAGCACACACCCAAGACCACGCCGTGATGCATCACTATACACCACAAAACCCTCTCCCGCAATCGGCAAGGCGAGAACCGGAGCCGAAGTCAACTTTTTCTTTAGCTCCTTGAAGCTTTGGTCGCATTCCTCGCTCCAAACATATTTGGCTCCCTTGCGGGTAAGACGCGTTAGTGGACCGGAGATTTTTTAAAATCCCTCCACGAACCGTCGATAGTATCCCGCAAGACCCAAAAAGCTTCGCACCTCCGTGACATTGGTCGGGCGAGGCCAATCCTTGATTGCCTCAACTTTCATAGGGTCCACCGATACTCCTCCCGCGGAAATCACATGACCCAAGAAAGCGACCTCACGGATCCAAAATTCGCACTTTTTCAACTTGGCGAACAACTTGTTCTCTCGAAGAACTTGAAGCACAATCCTTAAGTGCTCTTTATGTTCCTCTTCACTCCGAGAGTAGACAAGAATATCATCTATGAACACCACCACGAATCGATCCAACAGTGGTTTGAACACACAGTTCATTAGATCCATGAACGCTACCGGGGCATTGGTAAGCCCGAAAGGCATAACCGTGAATTCGTAGTGTCCATACCGCGTCCTAAACGCGATCTTATGCACATCCTCCAGTTTGATCTTCAATTGGTGATAACCGGATTGCAAATCGATTTTTGAATACACCCGAGACCCTTGCATCTGATCAAACAAGTCATCAATTCGGGGTAAAGGGTACTTATTCTTGACGGTCACTTTGTTCAACTCGCGGTAATCCACACATAACCGCAGCGAACCGTCCTTTTTCCGCACAAATAGAACAGGGGCTCCCCAAGGTGACACACTTGGTTTTACGAAACCCTTGTCCATCAAGTCTTGTAATTGTGCTTTCAATTCCTTTAGCTCCGCGGGTGCCATCCTGTACGGGGCCTTAGAAATCGGCGCCGTACCCGGGAGCAAATCGATCACGAATTCTATTTCCCGGTCCGGTGGCATTCCGGGGAACTCCGTCGGAAATACATCTGGGAACTCTTGGACTACAGGAAAGTCCTCGAGCCCCAACACTTCCTTTCGGTCATCCACTACCGTCGCCAAGTAAGCAATACATCCACTAGCAATAAGCTTTCTTGCTTGCGACGTGGACACCATTGACGCAAAGAGCGAACTCTTGCACCCACGGTACACAAACTCCTTGTGCCCGGGTTCTTTAAACCTCACTATCCGGCTCTCACAATCAATAGTAGCGTGATATCTCGAGAGCCAATCCATCCCTAGGATCAAATCATACTTGTTCATTCGATTTAACACCAGCAAATCAGCTGGCATGATCCAGTTTTCAACCCTCACGGGGTAATCTACACACGCGTGATGTACGCAAAAGGTGTGTTCAGGTACTTGCACAGTTCTTGCATGTGTGGCATCTACAATTTCTATTCCATGTGCAATAGCAAATGATCGAGCAATGAATGAATGCGATGCACCAGTATCAAACAAAGCTCTACATCGAATGCCTTTAATTAACACAATACCTGCCACGACATCCTCCTGGGCAGAAGGCTCCTCCACCTGCGAGGCGAACACCCGTCCACTGGGCGCTGGTCGCTGGCCTTCGGCTGGTCTCGGTGGCTGTGTACGGCCTGCCGACATCGCCGCGGGTAGGATGCCCGCAAGCTGTCTCGGTGGTGCAAACGCCGATGCCGACGACGGTGCTCGGCCATCATCCATCGGGCAGTTGTACCTCATGTGACCCGGCTGTCCGCACTTGTAGCACCGGCCCTCACGATAATCACATTGCTGAGGGTTGTGGGGGCCGCTACAAATTGGGCACTGGGTTGAGGGTCGGTTCCGCCTGGACCCTCGCGATTGGTTCTGCGACTGCGAGTGCTTCGGGGCCGCTTAGAGCTAGATTGCCCACCCGAGCCACCCGCCGGTCGCTTCTTTCCCTTTTCTTTATCTTTATCTTTTTCTTCTCCCAAGACTCGCGCTCCTCGCGCGCACATGCATTCCCGTGCTCCACCCAAAGAGCTGGTCCAAGACCTCCGCAAAGGTCCGTAGCTTGAGGGCGTGAACCGCCTGAAAGATCTCCGGTCGAAGCCCGCGCACGAAGCAGTCGACCTTGTCCAACTCTCCGCGGACAACGTGCGGTATGCAATTAATAATGTACGAGAACTCCCTCTCGTACTCGAGCACGGTGCGGTTCCCTTGTTTCAACTTCCGGAACCTTTCTTGAAGTTTCCTTTTCTCGCTATCGGGGAAGTAGGCGGCGAACACCATACCCCAAAACTCCTCCCACGTCGGTGGCGGAAGGCTAAAGAGTCGATCCCGCCGGACTCCCTTCCACCACACCTTCGCTGATTGCTCCAAACAATGAGCGGCGAGATGCACCTTGTCCCTCTCCAAGGTATACAGATCCTCGAAGAGTGTCTCCATGGCATCGATCCATGTCTCTACATCCCATGGATCCACGTTCTCCCCGCTAAAGATAGGCGGGTTGAACTTCTTAAACCTCATGAGAGCCGAAAGTGCGTGCTCTCGCTCCACATCCCCCATCTCGGAGTCGGGCATAGGGGCACCCGACCCCTCGGCCACAATCGGTGGTGCTGGTGGCGTCACAGCCGGTGCCGGTGTCACCTCCTCGGCCGGTGTCGAAGCAGAGGCCGGAAGTACTCCCAACCTCTCCTCCCTAATCGCAGCTGCCTGCTGTGCCATCTCTTCCTGGAGCTTCTTAATTTGCTCCTCTTGTCGCTGCATGGTTTCGGCCTGTCGCCGAACCACGCCCATCAACTCGGTCAATTCATTACGAAGACCCGAGTTCTCGCCCTCCCCGAGTTGTTCGGGAGCCGCGCTCGATTCTCCGAGCCCAGCCCTCGTAGGAGGCCGTCCACGTACCATTATCTCCTGAAAACACAACGACTTTAGTCATTTCATGACATTCAAAGTCATTCGCAACACTATATTTCACGAAAATAAACGTGAACCCAATCTAGGCGAAAGTCACACAAGGGTCCTTATTCCCCTCACTTGGTTTTCATGTTGTCGGCCGCCAACATGAATACTCTTGGTGAAGAATAAGACACACCTCGAATCTACCTCTATTTCCAACTAGAGGTATAAGGACATAACCCAATCACTTATCTTTCGCCATATCAAAGATCTCGTCACTCACGAGCCTACACTCCTAGGGTCATTTCCATCCTAGGGTTTCTTAGGTCCACCTAGACCGTTTCTATGCTCTGATACCACCTCAGTCTGTCACGCCCCGCCGGGCCTTTAACACCAACTAGGTGGAAAGGATAACCGCACGTGCGCATGCCCCAGACCCGCCGAACGGATAGAGTCTTTTCTACCCGCCCAAGGCGTCACAACACAAGCTTATCCACAATGTTCCAACTAGGAACGGAGTACAAGAGTTGCACAAGGAAAGCATCAACATAAAGAAGTTCTACTTTTATTACATCACATTAGCACATTTATACATGTCCAAAATTTTCTTTTCTTTCAATTTCATTCCATACATCATGTTCCAAAATTATGAAATATACAAGTTTCATACATGTAATGAATATCCCCTATACTATCAAAGTCCAAGACTAGGGGGTACAACTCTATGTATCACCAAAATGGAAGGGCCGCTATCTATAGAGCCAAACCCTTGCCTCTCTCCGCCGCCTCACTCGCGGAAGGACCTGAAAAACGTGGGGTGAGAACTATAAACATAGTTTCCAGTGGGTAAGGCCACCCAAGAGAGAAGCTCGACCCACCAGGTCCAAAGAAACACCATATGCATAAGTTAGATCACAAATAACTATGCAAGAAATATTTACATGCTTGTAAATAAACATAGAGGATGCAACCAAATGAAATGTAAATTATCATTCTCTCCTAGGTTCATCCTATATTTCACATTGACTAAGTTCAATTACTTGTCATTTACTTATGGTTTCGGAATCGCCGCCTCACCATAATGGTTCCAACATCCAAGGAGTGAAATCGTCACCTCCTCGTTCTAGTAGCGAAATCGTCGCATACTCGGGATAGCAAAATCGTCGCATACCCCATCTCAACACCGCCATCACATGGCACAGGTAGCGAACTCGTCGCATACCTGAGATAGCAACCTCGTTGCACATCCCATTTCAACACCGCCATCACATGGCACAGGTAGCGAACTCGTCGCATACCCGGGATAGCAACCTCGTTGCACATCCCATTTCAACACCGCCATCACATGGCACAGGTAGCGAACTCGTCGCATACCCGAGATAGCAAAATCGTCGCACATCCCATTTCAACACCGCCAACTCATGGCATGGTAGCGAAATCGTCGCATACCCGGGATAGCAAAATCGTCGCACATCCCGTTTCAACATTTCACACTTGCCAACCTAAGTCTTATGACCTTAGGTTCAAGTCACTAAGTCTCACCTATGTTCAATGACACTAGGTTTACTTTCTCATTCTCAACCTAGGTTCCATGACTCTAGGTTCCAATCTCATGTCCAACATTTGTTTAATAACACTAGGTTCCATTCTCACATGTTCCAACCTATGTTCAATGACACTAGGTTCCATTCTCACATGTTACAACCTATGTTCAACAACACTAGGTTTCAATCATACATGCAACCATGCAACAAGTATAGATAATTGAATTATACTTGAATTCTATATCATGCAATAGGAGCTCATTGCTCTACCTATCATGATTTTACCTTTACCAACATGCAAGTTCTAGGGTTCACAACACATACCATTTTATCTTTAAATTGATATTTACTCTAGACATGGAACCGACCTAATCACTTCGGTAAACACAAACCCACCTCAAGAGCTTCCGAATTCTTGTATTCTTCAAGCCCCTAAGTGTCCAAGCCTTGAGTTCTTGCTTCAACCCAAGCTTCTACAAGAAAACGGTTCGTTACTCGTTACGAACCCTTAAATCAACTCAATACATGAAATCAAGTGTTCTAACATGATTTCCATTGCCTCAATTGCAATTCCCGAAGGTTCAAATATTTTTAGAACCTTCCATGGCAAAAGCCCCAAATCTACCTAGGTTTCACATGCATGCATGTAGAACCTCCAAATCTCTTGGCCAATCTCCACATTTTGTGGTTTAGATTGCCTAGGGTTCCCAAAAACCTCATCTTAAAGGATTAAATCCAAGGTTTAAACCCTAAACCACAAGAACTCACCTCAAAGCCCTAGCTCCCAAGCTTCTTCTTGCACCAAGAAGCTCCTTTGTACCTTGGAAGTCCTTTTCAAGCTCCAATCCACCACTTCTCCAAGCTTTGGAGAGATCTCTAGAGAGAGAAATGAGGGAGAGGGAGAGAGAATGAGAGAAAAGTGAAGAAGGAATGAGGGGAGAGACCTCAGCACCCCTACATAACTCATTCACTGTGACATTACCAAAATACCCCTCACTGGGCATTCTGCCTCAGCCGGGTCCGGACCTTGCAAGTAGGGTCTGGACCCCACGCACGTAACAGTCCACCGCGCAGGCCGGGTCCGGACCTTGGTGTCCGGGTCCGGAACCCGTACGCATCCCAACTCGGAAGCCAGCTCGGGTCCGGACCGTAGCTGCCCAGGTCCGGACCGTAGCTGCCCGCGGACTTCATTGTCCGGATCCCAGCTTCCAGGGTCCGGACTCCGTGAGCAGTTTTGCTCCACTTGGTCCTTTTTTCAGAATTTTTTGATTTTCGGGTTTCCACTCGCACCCATAATGTTCTGAAACCTTCGGAACCCAATTCCACACCAGTCATTATCGGCTTCCATCGAACTTTATCAAATTTAGTAAAGTTTGATACAACGCACCGAAATTCAGAGTGCTACATTAGCAAATGCCTATTCATCAAATTCAACACAGACAACCGAGATAGATTTAGTGTCTAAAGATCACACATGATTATCTAAATTTGATGAATATAAGTGTTAAGAACTCCTATAATAAATTATCTTCATAAAATAATGAAAATGAAGTAAACCGATAATTAATATGAAATTAAGTAGGAGTTAATGAAAGTGAACCTATAGACGTTTAAGGCACTACTAAAAATAGTAATCATCCAATGAGCTTGAAAATAATAAGCAAGAAAAATTTAAAAATCGTAACAATGAAAGCACCTAAATATGTAATGAAATGATCAAGAGAGATGTACAATAAAAACCGACCAAAGCACTACATAAAGTCAAAAATAAATTAAGACTTAAGACAAAAAAAGATATCACCTTTCCAAACCTAAACTTGTCGGATTGTTGGTTGTCTTGGTTTGTTGAAGTTGGACACTGATTGTTTTGACTTCCGATCAACCTTTGGTCTCCATGTCGCACGCGGCTTTGTAGGAGTTGTTTGTTGTGGCTTTGACTTTTGGTTCATCCGGGGTACTCAACTTGATTGATGTTACTTTTGAATTCGTGAAGATTGTCGAGTGTTAGAAGATGCCAATTGATGTATAGAAGATGGCGGTTGATTCCTCTTTTCTTTTCTCGGGCATGTCTTCTTAATGTGACATTTATTTCCACATCTATGACACACTTTATCCTTCAATGTTGTTGAGACTTTGGGTGCTGAATTTTTAACCTTCTTGTTGGTTTTTAATCGGGTTTCGGGTCGCCCATGATGGGCAAATCCGACCTGACCCATTAAGAGGTGGTTTCCATTAGTCGGTTGAGAAACCACCCACCACTACGTGCGGTTACCAACTGAGAAGAAAAAGAGAAAGTGTGGAAACACTTCTGACGCTCTCTATGAAAAGAATCTCTCTCCTCAATTACTCTTTCAAGAGAAAGAAATTACTCTCTCTTCTTGGAGGTTTTGACATTTGGGTTGTGGAATTAGTGCAATTTTTATCTCGTGATCTTGCATTTGATCCGTTGGAGCGAGTGGTTTGGTTTGATCCTACTTCATCACAATCTAGGAATAGCAATTAAGGTATGTTAAAGATTAATTTTAATCATCATTGGTATCAGAGCGCCAGATTTAAACTGAATCCTTGACTCTGAATTTTTTCGTGATGGAAATTGTTATGAATAATTTTTCTTTATGCATGAGAAATTTTGTATGCAATATTTTTCTTGAGATTGTATACATAATTTAATTTTAAAATTATAATTTGTGTTGAATTGTTTACTTGAATTGTCAACCTTATGATAGAAAATTTATAATCTGAAAATTGCTCTGTATTCTTCTTTCGTTTCGAAAGAAAGAAGTGCCATGAATTGAACACGGACTTAATGGGTTCGTAATAATTTATTATTGGATCCCTTTTTTTAGCCTAAATCCAACAATAAACAGGTTATTGGATGATAATATTATAGTACGGCAAAAATTAATAGATGTACAATAAACTTGGCATATACTTTAAAACTTGACATTTGACTTGTTGGTTAGGGGCAATGGGTTAAGTCCTTCATGCCTTTCAAGTTGGGGGTTCAATTCTTGCATGGAGCAATTTTGCTATTTACTTTTTATGAACTATTTCATAATGGTTGAATTATTTTAAACTCATGCATAGTTTTAGTAACTTATGTATAATTTTGTTTGATTTTATCAACATCATAATATGTATTGATTGATGCCATAATATTGTAGACAAAACGTTTACATTCAAGATATATATAGCATGCTAATGAATGTTAAATTTTTGTTAGATATGGCACGTACTATTCGGACTAAGAGAGTTTTGAGGGGAAGATATGGTGATATGGTATTACGCCCCATCATGACTTATAAGATGAATCCGTCACACTCTATGGAACAATATTTATTATTTTTAGACGACTTGTTCAAAGTGTTTGAAAATGACGATTATGTTATTCAAGATATTCAAAAAGCACTTGCATTAAGAAATTTAATACCAGATTATTGGGCTAATACTTGGTGGAATATATTTAAAAATAAGTATGATTTTTTGTTGTCCTATAGTGATTTGGTATCGAAATTCATGGATGTTTATAATCGTCATTACATTACAAGTGCTATAAGAACGACAAATGTTTTGGCTATCTCTCCTAATCTTCGAAATGGTAGGCGCACTGCCCTCGGCAGATGTGATGGAGGCTTATTCTTACAAAAGGCAGCACTTGATATTATGGAACGAGTTTCATATGATGTTGTTCCAGAACCATGGTGTAGAGTGTTTAACGGTGAAAGTTGAGTTAGTTCGAATTGTATTTGTACCTATGAATGATATTTTTTTTGTTTGTTAATGAATATGACTGCATTTCGTTTAATGCTTAAAGTTATAAATGATATGACATAACTTTCATTCATGAATGATGATGATAGTACTTCATTTTTTTTTATAAATGCTTGGTTGAGTAGGAGTTCTTTGATTTGGAGAAATCTTGAACTTTGTTATCTAGAGCTTATCTCTTAATACGGTGAATGTCGAGTTTATGATGATAAAACATTTGAATATAGAAGATGATTGAGAACATAGTGAACTTTCGATTCTATTTCTTATGTTATATCATGATTAACTTAATTAGTACATTATATAGTATAAAGTGATATATGTGTTTTAGATAATTTTTATAAGTGCTAGTATTTAATTTATGCAATGTCTCTATGTAGCTTTGAAATATCATGGCATCAAAGAATATCATAGCAGATCTCAATAAGGGTGAGAAATTGGATGGTGATAATTACAATATCTGGCAAACTAAGATTCAATATGTTCTTGAGGAACAAGAAGCATTAGAAGCAATTCACCATACCATGACCGACCCTGGTGAAGGAAACACTGCTCAGCATAGAAGAGATCAAGAAGCTTATCGTGCTTGGAAAGCAAAGGATTCCTCTGATCGTGGAATTCTGATAAGTTCAATGGTTGATGATCTCATTGGTGAGTGCGAGCTACTTCCAAGGAAAAATTTAGGGGTACAACTGTAATCAAATTGAGACAGTTGACCATCAAATTTGATACTTATAAGAAGCGCCCTAATCATACTATTAAGCAACATTTACGAGAGATGTCTAATATGATAAGGGAACTGAAGTCAGCAGGACACACCCTCACTGATGAGCAGCAAGTTCAAGCAGTAATCCTGTCTCTTCCTGCTAGTTGGGAGCACATGAAAGTTAACTTAACTCATAACGACAGCATCAAAACTTTTGCTGATGTGGCTCGCCATGTGGAACTGGAAGATGAGCGTCTTGGGGCTGCAAGAGGTCCCGCGCATGCTTATATGACTGAATCCAGTTCACAAAGAGCTTCAGGCTCTGGTTATAAGAAATTTAAAAATAGAAACAGCAAGGGAGTGGAGACTGGACAAGGACCTAAAAAGAACAAGTTCAAAGAAAATCAGAAAGGCAAACGGTTTTGGAGGAACAAGAAAGATAAGAGTAAGATGAAGTGCTATAACTGTGGCAAGTTGTGTCACTTTGCTTGTGAGTGTACCGAGCAGAAAAAGGTAGCATTTCATTCTATTTTTCTTAATATTGTTTGTGTTTCTAGTATAGTGTTGCTCACTGATTCTTATCCTTTGTGGATTGTAGACTCAGGAGCCACAGATCATGCAGCAGGAGACCGAGGTGTATTTGTAGAGTATCGTCGAGTTCAAGCTGGAACTAAAAGGTTATTTGTAGGAAACAATGCGAAAGTTGATGTAAAAGGGATAGGCACGTGCAAGTTAGTGTTGCGTGGTGGCCGAACCTTGCTCCTACATAATGTCCTATATGCTCCAGAGATTCGACGAAACTTGGTCTCTGTATCTGTTCTTTTAGGTTTAGGTTATGGTTTAAATTTCCGCAATAGTCGTGTGGACATATTTTATGACTCTACTTATTATGGCACTGGCTATTTATTAAATGGTTTCTTTGTATTGAATTGTGAACATAATATGTGTAATTATGTTGGTAGTTTTTTTCTTCAATTGCTTCTTGTAGCAATACAAATGTGAATACATATGTTTGGCATGCTAGACTAGGACATATTGGTCAAGAAAGAATGAATAGGCTTGCTAAACATGGCCTATTAGGTTCACTCATTGCAATTGATTTGCCTAGATGTGAACACTGTCTAACTGGAAAAACAACTAGAAAACCATTTGGTAAAGGAACAAGAGCTGAATATCTATTGCAATTAATTCATTCTGATATATGTGGTCCAATGAATGTTCGAGCAAGACATGGGGCATCATATTTCATTACTATTATAGATGACTTCACCCGTTTTGGTTACGTCTATCTGATTGCTCACAAGTCAGAAGCATTGGATTGCTTCAAGCGTTATATTAATCTTGTAGAGAATCAGCTACATAGAAGGATTAAAGCCTTAAGAACTGATAGGGGAAGAGAATATCTATCTGGACAGTTCAAAGAATTGTGTAATGAAAGGGGCATTGAAAGGCAACTGACTATTCCTGGAACTCCGCAACAAAATGGTGTTGCGGAGAGAAGAAATGGGACCTTATTAGAAATTGTTAGATCCATGATGGCACAAGCAAATCTTTCCATTTTGTTTTGGGGAGATGCTTTATCAACAACAGCTTATATATTAAATCGTGTGCCTTCTAAATCAGTTGCATCTACTCCCTATGAGTTATGGACAGGTAGAAAGCCTGATTTAACTTATTTGCGACCATGGGGATCGGTAGCTTATGTTGATGATTCTTCCCACAAGTATGAAAAACTAGGTCCTAGAGGGAAGAAATGTATCTTTATAAGATACTCAGAACAATCAAAAGGTTATGTGTTCTTAGGTGAACATCCTGAGGGAGGTATAACTGAAATAGAATCATGTGATGCCACATTCATAGAGGATGAATTTCCCAGCAAAGGTGAAATTGACAAGGAATTTCAATTATATGAAATTGTAGACTTCATTGGTGATGACACATTTGAACCGAGTGGGAATGAATGTGATCCACATGGTTCAAAATTACGAAGAAGCAATCGTCAAATCATTCCCCGACGACGATTTGAGATTGAGGGTGAAGCCTTCATGGTCTCTTCACATGATGAGGCTGAACCTAAAAATGTAAGAGAGGCTTTATCTTGTCCAGAAAAGGAACAGTGGAAAATTGCAATGGAAGAAGAAATGGAGTCAATGAAATCCAACCATGTTTGGGACTTGGTTGATCTGCCACCAAGGCACAAGACTATAGGGAACAAATGGGTTCTCAAAGTAAAGCGCAAGGCAGACGGATCCATTGAAAGGTATAAGGCTCGCTTAGTGGCGAAAGGTTATACTCAACAAGAGGGTATTGATTATGAGGAAACCTTTTCACCTGTAATACGTTTTACCTCTATATGTCTAATTCTTGCCATTGTAACTCATTTAGATTTGGAGTTACATCAAATGGATGTTAAAACAGCTTTTCTCAATGGTGAGTTGGATGAAGAAATTTATATGGATCAACCTTTGGGTTTTGAAGTTGATGGCCAAGAAAATAAAGTTTGTAAACTAAGAAAATCATTATATGGCCTAAAACAATCATCCAGACAATGGTATTTGAGATTCCATAGAGCTGTAACATCTTATGATTTTCATATGATCAGTGAGGATCAATGTGTATATGTTAAACGTGAAGAGTGTAAATTTATAATTTTATCTCTATACGTTGATAATATATTGTTGGCAGGAAATGATAAGGAGTTCATGAATATCACTAAAGAGTGGTTGCACTCTAATTTCGAAATGAAGGATATGGGGGAAGCTGCATATATTTTTGGAGTAAAAATTTACAGAGATCGCTCTAAGAGATTATTGGGTCTTTCACAAGAGTCTTATATTAAGAAAATCTTAGAACGATTTAATATGCAGAATTGTAATCCCATTGATACTCCTATAGCAAAGGGTGAAAGCCTAAGCCTTGATATATGTCCTAAAACTCCAGAAGAAAGAAAAGAAATGGCTAAAGTTCCTTACTCTAGTGCTATTGGAAGTCTAATGTATGCTACTATGTGTACGAGGCCATATATATGTTATGCTGTGGGTTTAGTGAGCCGTTATCAATCAAACCCTGGCATGAAACACTGGAAAGGTGTTAAAAGGATCCTCATATATCTCAAAGGAACTGCAGATTATTCATTGTGTTATCAAGAAAAAGATTTGCATTTGGTGGGATATTCAGATGCAAATTGGGCAGGAGATCTGGATGAGCACAAATCCACTTCTGGTTATGTATTCCTACTTAACAATGGTGCCATCTCTTGGAATAGCAAGAAACAAAATTGTACTGCATTGTCAACCATGGAAGCTGAATTTGTAGCATGTTCAGCGGCAGTAGAAGAGGCGGTTTGGTTGAAAAGATTTTTACAAAGTTTGGGAATAACTAAAGATAGCTTAAATTCTGTGAAAATTCAGTGTGACAATCAAGCTGCAATTGCCTTTCTGAAGGATATGAAATATCATGGAAGAACAAAGCACATAGATATAAAGAATAATTTTATAAGAGACATTGTGGCGCAAAAGGATGTGGTTCTACAGTACATATCTACAAATCTGATGGTTGCTGATCCATTCACAAAACCTTTGACAAGAGATGTGTTTAGATCACATGTTGAATCACTAGGATTGCGTAGAATATGATGTACTGTACTTTTAAAAGACTGACCATACAGTGTTGTATTAGTACATTGTATTAATGAAATTCACACTCTACTCTATTTTCTATGTGAAGAGTATTCATTGATACTAGCATAAAATATGTGATATCCAAAAAGGTATGTCACCAGGCAAAAGTCGGCTCTCTCACACGAGCGACTGCCTCAGACGCTAAGAAGGCGTGCTGAGATGAGACAAATGTAAATTTATCTTTTAAGAAAACCAGAGACGTCTTATGAGAGAGTTTAAAAGTGTACATATATATGTCGCCTTGACTAAAATCAAGATGAGGTCTGTAATTATATTGTTTGTATTTTTTTTGGACCGAACATGATGATCCCACAATCATGTTAGCCTGAGTTACCAGATGTGAGATCTCTGATGGACAATATGATAGAATTGTTGCATAGAGAACTCGAGTTAGATACAAAAGGGTATTTGACTAAGATCTGTACGGTGTGTGTGATTTTATTTGACATACGGGAGAGTAGGGCAGAAATTGCACCGTAGCACGTGTTTCATACCGCGTGTGTAAAAGCGACTATGAGGAAAATGAGATTATATTAAAAGAATCTCTGTATTCTTATTGTGTGAGTTCCTCGAGACCTTGAATATAAAATGGTCTCCTAAATGCCCTTAATAACTTATGTCTATATTTTGATGTCATAGATCAATGTTCGCTACTTTAGCATGTTACCAGCGGTGATGAAATAATTAGCCTTATGGGGCATGTCTAGGAAAGCGGTTGGTCTAAAACTGATAAGTATGAGAACAAAAGGAAGACAATTTAGATTATGTCAATCATATGTATTCACCGGTCGACCAGTTATGTTGCTTTTGTAGAAAAGTTTGAACATAATTGTGAATACATAGTAAGAAAAGAAAGATTAAGTGTAGGCATTTGTAGTACCCCTGGGGCCTAACTGACGGAATGACTGTAGTATCCTTGACTGTTCGACACTTCTGGAGAAGGTCGAGACAAGTCGGAGTCGTTTCGGCGTCAAATAGACGCGAAAACGGATTCGGAGCGCCGAAGCAAGCCAAAACTGAAGTTTTGGGCTTTTGAACTTTAGGGCGCCCAGAAGTTTTGTTTTGGGCGTCCAGTTGTGCAGCGCTCATTTCTGAAAATTACTAAGTCATTTCGGATCCATGTTTCGGGCGCCCGGAAAGTGAGTCCGGAAATCCTACCTCGTGAGTATCGAACTGCTCGACACGTGTTGATCGGTTGGTGAGATCCGCCGGACCAGGCTAGGGCGCACCGGACCGCGGCGGAGAGTCCGATGGTCGTGTTGGTGCAGGCTGAAGAACCGGGCGCCCACTTCATGGGTTTCGGGCGCCCGAATCTGGGAATTTCCTGCTGAGTACAGGTTAGATGTATTCTGTTCTTGAGGCTCACTGCACCTTTATCCCTTGTCTATAAAAGCAGTGGACGACCCCCCTGAGGCTCTTTTCTCCCCTCTTCAAGGTGAACTCGGATCTTGCAAGGGAAACCCTCTCTTCTCTCCCAATTTCATCTTCCTCCATTGATGATCTTGGTTTCCTGCTGAAACTGCAACGTCGACCTGGAGTGTTCGTGCTCGTGTGCAGTGTAAGAGTATCCAAATCCAACGAAACTTGGTTTGTTGGATAGAGGACTCGCAGAGGAAGAAGTTGAATCCTTTCAATCGCGATTTGGACAGGTATGTAAGCTACAGTTGATGTTTTACTGGACCCCTTGTGTTCTTGAGCTGAAACTTAGGTTTTTCCTTTGATCTTTTGGATCCAATCTCTTGGGAGCTGGAATTACGAAGTGAAGATTGATCCTTCCACTTTCCTTGCTGGTTTGGAGGTCCTTCCCACCTGAATTGAGGATTCAAAGGTGAGTTCTAGCTCAGATTTTGAGTAATTGCTTAAGTGCTGAATTTTTGGGTCATTGATGGAATTTCTTGGATTTTTAGATCCAGATCTTTGTGAGGATCTTTGGAGAGGTTTTGGTTTGTTTCATCACTGTATTTGAGAGGTTTGTGACCCTTTTCCATGAGCTAGATTCGTTGGAATCCCTGAATTCTTGCTGTTTTTGAGATTTGCTTAAGTGCTGGAACTTCTGGATCCATGTGCAGGAGGGTCCAGAAGTGAATCTGATTCAGTGTTTAGGCTTTTTGGACATCGAGTCGAACTCCGATTTGGCTGAAATTTGGAGGGTTTGTTCTTGAACCTCTGCTGGTGAGTTGAACCAAATTTCACTACATTTGGACTTAGGATTTGGATTTTATCGCATGTTGATTACATGTGGGTTGTGCTGCCAGGCTGCAGTTCTGGGCTGATGTTCTGGGCGCCCAGAACAGTGAGCAGGTGGGTCCGAATCTCGAGGTTGCAGATTTGAGCTCGATTTCGGCCGGCGTTGTTTGGAGGCCTTCCACTCGACTCCTAGCCGTTGTTGGATAGCTTTCGAGGTGGGTTGATGTTACCGAAATCGCCGGATTTCCTCCTAAGTTGTAGAGAGTGCAGCATGCTGTTTTATTATCTGTTTAATCATGTTAGTAGCTCGAATTCGTGAATTTGCATGTGTTTATATGAAATATGAATTTGGAGCATAAATTGATAATTTATCGACATGACTTTACATGCTGAACTGGGAATTGACTTAGGAGAAAACTTGCGAACATACAACCGTCACTTTTCGAACTGTTATCAGATTTAGCTCTAGGAGCCGTTTCTGTTATTGTATCACCGCTGTTAGTGCGAGGTGGATACTTAGTTCGTTATAGGACGAGTTTACGCTTGTGCTGGGATGCCGAGCTTGTATTTACAGCTGGGTTAGGCTGTTCTGTATTACCGGGTGCCGTCGGGGTTGACGGTGGACCCAGACTCTTATTTTAGCTTCTGGTTGTGCTGAGGGCACGTGAGCTTAGAGTCTTTGACCCCTTTTGACCCCTTTGTTCTTTGACTATAGCCTGCCGGAGCCTGTTTGTGCTCGACAGAGATACGCGTACTAACTCGGCTGGGTAGCTCCCCCGAGTGCCGCTCCAGAGTGAGGCTTCTTTTGCGTTGATGTCGCTACAGATTGTGGATCTGTTTTGGACCGGCTACCCTTTTTGGTAGTGTGCGGTGTGGCTAGGCAGTTGGCTGGACGAGCCCGTTTGGGCGGTTCCGATATATTGGGTCAGGGATGATTTCTCACTTTGGTGATGCTTACCTGAGAGTTGACTGAGATAGTGGTAGGGTAGTGGCATGATAGCTGTAGAGTTTATTCCAGCTTACTTTGTTGTTCTTTACCTACCAGCTATACTGTTAGTCTCGTAGACTTAGTGGGTGGACCGTTGAGGTCGGTATCGGTACCCACTGAGGACTACTTCTTTTGATAGTAGTTCTCACACCCATTGTTGCCACCCTTTTTGCAGAGCCTTCTTCTGTTGCGGCTGCTGCGCCTGTTTCCGCGGATCGAGGTAAGGGAGTCGCGAGCTAGATCCCTACCTGTCCTTGTTGTCCCTAGATGAGGACCCTACTGGAGATAGTTTATTTTGAGTTGTGCCATGTACATATACTGTGGACTTGTACCTATTTTGGTTGTGGTGTACCCGTTGTATTTTGGACTCTATATGTACAGGTGGCTTTTGTTATTTGTATGTTTTCTTGCAGCTCTATATATCTCTTGTAGTGGCTTGTATGTTTGTTTACAGGTTAGCTATCGCTTCGTATACATAGAAAAATCTATGTATACGGCGGATCTGTTGGCGAGCCCGGGGAAACGAGTAATCCGGGGCGTGACAGCATTTGAGGGATTAGATGCACTTAATTTGACATAACTAAGTTTGTCTAGGGCATAGCGAGTCATAATATGGGTAAGAGTAATATATCGTCTTTGGTTTTCACGGCTATTATGTATCCCTAACAGGTGCATAAATAGGCTTATGAGTAGGCTCGCGGGTCGCACAACCCATTTGTCAGTATGAAAATCACCAAGATAATGGGAATTGTTTGTCCATCACGTGCGAGTGGGAGATGTTGGTTTTTAATCAGGTTTCGGGTCGCCCATGATGGGCAAATCCGACCCGACCCATTAAGAGGTGGTTTCCATTAGTCGGTTGAGAAACCACCCACCACTACGTGCAGTTACCAACTGAGAAGACAAAGAGGAAGTGTGGAAACACTTCTGACGCTCTCTATGAAAAGAATCTCTCTCCCCAATTACTCTTTCAAGAGAAAGAAATTACTCTCTCTTCTTGGAGGTTTTGACATTTGGGTTGTGGAATTAGTGCAATTTCCATCTCGTGATCTTGCATTTGATCTGTTGGAGCGAGTGGTTTGGTTTGATCCTACTTCATCACAATCTAGGAATAGCAATTAAGGTATGTTAAAGATTAATTTTAATCATCACTTCTCAATATATGTCCTTTCATATCTAACTCCAAGTTTGTTTGTTTGACCCAATTCGAGCATATCATCAAGCTTTTTCGCCCCGGAGGAGAATTTTTGAATGTCGGATTTGAGTTGATGAACTTGTTTAGTCAAAATTTGGTTGGAAGCATGGATTTCCTTATATTGTTGTTCTAGAAAACCAATTTTCTCTTATTGTGATTTGACCTTTGTTTTCGATTAGTCTAGCTTCTCTTGGAGGATCTTATTGTTCTTCAATATCGACTCTCGTTCATCCTCAAGAGCTTTAGTTGTGGTCTTCAAAGTTTTATTGTTGCGCCCCGAAGCCACCAATTTGGTCGGCTCGGACCCGCACACAGACCGCCGAACGAACAGAGTTTTTCCTGTCCGCCCAAGGCGTAAGCAACATCATGTACAATGAATTTCACCCAGGAATTTCAACAAATACACAATATGCGCGAGGGCATCAACACAAGCGAGAGAGGTAAACTCAACTAAACAACTAAACATTTATACTTTACATGTATTCATCTTTACAATTATTATATTTACACATCCACTTTACATTCTTTCAACTCTCACATTTACATCATACAAAATGAACCTTAACAAGTTTCATTTCTCAAAATGAAACTATGAACCACCATGGACATGGGGCTACACACGGAAAGTCCACTACCTAGGGCGCTACGCCCTTGCCGCGATCTTGCGTTGATGTACTCGGGGGAAGCTTTGCAAAACAGGGTGTGAGAACTAATTAAAGTTCCTAGTGGGTTCGGCCACCGACGACACCGACTTTCCCACTAGGTCTAAGAAGGCATAGAGACAAGAAGGGATCAATATGATAAGGAAGTAAACAAGTAACAAGGAACAACAATGTATAGCATGCTGCTATAATATCTACTATGCCTTTACCAATATCAACATGTCAAGGTTCTACTCGATGCAATCGATGCAATATCTATGAAATGCCACCTATTTAATCCACAATTCATGCCTTGACCCAATTACACCGGCTTGCCCGTAGGCCGAGCCAGAACTCACCACACCAAGTCACGTGGGGGAGAGGTCTTTCACTCCTAGCCAGCCACCGTGACTGTCTGCCGGGGAGGGCTCCCGGGGTCCTTCACACTCGTGTTCACGTGACACTCCGGAGCTCACGGCTAGGGAGTCACGACCTCTACAAGCCAACAACAGACTATGTGAGTATGATCTGCCCTCCAACTTGAGGACCTTCCACCAACCGGTGGGACAACATCTAGAGACCTCACCAAATCCCAATTAGTCTCATGTCATGCTATGCGCAACACTAGCTTGATACTCAATGTCAAACTACATATGCAATTAACTCAATTCTCTTTAGTGCCCAAATTTTACACAACTTAATGCCACTATGTTCAAGTTCTAGTGTTTCACAAAGTACATATATGTCCACATCTAGTTCAAATTTAAATCTAGAATTCTCATAACATGCATATGCCCATCTTTATCTCATGCAACAATATATCTCTGTCTTGGCAACATGCAACATACATATTAGGGCGCGTTTGGTTCGCGTTATCTTTTTAAGATACCCAGTAATCCAATCGGAATGAGAAAATATGGCGGTGTTTGGCTAACTACACTAAGTAATCTATTCGGTAATCTTAGATTCACTTAGTAATGAGATTACTCCCAAAGTGCTAATCCTATTCCCTTGGGAGAGGGTAGGTATCTCACATTAATTATTAGGGGTAATGTTAAATTTTTTTAACCTAACCTATTATTTCCTCCCTGCCCCATTTGAGAACCCGTCCCCGATCTCCTCCCACACCAT
The DNA here is from genome assembly GCA_016920855.1 of Puya raimondii. Lineage (NCBI taxonomy): Eukaryota > Viridiplantae > Streptophyta > Magnoliopsida > Poales > Bromeliaceae > Puya > Puya raimondii. The sequence goes on along the minus strand of JABWPP010000050.1, from coordinate 207,009,318 downwards.
GCGAGACCCTCCCCGACCTCTTCTCTCGACCTAGGGCACCATGCCATGATCACCTCCATCAATCGCAGGGGCATCGCTTGCTATTTCTAAGGTTACCTTGCTCCAAAACAAGGTTCGTGAGATAATTTCTTCTCCATTTTCTTTTCCCATTTCAGATCCCAATTCTTTTTTTTTTTTTTTGATGGATATATTGTTATGCCATGAGTAAAATCTTTCTAGTTTGTATTGATGCTATAAAATGTTGTTTATATAGGTTTAGTGCATTATTTGCTTTGATTTTGAATGGATTTATTGTTTAAATGAGTTTATATTCTATCCGTTTTGATTTGGATGGGTTTATTGATTAATTAGTTTAGATTTTGGATGGATTTGTTGTTCAATGGATGCTTTTCCAGCCTATAGTTGTATGCTCTGATTTCCTGCAGCATTATTTTCATAATATAAACTTTGATTTGGTTAATAATTTCAAGCTGCACATTTTCATCAATCTGTAGAACAAAGAAAAAGTGAGCTTAGAATTAATCAGCCATAAATAATTTATGTAATGAGGGAGCACTTGGTTTGAAGGAATAGGTTCAATTGCAACCCTGATTCTATAAAGAGATTCCTGCCTTGGTGATAATAGAAGGAAAAGCATGAAAAATAGACCAAAAGATTTCTTAGTGATAAAATAAGCATGCCGACGATATCATGGATTGCATAAACATTCAATTATTTCTAAACTTTATGTTGCTGAGAAACAATAAATAGGTTCGAACAAAATCAGTTGAACAACACAATGAGAACAAAGACAATTCAATCCTCGAAAACCCCTAATTTAGATCAGTTCCTTAGCAGGCAACATTAGATCAAGTCCTTCAGCAGTTAAAAGAAAGAGCACAAATTTTGTAAATAGAAAGAGAAAGATACTCCCCCCAACCTTCTCGCCTCTCTCGATGTACTATTCTCTCCGTAGAAGTTGCGTTAGATCCACGGTTATTGTTTTCCTGTTACTATATTACACTCTGTTTGCCAAGAAGCTCAATGACAGCAATACACAAAATCATGCTTCATGGATGATTTACTTCATGCTAGTGTCACTATTTTTTGAAATTTAGGTAATCTTAACTAATTGTTAATGTCTAAACATACAGTAGTTGTAATTTTTGCTGCTAAATTGAGCTGATTTATGCTTATGCGGGTAGATCCTTTCTTAAGTGTGAGTGCTGCTCATGATATTGGTAAATCAGCACGCCATCAGATTCACGAATCGCATAGTCAAGTTGCAGAAGCTTTCATATACATAGGTAGCTAATTGATCTTTTATCTATAGGATTTAGTATTCTTTGAACATATTTGTTATTCCTAGGTAATTGACATCATGCTTTTGAATATGCTAGAAAAGTATTTGCTTTAGTTAATTTGAACAGATGAATAAGTTAATTCTCTGATAGTAACAAAAGAAAGTTGAGTTAAAAAGTATTATTTAACTGCTTTTTAATTTAGTTTGACTGAATTTTTTTTTCTATTTGCTTTATTTTAGTTGTGTTGAAGATGGATCTAACTTCAAATGAATTCCTGCCTGTGGTTGTGAGCATTATAATTATATACATGGAGATGATTAGATTATTGCTACTTTTAAAATTAGTGGTGGTACTCTTATATCTTAGACAACACATGAGACACCGTTGGGGAGGAAGACAAGCATTACAAAGGCACTTCATAAGACATATAAATATTAGGAGAATAATCTATGACAATGATCTGGCATGTTATGAGAACACTCGTATGGATCGAAGGGCATTTCATGCACTTTGTGATCTTCTATCGACCACTGGGAGATTGAGCGGGACCCGAAATATGGCAATAGAGGAAATGGTTTCTTTCTTTCTACATATTATTGCACATGATGTGAAGAATAGGGTAATTAAAAGGCAATTTGTCAGATCAGGAGAGACAATAAGTAGACATTTTAGTAATGTCTTAACTGCTATCTTGCGATGCCATGGAATTTTACTAAGAAAGCCTGAACCAATTTCCGAGAACTCAACTGATGAAAGGTGGAAGTGGTTTAAGGTATAACTCTTTTTTTCCTATGAATCAATTGAAAATTATATGGTTAGATTTAATACGCAAATAACAACGCACAATTTTAATATGCAGAATTGTCTTGGTGCGCTAGATGGAACTCATATCCTTGTTCATGTCCCTGTAGTTGATAGGGCTAGATATCGCAATAGAAACAAAGATCTTACGACGAATGTGTTAGGAGTGTGCTCACAAGATATGCAATTTATCTATATCTTGCCTGGTTGGGAAGGTTCGGCCTCAGACTCTAGGGTGCTTAGAGATGCCATCTCAAGACCAAATGGGCTAAGAGTTTCCCAAGGTAAGTGTCTAATAGGGTGTTCATAGAATTATTTATATCTACAATCATTTAATTTATTTAATGCAATGTAGGTTATTATTATCTTTGTGATGCTGGTTATCCAAATGGCGAAGGGTTTCTCACGCCTTATAGAGATCAGCGGTATCATTTGAGTGAGTGGAGGCAAAACAGGGAGCCGCAAACTCCGCAAGAATTCTACAATTACAAACATTCGTCAGCACGAAATATCATTGAGAGATGTTTTGGATTACTGAAAGGACGATGGGCAATACTTAGAGGAAAGTCTTATTATCCTTTGAAGGTTGCATGTAGAATTATATCAGCATGTGCTCTTCTTCACAATCATATTCGTAGGGAGATGCCAATAGATCCATACGAGAATGAGCTTGGTGAAATTGACCCAACTAGTGGAATACAAGGAGACAACATAACATATATTGAAACTTCTGATACTTGGAATACCTGGCGAGATGAATTAGCATTACAAATGTGGAATGAATGGAGGGGTTAAATGTACTCTTTAGTATTAGATGTTAGAATAAAGATGTTAGAACAAATATGAGGCACTCTTTTTGATGTACTTGTCATCTTCATGTCACAAGTTGTTTATCTATTTTCTTATACTCCTTTGTACTTTGATACTACAATTAAATCTTACTCTTTAGATGCTTCCTACTTAATTTTGATTTATCTATTTTGCCTTATCTTTTGTTATTTATCTATATGAACAAATCATTACTAGCATGGAGGAAGTGTCGTCACAACAAACATCAAAAGCAAAAGGTAAAGGAATTAAGCACCAGTGGACTAAGCACGAGGACGAAAAACTAATAGAGTGCCTATTAGATCTTGCTAATTCGGGACAATGGAGGGCTGACAATGGAACATTTAGAAATGGTTATCTACAGCAATTGGAAAGATGGATGCATGAGAAGATTCCAGATTGTGAGCTCAAAGGATTGCCTCATATTGAATCTCGATTTAAGTTATGGAAGAGACAATACAATGCAATTTTTGAGATGCTTGGACCGAGCGCAAGTGGTTTTGGCTGGAGCGATAAGAACAAATGTGTTGAATGTGACAGGAATGTTTATGATAACTGGGTTAAGGTATGTAATTTTTCCTTTTCTTTTGGTTTTATTCTTATACTTCAATAGCTTTAAGATGTTAAAATAAATACATCCTCTTTTTTTCAGTTAAAGTCTAACATATTGAATATTGTTGCAGAGTCACCCGAATGCCGCCGGGTTGAGAGGCAAGTATTTTCCCTATTTGGAGGAGTTATCGATAGTGTTTGGAAAGGACCGAGCAACCGGTATTGCGGCAGAATCTCCTGCAGATGCCGTCGCAAATATCGAAGGCGAAGAAACCAATCAAAGAGCATCTGCTCAAAATCCTGATGCGGAGATGGCGATCGCAGATGAAAGCAGCGGTTTAGGGCCAACCAATTCGAGTGCTGGTCAGCCGAGAAAAACAAGAAAAAGAAGATCCTCAGCTACAGATGACTCAATCAATGAATCTTTTAATGCAACGTTACGCTCCATTGAGAGCATGTTTGGAAATGCTAGCGAAAGTATCTCTAAGTTAGCTGGTTGTTTCCAATTTATGGCAACTGATGCAATTCGAAAAGAGAGTTGTTTGAAGAGCTTTTGAAGGTTGAGGGACTTGTCAGTAAGGATCGTATGGTTGCTTACGATATCTTAACATCTGATACAACCAAACTAAATGGATTTTATGGAATTCCGGCGGAGTTTAGAAAGGAATATATTGAGTATATTCTAACTACACGTAGATAAAGTTGTTTTATGTTTTGCACTGACAATCTTTGGTATTTTGTTTATGTTTTTAATGTCTATGAAGTGTTGAACATATTTGTTAGTTACTTTCTACGCTAGATGTTGCTTTCTTTTTTGGACTTGTCATGGATATTTGATGATGCTTAAAAAAATTTATTTTTGAACAATTGTCTTTGTTGATGATGATGCTATTACTGTTTAAATATTATAATTGTTTAGCTTGTTTGAATATTGTGATGCAAATTTTGTAGTTAATTTACAATAAATGTGTCGAATTTGTTTGAATTGGTTAGTTTTAATTTTATATGGAGTTTTTGCTACTAATTTGAAGTATCTGTAGGTTTGTTAATTTTAAAATGTTAATTTTTGTTTAAAAATATCAGATTTTTAAATTTTTATTTAAATTTTTGCTATTGTTGTTAACTTGCCAGTATTTACTACTTTATATCAGCAGTTAGGTATATTAGCATGTTATTTTTTTTAGTATATCGAGTATAATGCAAGTTTTGTTTATATTACTACTAACATTACTTAAATTAAGTAATGAAACAAACACATTAATCTATCCTACTAGTAATCTCAGATGACATGACTACGCAAACCAAACATTGGAATGCCACATCCCTAGTAATAGGATGAGTGGGAATCAAATCCTTGGGCATCCTTTTATTCCTAGTAATCTATCATAGCGCAAACCAAACGCGCCCTATAGGCCACCTTTTCTAAGACATCTGTGCTATTTTTACTCTGGGTGCGAATTTCCTGTTCTTCATAGGGCATCTTTACTGATTTTTACAGGCCATCTCTGCGCAACTTTCTTTCTGTATTTCGTACCATGACTTTCCATTTATTGTCTTTTTGAACTTTCGCTGACTTTTCACACTTTGATTTTTGCTCTTCCTTTTTTCGGACTCCTGTTTTATTTCTTGCCTGTCTGCTAGGCAATGATGAAAAAGCAGGCACAAAGGATGCAAAATACTAAATAGAAGTTTCGACGGCCTTATTCCAGGCAACCACTTACTATTTTCATCTGCTAGGCAATGATGAAAGGCAGGCACAAAGAATGCAAAATACTGAATAGAAGTTTCGACGGTCAACCGGGCAATGAAAAAAGACAGGCATGAACAAATAGAAGTTCGCAATGAAAAATGATAGGCATGAACAAATAGAAGTTTGGACGGCCTTACCATAGGCAACCACTTACTATTTTCAGATTGTTTGCCTTGGGGGTGCTTCTTTCACTGATGGATCAATCCTGTTGCATGCCTCTTTTCATTGTGAAAATTATTTGCCTACCTTACCTGAGCCTTGCAGATTTTCTCGCCTCCACGTTTCTTTCGATTTGATAAGATATGATATTTGATACCTTTGTTTCTTAGGTATGATTACCAATGTTTTCAGTTCAATTACTTTCTCCTGGTTGAATCTTTTACTTTCTTATTTTCTTACTTTCTTACTTTCTTACTTTCATTTCAACTACTTTCTCCTGAGCTGTATCTTTCTTTCTTTACTTTATTAGTTTTTGAGCTCTCTATTATCAATATTGGAGATTTTCCTTTCTTTTAGCTATTCTTAGCTAGAGCCCAGTCCAAGAAACAAACATGATATGAGATTTCGGGTTGACGTTTTCGGCTTTAGCAATTAGCTTCATCATGAATAGGGATGCCAATGAGTGTGGATATCTGGCTTTTATCCAAAACTGAGCCTTTATAGTGTGGTTTTAATTCAATCTAAATGAAGATGGTTACAATCACAGAGAAAAAAAAAATCCAATGGTTATAGATTTTATAATTTTCTAAAATCAATCAGAATTCAAAAATGAGTTAGCGGGTGAGCTCGGTCCAGTTCAAGCATTAGATCTTAGTTGCGGGATAGGGTTGAGCCTTGGCATTTTACAATTTTGTTGGGCCATTTCATCTCCGCCAGGAGAAAGCAACCCGGATAAGGTATATAGATTAAATTCAGCAGGCTTAGGTCTTTTATCTTAAGCAGCCTGACCTAATTTTGTTAATCTCAAATTCATGGACTGGGCTCAATGTATGTTATCCAGACTTCACTCTAATCTCTAATTTTTTATCTTTTCCATTTGTTCTCTATACTTTTAATGGTTTTTCATCTGCTAGGCAATGATGAAAGCTGGGCACTGAATAGAAGTTTGGAACCGCTTACGACTTTCGTTTCTTGCCGGTCTTCCGGGCAATGACGATAGGCAGTGATGAACAAATAGAAGTTTGGACAGCCTAACCATAGGCAACCACTTGCTATTTTGAAATTGTTTGGGTTGGGATGCTTCTTTCACTGATGGATCAATCCTGTTGCATGCCTCTTTCCATTGCAAAAATTATTTGCCTACATTACCTGAGCCTTGCCGATTTTCTCGCCTCCATGTTTCTTTCTATTTGAATCTTTTACTTTCTTATTTTCTTACTTTCTTACTTTCATTTCAATTACTTTCTCCTAAGCTGAATCCTTCTGCCTTTACTTTATTAATTTTTTAGCTCTCTATTATCGATATTGGAGATTTTCCTTTCTTTTAGCTATTCTTATCTCTTCTAATTTAGATTTGTATTATCTATATTGAAGCTCTATGTTTCAAACCAGCACATAGTTCTAAACCAAAGTACAAATCCAAAAATGAAGGGAGCCACGTAGCTTCAAACTCTGCTAATCCTGACAGGAACTTCCGTCATCTTTTTTACATGTCCGGTAAGGTAATCGGCTTGCAGAAAAGGAAAACAAACTTAGAGCTCGGACGGCCTGCTTCGTAGGCAACCAGTTTCTAACGTTTGTTATAATTGTAACACCCCATACTTTGTTTATTTTCTATTTTGATCCATATCTCTTGAATTTGGACCTTTTCAAAAAATTTCAACTTTGAGGGACTCGGCAGCATTTCGTGCCTAATTAAGCCCTAAGTTAATTAGGTCTTTATATCTATTCGTTCATAGCCAACCCAATCCGCCTCTCCCTCATTTCGCTCGACTCCCGCTCCTTAGCATCCGTACGGCGGCACCTCTCCCACACGCGCGCGTCGTCGTCTTCCTGATCGCCGCCGTTGTCGTCGTCGTCCGTAGCCGCCGTCGCTTTTCTCACCGGTCGATATTATTTTTGGTTCGTCGTCGTCGTTGCGTCTTTGAATAGGTTCCAACGATTGATTTTCTGCGCGTTTTCGACTGGATAATTTCTTATCCTTGAAGCTGCGCTAAGGTAAGCGACCGGACACCCGTTAGTTTTTCGTAAAATAATTTAGGAAAATATGTTGACTGTGTGAAAATCTATATTTTGTAGATTTCAAAATTAAGGATTAAGCATATTATGAAATATTTCTGAAAACTGTATTTCAACTGTGATTGACAAGTTGTTTTAGCAAAAGAATTTCTTTGCAATTGGATAATTTGTTTTGTAAAGCAGTGACTGGTGAATTTTGAATTACAATGTCTCTTGGTATTCTGCTATGCTTTGTTGGCCATGTCGACATGTACTTTGTTATAGAAGCTAGCTTCGTCTTTGTATTGCGCCTTCGGGTGCCTGCGCCTATCCGCGCATCTGTTTTGTTTACGCTTTCGAGCGTATCTGTTTTGTACATGCATCTTCGGGTGCCTCTGTTCTGTTATGCACCTTCGGGTGTTTCTGTTTCGTTTGCGCCCTCGGGAGTATCTGGATCTCGCCAACGGATCACAAATATAGTTAGTTGCCAGAGACTTTATATTTATTTTGTTTATTTGCTGAAAGATAAATGCTTTGTAAATTTATAGTTTCAATCTGATCTGAACTTTAAGTTTTGTAATATCTTTGTTTCCAAAGTTTTGTAACTTAAAAACCAGTCGCTCAGATTAACTTTTGTATGTTATACATTTATTTGTATGCTTAATCCGGCTAATGTGGTGTATGGTTGCTTACCCAGGTATCGAGACTGATTCGCGGGGCGGGACTGAGACCGAGTGAACTTTAGACTTAGCTAGTCTTTTAGTTTAGTTTCTTTTGTTTTATGTCTATGTATTTAGATATGAATTTTTTTGGATTTCGTAAACTATCATTTGCTTAGCCGCTTTTGTTTGTTATTTCTTCGTACCTACATTTTGTTGCTTATGGCATCTGTTTAGACCATACTTCGTCTACGTTTTGTAAAAAGGTTTAGTTTCATTTACGTTAGAATTCGTTTTGATTCTAGTCGAATTCAGTTGTTAGTCTCATCTCTTGATTATTCCTTGGATATAGTAGAAAATTCTGTAAACATCATTTTGCATGTTTTCTGTCTTGCTCTGTAGCCTTGCGTACTTGCTATTTTAGCAAGTATGCGGCGTCTGTTACGTCTCGGGTTCGGGGCGTGACAGAAATTATGGTATCAGAGACTAGGTTTAAGATCTCTAGGAATGTTTAAGGCATAGGACTGTGAGAGCTTAATAGGACGTGTGAGGATGGGTAGAAGTATGCGTATGTTCGATTTTATTCCATCATTGCTTTATGGTTTCGATTAACATCCTGTATTTATATGCTTGTGACTTTTTCTCGCGCTAAGATGGTGTGTCAGTCCCGCCGTATCAACACCAACAATAAGCAATCGAGAGACCCACCTCCAGTCGGATCCGGAGACGCTGAATTGAACGCCACCCTTGCCTCGCTTTTGAACACTACATCCTCGGCAGCTATTCCGCCTCCGCCACCGACCACTTTTCCAACCCACTCCGCCACCTTACCGCAGAGCACCACAATGGACCCCCTAGTCGCCACTCTGATACAAGCTGTCGTTGGGCTAGTTCAGACTCAGCAACAGAATTTACAGCATAATCCTACTCCTAGTGTCGCGGAGTCAAGCTCTAGAGTCCGAGAGAGGAACATCAATGAATTCAAGAAATCTGCTCCTCCCCCTTTCTCTCTTAATTTCCAACTCTCTTCTAAATTGTGTACTCTCTAGCTCCTTTTCATCATAATTGCTTTTTTTTTCACCCGGTTTTCTCTCCCACTTTTTTTTTTCCTACTTTAATATGTTTCACGCACCTCTGCTGGTTTGATATTTTTAAATTTCTCTACTTCACTTTCTTGATTGCTCTATTTGTAATTCAATGAATTAAATTGTTTCTTTTGGGATTTTACTTGCCGGTTTTTAATAGCTAACTTTCTCACTAAAGTCATTGAAGTTGTCACAATATTCTCCCACTAATGCTTTTGTTACTCCAAGTCTTACTTCATGGCTGCCCTCTTCAAAGAAAAAAAAAAACACTACTCTTAAGTTCTGACTTTGTTTATGTTTATGTTTATGTTTATTGTTACTTCAAATCTTGCTTTATGCCTGCCCTATTTAATTAAGTACAAATTAAACACTACTTCTCTTTAGTTCCAACTTTCTTTACATTTATGTTTATAGTATTACTACTATACTATTATTATTAGACTCAATACTTCAATGTGCCTTCTAATATGCATGCATGATATGCAGAACACCTCTTGACCCCAAATATTCTCATGTACAGCAAGCACTTCAATATTCTTTTGATCGAAGGGGATTAGAAATAGTCCGTACAAGCGGCTGCCCTTTGACTCTTCCTTGAATCAATTCTTCTTACCTACAGGTAAGTTACAACTTTCTAATTGCTTACAAACTCCAGCCACTCTTTTCCTTGCTAATTACTTCATGAGTTGAATGATGTGTTGAATGACATTATTACCCTTTCCAATTCTATTGTTATTATCCTATTTGATATGTTGAATGTTGTTTTTTTCTTCGCTTCCTGTTATTTCCTCATTCTTTACAACCTCTACTGTATATCTTTATCCTCAATGCAGGTATCTCTGTTCCTAGGGACTATGATGATAAAACATATTGCTTTAGTCTTCAGATAATTTTATTGCTTTTATAGATGTAAACAAATTAATGGGTGTTAGATTGTTTGTCCTTCCAATTTTTTATTTTCATGTGTTTTTTATTTTTACACTTCTTCATATCTACTTTGTACAAACAAATAGCACCTTTATATATATATTTAAAACTTTATATATATATATATATGTAGCAATTTTTTATTTAGTTAGTTAGGCAACATAGGCTTTTATATATATTTAGAGCCTCTAAAATAAATTTTTCTAGAATTCAGGATCTAGAAAATAGATGTGATAGCAAACAAATACTATGGATATATACTTTCTCGCTGTAAAACAATACGTTACTTTTTTCAAAAGAATATAAAAATATTTAGAGTTGAACTATAGATTGTTTTGATTTGGTATACAACATTTGAGTTAATCAACGATACTTTAAATAATGGATGTTGGTTTATTTGTCCTTCCAATTTACTTTTTGCGCTTCCATTTTTTTTATCCAATTTCTTTCCTCAGGATTGAATGGACATAACATCAATTTGTAGAGAAAATAGAAAAAAAAGGAAGTGTATCCTTGCTCAACGTCGAAACCCTTCTAAAAAAAATAGAACAGAGCATACAAATAACATTGTTCAGGGGGTCCACTCTAATAATGCTCTCGAAAATGTTGCCACGCATACAGAGACCAATGAATTCTTATGTACCGAAAACTCCGGATCTTCTGAGATGCAGTCTCAAAGTGTTCAGCAACTATACCTAGGTTTGCCAGAATATGAATGTCAATCATGTGGAGCTTTATTATGGTATAATGAAAGAATTTATAAGCCTCGAAATGAAGTTGTTCCAAGGTTCTCTTTGTGTTGCCAAGAAGGTCGAATTTCTTTGCCACTGCTTCAACAAACTCCACACATGTTGGATGCTTTGTTAGATTACCAAGGTTCTAGACAAGCTACAAAATTTTGCGAAAATATTAGGGTGTACAATTCTATGTTTGCCTTTACCTCAATAGGGGCAAAAGTTGACGTGGCTATTAATAAAAAACCCGGACCATACATATTTAGGATTAGTGGACAAAACCATCATATAATCGGTTCTCTTCTTCCACTTGATGGACAATGACCTAAATTTGCTCAACTATATATTTATGACACTGAAAATGAGGTTGACAATAGGGTCAAAGCACTTGAAGCAAATGGCAATATGGCAAATATTGATAAGGATATCGTGACAAAATTGATCCTGCTGTTTGATGAAACAAATGAAATTGTTAAAGCATTCAGGATGGCGATGGACTGTTTTAGAGAAAGTGATTACTTACCTATCAGATTAAGATTGATTGGTTCGCGTGGAGGAAGTACAACGCAATACAATCCACCATCATGTGCTGAAATTGCTGGGCTTATAATTGGTGATTTGGGTAGTGCAGATCGACAGCGTGATATTGTTGTCGAACATAAAACAGAAGGTTTAAAACGTATTAGTGATTTACACCCTTCCTTCATGGATATGTAATATCCTATACTGTTTCCATATGGTGAAGATGGCTTTAAATTAGGCATAAAATGTAGTCTAAATTCACGGCGAAAAACAAATTATAGACAATGTGTTACAATGCGTGAGTTTTATGCATATAGGATACAAAATAGGAAGCACGAAGGAAAATCGCTGATACGAGGGGGTAAGCTATTCCAACAATATATAGTAGATGCTTTCTCTTGCGTCGAAGAAGAACGACTTTGTTATATTAGGAATAACCAAACAAATTTATGCTCTGAAATATACAAAGGCATTAAAGATGTTGTTGAAGGTGATGTCGATGGAAATGCTATTGGGAAAAGAATTATATTACCCTCCAGTTTTACGGCGGGCCCTCGCTATATGATCCAAAATTATCAAGATGCTATTGTCATATGTAGACATTGTGGTCCTCCAGATTTATTTATCACTTTTACGTGTAATGCACAGTGACAGGAAATACGCGATATGTAGCACTTTGGATTTCGGTGCATTGTCTCGAACTTTACTAAAGTTGATGAAGTTCGGAGAGAGCCGGTAATGGCTAGTGTGGAATTGAGTTCCGAAGGTTTCGGAACACTGTGGGTGCGAGTGAAAACTCGGAAATCGAAAAATATTGAGAAAATGACCAACCGGAGCAAAACTGCTCACAGGGTCCGGACCCTGGAAGCTGGGGTCCGGACAATGAAGTCCGCGGGCAGCTGCGGTCCGGACCCGGGCAGCCACGGTCCGGACCCGGGCAGCCACGGTCCGGACCCGAGCCGATTTCCAAAATGGGGTGCGTACGGGTTCCGGACCCGGGACCTGAGGTCCGGACCCGGCCTGCGCACTGGCCAGTTATTAGTGCGGGGTCCGGACCCCATCTGTAAGGTCCGGACCCGGCTGAGGCAGAATGCCCAGTGAGGGGTATTTTGGTAATTTCGTGGGGGATAGGCTATATATTGAGGGCTGAGACTTCTCCCCTCATTCCTTCTTCATCCTCCTCACACTTCCTCTCCCTCTCCCTCACTTTCTCTCTCTAGAGATCTCTCCAAGGCTTGGAGAAGTGAAGGATTTGACCTTGGGAAAAGCTTCTAAGGTGGATTTGGAGCTTCTTGGTGCAAGAAGAAGCTTGGGAGCTAGGGCTTTGAGGTGAGTTCTTGTGATTTAGGGTTTAAACCTTGAATTCAATCCTTTAGTATGAGGTTTTTGGAGACCCTAGGCAATCTAAACCACAAAACGTGGAGATTGGCCAAGAGATTTTGTGGTTTCACATGCATGCATGTGAAACCTAAGTAGATTTAGGGCTTTTGCCATGGGAGGTTCTAAAAATGTTTGGACCTTCGGGAATTGCCATTGAGGCATAGGAAATCATGATAGAACACTTGATTTCACATGTTGAGTTGAATTTAGGGTTCGTAATGAGTAACGAACCGTTTTCTTGTAGAAGCTTGGGTTGAAGCAAGAACTCAAAGCTTGGACACTTAGGAGCTTGAAGAACACAAGGATTTGATAGCTCTTGAGGTGGGTTTGTGTTTACCGAAGTGATTAGGTCACTTCCATGTCTAGGGTAAATATCCATTTAAAGATAAAATGGTATGTGTTGTGAACCCTAGAATTTACATGTTGGCAAAGGTAAAAATCATGATAGGATGAACAATGAGATCCTATTGCATGATGTATATTTCAAGTATAATTCAATATTAATACTTGTTGCATGGTTGCATGTGTGGTTAAACCGAGTGTTATTGAACATAGGTTGAACATGAGGCTAAACCTAGTGTTATTGAACATAGGTTGGACATGAGGATTAAACCTAGTGTTATTGAACATAGGTTGGAACATGTGAGATTGAAACCTAGTGTCATTGAACATAGGTTTGACATGAGATTGGAACCTAGAGTCATGGAACCTAGGTTGATAATGAGAAAGTAAGCCTGGTGTTATTGAACATAGGCGAGACTTAGTGACTTGAACCTAAGGTCATGAGACTTAGGTTGGCAAGTGAAAAACGTGAACAACGGGATGTGCGACGATTTTCCTATCCCGGGTAGGCGACGATTTCGCTACCATGCCATGAGTTGGCCGTATTGAGACGGGATGTGCGACGATTTTGCTATCCCGGGTAGGCGACGATTTCGCTACCATGCCATGAGTTGGCCGTACCGACACGGGATGTGACGAGTTTGCAATCCCGGGTAGGCGACAATTTCGCTACCTCGCCTTGAGTTGGCGGTGTCGAGAGGGGATGTGCGACGAGGTTGCTATCCCGGATATGCAACGAGTTCGCTATCCATGCCATGTAATGGCGGTGTTGAGACGGGGTAGGCGACGATTTTGCTATCCCGAGTATGCGACGAGTTCGCTACTCGAACTAGGAGGTGACGAGTTCACTCCTCGAATGTTGGAATAATTATGGTGAGACGGTGTAGTACACTGAATTTCAGTGCATCGTACTGAACTTCTACAAATTGTAGAGTTCTAGTGAAAAAATGGCATAAGAGGCTATATGTGAGGCTTTGGCCAAGTTCGGGACTGTGCGAAGTGTTTTCGGCGCAATTGAGGCGCGAAAATGGACTTCGAGAAGTTAAAAACTGCGAACTTGGGAAGTCTGCACTGGATTCCGGTATGTGAACTCTAATACCGGAATTGGAGCTTGGTATACCGGTATGTGAAATGGTATACCGGAATGCCATGTTGAAACCGAGAAACCCAGCTCTCGGGTTTGCGGAATTTTCTGAGGTATACCGGTATGTGAAATGGTATACCGGTATACAACGTGCGAAACAGTGAGACCAGCTCTCGGGATTCTGCAGGATTCCTGAGGTATACCGGTATGCATATGCGCATACCGGTATACAATGTCCAGATTTTGGCTGGTTGATTGTGTTGTTTGTGGAGAGGGGCAAAATGGTCTTTTCACTTGATTGAAGGGGTGTATGAATGGCTGAGGCCTCTCCCTTCTCATTGTCATCTTCTCCACTTCTCCTTTCCATCTTTCTCACTTTCTCTCTCTAGAGATCTCTCCAAAACTTGGAGAAAAGGTGGATTGATCTTGGAAAAAGCTTCCAAAGGAGAAAAGAAGCTTCTTGGTGCAAGAAGGAGCTTGGGGATTTCGTGATTAAGGTTAGTACCTCACGTTTTGGGTTCAAACCTTGGATTTAATCCTTTGAAATGAGGTTTTTGGGAACCCTTGGCAATCTAAACCACAAATGGTGGGTGTTTGGCCATGAAATCTAGGGTTTGGCTTGCATGCATGCAAACCCTAGGTAGAATGAGGGCTTTTGCAATGTGAGGTTCTAAAAATATTTGGACCTTCGATAATTGCAATTGAGGCTTAGGAAATCATGTTGGAGCACTTGATTTCATATATTGAGTTGATTTTAGGGTTCGTAACGAGTAACGAACCGTTTTCTTGTAGAAGCTTGGGTTGAAGCAAGAACTCTAGGCTTGGACACTTAGGATCTTGAAGAATACCAAGATTTGAAAGCTCTTGAGGTGGGTTTGTGTTTACCGAAGTGATTAGGTCACTTCCATGTCTAGGGTAATTATCCATTTAAAAATAAAATGGTATGTGTTGAGAACCCTAGCATTTTGCATGTTGGCAAAGGTAAATCATGATAGGTAGAACAATGAACTCCTATTGCATGATGGATATTTCAAGTACAATTCAATTATTGATACTTGTTGCATGGTTGCATGTGAGATTTAAACCTAGTGTTATTGAACATAGGTTGGAACATGTGAGATTGAAACCTAGTGTTATTGAACATAGATTGGAACATGTGAGATTTAAACCTAGTGTTATTGAACATAGGTTGGAACATGTGAGATTGAAACCTAGTGTCATTGAACATAGGTTGGACATAGTGTTATTGAACATAGGTTGGAACATGTGAGATTGAAACCTAGTGTCATTGAACATAGGTTGGACATATGATTGGAACCTAGAGTCATGGAACCTAGGTTGAGAACGAGAAAGTAAACCTAGTGTTATTGAACCTAGGTGAGACTTAGTAACTTGAACCTAAGATCATGAGATTTAGGTTGGCAAGTGAGAAATGTGAACAACGGGATGTGCGACGATTTTGCTATCCCGGGTAGGCGACGATTTCGCTACCATGCCATGAGTTGGCCGTACCGACACGGGAATGTGCGACGAGTTTGCTATCCCGGGTAGGCGACGATTTCGCTACCTCGCCTTGAGTTGGCGGTGTTGAGAGGGGATGTGCGACGAGGTTGCTATCCCGGATAAGCGACGAGTTCGCTATCCATGCCATGTAGTGGCCGTGTTGAGACGGGGTATGCGACGATTTTGCTATCTCGAGTATGCGACGATTTCGCTACTCGAACTAGGAGGTGACAAGCTCACTCCTTGAATGTTGGAACAAATATGGTGAGACGGCGATTCCGAAACCATAAGTAAATGACAAGTAAAAGAACTTAGTCATTGTGAGACATAGGATGAACCTAGGAGAGAATGATAAATTATATTTCATTTGGTTGCATCATTTATGTTTATTTACTAAGCATGTAAATAATTGTTGCATAGTTATATATGATCTAACTTATGCATATGGTGTTTCTTTGGACCTGGTGGGTCGAGCTTCTCTCTTGGGTGGCCTTACCCACTGGGAACTATGTTTATAGTTCTCACCCCACATTTTCCAGGTCCTTCCGGGAGTAAGGCGGCGGAGCGAGGCAAGGGTTTGGCTCTTTAGATAGCAGCCCTTCCATTTTGGTGATGCATAGAGTTGTACCCCTATTTTTGGACTATGATAGCATAGGGGATTTTCATTCTTGTATGAATGTTGTATATTCCATAGTTTTGGAACATGATGTATGGAATGAAAGTGAAAGAAAAGAAAAAAAATTGGACATGTATATTGTGCCATGTGATGTAATAGAAGTAGAACTTCTTTATGTTGATACTTTCCTTGTGCAACTCTTGTACTCCGTTCCTAGTTGGAACATTGTGGATAAGCTTGTGTTGTGACGCCTTGGGCGGGTAGAAAGGACTCTATCCGTTCGGCGGGTCTGGGGCATGCGCCTGTGCGGTTATCCTTTCCACCTAGTTGGTGTTAAAGGGCCGGCGGGGCGTGACAGACTGAGGTGGTATCAGAGCATAGAAACGGTCTAGGTTGACCTAAGAACCCTAGGATGGAAAAGACCCTAGGAGTATAGGCTCGTGAGTGACGAGATCTTTGATGTGGCGAAAGATAAGTGATTGGGTTATGTCCTTATGCCTCTAGTTGGAAATAGAGGTAGATTCGAGGTGTGTCTTATTCTTCACCAAGTGTGTTCATGTTGGCGGCCGACAACATGAAAACCAAGTGAGGGGAATAAGGACCCTTGTGTGACTTTCGCCTAGATTGGGTTCACGTTTATTTTCGTGAAACGTTATGTTACGAATGACTTTAAAGGTCATGAAATGACCAAAGTCGTTGTGTTTTCAGGAGATAATGGTACGTGGTCGGCCTCCTGCGAAGACCGGGCCCGGAGGATCGGGCGCGGCTCCCGAACAACTCGGGGAGGGCGAGAACTCGGCTCTTCGTAATGAGTTGACCGAGTTAATGGGCGTGGTTCGGCAACAGGCCGAAGCCATGCAACGACAGGAGGAGCAAATTAAAAGGCTCCAAGACGAGATGGCGCGGCAGACGGCTGCGACTAGGGAGGAGAGATCGGGAGTACCT
This sequence comes from Puya raimondii, assembly GCA_016920855.1. Taxonomy (NCBI): domain Eukaryota; kingdom Viridiplantae; phylum Streptophyta; class Magnoliopsida; order Poales; family Bromeliaceae; genus Puya; species Puya raimondii. The sequence goes on along the minus strand of JABWPP010000050.1, from coordinate 206,992,150 downwards.
CCGGCCTCTGCTTCGGCACCGGCCGAGGAGGCGACACCGGCGCCAGCCGTGGTGCCACCTGCGGCACCGGTTGTGGCCGAGGGGTCGAGTGCCCCTATGCCCGACTCCGAGATGGAGGATACGGAGCGAGACCGCGCGCTTGCGGCTCTAATGAGGTTCAAAAAGTTCAACCCGCCTATCTTTAGTGGGGAGAACGTGGATCCGTGGGATGTAGAGACATGGATCGACGCTATCGAGACGCTCTTCGAGGACCTTTATACCTTGGAGAGGGACAAGGTGCACCTCGCCGTTCATTGTCTAGAGCGGTCGGCGAAGGTGTGGTGGAAGGGGGTCCGACGTGATCGACTCTCTAGCCTTCCGCCACCATCGTGGGAAGAGTTCCGGGGTATGGTGTTCGCCACCTATTTCCCCGATAGCGAGAAAAGGAAGCTTCAAGAAAGGTTCCGCAAGTTGAAGCAGGGGAACCGCTCGGTGCGCGAGTACGAGAGGGAGTTCTCGTACATCATTAATTGCGTGCCGCACGTTGTCCGCGGAGAATTGGACAAGGTCGATTGTTTCGTGCGCGGACTTCGACCGGATATCTTTCGGGCGGTGCACGCCCTCAAACTTAGGACCTTTGCGGAGGTCTTGGACCGTGCTCTTTGGTTGGAGCACGGGAATGCATGTGCGCGCGAGGAGCGCGAGTCTTGGGAGAAAGAAAAAGACAAAGAGAAAGGGAAGAAGCGGTCGGCGAGTGGCTCGGGTGGACAGTCTAGCTCTAAGCGGCCCCCGAAGCACTCGCAGTCGCAGAATCAGTCCCGAGGGTCCCGACGGAATCGATCCGCGACCCAGTGCCCGATTTGTAGCGGCCCCCACCACCCTCAGCAGTGTGACTATCGTGAGGGCCGGTGCTACAAATACGGACAGCAAGGGCATATGCGGTACAACTGCCCGATGGATGATGGCCGAGCACCGTCGTCGGCATCGGCGTTTGCGCCACCGAGGCAGCTTGCGGGCATCCCACCCGCGGCAATGTCGGCAGGCCGTACCCAGCCGCCGAGACCAGTGGAGGGCCAGCGGCCAACGCCCAGTGGACGGGTATTTGCCTCTCAGGTGGAGGAGCCTTCTGCCCAGGATGACGTCGTGGCAGGTATTGTGTTAATTAAAGGCATTCGATGTAGAGCTTTGTTTGATACTGGTGCATCGCATTCATTCATTGCTCGATCATTTGCTATTGCACATGGAATAAAAATCATAGATGCCACACATGCAAGAACGGTGCAAGTACCTGAACACACTTTTTGCGTACATCACGCGTGTGTAGATTGCCCCGTGAGGGTTGAAAATTGGATCATGCCAGCTGATTTGCTGGTATTAAATCGAATGAGTGAATATGATTTGATCCTAGGAATGGATTGGCTCTCTAAGTATCACGCTACTATCGATTGTGAGAACCGGATAGTGAAGTTTAAAGAACCCGGGCACAAAGAGTTTGTGTACCGTGGGTGTAAGAGTTCGCTCTTTGCTTCAATGGTGTCCACGTCGCAAGCAAGAAAGCTCATTGCTAGTGGTTGCATTGCCTACTTGGCGACGGTAGTGGATGACCGTAAGGAAGTGTTGGGGCTCGAGGACATTCCTATAGTCCAAGAGTTCCCGGATGTGTTCCCGATGGAGTTGCCCGGAATGCCACCGGACCGGAAAATAGAATTCGTGATTGATTTGCTCCCGGGTACGGCGCCGATCTCTAAGGCCCCGTACAGGATGGCACCCGCGGAGTTAAAGGAATTAAAAGCACAATTACAAGATTTAATGGACAAGGGTTTCGTGAAGCCAAGTGTGTCACCTTGGGGAGCCCCTGTTCTATTTGTGAGGAAAAAGGACGGTTCGCTGCGGTTGTGTGTGGATTACCGCGAGTTGAACAAAGTGACCGTCAAGAATAAGTACCCGTTACCCCGAATTGATGACTTGTTCGATCAGTTGCAAGGGTCTCGGGTGTACTCAAAGATTGATTTGCAATCCGGTTATCACCAATTGAAGATCAAACCGGAGGATGTGCATAAGACCGCGTTTAGAATGCGGTATGGACATTATGAATTCACGGTTATGCCTTTTGGGCTTACTAATGCCCCGGCAGCGTTCATGGACTTAATGAACCGTGTGTTCAAACCACTATTGGATCAATTTGTGGTTGTGTTCATAGATGATATTCTTGTCTACTCTCGGAGTAAAGAGGAACATAGGGAGCACCTGAGGATTGTGCTTCAAGTTCTTCGAGAGAACAAGTTGTTCGCCAAATTGAAAAAGTGCGAATTTTGGATCCGTGAGGTCGCTTTCTTGGGTCACGTAATTTCCGCAGGAGGAGTATCTGTGGACCCTATGAAAGTAGAGGCAGTCAAGGATTGGCCTCGCCCGACCAATGTCACGGAAGTACGAAGCTTTTTGGGTCTTGCGGCGTACTATCGGCGGTTCGTGGAGGGATTTTCAAAAATCTCCGGTCCACTAACGCGTCTTACCCGCAAGGGAGCCAAATATGTTTGGAGCGAGGAATGCGACCAAAGCTTTAAGGAGCTAAAGGAAAGGTTGACTTCGGCTCCGGTACTCGCCTTGCCGATTGCGGGGGAGGGTTATGTGGTGTATAGTGATGCATCACGTCGTGGTCTTGGGTGTGTGCTTATGCAAAGAGGACAAGTAATAGCATATGCCTCTCGACAGCTGAAGAGCTATGAGCAGAATTATCCCACCCACGACTTAGAGCTTGCGGCGGTGGTCTTCGCACTTAAGTTGTGGAGACACTACCTATACGGGGAACATTGTGAGGTTTACACGGATCACAAAAGTTTAAAATACTTATTCACTCAGAAGGAGTTGAACTTGAGGCAACGGAGGTGGTTGGAGTTGATAAAAGATTACGACTTGACCATCTTGTACCACCCCGGTAGAGCCAATGTGGTGGCCGATGCGCTCAGTAGAAAATCCGTGGAGAACTTCGCGATTGAGATGACGGGACAAATGTCGTTAATCAAGGAAATGGGCCGGTTTGACTTGGAAGTCGTGGCCCCGGGCGTCCCCGCTAAACTTATGAGTCTCGAGGTGTGGCCGACCTTGTTGGAGCAAATAAAGGAAAAGCAATCCGGTGATCCGGAGCTCCAAAAGGTGCGGGGTACTATCGAGAGCGGGCGCGCCGGTGATTATCATGTAGATTCGAAGGGCGCAATTCGATTTCGAAATCGATTGTGCGTGCCGAAAGTTGAGGACATTCGTAGGGAGATCTTGAAAGAAGCTCACGCTTCTCCCTATGCGATTCACCCGGGCGGCACTAAAATGTACAAGGATCTCAAAGTGCATTATTGGTGGCCGGGAATGAAACTTGATGTTGGACGCTTCGTGGCACAATGCTTAGTATGCCAACAAGTAAAGGCCGAGCGCCGCTTTCCGGCGGGAAAGTTACAAGGATTGCCCATTCCAGTTTGGAAGTGGGAGAATATCGCGATGGATTTTGTTGTGGGCTTACCTCAATCGCTAGGTGGCCACGATGCGATATGGGTGGTGGTGGATCGTTTGTCAAAGTCGGCACACTTTTTGCCAATCCACACCACTTGGTCGGGAGACAAGTTAGCACAAGTCTACCTGGACGAGATTGTGCGATTGCACGGGGTCCCGACCTCGATAGTTTCAGATCGAGACCCCCGTTTCACATCGCATTTTTGGAAAAGCTTGCAAGAAGCTTTGGGTACACGACTCGATTTCAGTTCAGCATTTCATCCTCAAACTGACGGTCAATCGGAAAGGACAATTCAGATTTTGGAGGATATGCTTCGAGCGTGTGTGTTGGATTTCAAAGGTGCGTGGCCTACTCATTTGCCGATGGCTGAATTTGCTTACAATAATAGCTATCAAGCTAGCATCGGTATGGCACCTTTTGAGGTTTTGTATGGAAGAAAATGCCGCTCTCCTATTCATTGGAGTGAAGTCGGCGAGAGAAGGGTCTTAGGACCGGACGTGTTGCGTGAAGCGGAGGAAAAGGTCCGCTTGGCACGCGAACGCTTATCGACGGCGCAATCTAGACAAAAGAGTTATGCGGATCGGCGTCGACGAGATTTGGAGTTCGCGGTAGGAGACCGCGTCTTCTTGAAAGTATCACCCATGAGAGGGGTGAAGCGATTTGGTATTCGGGGTAAGTTGAGTCCCCGTTACATTGGACCTTATGAGGTTTTGGAGCGTGTGGGATCCGTGGCATATCGGCTAGCCTTGCCGCCGAAGCTTGCGGGGATACACAATGTGTTTCATGTATCGACCCTCCGCAAGTATGTGTATGATCCGGCGCACGTCCTCGAGTATGTACCTATGGAGCTTCATGAGGATATGACTTATGAGGAGTTTCCCTTGTGTATCATGGATCGCGAGGTGAAAAGTTTGAGGAACCGTGAAATTCCTTATGTAAAGGTACAATGGACGAATCACGGTGAGCGCGAGGCTACATGGGAATTGGAAAGCTCGATGAAAGAGCGGTTTCCTTACCTTTTCGCTGAGTCCAGCTGAGGTATGATTTTAGTTTCGCGGCCGAAACTCTCTTTAAGGGGGGTGGAATGTAGTACACTGAATTTCAGTGCATCGTACTGAACTTCTACAAATTGTAGAGTTCTAGTGAGAAAATGGCATAAGAGGCTATATGTGAGGCTTTGGCCAAGTTCGGGACTGTGCGAAGTGTTTTCGGCGCAATTGAGGCGCGAAAATGGACTTCGAGAAGTTAAAAACTGCGAACTTGGGAAGTCTGCACTGGATTCCGGTATGTGAACTCTAATACCGGAATTGGAGCTTGGTATACCGGTATGTGAAATGGTATACCGGAATGCCATGTTGAAACCGAGAAACCCAGCTCTCGGGTTTGCGGAATTTTCTGAGGTATACCGGTATGTGAAATGGTATACCGGTATACAACGTGCGAAACAGTGAGACCAGCTCTCGGGATTCTGCAGGATTCCTGAGGTATACCGGTATGCATATGCGCATACCGGTATACAATGTCCAGATTTTGGCTGGTTGATTGTGTTGTTTGTGGAGAGGGGCAAAATGGTCTTTTCACTTGATTGAAGGGGTGTATGAATGGCTGAGGCCTCTCCCTTCTCATTGTCATCTTCTCCACTTCTCCTCTCCATCTCTCTCACTTTTATCTCTCCAAAACTTGGAGAAAAGGTGGATTGATCTTGAAAAAAGCTTCCAAAGGAGAAAAGAAGCTTCTTGGTGCAAGAAGGAGCTTGGGGATTTCGTGATTAAGGTTAGTACCTCACGTTTTGGGTTCAAACCTTGGATTTAATCCTTTGAAATGAGGTTTTTAGGAACCCTTGGCAATCTAAACCACAAATGGTGGGTGTTTGGCCATGAAATCTAGGGTTTGGCTTGCATGCATGCAAACCCTAGGTAGAATGAGGGCTTTTGCATTGTGAGGTTCTAAAAATATTTGGACCTTCGATAATTACAATTGAGGCTTAGGAAATCATGTTGGAGCACTTGATTTTATATATTGAGTTGATTTTAGGGTTCGTAACGAGTAACGAACCGTTTTCTTGTAGAAGCTTGGGTTGAAGCAAGAACTCTAGTCTTGGACACTTAGGAGCTTGAAGAATACCAAGATTTGAAAGCTCTTGAGGTGGGTTTGTGTTTACCGAAGTGATTAGGTCACTTCTATGTCTAGGGTAATTATCCATTTAAAAATAAAATGGTATGTGTTGATAACCCTAGCATTTTGCATGTTGGCAAAGGTAAATCATGATAGGTAGAACAATGAACTCCTATTGCATGATGGATATTTCAAGTACAATTCAATTATTGATACTTGTTGCATGGTTGCATGTGAGATTTAAACCTAGTGTTATTGAACATAGGTTGGAACATGTGAGATTGAAACCTAGTGTTATTGAACATAGGTTGGATAATGTGAGATTTAAACCTAGTGTTATTGAACATAGGTTGGAACATGTGAGATTGAAACCTAGTGTCATTGAACATAGGTTGGACATGTGATTGGAACCTAGAGTCATGGAACCTAGGTTGAGAACGAGAAAGTAAACCTAGTGTTATTGAACCTAGGTGAGACTTAGTAACTTGAACCTAAGATCATGAGATTTAGGTTGGCAAGTGAGAAATGTGAACAACGGGATGTGCGACGATTTTGCTATCCCGGGTAGGCGACGATTTCGCTACCATGCCATGAGTTGGCCGTACCGACACGGGAATGTGCGACGAGTTTGCTATCCCGGGTAGGCGACGATTTCGCTACCTCGCCTTGAGTTGGCGGTGTTGAGAGGGGATGTGCGACGAGGTTGCTATCCCGGATAAGCGACGAGTTCGCTATCCATGCCATGTAGTGGCCGTGTTGAGACGGGGTATGCGACGATTTTGCTATCCCGAGTATGCGACGATTTCGCTACTCGAACTAGGAGGTGATAAGCTCACTCCTTGAATGTTGGAACAAATATGGTGAGACGGCGATTCCGAAACCATAAGTAAATGACAAGTAAAAGAACTTAGTCATTGTGAGACATAGGATGAACCTAGGAGAGAATGATAAATTATATTTTATTTGGTTGCATCATTTATGTTTATTTACTAAGAATGTAAATAATTGTTGCATAGTTATATATGATCTAACTTATGCATATGGTGTTTCTTTGGACCTGGTGGGTCAAGCTTCTCTCTTGGTGGCCTTACCCACTGGGAACTATGTTTATAGTTCTCACCCCACATTTTCCAGGTCCTTCCGCGAGTGAGGCGGCGGAGCGAGGCAAGGGTTTGGCTCTTTAGATAGCAGCCCTTCCATTTTGGTGATGCATACAGTTGTACCCCTATTTTTGGACTATGATAGCATAGGGGATTTTCATTCTTGTATGAATGTTGTATATTCCATAGTTTTGGAACATGATGTATGGAATGAAAGTGAAAGAAAAGAAAAAAAATTGGACATGTATATTGTGCCATGTGATGTAATAGAAGTAGAACTTTTTTATGTTGATGCTTTCCTTGTGCAACTCTTGTACTCCGTTCCTAGTTGGAACATTGTGGATAATCTTGTGTTTTGACGCCTTGGGCGGGTAGAAAGGACTCTATCCGTTCGGCGGGTCTGGGGCATGCGCCCGTGCGGTTATCCTTTCCACCTAGTTGGTGTTAAAGGGCCGGCGGGGCGTGACAGACGGCGATTCCGAAAACATAAGTAAATGACAAGTAAATGAACCTAGTCATTGTGAGACATAGGATGAACCTAGGAGAGAATGATAAATTATATTTCATTTGGTTGCATCCTTTATGTTTATTTACAAGCATGTAAATAATTGTTGCATAGTTATATGTGATCTAACTTATGCATATGGTGTTTCTTTGGACCTGGTGGGTCGAGCTTCTCTCTTGGGTGGCCTTACCCACTGGGAACTATGTTTATAGTTCTCACCCCATATTTTCCAGGTCCTTCCGCGAGTGAGGCGACGGAGCGAGGCAAGGGTTTGGCTCTTTAGATAGCGGCCCTATTTTTGGACTATGATAGCATAGGGGATTTTCATTCTTGTATGAATGTTGTATATTCCATAGTTTTGGAACATGATGTATGGAATGAAAGTGAAAGAAAAGAAAATTTTGGACATGTATATTGTGCCATGTGATGTAATAGAAGTAGAACTTTTTTATGTTGATGCTTTCCTTGTGCAACTCTTGTACTCCGTTCCTAGTTGGAACATTGTGGATAAGCTTGTGTTGTGACGCCTTGGGCGGATAGAAGGGACTCTATCCGTTCGGCGGGTCTGGTGCATACGCCCGTGCGGTTATCCTTTCCACCTAGTTGGTGTTAAAGGGCCGGCGGGGCGTGACACGATAGCTTACAATTTATTCCAGGTCAAAGAGCAGAGGATAGGCCTGATATTGTTAGTAGAGTTTTCAAGATGAAATTAGAAGCCTTAATGACCGATATAAAGAAGTGTCACTTCTTTGGTAAATCAATTGGTGGTACGTACCGACACCATTTATTAACTTTCATTTTTTTCTATAAAATTCATAAATAATACTACAAATAAATTAACCTCAACTGTTTTTTTCCTTCGTCAACTTATTGCAGAATTATATACTGTGGAATTTCAAAAAAGGGGGCTACCATATGTACACATCTTAGTATGGTTGGAGGCTGAACATAAGTATTTAACAAATATTGAAATAGATTCGATTATATCAGCTGAGATACCTCAAAAGGATGCTGATCCAGATGGTTATGCAGTTGTCACAAAATTTATGATGCATGGTCCATGTGGGTTGGCAAAACCAGAAGCACCCTGTATGGTAAAAGGATGCTGCTCAAAACAATTCCCAAAAGAGTATAACTCTGAGACAATAATAAGTGACGATGGTTTTCCTATATATAGGAGAAGAAATAATGACCAAATAGTTGCTAAGAATCGAATCGAACTTGATAATAGATTTGTTGTGCCCCATAATTTGCCATTGCTTATTAAATATTAGGCACATATTAATGTTGCATGGTGCAACAAGTCGAGAATGATAAAGTATCATCATTTGGCTGGTGGTACAAAGCTTGCTATAATTGCAAAACAGCAATCAAAACATACGATGATACTTTTTGGTGCTCCAATTGTGGTAAAAATGATCAAACTCCTATACCATGGTACTTCTCTTTCTTAATAATATTTTTAAATTTACTTTAAAGATATTGAGTAATTTTGTTCTGCATAAAATTAATATTGTTTAACCTATTTGCTGAAAATAGGTACAGATTAAACACTATTGTTGAAGATAAAACGGGTTCATGTAATTTTACTATCTTCGGAAACTTTGCACAAGATTTGGTTCATTCTCCGTCTCAGAATCTAGCCACTTTACCCGGTTCAGATAAATTTACTCTTCCACTTGTAGTAAAAACAATTATTGGTGAAAAACACATCTTTCAAGTGGTACCCGACACATCGAAATTTAAGTCAACTCTTCCTTCTTTTAAGGTGTTAAAAATTTTTACTCAAAATTTGGACACGAGGGTAAGTCCCCTGCAACAAAAAAATTATTTGTTGAATGTGAATAGCAACTTGATTCACCTGCTACCAACAAACAAATCCACGAAGACTTATCTGAAGAGGCATCACCAGGAGCATCAAAGTAATAAAACTATAACTTCTATACATTTTATAGTTATAGTTATTGTAATTTTGTATAATTTCTTCTAATTGTTATATAATTTTGTTAAAACAGCTCTGTGCAACCTGCTGCGCACTTAGATGAAATCCAACCTGCAAAAAGGCGTCGCCTTATGTAATGTCTGATGTTGATTTATTTCCATATCTAATGACATTCTTTATATATAAGATAGTTTGTTTTAAATGCCTCTAATTGATTTGCAGGTTAGACGAAGATTCACCAAATGAAGATTGATTTGCTAATTACTTACATTTACTATGTGCTGGTTTGTTTGAAGCTCTATGTTTAAAACTATCATTGTGGTTTAAAACTACGACAACTCATTTCAGATTTGTATTTTGGTTTAAAACTATGTGGCTCCCTTCATTTTGGATTTGTATTTTGGTTTAGAACTATGTGCTGGTTTATTTGAAGCTGCATTTTGATCGTTGTGCCTACTATGTACCTGATTGTGTTGTCCTTTCCAAAACTATGATAACTCATTTCAGATTTGTATTTTCGTTCAAAACTATGTGCTGGTGTGTTTGAATGTGTATTTTGATCATTGTGGTTTAAAACTATGTGAAATGATGATTAATGCTGCTGATTACTTACATTTATAATGTTAAAAAAGGGTTTTGCATGAAGTTTATTAGTTACTATTATTACTCCATTTCCACACTATGATTACTGTCGAATTTATGAGTGACTCTATTGCTTTTCACCTATTGTAGTTCCTTCTTACTTTCATATGTTCTCCAAATAGGGTGACAATTCCACATTTTACACTTCTTTTAACTTCTAACTAGTTATCATTTAAGCTAAATATATATTTGCATATTACATAATTATATATTTTATTATCATTTCAAAATATATATTAAAATAATTAGTAATCATTCAAGCTAAATATTACATATTTTGTTGTCATTCCATATTTTTCTCTCTTCTTTTCCTCCTTTTTCGTAATTATATATGAAAATTCACATTAAAATATTAGCGTCAAAACTGTTTTAAAATTTACTTCAGAATATTAGCGTCAAAATTGCCCGCAACGAAGCACGGGTTCAACACTAGTACTTATAAAAGAGGGGGTTTTCTCTTTTTTTATTTATTTTCAAAATCGTCCATTTCTCACTAGGTAGTACCTATCATTTTCTTACAATATGAGCCATCGAATCTAATTTGTTTTCTGATTAGTATCTCGCAACCATACATATACGCTACTTATAAAAGAGGGAGTTTTATTTTTTATTTTTTTTCAAAATCATTTTGGACCTATCATTTCCTTACAATATGAGCCATTGGATCTAATCCTTTTTATTAGTATCTCGCAACCGTTTAATATTCTCTTTATTTTATGTTTTTATTTTGCTAAATATTGGTGAACCAGCTAGATCTAATCGGACGAATAACATACGAGATATCTGTCATTTTTTTTACCAAATTATTCTCTTGCTTTTCTAAATCTTCTGTCTTTTTTTTTTTACCAAATTAATTATTCTCTTATCTTTTTAAATATTCTTTCTGTCAACAATTTCCAATTAAGAGAAAATCTTAAACCCACGTTTCCCAAAATGGCATCGAGAGAATGACGTACTTATGGAGTGAGCAAGAGGAAGGGCAAGAGACGTCGACCCCCACAACTATAGACGATTTTAAACTAGCTAGATCCCTCAAATTTTATTTATTTATTTTTAAATTAATTTTTTTTAACTTCTTTTTTTCATTAGTTACAAATTTAGTTTTATTCTCTATAGAGTAGTTAATTAATCTACTTTACAAGTTTTAGGATTCAAGGTTTACAGTCAAAGATATAAAAATTTTAATATATTTGGATAAAATTAAAAGTTAGGTGTGTTAACTCATAAATAGCCTACAGATGAAAGGGCCTTCACATATTTTCACCAAATAAATGATAGTCTATAGAATAGTTAATTTATTTATTTTTTAGGGTTTAGGAATATCCTTTATTTTGGAAAGAAAAAATATATATTATATTGATCTTTGATTGTGTGTGTTTTTTACTGTATGAGCATCATATTCAATTTTAATTATTTAATTATTTTATTTTTCTGAATATGTGACGTGCTTGCATGTGCACTTTACTAGCCGGTCTCTCTCTCTCTATATATATATATATATATATATATATATATAGAGAGAGAGAGAGAGAGAGAGAGAGTTCGGCTAGTCCCCTTTGTACTCATAAGTTTTCGGCCGTTAGATCTACCTCTTTGACCATTTTCACCCATTATATCATACTATTCAACCAACCACTCACTCAACTCTAGGGGACTACTATCATCCTAACCGGAGACCACTATCATCCTAACCGCACATCCCTTCATCCAACGGTCGAAACCTTATGAGTACAACAGGGTCTATACTCATAAGAGTATAGTAGCCCTAGCCTATATATATATATAGCATTCCAGCTCAACTCTCTCTATATATATATATATATGGAATTATGCTATTATATTATCGATAGTACCAAGCGCTTGGTGCTATAGAGTTTTCGGCCGTTGGATGAAAGGATGTGCGGTTAGGATGATAGTGGTCCCCTAGGGTTGAGTGGGTGGTTGGTTGAATAATATAATCTAATGGGTGAAAATGATCAAAGGGTAGACACTACAACAAAATATGTTTTAGACGACGCTTTTTAGACGACGCTCTATTCTAGCGTCTTCAATATTTGGCATGTGCCGACACTATGATTAAGCGTCGCCAATAAACATATTTTTATCAAATATTGATAAAAAAATTTCGGCACTATATTAAAGCGTCGGTATATTTATCCCGACATGTTTACTTAACGACTCTTTGCTCGACGCTTTTACAAGCGTCAGGGTTATTCTTGCTTACGCGTTAAAGCGTCGCTAGTTATTGTTTAAAGTGTCCTTAAATGCAATATTTATTGTAGTGAGATCTAATGGCAGAAAACTCAATAGTACCAAGAGCTTGGTACTATCGATAGTATAGTAGCCGGACTATATATATATATATCGAAGGGGGAGAGAGTGAGAGGTCCACGGTGGACCTCTCACTCCACATGGTCCACGAGGCTAAGGGCAGCCTCATGGACCGCGTTGTTATCCTCCGCCGTGCGCCGCGTTTTTTATTCCTCGCGCCTCTTTTTTTCTTCTTCGCTGCCGTTCCGTCTCCATGTTTTTCTCAAAATCGAACAGGTAAGGTTGCCCGACTGCTCAGGTGGAGATGCACAAATCTGCAGAGCGGTGGTCGCGCGACGCCGCTCCGAGAAATTTCATCTTTTTGCAGCCGCCCAATTCGAATTTTTTCGAGAAATTCATCTTTCCGCAGCCGCCCAATCCGAATTTTTCCAACTATGATTCGGTGAAACCGTTTTGATCGCGAATACTTTGAGCAGGAGAAAAATTCGTGTTTTATTCCGATTTTTTGGAAAAAGTTCGTAAACGGATCGGTTTATTCGTTTTACTGATTGTTCGCGAATAATTCGCGTATTATACGCGAACTAACTAACTATGAAATAAATCCTGTTCTGAAGTTCGGGACTACTAGCTTTAACCTAATTGTTACAAGGAAACAGGGATATTGGACCGATTGTCCCTATTATCAGGCAAGATATTTTCCCCTTTGATCTCTGAATTTCGATTTGTTTTATGAAATTTAAATTTTTCGTAAGTTTTGCACTTAATTTGTATTGTCTAGCTCTTCCATATAAAGTAGGCAGGTTGTTGATATGTCAATGATATGGAATTCTGGTTATTACTACACAACCTCCAATCTAAGAGAGAGAGAGAGAGAGAGAGAGAGAGAGAGAGAGAGAGAGAGTATTGCCTAGCTATTATATACATGTTCAGCACCGCTTGGTACCTCCATCCTAAGCTAAATTTGAGCACCAAGATCTCCAAATCAAAATATAATCTGCTGGATATATGATCTATGACATTTCAGAGACCTATAAAAATTAAGGGATAATATCTAATATACCCTTCAAAACTTTTAAAAAAAATCTAATATACTTCTAGTGGACCAAAAAGCCCTTATTTGTTTCCAAAATTTCCTTCAAATATACCCCTATTCCTAGGGTTTACTAATGAAATTTGGAGTTTAGAGGGTATTTTGGGAGTAGAGGGCTAAATTTGAAAATTATTAGTAGTAAGGGGTATATAAGCAAAAGCCCCATAAATTGAAAGGACTCATAAACTTGAACTGTAATTTGGCCTCATTGTAGTACTTCTCTAAATGAAAACAATGGTAAATGGACTAAGTTATGTATGAATAATGTTATTCTACAAATAGGGATAGAACTCGAGTTTGTTTATTTCCACAAAACTTATGTTTCTAGTGAAAATATGTTCAAGCGGAAGTAAGGTTAGACATAAGAAAATTCACTATTACTTGTTTGACAAAATGTTAATAACAGCAAGTCAGCAAGCTTCTTTTTAAACTTTCTTTTAACAAATATTATAAACACGAAAAAAGTGACTTCGGAGTTTTTGAGACCGATCTTAGTTCAAGAAAAGTAGGTACTCTAACGAAGATGGGCAGACAGTCAAAAATACTCACTTGCTTTGAAAGTTCACTCTAATGTCTTGATTTACATCAAAACAAACAATGAAAAAATTCAAAGTATAAAATTCAATGCACTAGAACTAGAACAAGAATGAAAGTCAGTATCCTTTGAAGTAATGCGCAAGATTCTTCAGGTCTCGGCTACAGAAATTGCAATGCAACTTCAGGGTAAGAAAAGCTAATAGCAAGAAATCTAGACAAGATACATGGTCATTTGGTGGTCTCCAACCTTAATTCTTTTAAATTTGGTGTTTGGAAGTGAAGTTTGGAATCTACAAGCAAGAACAGTGCTACGCATCAACCTTTCAGAATAGCAATATAAAGAAATCTCTTTCTATGTTTTTGAATATAATATATCATATACATATATGCCATATACATGTTTATATTTTATACATGTATGTATATGTATATGCCATGTCGTGGAGCAAATGTTCTAGTTCTTCGCCATTATTTACAGTATTTCTGCTGAGGCCCAACATCAATAACACCCAGCCGAGAACTTACACGGAAGAACAGTGAATATAAAGCAGAACAATTTTTTCTTTTCTTTTCATTTTTTCGACATTAAGAAAAACAGTAGTAGAACAACTATAAAACGCGGGGCTTATACCAACTGGATTTGTCACAGCCTAACAATTACAAAAAACAAAAAGAAAAAAAACAAGAAATCCAATTAGAAAATCTAATTATGTGTACATTGTCTCTGCCAAGTCTCACAAAATGTCCATGCTTACACAAACAAAGCTCTGCAAAAAGAAACTTTGACCACATATATTATTCGAATGGCCACGAAATTCAACAAGAAACTCAACAAACTACGAAAAAGGATTTGAAAAATAAAATATTGTGTGACAATGTTAGCTAGCACTATTAAACTGAAGAGCAGCACATCAACAAGGTTATAGTTTGGTAAAAATATAAAAAACTTATCGAAACTCAAGACCGGGTTGATTCAACTATCCAATCTTTCAAAATTTTATTATAGTACCCAACCTTTTGATTTGTTTGATTTTAAGTCATTTAATGACTCTTTAGATACAAAATTTTAACTAATTGCTTACTTTAATAAATTTATAGTTATATAAATTGCATATAATATGCCAATAAAACTTGTAAAAATAAAAACATTTTGAAATTAAAGAGTCACTCACTAACTGACTCAAATCAAAAAAATTAAAATGTTAGATAATAAAATCAAAATTTTTAAAAATTAAGTAGTCAAATCAAAATGGGTAATAATATGAAATATGTTTTATACATTTTTACCTCACAGTTTTGGCTATGGGGGTTCCTGTCAGCCCCACAGACATTCAGTTATCACCCTCTTTTCATTTTTTATGCCATGCCCTTCTTTTTCAACAATCCAAACACCAAATTAAGATGGAACTCCTGCGTCATTATACAGGTAGAAATAAAGATTCGTATGAAATCCACAAACATTCTATCAAGTTTAGAACAACATCATACAAAGATTCAACAGCTCGTCGACCCACTAGAACCAAAAGCAATGCGACAAACCAACACCAAAAGCTGTGGGACTATGCCTTCTTAACGTCTTCCTCAGGGTCACGAAGGGTTCCAAACATCCAGTCCATCCATATGGTATAGTGGCCGTAGTTATGGCGGTACGTGGTGTGGTGAATAGTGTGATAGCCTGCGCCCATGACGGGCCACACCTTGCCATGGATGCAGTCATGTATGTTTGCCGTCCAAACAGCCTCGCAGAACAGAAGAATGATGTGTGTCGTGAAGTGGACAGGAACGACGAAGAGGGCTATCACATGTGGCACGGCCTGCAATATCCCGTCCAAAGGATGGAAAGCCAACCCTGAGATAGACGAAAAGAAAGAGAATTAACTACTCGTATATTCTTAAGATAAGAGAAACACAATGGTACAAGCACTGCAGATTCTATAAACTGTAGTCGGTAAATCATCATTACCAATAAAAGATTATGGTGTGGCGGTATGGCAAGAAATCAGCTGCAGCAGCTACGTTTGGAAGTGATGACGAATGGCAGAACAATTAAGCATTACCAGGACCAAAGTACATAGCATCTAAGCAACATTTTAAGTGCTGTGACATGTAGACCAATCACAGTACGACATAGCACAGTGACATGCCAGCATACATCATGCGCCGACATGCCGCTTGCACATTAAACCCGTGCTAACCCACTTTCGCATGGAAGTCATAATTTTTTCCGATAAAAGTCGGTCACAACTGTTATAACAGGCTTTCGATAAAAGTCGATTACAACTGTTACAAAAGCTAGATAGCAATCTCTATTCGTATTATTTGCTAATTCTAAGTAATTTTTTAATACTGATAAAAGACTTTATTAGATTGAAGATTAAATCTGTAGAAGACTTAATTTTCATAAAAATTTCTCCAAAAGATTTATGCAAGTGCATAAAAAATGCTTAAGAGTTAATAAACTAACAGATGTTAAATCTTTTGTCTCTATATGTCATCTGCTTTCATAAAATAGTTTCATGAAAACAAGGGTTACAAGCTAGGAAAATCAAAAGTTCCTAACATTCGCCGTCCATCTCATCAAACTCAGATCATTCAAATGCATGAATAGTCGAATGGGTGGAATACAAACTATTTTAGTTGATCATTTTGAGAAAAATATAGAGGGTTTTGAACCATGGTACCAATACGAGGGGTTAGCACTACCTGTTCCATGATAGCCCGTACATCCTTCGGGGGAAGATTAAGTTGGCACAATTACAACTAAGAGCAATAGAAGGCCAGCAAGCTAGAAGGCACTATATGTGCATTTTAACAATACAGAAATAAAATGAAATTTTGGAACTAGAGAATAAAAATTTTAAACAGTAATAGCATGGCCAAAAATAACCACGGATGATCTCTTCTAAAAGAAATTATTTTGATTTGCCTTTAATTTACAGTTATAGTAATGAAATATTTACTGAATCATGAGAATACATAGATATCTAGGCCTCTCACAAAAGAAACATGCACAGGAATCATGGAATAGTTGTATGCTGTGACCAGGTATCTCAGCCAGGACGAATACAGATATAAACAGCTGTATTACGCAGATGGCTCGGTAACTTGTCCGGGAAAATGGGACTAACTGGTCGAAAAGAAGCCAGTTGACGCAGCACCTACAACTTCAGAATGTCATATCTCCCTCATACAGACTCCAATTGGTGGCATATTTTCCAGATTCAGATGCTACAGTTCGGCAGCTTTGCAAGTTTTAGACCATCAAATTCATGGTCAAACATAAACTTCCCTTTGATGAAATCTTTGATCGTGAGTTTTTTTTTTTTTAATCCATGAAGAATATGTGGCCACTTGTGAAAATTCATGAATTTCTAATATCAAATACAGATGTGATGAAGAACCTAAAATTCCAGCAAAGTTAAGGTTGGATCTTCTTAGAGTAGGTCTTCAATTAAGGTAGGAAATATATTAGGATAGCCCCTTGTGATAGGAACCCTAGCTCGGCTATCTCGCCTAAATAATGGCCACTTGTGAAAACTCCTTATGCAAGCATATCTGTAGGATTATAATAAAATTCTTTTTACCAAATTGCAAGTGAGATAACCGATCAATGAATGCCGTTCAGTTGCTTTACGACCATAACTACGGAAAATCTGGTGAAGGATAGTGCTAGACTTATACATGAATTTGGAATCACTTCTACTGTACTATCACCAATATCTTCTACCAGAAAGAGCCTCAGTCTACTCGCAATTTCCACAAAGCCCTTTATATTGAAGCCCATCCACTCAAGCATCAGCCACTACCATCCTTTCACAATCCCTTCTCTAAGATACCATAGAAAGATCCAACTATATTCTTAACAGAACAGGAAGTTCCTACACACTGCTGAACAGTTATTTATACAAAATATTAGTATAGGCAAAAAGAAACTTCAAAAAACTTGATGGTACACGTTTCAGAATATATTTCCGTATTCTAATCTTATCTTCTTACTGTCATAACCTGCCAAATTGGAAAAAGCTTCACTTCTGATAGAATGTTCTAGTTTCTTTGTGATGGAAATAGTTCTTTACTAATGCAATTTATATAAAACAAATAATTCTGTGCAAGAAAACTAAACCCCAGAGGCAACAAAAATGCCCTGATAAATAACTCAGTATTTTCTGCATTACAAACAACTGTAGATATGCAAAATTGCGCAAATTCCCCAACAAAGTAGGTATTTGCAGGTGTGCCCTAGGATACTTTCCCTACTATAGTATCTATGCAAAATGTTTTTGCATACATAATCTGATTGGGTATGTGCACAAATAAACAAGGTTTTCAGGGGCATGAATGTAAATTTCCACATTGCAGGAGTCTTTGTGCAATTTCACATATTTGCAAGGTACAATGCAAGAAGCCCTAACTGTTATTATAGTTTTATGTAAAGCTGCTCATAGTAAGAAAAAACAGTAGCAGGTTATAGCCATGTAAAGCTAAAATAAACTTCATAGGCACACATGACATTCATAGGGGTAGAGATACCATCATGTTAACAAAAAACTAGCAAATATTGCAAGTTACTTGGAAAATTTGGCTAGAGAAAATGAGAACTGACCAGCAAATGGTGAGAGAGTATTCTGCTTATTGTAGATATGATGAGTCGCATGAAGATGCTTGTACAATGGCTTAATGTCATGCAACTCTCTGTGCATCCAGTATATCCCGAATTCAACAAGGATAAGATATATAGCTAAATAAGCAATATATGTTGGCCAGCCAATCTCACTTATACTTGAGATACATCTTGTCCATCCACTTTCTACCATGTACTCGGAAAGTGTTGGAAGAGCACAGTACCAAGGCATGGCTTTCATCGCCACTATTATTTGTAAATACATCGCATGATTTGAAGGTATTGCATCTGCATCAGTAAAAAGTTTCCAGTAAGGGCCTTAAAAATGTTTATAACATGCAAAAGCATCTTGCTTTCGTAAGGAAAATATAATTAAGAAGTCAGTCTAGCTTAAACTCAACATAAATGGAAACGTTTCTAGAAGATTAGAGATAAACCTTTCAAAGTCAAACAAATGTTCAGTAAAAAAAAATGCTAACTTCAAAGACATTGTACTTGTTCTTATTTCTGCTCTTAATAAAATGAAGCAACTGATATCATCTAGTATTTCTCTGAAGTAAATCTCAAAAGGTCACAGCATCAATCTTAATTTACACAAGCTTAACCTTTGCTAGTAAGAAAGATCACCAAGCCTCTAGCATAAGAAATTTTTCTTTTTCCTTTTTAACGGAGCCCTTGTTTAACCTCATGCTACTTATCATAATTCAAAAGAGTTAGAGAAGGTTCATTAATGGTACTGAAATTGACTCAATACTTTAACATACCCTAATCCAGGTTGTTTTCTCAAAGACCAGCACTGTATGCACCAGTGGCAATTTTCTTCACAGACTTGACTCACTATGGGGATCCACCTCGAGTCCAGCAAGCAGAGCAGACAAGGATGGGGTAGGTTTGACCATGGACAGGGATGATGAGTATCTGTCCCCTAATGACACTGGAGGGTGACGGTATTCCCCGCACCACAACGAGCCTAATATAAATATAACATATATAAATATGTACATGATGTACCCCTAATGACACTGGAGGGTGACGGTATTCCCCGCACCACAACGAGCCTAATATAAATATAACATATATAATGTACATGATGTACACATTTATAGATGTGTTAACGTATTCCTATAGATACATCGTGAGGTTAACGAAGTTGAGAACAAAAAAGAAAAAAAAAATGTTAAGAACTACAATTATAGTACGATAGGTCAGTTATTTAGAAAAGCATATTATAGGAAGGGAAAAGATCATTTATACTTAACAATACAGAAATTTATTTCTGGTTGTTTATAATGAGCAGCAAGTTTTATTTAAGGAATCCAAAAAGATGATGATAAGATTTCAACAAACATGTTACCTGAAATAAAAGCTACAAAGAAAAGGAAAAGAATGAAAGCATACAGTGATTCTCAAGGAATATAACATGTCTAGACTAGCAATGTAGGTCTTACAGAATACAGACGGTGATCCTAAAAGGAAATCACACACAGTACTTAAGGACAATTTTGAATACCTGTGGAGTAACAAAATCATTATTTCACTACTTGCATCTATTGGATAACCAACTGAAAGGCAGCATTAGAGAATCAAAGGGCTAAGATTTGTGGTGGTAGTTATATAACCTGTACATCAACAGATCTACTAACTCCAAATTTTAAAGAACATGCAAAATAATTTAGTTGCACATAATATATCTAAAAGTCATGGCTAAAAGCCAGAATAGACAAGTCAAATAGTGGTACATGAACTGGAGGAAGAAACTGAAAGAGAAAACATGACTTACAAGGCCTACTTTGAGATTGAGGTGTCTAAAAGCAACTGCTTTCATGCCTTGGAAGGCCCAAAAATCTGAAAGCGGTTTCAAACTTCCCCCCTCCAATGCTATACAATTAAGGGGGGAACCACCATCAAAGAGGAAAGTAACAGCAAAGGTCGGAAGAGTAGCGAGAATATGTAGCAACAAACCAGACAAGGAGGGATAAGAGACAACCCAATTAGAAAAAAGATACTTGACCAGTTTATCTCAATCCCCCAATCCGTCTGAATGTATGAAGATGCTAGAGAACAAATGATGATTACTCATAATTGACAAAATGAGAAAGTAATAGACATCAATTAGTTATATTTTAGTTTCCGACATTAAAATGGGCGACTGGTAATCATATGTTAGCAAAAGTGAATATAAAATCAAGGTAAAAACATGCAAAAAAAAGCATTTCTTAATACCTTTGTTAAAAATGTAAAATGAAACAAGGATCTCAGTTCGATGGCTGGTAGAGGATAGGAAGGAAGTCATTATACATTATCCATAATCATCAATCATGCTTGAGTGAACTCAACTAGTCTCAAAAGATTAAAACAACTAAAACCTCCTCCAAGTCCTAGGAAAACCTGGGCGCCACCAAAATGGCTAAAGAAATGGTTAGTACTTAAACGACTGACTGATCTAATTAATTTTACTTACAAAAGAAGAAATGATCAATTGGTCATGACATGAACCACAAATAGCATGCACTCAATTTTACTACCTGAAAGGTTTACTTGGCAAAAATAAACAGGGAAAAAGAAAATAGTTTACCAGTAAGACACTTCCATATTTTTGCTCCCAATGCAATAAAATAACCAGTTAGAGATCATAACGATCACTGAATTAGCATTTCTGTTATCCTACGACAAACAACTATTCCATAACCCTGATAACTTAATTATATTACCTTAAATAGTCACCACACTTTCAATCATATACTTAAGCAACAACACACTGACAAACCAATTGCCATTACAAAAAGCAGCAGATTTTTTGTAAATTCTCCAGTATGAATATGAGCAATCCTACTTGAACAAAATCATTTATATTTCCTCACTGTTTTACATTTTATTAAATTCTTAACATTTTAAGCTACTCATACAAGTCTACTAATTAGACAGTTGTAACTTAATACCATCAGAACTATCAGAGATCAATCATCAAATTCCGAATGGATGATAACATAGGAAGAGTATTTCAATCGTAAGTAGTTCTTCAATCATATTCCTGATATTAAGGTATCCATAAGCTAATGATCTACCTAAATTGATAGCCTTACTTTTAAAGAAATAGTCCTCTTTAAAACTTACTCTTGCAGAGTCTCAGAAACTTTTGAAACAGTTAAAAGGAACCAATAAAATCAACTAAAGTGCAGAATGTGGCCTACTGAGAAGAACAATGTTTCTATAGAAGTCTAGGAGAAAAGCTTGCTGATCACAAGGAACAAACGTGTTCAAGTCAAAACTTCCTCTGAGAATTTAATATCCACTCATTGATCTGTCTATGTAGATAGGCCCCTCTATAATCCGATAGAGGCAACTATCAGACTATAGAGGCAACATTCTGATAAGTAATAATGTTAAATTGTCGAAATAATCAAAAGTGAATCCTCCGGAAACTTGGCTAATAAAAGGGATGAAAGAAAGAGCCATTACCAATCATACTTAGAAAGCATATATGAATAGCCTCTGGGCGGAAGAAAGATGCGGTACCAATCATATACCTAGGAAGCATATATGGATAGCCTCCGACTATAAAAGAGTCAGCGTAAAACAATAATTTTACAGAACAACTGATGGAAATGTTATAATTTCTTTGACCAAGAAGCAAAATACAATCATCAATTCATCATATTACATGAGTGATATTGTTAAACAAGCCAACCACTACATAAGCTCAGACAATCCAATCATTAAACAAGGATTGGGAATATATTCCACCTAATGACAACCTATCACGGCGTTCTCGATAAAACAGATGCTGGCCAACCAATTATCCCAATAGGAAAGGTACAGGAGGGAAACAGGAAGAGGCGGCAAGAGAGAGATTTCAAAGAAAGAATGAGTCTCTTTCTTTTTCTCTTTCCACTTCTCTGTTAACAAAGATCAAACTGTCAATAGCAGAGGCTAACAGTGTTAACGGGTCATGAGTAGATCCATCATAAAGACCAACTAGGCTACACATTATGATGCACTATTGGTTACAAACCAGCGCAACTAGATCTCTGATCACATTAGATCACGTTGAGGTACTCTGACTACTTAATACAATATTCTTATCAACAGTAGTATCAACAGAATAAAAGAATTGAGTTAAATCATAGCTGAATATAACAAACTAAATATCGAGGAAATGTAGAGTGCCACAAGTTCAGCAAATTACTCTGAGAAGAAAGATCTAAAAATCGCTGGAAGATCTACAAGGCAGTGATCACCAAAGGACACTAGACTAAAAACATATTTATATCATTCTAATTGTAAACCACAATCATTAACTTAAATGAGCTAGCGAGGGTCCTGTTATACAAAGTGCCCATCCCTGGCAAGAACAACATGGGTTGAGATTCTTGAGAACCTAAATTAGTCAATGGAAACTCAGTTGCATAATAACACATTTCAGCCAAAAAGGCAGGGGCCGAGAGAGAGAGAGAGAAGTAAGCAGTGAAGAAAATCAGCTGCTGTGAACACTTTTTGCCTTTCTATGTGCCAAAGATTGGATAGCAAACCCACAGAGTAGAGAAACATACATGCAACACCATGAATCAGAAGAACACGTAAAATACACTCTTAAATGATGCTATAGCAAATGAAGAGCCATCCTGTTAAGCTACGTGAAACCGCATTTCTAGTGACCTTCCCAAAATTCCCATATCCACCAATTACATATCCGTTGCAAATTTTGTTGGTAATAGTAAAATGACAAGAAAAAATTAAAAAACTCTCGAAATTTCTACAACACCATCCATCAGGGACTAAAATTTCCTGAGTCAAAAATGCAGATGGCGGGCATGGGCATTTTAACGTAGTTTGTGGTTTGGCCGCATTCTCAAGTTTATTAGAAAGTAAAAATATTGCTACCGCCATCACCCAGATCTGCTGTCTAGGCATCTTCACGGAAGGATCAAAATGTAGACCTGGGCGGTGGCTCTCCTCAACGCTATTGTGGTTGAGGACAGAACCAATATTTCAACTCCTGATTACTTGATTCAGTGCGAGACACCCACAAAGAAGAAGAGTACGTACTCAGCAGGGATGAAAGAAATTGGCCAAATAACAGATCTCAGCGTTACTTCTCCGTCCCAAGAAGAAGCAAATTTTACAAACAACTGCAAGACTTCCGATCAACAGATAGCATCACACATTTCCGATCTAAACTCGGAAAAATATCAAATCCAACGCAAAAAGGGGGGGAAAGAAATCTTAGATCAAGAGCTGGTCAGGGGGGAGAGAGAGAGAGGAGACCTTTGGGGACGTGGACGTTGCGCTTCCAGTAGTAGATGTAGAAGCACCAGAGGAATCCGGAGAGGAGGTAGACGAGGGTGCCGCCGATGTAGTTGCGGAGCCACGACTGCAGCGGCCGCGGAAGGCGCTCCCTCGCGCCGCCAGGCAGCAGCGCGCCCAGCACAATGTCGTTGTACCAATCCGTCTCCTCCGCGAACAGCTGCAGGTGCTGCGACCCCTCCATCGTCACTCCCCTCCCGCCGTCCCCTAGATGATGATATAATTATTAATACTGGGGGTTTCGGCTGGCAGTCCTCGGGTTGTCGTGTAGAGGGGACTGAGTAAAAGCGTCTTCGTTTTTTCTTTGCGGATTTTTAGAGAGGGAGGGAGGGGCCTCGAGGAGGTGCTGTCGCCGGGTCGTCCGAGTCACCACGACGCAGCACGAATACGGAAGCCGGAGTGCACGATTTTTTGCGGCGTATGTATGAGCAGGCATCAATCCGATTTTTTTTGCTAAATTACAAAACGACCCCTGCAATTTAACTCATATTTTAATTACCTCCTATTTATTAGTTAAATAGGTATATATGAATTTTCAGTCACATAAACACGTCACGACACCATATATTAATGTGAGCCCTGGCCCCACCTGCCAGCTAAAGGGTGTGGGGACCCACCTCCAAGTAACCCTTCTCCTTCTGATGAAGGTGGGCCCCCTACAATGAGTGCAATCCTTCCATCTCTCATCTCTCATCTCTCTTCTCTCTCTCCGTCAATAAATGAGTAAAAAAATGAGAGAAGTAAAATTTGTTCTCCCGCCTTTTTAAATTTCTTTTTTTTGTAAACCCTATCTATTTGTATAAAAAGATTCAAAGATTCTCTTAGTATAGCACTTTTATAAGCATATATCTTTCAAACTTTTAATTTTTTACAACTATAGTTTTTAACTTCACCAAATAGTTTCATGAGTCTCTTTTTTCAGATCAAAATTATTATTATATAGCTATTGTCCACGTATATTTTATATGTAAATTTGTAAGAGTATTTTAAAATACGACAATTTTTTTTTTAGTTTTGTTAATCAAGCATGAGAATTAAAGAATGCAGCGAATCTATTTTTCTGTTAACTTTTTATATATTAAAATAGAAGAAACAATATATGCAAGACTTGCAAACAAAATAGTAATATAATTAGTAACTTTGATTAAAAAATAGGCTATTGAATAATTTTTAAAAATTTAAGCGGTTTAGTTGTCAAAATTAAAAATTTATGAGTCTATCCACAAAAAAAAAATATTTAGAGGCCTTTGTACATTTTTCTCATTTAAATAGAATAAAATTTTCACACATTCTTATAAAGTAGGAAAATTAGAGTTTTATCTCTCAGAAGTTGTAACTAAGGAGAATATTTTTCAAATATTTAAATTTTAGATAATCTATATCTTTTTTGTTAGTTGATCATCTAAAATTGACTTTTCTTCTTTATCGTGATCATCTATACTATCTATATCTATACTATCTATACTATTATAGTAAACTCCAATATCTATATATACTATTATATTAAACCCCAATAATTTGCCATATGACATTCTTTTCTTCACTTGTCTATACTTCTATACTATAATATTTTTTGAGAGAAAGGTAGCATGCTACCCGCCTCGTTTATTTCTTTTAGAAATAAACTTAGCTGCAAATGTGAATCAACTAGGATTCGAACTTGGGACCTCCGATACCAACCAACATACCCTTTGCCACTTGCGCTAGGGACGGTCGGTTTCTATACTATAATATTAATCCCCAATAATTTGCCACATGACATTCTTTCCTTCACTTGGGTTGTGGGCTCTATCTTTAAGTAATTTATACTATTATATTAAACCACAACAATCTGTTACATGGCATTCTTTTCTTCACTTGAGTTATGGGCTCCATCTTTAAGTAATGATGCTTATATTAAACTCCAATAATTTGCCACATAGCATTTTTTTCTTCATTTGGGTTGTGGGCTCCATCTTTAAGTATTGCTGCTTTGAACCGAACCCACTGAACCGGCCCACCTCTTCTTCCTATTCTTTTTTTGAACAGAACCAGCCTACTTTATTATATACTCTGTATTGAACCCAGTTCTTCACTGAACCGGCCCATCTCTTCTTCCTATTCTTTCTTTGAACTGAACCAACCTTATTATATACTCTGTTTGAACTCGACTTTTCTCTCCTTATTTGAACCGAACCGGCTCAACTGTTACTTTTTTTCTATATTTCTTTATTTGAACCGAACCAGCCTACTTGAATCTGGTTCTTCTCTTTAGCCTAAACCCTAAGCTGTTCTTCGACCGAGATTCTCTTCATCTTCTTTAGCCAGGAGAGACAAAGGGTTGTGTAACTGCTGGACATGAAGGCTCCCAAACTGCCAGTGAAAACCAAAAGTCATAGGGCAACCCTTGGGATTCACCTTGTAATGATGAGGGCTTCTTTGTGTTAGTGGGCTTAGTGGGTGGATAATTATGGCTGGTTAGTGGTCAAGTTCAATGTATCGGCCTAGAGCCTATAAATAGCTGGGTTAGCTAAAACCAAAAGAGAGTAGAGTGAGTGCATGTAATTTCTATTTCTAAGTAGTGGAGTACGATGTGCCCTTTTCCTTCATTGTCATTTCCTAAGGGATTCAAGTCGCTGAAATGAAGGAGAATGCAGATAGGTTACTGAAACATTCGTAGAAGATAGAAAGGCGAAAGGTGGGTGAGAAAGAGAAGATGGAGAGGCGGAAGGTGAGTGAGAAAGAAAGGAAAAGGGGCAGTATAGCAAAATGTTTGGAAAGAGGAAAAAAGGGTAAACGCTGCATCATTATTTCCTATTTCCTACTCGCCGTTTCTTTTGTTGTATTAGAGATCCTTCTACGATTGTCTATTCACTTCCATCTCTATTCCTATATAATAATATTTGCATTCTCTTTTGTTCCAGCATGCATCTTTTGCGACAATCTTTTTTCGACGATAAAATATGCTTAGTTACTACTCTATTTTATTACGTCCCGTACCATATATATTTTAAAATTTTAATTTTCACTATTATTTTTTACTTTAGTAAAATTTTAAAATTTTGCTTCTATTATCTACCCCCGCATCGCGTGGGTCTCTGCACTAGTTCTATTTATGCATAATTATCTTCTTATGTATTTTTATCATAACAAATAAATAGATGTCAATTATGAATACGAAGCAAATTGGTTGATAATTCACTTTATTGTACATGGATTTTGTAATTTTGCTAATTTATAATTGTGTTATTTATTTTCTATGGCACGAACCACTACAAATGAGAAATTTTTTAAAATTTCAATGTAATTAATAGTTGAAGTAAAATTTCAATAAATATTTTTGTTTACAAATATTTATATGTTCGAATAAATTAGATATTAGATATTAGGAAAAAAATTCTTCAATTCTATATCTTATGTTAAGGATAATTAAGATCACCCAAATACCATGTAAACCGGAAAAAATAAGAAATGGGGTATTAAATTCTAAATCTCTAAGAAAATAATAATATTTTTCAAAAAGACTATAATAATATTAAGATAACAATTTAGTTATCAATAACTTTAAAAAAAAAGTGCTACCTGTACACCCCTATAGGGTGTAAATCTTATGCTCTTAGATCCAAGGGTAATATAACTATTTGAAGTTTTAGTGAAAATAATAATAGTAGTAATAATAATAATACAAGTGAGCAAATATAAGCCATACATGACTTAGAGTGCAAGATTCACATCTGTGTGTCACGTCCCTGGGCCAGTTTTGAATAGCCTTTATTTAAAAAGGTGCTGTTTAAAATCAAAGTTGCGAAAAATGTGCCTTTTTTTTTCCCCGAAATAGCCTGGCCCACGTGAGGTACAGACCCGCCACAAATACAGAGTTCCTCTGCCCACGCGGACAAGGTCTCTTCTGTATTTGCACGGTGTACCAACCATGTACATTAATATACACAACGACAACTCACAACATACAATCATGATAATTCACATCATTCAACGAGATGCATGTGTCCAAACAGCTAATCATCCTTATGAATGATGCATGCTTCTAAGCATTCCTTAGGTGCTGGATGATGCAATGCACAACACATCAGGCATCCTATCACTTGAAAGTAGTTCCTATCCGAAAACTTTATTTTGAAATCCTAAATAAATAATAATCTGAAGACTATTTTGAAATCTATTTTGAAACTATTTCTCACACGAAAACATATCCTTTGAAAACAGCTACCACAAGGGGTAGAAGACCATTTTTCATAAACCACGAAAAATCATACTACCACGAAGCCATAAAACCATAAAAGCCTTTGCCATAATGCAAATAAGTCAAATCCAAAGCAATGCCATAAATCCAGTACCTCAATCATTCAAGCATGATATAAATTCGTCTAACTGAACCACTGAATATCCACTTATTGAACATACGAGAAATAAAAGAGGTAAACCAGAGGGGGGACCGCTAATGCGATCTACCTAAACCGTATTCTCGCGCCGTACCTGACCTGCCTTCCCATCTAAGCCACCTGTGAAAATAGTGGGGTGAGAAACCAACCTAAGGTTTCTCAATGGGTACGACAAAGCCACGAAGGCAAGCCGTACTCATCGGAAACGAGTCAAAAGAGATATAGAGATATATATAATGGACTGAAAGTAAACCTACAATAGCAAGAGATATATATATATATATATATATATATATATATATATATATATATATATATATATATATATATATATATATATATATATATATAAACAGTAAACAAATCAACATGCCGCTACTATAAAGAACCTATCTCTATATGCCTTGATGGACGAATGGTCCAATGCCTGTACCCAATCCACAACCTGCCATATAGTTAGATAAAAATCATGCCTACAATAACAATTGGCATATATGAATAGAATGTATGACTAGAAACCACTACTGTAAAAGAGAAACTATCCAACTAATATGCCTCAAAGATGAAAAGTCCAAGTCAGGACCCAATCCGTACCGCTGTATTGGTCTATCGACCTCAAACAAAGCCCGTCACTATAATGCACTAGCCTTCACTCACACGTCACAATAAACGACCTATCCGGATAAGTACATCCCCTGTCGGTGGCCAAACTGTCCCGGTGTCTAGAATACTCCCCAGCACAGTGATAAATCAATGAGATGATCAATCAAATGTCAACGTGAAGCCGACTGCCTTGGCGCATAGGTGCCGATAACCGTGGCATAAAGCCGAATGCCTTGGCGTATGAACGCCGGTAACCGTGATCAAAAGATCGAATCATGATGTATATAAAGGTGTCGTGATACCTGGGCCTGATGGTTCCCACATAGTCAAGAAGTATACAAATCTACTCTACATGTCAAGTAGCCGTCTACCACTATGCAAGATTGTAAAAGTAAATGCCAGAAATGAAGAAGAGGTGCCAACATATAGAGTTAAGAGAGAATAAATACTGAAAAGTAATTTACTCAAAAAATGAATAGAAAATCGAGTAAATACTGTCTCATCAACTACCAGCTCGAAGCACCCGCCTCTATCGTAGAATCAAGCCGGGTGGTTGACCACCTACCGATGCTTCTCGCTATCACCTGGACCTATGCACAGTCGCACACAAAGCCGTAATTAGCCTAAACTCACTAATTACCCAAAAGTCAAGGACTCTAAGTGAGTCTAACCATTGAACAATCGGGTTTCCGGATTCCGATCGACGGTCACTGAAAAATCGCCCGATTGTCGCACCGACTCGTCAGAATATCACCCCAACCCACGGGGTGTCCCGAAATAAGTACCACACATATCCTACCTCGCCTGCTGTCTCAAAACATCATTATAATCATTGGGATAGCCGCACAAAAAGTGCGCTAAAATGGGAATGTCGGGGATCCGAAAATTACTAGTTTGACTCCCAGGATACAGTATTTGGTTCATGGCCTTCTTGCTGTGACCCGGGGTGTCAAACCTCCCATCGATGACCAGAAACTAAGCCATTCCTTTGCTGTGAACAGCAGCCACTCGTGCGATACGAAATCTCACCCGAAATCCCCCGAAATTCACGTTTTAGGGCTCGGTTAAGCCCCGAGGTGTGCTGAAGCACTCCTATGAGACCCAAGGTAGTCCTATATAAAGGATATAATAGGGCTAAACACTTAACCCGGCTTAAGCATTTTGGACGGTGGCTGGGCCCAAGAGGTTAAGAGAGTTAAGCGTGCTAGGACGAGAGTAGTTCTAGGATGGGTGACCCCCTGGGAAGTTGGGGCGTCACAGTTGGTATCAGAGCCAATTACCAGCCAGAAGTGTGAGATGAGTCTCGGCTGAGCCAGGATTATACAGCGGGGAGAGTGAGGCTCTCATGCTATTGACTGTTGTGGGTGGAGCGTGACTCACCACAAGGTCGGTTTAGGCTAGCGAGACGAGTCTCACATCGCCTGGTACATGTGAGTCCGAGCCCGACGAGGACGTCGGGGCTTAAAGGGGGGAAGAATGTGAGACCCCAGGTAGTCCTATATATAAGATATAATAGGGCTAAACTCTTAACCCGGCTTAAGCATTTTAGGCGGTGGCTAGGCCCAAGAGGTTGAGAGAGTTAAGCGTGCTAGGGCAGGAGTAGTCCTAGGATGGGTAACCCCTTGGGAAGTTGGGGCGTCACAACTCCGAAAGTAATCCAACCTCACTTGTTGTCCCAGAACACTCGCTTTTGGGTGTCGGGACAACTGCACACTGTTTGGTGCACGTGCAAGTGATTTAAAGTGGATTTCACCGTGTTCGGGATCCCGATCGTTGCCGTTTTGGCTTCGGAATCCCCCGATTCGCTAATTGCTGGTTCGTAAGTCCCAGCAACTCATCGTAAACTAGCCAACGAGGTTCCACCATTGCTGCAACCAGCAACGACAGAAGCCCCACTAATGAAGCCCAAAAATAAAAGCTTCAACAACACCAAAGTGTCGTTACGCGTGCCGATCGCCCCGATTTTCAAACCATAAGATTCTCGGGCTTCGGACATCATATAAGAACACTCTAGGCTAGAAACCATGCTACCTGGAGCAGCCACGATGCAAAAGCATCGTTGCAACACAACATCGAACACCTAGATTGCGCTAATTAACACATAGGGGCAAGGTTAGTGAGTTACCGCTGATCTAGTAACTTCAGAAGCCCAGTGAAGGTAGGATCCGCACGGTCTCGATGTGCTGGACACCGTGCTCACCATCCAAAAGGGAGCCGGGCACACTGGAGTGCGGAACAGTGACTTGAACCTCGATTACAAGCTTGCTAGAGCCGAGCTGTCCCGATCTGCCAAGTCAGACCAGAAACGCCAAAACTCACGTAAGCCCTACTACACAAATGGCCAACGAAGAGCCGTGCTCACCTTACTCACGCTCCTCGACGTACGAATCTGCCGAACATGAAGATCGAGCTCTAGGAGAAGCTAAGCCCGAGACTGCCGGGCTGGATCTTCATAGTGGCGGAATCTGGCAGTCCACGGCCGCGACCAATGGCCAGGGAAGATCCCTCAAGCCCTCAGGTTTCAAGAAAGTGAGAGGGGGAGGGGGGTGCGGGTATAAGCAAGAAAGAGAGAGGGAGAGAGAGAGTTACTCTCGCCGGTGTTTCGGCGGCCGAAAAAGATGGCCGGCGGCTCGGGGAGGGTTGCGGGGCGGCTATAGAGAAGGTGGGCTGAGACAGAGGGAAAATAGAGGAGGGCTAGGGTTAGGTTAAAGAGATGGAACCCTAGCTCAATATGTATATATATGCATGCATGAAAGTAAAATTGCACACAAGTCCTCAATCTTTTGGATTTTCTTGGTGAGTCCCCCACACCAGGTGTAAAACGCATAGAACCCCCTTCATGAGGAATTTCATTAAAATCTGTGCATAAAATATTGGGTCTTCCCCCAAAATTTTGAAAGTTCCATTCCCTCAATTTATCGAAAATCTCCTCGTTTTTCGCACCCGGATCATCAAAACAAAAATTCGACTTCACCACGACTTCGGCACCACCGGACCACCGAAAACGACCTATTGGTTTGTCCGAAATGGTGTCCGATTCACTTCCAAAGCCATCCTCAAGCCGAGCCTTAAAATAAAAATGCAAGTTACTATTCATTTAAGTGAATAGTACGAGCCACTATATGCCTTTATTAAAACTCATTTTTCGCCGATATTAAACTAGTAAATCCGAAATGAAAGTACCTATAAAAATGTCACTGAAAAGTATCAAATTACATAGTAAAAATTTCAGTCCTCACACTGTGTGTCCAACCTAGCCCCACTACCACTGCGTGGATGTTGACGAACTACGCTTTAATATCTTTATGAGCGAAAAATAAAAGAAGATGAGTGAACTTTTAATTTTTACTTATATTCTATATCCTTCTCTTTAATATGAATTTTATTACAGCAACACCAATGATGATAAAGAAATTGGAAGGAGAGTGGTCGATAAACCACACTTGACTTATATCCCTAAGTTTGGAAATAGAGATTTTGCCTATTTTGGTCGAAAAAAATTCTTCATACCAATTTTTTTGCATGATATAAGTTATTAACTTACTATTCTTTTTATTAATTATTATGTATATGTATTGAGGAATGCTTCTATATTTTTTTATTTTTTAATGTCATTTATTTATTTCTATTCTACGACTCACATTTAATTTTTTTTTTTAGTTGTTACATGCAATAACGAGTCACTTTGAGAGAGGTACTAGTTACCAAGTATTCCAAAGAGGAATATTTTGGTCCTTTTAGGAGTAATTAAGTAATTTTGCCTCCATTATATTATCTAACATCTCTTCTCTCTTCTGTTTTGGGTTTTCGGATTTGGCTTTGGGTTTTGGATTTTTGGTCAGTTTCGATTTGGATATGAACTTTTAAAATCCGTCGGATTTAGATATGAATTTTGGGATTGATAGTCGGGTTTAGGTTAGATTTTTTGATAATCCGCCCCGAAATTGACCCCTTGACATCGTTAACCATTGGTCCCTAACCATTACCTTTTTTTGACCACTAATCTTAACATTTTTAATTTTTACGTTTAAAGTTACGTTTAAAATATTTATTATCTCTAACGATTAAAATGTCATTATATTTTAAAATATTTATTATCTCTAACTATTCAAAACTGTTCTTAACCTTATTTAGTTCAAAGGGTTGAAACGAGCCGCTTGATAGACTAGATTATGGTCTAATCGATCGAACCAATCGGTTCAATCTGGTTTTTAAATTATTGATACTAATTGAATTAAAATGAATAATAAAAGTTAGGAGGTTTATTGCAAACTAAAATTAAGAAATTAAAATTTTAAAAATCGACTAAAAGCTAAAAAATTTTAAAGATAAAATATCAAAACCAACTTAATAAATCAAATTAATTAGACTGATCAAATTGATAAATGTTTTATATAGATTTATTTAATTTATCTATAGTAAAAATTTTGTTTATTCTATTAAAACTCTATGGTGGAGATTTATTATAAAATTTAAATTTTAATTGTACAATCTAGATTTATTCTTTCGTAAGTTTAAGTTGCACTATACTGTTTAGATTTATAGAAGGTTTTTATATATTGTTTAGGTTCTAAACTTCAAATTTATTTTCAGCTTAAATTTTACATTATAATACATGATCTCATTATTTTAAAAAATTAATTTTATTATTAAAATTTGAACTAATTTAGCACGTACAATTTTATTCTAAGAATAAATTTGAATTATATCCTCTATTCCTATTGAATTAAAAATATTTACTTACATTCAAATTTTTTAAAATAGTGATACAAAATTAATGTCTAAATTAGAGGAATTATAAAATTCTTTAATCATATTAAATATGTTAATTTAAATATTTACCTATTTCAAATTCTTTAAAATAGTGATACAAAATTAATGTTTAAACTAAAGATATTCTATAATCCCTTAAATATATTAAATATGTTGAATTTGAATATTTACCCACATTCAAATTTTCTCAAATATTGTTACAAAATTAATGCCTAAATTAGTACTTCTAAAATTTCTTAAATTAATTTGTAATTAATCCCTAAATTTATGGAAGGGATATCAAACTTTTTTTTTTCAAATTTTGCGATGTTTAATTACGAAAATACTCTCAATATGAAGTTATCTTTTAACCTGCTACAGGTTAAAATAACACTTTATTTTTTATTGATCAACGGTTATGATCTTTTTTTGTTATTTATAAAATTAAGTGCCGAATCATTAAGCAATGCTTCTATACTTTTTATTTTTGAATGCCGTTCATTCATTTCTATTCATGTAGTGTTCCGAAAAAATATTAAAATATTACTTTTTAGGAATGATTACAGTTTGTGATTTAATCGACACGTCGAAAAAGTGTTGGGACGAGTCGGATTTGAATTGGATGCCAAATTGATGTCAAAATTAAATCTGAAATGCTAATTAATTTTTTACTGGTGCAGTTTTTTCCATTTTGTGCCTAAGGCACAACCTACTTTAGTCCAACCACCCCTGAATGAAAATGTTGGACTCTAGTACACAACAGGATATGGATCTCTTTCTCCCTCTCTTATTCTTCTTCTTCTTCTTCTCCACCTTTCGCTCTTTCCCTGCTAGAACTCCCTCACTCCTCCGCATGCTGTGGCACTCCTCTATACCTTGGTGAAGAGCCATTTTGCTATAGGGAATCAGTGAGCACAATCTACAGCAATGAAGCAGGGTGTTAACTTCAACTACTTGAGTTAGTCTTCTTTATCACTCCTTTCTTTCTCTCCTCTTCCCTCTCCTTGTGCAGGTGCTACTACTGCCAGCACGGTTGCTGCTAGCAACAGTCTCGGCTGCATCCATGAATAGTAGCAGCAGCAGGATTAAGATGCAATGATCTTAATCCTGCAGCATTGTTCTAGTAGCAGCTGCAGCAGTGATTTTTTTTTTTTTGGAACCCAGTAGTAGTCCAGCTCCTCACCACCTTTCCTTCACCTTCTCTGCTAGTAGGGCAGCAGCATCAAAGAGTTGCTGCCAACTACAATCACAGTCTGCCAGTAGAATAGCAGCAGCAGCCAGCAACTCTGGCAGCAGGTCAGCTAAGATTGGGAGCTTAATTGGGTCAACTTTTAATACTCCAATTTCGAAATTGAAGGTTCTCACTTGTGTGGGGGGATGTTGAGATGCAGTCTACACTTCCTTGAGCTAGATTTGTAGGTTAGTAGCTCTAATTTTAAAGTTGATCATAGATGATACAATGCTGATTTTCTGGACTGAACTGGACCAACTTCGGATTTTGATAAAATCTGTTTGAATTTCTTCTAGGAGCTGAGCTTTGGAAGAGTTGGGAATGATCTTGACTTCATCCTCTAGTGGTTAGAATCTTATTTGGACCAATTTGGAGATAAGATGAGTGAGAATTTTAGTTTTCATTGAGGTCAAAAATCAAAAAATAGTTTTTACGTCGAAGCTGAATTCTTGACCTCTATTTTCTAATTGTGATGAAATTTCATTGTGAATTATGAATTTTTATTAAAATGTAGAAGTGTGAAATCACTTGTGGATTGCCTCCTAACCTCATGTTGCCTTGGATTTCCTTGTGGATCAAGGAATTGGGAGTATCAAGGTGCAGTCCAGCAGCAGCTACAGTAGTGCATTCCAACAGTGGCCACTGAACTTGAGGGTGAAATTGATGGATTTGGATACTTCAAGCTAATAAATTGGAGCATCCTCTGGGCCTATCTAGTTGTGAGGAGTTAGAGGAGCAAGTTATTTAGCCGAATGGTTGAAGATTTGAGCTTCAATTGAGATAATTTTAGTTGTAATGCTAATTTTCGATGTTGAAGCTTCATCTTTGGGAGTTGTGACTCTAACTTTCTTGTGAGTGAATCTTAGGGGATTCTAGCTAATCCATGCTTAAATTGTAGCTAATTCAAAGTTGCTTCAAGTTGAATTGTTAGGTACATTAGTTCCGAATTAAGTAAATTTGATTCCAAAGTCGAATTTATTTGTAATATTGATTGTCGTTAGAAATTTTATTCGACCTTTTGATTTCGTTAAATCTGGCAGGGATTTTTGGATTTCGTCTCCACTTCCCTTTTAATTAGAGCTAGGAGAAGGATCTTGTGGAGTTTCAATTCGATCCGTGATCGGATTAGCACGCTAGGTGGGTTGATGTTTATCGAATTCATCGGAATTCCTCCTAAGTGTTAAAGTAAATTCAACGTGTATGATTATGCCTTGATCTTCATCTTGTTTAGCTCAATTTTAGATTTATATATATATTATGGAATCTAAATTTTTGGAGCACGTTAAACCTGTCACTAGATGAATAATAAATGCTGAATTGGGATTTGACTTGAGAGAAAACCTACACTTGAATATGTTAATTGACATTATTAGGAATTAATTTCTGTAGCTATTTTTACTACTTTTTTGCCACTCTTAGTGAGCCACGAATACACAGATTAGTATAGGTTGGATTTACACGTGCTGAAATGCCGAGTGAATTTTTACAGTAGAGTTTAGACTGTTAAGTATAGTCGGGTGCCATCCGGACTGATGGTGGTCCCAAATCTTAGATTTCTGTACCAAATTGTGCCGAGGGCACGTGACTCTCAGTTTTCTGATCTAATGAATAGTTTGCATCGACTACAGCCTGTTTGAATCAAATTGAGCTCGATAGAGACTATGCCTTTTCCTCGGTAGGGTCGCACCCCTCGAGTGCCGCCCCGGAGCTTGGCCATTAGTGCATTGATGTTGCAGCAGCCCTTTTGGGCGACCTATATAGGACCAGTTATCTCTGTGGGTGGTGCGTGGTGGTAGGTTGGCACAGGCTTGACGGCCTTGTGGCGGTCATTCAGATTGAGTTAGTGAGTCTTCTCGATAGATAGTTGATGCATATATATAGTGATAGTGTGTTTTGAGCATTAGTAGTGTAGCAGTAATTAGCAGTAGATTTCTTTCCAGCTTTACTACTTTTGCCCCCTTTACTTACTGTTGGAATTAGAGGGCAGCGGAAACATACAAACTAGATGGCCAACATATCCAGGAACCAAAATCGGATCGGGTTGCTTATTTTACTAGCCTTCTTGGATCGTCCTTCTCTCGATGCTTCTGAATCTTCCACGTAGCTTCTCTTCTCCTACGCACGTTGCAGATTGGATGCAAAGAGGGCTAGCAAAGTCCTCTTCAATGCCATACTCCAAAACCCCAGGAACGTACGTGGATATCCCAGAGAGAAAGAAGAGAGAGAGAAGAAGGAAGAAATCTCGATTTTTTGCACGTTCTCGTAGATTCTCTTTACCAAATTTCGAGAGAAAGGGGTCGTATTTATAGATATAATATCCTGAATCTCACATAGAGATTAGAATTAGAATATGGGGGGGGGGGGGGGGGGGGGGGGGGGGGGGGGGGGGGGGGGGGGGGGGGGGGGGGGGGGGGGGGGGGGGGGGGGGGGGGGGGGGGGGGGGGGGGGGGGGGGGGGGGGGGGGGGGGGGGGGGGGGGGGGGGGGGGGGGGGGGGGGGGGGGGGGGGGGGGGGGGGGGGGGGGGGGGGGGGGGGGGGGGGGGGGGGGGGGGGGGGTGGGGGGGGGGGGGGGGGGGGGGGGGGGGGGGTGGGGGGGGGGGGGGGGGGGGGGGGGGGGGGGGGGGGGGGGGGGGGGGGGGGGGGGTGTTGTTTTGGGGGGGGGGGGGGGGGGGGGGGGGGGGGGGGGGGGGGGGGGGGGGGGGGGGGGGGGGGGGGGGGGGGGGGGGGGGGGGGGGGGGGGGGGGGGGGGGGGGGGGGGGGGGGGGGGGGGGGGGGGGGGGGGGGGGGGTGGGGGGGGGGGGGGGGGGTGGGGGGGGGGGGGGGGGGGGGGGGGGGGGGGGGGGGGGGGGGGGGGGGGGGTGGGGGGGGGGGGGGGGGGGGGGGGGGGGGGGGGGGGGGGGGGGGGGGGGGGGGGGGGGGGGGGGGGGGGGGGGGGGGGGGGGGGGGGGGGGGGGGGGGGGGGGGGGGGGGGGGGGGGGGGGGGGGGGGGGGGGGGGGGGGGGGGGGGGGGGGGGGGGGGGGGGGGGGGGGGGGGGGGGGGGGGGGGGGGGGGGGGGGGTTGGGGGGGGGGGGGGGGGGGGGGGGGGGGGGGGGGGGGGGTGGGGGGGGGGGGGGGGGGGGGGGGGGGGGGGGGGGGGGGGGGGGGGGGGGGGGGGGGGTTGGGGGGGGGGGGGGGGGGGGGGGGGGGGGGGGGGGGGGGGGGGGGGGGGGGGGGGGGGGGGGGGGGGGGGGGGGGGGGGGGGGGGGGGGGGGGGGGGGGGGGGGGGGGGGGGGGGGGGGGGGGGGGGGGGGGGGGGGGGGGGGGGGGGGGGGGGGGGGGGGGGGGGGGGGGGGGGGGGGGGGGGGGGGGGGGGGTGGGGGGGGGGTTGGGGGGGGGGGGGGGGGGGGGGGGGGTGGGGGGGGGGGGGGGGGGGGGGGGGGGGGGGGGGGGGGGGGGGGGGGGGGGGGGGGGGGGGGGGGGGGGGGGGGGGGTTTGGGGGGGGGGGGGGGGGGGGGGGGGGGGGGGGTGGGGGGGGGGGGGGGGGTGGGGGGGGGTTTGGGGGGGGGGGGGGGGGGGGGGGGGGGGGGGGGTTTGGGGGGGGGGGGGGGGGGGGGGGGGTGGGGGGGGGGGGGGGGGGGGGGGGGGGGGGGGGGGGGGGGGGGGGGGGGGTTTGGGGGGGGGGGGGGGGGGGGGGGGGGGGGGGGGGGGGGGGGGGGGGGGGGGGGGGGGGGGGGGGGGGGGGGGGGGGGGGGGGTGGGGGGGGGGGGGGGGGGGGGGGGGGGGGGGGGGGGGGGGGGGGGGGGGGGGGGGGGGGGGGGGTGGGGGGGGGGGGGGGGGGGGGGGGGGGGGGGGGGGGGGGGGGGGGGGGGGGGGGGCGTAATAGAATGCTCTCTTGGGGGCTTCGATCCTCGTCCTCCTTCCTTCGAATGTGAGCATGTACTCGTGGCAAATTCGCACTCTTGGGGGGGCGTAATAGAATGCTCTCTTGGGCTTCGATCCTCGTTCCTTCGAATGTGAGCATGTACTCGTGGAAAATTCGCACCTGGGGCGTAATAGAATGCTCTCTTGGGGTCTTCCCGACTCTCGTGGCAAATTCGCACTCTACTCGTGGCAAATTCGCACTCTTGGGGCGTAATAAGCTCTCTTGGGCTTCGATCCTCGTTCCTTCGAATGTGAGCATGTACTCGTGGCAAATTCGCACTCTTGGGGCGTAATAGAATGCTCTCTTGGGCTTCGATCCTCGTTCCTTCCTTCGAATGTGAGCATGTACTCGTGGCAAATTCGCACTCTTGGGGCGTAATAGAATGCTCTCTTGGGCTTCGATCCTCGTTCCTTCGAATGTGAGCATGTACTCGTGGCAAATTCGCACTCTTGGGGCGTAATAGAATGCTCTCTTGGGCTTCGATCCTCGTTCCTTCGAATGTGAGCATGTACTCGTGGCAAATTCGCACTCTTGGGGGCGTAATAGAATGCTCTCTTGGGCTTCGATCCTCGTTCCTTCGAATGTGAGCATGTACTCGTGGCAAATTCGCACTCTTGGGGCGTAATAGAATGCTCTCTTGGGCTTCGATCCTCGTTCCTTCGAATGTGAGCATGTACTCGTGGCAAATTCGCACTCTTGGGGCGTAATAGAATGCTCTCTTGGGCTTCGATCCTCGTTCCTTCGAATGTGAGCATGTACTCGTGGCAAATTCGCACTCTTGGGGCGTAATAGAATGCTCTCTTGGGCTTCGATCCCCGTTCCTTCGAATGTGAGCATGTACTCGTGGCAAATTCGCACTCTTGGGGCGTAATAGAATGCTCTCTTGGGCTTCGATCCTCGTTCCTTCGAATGTGAGCATGTACTCGTGGCAAATTCGCACTCTTGGGGCGTAATAGAATGCTCTCTTGGGGCTTCGATCCTCGTTCCTTCGAATGTGAGCATGTACTCGTGGCAAATTCGCACTCTTGGGGCTTAATAGAATGCTCTCTTGGGGCTTCGATCCTCCTTCCTTCGAATGTGAGCATGTACTCGTGGCAAATTCGCACTCTTGGGGCGTAATAGAATGCTCTCTTGGGCTTCGATCCTCGTTCCTTCGAATGTGAGCATGTACTCGTGGCAAATTCGCACTCTTGGGGCGTAATAGAATGCTCTCTTGGGGGCTTCGATCCTCGTTCCTTCGAATGTGAGCATGTACTCGTGGCAAATTCGCACTCTTGGGGCGTAATAGAATGCTCTCTTGGGCTTCGATCCTCGTTCCTTCGAATGTGAGCATGTACTCGTGGCAAATTCGCACTCTTGGGGCGTAATAGAATGCTCTCTTGGGCTTCGATCCTCGTTCCTTCGAATGTGAGCATGTACTCGTGGCAAATTCGCACTCTTGGGGCGTAATAGAATGCTCTCTTGGGCTTCGATCCTCGTTCCTTCGAATGTGAGCATGTACTCGTGGCAAATTCGCACTCTTGGGGCGTAATAGAATGCTCTCTTGGGCTTCGATCCTCGTTCCTTCGAATGTGAGCATGTACTCGTGGCAAATTCGCACTCTTGGGGCTTAATAGAATGCTCTCTTGGCGCTTCGATCCTCCTTCCTTCGAATGTGAGCATGTACTCGTGGCAAATTCGCACTCTTGGGGCGTAATAGAATGCTCTCTTGGGCTTCGATCCTCGTTCCTTCGAATGTGAGCATGTACTCGTGGCAAATTCGCACTCTTGGGGCGTAATAGAATGCTCTCTTGGGGCTTCGATCCTCGTTCCTTCGAATGTGAGCATGTACTCGTGGCAAATTCGCACTCTTGGGGCGTAATAGAATGCTCTCTTGGGCTTCGATCCTCGTTCCTTCGAATGTGAGCATGTACTCGTGGCAAATTCGCACTCTTGGGGCGTAATAGAATGCTCTCTTGGGGCTTCGATCCTCATTCCTTCGAATATGAGCATGTACTCGTGGCAAATTCGCACACTTGGGGCGTAATAGAATGCTCTCTTGGGCTTCGATCCACGTTCCTTCGAATATGAGCATGTACTCGTGGCAAATTCGCACTCTTAGGGCGTAATAGAATGCTCTCTTGGGCTTCGATCCACGTTCCTTCGAATGTGAGCATGTACTCGTGGCAAATTCGCACTCTTGGGGCGTAATAGAATGCTCTCTTGGGCTTCGATCCCCGTTCCTTCGAATGTGAGCATGTACTCGTGGCAAATTCGCACTCTTGGGGCGTAATAGAATGCTCTCTT
Organism: Puya raimondii; assembly: GCA_016920855.1. Classification (NCBI taxonomy): domain Eukaryota; kingdom Viridiplantae; phylum Streptophyta; class Magnoliopsida; order Poales; family Bromeliaceae; genus Puya; species Puya raimondii. The sequence continues at coordinate 206,951,390 of JABWPP010000050.1, read as the reverse complement.
GGGCTTCGATCCTCGTTCCTTCGAATGTGAGCATGTACTCGTGGCAAATTCGCACTCTTGGGGCGTAATAGAATGCTCTCTTGGCGTTCGATCCTCGTTCCTTCGAATGTGAGCATGTACTCGTGGCAAATTCGCACTCTTGGGGCGTAATAGAATGCTCTCTTGGGCTTCGATCCTCCTTCCTTCGAATGTGAGCATGTACTCGTGGCAAATTCGCACTCTTGGGGCGTAATAGAATGCTCTCTTGGGCTTCGATCCACGTTCCTTCGAATGTGAGCATGTACTCGTGGCAAATTCGCACTCTTGGGGCGTAATAGAATGCTCTCTTTGGGCTTCGATCCTCGTTTCCTTCGAATGTGAGCATGTACTCGTGGCAAATTCGCACTCTTGGGGCGTAATAGAATGCTCTCTTGGGCTTCGATCCTCGTTCCTTCGAATGTGAGCATGTACTCGTGGCAAATTCGCACTCTTGGGGCGTAATAGAATGCTCTCTTGGGCTTCGATCCTCGTTCCTTCGAATGTGAGCATGTACTCGTGGCAAATTCGCACTCTTGGGGGCGTAATAGAATGCTCTCTTGGGCTTCGATCCTCGTTCCTTCGAATGTGAGCATGTACTCGTGGCAAATTCGCACTCTTGGGGCGTAATAGAATGCTCTCTTGGGCTTCGATCCTCGTTCCTTCGAATGTGAGCATGTACTCTCGTGGCAAATTCGCACTCTTGGGGCGTAATAGAATGCTCTCTTGGGCTTCGATCCTCGTTCCTTCGAATGTGAGCATGTACTCGTGGCAAATTCGCACTCTTGGGGCGTATTAGAATGCTCTCTTGGGCTTCGATCCTCGTTTTTTTCGAATGTGAGCATGTACTCGTGGCAAATTCGCACTCTTGGGGCGTAATAGAATGCTCTCTTGGGCTTCGATCCTCGTTCCTTCGAATGTGAGCATGTACTCGTGGCAAATTCGCACTCTTGGGGCGTAATAGAATGCTCTCTTGGGGCTTCGATCCTCGTTCCTTCGAATGTGAGCATGTACTCGTGGCAAATTCGCACTCTTGGGGCGTAATAGAATGCTCTCTTGGGCTTCGATCCTCCTTCCTTCGAATGTGAGCATGTACTCGTGGCAAATTCGCACTCTTGGGGCGTAATAGAATGCTCTCTTGGGCTTCGATCCTCCTTCCTTCGAATGTGAGCATGTACTCGTGGCAAATTCGCACTCTTGGGGCGTAATAGAATGCTCTCTTTGGGCTTCGATCCTCGTTCCTTCGAATGTGAGCATGTACTCGTGGCAAATTCGCACTCTTGGGGCGTAATAGAATGCTCTCTTGGCGTTCGATCCTCGTTCCTTCGAATCGAATGTGAGCATGTACTCGTGGCAAATTCGCACTCTTGGGGCGTAATAGAATGCTCTCTTGGCGTTCGATCCTCGTTCCTTCGAATGTGAGCATGTACTCGTGGCAAATTCGCACTCTTGGGGCGTAATAGAATGCTCTCTTGGGCTTCGATCCTTCTTCCTTCGAATGTGAGCATGTACTCGTGGCAAATTCGCACTCTTGGGGCGTAATAGAATGCTCTCTTGGGCTTCGATCCTCCTTCCTTCGAATGTGAGCATGTACTCGTGGCAAATTCGCACTCTTGGGGCGTAATAGAATGCTCTCTTGGGGCTTCGATCCTCGTTCCTTCGAATGTGAGCATGTACTTGTGGCAAATTCGCACTCTTGGGGCGTAATAGAATGCTCTCTTGGGCTTCGATCCTCGTTCCTTCGAATGTGAGCATGTACTCGTGGCAAATTCGCACTCTTGGGGCGTAATAGAATGCTCTCTTGGGATTCGATCCTCGTTCCTTCGAAGTGAGCATGTACTCGTGGCAAATTCGCACTCTTGGGCTGTAATAAAATGCTCTCTTGGGCTTCGATCCTCGTTCCTTCGAATGTGAGCATGTACTCGTGGCAAATTCGCACTCTTGGGGCGTAATAGAATGCTCTCTTGGGCTTCGATCCTCGTTCCTTCGAATGTGAGCATGTACTCGTGGCAAATTCGCACTCTTGGGGCGTAATAGAATGCTCTCTTGGGCTTCGATCCTCCTCGTTCCTTCGAATGTGAGCATGTACTCGTGGCAAATTCGCACTCTTGGGGCGTAATAGAATGCTCTCTTGGGCTTCGATTAATCCTCGTTCCTTCGATTGTGTGCATGTACTCGAGGCAAATTCGCACTCTTTGGGCGTAATAGAATGCTCTCTTGGGCTTCGATCCTCGTTCCTTCGAATGTGAGCATGTACTCGTGGCAAATTCGCACTCTTTGGGCGTAATAGAATGCTCTCTTGGGCTTCGATCCTCGGGCTTCGATTCCGCTGCTTCGATTCCTTCCTTCGAATGTGAGCATGTACTCGTGGCAAATTCGCACTCTTGGGGCGTAATAGAATGCTCTCTTGGGCTTCGATCCTCGTTCCTTCGAATGTGAGCATGTACTCGTGGCAAATTCGCACTCTTGGGGCGTAATAGAATGCTCTCTTGGGCTTCGATCCTCGTTCCTTCGAATGTGAGCATGTACTCGTGGCAAATTCGCACTCTTGGGGCGTAATAGAATGCTCTCTTTGGGCTTCGATCCTCGTTCCTTCCTTCGAATGTGAGCATGTACTCGTGGCAAATTCGCACTCTTGGGGCGTAATAGAATGCTCTCTTGGGCTTCGATCCTCGTTCCTTCCTTCGAATGTGAGCATGTACTCGTGGCAAATTCGCACTCTTGGGGCGTAATAGAATGCTCTCTTGGGCTTCGATCCTCGTTCCTTCGAATGTGAGCATGTACTCGTGGCAAATTCGCACTCTTGGGGCGTAATAGAATGCTCTCTTTGGGCTTCGATCCTCGTTCCTTCAAATGTGAGCATGTACTCGTGGCAAATTCGCACTCTTGGGGGCGTAATAGAATGCTCTCTTGGGCTTCGATCCCCGTTCCTTCGAATGTGAGCATGTACTCGTGGCAAATTCGCACTCTTGGGGCGTAATAGAATGCTCTCTTGGGCTTCGATCCTCGTTCCTTCGAATGTGAGCATGTACTCGTGGCAAATTCGCACTCTTGGGGCGTAATAGAATGCTCTCTTGGGCTTCGATCCTCGTTCCTTCGAATGTGAGCATGTACTCGTGGCAAATTCGCACTCTTGGGGCGTAATAGAATGCTCTCTTGGGCTTCGATCCTCGTTCCTTCGAATGTGAGCATGTACTCGTGGCAAATTCGCACTCTTGGGGCGTAATAGAATGCTCTCTTGGGCTTCGATCCTCGTTCCTTCGAATGTGAGCATGTACTCGTGGCAAATTCGCACTCTTGGGGCGTAATAGAATGCTCTCTTGGGGCTTCGATCCTCGTTCCTTCGAATGTGAGCATGTACTCGTGGCAAATTCGCACTCTTGGGGCGTAATAGAATGCTCTCTTGGGCTTCGATCCTCGTTCCTTCGAATGTGAGCATGTACTCGTGGCAAATTCGCACTCTTTGGGGCCTAAAAGAATGCTCTCTTGGGGCTTCGATCCTCGTTCCTTCGAATGTGAGCATGTACTCGTGGCAAATTCGCACTCTTGGGGGCGTAATAGAATGCTCTCTTGGGGCTTCGATCCTCGTTCCTTCGAATGTGAGCATGTACTCGTGGCAAATTCGCACTCTTGGGGCGTAATAGAATGCTCTCTTGGGCTTCGATCCTCGTTCCTTCGAATTCGAATGTGAGCATGTACTCTCGTGGCAAATTCGCACTCTTGGGGCGTAATAGAATGCTCTCTTGGGCTTCGATCCTCGTTCCTTCGAATGTGAGCATGTACTCGTGGCAAAAATTCGCACTCTTTGGGGCGTAATAGAATGCTCTCTTGGGGCTTCGATCCTCGTTCCTTCCTTCGAATGTGAGCATGTACTCGTGGCAAATTCGCACTCTTGGGGCGTAATAGAATGCTCTCTTGGGCTTCGATCCTCGTTCCTTCCTTCGAATGTGAGCATGTACTCGTGGCAAATTCGCACTCTTGGGGCGTAATAGAATGCTCTCTTGGGCTTCGATCCTCGTTCCTTCCTTCGAATGTGAGCATGTACTCGTGGCAAATTCGCACTCTTGGGGCGTAATAGAATGCTCTCTCTTGGGCTTCGATCCTCGTTCCTTCGAATGTGAGCATGTACTCGTGGCAAATTCGCACTCTTGGGGGCGTAATAGAATGCTCTCTTGGGGCTTCGATCCTCCTTCCTTCCTTCGAATGTGAGCATGTACTCGTGGCAAATTCGCACTCTTGGGACGTAATAGAATGCTCTCTTGGGCTTCGATCCTCGTTCCTTCGAATGTGAGCATGTACTCGTGGCCAATTCGCACTCTTGGGGCGTAATAGAATGCTCTCTTGGGCTTCGATCCTCGTTCCTTCGAATGTGAGCATGTACTCGTGGCAAATTCGCACTCTTGGGGCGTAATAGAATGCTCTCTTGGGGCTTCGATCCTCGTTCCTTCGAATGTGAGCATGTACTCGTGGCAAATTCGCACTCTTGGGGCGTAATAGAATGCTCTCTTGGGCTTCGATTCGATCCTCGTTCCTTCGAATGTGAGCATGTACTCGTGGCAAATTCGCACTCTTGGGGCGTAATAGAATGCTCTCTTGGGCTTCGATCCTCGTTCCTTCGAATGTGAGCATGTACTCGTGGCAAATTCGCACTCTTGGGGCGTAATAGAATGCTCTCTTGGGCTTCGATCCTCGTTCCTTCCTTCGAATGTGAGCATGTACTCGTGGCAAATTCGCACTCTTGGGGCGTAATAGAATGCTCTCTTGGGGCTTCGATCCTCGTTCCTTCGTTCCTCGAATGTGAGCATGTACTCGTGGCAAGTCGCACTCTTGGGGCGTATTAGAATGCTCTCTTGGTCTTCGATCCTCGTTCCTTCGAATGTGAGCATGTACTCGTAGCAAATTCGCACTCTTGGGGGCGTAATAGAATGCTCTCTTGGGCTTCGATCCTCGTTCCTTCGAATGTGAGCATGTACTCGTGGCAAATTCGCACTCTTGGGGCGTAATAGAATGCTCTCTTGGGCTTCGATCCTCGTTCCTTCGAATCTGAGCATGTACTCGTGGCTAATTCGCACTCTTGGGGGCGTAATAGAATGCTCTCTTGGGCTTCGATCCTCGTTCCTTCGAATGTGAGCATGTACTCGTGGCAAATTCGCACTCTTGGGGCGTAATAGAATGCTCTCTTGGGCTTCGATCCTCGTTCCTTCGAATGTGAGCATGTACTCGTGGCAAATTCGCACTCTTGGGGCGTAATAGAATGCTCTCTTGGGCTTCGATCCTCGTTCCCTTCGAATGGGAGCATGTACTCGTGGCAAATTCGCACTCTTGGGGCGTAATAGAATGCTCTCTTGGGCTTCGATCCTCGTTCCTTCGAAGGTGAGCATGTACTCGTGGCAAATTCGCACTCTTGGGGCGTAATAGAATGCTCTCTTGGGCTTCGATCCTCGTTCCTTCGAAAGAACGAATGTACTCGTGGCAAATTCGCATACTTGGGGCATAATAGAATACTCTCTTGGGCTTCGATCCCCGTTCCTTCGAATGTGAGCATGTACTCGTGGCAAATTCGCACTCTTGGGGCGTAATAGAATGCTCTCTTGGGCTTCGATCCTCGTTCCTTCGAATGTGAGCATGTACTCGTGGCAAATTCGCACTCTTGGGGCGTAATAGAATGCTCTCTTGGGCTTCGATCCTCGTTCCTTCGAATGTGAGCATGTACTCGTGGCAAATTCGCACTCTTGGGGCGTAATAGAATGCTCTCTTTGGGCTTCGATCCTCGTTCCTTCGAATTTGAATGTCGAATGAATGGCATGTACTCGTGGCAAATTCGCACTCTTTGGGGCGTAATAGAATGCTCTCTTGGGGGCTTCGATCCTCCTTCCTTCGAATGTGAGCATGTACTCGTGGCAAATTCGCACTCTTTGGGGCGTAATAGAATGCTCTCTTGGGCTTCGATCCTCCTTTCCTTCGAATGTGAGCATGTACTCGTGGCAAATTCGCACTCTTGGGGCGTAATAGAATGCTCTCTTGGGCTTCGATCCTCGTTCCTTCAAATGTGAGCATGTACTCGTGGCAAATTCGCACTCTTGGGGCGTAATAGAATGCTCTCTTGGGCTTCGATCCTCGTTCCTTCGAATGTGAGCATGTACTCGTGGCAAATTCGCACTCTTGGGGCGTAATAGAATGCTCTCTTGGGCTTCGATCCTCGTTCCTTCGAATGTGAGCATGTACTCGTGGCAAATTCGCACTCTTGGGGCGTAATAGAATGCTCTCTTGGGCTTCGATCCTCGTTCCTTCGAATGTGAGCATGTACTCGTGGCAAATTCGCACTCTTGGGGCGTAATAGAATGCTCTCTTGGGGCTTCGATCCTCGTTCCTTCGAATGTGAGCATGTACTCGTGGCAAATTCGCACTCTTGGGGCGTAATAGAATGCTCTCTTGGGGCTTCGATCCTCGTTCCTTCGAATGTGAGCATGTACTCGTGGCAAATTCGCACTCTTGGGGCGTAATAGAATGCTCTCTTGGGCTTCGATCCTCGTTCCTTCGAATGTGAGCATGTACTCGTGGCAAATTCGCACTCTTGGGGCGTAATAGAATGCTCTCTTGGGCTTCGATCCTCGTTCCTTCGAATGTGAGCATGTACTCGTGGCAAATTCGCACTCTTGGGGCGTAATAGAATGCTCTTTGGGGGCTTCGATCCTCGTTCCTTCGAATGTGAGCATGTACTCGTGGCAAATTCGCACTCTTGGGGCGTAATAGAATGCTCTCTTGGGCTCGATCGATCCTCCTTCCTTCGAATGTGAGCATGTACTCGTGGCAAAATTCGCACTCTTGGGGCGTAATAGAATGCTCTCTTGGGGGCTTCGATCTTCGATCCTCGTTCCTTCGAATGTGAGCATGTACTCGTGGTGGCAAAAATTCGCACTCTTGGGGCGTAATAGAATGCTCTCTTGGGCTTCGATCCTCGTTCCTTCGAATGTGAGCATGTACTCGTGGCAAATTCGCACTCTTGGGGTGTCATAGAATGCTCTCTTGGGGCTTCGATCCTCGTTCCTTCGAATGTGAGCATGTACTCGTGGCAAATTCGCACTCTTGGGGCGTAATAGAATGCTCTCTTGGGCTTCGATCCTCGTTCCTTCGAATGTGAGCATGTACTCGTGGCAAATTCGCACTCTTGGGGCGTAATAGAATGCTCTCTTGGGCTTCGATCCTCGTTCCTTCGAATGTGAGCATGTACTCGTGGCAAATTCGCACTCTTGGGGCGTAATAGAATGCTCTCTTGGGCTTCGATCCTCGTTCCTTCGAATGTGAGCATGTACTGTACTCGTGGCAAATTCGCACTCTTGGGGCGTAATAGAATGCTCTCTTGGGCTTCGATCCTCGTTCCTTCGAATGTGAGCATGTACTCGTGGCAAATTCGCACTCTTGGGGCGTAATAGAATGCTCTCTTGGGGCTTCGATCCTCGTTCCTTCGAATCTGAGCATGTACTCGTGGCAAATTCGCACTCTTGGGGCGTAATAGAATGCTCTCCTGGGGCTTCGATCCTCGTTCCGTCGAATCTGGGCATGTACTCGTGGCAAATTCGCACTCTTGGGGCGTAATAGAATGCTCTCTTGGGCTTCGATCCTCGTTCCTTCGAATGTGAGCATGTACTCGTGGCGAATTCAAACTCTTGGGGCGTCATAGAATGCTCTCTTGGGCTTCGATCCTCGTGCGAATTCGCACTCTTGGTGCGTAATAGAATGCTCCCTTGGGCTTCGATCCTCGTTCCTTCGAATGTGAGCATGTACTCGTGGCAAATTCGCACTCTTGGGGCCTAATATAGAATGCTCTCTTGGGGCTTCGATCCTCGTTCCTTCGAATGTGAGCATGTACTCGTGGCAAATTCGCACTCTTGGGGCGTAATAGAATGCTCTCTTGGGCTTCGATCCTCGTTCCTTCGAATGTGAGCATGTACTCGTGGCAAATTCGCACTCTTGGGGCGTAATAAATGCTGGGAATCCAGATGGGCTTCGAAATCCTCGTGTTCCTTCGAATGTGACCATGTACTCGTGGCCAAATTATCCAGGATATCCTTCGAAAGTGACCATGAATCGTGGCAAAATTCGCACTCTGTGTGTGGGTAATGAATTGCTCTCTTGGGTTTGGATCACCCGTCTTCGGGCCCGTTACCCTGTGCACGAGAGGTGCAGATTCCCGAGCACGTGTTGCTTGTGGAGTGTTGTCGAGCTTGCCCAGTGCAGCTTGGACCTTGGATGATGCCCGCAGACCTGTTGGTCTTGGGGCGATTGCAGGATTTTGATGTGGTGCTCGGCATGGATTGGCTGGCACGCTACTTCGCGACGATCGACTGCGGCGAGAGGACCGTGACGTTTTGTGAGCCAGGTCAGGAGGAGTACGTGTATCGGGACTGCAGGAACACTTTGTTCGCGATGTGGATTTCGTCGGCTCGAGCGAGACAGATGATGAGTCGAGGATGTACCGCATTTCTTGCGACTGTTGTTGAGGTATTTGCGGTGGCACCGGAGCTCGAGGACATCTCTGTAGTCCGCGAGTTCCCGGACGTGTTTCCCCCGGAGTTGACTACGATGCCACCAGACAGGGAGGTCGAGTTTGTGATTGACATAGTCCCAGGACAGGTTAGTAGCAATTCTATTCTTGAGGCTTATTGCACCGAAACCTTTGGTCTATAAAAGAAGTGGACGACCTCCCCTGAGGCTTTTTCTCCCCTCTTCATGGTGAAGCTGGAATTTTACAAGGATAGCCTCCATTTCCTCTCAAATTTCACCTTTCTCCATTGAAGACCTTGGTTTCCTGCTGAAACTGCAACGTCGACCAGTGGTGTTCGTGCTCGTGTGCAGTATAAGAGTGTCCAAATTCAAAGAAACTTGGTTTATTGGATAGAGGACTCGTAGCGGAAGACGTGGGATCCTTCCAATCGCATTTTGGACAGGTATGTAAGCTACAGTTGATGTTTTACTGGACCCCTTGTGTTCTTAAGCTGAAACTTGGGTCCTTTGATCTTATGGATCCAAATCTTTTGGGAGCTGGAATTTCGAAGTGAAGATTGGTCCTTCCACTTTTCTTGCTGGTTTGGAGGTTCTTTCCACCTGAATTGAGGATTCAAAGGTGAGTTCTAGCTCAGATTTTGAGTAATTGCTTAAGTGCTGAATTTTTGGGTCAATTGATAGATTTCTTGGATTTGTGAATCCAGATCTTTGTGAGGATCCTTGGAGAGGTTTTGGATTGTTCCATTACTGTATTGAGAGGTTTGTGACCCTTTCCCTTGGGCTAGATTCGTTGGAATTCCAGAATTCTTGCTTAATGTGATTTTTACTTAGTTGCTGGAACTTCTGGATCCATGTGCAGGAGGGTCCAGTAGTGAATCCGAATCTATGTGGGGACCTTTTGGACATCGAGTCAAACTCCGTTTTGGCTGAAATTTGGAGGGTGTGTTCTTGAGCCCCTACTGGTGAGTTGAGCCAAATTTTACTGCATTCGGACTTAGGATTTGAATTTTATCGCATGTTGAATCCATATTGGTCATGCTGCCAGGCTGCAGTTCTGGGCTGATGTTCTGGGCGCCCAGAACATTGAGCAGGTGGGTCCGAATCTCGAGGTTGCAGATTTGAGCTCGATTTCAGCCGGTGTTGTTTGGAGGCCTTCCACTCGACTCCTAGCCGTTGTTGGATAGCTTTTGAGGTGGGTTAATGTACCGAAATCGCCATATTTCCTCCTAAGTTGTAGAGAGTGCATCATACTGTTTTATTATCTGTTAAATTAAGTTAGTAGCTCGAATTCATGAATTTGCATGTATTATTATGAAATATGAATTTGGAGCATAAATTGATAAATTATAGACATGAGTTTACATGCTGAACTGGGAATTGACTTAGGAGAAAACTCGCGAAACTGCAACCGTCACTTTTCGAACTATTATCAGATTTTGCTCTAGGAGCCGTTTCTGTACTTGTATCAACGCTGTTAGTGCGAGGTGGATACTTAGTTTGTTGTAGGACGAGTTTACGCTCGTGCTGGGATGTCGAGCTTGTATTTACAGCAGGGTTAGGCTGTTCTGTATTACCGGGTGCCGTCGGGATTGACGGTGGACCCAGACTCTTGCTTTAGCTTCTGTTTGTGCTGAGGGCACGTGAGCTTGGAGTCTTCGACCCATTTTGACCCCTTTCCATTTGATTATAGCCTGCCGGAGCCTGTTTGTGCTCGACAGAGATACGCTTTTAACTCGGTTGGGTAGCTCCCCCGAGTGCCGTTCCGGAGTGAGGCCTCTTTTGCGTTGCTGTCGCTACAGATTAGTTGGATCTGGTATTTGGACCGGCTACCCTTTTTGGTAGTGTGCGGTGTGGCTAGGCAGTTGGCTGGACGAGCCTGTTTGGGCGGTTCCGTTAGATTGGGTCAGGGGTGACTTCTCACTTTGGTGATGCTTACTTGAGAGCTTGACTGGGATAGTTGTAGGGTAGTGGCATTACAGCTATAGAGTTTATTCCAGCTTACTTTGTTGTTCTTTACCTACCAGTTATACTGATAGTCTCCTAGACTTAGTGGGTGGACCGTTGAGGTCGGTAGTGGTACCCACTGAGGACTACTTCTTTTGATAGTAGTTCTCACACCCATTGTTGCCACTTTTTTTTGCAGAGCCTTCTTCTGTTGCGGCTGCGCCTGTTTCTGCGTATCGAGGTAAGGAAGTCGCGAGCTAGATCCCTACCTGTCCCTGTTGTTCCTAGAGGTGGACCCTACTGGAGATAGTTTATTCTTTTGAGTTGAGCCATGTACATATACTGTGGACTTGTTCCTATTTTGGTTCTGGTGGGACTGTTGTATTTTGGATCCTATATGTACATGTGGCTTTTGTTATTAGTATGTTTTATTTCAGCTCTATATCTCTTGTAGTTGCTTGTATGTTTGTTTACAGGTTAGCTATCGCTTCGTATACATAGAAATGTCTATGTATACGGCGGATCTGTTAGCGAGCCCGGGGAACGAGTAATCCGGGGCGTGACAGCGTCACAGGAATGATAGTGGTCCCCCTTAGGGTTGAGTGGTTTCCCTAGGGTTGAGTGGTCTCCGTAAGATAATAATACTAATCTAAAGGTCAGAAATGATCACAGGGGTTCATCCAAGGGCCGAAAAGTTGGAATCACTAACTCCCTTATATATATTTCCGAAAGAATAATAACTCTACTATAGATATAGATATAGATATAGATATAGATATAGATATAGATATAGATATAGATATAGATATAGATATAGATATAGATATAGATATAGATATAGATATAGATAGATATAGATATAAAATATAAATAAATATATATATATATATATATATATATATATATATATATATATATATATATATATATATATATATATATATATATATATATTATATATATATATATATATATATATATATATATATATATATATATATATATATATATATATATATATATATATATATATATATATATATATATATATATATATATATATATATATATATATATATATATATATATATATATATATATATATATATATATATATATAGAATTAGGCTACTTACTATCTATAGTACCGGGGCTCCGGTACTATAGTTGCTTTTTCGATCTTAGGATGTTCAAATCAACGATCCACACCGTTGAAACTGATCTAGGGTATGTGAAGTTCTTAGAAATAAAATTTTAGTTTTTTTCGATATCGTTTACTTAGTAAATAAATCATGTCAAAATGAACGGTGAAAATTGAATAATCCTTAAAATGTGAGTATAGGAGTTTCGAATTCAAGATCAAGGATGTTGACCTTCATCTATATAGTTTAAAGTATTTTCTATCAAAATTTGAATAAATTTAGATTCTTCTCCACCGTTAAACTACAAACTCGCAATAATAACCATTGAAATTTGACAATTTTGAAACGGTTTGATCATAAAGTAAACTACGTCGAAAAATTATAAAATTTTATTCCTAAGAACTTCAAATATCCTAGATCAGTTTCAACGGTGTGGATCGTTGATTTGAATACCCTAAGATCGAAAAAGCGACTATAGTACCGGAGCCCCGGTACTATAGATAGTATAAGAGACTAGCTCTATATATATATAGATATAGATATATATATATATATATAGATATATATATATATATATAGATATATATATATATATATATAGATATATATATATATATATATATATATATATATATATATATATATATATATATATATATATATATATATATATATATATATCTATACCTATATATATATGCTAGGGCTACTATACTCTTATGAGTATAGACTCTTTTATACTTATAAATTTTCGGTCGTTGGATGAAGGGATGTGCGATTAGGATGATAGTGGTCCCCTAGGGTTGAGTGGGTGGTTGGTTGAATAGTATGATCTAACGGGTGAAAATGATCAAAGGGGTAGATCTCGGCCGAAAACTTATGAGTACAAAGGGGCCTATACTCATAAGAGTATAGTAGCCGGACTCTATATATATATATATATATATATATAGAGTTGGGCTGGAATGCTATCGATAGCACCAGCTCTTTTTTGCCACCAACTTTTTAGCCCTTGGATAAAAAATCGTAGGGTTGAGATAATAGTTGTTTGTTAGGATTGAGTGGTCCCCCTAGGGTTGAGTGGTCCCCACTGGGTTATAGTATTTAATCCAATGGCTAGAATGATCAAAGGAACTTATCCTAAGGCTAAAAACTTGATAGCAAAATGGGCTAAATACTATTAATAGTATTCTAGCTCAACTCTATATATATATATATATATAGAATGAGGCTACTATACTATCTATAGTACCGAAGTTTCGGTACTATAGTCTCGTTTTCGATCTTAGAGTGTTCAAATCAACGATCCACACTGTTAAATATGATCTAGGGTATATGAAGTTCTTCGAAATAAAATTTTAATTTTTTTCGACATCGTTTACGTAGTAAATAAATCATGTCAAAATGAACAGTGAAAATTGAACAATCCTTAAAATTTGAGCATAGGACTTTTGAATTCAAGATCAAGAATGCAGACTTTGATCTAGATAGATTAGAGTATTTTCTATCAAACTTTGAATAAATTTATATTCTTCTACACCGTTAAACTACAAACTCGCCGTAGTAGCCATTGAAATTTGACAATTTTAAAACGGTTTGATCATAAAGTAAACTATATCGAAAAAATATAAAATTTTATTTCTAAAAACTTCAAATAAGCTTGATCAGTTTTAACGGTGGGGATCGTTGATTTAAACATTCTAAGGTTGAAAACAAGACAATAGTCCCTGAGCTCCGATATTATATATAGTATAGGAGCCTAGCTCTATATATATATATAGGGATAATTGTCTACGTACCCTTCAAAACTTCAAAAATATCTGATTTACCCCTGTTATTTTTTTCTTTCTAATATACCCCTCATACGTTCCACAGTTATTCAAAATACCCTTGCAGTCTTTCCAAAGTACCCCTGCAGTCTTTCCAAATTACCCCTGCAGTCTTTCTCATTTATCCCTCTAGGAATATATTTGAAATAGGTTGGAATGTAAAAAAGGTATTTTCAATATTAGCCTTCTAAGAGGGGCAAATTAGAAAGTCGAAAACTTTTCAGGGGTATATAAGCAATTGCCCCATATATATATATATATATATATATAATAATAATAATAAAATTTTTAAAGGCACATAAAATTTGAGGGTTAGGCTGATGATTATCTCGTATAATAACGGGAGCTAAATCATTTGTGGGGAATAAATGACTGTCAATTAGGACGGTACCAAGAAAGACCGTGTTACCTGATCCTAGTAAGAAGAGCTCGGCAGGGGCAGTGGGCCCCACCCCCACATGGATACAGGATATATAATATAATATAATGGAGATGCCCGTCGCTTTAAATGAGACGTTTGTCGCCTCCTCCCACTCTCGCACCAATTAAGAAACCATTTCACGTGCTCTAGGCCTCCGTGGCTTGGGAGGAGATCTCATCCGTCAATTACAAAGATGAAAGGCATCCAAATTAAGTGTTGTTCCCAACAACCGGAATCCGCTTTAATTAATTTCTTTTGTATAATAATGTAATTACGTGCCAGTCCTTTGACCAAATTAACGTTAGGTACTTGGGTACGTAGGGCGTAATATTTTAGGTAATAGTACTTATAGATTCTTCATTGTAAATGCCGCAATACATATAATAATAGGGGGGCAATTGCTTATATACCCCTGAAAAGTTTTCGACTTTCTGATTTATCCTTTTTGGAAGGCTAAATTAAAAATACATTTTTTACGTTCCAACCTATTTCATATATATATACCTCTAGAGTGAAATTCTGTTAATGAACTGTTAGCAATAGCTGTTATCTCTGTAAAATTACTATTTTGCCCTTTCAAATATACCCTTTTATCCTCACCGACTTTTCTTATTTTTCCTTAAGTTAGGGGCACAAGAAGTATTTTAATTTTTAATTTTTTCAAATATACCCTTCTACCATTACCAACATTTCTTATTTGCCCTTAAGTTAAGGGCAAAAGAGGTATTTTAATTTTTTTAACTCTAGTAGATATTTAACTCATGTTTTATCCAAGTTAACTTAACGGGTGGTAACTGCAGGGGTATTTTTGAATAACGAAGGAACATATGAGGGGTATTTTGGAAAGAAAAAAAAAGTAGGGGTAAATGAAATATTTTCGAAGTTTCGAGCGGTATATAGGCAATTATCCCTAATAATAGATATTAAAAATCTAATCGTTCATTAATGAAGAATATTATTGATTTTTTACATAAAGTAAAATGCTGAATAAGTTACCAATTTAGATTAGTCAACAAAACAATATTGAAACAAAATTAATAGCATATGCCAAATTTATTAGTGGCCTATAAATTTTAAGGAATAATTGCATACAGCTTCCTGAAAGAGAATTTGCAAGGGGTAATTGCATGCAGCTTTTTTTCCAAAGGGCCGCCTTCCCAAATTTATTTCTATATTTATCCTTCAAAAAATTCTAAGTTATGCAAATACACCACTCGGATTTGTTGCGGTTAGTTTTTTAACAGTGAGTTAATAGAATGACCTTTTTTTTTCCTACAGATTTGTTCCTCAAAAAGCCATATTCTTCTTCCCCTATTTCATCTCCATGGGGAATCTTCGGATCCAACAATGGGACCGCCGCGGTTGCCGACGCCGCGGCACCTAACGAGATGGTTATTCATTTTTCACTTTTTTTTTCCATTTTTCCTGCAAACTCTCACCCTCTTACTCAAAGGCACAAAAATGAAAAAAAGGGAAAATCTATTCTTCACCAAAAAACTCAAGTTTGATTTGTTGGATTTGCTTCATTTTCTCCATTGTCATCCTGTGGTGCTTCAAAACTCTAAGCAGTGGAGGAATCAAACAACCCATGGGCCACCATCACTACATCATCCTCTCGCCGCCTCCCGGATTTCTTCAATGGTCACCCTCTCACTCGAGCTCCAAAATCGCAAACAATGGAGGAATCAAATCCACCCACCACCTGTTGGAAAAATCTTTCTAAATCTTTAGTAAAATTTTCTTTTAAATAATTTTAAATAAAAGCAATTTAACTTCTGTTTTGAAAATCGCAAGCAAGAATTAAATAGCAAATACTATAGAGATGAAGAGATCAGATGGGGCCTGTGAGTCGAGGCGTATAAAGCACTGTCCTAGAAGCGAGATTGTCCCTCCACGTGCGAGGCTTCGGCAATCACTCCTAGCGATACAATGACCACTGTCCACCCCGTCGGCACGTTTTCAGGGTGGTGCAACACGAACCCAGTAAGCTTTAAGAGATCCAACAAAATATAGAAAGCTCAGTGGGAAAGGAGGTGAAGGTCAGTGTACGAGGAGATGAGGAGGTGAAGCCCAGGTTAAGCTCACACTTGTACATCTCAAGAGCACTCTCCCCTCTGTATATAGGTAAGAGCCCAACAGTAGGGTCCAACGGCTCTATCTTGGGTAAGCCGTTGGCCCTTATCGAGGTTAGACCAGTTTTGGGCAAGATCCGGTCTGTGCTCTTACCAAGGTAAGCTATGATTTGGGCTCTTACCGATGTAAGGTAATCATTAAGCTTAAATATTAAATCCCAATAAAATAAAAACAAAAGTTTAAGTGAACCGGGTAGCCTGGACTGCGCGCGCCGCCCGCCCGACCTGGCCTCGGCTCGTGCCGTGCGTGTGTTTAGTCAAGAGTATTACTCCCATATTCTCCCAAGCAACTAACTTAAGAGATAAGGAGTATATAAGATGCAGCCACAAGCTTTTGATTTTCAATGTGGGACTAAGCCACACATGTAGAGACCTAAGCACAGGCTCCCAGGCAAGGCCCATAGAAGGTTGGGTTGCCGTCGCCGGTAACTTCTATTGTGAGCTAAGCCCCATCCCCCTCGACGATTCTAGGATCATAGTCCTAGATAATCCTTTGGTAAACTGATCAGCCAATTTTTTTGCAGATTTCACAAATTCTAAAGCAATTACATTTTTCTTCATATTCTGCCGTATGAACTTATGCCTCACTTTCTTGAGCACATTTATCAATTGCAGATCTACAATCACATTGAATACACACTGGTGCTAAGGATCGCTCCATCAGTGGCAGATCATAAAGAAACTCTTTAATCCACTTAGCTTCTGCTACAGGTGTATCTAAAGCTATAAGTTCAGATTCTATTGTACTTCTCGCAATCAAAGATTGTTTGGTTGACTTCCAAGAAACAGCTGCTTCTCCTAGAATAAAAATAAATCCAGTAGTAGACTTCACATCAGCTGTATCACTAATCCAATTGGCATCACTATATCCTTCCAATACTGCAGGAAAGCCACAGTAATGTAATCAATAAGACACAGTCCCCTTTAGATATCTCAAAACTCTTTATAAAGCATTCCAATGCTCTCTATTTGGATTATGGGTATATCTTCTCAATCTGTTCACAACATAAGCCAAATCAGGTCTCGTGTAGTCTACCAGGTATCCTAAGTATTCTGGCCTATTGGATCTCCTCTATTCTTCTTTAGATGCACACTAGGATCATAAAGTGTCACTACAGGTCTAATATTAAAATATCCAAACTCCTTTAACAATTGTTCACTATAATGAGATTGGCTCATAATAATTTCATTCGATTTTCTAATAATCTTCATGTTAAGAATTACATTTGTTTGATCAAGAATTACATCAATACTCTAATAGAAGTAATCCTAGCAACAGGTGCATACACATCAAAGTAATCTACACCAGGCTTCTGTGCAAAGCCTTGTGCTACTAGTCTAGCCTTATACTTATTTACAGAACCATCTGGTCTCAACTTCTTCTTAAAGATCTATCTACAACCTACGGGCTTACATCCTAGAGGTAAATCAGTCAACTCCCAAGTATGATTTTGTAGAATAGACTGCATCTCAAGATTAATTGCCTCTTTCTAAAACAATACATCTACAGACTTCATAGCTTGGTCAAAGGTAGATGGAGTATCTTCTACAAGTAGGACATAAAGATCATCTCTAAAAATTTTTTTTACTCTAGGTGTAGTGTACCGAATTCCGGTATACTCCCCCAAGCTTTGGCCAATTGGGCAAAGTGCGGATGAAATGGTGTTTGAGACTATTTGAGTGGAAATTTCATAAATTGGAGGGTCAAGTTGTAATTTGCTTGGTGGGCTTATAAATAGGCCCCAACTCTCTTTTTCTCTCATTTTCTCTCACACACACACACACAAGAGAAAACTTTGGTCAAATTGCGCAAAGTATGGATGAAATGGCATTTTCTTTGAGGGGTTAAGTTGCAAATTGACTTGGGGCAATAGATAAGGCCAAACTCTTTACAACTCTCATTCTCTTCCACCTTCACAAGAGAACACACCAAAACATCTCTCTCTCTCTTAGAACCCATTTCTCTCACTTCTCTCTCTAGAGCTCTCTCTTCAAGAGGTGGAAATTGGAGGAGAAAAGCTTGCTTGGAGGTGAAGCAAGCTTCTTGTGAAAGGAAAGCTTATGGAGAGAAAGGTGCCAAAGGTGAGGTTTTGAAGTTTCGAGGTTAGGGTTTGGTTTAGAACCTCTTTTGTTGTTGTTTTGGGACCCCTATGAGTCCTAGCCTTGGATAAACAAGACACACCAAGAAATTTTGGTGTTCTTGAAGAAATGTAAAACCCTAGGGCTAAATTTGGGGATTTTGTAGAAATGGGATTTTTAGTGAAATTGATCTCTTGTTTTCCTAATTGAAGGGTAAATCGACATGAGGGACAACTCAAATTGGGAGTTCAACGAGCCTATGGTGTCCGATTTAGAGAAATTGCCAATTTTTGTTCATTAGCCTTGGGTCGAGATAAATCGGCGAAGATAAAATGCGAGACTTGGTTTTCCCCGCTCTAGACGCCGACACGAGGTGGGTGGTGCTTTCCAGAACAGTTGGATTTCCTTTTATATCTATGTCGCCATTTTTGGTCATATATGTATATATGTGTAGAAATCATGCAGTTAGGGTTATTATTGTGTTTGAGCTTTTAGATTTCTTGCATGCTTCCTAAAGTAGAGTTAGACAACTTGAAAAGAGAACTCGGAACTTGGACGCATGAGAATTGGGTCGTTGGACATTGGAAACCCTATAATGCAAAGAACTAGTATGTGAACTAGTATGCAAAGAACTAGTATGTGAATTAGTATGCGAAGACCTAGTATGTGAACTAGTATGCAAAGAACTAGTATGTGAACTAGTATGCAAAGAACTAGTATGTTAATTAGTATGCAAAGACCTAGTATGTGAACTAGTATGCAAAGAACTAGTATGTGAATTAGTATGCAAAGACCTAGTATGTGAACTAGAAAACGTCGGCGACATGAACTTGGTGGCATCTTGACTAGTGGTGTTTGATAGCACTTTGTGGCACTAGATGCTAGGGATTGGTAGATCCCCGTATGTTGTTACCTTGGTTGGTAGGGTGTCCTCGAGATGAAAGGACTGGATCGTACTCACACATAGTCTGTTTGGCTTATTGGTGTTCGCGACACCACAAGCAGTGAGCTCCGGAGTCGTCACACATGGGTTGAGCGGTTATCTCCCCACAGACTGCCCTAAATTGGTTGAGCGATTATCTCCCCGTGGGCCTTGGTATGTGAGTGGGCTCGACCTCCGAGTGAGCCGGTAAGATTGGGTTAAAATGTAGAGTTGGTAAGCATCATGTGCATAGTAATATCTATTGTTTACTCAGTTTCATATTGTAGAGGCATAGTAATTGCATTAGTTGCTTATTATTGTGTATCTCTTCTTACTACTTATGCATGATTAGACCTAGTGGGAAAGTCGGCAGGGTCGGCGGTCGAACCCACTAGGAACTTCTTTTAGTTCTCACCCCTTTGTTTTGCAGAGCCTAGCACGAGCGGCGCGGTCGAGGATCGCGACAAGGGCATAGCGCCCTAGGTAGTGGACTCCCGTGCATTAGATCACCCTATATATTAGAGAGGTGTTTTTGTATATTATGAGAGAACTTGTAGAGGCTTCACTTTGGGAGATGAAAATGTATATGTCATTGTATATGCATGTGTGTAATATGTATGAAAATGATGTATTTTTGGATTGATATATGTGAAGCTTAAATATTTTAGTTGTAATAGTTAAGTAATCATTCTCTCGCTATGATGCAATTGCCCTCGTGCAATTCATGTATGTTATTATTTTTTCTTGGCAAAACTCTACGTACATGATGTTGTTGAGCCTTGGGCGGACAGGGGAGGCTCTGTCCGTTCGGCGGTCTGTGCGCGTGCCCGGACCGACCGAAGTGGCGGTCGCGGGGCGTGACAGACTAGAGTGGTATCAGAGCGTAGAGAGGTCTTGGAAGGACCTAGGAAACCTTAGGATGGTGACTATATGGACCTAGGTACGTGAGTGACGGTGATCAATCATTAATAGCAAAGTTAAGTCAATTGGGTCTAGTTGTTAGTATGTCTCTAATGGTAGTTGGAGACAGATTCAAGGTGTTATTTATTCTCAACTCAAGGAGGTTATATTGGCGGCCGACAACATGATACCTATGGATGTGAATAAGTACCCTTGTATACTTTCGCCTAAGTTGGTTTTATTTGGTTAAGTTATTGAATTGTGTGGATCTCGTGGGTCAAAGTGGTTAATCAAATTGTTGCGTTTCAGGAGGTGATGGCACCGAAGAAACGCCTTGCGACGGGATCTACTTCGGCACCGCCTTCTGAGGTGCCTGAATTATCTGAGTCAAGTGAGGTCCGGGATCTGCGTGATCAAGTGACCGCACTAATTGGGGTGGTGCAGCGGCAGGCCGAGGCCTCTCGGTAGTAGGCCGAAGCCTCTCAGCGACAGAAGGAGCATATCATGAAGCTCCAGGAGTTGGTGTCGCAACAGGCGGCGATGGCACAGGGAAGCCGGGAACCGCTTGCGCCTTCGACACACGTTCCCAATGCTACCGAGGAAGTAAATGTGGCAACGGAGCCAGTGGCGGCGCGCCACGTTCCGACGAGCATTCCTCCGACGGCTTCTAGCTCCTCGGCCCCCGATCCAGCGGCAGTGGAGGCCGAGAGAGAGAGAGAGAGTGCTTGCAGCTCTTACGACCTTCAAGAGGTTCAACCCTCCTACCTTTGATGGGGACGTAGTGGATCCTTGGGTTGTGGAGGCGTGGATTGCTTCTATGGAGACCCCGTTCGAGGACATATATACCTTGGAGCAGGACAAGGTACACCTGGCCGCACACTGCTTCGAGAAGTCGGCTAGAGTGTGGTGGAGGGGAGTTAAGAAGAGTCGATCCCTGGATCTTCCTTCGGTCATTTGGGAGGAGTTTCGAGGGTTGTTGTTCACTGACTACCTCCCCGATAGTGTAAAGAGGAAGCTGAAGGAGGACTTTCGAAAGTTGAAACAAGGGAGTCGCTCAGTGAGGGAGTATGAGCGGGAGTTCTCGCACATAGTGAACTGTGTTCCGGGCATGGTTCAGAGCGACCAGGACAAGGCGAAGTGCTTTGAGCGAGAACTTCAGACCTTTGTTGAGGTGTTGGACCGGGCTCTATGGGTAGAGCAAGGGAATGCGATCGCACGGGAGGAGCGCGAGTTATTTGAGAAAGAGAAGGGAAAGAAGCGAACTATGAGTGGTGTCGGGGGACAGTCGAGTTCTAAGAGGCCCCTAGGTACCCTCGGGGACAGTCAAGAAGCCGCGGAGCTTTGCGGTGTGTTATATATGGCAGGGAGTATCGACCGCAGATCTGTGGGCAGCGCGAGGGGAGGTGTTATAGGAGTGGTCAGGCTGGACATGTGAGTCGTGAGTGCCCGAGAGGACCATCACCTGCCCCGTCATTTGCTTCAGTTCAGTCTGTCTGTAGCACACTGAACTTTAGCAAATTGCGGAGTTCTAGTGAGAGAATAGTGCCTTATACTATTCTGGAGATTTGGGTTGAGTTTGGAGAGCTTTGAGGTATTTTTGTGGCTTAAAAAGGGCAAAAACGGACTCCGGAGATCAAATTCTGCAAAAGGTGCAGACTTTGTATTGGATTCGGGTACTGGAATCTGGATTCCGGAACAGATTTAATGTATTTCGGAATGGACTTTGGGATTTCGGAATGCTGTATAAAAATCTGTTTTTGGCCGAGGCTCGGGTTTTGCGAATTTTTTAAGCTGATTCCAGAATGCCTATTCGTATATCGGAATACAGTGCTGCAGAATGTGATTTCGAGTAGTTTTGCAATTTCCGACTTTGGAGGGTCTTTTGGGGATATTGTTACATCTATTATAACTTACCCCTTCACCCCTTCACTGCCTCTTGTTGGCTGAGGGTGGAGAAGAAGAAGAGGTAGGTTTCCCTCTCTCTCTCTCTCTAGATTTTCTCTTCTCCAACCCTCTAAAGCTTTGATTGATTTCTCTTTTCTCTATTTTCTTCTTGGAGGCTTGCTTCTTGGCTTTGGGGGAAGTTTGGATGTGAAGGAGAGAGCTTGTTTGTGGTTAGATCTCCAACCCTAACATCTTTGGGCTTTGATTAGAGCTCTTTTAGAGGTGAGTAGCTCTCTTGCAACCTCTCTATGAGTTTTGCTTGGATTTTTGGTAGAGGAAACCTAGTATGATGAAACTAGGGTTTTATTTGGGGCTTTTCTATTGTGAGCTCTTGGGGTTAAATTGATGAGTGTAGAACACTCTTGTAGGTTGGATTTGAAGCTCCAATGGGTCGATTTGGAGTTTGCACTAGTTTTGCTTGGATTAAGGTAATATTCACCTATTTTTCTTCATGATTTTGGTGAATTTTGTGGTGAGCTTGTTCGATGCTTCTAACCCCTTGGAAAATTTTCTTAGGGCATGAGAAGCTTAGGGGACAACTTCGTTTTGAAGTACGACGAGGTTTCGTTGGGTTTCCGGTGGGTTTGACCTCACCGAAATGGGTGAACTCCCCCTATGTCTCCTATTTTATTATAGGATTGATTAGATGCATAATTGTGCTAATTATGACATGGTAGAAATTATAAACACATGATATATACATGTTGCATGTGAAAAGTGGCATACTCCATATAGTAGAGTATTATGAGAATGATAAGCATGCTAGAGTACTTGCACTAGTATTGTGATGACGCATTCATAAAATACTATTTAAGATATGCATGCTAGTGAGGAGTAGTATCATGTGAGACACTACTTGGCTTTTGGATGAGGGAATTTAGTTATGCATACTAAAGTATGATTGCTATAGAGAAAAGAAAGGATATGACAAAATACAAAACAAGTATGTTGCACCTCATCTAGATGAGCAACTATGACGGGCATTGTTGACATTGAGCTCGACCTTTTGATCATTGAACGATTCCATGTTTAAGACATGAGGAAAGGGGTTCTCTTTGTATTTGACAATTGTGATTGGCTAAAGCATGTGTTTACTTGGTTAAATGAGAGATCGAACATTTGCATGGTGACTTATACTCCATAAAGTGGAGGTTCATGTAGTATGACATATGTAAATCATGAATGATGATTTAGTTAGCATTTTAGAATGCATGATATATAGCATTAGGATAATGCATGATATATGGCATTTGTAGAATGCATGAATTATGGCATTTGTAGAATGCATGAATTATGGCATTTGAATAATGCATGGGTTATAGCATTGTAGAATGCATGAATTATGGCATTAGAATAATACATGGATTATGGCATTTGTAGAATGCATCGAAAATAGCATTAGTACAATGCATTGAGTATGGCTTTGGTTATAGCATATGATAGTAACCCGTTGGGGTCATGAATGAGACGTAGGTCCATTCCTATTGGTAGAGTGAGATGTAACCACTTGCATGTTAGAGACATGTTACATATTGGTAGAAACATATCAATGTGAAATTTGAGAACAAGTATGGCATATATGTTATGATTCCGACCCTCGAGTCGATGTTGTGATTTCATGTTTTAGACATGATGATTGGGACTTGTTGGCCTTGGATACGATGCTTATGATCTGCGCTTGTTTGCCCTTGTGCTCATTCGCACATGCTTGTGAGGGTCGCTCCCTACAAGCCGGCACTCCGGAATTGGCCTTTGCGACAGTTGTTTCGCCTGTGCGGGATTGGGCGCCGAAGTGGATTGCCGAGGGGGAGGCTCATTCTCAGCGTGGGGATGTTGACTACCACGGGGCCATTAGGCATGGCACAAGCCGGGACGTTACCTTGTGTAAGTCCCCTCGTTGATTGGGTAAAAAGCTAAGTAAACTGGACATAATACATCACAGTTGGTTGATGCATATACATGTAGTGTATGGACATAGTAGTGAGTTGTATTTTGTGACATTACTTAGCTTGACACCATTTGGATGCATACATCATAGTTGGACATTCATGTTAGTCACTAGTTGCATTGGCATCCACAGTGGCATTAAATCTATACTCATGATGATTAGTATAGTGACATGATTAATGGTGATAATAGAAAGTTTCCTTTCAACTAGTAGTCATGGCATTAATTCAACATGCATGTAAACTAGTGAGAATAAAACATTGGGCATATGATAGTAGAATCATACTTATATAGATGATTTAGTCGCTTGGAGGCATGATAGTAGTAGAATTATTATTAGCATTTACTGCTATATATTTATGTTCAGCTTATACTATCGTTGCCTCAGTTGACCTAGCGGTGTATTTCGCCACTCTCGGCGGCTTACCCACTGGGAACTATTGTTTAATAGTTCTCACCCCCATTGTTGTTGGGTTTTTGTTTCAGAGCCTTCCGCAGCGGGAGAGGCTTGGGATCATGGCGAGGGGTTAGCAGCTAGCTAGAGCCTCTACGATGATGTTATAGATGGACCCTTGATGCCTTTCTTTTATTTTGAGCGAAAGGTGTATAGGTGTTTCTTGTTGAGCGATCTCCTAGTGTAGATGTGATGTACTTTAAAGCAGATTTTATTGCATGTCTTAAGATTATAGATTGTGACAACTTGTTTTAGTTGTAGAATTATGTTCTTGCTCTGGTCACCTTGTTTAGGATGTATTCCTTCTACTACTTGATTATTGTTGTTGTAGACGCCTTGTGTACATTGTGAGTTGTTTTGGTGTACACGGCGGGTCTGTGCATGTGCCTGGTAGGCTCCCACTAGGGCCCATGGCGTGACACTGCCCCGAGACATTATGCGGGAGTTCCGTCTGCCGCCACATCTGCTGGGCGCACCTTGATGCCGCGTCAGTCCGAGGGATCCCGACCGGCGCCTAGTGGTCGTGTATTTGCCGCTCAGGTGGAGGAGCCTGCCGTGGTCGACGACGTCGTGTCAGGTATTGTGTTGTTAAATGGAATAAGATGTAGAGCTTTATTTGACACGGGTGCATCCCACTTGTTTATTAGCCAATCATTTGCAATTATTCATGGCATAAGCATTATAGAAGGCATGCATGCTAGGTGGGTCCATGTTTCCGAACATGCATTTTGTGTTACGGATGTATGCGCGGCTTGTCCAGTGCAAATTGGTGATTGGATTATGCAGACGGATTTACTTGTATTGAGGCAATTTAAAGGGTTTGACCTAATATTAGGTATGGATTGGCTCTCGAAGTACTACACGACCATTGATTGCGAAAGCAAGGTGGTAACTTTTCGTGAGCCTGAACAAGAGGAGTTCACCTATCGTGGTTGTAAGAGTTCGCTCTTTGCCGTGACTGTGACCACGTCGCGTGCGAAGAAATTAATCAATAGTGGTTGTGTGGCTTATTTAGCGACGGTGGTGGAGAGCCGTAGGGAGGTTCCGGTGCTCGGAGACATCCCAGTGGTTCGAGAGTTTTCGGACGTATTTCTCGCGGAGTTATCGGGAATACCACCAGACCGGGAGATCGAGTTCGTGATAGACTTAGTTCCCGGGACCGCGCCAGTTTCAAAGCCCCCGTATAGAATGGCATCGGCCGAGTTGAAAGAACTAAAGGCTCAGTTGCAAGATCTTCTTAATAAGGGCTTCGTCAAGCCAAGTGTATCACCTTGGGGAGCCCCGGTATTATTTGTGAAGAAGAAGGATGGCACGCTCCGGCTCTGCGTAGATTATCGCGAGCTAAACAAGGTCACGATCAAAAATAGATACCCGCTGCCCCGCATCGACGATTTGTTTGATCAATTGCAAGGGTCTCGGATGTATTTGAAAATCGATCTTCAGTCGGGGTATCACCAGTTGAAAATCAAGCCGGAGGATGTGCATAAGACTGCATTTCGTACGCGGTATGGACATTATGAATTCACGGTTATGCCGTTTGGGCTTACCAATGCCCCCGCAGCGTTCATGGATTTAATGAACCATGTCTTCAAGTCCTTGTTAGATCGATTTGTCGTAGTGTTCATAGACGACATATTGGTCTACTCCCGAAGTGATGAAGAACACGAAAAGCATTTGAGAATTGTGCTACAGGTTCTTCGGGAGGAAAAGCTTTATGCAAAGTTGAAGAAGTGCGACTTTTAGCTCCACGAAGTCGCCTTCTTGGGTCATGTGCTATCGGAGGGTGGTGTGTCTGTCGACCCGGGGAAAGTGGAGGCGATTAAAGATTGGCCTCGCCCGACGAATGTCACGGAGGTATTTTCAAAGATCACTATCCCACTGACGCACCTCACGCATAAGGGAATCAAATTCTCGTGGAGCGACGAGTGTGATCGGAGCTTCAATGAGCTAAAGAAAAGGTTGACCACAGCTCCGGTTCTCGCCCTACCGGTTCAGGGGGAGAGTTTCGTGGTGTATAGCGATCCGTCGTATCAAGGTCTTGGGTGTGTTCTGATGCAGTACGGGCAAGTTATTGCGTATGCTTTCCGTCAGTTGAAGAGCTATGAGAAGAACTACCCCATCCATGACCTAGAGCTAGCTGTGGTGGTCTTCGCTTTTAAGTTGTGGAGACACTATCTGTATGGTGAACATTGCGAGGTGTACACAGATCACAAGAGCCTCAAATACTTATTCACACAGAAGGAGTTGAACATGAGGCAGCGCAGGTGGTTGGAATTATTGAAAGATTATGATGTGACCATTTTATATCACCCGAGGAAAGCTAATGTGGTGGCGGATGCGCTTAGTAGAAAATTGGTGGAAAACCTTGCAATGATGGTCACGGGCCAGCCGTCGTTGCTTGAGGAAATGCGGTGATTCAACCTAGAGGTTGTGGCTTCGGACGCCCCAATTATACTCACTACTCTTGTCGTTCAACCGACCTTGTTGGAAAGGATCAAAGATCGACAATTTTCAGACCCGGATCTCCAAAAGGCGCGGCATAACGTTGAGGGTGAGCGCGCCGGTGACTTTAGTATTGGCTCCGATGGTGCACTTCGGTTTCGAAATCGATTGTGTGTGCCAAATGATGAAGAGGTTCGAGAGGAGGTTCTACGCGAAGCTCATCAATCTCCCTATAGTATTCATCCAGGTGGCACCAAGATGTACAAGAATTTAAAGATGCACTATTGGTGGCCTAGGATGAAGAAGGATATTGGGTGCTACGTGGCACAATGCCTCGTGTGCCAACAAGTGAAGGCGGAGCACCGACTTCCAGCGGGGAAGCTTCAGAGTTTGCCAATTTTCGTTTGGAAGTGGGAAGATATAGCTATGGATTTTGTCGTGGGATTACCCCGTTCACAAGGGGGTCACGACGCAATCTGGGTGGTGGTGGATTGTTTAACGAAGTCAGCTCACTTTCTACCAATCCACACCATGTGGTCGGGCAACAAGTTAGCGCAAGTCTACCTCGATGAGATTGTATGGCTCCATGGAGTTCCGACGACTATTGTATCGGATCGGGACCCCCGATTCGCATCTCATTTTTGGAAGAGCCTGCAGTATGCTCTTAGCACACGGCTCGATTTCAGCACCGCGTTTCATCCTCAGAGTGATGGTCAATCGGAAAGAACAATTCAAATCCTTGAGGATATGCTTCGGGCATGTGTACTTGATTACAAGGGTGGATGGCACATTCATTTGTCGATGGCCGAGTTTGCTTATAACAACAACTATCAGGCGAGTATTGGAATGGCGCCATTCGAAGCTCTCTACGGGAGAAATTGTCGATCTCCTATACATTGGAGTGAGGTTGGCGAACGAATTACCCTTGGCCCGGATGTGTTACGGGAGGCGGAAGAGAAGGTCCGCCTTGCTCGCCAAAGGCTTTTGGTGGCGCAGACTCGACATAAGAGTTATGCGGATGTGCGCCGACGAAGTCTTGAGTTCGCGGTTGGAGAGCGTGTTTTCCTGAAGGTGTCACCCATGCGTGGTGTGAAGCGGTTTGGAATTCGGGAAAAGCTTAGTCCCCGATACATTGGACCGTATGAGGTTTTGGAGCGGGTTGGCGCCATGGCATATCGACTCGCACTACCACCAAGGCTTGCGGGAGTTCACAACGTGTTTCATGTGTCTACACTCCGCAAGTACATTCACGATCCTACTCATGTCCTCCAATTTGAACCGTTAGAGCTTCATGAGGATATGACTTATGAGGAGTTTTCGGTGTGCATCCTCGCTCGCAAAACGAAGGAATTAAGAAATCGTGTGATTCCGTATGTTAAAGTTCAGTGGAGCAATCACGATGAACGAGAGGCTACTTGGGAACTCCAGGACGTGATGCGAGAGCGCTATCCTCATCTCTGTGAGCAATCGAGCAGAGGTATGAATCTAAGTTTCGCAGACGAAACTATTTTTATGGGAGGGAGAATGTAGTGTACCGAATTCCGGTATACTCCCCCGAGCTTTGGCCAATTGGGCAAAGTGCGGATGAAATGGTGTTTGAGACTATTTGAGTGGAAATTTCATAAATTGGAGGGATCAAGTTGGAATTTGCTTGGTGTACTTATAAATAGGCCCCAACTCTCTATTTCTCTCATTCTCTCTCTCTCTCACACACACAAGAGAAAACTTTGGCCAAATTGGGTAAAGTATGGATGAAATGGCATTTTCTTTGAGGGGTTAAGTTACAAATTGACTTGGGGCAATAGATAACGCCAAACTCTTTACTCCTCTCATTCTATTCCACCCTCACAAGAGAACACACCAAAACATCTCTCTCTCTCTTAGAACCCATTTCTCTCACTTCTCTCTCTAGAGCTCTCTCTTCAAGAGATGGAGATTGGAGGAGAAAAGCTTGCTTGGAGGTGAAGCAAGCTTGTTGTGAAAGGAAAGCTTGTGGAGAGAAAGGTGTCAAAGGTGAGGTTTTGAAGTTTTGAGGTTAGGGTTTGGTTTAGAACCTCTTTTGCTGTTGTTTTGGGACCCCTATGAGATCTTAGCCTTCGATAAACAAGACAACACCAAAAAAATTTGGTGTTCTTGAAGAAATGTAAAATCATAGGGCTAAATTTAGGGGTTTTGTAGAAATAGGGTTTTTAGTGAAATTGATCTCTTGTTTCCCTAATTGAAGGGTAAATCGACATGAGGGACAACTTGAATTGGGAGTTCAACGAGCCTATGGTGTCCGATTTAGAGAAATTGCCGATTTTTGTTCATTAGCCTTGGGTCGAGCTAAATCGGCGGAGATAAAATGCGAGACTTGGTTTTCCCCACTCTAGACGCCGACACGAGGTGGGTGGTGCTATCCGAAATAGTTGAATTTCCTTCTATGTCTATGTCGCTATTTTTGGTCATATGTGTATATATGTGTAGAAATCATGCATTTAGGATTATTATTGTGTTTGAGCTTTTAGATTCCTTGCATGCTTCCTAAAGTAGAGTTAGACAACTTGGAAAGAGAACTCGGAACTTGGACACATGAGGATTGGGTCGTTGGACATTGAAAACCCTATAATGCAAAGAACTAGTATGTGAACTAGTATGAAAAGAATTAGTATGTGAATTAGTATGCAAAGACCTAGTATGTGAACTAGTATGTAAAGAACTAGTATGTGAACTAGTATGCAAAGAACTAGTATGTGAATTAGTATGCAAAGACCTAGTATGTGAACTAGTATGCAAAGAACTAGTATGTGAATTAGTATGCAAAGACCTAGTATGTGAACTAGAAAACATCGGCGACATAAACTTGGTGGCATCTTGACTAGTCGTATTTGATAGCACTTTGTGGTATTAGATGCTAGGGATTAGTAGATCCCCGTATGTTGTTACCTTGGTTTGTAGGGTGTCCTCGAGATGAGAGGACTGGATCGTACTCACACATAGTCTGTCTAGCTTGTTGGTATTCGCGACACCACAAGAAGTGAGCTCCGGATTCGTCACACATGGGTTGAGCGGTTATCTCCCCACAGACTGCCCTAGATTTGTTGAGCGGTTATCTCCCCGTGGGGCATGGTATGTGAGTGGGCTCGACCTCCGAGTGAGCCGGTATGATTGGGTTAAAAGGTAGAGTTGGTAAGCATCATGAGCATAGTAATATCTATTGTTTACTCAGTTTCATATTGTAGAGGCATAGTAGTTGCATTAGTTGCTTATTATTGTGTATCTCTTCTTACTACTTATGCCTGATTAGACCTAGTGGGAAAGTCGGCAAGGTCGGCGGCCGAACCCACTGGGAACTTCTTTTAGTTCTCATCCCCTTGTTTTGCAGAGCCTAACACGAGTAGTGCGATTGAGGATCGCGGCAAGGGCATAGCGCCCTAGGTAGTGGACTCCCGTGTATTAGATCACCCTATATATTAGAGAGGTATTTTTGTATATTATGAGAGAACTTATAGAGGCTTCACTTTGGGAGATGAAAATATATATGTCATTGTATATGCATGTGTGTAATATGTATAGAAATGATTTATTTTGCATTGATGTATGTGAAGCTTAAATGTTTTAGTTGTAATAGTTAAGTAATCATTCTCTCGGTATGGTATAATTGCCCTCGTGTAATTCATGTATGTTATTATTTTTTTCTGGACAAAACTCTATGTACATGATGTTGTTGAGCCTTGGGCGGATAAGGGAGGCTCTGTCCGTTCGGCGGTCTGTGCGCATGCCCGGACCGACCAAAGTGGCGGTCACGGGGCGTGACACTAGGACGCTTACTTTTCTAGGTTCAACCTCTCCTATAGGTTCACTAACTCTAGATCTGCTAGAGCTACCTACAGGCTCAGCTGGAGTAGGTCTATCTACTCTAATCCTATAAAAAAAAATATCCTCAAAGTACACTGCATTTCTAGCCTCAATAATGATGTTGTCAGAAATCTCACTAATCTCAGAGTTCACCACTTAAAATCTGTTG
The DNA here is from genome assembly GCA_016920855.1 of Puya raimondii. Lineage (NCBI taxonomy): Eukaryota > Viridiplantae > Streptophyta > Magnoliopsida > Poales > Bromeliaceae > Puya > Puya raimondii. The sequence goes on along the minus strand of JABWPP010000050.1, from coordinate 206,920,708 downwards.
GCATTTCTATCTAATGCATAACCTATAAAAACTGTATCAATAGTTTTAGGTCCAATTTTTCTCTTCTTGTTCTCAGGTATCTTAACTTTAGCTAGGCACCCCACACTTTAAAATAACTCAGAGTAGGCTTCCTACCTTTCCAAAGCTCATAGGGAGAAACATTAGAATTATTGTGGAGAATCCTATTTAAAATCACACATGCAGAAATCAAAGCTTCCCCCCACAAGTTCTCGGGTGCACCTGAACTGATGATCATCGAGTTCACCATATCCATCGGGTGCACGCGAGAAGAGGCTGCATTCTCCATGTTCATCGATCCTCCACATGAGTCCTGATAGTGGAGTCAGAAGGGTCAGGCCCAGCAGTCAACATGTTCATCTAGCGCTCAGGTGGAGCTCCTTTCTTCTTCTTAGGTGCGGAAGGCTGAGTCTTGTGAAAATAGCAATCCCTCGCAAAGTGGTTGGTCTTCCCACACACAAAGCAACCATAGTTGCCTCCACTCCCCTCAGGTTTAGGTTTCTTAAAAATTTGGGTTGAACTTTTTATGCTGGAAAGGTTTCTTCTTAAAGTTTCTATGAGGCTGAAAGTTTCTACCCTTATTTTTGGGATTCTCTACTAGGTTGGCTTGGGCTGTAGGCTCACTAGGCTTCTTATCCCTAGCTCGGTTAGACTCTTCTATCATAATGAATTTTAGGATATAATTCAGGGAAAGCTCTCTTTGATTATGGTTAAGATCATTTGCATGGTTAGACTAAGAGGATAGCAACTTATCTATAAGGGTGGCAACTAAGAAACTCTCATCAAGATCTACACCACTAAATGTAAGCTACTCAACTATATATTCAAAATCATGAAGCTGGTCAGACATAGACTTATTATCTACCAACTTAAACTTAATCAAATATGAAGCTTGATATCTCTTTTGGGTAGGATCAACCTGACCATACTTGTTTTCCTAGAAGCGAGATTGCGTCCATGTGCGAGACTCCGGCAATCACTCCTAGTGATACAACGACCACTGTCCACCCCGTCGGCACGTCTTCAGGGTGGTGCAATACAAACCCAGTAGGCTTTAAGAGATCCAGCAAAATATAGAAAGCTTAGTTGAAAGGAGGTGAAGGTCAGTGTACGAGGAGATGAGGAGGTGAAGCCCAGGTTAAGCTCACACTTGTACATCTCAAGAGCACCCTCTCCTCTGTATATAGGTAAGAGCCCAACGGTAGGGTCCAACGGCTCTATCTCGGGTAAGCCGTTGGCCCTTACCAAGGTTAGACCAGATCTGGGCAAGATCCGATCTGTGCCCTTACCAAGGTAAGCTATGATTTGGGCGCTTACCGATGTAAGGCAATCCTTAAGATTAAATATTAAATCCCAATAAAATAAAAACAAAAGGTTAAGTCAACAGGGTAGCCCGGACCGCGCATGCCTGACCCGAACTGGCTCATGCCGTGCGTGCGTGTGTTTAGTCGAGAGCGTTACTCTCATATTCTTCCAAGCAACTAACTTGAGAGATAAGCTTAGCTAGTTAATTTGCGAATTATTCGCGAATTATTCGCGAATTTTTGAAAATCCGAATAAAACGATCCATATGCGACTTATTGCCAAAAAATCAGAATAAAACGCGAATTTTTGGGGTTAGATTTATTATTCGTGAATAATTCGCGTATGCCGAACTATTCGGCCAAAAAAATGCGCTGAATTTTTGGATAAATCCCTTTGCCGAATTATTCGCGAATTATTGCCGAATTATTCGCGAATTATTGCCGAATTATTCGCGAATTATTACCGAATTATTCGCGAATTATTCGCGAATTATTGAAAAACTTCATGAACTTCCAAAATATGTGGATCATAAAAAAGATGAAGATGAAGACAAAAATGAACTTTGCTATTGCTTTTTTTGCTTTATCTACTTTATTTTGTAACTGTCTATTTTTATATTTTTAAGAATTTATAACTATTTATGCTAGTAGCATAAATCTAGAGAAAAAAGTTTAATTTAATAGCCGAATTTTTTATCCCGAATTTTTAATTGATGAACGTATAATTTCCGTATAATCGACTATTCGAATAATTGACGAACCCGTTTTTTAAGCCGTATTTTTCAACAAATTTAAAAATTAGAATACGAATTTTATTCATATTATATCCGTACCAAATTTTTGCCGAATCCGAATTAACTAACTATGGAGATAAGGAGTATATAAGATGCAGCCACAAGTTTTTGGTTTCCAATATGGGGCTAAACCACACATGTAGAGATCTAAGCACAGGCTCCCAAACAAGGCCCATAGAAGGTTGTCCTGCCCAAAAAAGCCCATAGGCAGAATTGAAGTTTTAAATCATCTATATAATTTTAATACTAACACCACCATCAGCGGCCTCATCTCCGTCGTGCTATGCTCCGCCGCCCTCGTCTACCTCGCCAGCTAGCGACACGTTGGTTGCGGTGGCATTTGTAATGGAAATAATAATAATAATAATAGTTGTGCGTAAAATAATATTTTTACATCTAACTAACTAATCAACTGTTGACGCCTCGAAAATTATGTTACCATATGAGACCCGTGCACAGAGAAATCACAAGAGAGTGGTAAACCGGGTGTTGGAAACACGCACCAGAAGCCAAAAGACGGTTGTTGAAACCGCTTGCGGTTAAGGACGGTCAGGAGTGGTCCAAGAAAAGAGGAAATGGCCGATCATGAAAATAACTGAAGACCTTAGGCGGATGTTATAAATAAACAGGAAACGCCTAGGGAGAGGGTCTTTTTTCTCTTGAGAAACAAGAAGATCATTTTTCAATTCCTGCGTTATTTCTTTTGCTTTCTAGGAGTAGCCTACTTGTAATCTTCTTTTCCAGCATTTACTGCCTTTTTTGGGAGTAGAATAGAATAGTTTTTTTTTCCTGTAAATAGTCCGTTTCCACATATACATATATATAGAACTTCCTTTCAGCTCGTCAGCCGACACAAATTATCTTGTGTGCATATTCACTCGGCTCATCAGCCGACCCAATATTCCATGTGTTATCTGAACTCGGCTGATCCGATCCCACTCAGCCGAATCGTTTGATATAGTCTAGGGCGCACAATTCGAGGTTCATTTCATGAAGCTGTTTTACTTTTTCGCACGTATATCGAGAGGGTTTGGACCCGGTCAACGGTCCAGGAAAAATAGAGCACAACAATTTTTTGGCACGCCCGGTGGGACACCGTTCAATTCAAGGTAAATTACTGCTGTATTCAAACTATGGCTGATGATAATACAATGAATCTCCGTAACCGAGTCGTTCCTCGAAATTCGGGGAATGACCAGGCCAGCAATACTAAGAATGCGGCTGAACAGCAAGCGGTATTGCCGGTAGAAGTAGAAGCTAGTGGTCAATCAGATCACCAAGAGCCAAGTTTGGCTCAAGCTCTGGGACAGATGACTCGTGTCTTACAAGTCTTAGACCAAAATAGTCATCGGAGTACCAACCGTCTTGACGCAGTGTTGGCCGCTATCACGGCCTCAAATAAAAATATTGCTCGAATTGGGCAGCTTTTAACCCGAAACGACCATCAATACCCAGGCTTACCAGGGCCCATGGGTACTCCGGCGTTGCAAAATCCTGTTATTACGCCGGCCATTACATAGCCTCAGGCGACACCATTTCAGGCCGCCTATAGACCGGCAATGGCAAATGTTACTGCCGATCAGCAGCCGGAAATGGCGTGAGGATTACCGCCGCCACCGCCACCGCCTTTGCCAGCATATCAACTTCAAAATGGAGAAGCCAGACCCGGGGGGCAAACCCCTAACGTAGCACAGGGGATTAACCCTGCGTTACAGAATTTTGGGGTACCGGCTGGACAAAATCTTGGACAGGTGTCGCCTTTGCCGGTACCAGCGTAAGTTCCCCCTCAAGGGAATAATAATAAGCTATACACGCAAATAGAAGAGGTGATCCGAAACACATTCGGAGTAGGGGCCAGGCCGGCAATGCGGCCTGTGTTTAGATCTCCTTACCCTGCTAACATAGACGTGGATCATCCATATCCGTCAAATTGGAAAATGCCGAAATTTGATAAATTTTCCGGCGATGAGACCGAAAACACGGTCGAGCATGTTGCACGGTTCACGGCCAAATGTAGAGAGGCCGCTGCCAATCCATTTCTAAAATTGCGTTTGTTTAATACGTCGTTGACCAAAATGGCTTTTACTTGGTATACAAGTCTACCTGCCAACTCAATCAGAGACTGGGATGAGTTGGAAAGAAAATTTCACGAACAATTTTATAGATCAGAGCCGGAATTGTCGGTTGATGATCTAGCTCTTTATCGGCAAAGGCCGAGTGAATCGGTCAAGGAATATTTGAATCGATTCAAGACGGCCAGGAGCCGATGCTTTGTAAGAATGCTAGAATCAGAGTTTGCAAAGATGGCATTCAATGCTCTACATTTTAAAATTAAAGATCATTTCGAAGATAGGTATTTTCTAAATCTGTTTGATCTGGGAGTCCGTGTTGCTCAATACGAGCAATTCAGGAAAGGAAACAGTGATGATCGACCGAGATGGAGCCGCAACAAGGAATGGAAGGGAAAGGAGAAAAACATTTCTTTCCTGGAAGAAACGTCTTCGGCTCAGGATGAGCCGGACACGCCAAGTGAGGATGGTTCATCGGCTGATGAGGCCGAAATTTATGCAGCAGAGATGGTGAAAAATCATCAACCATATAAATGTGCTTTGTTAAAGCCGGCTAGAACTAATGAAGCTAAAGCCCGCATATCATCATATACATATTCATTTGACGTAACTAAGACTGATCTAATTTTTTATCAGTTATTGAAAGATGGTAGAATTAAGCTCCAAGAAGGGCAAACGATATCTTCTGGAGAAGAATTAAAGAGAAGAAAGTATTGCAAATGGCACCACTCCTGGAGCCATAAAATTAATGAATGTACAGCCTTTAAAAGGCAAATTCAAAAAGAGATAAATGAGAGTCGGCTGGTATTTGCCGATCAAGAAACTAAAAAATGGAAATTGATAAAAATCCTTTTTCTCCATAGATAAACATGGTGGACATGAAAGGAAAGTCATCAGCTGAGGAGAAGGTGAATGAAGAAATCGCCATCACCCGAAGGAAGTTTTGGCTTTGCATTCGATGCAAGGCCAAAATGACGCGCAAAGATTGGGAAGTGATTATCCGGGAGAGGAAACTCTACGGAGAATGGAAAGAATTTATGGCTTTTTTCGAGGAATGGGAAGAGTTGCCAGAGCCGGAGATGTTTGCATTTCTGTTAGTAGTTCACTTGACTCCCGTAGACTCTACTCATATGCGTGCTTGGATAGTAGAGTAGTGTGGTTTGCATGTTCTTTGAGACGACCCAGTCGGTCGGTGGGGATCGCTTGTCATTCTGAGCGATCCTAGTGTGGCTTGCATATTCCTTGAGACGACCCAGTTGGTCGGAGGTGATCGCCTGTTGTTCCGAGCGATCCTAGTTGTGGTTTATTGGTTGCTTCTCGGCTTGTTGCCGTTCTGTGGATTGAGCATATGCATCGATCGTCACAGCTCTTCCCGCACTTCACGTACACCGCGGTCTGATCCACCGTTTAGAGGTGTTCTTTTCCGAAAAAGGGTCGTGAATTTCTACCGACCCGTGGCCCCGAGCATTGCGTCGGGATGGATGGTGCCGTTGGATTGAGCAGGGTGACAGTGCCAGGGCCACCCCCTGGTGGCTATAGATTGGGTTCACTTTGTGGTTATCCCCTTTGATGCATACTAGTTGCTTACAGTAGCATTGTTATTTCTGTTATAGGTTCAGCCTCATATTTACTTGTGCTACTGTATACCATATCTATCTTTTGTTGACCCTCGTGCCGGTGTGTACACCTCGCCTTCGTCGGCTTGCGGTACCCACTGGGAGGGGAGACATGCGTGCATGTTCTCACCCCCCACCCCCATTACAGGTTTCAGGTGAGCAGGGTGGTGAGTGTCGGGACGCTGCGAGGCACGCCTAGATAGTAGCTCTAGAGGTTCCGACTCGTGAGGCTACATCCCCAGATTTGGTTATTCCCCTACCTCTATTTGATAGATGTAATGTGTGGTTCAGTTACCCCGTTGTAAATTCTAGCATGCTTATGTTGTGGATTCATTCTATATGCTTGTGTGATGACTGCATGCTTGGACTAGTTGATTGTATCCTTGCTTTTCAATCGTTTCGTTATCTAGCATTTCGGTTTTTCTACCCCTCGTGGTAGCGTCGTAAAACAAGGTTTCCGTGTGGGAAACGGTTTTCAAATGGATTTCTGATTGCTCGGTTTTGTGATTTCAAAAAGAGAGTTCTCGTGTGGAGAACAGTTTTCAAAGGCTTCTTCAATGATTGAGATTAGGGTTTCAAACTAAAGCTTCTGGGTAAGGAGCAGCTTTCTAGAATGATTGTTGCTTGTGCATTGCATCATCCTTCGCTTAAGGATTTGCTTAGATTCATACAGGTTAAGGACTGTTAGCTGTATGAATCTCTCGTTGTGTTGATGTGCTGTTGGGATGAATGAATGGTGGTTGTGATCCTGTTGTTTGTTGTTGGACGCCGTGCAAATACAGGGGAGGCTCTGTCCGTGTGTACAGTGGACCCTGTATTTGTGGCGGGTCTGTACGTGGCACGGGCTAGGCTTTTCAAAAAAAAAAAAAATTTAGCACGTTTTTCCGCATCTTGAACTAGCCCGGGGCGTGACACACGGGCCAGCCGCCGTTGCTTGAGGAAATGCGGCGATTCAACCTAGAGGTTGTGGCTCCGGACACCCCAATTATACTCACTGCTCTTGTCATTCAATCGACCTGAAAAGGATCAAGGATCGACAGTCTTCGAACTCGGATCTCCAAAAGGTGCGGCACGACGTTGAGGGTGGGTGTGTCGGTGATTTTAGTATTGGCTCCGATGGCGCACTTCGGTTTCGAAACTGATTGTGTGTGCCAAATGTTGAAGAGGTTCGGGGAGACATTCTATGAGAAGCTCATTAATCTCCCTATAGCATTCACCCAGGCGGCACCAAGATGTATAAGGACCTAAAAATGCACTATTAGTGGTCTGGGATGAAGAAGGATATTGGGCGCTATGTGGCGCAATGCCTCGTGTGCCAACAAGTGAAGGCAGAACACCGACTTTTGGCGGGAAAGCTTCAGAGTTTGCCAATTCCCATTTGAAAGTGGGAAGATATAGCTATGGATTTTGTCGTGGGATTACCCCGTTCTTGGTGGTGGATCGTTTAACGAAGTCGGCTCACTTCCTACCAATCCACACCACGTCGTCGGGCGACAAGTTAGCGCAAGTCTACCGAGATTGTACGGCTCTATGGAGTTCCGACGACTATTGTATCGGATCGGGATCCCCGATTCGCATCTCATTTTTGGAAGAGCCTGCAAGATGCTCTCGGCACATGGCTTGATTTCAGCACCGCGTTTCATCCTCAGAGTGATGGTCAATCGGAAAGAACAATTCAAATCCTTGAGGATATGCTTCGGGCGTGTGTACTTGATTACAAGGGTGGATGGCACATTCATTTGCCGATGGCCGAGTTTGCTTATAACAACAGCTATCAAGTAAGTATTGGAATGGCGCCATTTGAAGCTCTCTATAGAAGGAAGTGTCGATCTCCTATACATTAGAGTGACGTTGGCGAACGAATCGCCCTTGGCCCGGATGTGTTACAGGAGCGGAAGAGAAGGTCCGCCTTGCTCGCCAAAGGCTTTTGACGGGGTAGACTCGACAGAAGAGTTATACGGATGTGCGCCGACGAAGTCTTGAGTTCGCAGTTGGAGACCGCGTTTTCCTGAAGGTGTCACCCATGCGTAGTGTGAAGCAGTTTGGAATTTGGGGAAAGCTTAGTCCCCGATACATTGGACTGTATGAGGTTTTGGAGCGGGTTGGCGCCGTGGCATATCGGCTCGCACTCCCGCCAAAGCTTGCGGGAGTTCACAATGTATTTCATGTGTCCACACTCCGCAAGTACATTCATGATCCTACCCATGTGCTCCAGTTTGAACCGCTAGAGCTTCACGAGGATATGACTTATGAAGAGTTTTTGGTGTGTATTCTTGCTCGCGAAACGAAGGAATTGCAGAATCGTGTAATTCCGCATGTTAAAGTCCAATGGAGCAACCATGATGAACGCGAGGCTACCTGGGAACTCGAGGACGTGATGCGAGAGCACTATCCTCATCTCTTTGAGCAATCGAGCTGAGGTATGGATTTAAGTTTTGCAGACGAAACTATTTTTAAAGGGTGGGGAATGTAATATACCGAACCCCCAATGCATTGTACCGAAATTTGGTCAAATTGGCCGAAGTGCGGCGAGGGATGTTTTCAAGAGGTCCAAGTCATGTTCCGAAGGCTACGGAGCAATTTAAGAGTGTTTGGGAACCGGGAGAGCAAAGCTGAAATTTCAATACATTTGGGCTATTTTGCTCTCGGGTTCCGGACCCTGTAGTAGGGACCGGACCCTGGCTGCGAGAAGACAAAAAAAAAAGGAAAAAAATTTATGGGTTGAGATTGAAATTTCATGAATGAGAGGGATTAAGTTGTAATTGTTTGGAGAGAGCTTAAGGATAGGCTCTAACTCTCTCTTTCTCTTATTCTCTCCCACACAACAAAAGAGAAAACTCTTTCTCTTTCTCTCTAACCCTCTCCCTCACTCTCTAGCTTCTCTCTCTCCCTAGTATCTCTCCAACAAGTGAAGTTTGGAGGAGGAAAAGCTTGCTTAGGGGTGAAGCAAGCTCTTGTGCAAGGAAGCTTGTGGAGAGCAAGATGCCAAAGGTGAGGTTTTGAGATTTTAGGCTAGGGTTTTTATGTAAATCCTCGAAAACGAGATATTTGGAACCCCTACATGATTCTAACCTAGATATTGTACGAATCACAAGGCTTTTGGGATTATTTTGAGAAAAATGGGTTTTTAAGGTTCCCAAAAGGGGCTTTTGGATTTGTAGGGTTTTGATCTAAATTGATCTAGTAATTCTCTAATTGAAGGTTGTAGAAGAATGCCTAGTAGCTTCGATTCGAAGAGTAACGAAGTTTCGATGGTCGATTGAGGAAAATCGAGCCGAAATCAAAGAATTTCGTCGTTAGCGCCAAAATATGCCGAATCAGCGTCGGAAGCTAAATTGCTTGGATTTCCTTGTAATTGGCATCGAATCGAGGTGGGTGGTGCTATCCAGAACAGTTGGATTTCTTTCTATGTCTATGTCGCCATTTTTGGTCATATGTGTATATATGAGTAGAAATCATGCATTTAGGGTTATTATTGTGTTTGAGCTTTTAGATTCCTTGCATTCTTCCTAAAGTAGAGTTAGACAACTTGGAAAGAGAACTCGAAACTTGGAGGCATGAGGATTGGGTCGTTGGACATTTGAAACCCTATAATGCAAAGAACTAGTATGCAAAGAACTAGTATGTGAATTAGTATGCAAAGAACTAGTTTGTGAATTAGTGTGCAAAGACCTAGTATGTGAACTAGAAAACGTCGGCGACATGAACTTGGTGGCATCTTGACTAGTCGTGTTTGATAGCACTTTGTGGCATTAGATGCTAGGGATTGGTAGATCCCCGTATGTTGTTACCTTGGTTGGTAGCGTGTCCTCGAGATGAGAGGATTGGATCGCACTCACACATAGTCTGTCTAGCTTGTTGGTGTTCGCGACACCACAAGCAGTGAGCTCCGGAGTCGTCACACATGGGTTGAGCGGTTATCTCCCCACAGACTGTCCTAAATTGGTTGAGCGGTTATCTCCCTGTGGGCCTTGGTATGTGAGTGGACTCGACCTTCAGGTGACCGGTATGATTGGGTTAAAAGGTAGAGTTGGTAAGCATCATGAGCATAGTAATATCTATTGTTTACTCAGTTTCATATTGTAGAGGCATAGTAGTTGCATTAGTTGCTTATTATTACGTATCTATTCTTACTACCTATGCCTGATTAGACCTAGCGAAAAAGTCGGCGGGGTCGGCGGCCGAACCCACTGGGAACTTCTTGTAGTTCTCACCCCCTTGTTTTGCAGAGCCTAGCACGAGCGGTGCGGTCGAGGATTGTGGCAAGGGCATAGCGCCCTAGGTAGTGGACTCTCGTGTATTAGATCACCCTATATATTAGAGAGGTATTTTTGTATATTATGAGAGAACTTGTAGAGGCTTCACCTTGGGAGATGAAAATATATATGTCATTGTATATGCATGTGTGTAATATGTATGGAAATGATGTATTTTGGATTGATATATGTGAAGCTTAAATATTTAAGTTGTAATAGTTAAGTAATTATTCTCTCGCTCTTGTATAATTGCCCTCGTGCAATTCATATATATTGTTATTTTTCCTGGGCAAAACTCTATGTATATGATGTTGTTGAGCCTTGGGCGGACAGGGGAGGCTCTGTCCGTTCGGCGGTCTGTGGGCGCGCCCGAACCAACCAAAGTGGCGGTGTCGCGGCGTGACAGATCAACTGTTTAGCTCGGGTGGAGGAGATAGTCATCACAAATAGCGAACTTTTGCACCCCTTGAACATAATCTCGTCGCGTCCAGGTTCCCGAATCGTCACAGTTCGGCTCTTACAATCAATGGTAGCATAATACCTCGTGAGCCAATCCATGCCCAAAACAACATTAAATTCTCCCAGTCTATGGAGAGCCAATAAGTCTGCAAGTATAATCCAATCTCCAATTTGAATAGGGCAACAAGGGCAACACTCCGAATGTCCAAAATGTGATTAGGAACCAAAACTCAGCCCGGATGCAATGCAGGAATAAGCTTGGTGCCATGCAACTCGGCAAATAGCCGATCAATGAATGAATGCGATGCACCAATATCAAATAATGCTCTAACTCTTATGCCATTAATTAAAATGATACTTGCGACCACCTTCTCCGCCGCTGCTGCGCTCTTCGTCTTGGCCGCATACTTGCGCCCACTTGGTGCCTGTCACGATCCCTCATATTATCGCGATGCTGGAGGTCGCCTGCCGGATAGTGGGTGGGTGGAGTTCCCTGACTCTGTCCTGGTAAAGGAGGTGCTGATGCTGATGATGGTACTGGAGAAGAACCTCTAGGGAACTCAGATCGAAAGTGGCCCTCCTGGCCACAGGTAGCACTTGCCCCCCACGCTGAGGGCACTGTGGTGGAACATGTGGGTCACCACAGATCATGCAATGCGGTGGTCGTCGTCTATCGGGTGCTCCACGAGAAGATGATGAGCCTCGTCCTCACGACTGGCTCCTCGGGTGCTTCGGTGGCCTCTTTGAGCTAGACTTGCTACTACCGCCCTCAACTGGTCTTTTGCCCTTAGTTCTCTCCCAAGCTTCCCGTTCCTCCTTGGCAATCTCCGTGCCCTTCTCCACAATCAAGGCGCGATCCACAATTTCTCGGTAGGTCTTCAAGTTAGTAGATTGAACCAACCTAAAGATCGACGGTCGAAGGCCCATCTCAAACATGCGAGCGTTATCCTCATCATCCCTAACCACATAGGGTACACAATGCAACAGAGAAGAAAACTCCCTCTCGTACTCCGCTACCGTCTTATCTCCTTGGCGCAAATTGCACAAATCTCGCTCCATTTGTCGTTTGACACTTTAGGAAAAGTAGGCCAACGACAAAAGTTCCTTGAACTTCTTCCAAGTAACTGCCGCCAAGTCAGTGTCAGGATCATCTCGAATGTCGGCCCATCATTGATACGCCTCACCATCCAAATGATGCGTTGCCAACCACACCTTATCCCGCTCTTCCACAAACATGTCATGGAATAACTTTTCCATATGCAGAATCCACTTCTCAACTATCCAATGGTCGGCCTTCTCACCATCAAATAGTCGGGGGTTGTATTTTCGAAATTCGCTCAAACAGTTCATGAGCCGCTCCTGCTTGGCTCCCGTCACCATTGTTGGTAAAACCGTCCTTGTCGGTGGCGCCTGTACCGGCGGTGTCGCCGCCACCTCCTCCCTACACTCCGTGCTCGGGGCTACACGAGAAGTGCTCGGCACCTGGGGCTGAGCCTCTGCAGTCGCTCCTCCTGTAGAGGGAGTTCACCCATTTCGGTGAAGTTGAACCCATCGGATAACTATCGAAACCTCGTTCGTTTCTCCGATGACTAAACTTTTTAGGCCCTAAGAAAAATTTTCAAGGGGTTACAAGCTTCTAAAAAGTTTGCCACGAAATTCACCAAAAATTAAAGAGAAAATATGTGAAAATTATCTTAGTCCAAGAAAAATTTGTTCAAAGTCCAAATCAAAGCAATGGAGGTTCGAATCCAACCTACAAGAGTGCTCTACACTCATCAATTCCATCCCAAAAGGTCCCAATTGAAAAGCCCTAAAATAAACCCTAGTTTCATCAAGACTAGGTTTCTACCAAAAATTCTTGCAAATCTCCTAAATAGAGGGTACAAGAATGCTACTAACCTCAAATCAAGCTATGAAGTGCTAAGGTTGAAGTTCAAGTCTCCAAACTACTCTCCTCTTCAAGCTTGAGCTCTCAAGTCCTAGAAGCAAGCATCCATGGTGAAGATGAAGAAAAAGGGAGAAAACCCAAGGATTAGAGTAGTTTAAAGGGAGAAATCCAAGAGAGAAAGAGGGAGAACTCACCTCTCTTCTTTCCTTCTCTCTCTCCAAATGAGAGAAGTAGAGGGGATGAAATGGGTATAAACCCATTTGCACAAAATCCTAATAGATCCCTCAATAATCAAAAATTGCATCTTGTGCGAAATCAGCTTTGCACTATTGAGTACCGGTACACGGATTGGAGCACCGGTACTCGGATAGTTCCGGTACCCGAGGTTCAGTCCTGCAAAACGCGAATGTTGGATTCTCAATTTTATTTATTGTGTTTCGGTACTCAATTTTTCAGTACCGGTACACAGTATTTCAGTACTGGTGCTCAGGTTCAGTTCCTCAGAACCCGAGAGCTAGTTCCTCTCCATTTCGTATTGCATACCGGTACCCAGATTCCAGTACCGATACTCAATACAAAATCTGCAGTTTTGACAGATCTTGATCTCCGAAGTCCGTTTTCGCGCTAATAAAGCCCCGAAAATAATCCTAAGCTCTCCAAACTCAGTCAAAACCTCCAGAATAGCATAGAACACTATCTTTTCCTTAGAACTCCGTAATTTGCTAAAGTTCAGTGTGCTACACAAGGCATCTACAACAAAAACCATATAGAAAAGGAACATATATATATATACACACACATACACATCCAAACGAGGTAATTAGAGCATATAGACATAATTCTAAAATGTATCTCATAATGTTTACAACATCTAGTCAACTCACAAGTATACAATAAGTTTTCAAGAAAGGTACATCTCAAGACTCAAGGTGGTCACTACAAGATACAAGTACACCTCTTGATACAAAAACCAAAAGAAAGGTACCTTGGGTCCACCTCTAAGCAAATCGGTGGTATGCACTAGCTAGATGCGATCCCTGTGCCACGATCCCTAGCCTCTCCCGCATGGAAGGCTCTGTAACAAATACAAAAAACCAATGGGGTGAGAACTATTAAACAATAGTTTTCAGTGGATAAGCTGTAGTGAACCGTAATTTGGAAGCATATTGAACTTTGGCCAAGTTGGACAAAGTTTAGTTCAGGAGTAAGTTGAGCGTGTTTAGAATTGAGTTTCAAGGGTTTCAGAACGATTAGAAGTGGATTTGGTGAGTCCATGTTGTGTCCCGAGAGTGTTGGAATGATTAGAGGAAAGTTGAGAGAATTTTGAGGTACGATTGTATGTTGGAATATAATTATTCCGTAAGGGATAAACTATAATTCTCCAACTCAGGAAGTGTTCTTATGTGTAGAAGAGTTTGGGTTGTGTTGGATTTAATTCGGAGAGAAAACGGAATGAAAAATAGAGTTTTAGAGCGAAAATGAGAAGAAAATAATAAAAGGCTGAAAATACTGTTCACAGTGTCCGGGTCCGGACCCTGGGGTTGGGATCCGGACCCCAGCTGCGAAAATGCTGAAATTGCTCACGGGTTCCGGACCCGGGATGCAAGGTTCGGACCCCACGGACCCAGAAGCTCCATAATGGGGGTATTTTGGTCATTTCATGTGGTAGGCTTATGAGGGGAGGTTGGGAGGGTTATCTTCTTCATTTTCCCTCTTCTTCCTCTACTTCTCCTCTCCCTCTCCTCTACTTTCTCTCTCTAGAGACCTCTCCAAAACTTGGAGAAATAAGGATTTGAGCTTAGAAAAGGCTTCCAAGGTAGGAAAAGAGCTTCTTGGAGCAAGAATAAGCTAGAGGAGCTTAGGCTAGAGGTGAGTTCTTGATGATTTGGGTTTAAACCTTGGAATTGATCTCTTATTTTGAGGTTTTTGGTAACCCTTGGCAATTTAGACAACAAATGGTGAGGATTGGCCATGTAATTTTGGGCTCTTACATGCACGCATGTAAACCCTAGGCTGAAAGAGGGGTTATCTTATGGAGGGGTTTAAAAATATTTTAACCCTTTAGAACCCTAGTTGAGGGTTAGGAAATCATGTGGGACAACTCGATTTCGAGTGATTCCAAGAAATGAAATTGTTTTGAGCTCGACTCGGAGTAACGAATTCTTCTTGTATTATAGGGCAAGAAGCTAAGAGATTCAAAGTGTACGGCCCGATTGCAAGTGTCTACAAGCAATTGGAATATCATAAGGTGGGTTTGTGTTGCACCGAAGTGATTAGGTCACTTCCATGTCTAGGGTAAAATAACCATAATGATAATGGTAGTTGCATGTTACCCTAGTGTTTAATTATGCATGATGGCATAAGTGACTTGTGAAATGAAATGGAGCAATGAGCTCATTTTGCATGTAAGTAGAATTATGTGTTTTATACTTACACATCATAAAGGAATGTTTGCATGTATGAAAACCTTGTATGCGTAAGTGATAAACAGGTAGATAAACAACTACATGCATGAACTATTGAAATAGTGACATCATGATTCGTGGAACATGATTAGTTATGGGACAACTTAGTATAATTATGTACGAAAGCATGTGTATAATGTGGATAATTCTCTAGTAATCTAAGAGAATGGGAATTGTGAACTTAGAAAGCCTAGTGTTGTTGAACATAGTTTGACAATGATGATATGAACCAAGTGTTGTTGAACATAGGTTGACAATGATGATATGAACCTAGTGTTGTTGAACATAGGTTGACAATGATGATATGAACCTAGTGTTGTTGAACATAGGTTGACAATGATGATATTAACCTAGTGTTGTTGAACATAGATTGACAATGATGATATGAACCTAGTGTTGTTGAACATAGGTTGACAATAATGATATGAACCTAGTGTTGTGAACATAGGTTAGAAATGATGATATGAAACCTAGTGTTGTTGAACATAGGTTGGAAATGATGACATGAAACCTAGCATTGTGAAACATAGATAGGAAAAGTGAACAAGTGGACTTGTTAAACCCTATGAACCCATGAAAGAAAACTTGCATGTTGCTGGAATGTAAGTAATTGGTTAAAGCAGCGATTCTGCTAGTATGTATATGACCGGTGGGTCATTGATGAGCATCTAGACTTTGATGCATTGTGCATGTGACTAAAGCTTGCAAGGGCCAAATGAGCTCAATTAGCAGTTGCTCGTGGGGGTCGCTCCCCCAGGGCATTGGTCCTCCGGAGGTATAACCAAGCGAGAATCCTCGCTTTGCTATTTTGAGAGCCGATTGGGTGATGGATGCGATGCACGACCCTAGGTCATGGATGCATAGCACGACTGGGTGGGGTGATGGATGATGGACACTACCCATAAGGCGCGGCGCAAGCTGGGGCCGTACCTTGTGTAGGTCCTTGAGAAAATAGGTTGGTGGGGCAGCGATTCTGACACCAATGCCAACTATTAGAGAAAATGGGTTGGTGGAGCAGCGATTCTGACACCAATGCCAAGTATTTGAGTAAAGGGTTGGTGGAGCAGCGATTCTGTCACCAACGCCAAGTATTTGAGAAAAGGGTTGGTGGAGCAGCGATTCTGACACCAATGCCAAGTATTCGAGAAATGGGTTGGTGGAGCGGCGATTCCGACACCAATGCCAAAAAGAATGAGATAAATGAAATTGTGGGATGAACCTAGGAGAAAATGAAAAAAAAAATTGTCATTTATATAGGTTGCATTCGTTCATGTTTTAAATTTAAATATGTGATTGTAGTTATGCATGGTTTATTATGAACTAACCTATGCTTGTGTTGTTTTCTTTGGACCTGGTGGGTCGAGCTTCTCCCTTGGGTGGCCTTACCCACTGGGAACTATGTTTATAGTTCTCACCCCACGTTTTTCAGGTCCATCCGCGAGTGAGGCGGCGTAGCGAGGCAAGGGCGTGGCGTAATAGATAGCGGCCCTTCCTTATTTTGGTTATGTGCATAGATGTACCCGAATCTTGAACATGAAAAGTATAAGAGTTATATAAAGTGATGTGTAGTTAAGTGTAACTACTATTTGAGAACTTGGATGTAATGAATGTAAAGAAAAGAAAATTTGGCATGTACAAATGTGCAAATATGGTGTAATAGAAATAGATGCTTCTTTTGTTGATGCTTCCCTTGTGTAACTCATGTATTCGGTTCCTGTTTGGAACATTGTATTGATGCGTGTTTTGTGACGCCTTGGGCGGATAGAGGAAACTCTGTCCGTTCGGCGGGTCTGGAGCACGCGCCCGTGCAGGTTATCCTTCCACCTAGTTGGTGTTAAGGCACGGCGGGGCATGACAGATTAAGGTGGTATCAGAGAGTAGAAATGGTTTAGAAGGACCTAGGAGACCCTAGGATGGTAAACCATAAGGACCTAGGCTCGTGAGCGATGAGTACTTGTGACATGTGGCGAAAGATGAAACGATTGGGTCAAGTGTTGTATGCCTCTAATCAAATGTTAGAGGTAGATTCAAGGTGTGGTTTATTCTCAGCCGAGGGTGTTCATGTTGGCTGCCGACAACATGAAACCGAGTGATGAGAATAGACGCCCTTGTGTGACTTTCGCCTGATTTGAGTCCGTGTCTGTATTGATTGTTTGTACTTGACCTAGAAGGTCGAGGATTTCATCGAAATTATCGTGTTTTAGGAAGCGATGGCATCGCGCAGGCGATCTTCAACAAGATCGATGCGGGATGGGCCAAGTAGGGTCCCTGAGCAATCCGGAGCGAGTGGAGACTCAGAGCTCCGTGAACAGTTGGCCACACTCGTTGGAGTGATGAGGCAACAAGCAGATATGGGCAACCGGGCCATGCGCGGGATGAGTGACCGCAGGGCGATAGCCAGGCCCTAACGCTTGCGACGGCCTTCTCCTCTCCGAGATAGCATGCGGGTATGCCACCTGCGGCAAGGTCTAGAGAGCATGTGCCGATGTTAAGGCAACCGGGGGGTTCACGACGGGCTCCAAGTGGCCATGGATACGCGACCCAGGTTGAGGAGCCTACTGCTACCGACGACGTCGTGGCAGGTATGATATAACTAATGAAATTATATGTAGAGCGTGATGTGACATTGGAGCATTGCATGCATTATCGTGTGGTCAATTGCTGTTATACGGGCATAAATATAGTAGGGACCAAGATATGGGTAAGTGTAGTTACCCTGGCATGCTTGTGACGTCATCGTGTATCGCCTGCCAAAGCAGATAGGTGATTAGTTGGTGCCAGTAAATTGCTGGTATGGAGCCGAGGATAGGGCTCATGGTAGGGATGGAAATGGTGGACTGACTCTCAAGGCAATGTGAGTAGCCAATTGTGAGAGTCGAGTCATGGCACTCGAGGACATCCTAGTAGTCCAAGAGTTCCGGATGTCGATCCGGCGAACCAAATGGTGAAAGTGGAATCACTGTTGCGAAAATAATAAGACAGTCGCCAAGGTTTGGCGAGTGGGTCTAGTAGTACCTCAAGCCGAGGTAGGGGAAATTGTACTTGCATGGTTTTTGTGCATATGCAAGATTGCCTAGTGCTTATGTTTGTACGGAAGTGCATACAAGCGTAGAACGCTCGAGTATAGATACTCGTGGAGTGTGGATTATGTTCAGCCGAGAGGGTTTGTTGGCAGTAACACTTGAGCATTGCTAAGTGTGAAGTGGGCCATGGAGCATTGGCAGTAACACTCGTAGGGCTGGTGGCTTGCACTAGGTGCTTAGGAGCCTATAGAGGTTTGTGTTGCTCGGTAGAGCATGTCGTGTGTGACGACGATGGCGGGTATTGCTTGGGGACGATCCGTGCCCGGACCATGTGTGGACTGTGGAGCCTGGGGCCACATGGACAGGCGCAGTCAGCTGTGTGTGACAGCGGCCCGAGACCTGAGGGTGGGGCGGAGACTTATGGTCGCGGCGGTAGTCCGAGCAATGACCCAGGAACGTGGAATGCCACGTGTGAGATTGTGTGATCATTAGTACACCGAGGATATAGATATTACCCAACCCGAGGACTTGTAGTGGTTTGGGGTCTTGGTTGCTCCTGGTTGGAGTGTGTGTGCGAAGTCCCAAGTGAGGACTCCGCCAATTGATGATTGGGTCTACGCGTGCGAACGAGAGACGGTGCGCGATGTTGAGACGGATTTAGGCGGTAGGCCTACGTGAGATTTTGGTCTGTGGACCATCTATGATAAACCGAGGTTAATCAATGGCTCTGGTAGTATGAGAGCATTGATCGTGTCCAGGAGGAATGAGATTAGTGACCTGAGGAGCGGAGACTCGGTCATACCGCTCGCCTAATTGGAACCGCCGAGTCTGGCATTGTCGATGAGATGAAATGGGATTACGAACGAAATGTTCGTGTGGACTCATCGCGAAAACGACATGACATTGACCCGTGGCAAATGAAAGTGAAGTGATGTGCTCTTATGAGACATTGGGATAGTAAAAGCCATATGGGGTTTTAAGGACTATGCTCTCAAAGTGGACTGAAACTTGTGGATGTGCCTAATGTGCCATCTCGCTGTAGAACTGGGAGTCCACGTATGGTAGGGTCACTCGTGACCGAGCGATGCACCAATGATATTGCCCCTAAGCAATGCCGGTAATTGGATCAGGGTGAGTTCCATAATGGGACAGTAAATGTGAATGAGAGTCACATGCGACGATTAGACTCTCGAATGGCCAAGGTGTTGGACCAGTTGTAGTCGTTGACAGAATAAGTTGACGATGCAAAGTGTTGGGACAGGGTAATAGAGTGATACCCTGTGGATCCTTGTGTGAATCGAGGGGGTCTGCCCGAATGCAATTTGTGTGGTGGTGGACCATTTGACTAGTTGGTTCATTCTTGTCGGATCCACACCACGAGGATGAAGGGTAGTCCTGACCTCAGAGGAAACCTAGTAGCATTTATAGGGTTAGTCGTCTATTGATGACGGCTGACGATGACATGGGCCCGATGGAAAAAAAAAAAAAAAGGTTTTCGGGCGATCGTCGATTGAATAGAAATGTATGCGGTAGATGACCGCAATTCCTTGGAACCACCCGAGCAGGGGGTGAAGTTGGGGTGAAGTTTGAGGCAAGATAAATCCTCGATGTGCCGGACTGTGAGAAGTACTGGAGCGTGTGGGGTCATTACATATCGACTTGCGCTGCCACCGACTTGCGGGAGTTCATAATGTATTTCATGTAATCACATTCCGCAAGCATGATCGTGATCGAACCCACATCCTTCTTTATGAGCCGCTTGAGCAATCACGAAAAGCGTGAAGCCGCTAAGGAGTGGGAGAACGCAACGATACCGTCATTTACTCGACAAGTCGAGTTGAGGTGTGATCTTAGTTTCGCGCACGAAACTCTTTTTAAGGAGGGAGGAATGTAGTGAACCGCAATTTGGAAGCATATTGAACTTTGGCCAAGTTGGACAAAGTTTAGTTCAGGAGTAAGTTGAACGTGTTTAGAATTGAGTTCTGAGGGTTTCGGAACGATTAGATTGGTGAGTCCATGTTGTGTCCCGAGAGTGTTGGAATGATTAGAGGAAAGTTGGGAGAATTTTGAGGTACGATTGTATGTTGGAATATAATTATTCCGTAAGGGATAAACTATAAATCTCCAACTCAGGAAGTGTTCTTATGAGTAGAAGAGTTTCGGTTGTGTTGGATTTGATTCGAAGAGAAAACGGAATGAAAAACGGAGTTTTAGAGCGAAAATGAGAAGAAAATAAAAAAGGCTGAAAATACTGTTCACAGTGTCCGGGTCCGGACCCTGGGGTTGGGATCCGAACCCCAGCTGCGAAAATGCTAAAATTGCTCACGGGTTCCGGACCCGGGATGCAAGGTCCGGACCCCACGGACCCAGAAGGAAGCTCCAGAATGGGGGTATTTTGGTCATCTCATGTGGTAGGCTTATGAGGGGAGGTCGGGGGGTTATCTTCTTCATTTTCCCTCTTCTTCCTCTACTTCTCACGTCCCGTGGGAAAGTGGGATATGTTACCCATTTTTCCGGTTAGAGGAGAGAGAGAAGAATTACGTGATCCCATCCTCATATTAATTAAATTTTAAATTAAATCTTCAATTGTCTATTAGATTTAAATCAAATCTTTTAAAGTAAACTAATTTCAACATCCCCCCACTTAATTTAAAATTTAATTAAAAGAAAACTTCTCAAACATCGAAAACATATAAACAAACAGAAACATTAATAAAGATCAAAAATTAAAAGCCATCAAAATTAGTTGAGATATTTATACCATGCATTCAGCTAAAAGTACCTTCTGGTTTGAACCTTTGCTTAGTGTTGATTGTATACATCCACGGGCACTCGATGGACTAGGCCTTGAATCGGGCTGGTGATATGGATTTCTATAAGTCACACACAGAGTACAGCCAGTTTTGTTCATAGCGGATGTGCGCTTTTAAAGGCCATGCGCATGTATCGAATCATGTATGTTTTGTGAATCAGCCCAAATTCCATAGTCGCAGCCTCACGACTCCATACACTTAGTAGGTCCTAATAAGGGTGTAGGTAAGGTAACACCCAGCCTCACGAGTCTTGAAACCATTCAGAGCTCAGCTCTTCCTCATCCCTTACCTTTTATAATATGAGCACCGTCGCCATAGGGATAGGAAAATATTAAGGGTTGCTCCTCACATTAGTCATTCATTCGGTTTGTTTCTACCCGTTGAACCATTTAGGTTGGGTTCCCACCGCTGATGACTTCTATTGTGGGCTTAACCCCATCCCCTTCGACGACTCTAGGACCACCGTCCTAGATGAACCTTTGGTCAGCTGATCAGCAATATTCTTTATGGATCTCGCAAATGACAGTGATATCATATCTTGTTTAACTAACCCTCTAATATATTTATGTCTCATTTTCATATGTCGACTCATCTTTACTTCTGATTTTTTTTGTGCACATTTTCATATGACAATTCTTTTTAAGCCTGAGAAGGGTGAGCCAAAAACAAAATCTAGAGCAACGGGAAGAACAGTAGTGTCAGAATTGCCAATTCAGCGAGCGAGCCAAACGCCGTCGGTTGATAATAAATAAAGTGTGGGACCTTCCTCATTCAGCGGTGCACACCTGTTGAGCACGGTTGGCGCGCGAGCCTCCTATTCATCTCATCAATTATGCAAGAAAAGAGTTTCGATAATCCAAAAGGAAACGGTGCTGGTTACCTCTACAAGGTACAAGTTTGATAATGGGCAAGTCAACTTGAACCATATAAATAAGGGAAAATTTACGATATGCCCTCCCAAAAGCATATAATTACATAAATGCCCTTTAAAAAATTGAAATATCATACATGATCCTCCATTTGTGAGAAACCTTCAAAAATAATCCTACTTGCTATTTCCCGTCAAAAGTTACAATAAAATTCCTATTTTGCCCTTGTCAGCATTGCTTTTTGAAAACAATCCAATAATCACATATCAAAAATAGTTTCATAAATGCTCCTTTAAATTCAAGAATGCTTTGTAAATTAAAAAAGAAATTTTTATAAATTGAGCTAAAACAAACTTTCAAATATAAATTAATATATAAAAAATCAAACTAAAATTTTTATAAAGTATGAAGACAGTCAAACAAAATGGTTAAGCAACTTACAACTTGAAACTAATCCAAATTAAATTTTATGTTATAAACTGAGCTATCTAAACTAAAATAATGTCTGAACTAACTCATTTAGCACATTTTACAAAATAAGTTATTACTTAAAAATTTTAAGATGAAATATCCATATAATATATAAAGTAATTATTAATATCTTTATTTAATTTAATAAGTGAAATATCCATATAATAAATCACAAGAATTCATAGCTAAGGGGGTCTTCATATATTTTTAGTGGCAATATGTTTGTAAGAAATTATATATTTCAAAGATCAATATGGAGGTAGCCATATTTATAAAGATATTTATAGTATTTTTTAATTTTAGAAGGTTATAAGTGAAAGTAATTCTTATATCTTTAACTAATTAATTCTAATGAAAAATGCTCAAAAGTAGGGGTAAAATGGTAAACATTCTATTTTAACTTGACGGATGTTCGCAGATGTTAATTAGAAGGGGCATTCATGAAACATATTTGACATTTGAAGGGTTATTCATGAAATTTCAAAAATTAAAAGGGCATCTATGAAAATTCAGAACTTTAGGAGGGCATCAGTGAAATTGTCCCTATAAATAAAGTAGTGCTATCAATACACTCGTATTGTGGGTATAAATATTATATGCTATTTGTTGCCATATGGTGTGTCCACATTGACGGGTCATAATTTAATCCGATCCACATAAGATGTGGATCATGATTTATCCTAATGAGTTTATGATAAGAATAAATTAATTATTTCTTATCGGTTAAGAAACATATCTCTTAGTAGATATCTATTATATGTTAATAGATATCATAATCTTAATCCTAATCCTAACCTCTACGTGAGATTCAAGATATTTTAGGGGGTTCCAATATTCTATAAATATGCCATCCTTTTCTCTCGGATTTTAGATCTGAGAGAATCTACGAGAATGTATAAGAAATATTTCCTCTTCTCTCTCTTCTTTCTCTCTGGGATTTCCGCCTACGTTCCCGGGGTTTTGGAGTGTGGACATAGAAGAGGACTCTGGTAGCCCTCTTCGATCTGTATTCGTCGCATCCAATTTGCATCCGATCTGTGACGCAAGACATAGGCGTGGGTGAAGGAGAGATACGTGGAAGATCCAGAAGCGTCAAGACAAGGACGATCCAAACAGGCTTGTAAAACAAGCAACCCGATCCGATTTGGGTTCCTGGATACGTTGGCTATCCAGTTTGTAAGTTTCCGCTGCCCTCTAAATTCCAACAATTGGTATTAGAGCAGTTTGCTTGTTTTCGCCTTATGATCGTGCTTGTGATGCTTGTATTTAAATCGCATGCTTCGTTGATCAATTTTTTTTATGTAGATTTGTTCTACAATTTTTTTTTTTCGTTTTCTATATGAAATCGATTAAAAAAAATAAAATAAAAGAAAAAACTAAATTAGTTTTAGTTTTTCTTTTAAGTTGATCATGAGACATGCGAAAAGTTTTTCTTACATTAGTTGTATTTTTTTTTCTGCTACGTGCATATTAAAAAAAAATCGGTTATTTTTTTTAATTTTTGGTTTTGAGCATCTTTAAAAAAAAAAAATGTTGTTGGGAAGAGGCACGCCACGGGCGGGCTCTGGGCCGGCCTGGCCTGCTCGGTGCGCGCGGGTGTGACGCCCCAACTTCCCAGGGGGTCACCCATCGTAGCACTACTCCGGTCCTAGCACGCTTAACTCCCTTAACCTCTTGGACCTAGTCACCGCCCAAAATGCTATAGCCGGATTAAGAGTTTAGCCCGATTATATCTCATATATAGGACTACCTGGGGTCTCACAGTCTCCCCTCTTTAAGCCCTAACGTCCTCGTCAGGCTCAGACCTACAAGTACCAGGCGATGTGAGACTCGTCTCGCTAGCCTAAACTGATCTTGTGGTGAGCCGCGCTCCACCCACAACAGTCAACAGCATGCGAGCCTCGCTCTTCCCGCTGTATAATCCTGGCTCAGCCAAGACTCATCTCACACTTCCGGCTGGTAATTGGCTCTTATACCAACTGTGACGCCCCAACTTCCCAGTGGGTCACCCATCCTAGGACTACTCTCGTTCTAGCACATTAACTCCCTTAACCTCTTGGGCCTAGCCACCGCCCAAAATGCTATAGCCGAATTAAGAGTTTAGCCCTATTATATCTCATATATAGGACTATCTGGGGTCTCACAGCGGGCGTGGACTCGCGCGCCACAGGCGGGCTCGCGGGCCCGGGCCGGCCCGCCGCGCGTGCGGGTGTGCGGACACGCGCACACCGGACGCGGAGCCGGGGACCGCGGGCACGGCCCGGCCCAGCATGGGTGCGCAGGGAGGACGCGCGCCGCTGCAGGCGAGCGCGCTGACCCGGCCCGGCCCGCCGCGGGAACAAGGGCGCGCACCCGCGGGCCATTGGCTGGGGAGGGGCCCGGCCCATTTAGCTGCACGCGCGCGGGAGTGGACCCGCGCGCCTAGCGCGGGCACTTGGGCCCGGCTCGGCCGGTCCGGCCCGCGCGGGAGGCCGGCCCGGCCTGCTCTGGTGCAGGCGCGGGGGCCTAGCCAGCTGCTCTGCAGGCTGGCCGGCCAGGACCAGCCACATTGCGGGCGCGCAGGCCAGGTCCCGGCCCGTCCCGCTGCGAGTGCGCGGGCCTGGCCTGGCCCGCACAGCGTTCGGGCCCGACCCGGCCCGCCGCGAGCGGGGGCGCACCCCCGCAGGGTTCGAGCGGGCTTGCGGGCCTGGCCCGGCCCGCCGCGTGCGTGGGCGCGTTCCCATAGGGCTCGGGCGGGCTTGTGGGCCCGGCCCGGCCTGGTGCGCACGCGAGCGCGCCCCCCAGCGGTTTGGCCGTGACTATTTCAGGCAGTATTTTTTATTTTGCTCTTAGAAAAAAAATTATGATCCTGTGTGGTACACCTTTTTTTTTGGCTTGTGTAGCATGAATGTGTTGCTTATCCTATGTAGGTACAAATATTTGTGTAACATATTGTGATAATTATATGATATTCATGGCACATAAGTACTTGTGTTCTTTCGGAGTTTTTCAACAAAATTTAATTTTGAAAAAACGGGTTTGACATGTGCAGCATTCCTGTAGTACATTTATTTTTTCAGATGTACATCTTTATAGTAATGTAATAGGTTTAATTCTGTAAAAAGTGATGTAATAACTAAGGCCATGTAAAGGAATGTATTTTGCGCATCGTCGACGTTTTTCAAATTAAATTTGGGCACAAATACTTTTTTTTTATCTGTAGATCTTATAGAGATAAGTTCTCAATATTTTTAATAATAAAGATGTGTTCTTTCTTTAAAAATGGATAAGTTCTATTTTTTTTGGATGGGTTCCAAAATTAATTTTTAAAAAATTAATAAGATTGTAATATTTTGAACCGACACTGGGTGATGATTATGAGCATAGCAAATTTTCGATCATGTTGTGTTAGGGATAATGTTTCAATCTTGTTAATTTTTGATGATGTGCCTAATGTCCAAACCTGTTTTGAATGTAGTGAAATGGCTTCCAAAAACATTATAATTGACCTCAATAAGATTGTAATATTTTGAACCGACACTGGGTGATGATTATGAGCATAGCAAATTTTCGATCCTGTTGTGTTAGGGATAATGTTTCAATCTTGTTAATTTTTGATGATGTGCCTAATGTCCAAACCTGTTTTGAATGTAGTGAAATGGCTTCCAAAAACATTATAATTGACCTCACCAGGGGTGATAAGCTAGACGGAAAGAATTATGATATTTGACACAGAAAAATACAATACTTGCTTAATGAACAAGGGGTTCTTAAAACTCTCTCTGTCAAAAAGGTCATGCCTACCGAAGGCACTACTTCTGAGCATGAAAAAGAGGTCTATAATAAATGGTTCAAGGAGGATTGAACTGCTCGGTACACTATGTTGTGTGCCATGCAAGACGACCTTATTGGATAATTTGAGATCTATGAGACTGCCAAGGACATGTGGGACAATCTGAAGATTACTTTTGGTCAAACTTCAGCTACGAGGCTACGTGCCTTGAATCTTAAGTTTCAGCAATATATGATGAACCCGAAGCATTCAATGACTGAGCACCTTCGTGTGATGAGCGCCATGATTCGGGACCTCAAGGCTGCTGGAAACGAGCTCACTGATGAGCAACAGGTTCAAGCGGTGATTCGTTCACTGCCGGATCTTAAATGGTCCCAAATGAAGCTCCTGATGATGCACAGTGAGAATGTTAAAACAATATTTAATGACATCTCACGGCATCTCGAGCTTGAGGCGGAGCGCTAGGAAGCGAATCATGAGGATCAAAATGGCAACCTAAGAGGGGGGTTGAATTAAGTTTCTAAAATAAAATGTTAAATAATCAAGTAATTTAAAAACTCGAAACAAATAAAGTGAGAGAAAGTGAGGAGTTAGAGAAATGCAAACTCAAGAAGCACACAATCGATTTGTTTCGAGGTTCGGTTGCCTACGTCCCCGCCAACTTCTCAACACAAGAGAACGTTGGATCTCCACTAAACGATGCTTTTGCGGGCAAGCACCAAGCCTTCACACCAACACCTTCTTCTCTCAAGAAGGTTACACTTTCAAGCTTCAACTCTTTTCTTTTCTCTCTTTTACAAGATGATATCTCACTATCAATTACACTCAAGTTTAGAGAGAGGATTGAGGGCTAATAGTATTAGAAATGCTGAAGTATATAAGCTCAATTGGACTTCAAAATCCCTGCTGAGAAAGGCCTCGAGACCATCAATTTATAGCCTCAGCTGCTCCAGACCGTTGCACTTTCGGGTGCCCTAAACATGACTTTCGGGCGCCCAGATGTTGAGCACGCGCACTGCACAACCAGCGGCCTGTCAGACCCGTGCGCCGCTTTTCTGGATCCGTACATTCGGGCCTCCAGAAATTGTGGGCGCCCAGATCACGCGCACAGCACATCCAGCGGCCTGTCAGACCCGTGCACCGCTTTTCTGGATCCGTACATTCGGGCCTCCAGAAATTTGTGGGCGCCCAGAACATGTGCGTCAGTTTTTCTGACACTGTCAGACCACGCGCGCCGTTTTCTCTGAGCAGAACTTTTGAGCCTCAAGAAGTTTGTGGGCGCCCAGAACATGCGCGTCGACTTTTCTGACACTGTCAGACCACGCGCGCAGTTTTCTCTGCGCAGAACTTTTGGGCCTCCAAAAGTTTGTAGGCGCCC
Source organism: Puya raimondii (assembly GCA_016920855.1). Classification (NCBI taxonomy): domain Eukaryota; kingdom Viridiplantae; phylum Streptophyta; class Magnoliopsida; order Poales; family Bromeliaceae; genus Puya; species Puya raimondii. Next base: position 206,893,513 of record JABWPP010000050.1, on the reverse strand, counting down.
AGAACATGCGCGTCAACTTTTTTGACACTGTCAGACCATGCGCGCCGTTTTCTCTGAGCAGAACTTTCGGGCCTCCAGAAGTTAACTTGTGGGCGCCCAGATCAGGTGAAGAAGTTTCTGGACTACCCAAACAGCAAACAGACAGGATCCACGAAACCTGAGCAGAACTTTCGGGCCTCCAGAAGTTGTGGGCGCCCAGATCAGGTGAAGAAGTTTATGGACCACCCAAACAGCAAACAGACAGGATCCACAAAACCTGAGCAGAACTTTTGGGCCTCCAGAAGTTTGTGGGCGCCCAGAACATGCGCGTCAACTTTTCTGACACTGTCAGACCATGCACGCCGAAATTGCTGATCAGGAACTTTTGGGCCTCCAGAAGTTTGTGGGCGCCCAGAACAGAGTCCAAAACACAAACTTGACATAAAACAGTTTTTGAGAAGTTTTTGAATATTGTTTGAAGTCCCATGTGCTTTAGATGATAAAAAGAGTAAGTTAAAATATAGCTCGACATTTCTTACTTTAATCTTTAAAGCACAATGTTAAAAGATTGAGTAGAGAGATAATTTATCTACTTGACAAGGTAGCTTCAAATGGTGAAGCTTAGTGCTAGAGGATTGCCCATCTTAAGTCCAATTGAAGATAGAGAAGTCTAAACACAAAACTCAAGATAAAAGATTAGTTCAATTATTTGTTATCATCAAAATCTAAAGAATGATTAGGGCCACTAGGCCAACAATCTCTCCCTTTTTGATGATGACAAATAATGTGATATAAGATTCAAATAAGTAGAGATCAATAAGAATAGAATACTCCCCCTAAATATATGCATATCTTTGACAATCAATTTTTGGCATATATCACAATCATAGGCATAGCATATATCACAATCATAAGTGAAAGCAACAGAATAAGTATATATCAAAGTATCAAAACATAAGCATATCACGAGTTAGTGCCAAATCATAAGCATATCACATATCACTAGTTCTCCCCCTTTGTCATCATAAAAATAAGCATAAAGGAGACTTAACAAATGTAGCAAAAATATATCAAAGCAATCAATATAAGAGAATCAAGCGTTTAAATCAATTATTCCTAATTCTCTTCTAAGTTGAGTGAACCTATCCTCACTAAGTGGTTTAGTAAAAATGTCTGCTAATTGATGATGGGTATCGACAAAATCTATGGTGACATCTCCCTTTTGAATATGATCTCTAATGAAATGATGTCTAATTTCAATGTGTTTAGTTCTAGAATGTTGAATAGGATTTTTAGATAGATTGATGGCACTAGTATTATCACATTTGATTGGAACTTGTTTTAGATACACTCCAAAGTCCTCAAGGGTTTGTTTCATCCATAAAACTTGTGCACAACAACAACCCGCCGCAATATATTCGGCTTCGGCAGTTGAAAGTGCAACCGAATTCTGCTTTTTCGAAGACCATGAGACTAAGGAGTGACCAAGAAACTGACAAGTTCCACTTGTACTTTTACGATCAACTTTGCACCCGGCAAAGTCAGCATCCGAAAAGCCAATGAGATTAAAACTAGTGCCCTTGGGATACCATAATCCTAAGTTGAGAGTTCCCTTAACATATCTAAGAATTCTCTTTACGGCCACTAGGTGTGACTCCTTAGGTTGAGCTTGAAACCGAGCACACAAGCAAACACTAAACATGATGTCCGGCCTACTTGCGGTAAGATAAAGTAGACTACCAATCATACCTCGGTAGAGCTTGATATCAACATCTTTGCCTTTTTCGTCCTTATCAAGTTTAGTTGAAGCGTTCATGGGAGTATTTGTCTCTTTTGAGCTTTCTAAGCCAAATCTTTTGATTAGATCCTTTGCGTATTTGGCTTGATTGATGAATATTCCATCCTTCGTTTGCTTGACTTGGAGTCCAAGGAAGAAGGAGAGTTCCCCCATCATGCTCATTTCAAACTCATCTTGCATTAACTTAGAAAATTTTTTGCAAAGAGATTCGTTAGTAGCACCAAATATGATATCATCATCATAAATTTGTACAATGATAAAATCTTTATCCTTTATCTTGATAAATAATGTAGTGTCAACTTTTCCTCTTGAAAAATTATTTGAAATAAGAAAAGTGCTAAGTCTTTCATACCAAGCTCTAGGAGCTTGTTTTAAACCATAAAGTGCTTTTGAAAGTTTAAAGACATGATTGAGAAAATCGTGTTTTTCAAAACCGGGTGGTTGCTCAACATAGACTTCTTCGGAATATATCCATTTAAGAAAGCACTTTTTACGTCCATTTGAAATAACTTGAAGTTCATGTAAGAGGCAAAAGCCAAAAGAATTCGAATAGCTTCAAGTCGAGCAACCGGTGCAAAAGTTTCATCAAAATCAATCCCTTCAATTTGGTTGAAACCTTGGGCCACTAGTCTAGCCTTGTTTCGAACCATAACACCAGATTCATCTCGCTTGTTTCGGAAGATCCATTTAGTGCCAATAACGGTATGATCACTTGGTCTTTCCACAAGCGTCCAAACTTGGTTTCGCTCAAATTAATTGAGTTCATCTTGCATCGCAATGAGCCAATTTTCGTCATTACTAGCCTCAACGAAATTTTTAGGTTCAATTTGAGACAAGAAAGCCAAGTGGTCACAAATTAATCTAAGAGAGGATCTAGTCTTGACCTTTTGACTAGGATCTCCAATGATGGAGTCCTTGGGATGATAAGTAGCAAATTTTCACACTTTAGGTAGAGGAGTGGGTTCATTATCTTTAGAAATAAACTCCTCAACTTCCTTGGAAGGTACAACCTCTTGTGGTGTGGAATTTATATTTAACTTATCAAAGTCAAGAAGATCATCTTCAATAGAAGTATCCTTTCTCTTAGATTCTTCAAAGAGAACATGCATGCTTTCATCTATTACCAAAGTTCGTCGATTATAGACTCGATAAGCTTTGCTAGTAGAGGAATATCCCAAGAATATTGCTTCATCGGATTTAGCATCAAACTTTCCTAACTTATCTTATGTGTTCAAGATGAAACATTTACATCCAATAATTTTAAAATAACCAATGTTGGGAATTCTACTATGCCATAACTCAAAGGGAGTTTTCTCAAGAATTGGTCGAATTAGGACACGGTTCATGATGTAACAAGCCGTGTTTACGGCTTCGGCCCAAAAATACTTTGGCAACTCCCCCTCAATCAACATAGATCCAGCCATCTCTTGGAGAGATCTATTTTTGCGTTCAACAACCCCATTTGTTGAGGTGTACGAGGAGTAGCAAACTGATGTTCTATTTCCAATTCATTGCAAAACTCTTCAAAGTTATGGCTTTCGAATTCACCACCATGATCACTTCTAATTTTAGAAATAATACAACCCTTTTCATTTTGAACACGAAAGATAAATTCTTTGAAGGATTTAAAAGTGTCATACTTGTGTCTCAAAAACAAGGTCCAAGTATATCTTGAGTAATCATCAACAATTACAAAAACATAGTTACTTCCACCAAGGCTAGATACATCAATTGGACCAAAGAGATCCATATGAATTAATTCCAAAGGCCTAGATGTAGAAATAACATTTTTGGATTTAAAAGAAGATTTTACTTGTTTTGCTTGAGCACAAGTACTACAAACCTCATCTTTGGCATAGTTAATTTTAGGTAAACCTTTTACAAGTTTTTTTTTAGAAAGTTTTGAAAGAGAATCCATACTAGCATGAGCTAGCCTTTTATGCCAAAGCCAAGATTCGTTAATTTGAACCGAAAAATATTTTTCACCTTCATGAGAAAGTTTGCTTAGATCAACGGTGTAGACATTCTTAGATCTAAAGCCCATAAAAGCTACATCATTTGTAGAAGGATCAAGGATGCTACAATGAGAAGCTTCGAACTTTACAAAATAGCCTTTGTCACACAATTGACTAATGCTCAATAAATTGTGCTTAAGGCCATCAACTAAAAGAACATTTGAAATATTAACCTTCTCATTTCCGATTGTGCCGGTTCTAATGATCTTTCCTCTAGTGTTGTCTCCAAATGTGACAAAGCCTCCATCTTTCTTTTCAAGTGAATTAAACTTGGTTTGATCCCAAGTCATATGTCTTGAGCATCCGCTATCTAAGTACCATTTGTCACTTGCACCTTTTGATTGGAGACACACCTACAAGAACAAATCAAGTTTTTAACTTTGGTACCTAAGTGAGATTGGGTCCTTTTGGGTTAGATGAGCCTTTCACAACCCAAATTTGGTTAAGTTTAGAATTTTTCTTATATTTACATGAGAATGTATGATGTCCTTTAATATTACAATAAGAGCAATGCAAAGTTGGGTCTTGATAGGAACTTTTAACAAAAACTTTTCTTTTAGTCTTTGTTAACTTAACATTGTTTGGATTAGGAACATATCATATTCCAAACTTTTTGAAGTTCATAACTTGACTTCCAAGCATCATATTTAAGTACTTGGTTCCACCAACAAATTTCTCAAGAGTTTTCTTAGATTCACCTAAGCTAACCTTGAGTTGTTGGTTTTCAACTTGAAGTTTTTCAAGTTGATTGCCATGATGAAGAATTGGCTTAAAATGTTGACCTTCAATTTTCTTCTTTAATGCCTTGTTTTCACAAATGAGATTACAACATGTCTCATTAGCTTGTTTAAGCTCTTTCATGAGTGAGGAGACCTCATTTTCAAGTACTAAAGAAGGATTTGAAGTCGAAAATTTTAGGTCATTTACTTCCATCTTTAATGAGGCATTTTGCTTCTTAAGAGATGTATACTTGGGACCCAAACTTTGTAGATCTTCATATAAAGAAAAGAAGACTTCTAAAAGTTCATCATAACTTAAATTATTTACCTCATCTTCAAGAGCCATAAGACATAGAATAGAGCTTTGTTCCTCAAGGCAAATTTGGGCAACTTCGTTTTCCGATTCGTCACCGCTAGACTCGTCGGGGGTGTCCCAATTTAGAGCATTGAAGGCTTTCTTTTTCTTGTCTTTCTTAAAGGCCTTACTTGGAAGAGTGCATTCGCTTTTCATGCCCTGATTTGTTGCAATTGTAGCAAATGATTCCCTTCTTGAATCCCTCACATTTGAACCCGTCTCGTTTAGGTCTTCTCAAGTTGCGCCTCTTAATTAGTCGGTCGACCCTTTTTGAAATCATAGCGATTTCTTCGCTTGAACCTTCTTCGCCATCTTCACTATCGGAAGTTATGACTCCCTTGAGTGCAAGACTCTTCTTTTTCTCGGGAGGCTCTTCGTTGTCATATTCTTTGAGGCGTTGTTCATGCGCCATGAGTGATCCGACAAGTTCGTCAATCTTTACTTTGTCCAAATCATGAGCTTCTTGGATAGCCGTAACCTTAGGTATCCAACTTCTTGGTAGCACACGGAGAAGTTTTCGCACCAAGTCCGATTGAGAAAAATTTTTACCTAATGCTTTCAAGCTATTTATAATGTTAGTGAATCTTGTGAACATATTTGAAATTGATTCACTTTCTTCTATTTTGAATAGTTCATAACTTGACATAAGCATGCTTATTTTGGATTCCTTCACCTAGAAGTTCCTTCATGAGTAACTTCTAATTTATCCCAAATCTCTTTAGCCGTTGTGCATGTAGAGATTCGATGAAACTCATCTCTACTAAGAGCGCAGAGGAATGAATTAATTGCTTTAGCATTTAATTGAAAACGAAAATTTTCCGCTTCATTCCATTCCGCTCTTGATTTTGATGGAGTGACATACCACTTTCGATTATATCCCAAATATCAAAATCTAGATATTGAAAGAATATCTTCATTCTAATCTTCCAAAAAGGATAATCGGTCCCATCAAAAAATGGTGGCCGAACAATAGATTGTCCTTCGATATTCTTTCCCATGGATGCCATTCTCACTTAGATTTTAATCTAAATAATGGTGAGACCTCGCTCTGATACCAATTGAGGATCAAAATGGCAACCTAGGAGGGGGGTGAATTAGGTTTCTAAAATAAAATGTTAAATAATCAAGTAATTTAAAAACTCGAAACAAATAAAGTGAGAGAAAGTGAGGAGTTAGAGAAATGCAAACTCAAGAAGCACACAATCGATTTGTTTCGAGGTTCGGCACTTTGTCTACGTCCCCGCCAACTTCTCAACACAAGAGAACGTTGGATCTCCACTAAACGATGCTTTGGCGGGCAAGCACCAAGCCTTCACACCAATACCTTCTTCTCTCAAGAAGGTTACACTTTCAAGCTTCAACTCTTTTCTTTTCTCTCTTTTACAAGATGATATCTCACTATCAATTACACTCAAGTTTAGAGAGAGGATTGAGGGCTAAGAGTATTAAAAATGCTGAAGTATATAAGCTCAATTGGACTTCAAAATCCCTGCTGAGAAAGGCCTCAAGACCATCAATTTATAGCCTCAGCTGCTCCAGACCGTTGCACTTTCGGGCGCCCTAAACATGACTTTCGGGCGCCCAGATGTTGAGCACGCGCACTGCACAACCAGCGGCCTGTCAGACCCGTGCGCCGCTTTTTTGGATCCGTACATTCGGGCCTCCAGAAATTGTGGCGCCCAGATCACGCGCACTGCACATCCAGCGGCCTGTCAGACCCATGCGCCGCTTTTCTGGATCCGTACATTCGGGCCTCCAGAAATTTGTGGGCGCCCAGAACATGTGCGTCGATTTTCCTGACACTGTCAGATCACGCGCGCCGTTTTCTCTGAGCAGAACTTTTGGGCCTCCAGAAGTTTGTGGGCGCCCAGAACATGCGCGTCGACTTTTCTGACACTGTCAGACCACGCGCGCCGTTTTCTCTGAGCAGAACTTTTGGGCCTCCAGAAGTTTGTGGGCGCCCAGAACATGCGCGTCAACTTTTTTGACACTGTCAGACCATGCGCGATGTTTTCTCTGAGCAGAACTTTCGGGCCTCCAGAAGTTAACTTGTGGGCGCCCAGATCAGGTGAAGAAGTTTCTGGACCACCCAAACAGCAAACAGACAGGATCCACAAAACCTGAGCAGAACTTTCGGGCCTCCAGAAGTTGTGGGCGCCCAGATCAGGTGAAGAAGTTTCTGGACGACCCAAACAGCAAACAGACAGGATCCACAAAACCTGAGCAGAACTTTTGGGCCTCCAGAAGTTTGTGGGCGCCCAGAACATGCGCGTCAACTTTTCTGACACTGTCAGACCACGCGCGCCGAAATTGCTGATCAGGAACTTTTGGGCCTCCAGAAGTTTGTGGGCGCCCAGAACAGAGTCCAAAATACAAACTTGACAGAAAACAGTTTTTGAGAAGTTTTTGAATATTGTTTGAAGTCCCATGTGCTTTAGATGATAAAAAGAGTAAGTTAAAATATAGCTCGATATTTCTTACTTTAATCTTTAAAGCACAATGTTAAAAGATTGAGTAGAGAGATAATTTATCTATTGACAAGGTAGCTTCAAGTGGTGAAGCTTAGTGCTAGAGGATTGCCCATCTTAAGTCCAATTGAAGATAGAGAAGTCTAAACACAAAACTCAAGATAAAAGATTAGTTCAATTATTTGTTATCATCAAAATCTAAAGAATGATTAGGGCCACTAGGCCAACAAATCATTCTGTGGCTCTTGTTGCACACTCTGAGAAGCGCAGTGGGATCATACCCAAGCGCAAAAGGCATCACAACAATGGAGCGCAGAAGAATCGAAATCAAGCTCCTCAGGGTGGAGTTGGAAAGCGCCGTAGAGGCAAGCATGCTGTCAGTAGGGATGCTGCAAAGATGAAGTGCTATAACTGTAAGCAGAAGGGTCATTTCACTCAGAATTGTTCTGAGCCGAAAAAGATAACACTACCACTCAGCTCACACTGTTTTGTTTGCTCTCATGCTTTAGTAGCTCATTCTCTTCCTGAGTGGATTGTCGATACAAGAGCAAACAAACACGTAGTTCGTGACCGAGTGGGGTTCGTAGATTACCACCGAGTACCGTTGGGCACACAGTTTGTCACCCTTGGGTATGGCACGAAGGAAGAAGTCCTTGGAGTTGGTTCATACCAACTCAAGTTGCGTGGTGGCCGCACTTTACTTCTTCAGGACGTGCTATATGCACCCGAAATTCGATGCAATCTATGTTCAGTTTTAGCTCTGTTGCATCTAGAATATTCCTTTCGTTTTGACAAAGACCGCCATGATATTTTCTTTCATGGTACTTTATTTGGATATGGTATATTAGTTGATGGTTTCTTTAAATTGGATTTGGAGGATGATTCATTTGCATTTGCTTCTTCTTCTTCTAATCTCTGTGATGAATCTGTTAAATGGCATGCCAGATTAGGCCATATAGGTCAAGAAAGAATGAATAGACTGGCTCGAGAAGGCCTTTTGGGGTCTCTCGCCAAAGTTGACCTATCTGTGGCGAGCCTTGTCTAGCTGGGAAGGCATGTAGAAAGCCTTTTGGTAAGGCTACTCGTGCCTCTCATCCTTTAGAGCTGATCCACTCAGACATTTGAGGGCCAATAAATGTGAGGGCTCGGCAAGGTGCGTGCTATTTTCTCACATTCATTGATGATTATTTCCGCTATGGCTATGTGTATTTGCTTTCTCGCCGATCTGAAGCTTTAGATTGCTTCAAGCGCTTCGTTGCGGAGGCTGAGAATCAAATAGAAAGAAGTGTAAAAGCGCTTTGCACTGATCGAGGTCGTGAGTACTTGTCTGATCAGTTCAAGACTTATTGTGAGCAAAAGGGCATTAGCAAACAGCTCACTATTTCTGGTACTCCGCAACAAAATGGTGTTGCAGAGCGAAGGAACCGTACTCTACTGGACATGGTTAGGTCGATGATGGCGCAAGCGCATCTTCCCATAAGTTTTTGGGGAGATACTCTTTTGACTGCGCCTACATTCTCAATCAAGTCCCTAGCAAATCAGTGCCTTCTGCCCCATATGAGTTGTGGAATGGTAGAAAGCCGAGTTTACTGTAGTACACTGAACTTTAGCAAATTGCGGAGTTCTAGTGAGAGAATAGTGGCTTATACTATTCTGGAGTTTTGAGTTGAGTTTGGTGAGTTTCGGAGTGTTTTCGGGACTTGAAAAGTGCGAAAACGGACTCCGGAAGTCGAAATCTGCAAAAGTGCAGATTTTGCAATTGCATACCGGTATCTGGTTTAGGGATACCGGAATCCAGTGAGAACTGGTTTGCGCAGCTCTCGGGTTCTGCGGAATCTGGCTGGAGATACCGGAATACACTGGCATTCCGGTATGTTCAATGCGCATACCGGTACTGGAGTGTTAGTACCGGTATGGGGAAGGCGCATACCGGAATCCCTTTGCGCAGACTGCTTGGCCGAGGCTCGGGTTGCGGGATTTTTGGTTGGATACCGGTATGCCCATACGCATACCGGTATACAATACAGAAATTGCATTTTGAGCAGTTTTGCAATTTTAGCTTTTTGAGGGGCCTAGTTGGATTTTGTGCTTTGGGTTTAAGTACCCCTTCACCCCCCTCTTGTGTTGTTTGGCTGAGGCTTGGAGGAGAAGGAGAGGTAGGTTTTTCCTCTCTCTCTCTAGGTTTTCTCTTCCCCCAACCCCTTAGATCATGGTTTGATCTCTTTTCTCTCCGTTTTCTCCTTGGAGGATGACTCCTAGGCATGGAGGGAGCTCGTGGCTTTTGTGGAGAGCTTGTTGGTGGATGGATCTTCAACCCTAGCTTGCTTGAGCTTGGTTGGAAGTTTGATTTGAGGTTAGTAAACTCTTTTACAACCTCTATTTGTGTTTTTGCTTAAGATTTAGCTTGTAAACCTAGTTTCTTGAAATTAGGGTTTTATTTTGGGGTTTCTTGAATGAGAGCTCTTGAGGTGGAATTGATGGGTGTAGAATGTTGTTGTAGGTTAGATTGGAAGATCTCTAACCTCCAATGGGACTTAGAACAAGTTTTACTTGCTCAAGGTAATTTCCACCCATTTACCTCATTGATTTTTGGTGGTTTTCGAAATTGCTTGTTCGATGCCCCTAACCCCTTGGAAAATTATCTTAGGGTATGAGAAGCTCGGGGGACAACTTCGTTTCGAAGTACTGCGAGGTTTCGTCGAGTATCCGGTGGGTCTGACCTCACCGAAATGGGTGAACTCCCCCTATGTCTCCTATCTAGTTATAGGATTGATTAGATGCATAATTATGATAATTATGGCATGATGATAATTGTGATTGCATGAGACATGCAAGTTGTTTATGAAAAATGCATATTTCATATAGTGTGGCATTATGAGAATATTATGCATGTTAGGGTATTGGCACTATTAGTGTAATGACGCATTAGGAAATGCTAAGTATACTATGCATGCTAGGGATGAGCATTATTTGAGACACCACTTGAGCGGTGGACTAGTGAACTCTCTTGCATACCAAAGTATGCTTGTATAGAGAAAAGAGGAATTATGGCAAATGCAATATATGTATGTTTGTATAGAGAAAGAGAGGATTTGATATATGCAGGATAAGTTGTTGCACCTCATTTAGGTGGGCAACTTTGACGGGCATCGTTGGCTTTGGCTCGACCTTTTGGTCGTGGATTGATTCCATGTTTAAGACATGAGGAAAGGGATACCATTTGCATTTGATAATTATAATTGGTTAAACACGAGTCCATGTGGTTAGTTAAATACTTGCATGGTAGCTTTATACTCTATGTAATAGAGGTTGTTGTAGCTTATGCATGGCATGGATAGGGTTTGGTTGGCATTTGTAGAATGCATTGTCATGGTATCGTAGAATGCATGGATTATAGCATTAGAATAATGCAGGATATATGGCATTAGAATAATGCATGGTTTATGAACTTAGTAAACAATGAGATGAACGGTTATATGTTAGAGACATGGACATATTGGTAGGGACATACCATCGGACTTTGAGAACAACATGATATAGTTGACATTTAGCGTCTTGGCTATTGAATGTAGTAAACATGACATGACGTGTTTTTGACATAGTGTGAGGTTAAACATTTGTATTTCACTTAGGTGAATAATTAGGTTGACATTTTGACATAATGTTAGATCCTTGGACATTGGTTGACTATTCCATGTTTTAGACATGATGAACGTATTTCCTATGCTGTTGACTATGCTTGTTCACGCCATTGTGCTCATTCGCACATGCTTGTGAGGGTCGCTCCCCACAAGCCGGCACTCCGGAGTTGGCCTTTCGCGATGTTGATCGCCTGTGTGCAGGTTATATGGGCGCCGAAGTGGATTGCCGTGGGAGAGGCTCATTCTAGCGAGAATGTTGACTACCACGGGGCCATTAGGCACGGCACAAGCTGGGACGTTACCTTGTGTAAGTCCCTTGTGGATTGGGTAAAAGCTAAGTAAACTGGACATAGTACATTAGTTGCTTGATGCATATACATGTAGTGTATGGACTTAGTAGTGAGTCGCATATCGTGGCATTACTTAGCTTGACCTCTTTTGGATGCATGCAACATAGTTGGACAATTGTATTAGTCATTCTTGCATGGGCATCCGTAGTGGCATTATCCTATACTCATGAGGTTTAGTATAGAAGCATGATATTATGATGATAAGAATAGAAAGATTCTTTTTAACCTATAAACATGGCATTAATTTGACATGCATGTAAACTGTGTAATGAATGTTAAGCTTATGACAATAGAGCATATCCATGTTCATGTAGATGGTTTAGTCATTGGAGGCATGATAGTTGTAGAACTATCTGTTTAGCATTTAATATTTATGCTTTATGTTTCGGTTATGCTATCTTGCCTCAGTTGACCTAGCGGTGTAATTCGCCACTCTCGGCGGCTTACCCACTGGGAACTATTGAATAATAGTTCTCATCCCCCTGGGGTTTGTTGTTTTTATTTCAGAGCCTCCGCAGCAGGAGAGGCTTGGGATCGCGGCGAGGGGTTAGCAGCTAGCTAGAGCCTCTACGGTGTTGTCGTTGTAGGCATACCATGTTGTCCTTTCATTGTATTTTATATGAAAGGTGTATAGATGTTTGGTTGATCTATTGTTGATAAGATGTATAATGCTATTGTATATCTTGAGATTTTAGTTGTGTGGATTTTATTTTAGATGTAGAACTATGTTCTCGCTCTGATTACCTTGTTTAGGATGTATTCTTTATCCTACTTGATTGTTGTTAGCGTAGACGCCTTGTGTACATTGTGTTGTTTGAGGTACACGGCGGGTCTGTGCACGTGCCTGGTAGGCTCCTGCGAGGGCCCGGGGCGTGACATTTACACTACTTACGCCCTAAGGACCCTGCTTGGTTCAGGGTTAAAGGGGGGATAAGGGGGTTATCCCTCCCCTTAACCCCAAACAACATTTTGGGGGGTTGGGGTTTGTTAACCCCACCCCCACCATGGAATTGGGGTGGGATTAACTAATCTCATCCCAATTTAATTTTTAAATTTAAATTTATAACTTAAATTTTAAATTCTAAATTTAATTTTTAAATTTAAATTAATATTTTAATTTTTTTAAATTTAAAAAGTAATCTTAAAATTAATATTTATAATTTTAAATTATTAATTTTAAATTCTCAATTATTATTTTAAATTTTTTAAATTTAAAATAAGATATTTGATATTTTTAAATTTAAATTTAATTTTAAATTTTAAATTTAGAACTTTAAATTTTTGAATTTGAGATTTAAAAATTTATATTTTATTTTGAATTTTTTATTTTTTAAAGTTATATATTTAAATTTAAATTTGAATTAAAAAATTTAAAAATTTAAATTCAAATATAAGGGGCAATATCATTATTTTCTGTTTATAATTACCCACTATTCTTCTTATTCCATCTTATCTATCCAAACGCTATTTTTCTTAATTCCGGGAACAACTCAATTATCATCCAAATGCAAAATTGATTTATTCCAGGCTTAACCCTGAACTTAACCCTATCCCTGGAATAACTAATTCTTACTTAACCCCGAACCAAACGAAGGGGTTCTGTTGGATATGTTCATAGCCTCTCACATAGATTCGGGAAGCTCGGCCCTAGAGTAAGCAAGCATGTGTTCATCAGGTACCCTAAAAATTTGAAGGGCAATGTAGGTGAACACCCAGATGGTGGTATGACCGAGATTGAGTCTCGTGATGTGGAATTCCTTGAAAAAGAATTTCCAAGCATTGGTGAAATACGGAGAGACGTCGGATTGTATGAGTTACAGGACGACGCTACCCCATCTGCTATTGAGGATGATCGATCACTTCCTGAAGTCGTTGAAGGAAGTGGTAGCGATCCTCCGGCTCGTGGGAGTGCTTCCATGAGTGAGAGCATACCCTTGGAAGTCAGCAGTTTAGGCCCTCAATTGCGTAGAAGTGAACGTGGACACATTCCCCGTCGACATTTTGAGATCGAAGGGGATATTTTCATGTGCACTCCGCTCGATGATGATGAGCATGCTTCTTATAAGGAAGCACTGCAGACGTCAGCTTGCAGTGAATGGACAGCTGCTATGAGAGATGAGATGGAATCCATGAGCAAGAACCAAGTATGGGAGTTGGTTGACCTTCCGCCTGGGCGCAAGTCTATTGAAAATAAATGGATTTTAAAAATTAAGCGCAAGGCGGATGGGTCAATCGATAAATACAAGGCTCGGCTCGTGGCCAAGGGCTACACTCAGAGGGAAGGGGTAGATTACAATTAGACGTTCGCTTCCGTTGTGCGATTTGGCTCTATACGTTTGATTCTAGCCTTAGTGGCACATATAGATTTGGAATTGTTCCAAATGGATGTCAAGACAGCTTTTCTCAATGGAGGACTTGCGGAGGAGATCTATATGGATCAACCTTAGGGTTTTGTACTCAAAGGTCAAGAAGACAAGGTATGTCGTCTTACAAGATCCATTTACAGTCTCAAGCAGTCGTTGAGGCAGTGGTATTTCAGGTTTCATGAAGCCATCACCTCTATCGGTATATCCATGATAGAGGAGGACCACTATATATATGCCAAGAAGACAGAGAAGGGGATTCTGTTCCTCTCCCTATACGTCGACGACATACTATTGGCTGAAAATGATATGGAGTTGATTAATACCACTAAATAGTAGTTGTCTCTCAACTTTGAGATGAAAGACATGGGTGAGGCGAGCTATGTGCTCGGAGTGAAGGTCATTAAGGATCGCTCTAAAAAATTTCTTGGTTTGTCTCAAGAATCTTATATTAAAAAGGTACTGGAGCGATTTAGGATGCATCACTGTAAACCTGTTGACACTCCAGTGGAGAAAAATCACACTCTGAGTCTTGATCAATGCCCTAAAATGGATAAAGAAAAAGAGCAAATGAGTAGAGTTCCTTATGCGAGTGCAATTGGTAGCTTGATGTACGCTATGACGTGTACTCGGCCTGACATTTGCTTCGCAGTTGGCTTGGTGAGTGGCTGCCAGAGCAACCCAGGACCTATTCATTAGCAAGCGGGCAAGAGGATCCTTCGATATTTAAAGGGAACCAGTGATCTCGTTCTCTGCTTTCAAGGTGGGGGCTTGAGATTGAAAGGATATAGCAATGCTGATTGGGGCGATGATAGAGATGAGCGCATGTCTACTTCAGGCTATGTGTTTATGCTTGGAGGTGGAGCAATTTCCTGGTGCAGCAAGAAACAGAGCTGCGTTGCTCTGTCTACTATGGAAGCGGAGTACGTTACTTGTTCAGCAGCCGTTCAGGAGGCTGTTTGACTGAGGAGATTTCTCCAGCACCTCGGCTTTGTGATCGAGCTGATAAGCCTGTTGAGATGTTCTCTGACAGTATGGCTGCCCTGGAATATGTGAAGGACCCTAAGTACCATGGCAGGACCAAGCATATAGACATCCGTTTTCACTACATTCGAGAGATGATTAGGCTACGCGAGGTCACTCTTAGACATATCTCCACTACTAGGATGGTGGCTGATCCGTTGACTAAGCCGATAGTTAGGGATATATTCCAGACTCATACTAGGAGTTTGGGTCTTCGCACGTATGGACATTATTATTGTATCTTACGCTTTCTTAATGAAAATATATTTTTCTCCTTTCAAGTGTGATTGCGTAATTGATACTTGTAGGCACATGTTTTGATAAGTCACCAGGCTCAAATCAGCCCACTCACACGGGTGATCGCCCTGGCACCTAGGTGGTGAGCAGAATGAGACTAAATAATCATATTAAACTTGAGTAGTTGTAATATGATTGCTTTGTTCATATAAGTTATAAATAAAGTGTTGATATAATTTTTTTTTAAGTCGCCTTAATTAGTTTAAGATGAGACTCTGAGGAGTTGGATATAAAAATTCTTCTGTGAAATTCCATATCGAGCCTGTATAGCAGCCGAACCTAAATACTCGGGTTAGAGAGATGACTTGAGTTGTGTGATGGTTAGATACCTTAGTAGTACCTAGACCAAGGTTCGTATGGCGTTTTAGAGCATGACACATCCCATAGAGTGGGAGCTCCGTCATAGCATACATATCATACTGTATGTACTTGTCGACTAGTTAGTAGAGTGATATAAGTTCTTCCCTCAATGTCACTGTGTGAGCACTAACCCTTTTATGCCCTCGACTTAGAACTACGTTATAAAGTGGAGGTCCTAAGTAACTAACTTAGCATGTATCTCAGGGTCATGAGAAATTACGATCTCACGGAGCATGTCTAGTAAAGTGTTTGGACCGATACAGATTAACATAAGGGGCTGAGGAAGATATTTCGATAACACACCACGTAAGTCTTGTGACTCATTGCTCGGGCGGTTATCTCGGTTGTGTTACTTGAGATAATCATGAGTACGAGAAAGAATTGTAGGGTCGAGCCCTGTCATTACAGGAGAGGGATTTGTGATGCTTGATCAGGTGTGTGTTGAGACGTCTAGGGCATAGACGAATTAAGTCGGTGATGTGCTATGTTAGTTAGGTGGTGACTTACTATAGCACTCCCGCATTGCGTTTCTTTCGTCAGGTCGCACGCTCCATTACCCGTATGAAGAGAAGATTGAATGAGAGAGAATTGGCCAAATATAGCCAAGTGGGAGATTGTTGCCATATGGTGTGTCCACATTGGCGGGTCGTAATTTAACCCGATCCACATAAGATGTGGATCATGATTTATCCTAATGAGTTTATGATAAGAATAAATTATATGTTTCTTATCGGTTAAGAAACATATCTCTTAGTAGATATCTACTATATGTTGATAGATATCGTAACCCTAATCCTAATCTTAACCTCTACGTGAGATTCAGAATATTTTAGGGGGTTCCGATATTCTATAAATACGCCCCCCTTTTCTCTTGGATTTTAGATCTGAGAGAATCTACGAGAATGTACAAGAAATCTTTCCTCTTCTCTCTCTTCTTTCTCTCTGGAATTTCCGCCTACGTTTCCGGAGTTTTGGAGTGTGGATATAGAAGAGGACTCTGGTAGCCCTCTTTGATCTGCATCCGTCGCATCCAACTTGCATCCGATCTATGACGCAAGGCATAGGCGTGGGAGAATGAGAGATGCATGGAAGATCCAGAAGCGTCAAGACAAGGACGATCCAAGCAGGCTTGTAAAACAAGAAACCCAATCCGATTTCGGTTCCTGGATACGTTGGCTATCCAGTTTGTAAGTTTTCACTGCCCTCTAAATTCCAACACTTCATTCAAAATACGAATATTTTTGTACTAGTTTTATCAATTTTTTTAATATTAAAATTTTTTAAAAAAATATCCAACCCTTGGATTGATGGGTATAGAATTTATCACTTGGATTGATGGATATTGAATTTATACTCTACTTTTAGGTGTTTCTTATATAAATATACGATTAGGTAAAATGTATGAAGACATCCTCACATAAGGAAGTTTGAAATGACCCCCTTGGCATCAAACATTTTGTTTTTTTTTTTTTCTAATTGAGGCTTGGCCTTTTTTTGGCATTGTTGTCATGTTTCTACTTAACTTAATATACCGGTGAAAGAGCTTTTTTCTTCATTTCATGAATGGTTAGCTTACAATTCACCCGACTAATTGGTACATAATAATTTTAAAAAAATTTGAATGAAAAAAAATTGTTATAACTTTTTTCTTTCTTTTTTGCAAATAAACATCTTACAAGGGTTGCAAACAATCCACTATCCATCTCAACACCTTTTTATATAGAAGTTTTATTAAAAATTAAAAAAAATGAACGTGATACCAAATAAGTCCTTCACCTCCAATCTTTTCACTCGAGATTTCTAGTTAATTATTTTTAATTTGTTGGACTAATTATTGTTAATTATTTTAGTTTTGTTTACTGTTTCACTATGAGAAATGGGTAATAAATGATGAACAACAGGGCTTTTTTTGCATTTAGCCCCCTCAGAATTTTTTTTTCCATAAATAGCCCCATAAAATTTATATTTGCAAGATTGGTGGCCCTATACTCGCCACACAAGCGCCACGCGAGCGTCACGTGAGCGTGGCGGTTTAGGTTAAGTTGAACAGGTGAACCATTCACCGTGTTTGGATACGGTGAATGATTCACCATGTCCTTCTGTTAGGATTTGGTTAGATTTGTAGTTGATTTTCTAATTAAATCTTTTGAAGATAAATTAAGATTTAAATATTAATTAGAGTATAAATCTAACTAGATTAGAATAAATATTAAAATCTATTGGAGATAATGAAATATTAATTTAAATATTAATTATAATAGAATCATATTTATATTAGGATTTGGGTACGTTTTCATGGGTGCGATATATGTAGCATTAAGGAGTTGTATTGAATAGCCTAGGCTGAGAGAGAATAGGGCTGAGAGAGAGCCTCCTTGGGTAGAGCCGTACCAGGAGAAAGAAGGCCATGGTTTAGTGCACCTTGAGCACGAGTGCATGAAGATTAAAGAAAGAAAGAGAGTTGTCTTTTAGGTTTATAAAAGACGAGAGAAGGGTAGGAGAGATTCAAAAAGAGGGCCCGGGTTGAAGCTACTCTATTGTAGAAGAGGAGTCAGGTATAATCTTCTCTTATTTAGTAAATCTTATTTTACCCGCATATTTTCTATTTGGTTTTTTCTCTCTTTTGTGATTGTATTAGCGTTTGCTGAGGAGACGGATTTATGATAAAAATTTGATTTGACGCTTCCGTTGCAGAATCCCAACAACCGGTACCGGATCAAGAGCAGTCGGTATCGGAGTGGGTTGCAGATTCTCAAGATCCAATATCGGGGCGAGTACCGGATTCCTAACAATTGATATCATTCTCGGGTGAGATCGACGGAGATGGCTACAAAATTCGAAATCGAGAAGTTCAACGGTAAGAACAATTTTGGCTTGTGGCAATTTAAAGTACGGGCGATCCTCGTACAACAACAATTGGATGAAACGTTGAACGGGAAGAAGGCGAAGCCGGCGGAGGTCACGGATGCAGTATGGCGAAGATGGAGCGGAAGGCGTTGAGTACGCTTCATCTATTATTAGCAGATGAGGTTCTTTACAATGTAGCCAGCGAGACGACGCTGGCGAAGTTGTGGAAGAAACTGGAAGATCTGTACATGACCAAATTCTTGACAAACAGGTTGTATCTGAAGCAGCGACTGTTCACGCTAGGGATGCAGGAAACGGCGAGCCTACACGAGCATCTTAACGAGTTCAACAAGGTGGTAGCCCAGTTGACAAGCATCGGAGTCAATCTGGATAACGAGGACAAGGCGTCGATTTTATTATCTTCGTTACCGGCGGCATATGAGCATCTGGTGACCACATTGCTTTATGGCAAGGAGACCGTAAGCGTGGAGGCGGTCACGGCGGCGCTTCTCTCGAACGAGATGCGGAAGATGACTCAGGAGTCCGACATGCAAAGCCGGGATACTGCTCTGGTGGTGAGAGCGAAGAAGGAGGCAACAACATCGGCGACCGGAGATCAATAGAAGAAGCCGCGATGGAGTGCTTCTACTGTCACAAGAAAGGGCACATAAAGCGCAACTGTGGAAAACTTCAGAATGATCTGAAGAAGATGAAGCGACAGAAGGAGAAAACTATCGTGAATCACGACGAGCCAATAACAGCGATGGCGCAGGCGGCAAAGTCGGAGATAACCGATTCTGATGTGCTGTATGCGGCGACCGGAGGTGCTAAAATTTTGGATGATTTATGGGTGCTCGATTTAGCGTGTTCCTTTCACGTTTTCCCCGAGAAAGAGTCATTCGCCACCTATAAGGCGATCAAGGGTGAAAAGGCTCTAATGGGGAACGGGACGGCGTGCAAAGTTTTGGGAATCGGCACGGTGAAGATCCGGATGCACGAGGGGGTCATGAGGACGCTGACAGGTGTGCGACACGTTCCTGGTTTGAAGCGGAATTTGATCTCGTTAGGTGCGTGGACTCGAAGGGTTGCAATTTTTCAGCTTTAGGTGGAGCTCTGAGGGTCGAAAAGCGAGGTCGGGTCATGTGCGAGGCGAACAATCACGGGAACTTATACGTTTTGAACGGGAGCATAGTCAGAACGGGAGCGAAGGCGGTTTAGGTTCCAAAAGTTCGCCGAGGTGAAGTCGCTCGAAGTGGAGCGACGGATGCAGCGACATCAAGCGGAGGAGACAAGCTCAAGGTGGAGCTTGCATGGTGAATTCGATGCAGCGGTTGAAGATTACAAATCAAACCAAGGTGGAGATTTCTAGGATTTTGTTAGATTTGTAGTTGATTTTCTAGTTGGATAAGAATTAATATTTAAATCTATTGGAGATAAATTAAAATTTAAATATTAATTAGAGTATAAATCTAACTAGATTAGGATAAATATTAAAATCTATTGGAGATAATTAAATATAAATTTAAATATTAATTAGAGTAGAATCCTAATTATATTAGGATTTGGGTACGTTTTCGTGGGTGCTATATATATAGCATTAAGGAGTTGTATTGAATAGCCACGGCCGAGAGAGAGTACAGCTGAGAGAGAGCCTCCTTGGGTGGAGCCGTACCAAGAGAGAGAAGGCCATGGTTTAGTGCACCTTGAGCACGGGTGCATGGAGATTAAAGAGAGAAAGAGAGTTGTCTTTTAGGTTTATAAAAGATGAGAGAAGGGTAGGAGTGATTCAAAAAGAGGGCTCGGGTTGAAGCTACTCTATTGTAGAAGAGGAGTCAGGTGTAATCTTCTCTTATTTAGTGAATCTTATTTTATCCGCATATTTTCTGTTTGATTTTTTTTCTCTCTTTTGGGATTGTATCAGCTTTTGCTGAGGAGAAGGGTTTATATTAAAAATCCGATTTGACGCTTCCGCTGCGGAATTCCAACAATCGGTACCGGATCAAGAACAATCAGTATCGGAGCGGGTTGCGAATTCTCAAGATCCGGTATCGGGGCGAGTACCGGATTCCCAACACCTTCCTAAACCCTAAACCCTAAATATTACGTAATACGGTAGTAGGAAAATAATGGAACAAGGTGAACCGTTCACCATGTCCAAATACGGTGAATGGTTCATCGTGTTCAACTTAACCTGCGCTGACATCCACGCTCACGTGGCGCTCGCATGGCACTTACGTGGTGGAGATAGGACCAATCTTATAATATAAATTTTATGGGGCTATTTATAGAAAAAAAAATTTGACTGGGCTAAATGCCAAAAAAAACCCTGGAAAAAAAAAATCCGTAAACAAAATTCTTGACTAATAAAATTAGGGGCGATAAATACTATCACCATAAGTGCTCACCCGAGGTTCTGTCCCCAAAAACAACATTAATGGCAAATTAATTTGTCACTGATCCGAAACAATTGTCACTAGATGACATTTTGTCAGAAAGAGAGTGAAAATGGTCAAATAGTATTTGAAAGTTTGAAGAAATTATATCCACATTCTTATTTAACAGATAAATATAATTCTAAGTATTATTTTTAATGAATAGTAAATTTCATAATTATTTTTTTGAAAATAAATTTGAGTTGGGGAGGAATACAAATATTAATCAAATTATCAGATTTTTAAGTAGCTAAAGCAATAAATTGTTAGGCATATTCATTTAAAGAATATCTACATTTAAGACTAAAATACAGAAAATTCTTCTATAAGTAGTTGCTTTTGCATTTTACCTCCTTATCTTTTAAAAATCTTTATTTAAAATTACAAGACTTAAATCAGCACCATTGTTATTCCATTGCTATTACATGCATAAATTGTGGTCACTACAAGAAAATTGACAATTAGTGGCATATATAAATGTTGCTATATAGGCAAAAAATACATTTAGATCTTTTAGCAGCATTTAAAGTTTAGTGTTATCTATGCCCATATTGCTGAATCATTTAGCAGTATATAGAAAAATTGTTACTAATGCTGAATAATTAGCGACACTTAACAAATGTTGCTATAGATAAATTTGATAAGATATTTTCAAAATAATTGTATATTTAATATAATTAATTCTTGCATTAATAAATGCTGCTAATTTATTTTAAATTTTTTTGTCATAATTGACAATTATAGCATTTTAAATTAATTTAATTAATTATTATTAATTTTTTGATCAATTAAGTGAAATATGTACTATACCCTTAAAAATAATGAAAAAATATAAAAATCTTTTATTTTTCCTCAAATTAAGTCATTTTACAGTAGAGATTCTCTATTATTTAGTAGTTAATTTTTTTATTTCCCATTATAAAGCGGCCATTTGGTTCGCGTTATGTATGATTCCTAAATAATAAAAGATTAAGAAAAATTATGCATATAACAATAAGATTATTAGAAATTATATGATTCTTGCATTTGGTTCATACAAATATCTCAACAAGTAGTACCAGGAATATAAAATTACTGTATTTGGTTTAACACTAAAACTGCAATAAGACAATAACATACATGATTTTCTAGAATTATTCCTATACTTAAAATTTTATTTATGTATAGATTTATCATTAAAATTTAAATAAAAAAATGAGTACCTCTATTTGAAAAGTTAAAAAATATTTGAAAGGAAAATAAAAAAATGATCATTAAAAAAAAAAATCTATAGCCGCACGGCCATTGTGTAGGCTGTGCGCGCGGCCATGGATTTGGCTGCACGGCCATGGACCATGGCCGTGCTGCCACCTCAGACAGTAAAATATAAAAAAAAAAAAGGGATGGAGAGAATAATGAAGGAAAAAAAAAGAAAAAAGATATATCTGTTGTGGATGGAGAGAGAAAGCAGGGAGGAGAGAGAGGAAGAGAGAATGCAAAAATAAGCCGAATGAAAGTAAAACGAGGGTCTGGGGGTTCCAAGTGCAATTTGGGAATTCTAAATTTTTTTTTCCTTGCATTCTCCGCACTCAGGTATTTTCACTCAGGAATAAAATATACCCATCTTCCTCAACGTTAATAAGATTCTACCTTTTTGAGAAAATTCTATTCCTTTCGGAATGGAATGTTCCGGACCGAATTATTTAGCTACATTATCCAAATATAGTAAACGGCTGTGGATTCCCAGTAATCCTTGAGAGATTATGCAAACCAAATTGGCTAGGCATCTTTGTCTAGAAGAAGAATATTGTATGTAGGATGATAGAAAGGTTTAAGATGCTCAAGAAGCAATAATTCATGTAATGGAGGATGGACGAGATATGCCCCGTCAACCTACAAAAGAAAATGGAAAAGAAAGCCCAGCATCCCATCACTGCATCACAAAAAAAATAATGCTAGTTTCTTAAAAAAAAAAAAATGCACCGAATGCCAAAATTGAATTTGGTGGAAATGATATTCTAGGGTCCACGAAGATGATGGAACTTGGCAGATTCATTCGGGTTTCACAAGATGTGTGCAAAAGTTGGAAGTCTTTTTAAGACTTAATGAACCATTATTAGAGAATGAAAATGTTCTTTATGTGGAAAATTTGTCAACTGCACTAGTCAACGAAAAAAACTGGAAAGATAGAACTTGAGTTCACTTTGGAAAAAACGTTAACATACGCCGATGTATAACATGTCCCCTAAATTAGGAAGAATCTCATCTTTGGGAGTCTTCTTAACGAGTTTGGATTCAAATTGGTGTTTGAGGCCAACAAATTTATCTTCTTAAGGGTGGCATTTTTGTGGGAAGAAGAGGGTATGTTTAAACTTTAAGTTACCAAGAAAATAAATATTTCTGTTTATATTATTGAACTGTCTTCTTTCTACTATATAGTTTGCGACATGTAAATTATAGAAGATTGAGTAATATGGTCAAATTAGATTTAATTGCCAATTTTGATAAGAAAGTGGATGAGTGTAAAACTTGCATACTTACTAAAATTACTAGAAAATCTTTTCCAAACATTTATAGGTGGTCTACTTGAACTAGTGCATAGTGATATATGTTTGTGTCATACATAGTACTCCTAGCATAGGGGAAAAGAAATATTTTGCTAATAATCTTTCTAGATATTTCTATATCTATAGTTTGCATTCCAAAAATAAAGTGCTTGATAAATTTTGAATATCTAAACTTGAGGTAGATGTGACATGTGAAAAACTGATCAAATGCCTAATATAGGATAGAGAGGGAAAATATCATGATCCTCCCTTTTTTGAGTCTAATGGAATTGTTCATGAATTTCTGCACCTTACATTCCATAACAGAATGACATTACGGAAAGAAAATCGAACTTCTATAGAAATGGCCGCGGACCTTAGAATGAAAATAACTCACCTCAATTTGTTAAATCCTTGTCGTAAACCCAATTTAGTTGTTTAGGACTGTAATCCAAACCACATGAAGGTTTTTACCCATCATTTTCATCCAAAACAAATCCAAAAATTTTAATTTAAACCCTAATATATTCAACGTTCTACTAGAACCCTCAAAATCTCTACTTCGTTTGGTTCGGGTATAAGCAAGAATTAGCTATTCCAGGGATAGGTACAAGTGTGGGGATAAGAAAAATGCATTTGGATGAAAAATGGGTTATTCTCGGGGATAAGAAAAATAGCGTTTGGATAGATAATATGGAATAAGAAGAATAGTGGGTAGTTATATATGGAAAATGGAGGTATAGGTGGGGATAGTTATACCAGCTTATTTCAGGTACCCAAGAACTACTATTCTCGGGTAAAAAATTTGCGTTTGGGTATAAAGGGGGGATAAGGGGTTATCCCCCCTTATCCCCGATCCAAACGTTACCGTACGACCCTAGTCCGTGTTCAAAGCACTGGGGTTGAAAGTTGGAAGCCTCAAGAACTCTTTCTCGCAAGCCTTTCTCGAACTCCAATAATAACTCATTAGGCCCAAAGCACCAGACCAAAATACTTAAGCCCAGTTATTATTATAGGGTCTATAGTCTCTTATATATCCAATTATAACCCAGTTTTCATCCGATGTAGGACTACTGGGGTGTCACAGACTTCCCTGTTTAGGCCCTGACATTCTTGTCAGCCCTATTACACACACTGCCCAAATCAACAGGCGATATGAGACTTGTCTCACTAACGTTGTCATTCAGATCCTGGCATAGCCTATCATTCCTAAACTCTGGCTAAGCATGTCATTCTGACCCTAGCTCAGTCGAGACTCATCTCACTATTTCGACTGGTGAACCAGCTCCAATACCAAATGTAATGACCCATGAGCCAATATGCATTCTACTGCTAGGGTCATATGCCAGGTAGTGCAGGCGCGGCGTTCTCTAAGGTCTTTAGACCAATATGGTGGACAGATTGGGTATTCTTAGACTCTTTGTCCTATTGACGCATATCCTTTTAGTTTAAAGTAGTGGTAGTTATACAATTGCATTCTCTTCTTTTAGTTCATATTTGCTACTGTACTCTTTTTAGTTCATATTGTACTATTCACTTTCTTTGTTTACCAGCGGGTATACTTGCCCTTGTTGGCTTGTAGTGCCCACTAGGAAACCTCAGATTGGTTTCACGCCCCCTCTTTTTCAGGTGATATGGGTGGTGAGGATCGGGAGGTGCATGAGATGCAGTCTAGTTAGCGAGCTTTAAAGGTCCCGTGCATTTGGCGATTGGTTATTTTTATTTTACCGTTTACCTTTAGTTCATTCTTTAAATAAATTAGACATTATTGTGGTTCAATTATGTGAATATTTGTTATCATTGATAAGTGATTTTGGATTGATAAAACTGTGGATTTTGGATTTACAATTATGGTAAAGTTGTGGATTTATGGCAAAATTTTTTCTGCCCCTCGTGGTAGTTTGTTCTCAAAAGAATGAGTTTTCGGTGGGAAACAGTTTTCAAATAATTTTTCTGGATTTATTGCATATCCTAGGTCTTTCAAAATAAAATTTTCTAGCGGGAAACACTTTTAAAAGATAGAATTGTTGGTGTATTGTGCATTCATATCATTCTTCGCCTAAGGAGTGTTTAAAGCATGCATCATTTCTTTAAAGATGATTAGCTGTATGAGCATCTGCATTGTGATTGTTGTTTGCTGGTTTTTGAGTGGAATTAATTGGTTATAGTGTTGTAACAGGTGGTACGCCGTACAAATATAGGGGAGACTTTGTCCATGTGAATATAGGAATTCTTGTGTGTCTGGTAGGTCTGTCTGTCCCATGGGTAAGATTGTATGAAAAAAATAGGCATACTTCACTGACACTGTTATCAAATTAGCCCTTTTCCGAGAAAGCTTTACGAAACGGGCTCGGGGCATGACAGATTTAGATAGTATCTGTCACGCCCCGGATTACACGTTTCCCCGGGCTCGTCAACAGATCCGCCGTATACATAGAATTTTTCATGTATACGAAGCGATAGATAACCTGTAAACAATGCATACAAGCAACTACAAGAGATATAGAACTGAAAATAAGATCATACTAATAAAATAAAAGCCACCTGTACATATAGGATCCAAAATACAACAGTTCCTCCAAAGCCAAAATAGAGACAAAAACATCTCTCACAGGAACAACAAGTTCACACTATATGTACATGGCACAACCCAAAATAAAACTATCTCCAGTAGGGTCCTCCTCTAGGAAAAACTGGGAATGGTAGGGATCTAGCTCGCGACTCCCTTACCTTGATCCGCAGGAACAGAAGCAGCAGCCGCAACAGTCGAAGGCTCTGCAAGAAAAGGGGGCAACAATGGGTGTGAGAACTACTATCAAAAGAAGTAGTCCTCAGTGGGTACCGCTACCGACCTCAACAGTCCACCCACTAAGTCTACGAGACTAACAGTATAGCTGGTAGGTAAAGAAACAATAAAGTAAGCTGGAATAAACTCTACAGCTGTAATGCCACTACCCTACCACTATTCAAGTCATACTCTCAAAGTAGATGCATCGCTAATGTGAATAGTCACTCCTGACTCCAATCTAACGGAACCGCCCAAAAAGGCTCGTCCATCCAAAAGCCTAGCCACACCGCACACTATCAAAAGGTAGCCGGTCAAAGAATCATATCCAACTAATCTACAGCGACATCAACGCATGAGAGGCCTCACTCCGGAGCGGCACTCGGGGGAGCTACCCAACCGAGTTAATAAGCGTATCTTTGTCGAGCACAATCAGGCTCCGGCAGGCTATAATCAAATAAAAAGGGGTCAAATGGGTCAAAAACTCCAAGCTCACGTGTCCTCGGCACAAACTGATCCTAAAATAAGAATCTGGGTCTACCGTCAACCCCGACGGCACCCGGCAAAACAAAACAGCCTAACTCTGCTATATATATAAGCTCGGCATCTCAGCACGAGCGTAAACTCGTCCTACAATAATCTAAGTATCCACCTCGCACTAACAGCGGTGATACAAGAACAGAAACAGCTCCTAGAGCTAAATCTAATAACAGTTTCGAAAAGTGACGGTTGTAGGTTCACGAGTTTTCTCCTAAGTCAAATCTCAGTTCAGCATGTAAATCATGTCTATAAATTATTAATTTATGCTCCAAATTCAGATTTCATATAAACACATACAAATTCATGAATTCGAGCTACTAACATGAAAAATCTGATAATAAAACAGCATGCTGCACTCTCTACAACTCAGGAGAAATTTCGACGATTTCGGTAACATCAACCCACCTCTAAAGCTATCCAACCATGGCTAGAAGTCGAGTGGAAGGCCTCCAAACAAAACCAGCTGAAACCGGGCTCAAACCAGCCAAAACCAGGATTCGGATCCTCCCTGCTCAAGTTCTGGGCGCCCAGAACATCAGCCCAAAACTGCAGCCTGGCAGCACGACATGTAGGGATTCAACATGCGATAAAATCCGATTCCAAGGTCCAAATGCAGTGAAAATTCACTCAACTCACCAGGAGAGGTTCAAGAATAATCCCACCAATTTTCAGCCAAAACGGAGTTCGATTCGATCTCCAAAAAGGGCTCCGATCAGATTCGGATCCACTCCGGGGTACTCCAAAACTGCATCCAGAAATTTCAGCAACTAAGCAAATAACACTTCTAGCTTAATTCCTGGAATTCCAACAAGTCTAGCCCAGGGAATAGGGTCACAAACCTCCCAAATACAGTGATGGATCAATCCAAATCTTCCCCAAAGCTTCCAACAAAGATCTGGATTCAAAAATCCAAGAAACTCATCAAAAACCCACAATTTCAGCACTTAAGCTTAAATCTCTAAATTTGAGCTAAAACTCACCTTTGAACTCTCAAATCCAGGTGGAAAGAACTTCCAAACCAGCAAGGGATGAGGGAAAATCAATCCTCATTCAAAAATCCAGCTCCATAGAGATTTGGATCCATAAGATCAAAGGAAAACCCAAATTTCAGTTCAAGAACACAAGGGGTCCAGTAAAACAGTAACTGCAGCGTGCATACCTGTCCAAATTGCAATTGGAAGGATCCCACACCTTTCTCTACGAGTCCACAATCCATCAAACCAAGTTTCGTGGAATGTGGACACTCCTACACTACACACGAGCTGAAACGCCACAGGTCGACGCTGGAATTCTGCTAGAATCCAAAGCCTTCAATGTGAGAAGATGGAAAATTGGAGGAATTGGAGGGGTTCCGTGCAATTATCCAGGGTTCACCAAGAGAGGGAAGCAAAAGAGCTTCAGGCGTTTCGTCCACCACTATTTATAGCCAAAGGAATGGATACAAAAAGCCTCAAGAACACAAGCTGCAATCCTACACCAATGCTGAAAATCCAACATTCGGGCGCCCAGAACCCAAGAACTGGGCGCCCAGATCTTCCAGCCTGCACTCGACCAGCACTTCGGGAAATCCGCCCGGCGGTCTGGTGTGCCCAAACGTGGTCCGGCGGAACTCACCTACCACCACACACGTGTCAAAAGGATCGATATTCACGAGGTGAACATTCGGACTCACTTTTCGGGCGCCCTAAAACTGGATCCGAAATGACTCAGTAATTCAAAGAACTAGCACTCAACATCTGGGCGCCCTAAACCTAACTTCTGGGTGCCCTAAACTGCCAAACGTCCAAAACTTCAGTTTTGGCTTATTTCGGTGCTCCGAGTCCGTTTTCGCGTCTATTTTGCGCCAAAACGACTCCGACTCGTCCCAACACTCTCCAGAAGTGTCGAACAGTCTAGGATACTGCAGTCATTTCGTCAGTGAGGCCCCAGGGGTACTACAGTATCAGAGACAATTTTTTTTTGTGTGGAGGGAAGTCACCCAAGAGCGAAAATTTATTTAAACAAAACAAAACGATACAGAGTTGGAAAAGTCCTAAAAAAAGGACCACATAGTTACAACCACAAATTCACTCACAGATTTTTAACTAAACCATAGGTTAGGTTGACCCATAAGAAGACCTGAGATATATAAGCCGCGAGTGTGTGGTTTGTTGAGCTTGAGTCCCAATGAGTAAGTTGAGTCAGTTTATTTTTAACTTGACTGTGACTCTATGTACTTACAGATATAGCTCGTGGAAGACCTCGCAAGGACCGTGGCGATGGATGCTCGAGTGTTAAGTCGTCAGGGGTTGAGCAGGCGCTTGTTTCTGCCGGTCATGGTGGAGGAGACCAAGAGGGCAACAAGCAGTTGGGTGATGCTCAACGCACCGAACAGCTTGAGGATCATATGGCGGCCCTAACGGACCAGGTGACGACTCTCATAGGCTGGTTCAGCAGTTTGTGTAGCAGCAGACTACGACTACTACTGCTCAGGCTCCACCTCCCGTGCAGGGCACGACTGCTATCACGGCAACAATACAGGATGCCGCTATAGCCGCGACCATGACGATGGCATTTGTCGGGGGTGATGACCTTCAGACAGTAGAATGGGCCTGTATTCGGACAAGTCTGGCACAGTTTAAGAAATTTGGTCTCCCAAAATTCTCAGGCAAGAGCAATGATCCATAGGCCATCGAGAAATAGGTCACGCATATGCAGAAACTGTTCCGCAATCTTTATATCGAGAAACAGGATAAGGTTCCTCTAGCCACCCACTTTCTGGAGGATGAAGCCTACGACTGGTTGCTGCAGCTTCTGGAGAAGTAATACGTCGCAGTCTACCCGTCTTTGAAGGAGTTCGGAGAGCTATTTTATGGCCACTACTTCAAGGAAAGTACCAAGCAGAGCTTAGAGTGGGAGCTTGAGTGTCTCAGGCAGGGCAACTGCACAATAGCGGAGTAAGAGTGGGACTTCTCTCGCATCGTCGGATTGATCCCATTTGTTGTCTGTGATGAGTACCATAAGGCGAGGCTGTTCGTCAGGGGCTTGAAGCACCGCATTCGGAGACTGATTGCTTCTCATAGTGCTATGACTTTCAATGAGTGACTAGATGGCGCCCTGATGATGTAGAGCGATATGGACGAGGCGTAGGGGAAGCATGAGCTGACCGAGAAGAGCGGGGACAAGAAGTAGCCTCATTCGAAGTTTGCGGGTTCCTTTAGTAAAAGGCCACCTGAGCATCCTCGGCCCAGCAATCGGCTAGGAGCGCACGTTCGGGCAGCTATAGGCAGGTGACTGACTCTGTGTCATTTGCGGACAGGTGCATCTGGTGACCTTGTGTCTGCAGTGGAAGGATCACTATTTTTGATGTGGCAAACTAGGACATGTGCAAGCTTATTGCCCCAAAAACGGCGGGCCAGCTCAAAGCACTGCTTCCTCTCCCACCGCCCCGCGTCAGAACCGTGGGGCTCCTACTACTTCTACATCGTGTGGGCGTTCTTCCACCTCATGCTATAACATGTCCCAACCAAAGGGGGATGCACACGGAGACGTTGTTGTAGGTGTTATCTCTCTCTATGGTACTCGAGCTAGGACTTTGTTTGATACTCGAGCTTCCCACTCATTTATATCTCATTTTTTTCACGCGATCACAGCTTCACGATGAGCCTATTGTCTACAATGCTCCAAATGCAGACGCTCAGAATTGATCTTGATGCAGATAGGTACATGCAGTCATGCCTGTGATGTTGGGTGATCAATTGTTTATGGTGAACCTGGTGTTACTGCCAGTAAGGAAGTTCGATGTGGTTCTTGGGATAGACTGGCTCACTAGGCACCATACTATTATTGATTGCGAGCTGAGGACAGTGACCTTCGTTGTGTCCGAGAAGGAGAAGTTCGTCTACTATGCATGTAAGAGCTCCTTCTTCTCCATAACTATCTCTTCGGCTAGGACAAAATAGCTTATGATTATTGGATGCGTGGCCTACCTAGCAATGGTGATGTCATCCACCAAGTGGCACTAGTCTGGAGGAGATTTTGGTAGCTCGGGAGTTTCCTGATGTATTTCATGACGAGCTACTCGAGATGCCCCCAGATCGTGAAATCAAGTTCTTCAGTGATTTGGCTCCCGGCACAACACCTATCTCAAAGGCTTTTTACCGAATGGTCTTCGTTGAGCTGAAGTCTCAGCTTGAGGATCTCTTGGACAAAGGATTCATCAAACCCAGTGTATCTCCTTAGGATGCATCTGTTCTCTTCATCAGAAAGAAGGACAATAGTCTGCAGTTATGCATTGACTACTGGGAGCTCAACAAGGTCACGATGAAGAACAAGCACTGTCTGCCTCGGATCAATGACTTTTTTGATCAGCTACAGGGATCGTCAGTCTACTCGAAAATTGATCTATAGTTAAGTTATCACCAACTCAAGATCAGAGCAGAGGATTGGCGAAGACTACATTTAGGACTAGTTATGGCCAGAGTTCAACGTGATGCCTTTCGGGCTTATTAATGCCACAACGGCATTCATGGACATGATGAATAGAGTCTTCAGGCCCTACTTGGATCAGCTTGTCGTGGTCTTCATTGACGACATATTAATTTACTCGTGAAGTGATGAGGAGCACGAGGACCATCTTCGGCGGTTTCTCCAGATTCTTCAGGAGAACAAGCTCTATGCCAAACTCAAGAAATACAAGTTCTAGCTTCGCAAGGTATCGTTCTTGGGACACATTGTGACTCAATCGAGTATTGCTGTGGACCCAAAGAAGGTGAACTCGGTTGTCGAGTAGCCTAGACTGACCAGCGTGACCGAGATCAAGAGTTTCCTTGGTTTGGCGAGCTACTTTTAAATAATTCATTGAGGGATTTTTTAAAGTCGCCGCTCCGCTGAACAAATTGAAAGAAGGGTGAGAAGTTCTAATGGACTCCTAAGTGCCAGAGGAGTTCTGAAGAACTGAAGGACAAGCTGAATCATGCCCTATCCTAGCTTTGCCGCGAACTAGTTAGGACTTCATGGTTTACTGCAATGCCTCACGGACAAGGTTAGGATGCGAGCTCATGCAGTAAGACCAGGTCATCGCTTATGCGTCGTACCAGTTGAAAGTCGAGGAACTACTCGATACATGATCTTGAGCTCGCGGCAGTGGTGTTCGCCCTTAAGCTGTCGAGGCACTATCTCTATGGTGCACATTGCAAGGTATTTACTGACCATCAGACCCTGAAGTATCTTTTCACACAGAAGGAGCTGAACCTCAAGCATTGGCGGTGGCTTGAGCTCTTGAAGGACTATGACCTCTCTATCCAGTACTATCTAAAAAAGGCGAACGTTGTGGCTGGCGCCTTGAGCTGGAAAATACTCTTTAACTGAGCTATTATTCATGATCACCGAGCAGGACTGCTTGCTAGAGGAGTTTCATTGTTTAGGATTGGAGATTGTTCCTATAGGGGCCACTGCTCAGTTGATGACCTTGATGCTGCAGCCCACCTTGGCGGACCGAATTTTGCTCAGACAGTAGATAGACCCGTACTTACAGAAAGTGCGGGCGAATATCGAGTAGGGAAAAGTAGGGGACTTTAAAGTCCATTCTGACTGTTCTCTTCACTTTCGAGGCTGGTGGTGTGTGCTTGATGATTCCGAGTTAAGGAGGAATATCCTATCCGAGGCAAATCGGTCTCCATATACCTTGCATCTCGGCGGAACCAAAATGTATTGAGATCTGAAGCAGAACTTCTGGTGGCACAGTGCTTGGTGTGTCAGCAGGTGAAGGCTGAACACCAGCGGCCAATAAAGAAGCAGCAATAGCTTTCTGCACCTGTGTGGAAGTAGGAGCATATTACCATAGACTTCATCACAGGATTGTCTTGATCACAGCGAGGCCACAACACGATCTAGGTCGGTGTGGACCGGTTAACAAAATCGGCCCACTTTCTGCCGGTGTAGACAATGTGGTCTATGGATTATCTGGCACAGCTCTACATCGACAAGATCATCGGCATCATGGAGTCCCAGTGTTGATTATGTCGGATTGAGACACGTGCTTCATTTCTCAATTCTAGAGGAGCTTACAACAAGCTATGGGGTACGAAGCTGAACTTCAGTATTGCCTTCCATTCGCAGAGCGAAGGCCAGTCTAAGCTTGTTATTCAGACTCTCGAGGACATGCTCCATGCTTGTGTCTTGGATTACGATGGAGGATGGTTCAAGTACCTACCCTTGGTGGAGTTCACCTACAACAACAATTACCAGGCAAGCATTGAGATGGCACCGTATGAAGCACTATGTAGACATCGATGTCGTTTCCCGATTTGCTGGGACGATATTGGTGAACGCCGAGTGATTGGGCCGAACTTGGTGGAGGATTAGAAGCCAAGGTTCGCATTGCGAGGCAGCGATTATTGACCGTCCAAGGCAGACAGAGGAGCTATGGAATTAGTGACGGCATGGCCTGGAGTTTCAGATTGGTGAGCATGTGTTGCTCAAGGTGTTGCCATCAAGGGGAATCAAGCAGTTCGGATTGCGATTCAAGATTAGTCCGTGGTTTGTTGGACCATTTAAGATCCTAAAGCACATTGGTCCGGTGGCGTACAGGTTGGCTCTTCCTTTGAGTCTCGCTCGGGTGCATAATGTATTTCACATGTCCTTACTTCCTAAGTATATTTCGGATCCGTCCAACATATCAGCCTGACAACCATTAGCTACAGGAGGATCTGAGCTATGATAAGGTTCCGAAGCAGATTTTGGCACATGAGGTGAAGCAACTACGGAACCGAATCATTCCATATGTGAAGGTTCAATAAGAGAATCACGAGGAGTGCGAGGCTACTTGGGAGCTTGAAACTTGTATGCGAGAGCGGTATCCACAGCTATTTGTGGGAGCAATGTAATTAAGTTTGAGGACAAAACCTTTTGTAAAAAGGGAATGATGTAATAGCTGAGATTTTTATATTGGGAGTTATTTAAATTCAAATTCAAATTCAAATTTGAATTGATTATTATATGCAATCAAGTAGGAAAAGGAAAGAGAGAGGGTTTGTCGCGAAACGAAAATTATTTTTGTGACACCCAAGAATTTAGAATAGTTCTATATATAAGATATAATAGGACTAAAACCTCTGAACCTGACTATAGCATTTTTGGCGGTGGCTAGGCCTAAGGGGTTAAGAGGGTTAAGCGTTTCTAGGACTAGAGTAGTCCTAAGATGGGTGACCCCCTGGAAAGTGGGGCGTCACAGTTTTTGATGAAACAAAAACACCAATTTAAATAGTTCGGTAGTGTTGGAAGTCATAGCATAGTCCTTTTTTAGTTTTGGCATGTCGATTGCATTAAAAAGCATGATAATTGATTAGTGGTCAATTGTGGAAATTGAATTTTTTTGGGAAAAACTGCTAACATTGTATGTACCATTTGGCATGAAATCGCACGTGGAGGGGTTTCGGCACATAATACCCATTCTATGAGGACTGGGATTATAATATTTAGTTATGAAGGGTTTGTCGGCAATTTTGCCAAAATCCTGTTATATAAGTATTAGGGTATTCTTAACCCCAACTCTAACCTCTCCCCCTCACGAACCCTACCCGCCACAGGACACCCTCCCTACTGTGCCGCCGCCTACTTCCCGACCTCCGACAATCTCCTCTGGTCGCCAAAGTATCGACTAAGCCACTTTAAGTCCATTATTCCACCCCAAGTCCATTATTCCATCTCCCTCTCCCTCTCTCTCCAAGTCTAGTGACCCGAACCACCCCCCACTTTCGACACGCCGCCTCAGGACCGCACTGCCCGCTTCCAACATCTTCGGTGACGATAGGCAGGCCCAAGCGCTGTTAAGCCCCTCGAGCTTGGTGGAACCCTCGGGCTCAATCTGGTTGAGGCTCGGGTAGCTGCTCCTAATCGGCCGTCGTCGTCGTGCCCTACTATCGCCGTCGGTACTGGTGGGCTCCAGGGGACCCCTGACACCTCCCCAACCTCCTCCGGCCGCTGCCTTGGCCTAACTCCATAAACCTAGCATGAGCCTACCTAGGTTGGCCGCAGTTTAAATAGCGCCTTTGCCACCGCCTCCCGCCGCCGGCAGCCTACCCTTGCGGATGCCTCTCGTCGGCTGCTTTCCCTCCGCTGATGTGCACATCTCTAGGCCGCTTGAGCTCGCGAAGAGGAAGGTGCTGCCCTACTGACCCGAGCTAGAGCTGACTTGAGCCTGCATTGCTGTTTCGGCTGTCTGGGTTGCCGACAATCCTCCAAAAGGTGAGCACGGTCTTTCAGAGATGCTGTGGACATCTGTGCTTACCTTCATTGCGGTCAAAGAGGCCCTGATTGGTGGTTTTGGCATTGTCACTTCCAGTAACTTTCAAAATCTAAGTTCACATTGGCCCAGCGCGCTCTTTGGCCCGTGTTCGCACTCCGAACAGTGAGCGTGGACTTCGGCACATCGAGACCTATTGGCCTGCACCACAGCTTGGTCTCGGAAACTCGCAAATTTCGATAACAAGTCGAAACTTTAATTTTTCTTATAGAAAATGCAAATAAAAATAAGTTAGTGACTTATGTGCAAATTGGGACTTGTGTGTCATGCCTCGGTTAAGATGGAACTCGGGCTTGTCAGCAAATCCACCGCACACATAAGAAACCCGCATGTATACGAAGCGACTGAAGTACCTATATACAAGAATAGAGGCTACAACTAGCAAATATCAGAACTGAACTAAAACTGCTAACAGTTAACAATAAGATCCACTGTACAAACAACTCTCTAAATGATACACTTCCAGATGCAGAAATAATATGCATCCTAGCTAGCAAAGCGAGCCCAATATGTACAATAATCAAAATGAAAGAGCTACGAGGTCCTCCACTAGCAACTATCTCGGTTAAGAGAGATATCTAACTAGCGATTCCCTTACCTCAGTCAACACTCGTAGCTACAATTGGAACCGAAGACTCTACAATAAAGAGGTCAACACAAAGGACTTGAGAACTACTATGAACAAGTAGTCCTCAGTGGGTACTGTCACCGACAGCGACGACCTACCCACTAGGTTTATAAAAACTAAAAGTAAAAGCTGGGTAAGTAAAAGAACTATAAGTTGTAGGGTTGGAAAGAAATCTACAGCTACTATGCATCTACACTGCGAATGTTCAAGTAAAACTGTCACTATGATGAATGTATCGACTATCTATCGAGCAAACACCACTAATTCAATCCATATGACCACCTCTAAGGCCGGTCAAGCCTACGCTAACCTACTAACATGCACCACCTCAAGGATGGCTGGTCTAAGGTAGGTTGCCCAAAAAAGAGCTGCTGCAACACCAACACAAAAAGGCCTTACTCCAGAGCGGCACTCGGAGGAGCTACCCAGCCGAGTAAAAAGCGTAGTCTCTATCAAACTCGAATCTGGCTCATACAGGCTATAGTCGAATGCAGATGATCAATTAGATCATAAAAACTGTGACGCACGTACCCCAGGCACAATCTAATGCAAAAGCCGAAGATTTGGAACTACCATCAACCTAGATGACACCCTAATATAAAACTCAGTCTAACTATTGCTATAAAAATCCACTTGGCCCCTCTACACGAGCGTAAATCCATCCTACACTAATCCACATGCTCACTACCCTCTAATAAGGGTGACAAACAGGTAAAACGGTTAGCAAAAATAAATGCTATTGATGGAGCTATTGGTGGTATAGTGTGTTAGTTGTATGCCCTAGAAGCCTATCAGGCTGACGCATTTTATATTCTATGGGACATATCTTTGTACTTAATCTTTATAATTTATAAATTTGGGCCTTTTTATGCCATTCATGTTTAATGTGTCCGTGAATCGTCCTTTGAATTAATAAGATGATAATATGTATTCTCAAGAGTGAGAATTTGAGATACATATTATTAGTGATTAATTCATAAATGCTCTCAATCGGTGGATCATCATGGGGACGATGATTGATCCGGTAAGATTGATGTATGTGCCGCTTCCTTATCGGATGACGAGTCTCGAGTCATCAGTGTGGGGACACTGGAGCGAACATGCAGGTGGTTGTTAGAGAACAAGGGTACTGAGCGTGACCAACTACGAACAGTTACATGGATGTCTACTTATTCGTCAGTAACTGGTTCGATGTTGCAGTGGTACAACTGATCCTTAGACCTGCGACACCACGGCCATTCAATGTGAAGCTACTGTAGTTTGACTATGCAACAAACTCTGATCCTAGCCACGGGTCTTAGTAGTATATGTTGGCTGCAGTAGATTCATATTAGGAATGGGTGTGTGTTTATAGGGGATCTATCGCTCTCGGTAGAGAGATAATTAGTCCTATGCTATTTGTAAGACAAAGCTCAGAAATCCTCGGCCGGGGTAGTATGGTGTATGGAAAGATGTTTCCAAGAGTAACCATAAGAGCTTCTGTCCTATCAAATTTGTCATATGACGGGTGATGGGGTTTGACGAGTATTCCATGACCTCCACTCAGTTGGGACTATGCGATAGAAGGATTGTATTGTACGGTAACTGCACCTAGAGGTTCAGTCCGATATTCACTTCTGACTGGATTGCCACTATATGCTGCTAGGCGTCACTGGTGGATTGTGGGAACCAATAAGAATAATTATAGGCGAATAATTATTCTACTAGGGTAGAATCAAAAGTGTTTGATCCATCGAAAAGAGTTTCGATGATGATGTCGATGGGGATCGCATCATATCTCACTACCAGACAGAATTGGACCTATTAGGTCACACACATAAGAAATCGCGCATGATCGATATTAAGGTGACGATAAAAGAAGTTTATCGGATGGGTTAATTGCAATATAGTTAAATACTAAAGTTTACTAATTTATTAGTAAAAGGACTAATTTGTAATTGTTGTAAATTAAATGTATTTAAGTGCAAAAGTTGCATGGTATATTTACTAATTGTTAGTAAATAATATGAGGACTTATGTGTAAATGTTACACACGAACCGAATTAGGATTAGGATTCGGATTCGGATTCGGTTCAAAATAAAACCAACTTGAGGGTTAATGGATAATCCAATCGGATTAGGATTCGATAAGGATTAGGTTTAGGATTAGGGTTTTCTCATTATAAATATATGTCATATGACATATTAATGAGACGAGCAATACAAGAAAACCCTAGCCGTCAACCCTCTCCCTCTTCCTCAAGTCCTCCACAATTAATCTATCGTTTTCGATTTTCAGAAGATTGCTAGCACAATTAGAAGATTGAATCATCTTCCTCAAATCGACGCAAGAGTTAATTCGTGATCAGATCGCGGATCGAAGCGGTCGACTACTACGATCAAAGGCGTGATTTCGTGTGGACGCGAGTAGAGGCCGGGCGCGTGCGCGGCTAGCGAGGACGAACAACTTTTACCAGCGATCGTCGACTTCGCGGTGATCTCGACCCGCGCAAGGTAAAAGTAAATCCTAATTGATAAGATCAATTAGATTAATTGTTAACAATCTAAAACGAAACACGAGGTGATCTTTGGTTTAGAAAATTTTAATTGTGTTATTTTCTTCCGCTGCGCCTACATGCTTAATTTTCTTACAGTGGTATCAGAGCCACCCTCGTTGTTTGTTTTAGATCTAATCTCTTTTTCGATGTTGATTGGGTTTTTCGGAGCGATCGAAATCAAAACAATGAAGATTGTTTTGCGAATATTATTTTGATTGTTTTGAAAAACATTAATTAAAACCGACGCGCGATGCACTATTGACGAGGCTGCAGTACTCGTGCGTGCAACAAGTGGGTTGCGTGCAGGGAATAGCATGTGTTTAATTTGGTCATCCCAATGACATGCATGCACATGTCAATTTAATGCCTTATACGTCATCTAATTAATTAGGGTGGCCATGCATGACAAATTGGTGTATAGCAACACTAATTAATTAGTTGGGCATTTGATTGCATGTGATATGAGCCATAGTGCATGGACGACACGCACATGTTGCAAACTCCGCGCGCGCCATGCGAGCACGCATGCAGTTCATGTGGTGCTTGTGTGCAACGCGGCTGGGATGCGGCTATGTCATGCGGTTGCATCGTGCAGAATTGCAGTTTAAATTAATTTTAAATTTTAATTTTTTTTTTAATACATGAGATGTATTAAATCGTTTTAATAATTGCGATTTTTGAAACAAATAAAGATTTGTTTTTAAATTAATCTGAAACCCAATTAATTAGAATTCGAATTAGAGAATTTTATATTATATGCATGTGATGTGTATGAGGTGATGATCATGGATAGCTACCTTATGATGTGGATGTATCATGTGATGATGTAAATTGATGTAATTTAATAAGGACCCAGTGTTAGATTTATTTTTCTTTTTCTGGGTACCTGCGTGTACTAATTAATTATGTAATTTGGAGACCTGCGTGTCTCATTATTTTATGGGATGAAATGTAATTGTTGCAAAATTAAAAGGGAAAAGGGTAGTTTAGGTTTCATGACGATTTGTTGCATTCAAGAGTTGATGCGGTGCAGATCAAGTTTGAACCAGATGCTGATCGAGGGAGCCGACAAGAGTTGATCAACTCCAATCCGATCAAGATGCAGGATAAGAAAGTTTTTCTTGTGTGTAATACCCTATAACCCGATTCCGGCCTAGTGGCTCAGGCCCGAATCAAAATAAAATCCATGATCAACACCGGTAGTTATTTTTATATGCGATATATGTATGCATGTGATGCGATGGTTTGCATGAGATGTAAATTAACAAAAATTAAAACTGATGAGATAACTAATCTCCCTAAATAAAATATTAAGTTAATGGTGTTATGAACCCATTAGTGGCCTTCCACCGTTGTAGGGTGTGGGCGTCTTTTTAGTGTTGATTGATGCACCCGGACACGGGGGTCAGTTGCATTAGGGAGTCGCAACCATTCTATTGGCATGAGATGCTGTGTGGTAAGAAAGGGGTTGAATCCAAGAATCTGTCAGGATGAGGATTCAATGACATTCTTATTTGCATAATGAACGGTGGGTCTAACTTAACCAAAAGATAAGGCCAAGAATCTGTCAGGATGAGGCCTGTATCTTTGGAGGCCAAAGACTAAATTGCAATTTGCTTGAGAAGCATTGAACAAGAGTTGTTCACTCATTTGTTTGCTCATTGCCAAGAATCTGTTAGGATGAGGTGGTGTGTAAACAGATGGGACCGCAATTCCCACTATAAACTTTTAGTAAAGTTTCTATTTCTCCACTCGGGGAGTGTGGAGATTCGCTAAATTAGTGGGAGGCACCATTTAGATTTAAAGACCCTAATCAAAATGGATTACGATTAAGTACACAACTAATTAGAATCTTAACCTTCTGCAGAAAATGGCTGCCTCTAACCCACTTGCCAAAATACTTGATACTAATCGCTTAACTGGACCGAATTTTACCGACTGGCTGAGGAATTTGAGAATTGTTCTCAATTCTGAGAAATTAGCCTATGTGTTCGACACGGAGGCTCCAGCAGTGCCCGAAAATCCAACAGCTCAACAGAGAGCTGCTAGAAATAAATGGACTGATGATGATATGAAGGTAAAGTGCTACATGCTTGCGTCTATGAGCAATGAGTTGCAACGCCAGCATGAGCACATGGAAAGTGCTGCTAACATCTTGCTTCATCTCAAAGAGTTGTATGATGAGCAAAGTCGAACAGCTCGCTACGAGGTGTCGAAGCGATTATTCAGGACTAAGATGTCAGATGGTCACTCAGTCAATAATCATTGCTTGGCGATGATTAAAGACATTGAGGAGCTTGAGAAGCTCGGAATGACTATGGACGCAGAACTCCAAATTGATTTGATCTTACAATCCCTACCTGATTCATTTTCTCAGTTCATTTTAAATTTTCAAATGAATAAAATTACTTGCACTCTCGCTGAGCTATTGAATATGTTGGTCACGGCTGAAGGAATGCTGAAAGCCAATAAGGGGACAGTTTTGGCTGTTGAACGGGCTTCTTCCAAAAGAAAGTCTAAATGGAGAAAGAAGAAGCCTGCAAAGAAGCCAAAGACTGAACATGTCAAGGTAATTCCTAAAAAGAAGGCCGCCAAAGGAACTTGCTTCCACTGTCAAAAGGATGGCCACTGGAAGAGGAATTGTCCGGACTATTTGGCTAGCCTAAAGGACAAGGTAAAAGACTTTTGAAGGGGCTAAAGGAAAGTAGAAGACTTAGAGATGGAGAGCTTACCCTACGCGTTGGAAACGGAGCAAGAGTTGCTGCTGTTGCTGTGGGGACTTATCCTTTATGTCTACCGACAGGAGTAGTTTTAGAACTTAGAGATTGTCTTTATGTTTCTAGTGCGACTAGAAACCTTATTTTTGTTTCACGTTTGGTGTTGGACGGTTATAAGTTTATTTTTGAATCAAACATTTGTTCAATTTATTTGAGAAATAATTTGATCGGTTATGGTTCCCTAATAGACAATCTCTATTACTTACATATGGATGTTAGTATTAATACAGTTGACAATGGCATGAATGAGAATACTATTGGTTTCAAAAGACCAAAAGAGGAGGTAAATAAAATGTACTTATGGCATCTTAGACTTGGTCACATTGGAGAGGACAGAATTAACAAGTTGGCTAAGGATGGTATCTTAGGGTCCTTACTCTCTGAACCATACCCAGCTTGTGAATCATGTCTTCAAGGAAAAATGACTAAGTCTCCCTTTGTTGGACAAGGACAGAGAGCTACCGAAGTACTCGCCCTGATACATACTGATGTATGTGGACCATTCGATGTGTCTGCTTGGGGCGGCTATCTCTACTTTATTACTTTTACTGATGATTATTCACGGTATGGGTACGTGTATTTAATTAAACACAAGTCTGAAGTCTTTGAAAAGTTTAAAGAGTTTAGACAAGAAGTAGAAAAGCAAATGGAAAAACCGATTAAGGCTCTTCGATCAGATCGAGGAGGGGAATACCTTAGCACGGATTTCTTAACCTACCTCAAGAATAATGGTATTGTCTCTCAGTGGACTCCTCCTGGAACACCAGAATTGAATGGGGTGTCTGAAAGGAGGAATCGAACTTTATTAGATATGGTTCGATCTATGATGAGCTTTACAGATTTACCTACGTCACTTTGGGGTTATGCACTTCTTACGGCTATTTATATTTTGAACAGAGTGTCTTCCAAATCTGTTCTGACCACACCATATGAGATGTGGCATGGTAGGAAGCCAAGTTTTACTCATATTAAGACTTGGGGATGTCCAGCTTATATTAAGAAATTAAGGATGGACAAATTAGAAAGCAGATCAGTCAAGGGAAGATTCATTGGGTACCCCAAAGAATCACTTGGATACTATTTCTATCTCCCAAAAAGCCATAATGTGATTGTGAGCCGTCATGCCTTCTTTCTTGAAAATGAATTTATTTTAGATGGAGGCAGTAGGAGAAAAATAGAACTAGAGGAGAAAGTCTCTTCAGGATTGAGTATTCCAAGAGCCCTTCCTGATAACTCTGTGACACAAGAGATTACTCTGCCACCTCGCAAGTCTATTAGAGTTTCCCGACCTCCGGATAGATATATGGGATTATTTATAGAGGAGATGGAGGAAATGTTCCTAATGGGAGATAAGGATCATAGAGATGATCCTAAGACTTATAGCGAGGCGATGTCAGACATCGACTCCGATAAATGGTTGGAAGCTATGAAGTCCGAAATGGACTCCATGCACTCCAATCAAGTTTGGACTTTGGTTGATCCGCCAGAGGGTATTGTACCCATTGGATGCAAATGGATCTTCAAAAGAAAGATTGGATCTGATGGAAAGGTAGAGACCTACAAAGCTAGGCTAGTAGCAAAAGGTTATAGTCAACGCGAAGGCATTGACTATCAGGACACCTTTTCACCTGTAGCCATGCTTAAGTCTATCAGAACTCTGCTTGCTATTGCTGCACACTATGACTATGAGATCTGGCAAATGGATGTGAAAACTGCTTTCCTAAATGGATATCTTGAAGAAGATATCTATATGGAGCAGCCTTTGGGTTTCACTTCCAAAGATGGAAGTCATAAGGTGTGTAAGCTTCAACGATCCATTTATGGATTGAAGCAAGCTTCTCGGAGTTGGAACACTCGTTTCAACGATGCAATCGAATCGTTCGATTTCATCAGAAATGAGGAGGAGCCGTGTGTATATAAAAAGGTTAGTGGGAGTGCTGTTACTTTCCTCGTATTGTACGTGGATGACATACTCCTGATTGGGAATGACATTCCTATGCTAACATCGGTCAAGTTATGGTTATCAAAAAAGTTTTCTATGAAAGATCTTGGAGAAGCATCTTATATCCTAGGGATAAAGGTCTATAGGGATAGACCTAAGAAGTTGCTTGGTTTATCGCAAGCTATGTACATAGATGAAGTGTTGAAAAGGTTCAGCATGGAGAATTCCAAAAAGAGGTATGGTACCTCTAAGACATGGAATTCACCTCTCTAAGACTATGTCTCCTAAGACACCTGAAGAGAGGAGTCGCATGAGCAGGATCCCTTATGCTTCAGCAATAGGGAGTTTGATGTATGCGATGCTATGTACTCGACCTGATATAGCACAGGCTGTGAGTGTCACTAGTCGATATCAGTCGAACCCAGGCGAAGAACACTGGGTAGCGGTAAAGAATATCCTTAAGTACTTGAGAAGAACAAAGGATATGTTCTTGGTTTTTGGAGGAGGAGAACTCAGAGTTAATGGCTATACAGATTCAGACTTTATGTCTGATATAGACGATAGAAAGTCTACGTCTGGATATCTATTTATTTGCAATGGTGGGTCAATAGTTTGGAAAAGTTCCAAACAGGAGACGATTGCTGATTCCACTATGGAGGCGGAGTATATCGTTGCATCTGAAGCTGCCAAGGAAGCTGTTTGGATCAAAAAAATTTGTCACTGAGCTTGGCGTGGTTCCTTCTAGTAGGGATCCCCTGCCGCTATATTGTGATAATAATGGCGCCGTAGCATTAGCTAAGGAGCCAAGATCTCATCAGAAATCCAAGCATATTGAGCGGCGGTATCACAAGATCAGAGAGTACATCAAGGATAGACATATTGAAGTGCAGAAGGTTGCCTCCGCGGATAACGTGGCGGACCCGTTAACTAAGGCTTTGACTCAGCAGAAACTAGAGACTCATCTTGAGAAGATGGGCATTAGATACATGACTGATTGGCTT
Organism: Puya raimondii; assembly: GCA_016920855.1. Taxonomy (NCBI): domain Eukaryota; kingdom Viridiplantae; phylum Streptophyta; class Magnoliopsida; order Poales; family Bromeliaceae; genus Puya; species Puya raimondii. Next base: position 206,849,847 of record JABWPP010000050.1, on the reverse strand, counting down.
TAGTGCAAGTGGGAGATTGTTAGTTGTATGCCCTAGAAGCCTATCAGGCTGACGTATTTTATATTCTATGGGACATATCTTTGTACTTAATCTTTATAATTTATAAATTTGGGCCTTTTTATGCCATTCATGTTTAATGTGTCCGTGAATCGTCCTTTGAATTAATAAGATGATAATATGTATTCTCAAGAGTTGAGAATTTGAGATACATATTATTAGTGATTAATTCATAAATGCTCTCAATCGGTGGATCATCATGGGGACGATGATTGATCCGGTAAGATTGATGTATGTGCCGCTTCCTTATCGGATGACGAGTCTCGAGTCATCAGTGTGGGGACACTGGAGCGAACATGCAGGTGGTTGTTAGAGAACAAGGGTACTGAGCGTGACCAACTACGAACGGTTACATGGATGTCTACTTATTCGTCAGTAACTGGTTCGATGTTGCAGTGGTACAACTGATCCTTAGACCTGCGACACCACGGCCATTCAATGTGAAGCTACTGTAGTTTGACTATGCAACAAACTCTGATCCTAGCCACGGGTCTTAGTAGTATATGTTGGCTGCAGTAGATTCATATTAGGAATGGGTGTGTGTTTTATAGGGGATCTATCGCTCTCGGTAGAGAGATAATTAGTCCTATGCTATTTGTAAGACAAAGCTCAGAAATCCTCGGCCGGGGTAGTATGGTGTATGGAAAGATGTTTCCAAGAGTAACCATAAGAGCTTCTGTCCTATCAAATTTGTCATATGACGGGTGATGGGGTTTGACGAGTATTCCATGACCTCCACTCAGTTGGGACTATGCGATAGAAGGATTGTATTGTACGGTAACTGCACCTAGAGGTTCAGTCCGATATTCACTTCTGACTGGATTGCCACTATATGCTGCTAGGCGTCACTGGTGGATTGTGGGAACCAATAAGAATAATTATAGGCGAATAATTATTCTACTAGGGTAGAATCAAAAGTGTTTGATCCATCGAAAAGAGTTTCGATGATGATGTCGATGGGTATCGCATCATATCTCACTACCAGACAGAATTGGACCTATTAGGTCACACACATAAGAAATCGCGCATGATCGATATTAAGGTGACGATAAAAGAAGTTTATCGGATGGGTTAATTGCAATATAGTTAAATACTAAAGTTTACTAATTTATTAGTAAAAGGACTAATTTGTAATTGTTGTAAATTAAATGTATTTAAGTGCAAAAGTTGCATGGTATATTTACTAATTGTTAGTAAATAATATGAGGACTTATGTGTAAATGTTACACACAAACCGAATTAGGATTAGGATTCGGATTCGGATTCGGTTCAAAATAAAACCAACTTGAGGGTTAATGGATAATCCAATCGGATTAGGATTCGATAAGGATTAGGTTTAGGATTAGGGTATTCTCATTATAAATATATGTCATATGACATATTAATGAGACGAGCAATACAAGAAAACCCTAGCCGTCAACCCTCTCCCTCTTCCTCAAGTCCTCCACAATTAATCTATCGTTTTCGATCTTCAGAAGATTGCTAGCACAATTAGAAGATTGAATCATCTTCCTCAAATCGACGCAAGAGTTAATTCGTGATCGGATCGCGGATCGAAGCGGTCGACTACTTCGATCAAAGGCGTGATTTTGTGTGGACGCGAGTAGAGGCCGGGTGCGTGCGCGGCTAGCGAGGACGAACAACTTTTACCAGCGATCGTCGACTTCGCGGTGATCTCGACCCGCGCAAGGTAAAAGTAAATCCTAATTGATAAGATCAATTAGATTAATTGTTAACAATCTAAAACGAAACACGAGGTGATCTTTGGTTTAGAAAATTTTAATTGTGTTATTTTCTTCCGCTGCGCCTACATGCTTAATTTTCTTACATAGTGCAGATTTTGTACATGTTCAAAGTCCAAATTCAGCTTCTAAGTTCTTCTATAATTCAGGTTTAGCAAGCTCAAAGTTTAGATTTCATTATCATTCATGCCAATCCAAAGATTTGAAGCTAACCAATTTAATATTGAACAACAATAATATAAATGTTAAAATTTTTGCAATTTAGTAAAAATCCGCCGAATTTGGTAAATTAAACCCACATGATGCGCTAATCTGACCACGGATAGGTGAAACTTAACGAGCACCTTTCCCCAGTCTAATTAACAGGAAAGTGAAAAAAAAAATCCAACTAATCCCTGCTGGATTTAAACGAATCAAAAATCAATCCAAAAATCTAACAAAAATCGATTCGGTTTGAAGAAAAGTAAAATTCAGCGACGATCACCTCAAATCTGCTGATAATACTTAATTCCCGGGTTCCACACTTCCTCAAGAACACCAACAATCAATCAATTTGCAGTAATTAACTCCACACCAACCAAATTCCACCAAACAAACAGCTGCTGAAATTCTGCTACTGCAAAATTCTGATGTTGATATTGTTGTCGTCGCAGCTCCTAGGAATCGCAGGAAGGAGCACAGCCCAAGGGAGCAGAGGGGAAGGTAACTAGGGTGATTTTCAGCTCCAAGACACTGAAAACCTTCAATTCCAATCAACAAATTGGAGCAGAATAGGTTGGAATTGGATTAAGAACAATAAAATCAGCATATGGCCATATTGGTTGGAACTAGATTAAAAACTAAAATTGCCTCCCTATGAACCTATAAATCAGTTCAGACAAGATCCCAACCAATAGTAGATTTAGCCAAGGTCACAACCAACTCATCTAAAAGCTTACCTCATTGGGTTAACAAAGGAATTTCTATCAAAACTCAAGAACCATGTAGAATTTCGGCAATACCTCATTCCCGTTTGTAAAGCTCAATGCAAATAGAATTTCACACCATATCAGCCTTCAATTCAGATCAGATAAAATTCCCTTCTAATTAAAGGTAATCTTGTCCCCAACTTCTCGAAAGCTCAATTAACAAGGTAGATTAAAAGGAACTTCATCCAAACTCAGATCAAACAAACAAATCAGTATAAAACTCCTATTTTAGCAACCTTCACTAATTCAGCAATTAAACATAAATTACCAGGTAATTTGCTGTCCACAAATCCTCTAACATCCCAAGGCCTCGAATTTTCATCAAACCCAAGAAGAACTCGGCTCAAACCCTGTAGTTTTGCTGCTGCCAGCAGCTCCTTCCAAAATTCGATTTTTAGCAAAATTGACATCCCTACCTTTACACAAATGGAAACCAACTATCCCAACTCCTTCTTCCACTACAAAACAACTACAAAATCCCCAGAGACACCAACATACAATAGGAATTGAACTTGAATTGCAAATAGAATAAAAAACTTAACGCAAGTGTCATTCGGTTAATAAAATCAGGATTTCATCAAAATTAGCTTAGCCTACCAATCAATCCAGCCGAAACCAAAGTCCTCAAATTCCCCGGCTCACAATTAAGTAGACTAAATGAAGACAATTGGAGTAAAAAACTTTTCAATTTCAGCTCATACTAACAAATTACATCAATCTCATCCAAACTCACCTTAATTCCAACTGGATTAGCTGACCCCCAAGCTCTCCTCCACCAACTCAGGCTCAAACCAGATCCAATTGAGCCATTTGAACCCCAACTTAGCTCCAATTTAACTTCTCAACTGCTGCTGTCATCTTGAGCCTGTGGCTGCTGCTGCTTCCAGGCTGATGCTAAGGTTGTTGCTAGGCTGCTATTGAGGATGTTGCTAGCAGCTGAGAAGGAGAAGAAGTGAGGTTGGATTGCTGCTGGTGTTCCTGCTTCTGGCTGCTGCTGCATGCGTTGTTGCAGCTGCTATAATGCTGCAGCTGTTACTACTGGACTGCAGCCACCAGGCCGCGGCAATGGTGCGCAGAAACAACATGGAGAAAGAGATGAGAGGGAAAAGAAGGAGAAGGAAAAGAAGAACAAGGAGAAGAAGTAGACTTACTCAGGTAATTCATAAGAGGGCAAAAACCTAATTAATGGTGGTTAAGGAAAGATATGTTATGCCCAAGACACTAACAAACCTAAACTTGTTACAGTTGAAATAATTCTAGTTTCGGAATAATTTGTGATATTAATTTCTCTCAAAATGATTCCAACTCGATCCGACACTACAGAGTAGTATCGACCAACAGCTGAAACTGTAGTTATTCCGGCGAAATAACATTTTAATTTTTTCGGAACACTACATTGTCGGCTGCCTCAGGCAGCGTGAAACTATGGTGCATGATCTCTGGACTGATCATCCAAGGTCCAATAGCGCTCACAAAGTTAATCCAGAGTTTTGATGCATTTTTCGTCAAAATCGCCGATTAAACGCAGTTTCTATTCGGTTTTCGCGTTTTATCAATGTGAATGCCTCATTTTTATCACCGAGCCATGTTGGTTGGTTGCTCTCACTCTTTTATGTGTTCAGAGATAGTGAGCGAGCGGCGGAGGGTTCCGGAGAGAAAATCGGCATTTTCGGGAACCTGATATGGCAATATTATCGCTAAATGCGTTTAATAGCATGGAATCACGTGTTTGCTGCCCGAGCACTCAAATCAGTGCATTTCGGGTCAGCAGGTACTTTACAGTGTGAATCAATACCTTCGAGGGCACTTTAGGGGCTTCAGAAGTGTTCAGGTGGATTTCTGAAAAATTACGACGAGTTTCGGGAATCGGTAAAAGGATTCGATTTTCCGATAGTGGTTGGAATGTATAATTATGATTTTGAGTTGTCTAGGATTAGACCTTGACTTTGTGCATCATTTGTAGGTCCGGTCAATGATCCGGTGCATCTCGGGTGTTAGGTGCATTCGCCTGTTGCAGGTGAGTACTCATTCCGAAGTCGGTATTGTGATGCTAGCCCAGTGATATTGTCCCCCTTTTTCTTTTACTCCTTTATACACACACATTGTATGTTGAGCACTTCACCACTTGACTGCGCTTTCTGCTGTTCTACTTTTATTTTCATCTATGCTCCTCATGATTCGGTAATAGAGCGGTACTCTGTGATGACCTTACATGATTTATCACGTATTGGACCTGATTGGTCGGCTTATTGTGAGATTTATGAGATTGGGTTACCTAGTTGGTCGATATATTCCATGTGGATCCAGTGTCGGCTATTTTTTGATGGATGGCTATTGATCATATTGCATTGATCGTCACAGCTCGTATGCATTTCGCGTATACCAGCGGTTTGGCCACTGCATCATTGCTCTTTTCCAGAAAAGTTGTAGTACTTTCGACCCCTAAGCCCTATGCGGTCTACTGCTAGGGTCATATGCCAGGTAAAGCAGGCATAGCACTGCTTGAGGTTTTTAGACTATAGCAAACAGATTGGGTATTGTTGGACTCTACGTCTAGTTTACACATATCCTTCTAGTTTACAATAGCAGTAGTTATACACTTGCATTCTGTTCTTTTACTTCATATTTGCTACTGTACTCTCTATGGTTCATATTGTACTATTCACTTTCTTCGTTTGCCAATTAGTATAATTGCCCTTATCGGCTTGCGGTGCCCATTGGGAAATCTCATATTGGTTTCTCACCCTGTCCTTTTTAGGTGACGCGAGCGGTGAGGGTAGGGATGGTACGTGAGACACAGAGCTTAAGAGGTCCCTTGCATTTGGCGATTAGTTCTGGGTATTTTACCCTTTACTTTTAGTTCATTATTTAAATAAATTAGACTTTATTGTGGTTCAGTCATGTGAATGTTTGTTATCATTGATCGGTGATTTTGGATTAATAAAACCATGGATTTTGGATTTACAATTATGGTATAGTTTTAGATTTATGGCAAAATATTTTCTATCCCTCGTAATAGTCGATTTTCAAAAGAATGAGTTTTCATGTGGAAAACGATTTTCAAATGATTTTTTTAGATTTATTGCATATTCTAGGTCTTTCAAAATAAAGTTTTCAGGTGAAAAATACTTTTAAAAGATAGAATATTTGGTGTATTGTGCATTTGTATCATACTTCGCTTAAGAAGTGCTTAAAACCATTATTCTTTTAAGATGTGTAAATAAAGTGATTAAAACCATTGAAGTTGATAAAATTTTAATAAAACTTTCAATTTACCTGACAAAAATTATTCAAAAATAAAAATAAAAATATAATTTGGCTAAAATGTATGGAGACCCCTCCACTATAGGCTGTTTGGAAATGGCCCTCTCAACTTTATTCTTTTAAGATGTTCAAATTGGACAATCGGCCGGTCAAATAACTTGGATTACCGTCATCTGTGATTCCATCAAACATAAATAACTTGAATTACTTTTTAGCAAATAAAACTAATACAATTAATAGCTATTAAATTTAACAAGACTTAAAACTAAAGTAGGTACTCAAATAAAAAAATATATATAGAAAAAATTGAACCAGCATAGTGGGGATAGTTTCCTACTATTTTTATTCTCTGAAAAATAAAACATATGAATCAGCATTACGGTGATCTCTTGTGGAATGATTTTCACATCTACTCAATCCCTTAAGATTTATTAGGTGGTAAATATTTTTTCTTTTTCTTATAAACCAAAATAGCTATTTTGATCACCTTGCTTGTCAATCTCCAAAGAGCTTCAAGCAATCGAAACAACACAGCGAGATAAACTCGGCAAAAGAGGGCCTGCAGTAACGGCCACGTTGGCCTTGCTATAGGATGCAATGTTGCTTGGCAAAGCAGCACTATTGCTGTTAGCACAAGTACTGCATTGAGTTCCTTAATTCCAACAGTATTTCTCGACAGGTGCTTTAGCTTTTCAGCCTCGAAATCAAATCTTTGCTTTCTGCTGACGAAATTACAGATTATTTAAATTGTCGACCAAAGCAGTCCCCTCAGTAACATGCTAGAAGCATCCATCATTTTCTTATATCCATCCCCACACAGTTCCACAGAGAGTTCTCGTATCGAGTATTTTCCACCTTCTAGAGAGAGAAAGAGAAAGAGAGAGAGAGAGAGAGAGAGAGAGTCACACCCCCATCACAAGTACTAATTATAAGAGAGAAGATCAGCTGAGAGAGCAATAAGGCTCCATTACATTCCCGTTAGAAAACCGAGAAGAACCAACCATGAGTACTATGAAATTTTGCAGAGAATGGTAAGATTCTAACTATTTATGTACGCTACTACGCACTGCAGAGAGTGAAATAATATGGTCTAACGCTTCATTTTCTTCCGTCTATTCTCACTTCGTTGTTATCCTTTTTCTTTTCTGGCTTTTGTTTCGGGTATGGGCAGCAACAACATACTGTATCCGAAGGAGGACAGAGCACAGAAGATCCTTCTTTATGCTTGCCGCAATTGCGATCGTCAGGTTCTGCACCTTCTCATATTTCCGTTTAGATTTCAAACCTAAGTTAATTATATGATCTTTTATAGATATGTGGTGTGCTCGGCCAGTTCATTAAATCCTTCCATAAATTTCTTTTCTTTGCATTTGTGCATTTCATTTATTTTACATTCTGCATTGTATTACTCTTTGTTCTTTCAATTTCCATGTGATTTATTGGACTGAAGTTTATTTCATGAGAGCTTCATTCCACTTTCCTTCTTTTCCACTTTAAGCTAAACTGCTAAAGAAAAAATGATGACGTTTTTTACATTCTGCAAATGTCGAATCAATTAACCATGGTTTTATCAACAGTCAATCGTCACTAGCGGGCATTCCATCCTTCTTTTAGTTTGCCGTACTCTACCTAAAAATCAGACTATCAGATAAAATGAGAAATCAGAGCCCCATAAGATCAATAAATTTCATAGCTTCTGCGAAATATTTCATAGCTTCATTGAAAGAGCTTCAATACATTTTCAGCTTTGGCAGAAACAAGATGCTACTTAACATAACATTAGGGACATCTGCAACAAGATAATGACAGATAGCATGCTACCTGTTTCGCTTATTTTTTTTATAAATAAATTTAGCTGTAAATATGAAGTAACTAGGCTTTGAACTTGAGATCTTAAGTACCAACCACCAAGTCCTTTGCCACTTGACTTAGAAACAGTCGGTTTTATTAGTTTCTTTGTTATATCAAGATTACTATAATAATTATAGACCTATAAATAAGAGGTTCTCTTTTGTAACTCATGATCAACTTTATCAATAACTAACAAAAAATTGAGTTCTTCTTAATGGTTCTCCTCAATGGCTTCAGACTTAGACTAGGTTAGAACAGGAAATACCTCTTCCTCTTGAAGCAAAGAGGCATCTAATAAAAACGTTAAATTTATCTATCGATATCAAAACAACAGTTAGGAGGATTTGGTATCAGAGCCTTTATGAAGTCCGAAGCTGGAGCTTTCTTCTTATCCTCCGCGTTCTCGATTAAGGTTTCTATCAAACACGTCATCCCAGGTTCGATCTTCTCCACATCATCAAAAACCTACACCGATACAATCTAATCCAAGTCGCATCATTATTTTGACTCAATTCAAGCCAGAGTCAAGCTAAGTTTTCCTAATCCATTACTAATTAATTTTAGTAATTTTTATTTAAAATTTTGCACATGGCATTTAAAAAATATTTGGAAAATCTGTAATTCCGTCAATAAATAAGGCAGAGTGGGAGCAGTATCGGATAATGTTGGGGAAAGAAATTAATTAACTAATTGAAGGCCATGGAACAACGACAAAATCAACATTTTCAAGCCTTACAAGCTTTTATATTGCAAATGATGCAAGAATTCAGAACTTTCAGAGCAGATTTTTACCAAAAGAAGATGTCTTATCATTTGTGTCACGCCCAGGGCCCACAGCGGAGGTTCCCTTGGACGTGCTCCGCGGAGCATACAGCCCACAGCGGAGGTTCCCTTGGACGTTCTCCGCCGAGCATACAGAGTCTCCCCAAACCGCACGAAGCGTTTACAAAACATGTACATTGCATTCTACATAGGAACAATATATACAAAAATTGCATACGGTAAGCATCACATAAGCATGAGAATGAATCTAACTATTACAATTTGTTCACTCAACTTTTCGTATATCACTACTCCAAGCATCAATAAATTATATCATTCCTTTTCTTCAAAATAAAAGTAGGTACAAATATATGTTTACCACATTTGTATCCATTCCAAAATGAACTTTACATTGCTTTCCAAAAGTACGACTATTTGGTTCATCTTGCAAGGTTCATCTAGGTGACCTTGCTATCTATAGAGCGATGCTCTTGCCTTTGTCCTGCGCCACTCCAGTTATGGTTGGATCTGTAAAACAAGGGAGTGAGAACTACAAGAAAGTTTCCAGTAGGCTCAGCTGCCGACCATTGTGCTAGGTCTAATCAAGGCACTAGTAGTAAATAGATAATGAACAAAGTAATAAACAACTGCAAGTATCTACGAAAAAGAATAATAAGAACTACTACTATGCCCTCAAGAAATTACCAAGTACCAAATATGTTCAACCTATCTCTTTGTTTCTGTCACGCCCCGGGCTAGTTCAAGATGCGGAAAAACGTGCTAAATTTTTTTTTTGAAAAGCCTAGCTCGCGCCACGTACAGACCCGCCACAAATACAGGGTCCACTGTACACACGGACAGAGCCTCCCCTGTATTTGCACGGCGTCCAACAACAAACAACAGGATCACAACCACCATTCATTCATCCCAACAGCACATCAACACAACGAGAGATTCATACAGCTAACAGTCCTTAAACCTGTATGAATCTAAGCAAATCCTTAAGCGAAGGATGATGCAATGCACAAGCAACAATCATTCTAGAAAGCTGCTCCTTATCCAGAAGCTTTAGTTTGAAACCCTAATCTCAATCATTGAAGAAGCCTTTGAAAACTGTTCTCCACACGAGAACTCTCTTTTTTGAAATCACAAAACCGAGCAATCAGAAATCCATTTGAAAACCGTTTCCCACACGGAAGCCTTGTTTTACGACGTTACCACGAGGGGTAGAAAACCAAAATGCTCGATAAATGAAACGACTGGAAAACAAGGATACAACCAATCAATCCAAGCATGCTATCATCACATAATCATAAGGAGTAAATTCACAACACATAAGCATGCTAGAGTAAGCTCAAAGAATAACTGAACCACAAATGACATCTAATAGGCGAAAGTAGGGTGATAACCAAATCTGGGGATGTAGCCTCACGAGTCGGAACCTCTAGAGCTACTATCTAGGCGTGCCTCGCAGCGTCCCGACACTCACCACCCTGCTCACACTGAAACCTGCAATGGGGGTGGGGGGGGGTGAGAACATGCACGCATGTCTCCCCTCCCAGTGGGTACCGCAAGCCGACGAAGGCGAGGTGTACACACCGGCACGAGGGTCAACAAAAGATAGATATGGTATACAGTAGCACAAGTAAGTATGAGGCTAACATACAACTGAAACAACTATGCTACTGTAAGCAACTAGTATATGCATCAAAGGAGATAGCCACAAAGTAAACCCAATCTATAACCACAGGGACATATCCCTGGCACTGTCACAACCTGCTCAACCAACGGCACATAACCTCCGCAGATGCACGTGCTAAGAGGCTCACGGGTCGGATGCACGCGACCCTTTTCCGGAAAAGAACACCCCCAGGCGGTGGATCAAACCGCTGGCGTACGTGAAGTGCTAGAAGAGCTGTGACGATCGATGCAAATGCCCAATCCACAGAACGGCAACGAGCCGTGAAGCAACTGATAAACCACAACGAGAATCGCTCGAAACAACAGCGATCACCACCGACAACTAGGTCGTCTCAAGAACCATGCAAACCACAACTAGGATCGCTCGGAACAACAAGCGATCACCACCGACCAACCGGGTCGTCTCAAGAACCAAGCAAACCACAACTACTCTACTATCCAAGCACGCATATAAGTAGAGTCAACTGGAGTCAAGTGAACTAATAACTGAAATGCAAGGAAGGGATAGAAAGGTATCACCGTAGTCCACTGAACCGACTCCGGATCGAAGTACCCACCTGTCGAAAGATCAAGCCTAACTCCGACAGCTCTCGGGAACACGACTGGACCTACGAAAGACTCACACAGTCAAGGTCCACCAAGTCGATGCTAAACACAAAGCTCACACATTCCCGAAACCGACGGATCGCCCGGAAACCCACCGGGACGATCCCGAAACCATACTAAGCCCCACAGGGGTACCAATAGCCAAAACAAGTCCTCCGCTGTCCCCAAACACACCAAAACAAGGTGACCGGACAGCGAGCACAAACTCGGGGTGCTACAAACACAAACGCACCCGAAACGGTAAACCGGGTTCCCGAAAAGCGCCGAATTGGCACCGGAACCCCTCGTCGCTCATCCGCTGTCCTCGGAACTTCGGGACAGTGATGAGGAACAGACAACGAGGCTAAACGATGAAGCCAAGTCGCCCGCAAAATCAGCGAGCAAGTCGCACAACTAGAAACGCGCGTTTCGCCGATTATTTCATCGAAAAACGCGTCGGAAACGAATTCGAAACTCCGCGAAGGGCGAGAGGGTTGGACAACCAGTCCACAGGGCCTTAGAGAACATACCCTTGCTGCCCACAGCGTCGCAATGCTGCCACAAAAGCCAAAATCCACAAACAAGCGACAAATATCAACATACAAGCACTAAACAAAGTCGTTCGAGCAATCCGTACATCCGCACGACCTTCCGCAAGCACCAGCGGATAGGTAACGATGTCACAGAGACCGTGCTCACAGTCCCACTGCGACAGGACTAGTCGGAAGCCGGGAAAACCCACAAAAACAGTGAGCGCGCACACAAAAGCAAGCATAACTAAGGCCGTGTGAGCAAACCGTACATCCGCACGACCTTCCGCAAACACCAGCGGATCGGCAATGACGTAACGGAGGCCATGCTCACAGCCCCATTGCGACAGGAATTGTCGCAGTCCGGGAAAGTGCATAAAAACAGCGCAACATAGGGCAAAATGACCCGACAAAGGCCGAACACCCAAACGGCTCAACCAAAACCAGATCTGAGGTGAGCATGATGATCAGCGCATTGCCGCGATCATCGTGCTCACCTTCCTGTGCTCCAGGAGGCAACAGGAAGCTCAAACAATAAAGCGCGGCCAAAAACCACAAAAACTGGACCCCGGCTGGAGCAACCAGCTCCGGCCGGCTGCCGGTCGGCATGCAAGGCCCGAGGCGGCCAGCATCGGCATAGGAGGTCCCAAGGGAGAGGAGGCTCACCTCAGTCGTCGGCGGGAAGCGGCGGCGGCGGCGCGGGGAAGAACCCCACTCTCGGGTTAGCAACCCGAGGCTAGGGCACGGCGGCGCCGGCAATAAACGGCGACGGCGGCCGGCGAAGACGCGAGCACCGGGAAGAGGGGCTCGCCGGACGTCGACCAGCCGGTGACCGCGACAAAAACAGAGACGGGTGGCGGCGGCGGAGCTGGCAAAGCCGCAACAGTCCAAGCAGACTAAACCGAGCCCGCGGCGGCTCCGGCGGCGCTCCGGCGGCACGGCGATGGCCGGGGAGGCAGGGTCCGGCAGCGGAGGTCCCGAGGGTGACCATGCTCACCCTCGCCGGCGTCAGGAGGCGGCGGCAGCGCGGCCCCACCAAGCTCGGCCAGCAGTAATATCAGCAGTGGCTGCTGTGGCTCCGGCGGCCCACGGCGGCGGCTCCCGGCGGCGGCTCTCCACTCCGGCGGTCGTGCCACCTCAGGGGAAGAAGAAGAGGAAGAAGAAGAAGAGAGAAGAAGAAGAAAAAAGGGGAGAGGGAGATGGCCGGGGGGGTAGCTCCGGCCAGGGGTGGCCGGCGGCGGCCGGAGCTGCTCGGAGCTGCTCGGGGAGGAAGCCAAGGGGCAGGGGGGAGGTGGTGGTGCTCACCTCAGGAGGCTGTGGGAGAGAGAGATAACACAAACACCAACACACACACACACACAACACATATACACACTTGCACAATTGCACAAAACCCCTCCAAACACTGAAATTAGCACCTCAGTCCCTCACAGCAGGCATAAAATGCCAAAATACCCCTCCACAAGCAGTCTCACGCGAAACGGTGCGAGAACAGGGTCTAAATCGCGAAACCAACAAAAGTGACATCCGACCTCTCGGCGAAGAAGATGGAATATCTCTCAAACCGTTTGCCGCATGTCGAAACGGATCACGCCATCGCGTTCAGCACTACCGAGACATCGAACTTACCATTTTGGATCGTCAGAATCGGACTCCGGTTCGCGCCGTTAAGCCGTTCACTCTCCGCGACGAAAAATCCAAAAACACAAAACCCTATAAAACTCACTTATATACCTATATATATATATACCTATATATATATACGTATACTGATCGAAAACACAGAAACGGGGGTGAGGAACACAGAATCCAAATTTTCCAAAATTTGAATTCTCACATCACACCCACCTAACAAGAAGTTTCGTCCCCGAAACTTACACACACACCATCCGCGAACAACAGCGGACACCTCTCACGCAAGGCAAACTCTAGCTCCTCGAGAAGTCTCGCGCTCCTCGCGACTCGTCCACAGCACTCTCACAAACAGAAAGCTCCGGTTCCTCCACTGCTTCGCCTTGCGAGCCAAAAACCTCACAGGCACCTCACCGCAGCTGAGATCCTCCCTCAGCTGTACTGTTGTCGGGCCGATCACACGACGCTCACCCACGTCAACCCAACAGTTCAGTGATCGACAACGACGTCCAAACAACGCCTCGCACGGTGCCAATCCAACGCTCGCCTGGAAGCTGACACTGAAGGCAAGCTCCACCAAGAAAAGCATCTGAACTAACCCTCACCAAAAAGCAAAACGCATGCCCGGAGCATAACCTCGAGAGTCCAGAAGACTCACTCCGACTGCCCAACACTCAGAGGGTGGTAAACTGTGCTGAAGTCGAGCCTCGTCCCCAGTGTCTACCGCATGCTCCTCCAGAACTGGAAAACGAAGCGAAAACTCCAATCCAAAACGATCAACACTGGCACTCCGAACAGCCTGACGATCTCATCCAAGTAGCGCTGTGCCAGTCGATCCCGAGACTAAATCGAGTGTACCGGTAGGAAGTGAGCTGCTTCCGTCAATCCTTCCACAAAAACCCAGATCGCAACATGACCTCGCTGAGAACGAGGCAACCCGGTGACGAAAAATTCATGGTAAACTGCTCCCACTTCCCTACAGGTACGGATAACGGTTGAAGCTTCTCTGCTGATCGCTGATGCTCAGCCTTCACCTGCTGACAAACCAGTCACAGTGCCACATGCTGAGCTACATCCAGAAAACTCAGTCTCGAGTCGCGGTACATCTTCGTCCCTCCTGGATGAACGGTGTACTGCGACTAGTGTGCCTCAGTCAAAAACTCACACCTCAAGTCCAGATCACTGGGCACACACCTCCGTCCTCGAAGGAAACCATCAGCATGCAACATGAAGTCACCATCTCTGCCCTGCTCGGCGTCTACTCGCACTCTCAGCAAGTGCGGATCCATTAGCAGCCCACCGAAAAAAAAAAAAACCAATCCGACAATGTGGGCTGCACCTCCAAGGTCAACAACTACTCGGTAGCTCCAACGAGGTAAAACTCCTAACTCGAGTCGACGAAACTCCACTGCTGCTAACTCGAGATCGAGCGCCAGATAGATCTTCTCATAGTCCATCCACTGGCGCGAAGCATACGCGATGACCTTCTCATGCTGAATGAGCACGTACCCCAATCCTATCCAAGATGCATCGCAGTAAACCACAAGACCTCACTAGACTGCGACAATGCTAAGATAGGGGCACGAGTCAAACAGTCCAACAGCTCCTAGAAGCTCATCAGACAAGCGGGAGTCTACAGATACAACACACCCTTCCTCGACAGCTTGCTCAAAGGGGCGGCGATCTTGAGGAACCCTCAACAAATCGCCGATAACAACTCGCCAAGCCGAGGAAGCTCCTACTCTCTACCACAGAAGTCGGAACAGGCCAAGCCACTACCGAGTCCTCCTTCCTTGGTTCCTCCACAAAAACAGCCTGCATCACGATGCGAACCAAGAAGGAAACTCCACAAATAGATCAGTATGTCGTCAAAGGAGACCACGACAAATTGATCCAAGAACTGCCGAATACCCAGTTCAACAAAACCACCCAACTGCCAGGACGTTCGCCAAACCAAACGGCATACCCGTGACCTCGTAACACCCGCAACGAGTCCGGAAGGCCGTCAGCGCAACGTCTTCGGCCCTGATCTACGGTTGAAGATAACCTGGCTGCAGATCAAACTTCGAGAGAACCGAGGCTCCCTGGAGCCGGTCGAAGAGATCGAAGATCTGCGGTAGAGGGTACCAAAACAACACCGACAACTCGATAAGCTCGAATTCCGAAACAAACCCACGATACCTTGCGAGTCCATCACTCAGGTGCACATGGTCGCCAATCGCAAAACAAGCGATAAAATCACCAGCGATGCCAAACGTCAGACCCAAGTGGCGGACACGCGCTCCAAACCAGGACTACACGAGAGTCGCGGCGAAAACCCAGCACGCAAACACAGGCACAGAGACCTTGGAGCCAACAACCAGGCTCTCGTCATCCCGAAACTGAGCTAAAAGGCACCCAACTCAACCGGAGTCAAACCGACGGCAGTGATGGCAAATCAACTGCTCAAAACCATTCCGGGATTAGCTCAGGCTCACAACAAGATCAGGGATGACCACCACACAGCTTCCCACCAGACGACGACAAGAGAAGGCACCGACCCAATCCAGAAGGTCCCAAAAGGGATAGGGTATTTCATCCTAACTTTTGACACTACGTTGTCTGCAGCCAACGTACTTATCAAAAGAAAAGCGAAATATCCCGAGGTCAAAGGCCAACAACCAGTTGGCAACACCGCAAAGGTACCAGGCCAACCAACTCCAAAGCCGGACCAAGTCACGAAAGAATCACCGAATTACGGGAAACAGTAAACCGACCCACAAAGACAAAGTCTGCCCTGAGCCCACTCCCTAGGAGTCTTCGGCTTCCAACCACAAACCGACGGCTACAGGCGACAAAGGGTCGTCAATCCACCCGAACCAAAACGAGGGAAGACAAATCCAGCGTTGACTAACCAACGTCGAACGCGGTGAGACCTCCAACAACAACTTGGAAGATCTCGCGACAGCACAAAAGCCTACAAATACCACCAGGAATCCCAAAACACACCAATTAGGGCGTTAGGATATCCGCAAACCACGTAGGCACCAACAAAAACCCGACACTAAAAAGTGTCCACTCCGTCTAGTACACGTCAGTTCGACGCGGGAACTAGCCAATGGTCGAAAGACCAACCCTGACGATTCCACCAGCAATACGTCAGAGGGGTAAGCTTCACCGCCCTACCCAACAAAACAGAGGGAAAACACCCAAACTGCGGTCGAAGCCGCTCACAACACCATCTCCGTAGAGACGCTCGCAGAGGCCCTCGTACTCAACACGGAAAGCGGGGACAAGGCAAGAACAGCCGAACAGCAACACAGATCCACCAAGTGACGTTCCCAAACCCACAAGGGCTACCACCTGCCAACGAGTGGTGACACAAGGGAAAAAGCACCCTGCCACTTGGGATCTGTAAGATACTCCACCACCACTACCAGAAGGAGCACGAGCCTGCGAACCAGGGCAGATCAAAACTCAAGAAATCCGCCCAAACACGCTCGGATGTGACCACCACCCCCAAACACGGGGTCGGCGTCCACGCGCGCAACAGCCGACAAAGTCGCTGTCGTCGTCACGGTCGTCGTACAACGGTGTGGGTGCCACAGGAGGGTCTGCAGTCATCGGGGCACTCGGCGAGAAAGGAGGAGGGGCTGGAGCGGCAGTCGCCGTAGCCTGCTGCAAAAACCACCAGAACAAGCCGGAACATGCCGGAGAGGGTCGCCAGTTGACCCCTCGCCTCGGCCTCAAGCACACAGGGTACGGTCCACACCAGGCTGTCCGCCTCCTGCCAGCTCCTCACTCGATCCTGCCGCAGAAGCCCGAAACAGAACACCAGCAGACAGCTCCGCAGGCGCACGCCCACCACCACGACCTGGACGAGAAGGTCTAACACGACCACAAGCCAACGGCAAAAAGCAGAAACCAGCGCAAGAGAAAGGGGTCGGCAACTCCCACAAAACACAAGCCGAAAACAAACCCCTCGAACTCGCGCGCCTATACATCCTAGGTCCTCCTAGGGGTCAGCCTAACCAGTGGTTCAGTTACAAGTTGATGAATGAATGAGTGTTTGTTCCCTTTACTCTCTGATACCATCTTAATCTGTCACGCCCCGGGCTAGTTCAAGATGCGGAAAAACGTGCTAAATTTTTTTTTTTGAAAAGCCTAGCCCGCGCCACGTACAGACCCGCCACAAATACAGGGTCCACTGTACACACGGACAGAGCCTCCCCTGTATTTGCACGGCGTCCAACAACAAACAACAGGATCACAACCACCATTCATTCATCCCAACAGCACATCA
This sequence comes from Puya raimondii, assembly GCA_016920855.1. Lineage (NCBI taxonomy): Eukaryota > Viridiplantae > Streptophyta > Magnoliopsida > Poales > Bromeliaceae > Puya > Puya raimondii. The sequence goes on along the minus strand of JABWPP010000050.1, from coordinate 206,832,473 downwards.
ACACAACGAGAGATTCATACAGCTAACAGTCCTTAAACCTGTATGAATCTAAGCAAATCCTTAAGCGAAGGATGATGCAATGCACAAGCAACAATCATTCTAGAAAGCTGCTCCTTATCCAGAAGCTTTAGTTTGAAACCCTAATCTCAATCATTGAAGAAGCCTTTGAAAACTGTTCTCCACACGAGAACTCTCTTTTTTGAAATCACAAAACCGAGCAATCAGAAATCCATTTGAAAACCGTTTCCCACACGGAAGCCTTGTTTTACGACGCTACCATGAGGGGTAGAAAACCAAAATGCTCGATAAATGAAACGACTGGAAAACAAGGATACAACCAATCAATCCAAGCATGCTATCATCACATAATCATAAGGAGTAAATTCACAACACATAAGCATGCTAGAGTAAGCTCAAAGAATAACTGAACCACAAATGACATCTAATAGGCGAAAGTAGGGTGATAACCAAATCTGGGGATGTAGCCTCACGAGTCGGAACCTCTAGAGCTACTATCTAGGCGTGCCTCGCAGCGTCCCGACACTCACCACCCTGCTCACCTGAAACCTGCAATGGGGGTGGGGGGTGAGAACATGCACGCATGTCTCCCCTCCCAGTGGGTACCGCAAGCCGACGAAGGCGAGGTGTACACACCGGCACGAGGGTCAACAAAAGATAGATATGGTATACAGTAGCACAAGTAAGTATGAGGCTAACATACAACTGAAACAACTATGCTACTGTAAGCAACTAGTATATGCATCAAAGGAGATAGCCACAAAGTAAACCCAATCTATAACCACAGGGACATATCCCTGGCACTGTCACAACCTGCTCAACCAACGGCACATAACCTCCGCAGATGCACGTGCTAAGAGGCTCACGGGTCGGATGCACGCGACCCTTTTCCGGAAAAGAACACCCCCAGGCGGTGGATCAAACCGCTGGCGTACGTGAAGTGCTAGAAGAGCTGTGACGATCGATGCAAATGCCCAATCCACAGAACGGCAACGAGCCGTGAAGCAACTGATAAACCACAACGAGAATCGCTCGAAACAACAGCGATCACCACCGACAACTAGGTCGTCTCAAGAACCATGCAAACCACAACTAGGATCGCTCGGAACAACAAGCGATCACCACCGACCAACCGGGTCGTCTCAAGAACCAAGCAAACCACAACTACTCTACTATCCAAGCACGCATATAAGTAGAGTCAACTGGAGTCAAGTGAACTAATAACTGAAATGCAAGGAAGGGATAGAAAGGTATCACCGTAGTCCACTGAACCGACTCCGGATCGAAGTACCCACCTGTCGAAAGATCAAGCCTAACTCCGACAGCTCTCGGGAACACGACTGGACCTACGAAAGACTCACACAGTCAAGGTCCACCAAGTCGATGCTAAACACAAAGCTCACACATTCCCGAAACCGACGGATCGCCCGGAAACCCACCGGGACGATCCCGAAACCATACTAAGCCCCACAGGGGTACCAATAGCCAAAACAAGTCCTCCGCTGTCCCCAAACACACCAAAACAAGGTGACCGGACAGCGAGCACAAACTCGGGGTGCTACAAACACAAAACGCACCCGAAACGGTAAACCGGGTTCCCGAAAAGCGCCGAATTGGCACCGGAACCCCTCGTCATCCGCTGTCCTCGGAACTTCGGGACAGTGATGAGGAACAGACAACGAGGCTAAACGATGAAGCCAAGTCGCCCGCAAAATCAGCGAGCAAGTCGCACAACTAGAAACGCGCGTTTCGCCGATTATTTCATCGAAAAACGCGTCGGAAACGAATTCGAAACTCCGCGAAGGGCGAGAGGGTTGGACAACCAGTCCACAGGGCCTTAGAGAACATACCCTTGCTGCCCACAGCGTCGCAATGCTGCCACAAAAGCCAAAATCCACAAACAAGCGACAAATATCAACATACAAGCACTAAACAAAGTCGTTCGAGCAATCCGTACATCCGCACGACCTTCCGCAAGCACCAGCGGATAGGTAACGATGTCACAGAGACCGTGCTCACAGTCCCACTGCGACAGGACTAGTCGGAAGCCGGGAAAACCCACAAAAACAGTGAGCGCGCACACAAAAGCAAGCATAACTAAGGCCGTGTGAGCAAACCGTACATCCGCACGACCTTCCGCAAACACCAGCGGATCGGCAATGACGTAACGGAGGCCATGCTCACAGCCCCATTGCGACAGGAATAGTCGCAGTCCGGGAAAGTGCATAAAAACAGCGCAACATAGGGCAAAATGACCCGACAAAGGCCGAACACCCAAACGGCTCAACCAAAACCAGATCTGAGGTGAGCATGATGATCAGCGCATTGCCGCGATCATCGTGCTCACCTTCCTGTGCTCCAGGAGGCAACAGGAAGCTCAAATAATAAAGCGCGGCCAAAAACCACAAAAACTGGACCCCGGCTGGAGCAACCAGCTCCGGCCGGCTGCCGGTCGGCATGCAAGGCCCGAGGCGGCCAGCATCGGCATAGGAGGTCCCAAGGGAGAGGAGGCTCACCTCAGTCGTCGGCGGGAAGCGGCGGCGGCGGCGCGGGGAAGAAACCCCACTCTCGGGTTAGCAACCCGAGGCTAGGGCACGGCGGCGCCGGCAATAAACGGCGACGGCGGCCGGCGCGAAGACGCGAGCACCGGGAAGAGGGGCTCGCCGGACGTCGACCAGCCGGTGACCGCGACAAAAAAACAGAGACGGGTGGCGGCGGCGGAGCTGGCAAAGCCGCAACAGTCCAAGCAGACTAAACCGAGCCCGCGGCGGCTCTCGGCGGCGCTCCGGCGGCACGGCGATGGCCGGGGAGGCAGGGTCCGGCAGCGGAGGTCCCGAGGGTGACCATGCTCACCCTCGCCGGCGTCGGGAGGCGGCGGCAGCGCGGCCCCACCAAGCTCGGCCAGCAGTAATATCAGCAGTGGCTGCTGTGGCTCCGGCGGCCCACGGCGGCGGCTCCCGGCGGCGGCTCTCCACTCCGGCGGTCGTGCCACCTCAGGGGAAGAAGAAGAGGAAGAAGAAGAAGGAGAAGAAGAAGAAAAGGGGGAGAGGGAGATGGCCGGGGGGTAGCTCCGGCCAGGGGTGGCCGGCGGCGGCCGGAGCTGCTCGGGGAGGAAGCCAAGGGGCAGGGGGAGGTGGTGCTCACCTCAGGAGGCTGTGGGAGAGAGAGATAACACAAACACCAACACACACACACACACAACACATATACACACTTGCACAATTGCACAAAACCCCTCCAAACACTGAAATTAGCACCTCAGTCCCTCACAGCAGGCATAAAATGCCAAAATACCCCTCCACAAGCAGCCTCACGCGAAACGGTGCGAGAACAGGGTCTAAATCGCGAAACCAACAAAAGTGACATCCGACCTCTCGGCGAAGAAGATGAAATATCTCTCAAACCGTTTGCCGCATGTCGAAACGGATCACGCCATCGCGTTCAGCACTACCGAGACATCGAACTTACCATTTTGGATCGCAGAATCGGACTCCGGTTCGCGCCGTTAAGCCGTTCACTCTCCGCGACGAAAAATCCAAAAACACAAAACCCTATAAAACTCACTTATATACCTATATATATATATACCTATATATATATACGTATACTGATCGAAAACACAGAAACGGGGGTGAGGAACACAGAATCCAAATTTTCCAAAATTTGAATTCTCACAGTTTCTTGACCCAATCATACTGGCCAACCATAGGGTTGAGCCCTACTCGCGCCTCTAAGCGTCGTGGCAAATCGCTATTGTGCCCTAGCACCCACCCCGGCCATATGTTGGAGAGTCGCTTCCGCACCCTAGCACCCAAGGAGAGTAGCTACTGTGCCCTAACACCCTTATTAACGTGACACCTCCGAAGAAACATAGCTTATGGAGTCGCGACCTCCACAAGCTTTGACAAACTTGGTAAGCGTGATCATGTCCTCTTATACAAGAGGACCCACTATATCATGGCAATATCCCGAGATTTACCAATCCCCAGCATGCCTATCTCAAAAGAAATGCCACTACGATAATATAAAACATGCTACATATACTTTACTCAATATGCATTGTCGTTGTTTTCTTGCCGCACTTGATGTCCAAGTTCATGTATAATCACAATATCCATGTGTGGCAACTATGTTAAAATATAGTATTCCATTATAAATCCACTATCTCTATGCAAAACTAGTTTCTACTACTAGTTATATGCAAAGGTTACCAAGTAAAATAAGTGACATTCTCGGTTTATGCATGTGAACATAATCTCTCAAGAGTAAAGAAAAATAATCACTAGAGCACATGCATGTCAAGTAAGAATAAAATAGTAACACACCCTACAACTCATAACCAATATATTCATATACGAACACAAATGAAGAAATTAGACACAGAGAAATCCAACCACTTCGGAAGGCACCACCCACCTCGGTTCATTGCTAAGGGCATGTTTGTTTGGGTGAAAGTGGAGAGGGATGAAGTCATTTTCGGCTGTAAACGATTATTTTTGCTGTTTGTTTCGTCGTAATAAAGATACGGTCGAAACTCGAGTTACCCGAAACAGCGTAATTGACTTCGGCCCACCTTGGGCCGAAGTCAATTACGGTAAAGAGAGGTGAAGGAAAAATAAAATAAAATAATACATTGAGTAATGCTATTTATATTTAAATATATTTAATTATCGCACTAATAACTCTTTTATTTAGTTTGCATATTTAAAATATGATAAATTTGATTAGTTAAGTTTTAGTATTTTCTTCATTTAGTTTGTACATTTAAAATATGATGAAAATTGATTAGTTAAATGTTTATATATTTTTTACTTTATAATTTTATTGTTGTATTATTATAATTTATGTATAAAAAAATAATTTAGTTGTCTTAGATTAAAATTTTTAATTATATAGAAATATAATTATATTATTTTTATTTATTATATTATAATTTATTATTTATTAAATTATTTATTATTTATACATAATAATAGTTTCACATTATTCAATTTCTGCCAAACAAACAACAGAACTAAAGAAACTTCACTTCCATAGTTATGAAACAAACAGCAGGGGAGAAGTAGTTTTCAACGAACTCCACTTCAATCCAAAGTCCATTTCAACCCAAAGTCCACTTTTGGTGAAACAAACAGGCCCTAATTGCTAGGAAAACTAGGCAATTGAATGGTCGTCGCAGTTCGTCCAACTCCAAAACCAATTTGAGCAAAAACCTTCAAAATCGGCACAATCTTACAATTGGAGACTGCAACATTGTCGTAAGGTAGATTTTTTATTGTCCCCCGTGTCAATCTACCTTTAATTAAAGTTTTCAAGCGTTAATTTGATTTGAAATGCCCAAAGAGCAAAACCCCCAATTTTGACCTAGGTTTTTACTTTCCCAAGGAAACTCTCCATCAATTTAGTAAACTCTCAAACCATTTAGTGTATATTTCAATAGAGAGTTTCCCAAAACTTATCTCTTCATGTTTATCCCAAACCCTAATAAGAAATCACAAAGAACTCAGCTTAGCAACTTGTCCCACAAGCTCCTTCTCGTCCAAGAAGCTTGCTTCACCGCCTAGAGGACTTCCTCCAACCCAATCTTCCCAAAATCTCCTTAGAAGTGGGGGGATTTGCTAGAGAGAAAGAGATGGGGTTTAAAATTCACTTGCTGGAGGAGAAATGAAGGAGAAAATGGTTGTACTCGTCTTCTATAAGCTTCCACAATTGCAAAAAAAATCCTCTAAAAACGAAAAATTACAAGGACAATAACTTCAGCCCGAAACTGTGCATTTTTCAGAACATACTTGTGGTTTCCGGAAAATGGCTGGTTTTCCGAAAAATACTATTAATTTCCCCAGAAACCAAAAGCTACATAAGCCGTCTCACTTCCATTTTCCGAAAAAATGTCTATTTAGTTTTCAGAAAATGACCATTTTCCAGAAACTGTTCCCAATTTCCTCAGAAACTGCCCCCAGTTTCCTCAAAAACCGAACGTTCTCCAATCAGTCTTTTAGCCGTTTTCCAGAAGCTAAATATATTTTCCAAGAAATGAAACTTCAGACTGGTTTTCTGAAGTTTACCTCGAAACCTCTGTTTTCACTCCGTTTCACCCCTAACCAAATCTAACACGGTAACACCTCCAAAATCTGTCTAATTTTATTCTAATCATGTCTAACACAATCTTTGTCCTCACTTTGCCTATTTGGCAAAGTTTAGTGTATTATACCGAAATTCAATACATTATAATTTGCATCAGAAACACGATCGCGAACCAACCCGGATAAATCCCACTTGGCTGATAATTGGTCCAAAATTCGTCATAGTGCTGATCCAACTACTTCGCTGACTATTGATCAACAAACAAAATTCAAAGCTCCGGCGCTAACCACTAGCCATCACCACGCCACACTCGGTCACTTCGGTTGAGCCCACAACCGTTTTTACTTTCGTCATTGCCATCACAAACTGTTTTAGTCCCGTTATCCCCCATCACTACCCATTCCTATTACACCACCACTACCACCAGATAACCCAATGTCATTGCAAGTTCCGCTGATCATTTCTAAGCCATATAAACTCACTCGTATAAACTCACGAAATCTAATCCGACCCGATTTGTAGTCATTTCTTTATTAAATTAGGATTCTTTTACTTATTAGATTAGGAAAGATATTTTATTTGAGACATCTACTAGATTAGGTATATCTTTTGAGTTATCTTATTCTTATAAGTCTTATTGATTCTAAGCCTATAAATAAGAGAGTTTCCGCATTGTCGTAATGGTCAATTTTATTAATAAAAAAATGAAATTCTTCTTAATGGCTTATAGTTTAGACTAAGTTATAAGAGGAGGTCTCTCTTCCTCTTGGAGCAGAGAGGCGTCCAATAGATACGTTAAATTTATTTATCGATATCAAAGCTACAGTTAAGAATGGAAGATCCTAATATGTTATGTACTAATTCAGTACTTTTTCTTTTGCACAATATTATGTATGATATTCATATGTTCTTAAAGGAAAATTACTGCATATAGGAGGTTGCTGACAACAACTGTGTGTATAGAAACGTGGTGGATCACTCTGTCGACGAGTTCACACAAGTGCTAGAGGATGTTGCAACTGATCCTACTCTTCCTCGTACTAAGTCCGTAAGATGTGCTGCATGTGGCCATGGTGAAGCAGTGTTTTTCCAGGTCAAATTTTGCTTCCCTCCCATTTTATCTCATATCATACAGCGTGCCATGCTCATCTCATTTGACTAAATTTTTTTAGTGCTATACCAATTGTCTTAGTTTGGCATATTATATCACTTTGACATTACATATATTGGACGAAATAGGGATAAATAGAATCTTTTCTTGAACTGTGGGAATTGGGGCAACTGACCTGCTGATGCTGGCTATTTTCGATTGGAAATATATCTCATCAGCGTCGATTTTCTGCCCTGCTAAAAATGAGGTGCAACTTCCTTAGATGAAACCTAATAACAAAAACAGAAGAACAAATATATTGAGTTGATGCATGAATCTGAAATGAAGAGAGGTTTTGCAAGCTCAAACTTGACTTTCAAGAAGTCAATAAGAATCATTGATTTCATGAAATACCAGGCTTTCTTTTTCTTTCGCAACTGCTAAAGGGTAAAGTTCCAGTCACCTGCATCATGAACTTAATATCAATGGGACAATTTCTACAACATTATTCACCAAGTAAACATTATTTTAACCATCCCCATCAATCTAATGCCTATCAGACAATATTCAAATTTGTAAGTGCGAATTTGTAAGAAATTTCCGGAGAAAACATTATGTCTAGATATGGATTGCACCAAGAACATAGCCACAGACTTCACGGAAATTCTATGTTAAATGCACATCGAACGATCAAAACTATCTCATTCAAGAAACCGGTTCCATTTTTTAGCAGAACCATAAAATTCTTTCTTAAATAATAATTAAAATAGTGCACATTAATTTGCAATCACCTGAAAAGTGCACAAGTTATACCTAATACCAAAACTTTTTTTAGTTTTTGAGATGTTCCTATTGTAAATTAGCTTGTGTTGTGTGCATATGCAGGCTACCACAAGAGTTGAAGACGGTATGACACTGTTCTTTGTTTGCTGCAATCCGAGCTGTGGAAATAGATGGAGAGATTGATGAAATAATGCTAGCTGGGGCTTTTCACACCGATACTGAACTGAAACCATTGTTCAGCCGAGATTTCGATGGTTCAACACTTCAATGATATCCTGATAAAATGGTATTATGCTGATTGAAATAAATAATCAACAATAGTGGTGGATCAAGAATCCTCTGGTGTTGCCAAAACATCACTTGTTGTCTCATCGTTTGATTCATAACAACAGATGAGGATATACTTCTTTTCACTTTGCTCTTTCTCTATTTAAGTAGTGACATTTTTATGGTGTACTACGCAAAAGAACGACGGAAAAAAAAAAGAAAAAGAAAAAAAAAAGATGATAGAAAATAAATAAAGAGAACTGCACCTCTCCAAATGTTAATTAACTGATTTGATCAATAGAAGAATCAATACTATAGAACACCAGAAATTATTTCAGCCAAATCTGTTAGATAAAAGAAAAGAAGAGGAGCTATTTCTTTGTCGGAGATAATCTGAAGTAGTGAATGTGAGCATGCAGATTTCAGAAATCCATCTTTTCTGCAATCATCACCACCTCTAGAAATTCAGATTGACCAAGTTTAATGTCATCACCTGGTTGTAAGTGTATTTTGTTCGAGAAGTCAATTTCTGTCATCGTCGTAAAAGAAGATACACCTAGCTTAAATGAGTTACCTCACAATAATCGGATAAAATCTTAAAAAATAGCCTTTAACAACAAGAACTAAACGCACCCTGTTAAAACCCTCCTGGTTTTGAAACTATAGCTCTCAAGCTCCCACTGAAAGATTAATGCAGAAGATATCCTGTAATTCCATTATAAAGCAATTAAGGATGTGCCTATCAATCTGGTCCTCAATTACATTGCAAAAGAAACACTCAGACAAATTTGAAACTGGAGGGAAGCCCACTATTAAGGCAGAACATAAAGCAATTGTAAATTTGCTGACCCCAGTGAAATAGTAATGTGTTACAGAATGAAAATTTAATTGATATTACACATACATTGTAATTGATAGATAAATATGAAGTTTGATATAACGAACTGCCATAAAGCTACACCGGAAGTTCTCAATAAGCATCACAGAAATAATACAAAATTATATTTCCGGACTAAACGGACAAGAACCTAACTCTGCCTATGTGCCTAATGTTACGTGTTCCAGGAACAAGACAAAAACATTGAAAAAGTAGAATGATTTGTCTAGATAGCTTGACAACTAGTGTAAAACTTATGTGTCTGAAGAACAGTACTTAGTCCAGCAGCTTCTTTATAGCACTTAGTCCAGCAGCTTCTTTGTAGTAATTTTCTCTACTGAAACCATGTTCTTAAAATTCAAACATGCATGGCTTTAACTGTCTCAAACATCACTTTTCTCGCTAAATAGATCTCCTTTACAAAATCATTCATTCTCTTTGCTGCTTAAGCTATCTGAAAGAAATCTTATTTTCTTTGTTTAGTAAATCGCGAGACAATCCTTCAGTTTACTCACTTGACCACAAAGCAAGAGGTGTTTGAAATAGAAGTGGCAAACCAGTTAAAGGATGCATGAATGACAAGCTCTCTGCATGCTATGTACGAGCATCACATATTTCGCCCTTCCACTCATAAAGCCCACCATACTTTACATCCCCCTTAATCAGTATTCCCAAATATTGGTAATGTAGCCTAATTTGATGTGTCCTCCCACTCCGAGAATAAACTCTAACCAAAATCTCATCCTTCTTCTCATCATCATTTTCAATGATCTCAACGCCGCTGATCCGTCGGAGGAGGAAGCAATGTCGCAGCGCCTCCCCGATGGATATCTGAAACCAGATGAGAGATGAAAAAGGAGACGAATAATATATTTTTTTGTGGAAAAGTTTCTATATTTACTCTCTCTAACTGGAATGCCTTTACAAGAGCCAATAGGCCCCATATTTATAGCCTTTAGGCTTACAAAAAGATAAGAATAAAATATTTAAAAATAACATCTTTATTCTTATCCAAAACAACTTAATCCATCTAAAACCACCTCGATCCTTATCCTAACCGAAGTAGTTGTAACCGTCTCCGCCTTATCCTCAATGGTTGAGACTTATCCGTAATACTGAAGTAGTTGTAACCGCTTCCGCCTATCCTCAATGGTTGAAACTTATCCGGAATTTTTGATCGTCCCGGATCATGGCTCCCTAATTTTGAGAGGAACCAGCACCTGCTGGATCTAGAACTGCAAGTAAGGAAACTGAGTTTCTCCAGCTTCCCTTGTGAACCACTTAGCGGCACTTGGTTTTTGACCTTTCCGTCCAATACGGAAGGCTTCACGTTCACCTTTGCGTGTCGTTGTGACCTTGCGTTCTAGAATAATACCCTCAGCTAGCTGCTCTTCACGTTCTACCACGAGATCCTCCATGGGTGGCAGTACTTCTCCGGGCTCATCGTCTAGCATTGACGGCTCGAAGGACTTTAGATTCTCGATATTGACGACCGAATACATGTTCATGTATGCGGGCAGCTCTAGTTGACAAGCATTCTCACCAATCTTGCGCAAAATCTTGAAAGGTCCATAGCGGATGGGCTTAAGCTTCTTACCCTCGCCTTTCAAGAGCTCTTTGCTGAGATGGAGCAAGACTAGATCATCCTCTTGGAAGTCGCCTTTCACCCGATGTCGGTCATGTCGTTCTTTATACTTCTGCTGAGATTTTTGTAATTATCGTTCCACCTCGCTATGCACTTTCTGAATACCCTCTAAGAAGCGTTGTGCCTTCGCCATTTCACTTTCTTCCTTGGTGGTCCACGGTTGCTCGACCGTGAACGCCAAGTCGAAAGGGCTGGGTGGTAAGTAACCTAAGCACACCTCAAAGGGAGATTTGCCAGTGGAACTGTGTATAGCTCGATTGAAGGCAAACTGCAGGTATGGAAGGCTCTCGTCCCAAGTCTTGGGATGTCGAGCGTTATATCCTCGCAGCAGATGTACAACTGTCCGGTTGACCACTTCTGTTTGCCCATCGATTTGAGGATGGAAAGCTGTGCTCCGTTGTAGCTTTGTGTCCATCATGGACCACAAAGACCGCCAAAAGTTGCTTAGAAAACGACTGTCACGGTCAGATACAATCGAGCTTGGTAGCCCAAAATGTGTCCAAACATGTTGGAAGAACAGCCGAGCAGCTTCCTCGCCGGTGTTTGTCTTCTTGCACGGCACAAGTACTATCATTTTGGAGAACCGATCGACCACCACGTAAAGATAGTCGTGTCCCCGTCGGGTCCTCGGAAGGCCTCCTAAGAAGTCCATGGAGATACTTTCCCAAGGACGAGTCGGCACCGGAAGAGGGGTGTAGAGGCCCACCTTTCGATTAGCGGGTTTGGATGTACAGCACAAAATGCATCCCTTCACAAATCGTGCCACATCGTTTTGCATGTGAGGCCAATAGACATAACGCTGGAGATTCTGCAAGATTTTGTTCACCCCAAAGTGACCTGCCACCTTCGAGGTATGGGCTTCTCAGATCCACTGTGCTCGATTACCATCTTTAGGCACAGATAGTAGTGCACCTTTGTACAGTAGACCGCCTTGCAAGACAAACTCAGTAGGTTGTCCTGCTTCGATGTCAGCCAGCACCACTCGAAAATCTGAGTCTTCTGCATACAAACTGGCATAGTCATGAAAATTTGGCTGAATCTGCATTAATGTCGTCAAGCAAAGTGCTGCCACCGGTGGTCGTGATAGCATATCAGCGAGTTTGTTGTGAGCACCTTTCTTGTACTTGATCACTAGATTGAACTGCTGCAAGTACGTCATCCACTTCATATGCCGCGCCTGTTGCAATTTGGATTGCGTTTGGAGATACTGAAGTGGGCGGTGGTCTGTGTGCACCACTGTCTTCTTGCCTAGGAGGTAGATTCGCCAATGCTTTACTGCCTGGTGTAGTGCCAAGAGTTCCTTGTCGTAAGTCGGGTAGTTCTTTTGAGCTCCTTGGAACATCTCAGAGTAGTATGCCACAGGCCGACCGTCTTGCATCAAGACAGCCCCCATAGTATATCCCGACGCGTCCGCCTCCAACTCGAAAGGTCGTTGCAGATTTGGTAGGGCAAGGATAGGCGCCTCGCATATCTTTCGTTGCAAAAGTCGAAACGTGTCCTCGTGTTTCGAACTCCATTCGAATTTTTGGTTGGCTTTCGTTAGTGCATGTAGAGGGGCAGCAAGGACAGAAAAATGCCGGATAAACTTTCGGACATATTGACAAGCGCCCATGAAGCTCCGCACCTCCGTCACATTTTTGGGCCGAGGCCACTCCTTGATAGCCCTGACCTTGTCTGGGTCGATCTGAAGCTCGCCGTCGCCCACCACGAACCCGAGATACACCAGGCTTTGCTTGCCAAACTCACACTTTTTAGGGTTTAAGCAGAGTTGGTGTTCCTCAAGTAGTATGAAAACCTTCTCGACATGGGCCAGATGCTCCTCCCACGATTGACTGTAGATGAGGATGTCGTCGAGGTAGACGATCACAAAGTCATCAAGGAAGGGGCGTAGAACGTCGTTCATCAGCCGCATAAAAGTGGCCGGTGCGTTGCAAAGGCCGAATGGCATGACGAGCCATTCAAACAGGCCTTGTCGTGTCTTGAATGCGGTCTTCCAGGTGTCATCCTCTCGGATTCGGACCTGATGATAGCCTGACTTCAGGTCCAGTTTGGTGAAGTAGCGAGCATGCTTCAGTTGATCCAAGAGATTATCGATCCGCGACAATGGGTACCGATTCTTGATGGGCGATTTTGTTGAGGGCGCGGTAGTCGATACACATTCGCCACCCGCCATCTTTCTTTGGCACCAACACGATCGGGGAGCCACAGGGGGAGCTACTCGGTTTGATAGCACCACTCTCGAGTAACTCGGTTACCTGTCGCTTTATCTCCTCATTCTCCACTACCGAATTTCGGTACATGCTGAGATTCGGTAACGGAGCGTCGCTGATCAATTGGATCTCATGTTCCACGGCTCGCTTTGGTGGTAGTCCCGGAACTTCTCGGAATAGCTCCTGATGCTCACCTATCAGCCTGGCGACATCGTCCGTTCTCTCTTTGCATGCTAGGCTCAATACCTTGTTGTTTGCCTCCTCCGATTCAACTGGCCGAATGACCAGTAAGGCGAACTTGTGGCATGCATTGATCAACCTCTTAGCCTGGCAAGCGGTTACCAGGTCTACAGTTGTTGACAATGGCTCTGTAGTGAACGAAAATTTTTGTCCATCCTTAATAAATTGGTATTGCTGAGGACGACGGAAGAAGGTAGCGTCGCGGTCCCATAGGTAGGGACTACCGAAGATGAGGTTGCAAATGTTCAGCGGCACAACCTCGCACACCAATTCGTCGATGTAGATGCCAGTCACCGCAAACTTCACCTTGCACTAGCGATCGATCTTCATCTCGATGTTGCTGTTGATCCACCCCAATGGATATGGGTGTGGGTGTGGTGTAGTCGACAAACCCAGTTTTTGAACTAGGTTCTCCGAGATCAAGTTCTTTTGGCTGCCGGGATCGATGATGGCATCGATCACCTCATTTTTGACTTGAACTCGAAAAGTGAACAACTCCTCTCTCTTATCAGCCAGATTAGACGGGTACAGTCTTGTCTCCTTCGGCATAGCCATCAGAGACAAGCTAGTGTCCGCTTGATCAATCCGTCCGATTAAAGTAGGGGCATCACTCGTCGATGCTGCTGTTGTCGTTGCCGTTGCTGTTGTGCGTCTGCCACGATCGTCCTTCTTCTTCGGTCTCAACTCTGGATGAAGCTTCCAGCATCGATCCTTGACATGTCCTGTGATTTTACAATGATCACAGTACAAATCAGGATCAGAGGGGCCCTTCTTTTTAGAGCCCTTCTTTTTGAAGCCCTCGGCAGACTCCCTAGATGGCTTCTCCCCGCGAGACAGTTTATTCTTCCGCTCGATCGCCATGGCTGTTTGGCTCGCCGAGGTGATATCATGAACACCGAAGAGGCGGAGCTCATCATTGATACGCTCCTATAGGCCGGCGGTGTATTTGCGAAAAATCTGCGGATCGTCAAGGGAGATGCCAAGCGCCAATGCTTGGCGCCGGAAGTTGGTGGTGTAGTCCTGCACGGTCTGGTCGCGCCTTTGGCGCAGGACATGCCAGCCCTTCCATCGCTCTTCTTCATACCCCATAAGGTAGAATTCCTAGCGGATCAGTCGTTTAAACTGACTCCAGGTAAAATCCTCATTGGTGGAAGTTTGGAGAGTGGCCTTCCACCAAGTCAATGCATGACCTACAAGTTTTAGTTTTGCGAAAATACCTTGTCCGCGCTACTATAGTTGTAGAGGTCGAAATACGTCTCCAGTTGGTCGAGCCAGGCGTCCAACTTTTCAGCGTCGACAGTGCCGTCGTAGTTGGGGATCTCGACCTTGGCCTCAACCTTGAATGGTTGTGACCTTCCTTCTGCAAGCGACGGAGCTATGCTTTCGTCATCGTCAGAGTCGTCGTCATCTCGCGCACCCGAGGTACCCTCGGCAGCGCCCTTCATCGGCGTCACATGCGCCTTTGGAGGAGTTCCTGAGAGTCGACCGCTCTTCTCCACCAGTATTGTCGATAGTGCTGCAGATTGGGCCTTGATCCAATCTAAGATGGTCTTCATGTCGTCAGACAACATTGCAACCTTGGTGGCAAGGTCGGCCGGTGTCGCTATCTGCTCGTCTGCAAACATGGTAGGCGGGCTCTTCGTTTTTCTCGTCGATGGCCTGCGGAAGATGTCGAGGACGGAGAGTTGTTTACCGGTAGTTTTGTAGACGCTTCTGGTTCGCACCATACACCAGGGTCAGATGCTTTGATACCACTTGATCCGTCGGAGGAGGAAGCAATGTCGCAGCGCCTCCCCGATGGATATCTAAAACCAGATGAGAGAAGAAAAAGGAGACGAAGAATATATTTTTATGTGGAAGAGTTTCTATATTTACTCTCTCTAACTGGAATGCCTTTACAAGAGCCAATAGGCCCCCTATTTATAGCCTTTAGGCTTACAAAAAGATACGAACAAAATATTTAAAAATAACATCTTTATTCTTATCCAAAACAACTTGATCCATCTAAAACCACCTCGATCCTTATCCTAACCGAAGTAGTTGTAATCGTCTCCGCCTTATCCTCAATGGTTGAGACTTATCCGTAATACTGAAGTAGTTGTAACCGCCTCCGCCTATCCTCAATGGTTGAAATTTATCCGGAATTTTTGATCGTCCCGGATCAGCCGCTTTCTTGCACTATAATCGACTCAATCTCATCCTTTTCATTATCACTCAGCTCCCTAAACTTTCCTCTACCATTAATGCCTGGTACTCTGAACGATATTGTCATATGATTCACAATAGAACCACCCAGAAGTGTTTGACTGACATCTTTTGCGGAGTACGCACGAAAAGCAACAAACTTCGATCTTCCATGACCAGAGCTTATCTTAATCTTATCCTAGTTTAGTGCACTACCGATGCAAAGAGCTAAATATGTTTTCTTCACCTGTGATCGGTGAACGCCTTTACTACTTTTGCAGCTACATTGTTGCATTTCATTATCATCATGAACCCACTTGTGCCGCAGTCTAGCCAATTGGCTAGATGAAGGTTAGGTTGGTCTTGTAGCAGCTCCTGCAAGATTGTTTAAAGCAGTAAGTGCTTGTTTTGCTTGCCTTTTGAGAAGGCTTCTCTGCACTAAGAAGCAGTAGCCAAGTGTTTTTCACAAAATTAAAAGGAAAAAAAAAGAGATTTTGCAGTGGGAAGAAGCTAAAATGAGCTTTTGAGGTACGTCGAAGTGTTTATCACAAACTTTCATATTAATCTACTTTAGAAAAGAGTTTTTGCTATGGCAAAAGCTAAAAATGACATCTGAACATCCAAAGCAGAAGCGCCCCAATTTGAAGCCTTTCTGCTGCTTAAGTAGGAAGCTTTCGGTTGGGTTTTGACGAAAAGGCTATTATGGCGCGTTCGGCGTTTGGTTCGCATTATGAAAGATTACTAGAAATAAAAAAATGCCCAAGAATCTTATTCCTACTCATTCTATTACTAAGAATGAGGCATTCCGGTGTTTGGTTCGCATGGTCATATTATTTAGTCGTATTATTTAAAATTACAAAAAATATACAATTAATATATTTGTTTCGTTAATTAATTTCAGATAATGCTCTTAAAAAAAATCGGATAAGATATTAATGATGAAATAGTAATAAACAAAATAGCCAGCTAATATACCTTTCTCCTTTCAACAATAATGTAGAATTTATTTTTTTTTAAAAAGGGAGAGAGAGCTTAGCTTAGAGAGAGAAAATTAGTTAAAGTTTAGAGAGAGAAAGATAAGCTTAGAGAGAGATATAAGATTAGAAAGTAAAGGAAAATAATACCAACCATCCTCCCTCAAAGGAATGAGGTTAGTATTTTGGGATGAATCTCATTTCCAAGTAAATTCAACATTAACAACTAGATTACTTAGTGTATTTAGCCAAACAGACTGTCATAATTTTTTATTCCTATTGAATTATTTGAAATCTTAAAAAGATAACGCGAACCAAACGCACCCTTAGTGTTTTTCCAAATAGCTCTATTAAAAATAACACTTTTACATAAAGCTTCAATCAGGCCAAACAAAGCCCTAACATAGTGAAACTAGTTTTAGCGATGATTCAGATGAAACAAAAGCTAGGGTTCTCCCTACAAACGGATCGAAGCTAGGGTTTTCATCGCGGAAGATTGGGTTGGTAGGGGGGTGGAGCGAGAGAGAGAGAGAGAGAGAGAGAGAGAGAGTATCGCGAGGATCGGCGAGGGCGTAGAGGAGGGTCTCGCAGTAGATCCCGGAGGGCTTATAGGCAACGACGAGCCACTCGTCCTCGAACACGACCTCGACGGCGGCGCAGGCGCTGGAGTGCGCCGCAGTTCCACTCCTTCGACGCCGCCGGGTACGACGTCAGCAGGGGGATTGGAAACCCGCCTTCGGTGGCGGCGGAGGCGGCGGAAGGCACTGCCGCGGTCGGAAGGGGAGGAAGAGGAGGTGGAGGCGTAGGGTTCTGGAGGAGAAGTCCGAGAAGAGAGGAGGGGTATTTTTGTCATTTTGGTAAGAGGGGGTTTGGTTCGCGTAAAAAGATTCCACAGATTGTTTTCAGAAAAATATTTTTTCACTGGTTTGTCCGGAACGTAAAATTTTTTTTTCGTAAAATTATTTTTACAAATTTAAAAAGAATTAAAATTTTCATTTTCTGTTATTTTTGGGATAGGATAAGTGTCTTTCTTAAAAAAAAAATTATTTTTGTGCCCAAAAATAATTTTTTTTTTAAGAAAGACACTTATCCTATCTTTCTCTTTAGTTAATATGCTATTACATAATATTTTATTTAGAAATATTTATTTATATACTATATAATAAGAGTCCGGCTATAATGCTTGGTGCTTGTAAATTTATCCCTTTAACCAATTTCACTCTTTAGATTATGTTATTCAACCAATTATCCATTCAGCCTTAGGAGACCATTGTTATCCTAGTCCTACAAATCTTCATTCAAAGCCCAAAACCTACAAGCACCGATGACTTTATGCTTTTAACAACATAGGTGTAGTACCCCTTGGGCCTAACTGACGGAATGACTGTAGTATTCTAGACTGTCCGACGCTTCTGGAGAAGGTCGAGACAAGTCGGAGTCGTTTCGGCGTAAAATAGACGCGAAAACGGACTCGGAGCGCCGAAGCAAGCCAAAACTGAAGTTTTGGGCTTTTGAACTTTAGGGTGCCCAGAAGTCTTGTTTTGGGCGTCCAAATGTGCAGCGCTCATTTCTGAAAATTATTAAGTCATTTCGGATCCATGTTTCGGGCGCCTGGAAAGTGAGTCCGGAAATCCTACCTCGTGAGTATCGAACTGCTCGACACGTGTTGATCGGTTGGTGAGATCCGTCGGACCAGGCTAGGGCACACAGGACCGCGGCGGAGAGTCCGATACTCGAGTTGGTGCAGGCTGAAGAACCGGGCGCCCAATTCATGAGTTTCGGGCACCCGAATGTGTGGATTTCTGCTGAGGACAGGTTAGTTGTAATTCTGTTCTTGAGGCTCTTTGCACCGAAACTAGTGGTCTATAAAAGAAGTGGACGACCCCCTTGAGGCTCTTTTCTCCCCTCTTCAAGGTGATCTCGGATCTTGCAAGGGAAACCCTCTCTTCTCTCCCAATTTCATCTTCCTCCATTGATGATCTTGGTTTCCTGCTGAAACTGCAACATCGACCTGGGGTGTTCGTGCTCGTGTGCAGTGTAGGAGTGTTCAAATCCAACGAAACTTGGTTTGTTGGATAGGGGACTCTCAGAGGAAGAAGTGGAATCCTTCCAATTGCGATTTGGACTGGTATGTAAGTTACAGTTGATGTTTTACTGGACCCCTGGTGTTCTTGAGCTGAAACTTGGGTTTTTCCTTTGTTCTTTGGATCCAATCTCTTGGGAGCTGGAATTACGAAGTGAAGATTGATCCTTCCACTTTCCTTGCTGGTTTGGAGGTTCTTCCCACTTGAATTGAGGATTCAAAGGTGAGTTCTAGCTCAGATTTTGAGTAATTGCTTAAGTGCTAAATGTTTGGGTCATTGATGGAATTTCTTGGATTTTTAGATCCAGATCTTTGTTGAGGATCTTTGGAGCGGTTTTGGATTGTTCCATCACTGTTTTTGTGAGGTTTGTGACCTCTTTCTATGAGCTAGAATCGTTGGAATCCCTGAATTCTTGCTGTTTTTGAGATTTGCTTAAGTGCTGGAACTTCTGGATCCATGTGCAGGAGGGTCCAGATGTTGATCTGATTCAGTGTTTAGGCTTTTTGGACATCGAGTCGAGCTCCGTTTTGGCTGAAATTTGGAGGGTTTGTTCTTGAACCTCTGCTGGTGAGTTGAGCCAAATTCACTGCATTTGGACTTAGGATTTGAATTTTATCGCATGTTGATTACATGTGGGTTGTGCTGCCAGGCTGCAGTTCTGGGCTGATGTTCTGGGCGCCCAGAACAGTGAGCAGGTGGGTCCGAATCTCGAGGTTGCAGATTTGAGCTTGATTTCGGCCAGTGTTGCTTGGAGGCCTTCCACTCGACTCCTAGCCGTTGTTGGATAGCTTTCGAGGTGGGTTGATGTTACCGAAATCGCCGGATTTCCTCCTAGGTTGTAGAGAGTGCAGCATGCTGTTTATGATCTGTTTAATCTTGTTAGTAGCTCAAATTCGTGAATTTGCATGTGTTT
This sequence comes from Puya raimondii, assembly GCA_016920855.1. Classification (NCBI taxonomy): domain Eukaryota; kingdom Viridiplantae; phylum Streptophyta; class Magnoliopsida; order Poales; family Bromeliaceae; genus Puya; species Puya raimondii. Next base: position 206,813,104 of record JABWPP010000050.1, on the reverse strand, counting down.
ATATGAAATCTGAATTTGGAGCATAAATTGATAATTTATCGACATGACTTACATGCTGAACTGGGAATTGACTTAGGAGAAAACTCGCGAACATACAACCGTCACTTTTCGAACTGTTATCAGATTTAGCTCTAGGAGCCGTTTCTGTTCTTGTATCACCGCTGTTAGTGCGAGGTGGATACTTAGTTCGTTATAGGACGAGTTTACGCTCGTGCTGGGATGCCGAGCTTGTATTTACAGCAAGGTTAGACTGTTCTGTATTACCGGGTGCCGTCGGGGTTGACGGTGGACCCAGACTCTTGTTTTAGCTTCTGGTTGTGCTGAGGGCACGTGAGCTTAGAGTCTTTGACCCCTTTTGACCTCTTTGTTCTTTGACTATAGCCTGCCGGAGCCTGTTTGTGCTCGACAGAGATACGCGTACTAACTCGGCTGGGTAGCTCCCCCGAGTGCTGCTCCGGAGTGAGGCCTCTTTTGCGTTGTTGTCGCTACAGATTGTGGATCTGTTTTGGACCGGCTACCCTTTTTGGTAGTGTGCGGTGTGGCTAGGCAGTTGGCTGGACGAGCCTGTTTGGGCGGTTCCGATAGATTGGGTCAGGGATGATTTCTCACTTTGGTGATGCTTACTTGAGAGTTGACTTGGATAGTGGTAGGGTAGTGGCATGATAGCTGTAGAGTTTATTCCAGCTTACTTTGTTGTTCTTTACCTACCAGCTATACTGTTAGTCTCGTAGACTTAGTGGGTGGACCGTTGAGGTCGGTATCGGTACCCACTGAGGACTACTTCTTTTGATAGTAGTTCTCACACCCATTGTTGCCACCTTTTTGCAGAGCCTTCTTCTGTTGCGGCTGCTGCACCTGTTTCTGCGGATCGAGGTAAGGGAGTCGCGAGCTAGATCCCTTCCTGTCCCTGTTGTCCATAGAGGAGGACCCTACTGGAGATAGTTTCTTTTTGAGTTGTGCCATGTACATATACTGTGGACTTGTTCCTATTTTGGTTGTGATGAACCCGTTGTATTTTGGATCCTATATGTACAGGTGGCTTTTGTTATTAGTATATTTTATTTCAGCTCTATATATCTCTTGTAGTGGCTTGTATGTTTGTTACAGGTTAGCTATCGCTTCGTATACATAGAAATATCTATGTATACGGCGGATCTGTTGGCGAGCCCGGGGAAACGAGTAATCCGGGGCGTGACAGATTAAGTTGGTATCAGAGCTTAGGAATAGGTCGTTGGGACTTAGTAAACCCTAGGCTATGGCAGACCCTAGGAATGCAAGACGTGAGAGACTTGACTTGCCGCGAAAGTCATCGATTTGACTGTTGAACTCATCCTTAAGTGGAGGGAGTGATCGAAGGCGTGTGTCCTTTCCTGTCGCGAACTTGCGTTGGCTGCAGACGACGTCAAGCAGCGAGGGAAAAGAGACGACCTTCTGGACTTTCGCATGATTGGGTCTTGAGTTGTTTGTGTGTTGACTGATCTGTGTGTTGCGCAGGTGAGCATGACGCCTCCCCGACACCGAGGTCGACCCCCGACGCGGGCTACCCCCGCGCCTTCTGTGGTGCCTGAGCAGGCGGGACCTAGTGCACCCCCTGATGTGTGTGAGCAGTTGACTGCGCTAGCCGAGTCAGCTAGGCAGCAGAGTGCACTTTTGCGGAGGATGTGTGATACCATTACTCACACGTGGAGTGCAGCACCTAGAGCGACGGAGTCGCAGGAGCCACCTCCTGCTATTCCAGCTGACGTTCCAGCTGCAGCCGTGCCCCCAGCAGCGGCAGTTCCGGCCGCACCGGTTGGCGACACTTCCCGGTCAGGTGGACAGATGTCGGAGGCTGAGCAGGAGCGGATGACCGAGAGACTGGCTCGTTTTTGTCGGTTTGATCCACCCCGTTTTGATGGTAGCCACACCGAGCCATGGGTGGTGGAGGCCTGGGTAGGCGAGATGGAGAAGTTATTCGAGGATCTCTTCGTGCCAGAGCGGGAGCGGGTTCACTTGGCAGTTCACTGCCTGACAGGTGATGCACGCATCTGGTGGACGAGGACGAGATCGAGCAGGTCGCTGGATGCGCTGCATTTGAGTTGGACCGAGTTCTGCGGGATGCTGTATGGGTCCTATTTCCCTAACAGCGTGAAGCAGAAACTCGAGGAGGATTTGAAGAGTCTACTCCAGGGAGATCGCACAGTGCAGGAGTATACCCGGGAGTTTACCAGACTCCTGAACTGTGTTCCTTTTGCTGCGAGAGATGAGGCTCACAGAGTTTATTTGTTCGAGCGAGGATTGAGACATGATATACTTGTTGTCTTAGTTCAGGCGCAGAGGTTGCAGACCTTGGACGCGTCGATCGAGCAGGCGCTATGGGTGGAGCGAGGAGCCTTGACGGCGAGTGAGCGGGCAGCCACTCTGAGTCAGGGTTTGGATAGGAAGCGCCCGACTCCGGACGACGGAGGACAGACCAGCGGCAGACGCCCGCCGAGACCTCCACGATCACGTTCTCAGGGTCGTGGGTTTTCGGGGCGACAGAGGTCTGGTGGATCCCGTCAGCAGGGACGGCAGCAGAGGGGAGCACCGAGATGTGTCATCTGCGGAGGACCACATTGGCCTAGACAGTGCGAGCAGCGAGAGGGCCGGTGTTTTGGGTGTGGTCAGTCCGGACATCTGCGGGCAGCTTGTCCCCGAGCAGCGTCGCCTGTACCATCGATCGCATCGGCACCCCCAGTTCATCAGCAGGCCTATGGAGCTTCACCGACTTATAGCCAGATGGATCGGGCTTCTATACCCCGTCCAGGTGAGCGGCGACAGCAGGCGCAGAGCGGCAGAGTCTTCGCGGCTCAACTGGAGGACTCCACGGCGGCTGATCATGTGGTGGCAGGTATCATTTTAATTTCTGGCATTAGAGCTCGTGCATTATTTGATACCGGTGCATCACATTCTTTTGTTAGTCGAGCATTTGCATCCTTGCATGGGCTAGTGATAGGGCCGTTACCTTGTGCACGAGAGGTGCAGATTCCCGAGCACGTTTTGCGTGTGGAGGACTGTTGTCAGGCTTGCCCAGTGCAGCTTGGACCTTGGGTGATGCCCGCAGACCTGTTGGTCTTGGGGCGATTGCAGGATTTTGATGTAGTGCTCGGCATGGATTGGCTGACGCGCTACTTCGCGACGATCGACTGTGGCGAGAGGACCGTGACGTTTCGCGAGCCAGGCCAGGAGGAGTACGTGTATCGAGGCTGCAGGAGCACGTTGTTTGCGACGTGGATTTCGTCGGCACGAGCGAGACAGATGATGAGTCGAGGATGTACCGCATTTCTTGCGACTGTTGTTGAGGTATCTGCGGTGGCACCGGAGCTCGAGGACATCTCTGTAGTCCGCGAGTTCCCGGACGTGTTTCCCCCGGAGTTGACTGAGATGCCACCAGACAGGGAGGTCGAGTTTGTGATTGACGTAGTCCTAGGAACTGCGCCAATCTCAAAGACACCCTACCGAATGGCACCGGCTGAGCTGAGAGAGCTTAAGGCGCAGCTTCAAGATTTGATGGATAAGGGGTTTGTGAGACCCAGCGTATCGCCTTGGGGAGCGCCGGTGTTATTCGTGAAGAAGAAGGATGGTTCACTTAGACTTTGTGTGGATTACCGAGAGTTGAATAAAGTGACCATCAAGAACAGGTATCCTTTGCCGCGCATTGATGATCTGTTTGATCAGCTGCAAGGATCTTGTGTCTTCTCGAAGATTGACTTGCAGTCTGGTTACCACCAATTGAAGGTGAAGGCCGAGGATATTCCTAAGACGGCTTTTAGGATCCGGTACGGGCATTATGAGTTTACGGTGATGCCGTTTGGATTGACTAATGCCCCTGCCGCGTTAATGGATTTGATGAATCGAGTGTTTAAGCCGTTCTTGGACCGGTTTGTGGTGGTGTTTATTGATGACATCTTGATCTACTCTCGGAGCGATGCTGAGCATGAGGAGCACTTGAGGGTTGTGCTGCAACTTCTGAGAGAGAAGAAGTTGTATGCTAAGCTGAAGAAGTGCGAGTTCTGGCTTCGAGAGGTAGCTTTCTTGGGCCATGTGATTTCGGCCACTGGAGTAGCGGTGGACCCGCAGAAGATTGAGACTGTGCGGGATTGGCCCAGACCGACGACGGTTACCGAGGTGAGGAGTTTCCTCGGGTTAGCTGGATATTACCGTCGATTTGTGGAAGGCTTTGCGAAGCTCTCCACACCCCTCACTCGTCTGACGAGGAAGGGGATTAGATTTGTTTGGAGTGCTGAGTGCCAGCGTAGCTTTGAGGAGCTGAAGGAGAGACTGATGTCTGCTCCCATCCTTACCCTTCCAGTTATGGGGGAAGGATTTGTGATTTATAGTGATGCATCACACAGTGGCTTGGGATGTGTGTTGATGCAGCATGGTAGGGTAATTGCCTATGCCTCTCGGCAATTGAAGGATTATGAGAAGAATTATCCTACGCATGATTTGGAGCTGGCAGCTGTAGTGTTTGCACTGAAGCTGTGGCGGCACTATCTGTATGGTGAGCACTGTGAGATTTTCACAGATCACAAAAGTCTCAAGTATCTGTTCACTCAGAAGGAATTGAATCTGAGGCAACGCCGGTGGTTGGAACTGTTGAAGGATTATGATATTACCATCCAGTATCATCCCGGCAAGGCGAATGTAGTGGCAGATGCGTTGAGCAGGAGATCAGTGCAGAGCCTTAGTATGATGATCACTCAGCAGGCGCCGTTACTTGAGGAGTTGAGGCGGCTTGAGCTTGAGGTGGTATCCCCTGGGGTTACTGCAAAACTTATGTCTTTGGTTTTGCAACCCACTCTGTTGGATAGGATCCGAGAGAAACAGAGTGCGGACCCCTTTTTGTTGAGGATTCGAGATCAAATTGCCAGCGGGCAGACAGGGGATTTTGGTGTTGACAGTTCGGGAGTACTGCGGTACAGGGACCGACTGTGTGTGCCTATGGATTCTGAGATCCGAGAGGAGATTTTGAGAGAGGCTCATTACTCACCTTATACGGTTCACCCCGGTGGAACCAAGATGTATAAGGACTTGAAGGCACACTTCTGGTGGAATGGAATGAAGCGCCATATTGGGAGATTTGTGGCTCAGTGTTTGACTTGTCAACAGGTAAAGGCGGAGCACCGAGTACCTGCTGGCAAGCTTCAGAGTCTCCCAATACCCGAGTGGAAGTGGGACCAGATCGCCATGGACTTTGTCGTGGGATTACCGAGGACGCAGGCTGGTTTTGACGCTATTTGGGTGGGTGATAGTGGACAGACTGACCAAGTCTGCCCACTTCTTACCAGTGCAGACTACTTGGTCCAGGGACAGACTCGCTCAGTTATACTTGGACGAGATAGTGAGACTGCATGGAGTGCCTACCTCGATTGTGTCTGATCGAGACACACGATTCGTCTCACAGTTTTGGAGGAGTCTACAGACAGCACTGGGTACTCAGCTGCGGTTCAGCACGGCTTTTCATCCACAGACAGATGGTCAGTCTGAGCGGACCATTCAGACTCTGGAGGACATGTTGAGGGCATGTATCCTAGACTTTGGTGGAGGGTGGCATCGACACTCAGGACTGGTTGAGTTTGCGTACAACAATAGCTATCAAGCGAGCATCCAGATGGCTCCGTTTGAGGCATTGTATGGGCGCAAGTGTCGTTCGCCCTTGCATTGGAGCGATGTGGGTGAGAGGAGGACTTTGGGTCCCGATATCCTGTTGGAAGCGGAAGAGAAGGTCAAGATGGTTCGACGACGTCTTGAGACCGCCCAGAGTCGACAGAGGAGCTATGCGGATACTAGGAGACGAGACTTGGAGTTCCAGATTGGAGATCATGTGTTTCTGAAAGTCTCGCCGTCCAGAGGAATTCGCCGTTTTGGAGTTCGTGGAAAGCTCAGTCCACGGTTTGTTGGCCCGTTCGAAGTGTTAGAACGAGTGGGGCCGGTAGCATATAGGATCGCCCTACCACCGCGACTCTCTGGAGTCCATGATGTGTTTCATGTCTCGGCTCTGAGGAGATATGTGTTCGACCCCTCCCACGTGATTGACTTCACTCCACTCGAGTTGGCTGAGGACCTGCGGTACGAGGAGCGACCGGTGCGGATTCTTGCTCGCGAGACGAAAGAATTGCGCAACCGAGTCATACCGTACGTGAAAGTGCAGTGGAGTAATCACGAGGAGCGTGAGGCGACTTGGGAGCCAGAGACGGTGATGCGGGAATCCTATCCCTACCTTTTCGAGCCGTCTTCTTGAGGTATGAGTTTGAGTTTGAGTTTTGAGGACGAAACTTTCCGTAGGGGGAAAGGATGTAGTACCCCTGGGGCCTAACTGACGGAATGACTGTAGTATTCTAGACTGTCCGACGCTTCTGGAGAAGGTCGAGACAAGTCGGAGTCGTTTCGGCCTCAAATAGACGCGAAAACGGACTCGGAGCGCCGAAGCAAGCCAAAACTGAAGTTTTGGGCTTTTGAACTTTAGGGCGCCCAGAAGTCTTGTTTTGGGCGTCCAGATGTGCAGCGCTCATTTCTGAAAATTACTAAGTCATTTCGGATCCATGTTTCGGGCGCCCGGAAAGTGAGTCCGGAAATCCTACCTCGTGAGTATCGAACTGCTCGACACGTGTTGATCGGTTGGTGAGATCCGCCGGACCAGGCTAGGGCACACCGGACCGCGGCGGAGAGTCCGATGCTCGAGTTGGTGCAGGCTGAAGAACCGGGCGCCCACTTCATGAGTTTCGGGCGCCCGAATGTGTGGATTTCTGCTGAGGACAGGTTAGTTGTAATTCTGTTCTTGAGGCTCATTGCACCGAAACTAGTGGTCTATAAAAGAAGTGGACGACCCCCCCTGAGGCTCTTTTCTCCCCTCTTCAAGGTGAACTCGGATCTTGCAAGGAAAACCCTCTCTTCTCTCCCAATTTCATCTTCCTCCATTGATGATCTTGGTTTCCTGCTGAAACTGCAACGTCGACCTGGGGTGTTCGTGCTCGTGTGCAGTGTAGGAGTGTCCAAATCCAACGAAACTTGGTTTGTTGGATAGAGGACTCGCAGAGGAAGAAGTGGAATCCTTCCAATCGCGATTTGGACAGGTATGTAAGCTACAGTTGATATTTTACTGGACCCCTGGTGTTCTTGAGCTGAAACTTGGGTTTTTCCTTTGTTCTTTGGATCCAATCTCTTGGGAGCTGGAATTACGAAGTGAAGATTGATCCTTCCACTTTCCTTGCTGGTTTGGAGGTTCTTCCCACTTGAATTGAGGATTCAAAGGTGAGTTCTAGCTCAGATTTTGAGTAATTGCTTAAGTGCTAAATTTTTGGGTCATTGATGGAATTTCTTGGATTTTTAGATCCAGATCTTTGTGAGGATCTTTGGAGCGGTTTTGGATTGTTCCATCACTGTTTTTGTGAGGTTTGTGACCTCTTTCTATGAGCTAGAATCATTGGAATCCCTGAATTCTTGCTGTTTTTGAGATTTGCTTAAGTGCTGGAACTTCTGGATCCATGTGCAGGAGGGTCCAGATGTTGATCTGATTCAGTGTTTAGGCTTTTTGGACATCGAGTCAAGCTCCGTTTTGGCTGAAATTTGGAGGGTTTGTTCTTGAACCTCTGCTGGTGAGTTGAGCCAAATTTCACTGCATTTGGACTTAGGATTTAGATTTTATCGCATGTTGATTATATGTGGGTTGTGCTGCCAGGCTGCAGTTCTGGGCTGATGTTCTGGGCGCCCAGAACAGTGAGCAGGTGGGTCCGAATCTCGAGGTTGCAGATTTGAGCTCGATTTCGGCCGGTGTTGCTTGGAGGCCTTCCACTCGACTCCTAGCCGTTGTTGGATAGCTTTTGAGGTGGGTTGATGTTACCGAAATCGCCGGATTTCCTCCTAGGTTGTAGAGAGTGCAGCATGCTGTTTATGATCTGTTTAATCTTGTTAGTAGCTCGAATTCGTGAATTTGCATGTGTTTATATGAAATCTGAATTTGGAGCATAAATTGATAATTTATCGACATGACTTACATGCTGAACTGGGAATTGACTTAGGAGAAAACTCGCGAACATACAACCGTCACTTTTCGAACTGTTATCAGATTTAGCTCTAGGAGCCGTTTCTGTTCTTGTATCACCGCTGTTAGTGCGAGGTGGATACTTAGTTCGTTATAGGACGAGTTTACGCTCGTGCTGGGATGCCGAGCTTGTATTTACAGCAGGGTTAGACTGTTCTGTATTACCGGGTGCCGTCGGGGTTGACGGTGGACCCAGACTCTTGTTTTAGCTTCTGGTTGTGCTGAGGGCACGTGAGCTTAGAGTCTTTGACTCCTTTTGACCCCTTTATTCTTTGACTATAGCCTGCCGGAGCCTGTTTGTGCTCGACAGAGATACGCGTACTAACTCGGCTGGGTAGCTCCCCCGAGTGCCGCTCCGGAGTGAGGCCTCTTTTGCGTTGTTGTCGCTACAGATTGTGGATCTGTTTTGGACGGCTACCCTTTTTGGTATGCGGTGTGGCTAGGCAGTTGGCTGGACGAGCCCGTTTGGGCGGTTCCGATAGATTGGGTCAGGGATGATTTCTCACTTTGGTGATGCTTACTTGAGAGTTGACTTGGATAGTGGTAGGGTAGTGGCATGATAGCTGTAGAGTTTATTCCAGCTTACTTTGTTGTTCTTTACCTACCAGCTATACTGTTAGTCTCGTAGACTTAGTGGGTGGACCGTTGAGGTCGGTATCTGTACCCACTGAGGACTACTTCTTTTGATAGTAGTTCTCACACCCATTGTTGCCACCTTTTTGCAGAGCCTTCTTCTGTTGCGGCTGCTGCACCTGTTTCCGCGGATCGAGGTAAGGGAGTCGCGAGCTAGATCCCTACCTGTCCCTGTTGTCCCTAGAGGAGGACCCTACTGGAGATAGTTTTTTTTTGAGTTGTGCCATGTACATATACTGTGGACTTGTTCCTATTTTGGTTGTGATGAACCCGTTGTATTTTGGATCCTATATGTACAGGTGGCTTTTGTTATTAGTATGTTTTATTTCAGCTCTATATATCTCTTGTAGTGGCTTGTATGTTTGTTACAGGTTAGCTATCGCTTCGTATACACAGAAATATCTATGTATACGGCGGATCTGTTGGCGAGCCCGGGGAAACGAGTAATCCGGGGCGTGACAATAGGAGTTCAATTATGTATATTAAATTATATATATGTTATTATATATTATGCTATATATAAAAATTAGAATTGAGCTCCTATGCTTACAAAAGCATCTAAGTCATTGTTGCTAGTAGGTTTTCAGCCTTTGGATAAAGATGTGTAAGTTAGGATAATAGCGGTTCTCCTAGAGTTGAGTGGGTGGTTGATGAAAAAATAGAATTGGTAAAAATGATAGATCTAACGTTGGAAAATTTACAAGCAGCAAGTGCTTGGTGCTTTTAAAAGCATCATAGCCACACTCTATAAATTATTATATATTATATTATATTATATAATTTTGAATATATAGTATAATTTTGAATATATTTAAATTATAAATATAGATGATGCTGATGATAATAATAATATATATAGATATAAATTTTAATTATAATATATATTGTAGTACACTGAATTTCAGTGCATCGTACCGAACTTCTACAAATTGTGGAGTTTCGATGGAAAAATAGCAAGAGAGGCTATATGTGAGGCTTCAGCCAAGTTTGGGACTTGTGAGAAGTGTTTTCGGCGCAAATGAGGCGCGAAAACGGACTTCGAAAAGTTAAAACTGCTAAACTTGTGAAGTCTGCACTGGATTCCGGTATGTGGACCTCCATACCGGTACTGAAGTGATTAGTACCGGTATGTGATGAGGGTATACCGGAATGCCATGGTTAAACCGAGAACCCAGCTCTCGGGTTCTGCGGAATCCTCCGGGGTATACCGGAATAGCACCCGTATACCGGTATGCAATGCACATACCGGTATACAGTGTTACGAAATTCCAGTTTTGGCTGGTTGAAGGTGTTAAGTGTGGAGAGGGGCAAATGGGTCTTTTCACACTCGAGGGAGTGTTAGAAAGGCAGGGAACACCCCCTTTCTCAGTCATCTTCTTCCTCCACTTCACCTCTCCCACTCCTTCACTTTCTCTCTCTAGAGATCTCTTCAAAACTTGGAGAAAAGGGTGGATTGATCTTGAAAAAGAGTTCCAAAGGAGAAAAGAAGCTTCTTGGTGCAAGAAGAAGCTTGGGGAACTCGTGATTAAGGTTAGTTCCTCACGTTTTGGGTTCAAACCTTAGATTTAATCTTTTGAAATGAGGTTTTTGGGAACCCTAGGCAATCTAAAACACAAAATGTGGAGATTGGCCAAGAAATTTTGAGGTTCTACATGCATGCATGTGAAACCTAGGTTAAATGAGGGTTTTTGCCATGGGAGGTTCTAAAAATATTTGGACCTTCGGGAATTGCAATTGAGGCATAGAAAATCATGTTAGAACACTTGATTTCAAGTATTGAGTTGAATTATGGGTTCGTAACGAGTAACGAACCGTTTTCTTGTATAAGCTTGGGTTGAAGCAAGAACTCAAGGCTTGGACACTTAGGGGCTTGAAGAATACAAGAATTTGGAAGCTCTTAAGGTGGGTTTGTGTTTACCGAAGTGATTAGGTCACTTCCATGTCTAGGGTAATTATCCATTTAAAGATAAATGGTATGTGTTGTGAACCCTAGAATTTGCATGTTGGCAAAGGTAAAATCATGATAGGTAGAGCAATGAGCTCCTATTGCATGATATAGAATTCAAGTATAATTCAATTATCTATACTTGTTGCATGGTTGATGTATGATTAAACCTAGTGTCATTGAACATAGGTTGGAACATGTGAGAATAGAACCTAGTGTCATTGAACATAGGTTGGAACATGTGAGAATAGAACCTAGTGTTATTGAACATAGGTTGGAACATGTGAGAATAGAACCTAGTGTTATTGAACATAGGTTGGAACATGTGAGAATAGAACCTAGTGTTATTGAACATAGGTTGGACATGAGATTGGAACCTAGAGTCATGGAACCTAGGTTGAGAATGAGAAAGTAAACCTAGTGTTATTGAACATAGGTGAGACTTAGTGACTTGAACCTAAGGTCATGAGACTTAGGTTGGCAAGTGAAAAAAATGTGAACAACGGGATGTGCGACGATTTTGCTATCCCGGGTAGTCGACGATTTCGCTACCATGCCATGAGTTGGCGGTGTTGAAACGGGATGTGCGACGATTTTTCTATCCCGGGTATGCGATGATTTCGCTACCATGCCATGAGTTGGCGGTGTTGAAACGGGATGTGCGACGATTTTGCTATCTCGGGTATGCGATGATTTCGCTACCATGCCATGAGTTGGCTGTCACGCCCCGGATTACTCGTTTCCCCGGGCTCGCCAACAGATCCGCCGTATACATAGATTTTTCTATGTATACGAAGCGATAGCTAACCTGTAAACAAACATACAAGCCACTACAAGAGATATATAGAGCTGCAAGAAAACATACAAATAACAAAAGCCACCTGTACATATAGAGTCCAAAATACAACGGGTACACCACAACCAAAATAGGTACAAGTCCACAGTATATGTACATGGCACAACTCAAAATAAACTATCTCCAGTAGGGTCCTCCTCTAGGGACAACAGGGACAGGTAGGGATCTAGCTCGCGACTCCCTTACCTCGATCCGCGGAAACAGGCACAGCAGCCGCAACAGAAGAAGGCTCTGCAAAAAGGGTGGCAACAATGGGTGTGAGAACTACTATCAAAAGAAGTAGTCCTCAGTGGGTACCGATACCGACCTCAACGGTCCACCCACTAAGTCTACGAGACTAACAGTATAGCTGGTAGGTAAAGAACAACAAAGTAAGCTGGAATAAACTCTACAGCTATCATGCCACTACCCTACCACTATCTCAGTCAACTCTCAAGTAAGCATCACCAAAGTGAGAAATCATCCCTGACCCAATATATCGGAACCGCCCAAACGGGCTCGTCCAGCCAACTGCCTAGCCACACCGCACACTACCAAAAAGGGTAGCCGGTCCAAAACAGATCCACAATCTGTAGCGACATCAACGCAAAAGAGGCCTCACTCCGGAGCGGCACTCGGGGGAGCTACCCAGCCGAGTTAGTACGCGTATCTCTGTCGAGCACAAACAGGCTCCGGCAGCTATAGTCAAAGAACAAAGGGGTCAAAAGGGGTCAAAGACTCTAAGCTCACGTGCCCTCAGCACAACCAGAAGCTAAAACAAGAGTCTGGGTCCACCGTCAACCCCGACGGCACCCGGTAATACAGAACAGTCTAACCCTGCTGTAAATACAAGCTCGGCATCCCAGCACAAGCGTAAACTCGTCCTATAACGAACTAAGTATCCACCTCGCACTAACAGCGGTGATACAGGAACAGAAACGGCTCCTAGAGCTAAATCTGATAACAGTTCGAAAAGTGACGGTTGTATGTTCGCGAGTTTTCTCCTAAGTCAATTCCCAGTTCAGCATGTAAAGTCATGTCGATAAATTATCAATTTATGCTCCAAATTCAGATTTCATATAAACACATGCAAATTCACGAATTCGAGCTACTAACATGATTAAACAGATAATAAAACAGCATGCTGCACTCTCTACAACTTAGGAGGAAATCCGGCGATTTATGTAACATCAACCCACCTCGAAAGCTATCCAACAACGGCTAGGAGTCGAGTGGAAGGCCTCCAAACAACGCCGGCCGAAATCGAGATCAAATCTGCAACCTCGAGATTCGGACCCACCTGCTCACTGTTCTGGGCGCCCAAAAAATCAGCCCAGAACTGCAGCTTGGCAGCACAACCCACATGTAATCAACATGCGATAAAATCCAAATCCTAAGTCCAAATGCAGTGAAATTTGGCTCAACTCACCAGCAGAGGTTCAAGAACAAACCCTCCAAATTTCAGCCAAATCGGAGTTCGACTCGATGTCCAAAAAGCCTAAACACTGAATCAGACATCTGGACCCTCCTGCACATGGATCCAGAAGTTCCAGCACTTAAGCAAATCTCAAAAACAGCAAGAATTTAGGGATTCCAACGATTCTAGCTCATAGAAAGAGGTCACAAACCTCACAAAAATAGTGATGGAACAATCCAAAACCTCTCCAAAGATCCTCACAAAGATCTGGATCTAAAAATCCAAGAAATTCCATCAATGACCCAAAAATTCAGCACTTAAGCAATTACTCAAAATCTGAGCTAGAACTCACCTTTGAATCCTCAATTAAGGTGGGAAGGACCTCCAAACCAGCAAGGAAAGTGGAAGGATCAATCTTCACTTCGTAATTCCAGCTCCCAAGAGATTGGATCCAAAAGATCAAAGGAAAAACCCAAGTTTCAGCTCAAGAACACAAGGGGTCCAGTAAAACATCAACTGTAGCTTACATACCTGTCCAAATCGCGATTGGAAGGATTCCACTTCTTCCTCTGCGAGTCCTCTATCCAACAAACCAAGTTTCGTTGGATTTGGATACTCCTACACTGCACACGAGTACGAACACTCCAGATCGACGTTGCAGTTTCAGCAGGAAACCAAGATCATCAAATGGAAGAAGATGAAATTTGGGAGAGAAGAGAGGGTTTCCTTGCAAGATCCGAGTTTCACCATGAAGAGGGGAGAAAAGAGCCTCAGGGGAGGTCGTCCATTGCTTTTATAGACCACTAGATTCGGTGCAATGAGCCTCAAGAACAGAATTACAACTAACCTGTCCTCAGCAGAAAACCACACTTCCGGGCGCCCGAAACTCATGAAGTGGGCGCCCGGTTCTTCAGCCTGCACCAACTCGACCATCGGACTCTCCGCCGCGGTCCGGTGCGCCCAAACCTGGTCCGGCGGATCTCACCAACCGATCAACACGTGTCGAGCCGTTCGATACTCACGAGGCAGGATTTCCGGACTCACTTTCCAGGCGCCCGAAACATGGATCCGAAATGACTTAGTAATTTTCAGAAAAGGGGCACTGAACAACTGGGCGCCCAAAACAGAGCATCCGGGCGCCCGAAACTCCAAAAGCCCAAAACTTCAGTTTTTGCTCGCTTCGGTGCTCCGAGTCCGTTTTCGCGTCTATTTGACGCCGAAACGACTACGACTTGTCTCGACCTTCTCCAGAAGTGTCGGACAGTCTAAAAATACTACAGTCATTCCGTCAGTTAGGCCCCAGGGGTACTACATCCTTCCCCCCTACGAAAAGTTTCGTCCTCGAAACTCAAACTCAAACTCAAACTCATACCTCAAGAAGACAGCTCGAAAAGGTAGGGATAGGATTCCCGCATCACCGTCTCCGGCTCCCAAGTCGCCTCACGCTCCTCGTGATTACTCCACTGCACTTTCACGTACGGTATGACTCGGTTGCGCAATTCTTTCGTCTCGCGAGCAAGAATCCGCACCGGTCGCTCCTCGTACTGCAGGTCCTCAGCCAACTCAAGTGGGGTGAAGTCAATCACGTGGGAGGGGTCGAACACATATCTCCTCAGGGCCGAGACATGAAACACATCATGGACTCCAGAAAGTCGCGGTGGTAGGGCAATCCTGTACGCTACCGGCCCCACTCGCTCTAACACCTCGAACGGGCCAACAAACCGTGGACTGAGCTTTCCACGAACTCCAAAACGGCGAATTCCTCTGGACGGCGAGACTTTCAGAAACACATGATCTCCAATCTGGAACTCCAAGTCTCGTCTCCTAGTATCCGCATAGCTCCTCTGTCGACTCTGGGCTGTCTCAAGACGTCGTCGAACCATCTTGACCTTCTCTTCCGCTTCCAATAGGATATCGGGACCCAAAGTCTTCCTCTCACCCACATCGCTCCAATGCAAGGGCGAACGACACCTGCGTCCATACAATGCCTCAAACGGAGCCATCTGGATGCTCGCTTGATAGCTATTGTTGTACGCAAACTCAACCAGTCCTAAGTGTCGATGCCACCCTCCACCAAAGTCTAGGACACATGCCCTCAACATGTCCTCCAGGGTCTGAATGGTCCGCTCAGACTGACCATCTGTCTGTGGATGAAAAGCCGTGCTGAACCGCAGCTGAGTACCCAGTGCTGTCTGTAGACTCCTCCAAAACTGTGAGACGAATCGTGTGTATCGATCAGACACAATCGAGGTAGGCACTCCATGCAGTCTCACTATCTCGTCCAAGTATAACTGAGCGAGTCTGTCCCTGGACCAAGTAGTCTGCACTGGTAAGAAGTGGGCAGACTTGGTCAGTCTGTCCACTATCACCCAAATAGCGTCAAAACCAGCCTGCGCCCTCGGTAATCCCACGACAAAGTCCATGGCGATCTGGTCCCACTTCCACTCGGGTATTGGGAGACTCTGAAGCTTGCCAGCAGGTACTCGGTGCTCCGCCTTTACCTGTTGACAAGTCAAACACTGAGCCACAAATCTCCCAATATGGCGCTTCATTCCATTCCACCAGAAGTGTGCCTTCAAGTCCTTATACATCTTGGTTCCACCGGGGTGAACCGTATAAGGTGAGTAATGAGCCTCTCTCAAAATCTCCTCTCGGATCTCAGAATCCATAGGCACACACAGTCGGTCCCTGTACCGCAGTACTCCCGAACTGTCAACACTAAAATCCCCTGTCTGCCCGCTGGCAATCTGCTCTCGAATCCTCATCAAGTAGGGGTCCACACTCTGTTTCTCTCGGATCCTATCCAACAGAGTGGGTTGCAAAACCAAAGACATAAGTTTTGCAGTAACCCCAGGGGATACCACCTCAAGCTCAAGCCGCCTCAACTCCTCAAGTAACGGCGCCTGCTGAGTGATCATCATACTAAGGCTCTGCACTGATCTCCTGCTCAACGCATCTGCCACTACATTCGCCTTGCCGGGATGATACTGGATGGTAATATCATAATCCTTCAACAGTTCCAACCACCGGCGTTGCCTCAGATTCAATTCCTTCTGAGTGAACAGATACTTGAGACTTTTGTGATCTGTGAAAATCTCACAGTGCTCACCATACAGATAGTGCCGCCACAGCTTCAGTGCAAACACTACAGCTGCCAGCTCCAAATCATGCGTAGGATAATTCTTCTCATAATCCTTCAATTGCCGGGAGGCATAGGCAATTACCCTACCATGCTGCATCAACACACATCCCAAGCCACTGTGTGATGCATCACTATAAATCACAAATCCTTCCCCCATCACAGGAAGGGTAAGGATGGGAGCAGACATCAGTCTCTCCTTCAGCTCCTCAAAGCTACGCTGGCACTCAGCACTCCAAACAAATCTAATCCCCTTCCTCGTCAGACGAGTGAGGGGTGTGGAGAGCTTCGCAAAGCCTTCCACAAATCGACGGTAGTATCCAGCTAACCCGAGAAAACTCCTCACCTCGGTAACCGTCGTCGGTCTGGGCCAATCCCGCACAGTCTCAACCTTCTGCGGGTCCACCGCTACTCCAGTGGCCGAAATCACATGGCCCAAGAAAGCTACCTCTCGAAGCCAGAACTCGCACTTCTTCAGCTTAGCATACAACTTCTTCTCTCTCAGAAGTTGCAGCACAAGCCTCAAGTGCTCCTCATGCTCAGCATCGCTCCGAGAGTAGATCAAGATGTCATCAATAAACACCACCACAAACCGGTCCAAGAACGGCTTAAACACTCGATTCATCAAATCCATAAACGCGGCAGGGGCATTAGTCAATCCAAACGGCATCACCGTAAACTCATAATGCCCGTACCGGGTCCTAAAAGCCGTCTTGGGAATATTCTCGGCCTTCACCTTCAATTGGTGGTAACCAGACTGCAAGTCAATCTTCGAGAAGACACAAGATCCTTGCAGCTGATCAAACAGATCATCAATGCGCGGCAAAGGATACCTGTTCTTGATGGTCACTTTATTCAACTCTCGATAATCCACACAAAGTCTAAGTGAACCATCATTCTTCTTCACGAATAACACCGGCGCTCCCCAAGGCGATACACTGGGTCTCACAAACCCTTTATCCATCAAATCCTGAAGCTGCGCCTTAAGCTCTCTCAGCTCAGCCGGTGCCATTCGGTAGGGTGTCTTTGAGATTGGCGCAGTTCCTAGGACTACGTCAATCACAAACTCGACCTCCCTGTCAGGTGGCATCTCAGTCAACACCGGGGGAAACACGTCCGGGAACTCGCGGACTACGGAGATGTCCTCGAGCTCCGGTGCCCCTGCAGATACCTCCACAACAGTCGCCAGAAATGCGATACATCCTCGACTCATCATCTGTCTCGCTTGTGCCGACGAAATCCACGTCGCAAACAACGTGCTCCTGCAGCCTCGATACACGTACTCCTCCTGGCCTGGCTCGCGAAACGTCACGGTCCTCTCGCCACAGTCGATCATCGCGAAGTAGCGCGTCAGCCAATCCATGCCGAGCACTACATCAAAATCCTGCAATCGCCCCAAGACCAATAGGTCTGCGGGCATCACCCAAGGTCCAAGCTGCACTGGGCAAGCTTGACAACAATCCTCCACACGCAAAACGTGCTCGGGAATCTGCACCTCTCGTGCACAAGGTAACGGCCCTATCACTAGCCCATGCAAGGATGCAAATGCTCGACTAACAAAAGAATGTGATGCACCGGTATCAAATAATGCACGAGCTCTAATGCCAGAAATTAAAATGATACCTGCCACCACATGATCCGCCGCCGTGGAGTCCTCCAGTTGAGCCGCAAAGACTCTGCCGCTCTGCGCCTGCTGCCGTCGCTCGCCCAGGCGTGGTACAGA
This sequence comes from Puya raimondii, assembly GCA_016920855.1. Classification (NCBI taxonomy): domain Eukaryota; kingdom Viridiplantae; phylum Streptophyta; class Magnoliopsida; order Poales; family Bromeliaceae; genus Puya; species Puya raimondii. The sequence continues at coordinate 206,795,350 of JABWPP010000050.1, read as the reverse complement.
AGCCGATCCATCTGGCTGTGACTCGGTGGAGCTCCATAGGCCTGCTGATGAACAGGGGGTGCCGATGCGATCGATGGTACAGGCGACGCTGCTCGGGGACAAGCTGCCCGCAGATGTCCGGACTGACCACACCCAAAACACCGGCCCTCTCGCTGCTCGCACTGCCTAGGCCAATGTGGTCCTCCGCAGATGACACATCTCGGTGCTGCCCTCTGCTGACGTCCCTGCTGACGGGATCCACCAGACCTCTGTCGCCCCGAAAACCCACGACCCTGAGAACGTGATCGTGGAGGTCTCGGCGGGCGTCTGCCGCTGGTCTGTCCCCCGTCCTCCGGAGTCGGGCGCTTCCTATCCAAACCCTGACTTAGAGTGGCTGCCCGCTCACTCGCCGTCAAGGCTCCTCGCTCCACCCATAGCGCCTGCTCGATCGACGCATCCAAGGTCTGCAACCTCTGCACCTGAACTAAGACAAATATCTCATGTCTCAATCCTCGCTCAAACAAATAAACTCTGTGAGCCTCATCTCTCGCAGCAAAAGGAACACAGTTCAGGAGTCTGGTAAACTCCCGGGTATACTCCTGCACTGTGCGATCTCCCTGGAGTAGACTCTTCAAATCCTCCTCGAGTTTCTGCTTCACGCTGTTAGGGAAATAGGACCCATACAGCATCCCGCAGAACTCGGTCCAACTCAAATGCAGCGCATCCAGCGACCTGCTCGATCTCGTCCTCGTCCACCAGATGCGTGCATCACCTGTCAGACAGTGAACTGCCAAGTGAACCCGCTCCCGCTCTGGCACGAAGAGATCCTCGAATAACTTCTCCATCTCGCCTACCCAGGCCTCCACCACCCAAGGCTCGATGTGGCTACCATCAAAACGGGGTGGATCAAACCGACAAAAATGAGCCAGTCTCTCGGTCATCCGCTCCTGCTCAGCCTCCGACATCTGTCCACCTGACCGGGAAGTGTCGCCAACCGGTACGGCCGGAACTGCCGCTGCTGGGGGTACGGCTGCAGCTGGAACGTCCACTGGAACAGCAGGAGGTGGCTCCTGCGACTCCGTCGCTCTAGGTGCTGCACTCCACGTGTGAGTAATGGTATCACACATCCTCCGCAAAAGTGCACTCTGCTGCCTAGCTGACTCGGCTAGCGCATTCAACTGCTCACTCACATCAGGGGGTGCACTAGGTCCCGCCTGCTCAGGCACCACAGAAGGCGCGGGGGTAGCCCGCGTCGGGGGTCGACCTCGGTGTCGGGGAGGTGCCATGCTCACCTGCGCAACACACAGATCAGTCAACAACCACAAAACAACTCAAGACCCAATCAAGCGAAAGTCCAGAAGGTCGTCTCTTTTCCCTCGCTACTTGACGTCGTCTGCAGCCAACGCAAGTTCGCGATAGGAAAGGACACACGCCTTCGATCACTCCCTCCACTTAAGGATGAGTTCAACAGTCAAATCGATGACTTTCGCGGCAAGTCACGTCTCTCACGTCTTGCATTCCTAAGGTCTGCCATAGCCTAGGGTTTACTAAGTCCCAACGACCTATTCCTAAGCTCTGATACCACTTAATCTGTCACGCCCCGGATTACTCGTTTCCCCAATAACTCTCATATACAACACTGATATCTCAATAACACTGTATGTATAGACTCAACCATCTATCAAAATGGGTATACCTCTAGCCAAGTATCCGGGGAATAGCTCTACCCGACGGTCTCCTTTCCGCGCTCAGTATGCACAACTGGGGAAGAAGACTCTACAAAAAGGTGTCAACAACGGGTGTGAGAACTACTATCAAACAAGTAGTCCTCAGTGGGTACCGCCACCAGCCTCAGCGGTCTGCCCACTAAGTCCTCAATCTCAAGAGATATATATATGGAGCAACAAAGAAAATAGGAGATATACTACCGCTACTATGCACAAAGCTCAACTGTCAGTATGAATACCAATGAACTGAATATACCAAATGAGGACTATCGTACACAATACAATACCTGCGAACCAGCTAGTACAGGAAACCCCGTCTGTACCTAGCTCAATCCATAATACCATACCATATAATACCATACGATACCTGCGGCCTGATCATGCTCAACCCTCCAGGGAGCCAGCTAGTACAGGAAGCCCGTCTGTTCCTAGCCCTTCGTACAACACTCTGTACGGAATATGCCAACTCTAGAGTGGTACTCGTGGGAGCTACCCAACGGAGTAAAGTAAACCCATATCAGCGCCAAGCACCCACAGGTATATGATCGACATGACTGGGTCAACAAAGAATCACATGCCCTCGGCATCTCAAAGGATAATCAACAAGTATGACCCAATCCATGATCTCACAAGGAATCACGTGCCCTCGGCACCTCAAAGGATAGTCAATAACATGACCCAATCAATGCTCCAGTGCTCACAATCAATCTCAACTCTACAACAAAGAGGAGGTACAACAACATAGCACGAGCCTCAACATGATCACCTACACTAGTATGTACAACAACTGGTACAAGGGATATCAACAGAATAGGTGTAGGTCAAATCATGCAACAAGGATACAAAGAAATCATGCATGCTCACATATATATCATTAGCATATCATGCAATATCAACCTAACAGGTCACATCTAACATAATCGCAGCATGTCATGCTATCATAATCCCAATAATATCACACTATCATAATCCAATATCATCATGCTATCATAATCCAATATCATCATATCATGCTAACATAATCCAACACTATTATGCTAACATGAGAGTAAACACATAGGAGGAAGTCCACTGAATCTGGCAAACATCAACCCACCTCAAGAGCTAATCCAACCACGGTGGGAAAAACAGTATCCTCAGATCCAACCCTCCAAGCTAATCAAGCTCCAGCAGCACTCCGATCTGAATATCACCAAAAGGCTGCTAACTCCGACAGAACAACAGCTTAGCACCAGATCAGATCAACAGAGTAGAGGAGAACAAGCTAGGTTACAACTAATGCCAACACATGGCCCTAAACCCAACTTTCTCACTCTAGAATTGGATCACACGAAGTGGAAATGAGCCTAAAAACCATCAGGGACTCACCTATTTATGGGCTCCCAAAATCCCACATTCGGGCGCCCACTTCACAAATTCCGGGCGTCCGGAAACTCAGCAGGCCAGGTGTCAGCTGGCGGCCAGTCGGTTGGTCGGCGGTCAGCAGGCGGTGGGGCGGCGTGTCTTCGGCGGTCGACACGTGTCCTGCGTCGCGACACGTGGCTCTCCACGTCAACAGCTCAATCCGGATCCTCATCCGGGCGTCCGGATCCTGCGTCCAGATCCAAAATCCGTCGGCCACAACCGGATCATCCGAAAAGTCCTCTGGGTCCGGAAACATTCGGGCGTCCACTCCCTCACTTCCGGGCGCCCGAAATCCGTCGACTCCAGAAACCCTCAAAATCCTCAAAAATCCGAGTATTACAGGACTGGCCCTCTAGTCTCCCTCTTGTGGCTTGGGAGGAGTTTCGGGGGTTGATGTTCTCTACCTATTTCCCCGATAGCGAGAAGGAGAAGCTGCAAGATCGATTTTGAAAGTTGAGATAGAGGAACCGCACGGTGAGAGAGTATGAGCTAAAATTCTCTTAGGTATCGTTTGGTTCGGGGATAAGCAAAAAGTGACTATTCCAGGGATAGGTATAAATTGAGGTATAAGCGGGGATTAAATCAATTTTGCGTTTGGATGAAAAGTAGATTTTTCTCGGGAATAAGAAAAATAGTGTTTGGATGGTTTGATTGGAATTGCGAGGATAAGAATAATTATAATTTTAAACAATAATATTTTATCTAATTAATTAAAACGAAATATTAATTAAGTAATAATTTAACTTATTTAATCTACTAAATAATAATGAATATTGCTAAAAACCCTTAATATTAATAAATAAATAAATTGGTAATTAATAATTTAATTAATTACAAATAATTTAATAAAATAATAAATTAATAAATAAATTAGTTAATAATAGTCAGATGATTAATTAAGAAAATAATTAAATTACTCAAAATATTAATTAATTAAACAATATAATTAATTATTTAATTAGTAAATTAATTAAAATAATGAATTAATTACTCAAAAAATAAATTAAATATTTATTAAAGTAATAAATTAAATAGTTAATTAATTATCTAGTTAATTAGTAAATAAATTAATATATAAATTATTAATTAAATAATATTTATTATAAATCTAGCTTGGATATTTTATTTTTTTTATTATTAATTAAATATATTATGTTTATATAATTTATGTTTAACTAAATTTATAATCTTAATTAAATTTAGAATTAAGCTTGGAATAGCGCTATTCCGTCAAAACGATGGAATAGTTTATCCCAGCTATTCCGGAATAACCGAGAATAACGAAGTTTGACCGGGATAAAATATCCCGGCCAAACTTCGTTTCGTTTGGCGGAATAGCGGGGATAACTTCGTTATCCCCGCTTTAACCCCCGAACCAAACGGGGCCTTATAGTATCAACTGTGTCCTGTATGTCATTCGAGATGACAAGAATAAGGCCGACTGCTTTATGCGCGCGCGGACTTCGACCGGAGATTTTCAAGGTTGTGCATTCTCTAAAGTTGCAGACCTTTGCTAAGGTTTTGGATCAGGCCTTATGTGTTGAACATGGCAATACTTTTGCACGAGAGGAGCGTGAGTCCTTCGAGAAGGAGAAGGACAAAAGAAAGAAGCGACTTTCGGGTGGCTCGGGTGGTCAGTCAAGCTCTAAGCGACCACCAAGACACTCGCACTCGCAATCTCGAGCACAGGGATCCCAGCCCACTTGGTCCACATCGAGGTGCAACATCTGCGGTGGTCCTCATCAGCCGTAGGTGTGTGAGCAGCAGGAAGGGAGGTGCTATAGGTGTGGGCAGCCGGATCACATGTAGTTCTAGTGCTCGCAGGGTGATGACCGGGCTCCATTAGTGGCATCAACCCTCCTCATTGAGGCGGCTCATGGGTATCCCACCCGCGGCGATGTCTGCAGGGCATGCGCAGTTGGCACGACACCCTTAGGGGTTGCAGCAAGCGCCGAGCGGCCGTGTATTTGCGACCCAGGTGAAGGAGCCTACTGCTTCAGAGGACGTCGTGGCAGGTACTGTTTTACTTAACAGCATAAGATATAGAGCATTATTTGACAAAGGAGTATCGTATTTATTCATTAGTCGGTCGTTTGTTACTACTTATGGAATAGACATAGTAGTACTGAGTAATTTAGATGGGTACAGGTGCCGGAGCATGCATTCTGTGTTAGGAGCATATGTCGTACCTGCCTTGTCAGAGTAGGGGATTGGATCATACTGACAAACTTGCTGGTTTTGAATCAGATGATTGAGTTTGACTTAGTGTTGGGAATGGATTAGCTCTCCAGGTACTATGCTACAATTGATTGTGAGAGTCGAATGGTGACCTTTAGGGAGCCGGGTCACGAGGAGCTTATGTACCGTGAGTATAAACGCTCACTCTTTGCCACTATAATATCCATGTCGCAAGCGAGAGCTAATCAGTAGTGGCTGTATTGTTTATCTAGCGACGGTGGTGGATGACTGGAAGGAGAGTCCAATAGTCGAGAACATTTTAATAGTCTGAGAGTTCCTGGATGTATTTCCGGTAGAGTTGCCCGGAATGCCATTGGATCGGGAGATTGAATTTGTAATAGATTTACTTCCCGGGACCGCGCCAATTTCGAAGACTCCTTATAGAATGGCACCGGCTGAGTTGAAAGAGTTAAAAGCTCAGTTGCAAGATCTGTTAGATAAGAGCTTTATTAAACCAAGCGTGTCACCTTGGGGAGCCCCGATGCTGTTCGTTGGAAAAAAGGATGGTTTGCTACGATTGTGTGTCGACTATCGTGAGCTTAATAAGATAATCATCAAGAATAAGTACCCATTATCCCATATTGATGACTTGTTCGACCAACTACAAGGGTCTCGAGTGTATTCGAAGATTGACGTGCAATCCAGCTATCATCAATTAAAGATTAAGCCGGAGGATGTGCATAAGACCATGTTTAGGATGTGATATGGACACTATGAGTTCACAGTTATACCATTGGGGCTCACTAATACCCCGGCAGCGTCTATGGATTTAATAAACTGTGTATTCAAACCACTATTGGATAAATTCGTGGTAGTGTTCATTGATGACATTCTTGTCTACTCCCAGAGTGATGAAGAATATGAAGAGCATCTTCAGATAGTGCTACAAGTTCTTCGGGAGAACAAATTGTTCACCAAGTTTAAGAAGTGCGACTTTTGGATTCGTGAGGTCTCTTTCTTGGGTCATATGATTTTCGAGAATGAAGTATCTGTGGACCCGAAGAAAGTTGAGGCAATTAAGGATTGGCCCCGACCAACCAACGTTACCGAGGTACGTAGTTTTCTCGATCTTGCAGGGTATTATCGGTGGTTCGTGGAGGGATTCTAAAAGATCTCCGGTCCACTAACACGCCTTACCTGCAAGGGGACTAAGTTCATGTCGAGCGATAATTGCGATAAAAGCTTTAAGGAGTTGAAGAAGAGGTTGACCTCAGCTCCGTTCCTTGCCCTGCCGATTGCGGGGAAGGACTTTATGGTGTTTAGTGATATGTCGCACCAGGGTCTTGGGGGTGTACTCATGCAGTGTTGCTTATGCCTCCCGCTAGTTGAAGAGCTACGAGCTTAACTATCCTACCCATGACTTGGAGTTAGCAGCGGTGGTCTTCGCAATAAAGTTATGGAGGCACTACTTGTATGGTGAATGTTGTGAGGTTTACACAGATCACAAGAGCTTGAAATATCTATTCACTCAAAAGGGGTTGAACTTGAGGCAGCCGAGATGGTTGGAATTGTTGAAGGATTATGATCTAACCATCTTGTACCAGCCGGGCAAGGCTAATATGGTGGCCAATGCGCTCAGTTAGAAATCCGTGGAGAACCTTGCAACGATGATCACATCTCAGCCGCAGTTGATTTGGAAGTCGTACCCCCGGGCTCCCCTGCTAAGCTTATGACTCTTGTGATTCGGCCGACCTTGTTGGAGCAAATTAAGGAAAGGCAGTCCTCGGATCTGGGAACTCCGAAAGGTGCGGAGCGATTTGGTGAGTGGGCGAGCTGGTGAGTTTTGTGTGGACTCGAAAGGCACTCTTCGATTTCGGGACTGTTCATGTGTGCCCAAGGACGAGGAGATCCACATGAGATTTTGAAGGAAGCTCATACATCCCGTACACTATTCTTCCAGTGGCACCAAATATATAAAGATCTTAAAATGCATTATTAGTGACCGAAAATGAAAAGGGATATTAGGTGCTTCGTGGCAAAATGCTTGGTGTGCTAACAAGTGAAAGCGCAACATCGCCTCTCGGCGAAAAATTGCAAAATCTGCCAAGTCCGGTATGGAAATGGGAGAATATAGCAATGGATTTCATTGTGGGGTTGCCTCGATCTCAAGGAGGCCACAGTGCGATTTGGGTGGTGGTGGACCAATTGACGAAGTCGACTCACTTCTTGCCGGTCCACACCACTTGGCCAAGGGACAAGCTAGCACATGTCTATTTAGACAAGATTGTGCAGTTGCACGGGGTTCCGGCCTTGATCGTGTTGGATCAGGATCCCCGATTTGCATCTCAATTTTTAAAGAGTTTGCACGAGGCTTTGGGCACAGGCTCGACTTTAGCATGGCATTCCATCCTCAAACAGACGGTCAGTCAGAGAGGATGAACCAAATTTTGGGGGATATGCTTCGAACTTGTGCTCTGGACTACAAGGATGCGTGGCACACTTACTTGCCGATGGCAGAATTCGCCTATAATAATAGTTATCAGGCAAGTATTGGAATGGCACCGTTTGAGGCCTCGTATGGAAGGAAGTGCCGGTCTCTAATACATTGGAGTGAGGTCGGTGAGGGTTTGGCCTTGGGACCGGATGTATTGCTAGACAAGGAGGAAAAGGTCCGTATAGCATGCCAACGGCTATTGACGGCGCAAGTCCGACAAAAGAGTTATGCGAACAAATGTCGCCAAGACCTAGAATTTGCCGTAGGCGATCACATTTTCTTGAAGGTGTCACCCACGAGAAGGATGAAGCAGTTTGGAATATGAGGCAAGCTAAGTCCCCGATATATTGGACCGTATGAGATTTTAGAGCAAGTGGGGCTTTTGGCTTGTCAATTTGCGCTACCATCGAAGCTTGCAGGAGTTCACAATGTGTTTCATGTATCCACACTCCGCAAGTATGTACATGATCTGACTCACATCCTCCAATATGAGCCGCTCGAGCTCCAAGAAGACATGTCATATGAGGAGTCCCCGCTTTGCATTCTTGCTTGTGAGGTGAAAGAACTACGGAATCGCACTATTCCGTATGTTAAAGTGCTTTGGGCCAATCACGAGGAGCGCGAAGCTACATGAAAATTGAAAAGTTCGATGAGGGAGCGTTTCCCCCACCTCTTCACTGGTTTGAGTAGAGGTATGGTTTTAGTTTTACGGACAAAACTCCTTTTAAGGATGGGGGATGTAGTGTATTGAACTTCGGTATACTATACTGAATTTAACCAAATTGGGTAAAGTACAGTAGAAAGCAATTTGGACATGCTTGGAATTGAGTTTCGAGAGTCTTGAAGTGATTAGAAGTGAACTAGAGCTTCGAGGAGCGAAAATGAAAACTTTTGGAAAAGCATGTCTGAGCTATTGGACTCTCGGGGTCCGGACCGTGATTTCAGGGTTCGGACTTTGATGTTACCGTTCAGGCTGAGAGAGTATCAAAGTCCGGACCTTGGTGTAGGATCCAGACCTTGGCTATGAATATTACGAAATCTGCTTACGGGTTCCGGACTGTGAGATACGGTCCGAACCTTGCCTGCGCAGAAGGTGACACTGGTACGGGGTCTGGACCTTGAATGGAAGAACCGGACCCTCAGTCCACAAAATGCCTAATTTGGGGGCATTTTGGTAAGTTTGATGGGATTATATGAAAGAGGGGCCTTAGCCCTTCTTCTTACTTGTAACCCATACTAAACACCACTCTCTCTCTCACTCTCTTCTCCTCTCTCTCTCTAGAAGCTCCTCAAATCCTTGGAGAAGTGAGAGATTGATCTAGGAGGAAGCTTTGGAGGTGTCTACCAAGCTTCTTGGAGCAAGAAAAAGCTTGGGGGCTTGAGGTAGAGATGAGTTCTTAGTGTTTTGAGTTAGAATTTTGGATTTTGAGCTTGGATTTGGGATTTTATCAAACCCTAAGCTAATCCAGACTACAAATCGTAGAGATTAGCTATGGAAAATAGGTTTTGCCATGAATTTTACAAAACCCTAGGTAAAAGAGGGCTTTTATTTTGGATGAGTCTAAAAATTATTTGACTCTTAAAAATCCTAATTGAAGGGTAGAAAATCATGTGGGGCAACTTGATTTCTTGAAATAAAATTATTTGAGAGTTCAAAAGGGGTAACGAACCATTTTCTTGTCTAGGAAAAGGAAGCTTGGAAGCAAGCTTGTAACTTTTAAGAGAGAGGCCTAATTGCAAGTGACTAAAAGCAATTAGGAGCATTTGAGGTGGGTTGTGCTTTACCAAAGTGGTCAGTTCACTTCTATGTCTAGGAAAAAATAACTAAACTTAGTTATTCATGGATGCATGTGATGTATATAAGTTAAGGTTGTCATTTCTCATGAATAAATGAATGCAGGCATAGTCACATTGCGTACTATGATATGGCTCATGATACATGAATGCATGCATGATTAATTTCATACCTATGTTATGGACTAAATAGTACATTGACTTCTCCAGAGCCATTAGCGAACTCAACATATAAATGTGGAAACTTAGTGCCATTGGAACATAGGCTGGAAACATAGTGGCAGGATGACCACATAAATATGAGAATATGAATCTAGAAAGGTGACAAATAGGGTGCCAACAAAGGACTGTGAGACCAAGAATAGAGAAATTCTAAAAATCCTAACAACCCACGGCCGAGAGTGCGCGGAAAGCCACCTAATGCCAAGGAGGGGTGATTTGATGCCTATGTGCCTATGGTTGAGGGTGAGCGGAACGCCACCTAAAACCAACGGGATAGGTGATAAATGGACTCACTTCCAATAATTTCTGGGGTTCGGGCGTGTGCGGCATGCTACCTAATACCAAGGGATGGAGTGACTTCATAAGTTTTGGACATGTGGCTGAGGATGGGTGACAATCTCGCCTCCTAATATCATGAGGATAGCGGTGACTCCACTCTTGTTTGACTTAAGATCGAGTCGGGTATCATATGATAGGGTAATGAAATAGTAAGTATAATGGTAATCGACTTACATGTGACATTTCATTATTATGGATAGATGCATAAACATGTTATTTTCCTATTCATTGATATATATATATATATATATATATATATATATATATATATATATATATATATATTGAACTAACCATGCTTATGTTGGTTCTTTTGGACCTAGTGGTCGAGCTTCTCACTTGGGTGGCCGTACCCACTGAAAACTATGTTCATAGTTCTCATCCCCATATTTCCATCCGTGGGTGAGGCAACAGAGCGAGGAAAGGCATAGTAGAATAGATAGCGTCCTTCCCTTTATTTTAATGTTTTTCCTACTTGGGCCCCGTTTTGAAACGACTAGGAATTGAAAGGCAAATTGTAATATTTTGGGTTGTAAATTTCGGGAATGGCAAATGATGTATGTAATTGAATGCTTCAAAGTTGTAATAGATGTAGTTTACTTTATGTCTTGTGATGCTATCCTTATGCAACCCGTGCATTCAATTCTTCTTGGAATATGTGATGTATACATGCTTGTGATGCCTTGGGTGGATAGAAAAAACTATGTCCGTTCAGCAGGTCTGGTGCATGTGCCCGATGTGTGCTTTCGCTGTGGGCTAGGGGCATGACAGGAGTAGGGAGCTAAAAGGAGTACCCTTGCACTGCAAGGAATGCTGGCACCGGCGAGGGGAGGTGAAGCCTGATACAAAAATGGGCGAAGGTGCGGTGAGTGCTAGCTGGGAGCGCTGGTAGTGGCAGATCTACAATATCTTGCAGTAGAAGCCCCCTTTCAAGCTCCAGCCAAAATACGGGTTGGGGATAGCCACGGGGCGGCAGGGCGGTGCTGGAAGGGGTCGCCAAAGGTCCAGAAGGCTAGCAGCGCCAGTTCGGGTCAGTACGATTGAGGACTTGGCTCACTGAAGCTCCGCCGGCCAGGGTAGGGTTGCCGGAGGTTAAGTAGTCTTTTGGGATGGTGAAGAAATGGTGAGTGGTGGCTGGGGGTGGAGAGAGATAGAGAAAGAGGGAGAGGGAGAGAGAGAGAGATAGATGGGGAAGAAAAGAGTTAAAAACACGAGATTCACCATTATATACATTTTATAAAAATTGCTTTTTAGTCCTTCTATTTTTTGTTTCTTGTTCTTAACGCTTCCTTCGTGTATTTTGCATTATAACACCTCCTAATAAAATTTCTCACCATTTGGTATATAAAATATCGTGATATTTGTAGAAAAACCCACAACATATCGGTTGCCTTCTCACTGTTTTTCTCTCAAAACCATGCTTTTATTGCAGAAAATCATAGTAAGCTCTCTCCTATAACTTACGACATTGCCAGATCTCAGATATGGCGATTTTGTTTTATTGAAAACTATAAATTTTTTCCAAAATGGTCTAATATTTGAAATTTTATTTAGAAAAAACTCAATTTCCACAAGTTCAAACAAGGTGAGATATGAACTCCTCAGTTAAAATCTTGACTTCGACACTGTGAACAGTGAGTCAGCCCTTTCTTTTTTCTTTTTTCTTTTTTTTTTGTTTTTGCTCCGAAGCTCCAATTTTTATTATGTTTTCTCACCAAATCATATCCAATATAGTGCAAACTGCTCCAACACACTTTAAACACTTTCAAAACTTTCCCATATTGGGGCATTCTAATTTCACCTTACCTTAATGGTTAAACTTCGGAGCACAAAGATTCATCTTAAATTGTCGTTTTCTTTCAAATCATTTTCTAACTTATTCGATACTTCTTCAAATCTCACTGAATCACCTTTGATACTTTCTAATCTACACCCATTACTCCAAAACTTTAAATATAATCTTTAGTTGCCATTCTACTTATTATTATAAAATTAAGTTGATTCTACCGAAGTTCTCACTTTTGAGCCTATTTTCTTAGCAACTCATCTTTTACTCTTCTGAAATCATTTTTCTAAATGGTTTCACGAGTTATCCCTCATAAGAACTCTGTTTTTTAGCTTGGGATCCATATGGTACATGTTGAATATTTGAGTCACTCTTGTGAACTCTTATGTGAATGTGAAAACCCCGATGGAAAAACGGTTGAGTATTTTTGGAATTAATCGCCACTTTTAACACAGTTCAGGTTAGTATGGCGTTCGACCACGGTTGAAGTCCGGTTGAACGATCTAGCGAAAACAACTGCTTCTACCTACTTTACTCTGCTACTTTTCTCTCTCCTCCACCTGTGTTGTCTAAGGACCTTGTGGCTCTCTTTTGCCCTCTTTCTCTCCTATATATCTTTTTCCCTCAGTTTTCTTTCTTTCTTCTTCTTTTCTCCTTCTCTACTACGACCACTACCATCTCTGTCGTTCTTTTCTCTCTATTCTCCATTATCACTCCTTTGTGAAGTTGAACCAACTTCATCTCGAGTTTCGGCGAAGCTCAGAAACCGACGATAACGATGCAAGAGGCTGAGACGATGGATTCTACTCGTTCTTCAACTTTGGAGCTTAAAATTATGGTTACTTGCTTTGCATGTTGCTTTCTCACCGTGTTTTCATATCTTGCAACTTTTGGCACCTTTTGAGCCTTGATTTGATGTGTTTTGGCTTTGTTTTTGCTATTCTTGATGTGGCATGGTCAATCGATTGAACCTCTGCAGTTGACCAGCATAAATGCAGATAGCTAGCTTTGAGGCATAGCGGCCAAAACTATGTAGTGTGCTGGACCTTGACGAACAGGCAAGTTGCAGCGTGAGTTGATATTCAGCATGTTCGTAGAGTGTTTGGACCGAGTTGGAGTCATTTTGTCACAAAAGGAAGCGAAAACGGATTTGGAAAGTTGAAATCTACTAAAACTGAAGTTTTAGAGTGTTTTTCGACACCCATAGTAGTTTAGGGCGTCCGGAAGTGGCGAGTCAAAGAGAGATATTTTTGGAAGGTCTTTGCGGATGCCCGAATGTATCGTAGGTGGATCTATATGTGTTGTAGCATCGAGCTTGGGCACCTGATTTTATTATAGCCACCCAGATGTTAAGAGGGGTTGATTTGACAGAGGTGGTGCGCACATGACTTGGCAGAGATTCGGGCATAGGGTCTGGGCGCCTGAAATTGTTGCGAGTGCAACTATGATAGGTTCGAGTGGCCATTGCAATTGCACACGCCCGAATTTTGTTGGCTACAAGGTTTCGGACTCCCGAAATATCGTTCCGAGCGCCCGAAACTCGGTTTTTGTGCTGAGGATTAATTTTTTGAAAATTTGGAGGGCTTTTCTACTTTAGGCTTAGTCTATAAATTGACTAGGGATGTCCAGCTTATCTCTTTTCTCACCCACCGAGCATCTCTTTCTCTTCTTCTTCCTTCTTTTTCTCTTTAGCATAGCTTGAGCTCTAGCTGAGAGAGCCCAGAGGTGAACTCTCTCCTTGTTGCTAGCCTGTAGAGGAGCTGGGAGGCTTGCATAGCTCAGGGGAGTTCTTGTAGAGTGAGGAGAAGGAGAGCTTGAGGTGGTGCCCTCCATAGCAGATATTTGAAGTAGGTAATAGATGTGTTTATAAATTATGTTGGAGGTTTTTGTTGGATTTAATTAGGATTTTTAGTGAATTTAAATAGCAGTGATTTTATTCATGATTTAAGAGCCGAGTTTTTGGGGATTTGTTTATGTTGAATTTTTAGTGTTGTAAAGGAGATCCGAGTGTGCCATTTCTCTACCACTTTGGAGGAGCTTTTCCAAGTGGGTTCCATGTCACCGAACACAGCAGACTAACTTTTGTCTTTTCTGCATGCTTGATTGTTGATTGTCTGATGGCGTAGCTATGGTAGTAGTTGTAAGAGATATTTATTTATGCATGATTCAATTTTGGGGTATCTTATTAGCATGTGGATTATTTGTAGATGCTTGAGATTCCTATTATCTGACATCATGTTTACATGTAACTAATGATATTGTATTGTATGCGGAAATTAAAAAAAAAAATTCACGGGATGGCGTGGCAGTGATGGACAGTGGGGTAGTATATGATTGTGCCAGAGGGCACCTGGACAGTATTATTGTGATATTTTTTATCATCATATTTAAATATAGCCTGCAAAAGCAACATTGAGCTTGATAGAAATGTATGATATAATATACGGTGGGGTCGTGCCCCTCAAATACCCCTCCGAAGACCGGCGGATGTACATGTGCTATGCAGCCTATGTGTTGACGGACCTCCTACAGGATGGGGGAACCGGGCAGTAGGCGGGCGCAGGCTTGACGAGACTTATGAGTTGGTCATTATGATTCGGTTATGGGGCATTCCTTTATCTAGTATGATAGTTGATGCACGATATCCGATTTCCTTTCTTTCATTTTTAGTATAAAGGCATTGTAGTAATTCTTTATTTTAGTTCATTTTATACTTTGTTACTCGCTTAGTTACTTACTATTATTGCCTCTAGTAGACCTAGTAGTGTAGGTCGTCATCGGCATCGACTGTATCCACTAGGGCCGGCTGTTCAATAGTTCTCACGCCTTTTTTTTTGTTTTTTTTTAATTTCAGAGTCCTCAGTGTCGGCGTCCGATCGAGGTAAGGGAATCATGATTTAGATAGTGTATCCTACCAGAGTTGTCGAGCTAGAGGAGGACGCCAGTAGATTTAGAAATTGGCAAGGCCAATGAGAGTTGTATTATGGTTTATGTTGGAGCTATTGGGATGTATTACGTATTGTGCCTTGCTATACTTCTTAAATATTCATAGACTCTGATACTTGTTTACTTGTAGACTTTTGTTGCTAGTTCTACTTTTATAGCTTGTTTATGAACGCTTCGTATATGTGAGTCCTTGTGCATACGGCGGGTCTGCTAGCGCACCCGAGGGCTTCCGTTGTGGCCCCGGGGCATAAAAAATTAAGTTAGTATCAGAGTCTAGAAATAGGTCAAGTGGACTTAGAAAATCCTAGACTTTTGGCAGACCCTAGGATATAAGACGTGGGAGAGGTGAATTGTAGCAAAAGTCGGTAAATTGAGTTATATGAACTCTTCAGAAAGAATTGAAAAGCGAACGAAGGAGACGAGTACTTTTCTTTTCGATAATTATGTTGGTTGCAGACAACATAACGTCACAGAGATAAAATAGATGTCCTTCTATACTTTCGCCTAATGGGGTCGAGCTGTGTTCTTTTTTTTTACTTATGTGTGTCTTATTTCAGTTGATTAGGATGCCACGACGTGGGCGACCACTAATATGAGCTACTCCGGCACAGCCTGAGGAGCCAGAACAGGCTAGGTCTAGTGAGGTGCAGGAGCTGCGTGAGCATTTAGCCGTGATTGTAGCAGTGATAGGGACACAGCAGGCGGGTATCTCTTCCGACTGCATAGTAGCCGCCGACTGCATAGGAAGTGCACTAGTGGCAGCGATGCCCCGATAGATACTATGACTGTTTTATCGACGACCATCGTGGTACATCGACGACTGCTTAGGAGGTATCAGAGGTAGAGCGGGAGACAATCCGGGCGAGGTTAGCAGACTTTAGGGGGTTTTGACCTGCCCTTATTCAGTGGGCAGAGTACAGAGTCCTGGGTAGTGGAGGCCTGGGTCGGAACTATGGAGAAGCTCTTTGAGAATTTGTTTATCCCGGAGAGGGACCAAGTACACTTGGCAGTTTATTACCTGGAGAGGGACACCCATTATTAATAGAGGAGAGCTAGGGCGACTATACCGAAGAATGCATCTCCCACCTCTTGGGAGGAGTTCCGAGGAATGTTATATGGGGCATATTTTTCGGACAGTGTGAAGGAGAAGTTGGCGGATGACCTAAAGAAGTTGAGGTAGGGTGACCGTTCAGTGAGGAGTATGTGACGGAGTTCATCCGCATTCTGAACTGCGTCCCATTTGTAGTGTGGACTAAACGACACAAGGCCTATTTATTTGAGTGGAGACTGCAGCAAGATACCACTCTCTGCAACTGTAGCACTTTCAGACTTTGGATGAGGTGATAGAGATGGCCTTGTGGGTGGAGAAAGGTGCCGCAGTGATGAGAGAGGAGATGGAGGCATTAGAGAGGGGGCGAAAGAAGAAGCAATCAGCTGAGAGTTTTGATGGACAGTCCAGCTCGAGGAGACAACCAAAGTATTCACCATGTCACTTTCAAGTTGTGGGTTCTTTGTAGGACAGAAGTCGAGTAGATCAGGGTAGCAGTGGCAGGTAGAAATGAAATATGTTATTTATGGAGGGCTGCATCCAGCACAGACCTATGCACAACAAGAGGGCCGATGTTTCCATGATGGATAGGCGAGACATCGATGATCAGTGTGTCCCTGATGAGCTTCGCCAACCCCATCGTTAGTATCTACTCTATCGACCCAGCGACAGATGACGGGAGTCCTACTAGCTTTTGCCCCTATTGATCGAGCCTCGGCACCACGTTCGGCAAAAAGACCGGCATAGGCACCGAGTGGACGAAAATATGTGGCACAGATAGAGGATGCATCAACTGGCGATAATGTAGTCACAGGTTTTATCTTGATTAAAGACATTTTTCTTCGCACTTTATTTGATACTAGTACGTTACACCCTTTTATGAGTCAGACTTTTGCATCACTATATGGACTAGACGTAGAATCATTACCATATATACGAGAGGTCTAAATCTCTGATCATGTATTGCATGTAGAGAAGAGTTGCATATCGTGTCCAGTGTAGTTGGGGCGGTGGATCATGTCTGCAGACTTGCTGGTCTTAAGATAGTTGCAAGATTTTGATGTAGTGTTGGCGATGGATTGGCTTGCTTGCTATTATGTGATTACAGACTGTGGAGACCGAACAATAGTCTTTTGCAAGCTAGGTCAGGAGTAGTTTATGTAAGGGTTGCAAGAGTACTCTGTTTGCCATGATGATCTCTACATCAAGGGCAAAGCAGTTGATGAAAAGAAGATGTGTAGCCTTTTTAGCGACTGTAGTGGAGGTGTCTACAGTGGCGCCGAGACTAGAGACATTCCTACAGTCCAAGAGTTCTCGGATGTGTTTCCCATAGAGTTGCCCAGTATGCCACTTGATAGAAAGATTGAGTTCGTGATTGACGTTGTCCCAGGAGTTGTGCTAATCTCAAACATTTCCTACAGGATGGCACTAGCGAAGTTGAGAGACTTAAGGGTGCAACTATTGGACATAATGGAGAGAGGGTTTATGAGATCCAGTGTTTCGCCTTAGGGAGCACCGATGTTGTTTGTGAAGAAGAAGGATATGTCACTCAGATTATGTGTGGATTATAAAGAGTTAAAGAAAGTGACCATCAAGAATAAGTATTCTTTACCGCCTATTGATTATCTATTCGATCAGCTACAAGGATCTTGTGTACACTCTAAGATTGATCTGCTGCTGGGATCATCAACTGAAGATCAGATCAGATGATGTTCCTAAGACGGTGTTCAAGATACAATATGGGCATTATGAGTTTACGGTGATGTCGTTTAGATTAACTAATGCCCCAGCCGCATTTATGGATTTGATGAATAGAGTGTTCAAACTATTCTTGGATCAGTTCGTAGTAGTGATTATGCATGATATCCTGATATACTCCTGGAGTGATGTTGAGCATGAGGAGCATCTGAGGCTAGTGCTATAGATTCTAAAGGAGAGGTATGCCAAGCTGAAGAAGTATGAATTTTGATTTCGAGAGGTAGCATTTTTGGAACGTGATTTCAATAACTGGTATTGCTGTAGACCCGAAAAAAATTGAAGCAACTCGGGATTGGCCTAAACAAATGACTAGCACAAAGATGAGGAGTTTTCTTAGACGTACTGGTAGGATATTATCGTCAGTTTGTGGAGGATTTGCGAAGCTTTCCATACCCCTCACTTGTCTTAATTACGTATATCTAGAATGAGGATTATAAGAGGAGCTTTGAGGAATTGAAGAGCAAATTGATGTCAACTCCTATCTTTTCCCTTCTAGTTATTGTGGAAGGATTCATAATATAAGACGACGCATCACGAAGTGGCCTGGAAATGTGTTTTGATGTAGCATGGTAAGGTAACTGGCTATACTTTCCGATAATTAAAAGAGTAAAAGAAGAATTATCCTACTCATGACTTAGAGCTAGTTACTGTGATTTTCATAGTGACGCTTTGGCGCCATTATCTTTATGGAGAGTATTGTAAGATGTACACTGATCATAAAAGTCTCAAGTATCTATTCTCCCAGAAGAAGTTAAATTTGAGACAACGTCGGTGGTTAAAATTATTGAAGCATTATGATGTGACAATCTTGTATCATCCTAGTAAGGCTAACATGATGGCTGACAGATTGAGTCGTAAATCAGTGGAGAGTTCAAGTATGATGGTAACAAGGTAGACACCACTATTAAGAATATAAAGCAATTTAGCTTGGAAATGGTATCCCTTGAGGTTTCAGTAAGACTTATGTATATGGTCTTGCAACTCACTCTACCGAAAAGGATTAAAGAAAAATAGGTGAGAACCCGCACTTGATAAGGATTCGAGCAGATATAGAGAGTGGACGAACATAGGAGCTCAGCATTGATACAGTTGGCTTGCTTGAGTTTAGAGACCTATTGTGAGTGGCGATGGATTTGAGATCATTTTGAGGGAAGCACACTATTCTCCTTGTACTATACACCGAAAGGCACTAAAATGTATAAGGAATTAAAAGCACACTACTGGTGGACTGGGATGAGGAGAGATGTTGGGAGATATGCAGCTCATACTTGACTTATCAGCAAGTGAAAGCAAAGTATCAACTTCCAATTGGCAAGCTTCAGAGCCTTCCAATCCCATTATGGAATTAAGACATGATTACGATGGTTTTTGTAGTTGAACTATCACGATCTCAGGGCGTACATGATACAGTATGGGTGGTAGTGGACAGACTGACTAAGTCTGCTCACTTTATACTGATTCAGACTATATGGTCCTGAGATAGACTCGCTCAGGTGTACTTGGATGAGATAGTACGGTTGCATGCAGTTCCTACCTCGATAGTATTTGATAGAGACCCGAGGTTCATCTCGCATTTCTGGAGGAGTTTAGAAGCTACCTTGGAAACTCAGTTACACATCAGCACAGCAATTGATAGACAGTCTGAGAGGACATTCAGATTTTAGAGGATATGTTGAGATCCTACATTCTCGATTTTGGTGGTGGGTGGTAGTGACACTTGGCAATGGCAGAGTTCGCATGCAATAATAGTTATCAGGCGAGCATCGGGATAGCTCCATTTGAGTCTTTGTATGGACGGAATGTCGATCACCCTTGTATTAGAGTGAAGTGGGTGAAAGGAAGATTTTAGGCCTTGATATCTTGTTAGAAACATCAAAAAAGATCATGATTGCTCAACGACATCTGGTGACCTCCAAAAATCGACAGAAGAGTTATGCTGACATACAGCAACGAGACCTAGAAGTTCAGATTGGAGATCATGTATTTTTGAAGGTCTCTTCATCCAGAGGGATCAAAAGAATTGGAATGCATAGAAAGCTTATTCCATGATATATTAGACCATTTGAGGTGCTAGAGCGAGTTAGACTAGTAGCCTACTTGATTGCATTGCGGCCGAGATTGGTTGGAGTTCATAGTGCGTTTCATGCCTCAGCTTTGACGAAGTATGTCTTCGACCCTTGCACGTGATCGACATTGCTCCATTAGATTTGAGCGAGGATCTGAGTTATGAGGAAAGATTGGTTCAGATTCTTGCACGAGAGGAGAAAGAATTGAGAAACCGAGTCATTCCCTATATGAACATACTGTGGAGCAACCATGAAGAGCGAGAGGCAACTTGGGAGCCTGAGGCTGCGATGCAAGAGTCCTACCTCTACTTCTTTGATGATCTGGATTGAAATATGTGCTTTAAATTTTGAGGACGAAACTTTTTATATGGGGAAGGAGGTAGAGTGCTAGACCTTTGACAAATAGGCAAGGTTGCAGTGTGAGTTGATGGCCAGCACATCTATAGAGTCCCGGACTGAGTTTGAGCCGTTGTGGCACGGAATGAACATGAAATGGATTCACAAAGTTAAAATCTGCTAAACCTGAAGTTTCAAAGTGTTTTTGGATGCCCGAACATAGGTTAGGGCGCCCAGAAGTGGCGCGTTGTAGAGAGGTAGCTCCAAAAGGTCTTTGCGGATGCTCAAATGCATCGTAGGTGGACTTGAATGTGTTGTGGAGCTAAGTCCTGGGCGTCTAATTTTCCTGTAGTCACCCGTAGGTTAGGTAGGGTTGATTTGATAGAGGCGGTACGCACATGACTCGACAAAGTGACTCAGCAAAGATCAGGGCACAGGGTCTCGGCGCTCGAAATCATTGCGGGTGTAGCTATGACTAGTTAGGCAGCCCTTTGCAACTACGCACGCCCAAATGTTATTGGCTATGAGGTTACGGATGCACAAAATGTAGTTCCAGGTGCCCGAAATTCAGTTTTTTGCACTAAGAATTAATTTTCTAAAAATTTGGAGGGCTTTTCTGCTTTTGAACAGTCTATAAATTGATCAGGGGTGCCCAGTTTATCTCCTTTCTCACCCACTGAGCATTTCCTTCTCTTCTTCTTTCTCTATTTTCGCTTTGGCATAGCTTGGGCTCTACCTAACAAAGCTTAGAGGCGAAATCTCTCCCTATTGCCGGCCTGTAGAGGAGCTGGGAGGCTTGCGTAGCTCAAAGGAGTTCCTATTGAGTGAGGAGGAGGATAGCTTGAGGTGGTGACCTCCACAGGAGATATTTGAGGTAGGTAATGGATGTGTTTATAAATTATATTGGAGGTTTTTGTTGGATATCATTGGGATTTTTAAACGATTTGAGTAGCAGTGATTTTATTCATGATTTAGGAGCGAGTTTTTAGGGATTTCTTTTCTTTTGAATAGAATTTTGGTGCTGTAGAGGAGATCCAAGCGTGCTGTTTCTCAACCATCTTGAAGTAGCTTTTCCAGTTGGGTTCTATATCGCTAAACACGGCGCACTAACTTCTTTATCTTTTCTGCATGCTTGATTACTTGATTGTATGATGGCTTAGCTACGGTAGTAGCTGTCCAAGGATATATATTTATGCATGATTCTATTTTGGGGTATCATATTAGCATGCGGATTATTTATAAATGCTTGAGATTTCTACTTTCTGAGATCATGTTTATATGTACACTGATGATATTTTATTGCATGTGGAAATTAGGAAAAATGCCACGATATGGTTTGGAAGTGATGGACGGTGGGACAATATGTGATTGTGTCAGAGGGCACTTGGATAGTATTATTATAATATTTTTTATCATCTCATTTTACTATAGCATGTAAAAGCCATATTAAGCTTAACATAGATGCATGATGTAATACTTGGTGGGGTCGCGCCCCTCAAGTGTCCCTCCGGAGGTCGGCGGATGTAGATGTACTAGGTAGACTATGTGTTGACGGACCACCTGGGCGAGTGGGGACAGGGCAGTAGGCGGGCGCAGGCTTGACCGGACTTATGAGTTGGTTATTATGATTGGGTTATGCAGCATTACTCTTGTAATACCCATACCCAATTAATTTAAATTAAAATTTAAATATGCCGGTATGATTATAGATTTGTGATGAATCTGTATTATAATTTTCGATTTTTTTTGTACCGTCGGATTAAGATGATTAAGTTGGATTTGATTTTCGGATTAATTATATTCTAATACTAGTTGGAGTATGATTGAGATATAGCTCTAATTAATCACCTATAAATAGGTGATTTAGGGAGGGTGTACGGTCAAAATAATAATAATAATAAAATATTGTGGCCGGATTCTTTGTGCGAGCGTGGCCGCCGGCGGGAGAAAGATCCGACGATCGTGAGGGGAAAAAAAGAGCGAGAGTGAGGTGAGTCTCCAATATTTAGTTCTCTCGCTTTTTTTCTCTTTTCTTTCTTCTTCTACCTCCCCATCTTATCCTCTCTCCTTATTGTACCGCCGTCGTTGTCGCCAGAGTGGTCGCCGACCACCTACGGACGGGTTGGGGTGAACCCCGTATGGGGTGATCATGGTTGGCCATGAGAAGGGTTTGGGAGAGATTCTTTGTTTGGGTTGGGAAGAAGAAGAAGAAAGAAGATGGGATTATTTTAGATCTGGCTAGACCCGGTTCACGGTGGACCACGTTAATTTTTGCATGGTTTACTTTTGCGTTTAGGTTTCAATTTATCGTAGCGATATTAGATGTGTTTAAGTTGTTAATTAGAGTATTTTGCCTCTATTGATTGAATTATAATTAATTAGAAAAGCTTCTGGTGCATGCTGTTGGTGTTGGACAGGGTGCAGCGAAATTTGGGTGCTTATAATGGCTTAAAGATCAGTCAGGGACCAATCTGTAAATAGCAGTTTTGGTTTTAGGGACTGATTCATAAAAGAGACATAACTTTTTTTTCGTAAAGCGAAATGTTGCGATTCAAGCGCCATTGGAATCATCTTGAAATTACGGATGAGATCGTGTGGTCTAATTATCCAGATTTACTTTATAATTTTTGCAAAATTTTTAATGGATAAAGGGTTTGTTTGAAAATGTATTTTATTTGGGTCTTTGTCACGTCCCGGATTACTCGTTTCCCCGGGCTCGCCAACAGATCCGCCGTATACATAGATTTTTCTATATATACGAAGCGATAGCTAACCTGTAAACAAACATACAAGCCACTACAAGAGATATATAGAGCTGAAATAAAACATACTAATAACAGAAGTCACATGTACATATAGGATCCAAAATACAACAGTCCCAACATAACCAAAATAGGAACAAGTCCACAGTATATGTACATGGCTCAACACAAAAATAAACTATCTCCAGTAGGGTCCTCCTCTACGAACAACAGGGACGGGTAGGGATCTAGCTCGCGACTCCCTTACCTCGATCCGCAGAAACAGGCGCAACAGCCGCAACAGAAGAAGGCTCTGTAAGAAAAAGTGGCAACAATGGGTGTGAGAACTACTATCAAAAGAAGTAGTCCTCAGTGGGTACCACTACCGACCTCAACGGTCCACCCACTAAGTCTACGAGACTAACAGTATAGCTGGTAGGTAAAGAATAATAAAATAAGCTGGAATAAACTCAACAGCTACCATGCCACTACCCTACCACTATCCCAGTCCAACTCTCAAAGTAAAAGCATCACCAACCAATAGGTAACCAGCACTGACCCAATCCACAGGGACTGCAATACGCCCGTCTTGCCTGTCTAAGCAACACCGTACGCTACCTCAAAGGCACTGGGTGGAGAGCGAGAGTCCCACCGGGACTAAGACGACATCAACGCAAGTAGCCAGGCTCCGGAGCGGCACTCATGGGCGCGACCCAAACGAGTATGCAAGCGTGTCTCTGTCGAGCTCAATCAGGCTCATACAGGCTAAGTCACTATAAATGGGTCAAATCGGTCTAACAACCAAGGCTCACGTACTCCCAGTACAATCTGATACCAGAAAAGGGATCTGGGTCCACCGTCAACCTCGACGGCACCCGGTAAAACAAAACAGCCTAACACTGCTGTAAACACAAGCTCGGTATTCCAGCACGAGCGTAAACTCGTCCTACAACAAACTAAGTATCCACCTCGCACTAACAGCGGTGATACAAATACAGAAACGGCTCCTAGAGCTAAATCTGATAATAGTTCGAAAAGTGACGGTTGTAGTTTCGTGAGTTTTCTCCTAAGTCAATTCCCAGTTCAGCATGTAAAGTCATGTCTATAAATTATCAATTTATGCTCCAAATTCAGATTTCATAATAATACATGCAAATTCATGAATTCGAGCTACTAACATGATTTAACAGATGATAAAACAGCATGCTGCACTCTCTACAACTTAGGAGGAAATCCGGCGATTTCGGTAACATTAACCCACCTCAAAAGCTATCCAACAACGGCTAGGAGTCGAGTGGAAGGCCTCCAAACAACACCGGGTGAAATCGAGCTCAAATCTGAAACCTCGAGATTCGGACCCACCTGCTCAATGTTTTGGGCGCCCAGAACATCAGCCCAGAACTGCAGCCTGGCAGCATGACCAACATGAATTCAACATGCGATAAAATCTAAATTCTAAGTCCAAATGCAGTGAAATTTGGCTCAACTCACCAGTAGGGGCTCAAGAACACACCCTCCAAATTTCAGCCAAAACGGAGTTCGACTCGATGTCCAAAAGGTCCACACACTGAACCGGATTCACATCTGGACCCTCCTGCATATGGATCTAGAAGTTCCAGCACTTAAGCAAATCTCAAAAACAGCAAGAATTCAGGGATTCCAACGAATCTAGCTCATGGAAAAGGGTCACAAACCTCCCAAATACAGTGATGGAACAATCCAAAACCTCTCCAAAGATCCTCACAAAGATCTGGATTCAAAAATCCAAGAAATTCCATCAATGACCCAAAATATTCAGCACTTAAGCAATTACTCAAAATCTGAGCTAGAACTCACCTTTGAATCCTCAATTCAGGTGGGAAGAACCTCCAAACCAGTAAGGAATGAGGAAGGACCAATCTTCACTTCGTAATTCCAGCTCCCAAGAGATTGGATCCAAAAGATCGAAGGAAAAACCCAAGTTTCAGCTCAAGAACATAAGGGGTCCAGTGAAACATCAACTGTAGCTTAAATACCTGTCCAAATCGTGATTGGAAGGATTCCACGTCTTCCTCTACAACTCTTCTATCCAACAAACCATGTTTCAAAGGATTTGAACACTCCCACACTTCACACGAGCCAGAACACCACGGGTCGACGATGCAGTTCCAGCAGGAATCCAAGGTCTTCAATGGAGTAAGGTGGAAATTGGGATGAAATGGAGGGCTTCCTTGCAAAATCCGAGCTTCACCATGAAGAGGGGAGAAAAAGCCTCAGGGGAGGTCGTCCACTTCTCTTATAGACAAAGGATTTCGGTGCAATAAGCCTCAAGAACAGAAATGCCCTAACCTGTCCTCAGCAGGAAAACCCAGATTCGGGCGCCCGAAACCCATGAAGTGGGCGCCCGGTTCTTCAGCCTGCACAAAACTGGAGCATCGGACTCTCCGCCGCGATCCGGTGCGCCCTAACCTGGTCCGGCGGATTTCACCAACCAATCAACACGTGTCAAGCGGATCGATACTCACGAGGTAGGATTTCCGGATCCACTTTCCGGGCGCCCGATACCGAATCCGGAATGGCTTAGCAGTTTTCAGAAAAGGAGCATTCAACATCTGGGCGCCCAAAACAAGGCTTCCGGGCGCCCGATAGTTCATACGCCCAAAACTTCAGTTTTGGCTTACTTCTGCGCTCCGAGTCCGTTTTCGCGTCTATTTGACGTCGAAACGACTCCGACTTGTCTCGACCTTCTCTAGAAGCGTCAA
This sequence comes from Puya raimondii, assembly GCA_016920855.1. NCBI lineage: Eukaryota > Viridiplantae > Streptophyta > Magnoliopsida > Poales > Bromeliaceae > Puya > Puya raimondii. Next base: position 206,769,791 of record JABWPP010000050.1, on the reverse strand, counting down.
ACAGTTTGGGATACTGCAGTCATTCCGTCAGTTAGGCCCCAGGGGTACTACAGTCTTTTCATCTTTTTAGGTGCTGAGACTGCTGCAAAACCTCAATCTTAGAACGTGACGAATTTGTGAGCACTAATAGAGGCAAGTAAATGACTACTTTTCTGCAAATGGTAGAAAATATGTGGATCCGAGTGGGTTCGGGACACGATTATTATCTATTTTGTTTACTAGTTGCTAGTACACCCGAGTGGATTTTATAGTTATTATTGACTGTCGTGGCTTATTTACTTTACACAATATTATTATCATGATCTATTGTTATTTACGACTGTTGCGGTCGGATACCTTGGAGGAGGGGGATTTATCCTGTACGCGGTTCCCGAGGAGGAACGGCGCGTAATTGTAACTCTTGTGGTTAGAGCGACGGAGTGGAGATGCTCCAAATTATGACCGTTGTGGTTTCAAATTTAAAACTATCGTTATCCTTTGAAGTAGATTTCTTATTAAGCGTTGAGCTTACTTTTGTTGTTTACCGTTTTAGGTACCGAGAGTCAGGACGTGTGAGATATTTGATCGGCGAGAACTCGTTAGATAGATTTTATCATTTGGACATCTAGTATTTATTGCTCAGTTTTGTTTTAATTAATAAATTATTTTATTTAGTCTTTAACTGAGAGGGTGGCTTTGGATCAATTTAAGACCTCCCGTTTTCGGAGGTTCTTCCTCTGGATTCGTGGCCGGTTGTTGCGGTTCGGATCCGAGCAGTCGGATCCGGGGCGTGACAACTCTATCTTGTATGATAGTTGATGCATGATATCTGATTTCCTCTCCTTCATTTTTAGTATAGAGGCATGATAGTTATTCTTTATTTCATTTCAATTTATACGTTGTTACTTGGTCAGTTACTTACTATTATTGCCTCTAATAGACCTAGTAATGTAGGTCATTATCGTTATCGATTGTACCCACCGGGGAATGCTGTTTAGTAGGTCTCACGCCCTCCTTTATGTTATTTTTCTTTTTCAAAGTCCTCGGTGCGGACGTCCGATTGAGATAAGAGGATCACAGGTTAGATAGCATCTCCTACCAAAGTTGCTCAGGTTAGAGAAGGATCCTAGTAGATGTTTATTCGGTATAGCCACTTGTACACGTATAAACTAGTGAGGTCAGTGGGAGTTGTGTTATGGTTTATTTTCGAGCTATTGGGATGTATTATATACAGTATTTTGCTATACTTCTTAGATGTTCATACACTCTGATACTCATTTAGTTGTAGACTTCTGTTGCATGTTCTGCTTGTACAGGTTGTTTATGGACGCTTCGTATGTGCGGGATGCGTCCTCATGCATAAGGCGGGTCTATTAGCACACCCGAGTACTTCTGTTGTGGCCTGGGGTGTGACAAACCATTTCGGCACAATCAACTCTACAGGGCAATCAACCAAGCTTGGATCCCAGATCGATCGGGGAGTAGGCAAAAGCTATGACTAGTATTTTCTTTGATTTCTACTGACTCTGGATGTGCTGACAAATTTCGAGTAGGATATTTACCTCATTGAGTTAGCAATTTTGCAAATTTATTGATCATTTAAACTACGAATTTTATGATCATAATAGCTGCATAATTCTTGTGATATTAGGCAAAACAATCCTGTTAAATTGCTATTTACTATAAGGCACTGCATGATTCATGACCGTATATAGTTTTGGCATAGATTGTGTCGAGTAGTACCTTGTCAATGTGGTATGAGTTGGATTGGATCGAGCATTGTGTTGATGTGCACATGGTGAGTGCTAAGTTGGTTTACACAGTGTTGTGGGTTTGCATTGTGTGAGTCACCTCGGTTGGGTGCACTAATGTGTTATAACGACCTTCCCAATAACATGAACTAGTATAGGACCCACGTTTCGCGGCGGATTGATACTATTTTAGCCAAATAAGATATATAGTTATTAAATTTTAAAATTGAAAGGATTAGAACTAAAGAAATACATAAAAAGAAAAAAAATTATAAAATAGTCTTATGTACATTATAATAAATAACCTTTTCTATTAATATTTTTTCACTTTTAGTATTAGTAGAGTTAAATTATTATAATAATTTTATTTAAAAGTTCAATCAAATTAACTGTTTTGATAGCTATTTTATAAATCAATTTTTTAACTAAAAATTTAAAGTTGGAGGACTTCTTTCAAATTGAAAAATAAATGAGGGTGTCTTTACCTTATTAAAATAAATTGAAGAAAGAACAAATTATTACATGCATCTAGTGTATATTAATACTCCATACACTGTACATTATATTAGATGATTAATGTTCTAATATCAAATTTTCATTAAATTCTGATCTACAATGCCTAATAATTTAAATTCTATTTTATGAATTAATTTTAAAATCTATATTATGGGATTTTGAGCATGTGGTATATGTACAAATATACATCCGATGGAGAGAATATTTAATTGGGTGTACTTATAATCCCAAGAGACAGGAGATATCTTTGCTTGCACCTGGTGCATACCAATATTCTAATACGCCGTATAGAATATTAGATGATTGCTAGGATACTTGATAACTAATACTGTAAAATAAAATAAAATATAATATATGTAATATAAAATATTTAAATAATTTATTATATTATAGAAATTTATCATTGCTGCATATTTCAAAAATAGTTTACGGTACGCTAGGTGCACCGAATTTTTTTTTAGACATGTGGCATGTTCCTATTGGCTGACTCCTTAAATGGCAAAGTGGCTCCCTCTGGTTCCGGTTCATGATGTGATGGAACCACCAAATTATATATTCTATAGATTGTAGTTTTCCATTGGACAGTAGGCATGAGGAAATGTGTATGTAGAATGTATTAATTCTAGATAAAGATATGAGGATAGCATGTACTGGGCTGTGGCCCAATGATTGATGATTGAATTGGGGATTCGAGATAGAATTTGACACAAATATATATGAGCCAAGGAAACAATCCATTGTTTACCAGAGTTGGCATGGATGTATTACAACATTGGCGGTCTAGCCTAGGGGGAGTGGGGTAAATTGACCCTACTTATTCCTCCCCAAAAATGTCCTAACATCTCTAAAAGGAGGTACATTTTATAATTAACTTTATTTTATTGATTAATTGACCTTATTTTATTTTAATAAATAAGAAAAGACCGTCTTTTGCTTCCATGTGGCATATTTTCCAATATCATAACTTGAATTCTGTAGTACACTGAATTTCAGTGCACCGTACCGAATTTCTACAAATAGAAGAGTTCCGGTGGAAAAATAGCATGAGAGGCTATATGTGAGGCTTTGGCCAGGTTCGGGACTTGTGCGAAGTGTTTTCGGCGCAATTGAGGCGCGAAAATAGACTTCGAAAAGTCAAAACTGTAGAAATTGTAAACTCTGCATTGGATTCCGGTATGTGCATATGGAATACCGGAATGCCGTGATTGAACCGAAAACCCAGCTCTCGGGTTTTGCGGAATTCTCCGGGAAATACCGGAATGTCACTGTATACCGGTATGTGAAATAGGATACCGGTACGCGATGGCCGAAATAGTAAATCCAGCTCTCGGGATTCTGCGGGATTTCTGAGGCATACCGGTATGCACATGCGCATACCGGTATGCAATGTCCAGATTTAGGCTGGTTGTTGTGTTGTTTGTGGAGAGGGGCAAAATAGTCTTTTCACATGACTTAGGGGTGTATGAATGGCTGAGACCTTCTCCCCTTCTCATTTGTTTTCCTCTCTACTTCTCCTCTTCATCTTTTCCACTTTCTCTCTCTAGAGATTTCTCCAAAACTTGGAGAAAAGGGTGGATTGATCTTGGAAAAAGTTTCCAAAGGAGAAAGGAAGCTTCTTGGTGTAAGAAGGAGCTTGGGAATTTCGTGATTAAGGTTAGTACCTCACGTTTTGGGTTCAAACCTTGGATTTAATCCTTTGAAATGAGGTTTTTGGGAACCCTTGGCAATCTAAAGCACAAAATGTGAGAGATTGGCCATGAAATCTAGGGTTTGGCTTGCATGCATGCAAACCCTAGGTAGATTTGGGGCTTTTGCAATGAGAGGTTCTAAAAATATTTGGACCTTCGGGAATTGCAATTGAGGCCTAGGAAATCATGTTAGAACACTTGATTTCACATGTTGAGTTGAATTTAGGATTCGTAATGAGTAACGAACCGTTTTCTTGTAGAAGCTTGGGTTGAAACAAGAACTCAAGGCTTGGACACTTAGGAGCTTGAAGAATACAAGGATTCAAAAGCTCTCGAGGTGGGTTTGTGTTTACCGAAGTGATTAGGTCACTTCCATGTCTAGGATAAATATCCATTTAAAGATAAAATGGTATATGTTGTGAACCCTAGAATTTGCATGTTGGCAAAAGTAAAAATCATGGGATGAACAATGAGATCCTATTGCATGAGGTATATTTCAAGTATAATTCAAATATTAATACTTGTTGCATGGTTGCATGTATGGTTAACCTAGTGTCATTGAACATAGGTTGGACATGAGGATTAAACCTAGTGTTATTGAACATAGGTTGGACATGTGAGATTGAAACCTAGTGTCATTGAACATAGGTTTGACATGAGATTGGAACCTAGAGTCATGGAACCTAGGTTGATATTGAGAAAGTAAGCCTAGTGTTATTGAACATAGGCGAGACTTAGTGACTTGAACCTAAGGTCATGAGACTTAGGTTGGCAAGTGAAAAACGTGAACAATGGGATGTGCGACGATTTTGCTATCCCGGGTAGGAGACGATTTCGCTACCATGCCATGAGTTGGCCGTATTGAGACGGGATGTGCGACGATTTTGCTATCCCGGGTAGGCGACGATTTCGCTACCATGCCATGAGTTGGCCGTATTGAGACGGGATGTGCGACGATTTTGCTATCCCGGGTAGGCGACGATTTCGCTACCATGCCATGAGTTGGCCGTACCGACACGGGATGAGCGACGAGTTTGCTATCCCGGGTAGGCGATGATTTCGCTACCTCGCCTTGAGTTGGCGGTGTCGAGAGGGGATGTGCGACGAGGTTGCTATCCCGGGTATGCGACGAGTTCGCTACCCATGCCATGTAGTGGCCGTGTTGAGACGGGGTAAGCGACGATTTTGCTATCCCGAGTAGGCGACGATTTCGCTACTCGAACTCGGAGGTGACAATGTCACTCCTTGGATGTTGGAACAATTATGGTGAGACGGCGATTCCGAAACCATAAGTAAATGACAAGTAAATGAACTTAGTCAATATGAGGCATAGGATGAACCTAGGAGAGAATGATAAATTATATGTCATTTGGTTGCATCCTTTATGTTTATTTACAAGCATGTGAATAATTGTTGCATAGTTATATGTGATCTAACTTATGCATGTGGTGTTTCTTTGGACCTGGTGGGTCGAGCTTCTCTCTTGGGTGGCCTTACCCACTGGGAACTATGTATATAGTTCTCACCCCACATTTTCCAGGTCCTTCCGCGAGTGAGGCGGCGGAGCGAGGCAAGGGTTTTAGCTCTCTAGATAGCGGCCCTTCTATTTTGGTGACACATAGAGTGTACCCCTAGTTTTGGACTACGACAGCATAGGGGATTTTCATTATATGTATGAAATTGTATATTCCATTGTTTTGAGAACATAATGTATGGAATGAAAAGGAAAGAAAAGAAAAAATTTGGACATGTATATTGTGCCATGTGATGTAATAGAAGTAGAACTTCTTTTTGTTGATGATTTCCTTGTGCAACTCTTGTACTCCGTTCCTAGTTGGAACATTGTGGATAAGCTTGTGTTGTGACGCCTTGGGCGGATAGGAAAGACTCTATCCGTTCGGCGGTCTGGTGCATGCGCTCGTGCGGTTATCCTTTCCACCTAGTTGGTGTTTAAGGACCCGGCGGGGTGTGACAGACTGAGATGGTATCAGAGCGTAGAAACGGTCTAGGTTGACCTAAGAACCCTAGGATGGAAATGACCCTAGGAGTGTTGGCTCGTGAGTGACGAGATCTTTGATTATGGCGAAAGATAAGAGATTGGGTTATGTCCTTATGCCTCTAGTTGGAAATAGAAGTAGATTCGAGGTGTGTCTTATTCTTCACCAAGTGTGTTCATGTTGGCGGCCGACAACATGAAACCAAGTGAGGGGAATAAGGACCCTTGCGTGATTTTCGCCTAGATTGGGTTCACGTTTATTTTCGTGAAACGTTATGTTACAAATGACTTTAAATGTCACGAAATGACCAAAGTCATTGTGTTTTCAGGATAATGGTACGTGGACGGCCTCCTTTGAGGGCTGGGCTCGGGAGAGCGAGCGCGGCTCCCGAACAACTCGGGGAGGGCGAGAACTCGGGTCTTCGTAATGAGTTGACCGAGTTGATGGGCGTGGTTCGGCGACAGGCCGAAGCCATGCAACGACAAGAGGAGCAGATTAAAAAGCTCTAAGATGAGAAGGCGCAGCAAGCGGCTGCGATTCGGGAGGAGAGGACGGGAGTACATCCGGCCTCTGCTTCGGCACCGGCCGAGGAGGTGACACCGGCGCCGGCCGTGGTGCCACCTGCGCCACCGGTTGTGGCCGAGGGGTCGGGTGCCCCTATACCCGATTCCGACATGGAGGATGCGGAGCGAGAGCGCGCACTTGCGGCTCTCATGAGGTTCAAGAAGTTCAACCCGCCTATCTTTAGCGGGGAGAATGTGGATTCGTGGGATGTAGAGACATGGATCGATGCCATGGAGACACTCTTCGAGGATATATATACCTTGGAGAGAGACAAAGTGCATCTCGCCGTTCATTGTTTAGAGCGATCGGCGAAGGTGTGGTGGAAGGGAGTCCGACGGGATAGACTCTCTAGCCTTCCGCCACCGTCATGGGAAGAGTTTCGGGGTATGGTGTTCGCCACCTACTTCCCCGATAGCGAGAAGAGAAAACTGCAAGAAAGGTTCCGGAAATTGAAACAAGGGAACCGTACCGTGCGCGAGTACGAGAGGGAGTTCTCGTACATTATTAATTGCGTACCACACGTTGTCCGCGGGGAAATGGACAAGGTCGATTGTTTCGTGCGCGGACTTCGACCGGAGATCTTTCGGGCGGTTCACGCCCTTAAGCTTAAGACCTTTGCGGAGGTCTTGGACCGTGCTCTTTGGGTGGAGCACGGGAATGCATGTGCGCGCGAGGAGCGCGAGTCTTGGGAAAAAGAGAAGGAAAAAGAAAAGGAAAAGAAGCGACCGGCGGGTGGCTCGGGTGGGCAGTCTAGCTCTAAGCGGCCCCCGAAGCACTCGTAGTCGCAAAACCAATCGCGGGGGTTCCGACGGAACCGACCCGCAACCCAGTGTCCGATTTGTAGCGGCCCCCACGGCCCTCAGCAGTGTGACTATCGTGAGGGCCGGTGCTACAAGTGCGGACAGCAAGGGCATATGCGGTACAATTGCCCGATGGATGATGGCCGAGCACCGTCGTCGGCATCGGCATTTGCATCGCCGAGACAGCTCGCGGGCATCCCACCCGCGGCGATGTCGGCAGGCCGTGCACAGCCGCCGAGACCAGTGGAGGGCCAGCGGCCAGCGCCCAGTGGGCGGATATTCGCCTCTCAGGTGGAGGAGCCTTCTGCCCAGGATGACGTCGTGGCAGGTATTGTGATAATTAAAAGCATTCGATGTAGAGCTTTGTTTGATACTGGTGCATCGCATTCATTCATTGCTCGATCTTTTGCTATTGCACATGGAATAGAAATTATAGATGCCACGCATGCAAGAACTGTGCAAGTACCTGAACACACTTTTTGTATACATCATGTGTGTATGGATTGCCCCGTGAGGGTTGAAAACTGGATCATGCCAGCTGATTTGCTGGTATTAAATCGAATGAATGAATATGATTTGATCCTGGGAATGGATTGGCTCTCGAGGTATCATGCTACTATCGATTGTAAGAGCCGGATAGTGAGGTTTAGAGAACCCGGGCACAAAGAGTTTGTGTACCATGGGTGTAAGAGTTCGCTCTTTGCTTCAATGGTGTCCACGTCGCAAGCAAGGAAGCTTATTGCTAGTGGATGCATTGCTTACTTGGCGACGGTAGTGGATGACCGAAAGGAAGTGTTGGGACTTGAGGACATTCCTATAGTCCAAGAGTTTCCGGATGTGTTTTCGGCGGAGTTACCCGGAATGCCACCGGACCGAGAAATAGAATTTGTGGTCGATTTGCTCCCGGGTACGGCGCCGATCTCTAAGGCCCCGTACAGGATGGCACCCGCGGAACTGAAGGAATTGAAAGCACAATTGCAAGATTTAATGGACAAGGGTTTCGTAAAGCCAAGTGTGTCGCCTTGGGGAGCCCCTGTTCTATTTGTGCGGAAAAAGGACGGTTCGCTGCGGTTATGTGTAGATTACCGCGAGTTGAATAAAGTGACCGTCAAGAATAAGTACCCGTTACCCCGAATTGATGACTTGTTCGATCAGTTACAAGGGTCTCGGGTGTATTCAAAGATTGACTTGCAATCCGGTTATCACCAATTGAAGATCAAACCGGAGGATGTGCATAAGACCGCGTTTAGAACGCGGTATGGACATTATGAATTCACGGTTATGCCTTTTGGGCTTACTAATGCCCCGGCAGCATTCATGGATTTAATGAACCGTGTGTTCAAACCACTATTGGATCAATTTGTGGTTGTGTTCATAGATGATATTCTTGTCTACTCAAGGAGTGAAGAGGAACATAGAGAGCACCTGAGGATTGTGCTTCAAGTTCTTCGAGAGAACAAGTTATTCGCCAAATTGAAAAAGTGCGAATTCTGGATCCGTGAGGTCGCTTTCTTGGGTCACATAATTTCCGCAGGAGGAGTATCTGTGGACCCTATGAAAGTAGAGGCAGTCAAGGATTGGCCTCGCCCGACCAATGTCACGGAAATACGAAGCTTTTTGGGTCTTGCGGGATACTATCGACGGTTCGTGGAGGAATTTTCAAAAATCTCCGGTCCACTAACGCGTCTTACCCGCAAGGGAGCCAAATATGTTTGGAGCGAAGAATGCGACCAAAGCTTTAAGGAGCTAAAGGAAAGGTTGACTTCGGCTCCGGTACTCGCCTTGCCGATTGCAGGGGAGGGTTTTGTGGTGTATAGTGATGCATCACATCGTGGTCTTGGGTGTGTGCTTATGCAAAGAAGACAAGTAATAGCATATGCCTCTCGACAGCTGAAGAGCTATGAGCAGAATTACCCCACCCACGACTTAGAGCTTGCGGCAATGGTCTTCGCACTCAAGTTGTGGAGACACTACTTGTACGGGGAGCATTGTGAGGTTTACACGGATCACAAAAGCTTAAAGTATTTATTCACTCAGAAGGAGTTGAATTTGAGGCAGCGGAGGTGGTTGGAGTTGATAAAAGATTACGACTTGACCATCTTGTACCACCCCGGTAGAGCCAATGTGGTGGCCGATGCGCTCAGTAGAAAGTCCGTGGAAAACTTCGCAATAGAGATGACGGGACAAATGCCGTTAATCAAGGAAATGGGCCGATTTGACTTGGAGATCGTGGCCCCGGGCGTCCCCGCTAGACTTATGAATCTCGAGATATGGCCGACCTTGTTGGAGCAAATAAAGGAAAAGCAATCCGGTGATCCGGAACTCCAAAAGGTGCGGGGTGCTATCGAGAGCGGGCGCGCCGGTGATTATCATGTAGATTTGATGGGCGCAATTCGATTTCGAAATCGATTGTGCGTGCCGAAAGTTGAGGACATTTGTAGGGAGATCTTGAAAGAAGCTCACACTTCTCCCTATGCGATTCACCCGGGCGGCACCAAAATGTATAAGGACCTCAAATTGCATTATTGGTGGCCGGGGATGAAACTTGATGTGGGACGCTTTGTGGCACAATGCTTAGTGTGCCAACAAGTGAAGGCCGAGCGTCGCTTTCCGGCGGGAAAACTGCAAGGATTGCCCATTCCGGTTTGGAAGTGGGAGAATATCGCAATGGACTTTGTTGTGGGCTTACCTCGATCGCTTGGTGGCCACGACGCGATATGGGTGGTGGTGGATCGTTTGTCAAAGTCGGCACACTTTTTGCCAATCCACACCACTTGGTCGGGAGACAAGTTAGCGCAAGTCTACCTGGACGAGATTGTGCGGTTGCACGGGGTCCCGACCTCGATAGTTTCAGATCGAGATCCCCGTTTCACATCGCATTTTTGGAAAAGCTTGCAAGAAGCTTTGGGTACACGGCTCGATTTCAGTTCAGCATTTCATCCTCAAACTGACGGTCAATCGGAAAGAATAATTCAGATTTTGGAGGATATGCTGCGAGCGTGTGTGTTGGACTTCAAGGGTGCGTGGCCTACTCACTTACCGATGACTGAATTTGCTTACAATAATAGCTATCAAGCTAGCATCGGTATGGCACCTTTTGAGGCCTTGTATGGAAGGAAATGCCGCTCTCCTATTCATTGGAGTGAAGTCGGCGAGAGAAGGGTCTTAGGACCGGACGTGTTGCGTGAAGCGGAGGAAAAGGTCCGCTTGGCACGCAAACGCTTATTGACGGCGCAATCTAGACAAAAGAGTTATGCGGATCGACGTCGACGAGACTTGGAATTCGCGGTAGGAGACCGCGTCTTCTTGAAAGTATCACCCATGAGAGGGGTGAAGCGATTTGGTGTTCGGGGTAAGTTGAGTCCCCGTTACATTGGACCCTATGAGGTTTTGGAGCGTGTGGGATCCGTGGCATATCGGCTAGCTTTGTCGCCGAAACTTGCGGGGATACACAATGTGTTTCATGTATCGACCCTCCGCAAGTATATGTATGATCCGGCGCACGTCCTCGAGTATGTGCGTATAGAGCTCCACGAGGATATGACTTATGAGGAATTTCCCTTGTGTATCATGGATCGCGAGGTGAAAGGCTTGAGGAACCGTGAGATTCCTTATGTAAAAGTACAATGGACGAATCACGGTGAGCGCGAAGCTACGTGGGAATTGGAAAGCTCGATGAAGGAGCGGTTTCCTTACCTCTTCGCTGAGTCCAGCTAAGGTACGATTTAGTTTCGCGGCCGAAACTCTCTTTAAGGGGGGTGGAATGTAGTGCACTGAATTTCAGTGCACCGTACCGAACTTCTACAAATGGTAGAGTTCCGGTGGAAAAATAGCATGAGAGGCTATATGTGAGGCTTTGGCCAGGTTCGGGACTTGTGCAAAGTGTTTTCGGCGCAATTGAGGCGCGAAAATAGACTTCGAAAAGTCAAAACTGCAGAAATTGTAAACTCTGCATTGGATTCCGGTATGTGCATATGGAATACCGGAATGCCGTGATTGAACCGAAAACCCAGCTCTCGGGTTTTGCAGAATTCTCCGGGAAATACCGGAATGTCACTGTATACCGGTATGTGAAATAGGATACCGGTACGCGATGGCCGAAACAGTAAATCCAGCTCTCGGGATTCTGCGGGATTTCTGAGGCATACCGGTATGCACATGCGCATACCGGTATGCAATGTCCAGATTTAGGCTGGTTGTTGTGTTGTTTGTGGAGAGGGGCAAAATAGTCTTTTCACATGACTTAGGGGTGTATGAATGGCTGAGACCTTCTCCCCTTCTCATTTATTTTCCTATCTACTTCTCCTCTTCATCTTTTCCACTTTCTCTCTCTAGAGATTTCTCCAAAACTTGGAGAAAAGGGTGGATTGATCTTGGAAAAAGCTTCCAAAGGAGAAAGGAAGCTTCTTGGTGTAAGAAGGAGCTTGGGGATTTCGTGATTAAAGTTAGTACCTCACGTTTTGGGTTCAAACCTTGGATTTAATCCTTTGAAATGAGGTTTTTGTGAACCCTTGGCAATCTAAAGCACAAAATGTGAGAGATTGGCCATGAAATCTAGGGTTTGGCTTGCATGCATGCAAACCCTAGGTAGATTTGGGGCTTTTGCAATGAGAGGTTCTAAAAATATTTGGACCTTCGGGAATTGCAATTGAGGCCTAGGAAATTATGTTAGAACACTTGATTTCACATGTTGAGTTGAATTTAGGGTTCGTAATGAGTAACGAACCGTTTTCTTGTAGAAGCTTGGGTTGAAACAAGAACTCAAGGCTTGGACACTTAGGAGCTTGAAGAATACAAGGATTCAAAAGCTCTCGAGGTGGGTTTGTGTTTACCGAAGTGATTAGGTCACTTCCATGTCTAGGGTAAATATCCATTTAAAGATAAAATGGTATATGTTGTGAACCCTAGAATTTGCATGTTGGCAAAGGTAAAAATTATGGTAGGATGAACAATGAGATCCTATTGCATGAGGTATATTTCAAGTATAATTCAAATATTAATACTTGTTGCATGGTTGCATGTATGGTTAACCTAGTGTCATTGAACATAGGTTGGACATGAGGATTAAACCTAGTGTTATTGAACATAGGTTGGACATGTGAGATTGAAACCTAGTGTCATTGAACATAGGTTTGACATGAGATTGGAACCTAGAGTCATGGAACCTAGGTTGATAATGAGAAAGTAAGCCTAGTGTTATTGAACATAGGCGAGACTTAGTGACTTGAACCTAAGGTCATGAGACTTAGGTTGGCAAGTGAAAAACGTGAACAATAGGATGTGCGACGATTTTGCTATCCCGGGTAGGCGACGATTTCGCTACCATGCCATGAGTTGGCCGTATTGAGACGGGATGTGCGACGATTTTGCTATCCCGGGTAGGCGACGATTTCGCTACCATGCCATGAGTTGGCCGTATTGAGACGGGATGTGCGACGATTTTGCTATCCCGGGTAGGCGACGATTTCGCTACCATGCCATGAGTTGGCCGTACCGACACGGGATGAGCGACGAGTTTGCTATCCCGGGTAGGCGACGATTTCGCTACCTCGCCTTGAGTTGGCGGTGTCGAGAGGGGATGTGCGACGAGGTTGCTATCCCGGGTATGCGACGAGTTCGCTACCCATGCCATGTAGTGGCCGTGTTGAGACGGGGTAAGCGACGATTTTGCTATCCCGAGTAGGCGACGATTTCGCTACTCGAACTCGGAGGTGACAATGTCGCTCCTTGGATGTTGGAACAATTATGGTGAGACGGCGATTCCGAAACCATAAGTAAATGACAAGTAAATGAACTTAGTCAATATGAGGCATAGGATGAACCTAGGAGAGAATGATAAATTATATGTCATTTGGTTGCATCCTTTATGTTTATTTACAAGCATGTGAATAATTGTTGCATAGTTATATGTGATCTAACTTATGCATGTGGTGTTTCTTTGGACCTGGTGGGTCGAGCTTCTCTCTTGGGTGGCCTTACCCACTGGGAACTATGTATATAGTTCTCACCCCACATTTTCCAGGTCCTTCCGCGAGTGAGGCGGCGGAGCGAGGCAAGGGTTTAGCTCTCTAGATAGCGGCCCTTCTATTTTGGTGACACATAGAGTGTACCCCTAGTTTTGGACTACGACAGCATAGGGGATTTTCATTATATGTATGAAATTGTATATTCCATTGTTTTGAGAACATAATGTATGGAATGAAAAGGAAAGAAAAGAAAAAATTTGGACATGTATATTGTGCCATGTGATGTAATAGAAGTAGAACTTCTTTATGTTGATGCTTTCCTTGTGCAACTCTTGTACTCCGTTCCTAGTTGGAACATTGTGGATAAGCTTGTGTTGTGACGCCTTGGGCGGATAGGAAAGACTCTATCCGTTCGGCGGGTCTGGTGCATGCGCTCGTGCGGTTATCCTTTCCACCTAGTTGGTGTTTAAGGACCCGGGGCGTGACAAATTCAAGTAAAAAAAAAGGCTCTGTTAAAATATAAAATATTTTACACTTCTTTTAAAACAATAGTGATTTGACTGAAAAAATAATCCCATCTAATGATGCCATCATGCATCATTTCTAAAATAAAAAAATATGTCAAAAATAATTATAATTCAAAATGATACATGTTTCCTTTTTACGCAGTATTTCTTAAAAATTATATTTAATAATTTTCGTATGTTTTTTATATTTATCTTTAATTTTATATTTGACTCCTCTAAATTTTTTTTTAAAATATGCCACTCATTACAGAGGTCTCGTCTGTGGAGTGAAGAAGTACCATAGGATATGGTATGTCCATATACGCCGAGTTTGGTAGGCCAAGCCTTTACCGAACACTGAGGTTAAGTATATTCCTAATGTTTTTATGCTTGACGGATTTACCATCGTGCGGATAAAATGCTAAGAGGCTAATGTATATTGTGTGGGGATAATATGCTAGAGTATGCTCAAATAATATCAACGAAAATGAATAACGTATACCTCATGGACCATAACAGGTGTGTTATAATGAGCTATTCCCGAGTGACATGCGTGACGTAGAGGGATATATGGATTTGGAGATAGTACTAGAGATACCATATGTGGTATTGATGCCGTATCAGTGAGTCGATTACTTAAGATGTCTTTTCAGTGTCTGTGGCACCGAGATGCTGAGTTACTACATACGAAACTAGTATGGAGATTGTGCATTGAACTGTGAAATTGATCGGCTCAGTCGATGAGTCTGTGTCTAACGCATAGAAAGTGCCAAAGTATCGATCATTAAGCATGGAGCATAATCATGAGCATCTCCGTATAATTTGATTATGCATGCATTGATAGTTGGTAACTCCTTATGATCGTATCCTTACTCGGTTGACACCTGTTTTCTAATATTTTGCAGATATAACTGGATAGTACACCAAGTGTGGACTATGAGGTAAGAGACCACAGTTACAGATAGCTTGCATTTTAGATATAGCTGTTCATATTGCATTGATTTATATTGTTGAGCATGCATAACTCTATATTTTGTGCACGACTATGATTCACTCCTGGACTCGGTGGTTGCAAATGGAGGTTTCCCTTAAGTTTGCAGCTTTATAGGATTCAAATTCAAGAAATAGGATTTTAATCACATGGAGCTTAATTTTATGATCGCAACTTGAACTAGGGGATGGTTTGGGTTGTGACAGTTTGTCTAGGAAGTTTAGTTTCTGTAGTTTTGAATTTAATCTCATTGTAATTAGAATGTTCACGCAAAGGATGTGTTGTTTGGTGATTACTATGAACTCAGTTTAATTTTTGGTGAAATAAGCATCTTGCGAGGTTTTTATATAATTTGGAGTTTTGTCACAAAATTACTAAAAGGGGAGATTGTTATAGATTTAGTATTGAAATATTTTGTGACCGTTGAATCGGAGTCTTGAAAAGTCCATGGCACAAAGATGAATTTCGATGACTCGAAGATTCGAAGTACAAAATCACGATGCTCGATTAGTTTTCAAGTTGTTAGTGGTAATTTAGTATGTTCATGCGTCGGAATATTATTATATACTTAGTTTAACTTAATTAAATACGGATTAGAATCGTATTCTTGGAGATAAAGTTTTGAAAATATGGTTTTTATAATGAGTCTGGCACCATGTTCTGGAACCGGTAAGTGGTTTCCAGAAATTGACTCGCTTTTGCTAGTTAGGTTTCGGACTTAGCATCAAAATTAGAATTAGAATTTTAAATTTAAATTTGAAATCTAACATTGAATTTAGAATATGAATTTAAATTTTAAGTATAAATGTAAGAAATAAATTTGAATTTAAATTCATAATTCAAATTGAAATAGTGTAATTAGAATTAATATTTAAATCCAAACCATATAGTAAAGAGTTTCCGAGTCTAATCCAATCGCATCTAATTCTAACCCCTTAAGGTGGATTAATCAGTCCCACTCGGAGGTGACCATTTGTTGGTGGGAATTAATTTAGTCTAATTCGGTAACTACACCAAGCATAAGACTAATAGAGGACTAGATTATTTTGAATGCGCGCAGTCCTCTGCTAATCCCATGCTCAAGATGTGCCCATTGTTTTTGAGTTGTGTTTTTGAATCATCTGATCTAAAGTCAACTCAAAACCTTGTAGAATACGGAGTTAAGAATATGAAATTCCGATCTAAACATGGTGAAAACCCGAAGTCCAGTAGTGGAACTGATAGTCAAACAGAAGCTATGCAGCAATCGCGAGACCCTAATTCCTTGAAGGTTATCTATTACTTGTTTGATTAAAAAAATTAGTGAGACACCATTCTAATTTAGCCTTGTTGCATGCATGGGGTAAAGCCGAACTCATTAGAATATGAAAATATCTTCTCTAAGTTTATTTCCAGCTGAGTTTATTTTTAAAAGAAATAAACGAAGCGGGTAGCGTACTACCTTTCTCTCAAAAAAGAAAGAAAGAAAATATCTTCTCTTTGGACACCTCTTTGGGTACAATCTTGGTAACAGGATTTGATTCTTAATATGAACACTCCCGGTAGTCTGAAAAGTGTGAAAGCTCATAGTGGTTTGCACATATATAACGGCGCGTCCACGAAGGTTCGCTGTGTGAACTGCGTGCGTGGGTACTAAAATCCCAGCTCAGTTTCTACTCTCTCTCTCTATCTGGATCTGGGCTCCGTGTTGACAATTCCCTCAAGCCTATGCCTTCCAATTCATATAAAATATATATATATATATATATATATATATATATATATATATATATATATATATATATATATTATATATGTATAAACACATACAGCATTTTAGTGCTCTTGAAAAAGCCTTGCAATTAGACCTTCCGATATTAATTTCTATTTCTGTATCTCTTGGGCCAACGAGATATAATAGTCACAATTAATAATGTATAAGCTACTCCCCAAACCCAAAAGCCAAATCCACGAAGATTTCTCCTCAGAGTCTCATGAGATCGCTTCTATCGATCATCTTCCTCGTCCAGAGTTCCTCCGAGAGGCGATATTTGCTGCAGGTCTCTTTTCTATCTCTCTCCCTTCATTTGACTCTTTTTTTTTTTTTTTTTCCTTTTTTTTTTTTTTATCAGTTTGTAAATATATATATATATATATATATATATATAGTTCTAAACTACATGTTGTTATAATCATATATAGGTAGATTCTGGGAGCTGGAGGCCGCATTTGGCCGCCTCGAAGGTGTTGTGAGAACAGCCGTCGGTTACTTCGGAGGAGACCTCATAAAGCCTAGTTATAAGGAGGTCATATTTTTAACTTCTCTACAGCTCAATATTCATCAGAAAAATAGGTAAAAAAAAAAAAAAAAAAAAAAAAAGCTCTCTTCAATGTTGAATTGAATTCTTGCAGGTATCCGAAGGAAAGACGGGTCACACCGAGGCTGTGAAGGTCGCCTACGACAAGCGGCGAATATCATACAGATCCCTCTGCAAGGCCTTCTGGGCTAGCCATGACCCAACCAACAAGGATTTTCTTGTAAATATATTTTGCTTCCTCCGGCCCATAAATACAAAATTTTTGTACTCAAGGATGTCAAGGTAATTAAATATCTAACAAGTAGAGTTGTTTTTTCGTTAGAGATTTGGCATAGAAACGCACTACCGATCAGCGATCTTTTATGGAGACGAGGACGAGAAGAAAGCGGCCCGGGAGACGAAAGTGAAGCAGCAGATGAAGCTGAACAAGAGAATAGTCACGAAGATTGCGCCATGCAGCCGCCCCACGAACAATGACTTGGTCTTCTACATAGCGGAGAGCCGGCATCAGAAGTACTACCTGCAGATGGATCATATCGGCCTGTGCGAGAGCCTCAACCTCCGCAGCGCTGAGCAGTTCGCCGCCTCCCACCTCGCTGGCAAGTTGAATGGGTATGGTCAATTAAGTACCCTATTTCGTACTGTCTTTTTTTTTCTATTTTCTTAAATGGTAATTTTACTTGATTAGATTCGTAGATATATAGATGGATTTATTTATCTCTGTCGGTGACGGTAGTTTGCCATACATCCTGCTTAGATGCCCAAGGAGTGTCGTCTTCCAAAAACCCAAAAAAGCACAAATTTATATTAATTCTATGTTTTTATTTTATCTCGTCAAATAAACTCTGTAAATGAGCGTACGTATAAATAGTGAGTAATCCGCCACTTCACACAAGACTCCATTTCATAGAATCGGCATTCGTGTATATACTTGTGAAAAGATTTACAGTAAAAGAAATTTTGGTGATCCCTGCATTTGAATCTAGTATAGCATTTTGAAGATTGAGGAGAAATAATTGGCAGAAATTAAATAAAGGATGCTGCTACATAGTTGAGTGATATATATACTTTGGTTCCAACGAGCACAAGAGACTCTTTTGCCTTGCACAAAGTTTGTTCTGAATCCTTCAAAGAAATATAACTTTGAACTTATATATGAACTGTTTATCACCGTTCGTTAGTGCATTTAATTTGAGCATCCTTTCTAAATTATGACAAGCTAATCTCTCTGACAACCTCTTGAATCCTTGAGTTTGGTGAATTTGGTTGCCCTTTGAAAGAGGTGCATGCCTTTCTATCAATGGTTGCTACATGAAAGATCGATCTGATATGAAATGACTTAAAATAAAGAGCCTTAATATTTTTAATAGGTTAGTTGAAACATTTAGCGGGCATAGATGAAAGTTAATAATTGAAGAAACAACAACAACAAAAAAAGAAATAAATAAATAAATAATTATTTCATTAAATGAGGATTAGGGAGGATGAACTCAAGATTCCTTCAAACTTATCAAGGGGGCTTATGATCTGCAGTAGTGATTCTATGTTATACAAATCAATCGATTCAATGGCAATATGAAAGGGCCAAAGAATATCATTAACAACGGTCGTGTGTTCTCAAATATATGACTTTTAATTTCTTGCTTTGTCTTTACTTGAAGTAGCTATATATCTCCGTGTAGTGTAGTAGTGAACATCTTCATCTAGAATCCTATAAATCTTGTATTAAGTACTAGTGCTTCAATAAGTTCATCTTTAATTGCTTATAGTCAAGCACCCCTTATTCCTCATCCTTTTGCTGGCTAGGTGAATACTTTGTGCCTGTATAAAGAGTTCGGTTCATTATTTATGACACTTTTAGACTGAGATGCTACACATAAAGTGACTATACTTCAAGTCGTTATTTTCTTCTTTAACACAAGGTAATATTAATTAATTATTGCTGCTTACTAATTAGATAGTCATTTTGCTAGCTGCAGTGGAAGAGCATAAAGATAGTAATATATCCCTTCTAAAAAAAATGAAAAAAAATAAATTGCAGTTTGTACTTTAAAAAAAAAAAAAAAAAAAAATTAATGTGAATGGATAAATGTAATCGAGTCAAAATTTAGATGATCAGAGGCATTTGTACGTGCCAGAATAAGTTAAAGCTCACTGAGCCAGGTTCGTATTGGACTTAATTCGAAGGGTCAAACTTAAAGAAAATAATATGGGCGCTGGCAGATAGCTAGGTTCGACGATAGGTGACATGACGCGCGCGCGCGTGAGAACAAAAGGATCGATAGGGATTAAAAAATGTATGGAGACCTCCAATTAGTATAGATATCCTAATATTAAACCTTCGACATTTTTTATGATGCTTGGCTTTTCTTGACATAATCTTTTAAACTTTAGTAAATTTTAATTCATTAAGTAATGATTTTTGTTGAACATAATAAATTTTTTTTTTTTCAATTAATTAGTTATAGAACTAGCAGTTCTATTTGTTGAAAAACTATCTGAGTCATTTAAGCAAACAAAAGAAAAACAACCATTCAAGTTTATTACAGGGGAAAATGTGTAGAGGTCCCCTGGACTTTAGCTATTTCGTAAATAACCGTCTGAACTTTTAATTTTCATGATTACGTACACTCCCTAAATTTTATTAAATGCTTTAACGGCCTCTCTTTTCAATCAAAGCTACTAGTAACATAACTATATATTTGATCGCATACCGTATACGTATTCAAAATATAAAAATATTTATCTTTCATCTTTCAAATTTGATAATTAAGGATGAGAATTGAAAAATAAGATGAACCTACGTACCCTCAATGTTCGTTGCTTTTTTTTAAAAAAAACATAGTATAATAGGATAAATGGATTTTTGTCCTTGAGGCTTTACAAGATTATATACTAGATGTACCGCCAAAACGAATGTGCAGTTAATAGTTTCAATTAAAAAGAAAACCTGTTAAATTATTGATAAAGTTTTGTAGACCTAACTGCCAAAATTGACAGTTCAACATTCTGTTTGTAAAAAAGCAAAAGTTTAAGGAGTCTCTGTACATTTTCTTTCCTTTATTAAAAGGTTGTAATATAAATTTTTAATTACTCAAATTAATATTAATAGAAAGAAGTAGCTAGAGTACTGGAGAAACCTGCTTTAGAACGGCCATTAGTTGAGGGGTCCGCATACACTTAAATTACCAACATTAATTAATTCTTAGGCTTGTGCTTATCCTTGTACATTCTCGATCGGAGCCGTTTTTCTTGTTTGTTTGTCTTTATTGATTTTTGAAGTTAATGGTTTCTTCACGGTTTTGTTCTTCCAGAATATTTGGTGGAGACGGAAAGGATACGCTACGAGATCTGAAGGATTTAATGGAGAGATATGATCAATTAATGCCCCATAAAACCAAGTTGATTTTGGAGGTAATCCTCCAAACCTCGGCAGTGGAAAAAACTTAATTTGGAAGTGGAAGAATGAGAAATCGCTTTCGGAGCAAGTGCATTTTAATTAACTTGATATAAGAGACAAGTAAGTAAATATATATTCTAGCTAATTTTCTACGTACGCAATACCGGCCCGGGGAGACAAATGCAGCACATAAAAAATTGCTTGCTATTTTGAAATTTGAAATACGTACGTAATGAGGTTAATTAATTAACGTGGAGAAATGTACATGGAGAAGTCAAAAGAATTGATGACCTCAGCCGTTTGTCCGTTTTCGTGCAAATTTATCTGGAAGGCCGCCGGCAAGTTGAAAGCCGTTTCAAAAACGACACAATTGTCAGCCTACGGATTTTCTCCAAGAAAAAAAAAAAAAGCAAAAGAAAAAAAAACGACAAAATTGTTAGAGAGAAAACTCATTAAAATTTTCCAATGTTGTACGTAGCTGCATTTACAGTTTAAAAAAGACGTACATCTTGCACCTCTTTTATTCCAAAGTTTAGAAAAAACTTTAGATCTTTAGGACCATGGCTAATTACCCCTTGGATGAGGTGTGTAAGATGTAAACCCCTTTTTGGAGTGTACATGTAGCACTGTTTAAATTATAAATCAGGGGTAATGTCTTCAATATATCCTACTGAAAAATTGTAATTTTATAAATACCCCTTCAGATTATTATTATTGATGTCCATATAAACATTAAGGCTTTGTTCCGATGAATAAATATCTTATTCGGTATATCTTAATGGTTTATTTAAGAAACTTGTGCATCGGTAAATGAACAGCGTGATCAAATGTCAAGAATTAGATATTGTGATCAAATGTCAAGAATTAGATATTATATACGGCCTTTAAGTTACTTTTTTGGAATAAGATAAATTATCTCGTAGCTAAAATATGCTATTATATCAAATTATTGATAATCAAGATCTTACAAAGTACAAAAATCAAAATTCTTTTTTACAATCAAACTACGAAATTTCTCAAAAGGAATAAGTTAATTATTCTTGGGATAAATTATATATTCCGGCTTCCAAACAGCGCGTAAAGGATTTATGGTTTAGGCTTTGTATTTTGGGTTTAGAGGGGTGTCTGCAACAGATTTACATGTTTATAAGTGTATGAATGATATTTTAGATTTCAAGAATATTTTGAAGTTTTGGAAGGTTATGTTTGATATTGCCCCTTAATATAAAGTAACCAGGAAGAAAATATATAAACTCTTTCTAAACTTTAGCTAAGTTCTTTTAGAAGTAGACTTCTGGACATTTTAATGTTAGGAATCAATTTTTTTAAACTATATCAAATAGTTCTTTAGATCACTCTACTCAACCAAAAAGAACTAATTGTATAGCCATTTTGATCACATATTTGTATATATTCTTCTAATATTTTCAAATAAAAAAAATTATTATTCTATTCTAATGCATCCTCGAAGTAGTCTTACCATATTCTTTATTCCTTTTGGTTAATTATCAAAATTAGGAAGAGAAAAATAATTTTTTTATATTTTAAAATCTTATAAAATTATGTGTAAAATATGCTATTAAAACGGATGTGTGTTTAGTAACTTCGATTGAGTAGAGGACACTATTGAAGTGTTTGATATAGTTTCGTAGGATATAATTGTCAAAACTAATTAAAAATTTATAGGTCTGTTTACATAAGTGCTTAAGTTGAGGGGAGCTTTGTATATATTTCCTGTAAATCTAGCACTTTACGTTGTTTTAGGGTTTGTTTGGTTCACGGTATTCTTTTAAGATGTCTAGGAATAGAAATCGGAAATGTAAAAACTCATGTTTGTTCTATCACAGAAATTTGACGTGGTAGAAATTAAATTTTTTTTAATAAAATCTTATAATCCCTTCAAATTTTGGTTTTTAAAAACCTACCTCCTCCTGGATACATTCTTTTAATTTCCCCAAAAATTTTGATTTAAAAGGCTTAAGTATCCTTATACAAAATTTTATATCTATCCTAAAAATTTAAATTGAGTACACAAATAAATAAAATTATGAATTCCCTAAATTTAGAAATATTTAAATAAATTTTATACTCAAATAGCTATGATTTGTATATGAATAATTTAGTGTAAAATAATATACAGTATTAGTCTCTAAAAAAAGGATATTATGATAATTTTATATATATAATTGGGTAAAATTTATGTTGAAGCAAATGCGCAAATAATATATTTGTGCATTCTAAGATAAGTGCCAAAAAAATTATTCCCACAAGACAGGAATTCTATTATGAGAATAGAATTTTCGGGAAGTTAATTTCTAGTAGGAAATTTAAATTCTTTGTTTGCAGCAGGCCTTTATACTTATAGTCTCTGTTTTAAATTTTCATAAAATCTGCTATTACAGAACTAACTAATACACAATATTGTTTTATAGATTATACAATTATATAGTGTGAAATACATAATGGAAAATAAAAAGCTATATTTTATTATTATTTAGCTATTATATATCGCACATTTATTAAGTAATTACAAAAGCCTAAAGAGTACAAAAATAATAGAAGCAAAATACAACTTAAATTTATACAATAATAAATTATAAATGCACCACCAAGTTAGGACTTTAAGTGGTCTAACCATGTTGCTCTAAACAAGATGGTGGCCGTAAAATCAAAATCTAACATGATAAATATGATGTAACATCTAAATTAGGCGATCCAAAATCATATAATCTAGAGTAAGTTTGCAAGTAGTCTGGAAGTTATAACCAATATTGTTTGTTTCATAAAAAATTGATATCCAGAGTATACGAATTTTTACACACGGACTTTTCGTATAATATAGAGTATATAAGGAAGTATAATTGAATTTTGAGGCCTTGTAATTTTTATAAATTTACATATGAATAGTTTAATATAAGATAATGAATAAGATATTAAGCACAGGATTGAGATACAACAATGTTCCATATATACCAATAGTTTAGTATTTTACTTGGACAAGTTTCTGGTGTCACATCCTTAATTGGCGCTAAGGAGGTTTAACGCAATCAAAAATTTAAACCCCCCCACCCCCCACCCTGCCCCAAAATATAGTTTTGCTCCTTTTTTCACTTTATATTTCTTGGTTGAAAAAAATTACACTTAACTATCTTGTGGCTTTAATCTTTATTTTTTCTGAAAAAATTATTATCATATAGGATAGTAAACTAAATATTTTTGATAACCACAAAATAATTAACTGTAATTTTTTAAACCATAGAAAAATAAAATAAAAATGAGCTAAATCATAGGGCATTTAAGTGATTATAAGATGTTAAAGTAAAAATGAGCTAAACCATATATAGAAAATTAAAAATTATTCTAGAAAATATGTTGTATAAAATGCTGAAAACAATGTCGGCACCCAGGGCACGCAATAAGTTCTCTATTTAGAATGGGATAGCGAGGCGCCAGCCTTTGAAGCGGGCGACGAGTTGACTTGGGAGCTCTTCGCTTAATCTGTTCCATCTTTGTATTGATATTGATGTCTGGCAGTCAACGAAGCGGTGGCACCACACCTTTCGCACGAATCGTGATGGTGATTAGTTGGCTGGTCGCCTACTAGCAGATGCTAGGAAGGATCATGGTTTTCAACGTGCAATTTGTGCGGCACATGTAAAATGTTTGAAAATACTTAAGACTTTAAATTGGTCAACAAAGGATTTAGAACCCTCCAATATTACTGTAGTATAGTGAATTTTACAAATTACTAAGGTCCAATATAAAATAACATTTAGTGCCATTTGTGAGGTTATTGAAGAGTTTGAGTTGAGTTGAAACTGTTTTAACGCGAAAACGACGCGAAAAACGAAATTTCGGAACCAAACCTGCAAGACTGGCCATTTTCACTTCAGTACATGTACTGGAGTTTTGAGGTACCGATACGTAATAAAAACTCCAGCGAGAAAACGTTCAGATTCTGCAGAACTCTTGCTGAGTACCGATATTGATTGCCGTATAATGGTAGACAAAATGGAGTACCGGTACTCCTTGAGCTGTTTTTACTGTGGAAACTCTCAAATTTTGCGAAAATTTTGGGGTCTAGCGGTTCTAAATGTGGAAATATGGGTACTCAAGTTCAAGTACCGATACTCACTTATACGCAGGCTGAGTTTTGAGGGGGTATTATTGCAACCTGTAAATATTCAACTCCTCTTTCTCCCTTATTTTCTTTTAGCCTCAAGGAAAAACTCCACTCCTCTCCTTCATCATCTTCTTCCTCTTCCTCTTTACTACATCCATCTCCTCCAAATCTTCACCTCTACTCTCTCTTCTCTCTTTGGAAGCTCAATCTCACCCCAAGCTTGGTGGTGGAGAGAGAAGAGGTGGAGGAGTTCTTGCAGAGTCCAACCCTAGATCTGAAGGCTTGAATCTAGGAGATAAAGAAAAGAAGTGAGTTCTTATTTCCCTATGTTTGGAATAGTGTGACTTTGGAAGTTTTCTGGGGATTTGATAGAATGTGGATCAGATTTAGATTTGGGAGTTTTCTTTTGAAGGCTTTTAGATGAAATTGATGGATTAGAAACTCTCTTGTAAGAGTGGTCGGTGGACTCGACAACCTCAATTGGGTTTACGACAATCTTTTCTTGGAAATTGGTGGGGTCTAAATCTCTGAAATGGGTGATCTCTCTCTGTTTCCTCTTCTTATTTGTAGTTATTTTCTACTCTATGTTGCATGAAAAATTCTAGTTAAAGTGACAATTTCATGTTATTTGATGATTCATAAACATAACTAGAATATCCTAAATCTCAAGGATGCTTATGATGGAAAATCTATTCTTGAATGCTTTATAGTTGTTGTTTATTTATCCTCTTTAGTAAAATATAGTTAAAGAACATGGCATGGTAGTTATGACATCTATTTGACAAGTAATATGACATGCCGACCTTGAATCTTGAAAGTACCCACTAAGTGTTCGATGAAATGGTAAGGTATCAAGAGAATCTCTATATTGTTAGTTGTATGCCCTAGAAGCCTATCAGGCTGACGCATTTTATTTTCTATGGGACATATCTTTGTACTTAATCTTTATAATTTATAAATTTGGGCCTTTTTTATGCCATTCATGTTTAATGTGTCCGTGAATCGTCCTTTGAATTAATAAGATGATAATATGTATTCTCAAGAATTGAGAATTTGAGATACATATTATTGGTGATTAATTCATAAATGCTCTCAATCGGTGGATCATCATGGGGACGATGATTGATCCGGTAAGATTGATGTATGTGCCGTTTCCTTATGGGATGACGAGTCTCGAGTCATCAGTGTGGGGACACTGGAGCGAACATGCAGGTGGTTGTTAGAGAACAAGGGTACTGAGCGTGACCAACTACGAACGGTTACATGGATGTCTACTTATTCGTCAGTAACTGGTTCGATGTTGCAGTGGTACAACTGATCCTTAGACCTGCGACACCACGGCCATTCAATGTGAAGCTACTGTAGTTTGACTATGCAACAAACTCTGATCCTAGCCACGGGTCTTAGTAGTATATGTTGGCTGCAGTAGATTCGTATTAGGAATGGGTGTGTGTTTATAGGGGATCTATCGCTCTCGGTAGAGAGATAATTAGTCCTATGCTATTTGTAAGACAAAGCTCAGAAATCCTCGGCCGGGGTAGTAGTCTGGTGTATGGAAAGATGTTTCCAAGAGTAACCATAAGAGCTTCTGTCCTATCAAATTTGTCATATGACGGGTGATGGGGTTTGACGAGTATTCCATGACCTCCACTCAGTTGGGACTATGCGATAGAAGGATTGTATTGTACGGTAACTGCACCTAGAGGTTCAGTCCGATATTCACTTCTGACTGGATTGCCACTATATGCTGCTAGGCGTCACTGGTGGATTGTGGGAACCAATAAGAATAATTATAGGCGAATAATTATTCTACTAGGGTAGAATCAAAAAGTGTTTGATCCATCGAAAAGAGTTTCGATGATGATGTCGATGGGGATTGCATCATATCTCACTACCAGACAGAATTGGACCTATTAGGTCACACACATAAGAAATCGCGCATGATCGATATTAAGGTGACGATAAAAGAAGTTTATCGGATGGGTTAATTGCAATATAGTTAAATACTAAAGTTTACTAATTTATTAGTAAAAGGACTAATTTGCAATTGTTGTAAATTAGATGTATTTAAGTGCAAAAGTTGCATGGTGTATTTACTAATTGTTAGTAAATAATATGAGGACTTATGTGTAAATGTTACACACGAACCGAATTAGGATTAGGATTCGGATTCGGATTCGGTTCAAATTAAAACCAACTTGAGGGTTAATGGATAATCCAATCGGATTAGGATTCGATAAGGATTAGGTTTAGGATTAGGGTTTTCTCATTATAAATATATGTCATATGGACATATTAAATAAGAGAGAGCAATACAAGAAAACCCTAGCCGTCAACCCTCTCCCTCTTCCTCAAGTCCTCCACAATTAATCTATCGTTTTCGATCTTCGGAAGATTGCTAGCACAATTAGAAGATTGAATCATCTTCCTCATATCGACGCAAGAATTAATTCGTGATCGGATCGCGGATTGAGGTGGTTGATTACTTCGATCAAAGGCGTGATTTCGTGAGGACGCGAGTAGAGGCCGGGCGCGTGCGCGGCTAGCGAGGACGAACAACTTTTACCAGCGATCGTCGACTTCGCGGTGATCTCGACCCGCGCAAGGTAAAAGTAAATCCTAATTGATAAGATCAATTAGATTAATTGTTAACAATCTAAAACGAAACACGAGGTGATCTTTGGTTTAGAAAATTTTAATTGTGTTATTTTCTTCCGCTGCGCCTACATGCTTAATTTTCTTACAGTGGTATCAGAGCCACCCTCGTTGTTTGTTTTAGATCTAATCTCTTTTTCGATATTGATTGGATTTTTCGGAGCGATCGAAATCAAAACAATGAAGATTGTTTTGCGAATATTATTTTGATTGTTTTGAAACATTAATTAAAACCGACGCGCGATGCACTATTGACGAGGCTGCAGTACTCGTGCGTTCAACAAGTGGGTTGCGTGCAGGGAATAGCATGTGTTTAATTTGGTCATCCCGATGACATGCATGCACATGTCAATTTAATGCCTTATACGTCATCTAATTAATTAGGGTGGCCATGCATGACAAATTGGTGTATAGCAACACTAATTAATTAGTTGGGCATTTGATTGCATGTGATATGAGCCATAGTGCATGGACGACACGCACATGTTGCAAACTCCGCGCGCGCCATGCGAGCACGCATGCAGTTCATGTGGTGCTTGTGTGCAACGCGGCTGGGATGCGGCTATGTCATGCGGTTGCATCGTGCAGAATTGCAGTTTAAATTAATTTTAAACTTTAAATTTTTTTTAATACATGAGATGTATTAAATCGTTTTAATAATAATTGCGATTTTGAAACAAATAAAGATTTGTTTTTAAATTAATCCGAAACCCAATTAATTAGAATTCGAATTAGAGAATTTTATATTATATGCATGTGATGTGTATGAGGTGATGATCATGGATAGCAACCTTGTGATGTGGATGTATCATGTGATGATGTAATTTAATAAGGACCCAGTGTTAAATTTATTTTTCTTTTTCTGGGTACCTGCGTGTACTAATTAATTATGTAATTTGGAGACCTGCATGTCTCATTATTTTATGGGATGAATTGTAATTGTTGCAAAATTAAAAAGGGAAAAGGGTAGTTTAGGTTTCATGACGATTTGTTGCATTCAAGAGTTGATGCGGTGCAGATCAAGTTTGAACCAGATGCTGATCGAGGGAGCCGACAAGAGTTGATCAACTCCAATCCGATCAAGATGCAGGATAAAAAAGTTTTTCTTGTGTGTAATACCCTATGACCCGATTCCGGCCTAGTGGCTCAGGCCCGAATCAAAATAAAATCCATGATCATCACCGGTTGTTATTTTTTATATGCGATATATGTATGCATGTGATGCGATGGTTTGCATGAGATGTAAATTAACAAAAAAATTAAAACTGATGAGATAACTAATCTCCCTAAATAAAATATTAAGTTAATGGTGTTATGAACCCATTAGTGGCCTTCCACCGTTGTAGGGTGTGGGCGTCTCTTTAGTGTTGATTGATGCACTCGGACACGGGGGTCAGTTGCATTAGGGAGCCGCAACCATTCTATTGGCATGAGATGCTGTGTGGTAAGAAAGGGGTTGAATCCAAGAATCTGTCAGGATGAGGATTCAATGACATTCTTATTTGCATAATGAACGGTGGGTCTAACTTAACCAAAAGATAAGGCCAAGAATCTGTCAGGATGAGGCCTGTATCTTTTGAGGCCAAAGATTAAATTGCAATTTGCTTGAGAAGCATTGAACAAGAGTTGTTCACTCATTTTTTTGCTCATTGCCAAGAATCTGTTAGGATGAGGTGGTGTGTAAACAGATGGGACCGCAATTCCCACTAGAAACTTTTAGTAAAGTTTCCGTTTTCTCCACTCGGGGAGTGTGGAGATTCGCTAAATTAGTGGGAGGCACCATTTAGATTTAAAGACCCTAATCAAAATGGATTACGATTAAGTACACAACTAATTAGAATCTTAACCTTCTGCAGAAAATGGCTGCCTCTAACCCACTTGCCAAAATACTCGATACTAATCGCTTAACTGGACCGAATTTTACCGACTGGCTGAGGAATTTGAGAATTGTTCTCAATTCTGAGAAATTAGCCTATGTGTTGGACACGGAGGCTCCAGCAGTGCCCGAAAATCCAACAGCTCAACAGAGAGCTGCTAGAAATAAATGGACTGATGATGATATGAAGGTAAAGTGCTACATGCTTGCGTCTATGAGCAATGAGTTGCAACGCCAGCATGAGCACATGGAAAGTGCTGCTAACATCTTGCTTCATCTCAAAGAGTTGTATGATGAGCAAAGTCGAACAGCTCGCTACGAGGTGTCGAAGCGATTATTCAGGACTAAGATGTCAGATGGTCACTCAGTCAATAATCATTGCTTGGCGATGATTAAAGACATTGAGGAGCTTGAGAAGCTCGGAATGACTATGGACGCAGAACTCCAAATTGATTTGATCTTACAATCCCTACCTGATTCATTTTCTCAGTTCATTTTAAATTTTCAGATGAATAAAATTACTTGCACTCTCGCTGAGCTATTGAATATGTTGGTCACGGCTGAAGGAATGCTGAAAGTCAATAAGGGGACATTTTTGGCTGTTGAACGGGCTTCCTCCAAAAGAAAGTCTAAATGGAGAGCTTACCCTACGCGTTGGAAACGGAGCAAGAGTTGCTGCTGTTGCTGTGGGGACTTATCCTTTATGTCTACCGACAGGAGTAGTTTTAGAACTTAGAGATTGTCTTTATGTTCCTAGTGCGACTAGAAACCTTATTTCTGTTTCACGTTTGGTGTTGGACGGTTATAAGTTTATTTTTGAATCAAACATTTGTTCAATTTATTTGAGAAATAATTTGATCGGTTATGGTTCCCTAATAGACAATCTCTATTACTTACATATGGATGTTAGTATTAATACAGTTGACAATGGATGAATAAGAATACTATTGGTTTCAAAAGACCAAGAGAGGAGGTAAATAAAACGTACTTGTGGCATCTTAGACTTGGTCACATTGGAGAGGACAGAATTAACAAGTTGGCTAAGGATGGTATCTTAGGGTCCTTACTCTCTGAACCATACTCAGCTTGTGAATCATGTCTTCAAGGAAAAATGACTAAGTCTCCCTTTGTTGGACAAGGACAGAGAGCTACCGAAGTACTCGCCCTGATACATACTGATGTATGTGGACCATTCGATGTGTCTGCTTGGGGCGGCTATCTCTACTTTATTACTTTTATTGATGATTATTCACGGTATGGGTATGTGTATTTAATTAAACACAAGTCTGAAGTCTTTGAAAAGTTTAAAGAGTTTAGACAAGAAGTAGAAAAGCAAATGGAAAAACCGATTAAGGCTCTTCGATCAGATCGAGGAGGGGAATACCTTAGCACGGATTTCTTAACCTACCTCAAGAATAATGGTATTGTCTCTCAGTGGACTCCTCCTGGAACACCAGAATTGAATGGGGTGTCTGAACGGAGGAATCGAACTTTATTAGATATGGTTCGATCTATGATGAGCTTTACAGATTTACCTACGTCACTTTGGGGTTATGCACTTCTTACGGCTATTTATATTTTGAACAGAGTGCCTTCCAAATCTGTTCCGACCACACCATATGAGATGTGGCATGGTAGGAAGCCAAGTTTTACTCATATTAAGACTTAGGGATGTCCAGCTTATATTAAGAAATTAAAGACGGACAAATTAGAAAGCAGATCAGTCAAGGGAAGATTCATTGGGTACCCCAAAGAATCACTTGGATACTATTTCTATCTCCCAGAAAGCCATAATGTGATTGTGAGCCGTCATGCCTTCTTTCTTGAAAATGAATTTATTTTAGATGGTGGCAGTAGGAGGAAAATAGAACTAGAGGAGAAAGTCTCTTCAGGATTGAGTATTCCAAGAGCCCTTCCTGATAACTCTGTGACACAAGAGATTACTCTGCCACCTCGCAAGTCTATTAGAGTTTCCCGACCTCCGGATAGATATATGGGATTATTTATAGAGGAGATGGAGGAAATGTTCCTAATGGGAGATAAGGATCATAGAGATGATCCTAAGACTTATAGTGAGGCGATGTCAGACATCGACTCCGATAAATGGTTGGAAGCTATGAAGTCCGAAATGGACTCCATGCACTCCAATCAAGTTTGGACTTTGGTTGATCCGCCAGAGGGTATTGTACCCATTGGATGCAAATGGATCTTCAAAAGAAAGATTGGATCTGATGGAAAGGTAGAGACCTACAAAGCTAGGCTAGTAGCAAAAGGTTATAGTCAACGCGAAGGCATTGACTATCAGGACACCTTTTCACCTGTAGCCATGCTTAAGTCTTTCAGAACTCTGCTTGCTAATGCTGCACACTATGACTATGAGATCTGGCAAATGGATGTGAAAACTGCTTTCCTAAATGGATATCTTGAAGAAGATATCTATATGGAGCAGCCTTTGGGTTTCACTTCCAAAGATGGAAGTCATAAGGTGTGTAAGCTTCAACGATCCATTTATGAATTGAAGCAAGCTTCTCGGAGTTGGAACACTCGTTTCAACGATGCAATCGAATCGTTCGATTTCATCAGAAATGAGGAGGAGCCGTGTGTATATAAAAAGGTTAGTGGGAGTGCTGTTACTTTCCTCGTATTGTACGTGGATGACATACTCCTAATTGGAAATGACATTCCTATGCTAACATCGGTCAAGTTATGGTTATCAAAAGAGTTTTCTATGAAAGATCTTGGAGAAGCATCTTATATCCTTGGGATAAAGGTCTATAGGGATAGACCTAAGAAGTTGCTTGGTTTATCGCAAGCTATGTACATAGATGAAGTGTTGAAAAGGTTCAGCATGGAGAATTCCAAAAGAGGTATGGTACCTCTAAGACATGGAATTCACCTCTCTAAGACTATGTCTCCTAAGACACCTGAAGAGAGAAGTCGCATGAGCAGGATCCCTTATGCTTCAGCAATAGGGAGTTTGATGTATGCGATACTATGTACTCGACCTGATATAGCACAGGCTGTGAGTGTCACTAGTCGATATCAGTCGAACCCAGGCGAAGAACACTGGGTAGCGGTAAAGAATATCCTTAAGTACTTGAGAAGAACAAAGGATATGTTCTTGGTTTATGGAGGCGGAGTACATTGCTGCATCTGAAGCTGCCAAGGAAGCTGTTTGGATCAAGAAATTTGTCACTGAGCTTGGCGTGGTTCCTTCTAGTAGGGATCCGCTGCCGCTATATTGTGATAATAATGGCGCCGTAGCATTAGCTAAGAAGCCAAGATCTCATCAGAAATCCAAGCATATTGAGCGGCGGTATCACAAGATCAGAGAGTACATCAAGGATAGACATATTGAAGTGCAGAAGGTTGCCTCCGCGGATAACGTGGCGGACCCGTTAACTAAGGCTTTGACTCAGCAGAAACTAGAGACTCATCTTGAGAAGATGGGCATTAGATACATGACTGATTGGCTTTAGTGCAAGTGGGAGATTGTTAGTTGTATGCCCTAGAAGCCTATCAGGCTGACGCATTTTATTTTCTATGGGACATATCTTTGTACTTAATCTTTATAATTTATAAATTTGGGCCTTTTTTATGCCATTCATGTTTAATGTGTCCGTGAATCGTCCTTTGAATTAATAAGATGATAATATGTATTCTCAAGAGTTGAGAATTTGAGATACATATTATTGGTGATTAATTCATAAATGCTCTCAATCGGTGGATCATCATGGGGACGATGATTGATCCGGTAAGATTGATGTATGTGCCGTTTTCTTATGGGATGACGAGTCTCGAGTCATCAGTGTGGGGACACTGGAGCGAACATGCAGGTGGTTGTTAGAGAACAAGGGTACTGAGCGTGACCAACTACGAACGGTTACATGGATGTCTACTTATTCGTCAGTAACTGGTTCGATGTTGCAGTGGTACAACTGATCCTTAGACCTCCGACACCACGGCCATTCAATGTGAAGCTACTGTAGTTTGACTATGCAACAAACTCTGATCCTAGCCACGGGTCTTAGTAGTATATGTTGGCTGCAGTAGATTCGTATTAGGAATGGGTGTGTGTTTATAGGGGATCTATCGCTCTCGGTAGAGAGATAATTAGTCCTATGCTATTTGTAAGACAAAGCTCAGAAATCCTCGGCCGGGGTAGTATGGTGTATGGAAAGATGTTTCCAAGAGTAACCATAAGAGCTTCTGTCCTATCAAATTTGTCATATGACGGGTGTGGGGTTTGACGAGTATTCCATGACCTCCACTCAGTTGGGACTATGCGATAGAAGGATTGTATTGTACGGTAACTGCACCTAGAGGTTCAGTCCGATATTCACTTCTGACTGGATTGCCACTATATGCTGCTAGGCGTCACTGGTGGATTGTGGGAACCAATAAGAATAATTATAGGCGAATAATTATTCTACTAGGGTAAAATCAAAAAGTGTTTGATCCATCGAAAAGAGTTTCGATGATGATGTCGATGGGGATTGCATCATATCTCACTACCAGACAGAATTGGACCTATTAGGTCACACACATAAGAAATCACGCATGATCGATATTAAGGTGACGATAAAAGAAGTTTATCGGATGGGTTAATTGCAATATAGTTAAATACTAAAGTTTACTAATTTATTAGTAAAAGGACTAATTTGCAATTGTTGTAAATTAGATGTATTTAAGTGCAAAAGTTGCATGGTGTATTTACTAATTGTTAGTAAATAATATGAGGACTTATGTGTAAATGTTACACACGAACCGAATTAGGATTAGGATTCGGATTCGGATTCGGTTCAAATTAAAACCAACTTGAGGGTTAATGGATAATCCAATCGGATTAGGATTCGATAAGGATTAGGTTTAGGATTAGGGTTTTCTCATTATAAATATATGTCATATGACATATTAAATAAGAGAGAGCAATACAAGAAAACCCTAGCCGTCAACCCTCTCCCTCTTCCTCAAGTCCTCCACAATTAATCTATCGTTTTCGATCTTCGGAAGATTGCTAGCACAATTAGAAGATTGAATCATCTTCCTCATATCGACGCAAGAATTAATTCGTGATCGGATCGCGGATTGAGGTGGTTGATTACTTCGATCAAAGGCGTGATTTCGTGTGGACGCGAGTAGAGGCCGGGCGCGTGCGCGGCTAGCGAGGACGAACAACTTTTACCAGCGATCGTCGACTTCGCGGTGATCTCGACCCGCGCAAGGTAAAAGTAAATCCTAATTGATAAGATCAATTAGATTAATTGTTAACAATCTAAAACGAAACACGAGGTGATCTTTGGTTTAGAAAATTTTAATTGTGTTATTTTCTTCCGCTGCGCCTACATGCTTAATTTTCTTACAATTTGATGATTCATAAACATAACTAGAATATCCTAAATCTCAAGGATGCTTATGATGGAAAATCTATTCTTGAATGCTTTATAGTTGTTGTTTATTTATCCTCTTTAGTAAAATATAGTTAAAGAACATGGCATGGTAGTTATGACATCTATTTGACAAGTAATATGACATGCCGACCTTGAATCTTGAAAGTACCCACTAAGTGTTCGATGAAATGGTAAGGTATCAAGAGAATCTCTATATTGTTAGAAAATTGCGTACGGTAAAAATGCAGCGGAAAGAAAATCAAACAAATTTGATTTTATAAACATCGAGATCTGATCTCAAAATCACGCAATAAGGATCCCTCATGTTGTTCAAGATTAAGGAGAAAGGAAGATTTAATCTTCACCTTTGCGCGGATAGTTCTTCACCGCAATCTGATGATCGTGGAATTAGGTTCTCTTGAAACCGCACACGCGTCCGGTCTCTATAGGTATCCACACGAGATTGGCGATTTGATCGATGTCTCACCGGGGTGCTAGCTCCCTTGCAAAGGACGTCTTTCTTGCTAGAGAATAGAAGAGAGAGAAGGAGAGAGATGACGGCTAGAATTTTCTAAAAACTCTCATATATTATAGGGATAACTTCAAATACCACCCATGTGGTTTCGTGCTTTCTCACTTTAGTACCATGTGGTTTAAAACGTATCACTTTAGTACCCTGTGGTTTGGTTATTCTCTTTTTTTGTTATCTTTTCTGTCACGCCCCGCCGAGCCTTAGCACCAAGTAGGTGGAAGGACAACTGCGCCCTGACCCAGATCCGCCGAACGGACAGAGTTTTCCCTGTGCGTCCAAGGCGTCACAACCAGTACAATTCAAGAGGTTCCAAATAGGAACAAAATTCATACATAGATTGCATAAGGAAAGCATCATAAGTTACATTGCTATTACAAGCATTCGCAATACAGCCACATATTACATTTTTCGTCTTTGTTCTTTCTTTCCAAATACAATCGAATTATTATTACATTTCCTTTTATTCGAATACCCCTAAACTACGCAGTAGATGGTACTTCTATTCTGATCACAGTGGTAGGATGCTAACTATTGAGCTACGCCCTTCCCTCGCGCCGCCGCGCCGTTCACGTGTGGACCTGAAAAATAGTGGGATGAGAACTATATAAAATAGTTCCTAGTGGGTAAGGCCACCCAGGAGAGGAGCTCGACCCACCAGGTCCAAAGGAAGCATATAAGCATGGGTTAGTACATATACCTAACCTGTAAGCATATAACTCTACAATGTGCAAAAAGTAAACATGCTTATGCTTCAACAAATGCGATAATGAAATCCATGCAATATATTTTTCACTGCTATTCTACTACCCATTTCATAATCAATCTGCTCCTAAGGTTCACTTACCTTAGCTAAGCTGTACATGACTCACTCTCGAGTCAATCATTAACGGGTTACCACCCTCCTAAGGTTTACTTACTTTAGTCAAACCTTCACCGACTCACTCTTGAGTCAAACATCCTTGGGCCACCGCCCGACTAAGGTTTACTTACTTTAGTCAAACCTTCACCGACTCACTCTTGAGTCAAACATCCTTGGGCCACCGCCCAACATGACTTTACCACTTGGCGGCGAAATCGTCGCACCCGCCTAACAATGGCCTCAGTCACCTGGCGGCAAATCGTCGCACTCGCCGAACAATGGCTTCGATCATCGGGCGGCGAACCGTCGCACTCGCCACAGGTATCCAGCCCCTTGGCGGCGAAATCGTCGCACCCACCAGCTGATACCATGGTTACAAGTCGCCAGATCTGGGATTCCGGAATCCACTTTCCACATCTCAAGGGTTCATCATTACCCTATGTTATCAACCTCTTCTAGGTTCATATTCTCGTGTCCAAGTGGTCAACCTACCACTATATTTTCCAACCTATGTCCAATGACACTAGGTTCATTACACATTCCAACCTATGTTCAATGACACTAGGTTCATTACACATTCCAACCTATGTTCAATGACACTAGGTTCATTACACATTACAACCTATGTTCAATGACACTAGGTTCATTACACATTCCAACCTATGTTCAATAACACTAGGTTCATTACACATTCCAACCTATGTTCAATAACACTAGGTTCATTACACATTCCAACCTATGTTCAATAACACTAGGTTAAGTACCATCACATATATCACCTCTCAAGTATATATATTATTATGAAATACTTAGATTCTTTTACATGCAAGGTGAGCCCATGGCTCAAATCACTTTGATATACATCTAATGCCAACATGCACATTATAGTTCTTTCTTACCCTAGTTGTTCACAGCTAGGATTTCCAACTTTACATGGCCTCTAGCCCTTGTTTAACCACATGTCAAGTTCTCTAGCATATAGAGAAAACTAGCTCACCGCTATGTCCACACCTAGGCATACACATGTCCAATTGCATCTATGTGTTCCATATGCCTACAATTCCAATCCATGGTAGTTAATGGTATTAACATCATATGATCTTCACATTCATATATACCACTTACCAATTAACCTACCATTACATGCATCAAGTAAAATAAATATACTTTACTCTTTCGACATGGAAGTGACCTAATCACTTCGGTAAACACAAACCCACCTCACACTCTTTCGATTGCTTGTAGACACTTGCAATCGGGCTCTTTTCCTTGGCCTCAAGCTTGGTCTTCAAGCTCCTTGCCCTAACACACATGAAGGATTCGTTAATCCGAGTCGAACTCATAACGATCTCATCTCTTAGAATCACTCAAGATCGAGTTGTCCCACATGTTCTACTAACCCCCAACTAGGGTTCTAAAGGGTTAGAACATTTTTAAAACCCTCCACAAGAAAATCCCTCTTTCTACCTAGGGTTTTCCAAAACTCATGGCAAAATCCAAAATCTCTTGCTAATCTCTACAAATTTGTAGTTTAGATTAGCCAAGGGTCCCCGAAATCTCATTTCTTAGCTCAAATCCGAAACCCTAACTACCAAATCCAATGACTCACCTCGGATCCGCGAGCTCACCAAGCCACCATGCATGCACGAGCTCGATTCTCCACCCCTCCAAGCTTCCCAAGCTTGATCTCCACCAAGATCTCCAACTTTGGAGGAGAAGAAGATGAAGAAGAAGTGAGAGAGAGGAGCTTCTCTCTCTCCCTCTCTCCCTGCGTGTGTGTGTGTTTTCAGAGGAGAAAGGGGAAGGGTTCCCCTTTATACAAGCCCCCACTGAAATTTCCAATTTACCCCTCGAAATCAGCATTTTGCATAACTGTATTCCGGTATCCGGGTTGGCGTATCGGTATACGGGAGTTAGTTCCGGTATACCACGAGGAATTTCGCAAAACCCGAGAGCTGGATTTCCAGATTCTGCCATCGCATTCCGGTATACCACACTCCATACCGGTACTAATCACTTCAGTACCGGTATGGACATCTTCATACCGGAATCCATTGCAGACTTCACAAGTTCAGCAGTTTTAACCTTTCGAAGTCCGTTTTCGCGCCTCATCTGCACCGAAAACACTTCGTACAAGCCCCAAACTTGGCCGAAGCCGCTCACGTAGCCTCTCATGCTACTTTCTCACCGAAACTCCACAATTTGTAGAAGTTCGGTACGACGCACTGAATTTCAGTGTACTACATTTTCATTAATTTTTTTTGTTAAATTATACAGATAAAACTTCAAATATCTCATCTATGGTTTATCAAATATTCACTTTACTATCCTGTAGTTTTAACTTTCTTATTAATTTAACGGAAAAATTAACGAAAAGATAATAAAAAGAGAATAACCAAACCACAGGATACTAAAGTGATACGTTTTAAACCACAGGGTACTAAAGTGAGAAAGCACGAAACCACAGGGGTGGTATTTGAAGTTATCCATATATTATATAAAGAGATATAATCCCCTTTTTAATAATAAGCATTAAGGATAAGAATAAATTTAGGTTTAAATTTATTCTTTCCTTAATTGGTTAGATCGATCAAATCCTAATTTGATTCGACTTGAAATTTATCATAATTTGATCATATCAAATTAATAATGCAATATTTGCACATAGGCCCTCTCACAATTTACTAACTGTTAGTAAGTCCTCTATTGTAACATTTATACTTTAATACCACTAATTTGTAATAATTACAAATTAGTCCAATTATCAACATATGGACAATTAGGCCCTCTGGCGATTCAAAAATTGCAATTCAGCTATCCAATCAGTCGCAACCTCTTATGTGTGTGACCCCATAGGCTTTATTCTATCTGGTAGTGAGATATATTCTGATCACTATCAATAATATTACTGAAACTCCTTTTAGAGGGTTGGAACAATTTCAACTCAGCTCAATAAGAGTTATCGATCATCTAGATAAATCTCATGAGTCTCACAATCCACCAGTGACGCCTAGCAGCATGTAGTGGCATTTCAGTAAAATAGAATACTGTACCTCTTGGTGCAGTTATCATGTGATACAGTCCTTCTATCATGAGTCCCAATTAGACGGAGGTCATGGAACAACTCGTCAAACCCCATCATCTGTCATATGTCAAATTTATTGACTCGAGTTTCTAATATCGAAAACCCTTTCTAGTATTTACTCTGCCTTGGCCAAGCTCTTCTAAACTCAGTCTCATAAATCACATAGGACTAACGCCCTTATCTACCAAGGGAGATAGATTTCATATAGGTGAACACCCTACTCCTACAATGAACCTACTGCAGCCAACATGCACCGCAAGGACTCGAATGGCTAGGGACCAAATGTATGTACAGTCAAACTATAGTAACCTCATTTTGAATAGCCGAGGCACCGCAGGTCAAAGAACCAGTCACACTACTGCAGCATTGAGTAAGTCACTGACGAGTGAGTAGACATCTAAGTGACTTCTCATATTGGTCACGCTCGGTACCCTTGTTCTCTAACAACCACCTGCACATTCGCTTCAGTGTCCCCACACTGTTGACTCGAGACTCGTTTACCCAAAAGGGAAGTGACCTGTGCACCAATCTTACCAGATCAATCACCGTCCCCGTAATGATTCATTGATCGGGAGCGTTTAGGAATTAACCATCAATGACACATGTCTCAAATTCTCAACTCTTGAGAATAAGTGTCATCATCTTATTTATTTCTTGGACGATTCATGGACACATACACAACATGAATGGAAATAAGAACCCAAATTTATTTATAATATATAAAACAAATACAAATTTATATCCTAAAAAGAATATATGTGTCGGCCTGGTTGGCTTCTAGGGTATACATCTAACATATATGTGTTTCAACCGCTGTATAGCAAGTGAGATTATGTAATTGTAGCTTGTAAGAGCCAAAATGATCTCAACGAGTGCTTTCGCTTTGTCAGAGTCATTCCCTACAAGTCAAGGCCCTTCGAAGGTATAGCCTGATGAGGATGCGATTATTCCTCTCGTTCTAACTATTGAGTACTGATGTTGGTTTGTGTGCTATTGTTCGATGTCCCACTAGGCATGGTGCGAGCTTGACTGGACCTCGAGTCGGTCGAAGTGATTAGATATTGAGTAATCAACTTGTATTCGTATAAACTGATGCATATAGAGATAGTGATTAACATACTCTGTTATTGTGAAGGCATCATAGTAGACTTATCTTGTTATGAGTATATTTTATTTTCGCACTTATTATATCTTATTTCATTATTATGCCTCTAAAGACCTAATGGCCAGTGCGCTCATTACGGCAATTGTACCCTCTAAAAACTATTTTATATAGTTCTCATGCCCCATTGTTATTTCTTTTCAAAGCTCCCATCCTCCTCTACGGGTGATCGCAGAAAGGGTGTTGTGCCATAATTAGCTCCTTTCCCGTCCTTCTGTTGTTGTTAGAGGTGGAACCCTTATGTACAACACTAGTATTTTGGAGAATGTAATATTTTGATGTATCTTGTGGACATTGAATGGAACTTCTAATTGTAATAGAATAGAAGTATTATGCTTTAATATACTAATTGATTCGTATAAAACTCTTGTATGTTTACATTAGTTGAATGTCGTTGTTTGCAGCTTCGTGTGTATGGGGGAGCCCTATGTACATAGTGGATCTGGCCACGCTACCCGGAGGGTGCTTCCGCTTAAGCCCGGGGCGTGACAAATTAGAGTGGTATCGGAGCCTAGGAAAGTGTCTCTAGATGGACATAATAAATCCTATGTTTTTGTTGACCTAAGGATTTAGCGTTACAAATTTTGTCATTGGTAGATATCGTGAAGTGAGTTGGAGTCTCGAAGGATCGAAGAAGAAAAGATAAAGCTTGGAGACTCGTAAACTCCAGCATTGAAGCATATACCCCTCAATAAGTTTCTACAGAGTTAGTGGTGATTTATGAATATATTTAAGTCTTTAGAAGATATTAGAATTGTGAAAAATTGTTTAAATTTAAAAACTGAACTTCTCTGCTGTCACGGTTTAGACCATGAAAAATGGTCCAGATGTCACGCCCCGGGTTACCTCTTCCCAGGCGCATGACCAGATCCGCCGCATACACAGTATCTCTACCATGTATACGAAGCGAAACAACATCCACAATAAACACACAGAGCTAAAGGTATCAACAGAGCTGCTATATAATATATCAAAAGATCACTGTACATACATCATCCATAACTCTCACATATAACTCTCATATACAACACTGATATCACAATCATACTGTATGTACAGACTCAACCATCTAACCAAAAATGGGTATACCTCTAGCCAAGTATCCGGGGAATAGCTCTACCCGACGGTCTCCTTTTCGCGCTCAGTATGCACAACTGGGGAAGAAGACTCTGCAAAAAGATGTCACCAATGGGTGTGAGAACTACTATCAATCAAGTAGTCCTCAGTGGGTACCGCCACCAGCCTCAGCGGTCTGCCCACTAAGTCCTCAATCTCAAGAGATATGAATAGAGCAATAAAAGAGTAGGAGATATACTACCACTACTATGCACAAAGCTTAACTGTCAGTATGAATACCAATGAACTGAATATACCAAATGAGGACTATCATACACAATACAATACCTGCGAACCAGCTAGTACAGGAACCCCATCTGTACCTAGCTCTCGCCAAACAATACCTCTCAATACAATACCATACCTGCGGCCTGATCCCGCTCAACACAATAGGGAGCTGCTCAACACAATAGGGAGCCCAACTAGGATAGGAACACCATCTGTCACTAGTTCCTCGTACAATCCTGTGTACGGAACATGCCAACTCTAGAGTGGTACTCGTGGGAGCGACCCAACCGAGCAAAGTACAACCATAGTAACGCCAAGCACCCGCAGGTATATGATCGACACGACTGGGTCAACAAAGGATCATGTGCCCTCGGCACCTCAAAGAATAGTCAACAAGTAAGACCCAATCCACTGTGCCCTCGGCACCACAAAGGATAATCAACAAGTATGACCCAATCCATGCTCTCACAAAGAACCACGTGCCCTCGGCACAATCAATGCTCCAGTGCTCACAATCAATCTCAACTCTATCACAAGAGGAGGCTCTCGACTCTACCACAAAGAGGAGGTACAACAACATAGCACGAGCCACAACATGATCACCTACACTACATGCACAACAACTGGTACAAGGAATCAACAGAATAGGTGTAGGTCCAATCATGCAACAGGGATACAAGGAAATGCATGCTCATATACATATCATTAGCACATCTAAGATCATAACATGCCCATGCAGTCTATAGATCAGTCTCACCCTAACATGGCATCTCTAACATAATCTTAGCATGGCATACTATCATAATCCCAATATCATAATCCAATATCCACATATCATAATCCAATCATGCTAACATAATCCAAACAATATCATATCATATTATGCTAACATGAGATAAAACACGTAGGAGGAAGTCCACTGAATCTGGCAAACATCAACCCACCTGAAAAGCTAATCCAACCACGGTGGGGAAAGAACAGTATCCTCAGATCCAACCCTCCAGATAACGCACTCCGGCAGCACCCCGATCTGTCAAAACCTCCAAGGAAACTGCTATCTCCAGCAGAATAACGGCTCGACACCAGATCAGATCAGCAGAGTAGAAGAGAGCAAGCAGGGTTACAAACTATGGCAACACATGGCCCTAAACCCACTTTCTCTCTCTAGAAATAGGGATCCTACGAAGTGGAAATGCACAAAAAACCATCAGGGACTCGCCTATTTATAGGCTCCCAAGATCCCACTTTCGGGCGCCCACTTCCCAACTTCCGGGCGTCCGGAAATCCTGCCGTACAGGTGTCGTCGTGCGGTCAAGCGGTCGGTCGGCGGTCAGCAGGCGGTGGGGCGGTGTGTCTCCGGCGATCGACACGTGTCCTGCGTCGCGACACGTGGCCCTCCATGTCACAACTCAAACCGGATCCTCCGTCCGGGCGTCCGGTTCATGCATCCAGATCCGATCTCCGTCGGCCACAAACGGATCGTCCACAAAGTGCAACAGGGTCCACTTCTTTCGGGCGTCCACTTCACCACTTCCGGGCGCCCGAATCCTGCCAAGTCCAGAAACCCTAATTCATGAAAATTCCCGAGTACTACATTCTCCCCTCCTTAGAATAGTTTCGTCCTCGAAACTAAAGTACTCACCTCAAGATATAAATAGGTGGGGATAAGATCTCTGCATAACCGTCTCCAACTCCCATGTCGCCTCTCTATCATCATGAAAATCCCACTGTACCTTA
The DNA here is from genome assembly GCA_016920855.1 of Puya raimondii. Classification (NCBI taxonomy): domain Eukaryota; kingdom Viridiplantae; phylum Streptophyta; class Magnoliopsida; order Poales; family Bromeliaceae; genus Puya; species Puya raimondii. The sequence goes on along the minus strand of JABWPP010000050.1, from coordinate 206,726,573 downwards.
ACATAAGGTATGACCCGATTACGCAATTCCCTCGTCTCACGAGCAAGAATTCGTATCGGTCGCTCCTCGTACTGCAAATCCTCAGTAAGCTCCAGTGGAGAAAAATCAATCACGTGGGAAGGATCATGCATGTATCTCCTCAGAACAGATACATGAAAGACATCGTGTACTCCTGCAAGTCGAGGCGGAAGGGCTAACCGATAAGCCACAGGTCCAACTCTCTCTAAGATCTCAAAAGGACCAATAAATCGCGGACTAAGCTTTCCGCGAATCCTAAATCTCCGTATGCCCTTCGATGGTGAGACCTTCAAGAAAACATGATCACCAACATGAAACTCTAGATCTCGCCTTCGAGTATCAGAATAACTCTTTTGCCTACTCTGAGCCGTCTCAATATGCCGTCGTATCAACTTAACTTTCTCTTCGGCTTCAAGCAAAAGGTCAGGTCCCAACGTTTTCCTTTCACCAACATCATCCCAATACAGAGGTGATCGACATTTGCGCCCATACAATGCTTCAAACGGAGCCATCTTAATGCTCGCTTGATAGCTATTGTTGTACGCAAACTCTACCAATCTCAGATGTCGATCCCAACCTCCACCAAAATCCAAGACACAAGCTCTCAACATATCCTCGAGTGTCTGTATAGTGCGCTCGGACTGACCATCAGTCTGGGGATGAAACGCAGTGCTAAATCGAAGCTGAGTCCCCAAAGCTGTTTGTAAACTCTTCCAAAAATGAGAAACAAACCTTGGGTCTCTATCAGATACTATTGAGATTGGCACTCCATGCAATCTCAATATCTCATCCATATACAGCTGCGCAAGTCGCTCACGTGACCAAGTAATCTGCATAGGCAAAAAATGAGCAGACTTCGTCAGCCTATCGACAATTACCCAAATAGAATCACAGCCGCTAGAAGTCCTCGGCAATCCTACGATGAAATCCATCGTAATATGATCCCACTTCCACTCAGGTATTGGAAGACTCTGTAGCTTACCAGCTGGTACACGATGTTCAGCCTTAACTTGCTGACATGTCAAACATTGAGCTACAGCTCTACCAATATCCCGCTTCATACCATTCCACCAGAAGTGAGTCTTCAGATCCTGGTACATCTTTGTCCCTCCAGGATGTACAGAATAAGGAGAATAATGTGCTTCCTTTAGTATTTCCTCTCGAATCTCCTGATCTGCAGGTACACATAATCGTCCTCTATAGCGAAGAGTCTCAGCATCATCACAAGAAAACCCTTCGAGATCTCCACTCCTCAGTTGATCTCGAACTTTCACCAAGTAAGGATCCACACTCTGTTTCTCTCGAATCCTATCTAACAGAGTGAGCTGTATGATCAGGGTCATCAGTCTCGCTGTCATCCCAGAAGTAACCACTTCAAGGGACAACCTCCGCATCTCCTCCATTAGGACAGGCTGTTGAGTAATACACAAACTCAAAGTTGCCACAGCCTTCCTATTCAAAGCATCGGCAACAACGTTCGCCTTACCGGGATGGTATAATATAGAAATGTCATAATCCTTCAATAATTCTAACCATCTCCGTTGTCGTAGATTCAACTCTTTCTGTGTAAACAGATACTTGAGGCTCTTATGATCTGTATACACTTCACAATGCTCTCCATAGAGGTAGTGACGCCATAGCTTCAGAGCAAAGACTACCGCCGCCAACTCCAAATCATGAGTGGGGTAGTTCTTCTCATATTCCTTTAGTTGTCTTGAAGCATATGCAATCACTTTGCCATGTTGCATCAGCACGCAACCCAAGCCACTATGCGAAGCATCACTATAGATGACAAATCCTTCGCCCATCACAGGTAGTGCAAGAATAGGGGCTGTCATCAATCTTTGCTTAAGTTCATCAAAGCATTCTTGACACTCATCACTCCAAACATACTTAACTCCTTTCCTGGTTAACCGAGTAAGTGGTGTAGAGAGTTTCGCAAAGCTCTCCACAAATCGTCGATAATACCCGGCTAGACCAAGAAAACTCCGCACTTCAGATATGGTCGTCGGTCTAGGCCAATCACGAATTGCCTCAATCTTCTTAGGATCAACAGCTACTCCCGAAGCTGAAATCACATGGCCTAAAAAGGCAACCTCTCTCAACCAAAACTCACACTTCTTGAGCTTTGCATACAACTTCTTCTCTCGCAAGAGTTGTAGCACTAATCTCAGATGCTCCTCATGCTCCGCATCATCACAGGAGTAAATCAAAATGTCATCAATAAAGACTACCACAAACTTGTCCAAGAAGGACTTAAAAACTCGGTTCATCATATCCATAAATGCAGCTGGGGCATTAGTCAATCCAAACGGCATGACTGTAAACTCATAATGCCCATACTGAGTTCTAAAAGCAGTCTTAGAAATATCCTCGGCCTTCACCTTCAACTGGTGGTAACCGGACTGAAGATCAATCTTAGAAAAGACACACGCTCCCTGCAATTGATCTAACAGGTCATCGATACGTGGGAGGGGGTATCTATTCTTGATGGTCACTTTGTTCAATTCTCGATAATCCACACATAACCTAAGTGAACCATCCTTCTTCTTCACAAATAACACAGGCGCTCCCCAGGGCGACACACTGGGTCTAATAAAACCTTTATCCATAAGATCCTACAGTTGCGCCTTCAACTCTCTCAACTCAGCTGGTGCCATTCTATAGGGTGTCTTCGAGATTGGCGCGGTTCCTGGTACCACATCAATCACGAATTCAATCTCCCTATCAGGAGGCATCGAGGATAACTCAGAAGGAAATACGTCCGGAAATTCACGGACAATAGAAATATCCTCGAGTCCTGGTACAACAGTAGGCACTTCAGTCACTGTTGCTAAATAGGCCATACATCCACTATTTAACATCTGTCTGGCCTTAGAAGAAGAGATCGTCACTGCGAACAGTGAACTCTTACAACCTTCATAAACATACTCCTCATGTCCAGGCTCACGAAAAATTATCGTCTTAGATTCACAATCAATCGTAGCAAAGTATCGAGATAACCAATCCATGCCTAGGATTACATCAAAATCCTGCAACTGTCTCAATACTAATAAATCAACAGACATGATCCAAGGTCCTACTTGCACAGGACATCCTACACAACCCTCAATCACTTGTAAATTATGGTCAGGTACCCGCACCTCCTGTGCCTGGGGTAACAATCCTATCTCTAGACCATGATGCAATGCAAATATCCTACTAACAAAGGAATGCGATGCACCAGTATCGAATAGAGTACGCGATCTAATGCCACAAATCAAAACTATACCTGCCACCACTCGATTAGCTATCGCAGGGTCCTCAATCTGAGAGGCATAAACTCGCCCGCTCGCCGGTGGCTGGCGTCGATCCTGCTGTCGTGGCATAGAAGATCGCTCCTGAGAAAATACCGGGGAAGCTCCAGAATACTGCGGTGGAGTAAAAGGTACGGATGCCATAGAAGGAGTTGCTACAAGTCTGGGACAAGCCCTCCTGATGTGTCCCCGCTGTCCACATTCAAAACATCGGCCCTCTGGTCGATCACAAAGATAAGCAAAATGAGGTCCTCCACAAATCACACATCGGGGAGGTCCCCTCGACTGCTGCTGCTGCTGTCGCTGCTGGCGATATCCTCCAGACTGCTGGCGAAATCCTCCAGACTGCTGGCGACTAAAAGATCCACGTCTCTGGAAACGCAATTGCTGAGGAGGTTTAGGTGGCCGTCTGCTACTTGACTGTCCTCCATCATCAGGCGCCGGGCGCTTCCTCTCCTGACCCTGAGCTGGGTCCACATGCTGTCCTCTCGTCACAAATGCCCCACGCTCTACCCACAGAGATTGCTCAATAGTAGCATCCAAAGTCTGAAGTCTCTGCGAGTGGACAAATGGAAAGATCTCGGGTTTCAAACCCTTCTCATACAGATAAACCTTCTGTATCTCATCTCTCGCCGCTGAGGGAACACAGTTAAGCAACCTAGTAAATTCCCTCGCATACTCCTGCACCGAGCGATTCCCTTGCTTCAGGTTCTTCAAGTCTTCTTCTATCTTCATTTTCACGCTACTGGGAAAATACGCCCCATACATAATCCCTCGAAACTCACTCCAAGTCATCTGTAGAGGATTCAAGGACCTATGATCACGGGTCCTCCTCCACCAGACATGTGCATCACCAGATAAACAATGCACTGCCATATGCACCTGCTCTCGTGCTGGCACAAAAAGATCCTCGAACAACTTCTCCATCTCACAAATCCAGGCTTCTACCACCCATGGCTCTATACTACTACCATTAAATCGCGGTGGATCAAACCTACAGAAGCGAGCCAATCTATCCGCCATCCGCTCCTGCTCCTCTTCAGAAAGCACTTGACTAGGCTGAGTACTTCCTTCTCCAGGTTGAGATGTAGTTGGAGTAGTTGCCGCCTGAGGTTCCATAGCTCGAGGCGTAGAAAAAGCATCACACATCTTCTGTAACAAGGCACTCTGCTGCCTTCCAACTGCAGCTATATCTGCTAGCTGCTCCTGCAGAGCGGGCCGTTCACTAGGTCCCGTCTGCTCAGGCATATCCGAAGGCGTCGGATGCGCTCGCGTCGACGGTCGTCGAGGAGGCATAGTGATAACCTGCAACAGAATACCCGATTAGGACCACAAACAACTCACGACCCAATCCAACGAAAGTCTAGAAGGACACTTCTTTTCTTCTCAGATTATTATGTCGTCTGCAGCCAACATAATTCATCCGATAAGAGAAGGCATAATCCCTCAATCACTCTTCCTACACAAGGAAGGATTCAACAACCCAATCTTTGACTTTCGCGATCAATCACGTCTCTCTCGTCATTCTTAGGTCTGTTTATCTTAGGTTTCCTAGGCCCTTTTGACCTATTCCTAAGCTCTGATACCAACTTAATCTGTCACGCCCCGGGTTACCTCTTCCCAGGCGCATGACCAGATCCGCCGCATACACAGTATCTCTACCATGTATACGAAGCGAAACAACATCCACAATAAACACACAGAGCTAAAGGTATCAACAGAGCTGCTATATAATATATCAAAAGATCACTGTACATACATCATCCATAACTCTCACATATAACTCTCATATACAACACTGATATCACAATCATTCTGTATGTACAGACTCAACCATCTAACCAAAAATGGGTATACCTCTAGCCAAGTATCCGGGGAATAGCTCTACCCGACGGTCTCCTTTCCGCGCTCAGTATGCACAACTGGGGAAGAAGACTCTGCAAAAAGATGTCACCAATGGGTGTGAGAACTACTATCAATTAAGTAATCCTCAGTGGGTACCGCCACCAGCCTCAGCGGTCTGCCCACTAAGTCCTCAATCTCAAGAGATATGAATAGAGCAATAAAAGAGTAGGAGATATACTACCACTACTATGCACAAAGCTCAACTGTCAGTATGAATACCAATGAACTGAATATACCAAATGAGGACTATCATACACAATACAATAACTGCGAACCAGCTAGTACAGGAACCCCATCTGTACCTAGCTCTCGCCATACAATACCTCTCAATACAATACCATACCTGCGGCCTGATCCCGCTCAACACAATAGGGAGCTGCTCAACACAATAGGGAGCCCAACTAGGATAGGAACACCATCTGTCACTAGTTCCTCGTACAATCCTGTGTACGGAACATGCCAACTCTAGAGTGGTACTCGTGGGAGCGACCCAACCGAGCAAAGTACAACCATAGTAACGCCAAGCACCCGCATGTATATGATCGACACGACTGGGTCAACAAAGGATCATGTGCCCTCGGCACCTCAAAGAATAGTCAACAAGTAAGACCCAATCCACTGTGCCCTCGACACCACAAAGGATAATCAACAAGTATGACCCAATCCATGCTCTCACAAAGAACCACGTGCCCTCGGCACAATCAATGCTCCAGTGCTCACAATCAATCTCAACTCTATCACAAGAGGAGGCTCTCGACTCTACCACAAAGAGGAGGTACAACAACATAGCACGAGCCACATGATCACCTACACTACATGCACAACAACTGGTACAAGGAATCAACAGAATAGGTGTAGGTCCAATCATGCAACAGGGATACAAGGAAATGCATGCTCATATACATATCATTAGCACATCTAAGATCATAACATGCCCATGCAGTCTATAGATCAGTCTCACCCTAACATGGCATCTCTAACATAATCTTAGCATGGCATACTATCATAATCCCAATATCATAATCCAATATCCACATATCATAATCCAATCATGCTAACATAATCCAAACAACATCATATCATATTATGCTAACATGAGATAAAACACGTAGGAGGAAGTCCACTGAATCTGGCAAACATCAACCCACCTGAAAAGCTAATCCAACCACGGTGGGGAAAGAACAGTATCCTCAGATCCAACCCTCCAGATAACGCACTCCGGCAGCACCCCGATCTGTCAAAACCTCCAAGGAAACTGCTATCTCCAGCAGAATAACGGCTCGACACCAGATCAGATCAGCAGAGTAGAAGAGAGCAAGCAGGGTTACAAACTATGCCAACACATGGCCCTAAACCCACTTTCTCTCTCTAGAAATAGGGATCCTACGAAGTGGAAATGCACAAAAAACCATCAGGGACTCGCCTATTTATAGGCTCCTAAGATCCCACTTTCGGGCGCCCACTTCCCAACTTCCGGGCGTCCGGAAATCCTGCCGTACAGGTGTCGTCGTGCGGTCAAGCGGTCGGTCGGCGGTCAGCAGGCGGTGGGGCGGTGTGTCTCCGGCGATCGACACGTGTCCTGCGTCGCGACACGTGGCCCTCCATGTCACAACTCAAACCGGATCCTCCGTCCGGGCGTCCGGTTCATGCATCCAGATCCGATCTCCGTCGGCCACAAACGGATCGTCCACAAAGTGCAACAGGGTCCACTTCTTTCGGGCGTCCACTTCACCACTTCCGGGCGCCCGAATCCTGCCAAGTCCAGAAACCCTAATTCATGAAAATTCCCGAGTACTACACCAGATCTCGAAGGTTTGTCACATTATTTATAGGATCCAGACCCTAGAGGAGAGGTCCAGATCTCAAACAGCTAAATTGCTGTTTCACAGGAAGAATCCGGACCTTCAGGAAGGATCTGAACCTTAATGTTTTCTGAAACATCAAAGTCTGAACCTTGCATATAGGATCTAGATCATGGACTCGCTAAGATTTTTAAATCTTAGCCTTGCATATAGGATCTAGATCGTTGACTCGCGAAAATTTTTAAATCTTAGTTTTTGAATCTTAATCTGATTCTGATTGCTTCTAAGGCTATAAATATTAAGTGGGGTTCTCTCTAAAATGTGGTTAAGAATAGTTTATCATTTAGAAACCTTATAAACTTGTCGGCAGTTGTTTTTCTCATCTTCCCAATAAGTTTACAACTTTTGTCCATTCACCTTCACATACAAGATTCTACCTTTTATACATGTAACGATTTATTATTTTTCCAAATAAAACTAAGAAACTAATTTTTGTCTACAACAATTGTTCCTTTTTTAAATGAACATTCTGTACATCTGTCCCTAAGGTACAAATATTATTGATGCTTTAAGCATGGGTGATCTAACAAAGGCGACCTCGCTACCTAGGGTCCAAAGCCCTTGCCTCGGTCTTGCGCTGCTCTACTCGTGGTTGGATTTGCAAAACAATGGGTGTAAGTAATAACCGTGATTTCAATTGAAGTAAATTAAATTCAAATTTTGAATTTGAATTTTTATAAATTTAATTCTAATACTTGAGTGAGAGAGGGGGGCTTAACTCCGTGAATCCGCGACCAATTCTGACGAAACAAAAACACCAATTTAACGGTCCGTCTGTGCCGGAGTCCTTGTAGCACACTGAACTTTTGCAAATTGCGGAGTTCTAGTCAGAGAATAGTGCCTTATACTATTCTGAAGATTTGGGTTGAGTTTGGTGAGCTTGGGAGTGTTTTCGGAACTTGGAAAGTGCGAAAACGGACTCCGGAGAGAGAAATCTGCAAAAGGTGCAGATTTTGCATTGTATTCCGGTATGGCTTGAGATACCGGAATGGATTGAAAGTATTCCGGTATGGATGTTGAAATACCGGAATACTGTGGAATTCCGCAGTTTGGGCGAGGCTCGGGTTTTGCGGATTTTTGAGGCTGACTCTGGAATTCCTATTCGTATACCGGAATATAGTGCTGCAGAATGTGAATTCGAGCAGTTTTGCAATTTTGGACTTTTGAGGGGCCTTAGGGAATTTTGTGCTCGGGGTTTAAGTACCCCTTCACTTCCTCTTGTGCCATTGCTGCTGAGGCTTTGGGAGAAGGAGGTATGTTACGGATTTTATATTGGCATATTTTGTGAAGTAAGTCGGAGTCTTGAAGGTTCAAAGAAGAAAAGACGAAGATTGAAGACTCGAAGACTCAACGTTTGAATTCACGATGCTTGGTAAGTTTAAATAATCTTGATGATGATTTATAAACATTTACAAGTGTTTGGAAGACAGTAGAATGGATAAAAATTGATTTAAAATATAAAAAATAAGTTTTCCAACTTCCAGGATTTGGACCCTGTGGTGAGGTCCGGAACCCGTACGCCTCCCTGGCTGTCACGCAGGGAGGGTCCGGACCCTGAGGGATGAGGTCCGGACCCTGAGGGCGGAGGTCCGGACCCTGAGAGCTGAGGTCCGGACCCCAGGCTATTTCGTAAACCGGGTCCGGACCCTGATGGCTGCGGTCCTGACAATGAAAAGGTGAAACGTTTCAGAGTCCGGACCCTGCAATCCAAGGTCCGGACCCCGACCCGTCGCGAATTTTTGAAAAGTTATTTTTTCAATCCTACTCTGATTCTAATGTCTCCCAAACCTAAAAATAAGATGGTAGATTTCTTAAAATCATTTTTGCAATCCTTATTTGATTCCAAATCTTTTTAAAATCAATTTTGCAATCCTAATTTGATTCCAAATCTTTTTAAAATCAGTTTTCAATCCTAATCTATTTCGGATTGCTTCTAAACCTATAAATAAGATGTGGGGGTGTCTCTAAAACGTGGTTAAGTATAGATTATCTTTTAGAAACCCTAGAAGCTTGTAGGTAACCGTTTTCCTCATCTTCTACATCAAGCTTCTCTCAAATTGATTCATGGTGCCCTAATTTCTAATATTCTTTTAGAATCAATTTGAGAATTGCTTAGAGATTATTCCCACAAATTTTTCATGTTCTTCTAAGCAAGGAATCATCATCAATCTTATTTGTTTTGCTTTGGACGGAGTGGCGTCGTGGATTCGGCGTGATCAAGACGGTTCGTGGATTCGGATCGTTGGTGCTCGAGGATTCGAGTGGCGTCCGTGGATTCGGACGTGGGGCGTGGACAACCCGTTGGTGCGCGTGATCCGCTGAAGAGAAGGGAGATGTTAAGTCCGTGGAGTCGCTAATCACCTTGTAATTCTTTACTCTTAGTGGATTGTGTTTTCGCATGTTGGTCCCGTGGGTTTTTCTCCAAGGTGGAGTTTCCCACGTAAATCTCGGTGTGCTGATTTTATTTTTCACATTACTTTGTCGCATTGAGATTTGTGATTTTTGTTTATACACATATTCACCCCCCTCTAGGTGATTGATATACTCCAGATAGATCCTAGGGCTCCCCCGTATCTTACAATTGGTATCAGAGTGGGATCTAGGCTTTATCTTTCATAATGGGTGAAGGAGGTAACATATTTAGGCCACCGTTATTTGATGGAACTAATTACGCCTATTGGAAAGTCCGGATGAGAGCCTTCCTCATCGTAATTGATGAGCGAGTATGGCAAACCATTGAACTTGGATGGAAACATCCAACCGAAGTGGTTAATGATTTGACCGTTCCTAAATCTCGGACTAAGTGGTCGAAGGATGAAATCGATCTATCTTCTTTTAATGGTAAGGGTATTAATGCGTTATTTAATGCTTTATCTCAAACCGAGTTTACACGTGTCTCGGCGTGTGAAACGGCTAAAGAGATTTAGGATACCTTACAAGTTACACATGAGGGTACAAGTCTAGTTAAAATACAAAAGCTTCAAATGCTTACGAGTCAATTTGATTCTATTCGCATGGAGGAGCATGAATCATTTATTGATTATTTTACTAGACTTCAAGATATTATCAATACGTGTGCTAACTTGGGAGAGAAGATCCCAGAATCTAAGGTCGTTAGAAAAATCCTTCGAACACTTCCGGAGCGTTTTTAGGGCTAAAGTAGCGGCTATTGAAATGATCAATCATCCGGATGATATGAAAGTTGAAGAACTAGTAGGTGCTCTTTAAACTTATGAAATGACTTTTCCTACTAATCAATCTTCTTCCAAGTCTTTCTCTAAAAGTACAGGTGTTGCACTTAATGTCACGCCCCGGGTTACCTCTTCCCAGGCGCATGACCAGATCCGCCGCATACACAGTATCTCTACCATGTATACGAAGCGAAACAACATCCACAATAATCACACAGAGCTAAAGGTATCAACAGAGCTGCTATATAAATATATCAAAAGATCACTGTACATACATCATCCATAACTCTCATATATAACTCTCATATACAACACTGATATCACAATCACACTGTATGTACAGACTCAACCATCTATCCAAAAATGGGTATACCTCTAGCCAAGTATCCGGGGAATAGCTCTACCCGACGGTCTCCTTTCCGCGCTCAGTATGCACAACTGGGGAAGAAGACTCTGCAAAAAGATGTCACCAATGGGTGTGAGAACTACTATCAATCAAGTAGTCCTCAGTGGGTACCGCCACCAGCCTCAGCGGTCTGCCCACTAAGTCCTCAATCTCAAGAGATATGTATAGAGCAATAAAAGAGTAGGAGATATACTACCACTACTATGCACAAAGCTCAACTGTCAGTATGAATGCCAATAAACTGAATATACCAAATGAGGACTATCGTACATAATACAATACCTGCGAACCAGCTAGTACAGGAACCCCATCTGTACCTAGCTCTTGCCATACAATACCTCTCAATACAATACCATACCTGCGGCCTGATCACGCTCAACCCTACAGGGAGCCGACTAGTACAGGAAGCCCGTCTGTAACTAGCCCTTCGTACAATCCTCTGTACGGAACATGCCAACTCTAGAGTGGTACTCGTGGGAGCGACCCAACCGAGCAAAGTACAACCATAGTATACGCCAAGCCGCAGGTATATGATCGACACGACTGGGTCAACAAAGGATCATGTGCCCTCGGCACCTCAAAGAATAGTCAACAAGTAAGACCCAATCCACTGTGCCCTCGGCACCACAAAGGATAATCAACAAGTGTGACCCAATCAATGCTCTCACAAAGAACCACGTGCCCTTGGCACAATCAATGCTCTAGTGCTCACAATCAATCTCAACTCTATCACAAGAGGAGGCTCTCGACTCTACCACAAAGAGGAGGTACAACAACATAGCACGAGCCACAACATGATCACCTACACTACATGTACAACAACTGGTACAAGGAATCAACAGGATAGGTGTAGGTCCAATCATGCAACAAGGATACAAGGAAATCATGCATGCTCACAAACATATCATTAGCACATCTAAGATCATAACATGCCCATGCAGTCTATAGATCAGTCTCACCCTAACATGGCATCTGTAACATAATCTTAGCATTGCATACTATCATAATCCCAATAACATAATCCAATATTCACATATCATAATCCAATCATGCTAACATTATCCAAACAACATCATATCATATTATGCTAACATGAGATAAAACACGTAGGAGGAAGTCCACTGAATCTGGCAAACATCAACCCACCTGAAAAGCTAATCCAACCACGGTGGGGAAAGAACAGTATCCTCAGATCCAACCCTCCAGGATAACGACTCCGGCAGCACCCCGATCTGTAGGATAACGACTCCGGCAGCACCCCGATCTGTCAAAACCTCCAAGGAAACTGCTATCTCCAGCAGAATAACGGCTTGGCACCAGATCAGATCAGCAGAGTAGAAGAGAGCAAGCAGGGTTACAAACTATGCCAACACATGGCCCTAAACCCACTTTCTCTCTCTAGAAATAGGGATCATACGAAGTGGAAATGCACCAAAAACCATCAGGGACTCGCCTATTTATAGGCTCCCAAAATCCCACTTTCGGGCGCCCACTTTCCAACTTCCGGGCGTCCGGAAATCCTGCCGTACAGGTGTCGTCGTGCGGTCAAGCGGTCGGTCGGCGGTCAGCAGGCGGTGGGGCGGTGTGTCTCCGGCGATCGACACGTGTCCTGCGTCGCGACACGTGGCTCTCCACGTCACAACTCAAATCGGATCCATAATCCGGGCGTCCAGATCCTGCGCCCAGATCCACAACATGTCGGCCACAACCGGATCGTCCACAAAGTGCAACAGGGTCCGGAACATTCGGGCGTCCACAACCTCACTTCCGGGCGCCCGAATCCCGCCAAGTCCAGAAACCCTAATTCATGAAAATTTCCGAGTACTACACTTAATACAACAAAGGAGGAAGACGAGGATACCGAATCCGACGATGAAGTTTCTCTCGCAAATTTCGAACATCAAATGGCACTTCTTACCAAGAAGTTTCGTCGGAAGTTTAGGAAGAACCAAGGCATTCAAGCTTCATCCTCCAACCGAAAGCCTTCTTCTAACGGATCTTCACATTCTAAATCCTCTAAAGAGAAGAAGATTGCAAAGTCTTCTAAAGAAAATGATGAATTTGAGGGAAAAATCCAGTGTTACAAATGTCGAGGCTATAGCCATATCTCCACGGATTGTCCCACTAAAAAATCCTATAAAAAGAAGGCTTTACAAGCTAGAACTTGGGATGACTCCACTTCCAATGATTCGAGTTCTAGTGAAGAAGATACCAATGATGCTATTGCCTTATCTTCACATGTTTCTTCTTCTCCTTTTGCTTTTTGTTTATCATCTACTATTGCTGACTCGTTTACTTCTTCCTCTTTGCATGGTACATCGAGCGATGATGGCGCGAGTGAGGAGGAGTCCGATGATGAAGACTTAGTCGTTGCATACAATCAACTACTTATTGAATCGAAAAAGATGGCTAAGCTTAACAAGAAGCTAAGGAGGCGAATGTTAGAACTTGAAAGTGAAAACAATAACTTGAAGGAGTCATCTAAAGCTCTTGCGGAGGAAAGTGAACAAATTCTAACAAGTAATAAGATCCTCCAAGAGAAGCTAGACCAATCGGAGATAACGATCAAATCGCATCAAGAAAAGGTTGGCTTTCTAGAACTACAATACAAGGAAATTCATGTTTCTAATCAAGTCTTGACCAAACAAGTCCATCAACTCAAGTCCGACATATAAAAATTCTCCTCCGGTTCAAAAAAACTTGATGATATTCTCGGATTGGGTCAAACAAGCAAATTTGGACTTGGATATGAGCGGACATTTGTTGAGAAGGTAAAAAATTCTATTCCCAAAGTCTCAACAAGTGTAAAAGAGAAAACATGTCATAGATGTGGAAAGAAAGGATATATCAAGAAGACATGCCCTATAAAAGGAGAAAAACATCATCCGTCATCTTCTCAACATCTATCGGCATCTTCCAACACTCGACAACCCCCACGGTTTCAAAAGCAACATCAAAAAGGTCGAGTACCCAAGGTCAACCGAAAGTCAAAGCCACAACAATCAAATCCTCAAAAGCGGAATGCGATGGTGAGACCCACGATTGATCAAAAGTCAAAACAAACCGTGCCCAACGTCAACAAACCAAGACAACCAACAATCCGACAAGTTTGGGTTCGGAAAGGTAATATCTTTCCTTCTCTATAGTCTTAATTTGTTTTGACTTAGTGTAGTGCTTTGATCGATTTCTATTGCATATCTTTTGTTTATTGCATTACACGTTTTGGTGCTTTCATTGTTACGATCTTTAGATTCTTTGAATGATTAGAATATTAAATAGTGCCTTGAACATCAATAGGTTCACTTCATTCACTCCTAATTAATCTCATATTAATTATCAGTTTTACTTTATTTTTACTATGTTTAAAGATAATTTATTATAGGAGCTCTTAACACTTATATTCATCAAAGTTAGGCAATCATGTGTGATCTTTAGGCACTTAACCTATCTCGGTTGTGTGTGTTGAATTTGATGAATAGTCATTCTCTTATGGACTAAAATTTGTCACATGTTCTTTCAACTAAGAGATTGCTTAAGCGAGGGGGAGTTATTATTATATTGAAAAAAAAATTCTCATATGATTTGAAAGATGTGGAAAGAGTTGCATCCTTAAAAGGAGTGTGAAAACTACCACCACATGGAGGAAAGAGCTACCACTCCGGTCGTCTGATTAGTGTGTGCAGCTACCACATGAGAATTGAATTGCTATCTGAAAAAAAAAAAAAAATATATATATATATATATATATATAAGTGCAAAAGCATGCAAATGGAAAAATGTCCCAAATTTTATTTTTTCGGAGTTATAAGGTGGTCCACATACATGAAAGATGCTCAAAGAGCCACCCCCTGTGTGATGTTTATCTCAATTTTGAACGTTTATGCGACAATTTCTGTCTCTTTGATGAATCCCTTAAGTCATCTTCATAATCCGTTTATATCTTGATAGCTTTTGAGCCTTTAGATTATTTTTGATGACTTGATTTTGAAGTTTATATGAATTAAGAAATCGTGTAATATATTATCTATATCATGATGATTGTGTAGTAAAATTCTTAAATTCTTATGAAATTGATAAAGCATGAGATTGAAAGAAGTCAATATGAACTTATATTCCTCATGCACTAACATTGCTTGAAATTTTATCACAAGTAGTTTCAAAATTGAAAAAGCTTTAAACTTGTGTTTTGATTGATTTCTCTCGAAATTCTCTCTATTTTTGGTATTTTCTTTTGACAATTTTTGACAAAAAGGGGGAGAGAGGTGATGATATTGAAAATTTAAAAGAGAGTTTGAACTTAGACGCATGAACAAAGGGGGAGAGCTTTTGATATATTTTTCTACTAACTTTATTCGTGGAGAATAAAAACTTTTTGCAGGTCTTTAAAGACTTCAAGACTCCAAGTGTGTCTAAGTCATAGAGTTTGTTTAGGAGTTATAAAATTGTAATTTTGCATTTTATTTGGATATTTCACGCGAGAAGTTCAATATTTTGGTGATGGCAATGAATTTCAATTTTGGAGAGATGAGCATCGTGAGTGTTTTATGTAATTTTAGGTTTTGTCACGAAATTGCCAAAGGGGGAGATTGTTACGGATTTTATATTGGCATATTTCGTGAAGTAAGTCGTAGTCTTGAAGGTTCAAAGAAGAAAAAGACGAAGATTGAAGACTCGAAGACTCAATGTTTGAATTCACGATGCTTGGTATGTTTAAATAATCTTGATGATGATTTATAAATATTTACAAGTGTTTGGAAGACATTAGAATGGATAAAAATTAATTTAAAATATAAAAAATGAGTTTTCCAACTTCCAGGATCCGGACCCTGTGGTGAGGTCCGGAACCCGTACGCCTCCCTGGCTGTCATGCAGGGAGGGTCCGGACCCTGAGGGATGAGGTTCGGACCCTGAGGACGGAGGTCCGGACCCTGAGAGCTGAGGTCCGGACCCCAGGCTGTTTCGTAAACCGGGTCCGGACCCTAATGGCTGCGGTCCGGACAATGAAAAGGTGAAACGTTTCAGAGTCCGGACCCTGCAATCCAAGGTCCGGACCCCGACCCGTCGCGAATTTTTGGAAAGTTATTTTTTCAATCCTACTCTGATTCTAATGTCTCTCAAACCTAAAAATAAGATGGTAGATTTCTTAAATTATTTTTGCAATCCTTATTTGATTCCAAATCTTTTTAAAATCAGTTTTGCAATCCTAATTTGATTCCAAACCTTTTTAAAATCAGTTTTCAATCCTAATCTATTTCGGATTGCTTCTAAACCTATAAATAAGATGTGGGGGTGTCTCTAAAACGTGGTTAAGCATAGATTATCTTTTAGAAACCCTAGAAGCTTGTAGGTAACCGTTTTCCTCATCTTCTACATCAAGCTTATCTCAAATTGATTCATGGTGCCCTAATTTCTAATATTCTTTTAGAATCAATTTGAGAATTGCTTAGAGATTATTCCCACAGATTTTTTATGTTCTTCTAAGCAATGAATCATCATCAATCTTATTTGTTTTGCTCCGGACGGAGTGGCGTCGTGGATTCGGCGTGATCAAGCCGGTTCGTGGATTCGGATCGTTGGTGCTCGAGGATTCGAGTGGCGTCCGTGGATTCGGACGTGGGGCGTGGACAACCCGTTGGTGCGCGTGATCCGCTGAAGAGAAGGGAGAGGTTAAGTCCGTGGAGTCGGTAATCACATTGTAATTCTTTACTCTTAGTGGATTGTGTTTTCGCGTGTTGGTCCCGTGGGTTTTTCTCCAAGGTAGAGTTTCCCATGTAAATCTCGGTGTGCTGATTTTATTTTTCGCATTACTTTGTCGCATTGAGATTTGTGATTTTTGTTTATACACCTATTCACCCCCCTCTAGGTGATTGATATACTCTAGATAGATGTCACGCCCCGCCGGCCCTTTAACACCAAATAGGTGGAAAGGATAACCGCACGGGCGCATGCCCCAGACCCGCCGAACGGATAGAGTCCTTTCTACCCGCCCAAGGCGTCACAACACAAGCTTATCCACAATGTTCCAACTAGGAACGGAGTACAAGAGTTGCACAAGGAAAGCATCAACATAAAGAAGTTCTACTTCTATTACATCACATTCCACAATTATACATGCTAACTTTTTCTTTTCATTCCATACAACATGTTCCAAAATATGGAATATACAAAGTTTATACATGTAATACAAATCCCCTATGCTATCATAGTCCAAAGCTCGGGGTACAACTCTATGTATCACCAAAATGGAAGGGTCGCTATCTACAAAGCCAAACCCTTGCCTCGCTCCGCCGCCTCACTCGCGGAAAGACCTGGGAAAATGGGGGGTGAGAACTATAACATAGTTCCCAGTGGGTAAGGCCACCCAAGGGAAGAGCTCGACCCACCAGGTCCAAAGAAATACCACATGCATAAGTTAGATCATATATATAACTATGCAACAATATTTACATGCTTAGTAAATAAACATAAAGGATGCAACCAAAATGAAACATAATTTATCATTCTCTCCTAGGTTCATCCTATATTCCACATTGACTAAGTTCTTTTACTTGTCATTTACTTATGGTTGCGGAATGGCCGTCGCACCATAGTTGTTTCAACATTCGTGGAGTGAAATCGTCACCTCCTATTCGAGTAGCGAAATCGTCGCATACTCGGGATAGCGAAATCGTCGCATACCCCCTTCGACACCGCCAATCCATGGCGCGGTAGCGAAATCGTCGCACACCCGGGATAGCAAAATCGTCGCACATCCATGTCGGCACCGCCAAATCGTGGCACGGTAGCGAAATCGTCGCCTACCCGGGATAGCAAAATCGTCGCACATCCCCTTTGTTCTCGTTTCTTGCTTGACAACCCAAGTTCCATAATCTTAGATTCAAGTCACTAAGTCTCACCTATGTTTAATAACACTAGGTTTACTTTCTTGTTCTCAACCTAGGTTCCATGACTCTAGGTTCCAATCACATGTCCAACCTATGTTCAATGACACTAGGTTTACATCTCACATGTTCCAACCTATATTCAATAACATTAGGTTAAGTTCTCACACATTCCAACCTATGTTCAATGACACTAGGTTAAATATCACTTGTTCCAACCTATGTTCAATGACACTAGGTTTAATCATACATATTCCAACCTATGTTCGACAACACTAGGTTAGATTCTCACATGCAACCATAAAACAAGTATAGATAATTGAATTATACTTGAATATTCATATCATGCAATAGGAGTTCATTGTTCTACTCATCATGATTTCTACCATTGCCAACATGCAAGTCCTAGGGTTCACATACATATACCATTTTGTTCTTAAATGGATAATTACCCTAGACATGGAAGTGACCTAATCACTTCGGTAACCATAAAACCCACCTCAAGAGCTTCCAAATCTTGTGTGTTCTTCAAGCTCCTAAGTGTCCAAGCTTGGAGTTCTTGCTTCAACCCAAGCTTCAACAAGAAAAAGGTTCGTTACTCATTACGAACCCTAAATCCATCTCAAAATACGAAATCAAGTGTTCTAACATGATTTCCTATGCCTCAATTGCAATTATCGAAGGTCCAAATATTTTTAGAACCCTTCATCGCAAAAGCCCTCATTCTACCTAGGGTTTGCATGCATGCAAGCCAAACCCTAGATTTCGTGGCCAAACAACCACCATTTGTGGTTTAGGTTGCCAAGGGTTCCCAAAAACCTCATTTCAAAGGATTAAATCCAAGGTTTGAACCCAAAACGTGAGGTACTAACCTTAATCACGAAATCCCCAAGCTCCTTCTTGCACCAAGAAGCTTCTTTTCTCCTTTGGAAGCCTTTTCCAAGATCAATCCACCACTTCTCCAAGCTTTTGGAGAGATCTCTAGAGAGAGAAAGTGAGAGGAGAGGGAGAGGAGTGTTGGGGAGGAAGAACACTGTGAAAGGAGGGTGTTCCCTGCCTTTCAAATACCCCATGGCATGTGAAAAGACACTTTTGCCCTTCTCCAATCAAAACACAACACCCAGCCCATTCTGGGCATTGTATACCGGTATGTGCATTTTGCATACCGGTATACGGGTACACATTCCGGTATACCTCAGGGATTCCGCAAAACCCGAGAGCAAGGCTCACTGTTTCGAACATCACATACCGGTATCCCATTTTCGCATACCGGTATACTCTCAAGGAATCCCGCAAACCCGAGAGTTGGGTTTCTCGGTTTCTCCTGGCATTCCGGTATACCCTCCTCACATACCGGTATACCAAGCTCCAATTCCGGTATTGGAGTTCACATACCGAAATCCAGTGCAGACTTTACCAATTCTGCAGTTTTAACTTATCGAGGTCCGTTTTCACGCCTCTTTTGCGCCGAAAACACTTCGCATAAGTCCTAAACTTGGTCGAAGCCTCACACATAGCCTCTTATGCCATTTTCTCACTAGAACTCTACAATTTGTAGAAGTTCAGTACGATGCACTGAAATTCAGTGTACTACATTCCACCCCCCTTAAAGAGAGTTTCGGCCGCGAAACTAAAATCATACCTCAGCTGGACTCAGCGAAGAGGTAAGGAAACCGCTCCTTCATCGAGCTTTCCAATTCCCATGTAGCCTCGCGCTCACCGTGATTTGTCCATTGTACTTTCACATAAGGGATTTCACGGTTCCTCAAACTTTTCACCTCGTGATCCACGATGCACAAGGGGAACTCCTCATAAGTCATATCCTCATGAAGTTCCATAGGTACATACTCGAGGACGTGCGCCGGATCATACACATACTTGCGGAGGGTCGATACATGGAACACATTGTGTACCCCCGCAAGTTTTGGCGGCAAAGCTAGCCGATATGCCACGGATCCCACACGCTCCAAAACCTCATAAGGTCCGATATAACGGGGACTCAACTTACCCCGAACACCAAATCGCTTCACCCCTCTCATGGGTGACACTTTCAAGAAGACGCGGTCTCCTACCGCGAACTCCAAATCTCGTCGACGTCGATCGGCATAACTCTTTTGTCTAGATTGCGCCGTCGACAAGCGTTCGCGTGCCAAGCGGACCTTTTCCTCCGCTTCACGCAACACGTCCGGTCCTAAGACCCTTCTCTCGCCGACTTCACTCCAATGAATAGGAGAGCGGCATTTTCTTCCATACAAAACCTCAAAAGGTGCCATACCGATGCTAGCTTGATAGCTATTATTGTAAGCAAATTCAGCCATCGGCAAATGAGTAGGCCACGCACCTTTGAAGTCCAACACACACACGCTCGTAGCATATCCTCCAAAATCTGAATTGTTCTTTCCGATTGACCGTCAGTTTGAGGATGAAATGCTGAACTGAAATCGAGCCGTGTACCCAAAGCTTCTTGCAAGCTTTTCCAAAAGTGCGATGTGAAACGGGGATCTCGATCTGAAACTATCGAGGTCGGAAACCCCGTGCAACCGCACAATCTCGTCGAGGTAGACTTGCGCCAACTTGTCTCCCGACCAAGTGGTGTGGATTGGCAAAAAGTGTGCCGATTTTGACAAACGATCCACCACCACCCATATCGCATCGTGGCCACCTAACGATCGAGGTAAGCCCACAACAAAATCCATTGCGATGTTTTCCCACTTCCAAACCGGGATTGGCAATCCTTGCAATTTTCCCGCCGGAAAGCGACGCTCGGCCTTTACTTGTTGGCATACTAAGCATTGTGCCACGAAGCGTCCAACATCAAGTTTCATCCCCGGCCACCAATAATGCAATTTGAGATCCTTATACATTTTGGTGCCGCCCGGGTGAATCGCATAGGGAGAAGTGTGAGCTTCTTTCAAGATCTCCCTACGAATGTCCTCAATTTTCGGCACGCACAATCGATTTCGAAATCGAATCGCGCCCATCGAATCTACATGATAATCACCGGCATGCCCGCTCTCGATAGTACCCCGCACCTTTTGGAGCTCCGGATCACCGGATTGCTTTTCCTTTATTTGCTCCAACAAGGTCGGCCACACCTCGAGATTCATAAGTTGAGCGGGAACGCCCGGGGCCACGATCTCCAAATCGAATCGGCCCATTTCCTTGATCAACGGCATTTGTCCCGTCATCTCGATTGCAAAGTTCTCCACGGATTTTCTACTGAGCGCATCGGCCACCACATTGGCTCTACCGGGGTGGTACAAGATGGTTAAGTCGTAGTCTTTTATCAACTCCAACCACCTCCGCTGCCTCAAGTTCAACTCCTTTTGAGTGAACAAATATTTTAAACTTTTGTGATCCGTGTAGACCTCACAATGCTCACCGTATAAATAGTGTCTCCACAACTTAAGTGCGAAGACTACCGCCGCAAGCTCTAAATCGTGGGTGGGGTAGTTTTGCTCATAATCCTTTAGTTGTCGAGAGGCGTATGCTATAACTTGTCCTCTTTGCATAAGCACACACCCAAGACCACGCCGTGATGCATCGCTATACACCACAAAACCCTCCCCCGCAATCGGCAAGGCGAGTACCGGAGCCGAAGTCAACCTTTCCTTTAGCTCCTTAAAGCTTTGGTCGCATTCCTCGCTCCAAATATATTTGGCTCCCTTGCGGGTAAGACGCGTTAGTGGACCGGAGATTTTTTTGAAAATCCCTCCACGAACCGCCGATAGTACCCCGCAAGACCCAAAAAGCTTCGTACTTCCGTGACATTGGTCGGGCGAGGCCAATCCTTGACTGCCTCTACTTTCATAGGGTCCACAGCTACTCCTCCTGCGGAAATTACGTGACCCAAGAAAGCGACCTCACGGATCCAAAATTCGCACTTTTTCAATTTGGCGAACAACTTGTTCTCTCGAAGGACTTGAAGCACAATCCTCAAGTGCTCTTTATGTTCCTCTTCACTCCGAGAGTAGACAAGAATATCATCTATGAACACAACCACAATTTGATCCAATAGTGGTTTGAACACACGGTTCATTAAATCCATGAACGCTGCCGGGGGGGCATTGGTAAGCCCAAAAGGCATAACCGTGAATTCATAATGTCCATACCGCGTCCTAAACGCGGTCTTATGCACATCCTCCGGTTTGATCTTCAATTGGTGATAACCAGATTGTAAATCAATCTTTGAATATACCCGAGACCCTTGCAACTGATCGAACAAGTCATCAATTCGTGGTAACGGGTACTTATTCTTGACGGTCACTTTGTTCAACTCGCGGTAATCCACACACAACCGCAGCGAACCGTCCTTTTTCCTCACAAATAGAACAGGGGCTCCCCAAGGTGACACACTTGGCTTGACGAAACCCTTGTCCATTAAATCTTGTAATTGTGCTTTCAACTCCTTCAGTTCCGCGGGTGCCATCCTGTACGGGGCCTTAGAGATCGGCGCCGTACCCGGGAGCAAATCTACCACAAATTCTATTTCCCGTTCCGGTGGCATTCCGGGCAACTCCGTCGGAAACACATCCGGAAACTCTTGGACTATAGGAATGTCCTCAAGTCCCAACACTTCCTTACGGTCATCCACTACCGTCGCCAAGTAGGCAATGCAACCACTAGCAATAAGTTTTCTTGCTTGCGACGTGGACACCATCGAAGCAAAGAGTGAGCTCCTACACCCACGGTACACAAACTCTTTGTGTCCGGGCTCTTTAAACTTCACTATCCGACTCTCACAATCTATAGTAGCGTGATACTTAGAGAGCCAATCCATTCCTAGGATCAAATCATATTCATTCATTCGATTTAATACCAGCAAGTCAGCTGGCATGATCCAATTTTCTATCCTCACAGGACAACCCATACACGCGTGATGTACACAAAAAGTGTGTTCGGGTACTTGTACCGTTCTTGCATGTGTGGCATCTATGATTTCTATTCCATGTGCTATAGCAAATGATCGAGCAATGAATGAATGCGATGCACCAGTATCAAACAAAGCTCTACATCGAATGCCTTTAATTAACACAATACCTGCCACGACGTCCTCCTGAGTAGCAGGTTCCTCCACCTGCGAGGCGAACACTCGTCCACTGGGTGCTGGCCGCTGGCCCTCCAATGGTCTCGGCTGTTGTGCACGGCCCGCTGACATCGCCGCGGGTGGGATGCCCGCAAGCTGCCTCGGGGATGCAAATGCCGATGCCGATGACGGTGCTCGGCCATCATCCATCGGACAGTTGTACCGCAGGTGCCCTTGCTGTCCGCACTTGTAGCACCGGCCCTCACGATGTTCACACTGCTGAGGGGCGTGGGGGCCGCTACAAATCGGGCACGGGGTCGGGGGTCGGTTCCGTCGGGACCCTCGAGGCTGATTTTGGGATTGCGAGTGCTTCGGGGGCCGCTTAGAGCTAGATTGCCCTCCCGAGCCACCCGCCAGTCGCTTCTTCCCTTTTTCTTTTTCTTTCTCTTTCTCCCAAGAATCGCGCTCCTCGCGCGCACAAGCATTCCCGTGCTCCACCCAAAGAGCACGGTCCAAGACCTCCGCGAAGGTCCGCAACTTAAGGGCGTGCACCGCCCGAAAAATATCTGGTCGAAGTCCGCGCACGAAGCAATCAACCTTGTCTAGCTCCCCGCGAACAACGTGCGGCACGCAGTTAATGATGTACGAGAACTCCCTCTCGTACTCGCGTACCGAGCGGTTCCCCTGTTTTAACTTGCGGAATCTCTCCTGTAGCTTTCTTTTCTCACTATCGGGGAAGTAGGTGGCGAACACCATGCCCCGAAACTCCTCCCACGACGGTGGTGGAAGGCTAGGGAGTCGATCACGCCGAACCCCTTTCCACCACACCTTCACCGACCGCTCTAGACAATGAACGGCGAGGTGCACCTTGTCCCTCTCCAAGGTATAAAGGTCCTCGAAGAGCGTCTCGATAGCGTCGATCCATGTTTCTACGTCCCACGGATCTACGTTCTCCCCGCTAAAGATAGGCGGGTTGAACTTTTTGAACCTCATTAGAGCCGCAAGCGCGCGCTCTCGCTCCGTATCCTCCATGTCGGAATCGGGTATAGGGGCACCCGACCCCTCGGCTACAACCGGTGGCGCAGGTGGCACCACGGCTGGCGTCGGTGTCACCTCCACGGCCGGTGCCGAAGCAGAGGCCGGAGGTACTCCCGACCTTTCCTCCCTAGTCGCAGCCGTCTGCCGCGCCATCTCGTCTTGGAGCCTTTTAATTTGCTCCTCCTGTCGTTGCATGGCTTCGGCTTGACGCCGAACCACGCCCATTAACTCGGTTAGCTCATTGCGGAGAGCCGAGTTCTCGCCCTCCCCGAGTTGTTCGGGAAACCGCGCCCGATCCTGCGGGTCCGGTCTTCTTAGGAGGCCGTCCTCGTACCATTATCCTGAAAACACAATGACTTTGGTCATTTCATGACATTCAAAGTCATTTGCGACATAACATTTCACGAAAATAAACGTGAGCCCAATCTAGGCGAAAGTCACACAAGGGTCCTTATTCCCCTCACTTGGTTTTCATGTTGTCGGCCGCCAACATGAACACACTTTGTGAAGAATAAGACACACCTCGAATCTACCTCTATTTCCAACTAGAGGCATAAGGACATAACCCAATCACTTATCTTTCGCCACATCAAAGATCTCGTCACTCACGAGCCTACACTCCTAGGTCATTTCCATCCTAGGGTTTCTTAGGTCAACCTAGACCGTTTCTACTCTCTGATACCACCTCAGTCTGTCACGCCCCGCCGGCCCTTTAACACCAAATAGGTGGAAAGGATAACCGCACGGGCGCATGCCCCAGACCCGCCGAACGGATAGAGTCCTTTCTACCCGCCCAAGGCGTCACAACACAAGCTTATCCACAATGTTCCAACTAGGAACGGAGTACAAGAGTTGCACAAGGAAAGCATCAACATAAAGAAGTTCTACTTCTATTACATCACATTCCACAATTATACATGCTAACTTTTTCTTTTCATTCCATACAACATGTTCCAAAATATGGAATATACAAAGTTTATACATGTAATACAAATCCCCTATGCTATCATAGTCCAAAGCTCGGGGTACAACTCTATGTATCACCAAAATGGAAGGGTCGCTATCTACAAAGCCAAACCCTTGCCTCGCTCCGCCGCCTCACTCGCGGAAAGACCTGGGAAAATGGGGGGTGAGAACTATAACATAGTTCCCAGTGGGTAAGGCCACCCAAGGGAAGAGCTCGACCCACCAGGTCCAAAGAAATACCACATGCATAAGTTAGATCATATATATAACTATGCAACAATATTTACATGCTTAGTAAATAAACATAAAGGATGCAACCAAAATGAAACATAATTTATCATTCTCTCCTAGGTTCATCCTATATTCCACATTGACTAAGTTCTTTTACTTGTCATTTACTTATGGTTGCGGAATGGCCATCGCACCATAGTTGTTTCAACATTCGTGGAGTGAAATCGTCACCTCCTATTCGAGTAGCGAAATCGTCGCATACTCGGGATAGCGAAATCGTCGCATACCCCCTTCGACACCGCCAATCCATGGCGCGGTAGCGAAATCGTCGCACACCCGGGATAGCAAAATCGTCGCACATCCATGTCGGCACCGCCAAATCGTGGCACGGTAGCGAAATCGTCGCCTACCCGGGATAGCAAAATCGTCGCACATCCCCTTTGTTCTCGTTTCTTGCTTGACAACCCAAGTTCCATAATCTTAGATTCAAGTCACTAAGTCTCACCTATGTTTAATAACACTAGGTTTACTTTCTTGTTCTCAACCTAGGTTCCATGACTCTAGGTTCCAATCACATGTCCAACCTATGTTCAATGACACTAGGTTTACATCTCACATGTTCCAACCTATATTCAATAACATTAGGTTAAGTTCTCACACATTCCAACCTATGTTCAATGACACTAGGTTAAATGTCACTTGTTCCAACCTATGTTCAATGACACTAGGTTTAATCATACATATTCCAACCTATGTTCGACAACACTAGGTTAGATTCTCACATGCAACCATAAAACAAGTATAGATAATTGAATTATACTTTAATATTCATATCATGCAATAGGAGTTCATTGTTCTACTCATCATGATTTCTACCATTGCCAACATGCAAGTCCTAGGGTTCACATACATATACCATTTTGTTCTTAAATGGATAATTACCCTAGACATGGAAGTGACCTAATCACTTCGGTAACCATAAAACCCACCTCAAGAGCTTCCAAATCTTGTGTTCTTCAAGCTCCTAAGTGTCCAAGCTTGGAGTTCTTGTTTCAACCCAAGCTTCAACAAGAAAAAGGTTCGTTACTCATTACGAACCCTAAATCCATCTCAAAATACGAAATCAAGTGTTCTAACATGATTTCCTATGCCTCAATTGCAATTATCGAAGGTCCAAATATTTTTAGAACCCTTCATCGCAAAAGCCCTCATTCTACCTAGGGTTTGCATGCATGCAAGCCAAACCCTAGATTTCGTGGCCAAACAACCACCATTTGTGGTTTAGGTTGCCAAGGGTTCCCAAAAACCTCATTTCAAAGGATTAAATCCAAGGTTTGAACCCAAAACGTGAGGTACTAACCTTAATCACGAAATCCCCAAGCTCCTTCTTGCACCAAGAAGCTTCTTTTCTCCTTTGGAAGCCTTTTCCAAGATCAATCCACCACTTCTCCAAGCTTTTGGAGAGATCTCTAGAGAGAGAAAGTGAGAGGAGAGGGAGAGGAGTGTTGGGGAGGAAGAACACTGTGAAAGGAGGGTGTTCCCTGCCTTTCAAATACCCCATGGCATGTGAAAAGACACTTTTGCCCTTCTCCAATCAAAACACAACACCCAGCCCATTCTGGGCATTGTATACCGGTATGTGCATTTTGCATACCGGTATACGGGTACACATTCCGGTATACCTCAGGGATTCCGCAAAACCCGAGAGCAAGGCTCACTGTTTCGAACATCACATACCGGTATCCCATTTTCGCATACCGGTATACCCTCAAGGAATCCCGCAAACCCGAGAGTTGGGTTTTCTCGGTTTCTCCTGGCATTCCGGTATACCCTCCTCACATACCGGTATACCAAGCTCCAATTCCGGTATTGGAGTTCACATACCGGAATCCAGTGCAGACTTTACAAATTCTGCAGTTTTAACTTATCGAGGTCCGTTTTCACGCCTCTTTTGCGCCGAAAACACTTCGCATAAGTCCTAAACTTGGTCGAAGCCTCACACATAGCCTCTTATGCCATTTTCTCACTAGAACTCTACAATTTGTAGAAGTTCAGTACGATGCACTGAAATTCAGTGTACTACAATAGATCCTAGGGCTCCCTCGTATCTTACAAGGTAAGCTTCCTCCCCCTCTCTCTCTCTTGATTTTCCCTCTTCCACCCCTTTAAAGCTTGGATTTAATCCCCTTTTCTCTATTTTCTCCATGGAGGCTTGCTCCTAGGCTTTGGAAGGAGCTCGGGATGGTAGAGATGAGCTTGTTTGGGGACTTAGCTTCAACCCTTGGATCTTTGAGCTTGGTTGAGAGCTTGATTGAGGTTTGTAGCCCTCTAATCTCTCTTTATGTATGAGATTTGTGTGTATTTTGGAAGAAAACCTAGTTTGGTAGAAACTAGAGTTTATTTTGGGTTTCCTCTCATGAGGGTTTTTGAGATGAGATTGATGGGTGTAGAATGATACTTTAGGTTGGATATGAAGATCCCTAACCTTGATTTGGACTTTGGACAAGTTCTACTTGATCAAAGGTAATTTCCACCCATTTTCCTCTTGTATTATGGTGATTTTTGAGATGTGATCGTTCGAAACTTCTTACCCCTTGGAAAATTATCTTAGGGCATGAGAAGCTTAGGGGACAACTTCACGCGAAGGAACGACGAGGTTTCGTTGGGTATTCGGTGGGTCTGACCTAACCGAAATGGATGAAATCCCCCTATGTCTCCTATTTTATTATAGGATTAATTAGATGCATAATTGTGCTAATTATGACATGGTAGGAATTGTAAACACATGATATATACATGTTGCATGTGAAAAGTGGCATACTCCATATAGTAGAGTATTATGATAATGATAAGCATGCTAGAGTACTTGCACTAGTATTATGATGACGCATTCATGAAATGCTATTTAAGATATGCATGCTAGTGAGGAGTAGTATCATGTGAGACACTACATGGCTATTGGATGAGTGAATTTAGTTATGCATACTAAAGTATGCTTGCTATAGAGAAAAGAAAGGATATGACAAAATGCAAAATAAGTATGTTGCACCTCATCTAGGTGAGCAACTATGACGGGTATTATTGACATTGAGCTCGACCTTTTGGTCGTTGAACGATTTCATGTTTAAGACATGAGGAAAGGGGTTCTCTTTGTATTTGACAATTGTGATTGGCTAAAGCATGTGTTTACTTGGTTAAATGGGAGATCGAATATTTGCATGGTGACTTATACTCCATAAAGTGGAGGTTCATGTAGTATGACATATGTAAATCATGAATGATGATTTAGTTAGCATTGTAGAATCTATGATATATGCATTAGGATAATGCAAGATTATGGCATTTGTAGAATGCAAGGTTATGGCATTGTAGAATGCATGATATATGACATTAGGATAATGTAAGATTATGGCATTTGTAGAATGCACGGTTATGGCATTGTAGAATGCATGATATATAGCATTAGGATAATGCAAGATTATGGCATTTGTAGAATGCATGATATATGGCATTTGTAGAATGCATTGAATATGACTTTGGACATATAATATGATAATAACCGTTGGGGTCGTGAATGAAAAATAGATCCATTTATAATGGTAGTGAGATGTGAACCTTTGCATGTTAGAGACATGTTGCATATTGGTGGAGACGTACCAACGGATAATTTGAAAACAAGTGTGACCTATGTGTTATGATTCCGACCCTCGAGTCGATAGTATGATTCCATGTTTTAGACATGATGAGTGAGACCGGTTGGTCTTGGATACGATGCTTATGATCAGCGCTTGCTTGCCCTTGTGCTCATTCACACATACTTGTGAGGTTCGCTCCCTACAAGCCGGCACTCCGGAGTTGGCCTATACGACAGTTGATCGCCTGCGTGCAGGTTATATGAGCGCCGAAGTGGACCACCATGGGATGAGTCTCATTGTCTACGGGGGAATGTTGACTACCACGGGGCCATTAGGCATGGCACAAGCCGGGATGTTACCACGTGTAAATCCCCTCGTTGATTGGGTAAAAGCTAAGTATTTTGGACATTATTCATCATAGTCGGTTGATGCATATACATGTAGTGTATGGACATAGTAGGGAGTTGTTATTTGGTGGTATTACTTAGCTTGACACCTTTTGGATGCATGCACCATAGTTGGACATTCGTTTTAGTCATTATTTGCATGGGCATCCATAGTGGCATTAACCTATACTCGTGAGGATTAGTATAGAGGCATGGTATTATGATGATAATAGAGGGAATCTTTTAACTAGTATCCATTGCATTAATTCGACATGCATGTAAACTAGTGAGAATAACAAATTGTGCTTATGATAGTAGAAATCATATTAATGTAGATGATTTAGTCACTTGGAGGCATGATAGTAGTAATATTATTGTTTAGCATTTACTGCTTATTGCTTTATATTTCAACTTATACTATCTTTGCCTCAGTTGACCTAGCGGTGTATTTCGCCACTCTCGGCGGCTTACCCACTGGGAACTATTGTTTAATAGTTCTCACCCCCATTGTTGTTGGGTTTTTATTTCAGAGCCTTTCGCAGCGGGAGAGGCTTGGGATCGTGGCGAGGGGTTAGCAGCTAACTAGAGCCTCTACGATGATGTTATAGATGGACCCTTGATGCCTTTCTTTTATTTTGAGTGAAAGGTGTATAGTTGTGTTCTTTGGATGATCTTTTAGCTTAAGATGTATAATTTTATTGTATATCTTGAGATTGTGGCTTTATGTCAACTTGTTTAGTAGTAGAATTATGTATTCGCTCTGATTACCATGTTTAGGATGTGCTCCTACTTCTACTTGATCGTTGTTGTTGTAGACGCCTTGTGTGCACCGGGGGTGTTGGTGTACACGGCGGGTCTGTGCATGTGCTTGGTGTTACGGATTTTATATTGGCATATTTCGTGAAGTGAGTCAGAGTCTTGAAGGTTCAAAGAAGAAAAGACGAAGATTGAAGACTCGAAGACTTAACGTATGAATTCACGATGCTTGGTAAGTTTAAATAATCTTGATAGTGATTTATGAACATTTACAAGTGTTTGGAAGACATTAGAATAGATAAAAATTGATTTAAAATATAAAAATTGAGTTTTTCAATTTTCAGGATCTGGACCCTGAGGTGAGGTCCGGAACCCGTACGCCTCCCTAGCTGTCACGCAAGGAGGGTCCGGACCCTGAGGGCTGAGGTCCGGACTATGAAACGCTGGAGAGTTTCAGAGTCCGGACCCTGCATCCAAGGTCCGGACCCCGACCCGTCGCGATTTTTTGAAAATATATATTTTCAATCCTACTCTGATTCTAATATCTCCCAAACCTATAAATAAGATGGTAGATTTCTTAAAATCAGTTTTGCAATCCTAAATGGATTCTAATTGTTTCCAAACCTTTTTAAAATCAGTTTTGCAATCCTAATTTGATTCCAAACTTTTTTAAAATCAGTTTTCAATCCTAATCTATTTCGGATTGCTTCTAAACCTGTAAATAAGATGTGGGGATGTCTCTAAAACGTGGTTAAACATAGAATACTTTTTAGAAACCCTAGAAGCTTGTAGGTAGCCGTTGTATCTTCTACATCAAGCTTCTCTCAAATTGATTCATGATGCCCTAGATCTTTAATTTTGTCACGCCCCGCCGGACCTTTAACACCAACTAGGTGGAAAGGATAACCGCATGGGCGCATGCCCCAGACCCGCCGAACGGATAGAGCCTCTTCTACTCGCCCAAGGCGTCACAACACAAGCTTATCCACGAGGTTCCAACTAGGAACAGAGTATAAGAGTTGCACAAGGAAAGCATCAACATAAAGAAGTTCTACTTCTATTACATCACATTGCACATTTATACATGCCCAAATTTTTCTTTTCTTTCTTTTCATTCCATACACCATGTTCCAAAACTATGGAATACATAAGTTTCATACATGTAATGGAAATTCCCTATACTATCAAAGTCCAAGACTAGGGGTACAACTCTATGTATCACCAAAATGGAAGGGCCGCTATCTAGAGAGCCAAACCCTTGCCTCGCTCCGCCGCTTCACTCGCGGAAGGACCTGGAAAACGTGGAGTGAGAACTATAAACATAGTTCCCAGTGGGTAAGGCCACCCAAGAGAGAAGCTCGACCCACCAGGTCCAAAGAAACACCATATACATAAGTTAGATCACAAATAACTATGCAACCAATATTTACATGCTTGTAAATAAACATAAAGGATGCAACCAAATGAAATATAAATTATCATTCTCTCCTAGGTTCATCCTATATTTCACATTGACTAAGCTCAATTACTTGTCATTTAATTATGGTTTCGGAATCGCCGTCTTACCATAAGGGTTCCAACATTCAAGGAGTGAACTTGTCACCTCCTAGTTCGAGTAGCGAACTCGTCGCATACTCGGGATAGCAAAATCGTCGCATACCCCATCTCAACACCGCCATCACATGGCATGGGTAGCGAACTCGTCGCATACCCGGGATAGCAACCTCGTCGCACATCCCATCTCGACACCGCCAACTCATGGCGTGGTAGCGAAATCGTCGCATACCCGGGATAGCAAAAATCGTCGCACATCCCGTGTCAACATCGCCAACTCATGGCATGGTAGCGAAATCGTCGCCTACCCGGGATAGCAAAATCGTCGCCTACCCGGGATAGCAAAATCGTCGCACATCCCGTTTCAACACCGCCAACTCGTGGCATGGTAGCGAAATCGTCGCCTACCCGGGATAGCAAAATCGTCGCACATCCCATTTCAACACCGCCAACTCGTGGCATGGTAGCGAAATCGTCGCCTACCCGGGATAGCAAAATCGTCGCACATCCCATTGTTCACATTTTCTTCACTTGCCAACCTAAGTCTCACGACCTTAGGTTCAAGTCACTAAGTCTCACCTATGTTCAATAACACTAGGTTTACTTTCTCATTCTCAACCTAGGTCCCATGACTCTAGGTTCCAATCTCATGTCCAACCTATGTTCAATGACACTAGGTTCCATTCTCACATGTTCCAACCTATGTTCAATAACACTAGGTTCTATTCTCACATGTTCCAACCTATGTTTAATAACACTAGGTTCTATTCCCACATGTTCCAACCTATGTTCAATGACACTAGGTTCTATTCTCACATGTTCCAACCTATGTTCAATGACACTAGGTTTAATCATACATGCAACCATGCAACAAGTATAGATAATTGAATTATACTTGAATTCTATATCATGCAATAGGAGCTCATTGCTCTACCTATCATGATCTTACCTTTGCCAACATGCAAGTTCTAGGGTTCACAACACATACCATTTTATCTTTAAATGAATATTTACCCTAGACATGGAAGTGACCTAATCACTTCGGTAAACACAAACCCACCTCAAGAGCTTCCGAATTCTTGTATTCTTCAAGCCCCTAAGTGTCCAAGCCTTGAGTTCTTGCTTCAACCCAAGCTTCTACAAGAAAATGGTTCGTTACTCATTACGAACCCTTAAATCAACTCAATACTTGAAATCAAGTATTCTAACATGATTTCCTATGCCTCAATTTCAATTCCCGAAGGTCCAAATATTTTTAGAACCTTCCATGACAAAAGCCCCAAATCTATCTAGGGTTTGCATGCATGCAAGCCAAACCCTAGATTTCATGGCCAATCTTCCACCATTTGTGGTTGAGATTGCCTAGGGTTTCCAAAAACCTCATCTTGAAGGATTAAATCCAAGGTTTAAACCCTAAATCACAAGAACTCACCTTAAAGCCCTAGCTCCCAAGATTCTTCTTGCACCAAGAAGCTTCTTTGCACCTTGGAAGTCCTTTTCCAAGCTCCAATCCACCACTTCTCCAAGCTTTGGAGAAATCTCTAGAGAGAGAAAGTGAGGGAGAGGGAGAGGGAATGAGAGGAAAGTGAAGAAGGAATGAGGGGAGAGACCTCAGCCCCCCCTACATAACACATTCACTGCGAAATTACCAAAATACCCCTCACTGGGCATTCTGCCTCAGCCGGGTCCAGACCTTGCAAGTGGGGTCCGGACCCCGCACTGATTACTGACCAGCGCGCAGGCCGGGTCTGGACCTTGGTGTCCGGGTCCGGAACCCGTACGCACCCCAACTCGGAAACCAGCTCGGGTCCGGACCGTAACATCCGGGTCCGGACCGTGGCTGCCCGCAGAATTCATTGTCCGGACCCCAGCTTCCAGGGTCCGGACCCCGTGAGCAGTTTTGCTCCACTTGGTCCCTTTTTCATAATTTTTTGATTTCAGGGTTTCCACTCGTACCCATAATGTTCCGAAACCTTCGGAACCCAATTCCACACCAGCCATTATCAGCTTCCATCGAACTTTATCAAATTTAGTAAAGTTCGATACAACGCACCGAAATTCAGAGTGCTACATTCCTCCCTCCTTAAAGAGAGTTTCGGCCGCGAAACTGAATCATACCTCAGCTGGACTCAGCGAAGAGCTAAGGAAACCGCTCCCTCATTGAGCTTTCTAATCTTCGTGCTCACCGTGATTCGTCCATTGTACTTTTACATAAGGAATTTCACGGTTCCTCAAATTTTTCACCTCGCGATCCATAATACACAAGGAAAATTCCTCATAAGTCATATCCTCATGTAGCTCCATAGGCACATACTCGAGGACGTGCGCTGGATCATACATGTACCTACGGAGCGTCGATATATGGAACACATTGTGTATCCCCGCAAGTTTTGGCGGCAAAGCTAGCCGATATGCCACGGATCCTACACGCTCCAAAACCTCATAAGGTCCGATGTAACGGGGACTCAACTTACCCCAAACACCAAATCGTTTCACCCCTCTCATGGGTGATACTTTCAAGAAGACGCGGTCTCCTACCGCGAATTCTAAATCTCGTCGACATCGATCCGCATAACTCTTTTGTCTGGATTGCGCCGTCGACAAGCGTTCACGTGCCAAGCGGACTTTTTCCTCCGCTTCACGCAACACATCCGGTCCTAAGACCCTCCTTTCACCGACTTCACTCCAATGAATAGGAGAGCGGCATTTCCTTCCATACAAGGCCTCAAACGGTGCCATACCGATGCTAGATTGATAGCCATTATTATAAGCAAATTCAGCCATCGGCAAATGAGTAGGCCATGCACCCTTGAAGTCCAACACACACGCTCACAGCATATCCTCCAAAATCTGAATTGTCCTTTCCGATTGACCGTTAGTTTGAGGATGAAATGCTGAACTGAAATCGAGCCGTGTACCCAAAGCTTTTTGCAAGCTTTTCCAAAAATGCGATGTGAATCGGGGATCTCGATCTGAAACTATCGAGGTCGGGACCCCGTGCAATCGCATAATCTCGTCCAGGTAGACTTGTGCTTACTTGTCTCCCGACCAAGTGGTGTGGATTGGCAAAAAGTGTGCCGACTTTGACAAACGATCCACCACCACCCAAATCGCGTCGTGGCCACCTTGTGATCGAGGTAAACCCACAACGAAGTCCATTGCTATGTTCTCCCACTTCCAAACTGGAATGGGCAACCCTTGTAATTTTTCCGCCGGAAAGCGACGCTCGGCTTTCACCTGTTGGCATACTAAGCATTGTGCCACAAAGCGTCCAACATCAAGTTTCATCCCCGGCCACCAATAATGTAATTTAAGATCCTTGTACATTTTGGTGCCGCCCGGGTGAATCGCATAGGGAGAAGTATGAGCTTCTTTCAAGATCTCCCCACGAATATCCTCGACTTTTGGCACGCACAATCGATTTCGAAATCGAATTGCGCCCTTCGAGTCTACATGAAAATCACCGGCGCGCCCACTCTCGATAGTACTCCGCACCTTTTGGAGTTCCGGATCGCCGGATTGCTTTTCTTTTATTTGCTCCAACAAGGTTGGCCAAATCTCGAGATTCATAAGTCTAGCGGGGACGCTCGGGGCCACGACTTCCAAGTCAAACCGGCCCATTTCCTTGATTAACGGCATTTGTCCCGTCATCTAAATTGCGAAGTTCTCCACGGATTTTCTACTGAGCACATCGGCCACCACATTGGCTCTACCGGGGTGGTACAAGATGGTTAAGTCGTAATACTTTATCAACTCCAACCACCTCCGCTGCCTCAAATTTAACTCCTTTTGAGTGGATAAATACTTTAAGCTTTTATGATCCGTGTAAACCTCACAGTGTTCCCCGTACAAATAGTGTCTCCACAACTTAAGTGCGAAGACCACCGCCGCAAGCTCTAAGTCGTGGGTGGGATAATTTTGCTCATAGCTCTTTAGCTGTCGAGAGGCATATGCTATTACTTGTCCTCTTTGCATAAGCACACACCCAAGACCACGCCGTGATGCATCGCTATACACCACAAAGCCCTCCCCCGCAATCGGCAAGGCGAGAACCGGAGCCGAAGTCAACCTTTCCTTTAGCTCCTTAAAGCTTTGGTCGCATTCCTCGCTCCAAACATATTTGGCTCCCTTGCGGGTAAGACGCGTTAATGGACCGGAGATTTTCGAAAATCCCTCCCCGATAGTACCCCGCAAGACCCAAAAAGCTTCGTACTTCCGTGATATTGGTCGGACGAGTCCAATCCTTGATTGCCTCAACTTTCATAGAGTCCACCGATACTCCTTCCGCGGAGATCACATGACCCAAGAAAGCGACCTCACGAATTCAAAATTCGCATTTTTTTATCTTGGCGAACAACTTGTTCTCTCGAAGAACTTGAAGCACAATCCTTAGGTGCTCTTTATGTTCCTCTTCACTCCGAGAGTAGACAAGAATATCATCTATGAACACAACCACAAATTGATCCAATAGTGGTTTGAACACACGGTTCATTAAATCCATGAACGCCGCCGGAGCATTGGTAAGCCCGAAAGGCATAACCGTGAATTCATAGTGTCCATACCGCGTCCTAAATGCGGTCTTATGCACATCCTCCGATTTGATCTTCAATTGGTGATAACCGGATTGCAAATCAATCTTTGAATACACCCGAGACCCTTGCAACTGATCGAACAAGTCATCAATTCGGGGTAACGGGTACTTATTCTTGACGGTCACTTTATTCAACTCGCAGTAATCTACACATAATCGCAGCGAACCGTCCTTTTTCCGCACAAATAGAACAGGGGCTCCCCAAGGTGACACACTTGGCTTTACGAAACCCTTGTCCATCAAATCTTGTAATTGTGCTTTCAATTCCTTCAGTTCCGCGAGTGCCATCCTGTACGGGGCCTTAGAGATCGGCGCCGTACCCGGGAGCAAATCGATCACGAATTCTATTTCCCGGTCCGGTGGCATTCCGGGCAACTCCGTCGGAAATACATCCGGGAACTCTTGGACTATAGGAATGTCCTCGAGCCCCAACACTTCTTTTCGGTCATCCACTACCGTCGCCAAGTAGGCAATGCAACCACTAGCAATAAGCTTCCTTGCTTGCGACGTGGACACCATTGACGCAAAGAGTGAACTCTTGCAACCACGGTACACAAACTCTTTGTGCCCGGGTCTCTAAACCTCATTATCCGGCTCTCACAATCAATAGTAGCGTGATATTTCGAGAGCCAATCCATTCCTAGGATTAAGTCATACTCGTTCATTCGACTTAACACCAGCAAGTCAGCTGGCAAGATCCAGTTTTTAACCCTCACTGGACAGTCTACACACGCGTGATGTACGCAAAAGGTGTGTTTAGGTACTTGCACAGTTCTTGCATGTGTGGCATCTACAATTTATATTCCGTGTGCAATAGCAAATGATCGAGCAATGAATGAATGCGATGCACCAGTATCAAACAAAGCTCTACATCGAATGCCTTTAATTAACACAATACCTGCCACGACATCATCCT
This sequence comes from Puya raimondii, assembly GCA_016920855.1. NCBI lineage: Eukaryota > Viridiplantae > Streptophyta > Magnoliopsida > Poales > Bromeliaceae > Puya > Puya raimondii. The sequence continues at coordinate 206,689,915 of JABWPP010000050.1, read as the reverse complement.
GGGCAGAAGGCTCCTCCACCTGTGAGGCGAATACCCGTCCACTGGGCGCTGGCCGCTGGCCCTCCACTGGTCTCGGCAGCGGTGTACGGCCTGCCGACATCGCCGCGGGTGGGATGCCCGCGAGCTGTCTCGGCGATGCAAATGCCGATGCCGATGACGATGCCCCGCCATCATCCATCGGACAATTGTACCGCATATGTCCCGGCTGTCCGCACTTGTAGCACCTGCCCTCACGGTAATCACACTGCTGAGGGCTGTGGGGGCCGCTACAAATCGGGCACTGGGTTGAGAGTCGGTTCCGCCGGGACCCTCGCGATTGGTTTTGCGACTGCGAGTGCTTCGGGGGTCGCTTTGAGCTAGATTGCCCACCCGAGCCACCCGCCGGTCGCTTCTTTTCCTTTTCTTTTTCTTTTTCTCTCTCCCACGACTCGCGCTCCTCACGCGCACATGCATTCCCGTGCTCCACCCAAAGAGCACGGTCCAAGACCTCCGCAAAGGTCTTTAGCTTAAGGGCGTGAACCGCCCGAAAGATCTCCGGTCGAAGTCCGCGCACGAAACAATTGACCTTGTCCAACTCTCCGCGGACAACGTGCGGTACGCAATTAATAATGTACGAGAACTCCCTCTCGTACTCGCGCACGGTGCGGTTCCCTTGCTTCAACTTTCGAAACCTTTCTTGAAGTTTTCTTTTCTCGCTATCGGGGAAGTAGGCGGCAAATACCATACCCCGAAACTCCTCCCACATCGGTGGCGGAAGGCTAGGGAGTCGATCACGCCGGACTCCTTTCCACCACACCTTCGCCGATCGCTCTAAACAATGAGCGGCGAGGTGCACTTTGTCCCTCTCCAAGGTATATAGATCCTCGAAGAGTGTCTTCATGGTATCGATCCATGTCTCTAAATCCCATGGATCCACGTTCTCCCCGTTGAAGATAGGCGGGTTGAACTTCTTGAACCTCATGAGAGCCACAAGTGCGCGCTCTCACTCCGCATCCTCCATCTCGGAGTCGGGCATAGGAGTACCCGACCCACCGGCTACAATCGGTGATGCCGGTGGCGCCACAGCCGGAGCCGGTGTCACCTCGTCGGCCGGTGCCGAAGCAGAGGCCGGAGGTACTCCCGTTCTCTCCTCCCTAACCGCAGCCGCTTGCTGCGCCATCTCGTCTTGGAGCTTTTTAATTTGCTTCTCCTGTCGCTGCATGGCTTCGGCCTGCCGCCGAACCACGCCCATCAACTCGGTCAACTGATCACGAAGACCCGAGTTCTCGCCCTCCCCGAGTTGTTCGGGAGCCGCGCTCGATCCTCCGAGCCCAGCCCTCGTAGGAGGCCGTCCACGTACCATTATCTCCTGAAAACACAACGACTTTGGTCATTTCATGACCTTCAAAGTCATTCGCAACACTATACTTCATGAAAATAAACGTGAACCCAATCTAGGCGAAAGTCACACACGGGTCCTTATTCCCCTCACTTGGTTTCATGTTGTCGACCGCCAACACGAACACACTTGGCAAAGAATAAGACACCCCTCGAATCTACCTCTATTTCCAACTAGAGGTATAAGGACATAACCCAATCACTTATCTTTCGCCACATCAAAGGTCTCGTCACTCACGAGCCTACACTCCTAGGGTCTTTTCCATCCTAGGATTTTCTTAGGTCCATCTAGACCGTTTCTATTCTCTGATACCACCTCAGTCTGTCACGCCCCGCTGGGCCTTTAACACCAACTAGGTGGAAAGAATAACCGCACGGGCGCATGCCCCAGACCCGCCGAACGGATAGAGCCTCTTCTACCCGCCCAAGGCGTCACAACACAAGCTTATCTACGAGGTTCCAACTAGGAACGGAGTATAAGAGTTGCACAAGGAAAGCATCAACATAAAGAAGTTCTACTTCTATTACATCACATTGCACATTTATACATGCCCAAATTTTTCTCTTCTTTCTTTTCATTCCATACACCATGTTCCAAAACTATGGAATACATAAGTTTCATACATGTAATGGAAATTCCCTATACTATCAAAGTCCAAGACTAGGGGTACAACTCTATGTATCACGAAGATGGAAGGGCCGCTATCTAGAGAGCCAAACCCTTGCCTCGCTCCGCCGCCTCACTCGCGGAAGGACCTGAAAAACGTGGGGTGAGAACTATAAACATAGTTCCCAATGGGTAAGGCCACCCAAGAGAGAAGCTCGACCCACCAGGTCCAAAGAAACACCATATGCATAAGTTAGATCACAAATAACTATGCAACAATTATTTACATGGTTGTAAATAAACATAAAGGATGCAACCAAATAAAATATAAATTATCATTCTCTCTTAGGTTCATCCTATATTTCACATTGACTAAGTTCAATTACTTGTCATTTACTTATGGTTTCGGAATCGCCGTCTTACCATAAGGGTTCCAACATTCAAGGAGTGAACTCGTCACCTCCTAGTTCGAGTAGCGGACTCGTCGCATACTCGGGATAGCAAAATCGTCGCATACCCCATCTCAACACCGCCATCACATGGCATGGGTAGCGAACTCGTCGCATACCCGGGATAGCAACCTCGTCGCACATCCCATCTCGACACCGCCAACTCATGGCGTGGTAGCGAAATCGTCGCATACCCGGGATAGCAAAAATTGTCGCACATCCCGTGTCAACATTGCCAACTCATGGCATGGTAGCGAAATCGTCGCCTACCAGGGATAGCAAAATCGTCGCACATCCCGTTTCAACACCGCCAACTCATGGCATGGTAGCAAAATCGTCGCCTATCCGGGATAGCAAAATCGTCGCACATCCCGTTTCAACACCGCCAACTCGTGGCATGGTAGCGAAATCGTCGCCTACCCGGGATAGCAAAATCGTCGCACATCCCGTTGTTCACATTTTCTTCACTTGCCAACCTAAGTCTCACGACCTTAGGTTCAAGTCACTAAGTCTCACCTATGTTCAATAACACTAGGTTTACTTTCTCATTCTCAACCTAGGTCCCATGACTCTAGGTTCCAATCTCATGTCCAACCTATGTTCAATGACACTAGGTTCCATTCTCACATGTTCCAACCTATGTTCAATAAAACTAGGTTCTATTCTCACATGTTCCAACCTATGTTTAATAACACTAGGTTCTATTCCCACATGTTCCAACCTATGTTCAATGACACTAGGTTCTATTCTCACATGTTCCAACCTATGTTCAATGACACTAGGTTTAATCATACATGCAACCATGCAACAAGTATAGATAATTGAATTATACTTGAATTCTATATCATGCAATAGGAGCTCATTGCTCTACCTATCATGATCTTACCTTTGCCAACATGCAAGTTCTAGGGTTCACAACACATACAATTTTATCTTTAAATGGATATTTACCCTAGACATGGAAGTGACCTAATCACTTCGGTAAACACAAACCAACCTCAAGAGCTTCCGAATTCTTGTATTCTTCAAGCCCCTAAGTGTCCAAGCCTTGAGTTCTTGCTTCAACCCAAGTTTCTACAAGAAAATGGTTCGTTACTCATTACGAACCCTTAAATCAACTCAATACTTGAAATCAAGTGTTCTAACATGATTTCCTATGCCTCAATTTCAATTCCCGAAGGTCTAAATATTTTTAGAACCTCCCATGATAAAAGCCCCAAATCTACCTAGGGTTTGTATGCATGCAAGCCAAACCCTAGATTTCATGGCCAATCTTCCACCATTTATGGTTGAGATTACCTAGGGTTTCCAAAAACCTCATCTTGAAGGATTAAATCCAAGGTTTAAACCCTAAATCACAAGAACTCACCTTAAAGCCCTAGCTCCCAAGCTTCTTCTTGCACCAAGAAGCTTCTTTGCACCTTGGAAGTCCTTTTTCAAGCTCCAATCCACCACTTCTCCAAACTTTGGAGAAATCTCTAGAGAGAGAAAGTGAGGGAGAGGGAGAGGGAATGAGAGAAAAGTGAAGAAGGAATGAGGGGAGAGACCTCAGCCCCCCTACATAACCCATTCACTGCAAAATTACCAAAATACCCCTCACTGGGCATTCTGCCTCAGCCGGGTCCGGACCTTGCAAGTGGGGTCCGGACCCCGCACTGATAACTGACCAGCGCGCAGGCCGGGTCCGGACCTTGGTGTCCGGGTCCGGAACCCGTACGCACCCCAACTCGGAAACCAGCTCGGGTCCGGACCGTAACATCCGGGTCCGGACCGTGGCTGCCCGCGGAATTCATTGTCCGGACCCCAGCTTCCAGGGTCCGGACCCCGTGAGCAGTTTTGCTCCACTTGGTCCCTTTTTCATAATTTTTCAATTTTCGGGTTTCCACTCGTACCCATAATATTCCGAAACCTTCAGAACCCAATTCCACACCAGCCATTATCGGCTTCCATCGAACTTTATCAAATTTAGTAAAGTTCGATACAACGCACCGAAATTCAGAGTGCTACAAATTTTCTTCTAGAATCAATTTGAGAATTGCTTAGAGATTATTTCCACAGATCTTCAATGATATTCTAAGCAATAAATCATCATCGACTTTATTGTTCTTGCTCCGGACGGAGTGCACTCGTGGATTCGAGTGGGCGTCGTGGATTCGGCGTGATAAAGGCTTCGTGGATTCGAAGTTGAGCGTTTCGTGGATTCGGGACGTGGCGTTCGTGGATTTGAACGTGGGGCGTGGACAACCCGGTGTTGTGCGCGAGATCCAAAGAAGATAAAGGAGAGGTTGAGTCCGTGGAGTTGGTAATCACCTTGTAATCTTTTATTTCTTAGTGGATTGTTATCGCGTGTTGGTCCCGTGGGTTTTTTACTCCTAGTTGGAGTTTTTCCACGTAAATCTCGGTGTGCTATTTTTATTTCCGCACTTATTTTATTGCATTGAGATTTGTGGTTTGGCCGTTATACCTATTCACCCCCCTCTAGGTATTGATAGTATCTAGATAGATCCTTAGGGCTCCCCCGTAACTTACAATTGGTATCAGAGCGGGATCTAGGTTTTATCTTTCATAATGGGTGAAGGAGGTAATATAAATAGGCCACCGTTATTTGATGGAACTAATTACGTCTATTGGAAAGTCCGGATGAGAGCCTTCCTCATCGTAATTGATGAGCGAGTATGGCAAGCCGTGGAATTCGGGTGGAAACATCCAACCGAAGTGGTTAATAACACGACTGTACCTAAGCTACGGAATAAGTGGTCGAAGGATGATAATGAAGCTTCATCGTTTATTGGGAAAGAAATTAACGCTTTATTTAATGCTCTTTACCCTACTGAGTTCACACATGTTTTCGCGTGTGATACGGCTAAAGAGATTTGGGATACTCTACAAGTTACACACAAGGGTACAAGTCTAGTAAAAATTCAAAAGCTCCAAATGCTTACTAGTCAATTTGACTCGATTCGCATGGAGGAGTATGAATCCTTTATTGATTATTATACTAGACTTCAAGATATCATTAACACGTGTGCGAATTTGGGAGAGAAGATCCCGGAATCTAAGGTCGTTAGAAAAATCCTTCGAACACTTCCGGAGCATTTTAGGGCTAAAGTAGCGGCTATTGAAACGGTTAATCATCCGGATGATATGAAAGTAGAAGAACTAGTAGGTGCTCTTCAAACCTATGAAATGACTTTTCCTACTAATCAATCTTCTTCCAAGTCTTTCTCTAAAAGTACAGGTGTTGCACTTAAATCGACAAAAGAGGAAGACGAGGACATAGAATCCGACGATGAAGTTTCACTTGCAAATTTCGAACATCAAATGGCACTTCTTACTAAGAAGTTTCGTCGGAAGTTTAGGAAGAACCAAAGCATTCAAGCTTCATCCTCCAACCGAAAGCATTCTTCTAACGGATCTTCACATTCTAAATCCTCTAAAGAAAAGAATCTTGCAAAGTCTCCAAAAGAAAAGGATGAATTTGAGGGGAAAATCCAATGCTACAAGTGTAGAGGCTACGGCCATATCTCCACGGATTGTCCCACTAAAAAGTCCTATAAAAAGAAGGCTTTGCAAGCGAAAACTTGTGACGATTCTACTTCGGGTGAATCGACTTCAAGTGAAGAGGAAAAAAATGATGCGATAGCTCTATGTTCTCATACTTCTTTACCTTCTTCCTCTGTTTTTTGTTTATCATCTATTATTGCTGATACGTTTACTTCTTCCTCTTTGCATGATATGTCGAGCGACAATGGGTCAAGTGAAGGAGAGTCCGATGATGAAGACTTAGCCGTTGCCTACAATCAACTACTCATTGAATCGAAAAAGATGGCTAAGCTGAACAAGAAGCTAAGGAGACGACTACTTGAGCTTGAAAGGGAAAACAATGATTTGAAGGAGTCATCTAAAGCTCTTGCGGAGGAAAGGGAACATATATTAACAAATAATAACACCCTCCAAGAGAAGCTAGACCAATCGGAAATCACAATAAAATCCTATATAGAGAAGACTGATTTTCTGGAGCAACAATTCAAGGAAGTTCACATATCCAATCAAGTTTTGACTAAGCAAGTCCATCAACTCAAATCCGACATACAACAATTCTCCTCCGGTTCGAAGAAACTTGATAATATGCTCGGATTGGGTCAAACGGATAAACTTGGAGTTGGATATGAGAGGACATTTGTTGAGAAAGTTCAACATTCAGCATCCAAAGCCTCAACCAATCTAAAAGTAAAGACATGTCATAGATGCGGGAAGAAAGGACACATTAAGAAGACATACCCTAAGAAAAATAAGAAAACTCAACCGGCGTCTTCTAAACATCTATCGGCATCATCCAATACTCGACAACCCTTACAAATTCAAAAGCAATATCAATCGAGTCGAGTTCCCCACATCAACCAAAAGTCGAAACCAAATGCAACGTGGCGACCAATGGATGAACAAAAGTCAGAACGATCGGTACCTAACTGCAACAAACCAAGACAACCAACAATTCGACAAGTTTGGGTTCGAAAAGGTGATATCGTTACTTGTCTTAAATCTTAACTTGTTTTGATTTTGTGTAGTGCGTTGATTGGTTCTTATTGCATATCTCTTGATCATTGCATTACACGTTTTGGTGCTTTCATTGTTACGATTTTTAAAAATTCATTGAACAATTACAACATTAAATAGTGCTTTGAACATCAATAGGTTCACTTTCATTCACTCCTAATTAATCTCATACTAATTATCGGTGTTACTTTATTTTCATTATATTTGAAGATAATTTATTATGAGAATTCTTAATACTTATATTCATCAAATTTAGATAATCATGTGTAATCTCTAGGAGCTTAACCTATCTCGGTTGTGTGTGTTGAATTTGATGAATAGTCATTCTCTTACGGACTAAAATTTGTCACATGTTCTTTCAACTAAGAGATTGCTTAAATGAGGGGGAGTCATTATTATATTGAGAAAAGAATGCTCATATGCTTTGAAAGATGTGGAAAGAGTTATATTTTTAAAGGAGTGTGAAAACTACCACCACATGGAGGAAAGAGCTACCACCCCGGTCGTCCGGTTAGTGTGTGCAGCTACCACATGAGAATTGAATTGCATATTCGAAAAAAAATAATATAAGTGTAAAAGCATGCAAAAGAAAAATGTCACAAAATTTATTTTTCGGAGTTATAAGGTGGTCCACATACATGAAAGATGCTCAAAGAGCCACCCACTGTGCGATGTTTGTTTTATCTCAAATTTGAACGTTTATACGACAAATTTTTGTCTCTTTGATGAATCCCTTAAGTCATCTTCATAATCCGTTTACATCTTGATAGCTTTTGAGCCTTTAGATTATTTTTGATGACTTGATTTTGAAGTTTATATGAATTAAGAAATCGTGTAATATTTTATCTACATCATGGTGATTGTGTAGTAAAATTCTTAATTTTTATGAAATTAATAGGGATTGAAAGAAGTCTATGTGAATGCATCACGTTCATTCACTAACATTGTTTTCAATGCAATCATTGTATTTTCTCATTATATCACAAGTGGTTTCAAAGTTGAACAAAATCTTAAACTTGTGTTTCTTGTGCTTCGATTTGATTTCTCTTTAACTCTCTCTATTTTTGGTGTTTTTTTTTTGTGGCAATATTTGACAAAAAGGGGGAGAGAGGTGATGATGATATTGAAAGTTTTATAAAAGAAAAGAGGAAACTTAGACGCATGAACAAAGGGGGAGAGTTTTTGATATTTTTACTACTAACTTTATTCGTGGAGATCTGCAGGTCTGTGACGACTTCAAGACTCCATGTGTGTCTAAGTCATAGAGTTTGTTTTAAGAGTTACAAGGCTGTAATTTTGATTTTATTTGGATCTTTCACGCGAGAAGTTCATTGTTTTGGTGATGGCAATGAATTTCAATTTTGGAGAGTTGAGCATTGTGAGTGTTTTATGTATTTTTGAGTTTTGACACGAAATTGCCAAAGGGGGAGATTGTTACGGATTTTATATTGGCATATTTCGTGAAGTGAGTCGGAGTCTTGAAGGTTCAAAGAAGAAAAGACGAAGATTGAAGATTCGAAGACTTAACGTATGAATTCACGATGCTTGGTAAGTTCAAATAATCTTGATGGTGATTTATGAACATTTATAAGTGTTTGGAAGACATTAGGATAGATAAAAATTGATTTAAAATATAAAAATTAAGTTTTTCAATTTTCAGGATCCGGACCCTGAGGTGAGGTCCGGAACCCATACGCCTCCCTGGCTGTCACGCAGGGAGGGTCCGGACCTGGAGGGCTGAGGTCCGGACTATGAAACGCTGGAGAGTTTCAGAGTCCGAACCCTGCATCCAAGGTCCGGACCCCGACCCGTCGCGATTTTTTGAAAATATATTTTTTCAATCCTACTCTGATTCTAATGTCTCCCAAACCTATAAATAAGATGGTAGATTTCTTAAAATCAGTTTTGCAATCCTAAATTGATTCTAATTGCTTCCAAATCTTTTTAAAATCAGTTTTGCAATCCTAATTTGATTCCAAACCTTTTTAAAATCAGTTTTCAATCCTAATCTATTTCGGATTGCTTCTAAACCTATAAATAAGATGTGGGAATGTCTCTAAAATGTGGTTAAGCATAGAATACTTTTTAGAAACCCAAGAAGCTTGTAGGTAGCCGTTTTTCTCATCTTCTACATCAAGCTTCTCTCAAATTGATTTATGGTGCCCTAGATCTTTAATTTTCTTCTAGAATCAATTTGAGAATTGCTTAGAGATTATTTCAACAGATCTTCAATGATATTCTAAGCAATAAATCATCATCGACTTTATTGTTCTTGCTCCGGACGGAGTGCGCTCGTGGATTCGAGTGGGCGTCGTGGATTCGGCGTGATAAAGGCTTCGTGGATTCGAAGTTGAGCGTTTCGTGGATTCAGGACGTGGCGTTCGTGGATTCGAACGTGGGGCATGGACAACCCGGTGGTGTGCGCGAGATCCAAAAAAGATAAAGGAGAGGTTGAGTCCGTGTAGTCGGTAATCACCTTGTAATCTTTTATTTCTTAGTGGATTGTTATCGCGTGTTGGTCCCGTGGGTTTTTTACTCCTAGTTGGAGTTTTCCCACGTAAATCTCGGTGTGCTATTTTTATTTCCGCACTTATTTTATTGCATCGAGATTTGTGGTTTGGCCGTTATACCTATTCACCCCCCTCTAGGTATTGATAGTATCTAGATAGATCCTTAGGGCTCCCCCGTAACTTACACTTGGTAGGCTCCCACTGGGGCCCGGGGCATGACAGATTAAGTTGGTATCAGAGCCTAGGGTTGAGTCTTAGTGGACTTAGTGAACCTTAGGCCGGTTGGATGATAAGGAATAGGAACGTGAGAGACGGGGTCTCTTGTGACTTATTGGCGAAAGTATAATGATTGGGTCATATCTTCAGCTCCAAAAGTGTTGGAGCTAGATCGAAGTGAACCACTTCTATACCCTTGGAGGGTCACGTTGGCGGCCGACAACGTGACATCGGGGAATAGTGGAAGTCCACTTCATTACTTTCGCATGATTGTTGTTTCACCTGCGCATGTTATTCTTGTTGCAGCTTGAGTGGTGGACGACGCACTCGATAGCGGCCGAGGCAGCCGAAACAAAAATTCTGCATCCTCCGGATCTGGTGAGATCCTGAAGTTGTGAATACAACCGGCAAATTCAGCGAGCACGGTGGAGCGGCGATCAATTATGATGTTACTCCAAGTTGGGGCTATACGCCGACAAGACGAGGAAACTCCATGAGAATGCGGATCACACCTTGATAAGGGCGAGAGACGTGGAGACCGTTGGAACAGTAAGAGAAGTCACTAAGGGTGACAAGTAAAGTATTAGAGGACAATCAAGACGTTCAAAGAGAAACTGATCTCGAGGACGTGGTTCCTTAGCTGGATGAAGGACATCAAAACATCAGCGACTATCACGATGTGTGAGCGGTGGAGTCCGCATGTACCCGACGATGCCCTGGATGTGGAGGCGAGTGCTCTCTTCGTGGCCAGGTGGGCCATTCTCAGCTAAGTGTTCGAGGAGGACAATGTCGACAATGTCGATATCAACTTCGTGCGGCTGGCACCCGGTGGAACGCATGCCTGTATGACAGGCGGATGACGAGGTAGCGACGATGGAGGTTGTCGCAGTTCGTGGCACTGGAGCTAGTTTGCTGTTTGTTATGATTGCGTTGATTGTAGTTCTGGATTAGCTGTTTGCCGAGTGTGGGGCAGGAAACTCATTCCTTGTTGATTACAGAATGAGTTGGTCCCGATTTCGTGGATTTTCGGGAGTACTGTCTTTGTGCTCCATGTAGATTGGATGTTGCTGTGCGCAACGAAGTGATTGGCTTTGTTTAGTGGAGAGCGTATGGTTCTGATTTGAACTTGGGCTGGCTCCTCGGGTATTTTGTTACCGATGATTATACGAGCCGAGCAGTAGTGCCTTGGGAATCTGGACATGAAATAATATTTTCAGAGGGCGTGAAAGTTCGCTGTTCGCGATAATTGTTTCACCCGCCCAAGCCTAGTTGTGGGCTGAGTAGACGCGTGGCCTTTGGGCCAGCATTCTTGAGAATGATTGAGAACCCTCAAAAGTGAGGATGTCTCTCGTGAGGGAATTGCTTGTGCAATCCCGGTTGCGTTGTGAGAATCGGAGGTTTGGTCTTGAGACCTCCTTCTGTCTAGTGTTTCTCTTGTGGAGCATCGGTCTTATTGTTTTGGGTGGTTGGGTTACTTCGACTATATGTCGACTACCGTGAACTCAGAGAGGTCACAATCATGAGTGAGTAACCGCAGCCGAGATCTGTTGATCTGTTTGATCAGCTCCATGGATTCTGGTTTTACTCGAGATTGGTTTACAATCTGAGTACCGCTCTTGTTTGATCGAGCTTGAGAGTGTACCGAGGATGACTTTTCGTACTCGGTTTGGGCATTACGAAATGTCGTGATGTCATGCGAGCTGGTAGTTGCTCGTGTAGTGTGTTGTGATGGCTGATTTATTTTGAGTGTCTTTGTCTCTGTGAGCATCGACGACACCTTGGAAAATCTTGAAGCAATGAAGACCAGGAAGATTCCTTGGAATAAGTGCTACAAGTGCTTCGAGTTGGAAGAAGTGCCGATTTGGTCGTGAGAACAAGCATTATTTGACAAGTGAAGTCAAAGCGGATGTGATTGAAGTTTCCAAGAAATCAAGCAATTCATAGTTGATTTGGACAAGCAGATGTAACCGAAGTTCAAACTTCTTAGTTTGATCGGATGTTGTGGATAATTGCGGAGAGATTTGTTAAGTTATCTGATCCCTTTAATTGACTCACACATGAAGGGTGGTATCGACCTTTCAGCAAATAAGGGGATATGAGGAGAATCGCCAACCCACGATTTGGAATTGGCCGCCATAGCCTCTACTTGGAAACTATGGCAAGGTTATGTTTAGCCCTATATGTATGAGATGTCTCTTCACTCAAGGAAATGAGTTGAAGTAATGAAGACATGTTAGAGGTTGATGTACTGGAGATATCAATAAGACTGGTACAAATGAAATGATATCTGTCCTTTTGGATCGGATCACGGAAGCTAGCCTTGATCCCGACTTGTAAATGGTGCAATCAAAGGTTAAGAATGCAACGGCTGATGAATTCCAAGTGGACAATCAGAAAGTGCCTTCGTTGTGGAACTGACAAGTTATACCTGTGATAACAGGATTTATGAGATATTCTAAGTGAAGCTCTTTGAGCAACGCATGTGATGCGTATGAGCGGCATTGAAGATGGTGTATAGACCAGATGTGTCACACTTGTGGCAGGATTGAAGTCATCGCTGTAAAGTTTTGGTATAGTGTTGGATGTGACAACAAGTGAAGAACGAGCCTCAACTTCTTGAGAACAAGTTGCAAAGGCTATATACCCTCGCATGAAAGTAGATGATGATTACCGAAACTTCTGGTATTGGATTGTCTCACTTTCAAACCAGACATGGTGTAGTTAAGAGATTGTGAATAGGGTGCTAAGCCAGCTCAACCACCGCTGTTCACATGATTTGAGTTGAGGAAAAATCCGCACAAGTATACCTTAGTGAATTGTGCGACTTCGAAGAGCGCTTAGCTCTATTGTTTTGGAATATTAGCTAAATGGATAATTCTCGGTGAGAAGTAGGATTTCAAACTTGAAATCAGACGTTCTGGATGTGATACCTGGTTAAGGAAATCCAGGAGTTATGTGTATGAGGAATCTAAGCTCCAGATTCATTAGACTATTTGAAACCCTGAGGCAAATGGGCCTAGCGGCGTATCGAGTTGTCTTAACTCCAGACCTGTTGGAGGTATATGACGTATTTCACTTATTGACACTCCGAGCAAATGTTTTGGATTCTACCCCGATGGTGGATGTCGCTTTATTAGAGCTACATGATGATCTAAACTTCAAGGAGCAGTTGTTGCGATTTGGACTCGTGGAATGTAGGAATTTGGAATTATCACTATTCCTACTACAAGGTGCCTTGGAGCAAACATCATGGATGCAAGGTTATGTGTGAGCTGGAGGCTTCACCGCGAGGACGATGTTTTTATCCCCTTCAGACTTGTTGCCGATTGTTGATCCGTAGTTTCGCGGACGAAACTCCTTTTTAGGAGGGAAGAGTGTAGCACACTGAACTTTTGCAAATTGCGAAGTTCTAGTGAGAGAATAGTGCCTTATACTATTCTGGAGATTTGAGTTGAGTTTGGTGAGCTTGGGAGTGTTTTCGGGACTTGGGAAGTGCGAAAACGGACACCGGAGAGCGAAATCTGTAAAAGGTGCAGATTTTGCATTGTATTCCGGTATGGCTTGAGATACCGGAATGGATTGAAAGTGTCACGCCCCGCCGGCCCTTTGACACCAACTAGGTGGAAAGGATAACCGCACGGGCGCATGCCCCAGACCCACCGAACGGATAGAGTCTTTTCTACCCGCCCAAGGCGTCACAACACAAGCTTATCCACAATGTTCCAACTAGGAACGGAGCACAAGAGTTGCATAAGGAAATCATCAACATAAAAAAGTTCTACTTCTATTACATCACATGGCACAATATACATGTCCAAAATTTTCTTTTCTTTCTTTTTCATTCCATACACTATGTTCCAAAACGATGGAATATACAATTTTCATACATAAAATGAAAATCCCCTATGTTATCATAATCCAAAACTAGGGGTACACTCTAAGTATCACCAAAATGGAAGGGCCGCTATCTAGAGAGCTAAACCCTTGCCTCGCTCCGCCGCCTCACTCGCGGAAGGACCTGAAAAACGTGGGGTGAGAACTATAAACATAGTTCCCAGTGGGTAAGGCTACCCAAGAGAGAAGCTCGACCCACCAGGTCCAAAGAAACACCATATGCATAAGTTAGATCACATATAACTATGCAACAATTATTTACATGCTTGTAAATAAACATAAAGGATGCAACCAAATTAAATATAATTTATCATTCTCTCCTAGGTTCATCCTATGTCTCACATTGACTAAGTTCATTTACTTGTCATTTACTTATGGTTTCGGAATCGCCGTCTCACCATAATTGTTCCAACATCCAAGGAGTGAACTCGTCACCTCCTAGTTCGAGTAGCGAACTCGTCGCATACTCGGGATAGCAAAATCGTCGCCTACCCCGTCTCAACACCGCCATTACATGGCATGGATAGCGAACTCGTCGCATATCCGGGATAGCAACCTCGTCGCACATCCCCTCTCGACACCGCCAACTCAAGGCGTGGTAGCGAAATCGTCGCCTACCCGGGATAGCAAACTCGTCGCACATCCCGTGTCGATACCGCCAACTCGTGGCATGGTCGCGAAATCGTCGCCTACCCGGGATAGCAAAATCGTCGCACATCCCGTTGTTCACATTTTTCGCTTGCCAACCTAAGTCTCATGACCTTAGGTTCAAGTCATTAAGTCTCGCCTATGTTCAATAACACTAGGCTTACTTTCTCATTATCAACCTAGGTTCCATGACTCTAGGTTCCAATCTCATGTCAAACCTATGTTCAATGACACTAGGTTTCAATCTCACATGTTCCAACCTATGTTCAATAACACTAGGTTTAACCATACATGCAACCATGCAACAAGTATTAATATTTGAATTATACTTGAAATATACATCATGCAATAGGATCTCATTGTTCAACCTATCATGATTTTTACCTTTGACAATATGCAAATTCTAGGGTTCACAACACATACAATTTTATCTTTAAATGGATATTTACCCTAGACATGGAAGTGACCTAATCACTTCGGTAAACACAAACCCACCTCAAGAGCTTCCAAATTCTTGTATTCTTCAAGCTCCTAAGTGTCCAAGCTTTGAGTTCTTGCTTCAACCCAAGCTTCTACAAGAAAACGGTTCGTTACTCGTTACGAACCCTAAATTCAACTCAATATGTGAAATCAAGTGTTCCAACATGATTTCCTATGCCTCAATTGCAATTCCCGAAGGTCCAAATATTTTTAGAACCTCCCATGGCAAAAGCCCCAAATCTACCTAGGGTTTGCATGCATGCAAGCCAAACCCTAGATTTCATGGCCAATCTTTCACCATTTGTGGTTTAGATTGCTTAGGGTTTCCAAAAACCTCATTTCAAAGGATTAAATCCTAGGTTCAAACCCTAAATCACAAGAACTCACCTCAAAGCCCTAGCTCCCAAGCTTCTTCTTGCACCAAGAAGCTCCAAATCCACCTTAGAAGCTTTTCCCAAGGTCAAATCCTCCACTTCTCCAAGCTTTGGAGAGATCTCTAGAGAGAGAAAGTGAGGGAGAGGGAGAGGGAATGAGAGGAAAAATGGAGGAGTAATGAGGAGAGGGACTCTAGCCCTCTATACATAGCCCATCCCCCACGAAATTACCAAAATACCCCTCACTGGGCATTCTGCCTCAGCCGGGTCCGGACCTTGCGAGTAGGGTCCGGACCCCGCACTAATAACTGGCCAGTGCGCAGGCCGGGTCCGGACCTCAGGTCCCGGGTCCGGAACCCGTACGCACCCCAATTCGGACATCGGCTCGGGTCCGGACCGTGGCATCCGGGTCCGGACCGTGGCTGCCCGCGGACTTCATTGTCCGGACCCCAGCTTCCAGGGTCCGGACCCCGTGAGCAGTTTTGCTCCACTTGGTCCCTTTTTCACAATTTTTCGATTTCCGGGTTTCCACTCGTACCCATAATGTTCCGAAACCTTCGGAACCCAATTCCACACCAGTCATTACCGGCTCTTTCCGAACTTCATCAAATTTAGTAAAGTTCGAAACAACGCATCGAAATTCAAAGTGCTACATTCCTCCCCCCTTAAAGAGAGTTTCGGCCGCGAAACTAAATCATACCTCAGCTGGACTCAGCGAAGAGGTAAGGAAACCGCTCCTTCATCGAGCTTTCCACTTCCCACGTGGCCTCGCGTTCACCGTGATTCGTCCATTGTACCTTTACATAAGTTATTTCACGGTTCCTCAAACTTTTCACTTCGCGATCCATGATACACAAGGGAAATTCCTCATAAGTCATATCCTCATGGAGCTCCATAGGCACATATTCGAGGACGTGCGCCGGATCATACACGTACTTGCGGAGCGTCGATACATGGAACACATTGTGTATTCCCGCAAGTTTTGGTGGCAAAGCTAGCCGGTACGCCACGGATCCCACACGCTCCAAGACCTCATAAGGTCCAATGTAACGGGGACTCAACTTACCCCGAACACCGAATCGCTTCACCCCTATCATGGGTGATACTTTCAAGAAGACGCGGTCTCTCACCGCGAATTCCAAATCTCGTCGGCGTCGATCCGCATAACTCTTTTGTCTGGATTGCGCCGTCGATAAGCGTTCGCGTGCCAAATGGACCTTTTCCTCCGCTTCACGCAACACTTCCGGTCCTAAGACCCTTTTCTCGCCGACTTCGCTCCAATGAATAGGAGAGCGGCATTTTCTTCCATACAAGGCCTCAAAAGGTGCTATTCCGATGCTAGATTGATAGCTATTATTGTAAGCAAATTCAGCCATCGGCAAATGAGTAGGCCATGCACCCTTGAAGTCCAACACACACGCTCGTAGCATATCCTCCAGAATCTGAATTGTTCTTTCCGATTGACCATCGGTTTGAGGATGAAATGCTGAACTGAAATCGAGCCGTGTACCCAAAGCTTCTTGCAAGCTTTTCCAAAAATGCGATGTGAAACGGGGATCTCGATCTGAAACTATCGAGGTCGGGACCCCGTGCAACCGCACAATCTCGTCCAGGTAGACTTGCGCTAACTTGTCTCCCGACCAAGTGGTGTGGATTGGCAAAAAGTGTGCCGACTTTGACAAACGATCCACCACCACCCAGATCGCGTCGTGGCCACCTAATGATCGAGGTAAGCCCACAACAAAATCCATCGCGATATTTTCCCACTTCCAAACCGGAATGGGCAATCCTTGCAATTTTCCTGCCAGAAAGCGACGCTCGGCCTTTACTTGTTGGCACACTAAGCATTGTGCCACAAAGCGTCCCACATCAAGTTTTATTCCTGGCCACCAATAATGTAGTTTGAGGTCCTTGTACATTTTGGTGCCGCCCGGGTGAATCGCATAGGGAGAAGCGTGAGCTTCTTTCAAGATCTCCCCACGAATATCCTCGGCTTTTGGCACGCACAATCGATTTCGGAATCGAATTGCGCCCTTCGAGTCTACATGAAAATCACCGACGCGCCCGCTCTCGATAGCACTCCGCACCGTTTGGAGTTCCGGATCACCGGATTGCTTTTCTTTTATTTGCTCCAACAAAGTTGGCCAAATCTCGAGATTCATAAGTCTAGCGGGGACGCCCGGGGCCACGACTTCCAAGTCAAATCGGCCCATTTCTTTGATCAACGGCATTTGTCCCGTCATCTCAATTGCGAAGTTCTCCACGGATTTTCTACTGAGCGCATCGGCCACCACATTGGCTCTACCGGGGTGGTGCAAGATGGTTAAGTCGTAATCTTTTATCAACTCCAACCACTTCCGCTGCCTCAAGTTCAACTCCTTTTGAGTGAATAAGTACTTTAAACTTTTGTGATCCGTGTAAACCTCACAATGCTCCCCGTACAAGTAGTGTCTCCACAACTTAAGTGCGAAGACCACCGCCGCGAGTTCTAAGTCGTGGGTGGGGTAATTCTGCTCATAGCTCTTCAGCTGTCGAGAGGCATATGCTATTACTTGTCCTCTTTGCATAAGCACACACCCAAGACCACGTCGTGATGCATCACTATACACCACAAAGCCCTCCCCCGCAATCGGCAAGGCGAGAACCGGAGCCGAAGTCAACCTTTCCTTTAGCTCCTTAAAGCTTTGGTCGCATTCCTCGCTCCAAACATATTTGGCTCCCTTGCGGGTAAGACGCGTTAGTGGACCGGAGATTTTTGAAAATCCCTCCACGAACCGCCGATAGTATCCCGCAAGACCCAAAAAGCTTCGCACCTCCGTGACATTGGTCGGGCGAGGCCAATCCTTGATTGCCTCAACTTTCGTAGGGTCCACCGATACTCCTTCTGCGGAAATTACGTGACCCAAGAAAGCGACCTCACGGATCCAAAATTCGCACTTTTTTAACTTGGCGAATAACTCGTTCTCTCGAAGAACTTGAAGCACAATCCTCAGGTGCTCCTTATGTTCCTCTTCACTCCGAGAGTAGACAAGAATGTCATCAATGAACACCACTACGAATCGATCTAGTAGTGGTTTGAACACACGGTTCATTAGGTCCATGAACGCTGCCGGGGCATTAGTAAGCCCAAAAGGCATAACCGTGAATTCATAATGTCCATACCGCGTTCTAAACGCGGTCTTATGCACGTCCTCCGGTTTGATCTTCAATTGGTGGTAACCGGATTGCAAATCAATCTTTGAGTACACCCGAGACCCTTGCAACTGATCGAACAAGTCATCAATTCGCGGTAACGGGTACTTATTCTTGACGGTCACTTTGTTCAACTCGCGGTAATCTACACATAACCGCAGTGAACCGTCCTTTTTCCGCACAAATAGAACAGGGGCTCCCTAAGGCGACACACTTGGCTTTACGAAACCCTTGTCCATTAAATCTTGCAATTGTGCTTTCAATTCCTTCAGTTCCGCGGGTGCCATCCTGTACGGGGCCTTAGAGATCGGCGCCGTACCCGGGAGCAAATCGATCACAAATTCTATTTCCCGGTCCGGTGGCATTCCGGGCAACTCCGTCGGAAATACATCCGGGAACTCTTGGACTATAGGAACGTCCTCAAGTCCCAGCACTTCCTTCCGGTCATCCACTACCGTCGCCAAGTAGGCAATGCATCCCCTAGCAATAAGCTTCCTTGCTTGCGACGTGGACACCATCAACGCAAAGAGCGAACTCTTACACCCACGGTACACAAATTCCTTGTGCCCGGGTTCTCTAAACCTCACTATCCGGCTCTCACAATCAATAGTGGCGTGATACTTCGAGAGCCAATCCATTCCTAGGATCAAATCATATTCATTCATTCGATTTAATACCAGCAAATCAGCTGGCATGATCCATTTCTCAACCCTCACGGGGCAATCTACACACGCGTGATGTACGCAAAAGGTGTGTTCAGGTACTTGCACAGTTCTTGCATGTGTGGCATCTATAATTTCTATTACGTGTGCAGTAGCAAATGATCGAGCAATGAATGAATGCGATGCACCAGTATCAAACAAAGCTCTACATCGAATGCCTTTAATTAACACAATACCTGCCACGACGTCATCCTGGGCAGAAGGCTCCTCCACCTGAGAGGCGAATACCCGTCCACTGGGTGCTGGCCGCTGGCCCTCCACTGGTCTCGGCGGCTGGGTACGGCCCGCCGACATCGCCGCGGGTGGGATGCCCGCAAGCTTTCTCGGTGGTGCAAATGCCGATGCCGACGACGGTGCTCGGCCATCATCCATCGGGCAGTTGTACCTCATATGCCCTTGCTGTCCGCACTTGTAGCACCGGCCCTCACGATAGTCACATTGCTGAGGGTGGTGGGGGCCGCTACAAATCGGGCACTGGGTTGAGGGTCGATTCCGTCGGGACCCTCGGGACTGATTTTGCGACTGCGAGTGCTTCGGGGGCCGCTTAGAGCTAGACTGCCCACCCGAGCCACCTGCCGGTCGCTTCTTCCCCTTTTCTTTTTCTTTTTCTTTTTCCCAAGACTCGTGCTCCTCGCGCGCACATGCATTCCCGTGCTCCACCCAAAGAGCACGGTCCAAGACCTCCGCAAAGGTCCTAAGCTTGAGGGCGTGCACCGCCCGAAAGATTTCCGGTCGAAGTCCGCGCACGAAACAGTCGACCTTGTCCAATTCTCTGCGGACAACGTGCGGCACGCAATTAATAATGTACGAGAACTCCCTCTCGTACTCGCGTACCGAGCGGTTCCCTTGCTTCAACTTACGGAACCTTTCTTGAAGCTTCCTTTTCTCGCTATCGGGGAAGTAGGCAGCAAATATCATACCCCGAAATTCCTCCCATGACGGTGGCGGAAGGCTAGAGAGTCTATCACGCCGGACTCCCTTCCACCACACCTTCGCCGATCGCTCTAAGCAATGAACGGCGAGATGCACTTTGTCCCTCTCCAAGGTGTATAGATCCTCGAAGAGTGTCTCCATGGCATCAATCCATGTCTCTACATCCCATGGATCCACGTTCTCCCCGTTGAAGATAGGCGGGTTGAACTTCTTGAACCTCATGAGAGCCGCAAGTGCGCGCTCTCGCTCCGCATCCTCCATCTCGGAGTCGGGCATAGGAGTACCCGACCCACCGGCTACAATCGGTGATGCCGGTGGCGCCACAGCCGGCACCGGTGTCACCTCCTCGGCCGGTGCCGAAGCAGAGGCCGGAGGTACTCCCGTTCTCTCCTCCCTAACCGCAGCCGCTTGCTGCGCCATCTCGTCTTGGAGCTTTTTAATTTACTCCTCCTGTCGTTGCATGGCTTCGGCCTGTCGCCGAACCACGCCCATCAACTCGGTCAACTGATCACGAAGACCCGAGTTCTCGTCCTCCACGAGTTGTTCGGGAGCCGCGCTCGATCCTCCGAGCCCAGCCCTCGTAGGAGGCCGTCCACGTACCATTTTCTCCTGAAAACACAACGACTTTGGTCATTTCATGACCTTCAAAGTCATTCGCAACACTATACTTCACGAAAATAAACGTGAATCCAATCTAGGCGAAAGTCACACGAGGGTCCTTGTTCCCCTCACTTGGTTTCATGTTGTCGGCCGCCAACATGAACACACTTGGTGAAGAATAAGACACATCTCGAATCTACCTCTATTTCCAACTAGAGGCATAAGGACATAACCCAATCTCTTATCTTTCGCCACATCAAAGATCTCGTCACTCACGAGCCTACACTCCTGGGATCTTTTCCATCCTAGGGTTCTTAGGTCAACCTAGACCGTTTCTATTCTCTGATACCACCTCAGTCTGTCACGCCCCGCCGGCCCTTTGACACCAACTAGGTGGAAAGGATAACCGCACGGGCGCATGCCCCAGACCCGCCGAACGGATAGAGTCTTTTCTACCCGCCCAAGGCGTCACAACACAAGCTTATCCACAATGTTCCAACTAGGATCGGAGCACAAGAGTTGCACAAGGAAAGCATCAACATAAAGAAGTTCTACTTCTATTACATCACATGGCACAATATACATGTCCAAATTTTTCTTTTCTTTCTTTTTCATTCCATACACTATGTTCCAAAACGATGGAATATACAATTTTCATACATAAAATGAAAATCCCCTATGTTATCATAATCCAAAACTAGGGGTACACTCTAAGTATCACCAAAATGGAAGGGACGCTATCTAGAGAGCTAAACCCTTTCCTCGCTCCGCCGCCTCACTCGCGGAAGGACCTGAAAAACGTGGGGTGAGAACTATAAACATAGTTCCCAGTGGGTAAGGCCACCCAAGAGAGAAGCTCGACCCACCAGGTCCAAAGAAACACCATATGCATAAGTTAGATCACATATAACTATGCAATAATTATTTACATGCTTGTAAATAAACATAAAGGATGCAACCAAATGAAATATAATTTATCATTCTCTCCTAGGTTCATCCTATGTCTCACATTGACTAAGTTCATTTACTTGTCATTTACTTATGGTTTCGGAATCGCCGTCTCACCATAATTGTTCCAACATCCAAGGAGTGAACTCGTCACCTCCTAGTTCGAGTAGCGAACTCGCCGCATACTCGGGATAGCAAAATCATCGCCTACCCCGTCTCAACACCGCCATTACATGGCATGGATAGCGAACTCGTCGCATATCCGGGATAGCAACCTCGTCGCACATCTCCTCTCGACACCGCCAACTCAAGGCGTGGTAGCGAAATCGTCGCCTACCCGGGATAGCAAACTCGTCGCACATCCCGTGTCGATACCGCCAACTCGTGGCATGGTAGCGAAATCGTCGCCTACCCGGGATAGCAAAATCGTCGCACATCCCGTTGTTCACATTTTTCGCTTGCCAACCTAAGTCTCATGACCTTAGGTTCAAGTCATTAAGTCTCGCCTATGTTCAATAACACTAGGCTTACTTTCTCATTATCAACCTAGGTTCCATGACTCTAGGTTCTAATCTCATGTCAAACCTATGTTCAATGACACTAGGTTTCAATCTCACATGTTCCAACCTATGTTCAATAACACTAGGTTTAACCATACATGCAACCATGCAACAAGTATTAATATTTGAATTATACTTGAAATATACATCATGCAATAGGATCTCATTGTTCAACCTATCATGATTTTTACCTTTGCCAACATGCAAATTCTAGGGTTCACAACACATACCATTTTATCTTTAAATGGATATTTACCCTAGACATGGAAGTGACCTAATCACTTCGGTAAATACAAACCCACCTCAAGAGCTTCCAAATTCTTGTATTCTTCAAGCTCCTAAGTGTCCAAGCTTTGAGTTCTTGCTTCAACCCAAGCTTCTACAAGAAAACGGTTCGTTACTCATTACGAACCCTAAATTCAACTCAATATGTGAAATCAAGTGTTCCAACATGATTTCCTATGCCTAAATTGCAAATCCCGAAGGTCCAAATATTTTTAGAACCTCCCATGGCAAAAGCCCCAAATCTACCTAGGGTTTGCATGCATGCAAGCCAAACCCTAGATTTCATGGCCAATCTTCCACCATTTGTGGTTTAGATTGCTTAGGGTTTCCAAAAACGTCATTTCAAAGGATTAAATCCTAGGTTCAAAACCTAAATCACAAGAACTCACCTCAAAGCCCTAGCTCCCAAGCTTCTTCTTACACCAAGAAGCTCCAAATCCACCTTAGAAGCTTTTCCCAAGGTCAAATCCTCCACTTCTCCAAGCTTTGGAGAGATCTCTAGAGAGAGAAAGTGAGGGAGAGGGAGAGGGAATGAGAGGAAAAATAGAGGAGTAATGAGGAGAGGGACTCTAGCCCTCTATACATAGCCCATCCCCCACGAAATTATCAAAATACCCCTCACTGGGCATTCTGCCTCAGCCGGGTCCGGACCTTGCGAGTAGGGTCCGGACCCCGCACTGATAACTGGCCAGTGCGCAGGCCGGGTCCGGACCTCAGGTCCCGGGTCCGGAACCCGTACGCACCCCAATTCGGACATCGGCTCGGGTCCGGACCGTGGCATCCGGGTCCGGACCGTGGCTGCCCGCGGACTTCATTGTCCGGACCCCAGCTTCCAGGGTCCGGACCCCGTGAGCAGTTTTGCTCCACTTGGTCCCTTTTTCACAATTTTTCGATTTCCGGATTTCCACTCGTACCCATAATGTTCCGAAACCTTCGGAACCCAATTCCACACCAGTCATTACCGGCTCTTTCCGAACTTCATCAAATTTAGTAAAGTTCGAAACAACGCACCGAAATTCAAAGTGCTACAGAAAGTATTCCGGTATGAATGTTGAAATACCGGAATACTGTGGAATTTCGCAGTTTGGCCGAGGCTCGGGTTTTGCGGATTTTTGAGGCTGATTCCGAAATGCCTATTCGTATACCGGAATACAGTGCTGCAGAATGTGATTTCGAGCAGTTTTACAATTTTGGACTTTTGAGGGGCCTTAGGGGATTTTGTGCTCGGGGTTTAAGTACCCCTTCACTTCCTCTTGTGCCATTGCTGCTGAGGCTTTGGGAGAAGGAGGTAAGCTTCCTCCCCCTCTCTCTCTTGATTTTCCCTCTTCCACCCCTTTAAAGCTTTGATTTAATCCCATTTTCTCCATTTTCTTCATGGAGGCTTACTCATAGGCTTTGGAAGGAGCTCGGGATGGTAGAGATGAGCTTGTTTGGGGACTTAGCTTCAACCCTTGCATCTTTGAGCTTGGTTGAGAGCTTGATTGAGGTTTGTAGCCCTCTAATCTCTCTTTATGTATGAGATTTGTGTGTATTTTGGAAGAAAACCTAGTTTGGTAGAAACTAGGATTTATTTTGGGTTTCCTCTCATGAGGGTTTTTGGGATGAGATTGATGGGTGTAGAATGATGCTTTAGGTTGGATTTGAAGATCCCTAACCTTGATTTGGACTTTGGACAAGTTCTACTTGATCAAAGATAATTTTCGCCCATTTTCCTCTTATATTATGGTGATTTTTGAGATGTGATCGTTTGAAACTTCTTACCCCTTGGAAAATTATCTTAGGTCATGAGAAGCTTAGGGTATCGTTGGGTATCCGGTGGGTCTGACCTCACCGAAATGGGTGAACTCCCCTTATGTCTCCTATTTTATTATAGGATTGATTAGATGCATAATTGTGCTAATTATGACATGGTAGGAATTATAAACACATGATATATACATGTTGCATGTGAAAAGTGGCATACTCCATATAGTAGAGTATTATGAGAATGATAAGCATGCTAGAGTACTTGCACTAGTATTGTGATGACGCATTCATGAAATGCTATTTAAGATATGCATGCTAGTGAGGAGTAGTATCATGTGAGATACTACTTGGCTATTGGATGAGTGAATTTAGTTATGCATACTAAAGTATGCTTGCTATAGAGAAAAGAAAGGATATGACAAAATACAAAATAAATATGTTGCACCTCATCTAGGTGAGAAACTATGACGGGTATTGTTGACATTGAGCTCGACCTTTTGGTTGTTGAACAATTCTATATTTAAGACATGAGGAAAGGGGTTCTCTTTGTATTTGACAATTGTGATTGGCTAAAGCATGTGTTTACTTAGTTAAATGGGAGATCGAATATTTGCATGGTGACTTATACTCCATAAAGTGGAGGTTCATGTAGTATGACATATGTAAATCATGAATGATGATTTAGTTAGCATTGTAGAATGTATGATATATGCATTAGGATAATGCAAGATTCTGCATTTGTAGAATGCAAGGTTATGGCATTGTAGAATTCATGATATATGACATTAGGATAATGTAAGATTATGGCATTTGTAGAATGCATGGTTATGGCATTGTAGAATGCATGATATATAGCATTAGGATAATGCAAGATTATGGCATTTGTAGAATGCATGATATATGGCATTTGTAGAATGCATTGGATATGGCTTTGGACATATAATATGATAATAACCGTTGGGGTCGTGAATGAAAAATAGATCCATTTATAATGGTAGTGAGATGTGAACCTTTGCATGTTAGAGACATGTTGCATATTGGTGGAGACGTACCAACGGATAATTTGACAACAAGTGTGACCTATGTGTTATGATTCCGACCCTCGAGTCGATAGTATGATTCCATGTTTTAGACATGATGAGTGAGATCAGTTGGCCTTGGATACGATGCTTATGATCAGCGCTTGCTTGCCCTTGTGCTCATTCGCACATGCTTGTGAGGGTCGCTCCCTATAAGCCGGCACTCCGGAGTTGGCCTATACGACAGTTGATCGCCCGCGTGCAGGTTATATGAGCGCCGAAGTGGACCACCATGGGATGAGTCTCATTGTCTATGGGAGAATGTTGACTACCACGGGGCCATTAGGCATGGCACAAGCCGGGATGTTACCACGTGTAAATCCCCTCGTTGATTGGGTAAAAGCTAAGTAATTTGGACATTATTCATCACAGTCGGTTGATGCATATACATGTAGTGTATGGACATAGTAGGGAGTTGTTATTTGGTGGTATTACTTAGCTTGACACCTTTTGGATGCATGCACCATAGTTGGACATTCGTTTTAGTCATTATTTGCATGGGCATCCATAGTGGCATTAACCTATACTCATGAGGATTAGTATAGAGGCATGGTATTATGATGATAATAGAGGGAATTTTTTAACTAGTATCGATGGCATTAATTCGACATGCATGTAAACTAGTGAGAATAACATATAGTGCTTATGATAGTAGAAATCATATTCATGTAGATGATTTAGTCACTTGGAGGCATGATAGTTGTAGTATTATTGTCTAGCATTTACTGCTTATTGCTTTATATTTCAGCTTATACTATCTTTGCCTCAGTTGACCTAGCGGTGTATTTCGCCACTCTCGGCGGCTTACCCGCTGGGAACTATTGTTTAATAGTTCTCACCTCCATTGTTGTTGGGTTTTTATTTTCAGAGCCTTCCGCAGCGGGAGAGGCTCGGGATCGTGGTGAGGGGTTAGCAGCTAGCTAGAGCCTCTACGATGATGTTATAGATGGACCCTTGATGCCTTTCTTTTATTTTGAGTGAAAGGTGTATAGTTGTGTTCGTTGGATGATCTTTTAGCTTAAGATGTATAATTTTATTGTATATCTTGAGATTGTGGCTTTATGTCAACTTGTTTAGTAGTAGAATTATGTATTCGCTCTGATTACCATGTTTAGGATGTGCTCCTACTTCTACTTGATCGTTGTTGTTGTAGACGCCTTGTGTGCACCGGGGGTGTTGGTGTACACGGCGGGTCTGTGCACGTGCTTGGTAGGCTCCCACTGGGGCCCGGGGCGTTACAGTCCTGGTGCGATTTTTTTCTGGTTTCGACGAGCCGTTTGTGTGGGAAAGCGTGAAATACGTGAAAGGCCAAAAATTGAAAAATTATACTTTCTGTGAAATCACACGTGAAGGGGCCTCTACGCAAAAGACACACGTTGTGAAGGACTGAGAATAAAATATTGTCAATTGAGGGGTTAAGTTGCAAAGTTTTGAACCCTATAAAAGTGCATGTTAGGATTTGCAAACCCTAACTTGACCCCTCCTCCTTCTCAAGCCTCCAGCTGCCAGGGAACCCCTCCCCTACCTGTGTCGCCACCAACCCGAACCGTCGGCGACTCCCTTCCAGCCGTCGGAGCCCCGACCTAACCACCCCCATCTCACTTTTCCAATATCTCTATCTGCCCCTCGACTGGTCTCACCCGAAATCGCCCGTTGACTGTGCCTCCTTGAGACCTCACGCTGGCGTCCTAGAGCTTAGGCGACCCTGCCTCGATGAGCCCCGGCATCGTCGTGCGCTGCCATGTCGCAAGTCCCTCCCCAAGCTACTTAGGGCAAGCTCGGGCCGGAGCCTTGGCCCTGTCGCCGCTGCTGCTCCCCACCGTCGGCGCCGGCACTTGTGAGCCCCGAAGGACCCTACGGCGCTGCCCTGTCAACTCCCCCGGCCCCTTTGTATCGGGTTTGAGTTATGAACCCGAGATCACCTCAGGATGGCCATAGCTTCCCAGCCGCCGCCTTCCGCCGCCGTCTAGCACCTCCACCGGTCCTCCCTCATCGGCCGTTCCCACCCCCGGCCGGTGCAGACGTGCGCTCCAGGCCGCTGGAACCCTTAGTGGTTCTTTCTGCTCTGGATCTAGCCTGATCTAGGGTTTCGTTGGCTGAGCTTCCTTGTTCCGGCTACCTAGGTCGCCAGCAACTCCTCGGAAGGTGCTAAGGATACTTGTGCTCACCTTCTTTGCAATCAGAGATGCCCTGGTTGGTGGTTTCAGCATTGTCGCTCCCGGTGACCTTGGAAAACTGAGTTCACGTTGCCCTAGCGTGCTCCTCGGCCTCTGTTTGTGCTCCGAATAGCGAGCACGGACTTCAGTGCATTGAGACTTACTGCTGGTTCGTCTCCGATCCTCGCGATATTCGGTAACAAGCCCAAACCTCACCCTTTTCTTTATAAAATAGCAAATAGAATTATAGTTAGGGACTTCTATGCAATTTGGGCCTTGTCGGCTGCCTCGAGAAGTGTGAGACCATAGTGCGTGACCTTTGGACCGATCGTCCAAGGTCCAATGGCCCTCGCGAGGTTATGTTAGGGTTTTGATGCGTTTTTCGACAAAATCACCGGCAGAACGAATTTTCGGTTTGGGTTTTCATTTTTTTTCCTTTCAACGTGGATGCCCTGTGGTTGTCGCCAAGCCTTATTGTCTAGTTGTTGTCGTTGTCTCGGGTTTTCGGAGACAGCAGGTGAGCAGCGATGGGTTCTATAGTTGAAAATGTCTTTTCCGGGAACCAGGTACAACATAACTATTATTTACTACATCTAATAGATTTAGGCCTTGTGCTTGCTGCCCGAGCACCTAAGTCAGTGCTTTTCAAGTCAGAGGTGGTCTACAGTGTGAGTCAATACCTTCTCGGGCACTTCAAGGGTTTTGGAAGTGTTTCGGTAGATTTTTTAGAAATTCCGGCGAGTTTCGTGAATTGGGCAAAGCATTCGATTTCCCGATAGTGGCTGGATTGTGTGTGATTAGTGACCTCGAGTCACTAGGGTTAGTCATTGACTCTGTGGATCTTTCGTAGGTCTGGTCGATGATCTAGTGCACCTTGGGAGTTAGGTGCATCTTCTGTTACAAGTGGGTACTCATTTCGAAGTCGGTGCTGTGGTACTAGCTCGATGATATTCTTTCCTTCCCCTTTTACTCGTTTATATTTTCATTGCATGTTGAGCACTTCACCACTTGTCTTTGCTTTCTGTTGCTCTGCTTTAGCTTTCATCTATATTCATTGTGATTTGGTAGTAGAGCGGTACTATGTGATGACCTTGCACGATTTATCACATATTGGATTTGATTGGTCAGCTTATTGTGAGATCTATGATATTGGGTGACCTAGTTGGTCGGTATATTCTATGTGGTTTCGGTGTCGGCTATTTGCCGATGGATGGCTATTGATCGTATTGCATCGATCGCCACAATTCTTGTGCACTTCATGTACACTAGCGGTTTGGCCACTGCATCGATGTTTTTTTTTGAAAAAGTGGTCGTACTTTCGACCCGTGAGCCATAAGCAGTGCATTGCTTAGGTTACATGCTAGGTAGAGTGTGATGCCCCACTTCACAGGGGGTCACCCATCTTAGAACTACTCTAACCCTAACACGCTTAACCCTCTTAACCTCTCGGGCCTAACAATTGTCCAAAATGCTATAGCCGGGTTAAGAGATTTAGCCATATTATATTTTATATATAGGACTAAATCTCTTAACCCGGCTATAACATTTTGGACAGTGGTTAGGCCCAAGAGGTTAAGTGTAGTGCACCAAACTTCTACAAATTATGGAGTTCTAGTGGAAAGTAGCGTAAAAGGGCTACTTGAATAGTTTCGGCGAGGTTCCGAAAGTATTTGAGTGTTTTCGGCATGAACCGGACATGAAAACGGACTTCGAAAGGTCAAATCGGCTAAAGTTGCAGATTTTGTATTGTGTACGGGTACTGGAATTGGGTACCGGAACACAATACAAATAAAAGAAAACCAGCTCTCAAGTTCTGAGGAACTCAGACTAAGTACATGTACTGATTTATCGTGTTTCGATACTGATTTACTGAGTCGGTACTGATTTTCTGAGTACTGGAACACAACAGAAAATTAGAAAATCTAACATTCGAGTTTTGAGAAACTAGCGGGTGAGTACTAGAACAAAAGGCCGATGTTCCGGTATGCAAATTCATGTATCGGTGTACAGTGCCACGAAGTGCAGTTTTTGATGGATGTTGTAGTACACCGAACTTCTACAAATTAGGGAGTTCTTGTGGAATGTAGCCAAAAAGGACTATCTAAATAGTTTTGGCAAGTTTCGGGACTTATACAAGTGTTTTCGGCGCAAATGAGGTGCGGAAACGGACTTCGAAAAGTCAAGTCTGCAAAACTACAAATTCTGAAGCTGATTCCGGAATGGATGTGTGACATACCGGAATGCAGTAGGAAAGGAAATCCAGCTCTCGGGTTTTGCGGAATCGCGTGTAGATACCGGAATTAAACGCCCGTATTTCGGTATACCAAAGATGATACCGGAACGCAGTAGAAATTTGAGAATCCAACGTTCTGGTTTTGAGGAACTGGATTCGGGATATCGAAACTAAATGCAATCCGAGTACCGGAACGCAATTATGCAGAATGCTGATTTTGAGGGGTAAATTGGTAACTTCAGTGGGGGGCTTATATAAAGGGGAGCCCTTCCCCTTTCTCCTCTGAAAACACACACACACAGAGGGAGAGAGGGAGAGAGAGAAGCTCCTCTCTCTCACTTCTTCTTCTTCTTCTTCTTCTCCTCCAAGTTTGGAGATCTTGGTGGAGATCGAGCTTGGGAAGCTCGGAGGAGTGGTGAACCGAGCTCGTACATGCATGGTAGCTTGGGGAGCTCGTGACCAAGGTGAGTTCCTTGGATCTAAGGTTAGGATTTTGGATTTAAGCCTTGTAAATGGATTTTATCAAACCCTTGGCTAATCTAGACTACAAATTGTAGGGATTAGCATGTGATTTTTGGGTTTGGCCATATTTATGGAAACCCTAGGTTGAAAGAGGGAATCTCTTATGGGGGGGTTTAAAAATTGTTTGACCCCATAGAACCCTAGTTGGGGGTTAGTAGAACATGTGGGACAACTCCATTTGAATGATTCCAAGAGATGGAATCGTTATGAGTTCGACTCGGATTAACGAATCCTTCATGTGTGTTAGGACAAGGAGCTTGAAGACCAAGCTTGAAGCCAAGAAAAAAGAGCCCGATTGCAAGTGTCTACAAGCAATCGGAAGAGTGTGAGGTGGGTTTGTGTTTACCGAAGTGATTAGGCCACTTCCATGTCGAAAGAGTAAAGTATAATTTAATTTACTTGATGCATGTAATGGTAGGTTGATTGGTAAGTGGTAAATATGAATGTGTAGATCATATGATGTTAATACCATTAACTACCATGGATTGGAACTATAGGCATGTAGAACACATAGATACAAGTGGACATGTGTATGCCTAGGTGTGGACATAGCGGTGAGCTAGTTTTCTCTATACGCTAGAGAACTTGACATGTGGTTAAACAAGGGCTAGAGGCCAAGTAAAGTTGAAAATCCTAGGTAAGGACAACTAGGATAAGAAAGAACTGTAATGTGCATGTTGGCATTGAGTGTATATCCAAGTGATTTGAGCCATGGGCTCACCTTGCATGTAAGAGAATTCGAGTATTTCATAATATATATATATATATATATACTTGAAAGGTGATGTATGCATGTTAAACCTAGTGTCATTGAACATAGGTTGGAATGTGATGGTATTAAACCTAGTGTTATTAAACATAGGTTGGATCAGGTAATGAACCTAGCGTCGTTAAACCTAGGTTTGAGACATAGTGGTAGGTAGACCACACGACATGGATGTCATTAAACCTAGAGTGGGTAAACCTAGGTTGTATAACATAGTGGTAGAAAGACCACTTAGTTTGTAATGTGTGTGAACCTAGAGTCGTCGAACCAAGGTTGAGAAACATAGTGATAGGAAGATAACTTAAACTGGACATCGAATCTAGTGTCATTGGACATAGGTTGGAAAACATAGTGGTAGGCTAACCACTTGGACATGAGAATATGAACCTAGAAGAGGTTGATAACATAGGGTAATGATGAACCTTTGAGACGTGGAAAGTGGATTCCGGAATCCCAGAACTGGTGACTTGTGGATGATCTTGGTATCAGCTGGTGGGTGCGACGATTTCGCCGCCAAGAGGCTGGATACCTAAGGCGAGTGCGATGATTTGCCGCCCGGTGATTGAAGTCATTATTCGGCGAGTGCAACGATTCGCCGGCTGGTGACTGAAGTCATTGTTCGGCGAATGCGACGATTCGCCATCGGGTGACTGAAGCCATTGTTCGGCGTGTGCGACGATTTCGCCGCCAGGTGGTAAAGTCAAGAAGGGCGGTGGCCCAATGATATCTGACTCTAGAGTGAGTCAGGTAAGGTTTGACTAAAGTAAGTAAACCTTAGAAGGGCGGTGGCCCAATGATATTTGACTATAAAGTGAGTCGGGTAAGGTTTGACTAAAGTAAGTAAACCTTAGAGGGGCGGTGGCGCAATGATGTTTGACTCTTAGAGTGAGTCGGGTAAGGTTTGACTAATGTAAGTAAACCTTAGAGGGACGGTGGCCCAATGATGTTTGACTCTAGAGTGAGTCGGGTAAGGTTTGACTAAAGTAAGTAAACCTTAGGAGGGTGGTAACCCGTTGATGATTGACTCGAGAGAGAGTCGTGTGTGGCTTAGCTAAGGTGAATGAACCTTAGGAGCAGGTTGATTATGAAATGGATAGTGGAATAGCAATGAAAAATGTATTGCATGGATTTCATTATCGCATTTGTTGAAGCATAAGCATGTTTACTGTTTTTGCATATAGTAGAGTTATATGCTTGCAAGTTATGTATATGTACTAACCATGCTTTTATGCTTCCTTTGGACCTGGTGGGTTGAGCTTCTCCGTTGGGTGGCCTTACCCACTGGAAACTATTTTAGATAGTTCTCATCCCACTATTTTTCAGGTCCACACGTGAGCGGCGCGGCGACGCGAGGGAAGGACGTAGCCTGATAGTTAGCGTCCTACCGCTGTGACCAGGATAGATGTACCCTCTACTATGTAGCTTAGGGGTATTGGAATGAAATGAATGTAATAACAATTTGATTGTATTTGGAAAGAGAACAAAGACACAAAAATATAATATGTGGACGTATTGTGAATGCTTGTAATAGCATAGTAATTTATGATGCTTTCCTTATGCAATCTATGTATGAATTCTGTTTTTGTTTGGAACCTCTTGAATTGTACTGGTTGTGACGCCTTGGACGTACAGGGAAAACTCTGTCCGTTCGGCGGGTCTGGGTCATGCGCCCGTGCGGTTATCCTTCCGCCTATTTGGGAATGGCCCGGCGGGGCGTGACAGACTAAAGTGGTATCAGAGCGTAGAAACGGTCTAAGAAATCCTAGGATGGAAAAGTCCCTAGGTGTGTAAGCTCGTGAGTGACGAGGACTTGTGATGTGCGGCGAAAGTGTAATTGATTGGGTCATGTATTTGATATGCCTCTAAAAGGGTGTTAGAGGTAGATTCAAGGTGTAGTTTATTCTCAGCCGAGGGTGTTCATGTTGGCGGCTGACAACATGACACTGAGTTATGAGAATAGGCGCCCTTGTGTTACTTTCGCCTGATTTGAGTCCGTGATTGTGTAAACTATTGTACTTGACCTAGAAAGTTGAGGATTTTGACGGAAGTTGTCGTGTTTCAGGATACGATGGTGTCACGTGGGCGATCTCCGACGAGATCAACGCGGGATGGGCCCAGTGAGGTCCCAGAGCAATCCGGGGCGAGTGGAGACCCGGAGCTTCGTGAACAGTTGGCCACACTTGTTGGAGTGGTGCAACAGCAAGCTTAGACGGTGCAGCGTCAGCACGAGGCAGCACTGCGCCAGGAGGAGCAGATCAAGAGACTCCATGAGATCGTGGAGCGATTAGCATGTCATGTACCATCAGGAGCCGCAGCGGGTACCTCGCAAGTAGATGCTGGTGCCTGGGCCCCTGATTCTGCGGAATAGGAAGCGGAGAGGGAGCGGGCTTTAGCTGCCCTCATGACGTTCAAGGGATTCAATCCGCCTACCTTCAACGGGGAAGAAATGGACCCGTGGACCGTAGAAACGTGGATCGATTTTATGGAGTCCCTGTTTGAGGACTTGTACACCTTAGAGCGGGCCGCTCACTGCTTGAAAGGGGCAGCAAAGGCCTGGTGGAAGGGAGTCCGGCGAGACCGCTTTTCTAATCTTTTTTCTGTGACTTGGGAAAAATTTCGAGGACTGGTGTTCTCTGCCTACTTCCCTGATAGTGAGAAGAGAAAGCTTCAGAAAAAGTTCAGGAAGCTGAAGCAAGGTGATCGCTCGGTGAGAGAGTACGAGAGAGAGTTCTCTCGCATTGTAAATTATATCCCTTATATGATGCGGGATGACAAGGACAAGGCTGATTGTTTCGTGCGCGGACTTCGGCCTGAGATCTTTAAGGTTGTGCATCCCTTCAAGCTGCAAACCTTTGCCGAGGTGCTAGACCGGGCCCTGTGGGTGGAGCAGGGCAATGCATTCGTGCAAGAGGAGCGCGAGTTTTATGACAAGAAAATAGAGATGGGACAACCATCGAGTAAATCTGGTGGTCAGTCGAGTTCCAGACAAGTCCCGACGCGTTCGCGTCGACGATCTCATGCCCCGGGGACCTACCATATTCGGTCCTCGGTAAGTTGTGTTATTTGTGGAGGCCCTCATCTCCCACAACAGTGTGATCAGCGAGAGGGCAAGTGCTTCAGGTGTGGGCAACCGGGCCATATGCGGGATGAGTGCCCGCAGGTGGATAGCCGGGCCCTGACACTTGCGACGGCCTCTTCTGCTCCAAGACAGCTCGCGGGTGTGCCACCTGCGGCAAGGTCTGGGGAGCATGCATCGATGTTGAGGCAACCTGAGGGTTCGCGTCGGGCGCCAAGTGGCCTTGGGTACGCGACTCAGGTGATGGAATCTACTGCTATCGACGGCGTCGTGGCAGGTATGTTTTAATTGTTGAAAACACATGTAGAGTATAATGTGACACTGGAGCATTACATGCAATTATTGTGGTCTGTTGCTACGATGCAAGTATAAATGTAGTAAGGACCAAGGATATGGGTAAGGATAGATACCCAGCCATGCTCGTGTCATGGAGGCATGCATTGCCGCTGGAGCGGCTAGAGATTTTGATGATACCGGCAAATTACGGGTGTTGCGCCTAGTTGACGGCTTGAGGTAATAATGATTGTAAGCAAACTGACTCTCGAAGTTAGGACAATGTGAGTAGCCAATTGCAAGAGTCGAGTTATGACGTTTGAGAACGTGTTAATAGTTCGCGGGCCCCGAACATCGTTCTGGTGGATCGATGACGGTAGTGGAACCACGGTTGTGGAATTAATAAGGTAATCATCAAGATTTGGCGAGTGGGCCTTGTTGTACCTCAAATTGAGGTAGGTTGTGGTACTCGCAATGCGAGCGAGCATAAGCGTGGTAGCTTAGTGCTTGTGGTTAGCACGAATGAGCATAGTAGCGTGGGACGCTCGGGTGTAGGTGCTCGTGGAGTATTGGTTCTGGTTAGCCGAGAGGGTTTGTTGGCAGTAGCACTTGAGCATTGGTAAGTGTGAAGGAGGCCAAGAACCGCTTGAGAGCTAGTGGCTCGCACTGGGTGCATAGGAGCCGATAGAGATTGTTGTCACTTGGTAGAGTGTGTGGGACGCGTGTAGCGACGGTATCGGGTATTGCTTGGGGACGATTCGTGCCTAGACCATATGTGGACTATGGAGCCTGGGGCCTTATGGACAGGCGTAGTCAGCCGTGTGAGACGGCAGCCCGAGACCTGAGGGTAGGGCAGAGATTTGCTGTCGAGACGGTAGTCTGAGCTTTGACCCGGATGTGGAATGCCACATGTGAGACCATATGAATGGTAGTACACCGAGAGTGTGGATGTGACCCAACTCTAGGACTCAGTAGAGGTTTGGGGTCTTGGTTACTCCTGGTTGGAGTATGTGCGCAAAGTCCTGAGTGAGGACTCCGCCAGGTAATGATTGGATTTATGTTTGCGAGCAAGAGATGTTACGCGGCGTTGAGACAGGTTTAGGCAGTAGGCCTACATGAGAGCTTTGGTTTGTGGACCATCTGTTATAAACTGAGATAAGCGGTTTAACCGACGGCTCTGGGAGTGTAAGAGCATTGGTCGTGTGCAAGAGAATTATAATAGTGATCTGAGAAGCAGAGGCTCGGTCATACCTTTCGCCTGATTGGTGAAGTCACCTATTGCCAAGTCTGGCATTGTCGGTGAAGTGAAATCAGGTTTACGAACAAAGTGTGCGAGCGATAACATCGCGAAGATGATGTGATGTTGACCCGGTAAGGAAAAGCAATGGAACATACTCCTTATAGAATGTCAGGAAGATAAGACCCCGTGAATTATGGAGTGTACTCCTGAGTAAGCAGGAACCAGAGGACGCGATGAAAGAATGATACCCTCATCTAGTTGATAAATAGATTTGAGGTGTGATCTTAGTTTCACGGACGAAACTTCTTTTAAGGAGGGAGGAATGTAGTACACCGAACTTCTCCAAATTAGGGAGTTCTTGTGGAATGTAGCCAAAAAGGACTATCTAAATGGTTTTTGCAAGGTTTGGGACTTATACGAGTATTTTCGGCGCAAATGAGTCGAGGAAACGGACTTAGAAAAGTCAAGTCTGCAAAACTACAAATTCTGCAGCTGATTCCGGAATGGATGTGTGACATACCGGAATGCAGTGGGAAATCTGGAAATCCAGCTCTCGGGTTTTGCAGAATCGCGTGTAGATACCGAAATTAAACGCCCGTATTCCGGTATACCAAAGATGATACCGGAACGCAGTAGAAATTTGAGAATCCAACGTTCTAGTTTTGAGGAACTGGATTCGGGATACCGGAACTAAATGCCCGTATTCCGGTACGTCAATCCGAGTACCGGAACACAGTTATGCAGAATGCTGATTTTGAGGGGTAAATTGATAATTTCAGTGGGGGGCTTATATAAAGGGGAGCCCTTCCCCTTTCTCCTCTGAAAACACACACGCACACAGGGAGAGAGGGAGAGAGAGAAGCTCCTCTCTCTCACTTCTTTTTCTTCTCCTCCAAGTTTGGAGATCTTGGTGGAGATCGAGCTTGGGAAGCTCGGAGGAGTGGTGAACCGAGCTCGTACACGCATGGTAGCTTGGGGAGCTCGTGACCAAGGTGAGTTCCTTGGATCTAAGGTTAGGGTTTTGGATTTAAGCCTTGTAAATGGATTTTATAAAACCCTTGGCTAATCTAGACTACAAATTGTAGGGATTAGCATGTGATTTTTGGGTTTGCCCATATTTATGGAAACCCTAGGTTGAAAGAGGGATTCTTTTTTGGGTGGGTTTAAAAATTGTTTAACCCCATAGAACCCTAGTTGGGGGTTAGTAGAACATGTGGGACAACTCCATTTGAGTGATTCCAAGAGATGGGATCGTTATGAGTTCGACTCGGATTAACGAATCCTTCATGTGTGTTAGGGCAAGGAGCTTGAAGACCAAGCTTGAAGCCAAGGAAAAAGAGCCCGATTGCAAGTGTCTACAAGCAATCGGAAGAGTGTGAGGTGGGTTTGTGTTTACCGAAGTGATTAGGTCACTTCCATGTCGAAAGAGTAAAGTATAATTTATTTTACTTGATGCATGTAATGATAGGTTGATTGGTAAGTGGTAAATATGAATGTGTAGATCATATGATGTTAATACCATTAACTACCATGGATTGGAACTATAGGCATGTAGAACACATAGATACAAATGGATATGTGTATGCCTAGGTGTGGACATAGCGGTGAGCTAGTTTTTTCTATACGCTAGAGAACTTGATATGTGGTTAAACAAGGGCTAGAGGCCATGTAAAGTTGGAAATCCTAGGTATGGACAACTAAGATAAGAAAGAACTGTAATGTGCATGTTGGCGTTGAGTGTATATCCAAGTGATTTGAGCCATGGGCTCACCTTGCATGTAAGAGAATTCGAGTATTTCATAATATATATATATATATATATATATATATATATATATATATATATATATATATATATATGCTTGAAAGGTGATGTATGCATGTTAAACCTAGTGTCATTGAATATAGGTTGGAATGTGATGGTATTAAACCTAGTGTCATTGAACATAGGTTGGAATCTGATGGTATTAAACCTAGTGTTGTTAAACATAGGTTGGATCAGGTAATGAACCTAGCGTCGTTAAACCTAGGTTTGAGACATAGTGGTAGGTAGACCACACGACATGGATGTCATTAAACCTAGAGTGGGTAAACCTAGGTTGTATAACATAGTGGTAGAAAGATCACTTGGTTTGTAATGTGTGTGAACCTAGAGTCGTCGAACCTAGGTTGAGAGACATAGTGATAGGAAGATCACTTAAACTGGACATTGAACCTAGTGTCATTGGACATAGGTTGGAAAACATAGTGGTAGGCTAACCACTTGGACATGAGAATATGAACCTAGAAGAGGTTGATAACATAGGGTAATGATGAACCCTTGAGACGTGGAAAGTGGATTCCGAAATTCCAGAACGGGTGACTTGTGGATGATCATGGTATCAGCTGGTGGGTGTGACGATTTCGCCGCCAAGAGGCTGGATACCTGAGGCGAGTGCGACGATTCGCCGCCCGGTGATTGAAGTCATTGTTCGGAGAGTGCGACGATTCGCCGCCGGGTGACTGAAGCCATTGTTCGGCGAGTGCGACGATTCGCCGCCGGGTGACTGAAGCTATTGTTCGGCGTGTGCGACGATTTCGCCGCCAGGTGGTAAAGTCAAGAAGGACGGTGGCCCAATGATATTTGACTCTAGAGTGAGTCTGGTAAGATTTGACTAAAGTAAGTAAACCTTAGAAGGGCGGTGGCCCAATGATATTTGACTCTAGAGTGAGTCGGGTAAGGTTTGACTAAAGTAAGTAAACCTTAGAGGGGTGGTGGCCCAATGATGTTTGACTCTAGAGTGAGTCGGGTAAGGTTTGACTAATGTAAGTAAACCTTAGCGGGGCGGTGGCCCAATGATGTTTGACTCTAGAGTGAGTCGGGTAAGGTTTGACTAAAGTAAGTAAACCTTAGGAGGGTGGTAACCCGTTGATGATTGACTCGAGAGAGAGTCGTGTGTGGCTTAGCTAAGGTGAATGAACCTTAGGAGCAGGTTGATTATGAAATGGATAGTGGAATAGCAATGAAAAATGTATTGCATGGATTTCATTATCGCATTTGTTGAAGCATAAGCATGTTTACTGTTTTTGCATATAGTAGAGTTATATGCTTGCAAGTTATGTATATGTACTAACCATGCTTTTATGCTTCCTTTGGACCTGGTGGGTTGAGCTTCTCCGTTGGGTGGCCTTACCCACTGGAAACTATTTTAGATAGTTCTCATCCCACTATTTTTCAGGTCCACACGTGAGCGGCGCGGCGGCGCGAGGGAAGGACGTAGCCTGATAGTTAGTGTCCTACCACTGTGACCAGGATAGATGTACCCTCTACTGTGTAGCTTAGGGGTATTGGAATGAAAGGAATGTAATAAAAATTTGATTGTATTTGGAAAGAGAACAAAGACAAAAAAATATAATATGTGGACGTATTGTGAATGCTTGTAATAGCATAGTAATTTATGATACTTTCCTTATGCAATCTATGTATGAATTCTGTTCTTGTTTGGAACCTCTTGAATTGTACTGGTTGTGACGCCTTGGACGTACAGAAAAACTCTGTCCGTTCGGCGGGTCTGGGTCTGCGCCCGTGCGGTTATCCTTCCGCTTATTTGGGAAAGGCCCGGCGGGGCGTGACAGATGTAAATAAGTAGATTTGTGGGACATAAAGGCAATTGTTGCAACCCTTTTTGGACCCGGCCCTCTCCCTCACTTGTGAGAATACAAGAGAAAAACACCATTTCTCTTCTCTCTTACTCTCTTCTTTTTTTCTCTTCCTAGTGGAGCTTCTCCAACACTTGGAGCTTGGAAGATCAAGCCTGGAGGAGAGATTTGGAGGGGGGAGTAAGCTTCTTTGAGTAAGAAAAAACGTAAGGAGCTTGTGACAAAGGTGAGATTTTGGGATTTAAGGTTAGAGTTTTGGATTTAAACTTTATAAATAAATTTTTTATCAAACTCTAGACTAATCTAGACTACAAATTGTAGAGATTAGCTATTGAAATTGGATTTTTGTCATGAATTTTGAAAAATCCTAGGTTAAAAGAGGAATTTTTAGATTTTGAGGGTTTAAAAATATATTGACCCTTTAAAATCCTAATTGGAGGTTAGAAAATTATGTGGGACAACTTGATTTCAAAAAATAAAAATATTTTGGGGTTCGAAAGAGGTAACGAATTGTTTTTGTTGTTTTAGGGCAAGAAAGCTTGGAACCAAGCTAGTGGCCCAAGAAAGCCTAATTGCAAGTGTCTATAAGCAATTTAGGAGCGTTTTGAGGTGGGTTGTGTTTTACCAAAGTGATTACATCACTTCTACGTCGAAAGAGTAAAATTTAATATTATTTTACTTGATGTAACGGTAGGTTAATTGGTAAATATGAATATAAGATTCATATGTTACTAGATGAAATTAACTACTATTGGACAAGAACAATAGGCATGTGAGACATATAGGTATGTATATGTGTGTATGCCTAAATATGGATAATGAAATATGTTGACATTCTCTAGGGACATTAGAGAACTCAACACGTGATCAAATAAGGACTAGATGTCAAACAAATCATGAATCCTAGCTGTGGACAATTAGGATAAGGAAGAATATGATTGGTATTGAACCTAGTGTCATTGAATATAGGTTGAAAAACATAGTGATAGAAAGACCACATGGAAATAGTGAACCCTTGAGACTTGAAAAGTGAATTTCGGAATCCCAAGAGTTGTGACCTATGGAAAATCTTTGGCCGCGGGTGCATGTGGCATATTCCTCAACCATTGGGAGATCTTCGTGACCTAGGGTGCATGTGGCATATTTCTCACCCTATGCATGATCTTTGGCCACGGGAGCATGTGGTACATTTCTCACACACCGAAAGATCTTTGTGACTGAGAGTGCATGTGGTACAATTCTCACTCTTCGGACGACCTAGCATTGAAGGTGCATGTGGTATATTCCTCACCTGCTAAGTGGATTTAAGGCTGAGGTGCATGTGGCACGTTTCTCTCCTCAAGCCTAGACAAAAGCAGTACTCTGCTGATGATTGACTCAAGAATGAGTCGGGTGGTATAGTTTGGTTAAAGTAATAAAAATATTATGAGCGGATTGGATAAGAAATGGGTAGTGAAATAGATAGTAGAAGAGATACACCTACTTGCATGAATTTTATTATCGCACTTACTTGAGGTATGAGCATAGTTATGATTGTGCATATAGTATAGATTTACATTTCAGCTGATCCATAATTACTGTATGCTTTTGATGCTTCCTTTGGACCAGGTGAGTCGAGCTTCTCCCTTGGGTGGCCGTACCCATCGGGAACTATTTTTATAGTTCTCATCCTCATATTTTTAGGTCCACCTGTGAGCGGCACGGCGGGGCGAGGAAAGGACAAGCCGAGCCAATACTACAATCATAACAAACAACAAGCTAGCTCCAATACCAGAAGCTGCGAATAACCTTCGTCTTCGCTGCATCATCCTCTGCCTGTCAAACAGACACGCATTCACCCGGTGCCAGCCGTGCGAAGTCGATCCCAATATTGTCGACACTGTTTTCCTCAAACACTCCAACTGGGAATGGCCCACCAGGTCACGAAGAGAGCACCTGCCTCCACTCCAAGGGCGTCATCGGGTACATGCGGACTCCACCGCTCACACATCACAATGGTTGAAGATGATTTAACGTCCCACTTTCATCCTGCTAAAGATCCACATTCTCGAGATCAATTTTTTTCCTTGAACGCCTTGATTGTCCTCTTACAATAAACTTGCCACTCTTAGTAACTTCTTTTGCCGTCCCAACGGTCTCCACGTCTCTTGCCCTTATCAAAGTATGATCCGCATTCTTATAAAATTTCTTGAGGTCGGCTGCCAACTGGATCGACAAATCCTCCAGTCGCTTAATCCTCTCGTCTGCTGGCGCAAAGCCTCAACTTGGAGTAACATTGAAAATGTCTGCCACTCCACCATGCTCGCTGTAATCGCTAGCTGTCCTCTCAACTTCAGGATCTCACCAA
The DNA here is from genome assembly GCA_016920855.1 of Puya raimondii. Taxonomy (NCBI): domain Eukaryota; kingdom Viridiplantae; phylum Streptophyta; class Magnoliopsida; order Poales; family Bromeliaceae; genus Puya; species Puya raimondii. The sequence goes on along the minus strand of JABWPP010000050.1, from coordinate 206,648,486 downwards.
ATTCGGAGGATGCAGGGTTCCTGTCTCGGCTGCCTCGACCGCTATCAAGTGTGTCGTCCACAACCCAAGTTGCAACAAACATCACATGCGCAGGTGAAACACCCCACGCCAACGCATCCCCACACGAAACTACAACCCCAATCATGCGAAAGTAATGAAGTGGACTCCCACTATTCCCCGATGTCACGTTGTCGGCCGCCAACGTGACCCTCCAAGGGTATAGAAGTGGTTCACTCCGATCTAACTCCAACACTTTTGGAACTTTAGAAATGACCCAATCATAATACTTTCGCCAATATGTCACAAGACATCCCGTCTCTCACGTTCCTATTCCTTATCGTCCAACCTGCCTAAGGTTTACTAGGTCCACTAAGACTCAACCCTAGGCTCTGATACCAAAATAATCTGTCACGCCCCGGGCCCTAGTAGGAGCCTACCAGGCACGTGCACAGACCCGCCGTGTACACCAAAACAACACACAATGTACACAAGGCGTCTATGACAACAACAATCAATTAGAAGAAGGAATACATCCTAAACAAGGTGATCAGAGCGAGAACATAATTCTACAACTGAAACAAGAACACAACTAAAATCTCAAGATATACAATAAAATTATACATCTTAACAATACTAGGAGATCACTCTCTAGAAAACAACTATACACATTTCATACAAAATACAAAGAAAGGTATCCATGGTATGTCTATAACATCATCGTAGAGGCTCTAGCTAGCTGCTAACCCCTCGCCACGATCCCAAGCCTCTCCTGCTGCGGAAGGCTCTGAAACAAAAACCCAACAACAATGGGGGTGAGAACTATTAAACAATACTTCCAGTGGGTAAGCCGCCGAGAGTGGCGAATTACACCGCTAGGTCAACTGAGGCAAGATAGTATAAGTTGAAACATAAGGCATAAAGCAATAAATACTAAGCAAGTAATTCTACTACTATCATGCCTCCAAATGATTATATCATTTCAACAAAAATATAATTTCTACCACTACATGCATAGGTATGTCCTTTACCAAAATATATATGTACTTGGTTCCCTACAATCATATGCATAATTATGTCTTCCACCATAACCTACATGCAAGTTCATTTATGCTATAAACATTAGTTAGGGAAAAACCTCTTTTTCATTAACATCATACATTCATGCTACTATACTAAACCAATGTGAGTATAGGCCTAATGCTACTATGGATGCTAATGTATGTAGTGACTAACTAATATATCCAACTACAATGAATGCATCCCTGTCACGCCCCATCGGGCCTTTAACACCAAATAGGTGGAAAGGATAACCGCACGGGCGCATGCCCCAGACCCGCCGAATGGATAGAGTCTCTTCTACCCGCCCAAGGCGTCACAACACAAGCATGTCCACAAGGTTCCAACTAGGAACGGAGTACAAGAGTTGCACAAGGAAAGCATCAACATAAAGAAGTTCTACTTCTATTACATCACATTAGCACATTTATACATGCCCAAAATTTTCATTTCTTTCAATTTCATTCCATACATCATGTTCCAAAATTATGGAATATACAAGTTTCATATAATCAATGAAAATCCCCTATACTATCAAAGTCCAAGACTAGGGGTACAACTCTATGTATCACCAAAATGGAAGGGCCGCTATCTAGAGAGCCAAACCCTTGCCTCGCTCCGCCGCCTCACTCGCGGAAGGACCTGAAAAATGTGGGGTGAGAACTATAAACATAGTTCCCTGTGGGTAAGGCCACCCAAGAGAGAAGCTCGACCCACCAGGTTCAAAGAAACACCATATGCATAAGTTAGATCACAAATAACTATGCAAGAAATATTTACATGCTTGTAAATAAACATAAAGGATGCAACCAAATGAAATGTAAATTATCATTCTCTCCTAGGTTCATCCTATATTTCACATTGACTAAGTTCAATTACTTGTCCTTTACTTACGGTTTCGGAATCGCCGTCTCACCCATAATGGTTCCAACATCCAAGGAGTGAAATCGTCACCTCCTAGTGCGAGTAGCGAAATCGTCGCATACTCGGGATAGCAAAATCGTCGCATACCCCATCTCAACACCGCCATCACATGGCATAGGTAGCGAACTCGTCGCATACCCGGGATAGCAACCTCGTCGTACATCCCATTTCAACACCGCCAACTCATGGCATGGTAGCAAAATCGTCGCATACCCGGGATAGCAAAATCGTCGCACATCCCATTTCAACACCGCCAACTCATGGCATGGTAGCGAAATCGTCGCATACCCGCCGGGATAGCAAAATCGTCGCACATCCCGTTTCAACACCGCGAACTCATGGCATGGTAGCGAAATCGTCGCATATCCGGGATAGCAAAATCGTCGCACATCCCGTTTTTCACATTTTACACTTGCCAACCTAAGTCTCATGACCTTAGGTTCAAGTCACTAAGTCTCACCTATGTTCAATGACACTAGGTTTACTTTCTCATTGTCCACCTAGGTTCCATGACTCTAGGTTCCAATCTCATGTCCAACCTATGTTCAATGACACTAGATTCCATTCTCACATGTTCCAACCTATGTTCAATAACACTAGGTTTCAATCATACATGCAACCATGCAACAAGTATAGATAATTGAATTATACTTGAATTCTATATCATGCAATAGGAGCTCATTGCTCTACCTATCATGATTTTACCTTTGCCAACATGCAAGTTCTAGGGTTCACAACACAGACCATTTTATCTTTAAATAGATATTTACCCTAGACATGGAAGTGACCTAATCACTTCGGTAAACACAAACCTACCTCAAGAGCTTCCGAATTCTTGTATTCTTTAAGCCCTAAGTGTCCAAGCCTTGAGTTCTTGCTTCAACCCAAGCTTCTACAAGAAAACGGTTCGTTACTCTTTACGAACCCTTAATTCAACTCAATACATGAAATCAAGTGTTCTAACATGATTTCCTTTGCCTCAATTGCAATTCCCGAAGGTTCAAATATTTTTAGAACCTCCTAAGGCAAAAACCCTCATTTCACCTAGGTTTCACATGCATGCATGTAGAACCTCAAAATTTCTTGGCCCATCTCCACATTTTGTGGTTTAGATTGCCTAGGGTTCCCAAAAACCTCATTTCAAAGGATTAAATCCAAGGTTTGAACCCAAAACGTGAGGAACTAACCTTAACCACGAGTTCCCCAAACTTCTTCTTGCACCAAGAAGCTTATTTTCTCCTTTGGAAACCTTTTCCAAGCTCAATCCACCATTTTCTCCAAGTTTTGGAGAGATCTCTAGAGAGAGAAAGTGAGGGAGTGGGAGAGGAGAAGTGGAGGAAGATGATCTCTGAGAAAGGAGGGTGTCCCTGCCTTTCAAACACTCCCTTGAATGTGAAAAGACCGTTTTGCCCCTCTCCACAAACAACCCAAACAGCCAGCCAAACCTGGCATTTCGTAACACTGTATACCGGTATGTGCATTTGCATACCGGTATACGGGTGTTAGTTCCGGTATACCCCGGAGAATTTCACAGAACCCGAGAGCTGGGTTTTCTGTTTCGACCATGGCATTCCGGTATACCTCATCACATACCGGTACTAATCACTTCAGTACCGGTATGGCGGTCCACATACCGGAATCCACTGCAGACTTCACAAGTTCAGCAGTTTTAACTTTTCGAAGTCCGTTTTCGCGCCTCGTTTGCGCCGAAAACACTTCACACAAGTCCCAAACTTGGCCGAAGCCTCACATATAGCCTCTCATGCTATTTTTCCACCGGAACTCCATAATTTGTAGAAGTTCGGTACGATGCACTGAAATTCAGTGTACTACATTCCTCCCCCCTTAAAGAGAGTTTCGGCCGCGAAACTAAATCATATCTCAGCTGGACTCAGCGAAGAGGTGAGGAAACTGCTCCTTCATCGAGCTTTCCAATTCCCACGTAGCTTCGCGCTCAACGTGATTCGTCCATTGTACTTTTACATAAGGAATTTCACGGTTCCTCAAATTTTTCACCTCGCGATCCGTGATACACAAGGAAAACTCCTCATAAGTCATATCCTCATGAAGCTCCATAGGTACATACTCGAGGACGTGCGCCGAATCATACATGTACTTGCGGAGCGTCGATACATGGAACACATTGTGTATCCCCGCAAGTTTCGGCGGCAAAGCTAGCCGATATGCCACGGATCCCACACGCTCCAAAACTTCATAAGGTCCAATGTAACGGGGACTCAACTTACCCCGAACACCAAATCGTTTCACCCCTCTCATGGGTGATACTTTCAAGAAGACGCGGTCTTCTACCCCGAAACTCCCCCCAAGTCGGTGGCGGAAGGCTAGAGAGTCGATCACGCCGGACTCCCTTCCACCACACCTTCGCCGATCGCTCTAAACAATGAGCGGCGAGATGCACTTTATTTCTCCAAGGTATAGAGATCCTCGAAGAGCGTCTCAATAGCATCGATCCACATCTCTACATCCCATGGATCTACGTTCTCCCCGTTGAAGATAGGCGGGTTGAACTTCTTAAACCTCATGAGAGCCGCAAGTGCGCGCTCTCGCTCCGCATCCTCCATCGCGAAATCGGGCATAGGAGCATCTGACCCACCGGCTACAATCGGTGATGCCGGTGGCGCCACAGCCGGCGCCGGTGTCACCTCCTCCCTAACCGCAGCCGCCTGCTGCGCCATTTCGTCCTGGAGCTTCTTAATTTGCTCCTCTTGTCGCTGCATGGCTTCGGCCTGTCGCCGAACCACGCCCATCAACTCGGTCAACTCATTACGAAGACCCGAGTTCTCGCCCTCCCCGAGTTGTTCGGGAGCCGCGCTCGATCCTCCGAGCCCAGCCCTTGTAGGAGGCCGTCCACGTACCATTATCTCCTGAAAACACGACGACTTTGGTCATTTCGTGACATTCAAATACATAGGAGACATAATATTTCACGAACATAAACGTGAACCCAATCTAGGCGAAAGTCACACAAGGATCCTTATTCCCCTCACTTGGTTTCATGTTGTCGGCCGCCAACACGAACACACTTGGTGAAGAATAAGACACACCTCGAATCTACCTCTATTTCCAACTAGAGGTATAAGGACATAACCCAATCACTTATCTTTCGCCACAATCAAAGATCTCGTCACTCACGAGCCTACACTCCTAGGGTCTTTTCCATCCTAGGGTTTCTTAGGTCCACCTAGACCGTTTCTACACTCTGATACCACCTCAATCTGTCACGCCCCGTCGGGCCTTTAACACCAACTAGGTGGAAAGGATAACCGCACGGGCGCATGCCCCAGACCCGCCGAACGGATAGAGTCTCTTCTACCCGCCCAAGGCGTCACAACACAAGCATGTCCACAAGGTTCCAACTAGGAACGGAGTACAAGAGTTGCACAAGGAAAGCATCAACATAAAGAAGTTCTACTTCTATTACATCACATTAGCACATTTATACATGCCCAAAATTTTCTTTTCTTTCAATTTCATTCCATACATCATGTTCCAAAATTATGAAATATACAAGTTTCATATAATCAATGAAAATCCCCTATACTATCAAAGTCCAAGACTAGGGGTACAACTCTATGTATCACCAAAATGGAAGGGCCGCTATCTAGAGAGCCAAACCCTTGCCTCGCTCCGCCGCCTCACTCGCGGAAGGACCTGAAAAATGTGGGGTGAGAACTATAAACATAGTTCCCTGTGGGTAAGGCCACCCAAGAGAGAAGCTCGACCCACCAGGTTCAAAGAAACACCATATGCATAAGTTAGATCACAAATAACTATGCAAGAAATATTTACATGCTTGTAAATAAACATAAAGGATGCAACCAAATGAAATGTAAATTATCATTCTCTCCTAGGTTCATCCTATATTTCACATTGACTAAGTTCAATTACTTGTCCTTTACTTACGGTTTCGGAATCGCCGTCTCACCATAATGGTTCCAACATCCAAGGAGTGAAATCGTCACCTCCTAGTGCGAGTAGCGAAATCGTCGCATACTCGGGATAGCAAAATCGTCGCATACCCCATCTCAACACCGCCATCACATGGCATAGGTAGCGAACTCGTCGCATACCCGGGATAGCAACCTCGTCGTACATCCCATTTCAACACCGCCAACTCATGGCATGGTAGCAAAATCGTCGCATACCCGGGATAGCAAAATCGTCGCACATCCCATTTCAACACCGCCAACTCATGGCATGGTAGCGAAATCGTCGCATACCCGCCGGGATAGCAAAATCGTCGCACATCCCGTTTCAACACCGCGAACTCATGGCATGGTAGCGAAATCGTCTCATATCCGGGATAGCAAAATCGTCGCACATCCCGTTTTTCACATTTTACACTTGCCAACCTAAGTCTCATGACCTTAGGTTCAAGTCACTAAGTCTCACCTATGTTCAATGACACTAGGTTTACTTTCTCATTGTCCACCTAGGTTCCATGACTCTAGGTTCCAATCTCATGTCCAACCTATGTTCAATGACACTAGATTCCATTCTCACATGTTCCAACCTATGTTCAATAACACTAGGTTTCAATCATACATGCAACCATGCAACAAGTATAGATAATTGAATTATACTTGAATTCTATATCATGCAATAGGAGCTCATTGCTCTACCTATCATGATTTTACCTTTGCCAACATGCAAGTTCTAGGGTTCACAACACAGACCATTTTATCTTTAAATAGATATTTACCCTAGACATGGAAGTGACCTAATCACTTCGGTAAACACAAACCTACCTCAAGAGCTTCCGAATTCTTGTATTTTTTAAGCCCTAAGTGTCCAAGCCTTGAGTTCTTGCTTCAACCCAAGCTTCTACAAGAAAACGGTTCGTTACTCTTTACGAACCCTTAATTCAACTCAATACATGAAATCAAGTGTTCTAACATGATTTCCTTTGCCTCAATTGCAATTCCCGAAGGTTCAAATATTTTTAGAACCTCCTAAGGCAAAAACCCTCATTTCACCTAGGTTTCACATGCATGCATGTAGAACCTCAAAATTTCTTGGCCCATCTCCACATTTTGTGGTTTAGATTGCCTAGGGTTCCCAAAAACCTCATTTCAAAGGATTAAATCCAAGGTTTGAACCCAAAACGTGAGGAACTAACCTTAACCACGAGTTCCCCAAACTTCTTCTTGCACCAAGAAGCTTATTTTCTCCTTTGGAAACCTTTTCCAAGCTCAATCCACCATTTTCTCCAAGTTTTGGAGAGATCTCTAGAGAGAGAAAGTGAGGGAGTGGGAGAGGAGAAGTGGAGGAAGATGATCTCTGAGAAAGGAGGGTGTCCCTGCCTTTCAAACACTCCCTTGAATGTGAAAAGACCGTTTTGCCCCTCTCCACAAACAACCCAAACAGCCAGCCAAACCTGGCATTTCGTAACACTGTATACCGGTATGTGCATTTGCATACCGGTATACGGGTGTTAGTTCCGGTATACCCCGGAGAATTTCACAGAACCCGAGAGCTGGGTTTTCTGTTTCGACCATGGCATTCCGGTATACCTCATCACATACCGGTACTAATCACTTCAGTACCGGTATGGCGGTCCACATACCGGAATCCACTGCAGACTTCACAAGTTCAGCAGTTTTAACTTTTCGAAGTCCGTTTTCGCGCCTCGTTTGCGCCGAAAACACTTCACACAAGTCCCAAACTTGGCCGAAGCCTCACATATAGCCTCTCATGCTATTTTTCCACCGGAACTCCATAATTTGTAGAAGTTCGGTACGATGCACTGAAATTCAGTGTACTACATTCCTCCCCCCTTAAAGAGAGTTTCGGCCGCGAAACTAAATCATATCTCAGCTGGACTCAGCGAAGAGGTGAGGAAACTGCTCCTTCATCGAGCTTTCCAATTCCCACGTAGCTTCGCGCTCAACGTGATTCGTCCATTGTACTTTTACATAAGGAATTTCACGGTTCACGGTTCCTCAAATTTTTCACCTCGCGATCCGTGATACACAAGGAAAACTCCTCATAAGTCATATCCTCATGAAGCTCCATAGGTACATACTCGAGGACGTGCGCCGAATCATACATGTACTTGCGGAGCGTCGATACATGGAACACATTGTGTATCCCCGCAAGTTTCGGCGGCAAAGCTAGCCGATATGCCACGGATCCCACACGCTCCAAAACTTCATAAGGTCCAATGTAACGGGGACTCAACTTACCCCGAACACCAAATCGCTTCACCCCTCTCATGGGTGATACTTTCAAGAAGACGCGGTCTTCTACCCCGAAACTCCCCCCAAGTCGGTGGCGGAAGGCTAGAGAGTCGATCACGCCGGACTCCCTTCCACCACACCTTCGCCGATCGCTCTAAACAATGAGCGGCGAGATGCACTTTATTTCTCCAAGGTATAGAGATCCTCGAAGAGCGTCTCAATAGCATCGATCCACATCTCTACATCCCATGGATCTACGTTCTCCCCCCCGTTGAAGATAGGCGGGTTGAACTTCTTAAACCTCATGAGAGCCGCAAGTGCGCGCTCTCGCTCCGCATCCTCCATCGCGAAATCGGGCATAGGAGCATCTGACCCACCGGCTACAATCGGTGATGCCGGTGGCGCCACAGCCGGCGCCGGTGTCACCTCCTCCCTAACCGCAGCCGCCTGCTGCGCCATTTCGTCCTGGAGCTTCTTAATTTGCTCCTCTTGTCGCTGCATGGCTTCGGCCTGTCGCCGAACCACGCCCATCAACTCGGTCAACTCATTACGAAGACCCGAGTTCTCGCCCTCCCCGAGTTGTTCGGGAGCCGCGCTCGATCCTCCGAGCCCAGCCCTTGTAGGAGGCCGTCCACGTACCATTATCTCCTGAAAACACGACGACTTTGGTCATTTCGTGACATTCAAATTCATAGGAGACATAATATTTCACGAACATAAACGTGAACCCAATCTAGGCGAAAGTCACACAAGGATCCTTATTCCCCTCACTTGGTTTCATGTTGTCGGCCGCCAACACGAACACACTTGGTGAAGAATAAGACACACCTCGAATCTACCTCTATTTCCAACTAGAGGTATAAGGACATAACCCAATCACTTATCTTTCGCCACAATCAAAGATCTCGTCACTCACGAGCCTACACTCCTAGGGTCTTTTCCATCCTAGGGTTTCTTAGGTCCACCTAGACCGTTTCTACACTCTGATACCACCTCAATCTGTCACGCCCCGTCGGGCCTTTAACACCAACTAGGTGGAAAGGATAACCGCACGGGCGCATGCCCCAGACCCGCCGAACGGATAGAGTCTCTTCTACCCGCCCAAGGCGTCACAACACAAGCATGTCCACAAGGTTCCAACTAGGAACGGAGTACAAGAGTTGCACAAGGAAAGCATCAACATAAAGAAGTTCTACTTCTATTACATCACATTAGCACATTTATACATGCCCAAAATTTTCTTTTCTTTCAATTTCATTCCATACATCATGTTCCAAAATTATGAAATATACAAGTTTCATATAATCAATGAAAATCCCCTATACTATCAAAGTCCAAGACTAGGGGTACAACTCTATGTATCACCAAAATGGAAGGGCCGCTATCTAGAGAGCCAAACCCTTGCCTCGCTCCGCCGCCTCACTCGCGGAAGGACCTGAAAAACGTGGGGTGAGAACTATAAACATAGTTCCCAGTGGGTAAGGCCACCCAAGAGAGAAGCTCGACCCACCAGGTCCAAAGAAACACCACATGCATAAGTTAGATCACATTGGGAATACAGTTGGTTGATTTCCTTTGAGGTATTTACAGCTTAGTATTATTGTACAGTAGCATTTCGAGTATTTGCTCCTATTCATATCTGTTACAGCTACTGTAGTTCCTTTGATTATACTTGTTACTTTATCTCCTTTGTTTTCTAGTGATTACGACATACCCTTGTGGCTCTGTCCTACCTACTGGGAAACCTCGTTGTGGTTTCTCACCCCCATTTCCCCAGGTGGCACGGGCGAGGAGTCGGTTCGCGGTGCGACGTGAGGACGGTCTAGCTAGACTGCATTAGCGATCGTCACCCGGTTATCTCCTTTACTTGCTCTAGTTATATGAAATAATGAACTAGTTTAGTTAGATGACCATGATTAATTCTTGAGTACTTATGGATTGTATGAGATGATGATTTTCTTTATGTATGAACTTGGATTTGGTTTTGATTATCAGTGCGTAGACTTTTGGGATTTATGATTGATCGTGTTGGTTTTCTACCCCTCGCGGTAGTTGGTTTTCAAAATGGAGTTCCGTGTGGAAACAGTTTTAAATGGTTTTTCGTAATTTTCATATAATGCTTACTAGAGTTCGAAAACAAAGCTTCCGGGTGGGAGGCACTTTTAATAGGATGTCTGTTGTACTGTGCATCGCATCATCCTTCGCTTAAGGAGTGCTTAGAGGCATGCATCATGATTAAGGATGGCTAGCTGAATGAGACACACAACAACCCCCCCCCAAACCCCCAACAAACACCCCAGATACCCCCCATTTTCCACACGGAAACTCATTTTTTGAAAGCCAACTGCCACGAGGGGTAGAAAACCTTTTGCCATAAATCCACAACTGTATCATAAATATAAATCCAAAAACCATAGTTTTATTAATCCAAACTACCAATCAACAATAACGAGTATTCACATAACTGAACCACATAAATGTCTGTTTTATTCAGGATAAATGAAAGGAAAAGAATAATCCGAATCGAGCCTCCATGGATAGGACATCTAAAGCTCGCTAACTAACTGCATCTCATGGACCGTCCTGACCCTCACCGCCCAAGTCACTTGAAAAGGAGGGAGTGAGAAACCAACCCGAGTGTTCCTAGTGGGTACCGCAAGCCGACAGAGGCAAATGTACTCACTGGCAACCGAGAGATATAATAACATCATATGAAATATACAGTAGTAAGTATGAACTAAAAGGAAATAAATATAAGTATGCAACTACTACTACTGTAAAAAGTAAGAACATGCGTCAACCGAACGAATCGTCCAAGACTACCTAATCTATCTGCCATGTTAGTCTAAAGACCTGAGGCAATGCCACGTTTGCTCTGTGTGGCACCCGAATAGTCCAACATTGGATAATGTGGGAGAACGTGATGGGCTTACAAGTGACAGACATTTAGTAATAATAACTGGGATTAAGCATTTTTGGGCTGGTGGTTTGGGCCCAATAAGTTATTATTGCTAGTGGATCGGGTCGTTATATTTAGTATCAGAGCCAATTACCAACCGGAAGTGTGAAATGAGTCTCGGCTGAGCCACAGTCGGAATGATAGGCTAAGCCGAGGTCGGGGAATAACAAGCTAAGCTAGGGTCGAAATAGCAAGGCTAGCGAGACAAGTCTCACATCGATGTAACGACCCGGCCCACTAGAAATAATAACTTGTTGGGCCCAATCCACCGGCCCAAAATGCTTAAACCCAATTATCATTACAAACGTGTCCGTCACTTATAAGCCCATCACACTCTCCCACATTATCCAATGTGGGACTATTGGTGTACCACATACTCCCCTCGTTTAGGCTTTGACGTCCTCGTCAGCCCTACCCAATCACACACATATCCCAAGATCACTTGGCGATGTGAGACTTGTCTCGCCAACTTTGTCATTTCGACCATGACTTAGGCTGTCATTCTGATCTAACTCAGTCGAGACTTATCTCACATTTTCGGGCTGGTGATTACCTTTGATACCAAATGTAACAATTCGACTTGCTAGTAATAATAACTCGTTTGCTCCAAACCACTGGCCCAAAATGCTTAAGCCCTGTCCATGATCATTATATACCCAATCACACTAAAATTTCCATCCAATGTAGGACAATTAGGGTGTCACAAACTCCCCCTATTTAGGCTCTGACGTTCTGTGACACCCCAGGATTTGGAATAGTCTTATATATGAGATATAATACGTCTAAAACTCATAACCCGGCTATAGCATTTTTGGTGGTGTTTAGACCCAAGTGGTTAAGAGAGTTAAGCGTGATAGGGCTAGAGTAATCCTAGGATGGGTGATCCCCTGGAAAGTGGGGCGTCATAGTTGGTATCAGAGCCAATCACCAGCCAAAAATGTGAGATGAATCCCAGCTGAACCAGGGTTATACAGTGGGCAGAGTGCGGCTCCCCGGCTAATGATCATTGTAAGTGGAGTGCGGCTCCCCACAAGGTCGGCTAAGGTAGCGAGGCGAGTCTCACATCGCCTGGTGCTTGTAAGTGTACTTGACCCTGACGAGGACGTCAAGGCTTAAGGGGGGGAAAATGTGACACCCCAGAATTTGGAATTGTGACGCCCAACTTCCAAGGGGTTACACATCCTAGTACTACTCTCACCCAAGAACGCGTAACTACAGAATTCTTATGGGATCCGGTGCTTTAGTGCTGGTATGATCACATCCTTACAATTTCAAAATAAAGTTTTCGGGTGGAAAACACTTTCAAAACATAGATGTGTTAGATAGGGGGTGCCCTAGGATCTATCTAGAGTATATCAATCACCTAGAGGGGGGTGAATAAGTGTATAAATAAAAATCACAAATCTCAATGCGATAAAGTAATGCGGAAAATAAAATCAGCACACCGAGATTTACGTGGGAAACTCTATCTTGGAGAAAAACCCACGGGACCAACACGCGAAAAAATAATCCACTAAGAGTAAAGAATTACAAGGTGATTACCGACTCCACGGACTTAACCTCTCCCTTCTCTTCAGCGGATCACGCGCACCAACGGGTTGTCCATGCCCCACATTCGAATCCACGGACGCCACGCCTCGAATCCACGAGACGGCCAACTTCGAATCCACGAAGCCTTCAACACGTCGAATCCACGACGCTCACTCGAATCCACGAGCGCACTCCATCCGGAGCAAGAACAATAAAGTTGATGATGGTTTATTGCTTAGAATATCATGAAAGATCTGTGGAAATAGTCTCTAAGCAATTCTCAAATTGATTCTAAAAGAATATTAGAAATTAGGGCACCATGAATCAATTTGAGAGAAGCTTGATGTAGAAGATGAGGAAAACGGTTACCTACAAGCTTCTAGGGTTTCTAAAAGATAATCTATACTTAACCACGTTTTAGAGACACCCCCACATCTTATTTATAGGTTAAAAGCAATCCAAAATAGATTAGGATTAAAAAACAATTTTTATAAAGGTTTGGAAGCAAACCGATTTCGACTAGGATTGAAAAACTGATTTTAAAAAGGTTTGGAATCAAATTAGGATTGCTAAAAGATTTTAAGGAATCTACCATCTTATTATTAGGTTTGAGAGACATTAGAATCAGAGTAGGATTGAGAAAATAACTTTCCAAAACTTAGCGACGGGTCGGGGTCCGGACCTTGGATTGCCGGGTCCGGACCCTGAAACATTCCAGTGTTTTATTGTCCGGACCGCAGCCAACAGGGTCCGGACCCTCTCTGCGAAATAGCCTGAGAGGCGTACGGGATCCGGACCTCAGCCCTCAGGGTCCGGACCCTCCATGCGTGACAGCCAGGGAGGCGTACGGGATCCGGACCTCACCACAGGGTCCGGATCCTGGAAATTGGAAAACTTATTTTTTATATTTTAAATCAATTTTTATCTATTCTAATGTCTTCCAAACACTTATAAATGATTATAAATCATCATCAAGATTATTTAAACTTACCAAGCATCGTGAATTCATACGTTGAGTCTTCGAGTCTTCAATCTTCGTCTTTTCTTCTTTGAACCTTCAAGACTCCGACTCACTTCACGAAATATGCCAATATAAAATCCGTAACAATCTCCCCCTTTGGCAATTTCGTGACAAAACCCAAAATTACATAAAACACTCACGATGCTCATCTCTCCAAAATTGAAATTCATTGCCATCACCAAAACAATGAACTTCTCGCGTGAAAGATCCAAATAAAATTCAAAATTACAATTTTGTAACTCCTAAAAAACAAACTCTATAACTTAGACAAACATGGAGTCTTGAAGTCTTGAAAGACCTGCAAAAAATTTTCATTCTCCACGAACAAAATTAGTAGAAAAAATATATCTAAATCTCTCCCCCTTTGTTCATGCGTCTATGTTCATCACCTCTCTCCCCCTTTTTGTCAAAAATTGCCAAAAGAAAACACCCAAAAATAGAGAGAGTTGAAAGAAATTAAATAAAACACAAGTTGAAAATATTTTTCAATTTTGAAACCACTTGTGATAAAAACGTCAAACATTGTTAGTGCAAGAGGAGTATAAAATCACATTGACTTCTTTCAATCCCTATTAATTTCATAAGAATTTAGAACTTTACTACACAATCATCATAATGTAGATAAAATATTACACGATTCCTTAATTCATATAAACTTCAAAATCAAGTCATCAAAAATAATCTAACGGCTCAAAAGCTATCAAGATGTAAACGGTTTATGAAGATGACTTAAGGGATTCATCAAAGAGACAGAAATTTGTCGCATAAACGTTCAAATTTGAGATAAAATCAATAGCACAGGGGGTGGCTCTTTGAGCATCTTTCATGTATGTGGACCACCTTATAACTCCGAAAAATAAAATTTGTGACATTTTTCCTTTTGCATGCTTTTGCACTTATATATATATATTTTTTTTTCGGATATGCAATTCAATTCTCATGTGGTAGCTGCACACACTAACCGGACGACCGGGGTGGTAGCTCTTTCCTCCATGTGGTGGTAGTTTTCACACTCCTTTAAGGATGCAACTCTTTCCACATCTTTCAAAGCATATGAGCATTTTTTTCTCAATATAATAATGACTCCTCCTCACTTAAGCAATCTCTTAGTTGAAAGAACATGTGACAAATTTTAGTCCATAAGAGAATGACTATTCATCAAATTCAACACACACAACCGAGATAGGTTAAGCTCCTAGAGATTACACATGATTACCTAAATTTGATAAATATAAGTATTAAGAATTCTCATAATAAATTATCTTCAAATATAATAAAAATAAAGTAAAATCGATAATTAATATGAGATTAATTAAGAGTGAATGAAAGTGAACCTATTGATATTCAATGCACTATTTAATGTTCTAATCATTCAAAGAATCTAAAAAACGTAACAATGAAAGCACCAAAACGTGTAATGCAATAAACAAAAGATATGCAATAGAAACCGATCAAAGCACTACACTAAATCAAAACAAATTAAGACTTTAGAGAATGAAAGATATCACTTTTCCGAACCCAAACTTGTCGGATTGTTGGTTGTCTTGGTTTGTTGACGTTAGACACGGTTTGTTTTGACTTTTGATCAACCTTTGGTCTCACCATCGCATTCCGCTTTGGAGTAGTTGGTTGTTGTGGCTTTGACTTTTGGTTGACCTTGGGTACTCGACCTTTTTGATGTTGCTTTTGAATCCGTGAAGGTTGTCGAGTGATGAAAGATGCCGATAGATGTTTAGAAGATGCCACTTGAGTTTTCTTTTTAAGGCATGTCTTCTTGATATGTCCTTTCTTTCCGCATCTATGGCATACTTTCTCTTTTACACTTGTTGAGACTTTGGGAATAGAATTTGTTACCTTCTCAACAAATGTCCGCTCATATCCAAGTCCAAGTTTGCTTGTTTGACCCAATCCGAGCATATCATCAAGTTTCTTTGAACCGGAGGAGAATTTTTGTATGTCGGACTTGAGTTGATGGACTTGTTTGGTCAAAACTTGGTTGGATGTGTGAACTTCTTTGTATTGTTGCTCTAGAAAACCAATCTTATCTTGATATGATTTGATCATTGTCTCCGATTGGTTTAGCTTCTCTTTGAGGATTCCATTGTTCTTCAATGATGTGTCATGTTCATCCTCAAGAGCTTTAGTCGTTGCTTTCAAGCTTTTATTTTCGTCTTCAATTTCTAATAAGCGCGTCCTCAACTTTTTGTTATGCTTAGCCATTTTCCTTGATTCATCAAGAAGTTGTTGGTATGCCTCGGCTAAGCCCTCATCATCCGACTCTCCCTCACTCGAGCCATCGTCGCTCGACGTTTCATGCAAAGAGGAAGAAAGCAAATCATTAGAAATAGATGATAAACAAAGAATCGATCAGGAAGGTAAAGAAGTATGTGAACATAAAACTATAGCATCATTCTTTTCTTCTTCACTAGAACTCGATTCATTAGAAGTAGAGTCATCCCAAGTTCTAGCTTGTAAAGCCTTCTTTTTATAAGACTTTTTCGTGGGGCAATCCGTGGAGATGTGGCCATAGCCTCGACACTTGTAACATTGGATTTCCCCCTCAAATTCATCCTTTTCTTTAGAAGACTTTGCAAGACTCTTCTCTTTTGAGGATTTAGAATTTGAAGATCCTTTTGAAGAAGATTTGGATGTAGATCGATTTGACTTGTTCTTCCGGAAATTTCAACGAAATTTCTTCGTGAGACGCGCCAATTGATGTTCAAAGTCGGCGAGCGAAATATCTTCGTCGGAATTCGAGTCGTCGTCGTCCTCCTTCGTAGATTTGAGTGCAATACCTGTACTTTTAGAAGAAGACTTGGAAGAAGATTCATTAGTAGGAAAAGTCATTTCATATGTTTGTAAAGCACCTACTAATTCTTCTACTTTCATCTCATCCGGATGTTTTATAGTCTCAATGGCCGCAACCTTCGAACGAAATCTTTCGGGAAGAGTTCTCAAAATTTTTCTTACAACTTTAGATTCCGAGATTTTCTCTCCCAAGTTTGCGCAAGTATTGACAATGTCTTGAAGACGAGTATAGTACTCGGTAAAGGTCTCATGATCGTCCAAGAAAATTGAATCAAATTTACTTGTAAGCATTTGAAGTTTTTGGACCTTTACCAAGCTAGTTCCCTCATGCGTAACTTGGAGAGTATCCCAAATCTCCTTTGCCGTCTCACATGCCGAGACACGTGAGAACTCGGTTTGATTTAAAGAATTAAATAAGGCATTAATTCCCCTACCGTTGTAAGAAGATAAATCAATCTCTTCCCTACTCCATTAATTTTGAGGTTTAGGGACGCTAACATTATCGACGATTTGAGTGGGATGAGTCCATCCAAATTCTATGGATTGCCACACTCGTTCATCGATGGCTATTAGAAAAGCTCTCATGCGAACTTTCCAATAAGCATAGCTCGTGCCATCAAAAAACGGAGGTCGATTAATATTACCACCTTCACCCATTAAGAAAGATAAAGCCTAGATCCCGCTCTGATACCAATTGTTAGATAGGGGGTGCCCTAGGATCTATCTAGAGTATATCAATCACCTAGAGGGGGGTGAATAGGTGTATAAACAAAAATCACAAATCTCAATGCGATAAAATAATGCGGAAAATAAAATCAGCATACCGAGATTTACGTGGGAAACTCCACCTTGGAGAAAAACCCACGGGACCAACACGCGAAAAAACAATCCACTAAGAGTAAAGAATTACAAGGTGATTACCGACTCCACGGACTTAACCTCTCCCTTCTCTTCAGCGGATCACGCGCACCAACGGGTTGTCCACGCCCCACATCCGAATCCACGGACGCCATGCCTCGAATCCACGAGACGCCCAACTTCGAATCCACGAAGCCTACAACACGTCGAATCCACGACGCTCACTCGAATCCACGAGCGCACTCCATCCGGAGCAAGAACAATAAAGTTGATGATGGTTTATTGCTTAGAATATCATGAAAGATCTGTGGGAATAGTCTCTAAGCAATTCTCAAATTGATTCTAAAAGAATATTAGAAATTAGGACACCATGAATCAATTTGAGAGAAGCTTGATGTAAAAGATGAGGAAAACGGTTACCTACAAGCTTCTAGGGTTTCTAAAAGATAATCTATGCTTAACCACGTTTTAGAGACACCCCCACATCTTATTTATAGGTTAGAAGCAATCCAAAATAGATTAGGATTAAAAAATAATTTTTAGAAAGGTTTGGAAGCAAACCGATTTCGACTAGGATTGAAAAACTGATTTTAAAAAGGTTTGGAATCAAATTAGGATTGCTAGAAGATTTTAAGGAATCTACCATCTTATTATTAGGTTTGAGAGACATTAGAATCAGAGTAGGATTGAGAAAATAACTTTCCAAAACTTCACGACGGGTCGGGGTCCGGACCTTGGATTGCTGGGTCCGGACCCTGAAACATTCCAGCGTTTCATTGTCCGGACCGCAGCCAACAGGGTCCGGACCCTCTCTGCGAAATAGCCTGAGAGGCGTACGGGATCTGGACCTCAGCCCTCAGGGTCCGGACCCTCCCTGTGTGACAGCCAGGGAGGCGTACGGGATCCGGACCTCACCACAGGGTCCGGATCCTGGAAATTGGAAAACTTATTTTTTATATTTTAAATCAATTTTTATCTATTCTAATGTCTTCCAAACACTTATAAATGATTATAAATCATCATCAAGATTATTTAAACTTACCAAGCATCGTGAATTCATACGTTGAGTCTTCGAGTCTTCAATCTTCGTATTTTCTTCTTTGAACCTTTAAGACTCCGACTCACTTCACGAAATATGCCAATATAAAATCCGTAACAAGATGTATTTCAATGACTGTTGTATTGTGCATTTCGTATGTCACGCTCTAGGGTTCCTTGAAAATCCATTTTAGATAAAACCAGCGGAAACACGTGTAAATTTTTTTATTTGAAACACCTTTAAAGACACCCCCGCGAACGCACCCAGACCCGCCACATAGACAAAGGTTCCTCTGTACAAAACAGATAAAGTCTCCTCTGTGCATGTAGACCGTAGCACCTAAATACAAACATCAACCATACATACAATCACATAGAGATACAACAAACCACTAGCTAGTAGATACAGAAGGAGTAAAACAAACAACTGATAATCCAAGATAGATAATGGACAAAATTCAACAAAACATCTAACAGAAAGATATTCACCGAACACCAACAATCCACAACTATCCACAATTATTAACAATCACTTAATAAACCAAGAGATAACGAACTGGCGAATGCAAGGGAAGATTAAACCAACAATAACAGCATCATGGATAAGAATAAGGATCAACATCCATAATCAAAACTATGGATACATCTATCTAAACCGCCCTCACGCACCGTCCCGACCCTCACTGCCCGCATCACCTGAAAAATGGTGAGAGGTGTGAACATGTAAACATGTCTCCCTCTCCTAGTGGGTACCACAAGTCGACGAAGGCAAGCTGTACTCACTGACAAATGGGATATATACAAATCAACGATAATAAACGAGTAAACAAGTACAGTAGCAAAGATAATCGAAATGGAATAGCGACAAGCAATAGATGAATGAATAACTGCCACTGTAAGCTAATGTAGAAAACCAACAGCCAACTATAATCAACAGGTATACAGATACAATAGCAATAATAACTGGAAAGGAACAACAATTGTCGATCAATATATAAATAACCGCTACTGTAACGAACAATAGAACACAAAGTGCGTCAAACAGATGGATAGTACGAATAACCCAATCAACTACTATATTTGTAGTACACTGAACTTTAGCAAATTACGGAGTTCTAGTGAGAGAATAGTGGCTTATACTATTCTGGAGTTTTGGGTTGAGTTTGGTGAGCTTCGGAGTATTTTCGGAACTTGAAAAGTGCGAAAACGGACTCCGGAAGTCGAAATCTGCAAAAGTGCAGATTTTGCAATTGCATACCGGTATCTGGTTTTGGTATACCGGAATCCAGTGAAAAACTGGTTTGCGCAGCTCTCGGGTTCTGCGGAATCCAGCAGTTGATACCGGAATAGGTTGGCATTCCGGTATGTGCAATTCGCATACCGGTACTGAAGCGATTAGTACCGGTACTGAGAAGTGGCATACCGGAATGCGGTTGCGCAACTTGCTGGCCGAGGCTCGGGTTTTGCAAAATTTGTGCAGTATACCGGTATGCACATGCGTATACCGGGATACAATGCTGCAGAGTGTATTTTGTGCAGTTTTGCAATTTTGGCTTTTTGAGGGGCCTAAGTGGATTTTGTGCTTTGGGTTAAGTACCCCTTCACCCCCCTCATGTGGCTGTGTTGGCTGAGGATGGAGGAGAAGAAAGGTAGGGTTTTCCCTCTCTCTCTCTCTAGATTTTCTCTCCCAAACCCTTGAAATCTTGGGTTTTGATCTCTTTCCTCTTCTCCTTTTTGCTTGTTGCTTGCAAGAGGAGCTTGTGGCTTGTGAGGAGAGCTTGTTGGTGGACCTAGCTTCAACCCTAGCATGTTTGAGCTTGGTTGGGAGCTTGATTTGAGGTTAGTAAACTCTCTTACAACCTCTATTTGTGATTTTGCTTGAGATTTGCTTAGAAAACCTAGTTTCTTGAAAACTAGGGTTTTGTTTAGGGTTTTGTGATTGTGAGCCCTTGAGGTAGAATTGATGGGTGTAGAATGTTGTTGTAGGTTAGATTGGAAGATCTCTAACCTCAATTTGGACTTAGAACAAGTTTTACTTGCTCAAGGTATTTTTCACCCATTTACCTCATAGTTTTTGGTGGTTTTCGAATTTGTTCGTTCGAAGCTTTTAACCCCTGGAAAATTATCTTAGGGTATGAGAAGCTCGGGGGACAACTCCGTTTCGATGTACTGCGAGGTTTCGACGGTTATCCGGTGGGTCTGACCTCACCGAAATGGGTTAACTCCCCCTATGTCTCCTATCTTGTTATAGGATTGATTAGATGCATAATTATGATAATTATGGCATGATGATAATTGTGATTGCATGAGACATACAAGTTGTTTATGAAAAATGCATATTTCATATAGTATGGCATTATGAGAATATTATGCATGCTAGAGTATTTGTGCTAGTAGTGTAATGATGCATTACGAAATGCTAATTAGGTTATGCATGCTAGAGATGAGCATCATATGAGATACTACTTGAGTGGTGGACTAGTGAATTCTCGTCGCATACTAAAGTATGCTTGTATAGAGAAAAGAGAGGATATAGCTATGCAGGATAAGTTGTTGCACCTTATCTAGGTGAGCAACTTTGACGGGCATCGTTGGCTTTTGGCTCGACCTTTTGGTCGTGGATATGATTCCATGTTTAAGACATGAGGAAAGGGATTCTAGTTGTATGTGATAATTGTAATTGGTTAAACATGAGTTCTTGGTTAATGGAATACTCCCATGATAGCTTTTATACTCTATGTAGTAGAGGTTAATGTAGCTCATGCATGGCATGGTTTATGGACTTGTTGGCATTTGTAGAATGCATGATATATGGCATTAGAATAATGCATGGTTTATGGACTTGTTGGCATTTGTAGAATGCATAATATATGGCATTAGAATAATGCATGGTTTTGGCATTTGTAGAATGCATGATATATGGCATTAGAATAATGCATGGTTTTGGCATTTGTAGAATGCATGATATATGGCATTAGAATAATGCATGGTTTATGAACTTAGTAAACAAAGAGATGAACAGTTACATGTTAGAGACATGTGCATATTGGTAGGGACATACCAAAGGACAATTTGAGAACAACATGATATTGTTGACATTTAGCATATTGGCTATTGAATGTAGTAGACATAATATGACATGTTTTGACATAATGTGAAACTAAACATATGATATTATTATGGTTGATTGTTGCTTGTTGGCCACTATGCTCGTTTACACATGCTTGTGAGGGTCGCTCCCTACAAGCCGGCACTCCGGAGTTGGCCTCGCGACAGTTATTTCGCCCGTGTGATAGAGAGCGCCAAAATGGAACCGCCGTGGGTAAGGCTCACCAAAGCGTGAGGTGTTGACTACCACGGAGCCATTAGGCTCGGCACAAGTGAACATCCCTCTATTGTATTATTTTATGACTACACAGTTATGATTTTATGCAAAGGTGAACGTTCATATAGTAAGAGGCTATTTTAACCGTAATCATGGCATTAATTTGACATGCACGTAAAATGAGGTGATTGAATGTTGAGCATATGACAGTAGGAACATATTCATGTTCATGTAGATGAATTATTTCATTGGAGGCATGATAGTAGTAGATTTACCTGTTTAGCATTTTATGCTTCCTGCTTTATGTTTCAGTTATACTATCTTGCCTCAGTTGACCTAGCGGTGTAATTCGCCACTCTCGGCGGCTTACCCACTGGGAACTATTGATTAATAGTTCTCACCCCCATTGTTGTTGGGTTTTTATTTCAGAGCCTTCCGCAGCAGGAGAGGCTTGGGATCGTGGCGAGGGGTTAGCAGCTAGCTAGAGCCTCTACGGTGTTGTTGTTGTAGGCATACCATGGTGTCCTTTCATTGTATTTTATATGAAAGGTGTATAGTTGTTTTCTAGAGAGTGATCCTCTAGTATTGTTAAGATGTATAATGATTATTGTATATCTTGAGATTTTAGTTGGGTTGATCTTGTTTTAGATGTAGAATTATGTTCTCGCTCTGATCACCTTGTATAGGATGTATTCCTTACTCTCATTGTTGTTGTTGTTATAGACGCCTTGTGTACATTGTGTTGTTTTGAGGTACACGGCGGGTCTGTGCACGTGCCTGGTAGGCTCTCCCTAGGGCCCCGGGGCGTGACAATATTGGTCTAAAGACCTCAGACAAACCCACGTCATGCTCGCCCCCCTGGCATATAACCTTAACAGGGACATCGTAGGGCTCACAGGTCGGAAATACGATCACTTTTTTTTAAAAAGAATACCCTCTTGCCGCGATCAGATCGTTGGTGTACGTGAAAATGCTCACGAGCTGTGACAATTGATGCAATATGCTCTATGGCCAACAACGGCAAATAGCTGAAAGAGTAATCCCCAAATGACCGACCGAATTAGGTCTACTATTCCCGAAGGAAATCTCACCATGTCACTGACCTATCAAGTCCATATAATCAAGTCACTATTTACGAGGTATAAAAGGTCGCCATGCAACAGATACGAAACATCATCATGCAACAGACACGAAATGTCACCATGCAACATGTACGACATATCACTAACCACCGTAATCAAATCATGACAACTAATCGTAATCAACGCTACTCTACAACTAGATCTTGATATATAGATGAAAAAAATCATAGGGTAGACAAACGGGAACAAGTGAGGTGCAAAAACTCAGTAGATAAGCATGAATATACTACGAAATCAAGAGGAGATGAAAGGAAAGAAGTCACCGAGCAGGCACTGCTCCGACTTCCGATCGAAGTACCCACCTGTAATCCGGTGGAGCACCTGACTCCAATAGCGCTACAACAAGTCGCCTGGACCTACGAAAATCCCACAGAGTCATAATCCACACGACAATAAGGGACTAATGTTAAGAGACTTAGAATTACCTATCACACATCTCGAAAACCAACCGGGCAATCGGTGCCTTTTACAGATTCTCGAAACCCGCCGGAAGTACCCGGCAACTCACCGGAACACTTTCGAAACCCACGAAGTCTCCCGAAAACTATCATTACTCACCAAACACCATCGGCTACCCCAAGACGCACCGTTTTGGGTGCCGGGTCAGCAACATACAAAAACAACGCAAGTGGATATGCTAAATGTAAACCGAACTTCGTCGGGTTTCCAAGAATGCCAATTCAGCTCCGAAACCCACAGTCACCCCTCCCACTGCCTCTGAACATATGAGGCAATAAGGGTAACCAGCAATTAAGGCCTGACAGCAAAAACCTGGCATTCACATAGATCGAATGCGAATTTCGGAGCAAAACAATGAACAAACTGCCAAGTTTGCTGTTACATGCTCTAGAACCCAGATTACACTCCGCAACAGCCCACGAACCTAGAACAATTAGTCCTGAGGTCATACACCATGGGTACATGCTGCTCGAGGCAGTCCACAGTCACTAATTGCATAAAAATCCCATAACTCACCAATAATTACAACATTAATATACAAAAGTTAGAGTTTTAGTCCAATACCACAAACTGTGTGCATTGGAACCTAACCAGCAGCGCAGTCAGACAGGTTTTGATGTGCTGGAACCCATGCTCGCTGTTCGGAGCGCAAATTGCAAGTCGAGGTGCGAACCGGGCATCTTGAACTACGGTTTCCAAGGTCCCCGAGAGTGCGACGGTGAGATATGCCAATCAGGACCTCCTGGACTATGATAAAGGTGAGCACGAGTGTCCTCGGGCCCCCAGAAGAACCATGCTCACCTTCCAAAAGGTTTTTGACAGATGATTTGCCCAGAACCAAAGACTCGACTCAATGTTGCCCTAGCCTCGGCTGGTGTGGGGCTGACTCTAACTTTCAAGCTCCGGCGACCGAAGGCCATGCACACCGACCTATGAGGGTTGAGGCCGAGGAGGGGGATGCCGAGGCAGCGTTGGCCGGCGACGGAAGGTGACGGCGGCGGCGGTTGGAGCGGATCTACCCGAAGTCGCACAAGCTAGGGCTCCGGCCAGTCTTGGCGCGCGAGGAGGGGAAGGAGCGGCAGAGCTCGACCATGCGATGTCCCTGGAGGTAGAGGAGATCAGCGGCGACAACAATAAACAAATGGCCAATTTTGCTGTTACACGCGCTGGAACCCAAATCACACACCGCAACAGCCTGTGAACCTAGAACAATCAGTCCCGAGGTCAAACACCATGGGTACATGCTGCTCGGGGCAGTCCGCAGTCACTAATAGCATAAAACACCATAACTTACCACTAATTACAACATTAATATATAAAACATAGAGTTTTAGTCCAATACCGCAAATTGTGTGTGTTGGAACCTAACCAACAGCGCAGTCCGACAGGTTTCGATGTGCTGGAACATGTGCTCGCTGTCCGGAGTGCAAATTACAGGTCGAGGTGCGAATCGGGGCAACTTGAACTACAGTTTCCAAGGTCCTTAAGAGCGCGACGGTGAGATATGCCAACTAAGAACTCCTGGACTGTGATAAAGGTGAGCACGGGTGTCCTCGGGCCCCCGGGAGGACCGTGCTCACCTTCCAAAAGGTTTTCAATGGATGATTTTGCCAGAACTAAAGACTCGGCCCAATATTGCCCTAGCCCGGGCTGGTGTGGGGCTGACTTTAGCTTTTTGGGCTCCGACAGCCGAAGGTGGTGCACACTGGCCTATGAGGGTTGAGGCCGAGGAGGAGGAGGCTCGAGGAAGGGTTGGCCAGCGGCAGAAGGCGGCGGCGGTTGGAGCGGATCTACCTGAAGTCACACAAGCTCGGACTCCGGCCAGTCTTGGCGCCCAAGGAGGGGAGGGAGCGGCAGAGCTCAGCCGTGCGGCGTCCCTAGAGGTAGAGGAGGCCGGCGGCGATGGCAACGAACGAATGACCAATTTTGCTATTACATGCTCTAGAAAGTAAATTACACTCCGCAACAGCCCACGGACCTAGAACAATCAGTCCCGAGGTTAAACACCATGAGTACACGCTGCTCAGGGCAGTCCACAGTCACTAATTGCATAAAAACTGGATAACTTACAACTAATTACAACATTAATATACAAAAGTTAGAGTTCAGTCCAATACCGCAAACTGTGTGCATTGGAACCTAACCAGCAGTGCAGCTTGACAGGTTTTGATGTGCTGGAACCCGTGCTCGCTGTCCGGAGCGCAAATTGCAGGTCGAGGTGTGAACCGGGGCAACTTGAACTACGGTTTCCAAGGTCTCCGAGAGCGAGACAGTGGGATATGCCAACCAGGACCTCCCGGACTGTGATGAAGGTGAGCACAGGTGTCCTCAGGCCCCCGGGTGGATCGTGCTCACCTTTCGAAAGGCTTTCGACAGATGATTTGGCCAGAACCAAAGACTTGGCTCAATGTTTCCCTAGCCCGAGCTGGTGTGGGGCTGACTCTAACTTTTCGAGCTCCGGTGGCCGAAGGCTGTGCGCACTGGCCTAGGAGGGTTGACACCGAGGAGAAGGAGGCTCGAGGCAGGGTTGGCCAGCGGCAGAAGGCGGCGGCGGCGACGGTTGGAGCGAATCTACCTGAAATCACACAAGCTCCGGCTCCGGCCAGTCTTGGTGCCCAAGGAGGGGAAGGAGCCGCAGAGCTCCGCCGTGCGGCATCCCTAGAGGTAGAGGAGGCCGGCGGCAATGGCAACGATCGAACGACCAATTTTGCTATTATATGCTCTGGAACCCAAATTACACTCCGCAACAGCCCACGGACCTAGAACAATCAGTCTCAAGGTCAAACACCATGGGTACATGCTGCTCAAGGCAGTCCACAGTGACTAATTGCATAAAAAAACCCATAACTTACCACTAATTACAATATTAATATACAAAAGTTAGAGTTTTAGTCCAATACCGCAAACTGTGTGCATTGGAACCTAACCAGTAGCGCAGCCTGACAAGTTTCAATGTCCTGGAACCCGTGCTCGCTGTCCGAAGCGCAAATTACAGGTCGAGGTGTGAACCGGGGCAACTTGAACTACGATTTCCAAGGTCCCTGAGAGCGCGACAGTGAGATATGCCAACCAGGACCTCCCAGACTGTGATGAAGGTGAGCAAGGGTGTCCTCGGGCCCCCGGGACGACCGTCCTCACCTCCCGAAAGGTTTTCGACGGATGATTTGGCCAGGAACCAAAGACTTGGCTCAATATTTCCCTAGCTCGGGCTGGTGTGGGGCTGACTCTAAATTTTTGAGCTCCGACAGCCGAAGGCTGTGCGCACCAGCCTATGAGGGTTGAGGCCGAGGAGAAGGAGGCCGAGGTAGGGTACGCCAGCGGCGAAAGGCGGCGACTGTGGCGGTTGGAGCGGATCTACCCAAAGTCACACAAGCTCTAGCTCCGGCCAGTCTTGGCGCCCGAGAAGGGGAGGGAGCGGCATAGCTTGACCGTGCGGCATCCCTGGAGGTAGAGATGGCCGGCGGCGATGGCGGCGCGGCGGTAGAGGCCACGGTCGGGATTTCCAAAAGTTGGGGAACCCGAGGGAGTGAGAGAGAGAGGGAGGGGGGAGATAGAGAGAAGGAGATAGGGTCTCCCGCCGGCCAGAGGGAAGTCTGGCAGCGGAGCAAGAGGTGGCGGTGGCTGTAATACTTCGTGTTTTGAGATGTTACTGGGTTTTGGCATTTCGGGCGCCCGAATCATGGGAAGTGGACGCCCGAAAGATTTGGAGCCATTAGTTGTTTTGGATGGGTCCGGAAGTTGTTGAGTTGTTTTGGATCTGGACGCAGGTTCCGGACGCTCGGATTGTGGATCCGGATTGGGGTATGACGTGGATTAACACGTGTCGTGTTGCAGGACACGTGTCGACTGCCGGAGGAGTGCCGCCCTACCGATTGCCAACTACCGCCGAACTGCCTGCCGCCTAGCTGACACCTGGCTTAGGTGATTTTCGGACGCCCGGAAGAGGGAATTCGAGCGCCCGAATGTGGAATTTTGAGGCCTATAAATAGGTGAGCATCATGATCATTTTGAGGCCATTTCCCATTTCGTGTTCCACCTTTAAGAGAGAGAAAGCTAGAGTAAGGGCCATGTGTTCGCATTAGTGATGATCTAGCTTGTTCTCTTCTACTGTGTTGTTCTGATCTGGTTCTGATCATTCGTTCTGTTGGAAGTGACAGTCCATTCGGTGGTATATTCAGATTGGAGTACTGTTTGAGCCTAGTGTGTGCTCTAGAGGATTGAATCTGAGATTGTATTTGATTTCCACCGTGGTTGGATTAGCTTTGAGGTGGGTTGATGTTTACCAGATTCAGTGGATTTCCTCCTAAGTGCTTATTCTCATGTTAGCATGACATGATTTTGTTGAGATTATGTTAGCTATAAGATGCTTTAGTTGAGACTGATTAACTGCTTGCATATGTATGATATGATCATTGTTGAGGTGTGATACCTGATAGCAAGCATGATTTCATTATGTTCTTGATGCATGATTTAGCCTACACCTATCATGTTGATATCACTTGTACCAGTTGTTGTACATACTAGTGTAGGTGATCTTATTATGGCTCGTGCTATGTTGATTATACCTCCTTTTTGTGGTAGAGTTGAGTTGTTTGTGAGCACTTCTGCATTGATCAGTTGATATGGGTCATACTTGTTGATTATGCATTTGAGGTGCCGAGGGCACGTGAGTTTCATACTTGTTGATTATGCATTTGAGGTGCCGAGTGCACGTGAGTCTCTTGTGTGAGATCAGATTGACCCATTTTGTTGATCATATACTTGTGGGTGCTTGGCGATGATATGTGTTGTGATATTATAATCGGTTGGGTCGCTCCCACGAGTACCACTCCGGAGTTGGTTATGTGTTGTATAGAGGGTTCATTGCCTGTACTTGTTGGCTCCTGCGGGTAGAGCATGATGTCCAGGCCGCAGGTATGATGTTGTGGATTCGTGATAGCCCTCGTTTGATGTGCTATGATCAGATTATTGATACTCGTATTGACAGCATGAGCATTGTGCATAAGTAGTGGTAGTTTATCTCCTACTTTCTTTATTGCGCGTTATTTATCTTGAGATCGAGGACTTAGTGGGCAGACCGCTGACGCTGGTGGCGGTACCCATTGAGGACTACTTGTTTGATAGTAGTTCTCACACCCGTTGTTGACACCTTTTTTTGCAGAGTCTTCTTCTTCGGTTGTGCATTCTGATCGCAGAAAAGAGACCGTCAGGTAGATCTGATCCTCGGACAGTTGGCTAGAGGTATACCCCATTTTGGTAGATGATCCCATGAGTCTGTACATACAGTGGTTGTTGGAGTTTGACAGTGATGTATATTTTTGGTTGTGGATTGATGTATGTATGTATAGTGAACTTATTGTTTATATAGCAGCTCTGTTATTTTTGATACCTTTAGCTGTTAGTTGATGTTGTTTTCGCTTCGTATGCTCAGTTTTATTACTGTGTATGCGGCGTGTCTGTTAATGTGCCTTGGTAGTGGTAACCCGGGGCGTGACAGATTAAGTTGGTATCAGAGCTTAGGAATAGTTCAAGAGGGCCTAGGAAAACCTAAGATGACAGACCTTAGAATGTTATGACGTGAGAGACGTGATTAATCGCGAAAGTCAAAGATTGAGTTTTGAATCCTTCCTTGTGTAGGAAGAGTGATTGAGGGATTAAAGCCTTTTCTTATCAGATGAATTATGTTGGCTGCAGACGACATAATAATTTGAAAAGAAAAGAAGTGTCCTTCTAGACTTTCGCTAGATTGAGTCGAGTGATTGTTTTTGTCTAAATGGGTATTCTGTTGCAGGTGAACGTCGTAATCGACCATCGACGCGAGCGCATCCGATGCCTTTGGAGATGCCAGAGCAGTCGGGACCTAGAGTAAGGCCCGATTTGCAGGAGTAGCTAGCCGATATAGCTGCAGTGGGTAGGCAGCAGAGTGTCTTATTGCAGAAGATGTGCGATGCTTTCGCACAGCAGCAGAGTACTATACCTCGAACTGCGGAGCCTCAAGCCGCGACCATTCCAGCTGCATCCCAACCAAGGGACGAGAGTGCGCAGTCAAGTCGAGTGCTTTCTGAGGAAGAGCAAGAGCGGATGGTGGAAAGATTGGCTCGCTTCTGTAGATTTGATCCACCACGATTTAATGGTAGTAGTATAGAACCGTGGGTGGTAGAAGCTTGGATATGTGAGATGGAAAAATTGTTTGAAGATCTTTTTGTGCCAGCACGAGAGCAGGTGCCTATGGCAGTTCATTGTCTTGCAGGTGATGCTCATGTTTGGTGGAGAAGGACACGTGATCATAGGTCCTTGAATCCTCTGCAGATGACTTGCAGCGAGTTTCGCGGGATTATGTATAGAGCTTATTTTCCTAGTAGTGTGAAGGTGAAGATAGAAGAGGATCTGAAGAATCTAAAGCAAGGAAATCGCTCGGTGCAGGAGTATGCTAGAGAGTTTACAAGATTACTTAATTGTGTGCCTACTGCTGCAAGAGATGAAGTACAAAAGGTTTATCTCTATGAGAAGGGTTTGAGACTGGAGATATTTTTATTTGTCCACTCTCAGAGACCTCAGACTTTGGATGCGACTATTGAGCAGCCTCTGTGGGTAGAGCGAGGGACATTTGTGACTAAGGGGCAGCTTGTGGACCCAGCTCTGGGTCAGGAGAGGAAGCGCTCAGCACCTGATGATGGAGGCAGTCGAGTGGAAGGCGGCCGCCAAAACCTCCACCGCGATCGCGCTTCCAGGGTCGTGGAACTTTTAGCCGACAGCAGTCCGGAGGATTTCGCTAGCAGCGACAACAGCAGAAGGGATCTCCCAGGTGTGTGATTTGTGGAGGACCTCATTGGCCTAGTCTTTGAGATCGGCGTGAGGGTCGATGTTATGAGTGTGGACAGCCGGGACATGTGAGGAGGACTTGTCCCAGATTAGTAGCAGTAGTTCCATCAATGGCGTATGTTCCTTTCTCCCCACCGCAAGTATCTGGAGCTTCCCCGGTGTTTAGTCAGACGGACCGATTCTCTATGCCACGACAGCCAGATCGACGCCAGCAGCAGGCGAGCGGTCGAGTCTATGCCGCGCAGATTGAGGACGCCTCGATAGCTGATCGTGTGGTGGCAGGTATCATTTTGATTTGTGGCATTAGATCGCGCACTTTATTTGATACCGGTGCATCGCATTCCTTTGTTAGTAGAGCATTTGCATTGCATCATGGTTTAGAGATAGGGTCGTTACCCCAGACACAGGAGGTGCGGGTACCCGACCATAGCTTGCAGGTGACGGAGGGTTGTTGGGCATGTCTTGTGCAGTTAGGGCCTTGGATCATGCCTGCCGTTTTATTGGTATCGAAGCAATTGCAAGATTTTGATGTGATCCTTGGCATGGATTGGTTGTCTCGTTATTTCGCGACAATTGATTGTGGAACCAAGATGGTGATCTTTCATGAGCCTGGACAGGAGGAGTTTACTTTTAAAGGATGTAGAAGTTCACTGTTCGCAATGACGATATCTTCATCTAAGGCCAGACAGATGATGAGTAGAGGATGAATGGCCTATTTAGCGACAGTGACTGAGGTGCCTATTATTGTACCGGGACTCGAGGATATCCCTATTGTCCGCGAGTTTTCGAATGTTTTTCCTTCTGAGCTTTCTTCTATGCCTCCTTATAGGGAGATTGAATTCGTGATTGACGTGATACCAGGAACCGCGCCAATCTCGAAGGCACCCTATAGAATGGCACCAGCTGAATTGCGAGAGTTGAAGGCGCAACTGCAGGATCTTATGGATAAAGGATTTATTCGACCCAGTGTGTCGCCTTGGGGAGCACCTGTGTTGTTTGTTAAGAAGAAGGATGGTTCACTTAGGTTATGTGTGGATTATCGAGAATTGAACAAAGTGACCATCAAGAATAAATATCCCCTCCCATGTATCAATGATTTATTTGATCAGTTACAAGGTGCGTGTGTCTTTTCAAAGATTGATCTTCAGTCCGGTTACCACCAGTTGAAGGTGAAGGCCGAGGATATCTCTAAGACAGCTTTTAAAACTCGGTATGGGCATTATGAGTTTACAGTCATGGCTTTTGGTTTGACGAATGCCCCTGCTGCATTTATGGATATGATGAACCGAGTCTTCAAGTCTTTCTTGGATAAGTTTGTTGTAGTATTTATTGATGATATCTTAATTTACTCCCGTAATGATGTGGAGCATAAAGAGCATCTGAGATTAGTGCTGCAACTCTTGCGAGAAAAGAAGTTGTATGCAAAGCTGAAGAAATGTGAGTTTTGGTTGAGAGAAGTAGCCTTTTTAGGCCATGTGATTTCTGCTTCAGGAGTAGCCGTCGATCCTAAGAAAATTGAGGCGATTCGAGACTGGCCTAGGCCGACGACGATTTCTGAAGTGCGGAGTTTTCTTGGCTTAGCCGGGTATTATCGACGATTTGTGGAGAGTTTTGCGAAACTCTCTACGCCTCTTACTCGGTTAACCAGAAAAGGGGTTAAATTTATTTGGGGTAATGATTGCCAGAGATGCTTTGATGAGTTAAAGCAGAAGTTGATGACAGCCCCCATTCTTGCGTTACCAGTAATGGGCGAAGGATTTGTAATCTATAGTGATGCTTCACATAGTGGCTTGGGTTGCGTGCTGATGCAGCATGGTAGAGTAATTGCATATGCTTCGAGATAATTAAAGGAGTACGAAAAAAATTATCCTACCCATGACTTAGAGCTAGCAGCGGTAGTTTTTGCTCTGAAGTTATGGCGCCACTATCTCTATGGAGAGCATTGTGAAGTCTATACTAATCATAAGAGCCTTAAGTATCTGTTTACACAGAAGGAGTTAAATTTACGGCAACGGAGATGGTTGGAGTTACTGAAGGATTATGATATCTCTATTTAGTATCATCCCGGCAAGGCGAATGTAGTAGCCAATGCGTTGAGTAGGAAGGCTGTAGCAACATTGAGTATGAGTATCACACAACAGCATGTCCTAGTGGAAGAGATGCGGAGATTGTCACTTGAAGTGGTTACTCGAAAAAACAGAGTGTAGACACTCATTTGATGAAGATTAGAGATCAACTGAGAAGTGGTGATCTTGAAGATTTTAGTTGTGATGATTCAGAAGTTCTCCGTTATAGAGGTCGTTTATGTGTACCGGCAGATTCGGAGATTAGAGAGGAGATATTGAAGGAAGCACATTATTCTCCTTATTCTGTCCATCCTGGTGGGACTAAGATGTATCAAGATTTAAAGACTCATTTCTGGTGGAATGGCATGAAGAGAGACATTGGAAGAACTGTAGCTCAATGTTTAATATGTCAGCAAGTGAAGGCTGAACATCGAGTGCCGGCTGGTAAGCTACAAAGCCTCCCGGTACCTGAGTGGAAGTGGGACTACATTACGATGGATTTTATCGTAGGATTGTTGAGGACTTCGGGCGGCTATGATGCGATATGGGTAATTGTGGATAGGTTGACAAAGTCTGCTCATTTTCTACCTATGCAGATTACATGGTCCCGTGAGCGGCTTGCACAGCTTTATATGGATGAAATATTGAGATTGCATAGAGTACCAATCTTGATAGTATCTGATAGAGACCCGAGGTTTGTCTCACACTTTTGGAGAAGTTTACAGACAGCTTTGGGGACTCAGCTTCGTTTTAATACTGCATTTCACCCACAGACGGATGGTCAGTCCGAGCGTACTATACAAACACTTGAGGATATGTTGAGAGCTTGTATATTGGATTTCAGTGGAGAATGGGATCGACATCTGAGATTGATAGAATTTGCGTACAACAATAGCTGAGATTGATAGAATTTGCGTACAACAATAGCTATTAGGCGAGCATTAAAATGGCTCCGTTTGAAGCATTGTATGGACGTAAATGTCAATCACCTTTGTATTGGGATGATGTAGGTGAAAGGAAAATATTGGGACCAGACTTATTGCTTGAAGCTGAGGAGAAAGTTAAAGTAATACGACGACATATCGAGACAGCCCAGAGCAGGCAAAAGAGTTATTCTGATACTCGGAGGCGAGATTTAGAATTTCAAGTTGGAGACCATGTTTTCTTAAAAGTTTCACCATCGAAGGGTATACGAAGATTTGGAATTCGCGGAAAGCTTAGTCCACGATTTATTGGTCCTTTTTAGATTCTGGAAAGAGTAGGACCCGTGGCTTATCGGATAGCCCTTCCACCTCGGTTAGCAGGTGTACATGATGTTTTTCATGTATCAATTCTGAGAAAGTACATGTATGATCCTTCCCATGTGATTGATTTTACTCCACTTGAGCTGACGGAGGATTTGCGATACGAGGAGCGACCGATACGAATTCTTGCTCGTGAGACGAGAGAATTACGTAATTGTGAGAATCCGAATTTTGGAAATTTGAAATTCTGTGTTCCTCTCCCCCATTACTGTGTTTTTGATCTGTATACGTATATATATAGGTATTTATATATATATATGTATATAAGTGAGTTTAGTGGTTTTGTTAGTTGTTGGTTTTTCGTCGCGGAGAGAGAGAGCGGCTTAACGTCGCGATCCGGAGTCCGATTCTGGCGATCCAAAATACTATGTTCGATGTCTCGGCAGTGCTGAACGCGATGGCATGATCCGTGTCGCCGTGCGACGGACGGATTGAAAGATATTGCATCTTCTTCGCTGAGTGCTCGAATGGCACGTTTATTGTTTCGCGATTTGGACCCCGTTTTCGCACCTTTTCGCGCGATTTCGAATCGTAGGGGCCTGGGAGGATATTGTTACTTGTGAGGGGAGTTTTTTAGGCTGAGAGGGAGGGGTAGGTGGGGGTTGGTGGGAGCATTAATGGGAGCTCACCCAACCCCCTCTCTTTGCTTTCTACACACTCCACCTCCCTCTCACTCCCACACTCTCTCCCTCTCTCACTCCCTTCTCTCCCCTGCTCCCAGGGGGTGAGCACGAGGCTCCCCTGCCCCTTGGCCTCCTCCCTGAGCAGCGCCGGCCGCCGCCGGCCACCGCCTGGCCGGAGCGGCTCCGGCCACCTCACCCTCTCCCTTTTTCTCTTTTCTTCTTCTTCTTCTTCTTCTTCCCCTCCTCTGAGGTCAGCACCCAGGGGGAACCCACGCCGAGCTCCCCCTGAGGTTGCTGTGACGCGGGGGACCGCCGCCGTGCCGCCGGAGGACCGCCGGAAGCAGCCTGAGCTGCTGCGGCCAGCTGCTGGAGCAGCAGCTGGCCGAGGATGGTGAGCCCCCTGCCGCCGCCGCCGCCCCGCCTCCCGCACCCTGGGAAGGTGAGCATCGCCTCCCCCGCGACCTCCGGCACCGCCTCCTGCCTCCCCGGCCATCGCCGTGCCGCCGGAGAGCCGCCGGAGCCGCCGGAGGCCGCCGCTGCTGGGCTGCTGGAGCTGCTGCTGGAGGAGCTGCGGGCCGAGCATGGTGGGGCCGCGCCGCCGCCGCCGCCTCCCGACGCCGGAGAGGGTGAGCTTGGTCACCCTCGGGACCTCCGGCGCCGCCTCCTCCTTCCCCGGCCATCGCCGTGCCGCCGGAGCGCCGCCGGAGCCGCCGCGGGCTCGGTGTAGCCAACTAGGGCATCCGCAGCTTGGGTTGCTCCGCCGCCGCCACCCGCCGCCATTTTTTGTCGCGGTCACCTCCCAACCGACGGCCGGCGACCTCCTCTTGCCGGTGCTCGCGTCGCCGCCGGCCGCCGTCGCCGTTTGTTGCCGGAGCCGCCGTGCCTAGTCTCGGGTTGCCAACCCGAGAGCAGGCTTGCTCCCCGCGCCGCCGCCGCCGGTTCCTGCCGCCTCCTGAGGTGAGCCCCCTCTTCCCTGTGACCCTCTCGACTGACAGTGGCCGCCGCCGGCCTTGCTTGCCGGCCGGCAGCCGGCCGGAGCTAGCTTTGCTCCGGCCGGGGTCTAGTTTTTGTGGTTTTTGGCCGCGCTTGCTTGTTTGAGCTCCCTGCTGACTCCCGAAGCTCGGGAGGGTGAGCCCGGCGATCGCAACGATGTGCTGAACACCGTGCTCACCCTAGTTCTGGTTTTGGTCGAGCCGCTTCGTCATTCGGCCTTTGTCGGGTCATTTTGGACCTTGGCGCCCTGTTTTAATGCAATTGCTGGGCCAGCGACTGTTCTTGTCGCAGTGGGGCTGTGAGCACGGTCACCGTGACATCGATACCTATCCGCTGGCGCTTGCGGAAGGTCGTGCGGATGTACGGTTCGCTCACACGGCCTTAGTTATGCTTGCTTTTGTGCGCGCGCCCACTGTTTTTATGGGATTTCCCGGCTTGCGACTGGTCCTGTCACAGCGGGACAATGAGCACGGTCTCTGTGACGTCGATACCTATCCGCTGGTACTTGCGGAAGGTCGAGCGGACGAACGGATTGCTCGAACGGCTTATTTTGGTGTATGTATGTATGTATATGTTGCTTGTTATGGACTTTTGGCATTTGTCGCAGCGTAGCGACGCTGTGGGCTGCAAGGGTAAGGTCTTGGAGACCCTGTGGACTGGTTGTCCAACCCCCTCGCCCTTCGTGGAGTTTCGGATTTGTTTCCGACGCGTTTTTTTCGATGAAATAATCGGTGAAACGCACGTTTCGAGTTGTGCGACTCACTCGCTGTTTTCGCGAGCGACTTGGCTTCGTTGTTTAGCCTTGTTGGCTGTTCCTCATCGCTGTCCCGAAGTTCCGAGGACAGCGGATGAGTGATGTGGGGTTCCGGTGCCCAATCGGCGCTTTTTTTTTTTCGGAACCCGGGAAGCCTTTTTCGGGGGTGCGTTTGGTATTCGTGGCACCCCGTGCTTGTGCTCGCTGTCCCGTCACTTGGTTTGTTGTGTTCGGGGACAGCGAGGGGCCTTGTTGGCTGTTGGGTACCCCTCTGGGGCTTTGTGTAGTTTCGGGATCGTCCCGGTGGGTTTCCCGGGCGATCCGTCGGTTTCGGGATGTGTGAGCTTGTGTTTAGCGTCGACTTGGTGGACCTTGACCCCGTGAGTCTTTCGTAGGTCCTGTCGCGATTCCCGAGAGCCGTCGGTGTTAGATTGGATCTTACCTACAGGTGGGTGCCTCGATCCGGAGTCGGTTCAGTGGACTACGGTGATACCTTTCTATCCCTTCCTTTGCTTTACAGTTATTAGTTCACTTGACTCCCGTAGACTCTACTTATATGCGTGCTTGGATAGTAGAGTTGTAGTAGTTATGGCTTGCATGTTCCTTGAGACGACCCAGTCGGTCGGTGGTGATCGCTTGTCATTCTGAGCGATCCTAGTTGTGGCTTGCATGTTCCTTGAGACGACCCAGTTGGTCGGGGTGATCGCCTGTTGTTCCGAGCGATCCTAGTTGTGGTTTATCGGTTGCTTCTCGGGTTGTTGCCGTTCTGTGGATTGAGCATTTGCATCGATCGTCACAGCTCTTCTAGCACTTCACGTACACCGCGGTTCTGATCCACCTTTGGAGGTGTTCTTTTCCGGAAAAGGGGTCGTTGAGTTTGTGCCGACCCGTGAGCCTTGATGCAGTGCTGCGTCCAGAAGGTTATGTGCCTATAGATGAGCAGGGGACAGTGCATGGGATACGTCCCGGGTTATGCATGTTTGAGACGTGGGGTGTGAGCCTTTTTGTAGCGGGGGTTCCCAGTTGTAGTTACGATTGGGAGTTTATGTTGGAGCGTCGGGGGTAGTTAGCTTGTTCACAATCTGGACTTTTTTCTTTATCCACTATCTATCGTTTAGTTACAGGGCGCGGGTTTGTTTATTCCGGGTGCCTCTTTGCGTGTAGTTTGGAGGATCGGTACCGGGAGGGGGGTGGTTGAGTTGTTTTGTACCTTGTTCAGAGAACCGCGTCCAGGGGGTTTTCAGACATTTCTTCCCTCTGAGCACAGGATGGACAGTAGATGGGGTCGGGGGGGTCTTGAGGTGACGGTGGTACATTTTGGTTATTTTTACGGTGTTAGATTGGGAGTTCTTAGCATACTACAGGTGTGGTTGGGGGTTCTTGGGGTGAAGTCCTTCCTTTGCGAGATATTGTTTATCCTTGCATTGAGATTAGTTGTTTGGTCGGTTTGATATCCATTTCGGTTTTTGATTTTAATTTTTTTATAGGACAACTCCTTTGGTACCCTCGTAGTTTGGTCATGGTCGTGGTTGTGTAACCCTCTTTGTTCTTGGAGGATCATATGAATTAGATAGTGGTCTCCCCTGGTGTTCTTCACTTGAAGCGAGTTCCCTATTATTTATGTAGGTATAAAGGTCCCCCGACATTCTGTGCTTAAGGGGGGACTTGATTGGGTTGCGTCCCGAATTCATCTTCCCCATGAGTGACTGCCTTCTTGTTAACTCAATCCGAGGGATAGCTCTTTCTTTTTTATTGGCATTTTCAATGTAACTCAACTTATCTTCGATATTTGGTAAGCTTTTCGAGTGCCTGTATCTTCTTTTCAGGTGATCAACGGGGTTTGACTATCCTTAAGTGAAGGCTCGGATGAAACACGTAAAGGGAGGGATGTCGATTTTACCAATGGATCGGTGTCAGTTGCTCTTCTCCGAGTGCATTGTTCCTTTTCGACGGGCGATAGAGGTTTTTTTACAAGGTTTCCGTGTGGAAATCGGTGTAAGGGGATGGCAGTTCGGGTTCATTGTAAGCATTCGGTTTATTTTCCGGGAGGATTCCTATTTCATGGGATAAAGAGATTCTCTTTGGTGGTAGGGTAGTAAAGTGGAATGAAAGTAGCTTCCTTGATTGTAAGGCAAACAAGCGTTTTTCTTTCTTCTTGGGTTTCGTGGTTTTGAGAGCCATGGTTTGTTAGCTTTCCGTGTTAAATCTTCTTTCGATTGGACTATTAGATGCATAACCCAGGTGTGGAGACTGTATGTAGTGTAGGCAGAATCTCACTGGGGTTCGGTTTTCTGGATTTGAGCATGCATCTTGTCTGTCCCACATGGGTTGTGACTTCACGTGTTTGGTCAGACTTCAATACTTTCAAAAGACTGTTACTGTAATACAAGCCAGATTGATGTGTGCGGCCGGGTGCATTGTGTAGATAGGGAGAGGGGGTGTTGGGATTGCTTTTGGCATGTTTTCTACCTAATGGGTATCAGCGGCCGTTTTGGATCCCAGATGTGCGCGATCGGTTTTAGGGGGTTCGGGCGTTGTTTTTCAAATTACCGTGCTTTCTCTTAGGACTACTCGGTTTAAGGAGGGATCGAGCACTGGATTTCCCCTTGTGACATCCGTTGCTTTGACCCAGTTGCAGGGTTTCGTTCTTGATGTCACAGTTTCGTTGTTTGGGCTAAACGAATAATATCTATCTCGCGCTATTTGTTGGAGATGCTTTGAAAAAGGATTACCGTTGGTGGTCGTTCGGTTCACAGTCGAGACGCTTTTTCGCGTTTTGGATGGGCCGGCTTTTGGGAAATTCCGTTGAGGGGGCAGGCAGGTTGTTTCGATCGGGATTTAACTCTCACGTAGTTATTATGGGTTTCGCCATCAATTACTTTCTACATTTCTGATGTGTTTCTTCACCCTTAACCCAGCTCAAGATGCATGTTGGGGGGGGGGGGGATAGTTTCGCCCGTCCGGGGTTCTTAGTCGTTATTATGCAGTAGTTTCCGACCCGTTTTGACATTACGTTCGTTTTCTTCGCGGCTAAATGAGCGTTCAAAGTAAAAACGTGAAATGGTGAGTGTAGACTTTCCCTGATGTGCCTCGGGTGGGAGGGAGGGTGGGGGAGTTTCACCCCTAATGTATGATTGGGTTTACTTCGTGGTTTTCCCTTTGATGCATACTAGTTGTTACAGTAGCTAGTTTTTTCAGTTGTATGATAGCCTCATATACTTGTGCTACTGTATACCATTCTTTTTGTTGACCCTCGTGCCGGTGTGTACACCTCGCCTTCGTCGGCTTGCGTACCCACTGGGGGGGAGAGACATGCGTGCATGTTCTCACCCCCCACCCCCATTGCAGGTTTCAGGTGAGCAGGGTGGTGAGTGTCGGGACGCTGCGAGGCACGCCTAGATAGTAGCTCTAGAGGTTCCGACTCGTGAGGCTACATCCCCAGATTTGGTTATCACCCTACTTTCGCCTATTAGATGTCATTCGTGGTTCAGTTATTCTTTGAGCTTACTCTAGCATGCTTATGTGTTGTTGTGAATTTACTCCTTATGATTATGTGATGATAGCATGCTTGGATTGATTGGTTGTATCCTTGTTTTCCAGTCGTTTCATTTATCGAGCATTTTGGTTTTCTACCCCTCGTGGTAGCGTCGTAAAACAAGGCTTCCGTGTGGGAAACGGTTTTCAAATGGATTTCTGATTGCTCGGTTTTGTGATTTCAAAAAAGAGAGTTCTCTCGTGTGGAGAACAGTTTTCAAAGGCTTCTTCAATGATTGAGATTAGGGTTTCAAACTAAAGCTTCTGGGTAAGGAGCAGCTTTCTAGAATGATTGTTGCTTGTGCATTGCATCATCCTTCGCTTAAGGATTTGCTTAGATTCATACAGGTT
This sequence comes from Puya raimondii, assembly GCA_016920855.1. Classification (NCBI taxonomy): domain Eukaryota; kingdom Viridiplantae; phylum Streptophyta; class Magnoliopsida; order Poales; family Bromeliaceae; genus Puya; species Puya raimondii. The sequence continues at coordinate 206,608,719 of JABWPP010000050.1, read as the reverse complement.
TAAGGACTGTTAGCTGTATGAATCTCTCGTTGTGTTGATGTGCTGTTGGGATGAATGAATGGTGGTTGTGATCCTGTTGTTTGTTGTTGGACGCCGTGCAAATACAGGGGAGGCTCTGTCCGTGTGTACAGTGGACCCTGTATTTGTGGCGGGTCTGTACGTGGCGCGGGCTAGGCTTTTCAAAAAAAAAAATTTAGCACGTTTTTTCGCATCTTGAACTAGCCCGGGGCGTGACAGATTAAGATGGTATCAGAGCGTAAAGGGAACAAACACTCATTCATTCATTGACTTGTAACTGAACCACTGGTTAGGCTGACCCCTAGGAAGACCTAGGATGTATAGGCGCGCGAGTTCGAGGGGTTTGTTTTCGGCTTGTGTTTTGTGGGAGTTGCCGACCCCTTTTCTCTTGCGCCGGTTTCTGTGTTTTGCAGTTGGCTTGTGGTCTTGGTAGACCTCCTCGTCCGGGTCGTGGTTGTGGGCGTGCGCCTGAGGAGCCGTCTGCTGGTGTTCTGTTTCGGGCTGTTGTGGCTGGTTCGAGTGAGGAGCTGGCAGGAGGCGGACAGCCTGGTGTGGACCGTACCCTGTGTGCTTGAGGCCGAGGCGAGGGGTCAGTTGGCGACCCTCTCCGGCATGTTCCGGCTTGTTCCGGTAGTTTTTGCAACAGGCTACGGCAGCTGCCGCTCCAGCCCCTCTTACTCCTTCGCCGTGTTCCCCGATGACTGCAGACCCTCCTGTGGCACCCACACCGTTGTGCGACGACCGTGACGACGACAGCGACTTCGTCGGCTGTTTCGCGTGTGGACGCCGACCCCGTGTTTGGGGGTGGTGGTCACATATGAGCGTGTTGGGGCGGATCTCCTGAGTTTTGATCTGCCCTTGTTCGCAGGCTCGTGCTCCTTCTAGTGGTGGTGGATCTATTTTATTGTTGGGCTGTTCTTGCCCTGTCCCCACTTTTCGTGTTGAGCACGAGGGCCTCTGCGAGCGTCTCTACGGAGATGGTGCTTTGAGCGGTTTCAACCGCAGTTGGGTGTTATCCCCTCTATTTTGTTGGGTAGGGCGGTGAAGCCTACCCTCTGACGTCTTGCTGTTGGCATCGTCAGTGTTGGTCTTTCGACCATTGGCTAGTTCTGGCGTCGAACTGACGTGTACTAGACTGAGTGGACACTGTTGAGTGTCGGGTGTTTGTTGGTGCCTACGTGGCTTGCGGCTATCCTAACGCCTAAATTGGTGTCTTATGGGATTCCGGGTGGTATTTGTAGGTTTCCGTGTTGCCGCGAGATCTTCCAGGTTCTTGTTGGAAATCTCACCGCGTCGACGTTGGTTAATCGACGCTGGTTTTGTTCTGCCTCCGGTTTGGTTCGCTTGGTTGACGACCCTTTGTCGCCCGTAGCCGCCGGTTCGTTGTTGGAAGCCGATGACTCCTAGAGAGTTGGCTCAGGGCAGACTTTGTTTTGTGGGTCGGTTTGCTGTTCCCGTTAATTCGGTGACTCGTCTGTGACCTTGGTCCAGCTGTTGAGTGGTTGACCCGGTACCTTCGTGGTGTTGCCGACTGGTTGTTGGCCTTGACCTTGGGATATTTCGTTTTCTTTTGATAAGTACGTTGGCTGCAGACAACGTAGTGTCGAAAGTTAGAACGAAATACCCTATCCCTTTTGGGGACTTTCTGGATTGGGTCGGTGCTTTCCCCTTGCAAGACATTTCTCGCCCTTGTCGTCTTGCGGAAAGCTGTGTGTTGGTCATCCCCGATCTAGTGGTGAGCCTTGAGCTAATCCTGGCGTGGTTTTTGCGCAGTTGATTTGCCATCACTGCCGTTGGTTTGACTCCGGTTGAGTCGGGGTGCCCTCTTAGCTCGGTTTCGGGATGACGGGAGCCTGGTTGTGGGCTCCGAGCTGTGTTTGCGTGCAGAGTTTTCGCCGTGTCTTTCGTATAGTTTCGCTTTGGAGCGCGTGTCCGATCTTTGGATCTGAGGTTCAGAATCGTTGGTGCTTGTATCGCTTGTTGCGATTGGCAGCCCTGTACGCCTGAGTGTTGGACTCGCAAGGTTTCCGTTGGTTGGATTGTGAGTCGAGCTACCTGTTGGTCGGTGTTGTTTTAGTACCCTCTACCGCAGACCTTCGATCTCTTCGACCGGCTCCAGGGAGCCTCGGTTTTCTCGAAGTGTGTTCTGCAGCCAGGTTATCTTTAGTTGAGGATCAAGGCCGAGGACGTTGCGTTAACGGCCTTCCGGACTCGTTGCGGGCTTTACGAGGTAACGGTTTTGCCGTTCGATTCGACGAACGTCCCGGCAGCCTTTTGGATTTGATGAGCTGGTTTTTCGGTAGTTCTCGGATCAAATTGTCGTGGTCTCCTTTGCCGACATACTGATCTATCCGAGGAGTTTCCTCCTTGGTTCGCATCGTGATGTGGGTTGGTTTTGTGGAGGAACCAAGGAAGGAGGACTCTGTAGTGGTTTGGCCTGTTCCGGCTCCTGTGACCGAGTTTGGGGACTTCCTCGGCTTGGGCGTCGTTGTCGGCGAATTGTTGAGGGTTCTCCTCAAAATCGCCGCCCCTTTGAGTGAGCTGTCGAGGTAAGGCACGTTGTTTCTCTAGACTCCCGCTTGTCTGTTGAGCGTCTTGGAGCCGATGGACTGTTTGACCCGTGCCCCTATCTTAGCATTGTCGCAGCCTGGTGTGGTAGTTACGATCGTCGGCAATGCATCTATGGATAGGATTGGGGTGCGTGCTCATGCAGCAAGAGAGGATTATCGTTTGTGCTCCGCGCTAGTTGATGGACCGTAGGAAGATCTATCTAGCGCTCGATCTTGAGTTAGCAGCAGTGGTGTACGCTCTCGAGCTTTTGAGACTGTACCTTGTGGAGCTACCGCATAGTTGTTGCCTTTGGAGGTACACCCACCTTGACGGATCAGATTTTCGGTGGGCAACCGATGGATCCGCACTTGTAGAGAGTGCGAGCTGGACTGAGAAGGTGACTTCGTGCTACATGCTGTTGGTCTTCCTTCGAGGATGGAGTTGTGTGCCCAGTGTTCAGGATTTGAGGTGAGAGTTTTGGCTGAGGCACACCAGTCGCCGTACACCGTTCATCCTGGAGAGACGAAGATGTACCGCGACTTGAGGCTGAATTTCTGGTTGTAACTCAGCATGTGGCACTGTGCCAGGTTTGTCAGCAGAGAAGCTTTGACCTTTGCCTGTACCTGTGGGGAAGTGGGAGCAGATCACCTGGGTTTTCGTCACCGGGTTGCCTCGTTCTCTGCGAGGTCAAGTTGCGATCTGAGTTTTGTGGACTGTCTGACGAAAACAGCTCACTCCCTATCGGTACATCTGTTTTAGTCTTGGGATCGGCTGGCGCAGCTCTATTTGGATGAGTTCGTCGGGCTGTTTGGAGGGCCAGTGTCGATCGTTTTGGATTGGAGTTCTCGCTTCGTCCCCCAGTTCTGGAGAGGCTTGCAGTAGGCACTGGGGACGAGGCTCGACTTTAACTCAGTTCAACCCTCAGAGTGTTGGGTAGTCGGAGCGAGTCTTCTAGACTCTCAAGGTTATGCTCCGGGCATGCGTTTTGGATTTTGGTGAGGGTTGGTTCAGATATCTTCCTTTGGTGGAGTTTGCCTTCTGCGGCAGCTTCCTAGCGAGCATTGGATTGGCACCGTGCGAGGCGTAGTGTGGAAGTCGTTGTCGATCACTGTTCTGTCTGGTTGACGTGGGTGAGCGTCGTGTGATCGGCCGACAACGGTTTAGCTGAGGGAGGATCTCAGCTGCGGTGAGGTGCCTGTGAGGTTTTTGGCTCGCATTGTGAAACAGTTGAGGAATCAGAGCTTTCTATTTGTGAGACTGCGTTGGACGAGTCGCGAGGAGCGCGAGACTTCTTGGGAGCTAGAGTCTGCTTCGTGAGAGCGGTATCCGCTGTTGTTCGCGGATAGTGTGTGAGTAAGTTTCGGGGACGAAACTTCTTGTTAGGTGGGAGTGATGTGAGAATCCGAATTTTGGAAATTTGAAATTCTGTGTTCCTCTCCCCCATTACTGTGTTTTTGATCTGTATACGTATATATATAGGTATTTATATATATATATGTATATAAGTGAGTTTAGTGGTTTTGTTAGTTGTTGGTTTTTCGTCGCGGAGAGAGAGAGCGGCTTAACGGCGCGATACGGAGTCCGATTCTGGCGATCCAAATAACTATGTTCGATGTCTCGGCAGTGCTGAACGCGATGGCATGATCCGTGTTGCCGTGCGACGGACGGATTGAAAGATATTGCATCTTCTTCGCTGAGTGCTCGAATGGCACGTTTATTGTTTCGCGATTTGGACCCCGTTTTCGCACCTTTTCGCGCGATTTCGAATCGTAGGGGCCTGGGAGGATATTGTTACTTGTGAGGGGAGTTTTTTAGGCTGAGAGGGAGGGGTAGGTGGGGGTTGGTGGGAGCATTAATGGGAGCTCACCCAACCCCCTCTCTTTGCTTTCTACACACTCCACCTCCCTCTCACTCCCACACTCTCTCCCTCTCTCACTCCCTTCTCTCCCCTGCTCCCAGGGGGTGAGCACGAGGCTCCCCTGCCCCTTGGCCTCCTCCCTGAGCAGCGCCGGCCGCCGCCGGCCACCGCCTGGCCGGAGCGGCTCCGGCCACCTCACCCTCTCCCTTTTTCTCTTTTCTTCTTCTTCTTCTTCTTCTTCTTCCCCTCCTCTGAGGTCAGCACCCAGGGGGAACCCACGCCGAGCTCCCCCTGAGGTTGCTGTGACGCGGGGGACCGCCGCCGTGCCGCCGGAGGACCGCCGGAAGCAGCCTGAGCTGCTGCGGCCAGCTGCTGGAGCAGCAGCTGGCCGAGGATGGTGAGCCCCTGCCGCCGCCGCCTCCCGCACCCTGGGAAGGTGAGCATCGCCTCCCCCGCGACCTCCGGCACCGCCTCCTGCCTCCCCGGCCATCGCCGTGCCGCCGGAGAGCCGCCGGAGCCGCCGCTGGGCTGCTGGAGCTGCTGCTGGAGGAGCTGCGGGCCGAGCATGGTGGGGCCCGCGCCGCCGCCGCCTCCCGACGCCGGAGAGGGTGAGCTTGGTCACCCTCGGGACCTCCGGCGCCGCCTCCTCCTTCCCCGGCCATCGCCGTGCCGCCGGAGCGCCGCCGGAGCCGCCGCGGGCTCGGTGTAGCCAACTAGGGCATCCGCAGCTTGGGTTGCTCCGCCGCCGCCACCCCGCCCGCCATTTTTTGTCGCGGTCACCTCCCAACCGACGGCCGGCGACCTCCTCTTGCCGGTGCTCGCGTCGCCGCCGGCCGCCGTCGCCGTTTGTTGCCGGAGCCGCCGTGCCTAGTCTTGGGTTGCCAACCCGAGAGCAGGCTTGCTCCCCGCGCCGCCGCCGCCGGTTCCTGCCGCCTCCTGAGGTGAGCCCCCTCTTCCCTGTGACCCTCTCGACTGACAGTGGCCGCCGCCGGCCTTGCTTGCCGGCCGGCAGCCGGCCGGAGCTAGTTGCTCCGGACGGGGTCTAGTTTTTGTGGTTTTTGGCCGCGCTTGCTTGTTTGAGCTCCCTGCTGACTCCCGAAGCTCGGGAGGGTGAGCCCGGCGATCGCAACGATGTGCTGAACACCGTGCTCACCCTAGTTCTGGTTTTGGTCGAGCCGCTTCGTCATTCGGCCTTTGTCGGGTCATTTTGGACCTTGGCGCCCTGTTTTAATGCAATTGCTGGGCCAGCGACTGTTCTTGTCGCAGTGGGGCTGTGAGCACGGTCACCGTGACATCGATACCTATCCGCTGGCGCTTGCGGAAGGTCGTGCGGATGTACGGTTCGCTCACACGGCCTTAGTTATGCTTGCTTTTGTGCGCGCGCCCACTGTTTTTATGGGATTTCCCGGCTTGCGACTGGTCCTGTCGCAGCGGGACAATGAGCACGGTCTCCGTGACGTCGATACCTATCCGCTGGTACTTGCGGAAGGTCGAGCGGACGAACGGATTGCTCGAACGGCTTATTTTGGTGTATGTATGTATGTATATGTTGCTTGTTATGGACTTTTGGCATTTGTCGCAGCGTAGCGACGCTGTGGGCTGCAAGGGTAAGGTCTTGGAGACCCTGTGGACTGGTTGTCCAACCCCCTCGCCCTTCGTGGAGTTTCGGATTTGTTTCCGACGCGTTTTTTTCGATGAAATAATCGGTGAAACGCACGTTTCGAGTTGTGCGACTCACTCGCTGTTTTCGCGAGCGACTTGGCTTCGTTGTTTAGCCTTGTTGGCTGTTCCTCATCGCTGTCCCGAAGTTCCGAGGACAGCGGATGAGTGATGTGGGGTTCCGGTGCCCAATCGGCGCTTTTCGGGAACCCGGGAAGCCTTTTCGGGTGCGTTTGGTATTCGTGGCACCCCGTGCTTGTGCTCGCTGTCCCGTCACTTGGTTTGTTGTGTTCGGGGACAGCGAGGGGCCTTGTTGGCTGTTGGGTACCCCTCTGGGGCTTTGTGTAGTTTCGGGATCGTCCCGGTGGGTTTCCCGGGCGATCCGTCGGTTTCGGGATGTGTGAGCCTTGTGTTTAGCGTCGACTTGGTGGACCTTGACCCCGTGAGTCTTTCGTAGGTCCTGTCGCGATTCCCGAGAGCCGTCGGTGTTAGATTGGATCTTACCTACAGGTGGGTGCCTCGATCCGGAGTCGGTTCAGTGGACTACGGTGATACCTTTCTATCCCTTCCTTTGCTTTACAGTTATTAGTTCACTTGACTCCCGTAGACTCTACTTATATGCGTGCTTGGATAGTAGAGTAGTTATGGCTTGCATGTTCCTTGAGACGACCCAGTCGGTCGGTGGTGATCGCTTGTCATTCTGAGCGATCCTAGTTGTGGCTTGCATGTTCCTTGAGACGACCCAGTTGGTCGGGGTGATCGCCTGTTGTTCCGAGCGATCCTAGTTGTGGTTTATCGGTTGCTTCTCGGCTTGTTGCCGTTCTGTGGATTGAGCATTTGCATCGATCGTCACAGCTCTTCTAGCACTTCACGTACACCGCGGTCTGATCCACCGTTTGGAGGTGTTCTTTTCCGGAAAAGGGTCGTTGAGTTTGTGCCGACCCGTGAGCCTTGATGCAGTGCGTCCAGAAGGTTTATGTGCCTATAGATGAGCAGGTGACAGTGCATGGGATACGTCCCGGTAGTTTCAGATTGGGTTTACTTCGTGGTTTTCCCTTTGATGCATACTAGTTGCTTACAGTAGCATAGTTATTTCAGTTGTATGTTAGCCTCATACTTACTTGTGCTACTGTATACCATATCTATCTTTTGTTGACCCTCGTGCCGGTGTGTACACCTCGCCTTCGTCGGCTTGCGGTACCCACTGGGAGGGGAGACATGCGTGCATGTTCTCACCCCCCACCCCCATTGCAGGTTTCAGGTGAGCAGGGTGGTGAGTGTCGGGACGCTGCGAGGCACGCCTAGATAGTAGCTCTAGAGGTTCCGACTCGTGAGGCTACATCCCCAGATTTGGTTATCACCCTACTTTCGCCTATTAGATGTCATTCGTGGTTCAGTTATTCTTTGAGCTTACTCTAGCATGCTTATGTGTTGTGAATTTACTCCTTATGATTATGTGATGATAGCATGCTTGGATTGATTGGTTGTATCCTTGTTTTCCAGTCGTTTCATTTATCGAGCATTTTGGTTTTCTACCCCTCGTGGTAGCGTCGTAAAACAAGGCTTCCGTGTGGGAAACGGTTTTCAAATGGATTTCTGATTGCTCGGTTTTGTGATTTCAAAAAAGAGAGTTCTCGTGTGGAGAACAGTTTTCAAAGGCTTCTTCAATGATTGAGATTAGGGTTTCAAACTAAAGCTTCTGGGTAAGGAGCAGCTTTCTAGAATGATTGTTGCTTGTGCATTGCATCATCCTTCGCTTAAGGATTTGCTTAGATTCATACAGGTTTAAGGACTGTTAGCTGTATGAATCTCTCGTTGTGTTGATGTGCTGTTGGGATGAATGAATGGTGGTTGTGATCCTGTTGTTTGTTGTTGGACGCCGTGCAAATACAGGGGAGGCTCTGTCCGTGTGTACAGTGGACCCTGTATTTGTGGCGGGTCTGTACGTGGCGCGGGCTAGGCTTTTCAAAAAAAAAATTTAGCACGTTTTTTCGCATCTTGAACTAGCCCGGGGCGTGACAGTAATCGGGTCATACCTTATGTCAAAGTGCAATGGAATTATCATGATGAACGAGAAGCAACTTGGGAATTGGAGACAGTGATGCGGAGGTCTTATCCCCACTTGTTTGCACTTTGAAGTGAGTTACTTGCTTTACTCTAGTTTCGAGGATGAAATATTAAAGGAGGGAAGAATGTAATACTTGGTGTTTTGAGACGTTACTGGGTTTTGGCATTTCGGGCACCCGAATCATGGGAAGTGGACGCCCGAAAGATTTGGAGCCATTGGTTGTTTTGGATGGGTCCGAAAGTTGTTGAGTTGTTTTGGATCTGGAAGCAGGTTCCGGACGCCCGAATTGTGGATCCGGATTGGGGTATGATGTGGATTAACACGTGTCGTGTTGCAGGACACGTGTCGACTGCCGGAGGAGTGCCGCCCCACCGATTGCCGACTACCGCCGAACCGCCTGCCGCCTAGCTGACACCTGGCTTAGGTGATTTTCGGAAGCCAAGAAGAGGGAATTCGGGCGCCCGAATGTGGAATTTTGAGGCCTATAAATAGGTGAGCATCTTGATCATTTTGAGGCCATTTCCCATTTCGTGTTCCACCTTGTAGAGAGAGAAAGCTAGAGTAAGGGCCATGTGTTGGCATTAGTGATGATCTAGCTTGTTCTCTTCTACTGTGTTGTTCTGATCTGGTTATGATCGTTCGTTCTGTTGGAAGTGACAGTCCATTCGGTGGTATATTCAGATTGGAGTACTGTTTGAGCCTAGTGTGTGCTCTGGAGGATTGGATCTGAGATTGTATTTGATTTCCACTGTGGTTGGATTAGCTTTGAGTTGGGTTGATGTTTACCAGATTCAGTGAATTTCCTCCTAAGTGCTTATTCTCATATTAGCATGACATGATTTTGTTGAGATTATGTTAGTTATAAGATGCTTTAGTTGACTGATTAACTGCTTGCATATGTATGATATGATCATTGTTGAGGTAGTGATACCTGATAGCAAGCATGATTTCATTATGTTCTTGATGTATGATTTATCCTACACCTATCCTGTTGATATCCATTGTACCAGTTGTTGTACATACTAGTGTAGGTGATCTTATTGTGCCTCGTGCTATGTTGATTATACCTCATCTTTGTGGTAGAGTTGAGTTGTTTGTGAGCACTTGAGCATTGATCAGTTGATATGGGTCATACTTGTTGATTATGCATTTGAGGTGCCGAGGGCACGTGAGTTTCATACTTGTTGATTATGCATTTGAGGTGCCGAGTGCACGTGAGTCTCTTGTGTGAGATCAGATTGACCCATTTTGTTGATCATATACCTGTGGGTGCTTGGCGATGATATGTGTTGTGATATTATACTCGGTTGGGTCGCTCCCACGAGTACCACTCCGGAGTTGGTTATGTGTTGTACAGAGGGTTCATTGCCTGTACTTGTTGGCTCCCTGCGGGTAGAGCGTGATGTCCAGGCCGTAGGTATGATGTTGTGGATTCGTGATAGTCCTCGTTTGATGTGCTATGATCAGATTATTGATACTCGTATTGACAGCATGAGCATTGTGCATAAGTAGTGGTAGTTTATCTCCTACTTTCTTTATTGCGCGCTATTTATCTTGACATCGAGGACTTAGTGAGCAGACCGCTGATGCTGGTGGCGGTACCCACTAAGGACTACTTGTTTGATAGTAGTTCTCACACCCGTTGTTGACACTTTTTTTTTGCAGAGTCTTCTTCTCCGATTGTGCATTCTGATCGCGGAAAGGAGACTGTCGGGTAGATCTGATCCCCGGACAGTTGGCTAGAGGTATACCCCATTTTGGTAGATGATCCCATGAGTCTGTACATACAGTGGTTGTTGGAGTTTGACAGTGATGTATATTTTTGGTTGTGGATTGATGTATGTATGTACAGTGAACTTATTGTTTATGTAGCAGCTCTGTTACTTTTGATACCTTTAGCTGTTAGTTGATGTTGTTTTCGCTTCGTATGCTCAGTTTTATTACTGTGTATGCGGCGGGTCTGTTAATGTGCCTGGGGAGTGGTAACCCGGGGCATGACAGTGGCACTGGGGGAGAGGGGAGAGAGAGGTAGGGTTGGCTAGGGGTAGGGTTTCCTAAACCCTAACCTTAATACATAATATATATATATATATATATATATATATATATATATATATATATATATATATATATATATATATATATATATATATATATATATATATATGTATCACTTGTACAAATCGCGATAAAGTCCCTCTAACCTCTTTATTTTAAGTTAGATCCCTACTAGCCTACGCAAAACACACGATGGTACCTCCCCAAGAGTTCTCTTGTGATTTAGAGTATGAAATGTCTCAAATTTTGCAGAAAAATCCCTCGCTCCATTTTTCTCTTTCCAATATTAGATCTACGCCATTTCGCACAGAAAACTCAAAATCTCATAAAATTGAATCAGCACGATCCTCTCTGAGTGTACTTCTGTTTGGGTCAAATCACTCGCCAAAACTCCGCGGTTTCTCACATAAAATGATAGCCTCTTCGTGAAGTGCCCCATTTTCACAAATCACTAAATTTGAAATTTGGTCCACCAAACTTAGAATTTCTTAGTGAAAACTCACCAGCATATGTATTTCGCACAGCTGCACCTTTCCGTGGAGTTTTATGCTATTCGACTCATGAAATGTCGTGCCATTTCCATAAAAACCCGATTTTATACATTTCGCCATTTTTTGATTTTCACTTAATGCAACGCTCTCTCTCTGCCTCAATCTCCGCATAACTAGGGGCCAGGGTACTCGAACCCGCTGGAGGTGTACTTGTCATGGAAACCGGTGGTGCATGGCATGCCACTACAGGTACAGCCGCCACGTTCACCCCTTCGACTACATTAGGGGCGCTCATGGGCGGTATGCTCTTGGCTTGTTCGGGCCGTAGCCGCTAGTTTCGCCAACATCTCTTGGAGATTCTTAATCTGCTCCTCCTGTTGCTGCACTACTCCAATGAGCAAAGCCAACTGTCCACGGAGTTCCATATCTTCGCTTGCCTCATATTGCTCGGAAGCCTCTGCTGGCACTTTCGGTCCAAACCCGATTAGAGGTCGCCCACGTGATGCTATTACTTTCTAAAACATAACGATCTCGGTCAACTTTTCGACCTTCAAGTTCAAATACGAATAATTTATACTGACACGGACTCAAATTAGGCAAAAGTTACATAAGGGCGCTTATTCTCATCACTTGATTTCATGTTGTCGGCCGCCAACATGAACACCCTTAGCTGAGAATAAATTACACCTTGAATCAACTTCGATCATCCTATTAGAGGCATATCAACAATTAGACCCAATCGATTCATCTTTCGCTATCTGTCATAAGTCATCGTCTCTCACTAGCCTAAATCCTTATGGTTAGCCATCCTAAGGTCTCTTAAGCCCATCTAAACTGTTTCTACACTCTGATACCATCTTAGTCTGTCATGCCCCATCGTTTCTTTCCCAACTAGGTGGAGAAAAAGCAATGCACGATCGCGTGCGCCAGACCCGCCTAATGGACAGAATTTTTTCTGTTCGCCGAAGGCATCACAATTAGTACAATTCAAAACATTCGAAGCAGGAACAAAATTCGTACACAAATTGTATAAGGAAAGCATCATAAACATAAAGCATCTAACTATTACATGCATTTGTCGTATTCAATTTACATTTACATTTTTTTTTCCAAATACAATCAAATTGTTATTATATTTTCTATATGTTACGGATTTTGTATTGGCACATTTCGTGATTGTTTGAGTCGGAGTCTTGATGGTCGTGGTGTGTGTTTGAACCGGTTGTGGAATTCAAGACCACGAGAACAATGCGACGACAACGTACAGATGGATTCACAATGCTAAGGTATGACATAATGTTTACATGGTGATTCATAGTTATTTATGGTATTGGAATCATAAAATATGTTAAAATATGGATTAGATATGTTTTTGGAACTTGAAGTTCATATATTGAATTATCTTATATTGAGTTCCGGTACCTGAAGTTAGTTCCTCAAAACCGGATTGAAAAACTTGATATTTTATACTGAGTACCAGAACCTTATATCGAGTTCCTCAAAAGCCGAGAGTTGATTTTCTGAAAATTGAACTGCATACCGGTACCTCATTTTAGTACCGGTACTGATTTAATTAGTTCTGGTACTGCTTTAATTAGTTTTGGTACTGATTTTTTTGAGTATCGGAATGCTGCATGCGTAATTTTCTATTCCGTCATTGCATTCCGGTACCTCCCTTCGTGTACCGATACGCAGTGTCCAGAATTGGAAAGTTTTGATCTAATCCGACTCTGTTTGATTCCAAAGCCTATAAATAGCATGTTAGGGTTCTCTATGATATAGAAGCACTCAGAATTCACGAGAGAGTAACCCTAGAGGCTAGGTTTTTCGTTCCAAACCTTTTCCATCAAAATTGCCTCATAGATCAATTCTAGATAGCCCAATTTCTATTTGATTGTGTCGAATTGATCTTCGTTTTGCTTAGAGCTTTTTCTTCTGGTTCTCAATGATACGCTAAGCAAAGGATCACCATAGAAACGTGAATTTACTCTTCATGAGCGGCGTCGTGGATTCGACGTGATCAAGGCGATTCGTGGACTCGAATCGTGAGTGCTCGAGGATTCGAGTGGCATCCGTGGATTCGGACGTGGGGCGTGGACAACCCGGCGGCGTGCGCGAGATCCGCAGGAGTTAAAGGGGAGGTTAAGTCCGTGGAGTCGGTAATCACCTTGTAATCTATTTTTCTTAGTGGATTATTTTTCGCGTGTTGGTCCCGTGGGTTTTTCTCCAAGTTGGAGTTTTCCCACGTATATCTCGGTGTGCTGATTTATATTTTTTGCATTTATCTATTACATTGAGATTTGTATTTTTGGCCGTCATACCTATTCACCCCCCTCTAGGTATTGACATTATCTAGATAGATCCTAGGGCTCCCCCATAACTTACAAGTGGTATCAGAGCGGGATCTAGGCATTATCTATCCTAATGGGTGAAGGAGGTAATATTATGTCACGCCCCGGTGCCCAAGCGGAAGCACACCCGGGCGCGTGCACAGACCCGCCGTATACACAAGGCGTCCCAGTGCACACAAGGCGTCTACAACAAGTATACAATGAAAGGAATAATAATAACAATCCTATCATGGTGATTAGAGCATAATCATAACAGATAGAAAAGTAATCACAACAAAGTAGAGTATACATAAGGTGCCATAAGAAAAGTATACAAATAAAAGTGATACAAGGTTCCACCAAATATACATCCATGACATAGGGTGAACTCTATAACTAGAAACCCACAAGTACATACACCTTTAATCAAACAAAAGAAAGGTATCCACTTATGCGACAATCTCCTCGGAAGCTAACTAGTCGCAACGTCCTTGCCTCGGTCCCTGGCCTCTCCTGCAGTGGAAGGCTCTGAATTAAAACAACAAACCCCAGGGGGATGAGAACTATTATTCAATAGTTCCCAGTGGGTAAGCCGCCGAGAGGAGCAGGATACACCACTAGGTCAACTGAGGCAAAAGTAGGATTAGTATAATAAAACATGAATACGATAGAAAGTTCTACACTACTATGCCTCTATACATAAAGGTATAAAACATGTAAACATTTTATCCATGTTCAAGATTACAATGCATGTAAGTCTTCTACTCATGTACATGTGTAAATATGCAATGTTTTAACTACACATGTTCTAATGTCATAATCTCACTATATGTCATATCATGTCATTCATGTCCACTACCACATGCAATATAGATACCCAATCCATAGGGGACGGTGCCGTCCCGCTTGTGCCGTGTCTAATGGTCCCGTGGTAGTCAGCATTCTCTCACTAGAATGAGACTCTCCCCCAACGGCGATCCACTTCGGCGCCCAAACCTGCACGGGCGATCAACGTCGCAAGGCTAACTCCGGAGTGCCGGCTTGTAGGGAGCGACCCTCACAAGCATGTGCGAATGAGCACAAATGGCCAACAAGCATAATCAACTGCATAAGTGTCACGTTCATCATGTCTATAACATGGAATGCCAAGTAGTGACCAAGAGTCCAACACTATGTCATAATGTCCACTTGTTATACACCTAAGTAATATGCAACATACTTAGTTTAACATTCTCAAGAGTTTGTCATATACCATGACTAATGCTACTAAAAGCCAATATGCAAGCATCATAAATGAACCTCATAGTCCACTATACATCTAGTATCCCACATGATGTCCCACTAATTCCAACATGCATTTCTACATATTATAAGATGAAATGCCACTAATACCATCATACAATTTATACCATGCATGTTATCAACCCCTACAATGTCACGCCCCGCCGTGCCTTAGCACCAAGTAGGTGGAAGGACAAAACGCACGAGCGCATGACCCAGATCCGCCGAACGGATAGAGTTTCCCCTGTACGTCCAAGGCGTCACAACCAGTACAATTCAAGAGGTTCCAAACAGGAACATAATTCATACATAGATTGCATAAGGAAAGCATCATAAATTACTATGCTATTACAAGCATTCGCAATACAACCACATATTACATTTTTGTGTCTTTGTTCTTTCTTTCCAAATACAATCGAATTATTATTACATTTCCATTTATTCGAATACCGCTAAAGTACGCAGTAGTGGGTACTTCTATTCTGGTCACAGTGGTAGGACGCTAACTACTGAGTTACGCCCTTCCCTCGCGCCGCCGCGCCGCTCACGTGAGGACCTGAAAAATAGTGGGATGAGAACTATATAAAATAGTTCCCAGTGGGTAAGGCCACCCAAGAGAGGAGCTCGACCCACCAGGTCCAAAGGAAGCATACAAGCATGGGTTAGTACATATACATAACCTGTAAGCATATAACTTTACTATATATGAAAAGTAAACATGCTATGCTTCAACAAATGCGATAATAAAATCCATGCAATATATTTTTCACTGCTATTCCACTACCCATTTCATAATCAATCTGCTCCTAAGGTTCATTTACCTTAGCTAAGCCGTACATGACTCACTCTTGAGTCAAACATTAACGGGTTACCACACTCCTAAGGTTTACTTATTTTAGTCAAACCTTACCCGACTCACTCTAGAGTGAAATATTCTTGGGCCACCGCCCAGCTAAGGTTTACTTATTTAGTCAACCTTCACCGACTCACTCTTGAGTCATATATCCTTGGGCCACCGCCCAGCTAAGGTTTACTTATTTAGTCAACCTTCACCGACTCACTCTTGAGTCATATATCCTGGGGCCACCGCCCAGCTAAGGTTTACTTATTTAGTCAAACCTTCACCGACTCACTCTTGAGTTATATATCCTGGGGCCACCGCCCAGCTAAGGTTTACTTATTTAGTCAACCTTCACCGACTCACTCTAGAGTCAAACATCAGCGGATTACCGCCTATGTCCAGGCCTGAGGAGATGAACATGCCACATACACCTCAGCCTACAATCCACTCGGCAGGTGAGGGATATACCACAAACACCTCCGCTACTCAAATCACTGCCGAGCGAGGAGAACCACACATACCCGCAGTTATGAGTCACTTGCCGGGCGAGGAGGACCACACATACCCGCAAGTGTAATCTGCTGCCGAGCGAGGAGAACCACACATACCCGCAGCCACAATCACTTGCCAGGCGAGGAGAACCACACATACCTGCAAGTATCAGTCTAGGGATTTCGGAATCCATTCCAAAGTCTCAAAGGGTTCATCTTTTACCCTAAGATATCAACCTCTTCTAGGTTCATATTCTCATGCCCAAGTGGTTAGCCTACCACTGTATTTTCCAACCTATGTCCAATGACATTAGGTTCAATGTCCAGTTTAAGTGATCTTCCTATCACTATGTTATCTCAACCTAGGTTCAACGACTCTAGGTTCACATACATTCCGACCTATGTTTAATAACACTAGGTTCATTTCACATTCCAACCTATGTTTAATAACACTAGGTTCATTTCACATTCCAACCTATGTTTAATAACACTAGGTTATGTACTATCACATTCCAACCTATGTTTAATAACGCTAGGTTATGTACCATCACATTCCAACCTATGTTTAATAACACTAGGTTTAACATGCATGCATCATCTCTCAAGTATATATATTATTATGAAATACTTAGATTCTTTTACATGCAAGGTGAGCCCATGGCTCAAATCATTTTGATATATATCTAATGCCAACATGCACATTATAGTTCTTTCTTATCCTAGTTGTCTACTGCTAGGATTTCTAATTTATGTGGCCTCTAGCCCTTGTTTAACCACATGTCAAGTTCTCTATCATGTAGAGAAAACTAGCTCACCGCTATGTTCTCACCTAGGCATACACATGTCCATTTGTAATTATGTGTTCCACATGCCTACATTTCCAATCTATGGTAGGTATGGTATTAACATCATATGATCTACACATTCATATATATATACCACTTGCCAATTAACCTACCATTATATGCATCAAGTAAAATAAAATATACTTTACTCTTTGGCATGGAAGTGACCTAATCACTTCGGTAAACACAAACCCACCTTACACTCTTCCGATTGCTTGTAGACACTTGCAATCGGGCTCTTTTCCTTGGCCTCAAGCTTGATCTTCAAGCTCCTAGCCCTAACACACATGAAGGATTCGTTAATCCGAGTCGAACTCATAACGATCTCATCTCTTGGAATCATTCGAAATGGAGTTGTCCCACATGTTCTACTAACCCCCAACTAGGGTTCTAAAGGGTTAAAATATTTTTAAAACCCTCCACAAGAAAATCCCTCTTTCAACCTAGGGTTTTCCAAAACCCATGGCAAAACCCAAAATCTCTTGCTAATCTCTACAATTTGTAGTCTAGATTAGCCAAGGGTCTCCAAAACCTCATTTCTTAGCCTCAAATCTGAAACCCTAAGTACCAAATCCAAGAACTCACCTCGGATCCGCGAGCTCACCAAGCTACCATGCATGCACGAGCTCGATTCTTCACTCCTCCAAGCTTCCCAAGCTTGATCTCCACCAAGATCTCCAATTTGGAGGAGAAAAAGAAGAAGTGGTAGTGAGAGAGATGAGTTTCTCTCTCCCTCTCTTCCTGTGTGTGTTGGTATGTTTTCAGAGGAGAAAGGGGAAGGGTTCTCCTTTATGTAAGCCCTCCTCAGTGAAATACCCAAATTACCCTTCGAAATCAGCATTCTGCTCACTGTATTCCGGTATACGGGTTGGCGTACCAGTATACGGGTTGGCGTACCGGTATACCACGAGGAATTCCGCAGAACCCGAGAGCTGAATTTTCGAATTCTGCCATTGCATTCCGGTATACCACCTCGCATACCGGTACTAATCACTTCAGTACCGGTAGTGGAGTTCCTCATACCAGAATCCCACTGCAGACTTCACAAGTTCAGCAGTTTTAACTTTTCGAAGTCCGTTTTCGTGCCTCATTTGCGCCGAAAACACCTCGCACGAGTCCCAAACTTGGCCGAAGCCTCACATATAGCCTCTCATGCTATTTTTCCACCGGAACTCCATAATTTGTAGAAGTTCGGTGTACTACATACAAGGCACATGCAATTCTTTTATGAATGACACCTATATGTCATGATTCCAACAATGTCATAATGCTACATTTAGCATGTAAATGCACAATTTTGAGCTTTTAAACAAAACCGAAGACATAGGGGGATTTCACCCATTTCGGTGAGGTCAAACCCACCGGAACTCCTTCGAGACCTCGCAGTACGTCGAAGCGGAGTTGTCCCCTCGATTTCAAGCACCCTAAAGAAAATTCCTAGGGGGTCACAAGTGTCGAACGAACACTTTCGAAAATCGTCAACATACAAGAGGGAAAAGGGTGGAATTTACCTTAGACCAAGAAATACTTGTCCAAATCCCAAATCGAAGTTAGGAAGTTTCAAATCCAACCTAACATAACATTCTACACCCATCAATTCCCATCCAAAAGCTTAGAATCAAGAAACCCCAAAATAAACCCTAGGTTCATCATTTTAAGGTTTCATCAACAATAACCCAAATAAACTACAAAAGAGGGTTTACAAGAGAGTTACTCACCTCTTTTGAGCTCCAATCTAGGTCCAAAGAAGCTAGGGTTGGAGACAAAACCTCAAACAAGCTCTCTTCTCCACCTCCAAGTTCCTCCAAGGATAAGCTAGCAAGCTTTGAGGGCAAGGGAGAACAGGAAAGAGATCAAATCCTTGATTCCATAACCTTGGAAGCAAGAAATCTAGAGAGAGAAAGGGGAGAAACCCTACCTCTTCTTCTCCAAGGCCTCAGCACAATGAGGATGTGAGGGGGGTGTGAAGGGTTAAGTTACCTGTTGTAACATTTGTCCTAACACCCCTCCAAAACCCAACATTTGCAAACTGCACAAATTGCAGTTTCTGCACTGTATTCCGGTATGCGTATGGGCATATCGGTATCAGGCCAGAAATTTCGCAAACCCGAGCCTCGGCCAAAAGGCCACGAAATAGTATTCCGGTATACTGAACATCAGTACCGGTATACTTTGCATCTTTTTCGGTATTCAATGCCGGATTCTGCAAAACCCGAGAGCTGCGCAATTTCTAGTTTTTCACTAGATTCCGGTATCTAAATACCAGTACCGGTATACAATGTCAAAACTACAGTTTCTGTAGATTTTGACTTCCGGAGTCCGTTTTCGCACTTTTAAGTCCCGAAAACACTCCCAAGCTCTCGAATCACAGCCAGAACCTCCAGATTAGTACAAAATATTAATCTCACACTAGAACCTTGCGATTTGCTAAAGTTCAGTGTACTACATACACCCCTCCTAAAAAGAAGTTTCGTCCGCGAAACTAGAAGTCGAATACCTCAAAATTCCATCTGAAAAAGATGTGGATAACGCTCCAGCAGTTAGCTCTCCAACTCCCACGTGGCCTCGCGCTCGTCGTGGTTGCTTCAAAACACCTTCACATAAGGGATATCTCGATTCCTTAGTTTCTTTACTTCACGAGCCAAAATCTTCACCGGATACTCTTCAAAGCTCAAATCTTCATGAAGCTCTAATGGAGAGGAGTCCAAAATATGAGTTGGATCAAAAACATACTTCCGGAGCATAGATACATGGAACACATTGTGTACTCCCGATAGATTTGGTGGCAATGCAAGCCGATAAGCTACCGGGCCTACACGCTCTAAAACCTCAAAAAGTCCAATGAATCGAGGACTTAGCTTCCCTCGAATGCCAAATCTTTTAATCCCTTTCGTCGGTGATACTCTTAGGAAGACATGGTCTCCAATTTGAAACTCCAAATCTCGCCGACGCTTATCTGCATAACTCTTTTGGCGACTTTGAGCTGAAATCAACCTTTGCCGTGCAATGCGATCCTTGTCTTCCGCCTCTTGCAGCACATCCAGGGCCTAGAACCAGTTTCTCACCAACTTCACTCCAATGAAGGGGTGATCGGCACTTTCTTCCATAAAGTGCTTCGAATGGTGCCATCTTAATGCTTGCTTGATAACTATTGTTATAAGCAAACTCCGCCATAGGTAGGTGTTGATGCCACCCACCTTGATAATCCATCACACAAGCTCGAAGCATGTCCTCCAAGATCTGGATGGTACGCTCAGACTGCCCGTCGCTCTGAGGGTGGAATGCTGTACTGAAATCCAAACGAGTGCCCAACGCTTCATGTAGGCTTTTCCAAAAGTGCGATACAAATCTAGTATCTCGGTCCGATACAATCGACGTGGGCACACCATGAAGCCGCACCACTTGATCAAGATAAACTTGTGCTAGCCTCTCTCCGGTCCAAGTAGTGTGAATAGGGATAAAATGTGCTGATTTAGTCAACCTATCCACAATTACCCACACGGCGTCATGCCCGGCTTGTGAGCGCGGCAAACCTGTGACAAAATCCATCGTAATCCGTTCCCACTTCCAAACAGGTATAGGTAGACTTTGAAGCTTTCCCGCAGGGAGTCTATGCTCAGCCTTTACTTGCTGACAAGTTAAACATCGAGCCACAAACTCGCCAATATCTTTCTTCATCCTGGGCCACCAATAATGTATCTTCAAATCCTTGTACATTTTCGTGCCACCCGGATGTATAGCATAGGGCGCTCGATGAGCTTCCAACATAATTTTCTCTTTAACCTCAGCCTCTGCCGGCACACAAATTTGATTCTGAAATCGGAGCATCCCTTGATCATCCAATAGAAAACCACCAGTGTTTCCTCCTTCGATTCTGGCTCGAATCTTTTGCAACTCCAAGTCTTGGGCTTGCTTTTCTTTAATCCAATTTAGCAAGGTAGGTTGCACTACCAAGGACATCAACCTCAAAGGTGTGTCGGGGGCTACCACTTCCAAATCCATCCGTCTCAACTCCGCCAATAATGGTGGTTGAGTAACAAGTAGCATAGCCAAATTCTCCATCGATTTGCGACTTAAAGCATCCGCCACCACGTTTGCTTTTCCCGGGTGGTAGAGAATCGTCAAATCATAATCCTTTAGTAGCTCCAACCATCTTCGCTGCCTTAAGTTCAAATCTTTCTGAGTGAAAAGATACTTTAGGCTCTTGTGATCGGTGTAGACTTCGCACCGCTCGCCATAAAGGTAATGGCGCCACAGTTTCAAGGCAAACACTACGGCTGCCAGCTCCAAATCATGGGTTGGGTAATTCTTTTCATAATCCTTAAGTTGACGGGAAGCGTAAGCTATCACCTTTCCGTCCTGCATCAAAACACAACCCAAACCGTTAAGTGAAGCATCACTGTAAATTACATATCCTGCTCCTGCGATAGACAAAGCCAAAATCGGGGCGGTGGTCAACCGTTCCTTAAGCTCCATAAAGCTCCTATCACACATATCATTCCAAATGAACTTGGTCCCCTTATGTGTGAGCCGAGTGAGGGGCATAGATAACTTAGCAAATCCCTCAACGAACCTCCGGTAGTACCCGGCCAAACCGATAAATTTCGAACCTCAGTCGCATTGGTTGGTCTGGGCCAATCCTTGATCGCCTCGATCTTCTTAGGATCCACCGCTATACCGGCTTCTGATATTACATGTCCAGAAATGACACTTCGCGGAGCCAAAATTCACACTTCTTCAGTTTAGCAAAAAGCTTCTTCTCCCGAATTACTTGCAACACTTGCCTCAAATGACTCTCGTGTTCCTCGTTGCTTCGGGAATACACCAAGATGTCATCGATGAACACCACAACAAACCTGTCTAAGTAAGGCTTAAAGACACGGTTCATTAGATCCATAAAAGCTGCCGGGGTATTAGTAAGCCCAAACGGCATAACTGTAAACTCATAATGTCCATACCGTGTTCGAAAAACCGTCACAGGCACGTCCTCTGCCTAGATCTTAAGTTGATGGTACCCTGATTGTAAATCTATCTTGGAGTACACCATCAATCCTTGCAATTGGTCAAAAAGGTCATCAATCCTCGGCAACGGATACCTATTCTTGATCGTGACCTTATTTAGTTCACGATAATCCACACAAAGTCGAAGGGATCCATCCTTCTTCTTCACAAATAAAATCGGCGCTCCCCAAGGTGAGACACTTGGTCTAACAAAACTTTTGTCCAGCAAATCCTGCAACTGCGCCTTCAACTCTTTAAGCTCCGCAGGTGCCATCCTATAGGGTGTCTTTGAGATTGGGGTAGTCCAAGGAATAAGATCTACCACAAACTCAATCTCCCTATCGGGTGGCATTTCCGGTAATTCAGTCGGAAACACATCCCCAAATTCTAGCACAACAGGTGTATCCTCAACTTGAGGGGTATCTCCATCCCTCACAGTGACACTAGCCAAATAGGCTACACAACCTCTCCGAATCAACTGTTTAGCTCGCGTCGAAGAGATAGTCATCGCAAACAATGAACTCTTGCACCCTTGAAATACAACCTCACGTTGTCCAGGTTCTCGAAAGATCACAACCCGGTTCATGCAGTCGATCGTGGCATAGTATCTACTAAGCCAATTCATGCCCAACACTACATCGAATTCTCCAAGCTTCCGTAGAGCTAATAAATCAATCGGCATGAACTAATCCCCTATCCTAACGGGGCAACTAGGGCAAAACTCCCGAATGTCTAAAACATGATCGGGAACAACAACTTGACCAGGATGCAAGGTCGGTAAAAGCTCAATGCCATGCAACTCGGCAAACAGCCGATCGATGAATGAATGCGATGCACCGATATCAAATAATGCTCTAACTCTTATGCCATTAATTAAAATGATACCTGCAACGACCTCCCTCGGTGCCGCTGCCTCCTCAGTCTGGGCCGCATACAAACGCCCACTAGGTGCCTGCCGCGACCCCTCAGTCTGCCGCTGAACGGGCGGTCGCCCGGCCTGGTGGTGGGTAGGTAGAATCCCACGACTCTGACCCGGTGATGCAGGTGCCGATGCCGATGACTGGGCTGGGGAAGAACCTCTCGGACACTCCGAGCGAAAGTGGCCCTCCTGGCCACACAAATAGCACTTGCCCACCCGCTGCGGGCACTGTGGTGGAATATGAGGACCACCACAAATCACGCAACGCGGTGGCCGGCGACGATCCGGCGCTCCGCGCGATGAAGTAGAGCCACGCCCTCGAGATTGGCTCCTAGGATGCTTTGGCGGCCTCTTTGAGCTAGTCTTGCTGCCTCCTTCATCCGTTGACCGCTTGCCCTTTGCTCTGTCCCAAGCTTCACTTTCCTCTCTAGCAATCTCCGCGCCTTTCTCTACAATCAAGGCGCGATTCACCACATCTCGGTACGTCTGCAAACCCGCCGACTGAACCATCCTGTAGATCGACGGTCGAAGGCCTGTCTCAAAGATACGAGCCTTATCTCATCATCTCTCACAACAAACGGAACACAGTGCAGTAGACGAGAAAACTCCCGTTCATACTCCGCCACCGTCCTGTCCCTCTGGCGCAAATTGCGGAAATCCCTCTCCATCTGTCTCTTGACGCTTTGAGGGAAATATGTCTCCAACATCAACTCCTTGAACCTTTTCCAGGTGATGGCCGCAAGGTCGGTGTTAGGATCATGTCACGCCCCGGGGCCCAAGCGGAAGCACACCCGGGGGCGTGCACAGACCCGCCGTGTACACAAGGCGCCCCAGTGCACACAAGGCATCTACAACAAGTATACAATGAAAGGAATAATAACAATCCTAACATGGTTATCAGAGCATAATCATACTAGATTTAAGAACAATAAACATGACAAGGTAGAGTATACATAAGGTGCACAAAGGAAAGTACACAAAATAAAGATAGTACAAGTTCCACCAATAATACATCCACTACATAGGGTGAACTCTACTACTAACCCAAAAGTACATACACCTTTCACCAACACAAAAGAAAGGTAACCACCTATGCGACTATCTCCTCGGAAGCTAACTAGTCGCGACGTCCTTGCCTCGATCCCTTGCCTCTCCCGCAGTGGAAGGCTCTGAAATAAAAACAACAAACCCCAAGGGGATGAGAACTATTATTCAATAGTTCCCAGTGGGTAAGCCGCCGAGAGGAGCGGGATACACCACTAGGTCAACTGAGGCAAAAGTAGGATTAGTATAAAAGTATGCGTACATTTAAAAGTTCTACACTACTATGCCTCTAGCATAAAGTTATGAACATGTAAATATTCTATTCATGATCATGTTACAATGCATGTAAATCTTCTACTCATGTACATGTGTGAATATGCAATATTTTAGCTACACATGTCTAATGTCATAATCTCACTATATGCTATGTCATGTTCACTATCACATGTAACATAGATACCCAATCCATAGGGGACGATGTTGTCCCGCTTGTGCCGTGCCTAATGGCCCCGTGGTAGTCAGCATTCTATCACTAGAATGAGACTCTCCCCCAACGGCGATCCACTTCGGCGCCCAAACCTGCACGGGCAATCAATGTCGCAAGGCTAACTCCGGAGTGCCGGCTTGTAGGGAGCGACCCTCACAAGCATGTGCGAATGAGCACAAATGGCCAACAAGCATAATCAACTGCATAAGTGTCACGTCCATCATGTCTAAAATATGGAATGCCAAGTAATGACCAAGAGTCCAACACTATGTCATAATGTCCACTTATTATACACCTAAGTAATATGCAACATACTTAGTTTAACATTCTCAAAAGTTTGTCATATACTATGACTAATGCTACTAAAAGCCAATATATAAGCATTATGAATGAACCTCATATTCCACTATACATCTAGTATCCCACACGATGTCTCACTTATCCCAACATGCATTTCTACATATAACAAGATGAAATGCTACTAAACCATTACACAGGTTTATTCGATGCATGTTATCAACCCCTACAAGGCACATGCAATTCTTATGAATGACACCTATATGTCATGATTCCAACAATGTCATAATGCTACATTTAGCATGTAAATGCACAATTTAGAGCTTTTAAATAAAATCGAAGACATAGGGGGATTTCACCCATTTCGGTGAGGTTAAACCCACCGGAACTCCTTCGAGACCTCGCAGTACGTCGAAACGGAGTTGTCCCCTCGATTTCTAGCACCCTAAAGAAAATTCCTTGGGGGTTACAAGTGTCGAACGAACACTTTCGAAAATCGTCATATACAAAAGGGAAAAAATGGTGGAAATTATCTTAGACCAAGAAATACTTGTCCAATTCCCAAATCGAAGTTAGGAAGCTTCAAATCCAACTTAACACAACATTCTACACCCATCAATTCCCATCCAAAAGCCTAGAATCAAGAAACCCCAAAATAAACCCTAAGTTTACCATTTTAGGGTTTCATCAACAATAATCCAAATAAACCACAAAAGAGGGTTTACAAGAGTGTTACTCACCTCTTTTGAGCTCCAATCTAGGTCCAAAGAAGCTAGGGTTGGAGATAAACCTCAAACAAGCTCTCTTCTCCACCTCCAAGTTCCTCCATGGATAAGCTAGCAAGCTTGAGTGCAAGGGAGAAGAGAAAAGAGATCAAATCCTTGATTCCATAGCCTTGGAAGCAAGAAATCTAGAGAGAGAAAGAGAAAGAAACCCTACCTCTTCTTCTCCAAGTCCTCAGCACAATGAGGGCTGTGAGGGGGTGTGAAGGGTTAAGTTACACGTTGTAACATTTGCCCTAACACCCCTCCAAAGCCCAACATTTGCAAACTGCATAAAATTACAGTTTCTGCACTGTATTCCGATATGCGTATGGGCATACCGGTATCAGGCCAGAAATCCCGAAAACCCGAGCCTCGGCCAAAATGGCCACGCAACAGTATTCCGGTATGCAACCCTCAGTACCGGAACAAAAGACTTCAGTACCGGTACGCGCACATTTGTACTAGAATACCAGCCCATTCCGGTATCTAATGCTAGATTCCGCAGAACCCGAGAGCTATGCAAAACAGTTTCTCACTAGATTCCGGTATCCCAAGCCAAATACCGGTATACAATGTCAAAACTGCAGTTTTTGCAGATTTTGACTTCCGGAGTCCGTTTTCACACTTTTTAAGTCCCGAAAACACTCCCAAGCTCTTGAAACACAGCCAAAACCTCCAGATTAGTATAAAATACTAATCTCACACTAGAACCTTGCGATTTGCTAAATTTCAGTGTACTACAGATCATCTCGAATGTCCGCCCACCACTGATATGCAACACTGTCCAAGTGATAGGTCGCTAGCCACACCTTGTCTCGCTCCTCTACGAAAGTGTCATGGAACAGTTTCTCCATGTGAAGAAGCCACCTCTCCACAACCCAATGATCAGCCTTCTCTCCATCAATGGTTTGAGGATTGCACCTCCTAAACTTGTTCAAGCGGTCCATAAGTCGATCTCGCTCAGCTCCAGTCACCATCGTTGGTAGAACCGTCCTCGAAGGTGATGCCTGAACTGGCGGTGCCACAACGACCTCCTCCCTTTATTCCGTACCCGTGGCCGCATGATCCGCACCTGGTGCCGGTGCTTGTGCTCCTGCAGTCACACCTCCTGTCGGCGCAGGTGATGAAGGACACTGTGTTGTCCAAGTAGAAGCTTGTTGCAGTAGCAAATCTTCTAATCGCTTCATCCTCGCTTCCTGTCGGCGTGAAGCATCCACTTGTCGCTGAGCCGCAGTTGATTGCTGCGCCACCAAGTCCGTCAACAAAGTGAGCTGATCACGAAGCTCTCGGACCTCACTAGATCCGGAGGTAGCAGAGGTCTCCACCTCCTCTGCATCGGCTGCCGCGACGCCTTGGTCGATTGAGAACAAGTAATCGGCATTACAAGCTACAACAACATAAAATCCGTAAGTTAGGAAACTCACGCTAGCGAAACCCCACACAACAAATAAAATCCCAATCACGCGAAAGTAAATGAAGTGAGCTCCTAACTAACTCCCGATGTCACGTTGTCGGCCGCCAACGTGACCCTCTAAGAGTTAGGTATCACACACTTCGATCAAGCTCCAATCATTTGGAGTTAAAACACAACCCAATCGTGTTACTTTCGCCCAAGTCATAGACAATCTCGTCTCTCACGAGCCTAATTCCTATAGTCCAACCGGCCTAAGGTTTACTAGGTCCACAATGACTTAACCCTAGGCTCTGATACCACTATAATCTGTCACGCCCCGGGGCCCAAGCGGAAGCACACCCGGGCGCGTGCACAGACCCGCCGTATACACAAGGCGTCCCAGTGCACACAAGGCGTCTACAACAAGTATACAATGAAAGGAATAATAATAACAATTCTATCATGGTGATCAGAGCATAATCATAACAGATAGAAAAGTAATCACAACAAAGTAGAGTATACATAAGGTGCCATAAGAAAAGTATACAAATAAAAGTGATACAAGGTTCCACCAAATATACATCCACGACATAGGGTGAACTCTATAACTAGAAACCCACAAGTACATACACCTTTCATCAAACAAAAGAAAGGTATCCACCTATGCGACTATCTCCTCGGAAGCTAACTAGTCGCAACGTCCTTGCCTCGGTCCCTGGCCTCTCCCGCAGTGGAAGGCTCTGAAATAAAACAACAAACCCCAGGGGGATGAGAACTATTATTCAATAGTTCCCAGTGGGTAAGCCGCCGAGAGGAGCGGGATACACCACTAGGTCAACTGAGGCAAAAGTAGGATTAGTATAATAAAACATGAATACGATAGAAAGTTCTACACTACTATGCCTCTATACATAAAGGTATAAAACATGTAAACATTTTATCCATGTTCAAGATTACAATGCATGTAAGTCTTCTACTCATGTACATGTGTAAATATGCAATGTTTTAACTACACATGTTCTAATATCATAATCTCACTATATGTCATATCATGTCATGTCATGTCCACTACCACATGCAATATAGATACCCAATCCATAGGGGACGATGCCGTCCCGCTTGTGCCGTGCCTAATGGTCCCGTGGTAGTCAGCATTCTCTCACTAGAATGAGACTCTCCCCCAACGGCGATCCACTTCGGCGCCCAAACCTGCACGGGCGATCAACGTCGCAAGGCTAACTCCGGAGTGCCGGCTTGTAGGGAGCGACCCTCACAAGCATGTGCGAATGAGCACAAATGGCCAACAAGCATAATCAACTGCATAAGTGTCACGTTCATCATGTCTATAACATGGAATGCCAAGTAGTGACCAAGAGTCCAACACTATGTCATAATGTCCACTTGTTATACACCTAAGTAATATGCAACATACTTAGTTTAACATTCTCAAGAGTTTGTCATATACCATGACTAATGCTACTAAAAGCCAATATGCAAGCATCATAAATGAACCTCATAGTCCACTATACATCTAGTATCCCACATGATGTCCCACTAATTCCAACATGCATTTCTACATATTATAAGATGAAATGCCACTAATACCATCATACAATTTATACCATGCATGTTATCAACCCCTACAAGGCACATGCAATTCTTTTATGAATGACACCTATATGTCATGATTCCAACAATGTCATAATGCTACATTTATCATATAAATGCACAATTTTGAGCTTTTAAAAAAAACCGAAGACATAGGGGGATTTCACCCATTTCGGTGAGGTCAAACCCACCGGAACTCCTTCGAGACCTCGCAGTACGTCGAAGCGGAGTTGTCCCCTCGATTTCAAGCACCCTTAAGAAAATTCCTAGGGGGTCACAAGTGTCGAACGGACACTTTCGAAAATCGTCAACATACAAGAGGGAAAAGGGTGGAATTTATCTTAGACCAAGAAATACTTGTCCAAATCCCAAATCGAAGTTAGGAAGCTTCAAATCCAACCTAACATAACATTCTACACCCATCAATTCTCATCCAAAAGCTTAGAATCAAGAAACCCCAAAATAAACCCTAGGTTCACCATTTTAAGGTTTCATCAACAATAACGCAAATAAACCACAAAAGAGGGTTTACATGAGAGTTACTCACCTCTTTTGAGCTCCAATCTAGGTCCAAAGAAGCTAGGGTTGGAGATAAAACTTCAAACAAGCTCTCTTCTCCACCTCCAAGTTCCTCCAAGGATAAGCTAGCAAGCTTGAGGGCAAGGGATGAGAGAAAAGAGATCAAATCCTTGATTCCATAACCTTGGAAGCAAGAAATCTAGAGAGAGAAAGGGGAAGAAACCCTACCTCTTCTTCTCCAAGGCCTCAGCACAATGAGGCTGTGAGGGGGGTGTGAAGGGTTAAGTTACCTGTTGTAACATTTGCCCTAACACCCCTCCAAAACCCAACATTTGCAAACTGCATAAATTGCAGTTTCTGCACTGTATTCCGGTATGCGTATGGGCATACCGGTATCAGGCCAGAAATTTCGCAAACCCGAGCCTCGGCCAAAAGGCCACGAAATAGTATTCCGGTATACTTTTCATCTTTTCCGGTATTCAATGCCGGATTCCGCAAAACCCGAGAGCTGCGCAATTTCCAGTTTTCCACTGGATTCCAGTATCTAAATACTAGTACCGGTATACAATGTCAAAACTATAGTTTTTGCAGATTTTGACTTTCGGAGTCCGTTTTCGCATTTTTAAGTCCCGAAAACACTCCCAAGCTCTCGAATCACAGCCAGAACCTCCATATTAGTACAAAAATACTAATCTCACACTAGAACCTTGCGATTTGCTAAAGTTCAGTGTACTACATATTAATAGGCCACCGTTATTTGATGGAATCAATTATGCCTATTGAAAAGTTCGGATGAGAGCCTTCCTCATCGCAATTGATGAGCGAGTATGGCAAGTCGTGGAATTCGGATGGACACATCCAACCAAAGTGGTTAATAATGTTACCGTACCTAAGCTACGGAATAAGTGGTCGAGGGATGAGAATGAGGCTTCGTCCTATAATGGGAAAGGAATTAATGCTTTATCTAATGCACTTTCCCCCACTGAATTCACACGTGTTTCTGCGTGCGATACTGCTAAAGAGATTTGGGACACTCTATAAGTTACACATGAGGGTACAAGTCTAGTAAAAATTTAAAAGCTTCAGATGCTTACTAGTCAATTTGATTCTATTCGTATGGAGGAGCATGAATCTTTTATTGATTATTTTACTAGACTCCAAGATATCATTAATATATGTGCTAACTTGGGAGAGAAGATCCCGGAATCTAAAATTGTTAGAAAAATCCTTCGAACACTTCCGGAGCGCTTTAGGGCGAAGGTAGCGGCTATTGAAACCGTCAAACATCCGGACGAGATGAAAGTAGAGGAGTTAGTAGGTGCTTTACAAACGTATGACTTTTCCTACTAATCAATCTTCTTTCAAGTCTTCTTCAAAAAGTACATGTGTTGCTCTCAAATCTACAAAAGAGGAAGATGACGACTCGGAATCCGACGAAGAAATTTCTCTCGCGAATTTTGAACATCAATTGGCACTTCTCACGAAGAAGTTTTGTCGGAAGTTCCGGAAGAATCAAAACAACAAGGCTTCATCCACCAACCAAAAATCTTCTTCGAAAGGATCTTCAAATTCTAAACCTTCTAAAGAAAAGAAACTTGCAAAGTCCTCTAAAGAAAAAGAAGAGTTTGAAGGGGAAGTCCGATGTTACAAATGCAAAGGCTACGACCATATTTCAACGGATTGTCCCACTAAGAAAACCTTTAAAAAGAAGGCTTTGCAAACTAAACCTTGGGACGATTCCACTTCTAATGAATCGACCTCAAGTGACGAAGAAAAGAATGATGCTATTACTTTATTTTCACATGTTTCTTTACCTTCGTCCTCTGCTGTTTGTTTGTCTTCTATTATTTCTGACTCTACTTCATCTATTTTGCATGAAACATCGAGCGATGGTGCTGAGAGCGAAGAGGAGTCGGATGAGGAAGATCTTACAGAGGTGTATCACCAACTTCTTAAGGAGTCAAAGAAGATGGCTAAGCATAATAAGAAGTTGAGGAAGCAACTATTAAAACTTGAGGTTGAGAACAATGAGTTGAAGACCGCAACTAAATCTCTTGAGGAGGAAAATGAGTCAATATTGAACAACAACAAATTCCTCTAAGAGAAGCCTGACCAATCGGAGGTAACGATCAAATCTCACCAAGAAAAGATTGGTTTTCTAGAAACGCAATATGAAGAAATTCATACATCCAACCAAGTTTAACCAAACAAGTCCATCAACTCAAGTCCGACATATAAAAATTCTCCTCCGGTACAAAAAAGCTAGATAGTATGCTCGGATTGGGTCAAACGGATAAACTAGGTGTTGGATATGAGAGGACATTTGTTGAGAAGGTAAAAAATTCCATTTCCAAAGTCTCAACAAGTGTAAAAGCAAAAACATGCTATAGATGCGGAAAGAAAGGACATATCAAGAAGACATGCCTTAAAAAGAAAAATGAGAGGATTCAACCAGTGTCTTCTAAACATCTATCGGCATTATCTACATCTCGACAACTTCCAAAGATTCAAAAGCAATATCAAAAGGGTCGAGTATTCAAGATCAACCAAAAGTCAAAGCCACAACAACCAACTCCTCCGACGCCTAATGCAAAGTGGAGACCCAAGGTTGATCAAAAGCCAAAACAAACGGTGCCCAACGTCAACAAATCAAGACATTCGACAATCCGACAGGTTTGAATTCGGAAAGGTGATATCTTTCCATGTCTTAAGTCTTAAGTTGTTTTGACTTAGTATGATGCATTGATCGGTTTTTATTGCATATCATATTTGATCATTGCTTTATGCTTTTGGTGATTTCTTTGTAGCGGTTTTAAATTGTTGATTTGCTCTTTGGATTATTCAACATTAAAGAGTGCCCTTGAACTTCAATAATTCACATCCATTCACTTTCTCTTAATCTCACATTAATTATCGATTTTACTCCATTTTTATTAACTTTGGAGATAATATATTATGAGAATTCTTAATACTTATATTCATCAAATTTAGGTAATCATGTGTAATCTCTAGAAGCTTAACCTATCTTGGTTGTGTGTGTTGAATTTGATGAATAGTTATTCTCTAACGGACTAAGATTTGTCACATTTTCTTTCAACTAAGAGATTGCTTTAGTGAGGGGGAGTTATTATAATTACTCATTTGCTTTGAAAGATGTGGAAAGAGTTACATTCTTAAAGAAGTGTGAAAACTACCACTACATGTAGGAAAGAGCTACCACCCCGGTCGTCCGGTAAGTGTGTGAAGCTACCACATGAGAATTGAGTTGCATATCCGAAAAAAAAATGCAAAAGCTTGCAAAGTGAAAGTGATAAAAAATTTCGGAGTTATAAGGTGGTACACTACATGAAAGATGCTCAAAGAGCCACCCCCGATGCAGTATTTGTTTGATCTCAAATTTGAACGTTTATGCGACAAATTTCTGTCTCTTTGATGAATTTCTTGAGTCATCTTCATGATCCGTTTACATTTTGATAGTTTTTGAGCCTTTAGATTATTTTTGATGATTTGATTTTGATCTATATGTGGATTAAGAAATTTTATAATATTTTATTTGCATCGTAATAATTTTTTAGTAAAATTCTTAATTTTTGTGAAATTATCAGGGATTGGGTAATTTATATGTGAATGTATTTTAATCAGGCACTTACATTGAGATTTTATTTAAAAAATTTGTACTGGATACCGATACTAAAATAAGGTACCAGAATCATGGATATCGGTACTGATGTGTGACTTCGCAGAACCCGAACGTTTGATATTTGAATTTTGTATTGCGTACCGGTATGCGAGATTTAGTACCGGTACTAGGTCTGTGTCACGCCCCGGGGCCCCAGGGGAAGCCCACCCGGGCGCATGCACAGACCCGCCGTGTACACAAGTAACCCAAATGCACACAAGGCGTCTATAACAAGCATGAAAGAAAGGAATAAAGCAAGTAATCCTATCATGATAATCAGAGCATACATACTAAACAAGTAAGGTCTCAAGGTGGAAGTATGAAGTACCGTAAAAGAGTAAAACCAAAACATAAGTTTAGTACATCAATACACCCAAAAAGGGACATAAGGTAGTCTCTACAACATGTGGTCGGTACAAAGACACCTCTCAACAAAAGATAAAAGAAAGGTGCTCCACCTAGTCGCTAGCTCCCTCGCGCTCTAGCTACTCGCAATGCCCTTGCCGCGGTCCCTAGCCTCTCCCGCAGTGGATGGCTCTGAAATAAAACAACAAACCCCAGGGGGATGAGAACTATTATTCAATAGTTCCCAGTGGGTAAGCCGCCGAGAGGAGCGGAGTACACCACTAGGTCAATTGAGGCAAAGTAGGGGTTAGGTACAAATACGCATAATTATAATTGAAATTAACACTACTATGCCTCAAGATGTTATCATATAAACATGAATTATTCTACCCAAGCACATGTGTAAGCATGCAATGTTTCACCTCTTACTATATGAATATTCACCTTTTCATAATATCATAACAATGTAGTCATAAAAGAATACAATAGAGGGATGTTCACTTGTGCCGTGCCTAATGGCTCCGTGGTAGTCAACACCTCACGCTTTGGTGAGCCTTACCCACGGCGGTTCCATTTCGGCGCTCTCTCTAACACACGTGCGAAATAACTGTCGCGAGGCCAACTCCGGAGTGCCGGCTTGTAGGGAGCGACCCTCACAAGCATGTGTGAATAAGCATAGTGGCCAACAAGCAACAATCAACCATATAATATCATTTATCATGTCTATAAACATGGAAAACCAACTAATGTCCAATACTAGGTCATGATGTCCATCTAGTTATTCATCTAAGTGGAATGTCATATGTTTAGCTTCACATTTTGATTTTAACATGTCATATGTCATATATATACTATAATTAGTCCAACAAGCTAAGTGTCAAAAGGTATTTTCAAATCCATTGTTCATCTAATGCCACACATGTCTCTACTTGTTTAAGTAGGTTGTAAAGACCGAGATTTTTACTATGCAATTTAACTCTCCGTTGATGATGTTTATGTGTGTATTTTAATTACATAATCACTCGTCATGTTTCGGGAGAAAATAATTTAAAATGAAAGAGTTACGCGATTTTGAAGATTCACTTAAGTGAATAGTAACTCTGGTTTTCCAGATAAGCCGATGATTAGAAATGGCTTTTGGAGTGTATCGGACTCCGTTCATTGTGGTCCAATAGCTCATTTTCAACCGTTCGACTATTCTGGACTCGATGGCACTGACGGATTTTGGATTTGACGCACGGTTTCCGAGAAAAGCCTACTTTATGTTGAGGGACCAAATTGTAATTATACATGTGAACGGTAAAGGGGTTTATGGATCTGCAAATCGGCAATCAAATCGAACGAAACAAAAAAAAAAAAAAAATTGACCTGTTTTCCGCAACTCTGACTTTTAAAAGATATAAAGATTCTTATTAAACCAGCCCGGGGCGTGACAGATTAAGATGGTATCAGAGAGTGAACAATCACAATTAAATTCACAAGCTATCTAACTGAACCACTGGTTAGGATGACCCTAGGAAGACCTAAGGTTTATAAGCACGTGAGAGCACGGGGTTGTGGGATTGAGTCCCGGTAAGTTGGTCGAGTTTTATTAACTCGAGGTTTATTGTTGTTTCGTTACCCCGTGTTTGTTTTGCAGTTGCGGTGCAGACTTGTGTCTCTACTGGGAGTGGTGGCGGATTACCAGACAGATATCGAGTGGTAGGGTGATGTGCACCTGGTAAAACCACTCGAAAAAGATGTTGATATTGAGGTTCCAGGTAGTGGCATCTGCTGGGCCTTAGCTGACGGCTGAGCCGTGATTTCTTGGCCCCACTTTCCATGTAGAGCACGAGGTCCACTGCGGGCATCTCTATGGAGACGATACTGTGTGTGGTTACAGCCACGACAGTTGATGGAGCTGTGTGAGTACAGCTCGAGGTTTCTAAGTGCAATCGCTTGAGCGATTGTAGTGTGGATATTGTTTCCTCAGACTCTGTGAGTATGGTTTTAGTGCCTATTCTTCCCTATTAGAGCTCATGTACGATTGCAGGCATCTCGATGGAGATGATGATTGTACAGCTTTGACCACGAGTAGTGTGTGGGCTGCTGAAGTGCGGCCCGAGGTTTGTTCATCGACCGCTCGTGCGATTGCGGTATGAGTAGAGCTTCTTTAGCTTAGGTGGGTAGGATCGTGGTGCCTACCCTACCTCTCTATTCTCTAATGGTGATGTGTGTCACCGAGAGAGGAGAGAATCCAAATATGGATAGTTGAAGTAAGTTTTGTGTTAGCTTACAAGATTTTTCGCTTTCTTCAGATAAATTGTTGGCTTGACCCTGATCTTAAGATTGGTTGGAGTGTATCGAGGTTGTCATTGGATTCCTTATTGAGCTTCAGGCGGGTTAATAAGCCTGACTCATGAAACTGAAGGATGTTCGTGATGCTTAACGAGCTTAGAAGATCTTTCTCACTTGAGTGATGTTTAGATATCCTGTTAGTGGATTTGTCAGAGTAGTCGTCTTGATCTTCAGGTGATCTTTGCGCCTATTGGCGAAGCCAGGATTGGATATGATTTAGCTTCAATGTTAGGTCTTGGTGGTGCATACGTTGTGTGCGGCAGTCCCAATACCTAAATCAGTGTGATATGGGATGACACGTGGTATATGTATGCTTATGGCATATAGAATGATGCTCTATAGGATAATTGGAAAACCTTAAGAGTAAGTTGTCGAATTATGTAAGGCTTGAAGATCGAGTTGATGATCGCGTTCAGCTTATGCAGTTGGCGACTCTATGTCGCGGATAGTTCCTATTCCTGTTGTTGGAGCCATAGAACTCCTAGGGAGTCGACTCGATGGCTGGTCCAATCTCGAATATCGACTTCCGTAGTCGATATTTATTAATGTTGTGGTGCACTCTGGTGCAGCATTGTGAGATTGGATGATTTCGTGCTGGTGTCACTTCTCCAACGTGGCGTTGGAGATGGATTTACGGTATTTTGCTTTTCTTTTGATAAATGTGGCTGCAGACAACGTATTGTCAAAAGTCAGGACGAAATGCCCTACCCCTCTTTTGGGAGTAATTGGATTGGGATATTGTGTTTCCCGTGTAGATAACCTTTATGGATGATCTCATGCAAAGGTTAGAATCATGGTCACCTCCGACCACGCAGTATATTTTGGGTTAGCCTTAGACAAGGTTATGAAAAGTGATGAGTTGACCTCACCAATGGTATGTACTTCGGTGATGGTCTGGTTGTATACGAACCAGTAGCCAGGTCTCGCATAGTTAAAGGGATAATGCGCCCTCAGTCGCAATTTATATTGCATTCCTAGAAGGTGTAAACTTTGCTAGGCACGTGGACTGAGCCTGGCCTTTGGCTCAGAAGTTGATACAGGTGCTTGAATACGAGGTACATGACGTGGTTAAACACGGATAATTATGAGAGTGGATTGCTTGTCTAGTCACTTGATGATTGATGCATCTGGGTCTCGATGAGACAGACATCGGATGTGGTCTGGAACATTGCATCGCTGGTCCCATGCGGATTTCAGCGACCGGGTTTCGTGGAGACAGATGTTGAGCACCACTGATGGTTTTGATAGTAAGTAGCGATTCGCAACCCTGTTGCGGACACCCGTGGACCTTCATGTCGAACCGCATGTACCTGTAGCTGGCTCACTTGTAGAGCTCAACTAGTTGTTATAGCCTCAGACCTGTTGGTCTAGGCGGATGATTTGGTCTTGGACCAAGAAATGTCATAATACCGCTAGTGGGTTTTTGAAGCTAATTGATCCGTTTGTATCTCAAACTGGTGGGAGACTGTAGTCTCCAAGTCGGACGTTATTAACGCAGGTTTTGGGACAACGATATGGCTTCACTCGTTGTGAGCATGTTGACGTTGTTGGTAAGTTGGAGTGCGTCGTTTCAGACTCCGAAAACATACTCCAGACTTATGGCGTTGTCTCGAGATTTTTCCTGCATGAACCTTTGACGTAGTTGAGTTAGTTACTGCTACGTGGACCAGATTTGGGTGGATCTTGAGTTTCTGAGTGAAGAATCATTGTCCCAGTTTTGGAAGAGTGTACAGCAAGCTTTGGGTACGAAGCTGAACTTCAATACGGCTTTCCATCCCAAGAGCAACGGACAGTCTGAGCGAGTTATTCAGACTCTCGAGGATGTGCTATGTGCATGCGTCCTGAATTATGGTGACGGGTGGTTCAAGTACCTGTCACTGGTGGAGTTCGCCTATAACAACAGTCGTCAGGCGAGCATTGGGAAGACACCGTATGAGACTTTATATGGGCGTCGATGTCGGTCCCCTATCAGTTTGGACGACATCAGAGAACGCCGGATGATCGGGCCGGACTTAGTGGCGGATGCAGAGATGAAGATTCGCATTGCTAGAGAACGATTATAGACTGCATAGAGTCGGCAGAAGAGCTACGCGGACCATCGGCGTTGTGACCTGAAGTTTTAGGTGGGCGAGCATGTTCTGCTCAAGGTTTCACCGTCCAGAGGGATCAAACGGTTCAGTTTGAGGGGCAAGCTTAGTCCGAGATATGTGGGACCGTTTGAGATCTGGGAACGCGTTGGTCCGGTGGCGTACAGGTTGGTTCTACCTCCGAGTCTCGCCCAAGTACACGATGTCTTCCACGTGTCCATGCTTCGGAAGTATGTTTCGGATCCGTCCCACGTCATCAGTCTGACGACTATCCAGCTGCGGGAGGATTTGACCTACGATGAGGCTCCGACGCGGATATTGGCACGTGAGGAGTAACAACTACGGAACTTGAGCATTCCGTATGTTAAAATTCAATAGGCTAATCATGAGGAACGCGAAGCGTTATGGGAGCTTGAATCGATTATGCGGGAACGTTAGCCACATTTACTTGAGGGGTAAATGTATTCAAGTTTCGGGGACGAAACTTCTTTTAAGGGGGGAATGATGTAAAGACCGAGATTTTTACTATGCAATTTAACTCTCCGTTGATGATGTTTATGTGTGTATTTTAATTACATAATCACTCGTCATGTTTCGGGAGAAAATAATTTAAAATGAAAGAGTTACGCGATTTTGAAGATTCACTTAAGTGAATAGTAACTCTGGTTTTCCAGATAAGCCGATGATTAGAAATGGCTTTTGGAGTGTATCGGACTCCGTTCATTGTGGTCCAATAGCTCGTTTTCAACCGTTCAACTATTCTGGACTCGATGGCACTGACGGATTTTGGATTTGACGCACGGTTTCCGAGAAAAGCCTACTTTATGTTGAGGGACCAAATTGTAATTATACATGTGAACGGTAAAGGGGTTTATGGATCTGCAAATCGGCAATCAAATCGAACGAAACAAAATAAACGTGAGCTCGATGTCTCGGTAGTGCTGAACGCGCTGGTGCAATCCGTTCGGAAATCTGACGGACGGATCTCGAGATTTTGCATGACTATCGAGGAGGGGTCGAAGTGGTGTTTTCGAAATTCGTACAAACCCCTTATATTGTATGTACCGAATCGCATGAGACCGCACATGGAGGTGCGTACGCGTGTTTTACACATGCTGTGGAGAGCTTGGCTGTAAATTCTGAAGTTTGGGGGTGTTTGCTGCAAAATGACACCTTGGTATATATAGGTAACTAGGGTTTCCTCCTCCACGAACCCTAACCCTAGGCCACTCCCTCCCTCCACAGCCACCCAGCCGACATCACCACCCCCTGCTCCTCCCTCTGCGCGCAACTGCCGCCGCCGGCGACCCTTTTTCCGGCCGGCAGAGGGTGCAACACCATTCTCCTCCCTCTGTCCATCTCTGCTAGGGACCAACCTGAGGGAAACCACATCTACGGGCTCCCTCTCTGCGGCGCCCCCGGACCTCCGACGAGCCTCTGGCCGGTCGTCGCCGTCCCTGCGCGCCGCCGCGGCCGCTGTGAGCAGACTGCACCCAGTCCTGCACAGATCTTGCCGGATCTGCGTGGGTTTCCTCTCCCCGCGTCACCGCCATCCTAGAACGTTTGGACTACCCTCCTCCGGCCTCAGGCGACCCGCCGCCGCCGTCCTTGGGAGCCCCGGCCATCGCCGTGGCCGCTGGATCTGAGTGACCCGAGCCCAGACCGAGCGGGCTCGATCTGTTCCAGCGCCGCCACCGCCGCCTTCTGCCGCCGGCCAACCAGAGCACCGACCTCCTTGGCCCTTCCGCATCCGTCGTCTGCCGACGGGACCGCTACCGGAGCCGCCGCCCGCCGGGAGACGAAGGCTCGGCCTAGGGATCCGCCCGAGCTAGGGCATCACCGCCACCGCCTCTGGCCGCCTTCCGCCGTCGGCCACCGCACGCGCCGACCTCCACTGACCGGCAGCAACCCCCTTGCCGCCGGTGAGTCCGCCGGAGAACCGCCGCCGGCCGTGCCCTAGCTCCCTCTGCCCGGTAAGCCCGGTTTACTGCAGTCTGTGCATGGATCTGAGTTCGGATCAATATTCCGATGATCCGGAAGCTGTTCCGATGCTTCCGGAGGTGAGCACGGTGATCGTCTGTCAGTGCTGAACGCGATGCTCACCTCCATTGTTGTCAGTGCCTCCCGGATCTGCGGAATAAGCGCGATCATCGTGCAGTGCGCATAGTTCGCTGTAGTTCGCGTCGCACCCGCGCGCTCCACAGTGTCCGGTTGTGCTCCGAAGTGTGAGCACGGCCTCCGGCACGTCGAGACCTATCAGTGCGTGTCTCAGCTGACCCCGTAGACCCTCAGTTTGTCGTAACGACCCATAATGTCCGTTAAATCACATAAAGTAATGTGATTTTATGGAAAGTTAAGGGCTTTTATGTATTTTTACACCGCGTGATTCCTGTGGGCAGTATGTAGGAACTACGTGTGACCTGTGGACTGATTGTCCAAGGTCCGCTGTCCTTCGGTTGTCCGAAAATGGATTTTCGGAGCGTTTCCCGACGAAATCCGTCGGCGAAACGTGGTTTTCGGCTCGGAAACTTCCGACGCAATGTGTGTGACTTGTGGGCTGCCGCTGAGCCTTGTAGGCTGGTTGTCTCGGCTGTCTCGTGTATTCGGAGATGCCCGGTGAGCGGCAGTGGGTTCCGGTGTCGAAGTCGACACTTACGGGAACCCGGATCGGAACGATTGTCCGACGATAATCGTTTCGATGTTTGATCTTGTGCTTGCTGCCAAGACACCCAAACGGATGTGTTTTGGGGCAGCGGTGGACTCGTGGAGTGAGTCGGTATCATTCGGGACTGTTCATGTGTCCCGGGGACGTCCCGGTGCGATTTCGGGACTTCCGGTGTTGTTCAGAGATCGGTTTGGGAAACCGAGTCTCGGGTTTTGGGATTTGTGTGAGATGCATATGTAGAGCCCTTTGGGACATGTCTCTGACTCGTGGACCTATCGTAGGTCCGGTTGATCTGCTTCGCGTCCAGGTTCCTGACGCTAGTACGACAGGTGGGTGAGCCTACGGAGTAGTCGGTATCACTATTCCCTGTCCCTTCTTTGATATAGCTCTACATGTCGATTCCTTCTTTACAGCATTCGTTCATACTTACCTTACTTGCATAGTATATTTGTGGTCATGGACATGTAGAGCAGGATTATGCATTGATGATTTGTGGACTTCTTGTCCAGGCAACACATCGACTCTCTTGTCGTGTGTTTCGATCTGTTGTGGCTTCGGCCAGGTACCGGCCTTTTGCCGGCTTGGATTTGATCTGTTTGATCAGGATGCGGCGTTCCTTTCGCCTGTGGCTTCGGCCAGGTATCGGCTTCTTGCCGACTTCGATTTGATCCGTTTGATCAGGATGAGGCGTTCCTTTCGCCTGTGGCTTCGGCCAGGTATCGGCTTCTTGCCGAGTTGTTATTGAGCATATTGCATGACCAGTCACGGCACGGCATTTATTCATGACACCGATCGGTTTGGCCACCGATCAGAGGTGTACCATCCGGATAGGTCGACCTGCGGGCGCATGAATGGATCGAATGCGGAGGAGTGCGGAGGAGTGACGAATGCACCTGAGGTTTGCGGACCAATATGGTGGGATACTGATTGGGTATTTGGAGTTTTCTTTCCATTGATGCATATACAGCTTAGTTTTTCCTGTACAGTAGCGTTTTGATCATTTATTCTGTTCATACTGACACAGCTACTGTAGATCTCTGATTATATTGTTATCATATATCCTTTGTTTCTCAGTAATTACGACATGCCCCTGTGGCTCAGTTGTACCCACTGAGAAACCTCGTTGTGGTTTCTCACTCCCTGTTTTTCAGGTGGATCGGGCGAGGAGCCAGTTCGTGGTTCGATGCGAGGACGATCTAGCTAGACTGCATTAGCGGTCATCCCCCTGGTTATGTTTTCCTTATCTGCATTAGTAGTCAGATAGATATATAAATGGTTCAGTTAGATGATCATGATGAATATTGAATGCTTATAACCTGTATGAGATGATGACTTATTATGCATGAGATTGGGTTTTAGTTTTGATTATTAGCATCTGATTCGGATTTCTTCGTGTGGGTGTCTACCCTTCGCGGTAGCTGATTTTCAAAATGAAGGCTCGTGTGGGAACGATTTAAAAAGGTTTTCTTGGATTTCTTTAATGCTTATTAGAGTTTGAAAATAAAGCTTTCGTGTGGGAAGCACTTTTAATAGGATGCTTGTTGTACTGTGCATTGCATCATCCTTCGCTTAAGGAGTGCTTAGAAGCATGTAGGTATAGCTGAATGAAATATACTCTATGTTGTACTGTATGGATTATCGTGAATGTAAGTGTGATTGTGATCCTGTTGTATGTTGTTGGTACGCTGTGCAAATACAGGGGAGACTCTGTCCGTGTAGACAGAGGTGCCTGTATTTGTGGCGGGTCTGTTCACTGCGCGGGCTAGACTTTCAAAAAAAAAAATTCTGACCCGTTTTCCGCATCTAAACTAGCC
Organism: Puya raimondii; assembly: GCA_016920855.1. Lineage (NCBI taxonomy): Eukaryota > Viridiplantae > Streptophyta > Magnoliopsida > Poales > Bromeliaceae > Puya > Puya raimondii. The sequence goes on along the minus strand of JABWPP010000050.1, from coordinate 206,567,270 downwards.
CGGGGCGTGACATAGGTATTCCAACAAGTACATGAATGAAATATTCAATTCCCATAGCCAACCATGATGCGCTATGTTTAAAAACTATGCAAACCTCCTACTACATAGGACATATAATTTGCATCTATATAGTACATGAATTTCATGCATTCTCAAATTCTACCACGTCATAATTAGTATGAATATGCACTAATTTAAGCTCTTAAGCTAAAAGAAGACATAGGGGGAATTCACCCATTTCAGTGAGGTCAAACCCACCCGATACCCTTCGGAACCTCGCAGTATCCGAAAACAAAGTTGCCCCCTCGATTTCTAGCGCCCTAAAGAAGATTTCTATGGGGTTAGAAACATCGAACGAACATTTTCAAAAAACGTCATAATAAAATGGGAAAAAAATGGTGGAATTACCTTAGATCAAGAACCTCTTGTTCAAAACCCAAAATGAAGTTAGGAAGCTCCAAATCCAACCTAACATAACATTCTACAACCATCAATTCCCACTCAAAAGCCTAGAATCAAGAAACCCTAAAATAAACCCTAGGTTTACCATTTCAAGGTTTCAACAACAAAAGCCCAAATAAACACCAAAAGAGGGTCAAAAAGAGGAAAACTTACCTCTTTAAAGCTCCAAGCTAGGTCCAAGGGAGCTAGGGTTGGAGATAAACCTCAAACAAGCTCTCCTCTTCTCCACCACGTCCCTCCAAGAGCAAGCTAGCAAGCTTGAGTGCAAAGGAGAAGGAAAAAGAGATCAAATCCCATGTTTCCATCACCATGGAGACAAGATTCTAGAGAGAGAAAGGGAGAAAACCTACCTTTTTTCTCCTAAGTCCTCAGCACAAATGGCTGAGAGGGGAGGGTGTGAAGGGTTAAGTTACATGTTGTAACAATTGCCCTTACACCCCTCCAAAAGCCAACATTCGCAAAACAGCTCAAAACAGGATTTTCGGCTCTGTATACCGGTATGCGTATGGGCATACCGGTATCTGGCAAGAAATCCCGCAAACCCGAGCCTCGGCCAACCAGGCCACGTGAAGGGATTCCGGTACTAGAAATTGCAGTACCGGTACTAATCACTTCAGTACCGGTATGCGATTTGCACATACCGGAATGCCAGCCCATTTCGGTATCTGCAGCGGGATTCCGCAGAACCCGAGAGCTGCGCAAACCAGATTTTCACTGGATTCCGGTATCTCAAGGTCACATACCCGTATGCAATGTTAAACCTGCAGTTTTTGCAGAATTTGACTTACGGAGTCCGTTTTCGCACTTCTTAAGTCCCGAAAACGCTCCCAAGAGCTCGAAACACTACCAGATCCTCCAGATTAGCCCGAAACGCTAATCTCACACTAGAACCTTGCAATTTGCTAAAGTTCAGTGTACCACAGTCTGCGGAATTGATATTTATTACCGGTATGAGTGTTTTATTTTCATTCTACTCTTTACCAAAACTCTCCCTTTCTCTCTCTAAAATTTTCCTAACATCATTCTTCTCACGCCCCGGGTTACCTCTTCCCAGGCGCATGACAAGATCCGCCGCATACACAATATTAATCTGTCATGCCCCGGGTTACCTCTTCCCAGGCGCATGACAAGATCCGCCGCATACACAGTATTTCTACCGTGTATACGAAGCGAAAACAACAACATCCACAAAGAAGCTAAAGGTATCAACAGAGCTGCTATATATATATAATCAAAAGATCACTGTACATACATCATCCATAACCATAATATAATACAACACTGATAATCTCTATCTCACTGTATGTACAGACTCATAACCATCTAGCAAAATGGGGTATACCTCTAGCCAAGTAACCGGGGATCAACTCTACCCGACGGTCTCCTTTCCGCGCTCAGTATGCACAACTGGGGAAGAAGACTCTGCAAAAAGGTGTCAACAACGGGTGCGAGAACTACTATCAAACAAGTAGTCCTCAGTGGGTACCGCCACCAGCCTCAGCGGTCTGCCCACTAAGTCCTCAATCTCAGGAGATATATATGGAGCAATAAAAAGAGTAGGAGATATACTACCACTACTATGCACAATGCTCAACTGTCAGTATGAATACCAATGAACTGAATATACCAAATGAGGACTATCACGAATTCATAATGCCATACAACATAATACAATACGATACCTGTGGCCTGATCATGCTCTACCCGTAGGGAGCCTGCTAGAACAGGAACACCATCTGTCACTAGCCCCTCGTACAACACTCTGTACGGAACATGCCAACTCCGGAGTGGTACTCGTGGGAGCGACCCAACCGAGTATAGTACAACCATATTAGCGCCAAGCACCCACAGGTATATGATCGACACGACTGGGTCAACAAAGAATCACATGCCCTCGGCATCTCAAAGGATAATCAACAAGTATGACCTAATCCACTGATCTCGCAAAGAATCGCGTGCCCTCGGCACCTCAAAGGATAGTCAATAACATGACCCAATCAATGCTCCAGTGCTCACAATCAATCTCAACTCTACCACAAAGAGGAGGTACAACAACATAGCACGAGCCTCAACATGATCACCTACACTAGTATGTACAACAGCTGGTACAAGGAATATCAACAGGATAGGTATAGGTCAAATCATGCAACAAAGATACAAGGAAATCATGCATGCTCATATATATATCATTAGCATATCATGCACATGCAAATCTCAACCTAACAGGTCATATCTAGCATAATCTCAGCATGTCATGCTATCAAAATCCCAACAATATCACACTATCATTATCCAATATCATCATATCATGCTAACATAATCCAACACTATCATATCATGCTAACATGAGAGTAAACACATAGGAGGAAGTCCACTGAATCTGGCAAACATCAACCCACCTCAAGAGCTAATCCAACCACGGTGGGGAAAACAGTATCCTCAGATCCAACCCTCCAAGCTAATCAAGCTCCAGCAGTACTCCGATATGAATATCACCAAAAAGGCTGCTAACTCCGACAAAACAACAGCTCAGCACCAGATCAGATCAACAGAATAGAGAAGAACAAGCTAGGTTACAACTAATGCCAACACATGGCCCTAAACCCAACTTTCTCTCTGTAGAAACGATGTCACGAAGTGGGAAAATAAGCTCAATACCATAGGGACTCACCTATTTATAGGCTCCCAAAAGTCCCACATTCGGGCGCCCGAATCCAACTTCCGGGCGTCCGGAAACCCTGCAATCCAGGTGTCAGCTGGCGGCCAAGCGGTCGGTCGTCGGTCGGCAGGCGGTGGGGCGGCGTGTCTCCGGCGGTCGACACGTGTCCTGCGTCGCGACACGTGGCTCTCCACGTCATAAGCCAATCCGGATCCACAATCGAGCGTCCGGTTCCTGCATCCAGAACTCAAATCAGTCGGCCACTTCCGGACGCATACAAAACGTCCACTGGTTCCGGATCATTCGGGCGCCCACATCCTCACTTCCGGGCGCCCGAAATCCGTCAAGTCCATAAACCCTCAAAGTCCACAAAAATCCGAGTACTACATTCTCCCCTCCTTAAAATAGTTTCGTCAATGAAGATGGTTGGAATTATTGAAGGATTATGACATCTCTATCTTATACCATCCCGGCAAAGCGAATGTTGTTGCCGATGCTTTGAGTAGGAAGGCTGTGGCAACTTTTAGTTTGTGTATTACTCAACAGCCTGTCCTAATTGAAGAGATGCGGAGGTTGTCCCTTGAGGTGGTCTGTCACGCCTCGGGTTACCTCTTCCCAGGCGTATGACAAGATCCGCCGCATACACAGTATTTCTACCGTGTATACGAAGCGAAAACAACAACATCCACAAAGAAGCTAAAGGTATCAACAGAGCTGCTATATATATATAATCAAAAGATCACTGTACATATATCATCCATAACCATAATATAATACAACACTGATAATCTCTATCTCACTGTATGTACAGACTCATAACCATCTACCAAAATAGGGTATACCTCTAGCCAAGTATCCGGGGATCAACTCTACCCGACGGTCTCCTTTCCGCGCTCAGTATGCACAACTGGGGAAGAAGACTCTGCAAAAAGGTGTCAACAACGTGTGTGAGAACTACTATCAAACAAGTAGTCCTCAGTGGGTACCGCCACCAGCCTCAGCGGTCTGCCCACTAAGTCCTCAATCTCAGGAGATATATATGGAGCAATAAAAAGAGTAGGAGATATACTACCACTACTATGCACAGTGCTCAACTCTCAGTATGAATACCAATGAACTGAATATACCAAATGAGGACTATCACGAATACATAATGCCATACAATATAATACAATACGATACCTGCGGCCTAATCATGCTCTACCCGTAGGGAGCCAGCTAGAACAGGAACACCATCTGTCACTAGCCCCTCGTACAACACTCTGTACGGAACATGCCAACTCCAGAGTGGTACTCGTGGGAGCGACCCAACCGAGTATAGTACAACCATATCAGCGCCAAGCACCCACAGGTATATGATCGACACGACTGGGTCAACAAAGAATCACATGCCCTCGGCATCTCAAAGGATAATCAACAAGTATGACCCAATCCACTGATCTCCCAAAGAATCACGTGCCCTCGGCACCTCAAAGGATAGTCAATAACATGACCCAATCAATGCTCCAGTGCTCACAATCAATCTCAACTCTACCACAAAGAGGAGGTACAACAATATAGCACGAGCCTCAACATGATCACCTACACTAGTATGTACAACAACTGGTACAAGAGATATCAACAGGACAGGTGTAGGTCAAATCATGCAACAAGGATACAAGAAAATCATGCATGCTCATATATATATCATTAGCATATCATGCACATGCAAATCTCAACCTAACAGGTCATATCTAACATAATCTCAGCATGTCATGCTATTATAATCCCAATAATATCACACTATCATAATCCAATATCATCATATCATGCTAACATATCCAACACTATCATATCATGCTAACATGAGAGTAAACACATAGGAGGAAGTCCACTGAATCTGGCAAATATCAACCCACCTCAAGAGCTAATCCAACCACGATGGGGAAAACAGTATCCTCAGATCCAACCCTCCAAGCTAATCAAGCTCCAGCAGCACTCCGATCTGAATATCACCAAAAAGGCTGCTAACTCCGACAGAACAACAGCTCAGCACCAGATCAGATCAACAGAATAGAGGAGAACAAGCTAGGTTACAACTAATGCCAACACATGGCCCTAAACCTAACTTTCTCTCTGTAGAAACGAAGTCACGAAGTGGGAAAATGAGCTCAATACCACAGGGACTCACCTATTTATAGGCTCCCAAAAGTCCCACATTCGGGCGTCCGAATCCAACTTCCGGGCGTCCGAAAACCCTGCAATCCAGGTGTCAGCTGGCGGCCAAGCGGTCGGTCGTCGGTCGGCAGGCGGTGGGGCGGCGTGTCTCCGGCGGTCGACACGTGTCCTGCGTCGCGACACGTGGCTCTCCACGTCATAAGCCAATCCGGATCCACAATCGAGCGTCTGGTTCCTGCGTCTAGAACTCAAATCAGTCGGCTACTTCCGGACCCATACAAAACGTCCACTGGTTCCGGATCATTCGGGCGTCCACATCCTCACTTCCGGGCGCCCGAAACCCGCCAAATCCAGAAACCCTCAAAATCCACAAAAATCCGAGTACTACATTCTCCCCTCCTTAAAATAGTTTCGTCCTCGAAACTTAAGTAAAGCACTCACCTCAAGATGCAAACAGGTGGGGATAAGATCTCTGCATAACAGTCTCCAACTCCCATGTCGCCTCTCTATCATCATGAAAATCCCACTGTACCTTGACATAAGGTATGGCCCGATTACGCAATTCCCTCGTCTCACGAGCAAGAATTCGTATCGGTCGCTCCTCGTACTGCAAATCCTCAGTAAGCTCTAGTGGAGAAAAATCTATCACATGGGAAGGATCATGCATGTATCTCTTCAAAATTGATACATGAAACACATCATGCACTCCTGCTAATCGAGGCGAAAGGGCTAACCGATATGCCACAGGTCCTACTCTTTCCAAGATCTCAAAAGGACCAATAAATCGCGGACTAAGCTTTCCGCGAATCCCAAATCTCCGTATGCCCTTCGATGGTGAGACCTTCAAGAAAACATGATCACCAACTTGAAATTCCAGATCCCGCCTCCGAGTATCAGCATAACTCTTTTGCCTGCTCTGAGCCGTCTCAATATGCCGTCGTATTACTTTAACCTTCTCTTCGGCTTCAAGTAAAAGGTCTGGACCCAACGTCTTCCTTTCACCAACATCATCCCAAAACAGAGGTGATCGACATTTGCGTCCATACAATGCTTCAAATGGAGCCATCTTAATGCTCGCTTGATAGCTATTATTGTACGTAAACTCTACCAATCTCAGATGTCGATCCCATCCTCCACCAAAATCCAAGACACAAGCTCTCAGCATATCCTCGAGTGTCTGTATAGTGCGCTCGGACTGACCATCAGTCTGGGGATGAAATGCAGTGCTAAATCGAAGCTGAGTTCCCAAAGCTGTCTGTAAACTCTTCCAGAAATGAGAAACAAACCTTGGGTCTCTATCAGATACTATTGAGATTGGCACTCCATGCAATCTCAATATCTCATCCAGATAAAGCTGTGCAAGTCGCTCACGTGACCAAGTAATCTGCATAGGCAGGAAATGAGCAGACTTCGTCAGCCTATCAACAATCACCCAAATGGTATCATAGCCGCTCGAAGTCCTCGGCAGTCCAACGACGAAATCCATCGTAATATGATCCCACTTCCACTCAGGTATTGGAAGACTCTGTAGCTTACCAGCCGGTACTCGATGTTCAGCCATAACTTGCTGACATGTCAAACATTGAGCTACAGCCCTACCAATATCTCGCTTCATGCCATTCCACCAGAAGTGAGTCTTCAGATCCTGGTACATCTTAGTCCCTCCAGGATGTACAAAATAAGGAGAATAATGTGCTTCCATCAATATCTCCTCTCGAATCTCCAGATCTGCTGGTACACATAGACGTCCTCTATAACGAAGAACTCTAGAATCATCACAAGAAAAACCTTCAAGATCACCACTCCTCAGTTGATCTCGAATTTTCATCAGATAAGGATCTACACTCTGTTTCTCTCGAATCCTATCTAACAGAGTGGGCTGTATGACCAAGGTCATCAGTCTCGCCGTCATCCCGTGAGTAACCACCTCAAGGGACAACCTCCGCATCTCTTCAATTAGGACAGGCTATTGAGTAATACACAAACTCAAAGTTGCCACAGCCTTCCTACTCAAAGCATCGGCAACAACATTCGCTTTGCCGGGATGGTATAAGATAGAGATATCATAATCCTTCAATAATTCCAACCATCTTCGTTGCCGTAGATTCAACTCTTTCTGTATAAACAGATACTTAAGGCTCTTGTGATCTGTATACACTTCACAATGCTCTCCATAGAAATAGTGGCGCCATAGCTTCAGAGCAAAGACTACCGCCGCTAACTCTAAATCATGAGTGGGGTAGTTCTTCTCATATTCCTTTAGTTGTCTTGAAGCATACTCAATCACTTTACCATGTTGCATCAGCACGCAACCCAAGCCACTATGCGAAGCATCACTATAGATTACAAATCCATCACCCATCACTGGTAGTGCAAGAATAGGGGCTGTCATCAACCTCTGCTTAAGCTCATCAAAATATTCTTGGCACTCATCACTCCAGACATACTTAACTCCTTTCCTGGTTAACCGAGTGAGTGGCGTAGAGAGTTTCGCAAAACTTTCCACAAATTGTCGATAATACCCGGCTAAGTCAAGAAAACTCCGCACTTAAGAAATGGTCGTCGGTCTAGGCCAATCACGAATCGCCTCAACCTTCTTAGGATCAACAGCTACTCCCGAAGCTGAAATCACATGGCCTAAAAAGGCTACCTCTCTCAACCAGAACTCACATTTCTTGAGCTTTGCATACAACTTCTTCTCTCGTAAGAGTTGCAGCACTAATCTCATATGCTCCTCATGCTCCGCATCACTACGGGAGTAAATCAGAATATCATCGATGAAAACTACTACAAACTTGTCCAAGAAAGACTTAAAGACTCGGTTCATCATATCCATAAATGCAGCAGGGGCATTAGTCAATCCAAACGGCATGATCGTAAATTCATAATGCCCATACCGAGTTCTAAAAGCTGTCTTAGAAATATTCTCGGCCTTCACCTTCAACTGGTGGTAACCGGACTGAAGATCAATCTTAAAAGACACACGCTCCCTGTAATTGATCGAACAGATCATCGATGTGGGAGGGGGTATCTATTCTTGATGGTCACTTTATTCATTTCCCGATAATCCACACACAACCTAAGTGAACCATCCTTCTTCTTCACAAATAGCACAGGCGCTCCCCAAGGCGACACACTAGGTCTGATAAAACCTTTATCCATAAGATCCTGCAATTGCGCCTTCAACTCTCTCAATTCAGCTGGTGCCATTCTATAGGGTGTCTTCGAGATTGGCGCGGTTCCTGGTACCACATCAATCACGAATTCAATCTCCCTATCAGGAGGCATCGAGGATAACTCAGAAGGAAAGACATCCGGAAACTCACGGACAATAGGAATATCCTCGAGTCCTGGTACAACAGTGGGCACCTCAGTCACTGTTGCAAAATAGGCCATACACCCTCTACTCAACATCTATCTGGCCTTAGAAGAAGAGATCGTCACTGCGAATAGTGAACTCCTACATCCTTCATAAATGAACTCCTCATGTCCAGGCTCACGAAAAATCACCGTCTTGGTTCCACAATCGATTGTAGCAAAGTATCGAGATAACCAATCCATGCCTAGGATTATATCAAAATCCTGCAGCTGTCTCAATACCAATAAATCGGCAGGCATGATCCAAGGCCCTACTTGCACAGGACATCCTAAACAACCCTGCATCACCTGCAAACTATGGTCGGGTACCCGCACCTCCTGTGTCTGGGGTAACGACCCTATCTCAAAACCATGATGCAATGCAAATGCTCTACTAACAAAGGAATGCGATGCACCAGTATCGAATAAAGTACGTGATCTAATGCCACAAATCAAAACTATACCTGCCACTACCCGATCAGCTAACGAGGCATCCTCAATCTGAGCGGCATAAACTCGTCCGCTCGCCGGTGGCTGGCGTCGATCCGGCTGTCGTGGCATAGAAGATCGCTCCTGAGAAAATATCGGGGAGGCTCCAGAATACTGCGGTGGGGAGAAAGGCACAGACGCCATAGAAGGAGCTGCTACACGTCTGGGACAAGTCTTCCTCATATGTCCTAGCTGCCCACACTCAAAACATCGACCCTCTCGTCTATCACAGAGATAAGCAAAATGAGGTCCTCCACAAATCACACATCGGGGAGATCCCCTCGACTGCTGCTGTCGCTGCTGACGATATCCTCCAGACTGCTGGCAACTAGAAGATCCACGTCCCTGGAAACGCGATCGCTGGGGAGGTCTAGGCGGTCGCCTACTACTCGACTGCCCTCCGTCATCAGGTACCGGGCGCTTCCTCTCCTGACCCTGAGCTGGGTCCACAAGCTGCCCTCTCGTCACAAATGCCCCTCGCTCTACCCACAGAGACTGCTCGATAGTAGCATCCAAGGTCTGAAGTCTCTGCGAGTGGACAAATGGAAAGATCTCGGGTCTCAAACCCTTCTCATACAGATAGACTTTCTGTATCTCAACCCTCGCCGCTGAGGGAACACAGTTGAGTAATCTAGTAAACTCCCTCGCATACTCCTGCACCGAGCGATTCCCTTGCTTCAAGTTCTTCAAATCTTCCTCTATCTTCATCTTTACGCTACTGGAAAAATATGCTCCATACATAATCCCCCGAAACTCACTCCAGGACATCTGTAGAGGATTCAGGGACCTATGATCATGGGTCCTCCTCCACCAGACATAAGCATCACCAGATAAATAATGAACCGCCATATAAACTTGCTCCCGTGCTGGCACAAAGAGATCCTCAAACAACTTCTCCATCTCACATATCCAAGCTTCTACCACCCACGGTTCTATACTGCTACCATTAAATCGGGGTGGATCAAACCTACAGAAGCGAGCCAATCTATCCGCCATCCGCTCCTGTTCCTCTTCAGAAAGTGCTTGACTAGGCTGAGTACTTCCTTCTCTGGGTTGAGATGTAGTTGGAGTCGTTGCCGCCTGAGGTTTCATAGCTCGAGGCGTAGAGAAAGCATCACACATCTTCTGTAACAAGGCACTCTGCTGCCTTCCAACTGCAGCTATGTCTGCTAGCTGCTCCTGCAGAGCGGGCCGTTCACTAGGTCCCGTCTGCTCAGGCATATCCGAAGGCGTCGGATGTGCTTGCGTCGACGGTCGTCGAGGAGGCATGGTAATATCCTGCAACAGAATACCCGATTAAGACCACAAACAATCTCACGACCCAATCTAGCGAAAGTCTAGAAGGACACTTCTTTTCTTCTCAGATTATTATGTCGTCTGCAGCCAACATAAGTCATCTGATAAGAGAAGGCATAATCCCTCAATCACTCTTCCTACACAAGAAAGGATTCAAAATCCAATCTTTGACTTTCACGATCAATCACGTCTCTCTCGTCATTCTTAGGTCTGTTTATCTTAGGTTTCCTAGGCCCTCATGACCTATTCCTAAGCTCTGATACCAACTTAATCTGTCACGCCCCGGGTTACCTCTTCCCAGGCGCATGACAAGATCCGCCGCATACATAGTATTTCTACCGTGTATACGAAGCGAAAACAACAACATTCACAAAGAAGCTAAAGGTATCAACAGAGCTGCTATATATATATAATCAAAAGATCATTGTACATACATCATCCATAACCATAATATAATACAACACTGATAATCTCTATCTCACTGTATGTACAGACTCATAACCATCTATCAAAATGGGGTATACCTCTAGCCAAGTATCCGGGGATCAACTCTACCCGACGGTCTCCTTTCCGCGCTCAGTATGCACAACTGGGGAAAAGACTCTGCAAAAAGGTGTCAACAACGGGTGTGAGAACTACTATCAAACAAGTAGTCCTCAGTGGGTACCGCCACCAGCCTCAGCGGTCTGCCCACTAAGTCCTCAATCTCAGGAGATATATATGGAGCAATAAAAAGAGTAGGAGATATACTACCACTACTATGCACAATGCTCAACTGTCAGTATGAATACCAACGAACTGAATATACCAAATGAGGACTATCACGAATCCATAATGCCATACAACATAATACAATACGATACCTGCCTGATCATGCTCTACCCGTAGGGAGCCTGCTAGAACAGGAACACCATCTGCCACTAGCCCCTCGTACAACACTCTGTACGGAACATGCCAACTCCGGAGTGGTACTCGTGGGAGCGACCCAACCGAGTATAGTACAACCATATCAGCGCCAAGCACCCACAGGTATATGATCGACACAACTGGGTCAACAAAGAATCACATGCCCTCGGCATCTCAAAGGATAATCAACACATGACCCAATCAATGCTCCAGTGCTCACAATCAATCTAAACTCTATCACAAAGAGGAGGTACAACAACATAGCACGAGCCTCAACATGATCACGTACACTACACTACATGTACAACAACCGGTACAAAGGATATCAACAGGATAGGTGTAGGCCAAATCATGCAACAAGGATACAAGGAAATCATGCATGCTCATATATATATCATTAGCATATCATGCACATGCAAATCTCAACCTAACAGGTCATATCTAACATAATCTCAGCATGTCATGCTATCATAATCTCAAAAATATCACACTATCATAATCCAATATCATCATATCATGCTAACATAATCCAACACTATCATGCTAACATGAGAGTAAACACATAGGAGGAAGTCCACTGAATCTGGCAAACATCAACCCACCTCAAGAGCTAATCCAACCACGGTGGGAAAAACAGTATCCTCAGATCCAACCCTCCAAGATAATCAAGCTCCAACAGCACTCCGATCTGAATATCACCAAAAGGCTGCTAACTCCGACAGAACAACAGCTCAGCACCAGATCAGATCAACAGAATAGAGGAGAGCAAGCTAGGTTACAACTAATGCCAACACATGGCCCTAAACCAAACTTTCTCTCTCTAGAAATGGGTCACACGAAGTGGAAAAATGAGCTCAATACCACTGGGACTCACCTATTTATAGGCTCCCAAAAGTCCCACATTCGGGCACCCGAATCCAACTTCCGGGCGTCCGGAAACCCTGCAATCCAGGTGTCAGCTGGCGGCCAAGCGGTCGGTCGTCGGTCGGCAGGCGGTGGGGCGGCGTGTCTCTGGCGGTCGACACGTGTCCTGCGTCACGACACGTGGCTCTCCACGTCATAAGCCAATCCGGATCCACAATCGGGCGTCCGTTTCCTGCTTCCATAACTCAAATCAGTCGGCCACTTCCGGACCCATGCAAAACGTCCACTGGTTCCGGATCATTCGGGCGTCCACATCCTCACTTCCGGGCGCCCGAAACCCGCCAAATCCAGAAACCCTCAAAATCCACAAAAATCCGAGTACTACAATTCTCGTTCGGATCATCGAGTTTTCTGCATCGATTTGTAAGTTTGCTCTTCAAATCTCATCTCTTCATGTTCGAAACCCTAGTTTTTAGGTTTTTAACATTATTTTGTTGGGTTGAAGATGGATCTCTGTTTTTACTGAAATTTCTTGCAGATTTTTGCTTGAATTAAGTTTAGACACATGCAAGCTGGGTTCAAGTACACTTAGATCCGTGAATAACATCTTGTTTATCTTGATTTTTGGATCTATAGCATGTTCTTATGCTATATTTGGGGTTTTTGGCATAATGACTTTTCGCATGAAACAAATTGCTTGCATCTCATGGAAATTGTAGTCTTGTGCGTTTCATGTTGTTTAGAAAGCATATTACATGATTTTGCAAGCCAAATGAAACTTTGAGCATGGTAATTCATTTTTGTGCTTGATGTTGCATAGGAAAATGGCATTCTCCATCTTCCTGGTACTCATGGTGCTTATGGCTACTGGCGGAGGCCGTGGACGTGGTCGGGGAAGGAAGCATGTCTCCAAGAGAACACGTGTTGAAGAAGATACATCGAGTACTGAATCCGAGGAATCAGAATATGCCCCCGAAGAGAGTCCTCTCAAAAGGAAAGGCAAAGCTCCTGAGACCTCTACCAGAAAGAAAAGTACTCGTTCTCCACCTCGACAAAGTACCGGAGGCCTGGTCATTTGAGAATCAGGTTCAACCGAGCGTGAACGCCGAACCAAACGAGCTGAAGAACCTGAAGCTGTTTCTTCCAAGCGACAAAAAGCATTTGCTAGTAAAACTTGTTTGAGGGAGCGATATGTGAACTTTGGTGAGCTGACAAGAGAAGTTCCAGAGTTTGCTCAACTACTGCAAAGAGCTCCAATTGAACCAGTTGGTCGCATCACAGCCCGTGCACCTTTCTGCGTCGAATTGATTCGCGAATTCTACATGCGTGGAAAGATCACTGCTGAGGATCAAGAAGCCGGGAACTACAAGTTCGAAACTTCAGTACGAGGGACAAGAGTAGTAGTCACTCCACAGACGATTGGTGATACTTTTGGGTTCAATGTGGATACTACCGGTTTGCACTTTACTCATGGGACAATTCAGCTTTCCTCACATTAGAATACAGTGATCAATGCCATCTGTAAGCCGGGCATTTGGACGAATCGGTTGTATGTAGATTCGAAGGATTTGAAGCCGGAGTATCACATTCTTTCCTTGATCATCTGCTATAACGTAGTGCCGACTATTGGGACAAAGAGAATTCGCTAGGATCGTCTTGTTCTTCTCTATCTACTTGGTCATCCAGAGCATGCACGGGGTTTAAACATAAACATTCCATTGTTGATGTGGCAAAGGATGGCAAATGTGATTCAAGCCTCGAGACTACGTGAACTACTTCCATTTCCGATTTTGATCACCCGGATTTTAGAAGAAAATTGGGTAGATGTCACGTGCAACAAATATGACTATGGCTTGGGTCCTATTGATGGAGTTACCTTGCCTAAGTCGATTAGCACGCTTAAGACTTATCAGCAAGTCAAGGGATATACTTCTGCTACCTTTGATTCAGCTGCTCGTCAGGTCGAACGGGAAGGATCATCTAGCTCAGGGGGAGCGGTTACTGTCGACTCTCTCCATCATGATGTTCGATCACTCAAGAAGCGGGTTGAACAAGGTTTCAAATCTATGGAGGAAAGGTTCAAGAAACTGGAAGATGGAGTGAAGAAAATTTTGGAAATGCTTGGTTGCCAACATGATGATGTAGCTGCTGGTGGCGCTGGACCGAGCACTGCACATCAAGCTGGTCCGTCCACTGTTGAGCCGCAGATGCATGGAACTGAGGGAGAGGAAGGAGATGATGATGACGAAGACAGCGCCAACGAGGAGTGAAGTTGACTTGTGCTGTTTTATTTAGTCTATCTTTTCGTTATGCTTGTATGATTTAGCTACTCTCTTTATGTTTTGGCTCTGTAACTATGGACTAATGGCTACCTTCTTAGTTTGCTTTTCCTCTTTTACTTGGTGTCTTTTTCGCAATTTTTGACAAAAAGGGGGAGAGAACCAGAGCAGATAATCTGACGAAATGATGCAAAAGTTGAGGAACAAAGGGAAATGATGCAAAAGTTGAGGAACAAAGGGGGAGAAAATGAACAACAAAGGGGGAGAAAATGAACTTGAAGCACCTGAAGCAAATTTGGATAGCTGACAAACGAAAGACGCGGGTGTTTGACTTACTTATTCTATTTGACTTTGTCTTAAGTTTGTTTTGCAGGAAAGAATTCAAGACTTCAAGACTCTAAGTCCTAAGTCATAGAGTTTGTCTTAGGAGTTAATCACAAATGAAATTTTTGATTTTCTTTGGATCATACACGCATGGAGTTCGATGTTTGGTGATGACATTGGACTTCATTTTCTTTGGTTTGGGTAGAGCAATGTATTTTAGGTTTTGTCACGAAATTGCCAAAGGGGGAGATTGTTACGGATTTTGTATTGGCATATTTTGTGATTGTTTGAGTCGGAATCTTGAAGGTCGTGGTGTGTGTTTGAACCGGTTGAAGAATTCAAGACCACGAGAACAATGCGACGACAACGTACAGATGGATTCACAATGCTAAGGTATGACATAATGTTTACATGGTGATTTATAGTTATTTATGGTATTGGAATCATAAAATATGTCAAAACATGGATTAGATGTGTTTTTGGAACTTGAAGTTCATATATTGAATTATCTTATGTTGAGTTCCAGTACCTGAAGTTAGTTCCTCAAAATCGGATTGAAAAACTTAATTTTTTATACTGAGTACTGGAACCTTATTTCGAGTTCCTCAAACCTGAGAGTTGATTTTCTGGAAATTGAACTACATATCGGTACCTCATTTTAGTACCGGTACTGATTTAATTAGTTCCGGTACTGATTTTTCTGAGTACCGGAATGCAGCATGCGTAATTTTCTATTTCGTCATTGCATTCCGGTACCTCCCTTCGTGTACCGGTACGCAGTATCCAGAATTGGAAAGTTTTGATCTAATCCGACTCTGTTTGATTCCAAAGCCTATAAATAGCATGTTAGGGTTCTCTATGATATTGAAGCACTCAGAATTCAAGAGTGAGTAACCCTAGAGGCTAGGTTTTTCGTTCCAAACCTTTTCCATCAAAATAGCCTCATAGATCAATTCTAGATAGCCCAATTTCTATTTGATTGTGTCGAATTGATCTTCGTTTTGCTTAGAGCTTTTTCTTCTGGTTCTCAATGATACGCTAAGCAAAGGATCACCATAGAAACGTGAATTTACTCTTCATGAGCGGCGTCGTGGATTTGACGTGATCAAGGCGATTCGTGGACTCGAATCGTGAGTGCTCGAGGATTCGAGTGGCGTCCGTGGATTCGGACTTGGGGCGTGGACAACCCAGCGGCGTGCTCGAGATCCGCAGGATAAAGGAGAGGTTAAGTCTGTGGAGTCGGTAATCACCTTGTAATCTTTTTTTCTTAGTGGATTGTTTTTCGCGTGTTGGTCCCGTGGGTTTTTCTCCAAGTTGGAGTTTTCCCACGTAAATCTCGGTGTGCTGATTTATGTTTTCCCCATTTATTTATTGCATTGAGATTTATATTTTTGGCCGTCATACCTATTCACCCCCCTCTAGTTATTGATAGTATCTAGATAGATCCTAGGGCTCCCCCATAACTTACACTATACCCTTAAGCTACACTATCCGAGGGTACATCTATCTTGACCCCAAACAGTAGGACGTTAATTACTGAGTTGTCCTATAGCACACTGAACTTTAGCAAATTGCGGAGTTCTAGTGAGAGAATAGTGCCTTATACTATTCTGGAGTTTTGGGTTGAGTTTGGTGAGCTCGGGAGTGTTTTCGGGACTTGGAAAGTGCGAAAACGGACTCCGGAGAGCGAAATCTGCAAAAGTACAGATTTTGCATTGTATACCTGTACTGGTATTTAGATACCGGAATCCAGTGGAAAATTGGAAATTTCGCAGCTCTCGAGTTCTGCAGAATCTGGCGTTGGATACCGGAATGGGCTGGAGGTATACCGGTACTGATGTGAGTTATTCCGGTACTGATGTTGGGATACCGGAATACCATGAGTTGGTCGTTTGGCCGAGGCTCGGGTTTTGTAAATTTTGTGCTGTATACCGGTATGCCTGTTCGTATACCGGTACGCAGAGCTGCAGATTGCAATTTGTGCAGTTTTGCAATTTTGGCTTTTTGAGGGGCCTAAGTGGATTTTGTTGCTCGGGATTAAGTATCCCTTCACCCCTCTCAAGTTGCCATTGTGGCTGAGGATGAAGGAGAAGAAAGGTGAGCTTATTCCCTCTCTCTCTCTTGATTTTCTCCTCTCTAAACCCAAGAATTGTGGTTTTGATCTCTTTTCTCTCCATTTTTCTCCATGGAGGTTGACTCCTAAGCTTGGAGGGAGCTCGTGGCTGATGAGGAGAGCTTGTTGGTGGATGGATCTCCAACCCTAGTCTCTTTTTGCTTGGTTTAGAGCTCTTATGAGGTGAGTGGCCATCTTACCACTCCTCTAATTGTGTTTACTACTTGGATTTTGGATGAAACCTAGAAAATGGAAAACTAGGGTTTCATTTGGGGTTTCTTGATTGAGAGCTCTTGGGGTTGAATTGATGAGTGTAGAACACTCTTGTAGGTTGGATTTGAAGCTCCAATGTGTAGATTTGGAGTTTGCACAAGCTTTTCTTGGATTAAGGTATAATTCATCTATTTTCTTCATGAATTTTGGTGAATTTCGTAGTGAGCTTGTTCGATTCTTCTAACCCCTTGAAAAATTATCTTAGGGTATGTGAAGCTCGGGGGACAACTTCGTTTTGAAGTACTGCGAGATTTCTACGGTTATCCGGTGGGTCTGACCTCACCGAAATGGGTGAACTCCCCCTATGTCTCCTATCTTGTTATAGGATTGATTAGATGCATAATTATGATAATTATGACATGGTGAAAATTGTGAAAACTTGATATATACATGTTGCATGTGAAAAGTGGCATACTTCATATAGTAGAGTATTATGAGAATGATAAGCATGCTAGAGTACTTACACTAGTATTGTGATGACGCATTTATGAAATGCTAATTAAGATATGCATGCTAGAAAGGAGTGTCATATGAGACACTACTTGGTTGATGGACTAGTGAATTCTCTTCGCATACTAAAGTATGCTTGTATAGAGAAAAGAAAGGATATGACAAAATGCAAAACAAGTATGTTGCACCTCATCTAGGTGAGCAACTGTGACGGGCATTGTTGACATTGGGCTCGACCTTTTGGTCGTGGAACGATTCCATGTTTAAGACATGAGGAAAGGGGTTCTCTTTGTATTTGATAATTGTAATTGGCTAAACATGTGTTACTTGGTTAAATGAATACTTGCATGATAATTTTTATACTCTATGTAGTAGAGGTTGATGTAGCTCATGCATGGCATGGATTATGGTCTTGTTAGCATCGTAGAATGCATTGTCATGGCATTTGTAGAATGCATGAATTGTGGCATTAAAATAATACATGGATTATGACATTTGTAGAATGCATTGAGAATAGCATTAGTATAATGCATTGAGTATGGCTTTGGTTATAGCATATGATAGTAACCCGTTGGGGTCATGAATGAGACTTAGGTCCATTCCTATTGGTAGAGTGAAATGTAACTATTTGCATGTTAGAGACATGTTACATATTGGTAGAATTATACCCACAAGTGAATTGAGAACAAGTGTGACTTATGTGTCATGATTCCGACCCTCGAGTCGATGTAGTGATTCCATGTTTTAGACATGATGATTGAGATGTGTTGGCCTTGGATATGATGCTTATGATCAGCGCTTGTTTGCCCTTGTGCTCATTCGCACATGCTTGTGAGGGTCGCTCCCTACAAGCCGGCACTCCGGAGTTAGCCTTTGCGACGTTTGATCGCCCGTGCAGGATTGGGCGCCGAAGTGGATCGTCGTGGGGGAGTGTCTCATTGTCTGCGGAGCAATGTTGACTACCACGGGACCATTAGGCATGGCACAAGCCGGGATGTTATCTTGTGTAAGTCCCCTCGTGGATTGGATAAAAACTAAGTAAACCGGACATAGTATATCACGGTTGTTTGATGCATATACATGTAGTGTATGGACATAGTAGTGAGTCGCATATTGTGGCAATACTTAGCTTGACATCATTGGGATTGTAGTACACTAAATTTCAGTGCATCGTACCGAACTTCTACAAATTGTGGAGTTCCGGTGGAAAAATAGCATGAGAGGCTATATGTGAGGCTTCGGCCAAGTTTGGGACTTGTGTGAAGTGTTTTCGACGCAAACGAGGCACGAAAACGGACTTCGAAAAGTTAAAACTGCTGAACTTGTGAAGTCTGCAGTGGATTCCGGTATGTGGACCTCCATACCGGTACTGAAGTGATTAGTACCGGTATGTGATGAGGTATACCGGAATGCCATGGTCGAAACCGAAAACCCAGCTCTCGGGTTCTGCGGAATTCTCCGGGGTATACCTGAACTAACACCCGTATACCGGTATGCAAATGCACATACCGGTATACAGTGTTACGAAATGCCAGGTTTGGCTGGCTGTTTGGGTTGTTTGTGGAGAGGGGCAAAACGGTCTTTTCACATTCGAGGGAGTGTTTGAAAGGCAGGGACACCCTCCTTTCTCAGAGATCATCTTCCTCCACTTCTCCTCTCCCACTCCCTCACTTTCTCTCTCTAGAGATCTCTCCAAAACTTGGAGAAAATGGTGGATTGAGCTTGGAAAAGATTTCCAAAGGAGAAAAAAAGCTTCTTGGTGCAAGAAGAAGCTTGGGGAACTCGTGGTTAAGGTTAGTTCCTCACGTTTTGGGTTCAAACCTTAGATTTAATCCTTTGAAATGAGGTTTTTGGGAACCCTAGGCAATCTAAACCACAAAATGTGGAGATGGGCCAAAAAATTTTGAGGTTCTACATGCATGCATGTGAAACCTAGGTGAAATGAGAGTTTTTGCCTTGGGAGGTTCTAAAAATATTTGAACCTTCGGGAATTGCAATTGAGGCAAAGGAAATCATGTTAGAACACTTGATTTCATGTATTGAGTTGAATTAAGTGTTCGTAACGAGTAACGAAACGTTTTCTTGTAGAAGCTTGGTTTGAAGCAAGAACTCAAGGCTTGGACACTTAGGGGCTTGAAGAATAAAAGAATTCGGAAGCTCTTGAGGTGGGTTTGTGTTTACCGAATTGATTAGGTCACTTCCATGTCTAGGGTAAATATCCATTTAAAGATAAAATGGTATGTGTTGTGAACCCTAGAACTTGCATGTTGGCAAAGGTAAAATCATGATAGGTAGAGCAATGAGCTCCTATTGCATGATATAGAATTCAAGTATAATTCAATTATCTATACTTGTTGCATGGTTGCATTATTGATTGAAACCTAGTGTTATTGAACATAGGTTGGAACATGTGAGAATGGAACCTAGTGTCATTGAACATAGGTTGGACATGAGATTGGAACCTAGAGTCATGGAACCTAGGTGGACAATGAGAAAGTAAATCTAGTATCATTGAACATTGGTGAGATTTAGTGACTTGAACCTAAGGTCATGAGACTTAGGTTGGCAAGTGTAAAATGTGAAAAACGGGATATGCGACGATTTTGCTATCCCGGGTATGCGACGATTTCGCTACCATGCCATGAGTTCGCGGTGTTGAAACGGGATGTGCGATGATTTTGCTATCCCGGGTATGCGACAATTTCGCTACCATGCCATGAGTTGGCGTTGTTGAAACGGGATGTGCGACGATTTTGCTATCCCGGGTATGCGACGATTTCGCTACCATGCCATGAGTTGGCGGTGTTGAAATGGGATGTGCGACGAGGTTGCTATCCCAGGTATGCGACGAGTTCGCTACCTATGCCATGTGATGGCGGTGTTGAGATGGGGTATGCGACGATTTTGCTATCCCGAGTATGCGACGATTTCGCTACTAGCACTAGGAGGTGACGATTTCACTCCTTGGATGTTGGAACCATTATGGTAAGACGGCGATTCCGAAACCATAAGTAAAGGACAAGTAATTAAACTTAGTCAATATGAAATATAGGATGAACCTAGGAGAGAATGATAATTTACATTTCATTTGGTTGCATCCTTTATGTTTATTTACAAGCATGTAAATATTTCTTGCATAGTTATTTGTGATCTAACTTATGCATATGGTGTTTCTTTGGACCTGGTGGGTCGAGCTTCTCTCTTGGGTGGCCTTACTCACTGGGAACTATGTTTATAGTTCTCACCCCACGTTTTTCAGGTCCTTCCGCGAGTGAGGCGGCGGAGCGAGGCAAGGGTTTGGCTCTCTAGATAGCGGCCCTTCCATTTTGGTGATACATAGAGTTGTACCGCTAGTCTTGGACTTTGATAGTATAGGGGATTTTCATTGATTATATGAAACTTGTATATTCCATAATTTTGGAACATGATGTATGGAATGAAATTGAAAGAAAAGAAAATTTTGGGCATGTATAAATGTGCTAATGTGATGTAATAGAAGTAGAACTTCTTTATGTTGATGCTTTCCTTGTGCAACTCTTGTACTCCGTTCCTAGTTGGAACCTTGTGGACATGCTTGTGTTGTGACGCCTTGGGCGGGTAGAAGAGACTCTATCCGTTCGGCGGGTCTGTGGCATGCGCCCGTGCGGTTATCCTTTCCACCTAGTTGGTGTTAAAAGCCCGACGGGGCGTGACAGACTGAGGTGGTATCAGAGTGTAGAAACGGTCTAGGTGGACCTAAGAAACCCGATGATGGAAAATACCCTAGGAGTGTAGGCTCGTGAGTGACGAGATCTTTGATTGTGGCGAAAGATAAGTGATTGGGTTATGTCCTTATACCTCTAGTTGGAAATAGAGGTAGATTCGAGGTGTGTCTTATTTTTTACCAAGTGTGTTCGTGTTGGCGGCCGACAACATGAAACCAAGTGAGGGGAATAAGGACCCTTGTATGACTTTCGCCTAGATTGGGTTCACGTTTATGTTCGTGAAATATTATTTCTCCTATGACTTTGAATGTCACGAAATGACCAAAGTCGTAGTGTTTTCAGGAGATAATGGTACGTGGACGGCCTCCTACAAGGGCTGGGCTCGGAGGATCGAGCGCGGCTCCCGAACAACTCGGGGAGGGCGAGAACTCGGGTCTTCGTAATGAGTTGACTGAGTTGATGGGCGTGGTTCGGCGACAGGCCGAAGCCATGCAGTGACAGGAGGAGCAAATTAAGAAGCTCCAGGATGAAATGGCGTAGCAGGCGGCTGCGGTTAGGGAGGAGGTGACACCAGCGCCGGCTGTGGCGCCACCGGCATCACCGATTGTAGCCGGTGGGTCAGATGCTCCTGTGCCCGATTCCGTGATGGAGGATGCGGAGCGAGAGCGCGCACTTGCGGCTCTCATGAGATTTAAGAAGTTCAACCCGCCTATCTTCAACGGGGAGAACGTAGATCCATGGGATGTAGAGACGTGGATCGATGCTATTGAGACGCTCTTCGAGGATCTCTATACATTGGAGAGGGATAAAGTGCATCTCGCCGCTCATTGTTTAGAGCGACCGGCGAAGGTGTGGTGGAAGGGAGTCTGGCGTGATCGACTCTCTAGCCTTCCGCCACCGACTTGGGGGGAGTTTCGGGGTAGAAGACCGCGTCTTCTTGAAAGTATCACCCATGAGAGGGGTGAAGCGATTTGGTGTTCGGGGTAAGTTGAGTCCCCGTTACATTGGACCTTATGAAGTTTTGGAGCGTGTGGGATCCGTGGCATATCGGCTAGCTTTGCCGCCGAAACTTGCGGGGATACACAATGTGTTCCATGTATCGACGCTCCGCAAGTACATGTATGATTCGGCGCACGTCCTCGAGTATGTACCTATGGAGCTTCATGAGGATATGACTTATGAGGAGTTTCCCTTGTGTATCACGGATCGCGAGGTGAAAAATTTGAGGAACCGTGAAATTCCTTATATAAAAGTACAATGGACGAATCACGGTGAGCGCGAAGCTACGTGGGAATTGAAAAGCTCGATGAAGGAGCGGTTTCCTCACCTCTTCGCTGAGTCCAACTGAGATATGATTTAGTTTCGCGGCCGAAACTCTCCTTAAGGGGGGAGGAATGTAGTACACTGAATTTCAGTGCATCGTACCAAACTTCTCAAATTATGGAGTTCCGGTGGAAAAATAGCATGAGAGGCTATATGTGAGGCTTCGGCCAAGTTTGGGACTTGTGTGAAGTGTTTTCGGTGCAAACGAGGCGCGAAAACGGACTTCGAAAAGTTAAAACTGCTGAACTTGTGATGTCTGCAGTGGATTCCGGTATGTGGACCTCCATAGCGGTACTGAAGTGATTAGTACCGGTATGTGATGAGGTATACCGGAATGCCATGATCGAAACCGAAAACCCAGCTCTCGGGTTCTGCGAAATTCTCCGGGGTATACCGGAACTAACACCCGTATACCGGTATGCAAATGCACATACCGGTATACAGTGTTACGAAATGCCAGGTTTGGCTGGCTGTTTGGGTTGTTTGTGGAGAGGGGCAAAACGGTCTTTTCACATTCGAGGGAGTGTTTGAAAGGCAGGGACACCCTCCTTTCTCAGAGATCATCTTCCTCCACTTCTCCTCTCCCACTCCCTCACTTTCTCTCTTTAGAGATCTCTCCAAAACTTGGAGAAAATGGTGGATTGAGCTTGGAAAAGGTTTCCAAAGGAGAAAAGAAGCTTCTTGGTGCAAGAAGAAGTTTGGGGAACTCGTGGTTAAGGTTAGTTCCTCACGTTTTGGGTTCAAACCTTGGATTTAATCCTTTGAAATGAGGTTTTTGGGAACCCTAGGCAATCTAAAGCACAAAATGTGGAGATGGGCTAAGAAATTTTGAGGTTCTACATGCATGCATGTGAAACCTAGGTGAAATGAGGGTTTTTGCCTTGGGAGGTTCTAAATATCTTTGAACCTTCGGGAATTGCAATTGAGGCAAATGAAATCATGTTAGAACACTTGATTTCATGTATTGAGTTGAATTAAGGGTTCGTAAAGAGTAACGAACCGTTTTCTTGTAGAAGCTTGGGTTGAAGCAAGAACTCAAGGCTTGGACACTTAGGGGCTTGAAGAATACAAGAATTCGGAAGCTCTTGAGGTGGGTTTGTGTTTACCGAAGTGATTAGGTCACTTCCATGTCTAGGGTAAATATCCATTTAAAGATAAAATGGTCTGTGTTGTGAACCCTATAACTTGCATGTTGGCAAAGGTAAAATCATGATAGGTAGAGCAATGAGCTCCTATTGCATGATATAGAATTCAAGTATAATTCAATTATCTATACTTGTTGCATGGTTGCATGTATGATTGAAACCTAGTGTTATTGAACATAGGTTGGAACATGTGAGAATGGAACCTAGTGTCATTGAACATAGGTTGGACATGAGATTGGAACCTACAGTCATGGAACCTAGGTGGACAATGAGAAAGTAAACCTAGTGTCATTGAACATTGGTGAGATTTAGTGACTTGAACCTAAGGTCATGAGACTTAGGTTGGCAAGTGTAAAATGTGAAAAACGGGATATGCGACGATTTTGCTATCCCGGGTATGCGACGATTTCGCTACCATGCCATGAGTTCGCGGTGTTGAAACGGGATGTGCGACGATTTTGCTATCCCTGGTATGCGACTATTTCGCTACCATGCGATGAGTTGGCGGTGTTGAAACGGGATGTGCGACGATTTTGCTATCCCGGGTATGCGACGATTTCGCTACCATGCCATGAGTTGGCGGTGTTGAAATGGGATGTGCGACGAGGTTGCTATCCCGGGTATGCGACGAGTTCGCTACCTATGCCATGTGATGGCGGTGTTGAGATGGGGTATGCGACGATTTTGCTATCCCGAGTATGCGACGATTTCGCTACTCGCACTAGGAGGTGACGATTTCACTCCTTGGATGTTGGAACCATTATGGTGAGACGGCGATTCCGAAACCATAAGTAAAGGACAAGTAATTGAACTTAGTCAATGTGAAATATAGGATGAACCTAGGAGAGAATGATAATTTACATTTCATTTGGTTGCATCCTTTATGTTTATTTACAAGCGTGTAAATATTTCTTGCATAGTTATTTGTGATCTAACTTATGCATATGGTGTTTCTTTGGACCTGGTGGGTCGAGCTTCTCTCTTGGGTGGCCTTACCCACTGGGAACTATGTTTATAGTTCTCACCCCACATTTTTCAGGTCCTTCCGCGAGTGAGGCGGCGGAGCGAGGTAAGGGTTTGGCTCTCTAGATAGCGGCCCTTCCATTTTGGTGATACATAGAGTTGTACCCCTAGTCTTGGACTTTGATAGTATAGGAGATTTTCATTGATTATATGAAATTTGTATATTCCATAATTTTGGAACATGATGTATGGAATGAAATTGAAAGAAAAGAAAATTTTGGGCATGTATAAATGTGCTAATGTGATGTAATAGAAGTAGAACTTCTTTATGTTGATGCTTTCCTTGTGCAACTCTTGTACTCCGTTCCTAGTTGGAACCTTGTGGACATGCTTGTGTTGTGACGCCTTGGGCGGGTAGAAGAGACTCTATCCGTTCGGCGGGTCTGGGGCATGCGCCCGTGCGGTTATCCTTTCCACCTAGTTGGTGTTAAAGGCCCGACGGGGTGTGACAGACTGAGGTGGTATCAGAGTGTAGAAACGGTCTAGGTGGACCTAAGAAACCCTATGATGGAAAAGACCCTAGGAGTGTAGGCTCGTGAGAGACGAGATCTTTGATTGTTGCGAAAGATAAGTGATTGGGTTATGTCCTTATACCTCTAGTTGGAAATAGAGGTAGATTCGAGGTGTGTCTTATTCTTCACCAAGTGTGTTCGTGTTGGCGGCCGACAACATGAAACCAATTGAGGGGAAGAAAGACCCTTGTGTGACTTTCGCCTAGATTGGGTTCACGTTTATGTTCGTGAAATATTATGTCTCCTATGACTTTGAATGTCACGAAATGACCAAAGTCGTCGTGTTTTCAGGAGATAATGGTACGTGGACGGCCTCCTACAAGGGCTGGGCTCGGAGGATCGAGCGCGGCTCCCGAACAACTCGGGGAGGGCGAGAACTCGGGTCTTCGTAATGAGTTGACTGAGTTGATGGGCGTGGTTCGGCGACAGGCCGAAGCCATGCAGCGACAGGAGGAGCAAATTAAGAAGCTCCAGGATGAAATGGCGCAGCAGGCGGCTGCGGTTAGGGAGGAGGTGACACCGGCGCCGGCTGTGGCGCCACTGGCATCACCGATTGTAGCCGGTGGGTCAGATGCTCCTATGCCCGATTCCGCGATGGAGGATGCGGAGTGAGAGAGCGCACTTGCGGCTCTCATGAGATTTAAGAAGTTCAACCCGCCTATCTTCAACGGGGAGAACGTAGATCCATGGGATGTAGAGACGTGGATCGATGCTATTGAGACGCTCTTCGAGGATCTCTATACCTTGGAGAGGGATAAAGTGCATCTCGCCGCTCATTGTTTAGAGCGACCGGCGAAGGTGTGGTGGAAGGGAGTCCGGCGTGATCGACTCTCTAGCCTTCCGCTACCGACTTGGGGGGAGTTTCGGGGTAGAAGACCGCGTCTTCTTGAAAGTATCACCCATGAGAGGGGTGAAGCGATTTGGTGTTCGGGGTAAGTTGAGTCCCCGTTACATTGGACCTTATGAAGTTTTGGAGCGTGTGGGATCCGTGGCATATCGGCTAGCTTTGCCGCCGAAACTTGCGGGGATACACAATGTGTTCCATGTATCGACGCTCCGCAAGTACATGTATGATTCGGCGCACGTCCTCGAGTATGTACCTATGGAGCTTCATGAGGATATGACTTATGAGGAGTTTCCCTTGTGTATCACGGATCGCGAGGTGAAAAATTTGAGGAACCGTGAAATTCCTTATGTAAAAGTACAATGGACGAATCACGGTGAGCGCGAAGCTACGTGGGAATTGGAAAGCTCGATGAAGGAGCGGTTTCCTCACCTCTTCGCTGAGTCCAGCAGAGATATGATTTAGTTTCGCGGCCGAAACTCTCTTTAAGGGGGGAGGAATGTAGTACACTGAATTTCAGTGCATCGTACCGAACATCTACAAATTATGGAGTTCCGGTGGAAAAATAGCATGAGAGGCTATATGTGAGGCTTCGGCCAAGTTTGGGACTTGTGTGAAGTGCTTTCGGCGCAAACGAGGCGCGAAAACGGACTTCGAAAAGTTAAAACTGCTGAACTTGTGAAGTCTGCAGTGGATTCCGGTATGTGGACCTCCATACCGGTACTGAAGTGATTAGTACCGATATGTGATGAGGTATAACGGAATGCCATGGTCGAAACCGAAAACCCAGCCCTCGGGTTCTGCGGAATTCTCCGGGGTATACCGGAACTAACACCCGTATACCGGTATGCAAATGCACATACCGGTATACAGTGTTACGAAATGCTAGGTTTGGCTGGCTGTTTGGGTTGTTTGTGGAGAGGGGCAAAACGGTCTTTTCATATTCGAGGGAGTGTTTGAAAGGCAGGGACACCCTCCTTTCTCAGAGATCATTTTTCTCCACTTCTCCTCTCCCACTCCCTCACTTTCTCTCTCTAGAGATCTCTCCAAAACTTGGAGAAAATGATGGATTGAGCTTGGAAAAGGTTTCCAAAGAAGAAAAGAAGCTTCTTGGTGCAAGAAGAAGTTTGGGGAACTAGTGGTTAAGGTTAGTTCCTCACGTTTTGGGTTCAAACCTTAGATTTAATCCTTTGAAATGAGGTTTTTGGGAACCCTAGGCAATCTAAACTACAAAATATGGAGATGGGCCAAGAAATTTTGAGGTTCTACATGCATGCATGTGAAACCTAGGTGAAATGAGGGTTTTTGCCTTGGGAGGTTCTAAAAATATTTGAACCTTCGGGAATTGCAATTGATGCAAAGGAAATCATGTTAGAACACTTGATTTCATGTATTGAGTTGAATTAAGGGTTCGTAAAGAGTAACGAACCGTTTTCTTGTAGAAGCTTGGGTTTAAGCAAGAACTCAAGGCTTGGACACTTAGGGGCTTGAAGAATACAAGAATTCGGAAGCTCTTGAGGTGGGTTTGTGTTTACCGAAGTGATTAGGTCACTTCCATGTCTAGGGTAAATATCTATTTAAAGATAAAATGGTCTGTGTTGTGAACCCTATAACTTGCATGTTGGCAAAGGTAAAATCATGATAGGTAGAGCAATGAGCTCCTATTGCATGATATAGAATTCAAGTATAATTCAATTATCTATACTTGTTGCATGGTTGCATGTATGATTGAAACCTAGTGTTATTGAACATAGGTTGGAACATATGAGAATGGAACCTAGTGTCATTGAACATAGGTTGGACATGAGATTGGAACCTAGAGTCATGGAACCTAGGTGGACAATGAGAAAGTAAACCTAGTGTCATTGAACATAGGTGAGACTTAGTGACTTGAACCTAAGGTCATGAGACTTAGGTTGGCAAGTGTAAAATGTGAAAAACGGGATGTGCGACGATTTTGCTATCCCGGGTATGCGAAGATTTCGCTACCATGCCATGAGTTCGCGGTGTTGAAACGGGATGTGCGACGATTTTGCTATCCCGGGTATGCGACGATTTCGCTACCATGCCATGGGTTGGCGGTGTTGAAATAGGATGTGCGACGATTTTGCTATCCCGGGTATGCGGCGATTTCGCTACCATGCCATGAGTTGGCGGTGTTGAAATGGGATGTGCGACCAGGTTGCTATCCCGGGTATGCGACGAGTTCGCTACCTATGCCATGTGATGGCGGTGTTGAGATGGGGTATGCGACGATTTTGCTATCCCGAGTATGCGACGATTTCGCTACTCGCACTAGGAGGTGACGATTTCACTCCTTGGATGTTGGAACCATTATGGTGAGACGGCAATTTCGAAACCATAAGTAAAGGACAAGTAATTTAACTTAGTCAATGTGAAATATAGGATGAACCTAGGAGAGAATGATAATTTACATTTCATTTGGTTGCATCCTTTATGTTTATTTACAAGCATGTAAATATTTCTTGCATAGTTATTTGTGATCTAACTTATGCATATGGTGTTTCTTTGGACCTGGTGGGTCGAGCTTCTCTCTTGGGTGGCCTTACCCACTAGGAACTATGTTTATAGTTCTCACCCCACGTTTTTCAGGTCCTTCCGCGAGTGAGGCGGCGGAGCGAGGCAAGGGTTTGGCTCTCTAGATAGCGGCCCTTCCATTTTGGTGATACATAGAGTTGTACCCCTAGTCTTGGACTTTGATAGTATATGGGATTTTCATTGATTTTATGAAACTTGTATATTCCATAATTTTGGAACATGATGTATGGAATGAAATTGAAAGAAAAGAAAATTTTGGGCATGTATAAATGTGCTAATGTGATGTAATAGAAGTAGAACTTCTTTATGTTGATGCTTTCCTTGTGCAACTCTTGTACTCCGTTCCTAGTTGGAACCTTGTGGACATGCTTGTGTTGTGACGCCTTGGGCGGGTAGAAGAGACTCTATCCGTTCGGCGGGTCTGGGGCATGCGCCCGTGCGGTTATCCTTTCCACCTAGTTGGTGTTAAAGGCCCGACGGGGCATGACAGACTGAGGTGGTATCAGAGTGTAGAAACGATCTAGGTGGACCTAAGAAACCCTAGGATGGAAAAGACCCTAGGAGTGTAGGCTCGTGAGTGACGAGATCTTTGATTGTGGCGAAAGATAAGTGATTGGGTTATGTCCTTATACCTCTAGTTGGAAATAGAGGTAGATTCGAGGTGTGTCTTATTCTTCACCAAGTGTGTTCGTGTTGGCGGCCGACAACATGGAACCAAGTGAGGGGAATAAGGACCCTTGTGTGACTTTCGCCTAGATTGGGTTCACGTTTATGTTCGTGAAATATTATGTCTCCTATGACTTTGAATGTCACGAAATGACCAAAGTCGTCGTGTTTTCAGGAGATAATGGTACGTGGACGGCCTCCTACAAGGGCTGGGCTCGGAGGATCGAGCGCGGCTCCCGAACAACTCGGGGAGGGCGAGAACTCGGGTCTTCTTAATGAGTTGACCGAGTTGATGGGCGTGGTTCGGCGACAGGCCGAAGCCATGCAGCGACAGGAGGAGCAAATTAAGAAGCTCCAGGACGAAATGGCGCAGCAGGCGGCTGCGGTTAGGGAGGAGGTGACACCGGCGCCGGCTGTGGCGCCACCGGCATCACCGATTGTAGCCGGTGGGTCAGATGCTTCTATGCTCGATTCCGCGATGGAGGATGCGGAGCGAGAGCGCGCACTTGCGGCTCTCATGAGGTTTAAGAAGTTCAACCCGCCTATCTTCAACGAGGAGAACGTAGATCCATGGGATGTAGAGACGTGGATCGATGCTATTGAGACGCTCTTCGAGGATCTCTATACCTTGGAGAGGGATAAAGTGCATCTAGCCGCTCATTGTTTAGAGCGATCGGCGAAGGTGTGGTGGAAGGGAGTCCGGCGTGATCGACTCTCTAGCCTTCCGCCACCGACTTGGGGGGAGTTTCGGGGTAGAAGACCGCGTCTTCTTGAAAGTATCACCCATGAGTGGGGTGAAGCGATTTGGTGTTCGGGGTAAGTTGAGTCCCCGTTACATTGGACCTTATGAAGTTTTGGAGCGTGTGGGATCCGTGGCATATCGGCTAGCTTTGCCGCCGAAACTTGCGGGGATACACAATGTGTTCCATGTATCGACGCTCCGCAAGTACATGTATGATTCGGCGCACGTCCTCGAGTATGTACCTATGGAGCTTCATGAGGATATGACTTATGAGGAGTTTCCCTTGTGTATCACGGATCGCGAGGTGAAAAATTTGAGGAACCGTGAAATTCCTTATGTAAAAGTACAATGGACGAATCACGGTGAGCGCGAAGCTACGTGGGAATTGAAAAGCTCGATGAAGGAGCGGTTTCCTCACCTCTTCGCTGAGTCCAGCTGAGATATGATTTAGTTTCGCGGCCGAAACTCTCCTTAAGGGGGGAGGAATGTAGTACACTGAATTTCAGTGCATCGTACCGAACTTCTACAAATTATGGAGTTCCGGTGGAAAAATAGCATGAGAGGCTATATGTGAGGCTTCGGCCAAGTTTGGGACTTGTGTGAAGTATTTTCGGTGCAAACGAGGCGCGAAAACGGACTTCGAAAAGTTAAAACTGCTGAACTTGTGATGTCTGCAGTGGATTCCGGTATGTGGACCTCCATAGCGGTACTGAAGTGATTAGTACCGGTATGTGATGAGGTATACCGGAATGCCATGATCGAAACTGAAAACCCAGCTCTCGGGTTCTGCGAAATTCTCCGGGGTATACCGGAACTAACACCCGTATACCGGTATGCAAATGCACATACCGGTATACAGTGTTACGAAATGCCAGGTTTGGCTGGCTGTTTGGGTTGTTTGTGGAGAGGGGCAAAACGGTCTTTTCACATTCGAGGGAGTGTTTGAAAGGCAGGGACACCCTCCTTTCTCAGAGATCATCTTCCTCCACTTCTCCTCTCCCACTCCCTCACTTTCTCTCTTTAGAGATCTCTCCAAAACTTGGAGAAAATGGTGGATTGAGCTTGGAAAAGGTTTCCAAAGGAGAAAAGAAGCTTCTTGGTGCAAGAAGAAGTTTGGGGAACTCGTGGTTAAGGTTAGTTCCTCACGTTTTGGGTTCAAACCTTGGATTTAATCCTTTGAAATGAGGTTTTTGGGAACCCTAGGCAATCTAAAGCAAAAAATGTGGAGATGGGCCAAGAAATTTTGAGGTTCTACATGCATGCATGTGAAACCTAGGTGAAATGAGGGTTTTTGCCTTGGGAGGTTCTAAAAATCTTTGAACCTTCGGGAATTGCAATTGAGGCAAAGGAAATCATGTTAGAACACTTGATTTCATGTATTGAGTTGAATTAAGGGTTCGTAAAGAGTAACGAACCGTTTTCTTGTAGAAGCTTGGGTTGAAGCAAGAACTCAAGGCTTGGACAATTAGGGGCTTGAAGAATACAAGAATTCGGAAGCTCTTGAGGTGGGTTTGTGATTAGTACCGGTATGTGATGAGGTATACCTTGGAGAGGGATAAAGTGCATCTCGCCGCTCATTGTTTAGAGCGATCGGCGAAGGTGTGGTGGAAGGGAGTCCGGCGTGATCGACTCTCTAGCCTTCCGCCATCGACTTGGGGGGAGTTTCGGGGTAGAAGACCGCGTCTTCTTGAAAGTATCACCCATGAGAGGGGTGAAGCGATTTGGTGTTCGAGGTAAGTTGAGTCCCCGTTACATTGGACCTTATGAAGTTTGGAGCGTGTGGGATCCGTGGCATATCGGCTAGCTTTGCCGCCGAAACTTGCGGGGATACACAATGTGTTCTATGTATCGACGCTCCGCAAGTACATGTATGATTCGGCGCACGTCCTCGAGTATGTACCTATGGAGCTTCATGAGGATATGACTTATGAGGAGTTTCCCTTGTGTATCACGGATCGCGAGGTGAAAAATTTGAGGAACCGTGAAATTCCTTATGTAAAAGTACAATGGACGAATCACAGTGAGCGCGAAGCTACGTGGGAATTGGAAAGCTCGATGAAGGAGCGGTTTCCTCACCTCTTCGCTGAGTCCAGCTGAGATATGATTTAGTTTCGCGGCCGAAACTCTCTTTAAGGGGGGAGTTATGTAGTACACTGAATTTCAGTGCGTCGTACCGAACTTCTACAAATTATGGAGTTCCGGTGGAAAAATAGCATGAGAGGCTATATGTGAGGCTTCGGCCAAGTTTGGGACTTGTGTGAAGTGTTTTCGGCGCAAACGAGGCGCGAAAACGGACTTCGAAAAGTTAAAACTGCTGAACTTGTGAAGTCTGCAGTGGATTCCGGTATGTGGACCTCCATACCGGTTCTGAAGTGATTAGTACCGGTATATGATGAGGTATACCGAAATGCCATGGTCGAAACCGAAAACCCAGCTCTCGGGTTCTGCGGAATTCTCCGGGGTATACCGGAACTAACACCCGTATACCGGTATGCAAATGCACATACCGGTATACAGTGTTACGAAATGCCAGGTTTGGCTGGCTGTTTGGGTTGTTTGTGGAGAGGGGCAAAACGGTCTTTTCACATTCGAGGGAGTGTTTGAAAGGCAGGGACACCCTCCTTTCTCAGAGATCATCTTCCTCCACTTCTCCTCTCCCACTCCCTCACTTTCTCTCTCTAGAGATCTCTCCAAAACTTGGAGAAAATGGAGGATTGAGCTTGGAAAAGATTTCCAAAGGAGAAAAGAAGCTTCTTGGTGCAAGAAGTTTGGAAAACTCGTGGTTAAGGTTAGTTCCTCACGTTTTGGGTTCAAACCTTAGATTTAATCCTTTGAAATGAGGTTTTTGGGAACCCTAGGCAATCTAAACCACAAAATATGGAGATGGGCTAAGAAATTTTGAGGTTCTACATGCATGCATGTGAAACCTAAGTGAAATTAGGGTTTTTGCCGTGGGAGGTTCTAAAAATATTTGAACCTTCGGGAATTGCAATTGAGGCAAAGGAAATCATGTTAGAACACTTGATTTCATGTATTGAGTTGAATTAAGGGTTCGTAAAGAGTAACGAACCGTTTTCTTGTAGAAGCTTGGGTTGAAGCAAGAACTCAAGGCTTGGACACTTAGGGGCTTGAAGAATACAAGAATTCGGAAGCTCTCACTACACCAAAAGGGGCTTTTAGTGGCAATTTAAACAGCCGGAACAAATATAAAAAGTGCCGGGAAAAGTATTTTCCGGCGGTTTTTTGTGGCACTTGCAAGTGCCGGTTAAAAGTCCGTCGGTAATTAATTTGCCGGCACTTCTTACAAACGGCCGGGAAATGTAAAAAAACTGGCACTTTAAAGTGCCACCTATAAGAATTTATGCTGGCACTCATAAGTGCCAAAAATATTATCTCTTTTGGCACTCAAAACTGCCGGCTTTACTTATTTTTAGCAGCAGTTTTTTCCGCCGGCAAAGTTTTAAGGGCACTTGTTAATGCCTGCAATAAACATAAAATTGTAGTTCCTAATTAGATATTCCGACAAAAAGAAGTGTCGGCAAAAGTTTAAATTTGTGATGCATTATTATATTTTTGTAATTAGATGCATAGAGATTCATATATTAACAATAAATTGATTATTTAGTTAGTCAAAATAAGTATCCCATGTCAACACAGAAGATTATGAAAGATATTTAAACACATGCAAATGAAAATAATAATCTCAAACACAGTTGCTCACAGAAAAGTATTTAAATACAAGCAAATGACATCATGCTACAAATTTTAGTTGCCAAAACCAAGTAGAAAATAACAACTTTTTAAAGTTTCACAAAAAATCAATTTCGATCTGCATCCACAAAAAACAAAAAACTAGTACTTCAGTCTCATAACTCTAATCACATATTTTTTCCTAAACAAAATGATGGAATTGAAGCGTTGCGATCGATCAATAGATTGCTTCACGTCACTGGCTTAACCTGCATTAGAGAAAAAATAAAATAAAAACCCAAGGTTTCTTTGAACAATTCTAACTACTTTTTCAGCAAATTGCTAAAATATGCAACATTAATTAATTTATATACTCCAACTATATATTTTTGGCCTAATCTTTCACCTCCTATGATAGTAGAAGATTCCTTACTAAACATAAGTCCTCCAAGCAAATCATAATCACCCTTTGATAGCATAAAGTGAGATTTAGACTACTACTAAAACACTACATGTACTCTAATTCTTTAACTTTCATTTAGAACATGTAATAAACAAACATTAGTACAACCAAGTGCTTAAGCTACACCTACACAGACAGACTTGCCCTGGTGCAAAAGAGAACTAACCGACACAAATAAGAGAATAATCATGATACAATTGTCTAACTAACAAAGATACAATTACCTCCAAAAGTCGGCCATCAACCACAAAAATATCCAAGAAGTAACCATCAATAGTGGAAAACGCATGTGCTTCTCGAATGTTGAGACCAACTTCAGCAAGCAAGGAAGTTAACAAGAAAAATAATACGAAAATTAATATCATGAGAAATATGTGAAATATACTTGTTCAATGAGTCATAATATGATTTCAAATTTCATAAAGAGATCAATCACCTGACTAAGACGCTTTGGCTCATCATCTGTTGAAAAAGTGATCTCGTGCAGAGGCCTACAAGAACATCAGATATTAGAAATTATGAGCATGGACAAGTATACTAAGGAGAAAAAAGAAAAAGAAACACTGGACAAGTTGATTTATGCTTTAATATAAAATAAATAAATAAAAATCTAAATGGAACTTCTAGTGGCTAAGAATTAGGTCCATAAAGAAAAGTGGAACTTCTAGCCATCCAATGATATTACTTCCAAGTTTTAGAGGCACAAATTATAAAGTATGATAAACACCTGCATCCTTCCACCACTAAAATTCATCCAGATCGAATGCTATAGGGTTCACACAAACATTAGCAATGCAAAAATAGCTATTAATTATGCAGATGAAATTTCAACAAAGCAAAAAAATTTCAAAAGTCAAGAAATACAAACTGGTATAGCTAAATCTGATAGTAAAATGAACAAACAAATAGCACTCTAAGGTGGATTTCTCTAATCTCAAAGGCGAAGTATGATTTAATTATTTAAATAATGTGAATTATTTACTATGAAAGTATTAGTTGAAAAGGTGACCTGAAAGAGTGCAAGTAAGAATGAACATCTCTATCTCCACCTTGAACCTGTTGGCTATCAACTTCAAGAGCCAAAGCTTTATGATTCGATGACAGAGCAAAAGCTGGATAGAAATAAATGATGAAGAATGGATCAAATAAGAGAAGTAAAGACATGAAATTAAGATAAAACTAAATAAGGAATGTGCAAAGCAGAAAATGAGAAACGTTATTTTCAAACCGAAACCACAATAAGAAGAGCAAGAAGCACCTATGTTCATTGGCTGCATATGGAAAATGTTTCACATTTTGCTCCTCCTGCCTATTAGAATGAGAAGTCTCATGTTTGACCACGCTGTGAATATTCATTTCCTGAAGAGAAACTCTTTCTGATGTAAATAACGAATTCAACATATTAAATTAGAATTTGGAATTCTTGTAAGAACTAAAAAGAAGTATGCAAGTGGATGGCTTTCTTCAAGATTCACATAATACATTTGATCTAATGGCCTAATAAAATTGGACTGTTTACCTCCTAAGATCTTGATTGATTCAAAAGGCACCAAATCATGGTTTCAATTCTAAAATTTCGTGGAAGCAATTGGGGAGAATAAAACTACAACTTTTGATAAGTACACCAAGCAAAATTTCACAAAGAGGCAATAACCAAAACAACAGTTGATCTAAATACTTAAACAATAAAATTGAAAAATAAAGAATGCATCATAAATCACATCCAATTATGATAAGCTCCACACTTTTCAATCAAATATTACTGCTTTATGCTGAAACTTTATCTCCACGTGTCTTACCTTCCTAAAAGTAAACTAAAGAGTTTACATGCATATACCATATTCAAATTTAGGAAAAATGTAGAGAATCAGAAAAGAGGCGAAGGACCTGATCCTCCATGCCGAAACGGAAGCGGCTGTGGTGGACGACGAGGAGGGGAATATTCCGGCGAGCGGCAGCGAAGACGGAGGGGACAGGGCCGGAGAGGGAGTTAAATGCAAGGGCGAGGCGGACGAGGGAGGGGAACGCGGCGGCATCGCGGAACGACGTGCGGATCTCACAGGAAGAAAGGGCGGAGAAAAAGTCTGGGGGCTAGGATGGGGGCGAAGTAATTTTTCAAAGACCTAGGCGCAAGGGTTTTTCAAACAGGCCTTTTTTTCCTTAGGCGCGAACCCAAAAAAAACCGCGTGCCCAGAAACCGGCGATTCTTTTTGGGTGAATATATGATGTGACTGTACAGCTTCCAAAAAAATTAAAATAAATTTAATAATTAATTTATTAAGGGCAGTTATTTAGAAGTGCCACCAATAATTAAGTTTTACCGGCTTTTTCTATAAGAGCTACTAAAATAGTGCCACCAAAAATGATTTGTGGTGTAGTGTCTTGAGGTGGGTTTGTGTTTACCGAAGTGATTAGGTCACTTCCATGTCTAGGGTAAATATCCATTTAAAGATAAAATGGTCTGTGTTGTGAACCCTAGAACTTGCATGTTGGCAAAGGTAAAATCATGATAGGTAGAGCAATGAGCTCCTATTGCATGATATAGAATTCAAGTATAATTCAATTATCCATACTTGTTGCATGGTTGTATGTATGATTGAAACCTAGTGTTATTGAACATAGGTTGGAACATGTGAGAATGGAACCTAGTGTCATTGAACATAGGTTGGACATGAGATTGGAACCTAGAGTCATGGAACCTAGGTGGACAATGAGAAAGTAAACCTAGTGTCATTGAACATTGGTGAGATTTAGTGACTTGAACCTAAGGTCATGAGACTTAGGTTGGCAAGTGTAAAATGTGAAAAACGGGATATGCGACGATTTTGCTATCCCGGGTATGCGACGATTTCGCTACCATGCCATGAGTTCGCGGTGTTGAAACGGGATGTGCGACGATTTTGCTATCCCGGGTATGCGACAATTTCGCTACCATGCTATGAGTTGGCGGTGTTGAAACGGGATGTGCGACGATTTTGCTATCCCGGGTATGCGACGATTTCGCTACCATGCCATGAGTTGGCGGTGTTGAAATGGGATGTGCGACGAGGTTGCTATCCCGGGTATGCGACGAGTTCGCTACCTATGCCATGTGATGGCGGTGTTGAGATGGGGTATGCGACGATTTTGCTATCCCGAGTATGCGACGATTTCGCTACTCGCACTAGGAGGTGACGATTTCACTCCTTGGATGTTGGAACCATTATGGTGAGACGGCGATTCCGAAACCGTAAGTAAAGGACAAGTAATTGAACTTAGTCAATGTGAAATATATGATGAACCTAGGAGAGAATGATAATTTACATTTTATTTGGTTGCATCCTTTATGTTTATTTACAAGCATGTAAATATTTCTTGCATAGTTATTTGTGATCTAACTTATGCATATGGTGTTTCTTTGGACCTGGTGGGTCGAGCTTCTCTCTTGGGTGGCCTTACCTACTGGGAACTATGTTTATAGTTCTCACCCCACGTTTTTCAGGTCCTTCCGCGAGTGAGGCGGCGGAGCGAGGCAAGGGTTTGGCTCTCTAGATAGCGGCCATTTCATTTTGGTGATACATAGAGTTGTACCCCTAGTCTTGGACTTTGATAGTATAGGGGATTTTCATTGATTATATGAAACTTGTATATTCCATAATTTTGGAACATGATGTATGGAATGAAATTGAAAGAAAAAAAATTTTGGGCACGTATAAATGTGCTAATGTGATGTAATAGAAGTAGAACTTCTTTATGTTGATGCTTTCCTTGTGCAACTCTTGTACTCCGTTCCTAGTTGGAACCTTGTGGACATGCTTGTGTTGTGACGCCTTGGGCGGGTAGAAGAGACTCTATCCGTTCGGCGGGTCTGGGGCATGCGCCCGTGCGGTTATCCTTTCCACCTAGTTGGTGTTAAAGGCCCGACGGGGCATGACAGACTGAGGTGGTATCAGAGTGTAGAAACGGTCTAGGTGGACCTAAGAAACCCTAGGATGGAAAAGACCCTAGGAGTGTAGGCTCGTGAGTGACGAGATCTTTGATTGTGGCGAAAGATAAGTGATTGGGTTATGTCCTTATACCTCTAGTTAGAAATATAGGTAGATTCGAGGTGTGTCTTATTCTTCACCAAGTGTGTTCGTGTTGGCGGCCGACAACATGAAACCAAGTGAGGGGAATAAGGACCCTTGTGTGACTTTCGCCTAGATTGGGTTCACGTTTATGTTCGTGAAATATTATGTCTCCTATGACTTTGAATGTCACGAAATGACCAAAGTCGTCGTGTTTTCAGGAGATAATGGTACGTGGACGGCCTCCTACAAGGGCTGGGCTCGGAGGATCGAGCGCGGCTCCCGAACAACTCGTGGAGGGCGAGAACTCGGGTCTTCGTAATGAGTTGACCGAGTTGATGGGCGTGGTTCGGCGACAGGCCGAAGCCATGCAGCGACAGGAGGAGCAAATTAAGAAGCTCCAGGACGAAATGGCGCAGCAGGCTGCTGCGGTTAGGGAGGAGGTGACACCGGCGCCGGCTGTGGCGCCACCGGCATCACCGATTGTAGCCGGTGGGTCAGATGCTCCTATGCCCGATTCTGCGATGGAGGATGGGGAGCGAGAGCGCGCACTTGCGGCTCTCATGAGGTTTAAGAAGTTCAACCCGCCTATCTTCAACGGGGAGAACGTAGATCCATGGTATGTAGAGACTTGGATCGATGCTATTGAGACGCTCTTCGAGGATCTCTATACCTTGGAGAGGGATAAAGTGCATCTCGCCGCTCATTGTTTAGAGCGATCGGCGAAGGTGTGGTGGAAGGGAGTCCGGCGTGATCGACTCTCTAGCCTTCCGCCACCGACTTGGGGGGAGTTTCGGGGTAGAAGACCGCGTCTTCTTGAAAGTATCACCCATGAGAGGGGTGAAGCGATTTGGTGTTCGAGGTAAGTTGAGTCCCCGTTACATTGGACCTTATGAAGTTTTGGAGCGTGTGGGATCCGTGGCATATCGGCTAGCTTTGCCGCCGAAACTTGCAGGGATACACAATGTGTTCTATATATCGACGCTCCGCAAGTACATGTTTGATTCGGCGCACGTCCTCGAGTATGTACCTATGGAGCTTCATGAGGATATGACTTATGAGGAGTTTCCCTTGTGTATCACGGATCGCGAGGTGAAAAATTTGAGGAACCGTGAAATTCCTTATGTAAAAGTACAATGGACGAATCACGGTGAGAGCGAAGCTACGTGGGAATTGGAAAGCTCGATGAAGGAGCGGTTTCCTCACCTCTTCGCTGAGTCCAGCTGAGATATGATTTAGTTTTGCGGCCGAAACTCTCTTTAAGGGGGGAGGAATGTAGTACACTGAATTTCAGTGCATCGTACCGAACTTCTACAAATTATGGAGTTCCGGTGGAAAAATAGCATGAGAGGCTATATGTGAGGCTTCGGCCAAGTTTGGGACTTGTGTGAAGTGTTTTCGGCGCAAACGAGGCGCGAAAACGGACTTTGAAAAGTTAAAACTGCTGAACTTGTGAAGTCTGCAGTGGATTCTGGTATGTGGACCTCCATACCGGTACTGAAGTGATTAGTACCAGTATGTGATGAGGTATACCGGAATGCCATGGTCAAAATCGAAAACCCAGCTCTCGGGTTCTGCGGAATTCTCCGGGGTATACCGAAACTAACACCCGTATACCGGTATGCAAATACACATACCGTTATACAGTGTTATGAAATGCCAGGTTTGGCTGGCTGTTTGGGTTGTTTGTGGAGAGGGGCAAAACGGTCTTTTCACATTCGAGGGAGTGTTTGAAAGGCAGGGACACCCTCCTTTCTCAGAGATCATCTTCCTCCACTTCTCCTCTCCCACTCCCTCACTTTCTCTCTCTAGAGATCTCTCCAAAACTTGGAGAAAATGGAGGATTGAGCTTGGAAAAGGTTTCCAAAGGAGAAAAGAAGCTTCTTGGTGCAAAAAGAAGTTTGGGGAACTCGTGGTTAAGGTTAGTTCCTCACGTTTTGGGTTCAAACCTTAGATTTAATCCTTTGAAATGAGGTTTTTGGGAACCCTAGGCAATCAAAACTACAAAATATGGAGATGGGCCAAGAAATTTTGAGGTTCTACATGCATGCATGTGAAACCTAGGTGAAATGAGGGTTTTTGCCTTGGGAGGTTCTAAAAATATTTGAACCTTCGGGAATTGCAATTGAGGCAAAGGAAATCATGTTAGAACACTTGATTTCATGTATTGAGTTGAATTAAGGGTTCGTTAAGAGTAACGAACCGTTTTCTTATAGAAGCTTGGGTTGAAGCAAGAACTCAAGGCTTGGACACTTAGGGGCTTGAAGAATACAAGAATTCGGAAGCTCTTGAGGTGGGTTTGTATTTACCGAAGTGATTAGGTCACCTCCATGTCTAGGGTAAATATTCATTTAAAGATAAAATGGTCTGTGTTGTGAACCCTAGAACTTGCATGTTGGCAAAGGTAAAATCATGATAGGTAGAGCAATGAGCTCCTATTGCATGATATAGAATTCAAGTATAATTCAATTATCTATACTTGTTGCATGGTTGTATGTATGATTGAAACCTAGTGTTATTGAACATAGGTTGGAATATGTGAGAATGGAACCTAGTGTCATTGAACATAGGTTGGACATGAGATTGGAACCTAGAGTCATTGAACCTAGGTGGACAATGAGAAAGTAAACCTAGTGTCATTGAACATAGGTGAGACTTAGTGACTTGAACCTAAGGTCATGAGACTTAGGTTGGCAAGTGTAAAATGTGAAAAACGGGATGTGCGACGATTTTGCTATCCCGGGTATGCAACGATTTCGTTACCATGCCATGAGTTCGCGGTGTTGAAACGGGATGTGCGACGATTTTGCTATCCCGGGTATGCGACGATTTCGCTACCATGCCATGAGTTGGCGGTGTTGAAATAGGATGTGCGACGATTTTGCTATCCCGGGTATGCGACGATTTCGCTACCATGCCATGAGTTGGCGGTGTTGAAATGGGATGTGCGACGAGGTTGCTATCCCGGGTATGCGACGAGTTCGCTACCTATGCCATGTGATGGCGGTGTTGAGATGGGGTATGCGACGATTTTGCTATCCCGAGTATGCGACGATTTCGCTACTCGCACTAGGAGGTGACGATTTCACTCCTTGGATGTTGGAACCATTATGATGAGACGGCGATTCCGAAACCATAAGTAAAGGACAAGTAATTGAACTTAGTCAATGTGAAATATAGGATGAACCTAGGAGAGAATGATAATTTACATTTCATTTGGTTTCATCCTTTATGTTTATTTACAAGCATGTAAATATTTCTTGCATGGTGCTGCCATATTGGTCCGCAGACCTCATGCACATCCAGTCACCGATCCACACTGAGCTCAATCATGCTCCCGCAGTCCGACCATCCGGATAGTACACCCCTGGTCGGTGGCCAAACCGACCCAGTGTCATGAATACTCCAAGTGCTGTGACTGATCATGCGATATGCTAAATACAAAAGTCGGCAAGAAGTCGATACCTGGCCGAAGCCACAACAGAGGCGTATGAACGCCGAATCCTGATCAAACAGATCGAAACACACGACAAGAGAGTCGATGTGTTGCCTGGACCAAGAGGTCCATAGATCGTCAATGCATAATGTTACGGATTTTATATTGGCATATTTCGTGAAGTGAGTCGGAGTCTTGAAAGTTTAAAGAAGAAGAAACGAAGTTTGAAGACTCGCAGACTCAACGTATGAATTCACGATGCTTGGTAAGTTTAAATAATCTTGATGATGATTTATAAACATTTATAAGTGTTTGGAAGACATTAGAATAGATAAAAATTGTTTTAAATTATAAAAAATAAGTTTTCCAACTTCCAGGATCCGGACCCTGAGATGAGGTCCGGATCCCGTACGCCTCCCTGGCTGTCACGCAGGGAGGGTCCGGACCCTGTGGGCTGAGGTCCGGATCCCGTACGCCTCCCTGGCTGTCACCCAGGGAGGGTCCGGACCCTGTGGGCTGAGGTCCGGATCCCGTACGCCTCCTTGGCTGTCACGCAGGGAGGGTCCGGACCCTGTGGGCTGAGGTCCGGATCCCGTACGACTCTCAAGCTTTTCGCAGAGAGGGTCCGGACCCTGTTGACTGCGGTCCGGACAATGAAACGCGGAATTGTTTCCGGGTCCGGACCCTGCGATCCAAGGTCCGGACCCCGACCCGTCGCGAAGTTTTGGAAAGTTATTTTTTCAATCCTACTCTGATTCTAATGTCCCCCAAACCTGTAAATAAGATGGTAGATTCTTTAAAATATCTTTGCAATCCTAATTTGGTTCCAAACCTTTCTAAAATCAGTTTTTCAATCCTAGTCGAAATCGGTTTGCTTCCAAACCTTTCTAAAAACTATTTTTTAATCCTAATCTATTTCGGATTGCTTCTAACCTATAAATAAGATGTGGGGGTGTCTCTATAATGTGGTGAAGCATAGATTATCTTTTAGAAACCCTAGAAGCTTGTAGGTGACCGTTTTCCTCATCTTCTACATCAAGCTTCTCTCAAATTGATTCATGGTGCCCTAATTTCTAATATTCTTGTAGAATCAATTTGAGGATTGCTTAGAGATTATTCCCACAGATCTTCAATGATATTCTAAGCAATAAACCATCATCTTTGTTATTATTCTTGCTCCGGACGGAGTGCGCTCGTGGATTCGAGTGAGCGTCGTGGATTCGACGTGTTGAAGGCTTCGTGGATTCGAAGTTGGGCGTCTCGTGGATTCGAGGCGTGGCATCCGTGGATTCGGACGTGGGGCGTGGACAACCCGTTGGTGCGCGTGATCCGCTGAAGAGAAGGGAGAGGTTAAGTCCGTGGAGTCGGTAATCACCTTGTAATTATTTACTCTTAGTGGATTATTTTTTCGCGTGTTGGTCCCGTGGGTTTTTCTCCAAGGTGGAGTTTCCCACGTAAATCTCGGTGTGCTGATTTTATTTTCCGCATTACTTTATCGCATTGAGATTTGTGATTTTTGTTTATACACCTATTCACCCCCCTCTAGGTGATTGATATACTCTAGATAGATCCTAGGGCACCCCCTAACTTACACATAATCCTGCTCTACATGTCCATGACCACATATATACTATGCAAGTAAGGTAAGCATAAATGAACGGATGCTGTGAAGAAAGAATCGACATGTAGAGATATAATGCAGAATATATCAAGCGAGAGATAGGGAACAGTGATACAGTCTAACCCCAAAAGCTCGAAGCACTCACCTGTCGCACTCGCGTTGGGAACCTGGATGCGACGCAAATCAACCGGACCTACGATAGGTCTACCGAGTCAGAGATAAGCCTCAATCGACTCAATCATCAAAACCTCACATGAACTTCTAACCTGAGACTCGGTTCCCCAAAATCGATCTCCAAACAGTGCCGGAAGTCCCGAAATCGCACCGGGACGTCCCCAGGACCCATGAACAGTCCCGAAAAACATCGACTCATACTACGAGTTGATCGCTGCCCCAAAATACATCCCTTTTGGAGGTCATGGCAGCGAGCATAAGATCGAACATCGAAACAATCATTCGCGGATGATCGTTCCGAGCCAGGTTCACGAAAGTGCCGATTTCGACACCGGAACCCACTACCGCTCACCGGGCGTCTCCGAATACTCGAGACGGCCGAGATGACAAGACAACAAGGCTCAGTGGCAGCTCGTAGAACATACGAGTCGTGTCGGACAACTTCCGAACTGTAGACCGCGTTCTACCGACGGATTTCGTCGGAAAACGTTCCAAAAACTCATTTTCGGACAAACGAAGGGTAGCGGACCTTGGACAATCAGTCCATAGGTCACACGTTGCGTGTACACGCTGCCCACAGCGATCAAATCGCACCAAAGTCCCTAACCATGCATTTAATTGCAACATAAGCATGTATTTTACGAAGTTATGGGCCGATACCTTGATCCGAGCATTATCGGGGCCTGCTGAGACACACCCTGCTAGGTCTCGATGAGGCGGAGGCCGTGCTTGCTGTCCGGAGCACAGCGAACGGCTGAGGAGCGCGCGGGAGCGACCAAAACCCCAAACGGAAAGGTGGTCCGGGAGCGACGTTCAAGAACTCGCTGTTTCGAGCCTCGCTAACAGCGGGACAGGTGAGCACGGAGGTAATCGGCACCCCGGGAGGGCCGTGCTCACCAGCGGGGTCCACGGAGGGGGCCCGGATCGCCGGAACAG
The DNA here is from genome assembly GCA_016920855.1 of Puya raimondii. NCBI lineage: Eukaryota > Viridiplantae > Streptophyta > Magnoliopsida > Poales > Bromeliaceae > Puya > Puya raimondii. The sequence continues at coordinate 206,522,757 of JABWPP010000050.1, read as the reverse complement.
CGATGCGGCCAGAATTTGTCCAGCTCGGGCTGAACCCGAGAGTAGGAAGGTGGCGCCGGTCGGCGGCAGCCTCAGCGGCGAGCGCGTCTGCGGTGGGCGGGTGCGGCCGGTAGGGGACGACCGACTGTGGCGACAGCCGACGGTGGGGTGCGGCGTCGACGGCGGGCGGTGATGCCTAGCCCGCACGGATACACATGGAGCTTTGGTTCGTTTTCTCTGGCAACGGCGGCCACGGGGCGGCATCAGGCGGCAGCGGGGAGCCCTCTGGGGTCAGGAAGAAGATGAGGGAGGAGGATCCCGGCTGCGGCGGCGGCACGCGAGCCCGCACGGTTGCCCGAGACCCTTAGACCAAAGTCTGGCCGCGGCGGCGTCCGGCGCGAGCGGCGGCGTCCGGCGCGAGCGGCGGCGTCCGGCGCGAGCGGCGGCGACGGCGATGGTCAGCGTCGGGTGCGGCGGTGCCAGGGGGTCGAGGGAGGCCGGCGTGAGGCCTCGTGAGGCGGCGGTGGCAGCGCTCTGTCTCCACCAGCCCGAACGGGCTCCAACTGCCCCAGCCAGGGCTGCAAAGCACCGGCGGCGGGCAGGGACGGCCAGGGACGGCGGGGCGACACGCCGGGGGGTCAGGGGTGACGCCGGCAGTCCGCAGGAACCCCCTGCACTTCTTCCTGGGTGGATCTAACCTGGGAAGAGATGGTGTGAGAGAGGGAGTTGAAGGTGGAGGTGAAGGAGGCTGGCAGCAACGCTGGACGGCGGCGGCAGTGGCGGCGTGCAAAGGGGGGGTGTGCCGAGGTGGGAGGTCGCCTAGGTCAGCTGGGAGGGGGTGGAGGTGGCTAGGGTTAGGGTTTGCATGTGCAAACCCTAACACCAATAACACCAATATATATATACATTGGTAATTTTGCACGAAAGTCCACCGTAAACCCCTATTTCTTGACGGGTCCCTCACAGCATGTGTAATTTGCGCATAAGCACCCCCGGGCCAAGATTCACGCATTTCGGCACATAAAATATAGGACATTCTGCATGAATTCCAAAAATGTTGTTTTGACCCTTCTTTTGTAAACGCGCAATATCTTACGATCCGTCCGTCGGATTTTCAAACGGATTACGCCAGCACGTTCAGCACTGTCGGGACATCGAACTCATGATTTTGTTTCGTTTGATTTGGTTGCCGATTCATGGATCGAAAGCCCTCTTTGAGCCTTACTTGCACAATTGCATATAGGTTCCTCAACCTTTAAATTGATTTTTCTCCGAAATTCGAACTTTATTGATTTAAAAAGTTCCAAATATTACACCGTGCAAATACGGGGAGACTTTGTCTGCTTGGACAGAGGAGTCATGTGTTTGTGGCGAGTCTTTTCCATCCCATGGGCAAGGTTACGTTTTAAAAAAAAAATTACGTACTTTTCGTTGACTCTGTTTTTTAACTGACCCTTTTTCAAAAAAGCCTTACAAAATGTACCCCAGGGCGTGACAGTGGGTGAAAACTACATAAAGTTTCTAGTGGGTTCGGCCGCCAACCCTGATTACTTCCTCACTAGGTCGAAATAAGGCTTAAGTAGTAAAATGAGGTACTATAAACTATCACTAACAATAAGCATATAAATGTACATGAGAATAATAAGAACTACTACAATGCCTTTAGGAAGTTACAAGGTTTAAAGACCCCATATGATTAACTTGTTCCTTTGTTTCCAGACCAATCATAATGGCCCATGCAGCACACTGAACTTTCATAAATTGCGGAGTTCTAGTGAGTGAGATAGTATTTGATACTATTCGGATGAGTTTGGTGGTGTCCGAAGGATGTCAGAATGTTTTTGGAGCGAAATAATGTGAAAACATAATTTTTAGAACAAGTCATACATGAGCTTTCAAAGTCTCGGGGACCGAACCTTGATCAGAAGGACCAAACTTTGATGTTGCAGAATACTTTTCCAAAAATCAAAGACCAGACCTTGAGGGAAGGACCGGTCCTTGGCTGCGCAGATTGGGAGTATACCCATCGGGGACCGAACCTTCCTACAGGGACCGGTCCCTCTACAGTCTGGGACTATTGCATAGGGAGAGTAATTTCTTACTCTTTGAAGGGCCAAGTCCTCGAAGAGTTTCTCCATGGCTCCAACCCAACCCTCTACTATCCACGGCTCGATACTCTCGCCACCAAATCTCGGCGGATCAAACCTTCGAAAGTCTGCCAACCATGCCCTGATCAACGCCCGCTCATCCACTGACAACTGCCCACTCGCCATCGAGTCTCCCTACGAGGCGTCGATACTGTCAGAACTGTCGTTGTCGGAGAGGTAGCCACTACCGGAGCGCCTGCTGGTGTAGTCGGTGGTGGCACCTAGGCTCAGGAGCTCGCTGTGTAGCATTGGGCTACTGTGCCCACATCTCGCACATTCACCTCATAAACTCCCTCTATTGCCGGGTAGCCTCAGCCTGCCTCTCCATCGCCCCAGCAAAACCAGTCAATTGCTCTCGTAAATCTCGCAGCTCACTCGGTCCCGCCTGCTTCGCCTCCGCAAGTGGTGCTGGTGTGGCTCGCATTAGTGGTCGACCCCGGCGTGGTATCTTGATCACCTGCAAAACATATGTCAGTTACTCACTGAAGCACATTACTCGACCCAATCAAGTGAAAGTTTGGCAAGACATCCCTTTTTTCCCCACGATATTATGTCATCTGAAGACAACATAATCATCTGGCAGGAAAAAGACACATCTCCTTCGATTATTCTTCACTATCCCAGAAGAGTTTACAATCATCAATCATCGACCTTCACCGAAAGTCACGTCTCCCACATCTTACATTCTAGGATCTGCCAAAAGTTTAGAATTTTCTAAGTCCAGACAACCTATTCCTAGGCTCTGATACCAACTTAATCTGTCACGCTCTTGGCTGTGGCGGGAGCCCGAGCACACGAACATATTCGCCACATGCACGGGAAGCCCCGCGCACACGAAGCGTCTAAACTTGCAAAATATAGCTAAAGATCTATTGCTAATAGATCAGAGTTGATAAAGCCACTATACATACATGATATCCAAAAGTATATATCGTCACCTCTCAGATAGCTGTAAATTGTGAGAATTCGAATTTTGAAAATTTGAATTATGTGTTCCTCTCCCCTGTTACTGTGTATTTGATCTGTATACGTATATATATATAGGTATATATATATATAGGTATATATATATATGTATATAAGTTGTATATATTGTGTGTATTTTATATGTATTTTAGGGTTTTAAGTTATTTGTTGCGGAGAGTGAACGGCTTAACGGCGCAATTCGGAGTCCGATCCTGACGATCCAAAATGATAGATTCGATGTCTCGGCAGTGCTGAACGCGATGGCGCAATCCTTTTTGACATGCGATGGACGGATCAAAAGTTATTGCATGTTCTTCGCTGGAGGCCGAAGTGTACATTTTGCAGTTTCGCGATCTGGACCCTGTTTCATGCACCGTTTTGCGTGAGTTTGTTCGTGGAGGGGTGTCTGGGCTTTTTGTTCCTGCTGAGAGGGACCCAGGGGCTAAATTCTATTTTTGAGGGGTGTTTTTGCAAAATACACATGTGTATATGTGTGTTGTGTGTGTGTGTGAGTGGTGAGTGTGAACCTCACTTCCCCTCTCTCCCTTAGCCTCCCCAGCAGTAAACCCTCTCTTCCCCAGCTCCCCTGCCAGCTCCCCGTGCGCCGCCGGCCGTCGCCGACCACCCCCTGGCCGGCGCAACCTCGGCCACCTTCCTCTCCCTTTTTCTTCTCCTTTTCCTTCTTCTACTTCTTCTTCTCCTTCCCTGTGGTGTGCACCCAGGGGGAACCCACGCCTGAGCTCCCTCTGAGGTGGCACGACTATCGGAGTCGAGCCCTGCCGCCGGGAGCCGCCGCCGAGCTGCTGCCAGCTGCTGCTAGGGCAGCAGCAGGCCGAGGCTGCTGGACCCGAGCCGCCGCCGCCTCCTGCCACCTTGGAGGGTGAGCACCGCCACCCTCGGGACCTCCGGCGCCGCCCCCTACCTCCCCGGCCGTCGCCGTGCCGCCGGAGCGCCGTCGCAGCCGCAGCGGGCTCAACCTGGGCACCTAGGGCAGCCGCAGCCTAGCTCTCTCCGCCGCCGCCACCGCCGTTCTTTTTTTGTCGCGGTCACCGGCAGGCCGACGTCCGGCGACCTCCTCTTGCCGGTGCTCGTGTCGTCGCCGGCCGCCAACGCCGTCCGTTGCCGCTCCGCCGTGCCCTAGCCAACCCGAGACCTCTGCTTCTTCCCGCGCCGCCGCCGCCGCCGCCGCTTCCTGCCGCCGGCTGAGGTGAGCCCCCTCTTCCTCACCTCCCCCGCATCCATCCCTAGCCGCCGCTGGCCGTGCATGCCGGCCGGCAGCCGGCCGGAGCTTGTTGCTCCGGCCAGGGTCTCCTTTTGATGGTTTTTGGCCGCGCGCTTGTGTTTTGGCTCCCTGTTGCCTCCCGAAGCCCGGGAAGGTGAGCACGATGATCGCGGCGATGCGCTGATCATCATGCTCACCTTAGATTTCAGTTTGGTTGAGCCGTTTTGCTGTTCGGCCGTTGTCGAGCTTTGTTATCGCATGCCTTCACTATTTTTATGGGATTACTGTGCTTGTGACTGGTTCTGTCACTGTGAGGCTATGAGCACGGCCTCTGTTACATCGTTACCTATCCGCTGGTGCTTGCGAAAGGTCGTGCGGACGAACGGATTGCTCGATCGGCCTTGTTTATGCTTGTTATGTGTGTAGGTATTGCTTGTTTTGTGATTGTGGCAGTGTTGCGACGCTGCGGGCAGCAAGGGCATGATCCTTGAGGCCCTGTGGACTGGTTGTCCAACCCCTCTGCCCTTCGTGGAGATCCGGATTCATTTTCGACGCATTTTTCGATGAAATAGTCGGCGAAACGCGTGTTTCTAGTTGTGCGACTCACTCGCTGTTTTAGTGAGTGACTTGGCTTCGTCGTTTAGCCTTGTTGGCTGTTCCTTATCGCTGTCCCAAAGTTTCAAGTATAGCGGATGAGTGACGAAGGGTTTCGGTGCCAATTCGGCATTTTTCGGGAACCCGGAAAGCCGTTTCGGGTGCGTTTGTGGTTGTGGCACCGCGAGCTTGTGCTCGCTGTCCTGCTACCTTGTTTTGTGTGTTTGGGGGACAGCGGAGGACTTGGTTGGCTGTAGGTACCCCTCTGGGGCTTAGTGTGGTTTCGGGATCGTCCCGGTGGATTTTCCGGGCGATACGTCGGTTTCGGGATGTGAGAGCTTTGTGTATAGCGTCGACTTGGTGGACCTTGACCCTGTGAGTCTTTCGTAGGTCCTGTCGCAGTTCCCGAGAGCCGTCGGTGTTAGGCTCTAGCTTTCCTACAGGTGGGTACTTCGATCCGGAGTCGGTTCAATGGACTACGGTGATACCTTTCTATCCCTTCTCTTGCATTTCAGTTATTAGTTCACTTGACTCCCATTGACTCTACTTATGTGTGCTTGGATAGTAGAGTAGTTGTGGTTTGCATGATTCTTGAGACGACCTGTTGGTCGGTGTTGATCGCCTGTTGTTCCGAGTGATCCTCGTATATTGGCTTTTCAGTTGTTTCACGGCTCGTTGTCGTTCTGTGGATTGAGCATTCGCATCGATCGTCACAGCTCTTCTAGCACTTCACGTACACCAGCGGTCTCATCCACCGCCTGGGGGTGTTCTTTTCCGAAAAAGGGTCGTTGACTTTGGTCCGACCCGTGAGCCTTGATGCAGTGCGTCCATAAGGTTTATGTGCCGAGAGATGAGCAGTGTGACAGTGCTAGGGATACGTCCCGGTGGCTATGGATTGGGTTTACTTTGTGGTTATCTCCATTGATACATATACTAGTTGCTTACAGTAGCATAGTTGTTCAGTTGTATGTCAGCCTCATACTTACTTGTGCTACTGTTTACCTTATTTATCTATTTGTTGACCCTCGTGCCAGTGTGTACACCTCGCCTTCGTCGGCTTGCATTACCCACTGGGAGGGGAGACATGTTTACATGTTCTCACCCCCCGCCCTCGTTGTTGTTTTCAGGTGAGCAGGGTGGTGGGAGTCGGGACGTTGCGAGGCACGCCTAGATAGTAGCTCTAGAGGTTCCGACTTGTGAGGCTACTCCCCCAGATTTTGGTTATTACCCTATCCTTATCAGCTAGATGTGATTGTGGTTCAGTTACCTCTTAGATATTTTGTCTTGCATGCTTATGTTCTGTGGATTTGTTTAGTATTCATATGTGGGATTGCATGCTTGGATCTCTTTGTTGTTTATACTTCTAGATACTTCGCACATCTGGGATTTCTACCCCTCGTGGTAGCGTTTTCAAAAAAGAGTTCTCGTGTGGAGAACGGTTTTTCAAAGGGTTTTAAATGATTGAAATTAGGGTTTCAAATAAAACTTCTGGGTAAGGAGCAATTTTTTAGAATGATCTGTTGTTTGTGCATCGCATCATCCTTCGCCTAAGGACTTGCTTAGATTCATACAGGTTTAAGGACGGCTAGCTGTATGAATCATGGTTTGTGTTGTGGTTGCTGTGTGGTGAATGAATAGTGGTTGTGATCCTGTTGTATGTTGTGTACGCCGTGCAAATACAGGGGAGGCTCTGTCCGTGTGTACAGTGGACCCTGTATTTGTGGCGGGTCTGTACGTGGCGCGGGCTAGGCTTTCAAAAAAAATTGGCACGTATTTCCGCTTCTAAAACTAGCCCGGGGCGTGACAGATTGAGATGGTATCAGAGCGTAAAGGGTACAAACACTCATTCATTCATAAACTTGTAACTGAACCATTGGTTAGGCTGACCCGTAGGAAGACCTAAGATGTATAGGTGCGCGAGTTCGAGGGGGTTTATTTTCGGCTTGTGTTTTGTGGGGGGTTGCCGACCCCTTTCTCTTGCGCAGGTTTTTGTGTTTTGCAGATGGCTTGTGGTCGTGGTAGACCTCCCCGTCCTGGTCGTGGTGGTGGGCGTGCGCCTGCGGAGCCGTCTGCTGGTGTTCAGACTCGGGCTATTGCGGCTGGTTCGAGTGAGGAGCTGGCAGGAGGCGGACAGCCTGATGTAGACCGTACCCTGTGTGCTTGAGGTTGAGGTGAGGGGTCAGCTGACGACCCTCTCCGGCATGTTCCGGCTTGTTCCGGCAGTTTTTGCAGCAACAGGCTACGACGACTGCCGCTCCAGCCCTTCCTCCTCCTCCTTCACCGAGTGCCCCGATGACTACAGACCCTCCTGGGGCACCCACGCCGTTGTGGCCACGACCGCGACGACGACAGCGACTACGTCGGCTGTTTCGCGTGTGGACGCCAACCCCGAGATTGGGGGTGGTGGCCACGTCCGAGCGTGATTGGCGGATTTCCTGAGGTTCGATCCACCCTTGTTCGCAGACTCGTGCTTCTACTAGAAGTGGTGGTGGATATGTGTAGTCGTTTGGGCTGTTCTTGCCCTGGCCCCACTTTTCGTGTAGAGCACGAGGGCCACTGCGAGCGTCTCTATGGAGACGGTGCTTTGAGCGGTTTCGACCGCAACTTTGGTGTTACTTTCTCTGTTTTGTTGGGTAGGGCGGTGAAGCCTACCCCACTGACGTATTGCTGGTGGAATCGTCAGTGTTGGTCTTTCGACCTTTAGCTAGTTCTTGCGTCAAACTGACGTGTACTAGACTGAGTGGACACTGTTTGGTGTCAGGTTTTTGTTGGTGCCTACATGATTTGCGTCTATCCTAACGCCTAAATTGGTGTGTTTTGGGATTTCTGGTGGTATTTGTAGGCTTTCGTGTTGTCGCGAGATCTTCCAGGTTGTTGTTGGAAGTCTCACCACGTTTGACGTTGGTTAGTCGACGCTGGAATTATTTTCCTTTGCTTTGGTTCGTGTGGTTGACGACCCTATGTCGCGTGTAGCTGTCGGTTTGTTGTTGGAAGCCGAAGACTCCTAGGGAGTTGGCTCAGGGTAGACTTTGTTTTGTGGGTTGTTTTGCTTTTTCCCGTTAATTCGGTGACTCGTTTGTGATTTTGGTTCAGCTTTTGAGTTGGTTGACCTGGTACCTTTGTGGTGTTGCCAACTGGTTGTTGGCGTTTGATCTTGGGATATTTCGCTTTCTTTTGATAAGTACGTTGGCTGCAGACAACGTAGTGTCAAAAGTTTGGACGAAATACCCTATCCCTTTTGGGACTTTCAGGATTGGGTCGGCGCTTTCTCTTGCAAGACTATCTCTCTGCGTCGTCTTGAGGGAAAGCTGTGTTGTGTTCACCCCTGATCACGCAGTGAGCCTTGAGCTGATCCTGGAGTGGTTTTGCGCAGTTGATTTGCCATCACTGCAGGTGGTTTGACTCCGGTTGAGTTTGGTTGCCTTTTAGCTCGGTAGCTGTGCCTTCACAGCTGAAAGGTTGTTTTGCGAGGTGATCTCGATTTTTGCCAGGAGTTTTGGTGCCTTGGTGATCGAATGTCGGGAGCCTGGTTGTTGGCTCCGAGGCCTCTGTGCGTGTGTTTACATACAAGGTTTTCGTCACGGCTTCCGTGTAGTCTTGGTTTGGAGCGCGTGTCCGATCACTTGGAAACAGGTGTTTGGCATCACTGGTGTTTTTATCGCTTGTTGCGGTTGGCAACCCTGTGCACCAGAGTGGTGGACTCGCAAGGTTTTACGTTGGTTTGATTGTGAGTTCGAGCTCGACGAGATGACGGTGTTGATTTTGTAACCTCTACCGCGGATTGACGATCTCTTCGACCGGCTCCAGGGAGCCTCGGTACTCCCGAAGATTGATCTGCAGCCAGGTTATCTTTAGCTAAAGATCAAGGCCGAGGACGTTGCGATGACGGCCTTCCGGACTCGTTACGGGCCTTACGAGTTCACGGTGATGCCGTTCGGTTTGACGAACGCCCCGGCAGCTTTTATGGATTTGATGAACAGGGTTTTTCGGCAGTTTTTGGATCAATTTGTCGTGGTCTTCTTTGACGACATACTGATCTATTCGAGAAGTTTCTTTCTTGGTTCACATCGTGACGCAGTCTGGTTTTGCGGTGGACCCAAGGAAGGTGGACTCTGTGTTGGATTGGCCTGTTCCGACTTCTGTGGCGGAGATTAGGAGCTTCCTCGGCTTGGCGAGTTATTACCGGCAATTTGTGGAGGGTTTCTCTAAGATCGCCGCCCTTTTGAGCAAGCTGACGAGGAAGGGCGAGAAGTTTCTGTGGACCCCCGCTTGTCAGATGAGCTTCTAGGAGCTGAAGGATACTTTGGCTTGTGCCCCTATCTTAGCATTGCCGCAGCCTGGTGAGGATTTTGTGGTCTACTGCGATGCGTCTTGGATAGGATTGGGGTGCGTGCTCATGCAGCAAGAGAAGGTCATCGCGTATGCTTCGCGCCAATTGATGGACTATGAGAAGAACTATCTGGCGCATGATCTCGAGTTAGCAGCAGTGGTGTTCGCTCTCAAGCTTTGGAGACACTACCTGTATGGAGCGCATTGTGAGATGTTCACGGATCATCAGAGTCTGAAGTACCTCTTCACCCAGAAGGAGCTGAACCTCAGACAGAGACGGTGGCTTGAGCTTTTGAAGGATTATGACATCACCATCCAGTATCATCCGGGCAAGGCGAACGTTGTGGCGGACGCCTTGAGCCGGAGGCAGCCTTCGGCGGAGCTATCTCTCATGATCACCGACTAGGAGCGCTTGGTGGAGGAGTTTCGTCGACGCGAGTTGGAGATCCTACCTTATGGAGCTACCGCGCAGCTGTTGACTTTGGTGGTGCAGCCCACCTTATCTGATCGGATCGCCAGTGGACAGCTGTTGGACCCGCACTTGCAGAGGATGCGAGCAGAGGCCGAGCAGGGCAGAGATGGTGACTTCACGATCCACGCAGATAGTTCTCTTCGCTTTCGAGGACGGAGGTGTGTGCCCAGGGATCCGAATTTGTGACGAGAGATTTTGACTGAGGCACACCGGTCGCCGTACACCGTTCATCCTGGAGGGACGAAGATGTACCGCGACTTGAGGCAGATTTTTTGGTGACCTGGCATGATGATAGATGTAGCTCAGCATGTGGCACAGTGACTGGTTTGTCAGCAGGTGAAGGCTGAGCATCAGCGACCAGCAGGGAAGCTTCAACCGTTGCCTGTACCTGTAGGGAAGTGAGAGCAGATCACCATGGATTTCGTCACCGGGTTGCCTCATTCTCAGCGAGGTCATATTGCGATCTGGGTTTTTGTGGACCGATTGACGAAAGCAGCTCACTTCCTACCGGTACTCACGACTTGGTCCCGGGATCGACTGGCACAGCTCTATTTGGATGAGATCGTTCGGCTGCATGGAGTGCCAGTGTCGATCGTCTCTGATCGGGATTCTCGCTTCGTTTCCCAGTTCTGGAGGAGCTTGCAGCAGGCACTGGGGACGAGGCTCGACTTCAGCTCAGCTTACCACCCTCAGAGTGTTGGGCAGCCGGAGCGTGTTATCCAGACTCTCGAGGATATGCTCCGGGCATGCGTTTTGGATTTTGGTGAGGGTTGGTTCAAGTACCTCTCCTTGGTGGATTTCGCCTACTACAACAGCTTCTAGGCGAGCATTGGGATGGTACCGTATGAGGCCCTGTATGGACGTCGTTGTCGATCACCGATCTGTTGGGATGACGTGAATGAGCGTCGAGTGATCGAGCCTGACCCGTTGGAGGACGCAGTGGCCAGGATTCACAGTGCGAGGCAGCGGTTGCTGACTGCGCAGAGCCGGCAGAAAAACTACGCGGACCAGCGACGACGTGACCTAGGGTTTCAGGTCGGTGAGCATGTGCTGCTCAGGGTGTCGCCGTCTCGAGGTATCAAGCGGTTCGGATTGCGGAGCAAGCTTGTCTGCGTTTTGTGAGACCGTTCGTGATCCTTGAGCGTGTGGGTCCAGTGGCTTATCGGTTAGCTCTTCCTCCTAGTCTTGCTCGGGTGCACAATGTCTTCCATGTGTCCATGCTTCGGAAGTGCATTCCCGACCCTTCTCTTGTGATCGGCCCGACAACGGTTTGGCTGAGGGAGGATCTCAGCTACGGTGAGGTGCCTTTGAGGTTTTTGGCTCGCAAGGTGAAGCGGTTGAGGAACCGGAGCTTTCTGTATGTGTGAGTGCAGTGGACGAGTCGCGAGGAGCGTGAGACTACTTGGGAGCTGGAGTTTGCTTTGCGTGAGAGGTATCCGCTGTTGTTCGCGGATGGTGTGTGAGTAAGTTTCGGGGACGAAACTTCTTGTTAGGTGGGAGTGATGTGAGAATTCGAATTTTGAAAATTTGAATTCTGTGTTCCTCTCCCCTGTTACTGTGTATTTGATCTGTATACGTATATATATATAGGTATATATATATATATATATATATATATGTATATAAGTTGTATATATTGTGTGTATTTTATATGTATTTTAGGGTTTTAAGTTTTTTGTTGCGGAGAGTGAACGGCTTAACGGCGCAATTCGGAGTTTGATCCTGACGATCCAAAATGGTAGATTCAATGTCTCGGCAGTGCTGAACGCGATGGCGCAATCCGTTTCGACATGCAACGGACGGATTGGGAGATATTGCATGTTCTTCGCCGAGGGGTCGTATTGTACATTTTGCAGTTTCGCGATCTGGACCCTGTTTCATGCACCGTTTCGCGTGAGACTGCTTGTGGAGGGGTGTCTGGGCATATTGTTCCTGCTGTGAGGGACTCGGGGTGTATTTTTCCCTGTTTGGAGGGCTTTTCCGCAATTGTCGCTTTATGTATATAGGTGTGCTTGAGTGGATCCACCCCCAAGCTGAGTTCTTTTGGTGGTAGCTCCCCTCAGCTGAACCCCTCCTCCTCCTGCCTTTTCCCCGAGCTGCCGCCGCCGCCGCCTGCATCCCCGCCGGCCGGAACAGAAGCTGCCACCTCCCTCTCTTTTCTTCTTCTTTTTTCTTCTTCTCCTTCTTCCTCCTTGCTGTGTGCACCTAGAGTGAACCCATGCCTAGGGTCTCCCCCTGAGGGTGCATGTTGCCCGGCGCCTCTCCCCGATGACTGGAGCCACCGCCGTGCACCGCCGCGCTGCCGCGAGCTGCTGCTGGGAGGTGTGCGGGCAGTGTGTTGGTGTTCTGAGCCGCAGCCACCTCCCGCCGGCATCAGGAGGACCGCCGCAGCCGTCGCCTCCTTCCCCGGCCGTCCTCGTGCCGCCGATGCGCCACCGCGCCGCCTGCGGCTCTTGCTTGCCGCTTGCGGGCAGAAGCAGCTGGAGGCCGCGCCCTGCCGCCTCCCGCCGCCTCGGAGGGTGCGCGCCGCCACCCTCGGGACCGCCGCCGCCGGTCCTTCCCTTCCCGGCCGCCGCCGTGCTGCCGGAGCGTCGCCGCAGCCACCGCTGTTACCGCTTGTGCTCCTAGGGCACCCGCGGCTGAGAGCTTCCGGCCGCCGCCGCCATTGCCCAGAGTTGTCGCGGTCGCCCCCTACCCGACGTCCGGCGAGCCCTTCTTGCCGGTGCTCGCGTCCCCGCCGGCCGCCGTCGCCGTTGGTTGCCGGTGGCGCCGTGCCCTAGCTTCGGGTAGCCGACCCGAGAGCCGCCGCTCTCCCCGCGCCGCCGCCGCCGCTTCTTGCCGTTAGTTTAGGTGAGCCCCCTCTTCTCCATCCTCCCCGCATCCGACCGGAGCAGCCGCGCTTGCTGCATGTCAGCCGGTTGCCGGCCGGAGCTAGTTGCTCTGGCCGGGCTTGGTCTAGGGCTTTTTGGAGCTGCATGTTGGAATTTGAGCTTTTGGCTGCCTCCCGAACCTCGGGAAGATGAGCACGATGATCGCGGCGATGTGCTGATCACCGTGCTCACCTCATTTTGTTGTTTCGGCGCGCCGTTTCGCTGTTTGTTCTAGTCGAGCCGTTTTAATGTATGTATTTGCTATTTTTATGTAATTTCTGGGCTTGCGACTAGTCCTGTCGCAGTGAGGCTGTGAGCACGGCCTCCGTTACGTCGTTATCTATCCGCTGGTGCTTGCGGAAGGTCGTGCGGACGTACGGAATGCTCTAACGGCCTAAATTATTGCTTGTATGTTTGTAATTGTTGCTTGTTTTGTGATTGTGGCAGTGTTGCGACGCTGCGGGCAGCAAGGGCATGATCCTTGAGGTCCTGTGGACTAGTTGTCCAACCCCTTCGCCCTTCGCGGAGATCCGAATTTATTTCTGATGCATTTTTCGATGAAATAATCGGCGAAACGCGTGTTTTTGGTTGTGCAACTCACTTGCTATTTTCGCAAGTGACTTGGCTTCGTCATTTAGCCTCGTTGGCTGTTCCGCATCGCTGTCCCAAAGTTCCGAGGACAGCGGATGAGTGACGAAGGGTTCCGGTGTCAAATCGGCACTTTTCGGGAACCCGGAAAGCCGTTTCGGGTGCGTTTGTGGTCGTGGCACCCCAAACTTGTGCTCGCTGTCCCGCCACCTTGTTTTGTGTGTTTGGGGGACAGCGGAGGACTTGGTTGGCTGTAGGTACCCCTCTGGGGCTTAGTGTGGTTTCGGGATCGTCCCGGTGGATTTTCCGGGCGATCCGTCGGTTTCGGGATGTGAGAGCTTTTTGTATAGCATCGACTTGGTGGACCTTGACCCTGTGAGTCTTTCGTAGGTCCTGTCGCGGTTCCCGAGAGCCGTCGGTGTTAGGCTCTAGCTTTCCTACAGGTGGGTACTTCGATCCGGAGTCAGTTCAGTGGACTACGGTGATACCTTTCTATCCTTTCTCTTGCATTTCAGTTATTAGTTCACTTGACTCCCGTTGACTCTACTTATGTGTGCTTGGATAGTAGAGTAGTTGTGGTTTGCATGATTATTGAGACGACCCAGTTGGTCGGTAGTGATCGCCTGTTGTTCCGAGCGATCCTCGTTGTGGTTTATCAGTTGCTTCACGGCTCGTTGCCGTTCTGTGGATTGAGCATTCGCATCGATCGTCACAGCTCTTCTAGCACTTCACGTACACTAGCGGTCTGATCTACTGCCTGGGGGTGTTCTTTTCCGAAAAAAGGTCGTGTATTTCGACCGACCCGTGAGCCTTGATGCGTTGCGTGCAGAAGGTTTAGGTGTCGAGAGATGAGCAGTGTGACAGTGCCAGGGATACGTCCCGGTGGCTATGGATTGGGTTTACTTTGTGGTTATCTCCATTGATGCATATACTAGTTGCTTATAGTAGCATAGTTGTTCAGTTGTATGTCAGCATCATACTTACTTGTGCTACTGTTTACCTTATCTATCTTTTGTTGACCCTCGTGTCGGTGAGTACACCTCGCCTTCGTCTGCTTGCGGTACCCACTGGGAGGGGAGACATGTTTACATGTTCTCACCCCCCGCCCTCGTTCTTGTTTTCATGTGAGCAGGGTGGTGAGAGTCGGGACGCAGCGAGGCACGCCTAGTTAGTGGTACTAGAGGTCCCGACCTGTGAGGCTTTCTTCTCCAGATTTGGTTATTACCCTTATCCTCTATCAGTTAGTTATGGATATGGTTCAGTTACACTATGGTTGTTTTGTCTTGCATGCTATGGTTTTGGTACAGTTACTTTTTGGATGTGTGGATTGCATGCTTAGATCTCGTGGATCTGGTTTAGCTTTTATATATGGATTACATGCTTAGACTCTTTGGATGTCGATGCTTTCAGACCTTTCTTTATGGCTTTATATCGCATATCTTGGATTTCTACCCGTCGTGGTAGCGTTTGCAAATAAAGATTTCCGTATGGGAAACAGTTTTCAAATGAATTTCCGATCGATCGACTTTTGAGATTTCAAAAGAGAGTTCTCGTGTGGAGAACGGTTTTCAAAAGATTCTTGAATGTTTGATATCAGGGTTTCAAAATAAAGCTTCTGTTTAAGGAGCAATTTTCTAGAATGATCTGTTGTTTGTGCATAGCATCATCCTTCGCCTAAGGACTTGCTTAGATTCATACAGGTTTAAGGACTATTAGCTGTATGAATCTTGTTGAGCTGTTGTGTTGTTGTGATGAATGAATGGTGGTTGTGATCCTGTTGTATGTTGTGTACGCTGTGCAAATACAGGGGAGGCTCTGTCCGTGTGTACAGTGGACCCTGTATTTGTGGCCGGTCTGTACGTGGCGCGGGCTAGGATTTAAAAAAAAAAATTGGCACGTATTTCCGCTTCTAAAACTAGCCCGGGGCGTGACAATGATTCACCATTTTAGTAGAAAATTATGAAGACGGTGAATCATTCTCCGTCTTCTTAAAGGCGGTGAATCGTTCCCTGCTTTTAAAAGAAAATTCCACCCACGCGCTAACTTTGCTAAAAGGAGTGTTATTTCGTCAAATATATTTTTAGAAGGGTCATTTAGCCAATTATAATATTTTTTAGGTTTATTTGAGAAACAAGTCCACGTAATTATGTGGTACAATCAAATAACTAAGTGAAATATCTATTATACCCTTAAATATAGTGAAAAAAAATAAAAAAATCTTTTATTTTTCCTCAAATTAGGTCATTTCATAAAAGATATTCTCTACTATTTAGTAGTTAATTTTTTATTTCCATCATTTATAAGGCAATGGGTATATAAATAGTTTTTGGGTTATACCATGCAATGTATGACAGAATTGTGATAAAATAGTAATGGTGCGAGATTAAGTGCTATAATTTTAAATTTCAACGGAGGAAAAACAGTGATTTTGAAAAGGTAAGTGGTAAAGTGTAAAAACAGATATTTATAGGGAGATATTTTACATTTCAGCCTATATTTAAACTTTTAAAATAAATTTACTTAAAAAGAACTTTCACAAAAAATTTCACTAAAACAATATTTGATTTTTCAATAAATTTACTACAACAGGTATGATATATGAGTAACTTTCTTGATTTGTTAAAGTTTTTCATTTAAAAGCCAAAAGACCAAGATTTGGATTTCCTTTCCACTATATTTATTATTATTTTTTTCTTGGTGTTCATCCTACAGGATGAAATAGATCCAAATTCGATATCTGAATCCATATTCAAATATCTAGACTATAAATAAAAGCGTAGAGAAATTCTTACAGTGACAGACGAAATCAAAAAATAAATAAAAGAATATTCCCTACGAACAGTTATGATCAATGTGTTAAAAAATATTTCAAATAATAACGAAAAGTTATGATCAATTTGTTAAAAAATAGTATTTCTATCCATCTATAAATCCAATCCTACAAACGATTATAATCAATTTGTTAAAAAATATCTCAAATAAAAACGAACTGTCACGCCCCGCCGTGCCTTAGCACCAAGTAGGTGGAAGGACAAAACGCATGGGCGCATGACCCAGATCCGCCGAACGGACAGAGTTTTTCCTGTACGTCCAAAGCGTCACAACCAGTATAATTCAAGAAGTTCCAAACAGGAACATAATTCATACAAAGATTGCATAAGGAAAGCATCATAAACTACTATGCTATTACAAGCATTCGCAATACAACCACATATTACATTTTTTTTGTTTTGTTTTGTCTTTGTTCTCTCTTTCCAAATACAATCAAGTTATCATTACATTTTATGTCATTCGAATACCCCTAAACTACGCAGTAGAGGGTACTTCTATTCTGGTCACCATGGTAGGACGCTAACTACTGAGTTACGCCCTTCCCCCGCGCCGCCGCGCCGTTCACGTGAGGACCTGAAAACAGTGGGATGAGAACTATATAAAATAGTTCCCAGTGGGTAAGGCCACCCAAGAGAGAAGCTCGACCCACCAGGTCTAAAGAAACACCATATGCATAAGTTAGATCACAAATAACTATGCAAGAAATATTTACATGCTTGTAAATAAACATAAAGGATGCAACCAAATAAAATATTAACTTTTATTCTCTCCTAGGTTCATCCTATATTTCACATTGACAAAGTTCAACTACTTGTCAAATACTTATGGTTTCGGAATCGCCGTCTCACCATGTAGCACCTTGAATTTCGGTGCGTTGTATTGAACTTTACTAAATTTGATAAAGTTCGATGGAAGCCGATAATGGCTGGTGTGGAATTGGGTTCCGAAGGTTTCGGAACATTGTGGGTGCTAGTGGAAACCCAGAAATTAAAAAATTTTGGAAAAGGGACCAACTGGAGCAAAACTGCTCACGGGGTCCGGACCCTGGGAGCTGGGGTCCGGACAATGAAGTCCGCGGGCAGCCACGGTCCGGACCCGGATGTCACGGTCCGGACCCGAGCTGGTTTCCGAGTTGGGGTGCGTACGGGTTCCGGACCCGGACACCAAGGTCCGGACCCGGCCTGCGCGCTGGTCAGTTATCAGTGCGGGTTCCGGACCCCACTTGCAAGGTCCGGACCCGGCTGAGGCAGAATGCCCAGTGAGGGGTATTTTGGTAATTTTGCAGTGAATGGGTTATGTAGGGGGGGCTGAGGTCTCTCCCCTCATTCCTTCTTCACTTTTCTCTCATTCCCTCTCCCACTCCCTCACTTTCTCTCTCTAGAGATCTCTCCAAAGCTTGGAGAAGTGGTGGATTGGAGCTTGGAAAAAGGACTTCCAAGGTGCAAAGAAGCTTCTTGGGGCAAGAAGAAGCTTGGGAGCTAGGGCTTTGAGGTGAGTTCTTGTGATTTAGGGTTTAAACCTTGGATTTAATCCTTCAAGATGAGGTTTTTGGAAACCCTAGGCAATCTCAACCACAAATGGTGGAAGATTGGCCATGAAATCTAGGGTTTGGCTGCATGCATGCAAACCCTAGGTAGATTTGGGGCTTTTGCCATGGGAGGTTCTAAAAATATTTGGACCTTCGGGAATTGCAATTGAGGCATAGGAAATCATGTTAGAACACTTGATTTCAAGTATTAAATTGATTTAAGGGTTCGTAACGAGTAACGAACCGTTTTCTTGTAGAAGCTTGGGTTGAAGCAAGAACTCAAGGCTTGGACACTTAGGGGCTTGAAGAATACAAGAATTTGAAAGCTCTTGAGGTGGGTTTGTGTTTACCGAAGTGATTAGGTCACTTCCATGTCTAGGATAAATATCCATTTAAAAATAAAATGGTATGTGTTGTGAACCTTAGAACTTGCATGTTGGCAAAGGTAAAATAATGATGGGTAGAGCAATGAGCTCCTATTGCATGATATAGAATTCAAGTATAATTCAATTATCTATACTTGTTGCATGGTTGCATATATGATTGAACCTAGTGTTATTGAACATAGGTTGGAACATGTGAGAATAGAACCTAGTGTTATTGAACATAGGTTGGAACATGTGAAAATAGAACCTAGTGTCATTGAACATAGGTTGGAACATGTGAGAATAGAACCTAGTGTCATTGAACATAGGTTGGAACATGTGAGAATAGAACCTAGTGTTATTGAACATAGGTTGGAACATGTGAGAATGAAACCTAGTGTCATTGAACCTAGGTTGAGAATGAGAAAGTAAACCTAGTGTTATTGAACATAGGTGAGACTTAGTGACTTGAACCTAAGGTCATGAGACTTAGGTTGGCAAGTGAAAAATGTGAACAACGGGATGTGCGAAGATTTTGCTATCCCGGGTAGGCGACGATTTCGCTACCATGCCACGAGTTGGCGGTGTTGAAACGGGATGTGCGACGGGATGTGCGACGATTTTGCTATCCCGGATAGGCGACGATTTCGCTACCATGCCATGAGTTGGCGGTGTTGACACGGGATGTGCGACGATTTTGGTATCCCGGGTATGCGACGATTTCGCTACCACGCCATGAGTTGGCGGTGTCGAGATGGGATGTGCGACGAGGTTGCTATCCCGGGTATGCGACGAGTTCGCTACCCATGCCATGTGATGGCGGTGTTGAGATGGGGTATGCGACGATTTTGCTATCCCGAGTATGCGACGAGTTCGCTACTCGAACTAGGAGGTGACGAGTTCACTCCTTGAATGTTGGAACCCTTATGGTAAGACGGCGATTCCGAAACCATAAGTAAATGACAAGTAATTGAACTTAGTCAATGTGAAATATAGGATGAACCTAGGAGAGAATGATAATTTACATTTCATTTGGTTGCATTCTTTATGTTTATTTACAAGCATGTAAATAAGTGTTGCATAGTTATTTGTGATCTAACTTATGCATATGGTGTTTCTTTGGACCTGGTGGGTCGAGCTTCTCTCTTGGGTGGCCTTACCCACTGGGAACTATGTTTATAGTTCTCACCCCACATTTTCCAGGTCCTTCCGCGAGTGAGGCGGCGGAGCGAGGCAAGGGTTTGTCTCTCTAAATAGCGGCCTTTCCATTTTGGTGATACATAGAGTTGTACCCCTAGTCTTGGACTTTGATAGTATAGGGAATTTCCATTACATGTATGAAACTTATGTATTTCATGTTTTGGAACATGGTGTATGGAATGAAAAAAAGAAAAGAAAAATTTGGGCATGTATAAATGTGCAATGTGATGTAATAGAAGTAGAATGTCGATGCTTTCCTTGTGCAACTCTTGTACTCCGTTCCTAGTTGGAACCTCGTGGATAAGCTTGTGTTGTGACGCCTTGGGCGGGTAGAAGAGGCTCTATCCGTTCGGCGGGTCTGGGGCATGCGCCCGTGCGGTTATCCTTTCCACCTAGTTGGTGTTAAAGGCCCGGCGGGGCGTGACAGACTGAGGTGGTATCAGAGCATAGAAACGGTCTAGGTGGACCTAAGAAAACCCTAGGATGGAAAAGACCCTAGGAGTGTAGGCTCGTGAGTGACGAGATCTTTGATGTGGCGAAAGATAAGTGATTGGGTTATGTCCTTATGCCTCTAGTTAGAAATAGAGGTAGATTCGAGGTGTGTCTTATTCTTCGCCAAGTGTGTTCGTGTTGGCGGCCGACAACATGAAACCAAGTGAGGGGAATAAGGATCCTTGTGAGACTTTCGCCTAAATTGGGTTCACGTTTATTTTCGTGAAGTATAGTGTTGCGAATGACTTTGAAGGACGTGGACGGCCTCCTACGAGGGCTGGGCTCGGAAGAGCGAGCGCGGCTCCCGAACAACTCGGGGAGGGCGAGAACTCGGGTCTTCGTAATGAGTTGACCGAGTTGATGAGCGTGGTTCGGCAACAGGCCGAAGCCATGCAACGACAGGAGGAGCAGATTAAAAAGCTCCAAGACGAGATGGCGCAGCAAGCGGCTGCGATTAGGGAGGAGAGGTTGGGAGTACCTTCGGCCTCTGCTTCGGCACCGGTCGAGGAGGTGACACCGGCGCCGGCTGTGGCGCCACCGGCATCACCGATTGTAGCCGGTGGGTCGGGTACTCCTATGCCCGACTCAGAGATGGAGGATGCGGAGCGAGAGCGCGCACTTGCGGCTCTCATGAGGTTCAAGAAGTTCAACCCGCCTATCTTTAGCGGGGAGAACGTGGATCTATGGGACGTGGAAACGTGGATCGACACGTTGGAGACGCTCTTCGAGGATTTGTATACCTTCGAGAGGGATAAGGTGCACCTCGCCGCTCATTGTTTGGAGCGATCGGCGAAGGTGTGGTTGAAGGGAGTCCGACGTGATCGACTCTCTAGCCTTCCGCCACCGACATGGGAGGAATTTCGGGGTATGGTGTTCGCCGCCTACTTCCCCGATAGCGAGAAAAAGAAACTTCAAGAAAGGTTCCGTAAGTTGAAGCAAGGGAACCGCACCGTGCGCGAGTACGAGAGGGAGTTCTCGTACATTATTAATTGCATACCACACGTTGTCCGCGGAGAGATGGACAAGGTCGACTGTTTCGTGCGCGGACTTCGACCGGAGATCTTTCGGGCGGTGCACGCCCCTAAGCTACAGACCTTTGCGGAGGTCTTGGACCGTGCTCTTTGGGTGGAGCACGGGAATGCATGTGCGCGCGAGGAGCGCGAGTCGTGGGAAAAAGAAAAAGAAAAGGGAAAGAAGCGACCGGCTGGTGGCTCGGGTGGGCAATTTAGCTCAAAGCGACCCCCGAAGCACTCGCAGTCGCAAAACCAATCGCGAGGGTCCCGACGGAACCGACCCTCAACCCAGTGCCCGATTTGTAGCGGGCCCCACGGCCCTCAGCAATGTGATTATCCTGAGGG
This sequence comes from Puya raimondii, assembly GCA_016920855.1. NCBI lineage: Eukaryota > Viridiplantae > Streptophyta > Magnoliopsida > Poales > Bromeliaceae > Puya > Puya raimondii. The sequence goes on along the minus strand of JABWPP010000050.1, from coordinate 206,501,815 downwards.
CCGGTGCTACAAGTGTGGACAGCCGGGTCACATGCGGTACAACTGCCCGATGGATGATGGCCGAGCACCGTCGTCGGCATCGGCGTTTGCACCACCGAGGCAGCTTGCGGGCATCCCACCCGCGGCGATGTCGGCAGGCCGTACTCAGCCGCCGAGACCAGTGGAGGGCCAGCGGCCAGCGCCCAGTGGACGGGTATTCGCCTCACAGGTGGAGGAGCCTTCTGCCCAGGATGATGTCATGGCAGGTATTGTGTTAATTAAAGGCATTCGATGTAGAGCTTTGTTTGATACTGGTGCATCGCATTCATTCATTGCTCGATCATTTGCTATTGCACACGGAATAGAAATTGTAGATGCCACACATGCAAGAACTGTGCACGTACCTGAACACACCTTTTGCGTACATCACGCGTGTGTAGACTGCCCCGTGAGGGTTGAAAACTGGATCATGCCAGCTGACTTGCTGGTGTTAAATCGAATGAACGAGTATGATTTAATCCTAGGAATGGATTGGCTCTCGAGGTATCACGCCACTATTGATTGTGAGAGCCGGACAGTGAGGTTTAAAGAACCCGGGCACAAAGAGTTTGTGTACCGTGGTTGCAAGAGTTCGCTCTTTGCGTCAATGGTGTCCACGTCGCAAGCAAGGAAGCTTATTGCTAGTGGTTGCATTGCCTACTTGGCGACGGTAGTGGATGACCGAAAAGAAGTGTTGGGGCTCGAGGACATTCCTATAGTCCAAGAGTTTCCGGATGTATTTCCGACGGAGTTGCCCGGAATGCCACCGGACCGGGAAACAGAATTCGTGATCGATTTGCTCTCGGGTACGGCGCCGATTTCTAAGGCCCCGTACAGGATAGCACCCGCGGAACTGAAGGAATTGAAAGCACAATTGCAAGATTTAATGGACAAGGGTTTCGTAAAGCCAAGTGTGTCACCTTGGGGAGCCCCTGTTCTATTTGTGCGGAAAAAGGACGGTTCGCTGCGGTTATGTGTAGATTACCGCGAGTTGAATAAAGTGACCGTCAAGAATAAGTACCCGTTACCTCGAATTGATGACTTGTTCGATCAGTTGCAAGGGTCTCGGGTGTATTGAAAGATTGATTTGCAATCCGGTTATCACCAATTGAAGATCAAACCGGAGGAGGTGCATAAGACCGCATTTAAGACGCGGTATGGACACTATGAATTCACGGTTATGCCTTTCGGGCTTACCAATGCCCCGGCAGCGTTCATGGATTTAATGAACCGTGTGTTCAAACCACTATTGGATCAATTTGTGGTTGTGTTCATAGATGATATTCTTGTCTACTCTCGTAGTGAAGAGGAACATAAAGAGCACCTAAGGATTGTGCTTCAAGTTCTTCGAGAGAACAAGTTGTTCGCCAAGTTAAAGAAGTGCGAATTTTGGATTCGTGAGGTCGCTTTCTTGGGTCATGTGATCTCCGCGGAAGGAGTATCGGTGGACTCTATGAAAGTTGAGGCAATCAAGGATTGGCCTCGCCCGACCAATGTCACGGAAATACGAAGCTTTTTGGGTCTTGCGGGGTACTATCGGCGGTTCTTGGAGGGATTTTCAAAAATCTCCGGTCCACTAACGCGTCTTACCCGCAAGGGAGCCAAATATGTTTGGAGCGAGGAATGCGACCAAAGCTTTAAGGAGCTAAAGGAAAGGTTGACTTCGGCTCCGGTTCTCGCCTTGCCGATTGCGGGGGAGGGCTTTGTGGTGTATAGCGATGCATCACGGCGTGGTCTTGGGTGTGTGCTTATGCAAAGAGGACAAGTAATAGCATATGCCTCTCGACAGCTGAAGAGCTATGAGCAGAATTACCCCAGCCACGACCTAGAGCTTGAAGCGGTGATCTTCGCGCTTAAATTGTGGAGACACTATTTATACGGGGAACATTGTGAGGTTTACACGGATCATAAAAGCTTAAAGTACTTATTCACTCAAAAGGAGTTGAATTTGAGGCAGCGGAGATGGTTGGAGTTGATAAAGGATTACGACTTAACCATCTTGTACCACCCCGGTAGAGCCAATGTGGTGGCCGATGCGCTCAGTAGAAAATCCGTGGAGAACTTCGCACTTGAGATGACGGGACAAATATCGTTAATCAAGGAAATGGGCCGGTTTGACTTGGAAGTCGTGGCCCCGGGCGTCCCCGCTAGACTTATGAATCTCGAGATTTGGCCAACTTTGTTGGAGCAAATAAAAGAAAAGCAATCCGGTGATCCGGAACTCCAAAAGATGCGGAGTACTATCGAGAGCGGGCGCGCCGGTGATTTTCATGTAGACTCGAAGGGCGCAATTCGATTCCGAAATCGATTGTGCGTGCCAAAAGTCGAGGATATTTGTGGGGAGATCTTGAAAGAAGCTCACACTTCTCCCTATGCGATTCACCCGGGCGGCACCAAAATGTACAAGGATCTCAAATTGCATTATTGGTGGCCGGGGATGAAACTTGATGTTGGACGCTTTGTGGCACAATGCTTAGTATGCCAACAGGTGAAGGCCGAGTGTCGCTTTCCGGCGGGAAAATTGCAAGGGTTGCCCATTCCAGTTTGGAAGTGGGAGAACATAGCAATGGACTTCGTTGTGGGTTTACCTCGATCACAAGGTGGCCACGACGCGATTTGGGTGGTGGTGGATCGTTTGTCAAAGTCGGCACACTTTTTGCCAATCCACACCGCTTGGTCGGGAGACAAGTTAGCACAAGTCTACCTGGACGAGATTATGCGGTTACACGGGGTCCCGACTTCGATAGTCTCAGATCGAGATCCCCGTTTTACATCGCATTTTTGGAAAAGCTTGCAAGAAGCTTTGGGTACACGGCTCGATTTAAGTTCAGCATTTCACCCTCAAACTGACGGTCAATCGGAAAGGACAATTCAGATTTTGGAGGATATGCTGCGAGCGTGCGTGTTGGACTTCAAGGGTGCATGGCCTACTCATTTGCCGATGGCTGAATTTCTTACAATAATAGCTATCAATCTAGCATCGGTATGGCACCGTTTGAAGCCTTGTATGGAAGAAAATGCCGCTCTCCTATTCATTGGAGCGAAGTCGGCGAGAGAAGGGTCTTAGGACCGGATGTGTTGCGTGAAGCGGAGGAAAAGGTCCGCTTGGCACGCGAACGCTTATCGACGGCGCAATCTAGACAAAAGAGTTATGCGGATCGACGTCGACGAGATTTGGAATTCGCGGTAGGAGACCGCGTCTTTTTGAAAGTGTCACCCATGAGAGGGGTGAAGCACAAACCTACCTTAAGAGCTTCCAAATTCTTGTATTCTTCAAGCCCCTAAGTGTCCAAGCCTTGAGTTCTTGCTTCAACCCAAGCTTCTACAAGAAAATGGTTCGTTACTCATTACGAACCCTTAAATCAACTCAATACTTGAAATCAAGTGTTCTTACATGATTTCCTATGCCTCAATTGCAATTCCCGAAGGTCCAAATATTTTTAGAACCTCCCATGACAAAAGTCCCAAATCTACCTAGGGTTTGCATGCATGCAAGCCAAACCCTAGATTTCATGGCCAATCTTTCACCTTTTGTGGTTAAGATTGCCTAGGGTTTCCAAAAACCTCATCTTGAAGGATTAAATCTAAGGTTTAAACCCTAAATCACAAGAACTCACCTCGAAGCCCTAGCTCCCAAGCTTCTTCTTGCACCAAGAAGCTTCTTTGCACCTTGGAAGTCCTTTTCCAAGCTCCAATCCACCACTTCTCCAAGCTTTGGAGAAATCTCTAGAGAGAGAAAGTGAGGGAGAGGGAGAGGGAGAGGGAATGAGAGGAAAGTGAAGAAGGAATGAGGGGAGAGACCTCAGCCCCCCCTACATAACCCATTCACTGCGAAATTACCAAAATACCCATCATTGGGCATTCTGCCTCAGCCGGGTCCGGACCTTGCAAGTGGGGTCCGGACCCCGCACTGATAACTGACCAGCGCGCAGGCCGAGTCCGGACCTTGGTGTCCGGGTCCGGAACCCGTACGCACCCCAACTCGGAAACCAGCTCGGGTCCGGACCGTAACATCCGGGTCCGGACCGTGGCTGCCCGCGGACTTCATTGTCCGGACCCCAGCTTCCAGGGTCCGGACCCCATGAGCAGTTTTGCTCCACTTGGTCCCTTTTTCATAATTTTTTGATTTTCGGGTTTCCACTCGTACCCATAATGTTCCGAAACCTTCGAAACCCGATTCCACACCAGCCATTATCGGCTTCCATCGAACTTTATCAAATTTAGTAAAGTTCGATACAACGCACCAAAATTCAAGGTGCTACATTGGCGGTGTTGACACGGGATGTGCGACGATTTTGCTATCCCGGGTATGCGACGATTTCGCTACCACGCCATGAGTTGGCGGTGTTGAGATGGGATGTGTGACGAGGTTGCTATCCCGGGTATGCGACGAGTTCGCTACCCATGCCATGTGATGGCGGTGTTGAGATGGGTATGCGACGATTTTGCTATCCCGAGTATGCGACGAGTTCGCTACTCGAACTAGGAGGTGACGAGTTCACTCCTTGAATGTTGGAACCCTTATGGTGAGACGGCGATTCCGAAACCATAAGTAAATGACAAGTAATTGAACTTAGTCAATGTGAAATATAGGATGAACCTAGGAGAGAATGATAAGTTTTATTTCATTTGGTTGCATCCTTTATGTTTATTTACAAGCATGTAAATAATTGTTGCATAGTTATTTGTGATCTAACTTATGCATATGGTATTTCTTTGGACCTGGTGGGTCGAGCTTCTCTCTTGGGTGGCCTTACCCACTGAGAACTATGTTTATAGTTCTGACCCCACGTTTTTCAGGTCCTTCCGCGAGTGAGGCGGCGGAGCGAGGCAAGGGTTTGGCTCTCTAAATAGCAGCCCTTCTATTTTGGTGATACATAGAGTTGTACCCCTAGTCTTGGACTTTGATAGTATAGGGAATTTCCATTACATGTATGAAACTTATGTATTCCATAGTTTTGGGACATGGTGTATGGAATGAAAAGAAAAATTTGGGCATGTATAAATGTGCAATGTGATGTAATTGAAGTAGAACTTCTTTATGTTGATGCTTTCCTTGTGCAACTCTTGTACTCCGTTCCTAGTTGGAACCTCGTGGATAAGCTTGTGTTGTGACGCCTTGGGCGGGTAGAAGGGACTCTATCCGTTCGGCGGGTCTGGGGAATGCGCCCGTGCGGTTATCCTTTCCACCTAGTTGGTGTTAAAGGCCCGACGGGGCGTGACACCAGCGGTCTGATCCACCGCCTGGGGGTGTTCTTTTCCGAAAAAGGGTCGTGTATTTCGACCGACCCGTGAGCCTTGATGCGTTGCGTGCAGAAGGTTTAGGTGCCGAGAGATGAGCAATGTGACAGTGCCAGGGATACGTCCCGGTGGCTATGGATTGGGTTTACTTTGTGGTTATCTCCATTGATGCATATACTAGTTGCTTATAGTAGCATAGTTGTTCAGTTGTATGTCAGCCTCATACTTACTTGTGCTACTGTTTACCTTATCTATCTTTTGTTGACCCTCGTGTCGGTGAGTACACCTCGCCTTCGTCGGCTTGCGGTACCCACTGGGAGGGGAGACATGTTTACATGTTCTCACCCCCCGCCCTCGTTGTTGTTTTCATGTGAGCAGGGTGGTGAGAGTCGGGACGCAGCGAGGCACGCCTAGTTAGTGGTACTAGAGGTCCCGACCTGTGAGGCTTTCTTCTCCAGATTTGGTTATTACCCTTATCCTCTATCAGTTAGTTATGGATATGGTTCAGTTACACTATAGTTGTTTTGTCTAGCATGCTATAGTTTTGGTACAATTACTTTTTGGATGTGTGGATTGCATGCTTAGATCTCGTGGATCTGGTTTAGCTTTTATATATGGATTACATGCTTAGACTCTTTGGATGTCGATGGTTTCAGACCTTTCTTTATGGCCTTATATCGCATATCATGGATTTCTACCCCTCGTGGTAGCGTTTGCAAATAAAGGTTTTCGTGTGGGAAACAGTTTTCAAATGAATTTCCGATCGATCGACTTTTGAGATTTCAAAAGAGAGTTCTCGTGTGGAGAACGGTTTTCAAAAGATTCTTGAATGTTTGATATCAGGGTTTCAAAATAAAGCTTCTAGGTAAGGAGCAATTTTCTAGAATGATCTGTTGTTTGTGCATCGCATCATCCTTCGCCTAAGGACTTGCTTAGATTCATACAGGTTTAAGGACTGTTAGCTGTATGAATCTTGTTGAGCTGTTGTGTTGTTGTGATGAATGAATGGTGGTTGTGATCCTGTTGTATGTTGTGTACGCCGTGCAAATACAGGGGAGGCTCTGTCCGTGTGTACAGTGGACCCTGTATTTGTGGCGGGTCTGTACGTGGCGCGGGCTAGGCTTTCAAAAAAAAAAAAAATTGGCACGTATTTCCGCTTCTAAAACTAGCCCAGGGCGTGACAGATTGAGATGGTATCAGAGCGTAAAGGGTACAAACACTCATTCATTCATAAACTTGTAACTGAACCACTGGTTAGGCTGACCCATAGGAAGACCTAAGATGTATAGGTGCGCGAGTTCGAGGGGTTTGTTTTCGGCTCGTGTTTTGTGGGAGTTGCCGACCCCTTTCTCTTGCGTAGGTTTCTGTATTTTGCAGATGGCTTGTGGACGTGGTAGACCTCCCCGTCCTGGTCGTGGTGGTGGGCATGCGCCTGCGGAGCCGTCTGCTGGTGTTCTGACTCGGGCTATTGCGGCTGGTTCGAGTGAGGAGCTGGCAGGAGGCGGACAGCCTGGTGTGGACCGTACCCTGTGTGCTTGAGCCGAGGTGAGGGGTCAGCTGACGACCCTCTCCGGCATGTTCCGGCTTGTTCCGGCAGTTTTTGCAGCAGCAGGCTACGGCGACTGCCGCTCCAGCCCCTCCTCCTCCTTCGCCGAGCGCCCCAATGACTGCAGACCCTCCTGTGGCACCCACGCCGTTGTGGCGACGACCGCGACGACGATAGCGACTACATCGGCTGTTTCGCATGTGGACGCCGACCCCGTGATTGGAGGTGGTGGCCACATCCGAGCGCGCTTGGCGGATTTCCTGAGTTTTGATCTGCCCTTGTTCGCAGACTCGTGCTCCTTCTAGTTGTGGTGGTGGAGTACCAGACAGATACCAAGTGGCAGGGTGTTATCCCCTTTGCGTAACCACTTGTTGGCAGGTGGTGGCCCTTGTGGGCTAGGTGACGTCACTTGGTGGATCTGTGTTGTCGTTTGGGCTGTTCTTGCCCTGGCCCCACTTTTCGTGTTGAGCACGAGGGCCACTGCGAGCGTCTCTACGGAGACGGTGCTTTGAGCGGTTTCGACCGCAGCTTTGGTGTTACCCTCTCTGTTTTGTTGGGTAGGGCGGTGAAGCCTACCCCTCTGACGTATTGCTGGTAGAATCGTCAGTGTTGGTCTTTCGACCTTTACCTAGTTCTTGCGTCAAACTGACGTGTACTAGACTGAGTGGACACTGTTTGGTGTCGGGTTTTTGTTGGTGCCTACATGGTTTGCGGCTATCCTAACGCCTAAATTGGTGTGTTTTGGGATTTCTGGTGGTATTTGTAGGCTTTCATGTTGCCGCGAGATCTTCCAGCTTCTTGTTGGAGGTATCACCGCATTTGACGTTGGTTAGTCGACGCTGGTATTGATTTCCTTCGCTTTGGTTCGTGTGGTTGGCGACCCTATGTCGCGTGTAGCCGTCGGTTTGTTGTTGGAAGCCGAAGACTCCTAGGGAGTTGGCTCAGGGCAGACTTTGTTTTGTGGGTCGGTTTGCTTTTTCCCGTTATTTCGGTGACTCGTCTGTAATTTTGGTCCAACTTTTGGGTTGGTTGACCTGATACCGTTGTGGTGGTGCCAGCTTGTTGTCGGCATTTGATCTTCGGATATTTCGCTTTTCTTTTGATAAGTACGTTGGCTGCAGACAACGTAGTGTCAAAAGTTAGGACGAAATATCCTATCCCTTTTGGGACTCTCAGAATTGGGTCGGTGCTTTCTCTTGTGAGACTATATCTCTTCGTCGTTTAGTGGGAAAGCTGTGTGGTGGTCATCCCTGATCTAGTAGTGAGCCTTGAGCTAATCCTGGAGTGGTTCTGCGCAGTTGATTTGCCATCACTGCGGATTGTTTGACTCCGGTTGAGTTTGGTTGCCTTTAGCTCGGTAGCTGTGCCTTCACAGCTGAAAGGTTTGTTTTGCCAGGTGATCTCGGTTTCTGCCATGTGTTTTGGTGACCTGATGTCGGGAGCCTGGTTGTTGGCTTCGAGGTCTCTGCGCATGTGTTTGCGTACAGGGTTTTCGTCGTGACTTTCGTGTAGTCTTGGTTTGGAGCGCGTGTCCGATCACTTGGAACTGATGTTTGGCATCACTGGTGATTTTATCGCTTGTTGCGATTGGCAACCCTGTGCACCAGAGTAATGGACTCGCAAGGTTTTTCGTTGGTTTGATTGTGAGTTCGAGCTTATCGAGATGACGGTGATGTTTATGTACCCTCTACCGTGGATCTACGATCTCTTCGATCGGCTTTAGGGAGCCTCGGTATTCTCGAAGATCGTTTAGCAGCCAGGTTATCTTCAGCTGAAGATCAAGGCCGAGGACGTTGCGATGACGGCCTTCCGGACTCGTTACGGGCCTTACGAGGTCACGGTTATGCCGTTCGGTTTGACGAACGCCCCGGCAGCTTTTGGATTTGATGAACTGGGTTTTTCGGCAGTTCTTGGATCAATTTGTCGTGGTCTTCTTTGACGACATACTCTGATCTATTCAAGAAGTTTCTTTCTTGGTTCACATCGTGACGCAGGCTGGTATTGCGGTGGAACCAAGGAAGGTGGACTCTGTAATAGATTGGCCTGTTTCGACTTCTGTGGCGGAGATTAGGAGCTTCCTTGGCTTGGCGAGTTGTTACCGGCGAATTGTTGAGGGTTTCTCAAAGATCGCCGCCCCTTTGAGCAAGCTGACGAGGAAGGGCGTGAAGTTTTTGTAGACTCCCGCTTGTCAGATGAGCTTCTAGAAGCTGAAGGACAGTTTGACTCGTGCCCCTATCTTAGCATTGCCGCAGCCTGGTAAGGATTTTGTGGTCTACTGTGATGCATCTTGGATAGGATTGGGGTGCGTGCTCATTCAGCAAGAGAAGGTCATCGCGTATGCTTCGCGCCAGTTGAGGGACTATGAGAAGATCTATCTGGCGCTCGATCTCGAGTTAGCAGCAGTGGTGTTCGCTCTCAAGCTTTGGAGACACTATCTGTACGGAGCGCATTGTGAGATGTTCACGGATCATTAGAGTCTGATGTACCTCTTCAAGGAGCTGAACCTCAGACCGAGACGGTGGCTTGAGCTTTTGAAGGATTACGACATCTCCATCCAGTACCATCCGGGCAAGGCGAACGTCGTGGCGGACGCCTTTAGCCGGAAGCAGCCTTCGGCGGAGCTGTCTCTCATGATCACCGACCAGGAGCGATTGGTGGTGGAGTTTCGTCGACTAGAGTTGAAGATTTTACCATATGGAGCTACCGCATAGTTGTTGACTTTGGAGGTGCAGCCCACCTTGTCGGATCAGATTTTCGGTGGGCAGCTGATGGATCCGCACTTGCAGAGAGTGCGAGCAGAGGCCGAGCAGGGCAGAGATGGTGACTTCACGTTACATGCTGATGATTTCCTTCGAGGACGGAGGTGTGTGCCCAGTGATCGGGATTTGAGGCGAGAGTTTTTGACTGAGGCACACCGGTCGCCGTACACCGTTCATCCTGGAGGGACGAAGATGTACCGCGACTTGAGGCAGAGTTTCTGGTGGCCTGACTTTGACGATGGATGTAGCTCAGCATGTGGCACTATGCCTGGTTTATCAGCAGGTGAAGGCTGAGCATCAGCGACCAACAGGGAAGCTTCAACCGTTGCCTGTACCTGTGGGGAAGTGGCAGCAGTTTACCATAGTTTTCGTCACCGGGTTGCCTCGTTCTCAGCGAGGTCATGTTGCGATCTGGGTTTTTGTGGACTGATTGACGAAAGCAGCTCACTTCCGACCGGTACACGTGACTTATTCTCGGGATCGACTGGCGCAGCTTTACTTTGTTGAGATCGTCAGGCTGCTTGGAGTGCCAGTGTCGATTGTTTTGGATTGGGGTTCTCGCTTCGTTTCCCAGTTCTGGAGGAGCTTGCAGCAGGCACTGGGGACGAGGCTCGACTTCAGCTCAGTTTACCCCCCTCAGAGTGATGGACAGTCCGAGCGTGTTATCCAGACTCTCGAGGATATGCTCCGGACATGCGTTTTGGATTTTGGTGAGGGTTGGTTCAAGTACCTTTCCTTGGTGGAGTTCGCCTTCAACAACAGCTTCCAAGCGAGCTTTGGATTGGCACCGTACGAGGCTCTGTATGGACGGCGTTGTCGATCACCGATCTGTTGGGATGACGTGGGGGAACGTCGTGTGATCGGCCCGACAACGGTTCGGCTGAGGGAGTATCTCAGCTACGGTGAGGTGCCTTTGAGGTTTTTGGCTCGCAAGGTGAAGCAGTTGAGGAATCGGAGCTTTTTGTATGTGAGAGTGCAGTGGACGAGTCGCGAGGAGCGTGAGACCTCCTGGGAGCTGGAGTTTGCTTTGCGTGAGAGGTATCCGCTGTTGTTCGCGGATGGTGTGTGAGTAAGTTTCGGGGACAAAACTTCTTGTTAGGTGGGAGTGATGTGAGAATTCGAATTTTTAAAAATTTGAAATCTGTGTTCCTCTCCCCTGTTACTGTGTATTTGATCTGTATACGTATATATATATGTATGGGTATATATATATATATATATATGTATATATGTAGTATATATAGTATTTATGTGTATTTTTTTTAGGGTTTTAAGTTTTATTGTGGAGAGAGAACGGCTTAACGGCGCAATTCGGAGTCCGATCCTGACAATCCAAAATAGTAGATTCGATGTCTCGGCAGTGCTGAACGCGATGGCGTGATTCGTTTTGACATGCGACGGACGGATCAAAAGTTATTGCATGTTCTTCACTGAGAGGTCGAAGTGTACATTTTGCAGTTTCGCGATCTGGACCCTGTTTCACGCACCGTTTTGCGTGAGTTTCTTTGTGGAGGGGTTTCTGGGCTTTTTGTGACTGCTGAGAGGAACCCAGGGGCTAAATTCTATTTTTGAGGGGTGTTTTTGCAAAATACACATGTGTATATGTGTGTTGTGTGTGTGTGTGAGTGGTGAGTGTGAACCTCACTTCCCCTCTCTCCCTCAGCCTCCCCAGCAGTGAGCCCTCTCTTCCCCAGCTCCCCTGCCAGCTCCCCGTGCGCCGCCGGCCGTCGTCGACCACCCCCTGGCCGGCGCAACCCCGGCCACCTTCCTCTCCCTTTTTCTTCTCATTTTCCTTCTTCTTCTTTTTCTTCTCCTTCCCTGCGGTGTGCACCCAGGGGGAACCCACGCCTGAGCTCCCCCTGAGGTGGCACGACTGCCGGAGTCGAGCCCTGCCGTCGGGAGCCACCGGGAGCCGTCACCGAGTTGCTGCCAGCTGCTGCTAGGGCAGCAGCAGGCCAAGGTTGCTGAACCCGAGCTGCCGCCGCCTCCCGCCGCCTTGGAGGGTGCGCACCGCCACCCTCGGGACCTCCGGCGCCGCCCCCTACCTCCCCGGCCATCGCCGTGCTGTCGGAGCGCCGCGCGCCGCCGCAGCCGCCGCGGGCTCAGCCTGGGCACCTAGGGCAGCCGCGGCCGAGCTCTCTCCGCCGCCGCCACCGCCGGTCTTTTTTGTCGCGGTCACCGGCAGGCCTACGTCCGGCGACCTCCTCTTGCCGGTGCTCGCGTCGCCGTCGGCCGCCGACGCCGTCCGTTGCCGCGCCGCCGTGCCCTAGCCAACCCGAGACCTTTGCTTCTTCCCGCGCCGCCGCCGCCGCTTCCTGCCGCCGGATGAGGTGAGCCCCCTCTTCCTCACCTCCCCCGCATCCATCCCTAGCCACCGCTGGCCGTGCATGCCGGCCGGCAGCCGGTCGGAGCTTGTTGCTCCGGCCAGGGTCTCCTTTTGATGGTTTTTGGCCGCGTGCTTGTGTTTTGGCTCCCTGTTGCCTCCCGAAGCCCGGGAAGGTGAGCACGATGATCGCGGCGATGCGCTGATCATCATGCTCACCTTAGATTTCGGTTTGGTTGAGCCATTTTGCTGTTCGGCCGTTGTCGAGCTTTGTTATCGCATGCCTTCACTATTTTTATGGGATTACTGTGCTTGTGACTGGTTCTGTCACTGTGAGGCTATGAGCACGGCCTCCGTTACGTCGTTACCTATCCGCTGGTGCTTGCGGAAGGTCATGCGGACGAACGGATTGCTCGATCGGCCTTGTTTATGCTTGTTATGTGTGTAGGTATTGCTTGTTTTGTGATTGTGGCAGTGTTGCGACGCTGCGGGCAGCAAGGGCATGATCCTTGAGGCCCTGTGGACTGGTTGTCCAACCCCTCCGCCCTTCGCGGAGATCCGGATTCATTTCCGACGCGTTTTTCGATGAAATAGTAGGCGAAACGCGTGTTTCTAGTTGTGCGTCTCACTCGCTGTTTTCGTGAGTGACTTGGCTTCGTCGTTTAGCCTCGTTGGCTGTTCCTCATCACTGTCCCGAAGTTCCGAGGACAGCGGATGAGTAACGAAGGGTTTCGGTGCCAATTAGGCATTTTTCGGGAACCCGGAAAGCCGTTTCGGGTGCGTTTGTGGTCGTGGCACCCGAGCTTGTGCTCGCTGTCCCGCTACCTTGTTTTGTGTGTTTGGGGGACAGCGGAGGACTTGGTTGGCTGTAGGTACCCCTCTGGGGCTTAGTGTGGTTTCGGGATCGTCCCGGTGGATTTTCTGGGCGATCCGTCGGTTTCGGGATGTGAGAGCTTTGTGTATAGTGTCGACTTGGTGGACCTTGACCCTGTGTGTCTTTCGTAGGTCTTGTCGCAGTTCCCGAGAGCCGTCGGTGTTAGGCTCTAGCTTTCCTACAGGTGGGTACTTCGATCCGGAGTCGGTTTAGTGGACTACGGTGATACCTTTCTATCCCTTCTCTTGCATTTCAGTTATTAGTTCACTTGACTCCCGTTGACTCTACTTATGTGTGCTTGGATAGTAGAGTAGTTGTGGTTTGCATGATTCTTGAGACGACCTGTTGGTCGGTGTTGATCGCCTGTTGTTCCGAGCGATCCTCGTATATTGGCTTTTCAGTTGCTTCACGGCTCGTTGCCGTTCTGTGGATTGAGCATTCGCATCGATCGTCACAACTCTTCTAGCACTTCACGTACACCAGCGGTCTGATCCACCGCCTGGGGGTGTTCTTTTCCGGAAAAGGGTCGTTGAGTTTGGTCCGACCCGTGAGCCTTGATGCAGTGCGTCCAGAAGGTTTATGTGCCGAGAGATGAGCAGTGTGACAGTGCCAGGGATACGTCCCGGTGGCTATGGATTGGGTTTACTTTGTGGTTATCTCCATTGATGCATATACTAGTTGCTTACAGTAGTATAGTTGTTCAGTTGTATGTCAGCCTCATACTTACTTGTGCTACTGTTTACCTTATCTATCTATTTGTTGACCCTCGTGCCGGTGTGTACACCTCGCCTTCGTCGGCTTGCGGTACCCACTGGGAGGGGAGACATGTTTACATGTTCTCACCCCCCGCCCTCGTTGTTGTTTTTAGGTGAGCAGGGTGGTGGGAGTCGGGACGTTGCGAGGCACGTCTAGATAGTAGCTCTAGAGGTTCCGACTTGTGAGGCTACTCCCCCAGATTTTGGTTATTACCCTATCCTTATCAGCTAGATGTGATTGTGGTTCGGTTACCTCTTAGATATTTTGTCTTGCATGCTTATGTTTTGTGGATTTGTTTAGTATTCATATGTGGGATTGCATGCTTGGATCTCTTTGTTGTTTATACTTCTAGATACTTCTCTATCGCATATCTGGGATTTCTACTCCTCGTGGTAGCGTTTTTAAAAAAGAGTTCTCGTGTGGAGAACGGTTTTTCAAAGGGTTTTAAATGATTGAAATTAGGGTTTCAAATAAAGCTTCTGGGTAAGGAGCAATTTTCTAGAATGATCTGTTGTTTGTGCATCGCATCATCCTTCGTCTAAGGACTTGCTTAGATTCATACAGGTTTAAGGACGGCTAGCTGTATGAATCATGGTTTGTGTTGTGGTTGCTGTATGGTGAATGAATAGTGGTTGTGATCCTGTTGTATGTTGTGTACGCCGTGCAAATACAGGGGAGGCTCTGTCCGTGTGTATAGTGGACCCTGTATTTGTGGCGGGTCTGTACGTGGCGCGGGCTAGGCTTTCAAAAAAAAAAATTGGCACGTATTTTCGCTTCTAAAACTAGCCCGAGGCGTGACATAAATGAAATCTAATAATGGTCTAGCCAGTCCCAGTATGTACATTAAACTCTCCAAAACTAATTGCTATTGGATCCTCCACTAACATAAACAGGTATAAAGGGCTCTGTAAAAGAAGCAACAGGTATAGAGGGCTTTGTAAAAGAAAAAGGCAACAATAGATGGTGTGAAAACTACTTAACAAGTAGTTCCCAGTGGGTACCATCATTGATGACAACGCCCAACCCACTAGGTCTACTAGAGGCATAAATAGGAAGCAATAAATCAATTGATTGTACAATAGGATGTAAATATATGAGTTGGAAAGGAAATATACAGCTATTAGTCCTCTATAAAACTAATGATTTGAATAGTATGCATCAACTAACAACAAGGTAAGCTCAACCATAGGCCAATCTCACTGATTGACTCGAGGGTCAGGTCAAGCCTGCACCTGCCTACTACCTCGGCTACTACGTGGGTCGCCCACAAGTGCTGCTGCAATATCAACTCGCCAAAGCCAGACCTCAAAGCGATACTTGAGGGGCGCGATCCCACCTAGTATACAACGCGTATCTCTGTCGAGCTCAATATGGCTCATGCAAACTATACTCAACACAAATGATTAACCAGATCATAGGAAATACAATCCATGTGCCCTCGACACAATCCGGAATGCAAACAGCCTATCCGAAACCGTCGTGTTAACCCACGAAAAAAAACCTCCCCACTGGTATACTTACTGTCTCCGCCCCTCAGCCTTGGTATAAAATAATCCTACACTATCCTAAATAATCACTACCTATTACCTGGGCATATAACTCATAGTACAGATGCAACTAGTGTAGGTTTAATCGTTTAGCTACAAACAATATACTAACAGTACATAATAGGAGAATTAAATTCAGCTAGATATTCAATGCTAATTTATAGGTGTAACAATCATGTAATACAATCAGGTTCCAATTGAAAATTCCTTTCTATAGAATTATTCTCTATTGTAAACTACAATCAGCTCTCCTCCTCTCCTTAGCCAGGAGCAAAGGCCAATTTTGTTGCCCAAAGCTCTGCCATGCCGGAATACCCAAGCTCTAGCAGTTGTTGCTGCTGCTCGGTGGTTCTCAAACCAGCAGGGGAGAATAAGGAGGAGGAAAAGGGAAATGGGATGAAGGGTCTCAGTGGCTAGAAAGTGAGAAAAGAACACTCTGAACATATCCTCAATCTATTTATAGCGAAAAGACAATTGCAAAAGAGCCTTTAAGAAGACAGAAATTAACTTACTTCAGCTGAAACGCCACATTTCGGGTACCCAAATCGACCTTCTATGCGTCCGACACCCTCGAAACACCATCTGTAATGGCTTGTGGGTGCCCTATGAGAAGCCCGAACTCTACGTATCTCCATCCAAAACTTTCCGGCTGCTCGAAACCCTGCGCCCGAAACTTCGACGATAACTGTGCACGTGTCAATCTAATGGTCTGATCACCACCAACTCCCTTTTGGGCTGCTATGGTACTTTTGGGCCTCCGAAAAGGTGAGGTCCAAAGTCACATCAGAATCTGCACAGTGAATCTGGGTGTCGAAAAATCGTCTGAGCGTCCGAATGTTCCAGAAACTACAGTTCCAGCAACTTTTGAGTTCATTTTCGCATCCATTTCACGCTAAAACAGCTCCAACTCGGTTCGATAGTCTAAAGATATATCGACTAGTTGCCCATGCTATACTCAAACCCAGCTACTGTGTAATACTTGGTGTTTTGTTCTACTACTATGAGTTTACTATATTTTATGAGGAGAAGCTGTTTCGGTGCGAAGTAGGCCCCAAAACAAGCTAAGTTGAGTTTGGCCATTCCGGGCGCCCGAATCTTGGGAAGTGGACGCCCGAAAGTTTTGGAGCCATTGGGTTGTTTTGGATGGATCCGGAAGTTTTTGGACATTTTGGATCTGGGTGCAGGTTCCGGACGCCCGGAATGTGGATCCGAATTGGGGTATGACGTGGACTAACACGTGTCGTGTTGCAGGACACGTGTCGACTGCCGGAGGAGCGTCGCCCCACCGCTTGCCGACCACCACCGAACCGCCTGGCCGCCTAGCTGACACCTGGCATAGGTGATTTTCGGACACCCGGAAGGGAGAATTCGGGCGCCCGAAAGTGGAATTTTGGGGCCTATAAATAGGTGTGCATCTTGATCATTTTAGGCCAATTCCTACTTTCGTATTCCAGGACACGTGTTGGGGTATGACGTGGACTAACACGTGTCGTGTTGCAGGACACGTGTCGACTGCCGGAGGAGCGTCGCCCCACCGCTTTCCGACCACCACCGAACCGCCTGGCCGCCTAGCTGACACCTGGCATAGGTGATTTTCGGACGCCCGGAAGGGAGAATTCGGGCGCCCGAAAGTAGAATTTTGGGGCCTATAAATAGGTGTGCATCTTGATCATTTTAGGCCAATTCCTACTTTTGTATTCCACCTTTTAGAGAGAGAAAAGCTAGAGTAAGGGCCATGTGTTGGCATTAGTGATGATCTAGCTTGCTCTCTTCTACTGTGTTGTTCTGATCTTGTTCTGATCATTCGTTCTGTTGGAGGTGGCAGTCCATTCGGTGGTAGATTCAGATTGGAGTACTGATCGAGCCTAGTGTGTACTCTGGAGGATTGGATCTGAGATTGTATTTGAATTTCCACCGTGGTTGGAATAGCATTCGAGGTGGATTGATGTTTACCAGATTCAGTGGATTTCCTCCTAAGTGCTTATTCTCATGTTAGCATGACATGATATTGTTGGGATTATGTTAGTTATGACATGCTTTAGTTGAGACTGATTAACTGCTTGCATATGTATGATATGATCATAGATGAGGTAGTGATACCTGATAGCAAGCATGATTTTATTATATTCTTGATGCATGATTTAGCCTACACATATCCTGTTGCATTAATATCTATTGTATCAGTTATTGTACATACTAGTGTAGGCGATCTTATTGAGCTCGTGCTATGTTGATTATATCTCTTCTTTGTGGTAGAGTTGAGTTGATTGTGAGCACTTGAGCATTGATATGGGTCATACTTGTTGATTATGCATTTGAGGTGCCGAGTGCACGTGAGTTTCTTGTGTGAGATCAGATTGACCCATCTTGTTGATCATATACCTGTGGGTGCTTGGCGATGATATGTGTTGTGATATTATACTCGGTTGGGTCGCTCCCACGAGTACCACTCCGAAGTTGGGTTATGTGTTGTACAGAGGGTTCATTGCCTGTACTAGTTGGCTCCCTACGGGTAGAGCGTGATGTTCAGGCCGCAGGTATGATGTTGTGGATTCGTTCTAGTCCTCGTTGGATGTGTTATGATTAGATTATTGATACTCGTATTGACAGCTTGAGCATTGTGCATAGTAGTGGTAGTTTATCTCCTACTGTCTTTATTGCTCTCTATTTATCTTGAGATCGAGGACTTAGTGGGTAGACCGCTGACGCTGGTGGCGGTACCCACTGAGGACTACTTGTTTGATAGTAGTTCTCACATCCATTGTTGACACCTTTTTTGCAGAGTCTTCTTCTCCGGCTGTGCTTTCTGATCGCGGAAAGGAGACCGTCGGGTAGATCTGATCTCCGGACAGTTGGATAGAGGTATACCCCATTTTGGTAGATGATCCCATGAGTCTGTACATACAGTGGTTGTTGGAGTTTGACAGTTATGTATATTTGGTTGTTGGATTGATGATGTATGTATGTACAGTGAACTTATTGTTTATATAGTACTTAACAGCTCTGTTACTTTTGATACCTTTAGTTGTTAGTTGATGTTGTTCTCGCTTCGTATGCTCAGTAGAAATATTGTGTATACAGTGGATCTGTTAATGTGCCTGGAAAGAGGTAACCCGGGGCGTGACAGATTAAGTTGGTATCAGAGCTTAGGTATAGGTCAAGAGGGCCTAGGGAAATCTAAGATGACAGACCTTAGGATGTTATGACGTGAGAGGCGTATTTAATCGCGAAAGTCAAAGATTGAGTTTTGAATCCTTCCTTGTGTAGGAAGAGTGATTGAGGGATTAAAGTCTTTTCTTATCAGATGAATTATGTTGGCTGCAGACGGCATAATAATTTGAAAAGAAAAGAAGTGTCCTTCTAGACTTTCGCTAGATTGGGTCGAGTGATGGTTTGTTGTCTAAATGTGTATTCTGTTGCAGGTGATTACAATGCCTCCTCAACATCGTGATCGACCATCGACACGAGCACATCCGACGCCTTCGGAGATGCCAGAACAGTCAGGACCTAGTGTACGGCCCGATTTGCAGGAGCAACTAGCTAATATAGCTGAAGTGGGTAGGCAGCAGAGTGTCTTATTGCAGAAGATGTGCGATGCTTTCACACAGCAGCAGAGTACTACGCCTCGAACTGCGGAGCCTCAAGTACCAATTGCCGCGACCATTCCAGCATCATCCCAACCTAGGGACGAGAGTGCCCAGCCAAGTCGAGTGCTTTCTGAGGAAGTGCAAGAGCGGATGGCAGAAAGATTGGCTCGCTTCTGTAGATTTGATCCACCACGATTTGATGGTAGTAATATAGAACCGTGGGTGGTAGAAGCTTGGATATGTGAGATGGAAAAATTATTTGAGGATCTTTTCGTGCCAGCACGGGAGCAGGTGCATATGGCAGTTCATTGTCTGGCAGGTGATGCTCATGTTTGGTGGAGGAGGACTCGTGATCATAGGTCCTTGAATCCTCTGCAGCTGATTTGGAGCGAGTTTGGCGGGATTATGTATGGAGCTTATTTTCCTAGCAGTGTGAAGGTGAAGATAGAGGAGGATCTGAAGAATCTGAAGCAGGAAAATCGCTCGGTGCAGGAGTATGCTAGAGAGTTTACAAGATTGCTTAATTGTGTGCCTACTGCTGCAAGAGATGAAGTACAAAAGGTTTATCTCTATGAGAAGGATTTGAGACCAGAGATTTTTCTATTTGTTCACTCTCAGAGGCTTCAGACTTTGGATGCGACTATTGATCAGTCTCTGTGGGTAGAGCGAGGGACATTTGTGACTAAGGGGCAGCTTGTGGACCCAGCTCTGGGTCAGGAGAGGAAGCGCCCAGCACCTGATGATGGAGGGCAGTCAAGTGGCAGACGACCGCCAAAACCTCCACCACGATCGCGCTTTCAGGGTCGTGGAGCTTTTAGCCGGCAGCAGTCTTGAGGATTTCGCCAGCAGCGACAACAGCAGAAGTGTTCTCCCAGGTGTGTGATTTGTGGAGGACCTCATTGGGTTAGCCTTTGTGATCGGCGTGAAGGTCGATGTTATGAGTGTGGACAGCCAGGACATATGAGGAGGACTTGTCCCAGATTAGTAGCAGTAGCTCCATCAATGGCGTCTTTTCCTTTCTCCCCACCGCAAGTATCTGGAGCTTCCCCGGTGTTTAGTCAGACGGACCGATCCTCTATGCCACGACAGCCAGATCGATGCCAGCAGCAGGCAAGCGGCCGAGTCTATGCCGCACAGATTGAGGACGCCTCGATAGCTGATCGTGTGGTAGCAGGTATTATTTCGATTTGTTGCATTAGATCGCGCACTTTATTTGATACCGGTGCATCGCATTCCTTGTTAGTAGAGCATTTGCATTGCATCATGGTTTAGAGATAGGGTCGTTACCCCAGACACAGGAGGTGCGGGTACCCGACCATAGCTTGCAGGTGACGGAGGGTTGTTGGGCATGTCCTGTGCAGTTAGGGCCTTGGATCATGCCTGCCGATTTATTGGTATAAAGCAGTTGCAAGATTTTGATGTGATCCTTGGCATAGATTGGTTGTCTCGTTATTTTGCGACGATTGATTGTGGAACCAAAACGGTGATCTTTCGTGAGCCAAGACAGGAGGAGTTTACTTTTAAAGGATGCAGAAGTTCACTGTTCGCAATGACGATATGCTTGAGAGGAACTCCTAGATATCAGCCAAGATCCGTGTCGAGATTTCTGCCGAAGATACTATCTCAAATAGTATCTTCATCTAAGGCCAGACAAATGATGAATAGAGGATGCGTGGCCTATTTAGCGACAGTGACTGAGGTGCCTACTATTGTACCGGGACTCGAGGATATCCTTATTGTCCGCGAGTTTCCGGATGTTTTTCCTTCTGAGCTTTCATCAATGCCTCCTGATAGGGAGATTGAATTCGTGATTGACGTGATACCAGGAACCGCGCCAATCTCGAAGACACCCTATAGAATGGCACCAGCTGAATTGCGGGAGTTGAAGGCGCAACTACAGGATCTTATGGATAAAGAATTTATTCGACCCAGTGTGTCGCCTTTGGGAGCACCAGTGTTGTTTGTTAAGAAGAAGGATGGTTCACTTAGGTTATGTGTGGATTATCGGGAATTGAATAAAGTGATCATCAAGAATAGATATTGTCACGCCCCGGGTTACCGTCTCCCAGGCACATCAACAGACCCGCCGTATACACAGTAATGAAACTGAGCATACGAAGCGAAAACAACAACAACCACAAGAGCTAAATGTACTAACAGAGCTGCTATAATATATATCAAAAGATCACTGTACATACATACATCATCTATAACCAAAATATACATCACTGGTATCTCTATCTCACTGTATGTACAGACTCATAAGATCATCTATCAACAGGGTATACCTCTAGCCACAAATTCGGGGATCAACTCTACCCGACGGTCTCCTTTCCGCGCTCAGTATGCACAGCAGGGGAAGAAGACTGCAAAAAGGTGTCAACAACGGGTGTGAGAACTACTATCAAACAAGTAGTCCTCAGTGGGTACCGCCACCAGCCTCAGCGGTCTGCCCACTAAGTCTTCAGTCTCAAGAGATATATATATAGAGTAATAAGGAAAGTAGGAGATAAACTACCACTACTATGCACAAATGCTCAACTGTCAATATGAATACCAATGATCTGAACATATCAAATGAGGACTATCATGCAATCATAATACAATACAATACCTGCGGCCTGATCATGCTCTACCCGTAGGGAGCCAGCTAGTACAAGAAACACCCTCTGTCCCTAGCACTCGTACAACCCTCTGTACGGAAAACCCAACTCCGGAGTGGTACTCGTGGGAGCGACCCAACCGAGTAAAGTAACACATATCAGCGCCAAGCACCCACAGGTATATGATCGACACGACTGGGTTAACAAAGAATCACATGCCCTCGGCATCTCAAGGGATAATCAACAACAGGTATGACCCAATCAATCTCAACTCTACCACAAAGATGAGGTATAACAACATAGCACGAGCCACAACATGGTCACCTATACTAATAAGTACAACAACTGGTACAAGGGGTATAAACAAGATAGGTGTAGGTCAAATCATGCATCAAGGATATAAGAAAATTATGCATGCTCATATATATATATATATATCATTATCTCACCTAAGATAATATCATGCAAATGCAAGCAGTAAACCAGTCTCAACCTAACATGTCATATCTAACATAATCTCAGCATGGCATGTTAACATAATCCCAACAACATCATATCATGCTAACATAATCCAACACTATCACATCATGCTAACATGAGAGTAAACACATAGGAGGAAGTACACTGAATCTGACAAACATCAACCCACCTCAAGAGCTAATCCAACCACGGTGGGGAATAACAGTATCCTCAGATCCAATCCTCCAAGAAGAACACCAAGCTCCAGCAATACTCTGATCTGAATATAACATTAAGGAATAGCTAACTCCAACAAAACAGCAGCTCAGAATCAGCTTAGATCAACAGAGTAGAGGAGAACAAGCTAGGTCACAACTAATGCCAACACATAGCCCTTACCCTAGTTTTCTCTCTCTAGAAAGTAGCAACACGAAGTGGAAATGAGCTCAAAACCATCAGGAACTCACCTATTTATAGGCTCCCAAAATTCCACATTCGGGCGCCCGAATCCAACTTCCGGGCGTCCGGAATCCAAAATGCCAGATGTCAGCTGGCGGCCAAGCAGTCGGCGGTGGTCGGCAGGCAGTGGGGCGGTGTGTCTCCGGCGGTCGACACGTGTCCAACGGCATGACACGTGGCTCTCCACATCACAAGCCAAATCCGAATCCACAATCCGGGCGTTCGGTTCCTGCATCCAGATCCGAAATCAGGTCAGCCACTTCCGGACCGTCCAAAATATCCACTGGCTCCGGGAACTTTCGGGCGTCCACTTCCTAAGTTCCGGGCGCCCGAAATCCTCCAAGTCCAGAAACTCCTCAAAATGCCAAGTATTACAGATATCCCCTCCCACGTATCGATGATTTGTTTGATCAGTTGCAAGGTACGTGTGTCTTTTCAAAGATTGATCTTTCGTCCGGTTACTACCAGTTGAAGGTGAAGGCCGAAGATATCTCTAAGACAGCCTTTAGAACTCGGTATGGGCATTATGAGTTTACAGTCATACCTTTTGGTTTGACGAATGCCCCTGCTGCATTTATGGATATGATGAACCGAGTCTTCAAGTCTTTCTTGGATAAGTTTGTTGTAGTCTTTATTGATGATATCTTAATTTACTCCCGTAATGATGCGGAGCATGAAGAGCATTTGAGATTAGTGCTGCAACTCTTGCGAGAAAAAAAATTGTATGCAAAGTAGAAGAAATGTGAGTTTTGGTTGAGAGATGTAGCCTTTTTAGGCCTTGTGATTTTTGCTTCAGGAGTAGCTGTTGATCCTAAGAAAATTAAGGCAATTCGAGACTGGCCTAGGCCGACGACGATTTCTGAAGTACGGAGTTTTCTTGGCTTAGCCGAGTATTATCGATGATTTGTGGAGGGTTTTGTGAAACCCTCTACACCTCTTACTCGATTAACTAGAAAAGGGGTTAAATTTATTTGGAGTAATGATTGCCAGGGATGCTTTGAAGAGTTAAAGCAGAAGTTGATGACAGCTCCCATTCTTGCGTTACCAGTAATGGGCGAAGGATTTGTAATCAATAGTGATGCTTCACATAGTGGCTTTGGTTGCGTGCTGATGCAGCATGGTAGAGTAATTGCATATGCTTCGAGACAATTAAAGGAGTACGAGAAAATTTACCCTACCCATGACTTAGAGCTAGGAGCGGTAGTTTTTGCTCTGAAGTTATGGCGCCACTATCTCTATGGAGAACATTGTGAGGTTATACTGATCACAAGAGCCTTAAGTATCTGTTTACACAGAAGGAGTTAAATTTACGGCAATGAAGATGGTTGGAGTTACTGAAGGATTATGACATCTCTATTCAGTATCATCACGACAAGGCAAATGCAGTAGCCGATGCGTTGAGTAGGAAGGCCGTGGCAATATTAAGTATGAGTATCACACAGCAGCCTGTCCTAGTGGAGGAGATGTGTAAGGACTGAGATTTTTACTACCTAATTTAACTCTCCGTTAATGATGTTTTTGTGTGTATTTTAATTACATAATCACTCGTCAAGTTTCGGGAGAAAATGATTTAAAATGAAAGAGTTACGCGATTTACAATATTCACTTAAGTGAATAGTAACTCCGATTTTGCGGAGAGACCGATGATTAGAGTTGGCTTTCGGAGTGTATCGGACTCCGTTCATAGTGGTCCAATAGCTCGTTTTCGACTGTCCGACTATTTTGGACTCAATGGCACTAACAGATTTTGGATTTGATGCACAATTTTTGAGAAAATTGGATCTTGTTGAAAATTGGACTTTTATTCTTCGTTGTATTGGCTATGCAAAGCTTACCGTAGCTCCGTTTTGCGTGTGAACCCTCGGATAGGGACCTATCATGCGAAAGGAAGTTGGTGTGGATGGACTTAGGTCGCGAGTTCGCTAATTGAGAGGATTTAAAAGCGATTATCGGTCGTTATGCAAGTGATGTATTGATGGATCGGAAAGAAAAAGAGTTTGTGCCGAATCGACAACCAAATCAAATGAAAAAAAAATTGTGAGTTCGATGTTTCGACAGTGCTGAACGCGCTGGTACTGTCCGTTCGCAAATCCGACGGACGGATCGTCTGATATCGTATGATTATCGAGGATGGGTCAAATTGGTATTTTTGTAGTTCGCGTAAAACCCCCTATATTTTATGCGCGGTACTTCATGAAGATTTGCGGGCTGATGCGCGAGGTTGTCATACACACGCGTGCGGGACCTCAGCTGAAAATATCGCTATTGGAGGGAGTTATGCGCGAAGTCGGCATACTATAAAGTTGGAATTTAGGGTTTTCTTCATGAAACCCTAACCCTAGCTGCCTCCACCCCTCCACAGCAACCCTAACCGACCCCTTACCTCCTGGCCACCCCCTGCGCGCCGGAGCCACCACCGCCGGCCGGAACAGCCGCCAGGATCCTCTCCCTCACCTCCACCTTTCTCTCCCTCCCTTGTATCACCCCTTCTCGGGTCAGATCTACCCAGGAGGTGGTGCTGGAGTTCCTGTGGGCTGCCGGCGCCGCCACCGACCGCCGGTGTGCCGTCCCGCCGTCCCCGGCCATCCCCGGCGCCGCTGCTGCCCCTACAGTCCAGCCGGAGCCGCCTGGAGCTTGTGCGGGCTGGTGGTGACAGAGACCACTAGCTGCCGCATCCCGAAGCCTCCTGCCGGTCTTCCTCGACTCCCCAGCACCACCGCGTCCGATCCCGACCGTCACCGTCGCCGCCGCTTGCTCCGGAAGCCGCCGCGGTCGCGGGTGACTTGTGTGATCGCTGGCGACCGTGCGACCTTGCGCGCCGCCGCCGCTGCTCGGACCAGCCTCCCTTTCCTTCCTCGTGACCCCGGAGGGCTACCTGCTGCCGCCCGGCGCCTCCCCGTGGCCGCCGTCGCCGGTGAAAGCGACCCCGAGCTCCCCTCGGATCCGTGCGGGCTAGGGCATCACCGCCCGTCGCCGGCGCCGCACCCTGCCGCCGGCTAGCACCTCGACCGGTTGTCCCCGGCCGGCCGCACCCGACCACCACCGGCGCAGCCGCTGCCGAAGCTGCCGCCGGTCGGATCTCTCTCCCTGCCTGCAAGCTTGCCCAGTTAGGACTTGTTTTGTGTCGCCTCACTGTTCCGGCGACCCGGAGCACCCCCGACACCTAGGAAGGTGAGCCCGAGCATCCTGGCATGCTGCTGAACACCGCGCTCACCTGTTCCGCAGTCGGCGAGGTTCGGATTTGCAAGTTTACCTTCGCCGCTCCCGGACCACCCCTCCCGCATAGGTTTCGGTCGCTCCCGTGCACTCCTCGGCTGTTCTCTGTGTTCCAGACAGCGAGCACGGCCTCCGCCTCGTTGAGACCTAGCAGGGTGTGTCTCGTTGGGCCTCGATAATGCTCGGATCGAGGTATCAGCCCATAATTTCACTATTTATATGCTTATATTGCAATATTGTTGAATGTTAGGGGCATTGATGCGATTTGTCCACTGTGGGCAGCGTGTTTACACTAATTGTAATCTGTGGACTGATTGTCCAAGTTCCGCTGCCCTTCGTTTGTCCGAAAATTGGTTTTCGGAGCGTTTCCCGATAAAATTCGTCGGCGGAACGTGGTTTTCGGCTCGGAAATTATCCGACTCGATGTTCGTACCTTGTGGGCTGCCGCTAAGCCTTATTGGCTGGTTATCCCGGCCGTCTCGTGTATTCGAAGACGCCCGGTGAGCGGTAGTGGGTTCCGGTGTCGAAATCGACACTTTCGGGAATCCGGATCAGAACAATTGTGTCACGCCCCGGGCTAGTTTAAATGCGGAAAAAGGGGTGTTGGGATAGCTGTATGCAAATATATTCTATGTTTATATCTTGTGGATTATTGTGAATGAAAGTGTAATTGTGATCCTGTTGTATGATGCAATGCACAGTACAACAAACATCCTATTAAAAGTACTTTCCACTCGGAAGCTTTGTTTTAGAATTCTAATAAGCCTTGAAGCAAAATCACGAAAAATCTTTTAAAACTGTTCCCACACGAAACCTTAATTTTAAAAACCAGCTACCACGAAGGGTAGACACCCACACGATAAAACACAAGTCAAATACTAATAATCCAAGTTATGCATAAAGCGAAAACATCATCCATACAGATCGTGATTATTCAACATTCATAAAGATCATCTAAACTGAACCAGTTTGTTTATTTTAGAACTAATGCAGGTAAAGAGATAACTGGGTGAGGACCGCTAATGCCGACTAGCTAGATCTTCCTCACATCGCACCACGAACTGGCTCCTCGCCCGAGGCACCTAAAAAACAGGGAGTGAGAAACCATAACGAGGTTTCTCAGTGGGTACAACCGAGCCTCAGGGCATGTCGTACTCACTGAGAAACAAAGGAGGTATGATAACAATATAATCAGAGATTTACAGTAGCTGTGTCAGTATGAACAAAATAAATAATCAAAACGCTACTGTACAGGAAAAACTAAGCTGCATATGCATTAATGTAATGAAATCTCAAAATACCCTGTCTGAGTTGCCTGCCAGTTGGTCCGAGACCCCAGGCTTGCTTGTCACATCAATCTGAGTTGCCTGCCAGTTGGTCCGAGACCCCAGGCTTGCTTGTCACATTACTTGCACCCGATCTAACTCATGCGCCCACAGGTCGACTCATCCGGATAGTACACCCTTGATCGGTGGCCAAACCGATCTGGTGTCATGAATACACGCTGTGCAGTGACTAATCATGCGTATGCTCAATAAAAAAGCCGGCAAGAAGCCGATACCTGGCCGAAGCCACATCTCAGGCGAAAGGAACGCCGCATCCTGATCAAACAGATCGAATCAAAGCCGATAAGAGACCGGTACCTGGCCGAAGCCACAACAGAGACGTATGAATGCCGAATCCTGATCATTCAGATCAAAACACACGATAAGAGAGTCGATGTGTTGCCTGGACAAGAAGTCCACAGATCTACAATGCATAATCCTGCTCTGCATGTCCATGACCACAAATATACTATGCAAGTAAGGTAAGTATAAACGAACGGATGCTGTAAAGAAGGAATCGACATGTAGAGATATATCAAAGGAAAGACAGGGAACAGTGATACCGACTACTCCGAAGGCTCACCCACCTGTCGTACTCGCGTCGGGAACCTGGACGCGAAGCAGATCAACCGGACCTACGATAGGTCCACCGAGTCAGATATAAATCTCAAATGACTTAATGTACGCATCTCACACAAACCCCCAAAATCCGAGACTCGGTTTCCCCGAGACCGATCTCCGAACAACACCGGAAGTCCCAAACGGGACGTCCCCGGGACACACGAACAGTCCCGAAAGATACAGACTCGCTCCACGGGTCAACCGTTGCCCCAAAACACATGCGTTTGGGTGTCTTGGCAGCAAGCACAAGATCGGACGTCGAAACGATCATACGCGGATGATCGTTCTGATTCGGATTTTCGGAAGTGCCGATTTCGACACCGGAACCTACTACCGCTCTCCGGGCATCTCTGAATACGCGAGACTACCGAGATAACCAGCCAGCAAGGCTCAGCGGCAGCCCACAAGGCATGTGAGTTATGTCGGATAGTCTCCGTGCGGAAAACCACGTTCCGCCGACGAATTTCGTCCGAAAACGCACCGAAAATCGACGTTCGATTTCCGCGAAAGGCATCGGACCTTGGACAATTAGTCCAGAGGTCATCCGGCACCCACATACACTGCCCACAGCAGCCACCAAGTGCACAATTGCACAAAAGTCCTCAATCATATACGAAATCGCATTATTTTATGTGATTCCATGGGTTTTATGGCTCGATATCACAAACCGATAATTTTTTAGGTCCCCCTAGTCACGTGCCGCTAGGTTTCGACGTGCCGGAGACCGTGCTCCTGGTTCAGAGTGCAGCGGGTTACTGTGGGAGGCGCGCAAGCGGCCCGAAAATTAATAAACTACGCGCACTGATATTAAAGCGCATAAATCACAGCATCCAGGGCAGCATTGACCTCAAAGGAGGTGAGCATGATGATCAGCACTGACAGTAGATCATCATGCTCACTTCTGGATGCATCGGGACAGCCACGATTCGCCGGAATAAGGCGATGAACCCGCAGCTACAGGAAAGTAGCCCATAACTAAGTTTACCGGGCAAAGGAGCTAGGGCACGGCCGGCGGCGGCACGGCGGCGGGCGCGCCGGCGGGAGGCGGGTGCGGGCGGCCGGGGGAGGTCGCCGCACACAGTAACCGGCGGCGGGAGGCGGCCGAAGGAGCAGGCGATTATGCCCTAGCCCGGGAGCACCAAAAAGGTCTGGCCTTGTTCCCGGCAAGCGTCGGCTCCGGCGGCGGTTCTGCCGGCAGTCGACGGGTGCAGCCGGTCAAGGGAGACCGGGGCTTGGGTTGGCTGGCGGCAGAAGGCGGCGGTGGCGGCGCTGGCACCAACCGAGCCCGCTCGGGTCTGGGCTCGGGTCACTCGGGTCCAACGGCCACGGCGGTGGCCGGGGCTCCCAGGGACAGCGGCGGCGGGTTGACTGAGGCCGGAGGAGGGCGGTCGAAGTGGTCCCGGGCGGCGGCGGTGCGTGGGGAGTTGATCTAGCCCTCCTCGGCCAGAACTGCACCAGAGATGGTGCAGTCCGCCAGCGGCGGCCGTGGCGGCGCGCGGGGACGACGACGACCGGCAAGGGGCTCGCAGGAGGTCCGGGGACGCCGCAGGGAGGGAGCCCGTAGGTGTGGTTTCCTCGGTTTGGTCCCTGGCAAAGATGGAGAGAGGGAGGAGGGGTGGTGGTGATGGAGTTTCAGCCCCCGCCGGCCGGGAATAGGGTCACCGGCGGCGGCAGCCGCGCGCAGAGGGAGGAGCAGGAGGTGGGGGTGTCGGCTGGGGTGGCTGTGGAGGGTGTAGAAGGCTAGGGTTAGGGTTTCACATGAGAAAACCCTAAGTGGTGTTTATATACAAGTTGGTCACTTTGCAACATAGCCCACCAAAGTTGATAATTATCAGCTAAGTCCCTCACAGCGCGTGTATTTTGTGCGTAGGTACCTCCCACTCCAATCTCGTGCAATTTGGTACATAAAATATTGGCACTTTTCTCGGAATACGAAAAATGACATTTGACCCTTCCTCGGGAAACGCATTATATCTTGGGATCCGTCCGTCGGATTTTCGAACGGATTGTGTTATCGCGATCAGCACTTTCGAGACATCAAACTCACGATTTTGTTTCGTTCGATTTGATTGCCGCTTCGCAGATCAATAACCCTCTTTACGGTTCAATGTACATTTACAATTTAGTCTCTCAAAAACTAAATGGGCTTTTCTCCAAAACCGTTCGTCAAATTCAAAATCCGTCAGTTCCATCGAGTCCAGGATAATCGGACAGTTGAAAACGAGCTATTGGACCACTATGAACGGAGTCCGACACACTCCAGAAGCCATCTCTATTAATTGGCTTCACCGGAAAACCAGAGTTACTATTCACATAAGTGAATATTAAAAACTGCTTAACTCTTTTATTCCAACTCATTTCCACCCGATACTTGACGAGTGATTATGTAATTAAAATACACATAAAAACATCGTCAACGGAGAGTTAATTTATTGTCACGCCCCGGGCCCTAGTGGGAGCCTACCAGGCACGTGCACAGACGGGTGTACACCAAAACAACACACAATGTACACAAGGCGTCTACAACAACAACAATCAAATAGTAGAAGGAATACATCCTAAACAAGGTGATCAGAGCGATTAACAACCACTACTAAAAATCTGGTCTATCAAAAATCACAAGATGTACAATAAGATTCACTTAACATTACATCTTAATCAGGAGATAACTCAACTAAATACAACTATACACCTTTCATACAAGATAAAAGAAAGGCATCAAGGGTCCATCTAAAACATCATCGTCGCGGCTCTAGCTAGCTTTTAATCCCTCGCCACGATCCCAAGTCTCTCCCGCTGCGGAAAGCTCTGAAACAAAAAGCCAACAACCATGGGGGTGAGAACTATTAACAATAGTTCCCAGTAGGTAAGCCGCCGAGAGTGGCGAATTACACCGCTAGGTCAACTGAGGCAAGATAGTATAAGCTGAAACATAAGGCATAAAGTATTAAATGTTAAACATATAATCCTACTACTATCATGCCTCCAAATGATTATATCATTTCAACAAAAATATGCTTCCTACCACTACATGCGTAGGTAGGTCCAATACCACCAATTTACATGTACTTGATTCCTTACAATCATATGCACAATTATGTCATCCACCATAACCTATATGCATATCCATTTATGCTATGACATTAGTTAAGAAAAACCTCTTTTTTTATTAACATCATACATTCATGCCACTATACTAAACCAATGTGAGTATAGGTCTAATGCTACTACGGATGCCAATGTATGTAGTGACCAACTAATATGTCCAACTACAATGAATGCATTCCAATGGTGTCAAGCTAAGTATTGCCACAATATGCGACACACTACTATGTCCATACACTACATGTATATGCATCAAACGACCGATGTACTATGTCCAGTTTACTTAGCTTTTACCCAATCCACGAGGGGACTTACACAAGGTAACATCCCGGCTTGTGCCATGCCTAATGGTCCCGTGGTAGTCAGCATTCTCTCGCTAGAATGAGACTCTCCCCCAACGGCGATCCACTTCGGCGCCCAATCCTGCACGGGCGATCAAACGTCGCAAGGCTGACTCCGTAGTGCCGGCTTGTAGGGAGCGACCCTCACAAGCATGTGCGAATGAGCACAAGGGCAAACAAGCGCTAATCATAAGCATCATATCCAAGGCCAACACATCCCAATCATCATGTCTAAAATATGGAATCACTACATCGACTCGAGGGTCGGAATCATGACACATAAGTCACACTTGTTCTTAATTCACTTGTGGGTATATTTCTACCAGTAAGTAACATGTCTCTAACATGCAAATGGTTACATCTCACTCTACCAATAGGAATGGACCTAAGTCTCATTCAAGACCCCAACGGGTTACTATCATATGCTATAACCAAAGCCATACTCAATGTATTATACTAATGCTATTTTCAATGCATTCTACAAATACCATAATCCATGCATTATTCTAATGCCACGATTCATGCATCCTACAAATGCCGTAATCCATGCATTATTCTAATGCCACAATTCATGCATTCTACAAATGCCATGACAATGCATTCTACGATGCCAACAAGACCATAATCTATGCCATGCATGAGCTACATCAACCTCTACTACATAGAGTATATAAAAGTCATCATGCAAGTATTCATTTAACCAAGTAAACACATGTTTAGCCAATTACAATTATCAAATACAAAGAGAACCCCTTTCCTCATGTCTTAAACATGGAATTGTTCAACGACCAAAAGGTCGAGCTCAATGTCAACAATGTCCGTCATAGTTGCTCACCTAGATGAGGTGCAACATACTTGTTTTGCATTTGTCATATCCTTTCTTTTCTCTATTGCAAGCATACTTTAGTATGCAAAGAGAATTCACTAATCCATCAACCAAGTAGTGTCTCATATGACTCTCCTTACTAGCATGCATATCTTAAATAGCATTTCATGAATGTGTTATCACAATACTAGTGTAAGTACTCTAGCATGCTTATCATTCTCATAATACTGTACTATATGGAGTATGCCACTTTTCACATGCAACATGTATATATCATGTTTTTACCATTTCTACCATGTCATAATTAGCACAATTATGCATCTAATCAATCCTATAATAAAATAGGAGACATAGGGGGAGTTCACCCATTTCGGTGAGGTCAGACCCACCGGATAACCGTCGAAATCTCGCAGTACTTCAAAACGAAGTTGTCCCCCGAGTTTCACATACCCTAAGATAATTTTCCAAGGAGTTAGAAGCATCGAACAAGCTCACCACGAAATTCACCAAAATTCATGAAGAAAATAGGTGAATAATACCTTAATCCAAGAAAAGCTTGTGCAAACTCCAAATCTACACATTGGAGCTTCAAATCTAACCTACAAGAGTGTTCTACACTCATCAATTTCATCTCACAAACCCTCATGAGAAAAACCCCAAATAAAACCCTAGTTTTCCATTTTCTAGGTTTCATCCTAAATCCAAGTAGTAATCACAATTAGAGGAGTTATAAGATGGCCACTCACCTCATAAGAGCTCTAAACCAAGCAAAAAGAGACTAGGGTTGGAGATCCAACCACCAACGAGCTCTCCTCATCAGCCACGAGCTCCCTCCAAGCCTAGGAGTCAACCTCCATGGAGAAAATGGAGAGAAAAGAGATCAAAACCACAATTCATGGGTTTAGAGAGGAGAAAATCAAGAGAGAGAGAGAGAATAAGCTCACCTTTCTTCTCCTTCATCCTCAGCCACAATGGCAACCTGAGAGGGGTGAAGGGGTACTTAACCCCAAAGCACAAAATCCACATAGACCCCTCAAAAAGCCAAAATTGCAAAACTGCACAAATTGCAATCTGCAGCTCTGCGTACCGATATACGAACAGGCGTACCGGTATACAGCACAAAATTTCCAAAACCCGAGCCTCGGCTAAACGACCAACCCATGGTATTCCGGTATCCCAACATCAGTACCGGAATAACTCACATCAGTACCGGTATGCAAACATCAGTACCGGAATACCTCCAGCCCATTCCGGTATCCAACGCCAGATTCCGTAGAACCCGAGAGCTGCGAAATTTCTAGTTTTCCACTGGATTCCGGTATCGAAATAGCAGTACCGGTATACAATGCAAAATCTGCACCTTTTGCAGATTTCGCTCTTCGGAGTCCGTTTTCGCACTTTCCAAGTCCCGAAAACACTCCCAAGCTCACCAAACTCAACCCAAAACTCCAGAATAGTATAAGGCACTATTCTCTCACTAGAACTCCACAATTTGCTAAAGTTCACTGTGCTACATTCTCCCCTCCTAAAAAGGAGTTTCGTTCGCGAAACTACGGATCAACAATCAGCAACAAGTCTGAAGGAGATAAAACATTGTCCTCTCGGTAATGTCTCCAGCTCTCACTCAATGCATCGCATCCAAGGTGTTGTTCCAAAGCGCCCTTGTAGTAGGAATAGTCACAATTCCAATTTCCTTCGTTCCGCAAGACCAAACCACAACATCTGCTCCTTGAAGTTTAGATCTTCATGTAGCTCTAATGAAGTGACATCCACCATCGAGGTAGAATCCAAATATTTGCTCGGAGCATCAATAACTGAAATACATCATATACCTTCAACAGGTCTGGATGTGAGACAACTCGATACGCCCCTAGGCCCGTTTGCCTCAGGGTCTCGAATAGTCCAATGAATCTGGAACTTAGATTCCTCATACACATAGCTCTTGGATTCCATTAGCTAGGTATCACATTACGAACATCTGATTTCACGCTTGAATCTTATTTCTTACCGAGAATTATCCATTGAGCTCAAATTCCAAAACAGTAGAATTAAGCGACCCTCAAAATCGCACAATTCACCAAGGTAGTCTTGCGTGAACTTTTCCTTAACCCAAATCATGTGAATAGCGGTGATTGAGCTGGCGTAGCACCTTATTCACAATCTCCCCAACTAATACCGTGTCTAGCTTGGAAGCGAGACAATCTCATACCAGAATCTCTAGTAATCATTCTCTATCCATACAAGGGTAGATAGCCTTCACTTAGCATATCTCATAAATCCTGTTATCACAGGTACAATTTGTCAGTTCCACCGCCAAGGCACTTTCTGACTGTCCACTAGGAATTCATCAGCCGCTGCATTTTTGATCGTGATTGCACCATTACAAGTCGGGATCAAGGCTAACTTCCGTGATCCGATCCAAAGGATAGATATCAATTCATGTTACTCATCTCATCGATATCGATCTCCAGTACACCAATCTCTAACCTGTCTTCACTGCTTCAACTCATTTTCCTGAGTGAATAGATATTCCAAACATTCAGATCTGGGTGCACTTCACACCACTAACTATACATAAAATTACCATAGTTTCCAAGTAAACACTATGGCGGTCATTTCCAAATCACAAATTGACGATTCCTCTTGCATTCTCTCAATTGCTGAAAGGTCAATACTACCTTTCTAATCTGCATTGAACACAGTTCAGTCCACTGAGAGAAACATAACGACAAATGCATAACTCACCTTCGGGGCAGACAAGGTTGGCTGTCACCAACCACACCCACGGTTCCAAGAAACTTCTCTCACACATATCTTTCCAAAAGGTTTAATCCCTTAATGTGTGAATCAAGAGAAGGGAGTAGACAACTTAGTAATCTCTCCACAATTATCCATAACATTCAATCAAACTAGGAAGTTGAACTCTGATTACATCCGTTTGTCCAAATCAACTATGAATGGCTTGATTCCTTGAGATCTCCAATCATATCCACTTTGGCATCAACTGCCAAGGGACGCTAGTCCTCACAACCGAATTTAGCACGTCTTCAACTTGAAGCACTTGCAGTCCTCATTCAAAGGAATCTTCACGGTCTTCATCGCCTCTCGACTTCCAACATGTCGTCGATGCGCACAGGGACAAAGACACCCAGAAGGGCCAAACATCACCACACACAAGAGCATTAACCAGCTCAAACGACACCACGATAATTTCATAATGTCTACACCGAGTAAACAAGTTACCCTCGGTCCAAACAAAAACTCAATCCAACGAGAGTAGTACTCAGGTTGCAACTACCCTCGAGTAAATCCAAAATTCATGGAGCCGATCAAACAGATCATCAGATCTCGGCTACGGGTACATATCCTTAATCGTGACCTTACCGAGTTCACGATAGTCGACCCACAGTCGAAATGACCCGTCCACTCAAAACAAACGAGATCGATGCTCCATAAGAAAAAATACTAGGCAAAAGAGGTCTCCTGACCAAGCCTTCGGTTCTCACTACTCAACCGGGATTGCACAAGCAACTCCCTCACAAGAGATATCCTCTCTTTTGAGGATTCTCAACTCTTACCAAGGATGCTGGCCTAAAGGCCACGCGCCCACTCAGCCAACAACTAGGCTTGGATGGGTGAAACAACTATCGCAACCAGCGAACCTTCACGCCCTCTGAAACACTATTTCGTGTCCAGGTTCCCAAGACACTACAGCTTGGCCCACTCAATCATCTGTAACCCGGTATCCGAAGAGCCAGCCCAAGTTCAAATCAGAACTATACGCTCTCAGCCAACAAAGCCAATCGCTTCGTTGGTGCACAGAACATCCAATCCTAATGGAGTACAAGAACAGTACTCCCAAGTCCAAGCAATCAGGATCAACTCATTCTGCAAGCATTAAGGAATAAGTTTCCAGCCATGCATTCGGCAAACAGCCGAGCCAAAACTACAATCATAACAAACAACAAGCGAGCTCCATACCAGAAGCTGCGAACAACCTTCGTCTTCACTGTATCATCCTCTGCCTGTCAAACAGACACGCATTCACCCGGTGCCAACCGCGCGAGGTTGATACCAATATTGTCGACACTGTTCTCCTCAAACACTCCAACTGGGAATGGCCCACCTGGCCACGAAGAGAGCACCTGCCTCCACTCCAAGGGCATCATCGGGTACATGCGGACTCCACCGCTCACACATCACAATGGTTGAAGACGATTTAACGTCCCACTTTCATCCTGCTAAAGATCCACGTTCTCGAGATCAATTTCTCTTTGAACGCCTTGATTGTCCTCTTACAATAAACTTGCCACTCTTAGTAGCTTCTTTTGCCATCCCAACGGTCTCCACGTCTCTTGCCCTTATCAAGGTGCGATCCGCATTCTCATAAAATTTCTTGAGGTCGGCTGCCAACTGGATCAACAAGTCCTCCAGTTGCTTAATCTTCTCGTCTGCCGGTGCAAAGCCTCAACTTGGAGTAACATCATAATTGATTGTCGCTCCACCGTGCTCGCTGAAATTGCCAGTTGTTCTCTCAACTTCAAGGTCTCACCAAATTCGGAGGATGCAGAAGTCCCGTCTCGGCTGCCTCGGCCGCTATCGAGTGTGTTGTTCACCACTCAAGCTGCAACAAGCATAACATGCGCAGGTGAAACACCCCACGCCAACGCATCCCCACACCAAAACTACAACCCCAATCATGCGAAAGTAATGAAGTGGACTCCCACTATTCCCCGATGTCACGTTGTCGGCCGCCAACGTGACTTTCCAAGGGTATAGAAGTGGTTCACTCCGATCTAACTCCAACACTTTTGGAGCTTTAGAAATGACCCAATCATAATACATTTGCCAATATATCACAAGAGATCCCATCTCTCACGTTCCTATTCCTTATCGTCCAACCTGCCTAAGGTTCACTAGGTCCACTAAGACTCAACCCTAGGCTCTGATACCAAAATAATCTGTCACGCCCCGGGCCCTAGTGGGAGCCTACCAGGCACGTGCACAGACCTGCCGTGTACACCAAAACAACACACAATGTACACAAGGCGTCTACAACAACAACAATTAAATAGTAGAAGGAATACATCCTAAACAAGGTGATCAGAGCGAGTAACAACCACTACTAAAAATCTGGTCTATCAAAAACCACAAGATGTACAATAAGATTCACTTAACATTACATCTTAATCAGGAGATAACTCAACTAAATACAAATATACACCTTTCATACAAGATAAAAGAAAGGCATCAAGGGTCCATCTAAAATATCATCGTCGCGGCTCTAGCTAGCTGTTAATCCCTCGCCACGATCCCAAGCCTCTCCCGCTGCGGAAGGCTCTGAAACAAAAACCCAACAACCATGGGGGTGAGAACTATTAACAATAGTTCCCAGTGGGTAAGCCGCCGAGAGTG
Source organism: Puya raimondii (assembly GCA_016920855.1). Classification (NCBI taxonomy): domain Eukaryota; kingdom Viridiplantae; phylum Streptophyta; class Magnoliopsida; order Poales; family Bromeliaceae; genus Puya; species Puya raimondii. The sequence continues at coordinate 206,464,794 of JABWPP010000050.1, read as the reverse complement.
GCGAATTACACCGCTAGGTCAACTGAGGCAAGATAGTATAAGCTGAAACATAAGGCATAAAGCATTAAATGTTAAACATATAATCCTACTACTATCATGCCTCCAAATGATTATATCATTTCAACAAAAATATGCTTCCTACCACTACATGCGTAGGTAGGTCCATTACTACCAATTTAAATGTACTTGATTTCTTACAATCATATGCACAATTTTGTCATCCACCATAACCTATATGCATATCCATTTATGCTATGACATTAGTTAAGAAAAACCTCTTTTTTTATTAACATCATACATTCATGCCACTATACTAAACCAATGTGAGTATAGGTCTAATGCTACTACGGATGCCAATGTATGTAGTGACCAACTAATATGTCCAACTACAATGAATGCATCCCAATGGTGTCAAGCTTAGTATTGCCACAATATGCGACACACTACTATGTCCATACACTACATGTATATGCATCAAACAACCGATGTACTATATCCAGTTTACTTAGCTTTTACCCAATCCACGAGGGGACTTACACAAGGTAACATCCCGGCTTGTGCCATGCCTAATGGTCCCGTGGTAGTCAGCATTCTCTCGCTAGAATGAGACTCTCCCCCAACGGCGATCCACTTCGGCGCCCAATCCTGCACGGGCGATCAAACGTCGCAAGGCTAACTCTGGAGTGCCGGCTTGAAGGGAGCAACCCTCACAAGCATGTGCGAATGAGTACAAGGGCAAACAAGCGCTGATCATAAGCATCATATCCAAGGCCAACACATCCCAATCATCATGTCTAAAACATGGAATCACTACATCAACTCGAGGGTCGGAATCATGACACATAAGTCACACTTGTTCTCAATTCACTTGTGGGTATATTTCTACCAATAAGTAACATGTCTCGAACATGCAAATGGTTACATCTCACTCTACCAATAGGAATGGACCTAAGTCCCATTCATGACCCCAACGGGTTACTATCATATGCTATAACCAAAGCCATACTCAATGCATTATACTAATGCTATTTTCAATGCATTCTACAAATGCCATAATCCATGCATTATTCTAATGCCACGATTCATGCATCCTACAAATGCCATAATCCATGCATTATTCTAATGCCACAATTCATGCATTCTACAAATACCATGACAATGCATTCTACGATGCCAACAAGACCATAATCCATGCCATGCATGAGCTACATCAACCTCTACTACATAGAGTATATAAAAGTCATCATGCAAGTATTCATTTAACCAAGTAAACACATGTTTAGCCAATTACAATTATCAAATACAAATTGAACCCCTTTCCTCATGTCTTAAATATGGAATCGTTCAACGACCAAAAGGTCGAGCTCAATGTCAACAATGCCCGTCATAGTTGCTCACCTAGATGAGGTGCAACATACTTGTTTTGCATTTGTCATATCCTTTCTTTTCTCTATAGCAAGCATACTTTAGTATGCAAAGAGAATTCACTAATCCATCAACCAAGTAGTGTCTCATATGACACTCCTTACTAGCATGCATATCTTAAATAGCATTTCATGAATGTGTCATCACAATACTAGTGTAAGTACTCTAGCATGCTTATCATTCTTATAATACTCTACTATATGGAGTATGCCACTTTTCACATGCAACATGTATATATCATGTTTTTACCATTTCTACCATGTCATAATTAGCACAATTATGCATCTAATCAATCCTATAATAAAATAGGAGACATAAGGGGAGTTCACCCATTTCGGTGAGGTCAGACCCACCGGATAACCGTTGAAACCTCACAGTACTTCAAAACGAAGTTGTCCCTCGAGCTTCACATACCCTAAGATAATTTTCCAAGGGGTTAGAAGCATCGAACAAGCTCACCACGAAATTCACCAAAATTCATAAAGAAAATAGGTGAATAATACCTTAATCCAAGAAAAGCTTGTGCAAACTCCAAATCTACACATTGGAGCTTCAAATCTAACCTACAAGAGTGTTCTACACTCATCAATTTCATCTCACAAACCCTCATGAGAAAAACCCCAAATGAAACCCTAGTTTTCTATTTTCTAGGTTTCATCCTAAATCCAAGTAGTAATCACAATTAGAGGAGTTGTAAGATGGCCACTCACCTCATTAGAGCTCTAAACCAAGCAAAAAGAGACTAGGGTTGGAGATCCAACCACCAACTGAAAGATAGGGGGTGCCCTAGGATCTATCTAGAGTATATCAATCACCTAGAGGGGGGTGAATAGGTGTATAAACAAAAATCACAAATCTCAATGCGATAAAGTAATGCAGAAAATAAAATCAGCACACCGAGATTTACGTGGGAAACTCCACCTTGGAGAAAAACCCACGGGACCAACACGCGAAAAAACAATCCACTAAGAGTAAAGAATTACAAGGTGATTACCGACTCCACGGACTTAACCTCTCCCTTCTCTTCAGCGGATCACGCGCACCAACGGGTTGTCCACGCCCCACGTCCGAATCCACGGACGCCACGCCTCAAATCCACGAGACGCCCAACTTCGAATCCACGAAGCCTTCAACACGTCGAATCCACGACGCTCACTCGAATCCACGAGCGCACTCCGTCCGGAGAACAATAACAAAGATGATGGTTTATTGCTTAGAATATCATTGAAGATCTGTGGGAATAATCTCTAAGCAATCCTCAAATTGATTCTAAAAAAAATATTAAAAATTAGGGCACCATGAATCAATTTGAGAGAAGCTTGATGTAGAAGATGAGGAAAACGGTCACCTACAAGCTTCTAGGGTTTCCAAAAGATAATCTATGCTTCACCACGTTTTAGAGACACCCCCACATCATATTTATAGGTTAGAAGCAATTCGAAATAGATTAGGATTAAAAAATAGTTTTTAGAAAGGTTTGGAAGCAAACCGATTTCGACTAGAATTGAAAAACTGATTTTAGAAAGGTTTGGAACCAAATTAGGATTGCTAAGATATTTTAAGGAATCTACCATCTTATTTACAGGTTTGGGGGACATTAGAATCAGAGTAGGATTGAAAAAACAACTTTCCAAAACATCGCGACGGGTCGGGGTCCGGACCTTGGATCGCAGGGTCCGGACCCGGAAACAATTCCGCGTTTCATTGTCCGGACCGCAGTCAACAGGGTCCGGACCCTCTCTGCGAAAAGCCTGAGAGTCGTACGGGATCCGGACCTCAGCCCACAGGGTCCGGACCCTCCCTGCGTGACAGTCAGGGAGGCGTACGGGATCCGGACCTCAGCCCACAGGGTCCGGACCCTCCCTGCGTGACAGCCAGGGAGGCGTACGGGATCCGGACCTCCTCTCAGGGTCCGGATCCTGGAAGTTGGAAAACTCATTTTTTATAATTTAAAACAATTTTTATCTATTCTAATGTCTTCCAAACACTTATAAATATTTATAAATCATAATCAAGATTATGTAAACTTACCAAGCATCGTGAATTCATACGTTGAGTTTGCGAGTATTCAAACTTCGTTTCTTCTTCTTTAAACCTTCAAGACTCCGACTCACTTCACGAAATATGCCAATATAAAATCCGTAACACCAACAAGCTCTCCTCATCAGCCACGAGCTCCCTCTAAGCCTAGGAGTCAACCTCCATGGAGAAAAATGAAGAGAAAAGAGATCAAAACCACAATTCATGGGTTTAGAGAGGAGAAAATCAAGAGAGAGAGAGAGAGAGGGAATAAGCTCACCTTTCTTCTCCTTCATCCTCAGCCACAATGGCAACCTGAGAGGGGTGAAGGGGTACTTAACCCGAAAGCACAAAATCCACATAGACCCCTCAAAAAGCCAAAATTGCAAAACTGCACGAATTGCAATCTTCAGCTCTGCGTACCGGTATACGAACAGGCGTACCGGTATACAGCACAAAATTTCCAAAACCCGAGCCTCGGCTAAACGACCAACCCATGGTATTCCGGTATCCCAACATCAGTACCGGAATAACTCACATCAGTACCGGTATGCAAACATCAGTACCGGAATACCTCCAGCCCATTCCAATATCCAACGCCAGATTCCGCAGAACCCGAGAGCTGCGAAATTTCCAGTTTTCCACTGGATTCCGGTATCGAAATACCAGTACCGGTATACACTGCAAAATCTGTACTTTTTGCAGATTTCGCTCTTCGGATTCCGTTTTCGCACTTTCCAAGTCCCGAAAACACTCCCAAGCTCACCAAACTCAACCCAAAACTCCAGAATAGTATAAGGCACTATTCTCTCACTAGAACTCCGCAATTTGCTAAAGTTCAGTGTGCTACATTTATATAATAAAATTCTCGGTCTTTACTGATTGTCTGACGATGATCGTTTCGATTTTCGATCTTGTGCTTGCTGCCAAGACACCCAAACGGATGTGTTTTGGGGCAGCGGTTGACTCGTGGAGTGAGTCGGTATCTTTTGGGACTGTTCGTGTGCCCCGGGGACGTCCCGGTGCGATTCGGGACTTCCGATATTGTGCGGAGATCGGTTACAGGAAAATCGAGTCTCGGGTTTTGGGGGTTTGTGTGAGATGCATATGTTGAGTCCTTTGGGGCATGTCTCTAACTCGTGGACCTATCGTAGGTCCGGTTGATCTGCGTCGCGTCCAGGTTCCCAACGCGAGTACGACAGGTGGGTGAGCCTTTGGGATAGTCGGTATCACTTTTCCCCACCTCTTGTTTGATATATATATCGCTCATTATCTCTTTACATGTCGATTTGATATTTATAGCATTCCTTATCTATACTTCCCTTGCTTGCATATTATCTATGTGGTCTCGGACATGTAGAGTAGGATCGTACATTGATGATTTGTGGACTTCTTGTCCAGGCAACACATCGACTCTCTTGTCGTGTGTTTCGATTTGTTTGATCAGGATTCGGCATTTTTCGCCTGAGATGTGGCTTCGGCCAGGTATCGGCTTCTTGCCGGCTTTGTTATTGAGCATATTGCATGATCAGTCATGGCACGGCATATACTCATGACACCAGGTCGGTTTGGCCACCGACCAAGGGTGTACTATCCGGATAAGTCAATTTGCGGGCGCATGAATGGATCGAATGCGGATGAGTGCGGATGAGTGATAGATACGCATGAGGTCTGCGGACCAATATTGTGGGATACTGATTGGGTATTTTGGTTTCATTCCATTGAGGCATTTACAGCTTAGCATTTTCATACAGTAGCGATTTATTTACTTGTTCTGTTTATACCTGATATAGCTACTGTAGTTCTACTGATTATACTCGTACTATACCTCCTTTGTTTCTCAGTGATTACGACAAGCCCCTGAGGCTTGGTTGTACCCACTGAGAAACCTCGTTGTGGTTTCTCACTCCCTGTTTTCCCAGGTGGCTCGGACGAGGAGTTCAGTTCGTGGTACGATGCGAGGATGATCTAGCTAGACTGCATTAGCGGTCATCACCCTGGTTATATTTCCCTTATCTACGTTAGTAGTTAGTTTGATACAGAAATGGTTCAGTTAGATGATTATTATTGATGATTGAATTGTTACGAGCTACATATGATGTTGTTTTCCTGTTATGCATGAAATTGGATTTGGTTTCAATTATTCGCAATTGTTTGGATTTCTTCGTGTGGGCGTCTACCCCTCGTGGTAGCTGGTTTTCAAAATAAAGTTTCGTGTGGGAACAGTTTCAAAAGGTTCTTATGGATTTCTTTCAATGCTTATTAGAATTCGAAAACAAAGCTTTCGAGTGGGAAGCAATTTTAATAGGATGTTTGTTGTACTGTGCATTGCATCATCCTTCGCTTAAGGAGTGCTTAGAGGCATGTAGGGATAGCTGAATGTAAATGTGTTCTATGTTTGTATCTGGTGGATTATTGTGAATGAAAGTGTGATTGTGATCCTGTTGTATGTCGTTGGTACGCCGTGCAAATACAGGGGAGACTCTGTCCGTGTAGACAGAGGTGCCTGTATTTTGTGGCGGGTCTGTTCACTGCACGGGCTAGGCTTTAAAAAAAAAAATTTGACCCATTTTTCACAACTAAACTAGCCCGGGTAGTGACAGATTAAGATGGTATCAGAGAATGAACAATCACAACTACATTCACAACCTATCTAACTGAACCACTGGTTAGGATGACCCTAGGAAGACCTAAGGTTTATAAGCACGTGAGAGCACGGGGTTGTGGGATTGAGTCCAGGTAAGGTGGTCGAGTTTATTAACTCGAGGTTTATTGTTGTTTCGTTACCCCGTGTTTGTTTTGCAGTTGCGGTGCAGACTTGTGCCTATACTTGGAGTGGTGGCGGATTACTAGACAAATATCGAGTGGTAGGGTGATGTGCACCTGGTAAAACCATTCGGGACAGATGTTGACATTGAGGATCTAGGCAGTGGCATCTGCTGGGCCTTAGCTGACGGCTGAGCCGTGATTACCGGGCCCCACTTTCCATGTAGAGCATGAGATCCACCGCGGGCATCTTTGTGAGATGATACAGTGTGCGGTTACAACCGCGACTATTTATGCGGCTGTGTGAGTACAGCTCGAGGATTGAAGTGTAATCGCTTGGGCGACTGCAGTGCGGATATTGTTTCCTCAGGCTCTGTGAGTATGGCTTTAGTGCCTACCCCTCCCTATTTAGAGCCCATGTACGATTGCAGGCTTCTCTGTGGAGATGATGATTTGTGCAGATTTGACCACGAGTATTGTGTGGGCTGCTGGTGTGCGGCCCGAGGTTTGTTCACCGACCACTTGTGCGGTTGCGGTGTGAGTAGAGCTTCTTAGCTTTGGTGGGTAGGACAGTGGTGCCTACTCTATTTCCCTGTTATCTAATGGTGGCGTGAGTCACCGAGAGGAGCGAACCCATGTATGGTTAGTTGAAGTAGGTTGGCGATAGCTTACGAGGTTTTCCTCTTTCTTCGGATAAGTTGTTGGCTTGATCCCGATCTTTAGATTGGTTAGGGTGTATCGAGGTTGTTGTAGGACTCCTTATTGAGTTTCAGGCAAGGTAATAAATTCCATGTGAGCATATGAACGGAAATTCGCTTGACTCATGAGAGTGAAGGATATTCGTGCTGCGAAGCGAGCTTAGAAGATCTTTCTCGCTTGAGTAATGTTTAAATATCCTGTTGGTGGATTTATCAGTGTAGTTGTTTTGATCTTCTTGTGATCTTTACGCCTATTGGCAAAGCCAGGATTGGATATAACTTAGCTTCAATGTTAGGTCTTGGAGGTGCATACGTTGTGTGCGGCAGTCCAAATATCTAAATCAGTGTGATATGGGATGGCACGTGGTATATGTATGCTTATGGCATATAGGATGATCTATTATAGGATAATTGGAAAACCCTAAGGGTAAGTTGTCGTGTTGGATGAGGCTAAAAAATCGAGCTGTTGATCGCATTTAGCTTGTGCAGTTGGCGACTCTTGGTCGCAGATAGTTGATGTTCCTGTTATTGGAGCCATAGAACTCCTAGGGAGTTGGCTCGATGGCTGGTCCAAGCTCGAATACCGACCTCCGTAGTCGATATTCATTAGAGTTGTGGTGCACTCTTGTGCAGCATGGTGATATTGGATGATTTTGTGCTGCTGTCACTTCTCCAACGTGGCGTTGGAGATGGATCTACGGTATTTCGCTTTTCTTTTGATAAATGCGTTGGCTGCAGACAACGTATTGTCAAAAGTTAGGACGAATTGCCCTACCCCTCTTTTGGGAGTATTTGGATTGGGTCTATGTGTTTCCCTTGTAGATAACCTTTATGGATGATCTCGTGCGAAGGTTAGAGTCGTGGTCATCTCCGACCACGCAATGTATTCTGAGTTAGCCCTAGGCAAGGTTATGTAAAGTGATGAGTTAACCTCACCAATGGTACGCACTTTGATGTTGGTCTGGTTGTATACTAGCCAGTAGCCAGGTCTCGCATAGTTAAGGGACGAGTTAGGTAATGCGCTTCCAGTTGCAATCTATATTGCATTGCTAGAAGATGTGAACTATGCTGGGCACATGGACTGAGCCTGGCCTTTGGCTCAGAAGTTGATGCATGTGTTTGAGTACAAGGTACATGACGTGGTTAAACACGGATAATTATAGGAGTGGATTGCTCTTCTGGTCACTTGAGGATTGATGCATCTGGGTCTCATCGAGACAGGCATCGGATGTGGTATGGAACATTGAATCGCTGGTCGCATGCGGATTTCAGCGACCGGGTTTCGTGGAGACAGATGTTGAGCATCACTGATGGCTTTGATGACTAGTTGCGATTGGCAACCCTATTTTACCAAGTGGCGGACACATGTGGATTTTTATGTTGAACCGCATGTACCTGTAGCTGGCTTACTTGTCGAGCTCAACTGGTTGTGTGAGCCTTAGACCTGTTGATCTAGGCAGATGGTTTGGTCTTGAACCAAGGAATGTCAGAATACCGTAAGTCGGTTTTTGGTACTAAGGGTTTGAACTTTTATCTATTTGTACCTCAGACTGGTGAGAGACTATAGTCTCCAAGTTGAGCGTTATTGACGCAGGTTTTGAGACAACGATATAGTTTCACTCGTGGGGAGCAGGTTGACGTTGTTGGTTAGTCGGAGTGTGTCGTTTCGGTCTACGAAAATATACTCTAGACTCGCTGTGTGAACTTTTGGCGTAGTTAAGTAAGCTAATGCTGCTACTACGTGGACCAATGTTGGGTGGACCTTAAATTTTTGAGTAGGGAGTTATTGCCCCAGTTTTGGAAGAGTGTGCAGTGAGATTTGGGTACGAAGCTGAACTTCAGTACGACTTTCTGTCCTCTGAGCGACGGACAGCCTGAGCGAGTTATTCAGACTCTTGAGGACATGCTACGTGCATGCGTCCTGGATTATGGCGATGGGTAGTACAAGTACCTGTCGCTGGTGGAGATCGCCTATAACAACAGTCATCAGGCGAGCATTAGGATGGCACCGTATGAGGCTTTATATGGGCGTCGATGTCGGTCCCCTATCAGTTAGGACGACGTCGAAGAACGCCGCGTGATCGGGCCGGACTTGGTGGTGGATGCTGAGGCGAAGATCCGCATTGCCAGAGAGCGGTTGTTGACTGTACAGAGTCGGCAGAAGAGCTACGCGGACCATCGGCGTCGTGACCTGGAGTTTCAGGTCAGCGAGCATGTTCTGCTCAAGGTTTCACCGTCCAGAGGGATCAAACGGTTCGGTTTGAGGAGCAAGCTTAGCCCGAGATATGTGGGACCGTTTGAGATCTGGGAGCGCGTTGGTCCGGTGGTGTACAGATTGGCTCTACCTCCGAGTCTCGCTCAAGTACATGATGTCTTCCACGTGTCCATGCTTCGGAAGTATATTTCTGATCCGTCCCATGTCATCAGTCCGACGACTATTCAGCTTCGGAAGGATCTGACCTACGATGAGGCTCCGACGCGGATATTGGCACGTGAGGAGAAGCAACTGCGGAACCGCAGCAATCCGTATGTTAAAGTTCAATAGGCTAATCATGAGGAGCGCGAAGCAATATGGGAGCTTGAATCGACTATGCGGAAACGTTATCCACAATTATTTGAGGGGTAAATGTAATCAAGTTTCGGGAACGAAACTTCTTTTAAGGGGGAAATGATGTAAGGACAGAGATTTTTACTGCCTAATTTAACTCTCCGTTGATGATGGTTTTGTGTGTATTTTAATTACATAATCACTCGTCAAGTTTCGGGTGAAAATAATTTAAAATGAAAGAGTTACGCGATTTACAATATTCACTTAAGTGAATAGTAACTCCGGTTTTGCGGAGAGACCGATGATTAGAGTTGGCTTTCGAAGTGTATCGGACTCCGTTCATAGTGGTTCAATAGCTCGTTTTCGACTGTCCGACTATTCTGGACTCAATGGCACTAACAGATTTTGGATTTGATGCACGGTTTTCGAGTTGAAAATTGGATCTTGTTGAAAATTGGACTTTTATTCTTCGTTGTATTGGCTATGCAAAGCTTACCGTAGCTCCGTTTTGCGAGTGAACCCTCGGATAGGGACCTATCATGCGAAAGGAAGTTGGTGTGGATGGACTTAGGTCGCGAGTTCGCTAATTGAGAGGATTTAAAAGCGATTATCGGTCGTTATGCAAGTGATGTATTGATGGATCGGAAAGAAAAAGAGTTTGTCCCGAATCGACAACCAAATCGAATGAAATAAAAATTGTGAGTTCGATGTTTCGACAGTGCTGAACGTGCTGGTACTGTCCGTTCGCAAATCCGACGGACGGATCGTCTGATATCGTATGATTATCGAGGATGGGTCAAATTGGTATTTTTGTAGTTCGCGTAAAACCCCCTATATTTTATGCGCGGTACTTCATGAAGATTTGCGGGCTGATGCGCGAGGTTGTCATACACACGCGTGCGGGACCTCAGCTAAAAATATCGCTATTGGAGGGAGTTATGCGTGAAGTCGGCATACTATAAAGTTGGAATTTAGGGTTTTCATCATGAAACCCTAACCCTAGCTGCCTCCACCCCTCCACAGCAACCCTAACCGACCCCTCACCTCCTGGCCACCCCCTGCGCGCCGGAGCCACCGCCGCCGGCCGGAACAGCCGCCATGATCCTCTCCCTCACCTCCACCTTTCTCTCCCTCCCTTGTATCACCCCTTCTCGGGTCAGATCTACCTAGGAGGTGGTGCTGGAGTTCCAGTGGGCTGCTGGCGCCGCCACCGACCGCTGGTGTGCCGTCCCGCCGTCCCCGGCCATCCCCGGCGCCGCTGCTGCCCCTACAGTCCAGCCGGAGCCGCCTGGAGCTTGTGCCGGCTGGTGGTGACAGAGACCACTAGCCGCCGCATCCCGAAGCATCCTGCCGGTCTTCCTCGACTCCCCGGCACCGCCATGTCCGATCCCGACGGTCACCGTCGCCGCCGCTTGCGCCGTCGCCGCCGCGGTCGCGGGTGACTTGTGAGATCGATGGCAACCGTGCGACCTTGCGAGCCGCCGCCGCTGCTCGGACCAGCCTCCCCTTCCTTCCTCGTGACCCCGGAGGGCTCCCTGCTGCCGCCCGGCGCCTCCCCGTGGCCGCCGCCGCCGGTGAAAGCGACCCCGAGCTCCCCTCGGATCCGTGCGGGCTAGGGCATCACTGCCCGTCGCCGGCGCCGCACCCTGCCGCCGGTTAGCACCTCGACCGGTTGTCCCCGGCCGGCCGCACCCGACCACCGCCGGCGCAGCCGCCGCCGAAGCTGCCGCCGGCCGGATCTCTCTCCCTGCCCGCAAGATTGCCCGGTTAGGACTTGTTTTGTGTCGCCTCACTGTTCTGGCGACCCGGAGCACCCCCGACACCTAGGAAGGTGAGCCCGAGCATCCTGGCATGCTGCTGAACACCGTGCTCACCTATTCCGTAGTCGGCGAGGCTCGGATTTGCAAGTTTACCTTCGCCGCTCCCGGACCACCCCTCCCGCATATGTTTCGGTCCCTCCCGTGCACTCCTCGGCTGTTCTCTGTGCTCCAGACAGTGAGCACGGCCTCCGCCTCGTTGAGACCTAGCAGGTTGTGTGTGACACCCCAATAGTCCCACATCGGATGTGAATGGGATTGTCATTGGGTTTATAAGAGACTTGGGCCACTAGTAACAATAACTGGGCTTAAGCATTTTGGGTTGTTGATTGGGCTCAACGAGTTATTGTTGCTAGTGGGCTGGGTCGTTACATTTGGTATCAGAGCCAGTTCACCAGTCGGAAGTGTGAGATGAGTCTCGGCTGAGCCAGGTTGTGCAGCGGAGAGAGCGAGGCTCTCATGCTGTTGACTGTTGTGGGTGGAGCGCGGCTCACCACAAAGTCGGTTTAGGCTAGCGAGACGAGTCTCACATCGCCTGGTGATCTTGGGCTGTGTGTGTTTAGGACTGACGGGGACGTCAGGGCCTAAAGGGGGGGAGTCTGTGACACCCCAATAGTCCCACATCGGATGGGAATGGAATTGTCATTGGGTTTATAAGAGACTTGGGCCACTAGTAACAATAACTGGGCTTAAGCATTTTGGGTTGTTGATTGGGCCCAACGAGTTATTGTTGCTAGTGGGCTGGGTCGTTACATTGTGTCTCGGTGGGCCTCGATAATGCTCGGAGCGAGGTATCAGCCCATAATTTCACTATTTATATGCTTATATTGCAATATTGTTGAATCTTAGGGCCTTTGATGCGATTTGTCCACTGTGGGCAGCGTGTTTACACTAATTGCAATCTGTGGACTGATTGTCCAAGTTCTGCTGCCCTTCGTTTGTCTGAAAATGGGTTTTCGGAGCGTTTCCCGATAAAATTCGTCGGCGGAACGTGGTTTTCGGCTCGGAAATTATCCGACTCGAGGTTCGTACCTTGTGGGCTGCCGCTAAGCCTTATTGGCTGGTTATCCCGGCCGTCTCGTGTATTCGGGTAGTGGGTTCCGGTGTCGAAATCGACACTTTCGAGAATCCGGATCGGAACGATTTTTTGACGATGATCGTTTCGATGTTCGATCTTGTGCGTGCTGCCAAGACACCCAAACGGATGTGTTTTGGGGCAGCGGTTGACTCGTGGAGTGAGTCGGTATCTTTCGGGACTGTTCGTGTGTCCCGGGGACGTCCCGGTGCGATTCGGGACTTCCGGTATTGTGCAGAGATCGGTTACGGGAAAACCGAGTCTCGGGTTTTGGGGGTTTGTGTGAGATGCATATGTTGAGTCCTTTGGGGCATGTCTCTGACTCGTGGACCTATCATAGGTCCGGTTGATCTGCGTCGCGTCCAGGTTCCCGACGCGAGTACGATAGGTGGGTGAGCCTTTAGGATAGTCGGTATCACTTTTCCCCACCTCTTGTTTGATATATATATCGCTCATCTCTACATGTCGATTTGATATTTACAGCATTCCTTATCTATACTTCCCATGCTTGCATATTATATATGTGGTCTCGGATATGTAGAGTAGGATCGTACATTGATGATTTGTGGACTTCTTGTCCAGGCAACACATCGACTCTCTTGTCGTGTGTTTCGATCTGTTTGATCAGGATTCGGCATTTTTCACCTGAGATGTGGCTTCGGCCAGGTATCGGCTTCTTGCCGGCTTTGTTATTGAGCATATTGCATGACCAGTCACGGCACGGCATATATTCATGACACCAGGTCGGTTTGGCCACCGACCAAGGGTGTACTATCCGGATAAGTCGACCTGCGGGCGCATGAATGGATCGGATGCGGATGAGTGCGGATGAGTGACAGATACGCATGAGGTCTGCGGACCAATATTGTGGGATACTGATTGGGTATTTTGGTTTCATTCCATTGAGGCATTTACAGCTTAGCATTTCCATACAGTAGCGATTTATTTACTTATTCTGTTCATACCTGATATAGCTACTGTAGTTCTACTGATTATACTCGTACTATACCTCCTTTGTTTCTCAGTGATTACGACAAGCCCCTGAGGCTCGGTTGTACTCACTGAGAAACCTCATTGTGGTTTCTCACTCCCTGTTTTCCCAGGTGACTGCATTAGCGGTCATCACCCTGGTTATATTTTCCTTATCTGCATTAGTAGTTAGTTTGATACAGAAATGGTTCAGTTAGACGATTATTATTGATGATTGAATTGTTACGAGCTACATATGATGATGTTTTCCTGTTATGCATGAAATTGGATTTGGTTTCAATTATTCGCAATTGTTTGGATTTCTTCGTGTGGGTGTCTACCCCTCGTGGTAGCTGGTTTTCAAAATGAAGTTCCGTGTGGGAACAGTTTCAAAAGGTTCTTATGGATTTCTTTCAATGCTTATAAGAATTCGAAAACAAAGCTTTCGAGTGGGAAGCAATTTTAATAGGATATTTGTTGTACTGTGCATTGCATCATCCTTCGCTTAAGGAGTGCTTAGAGGCATGTAGGGATAGCTGAATGTAAATGCGTTCTATGTTTGTATCTGGTGGATTATTGTGAATGAAAGTGTGATTGTGATCCTGTTGTATGTCGTTGGTATGCCGTGCAAATACAGGGGAGACTCTGTCCGTGTAGACAGAGGTGCCTGTATTTGTGGCGGGTCTGTTCACTGCGCGGGCTAGGCTTTAAAAAAAAATAAAAAAATTGACCCGTTTTTCGGGGCGTGACAAGATGCGGAGATTGTCACTTGAAGTGGTTACTCTTGGAACAACTGCAAGACTTATGACTATGGTCTTACAGCCCACTCTGTTGGATAAGATTCGAGAAAAATAGAGTGTAGATCCTCACTTGATGAAAATTAGAAATCAACTGAGAAGTGGCGATCTTAAAGATTTTAGTTGTGATGATTCAGAAGTTCTCCGTTACAGAGATCGTTTATGTGTACCAGCAGATTCGGAAATTCGAGAGGAGATATTGAAGGAAGCACATTATTCTCCATATTCTGTCCATCGTGGTTGAACTAAGATGTACCAAGATTTGAAGACTCATTTCTGGTGGAATGGTATGAAGAGAGACATTGGAAGAGCTGTAGCTCAATGTTTAACATGTCAGCAAGTGAAGGCTGAGCATCGAGTGCCGGCTGGTAAGCTACAAAGCCTTCCGGTACTTGAGTGGAAGTGGGACCACATCAAGATGGATTTTGTCGTAGGATTGCCAAGGACTTCGGGCGGCTATGATGCGATATGGGTAATTGTGGATAGGTTGACGAAGTCTGCTCATTTTCTACCTATGCAGATTACCTGGTCCCGTGAGCGGCTTGCACAGCTTTATATGGATGAAATATTGAGATTGCATGGAGTACCAATCTCGAAAGTGTTTGATAGAGACCCGAGGTTTGTCTCACACTTCTGGAGAAGTTTACAGACAGCTCTGGGGATTCAGCTTCGTTTCAGTACTTCATTTCACCCGCAGACGGATGGTCAGTCCGAGCGTACTATACAGACACTTGAGGATATGTTGAGAGCTTGTATATTGGATTTCGGTGGAGGATGGGATCGACATCTGAGATTGATAGAATTTGCGTACAACAATAGCTATCAGGCGAGCATTAAAATGGCTCCGTTTGAAGCATTGTATGGACGTAAATGTCGATCACCTTTGTATTGGGATGATGTAGGTGAAAGGAAAACATTGGGACCGAACTTATTGCTTGAAGCTGAGGAGAAAGTTAAAGGAATACGACGGCATATAGAAACAGTCCAGAGCAGGCAAAAGAGTTATTCTGATACTCGGAGACGGGATTTAGAATTTCAAGTTGGAGACCATGTTTTCTTGAAAGTTTCACCATCGAAGGGCATACGAAGATTTGGAATTCGCGGAAAGCTTAGTCCGCGATTTATTGGTCCTTTTGAGATTCTGGAAAAAGTTGGACCCGTGGCTTATCGGATAGCCCTTCCACCTCGGTTAGCAGGTATGCATGATGTTTTTCATATATCAGTTCTGAGGAAGTACATGTATGATCCTTCCCATGTGAATCGATTTTACTCCGCTTGAGCTGACGGAAGATTTGCGGTACGAGGAGCGCCCGATACGAATTCTTGCTCGTGAGATAAAAGAATTACGTAATCGGGTCATACCTTATGTTAAAGTGCAATGGAATTATCATGATGAATGAGAAGCAACCTGGGAATTGGAGACAATGATGCAAAGGTCTTATCCCCACTTGTTTGCACTTTGAGGTGAGTTACTTGCTTCACTTTAGTTTCGAGGACGAAAGTATTAAAGGAGGGAAGAATGTAATACTTGGTGTTTTTATTCTGCTACTATGAGTTTACTATATGTTATGAGGAGAAGCTGTTTCGGTGCGAAGTAGGCCCGAAAACAAGCTAAGTTGAGTTTGGCCATTACGGGCGCCCGAATCTTGGGAAGTGGACACCCGAAAGTTTTGGAGCCATTGGGTTGTTTTGGATGGATCCGGAAGTTTTTGGACATTTTGGATCTGGGCGCAGGTTCCAGACGCCCGAAATGTAGATCCGAATTGGGGTATGACGTGGACTAACACGTGTCGTGTTGCAGGACACGTGTTGACTGCCAGAGGAGCGCCGCCCCACCGCTTGCCGACCACCACCGAACCGCCTGGCCGCCTAGCTGCCACCTGGCATAGGTGATTTCCGGACGCTCGGAAGGGGGAATTCGGGCGCCCGAAAGTGGAATTTTGGGGCCTATAAATAGGTGTGCATCCTGATAATTTTAGGCCAATTCCTACTTTCGTATTCCACCTTTTAGAGAGAGAAAAGCTAGAGTAAGGGCCATGTGTTGGCATTAGTGATGATCTAGCTTGCTCTCTTCTACTGTGTTGTTCTGATCTTGTTCTGATCATTCGTTCTGTTGGAGGTGGCAGTCCATTCGGTGGTAGATTCAGATTGGAGTACTGATCGAGCCTAGTGTGTACTATGGAGGATTGGATCTGAGATTGTATTTGAATTTCCACCGTGGTTGGAATAGCATTCGAGGTGAGTTGATGTTTACCAAATTCAATGGATTTTCTTCTAAGTGCTTATGCTCATGTTAGCATGACATGATATTGTTGGGATTATGTTAGTTATGACATGCTTTAGTTGAGACTGATTAACTGCTTGCATATGTATGATATGATCATAGATGAGGTAGTGATACGTGATAGCAAGCATGATT
Source organism: Puya raimondii (assembly GCA_016920855.1). Lineage (NCBI taxonomy): Eukaryota > Viridiplantae > Streptophyta > Magnoliopsida > Poales > Bromeliaceae > Puya > Puya raimondii. The sequence continues at coordinate 206,448,261 of JABWPP010000050.1, read as the reverse complement.
TTATTATATTCTTGATGCATGATTTAGCCTACACATATCCTGTTGCATTGATATCTATTGTATCAATTGTTGTACATACTAGTGTAGGCGATCTTATTGAGCTCGTGCTATGTTGATTATACCTCCTCTTTGTGGTAGAGTTGCGTTGATTGTGAGCACTTGAGCATTGATATGGGTCATACTTATTGATTATGCATTTGAGGTGCCGAGTGCACATGAGTTTCTTGTGTGAGATCAGATTGACCCATCTTGTTGATCATATACCTGTGGGTGCTTGGCGATGATATGTGTTGTGATATTATACTCGGTTGGGTCGCTCCCACTGTTACGGATTTTATATTGGCATATTTCGTTAAGTGAGTCGGAGTTTTGAAGGTTCAAAGAAGAAAAGACGAAGATTGAAGACTCAAAGACTCAACGTATGAATTCACGATGCTGGTAAGTTTAAATAATCTTGATGATGATTTATGAACATTTACAAGTGTTTTGAAGACATTAGAATAGGTTTTTAATGATTTATAAACGAATCGGAAAAATTCATGCTACGGGGTCCGGACCCTGGGAGCTGCGGTCCGGAACCCTTAAGCCTATCAGGCTGTTTCGTAAACCTGGTCCGGACTCTGATGGCTGCGGTCCGGACAATGAAAAGCTAAAACGTTTCAGAGTCCGGACCCTGCAATCCAAGGTCCGAACCCCAACCCGTCGCAAATTTTTGGAAATTTATTTTTTCAATCCTACTCTGATTCTAATGTCTCCCAAGCCTAGAAATAAGATGGTAGATTTCTTAAAATCATTTTTGCAATCCTTATTTGATTCCAAAACTTTTTAAAATCAGTTTTCAATCCTAGTCGAAATTGGATTGCTTCCAATTCTTTCTAAAATCTGTTTTTAATCCTAATCTATTTCAAATTGCTTCTAAACCTATAAATAAGATGTGGGGGTGTCTCTAAAATGTGGTTAAGCATAGATTATCTTTTAGAAACCCTAGAAGCTTGTAGGTAACCGTTTTCCTCATCTTCTACATCAAGCTTCTCTCAAATTGATTCATGGTGCCCTAGATCTTTAATATTCTTTTAGAATCAATTTGAGAATTGCTTAGAGATTATTCCCACAGATTTTTCATGTTCTTCTAAGCAAGGAATCATCATCAACCTTATTTGTTTTGCTCCGGACAGAGTGGCGTCGTGGATTCGGCGTGATCAAGACGGTTCGTGGATTCGGATCGTTGGTGCTCGAGGATTCGAGTGGCGTCTGTGGATTCGGACATGGGGCGTGGACAACCCGTTGGTGCGCGTGATCCGCTGAAGAGAAGGGAGAGGTTAAGTCCATGGAGTCGGTAATCACCTTGTAATTCTTTACTCTTAGTGGATTATGTTTTCACGTGTTGGTCCCGTGGGTTTTTCTCCAAGGTGGAGTTTCCCACGTAAATCTCGGTGTGCTGATTTTATTTTTCGCATTACTTTATCGCATTGAGATTTGTGATTTTTGTTTATACACCTATTCACCCCTCTCTAGGTGATTGATATACTCTAGATAGATCCTAGGGCTCCCCCGTATCTAACACCCACGAGTACCACTCCGGAGTTGGATTATGTGTTGTACAGAGGGTTCATTGCCTATACTAGTTGGCTCCCTACGGGTAGAGCGTGGTGTTCAGGCCGCAGGTATGATGTTGTGGATTCGTGATAGTCCTCGTTGGATGTGTTATGATCAGATTATTGATACTCATATTGACAGCTTGAGCATTGTGCATAGTAGTAGTAGTTTATCTCCTACTTTTTTTATTGCTCTCTATTTATCTTGAGATCGAGGACTTAGTGGATAGACCGCTGACGCTGGTGGCGGTACCCACTGAGGACTACTTGTTTGGTAGTAGTTCTCACACCCGTTGTTGACACCTTTTTTTGCAGAGTCTTCTTCTCCGGCTGTGCTTTCTGATCGCGAAAAGGAGACCGTCGGGATCTGATCCCCGGACAGTTGGATAGAGGTATATCCCATTTTGGTAGATGATCCCATGAGTCTGTACATATAGTAGTTGTTGGAGTTTGACAGTTATGTATATTTGGTTGTTGGATTGATGATGTATGTATGTACAGTGAACTTATTATTTATATAGTACTTAACAGCTCTGTTACTTTTGATACCTTTAGCTGTTAGTTGATATTGTTCTCGCTTCGTATGCTCAGTAGAAATACTTTGTATACGGCGGATCTGTTAATGTGCCTGGGAAGAGGTAACCCGGGGCGTGACATACTGAGCTTCAGAATACTATACTACTAGACATAGTTATGTCACCGTAAGTTTTTGCGGAAATGCTCTTATCACTGTAGCCTACATTCTTAACCAAGTATATAGAAAATCAGTGCCCTTCTACTCCATATGAGCTATGAAGTGGCATAAAGCCGAGTTTGCACTACTTAAGTTCTTGTGGTTTAGCTGGATATATTTACAGCCTCTCACATAGATTCGGATAACTTGGCCCTAGAGTAAGTAAGCAGGTGTTCATCAGGTGTCTTAAAACTCGAAGGGCTATGTAATGTATAGTGAACACTCAGATGGTGGGATGACCGAGATAGAATCTAATAATGTGTAATTCCTTTAGGAGAAGTTCCCAAGCATTAGTGAAGTGTGGAGAGACATCAGATTATATGGGTTATAGGACGATACCACTATCTGCTATTCAACACAATCAATCACATCCTAAAATCACTGAAGGAAGAAGCAGCGATCCTCTTGCTAGAGGGAGTGCTTTCATGAGTGGGAGCACATACCTAAAAACCGACAATAAAGGCGCTCAATTCAGTAGAAGTGAACATGGAACCATTTTCTATCGGCATTTTGAATTTGAAAGGGAAAATTTTCACATGCGCTCTGCTTGATGATGATGAGCCTGCTTCTTAAACGGAAGCATAACAGACGATAGCTTACTGCGAGTGGATGACTTCTATGAGGGATGAGATGGACTCCATAAGTAAGAACCTACTGTGGGAGTTGGTTGACCGTCTGCTTGGGTGTAAGTCTATTTGAAATAAATAGGTTTTAAATATTAAGCGGAAAGCAGATTGGTTAATTGACAAATGCAAAGCTTTGACTTGTGGCAAAGAGCTAGACTCAGAGGTTAGAGGTAGATTATAATGAAACATTTGCCTAGATTGTGAGATTTGCCTCTATACATCCGATTCTAGTCTTAATAGTGCATTTAGATTTGGAATTATTATAGATGGATATCAAGACAGTTTTCCTCAATGGAGGATTAGCAAAGAAGATTGACATGGATCAGCGTGAGAGTTTTGTCCTCAAAGGTCAAAAAGATAAGATTTGTCGTCTTAAAAGATACATTATAATCTCAAACAGTCATCAAGATAGTGGTATTTCAGTTTAATATCACCTCTAACGATAAATCTTTGATAGAGGAAGACGACTTTGTATATGTCAAGAAGACAAAGAAGGAGATTCTGCTTCTCTCTTTATGTCGACGACACACTATTGGCTAAAAAGGACATTGAATTGATTAGTACCGTAGGAGTGTCTGTATCTCAAATTTGAGATGAAAGAGATGTGCGAGATGAGCTATGTGCTCGGAGTAAAGATCATCATAAACCACTTTAGAAGACTTCTTTGTTTATCTCAAATAACTTACATTAAGAAAGTTCTAGAGCAGTTTAAGATGCATCATTGTAAACCTATTGACGCTCCAGTAGAGAAGAACCACCTTTTGTGCCTTAATTAGTGCCCTAAAATCGATAAAGAGAAAGAGCAATTGAGTAAGGTTCTTATGCAAGTGCAGTTTGCAGCTTGATGTACTTTATGATGTGTGCTTCCCCAGACATTTGCTTTGCTGTAATGTTGGAAAGTTATCACCATGGCAATCCCTACTCATTAGTAAGAGGTTAAGAGAATCCTCTAACACCTCTACGGAATCAGTGATCTTGTTATCTACTTTCGAGCTGGGGACTAGAGATTGAAAGGATACAGTGATATTAATTGGGCCATGATAGAGATGAGTGCAGATTCACTTAAGGCTATATGTTTATACTTGATGGTTGGGTAGTTTCCCGGTGCAGTAAAAAGTATAGCGGCATTGCCTTGTCCTCTATAGAGGTAGAGTACGTAGCTTGTTCTATAGCTGTTCAGGAGGCTGTTAGGCTGAAGAGATTCCTCCAGCACCTCGACGTTGTGACTCGAGCGGATGAGCCTGGTGTGATGTTCTTCAATAGCCTAGCTGCTGTGGAATGCATAAAGGATTGCATGTATCATGGCAAGACCAAGCATGCAAACATCTGTTTTCACTATATTCGAGAGGTGATCAGACCAGGCGAGGTCACCTTTAGATATATCTCCACCACTAAAATAATGACCAATCCGTTGACCAAGCCGATAGTTAGAGATGTGTCAGAGGATGTGTTTCAGACCCATGTTAAGAGTTCTGATCTTCACATGGTTTAATGCATTAACTTTTTACTACTTTTGTAGTACACCAAATTTTTAATACATATACAAGTATAATTAAAAATAGTATGAGATACTATTTTTATTGGACCTAGAGAAGTAAAAGATAGTTTGGAAATGACTTGTATTGAAATTGAAATGAAAATATGTGATTTAGAATTTTTTGTAAGAAATGAGACTGATATTTCAGCTGAAAAATTCGCAGTGTCAGAAAATTTTGAAAATTTGAGAATTTGTCGAAACTATTTTTCTGAGGCTAGATTTAAAGTTTTGTGTTATTCTGATAGTAGTGAAAATGGAACCTAACTGCTATCTGTTAAAGATTTTAGTCGGTAAACCTTTCGGTGACCAAAACTGATCGAAAACTGAAAAGTTAAGATAAATTGCTCCTGATTGATTTTAATGGGGTTTGTACGTCAAATTTGAGCACAAATGGATATTCAAAAGGGCTCCAATTAGACGTATCCGATCTAAACTGGACTAAACTGTGAGTTATAATAGGTTAGGGGGTTCCTACAAATTTGGCCAACCCATTTCTTCTTCCCCTCACAGCCAGCCATGTCCCGTTCACTCCCTCACACACGTACACACGAGAAAGAGAGGAGAGGGTTCTCTATTTCTCTCTGGCTCACATCTCTCTCTCTCTCTCCCTCTCTTGTAATCTCTCCATCAAAGAGAAAAAAATTGGAGGAGATTAAGCTTGGAAAAAGCTTGGAGGAGAAGATCAAGCTCAATAACAAGTGTAGGAGCTTGGTGGACTTGGGGGGAGGCGTGGTGAGTTTTCATTATTTCAATTAGGATTTGGGTTAAATCCTTTAAGATTGGTGTTCTTAAGATCCCTAGGTGATTCTAAACTAATTAAAACAAAAGATTCATCATGATTTTGGATGCTTTTGAGAATTTGGAAACCTAGGGCATGAAATTGGGTTTTTGTCCGTATGAATTTTTAGATCAAATTGACCTTGTAGATCTCTAATTAAAGGGTAGTTCGACACGAGGGACAACTCCAATGTGGATTCCAGCGAGGCTACGGCATCCAATTGGGAGATTTTGCCGATTTTCATTCGTTAGGCTTGGGTTGAGCTGAATCGGCGTCGGAAATTAAATTGCTTAGATTACCTTGCCTTTGACGCCAAAACAAGGTCGGTGGTGCTCTCAGAAATGGTTGGATTTCTCCCTATGTCTAAACCCTATTCTTGAACATATGTGTGTGTATGTATGGAATTGTGTACTATCGGGTTCAAATTATTTATTCTTCCGGAAACTTGCATGCCTCCTAATTTAGATGTGAATAGTTATGATTAAAAACTTGGAACTTAGGATGCATAAACCTAGTGCCATATGAACCCTAATGATATATTGAACTAGTAGAGAAAACTAGTGGTTTGGACATAGAAAATAAAGAGTGGACATTGGAACAAAGTAAAATACTAGATATCATTGTGATATTGAAGGTAAACCTTGTGATGGAACAACGGATGGGGCATGATTTGTTATGCATGAAAATTAAGGACATGGCATGAGTCGAGAGGATTCCAAGTGTGATTGTGGAATTGGGTCAATGCATGCGCCAAATGTGTTGCCGTAGTTGCATGTACCATGAGTCATCGAATGTTTTCCTATGTTCATATATTGTGGTGTTTGTATGTTCCATTGATGTACGCGACGTAAATTGAGTGAACTCTCTAGTACAAGTGGAGAAAATTGGGTTGGTGCATGTGTAGCGTGACAACTAGTGCTTTGATATTATTGAGCATGCGAAGGATTGGAATAGATCCTCTGGACCATGCTAGGGATTGAAAGCGATCCCTTGATGTTGTCACCATGGTTAGTGGTGAGTCCTAGGGACAGGAGGACTGGATCATACTCACATAGCCTGTACTTGGCTTGTGGAGGTTGCGACTCCCAAGCCATGAGCTCCAGAGTGTCACACGAAAAAGCGAGCGAGGGTCACGATAGTGCCTCCCCGGCAGACAGCCATGGTGGTGGCTCGGGAGTGAAAGACCTCCTTCCCACATTGCCGACCAAAGTGGTGGCTCGAGAGTGAAAGACCTCCTCCCCACTTGGCGGTGTGAGTCGTGGCTTGACCTACGGGTGAGCCGGTGCGATTGGGTCAAAGAGAAATGAGACAGGTTGGTTGATCATATTGTATCCTATGCCCTATTGCATTTGTTGCATCCTGTGGAGAGAGTAAGCAAAGTGGAGTCACATGTTGGGTGACGGGTCGATCATGCTACCTTTGTGACCAGCCCAAGGTAGGTGACGGAGCGGTGGAACTAGTCTCCACGTGGCTGAGAGGGGTGAGTTGGGCTTGGTCTTGTGGAAAGCCCCTAATTGGGTCGAAAATGAATTGGATCAACGGTGAGTAAAAGAGCACTGTTGAGCATTTTGGACCTTGAAATCTCTTTCTTGTTGTAAAGGCATAGTAGTCAGCATGTGCTGCATGATGTTTGCCTGGTAGTGGTAGATTATATATTTACATCCTTTATATCGTACTTGTCTATTTTCTTTCATATTACTATGCCTGATTAGACCTAGTACGAAAGTCGGCAAGGTCGGCGGCCGAACCCACTTGGAACTTCTTTTAGTTCTCACCCCCTGTTTTGCAGAACCATTACTTTTGCAGAGCCAACCATAAACGGAGCGGCACCGGACCGAGGCGTTGGCGTAGCATCATAGATAGCAAGGTTACCCTGCATAGATTACCGTCGTATATGAAAAGATAAAATTGTAAAAGCTATTGTGGGATGAAATGGAAAATTGTATTTGAAATGATGTAATTGTGAATAAAGGCTTGTAAATTGTATTAATTTGGGAATTGGAAATGTATATACCTCGTGATGATTGAATGTTGTAATAGTTAAATTTTAAATTCTCGCTCTTATGATATGCCCTCGTGCAAAACCGTGTTATATTATTTTTCTTGGGTGAAATTTAATGTATTTATATTTTTTACCCCTTGGATGGATAGGGGAAACTCTGTCCGTTTGGCGGATTTGTGCACGTGCCTGCGTAGCCTCCGCTGTGCATTGAGGCGGGGCGTGATAGATTGAGGTGATATCAGAGCGTAGAATGAAGTCTAAAAAGACCTAGGAGACCTTATGATTGGTGGCCTTAAGGACTTAGGCACGAGAGTGAGTGGATGCAACTTATGGCGAAAGTGAAAGGATTGGGTCAAAGTATGTCTCCAATAGCATTTTGGAAGCGGATTGAAGGTGTTGCAACTACTCTATTTAGATGATCATGTTGGCTGCAGACAATATGATGTTGAAAGTGGAGTAGGGTTTCCCTTCTATGACTTTCGCTTAATTGGGTCAGTTGTTGTGTGCGACGGATCAAATTCGATTGTTGGGTCGCCTAGGTATGCGTGTTATCCCTCGAGTAACGATAGTAAGTTACTTGGTAGGACGGATGTTACGGAGGACTAGACAGCCCTCCGATATTACGAGCTAACTATTGCTAAGGGCATGAGACCTCTTTGTTTTGGTCGAGATACGTGGTCTTGAAGAGCCGATGTGTGCCCTGACTTGGTGTCAGGAGTGGTAGCCTTGGAGATTTGATTAAATCTCGATTTGAAGGATTTAGACGTGTTTGCCCCGGTTAATATGGGTGATGGATGCAATGCACGATCCTTGATGATGGGTGCAAAGGCACAACCCGTGGGGACACAATGTAGGTAAGACCGAACTATGGCCGGATGACGAGAATGAAGTAGCCAAGTGGCGACGGTTGAAAGTGGAGCCGAGTTAATAAAGGCTAGCATGGTTGTTCCCTTCGCTAGTTGATTAGAAGGGGGATTAAGTGCCCAAAGTAAAGGTTAGTAAGTGGAACGTCCGAGAGATGATGCCCTCGTACTTCCAAGGCAGGGGAACATGACGTGATTCATGGAAGCATATAGGTGTCAGTTGATGATCAAACATAGCATGTGAAAATAGTGGCATTGTACCTAAGTTGGACCCTAAATTGGAACTTGGAGTTATGAGGGCTCTAGACTGAACATAAGGTAAGGAGCACTTGGATGTGTGATCGGTGTATGCAATAGCCTTGGGGCCATTGAAATTGGAATGACCCGCGAGGGGTCCAGTGACAAGGATTGATCAAAGAAGCATGTATAGTAGCCATCTATGAGTCAAGATAAGAGGGTAGGCTATGGTGATTGAGAGAACCCCTCCCTGAGATGGTGATCCCAACAAAATTTGTTAGATGGTGAATAAGTGAAGGGTATGAGGCCTTCATGGGTACAGTAATGGAACAATCCTGCTGCCATAGGGTTTGTGCGACGATCAGTAGATCTTGGACTAGCCAGCCTTGTGGTGCAGAAGCTCAAATGCAGGAGCGCACCCAGCTGTTGAAGAATGATGAAGCGTAGTTGCCTAGCGACTGTGGCTAACACGAATAGAGTTGAGGCATGGTGCGCTCAAATGTAGAGTTGCCGTGGGGCACGGATTGAAGGTCCAGCCGATGAGGTTTCATTGGCAGTAGCACTCGGGCGTTGTCCAAGTGTGAATGAAGCCAAGGACCGCTCTAGAGACTGGTAGTTTCCTTTCGGGTGCCTAGTGGCCGGTGAACGTGTGCTTGGTAGAGCAGAGCCTCGGGTTAAGGGAACACGAGCTCGATATGCGAGTGAACACGAGCTCGATATGCGAGTGTTCAGGCTATGTTGAGAATCCTCCTTGTGAGGTGAAGTTTCAGGTGAGTACCTAAGAGTTGGATGACCGGAGTATATTACCGGGAGCGTCTTGGTCACGTGGCGGTGGTTAGAAGGCATTGCTTGGGGATTACCCGTGCCTGGACCATATGTACACTGTGGAGTCTGGGGCCGGATGGATAGGCGTAATCAGTAGTGTGTGACAGCCCGAGACCTAAGGGAAGGGCTTGGCTAGGATTTATGGTTGGGACAGTAGTCCGAGCGATGACCCGTAAACGTTGAATGCCACGTGTGGAACCGTGAGGTTGTTAGTACACCTAGAGTGTAGATGCGACCCATCCATAGGATTTGTGATGGTTTGGGATTTAGTTACTCCTTGTCGAGGTATGGATGCAAAGTTCCAATTAGGGACTTCACCATGTGATGTTTGGGTCCGCATGTGTGAATGAGAGACGTTGCACGATGTCGAGTCAAATTTTAGGCTGTCGACCTACGTGGGATCGTTGATCGATCGGCCTTCCGTGGCAATTCGGATTAGATGGGTTAGCAGAGGGCTCTCATAATGAGAGAGAGTGTTAGTAGCGTGAGGGAAAATTGAGGGTATTGACCAAAGGGGCCAAGGCTCAGTCATACCGCTCACCTTATTGGTAGAGTCACCAAATCGCAGAGCCTAACATTATCACGGAAGAAGAATCAGAATTACGAACATAGAGTTTGTATGGGCTCATCGTAAGAACAATGTGATGCCAGCCTGTGGCATGTGGAAGCAAAAGCAATGTGCTCCGTGTGAGATGTTGGGGTAGTAGAAGCCACGTGCGAAATAGGAATTATGTCCCGGAATGAGTAAGTGCTCGAGGATGACATTTCGTTGTGGAGCTGGAGGTCTAGGTGTGGTAGGATTGTGAGAATCCGAATTTTGGGAATTTGAAATTCTCAGTGTTCCTCTCCCCCATTACTGTGTTTTTGATCAGTATACGTATATATATACCGGTATTTATATATATATATATGTATGTAAGTGATTTTAGTGGATTTTAATAGTTGTTGGTTTTTCGTCGCGGAGAGTGAACGGCTTAACGGCGCGATCCGGAGTCCGAATCTGACGAACCAAAATGGTGAGTTCGATGTCTCGGCAGTGCTGAACGCGATGGCGCGATCCGCGTCATCGTGCGACGAGCGGATAAAAAGTTATTCCATCTTGATCGCCGAGAGGTCGTAAGTCGCATTTTGTAATTTCGCGATTTGGACCCTGTTCTCGCACCGTTTCGCGTGAGATTGCTTGTGGAGGGGTGTTTGGGCTTCTTGTGCTGGCTGAAGGGACCTTGGGGTGTTTTGCCGAGTTTGGAGGGGTTTTTCTGTAATTTGGTTGGTGGAGGGGGTGGGGTGAAACATCCCCTCACACTCTCTCTCTCACTCTCTCCTCTCTCTCACTCCTTCTCTCCCTTGCTCCCAGAGTGGAGCCCGAGCTCCCCCTGCCCCTCGGCCTCCTCCCTGTGCAGCGCCGGCCGCCGCCGGCCACTGCCTGGCCGGAGCAGCTCCTCCGGCCACCCCCCCCCCCCTCTCCCCATTTTCTCTTTTTCTTCTTCTTCTTCTTCTCCTTCTTCTTCTCTGAGGTGAGCACCCAGGGGGAACCCACGCCGAGCTCCCCCTGAGGTTTCTGTGACGCGGGGGACCGCCGCCGTGCCGCCGGAGGGCCGCCGGAAGCAGCCTGAGCTGCTGCGGCCAGCTGCTGGAGCAGCAGCTGGCCGAGGGTGGTGAGCCCCTGCCGCCGCCGCCTCCCGCACCCTGGGAAGGTGAGCGTCACCTCCCCCGCGACCTCCGGCGCCCGCCTCCTGCCTCCCCGGGCCATCGCCGTGCCGCCGGAGAGCCGCCGGAGCCGCCGCGGGCTCGGCTAGGGCAACCTCTGTTTCCCTGCGCCGCCACCCGCCTCTGTTTTTGTCGCGGACACCGACAGGGCGATGTCCGGCGACCCCCTCGAGCCGGTGCTCGCATCGCCGCCGGCCGCCGTTGCCGTTCGTTGCCGGCGCCGCCGTGCCCTCGCCCCTGGCAGCCAACCCGAGAGCTATCCTCTTCCCCGCGCCGCCGCCGCCGCCGCTTCCCGCCGCCGGCTGAGGTGAGCCTCCTTCTCCTTGGCACCTCCGCTGCCGATGCTGGCCGCCGCTGGCCCTGCCCTGCTGCCGGCCGGCAGCCGGCCGGAGCTGGTTGCTCCGGCCGGGGCCTTGCATTGTGGTGTTTTTGTTTTGTTGGGATGCTTGAGCTCCCTGCTGACCCCCGAAGCTCGGGAGGGTGAGCCCGGCGATCGCAGCGACGTGCTGAACACCGTGCTCACCCTAGTTCTGGTTTTGGTTGAGCCGTTGCGTCGTGCGGCCTTTGTCGGGCTATTTTTGCCTTTTGCCCACTGTTTTTATGGGTTTTCCCGGCTTGCGACTGGTCCTGTCGCAGCGGGGCTGAGCATAGCCTCCGTGTCACGTCGTTGCCGATCCGCTGGTGCTTGCGGAAGGTCGTGCGGATGTACGGCTTGCTCACGCGGCCCTAGTTAAGCTTGCTTTTGTGCACGCGCCCACTGTTTTTATGGGTTTTCCCGGCTTGCGACTGGTCCTGTCGCAGCGGGACAGTGAGCACGGTCTCCGTGACGACGATACCTATCCGCTGGTACTTGCGGAAGTTCGAGCGGACGAACGGATTGCTCGAACGGCCTAATTTAGTGATTGTATGTTTGTGTATGTTGCATGTTTGGGGACTTAGGCGTTTGTGACAGCGTAGCGACGCTGTGGGCAGCAAGGGTAAGGTCTTGGAGACCCTGTGGACTGTTTGTCCTACCCCCTCGCCCTTCGTGTGGTTTCGGACTTGTTTCCGACGCGTTTTTCGATGAAATAATCGGCAAAACGCACGTTTCTAGTTGTGCGACTCACTCGCTGTTTTCGCGAGCGACTTGGCTTCATCGTGTGGCCTCGTTGGCTGTTCCTCATCGCTGTCCCGAAGTTCCAAGGACAGCGGATGAGTGATGTGGGGTTCCGGTGCCAAATCGGCACTTTTCGGGAACCCGGGAAGCCTTTACGGGTGCGTTTGATGTTCGTGGCACCCCGTGCTTGTGCTCGCTGTCCCGTCACTTGGTTTGTTGTGTTCGGGGACAGCGAGGGGCCTTGTTGGCTGTTTGGTACCCCTCTGGGGCTTTGTGTGGTTTCGGGATCGTCCCGGTGGGTTTCCCGGGCGATCCGCCGGTTTTCGGGATGTGAGAGCTTTGTGTTTAGCGTCGACTTGGTGGACCTTGACCCTGTGAGTCTTTCGTAGGTCCTGTCGCGGTTCCCGAGAGCCGTCGGTGTTAGATTGGATCTTACCTACAGGTGGGTACTTCGACCCGGAGTCGGTTCAGTGGACTACGGTGATACCTTTCTATCCCTTCCTTTGCTTTTCTGTTAGTAGTTCACTTGACTCCCGTAGACTCTACTCATATGCGTGCTTGGATAGTAGAGTAGTGTGGGTTGCATGTTCTTTGAGACGACCCAGTCGGTCGGTGGGGATCGCTTGTCATTCTGAGCGATCCTAGTGTGGTTTGCATGTTCTTGAGACGACCCAGTCGGTCGGTGGGGATCGCTTGTCAGTCTGAGCGATCCTAGTGTGGCTTGCATATTCCTTGAGACGACCCAGTTGGTCGGAGGTGATCGCCTGTTGTTCCGAGCGATCCTAGTTGTGGTTTATTGGTTGCTTCTCGGCTTGTTGCCGTTCTGTGGTTTGAGCATATGCATCGATCGTCACAGCTCTTCCCGCACTTCACGTACACCGCGGTCTGATCCACCGTTTAGAGGTGTTCTTTTCCGGAAAAGGGTCGTGAATTTCTACCGACCCGTGGCCCCGAGCATTGCGTCGGGATGGATGGTGCCGTTGGATTGAGCAGGGTGACAGTGCCAGGGCCACCCCCTGGTGGCTATAGATTGGGTTCACTTTGTGGTTATCCCCTTTGATGCATACTAGTTGTTTACAGTAGCATTGTTATTTCTGTTATAGGTTCAGCCTCATATTTACTTTTGCTACTGTTTACCATATCTATCTTTTGTTGACCCTCGTGCCGGTGTGTACACCTCGCCTTCGTCGGCTTGCGGTACCCACTGGGAGGGGAGACATGCGTGCATGTTCTCACCCCCCACCCCCTTTACAGGTTTCAGGTGAGCAGGGTGGTGAGTGTCGGGACGCTGCGAGGCACGCCTAGATAGTAGCTCTAGAGGTTCCGACTCGTGAGGCTACATCCCCAGATTTGGTTATTCCCCTACCTCTATTTGATAGATGTAATGTGTGGTTCAGTTACCCCGTTGTAAATTCTAGCATGCTTATGTTGTGGATTCATTCTATATGCTTGTGTGATGACTGCATGCTTGGACTAGTTGATTGTATCCTTGCTTTTCAATCGTTTCGTTATCTAGCATTTCGGTTTTCTACCCCTCGTGGTAGCGTCGTAAAACAAGGTTTCCGTGTGGGAAACGGTTTTCAAATGGATTTCTGATTGCTCGGTTTTGTGATTTCAAAAAGAGAGTTCTCGTGTGGAGAACAGTTTTCAAAGGCTTCTTCAATGATTGAGATTAGGGTTTCAAACTAAAGCTTCTGGGTAAGGAGCAGCTTTCTAGAATGATTGTTGCTTGTGCATTGCATCATCCTTCGCTTAAGGATTTGCTTAGATTCATACAGGTTAAGGACTGTTAGCTGTATGAATCTCTCGTTGTGTTGATGTGCTGTTGGGATGAATGAATGGTGGTTGTGATCCTGTTGTTTGTTGTTGGACGCCGTGCAAATACAGGGGAGGCTCTGTCCGTGTGTACAGTGGACCCTGTATTTGTGGCGGGTCTGTACGTGGCACGGGCTAGGCTTTTCAAAAAAAAAAAAAAATTTAGCACGTTTTTCCGCATCTTGAACTAGCCCGGGGCGTGACAGATTAAGATGGTATCAGAGCGTAAAGGGAACAAACACTCGTTCATTCATCAACTTGTAACTGAACCACTGGTTAGGCTGACCCATAGGAAGACCTAGGGTGTATAGGCGCGCGAGTTCGAGGGGTTTGTTTCGGCTTGTGTTTTGTGGGAGTTGCCGACCCCTTTTCTCTTGCGCTGGTTTCTGCGTTTTGCAGTTGGCTTGTGGTCTTGGTAGACCTCCTCGTCCGGGTCGTGGTGGTGGGCGTGCGCCTGAGGAGCCGTCTGCTGGTGTTCTGTATCGGGCTGTTGTGGCTGGTTCGAGTGAGGAGCTGGCAGGAGGCGGACAGCCTGGTGTGGATCGTACCCTGTGTGCTTGAGGCCGAGGCGAGGGGTCTGTTGGCGACCCTCTCCGGCATGTTCCGGCTTGTTCCGGTGGTTTTTGCAGCAACAGGCTACGGCAGCTGCCGCTCCAGCCCCCCCTACTCCTTCGCCGTGTGCCCCGATGACTGCAGACCCTCCTGTGGCACCCACACCGTTGTGCGACGACCGTGACGACAACAGCGACTTCGTCGGCTGTTTCGCGCGTGGACGCCGACCCCGTGTTTGGGGGTGGTGGCCACATCCGAGCGTGTTTGGGGGGGATCTCCTGAGTTTTGATCTGCCCTTGTTCGCAGGCTCGTACTCCTTCTAGTAGTGGTGGTGGAGTACCTTACAGATCCCAAGTGGCAGGGTGCCTTTTCCCCTTGTGTAACCACTCATTGGTAGGTGGTAGCCCTTGTGGGCTTGGGAACGTCACTCGGTGGATCTGTGTTGTTGTTTTTGGCTGTTCTTGCCCTGTCCCCACTTTTCGTGTTGAGCACGAGGGCCTCTGCGAGCGTCTCTACGGAGACGGTGCTTTGAGCAGTTTCGACCGCAGTTTGGGTGTTTCCCCTCTCTGTTTTGTTGGGTAGGGCGGTGAAACCTACCCCTCTGACGTCTTGCTGGTGGCATCGTCAGTGTTGGTCTTTCGACCATTGGCTAGTTCTGGCGTCGAACTGACGTGTACTAGACTGAGTGGACACTGTTGAGTGTCGGGTGTTTGTTGGTGCCTACGTGGTTTGCGGCTATCCTAACGCCTAAATTGGTGTGTTATGGGATTCCTGGTGGTACTTGTAGGTTTCCGTGTTGCCGCGAGATCTTCCAGGTTTTTGTTGGAGATCTCACCGCGTTCGACGCTGGTTTTGTTCTGCCTCCGGTTTGGTTCGTGTGGTTGACGACCCTTTGTCGCCTGTAGCCGTCGGTTCATTGTTGGAAGCCGATGACTCCTAGGGAGTTGGCTCAGGGTAGACTTAGACTTTGTTTTGTGGGTCGGTTTGCTGTTCCCGTTAATTCGGTGACTCGTCTGTGACCTTGGTCCAGCTGTTGAGTGGTTGACCTGGTACCTTTGTGGTGTTGCCAACTGGTTGTTGGCCTTGACCTTGGGATATTTCGTTTTCTTTTGATAAGTACGTTGGCTGCAGACAACGTAGTGTCGAAAGTTAGAACGGAATACCCTATCCCTTCTTGGGGACTTTCTGGATTGGGTCGGTGCTTTCCCCTTGCAAGACATTCTCGCCCTTGTCGTCTTGCGGAAAGCTGTGTGTTGGTCATCCCCGATCTAGTGGTGAGCCTTGAGCTAATCCTGGCGTGGTTTTGCGCAGTTGATTTGCCATCACTGCCGTTGGTTTGACTCCGGTTGAGTCAGGGTGCCCTCTTAGCTCGGTTTCGGGATGACGGGAGCCTGGTTGTGGGCTCCGAGCTGTGTTTGCGTGCAGAGTTTTCGCCGTGTCTTTCGTATAGTTTCGCTTTGGAGCGCGTGTCCGATCTTTGGATCTGAGGTTCGGCATCGTTGGTGCTTGTATCGCTTGTTGCGATTGGCAGCCCTGTACGCCTGAGTGTTGGACTCGCAAGGTTTCCGTTGGTTGGATTGTGAGTCGAGCTACCTGTTGGTCGGTGTTGTTTTTGTACCCTCTACCGCAGACCTTCGATCTCTTCGACCGGCTCCAGGGAGCCTCGGTTTTCTCGAAGTGTGTTCTGCAGCCAGGTTATCCTTAGTTGAGGATCAAGGCCGCGGACGTTGCGTTAGACGGCCCTCCGGACTCGTTACGGGCTTTACGAGGTCACGGTTTCGCCGTTCGGTTTGACGAACGTTCCGGCAGCTTTTTGGATTTGATGAACTGGGTTTCGGCAGTTCTTGGATCAATTTGTCGTGGTCTCCTTTGACGACATACTGATCTCTTCGAAGAGTTTCCTTCTTGGTTCGCATCGTGACGTGGGTTGGTTTTGTGGAGGAACCAAGGAAGGTGGACCTTGTAGTAGTTTGGCCTGTTCCGACTTCTGTGGCAGAGTTTAGGAGCTCCCTCGGCTTGGGCGTTGTTGCCGGCGATTTGTTGAGGGTCCTTCTCAAGATCGCCGCCCCTTTGAGCATGCTGTCGAGGAATGGCGCGTGGTTTCTGTAGTAGACTCCCGCCTGTTTGATGAGCTTCTAGGACCCGATGGACTGTTTGACTCGTGCCCCTATCTTGGCATTGTCGCAGCCTGGTGAGGTTGTTATGGTCTTCTGCGATGCATCTTGGATGGGATTGGGGTGCGTGCTCATGCAGCAAGAGAGGATTATCGTTTGTGCTCCGCGCTAGTTGATGGACCGTAAGAAGATCTATCTAGCGCTCGATCTGGAGTTAGCAGCAGTGGTGTACGCTCTCGAGCTTTTGAGACTGTACCTTGTGGAGCTACCGCGTAGTTGTTGCCTTTGGAGGTACACCCACCTTGACGGATCAGTTTTTCGGTGAGCAACCGATGGATCCGCACTGGTAGAGAGTGCGAGCTGGACAGAGAAGGTGACTTCGTGCTACATGCTGTTGGTCTTCCTTCGAGGATGGAGTTGTGTGCCCAGCGTTCAGGATTTGAGGTGAGAGTTTTGGCTGAGGCACACCAGTCGCCGTACACCGTTCATCCTGGAGAGACGAAGATGTACCGCGACTTGGGGTTGAGTTTCTGGTTGTAGCTCAGCATGTGGCACTGTGCCAGGTTTGTCAGCAGAGAAGCTTTGACCGTTGCCTGTACCGTAGGGAAGTGGAAGCTGATCACCTTGGTTTTTTTCGTCACCGGGTTGCCTCGTTCTCGGCGAGGTCAAAGTTGCGTTCTGGGTTTTGTGGACTGTCTGACGAAAACAGCTCACTTCCTATCGGTACGTCTGTTTTAGTCTTGGGGATCGACTGGCGCAGCTCTTTTTGGATGAGTTCGTTGGGCTGTTTGGAGGGCCAGCGTCGATCGTTTTGGGTTGGAGTTCTCGCTTCGTTTCCCAGTTCTGGAGGAGCCTGCAATAGGCACTGGGGACGAGGCTCGACTTTAGCTCAGTTCAACCCTCAGAGTGTTGGGCAGTCGGAGCGAGTCTTCTAGACTCTCGAGGTTATGCTCCGAGCATGCGTTTTGGTTTTTAGTGAGGATTGATTCAGATATCTTCCCCTGGTGGAGTTTGCCTCCTGCGACAGCTTCCTGGCGAGCGTTGGATTGGCACCGTGCGAGGCTTAGTATGGAAGTCGTTGTCGATCACCGTTCTGTTTGGTTGACGTGGGTGAGCGTCGTGTGATCGGCCCGACAACGGTTCAGCTGAGGGAGGATCTCAGCTGCGGTGAGGTGCCTGTGAGGTTTTTTAGCTCGCAAGGTGAAGCAGTTGAGGAACCGGAGCTTTCTGTTGGTGAGACTGCGGTGGATGAGTCGCGAGGAGCGCGAGATTTCTTGGGAGCTAGAGTCTGCTTCGTGTGAGCGGTATCCGCTGTTGTTCGCGGATAGTGTGTGGGTAAGTTTCGGGGACGAAACTTCTTGTTAGGTGGGAGTGATGTGAGAATCCGAATTTTGGGAATTTGAAATTCTCAGTGTTCCTCTCCCCCATTACTGTGTTTTTGATCAGTATACGTATATATATACCGGTATTTATATATATATGTATATAAGTGATTTTTAGTGGATTTTAATAGTTGTTGGTTTTTCGTCGCGGAGAGTGAACGGCTTAACGGCGCGATCCGGAGTCCGAATCTGACGAACCAAAATGGTGAGTTCGATGTCTCGGCAGTGCTGAACGCGATGGCGCGATCCGCGTCGTCGTGCGACGAGCGGATAAAAAGTTATTCCATCTTGATCGCCGAGAGGTCGTAAGTCGCATTTTGTAATTTCGCGATTTGGACCCTGTTCTCGCACCGTTTCGCGTGAGATTGCTTGTGGAGGGGTGTTTGGGCTTCTTGTGCTGGCTGAAGGGACCTTGGGGTGTTTTGCCGAGTTTGGAGGGGTTTTTCTGTAATTTGGTTGGTGGAGGGGGTGGGTGAAACATCCCCTCACACTCTCTCTCTCACTCTCCCTCTCTCACTCCTTCTCTCCCTTGCTCCCAGAGTGGAGCCCGAGCTCCCCCTGCCCCTCGGCCTCCTCCCTGTGCAGCGCCGGCCGCCGCCGGCCACTGCCTGGCCGGAGCAGCTCCGGCCACCCCCCCCTCTCTCCCCCCATTTTCTCTTTTTTCTTCTTCTTCTTCTTCTTCTTCTTCTTCTCTGAGAGGTGAGCACCCAGGGGGAACCCACGCCGAGCTCCCCCTGAGGTTTCTGTGACGCGGGGGACCGCCGCCGTGCCGCCGGAGGGCCGCCGGAAGCAGCCTGAGCTGCTGCGGCCAGCTGCTGGAGCAGCAGCTGGCCGAGGGTGGTGAGCCCCTGCCGCCGCCGCCTCCCGCACCCTGGGAAGGTGAGCGTCACCTCCCCCGCGACCTCCGGCGCCGCCTCCTGCCTCCCCGGCCA
Source organism: Puya raimondii (assembly GCA_016920855.1). Taxonomy (NCBI): domain Eukaryota; kingdom Viridiplantae; phylum Streptophyta; class Magnoliopsida; order Poales; family Bromeliaceae; genus Puya; species Puya raimondii. Next base: position 206,429,467 of record JABWPP010000050.1, on the reverse strand, counting down.
TCGCCGTGCCCGAGAGCCGCCGGAGCCGCCGCGGGCTCGGCTAGGGCAACCTCTGTTTCCCCGCGCCGCCACCCGCCTCTGTTTTTTTGTCGCGGACACCGACAGGGCGATGTCCGGCGACCCCCTCGAGCCGGTGCTCGCATCGCCGCCGGCCGCCGTTGCCGTTCGTTGCCGGCGCCGCCGTGCCCTCGCCCCTGGCAGCCAACCCGAGAGCTATCCTCTTCCCCGCGCCGCCGCCGCCGCTTCCCCCGCCGCCGGCTGAGGTGAGCCTCCTTCTCCTTGGCACCTCCGCTGCCGATGCTGGCCGCCGCTGGCCCTGCCTGCCGGCCGGCAGCCGGCCGGAGCTGGTTGCTCCGGCCGGGGCCTTGCATTGTGGTGTTTTTGTTTTTTGTTGGGATGCTTGAGCTCCCTGCTGACCCCCGAAGCTCGGGAGGGTGAGCCCGGCGATCGCAGCGACGTGCTGAACACCGTGCTCACCCTAGTTCTGGTTTTGGTTGAGCCGTTGCGTCGTGGGCCTTTGTCGGGCTATTTTTGCCTTTTGCCCGCTGTTTTTATGCACTTTCCCGGACTGCGACTGGTCCTGTCGCAGTGGGGCTGTGAGCATAGCCTCCGTCACGTCGTTGCCGATCCGCTGGTGCTTGCGGGAAGGTCGTGCGGATGTACGGCTTGCTCACGCGGCCCTAGTTAAGCTTGCTTTTGTGCACGCGCCCACTGTTTTTATGGGTTTTCCCGGCTTGCGACTGGTCCTGTCGCAGCGGGACAGTGAGCACGGTCTCCGTGACGACGATACCTATCCGCTGGTACTTGCGGAAGTTCGAGCGGACGAACGGATTGCTCGAACGGCCTAATTTAGTGATTGTATGTTTGTGTATGTTGCATGTTTGGGGACTTAGGCGTTTGTGACAGCGTAGCGACGCTGTGGGCAGCAAGGGTAAGGTCTTGGAGACCCTGTGGACTGTTTGTCCTACCCCCTCGCCCTTCGTGTGGTTTCGGACTTGTTTTTCCACGCGTTTTTCGATGAAATAATCGGCAAAACGCACGTTTCTAGTTGTGCGACTCACTCGCTGTTTTCGCGAGCGACTTGGCTTCATCGTGTGGCCTCGTTGGCTGTTCCTCATCGCTGTCCCGAAGTTCCAAGGACAGCGGATGAGTGATGTGGGGTTCCGGTGCCAAATCGGCACTTTTCGGGAACCCGGGAAGCCTTTACGGGTGCGTTTGATGTTCGTGGCACCCCGTGCTTGTGCTCGCTGTCCCGTCACTTGGTTTGTTGTGTTCGGGGACAGCGAGGGGCCTTGTTGGCTGTTTGGTACCCCTCTGGGGCTTTGTGTGGTTTCGGGATCGTCCCGGTGGGTTTCCCGGGCGATCCGCCGGTTTCGGGATGTGAGAGCTTTGTGTTTAGCGTCGACTTGGTGGACCTTGACCCTGTGAGTCTTTCGTAGGTCCTGTCGCGGTTCCCGAGAGCCGTCGGTGTTAGATTGGATCTTACCTACAGGTGGGTACTTCGACCCGGAGTCGGTTCAGTGGACTACGGTGATACCTTTCTATCCCTTCCTTTGCTTTTCTGTTAGTAGTTCACTTGACTCCCGTAGACTCTACTCATATGCGTGCTTGGATAGTAGAGTAGTGTGGGTTGCATGTTCTTTGAGACGACCCAGTCGGTCGGTGGGGATCGCTTGTCATTCTGAGCGATCCTAGTGTGGTTTGCATGTTCTTGAGACGACCCAGTCGGTCGGTGGGGATCGCTTGTCAGTCTGAGCGATCCTAGTGTGGCTTGCATATTCCTTGAGACGACCCAGTTGGTCGGAGGTGATCGCCTGTTGTTCCGAGCGATCCTAGTTGTGGTTTATTGGTTGCTTCTCGGCTTGTTGCCGTTCTGTGGTTTGAGCATATGCATCGATCGTCACAGCTCTTCCCGCACTTCACGTACACCGCGGTCTGATCCACCGTTTAGAGGTGTTCTTTTCCGGAAAAGGGTCGTGAATTTCTACCGACCCGTGGCCCCGAGCATTGCGTCGGGATGGATGGTGCCGTTGGATTGAGCAGGGTGACAGTGCCAGGGCCACCCCCTGGTGGCTATAGATTGGGTTCACTTTGTGGTTATCCCCTTTGATGCATACTAGTTGTTTACAGTAGCATTGTTATTTCTGTTATAGGTTCAGCCTCATATTTACTTTTGCTACTGTTTACCATATCTATCTTTTGTTGACCCTCGTGCCGGTGTGTACACCTCGCCTTCGTCGGCTTGCGGTACCCACTGGGAGGGGAGACATGCGTGCATGTTCTCACCCCCCACCCCCTTCCCCTTTACAGGTTTCAGGTGAGCAGGGTGGTGAGTGTCGGGACGCTGCGAGGCACGCCTAGATAGTAGCTCTAGAGGTTCCGACTCGTGAGGCTACATCCCCAGATTTGGTTATTCCCCTACCTCTATTTGATAGATGTAATGTGTGGTTCAGTTACCCCATTGTAAATTCTAGCATGCTTATGTTGTGGATTCATTCTATATGCTTGTGTGATGACTGCATGCTTGGACTAGTTGATTGTATCCTTGCTTTTCAATCGTTTCGTTATCTAGCATTTCGGTTTTCTACCCCTCGTGGTAGCGTCGTAAAACAAGGTTTCCGTGTGGGAAACGGTTTTCAAATGGATTTCTGATTGCTCGGTTTTGTGATTTCAAAAAGAGAGTTCTCGTGTGGAGAACAGTTTTCAAAGGCTTCTTCAATGATTGAGATTAGGGTTTCAAACTAAAGCTTCTGGGTAAGGAGCAGCTTTCTAGAATGATTGTTGCTTGTGCATTGCATCATCCTTCGCTTAAGGATTTGCTTAGATTCATACAGGTTAAGGACTGTTAGCTGTATGAATCTCTCGTTGTGTTGATGTGCTGTTGGGATGAATGAATGGTGGTTGTGATCCTGTTGTTTGTTGTTGGACGCCGTGCAAATACAGGGGAGGCTCTGTCCGTGTGTACAGTGGACCATGTATTTGTGGCGGGTCTGTACGTGGCACGGGCTAGGCTTTTCAAAAAAAAAAAAAATTTAGCACGTTTTTCCGCATCTTGAACTAGCCCGGGGCGTGACAAGGATCCACTCGTAATGAAAGAAAACACCAAATGAGAATTACCTGTGAGCAATACCGGAGAGTGGACAAAAATGGACTCCGGAATAGAGCGGTGGATGTGAAGAAAGAGTCGTATTGTATGACGAAGACTGTTTGTGACGGGCCAAATTGACGGACCTATTAAGTAAAAGGATTTGTAGTTGTTCGTTTGGATGGCACCAGCGCTAGCCGTGGTTGAAGTTCACCTACTATGAGGACGCTCGAAGTGGGGTGTGAAGTGACACCCTAGAGGCCCTATGGAATGAAGGAGGATCTGCCTTGTTGTGATAAGGGTGCTGGTGGATCATTCGGCTAACCCGCTCATTCCTGGCCGATCCACACCACGAGGTGGAAAGGCAGTTCCGACCTAGGAGATTTCGCTGTGAGCGTGCGTCATGATTTCTAAGAGAACAGAGCACGCAGGGGATGTAGTACAAACTGGAATTAGTGTAGTTGCGCATCAACGATAATTGACTACGCAAATCGGATGGAAAAAAAAACTATTAGGATAACGTCGGTGGGAATTGGAATTGCGGTTAGAGACCACATTTTCTTGAATGTGTCACCCATATGAAAGGTGAAGCGGTTTGGAGTGCGGGGTAAGCTAAGTCCCCAGTATGACGCCCTATTTATGCCCTCTGTTATGAGCCACGTGAGCTGCAAGAAGGTATGTCATATGAGGAGTTCTCGGTGTGTATTCTCTCTCATGAGGGGAAGGAACGGCGAAATCATCTGATGCCGTGTATTAATGTTCATGGAGCAACCATGAAGAATAAAAGTCCACATGGAAACTCGAAAGCTGTTCAGGAGGCTGTTTGGCGGAAGAGATTCCTCCAACACCTCGACGTTGTCACTCGAGCGGATGAGCCTGGTGTGATGTTCTTCAATAGCCTAGCTGTTGTGGAATGCAAGAAGGATTGCATGTATCATGGCAAGACCAAGCATGCAAACATCTGTTTTCACTATATTCGAGAGATGATCAGACCAGGCAAGGTCACCTTTAGATATATCTCGACCACTAGAATGGTGACCAATCCGTTGACCAAGCCAATAGTTAGAGATGTGTCTTAGGGATGTGTTTCAGACCCACGTTAAGAGTTCTAATCTTCACAGGGTTTAATGCATTAACTTTTTACTACTTTTGTAGTACACCGGATTTTTAATATATATACAAGTGTAATTAAAAATAGTATCTCATACTATTTTTATTGGACCTAGAGAAGTAACATATAATTTGGAAATGACTTGTGTTGAAATTGAAATAAAAATATGTGATTTAGAATTTTCTGTAAGAAATGAGACTGATATTTCAGCTGAAAAATTCGCAGTGTCAGAAAATTCTAAAAATTTAAGAATTTGTCGAAATTATTTCTTTGAGGCTAGATTTAATGTTTCGTATCATTCGGATACCCGAGTAGTAAAAACGAAACCTAATTGTTATCTGTTAAAAATTTTAGTTGGTAAACCTTTCGGTGACCAAAAATGATCCAAAACCGAAAAGTTAAGATAAATTGCTCCTGATTGATTTTAATGGGGTCTGTACGTCAAATTTGAGCGCAAACGGACATTCATAAGGTCTCCAATTAGACGTATCAAATCTGAACTGTACTACACTGTGAGTTATAATAGGTTAGGGGGTTCCTGCAAATTTGGCCAACCCATTTCTTCTTTCCCTCAAAGTCAGCCATGTCTCATTCACTCCTTCACACACGTATAAACGAGAGAGAGAGAAGAGGGTTCTCTCTTTCTCTCTAGCTCACATTTCTCTCTCTCCCTCTCTTGTAATCTCTCCATCAAAGAGGAAAAATTGGAGGATATTAAGCTTGGAAAAAGCTTGGAGGAGAAGATCAAGCTCAAGAACAAATGTAGGAGCTTGGTGGACTTTTTGGGGGGGAAGGGGGGGGGGGGCATGGTGAGTTTTCATGATTTTAGTTAGGATTTGGGTTAAATCCTTTAAGATTGGTGTTCTTAAGTTCCCTAAGTGATTCTAAACTAGTTTAAACAAAAGATTCACCATGATTTTGGATGCTTTTGAGAATTTGGAAATCTAGGGCATGGAATTGGTTTTTTTATCCCGATCAAGTTTTAGATCAAATTGACTTTGTAATCTCTAATTGAAGGGTAGTTTGACACGAGGGACAACTCCAATGTGGATTTCGGCGAGGCTACGGCATCCAATTGGGAAATTTTGCCTATTTTCGTTCGTTAGGCTTGGGTTGAGCCGAATCGGCGATGGAAATTAAATTGCTTGGATTACCTTGCCTTTGATGCGAAAACAAGGTGGGTGGTGCTCTCTGAAATGGTTGGATTTCTCCCTTTGTCTAAACCCAATTCTTGAACATATGTGTGTGTATGTATGGAATTGTGTATTATCGGGTTCAAATTATTTATTATTTCTAGAAATTTGCATGCCTCCTAATTTAGATGTGAATAGTTATGATTGAAAACTTGGAACTTAGGATGCATGAACCTAGTGCCATATGAACCCTAATGATATATTGAACTAGTAGAGAAAACTAGTGGTTTGGATATAGAAAACAAAGAGTGGACATTGGAACAAAGTAAAATACTAGATGTCATTGTGATATTGAATGTAAACCTAGTGATGGAACAACAGATTGGGCATGGACATGGCATGAGTTGAGAGGATTCCAAGTGTGAATGTTGAATTGGGTCATTGTATGTGCCAAATGTGTTGCCGTAGTTGCATGTACCATGAGTCATCGCATGTTTACCAATGTTCACATAGTGTGGAGTTTGTATGTTCCACTGATGTACACGACATAAATTGAGTGAACTCTCTAGTACAAGTTGAGAAAATTGGGTCGGTGCATGTGTAGCGTGACAACTAGGGCTTTGATATTATTAAACGTGCGAGGGATTGAAATAGATCCTCTGGACCATACTAGAGATTGAAAGAGATCCCTTGATGTTGTCACCGTGCTTAGTGGTGAGTCCTCGGGACGGGAGGACTGGATCATACTCACATAGTCTATACTTGGCTTGTGAAGGTCGTGACTCCCAAGCCGTGAGCTCCGGAGTGTCACACGAGAAAGCGGGCGAGGGTCACGACAGTGCCTCCACGGTAGACAGCCATGGTGGTGGCTCGGCAGACAGCCATAGAGAAGACTTTCTATGTTCTTCAGCTAGTTGATCATCGGTTGAAATATAAGTGAGTTGAAGAGTATTTGATTCAACTAGTTCACGCAAAAAATGATATCGAAGTTCAATATGTTTTGTTCGAGAATGTAAAATAGGGTTTTTTGAAATATTTATGGCGCTGGTGTTATCACAAAGAATAGTGACGGTACTGGAGGGGATTCGGTAGTCGCTCAATAAGCTTTTCATCCAAAGTAGTTGAGTTGAGCAACTTCCGGCGGCAATGTATTCCGCTTCAGCAGTGGACAAGGCAATACAATTCTGTTTCTTACTATGCCACGCAACAAGACAATTAACTAGATAGAAACAAGCTCCACTAGTACTTTTTCGGTCATCCACAGAACCAGCCCAATCGGCATCTGAATACCCAATCAAATCAAGAGATGTTCCCATGGGATACCAGATACCATGATTCACTGCACCCTTCACATACCGGATGATGCGCTTAATAGCTTTCAGATGATTCTCTTTGGGATTTGCTTGATAGCAAGCACAAATTCCCACACTAAATGTAATGTCCGGTCGACTAGCAGTCAAGTACAGCAGACTCCCAATCATACTCCTATAAAGCTTCTCATCAATATTTTTTCCATGGGCATCCAATCCAAGACCCTTGTTACTCGTGCCCATCGGAGTAGGGAAGTCCTTTGCATTCTCCAAACCAAATTTCTACACTAATTCTTTTGCGTACTTGGATTGGCAGAGATGAATCCCTTCACCAGTTTGTTTTACTTGTAATCCCAGAAAGTATGTAAGTTCACCCATCATGGACATCTCAAATTCACTTTTCATGACCTCGGCGAACTTTGCGGCATCTTTATCCTTAGTTGCACCAAAAATAATATCATCAACGTAAATTTGTGCCACAATAAAATCATCTTTCAAATGTTTCACAAATAGAGTTCTATCGGCTCCCCCTCGGTTATAACCCTTATCAAGTAAATATTTGGTTAAACGTTCGTACCATGCTCGCGGATCTTGTTTAAGTCCATATAGAGCATTTTTCAAACGATAAACATGATTTGAATGATTTTAGTCAATAAAACCTTTTGGTTGTTCAACATAAACTTCTTCATTTAAAAAATCATTTAAAAATACACTTTTCACATCCATTTGAAATAATTTGATTTTGTAATGACATGCTATCGCGAACAAAATACAAATAGATTCAAGACGGGCAACCGGGGCAAACGTTTCATCAAAATCAATCCCCTCTATTTGTGAATAGCCCTACGCAACAAGTCGTGCCTTGTTTCGGATTATAGTACCTTCCTCATTTTTCTTATTTTTAAAAATCCATTTGGTACCAATAACATTTTGTTGCGTAGAGCGTGGCACTAATTCCCACACATCTTTTCTTGAAAATTGACGAAGTTCTTCTTGCATTGCATCTATCCAATATTCATCAAGAAGAGCTTCACCAATATTCTTTGGTTCAACTAAGGATACATAGCACGTAAATTCACACTCAAGTTGTCTCCTTGTCCGCACACCTTGATGAGGATCTCCAATCACATTGGTCAACGGATGATCTTTAGAGATTCGTGATGTTTGAGGATTAGTAGATGTGCTAGGAGCTTCGTGCGGTAAAGATGTGTCATGAGATGCAATGGATTCATGAGATGCAGCAGAGTCATGTGATGCAACAGTTTGATCAATAGAATCTTCATCATGGGTAATTACTTAAACGGAGATTCAACATCATCATTCAGACACAAATTAGACATGGATTCATTCAAAGAAATAGCAACGGAGGAAGCTTCATCTACTTTTACATTAACCGACTCTACCACCGTCTTAGAGCGCAAATTGTACACACGATAGGCTCAGCTAGTAGTAGAATAACCTAGAAATATTCCTTCGTCACTTCGAGAATCGAATTTGCCAAGATTTTCACGATCTCTAAGAATATAACACCGACTCCCGAAGACACGAAAGTATTTGATATGGCTTTCTACTATACCACAATTCATATGGAGTGTTCAAGGTACCCGGGCGTAAGTAAATTCTATTAATTATATAGACAGTGTGTTTACTGCTTCAGCCTAGAAGTGTAGTGCAACTTTCTTGCTATGAAGCATAACACGAGCCATCTCTTGTACAACCCGGTTCTTACGCTCAACCACTCTATTTTGTTGTGGTGTATAAGGAGCAGAGAGTTCATGTTTTATACCCTTTGAAACACAGAAGTCAATGAATTTAGAATTTATGAATTCTCCCCCTTGATCACTTCGGATGCGTACAATTTTCTCATTACGTTCAGTCAAAAGACGGTGACAAATTTCATAAAAGGAATCAAAAGTACCGACTTTCTCACGTAGAAAAGCAGTCCAAACAAACGAGTAAAATCATCAACCACAAGAAAGATGTATCATTTTCCACCCAGGCTTTGTACTCTAGTTGGCCCCATTAAGTCCATATGAAGTAATTCTAGAGGTTTTGTTGTCCCTAAGTGATTCAAATTTTTATGTGCAGTTCTAGTTTGTTTTCCCAATTGGCAACCCCCACACACAGTATTCTCTTTATAACTGATCTTAGCAACTCCTCTAACTACTTCCTTCTGTGAAATTCTAGATAGCTCCTTAAAATTCATGTGACCTAGCCTTTCATGCCATAGGGTTTCAGTGTCTAATGTCGCTAGGTTACAATGTTCAGTTGAAGTACAAGGAACTATGTAGCAATTGTTCTGTGACCTAATACCTTTTAAGAAGAAAGCATTATCACAACCAGTCACAGTACACTCTTTAGCGGAGAATTGCACAGAGTATTCATTGTCACACAGTTGACTAATACTTATGAGATTTGTCTTAAGCCCTTCAACATAAAGTACATCATTCAATGTAGGGCCATCCGGAATCGTGACTGTTCCCTTTCCAACAACTTTTGATGATCGTCCGTTTTCGAAAACAACTAGACCTCCGGAGATCTTGTTTAAAGAAGTAAAATAATTCTTATCTCCGGTCATGTGTCGGGAACATCCACTATCTAGATACCAAGACGAATTATCGTAAGCATGTAGTGAAGTGTGTATGACAAGGCAAGGAAAGAGTTCACCTTTGCGCACCCAAACCTTACGTGTTTTGGTTTGCGTCGGCCTATTGGAACTTGACATTTGTTGGTTTGAGGCCTTTGTGAGATCATGCTTCTTTGGAACGTGCTCTTTCGGTGTCCATGCTTGCTTCCTCGGTTCAACCCTTGATGTTTGTTGCGGGTTCACGCATCGTTGCTCTCGGTTTGATTGAGGAAAATTCTTCTTCAATTTTTGAGTTTGTCGCGGTAGAGTTTTAGCATTTGCACTTGAGACTTGTCATTTCGGTGTTGTAGCTTGCTTCATCCCTTGTTTGCAATTTCTTTTGATGTGACCTACAACACCACACCGATGACAAACTTTGTTAGCAAATTTATTCTTTTGTGTAGAAGACATACCTTGGTTTGTTGAAGAAGATTGTGTCGAGTTCTTTGAGGCCGTTTTCGAGACTTGTTCAACATAAATCCGTTCATATTCAAGTCCGAATCTGTTAGTTTGACCAAGTCCCAACATATTATCAAGTTTAGAAGTGCTAGACGAAAACTTATTGAGATCATTTTTGAGTTGAAAAATCGTCTTAGTCATTTCCAAGTTGGATTCTCTATACTCAGTGTACTGCTTGAAAAGAAAATTTATTTTATCTAAATAAGATTCATTTTCCTTTTCAAGTAGTGTACACTTATCTAGTAAGAAATTGTTTGACTTGATCAAACTTTCTCGCTCTTCCTCAAGTGACTTAGAGATGGTAGCGAAATTCTTGTTTTCTTCCTCGAGTTCAAGAAGTCTTCTCCTCAATTTCTTGTTGTGTTTCGCCTTCTTAGATTTCATCAATAATTGATGATAGGCAGCTGCAATATCGTCTTCTCCTGACTCCTCATCGCTTGTGTCGATCTCCGACGAAGATTTTTTATGAAAAAGAGTTAAGGAAGAAGAGTCAGTAGAAGTAGAGGCTAAACACATAAAAGGAGAGTTAGTTGCAAGTAAAGTAGTAGCATTAATGTCCTCATCACTAGAGGTAGACTCATCAGATGATGAATAATCCCACGTGATTGCTTGCATAGCCTTCTTTTTCGAAGACTTCTTATTTGGACAATCCGAGGCTATGTGGCCAAATTCCCTGCACTTGTAGCATTGGATTTGTCCTTCGAAGCTCTTCTTCTCCTTGGACGAACTCTCTGATTTCCTAGATTTAGAGAAATTACTCCTTTTATTCTTTGATTCCTTTGAGGAAGAAGTCGTCTTGTTCGCTTGTTTCTTTCTAAAGTTTCGTCGGAACTTCGTTAGAAGCGCCAATTGTTTTTCAAATTCCTCCAAAGTAGTGTCCGAATCCGAATCTGAGGAAGACATGTTCGAGTCTTCTTCCTTCGTGGATCTTAGAGCCATCCATGCACACTTGGAAGAAGACTTGGTAGAAGATGAATTAGTAGGAAAAGTCATCTCATAAGTTTGTAACGCACCAACTAATTCTTCTACTTTTAACTCATCCGGATGTTTCATTGTTTCAATGGCCGCTACCTTTGGACGAAACCTCTCCGGAAAGGTTCTTAATATTTTACGAACAACTTTGGGTTCATAAATTTTCTCTCCCAAGTTAGCACAAGTATTGACAATATCTTGTAAACGAGTATAGTACTCCGTAAAGGTTTCATGTTCCTCCATACGAATAGAGTCGAATTTGCTAGTTAGCATTTGGAGTTTTTGAACCTTTACTAAACTAGTACCCTCATGCGTCACTTGGAGAGTATCCCAAATTTCCTTCGCCGTTTCACACGCCGAAACGCGTGAGAACTCGATTAGCGTTAACGCATTGATTAAAGCATTAATAACCTTTCCGTTATATGACGATTGATCAATTTCGTCTTTCGTCCATTTATTTCTAGGTTTCGGGACGCTAACATTCTCGACTACATGTGTTGGATGTGTCCATCCAAATTCAATAGATTGCCACACACGCTCGTCGATGGCTATTAGAAAAGCTCTCATACGAACCTTCCAATAAGCATAATTAGTGCCATCGAAAAGCGGAGGTCGATTAATATTACCGCCCTCGGCCATGATATACAACCTATTCCCGCTCTGATACCACTTGAAAGTTATGATACCCCAAGAATCTAATAGGTAAACCAACACCTAGAGTGGGTGAATAGGTGTAAACAATAAAACAACCAACTCGATGCAATAAAATACAAGTGCGGAAAACTAAAGCAACAAACCAAAAAATTTTACGTGGGAAAACTCCAAAAAGGAATAAAAAAGCCACGGGACCGATCACACGAAAATCCACTAAGCAAAATAGAGTACAAGGTGATTTACCGAATCCACGACTCAACCTTTACCCTAGACTCGAAGTAGATCCCCTTCATTGGTCCCCGATCAATCGAACTCCTCCGATTGACCACACCGTGACTCCTCGCAGCAGCGACGCTTTCCGTCTCCACGAGCGTCCACCGAATCCTCGGCCTCACGCGAAGCCCTCGCGCAATCGCTCCATCCGGAGCCCCGAAAATAATAGTTGGTGGTGATTTCAACGCTTAGAGAAGCTAGGAATATGAGAGAAGACTTTCTAAGCGATCATCGACTTGATTCTAAGATGAAAATCAGAATTTAAACCCTAAGAATCAAGTCGGCACAAGAGAGAAAGAAACTTGTCAACGAAAAGATGAACGAACGGCTCCGAGACAAATTTCTAGGGTTTTCAAAGGTGAATCTCTCTTGAGCACGGTTTAGAGAAGCCCCCATATCATATTTATAGGTTTAGGAGACATTAGAATCAAAGTAGAATTGAAAAAATACGGTTTCGAAAAATCGCGACGGGTCAGGGTCCGGACCGTGGACACAGGGTCCGGACGCTGAAACTCTCCAGCGTTTCATAGTCCGGACCGCACACCTCAGGGTCCGGACCCTCCCTGCGAAACAGCATGAGAGGCTTACGGGTTCAGGACCCTGCCTTAGGGTCCGGACCCCGTACCATAAAATTCTCTGTTTTGTAAAAGTTTAACAAATAAAACCTATTCTAATGTCTCCAAACACTTAAATTAAATGTGTAAATCACCATTAACTATATTAAACATATCTGGGGGGCCGTGAGCTTCATAGATGAGTCTTTGAGCCTTTGAACTTGACGTCGTCTTCTTCGACCCTTCAAGACTCCACACGACTCCATGAAATTCGCCAACAAAAAATACCGTAACAGTGGCTTGACCTACAGGTGAGCCGGTGCGATTGGGTCAAAGAGGAAAGAGACAGGTTGATTGATCATATTGTATCCTATGCCCTATTGCATTTGTTGCATCCTGTGGAGAGAGTGAGTATAGTGGAGTCACATGCTGGGTGACGGGTCGATCATGCTACCTTTGTGAGCAGCCCAAGGTGGGTGATGGAGCGGTGGAGCTAGTCTCCACATGGCTGAGAGGGGTGAGTTGGGCTTGGTCTTGTGGAAAGCCCCTAATTGGGTCGAGAATGAATTGGGTCAAGTGTGAGTAAAAGAGCACTGTTGAGCATATTGGACCTTAAAATCCATTTCCTGTTGTAAAGGCATAGTAGTGAGCATGTGCATGCCTGGTAGTGGTAGATTATATATTTGCTTGCCTTTATATCATACTTGTCTATTTTCTTCCATATTATTATGCTTGATTAGACCTAGTGGAAAAGTCGACGAGGTTGGCGGCCGAACCCACTGGGAACTTCTTTTAGTTCTCACCCCGTGTTTTGCAGAGCCATTACTTTTGTAAAGCCAACAACAAGCGGAGCGGCACCGGACCGAGGCATGGGCGTAACGCCATAGATTGCAAGGTTACCCTGTGTAGATTACCCTCGTATATGAAAAGATAAAATTGTAAAAGCTATTGTGGGATGTAATGGAAAATTGTATTTGAAATGATGTAATTGTGAATAAAGGCTTGTAAATTGTATTAATTTGGGAATTGGAAATGTATATACCTTGTGATGATTGAATGTTGTAATAGTTAAATTTTAAATTCTCTCTCTTATGATATGCCCTCATGTAAAACTATGTTATATTATTTTTTCTGGGTGAAATTCAATATATTGATTTTGTTTACGCCTTGGATGGATAGGAAAAACTCTGTCCGTTCGGCGGATCTGTGCACGTGCCCGCATAGCCTCCGCTGTTCATTGGGGCAGGGCATGACAACTTTTGCATCTTATGCTTTATTAATTATAGTTGAATTATGTTTTCCCTTTAAATGTGATTATATAATTGATAATATCACCAGGCTCTTATCAGCTCACTCACGCAGGTGATTGCCCTAGCACCTAGGTGGTGTGTAGGATGAGACTAGGTAACCATGTTAAACTTGGATACTTATAATATGATTTCTTTTATTCATTATTATGAATAAAGTGTTGAAATAATTTTAAAATAGCCTTAATTAGTTTAAGATGAATCTCTGGAGAATTGGTTATGAGAATTCTTTTGTGAAATTCTATATCGAGCTTATATAGTAGTTGAACCTAAGCATTTGGGTTAGAAAGATTACCTGAGTTATGTAGTGATAAGGTACCTTGTTGGTGCCTATACCAAGACTAAAGTTCGTATGACCTTTAAGAGCATGACATTACCCAGCAAGTGGGAGCTCAGCCCTAGCATGCATATCATATTATATATGCTATTACCGACTAGTTAAGAGAGTAACATAAATTCTTCCCTCTCTATCACTGTATGAGTCCTAAATTTTTGTGTGACCTCGACTTAAAATTATGTTACAAAGTGGAGGTCCAATGTAAACTAATTTAGTATGTATTCAAGACCATGACAAAATACGTTCTCGCAGAACATGTTTGAAAAAGTGTTCGGACTAACACAGATTAATATGAAGGACTGAGAAGGATGTTTCAATAACAGACCTAATTTTATTGTAGCTCATTGCCGGATCGATTGCCTTATTTCTTTTATTACTCGAGACAATCATGGATATGAGGAAAACCTGACAACCATGAATATAAGGAATGGTTTGCGGGTCAAGTTATGTGATGTATTCAAATAGAAGAGGTTCCACGCATTCCCTCCGAAGCTCTTCTGTCTCGCGCTCTGTGAGCTCTAAGCTCTTTGTCTCTCGCTCTTGCCTCTCTCTCTCGCGCTCTTGCCTCTCTCTCGCGCTCTCGCCTCTCTCTCGCTCTCGCCTCTCTCCATCGGGCAGGAGCTTGCCTCTCACACCGCGGTTCTTTTGTTCCACACATTCTCGCGTTCTGTAGGAAACCCTGCACCAACCTTCTCAGAGCTCTCCCTCGCCCTCACCTCTCTCCATTGGTATGAGCTCGCCTCTCGTCGCTTGTACGATGCTCCAAACCGCTCCCCTGTCCATCGCAGGACCTGCCACTTGTCCATTCGCTCGTGGGCGCCCGAAATTGGGGGCGATTTCAGACCTCTCGACCACAACCCAAACAGAGGACTCTTTTAATTCCTATAATCTTGTTTTTTCATTTTTTATTTAATATAAAATTTTTATTTTTTAGGGTTTTGGGTTCCATCTTCGCATCCGCCTTTGCCGTGCTGCTGACTTCGTCACCGAGTAGCAAATTCACTCAATTTTAGAACACTGCAGGTATATATTATTTTTGGTTGCATTTATATAAATTCAGGGTTTAGGGTTAGGGTTAGCGTTAGGGTTTAGGGTTTAGAAGTTGCTTCCACAGTCACACACTTATACATCACGCATTTCACTAAATTTTGTTCGGTTTAGGATAGGAAACATGTATTCATTACAAATATACGTTATTACGGCATAATAGAACAGTACTGTGAGGTTTTAAATTTTGTTTGTTTGAATGTGGAACATGTATTCATTGTAAATATACACTCGTAGGGATTGGTAGAATAGTGGTACACAAATTTATTGGTACATATTATTTTGTTTGTATCCATATATATAAAATTCATAATTTAGGATGAGGATTTAGAAATTTCCACTTGTATACTGTAGTCACACTCACACACACATACGGTTTATAGATGACGCATATGATTAAGTTTTGTTCGTTTAAATAGGAAACATGTGTAGGAAACATGTATTAACTGCTAATATATTCTCTTATGGATTAGTAGAACAGTGCTATGAGGTTTTTAGGAGTTACTTTGCTACACTGCTTGAAACGGAACATAGTACTTGTACACTCCTATGAATGATTATTTTGTTTGTATTCGTAGAATTGCTACTTGTATAGTACAGTGTCACGCACACATATATGGTTTACAGATCACGCATATGATTAAATTTTATTCGTTTGAATGTGGACATGTATTCGTTGCAAATTTATACTCTTAGGGTATAATAGAACACTCTTATTAGGTTTTAATTTTTGTTCGTTTGAATGCGAATATTTATTCGTTGCAATTTTACACTCTTAGGGCATAATAGAATACTCTTATCATGTTTTGATTTTTATTCGTTTGAATGCGAACATGTACATGTAGGGCATAATAGAACATGTATTCATTGCAAATATTCACTCTTAGAGATTAGTAGTACAGTGCTATGAGGTTTTTAAGAGTTACTTTACTATACTGCTCGGAACAGAACATATTATATGCACACTTATATGAATTTTACACGACTCATCTTACAACACTCTTACAACACTATCCTGGAATATTCTGCATGTACTTATTTTGTACATATTTTCTACTCATATGGTGCACATAATTAATTTATTTCGTAGTTATTTTTTGAATGAACTTATGTGCTAATTTGTGCTAATTACAATGCAGCTGAACATATGGTTTCTACTATAGCGATGTCGTCAAGCAGATCGGGTGAGGAGGCCACTACAAGTGGTCAAGGTAGATCTTTGAGGTCTGCAGAAGAAAGAACAGAGAAGGCAGTCAAAGCTAAAAGGACGACCATTGAGTTCGTTGCTGGCAGATGTTACCCAAGTCATTTGCACAGCACGATGTCTGTAAAAGAGTTGCCGAAGACTGTCGGCAGATTTCAGATAGCTGGCCCAACACTATGTGAAGTTATGTCTCCAGAACAGATCGCACTTCTGAAAACCACGCCATTCTATTCTTATCTCGACCTGCCTGCACTTAAGCAAGATCTTGTTTAATCGATTCCCTCCTCAGTTTTTTGGATGAGGAGAAAAGAGGAGTTAGAATAGGATATACGTTCATTCCCCTTATTCCGGATGAAATAGCCATTTTGGTTGGGCTGCTAGCATAGGGGGAGCTAACAGAATGGCAGAACAAGAGTATAAAATCGACTATTCTTGATAAATACTTTAATGGTGACTATCGGGACGCCGATAGGCGAAAACTCCGACATCTCTTGTACAGTCTTGCTGGTCAGAATGGAGAGGAGATGGCATCCGACTTTGTCCGTATTTTTATATTATACGTTTTTGCGACGATCCTCTTTTCCACCAGCCACTACAATGTGGCGAAGGTACTGTATAGATACATAGATGATGTATATGGAATAGGAGATTATGCATAGGGTCATACTCTATATAATTATCTTGTAAGTGCGATCTCTAAAGCCTCCCGGCGTGTGAAGCATCGAAATAGCGGCCAAGAAAGATATGACGGCTATATTGACGGCTACACAGTAGCATTCCTGGTAAGTAAAATTATAAATTAGTACGTCAATAAAATTTCTTTTGTACATTCTAAGATGGTAAGATTATATTGTTAAATCATGATGAACATACTGAGCTGGGCTTACGAGCATGTTACGGGCTTGGGTGTTTCCGGCGGAGACAAGGCTGTCCCTTGGATGAGTAAATGGAAGGGTTCAATAGCCTATAAGAGTTACAACAAGCTAATAAAAAAGCTGCAGAGTTATTCTCCTGCAGAGGTAAGCATTTATGTAATAAATGCAATTTTATAAAGTTCTCTTATAATATATATTAAATAGATTTATCTATATGTCAGGTTATACCCACATTTACCTATTGCCCTGAAGAAATATCAATATTGCATTGCACGTTACGTGGCAGCCTGCCGGAGCAGGTATTACAGAATTTATTGAGTAGAAAATATTATTTGTTTCAGTTTATTTCGTTAAATCGGGATATTGTCCTTTCATGCATTTCTATCAAAGTAGGTACAGGCGGCGGCTCCCGTGGCAACATTTGTGGACCCTGTCGTTGGCGAAAGCAGCAATATAAGGAATTTATTGAATAAGTTGGAGCGAGCACTAAGGAGACTGGAAGGTTGGAATAAAATTTTGTAGGAAAAGAATGCGAAGCTCAAAGAAATAAATGCCAAGTTGCAAGAGCAACTTTCTAGCGCCACCACAGCCCTTGCAGCAGAAGGCAGAGCCGGTGATGATGTCGTTGAGGGGAAAAAAAGTTGATCAGCCTGAAGGTGGGCAGGGCACAGCAGTGGAAGAAACCAGCCAACATGTAGTTGATGTTGGTAATGTTGTAAGGGGCATTCCTTCACGAATTGAACGAATTAAAGGCCGCCAAAGGAAATGAAAGGAATTGTCCCATGATTTCACACCGAATGACCGTCGTATAAGCCGCTATTACAGAAGAAAGCACTATGGTGGTTCGAAGCTTGAGGGGGCCGAAGAAGCGCAAGAGGCTACATATTATGTGTCAGGGACCATTGCGGAGGTCCTTATAGTAATATGTGATGTACTTAGTTTCTTAATCTTAGTGTGAATAAACTTATATCATATAAAATTTAAATTTTGCACAAGATTTGGTTTCTAACAGAAAATAAAAAACGAGTATGGAGATCCAAAAAGTGCAGTACCAACCATCAATGTTGATGATGTACCCGCTCAGGTTCATTCGCCCAAGTTCATTGTTGAGCGACGTCGCAACTACCCCGAAAGAGATAATATTTCGAAAGATGAACGAGATGCAATTAATTTCCTAATATCTCGGCCAATTACTAAGTTCGTCCGTCTTTCTATATATGTAGTGATTAGCTAGCATTAAATATGTTAGCAATCTACCTGAGCTCTATCTATTTATTATTTCTGTTATTTCTTATTATTATATATTATATTTTTTAGATAGGGGAGCCATATGGCAAGATAATACAATAGGGTCAGATTCGCCTTCTGTTAGTGGTGAAGTCCTCCATGATTACTTATTTGGAGGCCCGACGCGCAACGAGGTTAGTGCTGCCAAAGCGAATGTAATGTACTCAGAGTTTGTACCTTATTATATATATATATATATATATATATATATATATATATATATATATATATATATATATATATATATATATATATATATTAATCTATCTTTTTTTGTTTGCTATCGTAATTTTGGTGATTAATGTATATTTTCATATACTTGATAAGCTGGATAGCAAGGGTGTACAGAAATTTACTGAACCTGCTACTTTTTGTCGAAGTGAAGTTGCGGTGAGTTTGATGCTTTCACTATTTGATTTATTGACATTCCTCAATATTTAACTCACTATAATTATTTATTTTGTTCTACAAGAGACATATTTCGGTAAAAAAGAACACGAGAGACATATTTCAGTATTTATAACAATATGAAAGTTAGATAGTTTATTAACTTGTTTAACTTACAGTTGTAGCAATTAAATACTTACATTAATCTATAGAACTATAACAACTTATTGCTTGATATAGCAGGCAACTTCATCACATTCTATCTTCCGTTCGAGTTTTCTCATGCTTTTCGTAAGACTTCTTGCTGTATAAATTTTATCACCCATGTGTAGAGTTATCAGGTATATGTTTATCTAGTTTGAATTCTAGGATGTTGGTTTTATACTTCTTTGGACCTGTCCAACCCTTTTCCATTGATCTTAAGCGTAATGAATATTCGCACGAATAATAACCACAATATCTATTATAATCACACACAATACAAAATAACCGATCGATGTGGTAACTTGATTCTCTTTTCTATGCAGATGCACAAACTAAATAAGATGCATGGAATTGGGAAGGATGAGCCACTCACGGTTGATTTTGTCAGGGATGTGGCTTTTGGAAGTGCATCTATACGACACTTCCTGGAAAAAAATAAATACGCATGCTGCGGCAATAATAGATTTGTACTGATTCCTGTACATAGTAATTGGCATTGGCATTTGCTAGCAATTGATTAGAAGGAAGGGCGTTTCGAGAGTTGGAACTCGTTGTGGAGTCATATCGGGGCAAAGGATGAGACACAGCTGCTGGTATCGATTTTATTGTTCACTGTAGGGGAAGTGGTTTACTTACTTGTTCACTCGGCAATAATATCTATTGTTCACTCGTTCCAATTTGTTTACTTATTTCTCTTATATAGGCGAAGTGGTTTTCATCCTACTTTGAGCACATCCTCCAAATACGCGTCAGTGCTCCTGACGTCGTATTTCACCTAGAATGTCAACAACAGGGTTCCACTAAAGTTGATTATAGCATGTACACATGTCTTTTTATCGAACGACTTGTAAGGAACGGCCAACCCGATCTATTGTTTTACGAGAAAGAGCCCCACTGCTTCTGTGCGCACATGGTGAGTGAGATATTAAAGGATACATGCTGTCTGATTTACAATTCTATGATCGAGTCCACCGTCCCAAAAAATAATGTCTGAATATAATGAGTTTGATCGATTGGTTGTAACTATAATGAACAATAATATTTAGTGCAGCGATGTGCAGGCTGATATATATATTTCTTGAAACATTTTGTAAATATGTTGACAAATTTACTGGAGAGCCATGTCATTCAGTTTATACAAACATTGTGAATTTTTGTGTGGGTTGTGCATAATCTGGTACATGTTATGTTCATCCATATTTAAAGTATTCTATGGTTTACTATATTTGTTATATTGTATTGTGCTTAGTCCTTATTGTATCGTATTGTGTGTTATGCGAATTGTTGATAAGATTCTGGTCATTTTTACAAGTTGATGTAATGTGTCCAGCTTTTCTGCATCTTTTATCATATTATGTTTTATCTGAGTTGTTGACAAGATTCGGCTAATTTTCGCAAGTTTATTGTATGTTCATCCGTATTTAGGGTGCTCCTTATTAGCATTCTGATTGTTCAAGTTTGCGTTTATGATGCGGTAAGAGTGTGTCTGCTAAAAGTTCTCACTCCCTTATCTTTCATGGTGTGGTATGGGTCTTATCTTTTATGTACGAACGCCTATACTTGTCACGCCCCATCGGGCCTTTAACACCAACTAGGTGGAAAGGATAACCGCACGGGCGCATGCCCCAGACCCGCCCAACGGATAGAGTCCCTTCTACCCGCCCAAGGCATCACAACACAAGCTTATCCACGAGGTTCCAACTAGGAACGGAGTACAAGAGTTGCACAAGGAAAGCATCAACATAAAGAAGTTCTACTTTATTACATCACATTGCATATTTATACATGCCCAAAATTTTCTTTTCTTTCTTTTCATTCCATACACCATGTTCCAAAACTATGGAATACATAAGTTTCATACATGTAATAGAAATCCCCTATACTATCAAAGTCCAAGACTAGGGGTACAACTCTATGTATCACCAAAATGGAAGGGCCGCTATCTAGAGAGCCAAACCCTTGCCTCGCTCCGCCGCCTCACTCGCGGAAGGACCTGAAAAACGTGGGGTGAGAACTATAAACATAGTTCCCAGTGGATAAGGCCACCCAAGAGAGAAGCTCGACCCACCAGGTCCAAAGAAATACTATATGCATAAGTTAGATTACAAATAACTATGCAACAATTATTTACATGCTTGTAAATAAACATAAAGGATGCAACCAAATGAAATATAACTTATCATTCTCTCCTAGGTTCATCCTATATTTCACATTGACTAAAGTCAATTACTTGTCATTTACTTATGGTTTCGGAATCGCCGTCTCACCATAAGGGTTCCAACGTTCAAGGAGTGAACTCGTCACCTCCTAGTTCGAGTAGCGAACTCGTCGCATACTCGGGATAGCAAAATCGTCGAATACCCCATCTCAACACCGCCATCACATGGCATGGGTAGCGAACTCGTCGCATACCCGGGATAGCAACCTCGTCGCACATCCCATCTCGACACCGCCAACTCATGGCGTGGTAGCGAAATCGTCGCATACCCGGGATAGCAAAATCGTCGCACATCCCGTGTCAACAACGCCAACTCATGGCATGATAGCGAAATCGTCGCCTACCCGGGATAGCAAAATTGTCGCACATCCCGTTTCAACACCGCCAACTTGTGGCATGGTAGTGAAATCGTCGCCTACCCGGGATAGCAAAATCGTCGCACATCCCGTTGTTCACATTTTTCACATGCCAACCTAAGTCTCATGACCTTAGGTTCAAGTCACTAAGTCTCACCTATGTTCAATGACACTAGGTTCACTTTCTCATTCTCAACCTAGGTTCCATGACTCTAGGTTCCAATCTCATGTCCAACCTATGTTCAATGACACTAGGTTCCACTCTCACATGTTCCAACCTATGTTCAATAACACTAAGTTCTATTCTCACATGTTCCAACCTATGTTCAATAACACTAGGTTCTATTCTCACATGTTCCAACCTATGTTCAATAACATTAAGGAGCACCCGACCCATCGGTCGCAGTCGGTGGTGCGGGGTCGGGGGAGGTGGCGCACAGCCGGCGCGGTGCCACTCACTCGGCGGTGCGAAGCAGAGGCGGTGGTGTTCCCGTTCTCTCCTCCCTAATCGCAGCCGCTTGCTACTTCTCCTGTATCGCTGCATGGCTTTCTGCCTGTGTCGAACCACGCCATCAAATCGCGTCAACGGGCTCGCGAAGACCCGAGTTCTCGCCTCCCCGAGTGGTTCGGGAGCCGCGCTCGATCATCCGAGCCCAGCCCTGTAGGAGGCTTCCACGTACCATTATCTATGGAGAAAACACAACGACTTTGAGTCTATTTCGTGAATCAACGTCATTTACGTCATATCATTTCCGAAAATAAACGTGAACCCAATCTAGGCGAAAGTCACACGAGGGCTGTATTCCCCTCACTTGGTTTCATGTTTGTCGGCCGCCAACATGAACTCTCTTGGTAAAGAATAGGTACACACCTCGAATCAACCTCTACTTCCAAATAGAGGTAATAAGGACATAAACCCTCAATCACTTATTCTTTCACCAAATCAAAGATCTCGTCACTCACGAGTCTACACTCCTAGGGTTTTTTCCATCTAGGATTTTCTTAGGTCCACCTAGAACGTTTCATACGCCTGTACCACCTTAGGTCTGTCACGCCCCGTCGGGCCCTTTAACCCAACTAGGTGGGAATAAGGATAATCGCACTGGGGGCATGCCACAGACCCGTCGAATGGATAGAGATCTCCTCTATCGCCCAAGTCGCCACACACAAGTCATATCCACGATGTTCCAACTAGGAACGAGTACAAGAGTTGCACAAGGAAAGCATCAAATTATAAAGTTCTACTTCTTTTACATCACATTTGCCATTTATAATTTCCAATTTTTTCTTTTCTTTCATTTATATTCCATACATCAAGTTCCTAAACTATGGAATTTACAAGTTGCATATACCGTTCTAATAATAAACCTATGCTGTCATACAAAAAACTATGCATACAATTATTCACATGCTTGTAAATAAACATAAAGGATCCAACCAGATAAAATGTCAACTTTCATTTTCCCTTAGGTCCATCCTATATCTCACATTGACCAAGTTCAACTACTTATCATTTATTTATGGTGTTGGAGTCGCCGCATCACCATAACGATTCTCAACCAAGGCGGAATCGCCGCAAGTGTTGGGCACCGGGCAATGAAATCGCCATCCCCATCATGGTCCCAACCTCCAAGGAGTGAAATCGTCATCTCCTTGTTCGGGTAGCGAAATCGTCGCATACCCGGGATAGCGAAATCGTCGCGTACCCCATTTCATCACCGCCATCACGTGGCACGGGTAGCGAAATCGTCGCGTACCCGGCATAGCGAAATCGTCGCGTATCCCAATCCATCACCGCCAACACGTGGCACGGGTAGCGAAATCGTCGCGTACCCGGGATAGCGAAATCGTCGCGTATCCCACTGTTCACATTTCACACTTGCCAACCTAAGTCCAATGGCCCTAGGTTCAAGTCACCAAGTCTCACCTATGTTCAATGACACTAGGTTTACTTTACATTCTCAACCTAGGTTCCATGACACTAGGTTCCAATCTCATGTTCCAACCTATGTTCAATGACACTAGATTCCATTTGCACTTTTCAACCTATGTTCCTCAACACTAGGTTCCATTTGTACTTTTCAACCTATGTTCCTCAACACTAGGTTCTAATTCATACATGCAATCACATAACAAGTATAGATAATAAGGATATACTTGAATTCTTTAACATGCAAGAGGAGCCCATGGCTCTATCTATCATGATTCTCATTTCGCCAACATGCAAGTTCTAGGGTTACACATTTACACACCATTTTATTTTTCAAATGGTTATTTACCCTAGACATGGAAGTGATCTAATCACTTCGGTAAACACAAACCCACCTTAAGAGCTTCCAATTTTTTGAATTCTTTGAGCTCCTAAGTCTTCAAGCCTAGAGTTCTTGCTTCAACCCAAGCTTCTACAAGAAAATGGTTCGTTACTCATTACGAACCCATAATTCAACTCGATGCTAGAAATCAATGGTTCTAACATGATTTCCTATGCCTCAATTGCATTTCCCGAAGGTCCAAATATTTTTAGAATCTCCCATGACAAAAACTCTCATTTCACCTAGGTTTCACATGCATGCATGTAGAACCCCAAAATCTCTTGGCCAATCTCCACGTTTTGTGGTTTAGATTGCCTAGGGTTTCCAAAAACCTCAAAATACTAGATCAATTCCAAGGTTTGAACCCAAAATATGAGGAACTCACCTTAGCCACGAGTCCCCAAGCTCCTACTTGCACCAAGAAGCCTCTTCTCCACTTTGAAAACCTTTTCCAAGCTCAATCCACTCTTTTCTCCAAGCTTTGGAGAGATCTTTAGAGAGAGAAAGTGAGAGAGATGGAGAGGAGAAGTAGAGGAGGTAGAAAACTGAGAAGGGAAGGGTGTCCCTGCCTTTCTAACACCCTCTCGAGTGTGAAAAGACTATTTTGCCCCTCTCACAATTCAACACTTACAGCCAACCAAAGCTGGCATTTCGCAACACTGCATTCCGGTATTCACACTGGCGTACCGGTATACGGGTGTTAGTTCCGGTATGCTTCGGGGAATTCCGCAAAACCCGAGAGCTGGATTCCCAGATTCTGCCCTCACATTCCGGTATGCCACACTCCATATCGGTACTAATCGCTTCAGTACCGGTATGGCCACATCCATAATCCACTGCAGACTTCACAAGTTTAGCAGTTTCGACTTTTCGAAGTCCGTTTTCGCGCCTCATTTGTGCCGAAAACACACGCACAAGCCCCAAACTTGGCCGAAGCCACTCACATAGCCTCTCATGCTACTTTTCCACTAGAACTCCACAATTTGTAGAAGTTCGGTACGACACACTGAAGTTCAGTGTACTACACGGGATGCAATTAATTTCCTAATATCCCGGCCAATTACTAAGTTCGTCCACCTTTCTATATATGTAGTGATTAGTTAGCATTAAATATATTTAGCAATCTAATTGAGCTCTATCTATTTATCATTTCTGTAATTTTGTATTATTATATATTAAATTTTATGTATAGGGGAGCCATATGGCAAGATGATACAAAAGGGTCAGATTCACCTTCTGTTAGCGGCAAAGACTTATGTGATTACTTATTTGGAGGCCCGACGCGCAACGAGGTTAGTGCTGCCAAAGCGAATGTAATGTAGTTAGAGCTTGTAACTTATTATATATATATATATATATATAATAATATATATATATATTAATCTAATTTTTTTTTGTTTGCTATCGTAATTTGGGTGATTAATGTATTTTTTCATATACTTGATAAACTGGATAGCAGGGGTGTACAAAAATTTACTGAACCTGCTATTTTCTGTCGAAGTGAAGTTGCGGTGAGTTTGATGATTTTACTATTTGATTAGTTGTTCACTATTTGATTTATTGACATACCTCAATATTAAACTCACTATAATTATGTATTTTGTTATACAAGAGGCATATTTTATAAAAAAGAACACGAGAGACATATTTCAGTATTTATAACAATATGAAAGTTAGATAGTTTATTAGCTTGTTTGACTTACAGTTGTAGCAACTGAATACTTACATTAATCTACAAGTAATATTACCGACATGTAGTAGCAGAATCTACATATATGATACAGCCACTGTCAACACCTGCGGGATGAATCAAGTCAAAGCAGGTACTAACTTGCAAGAGAAGACGTGTCACTAATTCATTTAGGTACTCGCTATAATTTTAAAGGTGTATATCGGCTAATCTATAGCTATCGCTTTTTTGCATGCAGGGCAAGTCCTTGAATATTGTGCTTTACTTCTGTATTAGTGTACCCATATGCTAGATGGGTATACAAAAAGTAGCATACTAGTATACATACACCTTTACAACTAGGAAAATAACAACCAAAAAGGAAGGACGCTATCTACTCGGCTACGCCTTTTCCTCACTCCGCCGCGTCGCTCGCGGATGGACCTGAAAAATATGGGGGTGGAAACTATAAACATAGTTTTCGATGGGTACGGCCACCCAAGGAAAAAGCTCGACCCACCAGGTTCAAAGGAGGCAACATAAGTATGGGTTAGTTCAATATATAAACATATAAGAAATAACAAGCTTATGCCTCTAATATGATCATGAAATCTACACATGTGACGTAAACTACCTTTACTCACTAGGTTCCACCTTCTAGTCATGTCATCCGACTAACTCTTGAGTCAGTCAAAAGCGAAGCACCGCTATCCTCCTAGCATAAAGCGGAGCACCGCCATCCTTATAGCGTTAAGCGGAGCACCGCCATCCTTATAGCATTGAGTTGAGCACCGCCATCCTTATAGCGTTGAGCGGAGCACCGCCATCCTCATGGCATCGGGTGATGAGATTGTCAACCACCCCTGCCACCGGGTTGTTAGGAGTTTCGAAATTTCTTCTCTCATGGTCACAAGGGTCCATTGTCTTTACCCTATATTGTCAACCTTTCTAGATTCATATCATTTCATCCAAGTGGTATCCCATCCACTATGTTTTCCAACCTATGTTTCAATGGCACTATGTTCTCTATGTTCATGTGTTCAGTTCTCTAATGACCCTAGAAAAAGTCAACCTACTATATAGTCCACAACATAGGTTCACAACCAACTTGCATGCATTCATTTATCTCATGAAATTAGCACTCTAATTAACATGTATTACATGCAAGCACATCTACTCATGCATAGGTAGTGAAATTTACTAATTTAAGTAACATGTGTTCTATCATACATATCTTGACAATTAAACTACCATGCAACCATCAACAACTTAGTCTAGTTACTATGCTCTAGACATGAGAGGTGACCAAGTCACTTCGGTGCACACAACCCACCTTGGCTCTTTAGCACACTCCTAATTGCTTTTAGACACTTGCAATTAAATCTTCTCTTGTGCTACAAGCTTTTACTCCAAGCTTCCTAGCCCTAGATACAAGAAAAATGGTTCGTTACCATTTTCGAACCCTAAAATGATTTTATCTCTTGAATCCATGTTGCCCACATGATTTCCAATCCCTCAGTTAGGATTTTGAAGGGTTAAATAATTTTTAAACCCCTCAAATTCAAAAACCCTCTTTTAACCTAGGGTTTTCCCAAAATCCATGGCAAAACCTATTTTAAATGGCTAATCTTTACAATTTGTAGACTAGAATAGCCTAGGGTTTAATAAAAATCCATCTATATGGTTTAAATCCAAAATCCTAACCTCAAATCCCGAAATCTCACCTTTACTACAAGTTCCCCAAGCCTCTTCTTGCTCCAAGAAGTTTGCTTCTACCTCCAATCTCTCCTTCGAGCTTGATCCTCCAAACTCCAAGTGTTGGAGAGGCTTTACTAGAGAGAGAGAGAGAGGAAGAAGAGTGAGAGAGAAGAGAAGAGAAGGTGTTCTCTTGTGTCCAAAGTGGGGAGAGAATTGCTGAGGTCCCAATTTTATATAGTGTTGCAACAATTGCAACTAACTCCCCCACATTCCACTAATTACAACCAGCCAAAACTGGCATTTCGCAGCACTGCGTACCGGTACCCAAATTTGCGTACCGGTACACGGGCATTTAGTTCCGGTACCCAATTTCCAGTTCCTCAAAACCCGAACACTGAATTTTCAGGAATTCTATTGCATTCCGGTACTCAGTGTTTCAGCATCGGTAGACATTGAATCAGTACCGGTACTCAAATTGAGTTCCTCAAAACCTGAACGTTGATTTTCCTTCATTTGTATTGTGTTTCGGTCCCCAGTTTTCAGTACCGGTATACAATACAAATTTTGCAGCTTAGGCAGAATTGACCCTCCGGAGTCCATTTTTGCGCTTGGTCTGCGTCGAAAACACACGAATACTCCCCAAACCTTGCCGGAACTATTCGAATAGCCTTTTAGGCTTCTTTCCACTAGAACTCCACAATTTGTAGAAGTTCGGTGCAATACATATTCGTTGCAAATTTACTTTCTTGGGGTATAATTGAACAGTCTAATGCGGTTTCAATATTTGTTCATTTGAATGCGTACATGTATTTGTTACAAATTTACACTCTTAAGGCATAATGGAACAATCTTATGAGGTTTCAATCTTTGTTCGTTTGAATGTGAGCATATATTCGTTACAAATTTACACTCTTAGGGCATAATTAGTACGTCAATAAAATTTCTTTTGTACAATCTAAGATGGTAAGATTATATTGTTAAATCATGATGAACATGCAGAGCTAGGCTTACGGGCATGTTAAAGGCTTGGGTGTTTCCGACGGAGACAAGGCTGTCCCTCTAATGAGAAAATAAAAGGGTTCAATAGCCTATAGGAGTTACGAAAAGTTAATGAAAAAGTTGCAGAGCTATTCTTCTGCATATGTAAGCATTTATATAATGAATGCAATTTTATAAAGTTCTCTTATAATATATATTAAATAGATTTATCTATAGGTCAGGTTATACCCACATTTACCTACCGCCCTGAAGAAATGTCAATATTGCATCGCACGTTATATGGCAGTCTGCCGGAGCAGGTATTGCAGAATTTATTGAGTAGAAAACATTACTTGTTTAGGTTTATTTCGTTAAATCGCGATATTGTCCTTTCGTGCATTTCTATCAAAGGAAGTATAGGCGGCGGCTCCCGTGGCAACATCTGTGGACCCTGTCGTTGGCGAAAGCAGCAGTATAAGAAATTTATTGAATCAGTTGGAGCGAGCACTAAGTAGACTGGAAGATCGGAATAAAATTTTGAAGGAAGAGAATGCGACGCTCAAAGAAATAAATTAATGCCAAGTTGCAAGAGCAACTTTCTAGCGCCACCACAGCCGCAGTAGCAGAAGGCGGAGCGGATGATGATGCCATTGAGGGGGGAAAAAAAGTTGATCAGCCTGAAGGTGGGCAGGGCACAGCAGTGGAAGAAAGCAGCCAACAGGTAGTTGGTGTTGGCAATGTTGTAAGGAACAATCCTTCACGAATTGAACGAATTAAAGGTCGTGAAAGGAAACGAAAGGAATTGTCCCATGATTTCACACCGGGTGACCGTCGTATAAGTCGCCATTACAGAAGAAAGCACAGTGATGGTTTGAAGCTTGAGGGGGCCGAAGAAGTTGAAGAGGCTACAGATTATGTGTCAGGGAGTCCTTATGGTAATATGTGATGTATTTAGTTCATTAATCTTAGTGTGAATAAACTTATATCATATAAAATTTGACTTTTGCACAAGATTTGGTTTCTAACAGGAAATGAAAAACGAGTATGGAGATCCTGGAAGTGCAGTACCAACCGATGATGTTGATGATGTACCCGCTCAGGTTGATTCGCCCAGGTTCATTGTTGAGTGACGTCACAACTACCCCGGAAGAGATAATATTTTGAAAGATGAACGGGATGCAATTAATTTCCTAATATCCCGGCCAATTACTAAGTTCGTCCACCTTTCTATATATGTAGTGATTAGTTAGCATTAAATATATTTAGCAATCTAACTGAGCTCTATTTATTTATCATTTCTGTTATTTCGTATTATTATATATTAAATTTTTTGGATAGGGGAGCCATATGGCAAGATGATACCAAAGGCTCAGATTCGCCTTCTGTTAGTGGCGAAGTCTTCTGTGATTACTTATTTGGAGGCCCGACGCGCAACGAGATTAGTGCTGCCAAAGCAAATGTAATGTAGTTAGAGCTTGTAACTTATTATATATATATTAATCATCAATTAAAATTATCAGTGTGCCCAGACATTTAAGAAAATTGGTAGCCTGTAACATATCATATTTAGTCGGAATACAAAATTGGAATAATGATGAGGGGCCAAAATATTTGTCAAAATCGATACTTCTAAAGTTAAAAATGTATAGGCACCATTTTACTAAGCCCTAAAATAATACAAATATTTGATTATAACATTTCAAGCAAAAAAAATAATGACACAATCAATATTTACTTTACCAAATTTTACTCTCATACACTGTTAAATAACTAAAAAAATATAAAATTATAACATAAAAACTTCATATCACTGTAACAGAGAGACTTTAATACCAAATCAGGGAGAAAAATTAGTAGGTGAAATATCAATAAAATTGCTTCGGCCAATTTGCATAAAAAATCCACTAGTTTTGGGCTTTTGTAAAATTGAGTCGCTTTTTTCGATTTTGCAGATTCGGTCCGGATTTTCAGCAAACTGACCAAAATACCCTTGTTACTTTTTCTCTCTCATCTTTTTTTTCTCTCTCCTCTTTTTTTCTCTCTCCTCTTTTTTTTATCGCTCTTTTTTTTTCCTCTCCGAAGAAGGCGGCGGAGGCGGAGGCGGAGACGGAAATGGCCCACCTCGCCTCTGCTCCTCACGCCCTCGCCCTCCTCGCCTCCGACCCCGTCGAGGCCGCACCGCGCCGCGATTTTTTTTTTCCCTCTCCGATCCTCCTCCACCCGCCGTCCCCACCGCCGTCGCCGGCGACGAAAAAGAAGTGCTTCTTGGGGCCGAGAAGCACGCCGGCGAGAGAGGGGAAAAAAATATAGTTTCACTCCGGCGAAGGATGGATCGTGAAAAAAAAAATTATAGAGTGAAAAAAAAATAATAAATAAAAATAAAAATAATATTTTTTCCTACAGGAAAGACTAAAAATCATACAAAAAGGAAAAAGAAGGAGAAATTATACTGTTAAAATAAAATTACACCGTTTTAAAAAAAATTTGCACTGTTTTAAATGAAAGTTGCACTATTTGAGACAGAAATTACACTCTTTGGAAAGAGAGTTGCACCCTTTAGGCCAACGTTGCACTATTTAGAAAAATTTGCACCATTTCTTTTTCTCTTCTTCTTCCTCGTTGCACTATTTCTCCTCATTGTACTATTTCTTTGCACTCTTTCTTCCCAACCAAACTCGGATCCGGTCACCTCCCTCTCCGGGCCGCGCGGCGCTGGGCGGATCACGAGGAAGCACTCGGAATCGGGGGGAGGCGGAAGCACTCGAAATCGGGGGGAGGCGGGGAGGAGGAGCACGACGACGACGAGGAGGAAGCCTCAAAAGAGGAGGACGAGGACGAGGACGACGACGGGCGCGAGCGCGGGCGCAAGGGCGCAGAAGCGGGCGAAGGGGCGCGGGCCTGCGCGGGCGCGAGCAGGGGCGGGCCTGCGCGGGCGCGAGCTAGGGCGGGCCTGCGCGGGCAGGGGCCCCTCTGCGCCCCTTCGCGCGGGGCGGGCGCAGGCCCGCCCCCTGCGCCCTTCGCCCTGCGCGCGGGGCGCAGGAGGCGGGCCCTGCCCCTGCGCGCGGGGCGCAGGGGGCAGACCCTGCCCCTGCGCCCTTCGTGCGGGGCGGGCGCAGGCCCGCCCCCTGCGCCCTCGCCCTGCGCGCGGGGCAGGCGCAGGCCCGCCCCCCCCCCCCCCCGCCCCCCGCCCCACCCCCCCGCCCCCCGCCCCCTGCGCTTGCGCGGGGGCGGGGCGCAGGGGGCTGTGCCCCCTGCCCCCTGCGCTCGCCGCTCCCCCCCCTGCGCCCGCCCACCACCGCCCCGCGCGCCCCCTGCGCCACCGCCGACGCCTCCCTCTCCCTCATTCCCCTCTACCTCTTCGACCCCCGCGACTACGGCGGCGCATGGACGCCGCCACGGCTCCGGGCGCGGCGGCGGGGACGTCATCATCGTCATCATCCGCATCGGAGAAAGAGTGTAATGAGTTGCACCATTTTGACCTTCGTTGCACTATTTTTTACCATTTTACACCTTCATTGTACCATTTTGCATCTTCATTGCACTCTTCTTCTTCGTCCACCTCCCCGCGGGCAAGGATCTCGAAGGCGAGCGGGAGCAGCGCGTCGGCGGCGAGGGCGCGACCGTCTCCACCCCCGCCGCCTGGGAGCGCGCACGCGGCGGCACAGAGGCGGGGGGCGATGGCGGCCTCCTCCTCCTCCCTGAGGGCGCGGGCGCAGGGGGCGCAGGGACGCGCCCCCCGCGCCAGCCCGGGCCCGGCCCCCCCCCCGCCCCCACCCCGGCCCCGGCCCGGGCCCCCTCCCCACGTCCGCGGCCCGGGTGTCACGCCCCGGGTTACCTCTTCCCAGGCGCATGACCAGATCCGCCGCACACACAGTATTTCTACTATGTATACGGAGCGAAACAACATCCACAACAAACATGTAGAGCTAAAGGTATCAACAGAGCTGCTATATAATATATCAAAAATCACTGTACATACAACATCCATAACATAATACAACACTGAAAATCACTATCTCTGTCTCTCTGTATGTACAGACTCATAACCAACTACCAAAATGGGGTATACCTCTAGCCAAATGTCCGGGGATCCACTCTACCCGACGGTCTCCTTTCCGCGATCAGTATGCACGACAGGGAAAGAAGACCCTGAAAAAGATGTCACCAAAGGGTGTGAGAACTACTATCAATCAAGTAGTCCTCAGTGGGTACCGCCACCAGCCTCAGCGGTCTGCCCACTAAGTCCTCAATCTCAAGAGATATATAATGAGCAAGAAAGAAAGTAGGAGATATACTACCACTACTATGCACAAAGCTCAACTGTCAGTATGAAATACCAATGAACTGAATATACCAAATGAGGACTATCATACACAATACAATACCTGCGAACCAGCTAGTACAGGAACTCCATCTGTACCTAGCTCTCGCCATACAATACCTCACCATACCATACCTCATAACATGATACCTGCGGCCTGATCACGCTCAACACAATAGGGAGCTGCTCAACACAATAGGGAGCCCAACTAGGACAGGAACACCATCTGTCACTAGTTCATCGTACGCCTCTCAGTACGGAACATGCCAACTCTAGAGTGGTACTCGTGGGAGCTACCCAACCGAGTAAAGTACAACCATAGTAACCGCCAAGCACCCGCAGGTATATGATCGACACGACTGGGTCAACAAAGGATCAAGTGCCCTCGGCACCTCAAAGGATAGTCAACGAGTAAGACCCAATCCACACTCTCACAAAGAACCCCGTGCCCTCGGCACAATCAATGCTCCAGTGCTCACAATCCATCTCAACTCTACCACAGAAAGAGGAGGTACAATAACATAGCACGAGCCACAACATGATCACCTACACTACATGCACAACAACTGGTACAAGGAATCAATAGGTGTAGGTCCAATCATGCAACAATATGATACAAAGAAATGCATGCTCATATATATCATAATCTCACCTAAGATCATATCATGCACATCAATCTCAACTAACATGGTCACTACTAACTAACATACCCAATATCCACATATCATAATCCAATCATGCTAACATAATCCAAACAACATGCTAACATGAGATAAAACACGTAGGAGGAAGTCCACTGAATCTGGCAAACATCAACCCACCTCAAATGCTAATCCAACCACGGTGGGGAAAGAACAAGCCTCAGATCCAACCCTCCAGATAGCGAACTCCGGCAGCACTCCGATCTGTCAAAACCTCCAAGGAAACTGCTATCTCCAGCAGAATAACAGCTCAGCACCAGATCAGATCAGCAGAGTAGAGGAGAGCAAGCTGGGTTACAAACTATGCCAACACACATGGCCCTAAACCCACTTTCTCTCTCTAGAAACAGGGATCTCGGAGTGGAAAGTAACCCAAAAACCAACAGGGCTCAACTATTTATAGGCTGCCAAATTCACACATTCGGGCGCCCACTTCTCAACTTCCGGGCGTCCGGAAATGCGCCGTACAGGTGTCGTCGCGCGGCTAAGCGGCCGGTCAATAGTCATCAGGCGGTGGGGCGGTGTGTCTCCGGCGATCGACACGTGTCCTCTGTCGCGACACGTGGCCCTCCACGTCAACAGCTCAAACCGGATCCTCGTCCGGGCGTCCGAATCATGCATCCGGATCCACAACTCGTCAGCCATAACCGGATCGTCCACAAGGTGCAACGGGATCCGGAACATTCCGGGCGTCCACTTCTCCTCTTTCGGGCGCCCGAAATCCCCTAAGCCCAGAAACCCTAAATCTCAAAATTTCCCGAGTACTACATTCTCCCCTCCTTACAATAGTTTCGTCCTCGAAACTAAGGTAAAATACTCACCTCAAGATGTAAACAAGTGGGGATAAGATCTCAGCATAATAGACTCCAACTCCCATGTCGCCTCTCTATCATCATGAAAATACCACTGTACCTTAACATAAGGTATAACCCGATTACGCAATTCCCTCGTCTCACGAGCAAGAATTTGTATCGGTCGCTCCTCGTACTGCAACTCCTCAGTAAGCTCCAGTGGAGAAAAATCAATCACATGGGAAGGATCATGCATGTATCTCCTCAGAACAGATACATGAAAGACATCGTGCACTCCTGCAAGTCGAGGCGGAAGGGCTAACCGATATGCTACAGGTCCAACTCTCTCCAAGATCTCAAAAGGACCAATAAATCGCGGACTAAGCTTTCCGCGAATCCCAAATCTCCGTATGCCCTTCGATGGTGAGACCTTCAAGAATACATGATCACCAATCTGAAACTCTAGATCTCGCCTCCGAGTATCAGAATAACTCTTTTGCCTGCTCTGAGCCGTCTCATATGCCGTCGTATCAACTTAACTTTCTCTTCGGCTTCAAGCAAAAGGTCTGGTCCCAACGTCTTCCTTTCACCAACGTCATCCCAATATAGAGGTGATCGACATTTGCGTCCATACAACGCTTCAAACGGAGCCATCCTAATGCTCGCCTGATAGCTATTGTTGTACGCAAACTCTACTAATCTCAGATGTCGATCCCAACCTCCACCAAAATCCAAGACACAAGCTCTCAGCATATCCTCGAGTGTCTGTATAGTGCGCTCGGACTGACCATCAGTCTGGGGATGAAACGCAGTGCTAAATCGAAGCTGAGTCCCCAAAGCTGTTTGTAAACTCTTCCAGAAATGAGAAACAAACCTTGGGTCTCTATCAGATACTATTGAGATTGGCACTCCATGCAATCTCAATATCTCATCCATATACAGCTGCGCAAGTCGCTCACGTGACCAAGTAATCTGCATAGGCAGGAAATGAGCAGACTTCGTCAGCCTATCAACAATCCACCCAAATAGAATCACAGCCGCTCGAAGTCCTCGGCAATCCTACGATGAAATCCATCGTGATGTGATCCCATTTCCACTCAGGTATTGGAAGACTCTGTAGCTTACCAGCTGGTACTCGATGTTCAGCCTTAACTTGCTGACATGTCAAACATTGAGCTACAGCTCTACCAATATCCCGCTTCATACCATTCCACCAGAATTGAGTCTTCAGATCCTGGTACATCTTAGTCCCTCCAGGATGTACAGAATAAGGAGAATAATGTGCTTCCTTCAATATCTCTTCTCGAATCTCCTGATCCGCTGGTACACATAGACGTCCTCTATAGCGAAGAGTCTCAGCATCATCATAAGTAAAGTCTTCAAGATCTCCACTCTTCAGTTGATCTCGAATCTTCACCAAGTAAGGATCCACACTCTGTTTTTCTCGAATCCTATCCAACAGAGTGGGCTGAATGATTAGGGTCATCAATCTCGCTGTCATCCCAGAAGTAACCACTTCAAGGGATAACCTTCGCATTTCCTCCACTAGGACAGGCTGTTGAGTAATACACAAACTCAAAGTCGCCACAGCCTTCCTACTCAAAGCATCGGCGACAACGTTCGCTTTACCGGGATGGTACAAAATAGAGATGTCATAATCCTTCAATAATTCTAACCATCTCCGTTGCCGTAGATTCAACTCTTTCTGTGTAAACAGATACTTAAGACTCTTATGATCTGTATACACTTCACAATGCTCACCATAAAGATAGTGACGCCATAGCTTCAGAGCAAAGACTACCGCCGCCAACTCCAAATCATGAGTGGGGTAGTTCTTCTCATATTCCTTTAGTTGTCTTGAAGCATATGCAATCACTTTGCCATGTTGCATCAGCACGCAACCCAAGCCACTATGTGAAGCATCACTATAGATGACAAATCCTTCGCCCATCACAGGTAGTGCAAGAATAGGGGCTGTCATCAATCTCTGTTTAAGCTCATCAAAGCATGCTTGGCACTCATCACTCCAAACATACTTAACCCCTTTCCTGGTTAGTCGAGTAAGTGGCGTAGAGAGCTTCGCAAAACTCTCCACGAATCGTTGATAATACCCGGCTAAACCCAGAAAACTCCGCACTTCAGAAATGGTCGTCGGTCTAGGCCAATCACGAATTGCCTCAATCTTCTTAGGATCAACAGCTACTCCCGAAGCTGAAATCACATGGCCTAAAAAGGCAACCTCTCTCAACCAAAACTCACACTTCTTGAGCTTTGCATACAACTTCTTCTCTCGCAAGAGTTGTAGCACTAATCTCAGATGCTCCTCATGCTCCGCATCATCACGGGAGTAAATCAAAATGTCATCAATAAAGACTACCACAAACTTGTCCAAAAAGGACTTAAAAACTCGGTTCATCATATCCATAAATGCAGCTGGGGCATTAGTCAATCCAAACGGCATGACTGTAAACTCATAATGCCCATACCGAGTTCTAAAAGCAGTCTTAGAAATATCCTCGGCCTTCACCTTCAACTGGTGGTAACCGGACTGAAGATCAATCTTAGAAAAGACACACGCTCCCTGCAATTGATCGAACAGGTCATCGATACGTGGGAGGGGGTATCTATTCTTGATGGTCACTTTGTTCAATTCTCGATAATCCACACACAACCTAAGTGAACCATCCTTCTTCTTCACAAATAGTACAGGCGCTCCCCAGGGCGACACACTGGGTCTAATAAAACCTTTATCCATCAAATCTTGTAATTGCGCCTTCAACTCTCTTAACTCAGCTGGTGCCATTCTATAGGGTGTCTTCGAGATTGGCGCGGTTCCTGGTACCACATCAATCACGAATTCAATCTCCCTATCAGGAGGCATCGAGGATAACTCAGAAGGAAATACGTCCGGAAACTCACGGACAATAGGAATATCCTCGAGTCCTGGTACAACAGTGGGCACCTCAGTCACTGTTGCTAAGTAGGCCATACATCCACTATTTAACAACTGTCTGGCCTTAAGCAGAAGAGATCGTCACTGCGAACAGTGAACTCTTACAACCTTCATAAACATACTCCTCATGTCCAGGCTCACGAAAGATTACCGTCTTTGATCCACAATCAATCGTAGCAAAGTATCGAGATAACCAATCCATGCCTAGGATTACATCAAAATCCAGTAATTGTCTTAATATCAATAAATCAACAGGCATGATCCAAGGTCCTACTTGCACAGGACATCCTAAACAACCCTCAATCACTTGCAAATTATGGTCAGGTACCCGCACCTCCTGTGCCTGGGGTAACAATCCTATCTCTAGACCATGATGTAATGCAAATGTCCTACTAACAAAGGAATGCGATGCACCAGTATCGAATAAAGTACGCGATCTAATGCCACAAATTAAAACTATACCTGCCACCACTCGATCAGCTATCGAAGCATCCTCAATCTGAGCGGCATAAACTCGCCCGCTCGCCGGTGGCTGGCGTCGATCCTGCTGTCGTGGCATAGAAGATCGCTCCTGAGAAAATACCGGGGAAGCTCCAGAATACTGCGGTGGAGTGAAAGGTACAGATGCCGTAGAAGGAGCTGCAACTAATCTGGGACAGGCTCTCCTGATATGTCCCCGCTGTCCACATTCAAAACATCGGCCATCTGGTCGATCACAAAGATAAGCAAAATGAGGTCCTCCACAAATCACACATCGAGGAGGTCCCCTCGACTGCTGCTGCTGCTGCTGCTGCTGCTGCTGCTGGCGATATCCTCCAGGCTGCTGGCGAAATCCTCCAGACTGCTGGCGACTAAAAGATCCACGTCTCTGGAAACGCGATTGCTGAGGAGGTTTAGGTGGCCGTCTGCTACTTGATTGCCCTCCATCATCAGGCGCCGGGCGCTTCTGACCCTGAGCTGGGTCCATAGGCTGTCCCCTCGTCACAAATGCCCCTCGCTCTACCCACAGAGACTGCTCAATAGTAGCATCCAAAGTCTGAAGTCTCTGCGAGTGGACAAATGGAAAGATATCGGGTCTCAAACCCTTCTCATACAGATAAACCTTCTGTATCTCGTCTCTCGCTGCTGAGGGAACACAGTTAAGCAACCTCGTAAATTCCCTCGCATACTCCTGTACTGAGCGATTCCCTTGCTTCAAATTCTTTAGATCCTCTTCTATCTTCATCTTCACACTACTCTCGGAAAATACACTCCATACATGATTCCCCGAAATTCACTCCAAGTCATCTGTAGAGGATTCAAGGACCTATGATCACGGGTCCTCCTCCACCAGACATGTGCATCACCAGATAAACAATGCACTGCCATATGCACCTGCTCCCGTGCTGGCACAAACAAGTCCTCGAACAACTTCTCCATTTCACATATCCAGGCTTCAACCACCCACGGTTCTATACTACTACCATTGAATCGTGGTGGATCAAACCTACAGAAGCGAGCCAATCTATCCGCCATCCGCTCCTGCTCCTCTTCAGAAAGCACTTGACTAGGCTGAGTACTTCCTTCTCCTGGCTGCGATGTAGTTGGAGTCGTTGCCGCCTGAGGTTCCATAGCTCGAGGCGTAGAGAAAGCATCACACATCTTCTGTAACAAGGCACTCTGCTGCCTTCCAACTGCAGCTATGTCTGCTAGCTGCTCCTGCAGATTGGGCCGTTCACTAGGTCCCGTCTGCTCAGGCATATCCGACGGCGTCGGATGCGCTCGCGTCGATGGTCGTCGAGGAGGCATAGTAACAACCTGCAACAGAATACCCGATTAGGACCACAATCAACTCACGACCCAATCCAACGAAAGTCTAGAAGGACACTTCTTTTCTTCTCAGATTATCATGTCGTCTGCAGCCAACATAATTCATCCGATAAGAGAAGGCATAATCCCTCAATTACTCTTCCTACACAAGGAAGGATTCAAAACCCAATCTTTGACTTTCGCGATCAATTACGTCTCTCACGTCATCCTTAGGTCTGTTTATCTTAGGTTCCCTAGGCCCTCTTGACCTATTCCTAAGCTCTGATACCAACTTAATCTGTCACGCCCCGGGTTACCTCTTCCCAGGCGCATGACCAGATCCGCCGCACACACAGTATTTCTACTATGTATACGAAGAGCGAAACAACATCCACAACAAAAACATGTAGAGCTAAAGGTATCAACAGAGCTGCTATATAATATATCAAAAAATCACTGTACATACAACATCCATAACATAATACAACACTGAAAATCACTATCTCTGTCTCTCTGTATGTACAGACTCATAACCAACTACCAAAATGGGGTATACCTCTAGCCAAATGTCCGGGGATCCACTCTACCCGACGGTCTCCTTTCCGCGATCAGTATGCACGACAGGGGAAGAAGACCCTGAAAAAGATGTCACCAAAGGGTGTGAGAACTACTATCAATCAAGTAGTCCTCAGTGGGTACCG
Organism: Puya raimondii; assembly: GCA_016920855.1. Classification (NCBI taxonomy): domain Eukaryota; kingdom Viridiplantae; phylum Streptophyta; class Magnoliopsida; order Poales; family Bromeliaceae; genus Puya; species Puya raimondii. The sequence continues at coordinate 206,390,156 of JABWPP010000050.1, read as the reverse complement.
CCACCAGCCTCAGCGGTCTGCCCACTAAGTCCTCAATCTCAAGAGATATATAATGAGCAAGAAAGAAAGTAGGAGATATACTACCACTACTATGCACAAAGCTCAACTGTCAGTATGAAATACCAATGAACTGAATATACCAAATGAGGACTATCATACACAATACAATACCTGCGAACCAGCTAGTACAGGAACTCCATCTGTACCTAGCTCTCGCCATACAATACCTCATCATACCATACCATACCTCATAACATGATACCTGCGGCCTGATCACGCTCAACACAATAGGGAGCTGCTCAACACAATAGGGAGCCCAACTAGGACAGGAACACCATCTGTCACTAGTTCATCGTACGCCTCTCAGTACGGAACATGCCAACTCTAGAGTGGTACTCGTGGGAGCTACCCAACCGAGTAAAGTACAACCATAGTAACCGCCAAGCACCCACAGGTATATGATCGACACGACTGGGTCAACAAAGGATCAAGTGCCCTCGGCACCTCAAAGGATAGTCAACGAGTAAGACCCAATCCACACTCTCACAAAGAACCCCGTGCCCTCGCACAATCAATGCACAATCAATGCTCCAGTGCTCACAATCCATCTCAAACTCTACCACACAAAGAGGAGGTACAATAACATAGCACGAGCCACAACATGATCACCTACACTACATGCACAACAACTGGTACAAGGAATCAATAGGTGTAGGTCCAATCATGCAACAATATGATACAAAGAAATGCATGCTCATATATATCATAATCTCACCTAAGATCATATCATGCACATCAATCTCAACTAACATGGTCACTACTAACATACTCCAAAATCCACATATCATAATCCAATCATGCTAACATAATCCAAACAACATGCTAACATGAGATAAAACACGTAGGAGGAAGTCTACTGAATCTGGCAAACATCAACCCACCTCAAATGCTAATCCAACCACGGTGGGGAAAGAACAAGCCTCAGATCCAACCCTCCAGATAGCGAACTCCGGCAGCACTCCGATCTGTCAAAACCTCCAAGGAAACTGCTATCTCCAGCAGAATAACAGCTCAGCACCAGATCAGATCAGCAGAGTAGAGGAGAGCAAGCTGGGTTACAAACTATGCCAACACATGGCCCTAAACCCACTTTCTCTCTCTAGAAACAGGGATCTCGGAGTGGAAAGTAACCCAAAAACCAACAGGGCTCAACTATTTATAGGCTGCCAAATTCACACATTCGGGCGCCCACTTCTCAACTTCCGGGCGTCCGGAAATGCGCCGTACAGGTGTCGTCGCGCGGCTAAGCGGCCGGTCAATAGTCATCAGGCGGTGGGGCGGTGTGTCTCCGGCGATCGACACGTGTCCTCTGTCGCGACACGAGGTACAATAACATAGCACGAGCCACAACATGATCACCTACACTACATGCACAACAACTGGTACAAGGAATCAATAGGTGTAGGTCCAATCATGCAACAATATGATACAAAGAAATGCATGCTCATATATATCATAATCTCACCTAAGATCATATCATGCACATCAATCTCAACTAACATGGTCACTACTAACATACTCCAAAATCCAATCCACATATCATAATCCAATCATGCTAACATAATCCAAACAACATGCTAACATGAGATAAAACACGTAGGAGGAAGTCTACTGAATCTGGCAAACATCAACCCACCTCAAATGCTAATCCAACCACGGTGGGGAAAGAACAAGCCTCAGATCCAACCCTCCAGATAGCGAACTCCGGCAGCACTCCGATCTGTCAAAACCTCCAAGGAAACTGCTATCTCCAGCAGAATAACAGCTCAGCACCAGATCAGATCAGCAGAGTAGAGGAGAGCAAGCTGGGTTACAAACTATGCCAACACATGGCCCTAAACCCACTTTCTCTCTCTAGAAACAGGGATCTCGGAGTGGAAAAAGTAACCCAAAAAACCAACAACAGGGCTCAACTATTTATAGGCTGCCAAATTCACACATTCGGGCGCCCACTTCTCAACTTCCGGGCGTCCGGAAAAATGCGCCGTACAGGTGTCGTCGCGCGGCTAAGCGGCCGGTCAATAGTCATCAGGCGGTGGGGCGGTGTGTCTCCGGCGATCGACACGTGTCCTCTGTCGCGACACGTGGCCCTCCACGTCAACAGCTCAAACCGGATCCTCGTCCGGGCGTCCGAATCATGCATCCGGATCCACAACTCGTCAGCCATAACCGGATCGTCCACAAGGTGCAACGGGGTCCGGAACATTCCGGGCGTCCACTTCTCCTCTTCCGGGCGCCCGAAATCCCCTAAGCCCAGAAACCCTAAATCTCAAAATTTCCCGAGTACTACACCGGGGGCGCAGGGGGCGCAGGGGACGCAGGGGACGCGCCGCGCCCCCTGCGCCATTTTTCTTTTTCTTTTTTTTTAAAATTTTTATCGAGGGGTAAAAGTAAAAGTAAAAAAATATAAAAATATAAAAAATGGCGCAGCCTGCGCCGCCCCCGCGAGTACGGCCGCTCCTCCTCCTCCGGCTTCGACCGCACCGGCTCAAAATTTTTTTGGGAGTGTGAGGAAAGAGAGAGAGGAGAGAAAGGGGGATGAGGATGGAGAGTGGAGGAAGAAGAAAGAAGAAGAGGAAGAGAAAAAAATAGTACAAAATTTTCCTAAATAGTGTAATTTTGTCTAAAAAGTATAAATTCCATCCCAAAAGAGTGTAATTTCTCTCGTAAATAGTGCAATATTTATTAAAATAGTGCAAATTTTTTTTAAAATAGTGTAATTTTTTTAACAGTGCAATTTCATCATTTTCTTTCTTTTTCTCTATTTTTTGTTCTTTTCTGCAGGGAAACAATATTTTTTTTTTTTTCCTCTACAATTTTTTTGTCACGACCCACCGCCCTCGCCGGAGTGTAACTATATTTTTATCCCTCCCTCGCCGGCGTGCTTCTCGGCCCCAAGAAGCACTTCTTCTTCGTCGCCGGCGGTGGTGGCGGGGACGGCGGGTGGAGGAGGGTCGGAGAGGGAAAAAAAAAGAGTCGCGGCGCGGCGCGGCCTCGGCGGGGTCGGAGGCGAGGAGGGCGGGGGTGCGCGGGCGATGGCGAGGGCGTGAGGGGCAGAGGCGAGGCGTTCCGCCTCCGCCTACGCCTCCGCCGCCTTCTTCGGAGAGAAAAAAAAAGAGCGACAGAAAAAAAAGAGGAGAGAGACAAAAAAGAGGAGAGAGAAAAAATAAGAAAAGTATTTTGGTCAGTTTACTTAAAATCCGGACCGAATCTGCAAAATCGAAAATAGCGACCCAATTTTGCAAAAGCCCAAAACTAGTGGATTTTTTTTGCAAAAAGGCCAATTGCTTCAGATGAAAGAAAATTAAATTTAAGAAAATTAAGAGGAACAGTAATCCATGACCTATACATCCACCTATTCAAAAAAGAAAAATCCTATTAACACCAAAAAATTATTAAGAATAGAAAATTTTAAATAAAATAGAATTATAATCAAAATGAGTCATCTATTAACTAATTGATCATAGTCCAAATCAGTGAGAATTTAATAAAATAATTCACCCTTATTAAAAAATATTAATTAACTCAAAATGCTACAAAATATTAGAAAAAAAAGTGAAACAATGAGTTCAAATGAAGCAATGAGTCCAAAGTAAAAAAAAAAAAATACAATTTTATTCACGACTGTCTGGGGAGGCGGCTATCGTGAGCGGCGTACGCGCGGGTGGGGCTAAGGATCGCAGCCGAGAAGGATGCACGAATGGGGACTAATCGGAGGGGAGAACCTGCGGATGAGGGCTGAGAACTCCAGCCGAAAATGGAGGAAGAGAACATGCGGATGGCCGCAGGACACGAGTTCGCCGAAAAATCGGCGAAGGATGAAGGAAGACAGAGAGGAAGTGAAGATGAAGAAAGAGAAAAGGGAGCGGAGGGAAAGTCTGGAGGAAAAGAGCGAAAGAGAAGAAAAAAAGAGAAGAAAAAAAGAGAACGAGTGAAGTTATCAATTTTTTTTTAATAAAAAAAATATATTATTCTCAGGCGTTGGATTTTGCAGTTATAGAATGTACACCCCAAACAGGGGTGTACATGTAGGACTACTCATTTCTTATTTCTCGTCTAATTTCTGGAATCAAATAATATCTTAATAATTTTAAAAGAAGACACCTGGGTGATAACTTACTTTGGACTAAATAACAAATAAAGAAATGATCTCAATTCTAATTGCGTCCCTCCGGCTTCTCCACCGTCCGCTGCGACACATATATCCTCCTTTCCACACCTAAGCATTTAATTGGTCTCAAGACAAAAATGCTTGAGCCACATCTACACTTTAGAAACCACTTAGTTTCTTTAATAGATCCGCAAATCCTTTTGCCCCTTTAATCCGCACTCTTGCCCAACCCTTTTTGAGTTGCGACCGTCTCACTCGGACAGCACTGGTGTCATCCGCACTCCGGGCACAATACAACACATCTTCTGTTCCTCCATCACTGCACTTGTTAAACTCCATCACTTATTTCTATCTTCCCCTTCTCTCTCCTCCGTCCATCAAATTAATGGCAGCTTCGCCTCCGCCCCTTCTTTCCTTCCTCCTACTACTAATCCTAGTACTGTTCACCACCGTAACCCTAGCTGAGGATGCTAGTATTACGACCGAGAGGAAGAAGAAGAAGACGTATATCGTCCGGGTGGATCACCGAGCCAAGCCGGCCGTTTTCCCAATCCACGGCGACTGGTACGTCTCCGGGGCCTTCTCCGGCGGCGGTGAGCCTCTGGACCTCCTCCACGTCTACGACACGGTTTTCCATGGCTTCTCGGCGTCCCTCGAGTCCGGCCGCGCCGCCGAACTCAGTCGCAATCCGGCCGTGCTGGCTGTTTTCGAGGACCGCGTCCGACGCCTCCACACCACCCGCTCCCCGCAGTTCCTCGGCCTCCGCACGCGGCTCGGCCTCTGGTCCCTCTCCGACTACGGCTCCGACGTCATCATCGGCGTCCTCGACACCGGCATCTGGCCCGAGCGCCGCAGCTTCTCCGACCGAAACCTGCCCCCGGTCCCTTCCCGCTGGCGCGGCGGCTGCGACTCCGGACCCGGCTTCCCAGCTTCGCTGTGCAACAAGAAGCTCGTAGGCGCCCGTTTCTTCGCTAAGGGCCGCGACGCCGCGGCCCTCGGCGTCGCAGATGGCGGCGTCAACGGAACGGCCGCGGAGTTCCGCTCCCCCCGAGACGCCGATGGCCACGGGACGCACACTGCGTCGACGGCGGCCGGCAGCATCGCTTTCGGCGCAAGCATGGGCGGGTATGCCGCCGGGGTGGCGAAGGGCGTGGCCCCCAAGGCACGCGTCGCCGCCTACAAGGTGTGCTGGAAGAGCTCCGGATGCCTCGACTCCGACATCCTCGCCGGCTTCGACCGCGCCATCGCCGACGGCGTCGACGTCATCTCCGTCTCCATCGGCGGCGGCGAGGGCGTCGCATCCCCCTACTACCTAGACCCGATCGCCGTCGGCGCTTACGGCGCCGCATCCCGCGGCGTCTTCGTCGCCACCTCCGCCGGCAACGACGGGCCCACGGGGATGTCCGTCACCAACCTCGCGCCGTGGCTGACCACCGTGGGCGCCAGCACCATCGATCGCGCCTTCCCGGCCGACGTCGTCCTCGGGGACGGCCGCCGCCTCGCCGGCGTATCGCTTTACTCGGGAGAGCCCCTCGCCGCCGCGCTCCCCCTCGTCTACCCGGGGCGGACGGGCGGCCTCTCCGCCTCCCTCTGCATGGAGAACTCCCTCGACCCCAGGCTCGTCCGCGGCAAGATCGTCATCTGCGACCGCGGCAGCAGCCCCCGCGTCGCCAAGGGGCTGGTGGTCAAGGAGGCCGGCGGCGCCGGGATGATCCTCGCCAACGGCGCCTCCAACGGCGAGGGCCTCGTGGGCGATGCCCACGTGCTCCCCGCGTGCGGCGTGGGTGCCGTCGAGGGCGACGCGCTCAAGGCCTACGTCGCCGCGGAGCGCAGCCCCGTGGCCAGCATAGCCTTCAGGGGCACCGTGGTCGGGGTCAAGCCGGCGCCCGTGGTGGCCTCCTTCTCCGCCCGCGGGCCCAACGGGCTCACTCCGCAAGTCCTCAAGCCGGACCTGGTCGCGCCGGGCGTCAACATACTGGCGGCGTGGACGGGGGCTGCGGGGCCCACCGGGCTGGACGCGGACGGGCGGCGGACCGAGTTCAACATCCTCTCGGGAACGTCGATGGCGTGCCCGCACGCGAGCGGCGCGGCTGCGCTGCTCAAGTCGGCGCACCCGGCCTGGAGCCCCGCCGCCATCCGCTCCGCCATGATGACGACGGCGGCAGTGACCGACAACCGGGGCGGGTTCGTGGCGGACGAGTCCACCGGGCGGCCCGCGACGCCACTCGATTTCGGCGCCGGACACCTCAACCTGGGCCGAGCCATGGACCCCGGCCTCGTCTACGACCTCGGCGACGCCGACTACGTCGCGTTCCTCTGCGCCCTCGGCTACAACCCCAGCACCATCCAGGTCATCACCCACGCTCCCGTCACCTGCCCCCCCTCGGCCTCCGCCTCCGCCTCCGCCTCCGACCTGAATTACCCGTCGATTTCGGTGGTGTTCGACGGCGGCGCGGCGAACCGTAGCCAGAGCAGGACGGTGGTGAGGACGGCCACAAATGTGGGGGCGACGGCCGACGTCGTCTACCGAGTGAGGGTGGAGATGGCGGCTGGCGCAGCCGCTAAGCGGGTCTCGGTTGCAGTGAAGCCGACCAAACTGGCATTCTCTGCAGCGGCGAAGCGGCGGAGCTTCGCGGTTACGGTGGCGGTGGCGGCGGCGCCTGCTCCCGAGCCTGTCTATGGGCACCTCATCTGGGCGGATGGGACCCACGAGGTTCGAAGCCCCATCTCTGTGTCCTGGATCCAGTACATGTGATGTTCGGGCTCTTGTTTGGGCGGGTGACCGGTCGGGCCCGACCGAACCGATCTACCCCGCTCTTGGTCCGAACCGGACAGCACACTTTATCATAACCCAGGAGGCAGTCAATTTGCGAGCCGAGGAACAGTAAAGAGGGGCCATTAATCGGGTGCAGCAGTATGTTTGAAGTTTGCTTCTACTGTTTTGTTTTTCTTCGTTCCCAACTTTTCAGTATATCACGTGGTGGTGGGCCCCAAGTAAAAGATGGGGCCAGTTAATTGTTTGCTTTGTGCAGCTCTAGTTTTGTTTTTTTTCTTTTTTTTTTTGGTTTTTTCTTGAGAGATGAAGCTCTAGTATTAAGTTAGTTCTCCAAATATTTATACTTTTAAATGGTGAACTCTACTTTGCTCTCTTTAATAAAATAGTAATAATATTCCAACCGATAATTTATAAAATAAAAAAGTATTATATTTTGTAAATAACTAGATAATAAAATATAGTATTATTTTATTCTATAATTTATATCTACTCATCCTACGGCTAGTAAATTATAGTATTTTATTATTTTATTCAATAGTATTTTTTATGAGGAAACAGAGATAAAAGTGCAGAATGTTGCTATGAAGTTTTTTAAAATCACAAAATGACAAAGTAAAAGCTCACTAAATAGGAGAGGGGCTAATTGAAGTTTATCACACTTTGATATTTCTTTTTCTTTTTTTTGAGAAAATGCTAAGTGTATTGTCAAAATTGGGTGAGTTAAATTTAGTATTTAATTCCCTTCCATCTAAGAATTGACACAATCCTTGTTGAATTTTTAGTATTACAAAAATTAAAAAGAAACAACTAGTGGAGAGTTTATGCCAAAAAACTAACAAAAATTATCTGACTTTTTGGAACGTTGATGTAACGCCCTATGTATATTTGGCAAAGTGTTTTCTCCTTAAAATAACTCCTGATCAAGAACGTAAGCAGACCCGTTATATGCACAGCAGATTCTCTGTTCTTACAGACAAGGTCTTCTCTATATGTGCACGATATTAGGACACAAAGCATACACCACATAAACATCATTCACAAGAGAAACAAAGAAATATAAACATCCTACCATTAACGACAATCAATACACGATTCACGTTTAGTAAACCACATGATGTTGATAGAGAATGATTATATGAATTTATCTTTTTTTCCACAACAAAATATTTCATCAATCTCCAGAGATAAAATATTTTTCACCTAATGCCCCACAATTAAAACATTCAACTTCCGTTTTCATAACATTTTGAAATCCATTACAAAATACCAGAAGTACAGTTCAATTAAAATAGAAATCCTATAAAGACCTACTTCGGGTCATCCATCACTGAGCTCACAGCTCGATTAATTGGGTATACCAAATAGTAAAGACCTGCTTCGTAGGGGGTCACTCATCACTGAGCCTGTGGCTCGATTAACTGGGTACTCTAGACGTAGTAACTTGTTGGACCCAATGCACTAGCCCAAAATGGTATAATCCAATTGTTGTGTCTAGCCTATTCAAGCTTATATACCCCACAACTAGTCATAGATACCCGATATGGGATTATTCTCAGGCTTTGGGATGTCACAGACTTTGCCTTTTACGCCCTGACGTTCTCGTCAGGTTCAATCACAATCATACACATAGACCAAATTTACTAGGCGATTTGAGATTCTAGAGGTGGCTCCTGCGGATTCAAGAGGTGGCTTCCATCAAATCAATAGTGTAGCACTTTGCCCCACATTGCGCTTAGCTCTTACACTATTTCGCTCTAATACCAAACTATCAAGACTTGCTTCCCAAGGTCGTCACCCATCACTGAGCTCGTGGCTCGATTAACTGGGTACTCTAAACCTAATAACTTGTTGGGCCTAATCCACTAGCCCAAAATGCTATAGCTTAGTTATTGCGTCTAACTTATTCAGGCTTATATACCCCCACACCTAGTCATAGCTACCGACGTGGGACTATTCTCAAGCCCTGGGATGTCACAGTCCACCCCCCCAAGCCCTGAGGTTCTCGTTAGACTCAATGGCATACACATATAGACCCGATTTATCAAGCGATGTGAGATTCTAGAGATGGATCCTATGGGTTCAAGAGGCTATTCCCACCAAATCAATGATGTAGCATTTTACCCCTGTTACAAGCCGATTTTCTTGACCGTTGACTCGGTCAAAGGTCCTCCTTCTGGAAGCACGCAAGGAGGTAAAGAGGCTTGTGATAATGACCCTCGAAGTTTGCGCCCACAATTGAATCAAGCGATTCAGCTGATGAGGGATCGTAACAGCCGAATTCAGAGACTACACAGTGATTTCGGTTCGGCTGAAGAGCTGAATGATGCTTATATATTGCCAAAAGAAAGAAAATATTTACAGAAAGAGGTGCGCCGCTATGGCGTCTGATCTTAAAGGAAATACTAACTTATAACTACTCCTAGAAAAAGAGGAAATGCAAAGGAAAAAAGAGATTACAAGTAGACTACTCCTAGAAAGCGAAAGAGATGCATGGAAGTAAACTGGTCTTCTTGTTCTCAGGGAAAAAAAGACCCTTCTGTCAGGTATTTTTCATTTATTTATAGCTCTGCCCGTTGTTTATTCAGTTATTCCCCACTATCAGCCATGTTCCTAGTTTTGTGGACCACTTTTGGCCGATCTCAACTGCATCGGTTTTAACTGTTTTGTAGTTTTAGGTGCGTTCTTCTCAACTCCTGGCGCACCACATGTTACTCATTCCTGGCTTCAGAGCCATTCTCGCGGTGCATCCTGGTTCACCACGTGGCGCGAACTTTATGGCGCCAATAACCCCGTATAGTACTTAACTCTCATACTTACGGTTGGTATTTGGCTCTGAATCAAACTGTAAAGATTTTCTTCCCTGTGGGGATCACCCATTACTGAGCCCGTGGCTCGATTAACTGGGTACTCTAGACCCAATAATTTATTGGGCCTACTCCATCAGCCCAAATGCTATAGTCTAGTTATTGTGACAAGCCTATTCATACTTATATACCCCGACACTCAGTCATAACTATCCGATGTGGGACTATTCTCAAGCCTTCAAATATCACAAATAGGGGTCACCTATCATTGAGCCCGTAACTCGATTAACGAGTATGCCAAACTATAAAGACCTGCTTTCCAGGGGCCCACCCATCACTAACCCCACAGCTGGGTATCTAGACCTAATAACTTGTTGGTCCTAATAAACTAACTCAACATGCTATAGCCCAGTTATTGTGTTCGATTTATTCAGCCTTATATACCCCCATACCTAACCATAACAATCCAATGTAGGATTTTAGGCTTATATACCCAGTCACCTAGCCATAACTATTCTCAAGCCTTAAGATGTCACAAACTTACCCCTTTAAGCCCTGACGTCCTCATCAGACTCAATCATAATCACACACATCGACTAGATTTATCAGCCTTTTTGAGTAAAGAGATGCTTTAAACTCTTATGATCAGTATATAACTTCATAATGCTCACCATACAAGTAACGTCGCCATAGTTTTAAAGTAAAGACTACGGCTGCCAACTCTAATCATAAGTGGGATAATTTCTCTCATAATTCTTCAGTTGACGAGAGGCATAAGCAATTACTTTCTCGTTCTGCATTAACGCACATTCGAATCCACTGTGGGAGGCATCACTATAGATCATATATCCCAGCTCCTGCTGTAAGCAAACCTAAAATCGAGGCAGTAGTCAATAATTCTTTTAATTCCATAAAGCTTCTCTTGCACTCATCACTCCAAATGAACTTGATTCTTTTAGTTCACTCCAAATGAACTAAAAGCACATTCCCGCTCAATATAAAACAAACCCCAATCACGTGAAAGTAGGTGAAGTGTGCTTTAATTATTTTTTGATGTCATCTTGTCGGCCGCCAACCTGACCATCTAAGGAAATAGAATGCAACCATTTTGATCGAACTCCAAAACTTTCTTGGAGACATTAACATGAACCAATCATATCACTTTCGCCATTAGTCATAAAATACACCGTCTCTCACATTCCTAGTCGTCCTTAAAGTCCAAAACTGGCCTAAAGTTTGCAAGGTCCATTAAGACTCAATCCTAGGCGCTGAAACGAATATAATCTGTCACTCCCCGGGCCCCAGTGGAAGCCTACCCATCACATGTACAGACTTGCCGTATGCACAAGGACACCCCCGATACACACAAGACATCTACAATCATAATATCCACTAAGATGAAATACACACCTTAAACATAGTGATCAGAGCGAGTAAACATAAACTAAGCTAGAATAAATATACATCATATAACTAGCATCACTGGTACATCCCTCAAATACATAATCCACCACATACAACATCTCCAAAATGAATGTAAGCAAGTACATCACATGAACCTCATGGCAATCTACAATAGTACAAAATATATCAAGGGAAAACAAGATGAATATCCTTATGACGGATCATGTCCCGTAACTAGGCCATAACTTTTCAACCTTGCTATATGCAACTCAATCAAGAGGAAATATACTATTCTGAACCAAGAAAAGACTATAGAAATAGAACTAAGCATGCGAGGAAGGAAACTCTTTAGACAAAGTAGAGATCAAATCAATTTCGAAGGTATTTCCTACCTTATCTCATTAAAACCCTTTCATTATTGCCTTTTGAGCACTCAAGGCTCATAATCAAATCTAAAAAATAAGTTCTAACCATGTTAGAACCATCAAAAACTCTTATATAGAGAACTTCAAAGTTTCAACTCAAAACCTCAAACTCGCTGCAACTTCTCTTATGTTGAGAATTAGGCTTGAGAGGCTTTGCTTCACTCCTCCTAGAGCTCCTCCCTACTTGCTCTTTCCAAGATACAAGCTAGAGAGGTGATAGCTTGAAGATCCAATAATGGAAATTAGGATTTCCTTCTCCGTTAAAAAGTGAAAATAGAGAGAAAAAAGAAAAGGAAAGGAAAAAGTAATTTACAGTAGTGCTACAATTGCATTTATACCCTCCATGTCACACCCCACGAGCACATCAACAGACCTGCTGTATGTACGGGAAGCTGACGCACGAAGCGTAAAGTACCTATAAAGCAATACTAGAGTCTACAACTAACATGCATCAGAGCTGAGATAAAATAAACTAAACATAAAAGCCATACTGTAGGATAAGTACATCCCAAAATATACATAATGACCTTCCAAAGAAATAAAAATAAATACATCACAGCTGGCCTTGCCAGTGCAAGTATGTATAATTTGCTCTCCCAAAAACTAGTAGCTAACAGGGGTCGGGTCCTCCACTAGTACGCCGACTCGAGAAGGAGATACTATCTATCCCGCGATCCCCTTACCTCGATCAGTAGCAACAACAGGAGCTGAGGGCTCTATAAAAGAAAAACCAATAAACATAGGGCATGAGAACTATTGAACCAGTACTCCTCATTGGGTACTGTCACTGACGACAACGACCTACCCATCGGGTCTATTAAAGGCAAAAATAAAGAAGATTAAATAAACTGTACAATAGGATATGTATGTAAGAGCTGGAAAGAAAATCTACAGCTATCATGTCACTATAATACTGATGGTAAAAGCGCTAACTTGTGAATGTTATGCATCAACTGACTACAAGATACTCGAAACTGTAACCCAATCTCACTGATTGACTCATGGATCTGGTCAAACCTGCACCTACCTACTAGACACGATACCACTCCTGCAGGTGGACTATCAGCACAGTAGGGTTGCTACAATGCCACTGCTGCAACACCCTCGGCGATCTCTTGTCATACCTACAGAGGGCTATCCATCTGGTAAAGCTGCTGCAACATCAACTCGCTAAAGCCAAACTCCGGGGCGGCACTCGAGGGGCGTGACCCCACCGAGTATAAATGTGTGTATCTCTATCGACAATATGTCTCATTGTAGCACACTGAACTTTAGCAAATTATAAGGTTCTAGTGTGAGATTAGTATTTTATACTAGTCATGAGGTTTTGGTCGTGATGTGGGAGCTTGGGAGTGTTTTCGGGACTTAAAAAGTACGAAAATGGACTCCGGAGAGCGAAATATGCAAAAGTGCAGATTTTGCATTGTATTCCGATATAGCTTGAGATACCGGAATGGATTTAATGTATTCCAGTACTGATTTAGGAGATACCGAAATACTGTGTACCCCGAGTTTTGGACAATGGTAGTATAGGAGTTTTTATTAAATGTATACAACTTGTAGTTCCATAGTTTTGGAACTTGATGTATGTAATAGGAATGAAGGAAAAGAAAAATTGGGCATGTATAAATGTGCAAATGTGATGTAATAGAAGTAGAACTTCTTTATATTGATGCTTTTCTTGTGCAACTCTTGTACTCCGTTCCTAGTTGGAACATCGTGGAAATGCTTGTGTTGTGACGCCTTGGGCGGGTAGGGGAGACTCTGTCCGTTCGGCGGGTCTGGGGCACGCGCTCGTGCGGTTTGTCCTTCCACCTACTTGGTGTTAAGGTACAGCGGGGCGTGACAGACTAAGGTGGTATCAGAGCGTAGAAACGATCTAGATGGACCTAAGAAACCCTAGGATGGAAAAGATCCTAGGAGTGTAGACTCGTGAGTGACGAGATCTTTGATTGTGGCGAAAGATAAGTGATTGGGTTATGTCCTTATACCTCTAATTGGAAGTAGAGGTAGATTCAAGGTGTGTTTTATTCAATATGAAACCAAGTGAGGGGAATAAGAGCCCTTGTGTGACTTTCGCCTAGATTGGGTTCACGTTTGTTTCCGTGTAATATTATATTGTAGATGACCTTGATTGTCATGAATTGACCAAGGTTGTTGTATATTCAAGAGACGATGGTACATAGAAGGCCTTCTACGAGGGCTAGGCCCGAGGAGCCGAGCGCGGCCCCCAGGCAACTCGGGGAGGGCGAGAACTCGGGTCTTCACGAGCAGTTGACCGAGATGTTGGGCGTGGTTCGGCGACAGGCCGAGTCCATGCAGCGACAGGAGGAGCAGATCAAAAAGCTCCAGGAGGAGATGGCGCAGCGAACGGCTGCGACTGGGGAGGAGAGACCGAGTGTACCTCCGGTCTCTACTTCTGGTCCGACAGTGGGTGTGGCTGTGGTGCAGGCTCTGGCGCCACAGCCACCACCAATTGCGGCTGCTGGGTCCGGTGCTCCTATGCCCGATCCCGCGGTGGGGGATGCGGAGCAGGAGCGCGCACTTGCGGCTCTCATGACGTTCAAGCGGTTCAACCCTCCGACATTCGACGGGGAGAACGCGGATCCATGGGTCGTGGAGACGTGGATCGATGCGTTGGAGACGCTCTTCGAGGATCTGTATACCTTGGAGAGGGACAAGGTACACCTAACCGCTTATTGTTTGGAGCGATTGGCGAAGGTGTGGTGGAAGGGAGTCAAGCGTGATCGACTCTCTAGCCTTCCGCCACCGACTTGGGAGGAATTTCGGGGTTTGGTATTCGCCGCCTACTTCCCCGATAGTGAGAAAATAAAGCTTCAGAAAAAGTTTCGAAAATTAAAGCAAGGAAATCGCACCGTGCAGAAGTACGAGAGGGAGTTCTCGTATATTATTAATTGTGTTCCGCACGTGGTCCGTGGGGAGTTGGACAAAGTCGATTGCTTTGTGCGCGGGCTTCGACCGGAGATCTTTCGGGCGGTTCACGCCTTCAAGCTGCAGACCTTTGCGGAGGTCTTGGATCGTGCTCTTTGGGTGGAGCACGAAAATGCATGTGCGCGCAAGGAGCGCGAATCTTGGGAAAGGGAGAAAGAAAAGGAGAAAGAGAAAGGAAAGATGCGTCCGGCGGGTGGCTCAGGGGGTCAGTCTAGCTCCAAGCGACCCCCGAAGCACTCGCAGTCGTAGAACCGATCTCGAGGGTCTCAGCAGAATCGACCCTTATGCCGGTGCCCGATTTGCAGCGGCCCCCACCGAGCTCAGCAGTGCGATTACCGTGAGGGCCGGTGCTACAAGTGCGGACAGCCGGGACATATGCGGTTTGATTGCCCGATAGGTGATGACGGGGCACCGTCGTCGGCATCGACGTTCGCATCACCGAGGCAGCTTGCGGGCATCCCACCCGCGGTGATGTCGGCAGGCCGTACTCTGCCACCGAGACCAGTTGAGGGACAGCGGCCGGCGCCGAGTGGACGTGTGTTCGCCTCACAGGTGGAGGAGCCTTCTGCCCCCGGATGACGTCGTGGCAGGTATTGTGTTGGTTAATGGCATTCGATGTAGAGCTTTGTTTGATACCGGAGCATCGCATTCATTCATTGCTCGATCATTTGCTACTACACATGAAATAAAAATTATAGAAGCCACGCATGCAAGAACTATGCAAGTGCCAGAACACGCCTTTTGTGTACATCAAGCGTGTGTTAATTGTCCAGTGAGGATTGAAAACTGGATTATGCCAGCTGATCTGTTGGTGCTGAATCGAATGAGTGAGTATGACTTAATCCTGGGAATGGATTGGCTCTCTAAATATCACGCTACTATCGATTGTGAGAGTCGGATAGTAAAATTTCAAGAACCCGGGCTCGAGGAGTTTGTGTACCGTGGGTGCAAGAGTTCGCTCTTTGCATCGTTGGTGTCCACGTCGCAAGCAAGAAAGCTCATTGCTAGTGTGTGCATTGCTTACATAGCGACGGTTGTGGATGACCGAAAGGAGGTGTTGGGGCTCGAGGACATCCCTGTGGTCCAAGAGTTCCCGGATGTGTTTCCGGCGGAGTTACCCGGAATGCCACCGGACCGGGAGGTAGAGTTTGTGATAGACCTACTCCCGGGGACAGCACCGATTTCTAAAGCTCCGTATAGAATGGCACCGGCGGAGCTAAAGGAATTGAAAGCACAACTACAAGATTTGTTGGACAAGGGTTTCGTAAAGCCAAGTGTGTTACCTTGGGGAGCCCCTGTTCTATTTGTGCGAAAGAAGGACGGTTCACTGAGGTTGTGTGTGGACTACCGTGAGTTGAATAAGGTGACCGTCAAGAACAAGTACCCGTTGCCCCGTATTGACGACTTATTTAATCAGTTGCAAGGGTCTCGGGTGTATTCAAAGATAGATCTGCAGTCCGGTTATCACCAATTGAAGATTAAACCGGAGGATGTGCATAAGACCGCGTTTAGGACGCGGTATGGACACTATGAGTTCACGGTTATGCCTTTCGGGCTTACAAATGCCCCGGCGGCGTTCATGGACTTAATGAACCGTGTATTCAAACCACTACTGGATCGATTTGTGGTGGTGTTCTTAGATGACATTCTTGTGTACTCTCGGAGTGACGAGGAACATAAAGAGCATCTAAGGATTATGCTTCGAGTTCTTCGAGAGAACAAGTTGTTCGCCAAGTTAAAGAAGTGCGAATTTTGGATTCGTGAGGTCGCTTTCTTGGGTCATGTGATTTTGTAGGGCGGAGTATCGGTGGACCCTAAGAAAGTTGAGGCAATCAAGGATTGGCATAGCCCGACCAATATCACGGAGGTGCGAAGCTTTTTGGGTCTTGCGGGGTACTATCGACGGTTCGTGGAGGGATTTTCAAAAATCTCCGGTCCACTAACGCGTCTTATCCGCAAGGGTACCAAGTATATTTGGAGTGAGGAATGCGACCAAAACTTTAAGGAGTTAAAGGAGAGGTTGACATCGGCTCCGATTCTCGCCTTGCCGGTTGCAGGGGAGAGCTTTGTGGTGTATAGCGATGCATCACAGCGCGGTCTTGGGTGTGTGCTTATGCAAAGAGGGCAAGTGATAGCTTATGCCTCTCGTCAGCAGAAGAGCTATGAGCAGAATTACCCCACCCATGACCTAGAGCTTGCAGCGGTGGTCTTCGCGCTTAAGTTGTGGAGACACTACTTATACGGGGAACATTGTGAGGTGTACACGGATCATAAAAGCTTAAAGTACTTATTCACTCAAAAGGAGTTGAATTTGAGGCAACGGAGATGGTTGGAGTTGATAAAGGATTATGACTTAACCATCTTGTACCACCCCGGTAGAGCCAATGTGGTGGCCGATGCGCTCAGTCAAAAATCCGTGGAGAACTTCGCAATTGAGATGACGGGACAAATGCCGTTGATCAAGGAAATAGGCCGGTTTGACTTGGAAGTCGTGGCCCCGGGCGTCCCCGCAACACTCATGAATCTCGAGGTTTGGCCGACCTTGTTGGAGCAAATAAAAGAAAAGCAATCCGGAGATCCGGAACTCCAAAAGGTGCGGAGTGCTATCGAGAGTGGACGCGCCGGTGACTTTCACGTGGATTCAAAGGGCACCATCCGATTCCGAAATCGGTTGTGCGTGCCTAACGTCGAGGAGATTCGTGGGGAGATTTTGAAAGAAGCTCACACTTCTCCCTATGCGATTCATCCGGGCGGCACCAAAATGTATAAGGACCTTAGAATGCATTATTGGTGGCCGGGAATGAAGCTTGATGTTGGACGCTTCGTGGCACAATGTTTAGTATGCCAACAGGTGAAGGCCGAGCGTCGCTTCCCTGCAGGAAAATTGCAAGGGTTGCCCATTCCAGTTTGAAAGTGGGAGAATATAGCAATGGACTTTGTTGTGGGTCTACCTCGATCGCAAGGTGGCCACGACGCGATTTGGGTGGTGGTGGATCGTTTGACAAAGTCGGCACACTTTTTGCCAATCGACACCACTTGGTCGGGAGACAAACTAGCACAAGTCTACCTGGACGAGATATGCGGTTGCACGGGGTCCCGACCTCGATAGTTTCAGATCGAGATCCCTATTTTACATCGCATTTTTGAAAAAGCTTGCAAGAAGCTTTGGGTACACGGCTCGATTTCAGTTCGACATTTCATCCTCAAACTGACGGTCAATCGGAGTGTAATACTTGAGATTCTAGGGTTTCTGGACCTGGCAGGATTCGGGCGCCCGGAAGAGAGGTTGTGGACGCCCGGATGTTCCGGACCCCGTTGCACTTTGTGGACGACCCGGTTGTGGCTGACGAGCTTCGGATCTGGACGCATGATTCGGACGCCCGGACGAGGATCCGGTTTGAGCTGTTGACGTGGAGTGCCACGTGTCGCGACGCAGGACACGTGTCGATCGCCGGAGACACACCGCCCCACCGCCTGCTGACCGCCGACCGACCGCTTGACCGCACGACGACACCTGTACGGCAGGATTTCCGGACGCCCGGAAGTTGAGAAGTGGGCGCCCGAAAGTGGAATTTTGGGAGCCTATAAATAGGCGAGTCCCTGATGGTTTTTGGGGTAATTTCCACTTCGTGACTTCGGTTTCTAGAGAGAGAAAGTGGGTTTTAGGGCCATGTGTTGGCATAGTTTGTAACCCTGCTTGCTCTCTTCTACTCTGCTGATCTGATCTGGTGTCGAGCCGTTATTCTGCTGGAGATAGCAGTTTCCTTGGAGGTTTAGACAGATCGGGGTGCTGCCGGAGTGCGATATCTGGAGGGTTGGATCTGAGGATACTGTTCTTTCCCCACCGTTGTTGGATTAGCTTTTCAGGTGGGTTGATGTTTGCCAGATTCAGTGGACTTCCTCCTACGTGTTTTATCTCATGTTAGCATAATATGATATGATGTTGTTTGGATTATGTTAGCATGATATGATGATTGGATTATGATATGTGGATATTGGATTATGATATTGGGATTATGATAGTATGCCATGCTAAGATTATGTTAGAGATGCCATGTTAGGGTGAGACTGATCTATAGACCGCATGGGCATGTTATGATCTTAGATGTGCTAATGATATGTATATGAGCATGCATTTCTTTGTATCCTTGTTGCATGGTTGGACCTACACATATTCTGTTGATTCCTTGTACCAGTTGTTGTGCATGTAGTGTAGGTGATCATGTTGTGGCTCGTGCTATGTTGTTGTACCTCCTCTTTGTGGTTGAGTCGAGAGCCTCCTCTTGTGATAGAGTTGAGATTGATTGTGAGCACTGGAGCATTGATTGTGCCGAGGGCACGGGGTACTTTGTGAGAGTATGGATTGGGTCATACTTGTTGATTATCCTTTGTGGTGCCAAGAGCACAGTGGATTGGGTCTTACTTGTTGACTATTCTTTGAGGTGCCGAGGGCACATGATCCTTTGTTGACCCAGTCGTGTCGATCATATACCTGCGGGTGCTTGGCGGTTACTATGGTTGTACTTTGCTCGGTTGGGTCGCTCCCACGAGTACCACTCTAGAGTTGGCATGTTCCGTACAGAGGGTTGTACGAGGAGCTAGTTACAGATGGGCTTCCTGTACTAGTCGGCTCCCTGGAGGGTTGAGCAGCTCCCTGTAGGGTTGAGCGTGATCAGGCCGCAGGTATGGTATTGTATTGAGAGGTATTGTATGGCGAGAGCTAGGTACAGATGGTGTTTCCTGTACTAGCTGGTTCGCAGGTATTGTATTGTGTATGATAGTCCTCATTCGGTATATTCAGTTCTTTGGTATTCATACTGACAGTTGAGCTTTGTGCATAGTAGTGGTAGTATATCTCCTACTCTTTTATTGCTCTATATATATCTCTTGAGATTGAGGACTTAGTGGGCAGACCGCTGAGGCTGGTGGCGGTACCTACTGAGGACTACTTGATTGATAGTAGTTCTCACACCCATTGGTGACATCTTTTTGCAGAGTCTTCTTCCCCAGTCGTGCATACTGAGCGCGGAAAGGAGACCGTCGGGTAGAGCTATTCCCCGGATATTTGGCTAGAGGTATACCCATTTTGGATAGATGGTTGAGTCTGTACATACTGTGTGATGTTGATATCAGTCTGTATATGAGAGTTATATGTGAGAGTTATGGATGATGTATGTACAGTGATCTTTTGATATATTATATAGCAGCTCTGTTGATACCTTTAGCTCTGTGTGTTTGTTGTGGATGTTGTTTCGCTTCGTATACATGGTAGAGATACTGTGTATGCGGCGGATCTGGTCATGCGCCTGGGAAGAGGTAACCCGGGGCGTGACACGGAGAGGACAATTCAGATATTGGAGGATATGCTGCGAGCGTGTGTGTTGGACTTCAAGGGTGCATGGCCTACTTATTTACCGATGGCTGAATTCGCTTATAATAATAGCTATCAATCTAGTATCAGTATGGCACCATTTGAAGCCTTGTACGGAAGGAAGTGCCATTCTCCTATTCATTGGAGTGAGGTCGGCGAGAGAAGGGTCTTAGGACTGGATATTTTGCGTGAAGCGGAAGAAAAGGTCTGCTTGGCACGTGAACGCTTATCTACGGCGCAATCAAGGCAAAAGAGCTATGCGGATATGCGCCGTCGGGACTTGGAGTTCGCGGTGGGCGACCGCGTATTCTTGAAAGTGTCGCCCATGAGAGGGGTAAAGCGATTTGGTGTTCGGGGTAAGTTGAGTCCCCGATACATCGGGCCCTATGAGATTTTAGAGCGTGTGGGATCTTTCGCGAATCGGCTTGCCCTACCGCCAAAACTTACGGGGATACACAATGTGTTTCCGTATCGATGCTTCGCAAGTATGTGTATGATCCGGCGCACGTTCTCGAGTATGTGCCTATGGAGCTTCATGAGGATATGACTTACGAGGAATTTTCCTTGTGTATCATGGATCGCGAGGTGAAGAAATTGAGGAACCGTGAAATTCCTTATGTAAAGGTGCAATGGACGAATATGACGAGCGCGAAGCTACATGTGAATTGGAATGCTCGATGAAGGAGCGATTTCCCTACCTCTTCGCTGATGCCAGCTGAGGTATGATTTTACTTTCGCGGACGAAACTCTCCTTAAGGGGAGAGGAATGTAGTACACTGAACATTAGTGTGTTGTACCGAACTTCTACAAATTGTGGAGTTCTGGTGTCACGCCCCGGGCTAGTTTTAGATGCAGAATTACGTGTCAATTTTTTCTTTTTTTTTGAAAGACTAGCCTGCGCCACGTACAAACCCGCCACAAATACAGGGTCCACTGTACACACGGACAGAGCCTCCCCTGTATTTGCACGGCGTACACAACATACAACAGGATCACAACCACCATTCATTCATTCACACCAACACAACAGCTCAAGAGATTCATACAACTAACAGTCCTTAAACCTGTATGAATCTAAGCAAGTCCTTAGGCGAAGGATGATGCAATGCACAAACAACAGATCATTCTAGAAAATTGATCCTTACCCAGAAAGTATACCCAATCCATAGCCACCGGGACGTATCCCTGATACTGTCACAACCTGCTCAACCATCGGCACATAACCTCCGCAGATGCACGTGCTAAGAGGCTCACGGGTCGGATGCACGCGACCCTTTTCCGGAAAAGAACACCCCCAGGCGGTGGATCAGACCGCTGGTGTACGTGAAGTGCTAGAAGAGCTGTGACGATCGATGCGAATGCTCAATCCACACAACGGCAACGAGCCGTGAAGCAACTGATAAACCACCACGAGGATCGCTCGGAACAACAGGCGATCAACACCGACCAACTAGGTCGTCTCAAGAATCATGCAAACCACAACTACTCTACTATCCAACCAAATATAAGTAGAGTCGACGGGAGTCAAGTGAACTAATAACTGAAATGCAAGAGAAGGGATAGAAAGGTATCACCGTAGTCCACTGAACCGACTCCGGATCGAAGTACCCACCTGTCGAAGGATCAAAACTAACACCGACGGCTCTCGGGAACCGTGACAGGACCTACGAAAGACTCACAGGGTCAAGGTCCACCAAATCGACGCTAAACACAAAGCTCTCACATTCCCGAAACCGACGGATCGCCCGGAAAACCCATTGGGACGATCCCGAAACCACACTAAGCCCCACAAGGGTACCAACAACCAAACCAGGTCCCTCGCTGTCCCCGAACACACAAAACCAAGTGATGGGACAGCGAGCACAAGCTCGGGGTGCCACGAACACAAACGCACCCGAAAAGGCTTCCCGGGTTCCCGAAAAATGCCGATTTGGCACCGGAACCCCTCGTCACTCATCCGCTGTCCTCGAAACTTCAGGACAGCGATGAGGAACAGCCAACGAGGCTAAACGACGAAGCCAAGTCACTCGCGAAATCAGCGAGTGAGTCGCACGACTAGAAACACGCGTTTCGCCGACTATTTCATCGAAAACGCGTCGGAAATGAATCCGGATCTCCGCGAAGGGCGAAGGGGTTGGACAACCAGTCCACAGGGTCTCAAGGGTCAAGCCCTTGCTGCCCGCAGCGTTGCAACGCTGCCATAATCACAAAGAACCCTAAACAAGCAACATTCGCAAACATACAAGCAATAAACTAGGCCGATAGAGCAAACCATACGTCCGCACGACCTTCCGAAAGCACCAGTGGATAGGCAACGACGTAACGGAGGCCGTGATCACAGCCCCACTGCGACAGGACCAGTCGCAAGCCCAGAAATCCTATAAAATAGTGAACATATGCAATGCAATTGCTCGACATCGGCCAAACAGCGAAACGGCACATCCAAATCGAAATCTAAGGTGAGCATGATGATCAGCGCGTCGCCGCGATCATCGTGCTCACCTTCCCGGGCTTCGGGAGGCATCGGGGAGCTCAAACCCTCACATGCGGCCAAAACAACAACAAAACATACCCTGGCCGGAGCAACCAGCTCCGGCCGGCGGCCGGCCGACATGCACGGCGCGCGGCTGCCAGGGTCGGCTGCGGGGGAGGCAAGGAAGAGGGGGCTCACCTCAGCCGGCGGCAGGAAGCGGCGGCGGCGGCGCGGGGAGAAACCGAGGTCTCGCCTAGCACGGCGGCGCGGCAACGGACGGCGACGGCGGCCGGCGGCGACGCGAGCACCGGCAAGAGGGGCCCGCCGGACGTTAGTTGGCCGGTGACCGCGACAAAAAAAACCGGCGACGGCGACGGTGGAGCAAGCTCAGCCGCGGCTGCCCAAGATGCCCTAGCCGAACCCGCGGCGGCTGCGGCGGCGCTCCGGCGGCACGGCGACGGCCGGGAAGGGAAGGACCGGCGGCGGAGGTCCCGAGGGTGTCGGCGCGCACCCTCAGAGGCGGCGGGAGGCGGCGGCGGCTCGGCCTCCAGCTGCTCCTGCCCACAAGTAGCAGGCAAGAGCTGCAGGCGGCGCGGCGGCGCACCGGCGGCACGGGGGCGGCCGGGGAAGGAAGTGACGGCTGCGGCGGCTATCCTGATGCCGGCGGGAGGTCGCTGCGGCGGTTCAGATCTCGAGCCCACTGCCCGCACTCCCAGCAGCAGCCAGCTGCGGCGCGGCGGCGGCGGCGGCGCGGCGCTCCGGCGGCATGGCGACGGCCGGGAAAGAAGGGGGCGGCGCCGGAGGACCTGAGGGTGACGGTGCTCACCCTCCCAGGCGGCGGGAAGCAGCGGCGGCTCGGGCCACCCACCCCCTGCCCGCAGCTGCCCTAGCAGGAGCTGCAGCAGCTCGGCGGCCCACGGCGGCGGCGCACGACTCCGGCAGTCGTGCCACCTCAGGGGAAGCCCATGCATGGGTTTCCCCTGGGTGCACACCGCAGGGAAGAGGAAGAAGAAGAAGAAGAAGGAGAATAAGAAGAAATGGAGAGGAAAGGTTGGCCGGGGTTGCGCCGGCCAGGGGATGGCCGGCGGCGGCCGGCCGAGCTTGGGGAGGTTGCCAAGAGGCTGGGGGAGCTGGGGCTCACCTCTGGGGGGCTGAGGGGGAGAGAGGGAGTGAGGAGGAGCTCTCTCTCTCACACACACACACAAACTCACTCAAATACACCTAACACAAGTGCACAAATGCAAAAACACTCCCCAAGCACTGTAAATGAGTCCTCAGTCCCTCACAGCAGGAACAAGATGCTCATACCCCTCCACAAGCAACCTCACGCGAAACGGTGCGAAAACAGGGTCCAGATCGCGAAAACAATATTTGTACAATTCGACCTCTGGACGAAGAAGATGAAAGATCTCTCAATCCGTCCGTTGCATGTCAACACGGGTCACGCCATCGCGTACAGCACTGCCGAGACATCGAATCTACTATTTTGGATCGTCAGAATCGGACTCCGGATCGCGCCGTTAAGCCGTTCACTCTCCGCGACAATACTCGAAAATACTAAAACACAATAAATACAACTTATATACATATATATATATATATATACATGTATATATATACGTATACAGATCAAAAACGCAGTAACAGGGGAGAGGAACACAGATTTCAAATTTCCAAAATTCAAAATCTCACATCACTCCCACCTAACAAGAAGTTTCGTCCCCGAAACTTACTCACACACCATCCGCGAACAACAGCGGATACCACTCACGCAAAGCAGACTCCAGCTCCCAAGTAGTCTCGCGCTCCTCGCGACTCGTCCACTGCACTCTCATAAACAGGAAGCTCCGGTTCCTCAACTGCTTCACCTTGCGAGCCAAAAACCTCAAAGGCACCTCACCGTAGCTGAGATCCTCCCTCAGCTGAACCGTCGTCGGGCCGATCACACGACGCTCACCCACGTCAACCCAACAGATCAGTGATCGACAACGACTTCCATACAACGTCTCGAACGGTGCCAATCCAACGCTCGCTTGGAAGCTGTCGTTGAAGGCAAACTCCACCAAGGAAAGGTACATGAACCAACCCTCACTAAAATCCAAAACGCAAGCCCGGAGCATATCCTCAAGGGTCTGGATAACACGCTCCGACTGCCCATCACTCTGAGGGTAGTAAACTGAGCTGAAGTCGAGCCTCGCCCCCAGTGCCTGCTGCAAGCTCCTCCAGAACTGGGAAACGAAGCGAGAACCCCGATCCAAAACGATCGACACTAGCACTCCAAGCAGCCTGACGATCTCATCCAAGTAGAGCTGCGCCAGTCGATCCCGAGACTAAGTCGAGTGTACCGGTAGGAAGTGAGCTGCTTTCGTCAAACAGTCCACAAAACCCAGATCGCAACATGACCTCGCTGAGAACGAGGCAACCCGGTGACGAAAACCATGGTGATCTGCTCCCACCTCCCTACAGGTACAGGCAACGGTTGAAGCTTCCAAGTTGGTTGCTGATGCTCAGCCTTCACCTGCTGATATACCAGGCACAGAGCCACATCCAGAAACTCTGCCTCAAGTCGCGGTACATCTTCGTCCCTCCAGGATGAACGGTGTACGGCGACCGGTGTGCCTCAGTCAAAAACTCTCACCTCAAATCCTGATCACTGGGCACACACCTCCGTCCTCGAAGGAAACCATCAGCATGTAACTAAATCACCATCTCTGCCCTGCTCGGCCTCTGCTCGCATTCTCTGCAAGTGCGGATCCATCAGCTGCCCACCGAAAATCTGATCCGACAAGGTGGGTTGCACCCCCAAAGTCAACAACTGTGAGGTAGCTCCACAAGGTAAAATCTCCAACTCAAGTCGACGAAACTCCACTACCAATCACTCCTGGTCGGTGATCATGAGAGACAGCTCCTTGAAGAGATACATCAGACTCTGGTGATCCATGAAGATCTCACAACGCGCTCTATACAGGTAGTGTCTCCAAAGCTTGAGAGCGAACACCACTGCTGCTAACTCGAGATCGAGTGCCAAATAGATCTTCTCATAGTCCATCAACTGGCGCGAAGCATAAGCGATGACCTTCTCTTGCTGTAAGAGCACGCACCCCAATCCTATCCAAGATGCATCGCAGTAGACCACAAAAACCTCACTAGGCTGCGACGATGCTAAGATAGGGGCACGAGTCTAACAGTCCATCAGCTCCTAGAAGCTCATCTGACAAGCGTGAGTCTACAGAAACTTCACGCCCTTCCTCGTCAGCTTGCTCAAAGGGGCGGCGATCTTGAGAAACCCTCAACAAATCGCCGGTAACAACTCGCCAAGCCGAGGAAGCTCCTAATCTCTGCCACAGAAGTCGGAACAGGCCAATCCACTACGGAGTCCACCTTCCTTGGTTCCACCACAAAACCAGCCTCGTCACGATGTGAACCAAGAAAGAACTTCCTCGAAAAGATCAGTATGTCGTCAAAGGAGACCACGACAAATTGATCTAAGAACTGTCGAAACACCCAGTTCATCAAATCCAAAAAGCTGCCGAGATGTTCGTCAAACCGAACGGCATAACCGTGACCTCGTAACACCCGTAACGAGTCCGGATGGTCGTCGACGCAACGTCCTCGGCCTTGATCCTCAGCTAAAGATAACCTGGCTGCAGAACACACTTCGAGAGAACCGAGGCTCCCTGGAGCCGGTCGAAGAGATCGTAGATCTGCGGTGGAGGGTACAAGACAACACCGTCAACTCGAAAAAACTCGAACTCACAAACAAACCAACGAAAACCTTGCGAGTCCATCACTCTGGTGCACAGGGTTGCCAATCGCAACAAGCGATAAAACACCAACGATGCCAAACATCAGATCCAAGTGATCAGACACGCGCTCCAAACCAAGACTACACGAAAGTCGCGGCAAAAACCTTGAACGCAAACACAGGCACAGAGGCCTCGGAGCCAACAACCAGGCTCCCGTCATCCCGAAACTGAGCTAAAAGGCAACCTGACTCAACCGGAGTCAAACCATCCGCAGTGATGGCAAATCAACTGCGCAAAAACCACGCCAGGATTAGCTCAAGGCTCACTACTAGATCAGGGATGACCACCACACAGCTTTCCCACAAGACGACGAAGAGAGAGATTGTCTTGCAAAAGAAAGCACCGACCCAAACCATAAAGTCCCAAAAGGGATAGGGTATTTCGTCCTAACTTTTGACACTACGTTGTCTGCAGCCAACGTACTTATCAAAAGAAAAGCGAAATATCCCGAGGTCAAAGGCCAACAACCAGTTGGCAACTCCACAGGGTACCGGGTCAACCAACTCAAAAGCTGGACCAAAGTCACAGACGAGTCACCGAATTAACGGGAAACAGCAAACCGACCCACAAAACAAAGCCCGCCCTGAGCCAACTCCCTAGGAGTCTTCGGCTTCCAACAACAAACCGACGGCTACAGGCGACGAAGGGTCGACAACCACACGAACCCAAGCGAAGGAAGAACAAATCCACCGTCGACTAACCAACGTCGAACGCGGTGAGACCTCCAACAAGAACCTGGAAGATCTCGCGGCAACAAGAAAGCCTACAAATACCACCAAAAATCCCAAAACACACCAATTTAGGCATTAGGATAGCCGCAAACCATGTAGGCACCAACAAAAATCCGACACCAAACAGTGTCCACTCGGTCTAGTACACGTTAGTTCGACGCAAGAACTAGCTAAAGGTCGAAAGACCAACACCGACGATTCTACCAGCAAGACGTCAGAGGGGTAGGCTTCACCGCCCTACCCAACAAATAGAGAGGGTAACACCCAAACTGCGGTCGAAACCGCTCAAAACACCGTCTTCGTAGAGACGCTCACAGAGGCCCTCGTGCTCAACACGGAAAGTGGGGACAGGGCAAGAACAGCCCAAACCACAACACAGATCCACCAAGTGACGTCACCTAACCCACAAGGGCCACCACCTGCCAACGAGTGGTACGCAAAGGGAAAACACCCTGCCACTTGGTATCTGTCTGGTACTCTACCACCACTACTAGAAGGAGCACGAGCCTTTGAACAAGGGCAGATCAAAACTCGGAAATCCGCCAAACGCGCTCAGATGCGGCCACCACCCCCAAACACGGGGTCGGCGTCCACACGCGAAACAGCCGACATAGTCGCTGTCGTCGTCGCGGTCGTGGCCACAACGGGGTGGGTGCCACAGGAGGGTCTGCAGTCATCGGGGCACTCGGCGAAGGAGTAGGAGGGACTGGAGCGGCAGTCGCCGTAGCCTGCTGCTGCACAAACTACCGGAACAAGCCGGAACATGCCGGAGAGGGTCGCCAGCTGACCCCTCGCCTCGGCCTCAAGCACACAGGGTACGGTCCACACCAGGCTGTCCGCCTCCTCCCAGCTCCTTACTCAAACCAGCCGCAATAGCCCGAGCCTAAACACCAGCAAATGGCTCCGCAGGCGCATGCCTACCACCACGACCCGGACGAGGAGGTCTACCACGACCACAAGCCATCTGCAAAACACAAAAACCTGCACAAGAGAAAGGGGTCGGCAACTCCCACAAAACACAAGCCGAACAAACTCGCGCACCTATACATCCTTGGTCTTCCTATGGGTCAGCCTAACCAGTGGTTCAGTTACAAGTTTATGAATGAATGAGTGTTTGTACCCTTTACGGCTCTGATACCATCTTAATCTGTCACGCCCCGAGCTAGTTTTAGATGCGGAATTAAGTGTCAATTTTTTTTTTTTTTTTTTTTGAAAGACTAGCCTGCGCCACGTACAGACCCGCCAGAAATACAGGGTCCACTGTACACACGGACAGAGCCTCCCCTGTATTTGCACGGCGTACACAACATACAACAGGATCACAACCACCATTCATTCATTCACAACAACACAACAGCTCAAGAGATTCATACAGCTAACAGTCCTTAAACCTGTATGAATCTAAGCAAGTCCTTAGGCGAAGGATGATGCAATACACAAACAACAGATCATTCTAGAAAATTGCTCCTTACCCAGAAGCTTTATTTTTGAAACCCTAATATCAAACATTCAAGAATCATTTAAAAACCGTTCTCCACACGAGAACTCTCTTTTGAAATCTCACAGGTCGATCGATCGGAAATTCATTTGAAAACTATTTCCCACACGGAAACCTTTATTTGAAAATGCTACCACGAGGGGTAGAAAACCAAGATGCACGATATGAAGCCACAATTAGAGATCTAAAAGCATCGACATCCTCACATGGAAACTAAACCAAAACCACGAGATCTAAGCATGCAAAACAATCATCCAAAATATAACATGCTAGATAAAACAACCACAGTGTAACTGAACCATATCCAACTAACTGCTAGATGATAAGGGTAATAACCAAATCTGGGGAAGTAGCCTCACAAGTCGGAACCTCTAGAGCTACTATCTAGGCGTGCCTCGCAACGTCCCGACTCCCACCACCCTGCTCACCTAAAAACAACAACGAGGGCGGGGGGTGAGAACATGTAAACATGTCTCCCCTCCCAGTGGGTACCGCAAGCCGACGAAGGCGAGCACGAGAGTCAACAAAAGGTAGATAAGGTAAACAGTAGCACAAGTAAGTATGAGGCTGACATACAACTGAACAACAATGCTACTGTAAGCAACTAGTATATGCATCAATGGAGATAACCAGAAAGTATACCCAATCCATAGCCACCGGGACGTATCCCTGATACTGTCACAACCTGCTCAACCATCGGCACATAACCTCCGCAGATGCACGTGCTAAGAGGCTCACGGGTCGGATGCACGCGACCCTTTTCCGGAAAAGAACACCCCCAGGCGGTGGATCAGACCGCTGGTGTACGTGAAGTGCTAGAAGAGCTGTGACGATCGATGCGAATGCTCAATCCACACAACGGCAACGAGCCGTGAAGCAACTGATAAACCACCACGAGGATCGCTCGGAACAACAGGCGATCAACACCGACCAACTAGGTCGTCTCAAGAATCATGCAAACCACAACTACTCTACTATCCAACCACATATAAGTAGAGTCGACGGGAGTCAAGTGAACTAATAACTGAAATGCAAGAGAAGGGATAGAAAGGTATCACCGTAGTCCACTGAACCGACTCCGGATCGAAGTACCCACCTGTCGAAGGATCAAAACTAACACCGACGGCTCTCGGGAATCGTGACAGGACCTACGAAAGACTCACAGGGTCAAGGTCCACCAAATCGACGCTAAACACAAAGCTCTCACATTCTCGAAACCGACGGATCGCCCGGAAAACCCATCGGGACGATCCCGAAACCACACTAAGCCCCACAGGGGTACCAACAACCAAACCAGGTCCCTCGCTGTCCCCGAACACACAAAACCAAGTGATGGGACAGCGAGCACAAGCTCGGGGTGCCACGAACACAAACGCACCCGAAAAGGCTTCCCGGGTTCCCGAAAAAATGCCGATTTGGCACCGGAACCCCTCGTCACTCATCCGCTGTCCTCGAAACTTCAGGACAGCGATGAGGAACAGCCAACGAGGCTAAACGACGAAGCCAAGTCACTCGCAAAATCAGCGAGTGAGTCGCACGACTAGAAACACGCGTTTCGCCGACTATTTCATCGAAAACACGTCGGAAATGAATCCGGATCTCCGCGAAGGGCGAAGGGGTTGGACAACCAGTCCACAGGGTCTCAAGGGTCAAGCCCTTGCTGCCCGCAGCGTTGCAACGCTGCCATAATCACAAAGAACCCTAAACAAGCAACATTCGCAAACATACAAGCAATAAACTAGGCCGATAGAGCAAACCATACGTCCGCACGACCTTCCGAAAGCACCAGTGGATAGGCAACGACGTAACGGAGGCCGTGCTTACAGCCCCACTGCGACAGGACCAGTCGCAAGCCCAAAAATCCCATAAAATAGTGAACATATGCAATGCAATTGCTCGACATCGGCCAAACAGCGAAACGGCACATCCAAATCAAAATCTAAGGTGAGCATGATGATCAGCGCGTCGCCGCGATCATCGTGCTCACCTTCCCGGGCTTCGGGAGGCATCGGGGAGCTCAAACCCTCACATGCGGCCAAAATAATAACAAAACATACCCTGGCCGGAGCAACCAGCTCCGGCCGGCGGCCGGCCGACATGCACGGCGCGCGGCTGCCAGGGTCGGCTGCGGGGGAGGCAAGGAAGAGGGGGCTCACCTCAACCGGCGGCAGGAAGCGGTGGCGGCGGCGCGGGGAGAAACCGAGGTCTCGCCTAGCACGGCGGCGCGGCAACGGACGACGACGGCGGCGGCGGCGACGCGAGCACCGGCAAGAGGGGCCCGCCGGACGTCAGTTGGCTGGTGACCGCGATAAAAGAAACCGGCGACGGCGACGGCGGAGCAAGCTCAGCCGCGGCTGCCCCCGCGGCGGCTGCGGCGGCGCTCCGGCAACAAGGCGACGGCCGGGAAGGGAAGGACCGGCGGTGGAGGTCCCGAGGGTGTCGACGCGCACCCTCAGAGGCGGCGGGAGGCGGCGGCGGCTCGGCCTCCAGCTGCTCCTGCCCACAAGCAGCAGGCAAGAGCTGCAGGCGGCGCGGCGGCGCACCGGCGGCACGGGGGCGGCCGGGGAAGGAAGCGATGGCTGCGGCGGCCATCCTGATGCCGGCGGGAGGTCGCTGCGGCGGCAGGAGGCGGCGTCGTCTCAGATCTCGAGCCCACTGCCCGCACTCCCAGCAGCAGCCAGCTGCGGCGGCGGCGGCGCTCCGGCGGCACGGCGACGGCCGGGAAAGAAGGGGGCGGCGTCGGAGGACCTGAGGGTGACGGTGCTCACCCTCCCAGGCGGCGGGAAGCAGCGGCGTCTCGGGCCACCCACCCCCTGCCCGCAGCTGCCCTAGCAGGAGCTGCAGCAGCTCGGCGGCCCACGGCGGCGGCGCACGACTTCGGCAGTCGTGCCACCTCAGGGGAAGCCCATGCATGGGTATCCCCTGGGTGCACACCGCAGGGAAGAGGAAGAAGAAGAAGAAGGAGAAGAAGAAGAAATGGAGAGGAAAGGTTGGCCGGGGTTGCGCCGGCCAGGGGATGGCCGGCGGCGGCCGGCCGAGCTTGGGGAGGTTGCCAAGAGGCTGGGGGAGCTGGGGCTCACCTCTGGGGGGCTGAGGGGGAGAGAGGGAGTGAGGAGGAGCTCTCTCTCTCACACACACACACAAACTCACTCAAATACACCTAACACAAATGCACAAATGCACAAACACCCCCCAAGCACTGTAAATGAGTCCTCAGTCCCTCACAGCAGGAACAAGATGCTCATACACCCCTCCACAAGCAACCTCACGCGAAACGGTGCGAAAACAGGGTCCAGATCGCGAAAACAATATTTGTACAATTCGACCTATCGACGAAGAAGATAAAAGATCTCTCAATCCGTCCGTTGCATGTCGACACGGGTGGCGCCATCGCGTTCAGCACTGCCGAGACATCGAATCTATCATTTTGGATCGTCAGAATCGGACTCCGGATCGCGCCGTTAAGCCGTTCACTCTCCGCGACAATACTCGAAAATACTAAAACACAATAAATACAACTTATATACATATACAGATCAAAAATGCAGTAACAGGGGAGAGAAACACAGATTTCAAATTTCCAAAATTTGAAATCTCACATCTGGTGGAAAATAGCGTGAAAAGGCTATATTAATGGCTTTGGCCAAGTTTGGGACTTATACAAGTGTTTTCGGCGCAAGTGAGGCGCGAAAACGGACTTGTAAAAAGTCAAATTTGCCAAACTGTAGAATTCTGCGGCTCATTCCGGTATGGACGTGTTGATACCGGAATGGCGTGGTTGAGCTGAAAATCCAGCTCTCGGGTTCTGCGGAATCAAGTGTTGAAACCGGAATAAACTCACTTGATTCCGGTATGGATGTGTTGATTCAGGTATGGATGTGATTAGTTCCAGTATGGATTGTGAGATACCGGAATGCAGTGGGAAATCTGGAAATCCAGCTCGCGGGTTTTACGGAATTGCCTGTTGATACCGGAATAAACGCCCGTATTCCGGTATACCAGTGCGCATACCGGAATGCATAGCTGCGAGATGCCAGCCTTGGTTGGCTATATGTAGTGATATGTGAGGGGGGTATTTTGGTCTTTTCATATGAGTGGGGGTGTATGAAAGGCTGAGACACCTTCCCTTTCTCATCTTCTTCCTCCTCTACTTCTCCTCTCCCTCTCCCTCACTTTCTCTCTCTAGAGATCTCTCCAAAGCTTGGAGAAAAGGGTGGATTGAGCTTGGAAAAGGTTTTCAAAGTGGAGAAGAGGCTTCTTGGTGCAAGAAGAAGCTTGGGAAACTCGTGGCTAAGGTGAGTTCCTCATGATTTGGGTTCAAACCTTGGAATTTATCTAGTATTTTGAGGTTTTTGGAGATCCTAGGCAATCTAATCCACAAAATGTGGAGATTGGCCAAGAAATTTCGGAGTTCTACATGCATGCATATGAATGAAATGAGGGCTTTTGCCATGGGAGATTCTAAAAATATTTGGACCTTCGGGAATTACAATTGAGGCATAGAAAATTATGTTAGAACAATTGATTTTAAGTATCGAGTTGATTTATGGGTTCGTAATGAGTAACGAGCCATTTTCTTGTAGAAGCTTGGGTTGAAGCAAGAACTCAAGGCTTAGTGACCTAGGAGCTCAAGTAATTCAAGACTTGGGAGCTCTTGAGGTGGGTTTGTGTTTACCGAAGTGATTAGGTCACTTTCATGTCTAGGATAAATAACCATTTAAAATTTAAATGGTGTAAAAGTATGTAACCCTAGAATTGCATGTTGGCAAATTGAGAATCATGATGAATTGAGCCATGGGCTCATCTTGCATGTTAATGAATTCAAGTATTTCATTATTATTTATACTTGTTATGTGATTGCATATATGAATTAGAACCTAGTGTTGTGGAACATAGGTTGAAAAGTGCAAACGGAACCTAGTGTCATTGAACATAGGTTGGAACATGAGATTAGAACCTAGTGTCATTGAACATAGGTTGGAACATGAGATTGGAACCTAGTGTCATTGAACATAGGTGAGACTTGGTGACTTGAACCTAGGGCCATTGAACATAAGTTGGCAAGTGTGAAATGTGAATTGGGGTATGCGGCGATTTCGCTACCCCGGGTATGCAGCGCTTTCGCTACCCGAGCCACGTGATGGCGGAAACGAATTGGGGTATGCGGCGATTTCGCTATCCCGGGTATGCGGCGATTTCCCTACCCGAATAAGGAGATAGCGATTTCACTCCTTGGAGGTTGGGACCATGATGGGGATGGCAATTCCATTGCCCGGTGCCCAACACTATATTGTGTAAAGTGAACACATTGGGGTATGCGGCGATTTCGCTACCTCGGGTATGCGGCGATTTCGCTACCCGAATAAAGAGATGGCGATTTCACTCTCTGGAAATTGGGACCATGATGGGGATGGCGATTCCATTGCCCGGTGCCCAATACTTGCGGCGATTCCGCTTTGGCTGAAAACCAAATTGGTGATGCGGCGATTCTGACACCATAAATAAATAAAAAATAATTGAACTTGGACAATGTGAGATATAGGATGAACCTAGGAGAAAATAAAAGTTGTCATTTTATTTGTTTGCATCCTTTATGTTTATTTACAAGCATGTAAATATTTGTATGCATAGTTAATTGAAATCTAACTTATGCTTATGGTGTTTCTTTGGACCTGGTGGGTCGAGCTTCTCTCTTGGGTGGCCTTACCCACTAGGAACTATGTTTATAGTTCTCACCCCACGTTTTTCAAGTCCTTCCACGAGTGAGGCGGCGGAGCGAGGCAAGGGTTTGGCTCTGTAGATAGCGGCCCTTCCATTTTGGTGTCATGTATAGTTGTACCCCGAGTTTTGGACAATGGTAGCATAGGGGTTTTTATTAAATGTATACAACTTGTAATTCCATAGTTTTGGAACTTGATGTATGGAATAGGAATGAAGGAAAAGAAAAATTGGGCATGTATAAATGTGCAAATGTGCAAATGTGATGTAATAGAAGTAGAACTTCTTTATATTGATGCTTTTCTTGTGCAACTCTTGTACTCCGTTCCTAGTTGGAACATCGTGAAAATGCTTGTGTTGTGACGCCTTGGGCGGGTAGGGGAGACTCTGTCCGTTTGGCGGGTCTAGGGCACGCGCTCGTGCGGTTTGTCCTTCCACCTACTTGGTGTTAAGGTACGGCGGGGCGTGACACCTAATATGGATGAAACTAGGGTTTCATTTGGGGTTTCTTGATTATGAGCTTTTGAGGTTGAATTGATGGGTGTTGAATGTTGTGTTAGGTTGGAATTGAAGCTTTCTAACCTTGATTTGGGCTTTGGACAAGTAATTCTTGATCTAAGGTATTTTCCACCCATTTACCTCATGATTTTGCTGATTTTCGAATTGTGTTCGTTCGACATTTGTGACCCCCTAGAAATTATCTTTAGGGTACTAGAAATCGAGGGGGCAACTTCGCTTCAAAGTACTGCGAGGCCCCGAAGGAGTTCCGGTAGGTTTGACCTCACCGAAATGGGTGAACTCCCCCTATGTCTTCTATCTAGCTTAATGGCTTAATTCGGTGCATATTCATGATAAATATGACATGATAGAATTTTAGAATGCATAATATACATGCGTTATATATGAGATTTGCATACCCTATGTAGTAGGGATTCATGAAAGATATTATGCATAGTGCATTATAGATGGCTATGGAAAAAGGGCATTTCACCTTATGTACATGTAGAAATGCATGCATGAGTGATTAAATAACATATGGGGTACTAGATGAATAATGAACTATGAGGTTCATACATGATGCTTTGTACATTGGCTATTGGTAGCAATAAATATGATATATGTCAAGTTCTTGACAATGTGAGACTAAGTATATTGCACATTACTTAGGTGAATAACAAGGTTGACATTATGACATAGTGTTAGATCCTTTGGACATCGGTTGGTATTCCATGTTTTTAGACATGACGAGCGTGATATTATGTGGTTGATTGTTGCTTGTTTGCCATTGTGCTCATTCGCACATGCTTGTGAGGGTCGCTCCCTACAAGCCGGCACTCCGAAGTTGGCCTTTGCGACAGTTATTTCGCCGTGCGATAGAGAGCGCCGAAATGGAACCGCCGTGGGTAAGGCTCATCCTTAGCGTGAGGGTGTTGACTATCACGGAGCCATTAGGCTTGGCACAAGTGGAACATCCCCTTATGGTAGTCTCCTATGATTAAACGATTATGGCTAAATATAAAGTGGACATCACTTGTAGTGAGATATTGACATTAGAACATGTGTAGTTAAATATTGCATATTTACACATGTACATGAGTAGAATACTTGCATGTTTTATAACATGACATCTTGAGGCATAGTAGCAATAGATCTTTACAAATTCATTGTGCTTCATTGTAACTAACCCTACTTTTGCCTCAGTTGACCTAATGGTGTATTCCGCTCCTCTCGGCAGCTTACCCACTGGAAACTATTGTATAATAGTTCTCACCCCACGTTGTTGTTGATGTTTTTATTTTAGAGCCTTCCACAGCGGGAGAGGCTAGGGACCGAGGCAAGGGCGTGGCGACTAGCTAGT
Organism: Puya raimondii; assembly: GCA_016920855.1. NCBI lineage: Eukaryota > Viridiplantae > Streptophyta > Magnoliopsida > Poales > Bromeliaceae > Puya > Puya raimondii. The sequence goes on along the minus strand of JABWPP010000050.1, from coordinate 206,354,169 downwards.
ACTCGTTGGAGATAGTCGCATAGGTAGACACCTTTCATTTGTTTTTGTTGAAAGGTGTATATATTTTGGGTTGGTATTGTAGATGTTACCCTATGTCTTAGACTCTTGTTGTAGTAACTTTGTATAACTGTTATCAGTTTACTTGTCGTTATGTTGTATTTTGGATATATATATATATATCTCCTCGTTGACTACTGTTTCTTTATCTAGTTATGATTATGCTCTGACTACCATAATAGGATTGCTATTATTACTCCTTTCATTGCATACCTGTTGTAGACGCCTTGTGTGCACTGGGGCGCCTTGTGTACACGGCGGGTCTGTGCACGCGCCCGGGTAGGCTTCCGCTGGGGCCCCGGGGCGTGACACTCATGTAGGCTATAGTCAATGTAAATGATCAACCAAATCATAGAATATACTACCCACATGCCCACGGCACAATCTGAGATGCAAACACTCAGTCCGAAATCGTCATATCGACCCACGGTAATAATAGATCTCCAACTAGTCAACAACAGTTCACTAACTGATAATACCCCTAAATCTGGGCATATAATAATCCTACACACCTACTAATAATCACTACTCGCTAACCTGAGCATTAAATAAATAATCTGGTACAACTAGTGTAGAATTAAATTAACTCGACTAAGTTCAGCAAGTTGCTAGCAAGGAGAATAAGTAAGGTTCAACTAGATGTCCATCGAACTAGTTTTTTGGTGGAATAACCATGTAATACAACTAGGTTTTCAAACAGTAAATTCATGGTTACAAGATGTTATCTTTGCTGCTATATTACAAAAAAATAAGCATAAGTTGAATTTACTATCTAGACAAAGTGAGGAGTCCATTGCATTTGGTAAATAAAACCCACCGGAAACAATAAACGAGATGACCACTACCAATACCTCCTCCTTAGCACCAAACTCCAGGGAACACACCTCAAAGAAACTCCTCAATTCCGGCAGCAATTCACTGCTCAAATCACAATTCAAAAACTCCACTAAAACCAACTCCAAAATCTAATTAAATTCCAAATCCAATCAAATTTACATCAATTCCAGTGAAGAAGGTTAATCCACGAGCTTTCCTCCTCTCCTCAGGCACAAATAAGATTCAATCCCGCTGCCAACATGTTGCAACAGCCAGCAGTGGAAGAAGCAGAAGAGGAAGAATGGAAGGAGTAGGAAAAGAAGAGCAATGGGTTGAGTCTCAGGGTGTAGGAGAGGGAAAAGAAACGAAATGTAGCTACCTGGTCATTATATGGACGAAGGAACAATTGCAACGACGCCCTCACAAAATAATAAATAACATACCTTAGCTGAAATCCATATTTTCGGGTGCCCGGATGCAATTTTGGGCATTCAAATCCATCAAAACTGAGCTCGAAACAACTCGTGGGTGTCCGGTGAGAAGCCTGGAACCATCGTAGTTCCCGCCCGAATTTTTTTGGCCGGCCGGAACCCTGCGCTTGAAATTCTTGTGAATCACTATACACGTGTCATCACAACCGTCAGATCACTACCAACTCACATTCGAATTGCTACAGCACATCCGATCACCAGAAGTGAGGTCAGAAATCACATCAAAATGTGTACAGTGTTTTTGGGCTCCCTAAAAATCTTCTAGGTGTCCGAAACCTATAGATACTTCAGTTTTAGTAGCTTTTGAAGTTCCGAGACCGTTTTCGCATCTATTTCGTGCTAAAACAGCCCAACTCAGTCTGGCACTCTACAGATGTGCCGACCAGCTGTCCAGACTGTAGCCAACCTATTGTTAAGATCCAAAATACTACATCCTCCCCCTACAAAAAGTTTTGTTCTCGAAACTTAAATTCATACTTCAAGTCGAATCCTCGAACAAGTAGGGGTAGGACTCCTACATCACCGCCTCTAGCTTCCAAGTCGCCTATCACTTCTCGTGGTTTTTCCACAAGATTTTCACATATAAAATAACCCGATTGTGCAATTTTTTCACCTCCCGACCAAAAATCTGCACTGGTTGCTTCTCATTCTTAAAGTCCATACCCAATTCGAGTGGAAAAACATTAATCACATACGAAGGATCAAATACATCTCTCCCTAAGGCCAAGGCATGGAAAATATCGTGGATACTAGCTAATCTTGGTGGCGGTACAATCTCGTACGCCACAATCTCGTATGCCACAAGTCCAACTCGCTCCACTACCTCAAAAGGACCAATATATCATGAACTGAGCTTTCCACGAATTTCAAATCTTTGAATCCCTTTGGAAGGCGAGACTTTGAAAAACACATGGTCTTCTACTTGGAACTCCAAGTCTCACTGTCGAATATCAACATAACTCTTTTATCAACTTTGGGTGGTCACCAGTTGTGGTTAAGCAATCCCAACCTTTTCCTCCGTCTCCAACAGAATATCATGACCCAAAGTATTTTTTCACCCACTTCACTCCAATGTAAGGGTAATTAACACTTTCGTCCATATAACCCCTCAAATGGAGACATCTTGATGCTCGCTTGATAGCTGTTATTGTAATCAAACTCTGCCAATCTTAAGTGTTGATACCACTCTTTTCCAAAATTGAGAACATAGGCTCTCAACAAGTCTTGTAAGCTTTGTACAGTCCTCTCTGTCTGTCTATTGGTATGTGGGTGAAAGACTGTAGTGAAGTGCAACTGAATCCCTAAGGTTGTTTATAGGCTATTCCAGAAATACGAACGAATCTCAGGTCTCTATCTGATACTATCGAGATAGGTACTCTATGTAACCTCACTACCTCATCTATATATAACTGGGCGAGTCACTTCCAGGACCAAGTAGGCTGCATTGGTAGAAAGTGAGCAGACTTGATCAATCTTTCAGCTATCACCAACTCTAAATCATATCCGTCTTGAGCTCTAGGCAATCTAACGACGAAGTCCATCGTGATCCGGTCCCACTTCCACTCTAGGATTAGAAGATTCTGAAGCTAGCTAATAGATATACGATACTCAACTTTCACTTACTGACAAGTCAAGCACCAAGATATATATATATATATATATATATCCCAATATCCCTCTTTATTCTATTCAACCAGTAGTGTGCCTTCAAGTCTTTATACATTTTAGTACTTCCAGGGTGCATAGTATAAGCAGAATAGTGAGCCTCTCTAAATATCTTCTCGTGGAGCTCTGGATACACTAGTACACACAATCGGTCTCTAAACCATAGCACTCTTGAGGAATTAGGAACTCCCCTGTCTTCCTGTTCTCAACATCAGCTCTAATCCTCATTAGATGCGGGTCTACACTTTGCTTCTCCCTGATCCTGTCCGATAGAGTGGTTTGCAAGTCTATAGACATTGGTCTTGCAGAAACCCCAGGGGATACTACCTCCAGTCCAAACCGGTTCATCTCCTCTAGTAATGGTGTTTGCCTCATGATCATCATACTCGGACTCTGCACTGATTATCGGTTCAATGTGTTTGCCACCATGTTAACATTGTCGAGATGATACAAGATGATCACATCATAACCCTTCAACAATTCCAACCACCGATTTGTCTTAAGTTCAACTCCTAGGTAAACAAACACTTGAGACTCTTGTGATCAATGTAGATCTCACAATACTTCGCATACAGATAATGATGCCACAACTTCAATGCAAATACTACTGCAGCTAACTCTAAGTTATGCGTAACTAACCGTCCCTAGCGCAAGCGGCAAAGGGCTTGGTGGTTGGTACCCGAGGTCCAAGTTCGAAGCCTAGTTGCTTCACATTTTCAGCTAAGTTTATTTCTAAAAGAAATAAATTGTAGTACACTGAATTTCAGTGCATCGCACTGAACTTCTACAAATTGTAGAGTTCTAGTGAGAAAATGGCATAAGAGGCTGTATGTGAGGCTTTGGCCAAGTTCGGGACTGTGCGAAGTGTTTTCGGCGCAATTGAGGTGCGAAAATGGACTTCGAGAAGTTAAAAACTGCGAACTTGGGAAGTCTGCACTGGATTCCGGTATGTGAACTCCAATACCGGAATTGGAGCTTGGTATACCGGTATGTGAAATGGTATACCGGAATGCCATGTTGAAACCGAGAAACCCAGCTCTCGGGTTTGCGGGATTTTTCGGGGTATACCGGTATGTGAAATGGTATACCGGTATACGTTGGTCGAAACAGTGAACCTAGCTCTCGGGTTCTGCGGAATCCCTGAGGTATACCGGAATCAGCACCCGTATACCGGTATGCAAATGCACATACCGGTATACAATGTCCAGATTTTGGCTGGTTGTTGTGTTGTTTGTGGAGAGGGGCATTTTGGTCTTTTCACATGCGTGGGGGTATTAGAAAGGCTGGGAACACTCCCCTTTCTCAGAGATCATCTTCTCCACTTCTCCTCTCCATCTCTCCCACTTTCTCTCTCTAGAGATCTCTCCAAAACTTGGAGAAAAGGTGGATTGATCTTGGAAAAAAGCTTCCAAAGGAGAAAAGAAACTTCTTGGTGCAAGAAGAAGCTTGGGGATTTCGTGATTAAGGTTAGTACATCACGTTTTGGGTTCAAACCTTGGATTTTATCCTTTGAAATGAGGTTTTTGGGAACCCTTGGCAACCTAAACCACAAATGGTGGGTGTTTGGCCATGAAATCTAGGGTTTGGCTTGCATGCATGCAAACCCTAGGTAGAATGAGGGCTTTTGCAATGTGAGGTTCTAAAAATATTTGGACCTTCGATAATTGCAATTGAGGCATAGAAAATCATGTTGGAACACTTGATTTCACATATTGAATTGAATTTAGGGTTCGTAACGAGTAACGAACCGTTTTCTTGTAGAAGCTTGGGTTGAAGCAAGAACTCAAAGCTTGGACACTTAGGAGATTGAAGAATACAAGGATTTGAAAGCTCTTGAGGTGGGTTTGTGTTTACCGAAGTGATTAGGTCACTTCCATGTCCAGGGTAATTATCCATTTAAAAATAAAATGGTATGTGTTGAGAACCCTAGCATTTTGCATGTTGGCAAAGGTAAAATCATGATAGGTAGAACAATGAACTCCTATTGCATGATGGATATTTCAAGTACAATTCAATTATTGATACTTGTTGCATGGTTGCATGTGAGATTTAAACCTAGTGTCATCGAACATAGGTTGGAACATGTGAGATTTAAACCTAGTGTCATCGAACATAGGTTGGAACATGTGAGATTGAAACCTAGTGTCATTGAACATAGGTTGGACATGTGATTGGAACCTAGAGTCATGGAACCTAGGTTGGCAATGAGAAAGTAAGCCTAGTGTTATCAAACATAGGCGAGACTTAGTGACTTGAACATAAGATCATGAGATTTAGGTTGGCATGTAATGTGAAGAATGGGATGTGCGACGATTTTGCTATCCCGGGTATGCGACGATTTCGCTACCATGCCACGAGTTGGCGGTGCCGACATGGGATAGGCGACGATTTCGCGATACCGGGTAGGCGACGATTTCGCTACCGCGCCACGTGTTGGCGGTGTCGAGGGGGATGTGCGACGATTTTGCCATCCCGGGTATGCGACGATTTCGCTACCATGCCATATGATGGCGGTGTTGAGACGGGGTATGCGACGATTTCGCTATCCCGAGTATGCGACGATTTCGCTATCCCGAGTATGCGACGATTTCGCTACTCGAACTAGGAGGTGACAAGCTCACTCCTTGAATGTTGGAACAAATATGGTAAGACGGCGATTCCGAAACCATAAGTAAATGACAAGTAAAAGAACTTAGTCACTGTGGAACATAGGATGAACCTAGGAGAGAATGATAAATTATATTTCATTTGGTTGCATCCTTTATGTTTATTTACTAAGCATGTAAATAATTGTTGCATAGTTATATATGATCTAACTTATGCATATGGTGTTTCTTTGGACCTGGTGGGTCGAGCTTCTCTCTTGGGTGGCCTTACCCACTGGGAACTATGTTTATAGTTCTCACCCCACATTTTCCAGGTCCTTCCGCGAGTGAGGCGGCGGAGCGAGACAAGGGTTTGGCTCTTTAGATAGCGGCCCTTCCATTTTGGTGATGCATAGAGATGTACCCCTATTCTGGACTATGATAGCATAAGGGATTTTCATTCTTGTATGAATGTTGTATATTCCATAGTTTTGGAACATGATGTATGGAATGAAAGTGAAAGAAAAGAAAATTTTGGACATGTATATTGTGCCATGTGATGTAATAGAAGTAGAACTTCTTTATGTTGATGCTTTCCTTGTGCAACTCTTGTACTCCGTTCCTAGTTGGAACATTGTGGATAAGCTTGTGTTGTGACGCCTTGGGCGGGTAGAAAGGACTCTATCCGTTCGGCGGGTCTGGGGCATGCGCCCGTGCGGTTATCCTTTCCACCTAGTTGGTGTTAGAGGGCCGGCGGGGCGTGACAGACTGAGGTGGTATCAGAGCATAGAAACGGTCTAGGTTGACCTAAGAAACCCTAGGATGGAAATGACCTAGGAGTATAGGCTCGTGAGTGACGAGATCTTTGATGTGGCGAAATATAAGTGATTGGGTTATGTCCTTATGCCTCTAGTTGGAAATAGAGGTAGATTCGAGGTGTGTCTTATTCTTCACCAAGTGTGTTCATGTTGGCGGCCGACAACATGAAAACCAAGTGAGGGGAATAAGGACCCTTGTGTGACTTTCGCCTAGATTGGGTTCACGTTTATTTTCGTGAAATGTTATGTCGCAAATGACTTTGAATGTCATGAAATGACCAAAGTCATTGTGTTTTCAGGAGATAATGGTACGTGGTCGGCCTCCTGCGAAGACCGGACCCGGAGGATCGGGTGCGGCTCCCGAACAACTCGGGGAGGGCGAGAACTCGGCTCTTCGCAATGAGTTGACCGAGCTAATGGGCGTGGTTCGGCAACAGGCCGAAGCCATGCAGCGACAGGAGGAGCAGATTAAAAAGCTCCAAGATATGATGGCGCAGCAGGCGACTGCGATTCGGGAGGAGAGGACGGGACTACCTCCGGCCTCTGCTTCGGCACCTGCCGAGGAGGCGACACCGGCACCGGCCGTGGTGCCACCTGCGGCACCGGTTGTGGCCGAGAGGTCGGGTGCCCCTATACCCGATTCCGACATGGAGGATGCGGAGCGAGAGCGCGCGCTTGCGGCTCTAATGAGGTTCAAAAAGTTCAACCCGCCTATCTTTAGCGGGGAGAACGTGGATCCGTGGGATGTAGAGACATGGATCGACGCTATCGAGACGCTCTTCGAGGACCTTTATACCTTGGAGAGGGACAAGGTGCACCTCGCCGTTCATTGTCTAGAGCGGTCGGCGAAGGTGTGGTGGAAGGGGGTCCGACGTGATCGACTCTCTAGCCTTCCGCCACCATCGTGGGAAGAGTTTCGGGGTATGGTGTTCGCCACCTATTTCCCCGATAGCGAGAAAAGGAAGCTTCAAGAAAGGTTCCGCAAGTTGAAGCAGGGGAACCGCTCGGTGCGCGAGTACGAGAGGGAGTTCTCGTACATCATTAATTGCGTGCCGCACGTTGTCCGCGGAGAGTTGGACAAGGTCGATTGTTTCGTGCGCGGACTTCGACCGGATATCTTTCGGGCGGTGCACGCCCTTAAGCTACGGACCTTTGCGGAGGTCTTGGACCGTGCTCTTTGGGTGGAGCACGGGAATGCATGTGCGCGCGAGGAGCGCGAGTCTTGGGAGAAAGAAAAAGACAAAGAGAAAGGGAAGAAGCGACCGGCGGGTGGCTCGGGGGGGCAATCTAGCTCTAAGCGGCCCCCGAAGCACTCGCAGCCGCAAAATCAATCCCGAGGGTCCCAATGGAACCGACCCTCAACCCAATGCCCGATTTGTAGCGGCCCCCACGGCCCTCAGCAATGTGACTATCGTGAGGGCCGGTGCTACAAATGCGAACAGCAAGGTCATATGCGGTACAATTGCCCGACGGACGATAGCCGAGCACCGTCGTCGGCGTCGGCGTTTGCGCCACCGAGGCAGCTTGCGGGCATCCCACCCGCGGCGATGTCGGCGGGTCGTGCACAGCCACCGAGACCATTGGAGGGCCAGCGGCCGGCACCCAGTGGACGAGTATTTGCCTCTCAGGTGGAGGAGCCTGCTACCCAGGAGGATGTCGTGGCAGGTATTGTGTTAATTAAAGGCATTTGATGTAGAGCTTTGTTTGATACTGGTGCATCACATTCATTCATTGCTCGATCATTTGCTATTGCACATGGAATAGAAATCATAGATGCCACACATGCAAGAACGGTGCAAGTACCTGAACACACTTTTTGCGTACATCACGCGTGTGTAGATTGCCCCGTGAGGGTTGAAAATTGGATCATGCCAGCTGATTTGCTAGTATTAAATCGACTGAGTGAATATGATTTGATCCTAGGAATGGATTGGCTCTCTAAGTATCATGCTACTATCGATTGTGAGAGCCGGATAGTGAAGTTTAAAGAACCCGGGAACAAAGAGTTTGTGTACCGTGGGTGTAAGAGTTCGCTCTTTGCTTCAATGGTGTCCACGTCGCAAGCAAGAAAGCTCATTGCTAGTGGTTGCATTGCCTACTTGGCGACAGTAGTGGATGACCGAAAGGAAGTGTTGGGACTTGAGGACATTCCTATAGTCCAAGAGTTTCCGGATGTGTTTCCGGCGGAGTTGCCCGGAATGCCACCGGACCGGGAAATAGAATTTGTGGTCGATTTGCTCCCGGGTACGGCGCCGATCTCTAAGGCCCCGTACAGGATGGCACCCGCGGAACTGAAGGAATTGAAAGCACAATTGCAAGATTTAATGGACAAGGGTTTCGTAAAGCCAAGTGTGTCACCTTGGGGAGCCCCTGTTCTATTTGTGAGGAAAAAGGACGGTTCGCTGCGGTTGTGTGTGGATTACCGCGAGTTGAACAAAGTGACCGTCAAGAATATGTACCCGTTACCCCGAATTGATGACTTGTTCGATCAGTTGCAAGGGTCTCGGGTGTACTCAAAGATTGATTTGCAATCCGGTTATCACCAATTGAAGATCAAACCGGAGGACGTGCATAAGACCGCGTTTAGAACGCGGTATGGACATTATGAATTCACGGTTATGCCTTTTGGGCTTACCAATGCCCCGGCAGCGTTCATGGATTTAATGAACCGTGTGTTCAAACCACTATTGGATCAATTTGTGGTTGTGTTCATTAATGACATTCTTGTCTACTCTCGGAGTGAAGAGGAACATAGAGAGCACCTGAGGATTGTGCTTCAAGTTCTTCGAGAGAACAAGTTGTTCGCCAAATTGAAAAAGTGCGAATTTTGGATCCGTGAGGTCGCTTTCTTGGGTCACGTAATTTCCGCAGGAGGAGTGTCCGGTGGACCCTATGAAAGTTGAGGCAGTCAAGGATTGGCCTCGCCCGACCAATGTCACGGTGGTGCGAAGCTTTTTGGGTCTTGCGGGATACTATCGGCGGTTCGTGGAGGGATTTTCAAAAATCTCCGGTCCACTAACGCGTCTTACCCGCAAGGGAGCCAAATATATTTGGAGCGAGGAATGCGACCAAAGCTTTAAGGAGCTAAAGGAAAGGTTGACTTCGGCTCCGGTACTCGCCTTGCCGATTGCGGGGGAGGGTTATGTGGTGTATAGTGATCCATCACGTCGTGGTCTTGGGTGTGTGCTTATGCAAAGAGGACAAGTAATAGCATATGCCTCTCGACAGCTGAAGAGCTATGAGCAGAATTATCCCACCCACGACTTAGAGCTTGCGGCAGTGGTCTTCGCACTCAAGTTGTGGAGACACTACTTGTACGGGGAGCATTGTGAGGTTTACACGGATCACAAAAGTTTAAAGTACTTATTCACTCAGAAGGAGTTGAACTTGAGGCAGCGGAGGTGGTTGGAGTTGATAAAAGACTACGACTTAACCATCTTGTACCACCCCGGTAGAGCCAATGTGGTGGCCGATGCGCTCAGTAGAAAATCCGTGGAGAACTTCGCAATTGGGATGACGGGACAAATGCCGTTAATCAAGGAAATGGGCCGATTTGACTTGGAGATCGTGGCCCCGGGCGTCCCCGCTAGACTTATGAATCTCGAGATTTGGCCGACCTTGTTGGAGCAAATAAAAGAAAAGCAATCCGGTGATCCGGAACTCCAAAAGGTACGGGGTGCTATCGAGAGCGGGCGTGCCGGTGATTATCATGTAGATTCGAAGGGCGCAATTCGATTTCGAAATCGATTGTGCGTGCCGAAAGTTGAGGACATTCGTAGGGAGATCTTGAAAGAAGCTCACGCTTCTCCCTATGCGATTCACCCAGGCGGCACCAAAATGTACAAGGATCTCAAACTACATTATTGGTGGCCGGGGATGAAACTTGATGTGGGACGCTTTGTGGCACAATGCTTAGTATGCCAACAAGTAAAGGCCGAGCGTCGCTTTCCGGCGGGAAAATTGCAAGGATTCCCCATTCCGGTTTGGAAGTGGGAGAATATCGCGATTGATTTTGTTGTGGGCTTACCTCGATCGCTAGGTGGCCACGATGCGATATGGGTGGTGGTGGATCGTTTGTCAAAGTCGGCACACTTTTTGCCAATCCACACCACTTGGTCGGGAGACAAGTTAGCCCAAGTCTACCTGGACGAGATTGTGCGGTTGCACGGGGTTCCGACCTCGATAGTTTCAGATCGAGATCCCCGTTTCACATCGCATTTTTGGAAAAGCTTGCAAGAAGCTTTGGGTACACGACTCGATTTTAGTTCAGCATTTCATCCTCAAACTGACGGTCAATCGGAAAGGACAATTCAGATTTTGGAGGATATGCTACGAGCGTGTGTGTTGGACTTCAAAGGTGTGTGGCCTACTCATTTGCCGATGGCTGAATTTGCTTACAATAATAGCTATCAAGCTAGCATCGGTATGGCACCTTTTGAGGTTTTGTATGGAAGAAAATGCCGCTCTCCTATTCATTGGAGTGAAGTCGGCGAGAGAAGGGTCTTAGGACCGGACGTGTTGCGTGAAGCGGAGGAAAAGGTCCGCTTGGCACGCGAACGCTTATCGACGGCGCAATCTAGACAAAAGAGTTATGCGGATCGACGTCGACGAGATTTGGAGTTCGCGGTAGGAGACCGCGTCTTCTTGAAAGTATCACCCATGAGAGGGGTGAAGCGATTTGGTATTCGGGGTAAGTTGAGTCCCCGTTACATTGGACCTTATGAGGTTTTGGAACGTGTGGGAGCCGTGGCATATCGGCTAGCCTTGCCGCCGAAACTTGCGGGGATACACAATGTGTTTCACGTATCGACCCTCCGCAAGTATGTGCATGATCCGGCGCACGTCCTCGAGTATGTGCCTATGGAGCTTCATGAGGATATGACTTATGAGGAGTTTCCCTTGTGTATCATGGATCGCGAGGTGAAAAGTTTGAGGAACCGTGAAATTCCTTATGTAAAGGTACAATGGACGAATCACGGTGAGCGCGAGGCTACATGGGAATTGGAAAGCTCGATGAAAGAGCGGTTTCCTTACCTCTTCGCTGAGTCCAGCTGAGGTATGATCTTAGTTTCGCGGCCAAAACTCTCTTTAAGGGGGGTGGAATGTAGTACACTGAATTTCAGTGCATCGCACTGAACTTCTACAAATTGTAGAGTTCTAGTGAGAAAATGGCATAAGAGGCTGTATGTGAGGCTTTGGCCAAGTTCGGGACTGTGCGAAGTGTTTTCGGCGCAATTGAGGCGCGAAAATGGACTTCGAGAAGTTAAAAACTGCGAACTTGGGAAGTCTGCACTGGATTCCGGTATGTGAACTCCAATACCGGAATTGGAGCTTGGTATACCGGTATGTGAAATGGTATACCGGAATGCCATGTTGAAACCGAAAAACCCAGCTCTCGGGTTTGCGGGATTTTTCGGGGTATACCGGTATGTGAAATGGTATACCGGTATACGTTGGTCGAAACAATGAACCTAGCTCTCGGGTTCTGCGGAATCCCTGAGGTATACCGGAATCAGCACCCGTATACCGGTATGCAAATGCACATACCGGTATACAATGTCCAGATTTTGGCTGGTTGTTGTGTTGTTTGTGGAGAGGGGCATTTTGGTCTTTTCACATGCGTGGGGGTATTAGAAAGGCTGGGAACACTCCCCTTTCTCAGAGATCATCTTCTCCATTTCTCCTCTCCATCTCTCCCACTTTCTCTCTCTAGAGATCTCTCCAAAACTTGGAGAAAAGGTGGATTGATCTTGGAAAAAAGCTTCCAAAGGAGAAAAGAAGCTTCTTGGTGCAAGAAGAAGCTTGGGAATTTCGTGATTAAGGTTAGTACATCACGTTTTGGGTTCAAACCTTGGATTTTATCCTTTGAAATGAGGTTTTTGGGAACCCTTGGCAACCTAAACCACAAATGGTGGGTGTTTGGCCATGAAATCTAGGGTTTGGCTTGCATGCATGCAAACCCTAGGTAGAATGAGGGCTTTTGCAATGTGAGGTTCTAAAAATATTTGGACCTTCGATAATTGCAATTGAGGCATAGAAAATCATGTTGGAACACTTGATTTCACATATTGAATTGAATTTAGGGTTCGTAACGAGTAACGAACCGTTTTCTTGTAGAAGCTTGGGTTGAAGCAAGAACTCAAAGCTTGGACACTTAGGAGCTTGAAGAATACAAGGATTTGAAAGCTCTTGAGGTGGGTTTGTGTTTACCGAAGTGATTAGGTCACTTCTATGTCTAGGGTAATTATCCATTTAAAAATAAAATGGTATGTGTTGAGAACCCTAGCATTTTGCATGTTGGCAAAGGTAAAATCATGATAGGTAGAACAATGAACTCCTATTGCATGATGGATATTTCAAGTACAATTCAATTATTGATACTTGTTGCATGGTTGCATGTGAGATTTAAACCTAGTGTCATCGAACATAGGTTGGAACATGTGAGATTTAAACCTAGTGTCATCGAACATAGGTTGGAACATGTGAGATTTAAACCTAGTGTCATTGAACATAGGTTGGACATGTGATTGGAACCTAGAGTCATGGAACCTAGGTTGGCAATGAGAAAGTAAGCCTAGTGTTATCAAACATAGGCGAGACTTAGTGACTTGAACCTAAGATCATGAGATTTAGGTTGGCAAGTAATGTGAAGAATGGGATGTGCGACGATTTTGCTATCCCGGGTATGCGACGATTTCGTTACCATGCCACGAGTTGGCGGTGCCGACATGGGATAGGCGACGATTTCGCGATCCCGGGTAGGCGACGATTTCGCTACCGCGCCACGTGTTGGCGGTGTCGTGGGGGATGTGCGACGATTTTGCCATCCCGGGTATGCGACGATTTCGCTACCATGCCATATGATGGCGGTGTTGAGACGGGGTATGCGACGATTTCGCTATCCCGAGTATGCGACGATTTCGCTACTCGAACTAGGAGGTGACAAGCTCACTCCTTGAATGTTGGAACAAATATGGTGAGACGGCGATTCCGAAACCATAAGTAAATGACAAGTAAAATAACTTAGTCACTGTGGAACATAGGATGAACCTAGGAGAGAATGAAAAATTATATTTCATTTGGTTGCATCCTTTATGTTTATTTACTAAGCATGTAAATAATTGTTGCATAGTTATATATGATCTAACTTATGCATATGGTGTTTCTTTGGACCTGGTGGGTCGAGCTTCTCTCTTGGGTGGCCTTACCCACTGGGAACTATGTTTATAGTTCTTACCCCACATTTTCCAGGTCCTTCCGCGAGTGAGGCGGCGGAGCGAGGCAAGGGTTTGGCTCTTTAGATAGCGGCCCTTCCATTTTGGTGATGCATAGAGATGTACCCCTATTCTGGACTATGATAGCATAGGGGATTTTCATTCTTGTATGAATGTTGTATATTCCATAGTTTTGGAACATGATGTATGGAATGAAAGTGAAAGAAAAGAAAAATTTGGACATGTATATTGTGCCATGTGATGTAATAGAAGTAGAACTTCTTTATGTTGATGCTTTCCTTGTGCAACTCTTGTACTCCGTTCCTAGTTGGAACATTGTGGATAAGCTTGTGTTGTGACGCCTTGGGCGGGTAGAAAGGACTCTATCCGTTCGGCGGGTCTGGGGCATGCGCCCGTGCGGTTATCCTTTCCACCTAGTTGGTGTTAGAGGGCCGGCGGGGCGTGACATAAATGAAGCGGATAGCATGCTACCTTTCTCTAAAAAAAACTCTAAGTTATGTGTAAGTGTAATTCTGCTTATATTCCATCAATTGCCGTGAAGTATAGGCAATTACCCTACTATGTTGCATCAGCACGCATCTCGAGCCACTAGTACGACCGATTCGGGAAGGAGACGCTATCTATCCTGCGATTCCCTTACCTTGATCAGTAATAGCAACAAAAGCTTAGGGCTCTGTAACATTAAAATCAATAAATAGAGGGGTGTGAGAACTACTAAACTAGTAGCTCTCAGTGGGTACGTCACCGATGACAATGACGTACCCACCAGGCCTACCAAAGGCAAAGATAGAAAAGTATAAATAAACTGTACAACAGGATATGAATGTAAGAGACTGGAAAGGAAATCTACAGCTATCATGCCATTATAATACTGATGGTAAAAGCGCTAACTCATGAATGGTATGCATCAACTGACTACAAGTCGAAACTGTAACCCAAATCTCACTAACCGACTCATAGGTCTAGTCAAACCTACGCCTACCTACTAGCCATGATACCACTCCTGCAGGTGGACTATCAACACAGTAGGCTGTTGCAATGCCCCCGGGATCTCTTATCACACCCATAGAGAGCTATCCACCTAGTAGAGCTGCTGCAACATCAATTCGCCAAAGCCAAACTCCGGAGCGACCCTCGAGGGGCATGACCCCACTGAGTATAAAAGTGTGTATCTCTGTCGAGTTCAATATGGCGTATATAGGCTATAGTCAATGCAAATGATCAACCAGATCATAGAATATAATACTCAAGTGCCCACAGCATAATCCATGATGCAAAAACTCTATCCGGAACTGTCGTATTGACCTACGGCAGTAATAGATCTCCAACTAGTCAGCAACAGTTCACTAACTAATGCCACCCCTAAACCTTGGCATAAATAATCCTACACACCAACTAATAATGAGTGCCCACTAATCTGAGGATAAAATAAATAATCTGGTACAACTAGTATAGAATTCAATTAACTTAGTCCAACTAGTGTAGAATTAAATTAAATTGACTAAGTTCAATAACTAACATGGAGAATAAGTAAGATTCAACTCAATGTCCATAGAACTAGTTTTTAGGTGGAATAACCAAGTAATGCACAACTAGGTTTTTCAAACAGTAAGTTCATGGCCACAAGGATGTCATCTTTGCTGCTATATCATAGGCAAATAAGCACAAGTTGAATTTATATCTAGACATAGTGAGGAGTCCATTGCATTCGGAAAATTAAACCCACATGGAATTGCTAATCCAACAAAAGAGATGACCACTGCCAATACCTCCTCCTCAGCACCAAACTCTATGGAACACACCTCGAAAAAAACTCCTCAATTCCTTCTCAATTTCGGCAACAATTCACTGCTCAAATCACAAGCAAAAACTCTGCTAAACAAACTCGAAAATCCAATTAAATCCTAAATCCAATCAAATCTACCTCAATTCTAGTGAAGTAGGTTAATCCATGAGCTTTCCTTCTCTCCTCAGCCACGAGTGAAATCTAATTCCGCCTCTGTGCTAGAAAATTCAAGCTCCGGCTAGGTGCTGCTTGCAAGTTGCAATAGCCAACAGCGGAAGAAGCAGAAAAGAAAGAATGTAAGTAGAAGGAAAAGAAGAGCAATGGGTTGAGTCTCATGGTGTAGGAAAGTGAAAAGGAACGAATAAAGCTCTTGTGGTCAATATATAGGCAACGAAACAACTATAATGAGCCCCTCGAAAAATAGAAGATAACGCATCTCAGCTAAAATGTAGTACACTGAACTTTAGCGAATTGCAAGGTTCTAGTGTGAGATTAGTACCCCGTACTAATCTGGAGGTTTTGGTTTTGTTTCGAGCCCTTGGGAGCGTTTTCGGGACTTGAGAAGTGCGAAAACGGACTCCGGGAGTCGAAATCTGCAAAACTGCAGGTTTTGACATTGCATACCAGTATTCATCTTTGGGATACCGGAATGCTGTGTTAAACCGAATTTCGCAGCTCTCGGGTTCTGCGGAATCCTGCTGGAAATACCGGAATAGGCTGGCATTCCGGTATGTGCATCGCATACCGGTATTGGAGTTGAGATACCGGTACTAGCAATGCGCATACCGGAATCCCTTCGCGTGGCCTGTTTGGCCGAGGCTCGGGTTTGCGGAGTTTCTGGCCTGGTACCGGTATGCCCATACGCATACCGGTATACAGAACCAAAAATTCTGTTTGAGCTGTTTTGCGAATGTTGGCTTTTGGAGGGGTGTTAGGGCAATTGTTACATCATAACACTTAACCCCTCACAGCCCCCCTTCAGCCATTTGGCTGTGGACTTGGAGAAAAGAGGTAAGGGTCTTTCTCTCTTTCTCTCTCTAGATTTCTTGGGTTTTTAGTGATTAAACCTAGGGTTTGATCTCCATTTCCTTCTCTTTTGCCTTCAAGCTTGCTAGCTTGTTCTTGGTGGACTTGGTGGAGGGAGAGAAGAGCTTGTTTGGGGTTTATCTCCAAACCTAGCTTCCTTGGGTCTTGTTTGGAGCTTTAAAGAGGTGAGTCCTCCTCTTTTGAACCCTCTCTTGTTGTTTATTTGGGTTTTTGTTGTAGAAATCCCATTATGGGAAACCTAGGGTTTATTTTTAGGGTTTCTTAATTTCGGGATTTTGAATGGGAATTGATGGGTGTAGAATGTTGTGTTAGGTTGGATTTGAGGCCTCCTAACTCTATTTTGGACTTTGGACAAGAAATTCTTGGTCTAAGGTATTTTCACCCTTTTTCCCTTTGTTGTATGTCGTTTTTCGATTTTGGTTGTTCGATGTTCTAACCCCATAGGGATCTCCTTTAGGGCGCTAGAAATCGAGGGGACAACTCTGTTTTCGGATACTGCGAGGTTCTGAAGGGCTTCGGGTGGGTTTGACCTCACCGAAATGGGTGAATTCCCCCTATGTCATCGTTGTAGCTTAAGAGCTTAAATTAGTGCATATTCATACTAATCATGACATGGTAGAATTGTAGAATGCATGAGATTCATGTGCTATTATATGCAAACTATATATATACCCTATGTTGTAGGAAGGTTACATGATTTATGCATAGTGCATCATGAATGGCTATGGAAATAGATTAATCTATTTATGTGCTCGTTGGGACATCTACTTAGACAAGTAGAGACATGTGTGACAATAGAGAACAATGAACTTGGTAATACTCATGACACTTAGCTTCATGGACTAGTCATAGTGTAGATATGACATATGACATATTGAATTATAATGCGAAGTTGAACTTGTGACATTTCACTTAGAAGATCAACATGAATGACATTATGATCTAGACTTGGACATTAGTTGGCATTCCATGTTTTTAGACATGACGACATATATTATGTGATTGATTGTTACTTGTTCGCCACTATGCTCGTTTACACATGCTTGTGAGGGTCGCTCCCTACAAGCCGGCACTCCGGAGATGGCCTAGCGACAGTTGTTTCGCCCGTGTGTTAGAGAGAGCGCCGAAATGGAACCGCCGTGGGTAAGGCTCACCGATGCGTGAGGTGTTGACTACCACGGAGCCATTAGGCACGGCACAAGTGAACATTCTTTCGATATACCCCTTTATGACTACATATTTAATGTTATATGCAAAATGAACATTCATATAGTAAGAGGTGAAAGGTTGCATACTTATACATGTGCATGAGTAGTTTAGTTCATGTTAATATGATCATATCTTGAGGCATAGTAGTATTGAAGTTTCATTTATAAATATGCTTTTATTATCTAACCCTACTTTGCCTCAGTTGGCCTAGTGGTGTACTCCGCTCCTCTCGGCGGCTTACCCACTGGGAACTATTGAATAATAGTTCTCATCCCCCTGGGGTTTGTTGTTTTATTTCAGAGCCATCCACTGCGGGAGAGGCTAGGGACCGCGGCAAGGGCATTGCGAGTAGCTAGATCGCGAGGGTGCTAGCGACTAGGTGGCGCACCTTTCTTTTATGTTTTATTTGAGAGGTGTTTTTGTATCGACCACTTTTGTAGAGACTACCCTATGTCCCTTTTTGGGTTTATGTTGTACTAAACTCTGTAGTGACTTTACTTTTATAGTATTTCACGCTTTTACCTTGAGACCTTACTTGTTTAGCATGTATGCTCTGATTATCATGATAGGATTACTTGCTTTATTCCTTTCTTTCATGCTTTTTATTAGACGCCTTGTGTGCATGTTGGTTGTTTGTGTACACGGCGGGTCTGTGCATGCGCCCGGGTGGGCTTCCGTTGGGGCCCCGGGGCGTGACATAAAATCCACATTTTTGGCCGCCCAATTGCAATTTTGGGTGTATGAATCCATCAAAACTGCACCCAAAATGACTCGTGGGAATCCAGTGACATGCCCCAATCCATCGTAGTTCTGCCCAGAATTTTTCGGATGCCCGGAATCCTGCGCCCGAAATGCCTGTGAGTCATTATACATGTAATGTACTGAATTTCAGTATACTACACTGAACTTTAACCAAATTGTGTAAAGTACAGTGGAAGGTGCTTTGGACATGCTTGGAATGGAGTTCCGAGGGTTTTGTAACGATTAGAAGTGAGCTAGAGCTCTAAGGACTAAAAATGAAAAATTTTAGAAAAGGGCATGTCCGAGCTGTTGGACACTCGGGGTCCGGACCTTGATTGGAGGGTCTGGACTTTGATGTTACTGTTTGAGCTGAAAGAGTATCAAAGTACGGACCTTGGATGCAAAATTTTGCAAACTACTTACGGGTTCTGGACCCTGAAAGCAAGTTCGGACCTTGCCTACGCTGTAATACTTGGCATTTTGAGGAGTTACTGGGCTTGGGACATTTCGGGCGCCCGGATCTTGGGAAGTGGACGCCCGAATGTTTTCAGAGCCGATAGTCGTTTCGGATGGGTCCGGAAGTTGCCGACTTGATTCGGATCAGGGCGCAGGTTTCGGGCGCCCGGATTGTGGATCCGAATAGGGCAATGACCTGGAATAACACGTGTCGTGTTGCAGGACACGTGTCGACCACCAAAGGAGCGCCGCCCCACCGCCTGCCGACCACCGCCGAACCGCTTGGGCGCTAGCTGACACCTGGCTTACTGGATTTCCGGACGCCCGAAAGTGGGAATTCGGGCGCCCGGAAGTGGAACCTTGAGGCCTATAAATAGGTGAGCCCCCTGATTGTTTTGTGCCACTTTTCCACTTCGTATACCACTTTTCTAGAGAGAGAAAGCTAGAATAAGGGCCATGTGTTGGCATTAGTGATGATCTAGCTTGTTCTCCTCTACTGTGTTGTTCTGATCTAGTTCTGATCACTTATTCTGTTGAGGATTAGCAGCCCTTTTGGTGGTATATTCAGATTGGAGTACTGCTTGAGCTTGGTATATTCTGGAGGGTTGGATCTGAGATTATAGTTGTTTCCCACCGTGGTTGGATTAGCTTTTGAGGTGGGTTGATGTTTACCAGATTCAGTGGACTTCCTCCTATGTGCTTATTCTCATGTTAGCATGACATGATATTGTTGAGATTATGTTAGATATGACATGTTAGGTTGAGACTGAATTACTGCTTGCATGTGTATGATATGATCATAGGTGAGATAGTGATATCTGATAGCAAGCATGATTTTCTTATATTCTTGATGCATGATTTAGCCTATACCTATCCTGTTGATATCCATTGTACCAGTTGTTGTACATATTAGTGTAGGTGATCTTATTGTAGCTCGTGCTATGTTGATTATACCTCCTCTTTGTGGTAGAGTTGAGTTGTTTGTGAGCACTTGAGCATTTATCAGTAGATTGGGTCATACTTGTTGACTATGCATTTGAGGTGCCGAGGGCACGTGAGATTCTTCTGTGAGATCAGATTGACCCATCTTGTCGATCATATACCTGTGGGCGCTTGGCGCTGATATGTGTTGTGATACTATACTCGGTTGGGTCGCTCCCACGAGTACCACTTCGGAGTTGGGTTATGTGTAGTACAGAGGGTTTATGCCTATACTAGTTGGCTCCCTACGGGTAGAGCATGTTCAAGCCGCAGGTATGATGTTGTGGATTCATGATAGTCCTCGTTTGTTGTATTATGCTCAGATCATTGATATTCATATTGACAGTTCGAGCATTGTGCATAGTAGTGGTAGTTTATCTCCTACTTTCCTTATTGCTCTCTATATATCTTGAGATCGAGGACTTAGTGGGCAGACCGCTGACGCTGGTGGCGGTACCCACTGAGGACTACTTGTTTGATAGTAGTTCTCACACCCGTTGTTGACACCTTTTTGCAGAGTCTTCTTCTCCAGCAGTGCATTCTGAGCGTGGAAAGGAGACCGTCGGGTAGAGATGTTCCCCGGACTTTTGCTAGAGGTATACCCTATTTTGATAGATGATCCATGAGTCTCTACATACGGTGGTTATTGGAGATTGTCAGTGATATGTATATTTTGGTTGTGGATTGATGTATGTATGTACAGTGAACTTATTATTTATATAGCAGCTCTGTTACTTTTGATACCTTTAGCTGTTAGTGGATGTTGATTTCGCTTCGTATGCTCAGTTTTATTACTGTGTATACGGCGGGTCTGTTGATGTGCCTAGGAAATGGTAACTCGGGGCGTGACATACGCAGTGCGTGACCTTGGTATGGGGTCCGGACCTTGAATGGAGTGTCCAGCCCCGCAGCCCGTAGAATGCCCAATTTGGGGGCATTTTGGTAATTTTGATAGGATTATTGGAAAGTGGGTCCTTAGCCCTTCTTCCTCACACTCTCCCTCACTCTCTTCTCCACTCTCTCTCCAGAAGCTCCTCAAATCTTTGAAGAGATCAAGGATTGATCTAGGAGGAGGCTTTGAAGGTGCCTAGCTAACAAGCATCTTGGAGCAAGAAGAAGCTTAGGGAACTTAAGGTTGAGGTGAGTTCTTGGTGTTTTGAGTTAGGATTTTGAAATTTGAGTTTTGATTTGGAATTTTATCAAATCCTAAGCTATTACTAAACTACAAATTATAGAGATTAGCCATTGAAATTGGGTTTTGCCCTAGATTTTGGAAAATCCTAAGCGAAAAGAGGGCTTTTGTGATGGATGAGTCTAAAAATCTTTTGACTCTTTAAAATCCTAATGTCATGCCACGCCGGGCCCTGCCACCAATTAGGTGGAGGAATAACCCGCACATGCACGTGCACTAGACTCGCCGAACGGACAGAGTTTTTCCTATCCGCCCAAGGCGTCACAAGCATGTATACATCACATATTCCAAACAAGAACAGAATACAATCTATGATTTCATGCCCTTTCCTCACACCGGCGCGTCACCCGCTGATGGACGTGAAAAAGATGGGAGTGAGAACTATAAATATAGTTCCCAGTGGGTACGGCCCACCCAAGGGAAAAGCTCGACCCACCAGGCCCAAAGGAGGCAACGTTAGCATAATAGAACAAACTAACAATTACATAAACTGAGCATATAGACATTTACCGTATGCAAGTAATTTAAATATGCTATTGCCTCATGATAAATGCAGTAATGAAATCTATCATGTGATGGAAACCACTTCTATTCACCATTTCATTACCCAAATTCCAAATGCCCAAATTTTTAGGTTCTACACATCATACCATGACTTATAGCTTAGCTCTTTGGTGGTGAAACTCTCACACCCACCCTTTAGCTCTCAAGTCCAAAAGTAGACATACTTTTAAATATATAGGGTCCTTTACATGCATAAGGTTCTACACATCATACCATGACTTATGGCTTAGCTCTTTGGTGATGAAACTCTCACCCACCCTTTAGCTCTCAAGTCCACAAGTAGACATACTTTTAATATATAGGGTCTTTTACATGCATAAGGTTCTACACATCATACCATGACTTATGACTTAGCTCTTTGGTGGTGAAACTCTCACACCCACCCTTTAGCTCTCAAGTCCACAAGTAGGCATATTTTTAATATATAGGGTCCTTTACATGCATAAGGTTCATGCTCACATATGATGCAAGAAAAGGAAGGAAATACATGTGTGTCTCACAACGATGCATCAAGTTAGGTTTACCAAGGCTCAAAGTAATAGATCACCCAATCTCTCAAGGACCTACTTAGAGTACGGCCCTAGCTTGCGCCGCGCCTCATAGGTTGTGTCTAGCATTCATCACCCCACCCAGTCATGCTATGCATCCAAGACCTGGGGTCGTGCATCGCACTCCCACCTAATCGGCACTCAAAATAGCAAAGCGTGCGCACTCGCTTGGTTACACCTCCGGAGGACCAATGCCCTGGGGGAGCGACCCCCACGAGCAACTGCTAATTGAACTCATTTGGCCTTGCAAGCTGTAGTCACATGCACAATGCATCAAAGTCTAGATGCCCATCATTGACCCACAGGTCATACACATACTAGCGAAATCGCCGCTTTAACCAGTTGCTTTCATTCTAGCGAAAATACAAGTTTTCTTTCTCATGGTCTCATAGGGTTTAACAAGTCCACATCGTCAACTTTCCCTATCTAAGTTCCATAACATCAATATTTGAGTGACAACCCAATCCACTTGATTCACAATCTAGTTCCATGGCACTAGGTTTTCTAGTGTTCACTTGTTGAGTTCACTAATGTCCCTAGTGAATATCCACCTATTTCATCCATTCATGTCTAGGCATACATATACACCTATATGTTCCACATGCCTAATGTCATTATCCAATGATAGTTATTTAGTCTAGTAACATATGATTTCACCCTTCATATTTACTTAATAATAACCTACCATTACATGCATGCATCAATATAATAATTTATACTTTACTCTTTCGACATGGAAGAGACCAAGTCATTCGGTGAAGCACAACCCACCTCAAGAGCTCCCAATTGCTTGAATTCCTTGTGCAATTAGGTCTCATTTCCTTGTGTTTTTTGTTCAACCCAAGTTTGTTGCCCTAACATAAGCAAGACGGTTCGTTACCATTTTCGAACCCAAAAATCACTTTGTTTCATGAAATCAAGTGCTCCCACATGATTTCCTATCCCTCAATTACAATTTTCGAAGGTTAAAATATTTTTACACCTTCATGTAGCAAAAGCTCTCTTTTCAACTAGGGTTTAGATGCATGCAAACAAAAACCCTCAATCTCTTGGCAAATCTCCACCGTTTGTGGTCTAGATTGCCTAGGGTTTTTCAAAACCTCAAAATGAATGATCAAATCCAAGGTCTCAACCCTAATCATCACAAACTTAACTCTAGCCCAAGCTCTCCAAGCTTCTTCTTACTCCAAGAAGCTTACTTTGCACCTTGGAAGGCTTTTTTTTTTCCAAGATCAAATCTCCACTTCTCCAAGCTCCAAGAGTGGAAGGTGAAGAAGAAGAGAGTGGGAGAGAGGAGCTTCTCTCTCTCTACCTTTCCTTGTGTGTGTGGTCCACACAGCAAAAAGGGAGAGGACTCTCCCTTATAAAACCCCACAAGAGAAATTACCAAACTGCCCTTCAAAACTGCAATTCGGGGAACTGCGTACCGGTACCCAAACTCGCGTACCGGAACACGGGCGTTTAGTACCAGTACCCAAAATCCAGTTCCTCAGAACCCGAACGTTGGTTTTCAGGAATTTATACTGCGTACCGGTACCCAGTTTTCAGTACCGGTACTCAGCGTTTCAGTACCGGTACTCAGGTTGAGTTCCTCAAAACCCGAGAGCTAATTCCTCTCTATTTTGTATTGCGTACCCGTACCCAGTTTTTAGTACCGGTACTCAATACAAATTCTACAACTTGGGCAGAATTAACCCTTTGCAGTGCGTTTTCACGCTCGGTTTGCGCCGAAAACACTCAAATACTCCCTAAACTTCGCCGGAACTATTTAAATAATCTTTTTGGCAACTTTTCACTAGAACTCCACAATTGTAGTAGTTCGGTACACTAGACCTAATTGGAGGATAGGAAATCATGTTGAACAACTTGATTTCTTGAAGTAAAATCATTTAAGGGTTCGACAGAGGTAACGAACCATTTTCTTGTCTAGGGTAAGGAAACTTGGGAGCAAGCTTGTAGACTCCAAGGGGGAGGCCTAATTGCAAATGACTACGAGCAATTAGGAGCGTTTTGAGGTAGGTTGTGCTTCACCAAAGTGATTAGATCACTTCCATGTCTAAGAGAAAAATGACCTCATGAAGTTACTTGTGGTTGCATGTAGTATACATGAATCAAGGGCATCATATATCATGAATAAATGAATGTATGCATGTTAATCTTGCATATTATGTCATGACTCATTAATGAATACATACATGATTAGTGGAATACCTATGTTATGGGCTAAATAGTAGGTTGAACTTCTCTAGGGGCATTAGAGAACTCAACATATGAACGTAGAAGACTTAGTGCCATTGAACATAGGTGGTGAACAAAGTGCTAGGATGATCATTGAGCAAGATGACTTAAACCTTAGAAAGGTGGACTATGTAGGGTAAAAGACTGATCCTTGAGACCAAGAATAAAGGAATTCTGGAAATCCTAGCAACCCAAGGCTGGGGGGTGTGCGAAATACCATCTAATGCCAAGGGGGTGACTTAATGCCTATGTGCCGATGGTCGGGGGTGGGCGGAATGCCACCTAATACCACAAGGATAGGTGGGATGATGGGACTCGCTCCTAATAACTCCTTTGATTGGGGTGTGCGGCAGGCTACCTAATATGAAGGGATGGAGCGACTTCATGACTTGTGATCTTGTGGCCGCGGGTGGGCGAGAATCTCGCCACCTAATGCCATGAGGATTGGCGGTGACACCGCTCTTGATTGACTCAAGATTGAGTCGGGCGGCATATGATAGAGTAATGAAATAGTAAGTAGAATGATAATAGACCTACGCGTGGCATTTCATTATCATAAATAGATGCATAAGTATGTTGTTTCCATTTTTTGCTTATATATATTGAACAAAACCATGCTTATGTTGTTTCTTTGGACCTGGTGGGTCGAGCTTCTGACTTGGGTGGCTGTACCTACTGAAAACTATGTTTATAGTTCTCACTCTCATGTTTTTCAAGTCCTTCCGCGGGTGAGGCGGCAGAGTGAGGAATGGCGTAGCGGAATAAGATAGCATCCTCTTTTTTTGTTTTGAGCTTTCCTAGTTGGGCCCTATTTTGGAACATTGTAGAAAATGGAAATATGCAATGTAATATTTTAGATTGTATTTTTTTTAGGAGCTAATGATGAATGTAATTGAATGTTACAAGTTGTAATAGAAATAGTTTACTTGTTATCTTGTGATACTCTCCTTATGCAACTCATGTATTTAATTTCTATTTGGAATATGTGATATATACATGCTTGTGACGCCTTGGGCGGATAAAAAAAAACTCTGTTTGTTTGGCGGGTTTGGTACATGTGCCCGATGTGTGCTTCCACTGTGGGCTCGAGGCGTAACAGACTAAGATAGTATCAGTGGACCTAGGAAATCCTAGGATGGAAACCACAAGGACCTAGACTCGTGAGTGACGAGGATCTATGAATAGTGGCGAAAGTTGAATTAATTGGGTCTTGTTGTGTATACCTCTAATAGGATGTTAGAGGTGGATTCGAGTTATGTTTTATTCTTAACCGAGGGTATTCATGTTGGCGGCCAATAACATGAAACCAAGTAAGTGGAATAAGCACCATTGTCTGACTTTCGCCTAATTTGGGTTTGCTTTTGAATTTTGTCTTATGTTTTGACCCGGAAGGTCATGTTATTGACCAAGGTCGTTGTGTTTCAGGAAGTAATGGCGCACGGTAGGCCTCCGACAAAGGCTAGACCGGAGGAACTGAGCAGGGCCCCAGAGCAATCCGGGGCGGGCGGGGACGTAGATCTCTTCAAGCAGTTGACCGCACTCATAGGGGTAGTGTGGCAACAAGTCGAGGTTATGCAGCGCCAGGAAGAGCAGATTAGAAGGCTCTAGGAGACCATGGCACAGCAAGCGGCGGCCCGAACGGGCCATGAGCAGCACGCACCGTTGATCGTGGAGCCGAACGTAGCAAAGAGGGTGGCCACAGCAGCCATACCGATAGCGGCGCATCTTGCGCCATCGGTGGTCGCGACCGATTCGGGCACTTCGATCCTAGATCATGCGGTGATGGAGGCGAAGAGGGAGCGCGCTCTCGCGGCCCTCATGACGTTTAAGAAGTCCAATCTGCCTACCTTCGACAGAGAGACGATCGATCCATGGATTGTGGAGACATGGGTCGATTCGATGGAGACACTCTTTGAGGACCTCTATACCTTGGAGAGGGACAAAGTGCACCTCGCTGCGTATTGCCTTAAGAAGTCGGCGAAGGTGTGGTGGAAAAGGATCAAGCGGGACCGACCCTCTAGTCTCCCTTCTATAACTTGGGAAGAGTTACGGGGATTGATGTTCTCTACCTACTTCCCCGACAGTGAGAAGAAGAAGCTTCAGGATCGATTCCGAAAGTTGAGGCAAGGGAACCGCTCGGTGAGAGAGTATGAGCGGAAATTCTCTCACATTGTCAGTTGTGTCCCATATGTGGTTCGGGACAACAAGGATAAGGCCGACTGCTTCGTGCATGGACTTCGGTCGGAGATTTTTAAGGTCGTGCACTCTCTCAAGCTGCAAACCTTTGCTGAGGTTCTAGATCGGGCTCTGTGGGTGGAGCAGGCCAATGCCTTCGCGCAAGAGGAGCACGAGACCTTTGAGAAGGAGAAGGACAAAGGGAAGAAGTGATCATATAGTGTACCTAGTAGTGGTGCGCTCCCCCGGACTTTGGCCAAATAGGACCAAGGGCGGATGAGTCGATGTTGTGGCCATTTGAGGGAGTTTACAAGAACTCCGGATCAATGGGAGGTGAATTGGATGCTTGTTGGGAGTTATGGGAGTGAAACCATTAGTTTGGGAACAAAAATAAGGGAAGATAAGGTGTAGTGCAAAAGTGGTAAATTGCTATAAGTTAGTGCAAAATTTAGTGCAAAGTGGTGAGGTGTAGTCCAATGAGGGGCATAAGTGTAAATATGTAAACTTACTACTTAAGTTATTTCCCCTCCTCCTCTCATTCTCTTTCACCCTCACATGAGACTTCCATTTCTTTCTCTAAAACCCATTTCCCCTCATATATCTCTCTCTCTAGAGATCTTTCCAAAGAGTGGAGTTTGGTGGAGAGTAGTTTGTTTGGAGGTGAAGCTTGCTTCTTGTGCAAAAGAAGCTTGAAAAGAGCTTTTGATTAAGGTGAGTTTCTTAGGGTTTGAGCTTAGGGTTTGGTTAAGAGCTCTTTTTGTAGCTTCTTTGGAAACCCTAGTGAATCCTAGCTTTGGATGATCATGTAACACCAAGAAATTTTGGTGTTCTTGATGTGTGATGAGCCGTAGGGCTAGAATTGGGAGTTTTTCCTATATGAAATTTTCGGTGAGATTGATCTTATATTCCCCTAATTGAAGGGTAAATCGACGCGTTGAAACGCTCGGAACGAAATTTCATCGAGTCTTTGGAAGACAATTGTGGAAAAGTATTGTTTGTGCTTCGTTAGCTACAGTCGAGAGAAATCTGCACGGATAAATTACGCAACCTGATTTTCCCACTTCGCGGCATCGACTCGAGGTGGGGGGTGCTAACCGAAATCGTCGAATTTCATTCTATGTCTAAGTGCCATTAATTGGTCATGTAGCACTATTGTAGCATCATGCATAGTAACTATAGTTGAGAATCATTTGAGCTCTTGTATAGTTGTTACAAGCTCTAGAATAAGCAATGGAACCTATGTTGCTTGACACCATGATGCATGTATGTAGCATGACACCAATATGTATGTTGCATGTTGCGAAGATAGAGATATATTGTTGCATGAGATAAAGATGGGCATATGCATGTTATGAGAATTTTAGATTTAAATGTGAACTAGATGTAGACATATATGTACTTTGTGAAATACTAGAACTTGAACATAGTGGCATTAAGTTGTGTAAACCTTGGGCACTAAAGAGAATTGAGTTAATTGCATATGTAGTTTGACATTGAGTATCAAGCTAGTATTGAGCATAGCATGACATGAGACTAATTGGGATTTGGTGGGGTCTCTAGATGTTGTCCCACCGGTAGGTGGAAGGTCCTCAAGTTGAAGGGCGGATCATACTCACACAGTCTGTTGTTGGCTTGTGGAGGTCGCAACTCCCAAGCCGTGAGCTCCGGAGTGTCTCGCGAACACGGGTATGAAGGGCCCTGGGAGCCCTCCCCGGCAGACGGTCATGATGGCTGGCTTATGAGTGAAAGACCTCTTCCCCACGTGACTTAGTGTGGTGAGTTGTGGCTCGGCCTATATGGGCAACCCGGTGCAATTGGGTCAAGACATGAATTGTGGATTAGGTAGATGGCATTTCATACATATTGCATCTAGTATAACCTTGACATGTTGATATTAGTAAAGGTATAGTACCCATCGTAGCATGATATACATTGAGCAAGTAGACTTATTGTTGTTCCTTGTTACTTGTTTATTTTCTTATCATATTGACCCTTTCTTGTCTCTATGCCTTCTTAGACCTAGTGGGAAAGTCGGCGGGGTCGGTGGCTGAACCCACTGGGAACTTTATCTAGTTCTCACACCCTGTTTTGCAGAGCTTCCCTCGAGTACGTCGGCGCAGGACCACGGCAAAGGCGTTGCGCCCTAGGTAGAGGACTCCCCGTGTGCTAGCAGTGCCTTGTCCATAGACATGTATATTTCATTTTGGGAAGAAAACTTGGCAAAGATGTCGTTTTGGAAAGTGTGAATCTAAATATGTAAAATGATGCTAAATATGTAAAAATAATAATGTGAAGTAAATGAATGAATGTAAGGTGTAAATATTTAGGTTTAGTTAAGTTTACCTCTCTCGCATGTGTTGATGCCCTCGCGCATATTGTGTATTTGTTGAAATTCCTGGGTGAAATTCATTGTACATGATGTTGCTTACGTGTTGGGTGGACAGAAAAAACTCTGTTCGTTCGGCGGTCTGTGTACGGGTCCGAGCTGGCCAAATTGGCGGCCTCGGGGCACGACAGATTGGGGTGGTATCAGAACGAGGAGATGTCTAGGAGGACCTAGGAACCCTTAGGAGGGCGACCGTAAGGACTTAGACACGTGAGAGACGATGATCTATGTGTTGTGGCGGAAGTGAAGTTGATTGGGTCTAGTTTTTAGTATGTCTCTAATAGTTGCTAGAGACAGATTCAAGGTGTTATTTATTCTCAACTCGAGGAGGTTATGTTGGCGGCCGACAACATAACACCTAGGGAGGAGAATGAGTACCCTTGTATGCTTTCGCCTAATTTCGTTTTGTTTGCTTACATTCTCGAATTGCGTGGTTTTGTGGGTTTAAATGATTAACCCAAGCGTTGTGTTTCAGGTCCCCGAGGAAAACGTTTTGAAAAGATGTTGACTCCGGTACCACCTTCTAAGTTGCCTGAGCGATCCGACTCCAGTGAGGTCATGGAGTTGCGGGACCAGGTAGCGGCGTTAATCGAGGTGGTGCAGAGGCAGGCCGAGGCCTCTCAACTGCAGGCTGAAGCTTCGCAGCGGCAGAATGAGAAAATAAAGAAGCTTCAGGAGTTGGTGTCGCAACAGGCGGCGGCGGCACAAGCTAATCGTGAATCGCCCGCACCTCCGACACATGCACCGAATGTCACTGAGGGAGTGGACGCGCCTGCCGTGCCAGTGACGGCGCGCCATGGTCCGATGAGTGCTCCTCCGGCGGCTTCTGGCTACTCGGTCCCCGATGTGGACGCGGAAAGAGAGCGAGCGCTTGTGGCTCTGACGACTTTTAAGAAGTTCAATCCGCCAACGTTCGACGGTGAAGCGGTGGACCCATGGGTGGTGGAGTCTTGGATTGCTTCGATGGAGACCCTGTTTGAGGACATCTATACCCTCGAACAGGATAAGGTGCACTTGGCCATTCATTGCTTCGAGAAGTCAGGTCGAGTGTGGTGGCGGGGAGTAAAGAGAGATCGATCCCCGTATCTTCCTCCAGTCACTTGGGATGACTTTCGGGGTCTTGTTTTCGCCGCCTACTTCCTCGATAGTGTGAAGCGGAAGATGAAGGAGGATTTTCGCAAGTTGAAGCAAGGAAATCGCTCCGTGAGGGAGTACGAGCGGGAGTTCTCACACATAGTGAATAGTATCCCGTATGTTGTGTGGGACGACAAGGACAAGGCGGAGTGCTTTGAGTGAGGACTTCGGCCCGAGATCTTTCGAGTAGTACATTCTTTCAAGCTCCAAACATTTGTCGAGGTATTGGATCGTGCCCTATGGGTTGAGCAGGGCAATGTGATCGCGTGGGAGGAGCGCGAGTCATCCGAGATGGAGAGAGGAAGGAAGCGACCTATGGGTGGTGCCAGGGGGCAGTCAAGCTCTAAGAGGCCCCCTAGGTACCCGCGCACTCAAGGAAGGAGTCATCGACCTCTCCGCTGTGTCATTTGTGGCAGAAGTCATTTGCCCCGGGAGTGTGGGCAGCAGCAAGGAAGATGCTTTCGGCGGGCAAGCGGGGCACATGTGGCGTGATTGCCCACGAGGTGGATCTCCGGCCCCGTCATCTACTTTCGTTCCGTCAGCTCCTAGGCTATTTGCGGGAGCCCCGGTACTATTTGTGAAGAAGAAAGACGGCTCGCTTTGACTTTGTGTATATTATCGCGAGCTGAACAAGGTCACCATTAAGAATAAGTACCCGTTACCTCGTATAGATGATTTTTTTGATCAATTACAAGGGTCTCTGGTGTATTTTAAGATCGATCTTCAGTCGGGGTATCACCAATTGAAGATCAAAACGGAGGACGTGCACAAGACCGCGTTTCGCACGCGGTATGGCCATTATGAATTCACGGTTATGCCATTTGGGCTCACAAATGCCCCGGCAGCATTCATGGATTTAATGAACCGTGTCTTCAAGCCCTATCTTGACCGATTTGTCGTGGTGTTTATAGACGACATATTGGTCTATTCCTGTAGCGATGAAGAGCACGGAGAACACTTGAGGATTGTGCTCCAAGTCCTTCAGGAGGAGAAGCTCTATGCGAAGTTAAAGAAATGTGATTTTTGGCTTCGGGAAGTCTCCTTCTTGGGTCATGTTATATCGGAGAGTGGCATATCCGTCGACCCGGAAAAGATTTGAGGCAATTAAGAATTGGCCTCGCCCGACAAATATCACAGAGGTACGGAGTTTCCTTGGCCATGCGGGCTATTACCGGCGGTTTGTGGAGGGGTTTGCGAAAATAACCATTCCACTAACGCACCTCACTCACAAGGGAGCCAAGTTTGTTTGGAGCGGCGAGTGTGATAAGAGCTTCGCGGAGTTGAAAGAAAGATTAACGATGGCTCCGGTTCTCGCCCTACCGGTTTCTGGAGAGAGTTTTGTAGTGTATAGTGATGCATCACAGAGTGGTCTGGGGTGTGTTTTGATGCAAGGCGGAAAGGTCATTGCTTATGCTTCTCGTCAACTCAAGAGCTACAAGAAGAATTATCCCACCCACGACCTTGAGCTTGCGGCGGTGGTCTTTGCCCTGAAGCTGTGGAGGCATTATCTTTATGGCGAGCATTGCGAGATCTACACGGATCATAAAAGCCTCAAGTATCTGTTTACGCAGAAGGAGTTAAACTTGAGGCAGCGCAGATGATTAGAATTGCTAAAAGATTATGATGTGACTATCCTATACCACCCGGGGAAAGCCAATGTGATGGCGGATGCGCTGAGTAGAAAGTCGGTGGAGAATCTCGCAATGATGATTACGAGCCAACCGCAGTTGCTTGAAGAGATGCGACGACTTGATTTGGAGGTTGTAGCTCCGGACGCCCCTACTGTACTTACCATACTTGTTGTCCAACCGACCTTGTTGGAGAAAATCAAAGATCGGCAGTCTTTGGATTTGGATCTCCAAAAGGTGCGGCGTGACATTGAGGGTGGGCGTGCCGGTGACTTTAGCATTGGTGCCGACGTGCGCTTCGGTTTCGAAACCGGTTGTGTGTGCCGAGTGATGAGGATGTTCGGGGAGAGGTTCTACGTGAAGCTCATCAATTCCCCTATAGCATTCATCCGGGTGGCACTAAGATGTATAAGACCTTAAGATGCATTACTGGTGGCCCGGGATGAAGAAGGATATTGGACACCACGTTGCACAATGCCTGGTGTGCCAACAAGTTAAAGCGGAACACTGACTTCCGGCGGGGATGCTTCAAAGCCTACCGATACCAGTTTGGAAGTGGGAGAATGTGGCAATGGACTTCGTCGTGGGGTTGCCCCATTCACAAGGAGGTCATGACGCCGTTTGGGTGGTGGTGGATCGTTTAACAAAGTCGGCTCACTTCTTACCTATCCACACCACTTGGTCGGGGGATAAGCTAGCACAAGTGTATCTCAACGAGATAGTGCGGCTACACGGTGTTCCGGTGTCTATTGTATCGGACCGGGACCCGCGGTTTTCCTCTCACTTTGGAAGAGCTTACATGATGCTCTTGGTACACGGCTTGACTTTAGTACCGTATTTCATCCTCAAAGTGATGGGCAGTCGGAAAGGACAATTCAAATCCTTGAGGACATGCTTCGAGCTTGTGTGCTTGATTACAAAGAGGGGTGGCATCTTCACTTGCCGATGGCTGAATTCGCATACAATAATAGCTACCAGGCAAAAGTATTGGGATGGCACCGTTTGAAGCTCTCTACGGAAGAAAGTGCCAATCTCCTATACATTGGAGTGAAGTTGGCGAGCGGGTCACTTTAGGCCCGGATGTGTTACAAGAGGCCGAGGAGAAGGTCCGTCTTGCTCGCCAAAGATTGTTGACGGCGCAAGCATGACAAAAGAGTTATGCGGATAGGCACTGCCGAGAGCTTGAGTTCGCGGTGGGGGACCGCGTCTTCTTGAAGGTGTCTCCCATGCATGGAGTAAAGAGGTTTGGGGTCCGGGGAAAGTTAAGCCCCCGATACATTGGGCCGTACGAGATTCTTGCACGAGTTGGTGCTGTAGCTTATCGACTTGCATTGCCGCCAAAGCTTGCGGGAGTTCATGACGTGTTTCACGTATCTACACTCCGCAAGTATATTCATGACCCGACACACGTCCTTCATTATGAGCCATTGGAGCTTCGGGAGCACATGACGTATGAGGAGTTCCTATTTCGCATCCTCGCCCACGAAGTGAAGAAATTACGGAATCGTATCATTCCGTATGTGAAAGTGCAATGGACCAATCACAACGAACGTGAGGCTACGTGGGAACTTGAGGTGTGATGCGGGAGCATTACCCACACCTCTTCGCCAAAGAAGACTAAGGTATGGTTCTAAGTTTCGCGGACGAAACTATTTTATGTGGGGGAGAATGTAGTGTACCTAGTAGTGGTGCGCTCCCCCAGACTTTGGCCAAATAGGACCAAGGGCGGATGAGTCGATGTTGTGGCCATTTGAGGGAATTTAGAAGAACTCCGAATCAATGGGAGGTGAATTGGATGCTTGTTGGGAGTTATGGGAGTGAAACCATTAGTTTGGGAACAAAAATGAGGGAAGATAAGGTGTAGTGCAATGAGGGGCAAAGTGGTAAATTGCAATAACTTAGTGCTAAATTTAGTGCAAAGTGGTGAAGGTGTACTCCAATGAGAGGCATAAGTGTAAATATGTAAACTTAGTGCTTAAGTTATTTCCCCTCCTCCTCTCATTCTCTTTCACCCTCACATGAGACTTCCCTTTCTTTCTCTAAAACCCATTTTCCCTCATATCTCACTCTCTCTAGAGATCTCTCCAAAGAGTGGAGCTTGGTGGAGAGTAGTTTGTTTGGAGGTGAAGCTTGCTTCTTGTGCAAAAGAAGCTTGAAGAGAGCCTTTGATTAAGGTGAGCTTCTTAGGGTTTGAGCTTAGGGTTTGGTTAAGAGCTTTTTTGTAGCTTCTTTGGAAACCCTAGTGAATCCTAGCTTTGGATGATAATGTAACACCAAGAAATTTTGGTGTTCTTGATGTGTGATGAGCCGTAGGGCTAGAATTGGGAGTTTTTCCTATATGAAATTTTCGGTGAGATTGATCTTATATTCCCCTAATTGAAAGGTAAATCGACGCGTTGAAACGCTCGGAACGAAGTTTCATCGAGTCTTTGGAAGCCAATTGTGGAAAAGTATCGTTTGTGCTTCGTTAGCTATAGTCGAGAGAAATTGGCATGGATAAATTGCGCAACCTAGTTTTCCCACTTCGCGGCATCGACTCGAGGTGGGGGGTGCTAACCGAAATCGTCGAATTTCATTCTATGTCTAAGTGCCATTAATTGGTCATGTAGCACTATTGTAGCATCATGCATAGTAACTATAGTTGAGAATCATTTGAGCTCTTGTATAGTTGTTACATCCTCTAGTATAAGCAATTGAACCTATGTTGCATGACACCATGATGCATGTATGTAGCATGACACCAATATGTATGTTGCATGTTGCCAAGATAGAGATATATTGTTGCATGAGATAAAGATGGGCATATGCATGTTATGAGAATTTTAGATTTAAATGTGAACTAGATGTAGGCATATATGTACTTTGTGAAACACTAGAACTTGAACATAGTGGCATTGAGTTGTGTAAACCTTGGGCACTAAAGAGAATTGAGTTAATTGCATATGTAGTTTGACATTGAGTATCAAGCTAGTGTTGAGCATAGCATGACATGAGACTAATAGGATTTGGTGAGGTCTCTAGATGTTGTCCCACCGATAGGTGGAAGGTCCTCAAGTTGGAGGGCGGATCATACTCACACAGTCTGTTGTTGGCTTGTGGAGGTCGCGACTCCCAAGCCGTGAGCTCCGGAGTGTCACGCAAACATGGGTGAGAAGGGCCCCGGGAGCCCTCCCCGGCAGACGGTCACGATGGCTGGCTTATGAGTGAAAGACATCTTCCCCACGTGACTTAGTGTGGTGAGTTGTGGCTCGGCCTATGGGCAAGCCGGTGCAATTGGGTCAAGGCATGAATTGTGGATTAGGTAGATGGCATTTCATACATATTGCATCTAGTAGAACCTTGACATGTTGATATTGGTAAAGGTATAGTACCCATCGTAGCATGATATACATTGAGCAAGTAGACTTATTGTTGTTCCTTGTTACTAGTTTATTTTCTTATCATATTGACCCTTTCTTGTCTCTATGCCTTCCTAGACCTAGTGGAAAAGTCGGCGGGGTCGGTGGCCGAACCCACTGAGAACTTTATCTAGTTCTCACACCCTATTTTGCAGAGCTTCCCCCGAGTACGACGGCGCAGGACCTCGGCAAGGGCGTTGCGCCCTAGGTAGAGGACTCCCCGTGTGCTAGCGGTGCCTTGTCCATAGACATGTATATTTCATTTTGAGAAGAAAACTTGCAAAGATGTCGTTTTGGAAAGTGTGAATGTAAATATGTAAAATGATGCTAAATATGTAAATATAATAATGTGAAGTAAATGAATGAATGTAAGGTGTAAATGTTTAGTTGTGTAGTTAAGTTTACCTCTCTCGCATGTGTTGATGCCCTCGCACATATTGTGTATTTGTTGAAATTCCTGGGTTAAATTCATTGTACATGATGTTGCTTACGCCTTGGGCTGACAGGAAAAACTCTGTTCGTTCGGCGGTCTGTGTGCGGGTCCGAGCCGGCCAAATTGGCGGCCTCGGGGCGCGACAGATCATTGGGTGGCTCAGGTGGTCAGTCTAGCTCTAAGCGACCACCAAGGCATCCGCACTCACAATCCCACGCCTAGGGATTCCAGCCCGCTCGATCCTCCCCGAGGTACAACATCTGCGGTGTCCCCATAAGCCGCAAATGTGTGAGCAGCGGGAGAGGAGGTGCTATAAGTATGGGCAGCCGGGTCACATGCGGTTCGAGTGTCCGCAGGGTGACGGCCGGGCTCCATCGGTGACATCGACACTCTCCTCACCGAGGCAGCTCGCGGGCGTCCCACCTGCAGCGATGTCTGCAGGGCGTGCGCCGCCAGCTCGACAGCCTGAGGGTTCGGGGCAGGCGCCGAGAGGCCTTGTTTTCACGACCTAGGTGGAGGAGCCTGCTTTAGAGGACGTCATGGTAGGTATTGTTTTACTTAACGACATAAGATGTAGAGCATTATTTGGCACAGGAGCATCGCATCATTCATTAGTCGGTCGTTTGCTACTATCATGGAATAGACATAGTAGACACCGAGCAATTTAGATGGGTACAAGTGCCCGAGTATGCATTCTGTGTTAGGAGCATATGTCGTGCCTGCCCTGTCAGAGTAGGGGATTGGATCATGCCGGCCGACTTGCTGGTTTTGAATCGGATGGTCGAGTTTGACCTAGTGTTGGAAATGGATTAGCTCTCCAAGTACTATGCTACAATTGATTGTGGGAGGCGTGTGGTGACCTTTAGGGAACCGGGTCACGAGGAGCTTTTGCACCTTGGGTGTAAGAGCTCACTCTTTGCCACTATTGTATCCACATCACAAGCGAGGAAGCTGATTAATAGTGGCTATGTTGCTTTTCTAGCGACGGTGGTGGATGATCGGAAGGAGAGTCCGGCACTCGAGGACATTCCTATAGTTTGAGAGTTTCCGGATGTATTCCCGGTGGAGTTGCCCGGAATGTCGCCGGACCCGGAGATTGAAGTTTAATAGATTTACTTTTCGAGACCGCGCCAATTTCGAAGGCATCTTATAGAATGGCACCGACTGAGTTGAAGGAGCTGATGGCTCAGTTGCAAGATCTGTTGGATAAGGACTTCATTAAACCAGGCGTGTCGCCTTGGGGACCCCCGGTGTCGTTCGTTAAGATGAAGGATGGTTCGTTACGGTTGTGTGTCGACTACCGTGAGCTTAACAAGGTGACCATCAAGAATAAATACCTGTTACCCCGTATTGATGACTTGTTCGACCAATTACAAGGGTCTTGGGTGTATTCGAAGATTGATTTGTAGTCCGGCTATCATCAATTGAAGATTAAGCCGGAGGATGTGTATGAGACTGCGTTTAGGACGCGGTATGGATACTATGAGTTTATGGTTATGCCGTTTGGGCTCACTAATGCCCCGACAGCGTTTATGAATTTAATGAATCGTGTATTCAAACCACTATTGGATAAATTCGTGGTAATGTTCATTGACGACATTCTTATCTACTCACGGAGCGATGAAGAACATGAAGAGCGTCTTCGGGTAGTGTTACAAGTTCTTCTGGAGAACAAGTTGTTCGCCAAGCTGAAAAAGTGCGACTTTTTGATTCGAGAGGTCGCCTTCTTGGGTCATGCAATTTTTGAGAATAGAGTATCTATGGACCCAAAGAAAGCTGGGGCGATTAAGGATTGGCCCCAACCGACCAATGTCACCGAGATGCGTAGCTTTCTCGGTCTTGCAGGGTATTATCGGCGGTTCGTGGAGGGATTCTCAAAAATCTCCGGTCCACTAACATGCCTTACCCGCAAAGGAACCAAGTTTGTGTGGAGTGATGATTGCGATCAAAGCTTTAAGGAGTTGAAGGAGAGGTTGACCTCAGCTCCAGTGCTTGCCTGGCCAGTTGCGGGGGAGGACTTTGTGGTGTTTAGTGATGTGTCGCGCCAAGGTCTTGGGTGTGTGCTCATGCAGCTTGGGTAGGTCATTGCTTATGCTTCCCGCCAATTGAAGAGCTATGAGCTAAACTATCCCACCCATGACTTGGAGTTAGCGGCGGTTGTCTTTGCACTCAAGTTGTGGAGTATGGTGAACGTTGTGAGGTTTACAGGGATCACAAGAGCTTGAAATATCTTTTCACTCAGAAGGAGTTGAACCTGAGGCAGCGGAGGTGTTTGGAGTTATTGAAAGACTACGGCTTAACCATCTTATACCACCCGGGCAAGCTAATGTGGTGGCCGATGCGCTCAAGTAGAAAATCTGTGGAGAACCTTGCAACGATAATCACAACCCAGCCGCAGTTGGTTTTAGAAATACGACGTTTCGACTTGGAAGTCGTAACACTGGGCACCCCTGCTAAGCTTTAGACTCTTATGATTCGGCTGACCTTGATGGAGCAGATTAAGGAAGGGTAGACCTCGGATCTGTACTCCAAAAGATGCAGAGCGATATGAAGAGTGCGCGGGCCGGTGAGTTTTGTGTAGACTCGGAGGGCACTCTTCGATTTCGGGACCGTTTGTGTATGTCCAAGGACAAGGAGATCCACGGGGAGATTTTGAAGAAAGCTCATACATCCCCGTATGCTATTCATCCGGATGACATCAAAATGTATAAGAATCTTAAAATACATTATTGGTGGTCGAAAATGAAAAGAGATATTGGACGCTTCATGGCACAATACTTGGTGTGCCAACAAGTGGAAGCAGAACATCGCCTCCCGGCGGGAAAATTGCAAAACTTGTCGATTCCAGTATGGGAATGGAAAAATATAGTGATGGACTTCATCGTGGGGTTGCCTCGATCTCAAGAAGGCCATGATGCGATTTGGGTGGTGGTAGACCGATTGACGAAGTCGGCTCACTTCTTGCTGATCCACAATTTGGATGAGATTGTGCGGTTGCACGGGGTTCCGGCATCAATCGTGTCGGATCGAGATCCTCGATTTGCATCTCAGTTTTGGAAGAGTTTGCACGAGGCTTTGGGCACACGGCTCGACTTCAGCACGACATTCCATCCTTAAACACATGGTCAGTCGGAGAGGACAAACCAGATTTTGGAGGATATACTTTGAGCGTGTGTTCTGGACTTCAAAGGTGCGTGGCACACTTATCTGCTGATGGCAGAGGTCGCCTATAATAACAACTATCATGCAAGTATTGGAATGACACTCTTTGAGGCTTTGTATGGAAGGAAGTGCGGTCTC
Source organism: Puya raimondii (assembly GCA_016920855.1). Classification (NCBI taxonomy): domain Eukaryota; kingdom Viridiplantae; phylum Streptophyta; class Magnoliopsida; order Poales; family Bromeliaceae; genus Puya; species Puya raimondii. The sequence continues at coordinate 206,315,286 of JABWPP010000050.1, read as the reverse complement.
CAATACATTAGAGCGAGGTCAGAGAGAAGATGGCCTTGGAGCCAGATGTGTTGCTTGATGCGGAGGAAAAGGTCCGCATAGCACGGCAATGGCTATTAACGACGCAAGCTCGACAGAAAAGTTATGCAGATAAGTATCGGCGGGACTTAGAATTTGCAGTGGGCGATCGCATCTTCTTGAAGGTATCACCCATGAGATGGGGTGAAGCGGTTTGGGATTCGGGGCAAGCTAAGTCCCCGATACATCGGGTCGTATGAGATTTTGGAGCATGTGGGGCCTTTAGCTTATCGACTCGCGCTACCACCGAAACTTGCGGGAGTTCACAATATGTTTCATGTATCCACACTCCATAAGTATGCACATGATCTGATTCATATCCTTCAATATGAGCCTCCTGAGCTTCAAGAGGACATGTCTTATGAGGAGTTCCCTTTTGCATTCTTGCTCGCGAGGCGAAAGGACTACGGAATTGCACAATTCCGAATGTTAAAATGCTTTGAGCCAATCACGAGGAGCTTAAGGCCACTTGGTTGTTGGAAAGCTCGATGAGGGAGCATTTCCCCCACCTCTTTACTATTTCGAGTTGAGGTATGGTTTTAGTTTCGCGGACGAAACTCTTTTTAAGGGGGGAGGGATGTAGTGTACTGAATTTCGGTATACTATACCGAACTTTAACCAAATCGGGTAAAGTACAGTGGAAGGTGATTTGGACATGCTTGGAATGGAGTTTCGAGAGTTTCGAAACGATTAGAAGTCAGGTAGAGCTCCGAGGACCAAAAATGGAAATTTTTATAAAAGGGCATGTTTAAGCTGTTGGACTCTCGGGGTCCGGACCTTGATTGCAAGGTCCGAACTTTGATGTTACTGTTTGGCCTGAAAGAGTATCAAAGTCCAGACCTTGGTGCAGGATCCGAACCTTGGAAGCGAAATTTCGCAAAATGCTTACGGGTTCCGGACCCTGGAAGCAAGGTCCGGACCTTGCCTGTGCTGTGCGTGACCCTGGTATGTGGTCCTGACCTTGAATAGAGGGTCTGGACCCTCAGCCCATCGAATGCCTAGTTCAGGGCATTTTGGTAATTTTGATGGGATTATTTGAAAGAGGGGCCTTAGCCCTTCTTCCTCACTTATAACCCTCACTCTCTCACACTCTTCCTCACTTTCTTCTCCTCACTCTCTTTAGAGGCTCCTGAAATCATTGATGAGATCTAGGATTGATCTAGGAGGAGGCTTTGGAGGTGGCCATCAAGCTTCTTGGAGCAAGAAGAAGCTTGGGGAACTTGAGGTTGATGTGAGTTCTTGGTGTTTTGAGTTTGGATTTTGGATTTTGAGTTTGGATTCGAGATTTTATCAAACCCTAAGCTAATCTAGACTACAAATTATAGAGATTAGCCATTAAAATTGGGTTTTGCCGTGAATTTTGGAAAATCCTAAGTAAAAAGAGGGCTTTTGTGATAGATGAGCCTAAATTTTTTTTGACTCTTTAAAATTCTAATTGGAGGGTAGGAAATCATGTGGAACAACTTGATTTCTTGAAATAAAATTATTTAAGGGTTCGAAAGAGGTAACGAACCATTTTCTTATCTAGGGCAAGGAAGCTTGGGAGCAAGCTTGTAGACTTCAAGGGGGAGGCCTAATTGCAAGCGACTACGAACAATTAGGAGCGTTTTGAGGTGGGTTGTGCTTCACCAAAGTGATTAAAATCACTTCCATGTCTCAGAGAAAAATGATCTCATGAAGTTACTTGTGGTTGCATGTAGTATACATGAATCAAGGGCATCATATCTCATGAATAAATGAATGCATGCATGTTTTGCATATTATGTTATGACTCATGAATAAACGTATACATGATTAGTGGAATACCTATGTTATGGGCTAATAGGTTGAACTTCTCTAGGGGCATTAGAGAACTCAACATATGAACGTAGAAAACTTAGTGCCATTGAATATAGGTGGTGAACAAAGTGATAGGATGACCACTTGAGCAAGATGACGTAAACCTTGGAAAGGTGGACAATGTAGGGTAAAAGACTGACCCTTGAGACCAAGAATAAAGGAATTCCGAAAATCCTAGCAACCCAAGGCTGGCGGTGTGCGGAATGCCACCTAATGCCAAAGGGGTGAGTAGATGCCTATGTGCCGATGGTCGGGGGTGCGCGGAATGCCACCTGATGCCACAGGGATAGGCTGGATGATGGGACTCGCTCCTAATAACTCCTTTGATCGGGGGTGTGCGGCATGCCACCTAATATCAAGGGATGGAGCGACTTCATGAGTTGTGATCTTGTGGCCGGGGGTAGGCGAGAATCTCGCCACCTAATGCCATAAGGATTGGCGGTGACACCGCTCTTGATTGACTCAAGATTGTGTCGGGTGGCATATGATAGTGTAATGAAATGGTAAGTAGAATGATAATAGACCTACACGTGGCATTTCATTATCATAAATAGATGCATAAGCATGTTATTTCGATTTTTTGCTTATATATATTGAACAAAACCATGCTTATGTTGTTTCTTTGGACCTGGTGGGTCGAGCTTCTGACTTGGGTGGCTGTACCCACTGGAAACTATATTTATAGTTCTCACCCCTATGTTTTTCAGGTCCTTCCGCGGGTGAGGCGGCCGAGCGATGAAAAGGCGTAGCGAAATAGAATCGTCCTCCTCTTTTGTTTTGAGCTTTCCTAGTTGAGCCCTATTTTGGATTGTTGTAGAAAATAGAAACATGCAATGTAATATTTTGGGTTGTATTTTTTTGGGAGCTAACGATGAATGTAATTGAATGTTACAAGTTGTAATAGAAATAGTTTACTTGTTATCTTGTGATACTATCCTTATGCAACCCATGTATTCGATTCCTGTTTGGAATATGTGATATATACATGCTTGTGACGCCTTGGGCGGATAGGAGAAACTTTGTCCGTTCGACGGGTCTGGTGCACGTGCTCGATGTGTGCTTCCGCTGTGGGCTCGGGGCGTGACAATACACATGTCATCACAACCATCAGATCACCACCAACTCACATTTGGATTGCTACAGTACATCTGGGCGTAAGGAAGTGAGGTTCGAAATCACATTAAATAGCTGCGTAGTGCTTTTAGGGCCTAAACATTTATTGAGCATCCGAAACCTATAGAAACTTCAGTTTCAGCAGACTTTGAAGTTTCGAGACCATTTTCGAGTCCATTTCACCTTAAAATGGCTCCAACTTGGTCCAGCACTCTACGGATTGCTGATCAGCTGCCCAAATGTAGCCAACCCAGCTGCTAATATCCGAAACACTACACTCCAACATCTCAAAATTGCATTTAACACAACTTCAACCCAAAATTGTATAAGGTTTGGTCTTGAAAGCAAAGTCTGGACCCTGAAGGTCCTTATAGTGCAATCACGCAGCCGGGGTCCGGACATCTCTTTCAAGGTTTCTATCCCAAACTAATTTTCGTCTGTTTCATAGGTGAAGTTTGGAACTTCCTTTTCAAAGTACAGATCCCAAACCTACTCTGCTCTAAAGTCTGCTCAGAGTATGAATCTCCCCAGCAACGTCTAGACTTTGATGTTTTGGTCTGATTTCAACATTTCACTCCCAAAGATTCCATCTTCACTCCGATTCTCTCCGAACCAATTCTAATATCTCCACTAACCTCCTTAGTTTCCTCAAAATAGTGCTATACACTATTTTCCTCTAGCATTTCGCCAATTTGGCTAAAGTACGTTATTACGCACTGAAATTCAATATATTACACTTTCATTCTTACATCGCCTAAAAAATGAATAATATTAAATGGACAATAATATTGTTTTGCTTCTGACATACCACTTAGTTTTCTAAACAATTTGTCTTTCAGATATTTCATACTTAAAGTTTAAAATTGAACAATATAAAAAAGTAATTATATTATTCTCTTTAATATAATTCCTTAAAATTGACCTAAGATTACTGTTATTTATCTTAAAAATTTAACATTTTTAAATAATTTACTTTCATAGAGCAATGTTATCAATATTTATAATTAACATACTAATATAACAATATATTATTGGATTTTTGGTGCTAACCACTAATCCCAAAAGCTAGAGCAGTTAGAAAGATATAACTAATTCACTTAAAGCGTACAGACACAGTGCCCACGGGTCTCGATTATAATTCGACCCAACACGACCTCCCGCCAATTTGAACATGACTAGGTCCAATCTGACATTCCGCCACAGGACAAGATCCTGGTTCCTTTAAGCCAACATATATATATATATATATATATATCTATATATATATATATATATATATATATATATATATATATATATATATATATATATATGTTTAGATAATATATAAAAGCCGAATGTAATTTCTAAGTTTGTTTTGCTTGTAGGGTTAAAATTCGCGCATCACAAGTGCTTTTACTAGCAATAATACATATAAATTAAAATTTCAAGCGAAATTGTTAAGCTGTGTCACTACGCTTTGTATAAAAGCTTTTAGAAAAACTGAAAATTTCGACAGTCCAACTTTATCTCTCTATGATGAAACTGCATTTTAAACAAAATTAATCGATTTGGATGTATGGACAAGATTTTAAACATAAGGAGAATTGTGCTATCCTGCCCCAGCCGAACACAGTAAAACTATAAGAATCGATTTCTCTTTTGAACAATTTTCACTATTTCAGTAGTATCTGGCGGCCTTACATTTAGCACCAGACAAATGAAAAAGCTAGTGTGCCTACTAAAGAAAGTTCCCAGCCAATGATGGTGTTTGGGCTAGATTCTAAAATATAATTTTAGAACAAAAAGTGATTTTTTCCCTTATTAGAGTATTTGGCAACCTCTCTTTTAAAATTTAATTATCATTTTTAAAACTAGTTTTCTAATTTTAACCAATCGTTTTTCTGCTAGACGTAGTCAAACACTCTGTAGCTTCTAACCAAAATAAATTTTCTAAACCAAAATCAACTTAGCTAGGTACATAGAAGATTACTATTTCATGTAGTTTTGGAAGTTTAAGGCCTTAATGTGCCTGTTTTTCAATGGCTTTTGTCCTTATTATCTTTCTTATCTCTTCCTTTTCTTCTTATCTCTTACTTTTCTATATTTATTATCTTTCTTTGCTTTGGAGCAAATGATACAACAGGCAGTACTCTTTTCTTCTTTTTTTTGTGAGAAAAAAGGATTTTTTGCATCAGAGCATATGTTAGTGTAAAATAACTAGTATTTATCTTTTTATGCGATATATGTGATATTATTTGAGCCATTTGATATACTTAGATAATTCACAGGCTTTTTGCTTCAAAAAGAGTACAAACATTGCATTACATTTCTTTTCATTTTTCAAAATTAAAACAGATACATCTTTCTCTCAAAATAATTAATTAATTCTTTCTTTTGAGTTGCAATCAAACCCTACATTTTTAGTGGCCATTTTTAAGTCTTATTCTTCAATTAAAAGCAAACCAGTAAACTATAGTTTTTTTTTTTTTTTATCTAATCTCTTTTTACTTTTATCTTTTAAAAAATATATATACTAGAAGTGAGCTCCTTATATGTGCACTTCTTTCTGGTATTACTTTTTTTTTCCTTTAATTTTGTCTTTTTTAAAAAAAAATTATTCTTTAACCTTTATTTTTCAATTTTTTATTCTTACTTTTTATCCAATTAAAGCAACTTCCCGCACGCTGCATGGGCTCGGAGCTTGGGGCGGGCGCTAAGAAATTTTTGTCCGAAATGAGCAGCGGTGTCTTCTGAAAATAAGAATCTTATTTGAAGTAGGGCTGCATCGGTGATGAAACAGTTCAAAAATTGCTTCTCTGTTTAAGATACGAAGCAGAATAATATATGCATCCAACTGTTAGAGGAAAATCCAAAACTTTAAGCGATCGGATTTTTAGTGCTATATCTCTAGCACCAGCAACATAAGAATTCTTTAGGAGAAGGCTCTACATAATTCCGACCGACTCCAATTTCAAAAGCAGTTGAATGTTAGCTACACGCAGGAAAGCTAGCTAATAGGATGGGCCTATACGTTGCAGGAGACAAAAGGCTTGCTACCAAGGGCAAAAAAAAGCCCTTTGCCAGCCCCCAGCCAAAGGTAATAAAATAATAGCTTTTCCCTTTTATTTTTTCTTTCAACTGGAAAAGGTAAGCTTGTTCGCAAACATGTTTGCCCATCTACAACAAACGGTAGAAGGCTAAATAATGCTCTTTTGGTGGCATGAAATAAATTGAGGCATGCAAGAAGACACGAGAGAACTCGCATGGTCCCTCCTCCCTTCCCTAGTTTGCCAGTGCCTAGAGGATGGATACATAACAACTGTATGCAAGAAAAAGGTGAAGGGAGACGCGCGGCCACAACTTCTTCATCATAGATATTGATGAGTAGTTGTCCTTGTAGTAAGGTTCTTTCATCCACTCGCCTCCTCTTACATGCTAGATGCACGATTTCATTCGTACACATGTGGATGGCCATGCTTACTGCCAACTGCTACATACATGTTTAATTTAATTTAATCCATTGCAATATGCATTATACATAAGATATCGAATCGACTCTATTTGAGATGATTTAATATGTATATATATATATATATATATATATATATATATATATATATATTTCAAGGAAAATAAAACAGATGACGTATGGGATGTCCGATTTTGGATAACTTTTCCTTTCGAGCCTTTTATCTTATCTATTTTCACACACTTTAGATTACGATTGGATGTCGGATAATTGATTCCGGAACAAATTATCCGATACTAACTAATACACTGTAAGAACTTCTTGTTTCTAAAGTTTGTCTTCAATTGTGTACAGGATTGCAGTGGTCAAAATTTAGGTGGATATAATTTAGCGACGTAGAATATTTCACTTAGGAGATAACACATCCTATTCTGAGATATTGAATTGAACGATGAAGATAGTGTATTTTCTAGAGAATTGATCATACTTCTAAACTTTTTTAAAGTTAATAAAAAAATATATACTGAACAAGATGTTCATGCATTCAAATAGAGCCAAAAAAATGTGGGCCCTTTTTTATGTCCAAAAAAATTACCTAGAAATAATTTATGCGTTACAAGCATTTTCTTATGCAATTGCCAGATAATATGGTTGATTTTAGTTCTTCATATGGCCTTGATTGTTTTGATAGTATAGCATATCTGACCAAGGAGATGACTTATCTACTAACTTCCTATCGAATATAAAATCTCTTTCTTGACATGTTCATGCTTCTCTCCTACCAACTACTACAAACTTCTTTGAGTTCATAAAGGACGTGCTTAGACAAGATATGCATCACAAACAGAACCATGCCATTCAAATGCGGATGGATCCAACACGCTCCTAGACTTTGTCCAAATAAATTAACTTGCAATAACTTACGGAATGTGTCGGTTATCTTCTATCACCGAAACATACAAATTTGCTTTTACTCCACAACAAGAGTCAGACTGTCATAATTTTTCTGAGTAACACACTAAAAGAGGACATTTATCTTATCCTAAAAAGATGACTTCAAGAATCTGCACATATTATGTCGTTGTAGACACTACTTATACTCTCATCTAGTGATTTTTGTTTCTAATAAAAAAAAATGAAGAGAGGTGTGCTGCATAGGATTGATGCATCTAAACAGGCCCTTGACTGGAAAGACAAGCCGAGCAGGAATTAGCACATTCACACATGCTGCATTTCACTTAACCGATCAAGCAATGTGAAATTCCATTTAGCATTACTTGGAAAGAGAAGAGAGCTACATCTGAACAGTATTTCCTAGAAAACAATAACCAAAATGGAAAGAAAAAGGTAGAGTGCTTAAATGAGGTATCGTCCACAGAAAGAAGAATCGGAACAACCATGTACGAGAATTTGCTTACATATAGAATCATAACTAGTCTTACAGTCAATTGAAATGAGAACAGCTTCTCTAAGATGAAATTTTTCAGAGTTGGTGTCAGCGTGTCTGCAGAATAAAACCTTCTTCTTCTACGTGACACAGCAAATTCCATCCACTGCAACGTTACTGAAGCTGTAAATGATAACAATATCGAGGTAATGGCCTTGCGAACCTGTAATAGCAAAACGACAGATATTGTCAGCATCAACACTAAGCAAAGGTAGTAGAATAGGCCGTCAGTAAGAATACTAATGGAAAAAAATAGGAATAGCATTCAAAAGACTACACCGATGCCTCTTTGAAAATTGAAACATCATAACCCTCTATATGTGAGATCTGTAATGCCCCAATAGTCGCACATCGAATGGAAAAAAGAGTTGCGATTAGGAATATAAGGAAGGAAGGACTCTAGTAATAATAACTGGATTTAAGCATTTTGGATCAATGGCTTGGGCATAAACGACATGGGCCAGGTCATTACAGTTGGTACCAGAGCCAAAAACCAATTGAAAGTATGAGAACTAAGTGCGATATGGGATAAAGTGCTACACCATGGGTTTGCTGAAAGCCATCTATTGAACCTACAAGAGCCATCTCTAGAATCTCAGCCAAAAACCAATTGAAAGTATGAGAACTAAGTGCGATATGGGATAAAGTGCTACACCATGGGTTTGCTGAAAGCCATCTATTGAACCTACAAGAGCCATCTCTAGAATCTCATATCGTTTATATGTATATGTGACATCATCCTAATAGTCCCACATCGGATGGAAAATAAATTGTAATTGGAAATATAAGAGATCATAGACACTGGTAATATAACTGGGCTTAAGCATTTTTGGACCAATGTCCAAACAAATTATTAGTACTAGTGGGCTAGGTCGTTATAACCTTGTAGGCAATTTATTAGAATTCTGGTTAACGCAAGACGTTGTTATCTCTGAAAATGTTCCAACAGTAAACATATCCACTATAGTTTCATAAATGCCCATAAGTTCAAGAATGCCCTCTAAATTTAGAAACAAGTTTTTGTAAATTTAAAAATGCATTGACCCAAATACACTGAGCTAAAGCAAAGTTTTAAATCTAAAAACTAAACTAAAATACCAAACTAGGAACTTTTTGAAATATGAACCAAAAAAAAAAAGAGCTAACAGTTTATAGGTCAAAACTAACTCAAATAACTGCTATGCCATATCAAGGATATTAGTCAAATCAGAGGCAGCAAGAAGATATTCATCAAATCAAATGCATGAATTCGAAATTAGTCCAAAGGCCTTATTAGAAATTTAGCAGTTGCATACCCTGCACTTGCATAACATATGAATGCTGGTGCATAGCTGTGGGTGGACCAAAACATGGTGTTTACACAACCTATCTAATTTCATTTGTACTCTACATGAAGATTCATAATGAATGAAATGCATTCCATCATAATTCTTCTCGCCCTTCAATATTTTCATTAGTATTGCAGCATTCCCACAATTCATTCTTTCTATCAGACAAACTCAGTCCACTAATCAAAGTTTGTCCATCTGTTGAAGACATTGATTTCCTGGGCATGGCGACTATAGTCGAATCAATTCCAGCATAAGTCAATGACTTCGAAGAGAAATCTCAAGTGTATCTTCTCTTGAGACTACTATAGATTCATCGCATCCGTATTTCTTGAATAACTCAGACAATCTGAGAAGTATAGTGATTTCTGAACCCCTAAAGTGTGATAAAGCTACATGGAGTCATGCCATGACAATAAGCGTAAGCGCAAAAAATAAGAGGCAGGGCTGTTCATGTCTGTTACGATCTCTCACTCCTAACAGTAGCCTGATATCAAAAATTACGATTAATGCTTCCTAATGAGCGTCCTCACTCCAAGGGAAAGAAGACCAACCCTAAAACTTCTACCTACGCTAGTTGTTTCTTTTGCAAGGTGAATAAATGGTGCGATCACATCATTATTGTCATCACATAAAAAAAATGTCTAAAACCACCCAAGATCATAACTAAAGTATTGAAAGAATGAACTCTCATAGGACTTTGTGATGGCCACATTACCTGCAATGGAATTGGAACACACTGGTGAGATTGGCAATATCATTTGAATGGTGGGTGGAGACACCAGAACTGCAATGTTCGATGACATATTGACGTGATTGAAGAAGTAGATGACAGTGGAATTGACGAGGCAAAAAAAGCTTGTGTAGGCATAAACAGAACTGGAGCGACTGAGGGTAATCATGGCCACTTGTTACGAGGAGCTTGGATTTTGTTTGTCGATCAACAGTAAGCAGAATAGTTTTAGCGACACCACGACGAATTTTGGACCTAGTATCAGCTAACTATGATTATCAAGATTGACTCGCGATCATATTCTAAGATGCCATCTTTTTGTTGAAAACATATTCTAGAAGTTTTAAATTCATGCATCGTCTCTGACATAGAAGCTTGTAAGGGCTGTGTAGAACGCAGCGAAAGTGTTGTTCGGTTCGTTCGTAACTTTTGCAGAAGCGATTCGCACTAGGACGCGATGAGCCCGGATCGAAGAGGCTGATTCACGTGCCCTTGGATCGTCAACGAAGGTCTTCTATTGCACTAAACCCGCGGTGAATCGAACTACAAACGAGCACGATCTCTAATCCACCGTTCAAGATTCTCTAGAACAATAGGTTAATAGAGGAGGTGGTTTCTCTCTCTATATTTTTTGTATCATATCATATGAGAGAGAGCCCGTATATTTATAAGGGATTCCAAAATCCTAATGGGAAAGTAAAGATAAGGCCAAATCGGTTTATATTACGTTATCCTAATCTGACAAGGATTTATCTCTAATTAGCTTTTCAATTTAAAAGCGAGATTAATCCTAACCTAATTAGACAACATATAACCGTCGGATCGAGCCCGATCATGACCGCACCCGATTCGGTTTTGTTAGATGTATGCCCTAGAAGCAAATCAGGCCGACTCATGTATTCTTTTTAGGACATAAATTTGTATTTGACTTTAAATATTATGAATAAATATGGGTTTTTATTTTCATTCATGTTGTGTATGTGTCCATGAATCGTCCAAGGAATTAATAAGATGATGACATGTATTCTCAAGAGTTGAGAATTTGAGACATGTGTCATTGATGGTTAATTCCTAAATGCTCCCGATCGATGGATCATCGCGGGGACGGTGATTGATCCGATGAGATTGGTGCACAGGTCGCTTCCCTTTTGGGTAAATGAGTCTCGAGTCAACAGTGTGGAGACACTGGAGCGAATGTACAGGTGGTTGTTAGAGAACAAGGGTACCGAGCATGACCAACGCGAGAAGTCACTTGGATGTCTACTCACTCGTCAGTGACTTACTCAATGTTGCAGTAGTGTGACTGGTCCTTTGACTTGCGGTGCCTCGGCTATTCACAATGAGGTTACTGTAGTTTGACTGTACATACACTTGGTCCCTAGCCATTCGGGTCCTTGCGGTGCATGTTAGCTACAGTAGGTTCGTTGTAGGAATAGGGTGTGCACCTATATGGAATCTATCTCCCTTGGTAGATAGGGACGTTAGTCCTATGTAATTTATGAGACCGAGTTTAGAAGACCTTGGCCAAGACAGGATAAATAGCAGAAAGGGTTTTCGATATTAGAAACTCGAGTCGAATAAATTTGACATATGACAGATGATGGGATTTGACGAGTTGTTCCATGACCTCCGTCTATTCGGGACTCATGATAGAAGGACTGTATCACACGGTAACTGCACCAAGAGGTTCAGTATTCTATTCTACTAGAATGTCACTACATGCTGCTAGGCGTCACTGATGGATTGTGAGACTCATGAGAATTATTTGGATGATCGATAATTCTCATTGGGCTGAGTTGGAATTGTTCCCATCCACTGAAAGGAGTTTCAGTGATATTGTTGATAGTGATCAGAATATATCTCACTAACAGATAGAATAGAACATATGGGGTCACACACATAAGAGGTTGTGACTGATCGGATAGCTAGATTGTGATTTTTGAATCGCCGGAGGACCTAATTATCAATATGTTGATAATTGGACTAATTTGTAATTATTACAAATTAGTGGTATTAAAGTATAAATGTTACAAGAGAGGACTTACTAACAGTTAGTAAATTATGAGAGGGCTTATGTGCAAATATTGCATTATTAATTTGATATGATCAAATTAGGATAAAATTCAAGTCGAATCAAATTAGAATTTGATTGATCTAACCAATTAAGGAAAGGATAAATTTAAACTAGATTTATTCTTATCCTTAATGGTTATTATATTATTAAAAGAGAATTATATCCCTCTATATAATATACGGGAGTTTTTAGAAAATCCTAGCTGTCATCTCTCTCCTCTTTTCTCTTCTTCTTCTAGCAAGAAAGACGTCCTTTGCAAGGGAGCTAGCACTCCGGTGAGGACATCGATCAGATCACCAATATCGTGTGGATACCTATAGAGGCCGGACGCGTGTGCGGCTTCAAGAGAACCTAATTCCACGATCATCAAATTGCGGTGAAGAACTACCCGCGCAAAGGTGAAGATTAGATCTTCCTTTTTCCTTAATCTTGAACAACATGAGGGATCCTATTGCGTGGTTTTGAGATCGGATCTCGAGTTTTTAAAAATCAAATTTGTTTGATTTTGTTCCGCTGCGTTTTTATCGTACGTAATTTTCTAACAGGTTTAACCGAATGCCAACATCTCCCACTCGCACATGACAGGATCGATGCCATCGTAACTACTTCCTCAACATTACACCACTATTGATTCTATTCATACTGGGAAATGAACAGTGCGACCGCCGAGTCAACCCGCATTTTGGGAGCTCTATACTAGAAACCGCATACGGCCAGCATAGAGACATCAACCCTCAAAAGAGAATATTAGACTCGTGATGCCCTACACCATTGAATTACATTAGGTTCAGCATCTCTAATCCCTCAAAGAGCATGCTAACCTCTATTGTGCACATCATAACACTGTACTCATGATTGTTTCGCTATACTGAAGCGACACAACCTGTCGACAATAAGTCAAAGTGTCTCAATGTAATCCAACTAGTCTTCCTTGAGCCCTCATGTCACTAAGTTGAGAACTGATTGCTTTCCCAGCAATGCCCCGTTAAGCCGCATCACTCATAGTCGTAGGTAACACGCCAAAGTAGCAACATCAATTCTTTCACCTAATGACATAGTCAAAAGTCACTAAGGGCATCTAAAATATGCGAGACATCGTCTCAAAATGATGTCCATAAGAACTCACACGATGAGGAAGCAGGGATCCATTCACTCATCTTCTTCATTTGGTCGCCTAGCACATGTAGTATGAAATACATGCTATGACAGAGAATCTCAAACTGAGCGTATGTCTTTCTCAATGTCATACGGATCTTAGCTCAGTCACTCCCGGAGTGTCTAGCTTGAGTTCTCCATTTGCTCGCTATCTCAAGCGCCAAATGGTGAGCTCACATCCGGCTCTTAAATATACAGGCCATACGAATCGTGGGACTATTCGTATGTGGTCATGCCTATGACCTCATCTTGGTGCGAACCAAGGCGGCTTCCTTTAATGCCTCAATTTTCGCTCGCTCTCTACAGCGCCGAAAAGATGATTGCCCGTGTGAGAGGGCCAATCAGCCTGTGTCATACTACAAATCCGTTCTTCAACAATATAGAATATATATGTACGTGTGCTAATATTAATAAATATCTTTGCCAAAAATAATAATTTTATTTAAATAACCAAAAATTATTACAAAACGGTTAAAATAATCAACTGTCTACACAAAACAAAACCTACGGAGTCCAAGTGCTTTAACATGAGCCAAAAAGGATTCTCTAACAATAGGCTTAGTTAGAGGATCAGCAACCATGCGACTCGTAGAAATGTGTTCCAGGATTATTTTCTTCTGCGCTACTGCCTCACGAACAAAGTGATACTTTAAATCAATGTGCTTAGTCTTGCCATGATATTTCGGGTCCTTCGAGTATGCAATCGCTGCCATACTATCACAATAGATCGTCACAGGAACGGAAGCACAAGTGACAACCCCAAGATCATGAAAGAACCTTCTCAACCAGATAGCCTCCTGTGCCGCTGCAAAACATGCCACAAACTCCGCTTCCATGGTGGAAAGAGCTACACAGGTCTGCTTCTTACTTCTCCAAGATATGGCGCCATTATCAAGTAAGAAGGCATATCCTGAGGTCGACTTACGCTCATCTAGGTCACCAGCCCAATCCGCATCACTGTAACCGACGAGACGCAAATCCGTACCTTAATAACACAGCACATAATCCAAAGTTCCCTTAAGGTAGCGAAGTATCCTTTTAACGGCCTTCCAGTGGTCCAATCCCGGATTGGACTGAAAGTGGCTGACCAAACCCACGGCATAGCATATATCAGGCCGAGTACACATCATAGCATACATCAGGCTCCCGACCGCACTAGCATATGAAATTCGATTCATCTTGTTTTTCTCTTCAGAAGTTTTAGGGCACAGTTTAAGGTTAAGACTCTCACCTTTAGCAATAGGAGTGTCAATGGGTTTGCAATTGTGCATCTGAAATCGTTCTAAAACTTTTCTTAGATAAGTCTCTTGAGACAAACCTAAAAGTTTCTTTGAACGATCTCGTAGGATCTTGACTCCGAGCACATAATTCGCTTCACCCATATCCTTCATTTCAAAATTGGAGGACAGTCATGTCTGAGTGGCGACAATCATCTCCTTATTATTCCCAACCAATAAAATGTCATCCACATATAAAGAAAGGATTAGAAAAAAAAAATTGAACCATTTAACATACACACAATGATCTTCTTCCATCATCGTAAACCCATCTTCAGTGATGGCTCGATGAAATCGAATGTACCACTATCTGGATGACTGCTTCAATCCATAGATGGATCGTCGGAGCTTGCAAACTTTATGCTCCTCACCCTCTACAATGAAGCCAGCAGGCTGATCCATATAGATCTCCTCATCCAGTTCTCTATTGAGAAATGAAGTTTTAACGTCCATTTGGTAAAGCTCCAAATCCATATACGCGACAATGGCCAAGATAAGGCGGATCGAAGCAAACCTTACAACAGGAGAGAAGGTTTCCTCGTAATCAACGCCTTCTCGTTGGGTAAAACCCTTTGCTATCAGGCGAGCCTTATACCTATCAATTGAACCGTTTGCCTTACGCTTAACCTTGAGAACCCATTTATTCCCAATAGTTTTGCGCTCCGGCAGTAAGTCAACCAAGTCCCAGACATGATTTGACTTCATCGATTCTATTTCCTCTACTATTGCATCCAACCATTCCTTATGAGTAGATGATGACAGAGCCTCTTGGAAAGACCTAGGCTCATCATTATCATGAGCAGCAACCATAAAATCTTCCCCCTCAATCTCAAAACGACGACGGGGAACACCCACACGTGTGCTCCTGTCACGCCCCGGGGTCCCTTTAGTTTGTAAATCAACGAAAAATGACCAATATTTTTTTTTTGAAAATCTTGACCCAAGGGATGACAGACCCGCCACAAATACAGAAAACTCACTGTTCACACGGACAGAGTCTCCCCTGTATTTGCACGGTGTCGCACGAGTACAAGTACAATCACATTCAATCACAAACATACATATATTCACATTTCCAACATAAAACCTTTTAAAAACCGTTTCCCACTCGGAAACCTTTCTTTTAAAATGACACTACCACGAGGGGTAGAAAACTATTTTCACAAACTATATGATAGTCATAAAATAACTTCATTAAATAACACAGATCCACATGAAGTAAAGGAACTGAACCATAAAAGTCTAAGCCATTTATTCAATAGGGAAAAGGGGTAGAGTCTAAACCAAGTAGCACCGGGTCGGAAACTCTATCGACTGCTAAGTACGTGCCTCATGCCTCGTCCCGACTCGGACCAGCAAGATCACCTATAAACAACAGTGGGGGGTGAGAACATGTAAACATGTCTCCCCCTCCCAGTGGGTACCGCAAGCCGACAAGGGCGAGTGTACACACTGGCAACCAGGAGAAAAGCTATGATAGGTAATACAGTAGCAATGTCAAAGAGGAAACAAGGTACAAACACAACTACCGCTACTGTAAGTAAAATGCATCAACCGGACGATCAATCCTAAATATACCCAATACAGGAACTGCCATGACGGTCCGTAGACCTCAGGCCTGTGCCACTACCGCTCAAACCTGCATATAACCCCAGCATAAGCTCCTAGGCTCACGGGCTGGCACTCCCAACCACTTTTTCGGAAAAGTACACCCTCCTGCGGTGGCCAAACCGCTGGTGTACGTGAAATGCGTACGAGCAGTGGCGATCGATGCAATATGATCAATAGCCGTCGACAAGTAGCCGACAATCAACCTCTCAGGGTGAACCGACCGAATAGGTCATCAATCAAAGTCTCAAACCGACCAACTAGGTCACACTGCTGTCATGTCATGAACTGAGATAATCATCAACCATAAGGAAACACAAGTACCGACCACTCAGGTCAACTAGGATGGAACAACTCAACATCCTCTCAAAGGTATGAAAGTACCGACCACTCAATGTCAACAACGACTCGTCCGAGAGAACCGACCACTCAGGTCGACAATAATCTATGCACAAGACTGACCAATAGGTCACAAGGATGTCAAGTTATGTATCAGTATAATCCAGAACTATCCGTCAGCCACTAGCCGACAATCCTACCCCTCAGGGTACATTGACCGAACAGGTCATCAAACACAAGAGTCACAGAACCGACCGAATAGGTCACAACAGACAATCCGCTCTACTTCTAAGTCATGATGATAAATACGGAAGGTAATCAAGTAGAGCAATAAGCAAAGAAGTCAAAGGATGCTAGGCTCACAAGCATAATATGCAAGGAACATAAAAAGAGAGTGGAGAGAACGTCACCGAGCATGCACCACTAGACCGACTTCGGGTCGAAGTATCCACCTGTACGAATATCGCGTCTGTCTCCCGACTGTGGAGGATCGTCAACCGGACCTATGGAGGGTCCACCGGGTTTAGTAACTGACCCACATATAAGGAACATTAAACTCACAACCCCACACATGAGCCCACGGGAATCGGTTTCCCAAAGCTGATTACCGTAACTCGCCGGAAGTCCCGAAAATCGCACCGGGACTCCGCCGGGACCCACGGAGTGTCCCGAAACTCACCGACTCATGCCACGAGTCACCCGCTGCCACAAAACAGCATATAAAAGGCGTCCTGGCAGAAAACACCAAGACTCACATCGGAACGATTATCGTTGGATAACCGTTCTGATCCGGGTTCCCGAAAGTGTCAATTTCGACACCGGAACCCACCGTCGCTCACCCGTCGTCTCCGAACCTCCGAAACGACGTAAGTGACCAGCCAACAAGGCTTAGCGACAAACTATAGAACACTCTAGCCTCGTCGGGAGGAATCCGAACCGAAACCGCGTTACGTCGGCGAATTTTGCCGAATAAATGCACCGAAAATCGATATTCGATTTCCGCAAAGGCATCGGACCTTGGACAATCAGTCCAGAGATTACCCACCACCTACACGTACTACCCACAGCAGCCACAAAGTGCACAATTGCATAAAAGCCCCAAAATCACATTATTTTATGTGAATAATAGGGCTTTATGGCCCGATACCGCAAATCGATGGTTTTCGCGGTCAACCGAGACACAGACTGACAGATCTCGACATGTCGGAGACCGTGCTCCAGGTCCAGAGCACATGGCTCACTGTGGGATGCGCGGAAGCGACTCGAAATTCAGCGAACTACGCGCAACAGGAGTAAACCACGCCGAATCTACAGATTCGGAACCCGCTGACCAAAAATGAGGTGAGCATCGTAGTCAGAACTGACCAACAATCACCGTGCTCACCTCTGGAGGCATCGGAACAGCCCCGGGTCGCCGGAACAGAGATCCCAAACCGAACCAATGCACAAACAGCACTAAATAAAGCTCACCGGGCAAGGGGAGCTAGGGCACGGCCGGCGGCGGCCTGGCGGTGGGGGCACCGGCGGCAGGTGGGTGCGGGCGACGGAGGTAGGCCGAAGCGCGCGTCGGCCGGCGACGGGAGGCGGCGGCGGCGGTGGGCAATGATGCCCTAGCCCGCAAGCCAAGGAAAGAGCTCGGCCCTATTCCGGCCGGCAGGGGGGCTCCGGCGGAGGGGGCGCCAGCGGCAGCCGGGTGCGGCCGGTAAGGGGATGTCACGCCCCGGGTTACCTCTTCCCAGGCGCATGACCAGATCCGCCGCATACACAGTATCTCTACCATGTATACGAAGCGAAACAACATCCACAATCAAACACACAGAGCTAAAGGTATCAACAGAGCTGCTATATAATATATCAAAAGATCACTGTACATACATCATCCATAACTCTCACATATAACTCTCATATACAACACTGATATCACAATCATACTGTATGTACAGACTCAATCATCTATCATGCTATGGTATACCTCTAGCCAAGTCTCCGGGGAATAGCTCTACCCGACGGTCTCCTTTCCGCGCTCAGCATGCACAACTGGGGAAGAAGACTCTGTAAAAAGATGTCACCAATGGGTGTGAGAACTACTATCAATCAAGTAGTCCTCAGTGGGTACCGCCACCAGCCTCAGCGGTCTGCCCACTAAGTCCTCAATCTCAAGAGATATGAATAGAGCAAAAAGAGTAGGAGATATACTACCACTACTATGCACAAAGCTCAACTGTCAGTATGAATACCAAAGAACTGAATATACCGAATGAGGACTATCATACACAATACAATACCTGCGAACCAGCTAGTACAGGAAACACCATCTGTACCTAGCTCAATCCATACAATACCTCTCAATACAATACCATACATGCGGCCTGATCACGCTCAACCCTCCAGGGAGCTGCTCAACCCTCCAGGGAGCCGACTAGTACAGGAAGCCCATCTGTAACTAGCCCCTCGTACAACCCTCTGTACGGAACATGCCAACTCTAGAGTGGTACTCGTGGGAGCGACCCAACCGAGCAAAGTACAACCATAGTAACCGCCAAGCACCCGCAGGTATATGATCGACACGACTGGGTCAACAAAGGATCATGTGCCCTCAACACCTCAAAGAATAGTCAACAAGTAAGACCCAATCCACTGTGCTCTTGGCACCACAAAGGATAATCAACAAGTACGACCCAATCCATACTCTCACAAAGTACCCCGTGCCCTTGGCACAATCAATGCTCCAGTGCTCACAATCAATCTCAACTCTATCACACAAGAGGAGGCTCTCGACTCTACCACAAAGAGGAGGTACAACAACATAGCACGAGCCACAACATGATCACCTACACTACATGCACAACAACTGGTACAAGGAATCAACAGAATAGGTGTAGGTCCAACCATGCAAAAAGGATACAAAGAAATGCATGCTCATATACATATCATTAGCACATCTAAGATCATAACATGCCCATGCGGTCTATAGATCAGTCTCACCCTAACATGGCATCTCTACATAATCTTAGCATGGCATACTATCATAATCCCAATATCATAATCCAATATCCACATATCATAATCCAATCATCATATCATGCTAACATAATCCAAACAACATCATATCATATTATGCTAACATGAGATAAAACACGTAGGAGGAAGTCCACTGAATCTGGCAAACATCAACCCACCTGAAAAGCTAATCCAACCATGGTGGGGAAAGAACAAGCCTCAGATCCAACCCTCCAAGATAAGGAACTCCGGCAGCACTCCGATCTGAGTAAACCTCCAAGGAAACTGCTATCTCCAGCAGAATAACAGCTCAGCACCAGATCAGATCAGCAGGATAGAGGAGAACAAGCTAGATCACAAACTAATGCCAACTCATGGCCCTTACACTAGCTTTTCTCTCTCTAGAACAGGGATCTCGGAGTGGAAAATAACCCAAAAACCATCAGGGCTCACCATGATAGCGTTCTATTGCGCCTCAAAGTGCGAGCTTGCCACGAGTACATGCTCAGATTCGAACGAACGAGGATTGAAACCCCATGAGAGTGTTCTATAACACTCAAAGAGAGCGAGCTTGCCACGAGTACATACTCAGATTCGAACGAACGAGGATTCAAACCACATGAGAGCGTTCTATTACGCCCTAAGAGTGCGAGCTTGCCACGAGTACATGCTCATATTCGAATGAACGAGGATTGAAACCCCATGAGAGCGTTCTATTACGCCCTACGAGTGCGCGCTTGTTCTATTACGCCCAAAGAGTGCGAGCTTGCCGTGAGTACGTGCACAGATTCGAACGAATGAGGATTGAAACCCCATGAGAGCGTTCTATTACGTCCAAAGAGTGCGAGCTTGCCACGAGTACATGCTCAGATTCGAACGAACGAGGATTGGAACCCCATGAGAGCGTTCTATTACGCCCAAAGAGTGCGAGCATGCCACGAGTACATGCTCATATTCGAACGAACGAGGATTGAAACCCCATGAGAGCGTTCTATTACACTCAAAGAGAGCGAGCTTGCCACGAGTACATGCTCAGATTCGAACGAATGAGGATTGAAACCCCGTGAGAGCGTTCTATTACGCCAAAGAGTGCGAGCTTGCCACGAGTACATGCTCAGATTCGAACGAACGAGGATTGGAACCCCATGAGAGCGTTCTATTACGCCCTAAGAGTGCGAGCTTGCCACGCGTACATGCTCATATTCGAACGAAGGAGGATTGAAACCCCATGAGAGCGTTCTATTACGCCCAAAGAGTGCGAGATTGCCACGAGTACATGCTCAGATTCGAACGAACGGGGATTGAAACCCCGTGAGAGCGTTCTATTACGCCAAAGAGTGCGAGCTAGCCACGAGTACATGCTCATATTCGAACGAACGAGGAATGAAACCCCATGAGAGCGTTCTATTGCGCCTAAAAGTGCGAGCTTGCCACGAGTACATGCTCAGATTCGAACGAACGAGGATTGAAACCCCATGAGAGCGTTCTATTACGCCCAAAGAGTGCGAGCTTGCCACGAGTACATGCTCAGATTCGAACGAACGAGGATTGAAACCCCATGAGAGCGTTCTATTGCGCCTAAGAGTGCGAGCTTGCCACGAGTACATGCTCAGATTCGAACGAATGAGGATTGAAACCCCGTGAGAGCGTTCTATTACGCCAAAGAGTGCGAGCTTGCCACGAGTACAATCTCAGATTCGAACGAACGAGGATTGAAACCCCATGAGAGCGTTCTATTACGCCCAAAGAGTGCGAGCTTGCCACGAGTACATGCTCAGATTCGAACGAACGAGGATTGAAACCCCATGAGAGCGTTCTATTACGACCAAAGAGTGCTAGCTTGCCACGAGTACATGCTCAGATTCGAAAGAACAAGGATTGAAACCCCATTAGAGCGTTCTTTTACGCCAAATAGTGCGTGCTTGCCACAAGTACATGGTCATATTTGAACGAACGAGGATTGAAACCCCATGAGAGCGTTCTTTTAGGCCCAAAGAGTGCGAGCTTGCCACGAGTACATGCTCAGATTCAATCGAACGAGTATTGAAACCCAATGAGAGCGTTCTATTGCGCCTAAAAGTGCGAGCTTGCCACGAGTACATGCTCAGATTCGAACGAACGAGGATTGAAACCCCATGAGAGCGTTCTATAACACTCAAAGAGAGCGAGCTTGCCACGAGTACATACTCATATTCGAACGAACGAGGATTCAAACCACATGAGAGCGTTCTATTACGCCCTAAGAGTGCGAGCTTGCCACGAGTACATGCTCATATTCGAACGAACGAGGATTGAAACCCCATGAGAGTGTTTTATTACGCCCTAAGAGTGCGAGCTTGTTCTATTACGCCCAAAGAGTGCCAGCTTGCCGTGAGTACATGCACAGATTCGAATGAGGATTGAAACCCCATGAGAGCGTTCTATTACGCCCAAAGAGTGCGAGCTTGCCATGAGTACATGCTCAGATTCGAACGAACGAGGATTGAAACCTCGTGAGAGCGTTCTATTACGCCAAAGAGTGCGAGCTTGCCACGAGTACATGCTCATATTCAAACGAACGAGGATTGAAACCCCATGAGAGCGTTTTATTAGGCCCAAAGAGTGCGAGCTTGCCACGAGTACATGCTCAGATTCGAACGAACGAGGATTGAATCCCCATGAGAGCATTCTATTACGCCCAAAGAGTGCTAGCTTGCCACGAGTACATGCTCAGATTCGAACAAACGAGGATTGAAACCCCATGAGAGCGTTCTATTACGCCCAAAGAGTGCTAGCTTGTCACGAGTACATGCTCAGATTCGAAAGAACGAGGATTCGCCCATGAGAGCGTTCTATTACGCCAAAGAGTGCGAGCTTGCCACGAGTACATGCTCATATTCGAACGAACGAGGATTGAAACCCCATGAGAGCGTTCTATTAGGCCCAAAGAGTGCGAGCTTGCCACGAGTACATGCTCAGATTCGAACGAACGAGGATTGAAACCCAATGAGAGCGTTCTATTACGCCTAAAAGTGCGAGCTTGCCACGAGTACATGCTCAGATTCGAACGAACGAGGATTGAAACCCCATGAGAGCGTTCTATTACGCCAAAGAGTGCGAGCTTGCCACGAGTACATGCTCAGATTCGAACGAACGAGGATTGAAACCCCATGAGAGCGTTCTATTACGCCCTAAGAGTGCGAGCTTGCCACGAGTACATGCTTAGATTCGAACGAACGAGGATTGCAACCCCATGAGAGCGTTCTATTAAGCCCAAAGAGTGCGAGCTTGCCACGAGTACATGCTCAGATTCGAACGAACGAGGATTGAAACCCCATGAGAGCATTCTATTACGCCCAAAGATTGCTAGCTTGCCACGAGTACATGCTCAGATTCGAACGAACGAGGATTAAAACGCCATGAGAGCGTTCTATTACGCCAAAGAGTGCGAGCTTGCCACGAGTACATGCTCATATTCGAACGAATGAGGATTGAAATCCCATGAGAGCGTTCTCTTACGCCCTAAGAGTGCGAGCTTGCCACGAGTACATGCTCAGATTCGAACGAACGAGGATTGAAACCCCATGAGAGCGTTCTATTACGCCCAAAGAGTGCGAGCTTGCCACGAGTACATGCTCAGATTCGAACGAACGAGGATTGAAACCCCATGAGAGCGTTCTATTAGTCCCAAAGAGTGCGAGCTTGCCACGAGTACATGCTCAGATTCGATCGAACGAGGATTGAAACCCAATGAGAGCGTTCTATTGCGCCTCAAAGTGCGAGCTTGCCACGAGTACATGCTCAGATTCGAACGAACGAGGATTGAAACCCCGTGAGAACGTTCTATTACGCCAAAGAGTGCGAGCTTGCCACGAGTACATGCTCAGATTCAAACGAACGAGGATTGAAACCCCATGAGAGCGTTGAGAGCGTTCTATTACGCCCTAAGAGTGCGAGCTTGCCACGAGTACATGCTCATATTCGAACGAACGAGGATTGAAACCCCCATGAGAGCGTTCTATTACGCCCTAAAGAGTGCGAGCTTGTTCTATTACGCCCAAAGAGTGCTGCTTGCTTGCAGAGTACATGCACAGATTCGAACGAACGAGGATTGAAACCCATAAGAGCGTTCTATTACGCCCAAAGTGTGCGAGCTTGCCACGAGTACATGCTCAGATTCGAACGAACGAGGATTGAAACCCATGAGATGAGAGCATTCTAGTACGCCCAAAGAGTGCGAGCTTGCCACGAGTACATGCTCAGATTCGAACGAACGAGGATTGAAACCCCATGAGAGCGTTCTATTACGCTCAAAGAGAGCGAGCTTGCCACGAGTACATGCTCAGATTCGAACGAACGAGGATTGAAACCCCATGAGAGAGCGTTCTATTATGCCGTAGAGTGCGAGCTTGCCACGAGTACATGCTCAGATTCGAACGAACGAGGATTGAAACCCCATGAGAGCGTTCTATTACGCCCTAAGAGTGCGAGCTTGCCACGAGTACATGCTCAGATTTGAACGAACGAGGATTGAAACCCCATGAGAGCGTTCTATTACGCCCAAAGAGTGCGAGCTTGCCACGAGTACATGCTCAGATTCGAACGAACGAGGATTAAAACCCCATGAGAGCGTTCTATTACGCCAAAGAGTGCGAGCTTGCCACGAGTACATGCTCAGATTCAATCGAACGAGGATTGAAACCCAATGAGAGCGTTCTATTGCGCCTAAAAGTGCGAGCTTGCCACGAGTACATGCTCAGATTCGAACGAACGAGGATTGAAACCCCATGAGAGCGTTCTATTACGCCCAAAGAGTGCGAGCTTGCCACGAGTACATGCTCAGATTCGAACGAACGAGGATTGAAACCCCATGAGAGCGTTCTATTGCGCCCTAAGAGTGCGAGCTTGCCACGAGTACATGCTCAGATTCGAACGAATGAGGATTGAAACCCCGTGAGAGCGTTCTATTACGCCAAAGAGTGCGAGCTTGCCACGAGTACAAGCTCAGATTCGAACGAACGAGGATTGAAACCCCATGAGAGCGTTCTATTACGCCCAAAGAGTGCGAGCTTGCCACGAGTACATGCTCAGATTCGAAAGAACGAGGATTGAAACCCCATGAGAGCGTTCTTTTACGCCAAAGAGTGCTAGCTTGCCACGAGTACATGCTCAGATTCGAAAGAACGAGGATTGAAACCCCATTAGAGCGTTCTTTTACGCCAAATAGTGCGTGCTTGCCACAAGTACATGGTCATATTCGAACGAACGAGGATTGAAACCCCATGAGAGCGTTCTATTAGGCCCAAAGAGTGCGAGCTTGCCACGAGTACATGCTCAGATTCAATCGAACAAGTATTGAAACCCAATGAGAGCGTTCTATTGCGCCTAAAAGTGCGAGCTTGCCACGAGTACATGCTCAGATTCGAACGAACGAGGATTGAAACCCCATGAGAGCGTTCTATAACACTCAAAGAGAGCGAGCTTGGCACGAGTACATGCTCAGATTCGAACGAACGAGGATTCAAACCACATGAGAGCGTTCTATTACGCCCTAAGAGTGCGAGCTTGCCACGAGTACATGCTCATATTCGAACGAACGAGGATTGAAACCCCATGAGAGTGTTTTATTACGCCCTAAGAGTGCGAGCTTGTTCTATTACGCCCAAAGAGTGCCAGCTTGCCGTGAGTACATGCACAGATTCGAACGAACGAGGATTGAAACCCCATGAGAGCGTTCTATTACGCCCAAAGAGTGCGAGCTTGCCATGAGTACATGCTCAGATTCGAACGAACGAGGATTGAAACCCCGTGAGAGCGTTCTATTACGCCAAAGAGTGCGAGCTTGCCACGAGTACATGCTCATATTCAAACGAACGAGGATTGAAACCCCATGAGAGCGTTCTATTACGCCCAAAGAGTGCGAGCTTGCCACGAGTACATGCTCAGATTCGAACGAACGAGGATTGAAACCCCATGAGAGCGTTCTATTACGCCCAAAGAGTGCGAGCTTGCCACGAGTACATGCTCAGATTCGAACGAACGAGGATTGAAACCCCATGAGAGCGTTCTATTACGCCCAAAGAGTGCTAGCTTGCCACGAGTACATGCTCAGATTCGAAAGAACGAGGATTGAAACCCCATGAGAGCGTTCTATTACGCCAAAGAGTGCGAGCTTGCCACGAGTACATGCTCATATTCGAACGAACGAGGATTGAAACCCCATGAGAGCGTTCTATTACGCCAAAGAGTGCGAGCTTGCCACGAGTACATGCTCATATTCGAACGAACGAGGATTGAAACCCCATGAGAGCGTTCTATTAGGCCCAAAGAGTGCGAGCTTGCCACGAGTACATGCTCAGATTCGAACGAACGAGGATTGAAACCCCATGAGAGCGTTCTATTACGCCCTAAGAGTGCGAGCTTGCCACGAGTACATGCTCAGATTCGAACGAACGAGGATTGAAACCCCATGAGAGCGTTCTATTACGCCCAAAGAGTGCGAGCTTGCCACGAGTACATGCTCAGATTCGAACGAACGAGGATTGAAAAACCCCATGAGAGCGTTCTATTACGCCTAAGAGTGCGAGCTTGCCACGAGTACATGCTCAGATTCGAACGAACGAGGATTGACCCCATGAGAGCGTTCTCTTACGCCTAAGAGTGCGAGCTTGCCACGAGTACATGCTCAGATTCGAACGAACGAGGATTGAAACCCCATGAGCGTTCTATTACGCCTAAGAGTGCGAGCTTGCCACGAGTACATGCTCATATTCGAACGAACGAGGATTGAAACCCCATGAGAGCGTTCTATTAGTCCCAAAGAGTGCGAGCTTGCCACGAGTACATGCTCAGATTCGATCGAACGAGGATTGAAACCCAATGATAGCGTTCTATTGCGCCTCAAAGTGCGAACTTGCCACGAGTACATGCTCAGATTCGAACGAACGAGGATTGAAACCCCATGAGAGTGTTCTATAACACTCAAAGAGAGCGAGCTTGCCACGAGTACATACTCAGATTCGAACGAACGAGGATTCAAACCACATGAGAGCGTTCTATTACGCCCTAAGAGTGCGAGCTTGCCACGAGTACATGCTCATATTCGAATGAACGAGGATTGAAACCCCATGAGAGCGTTCTATTACGCCCTACGAGTGCGCGCTTGTTCTATTACGCCCAAAGAGTGCTTGCTTGCCGTGAGTACGTGCACAGATTCGAACGAATGAGGATTGAAACCCCATGAGAGCGTTCTATTACGTCCAAAGAGTGCGAGCTTGCCACGAGTACATGCTCAGATTCGAACGAACGAGGATTGGAACCCCATGAGAGCGTTCTATTACGCCCAAAGAGTGCGAGCTTGCCACGAGTACATGCTCATATTCGAACGAACGAGGATTGAAACGCCATGAGAGCGTTCTATTACACTCAAAGAGTGCGAGCTTGCCACGAGTACATGCTCAGATTCAAACTAACGAGGATTGAAACCCCGTGAGAGCGTTCTATTACGCCAAAGAGTGCGAGCTTGCCACGAGTACATGCTCAGATTCAAACGAACGAGGATTGAAACCCAATGAGAGCGTTCTATTGCGCCTAAAAGTGCGAGCTTGCCACGAGTACATGCTCAGATTCGAACGAACGAGGATTGAAACCCCATGAGAGCGTTCTATAAGACTCAAAGAGAGCGAGCTTGCCACGAGTACATGCTCAGATTCGAACGAACGAGGATTGAAACCCCATGAGAGCGTTCTATTACGCCCTAAGAGTGCGAGCTTGCCACGAGTACATGCTCAGATTCGAACGAACGAGGATTGCAACCCCATGAGAGCGTTCTATTAAGCCCAAAGAGTGCGAGCTTGCCACGAGTACATGCTCAGATTCGAACGAACGAGGATTGAAACTCCATGAGAGCATTTTATTACGCCCAAAGAGTGCTAGCTTGCCACGAGTACATGCTCAGATTCGAACGAACGAGGATTAAAACGCCATGAGAGCGTTCTATGTCACGCCCCGGGCCCTCGAGGGAGCCTACCAGGCACGTGCACAGACCCGCCGTGTACCTCAAACAACACAATGTACACAAGGCGTCTATGCTAACAACCATCAAGAAGGATAAATAATACATCCTAAACAAGGTAATCAGAGCGAGAACATATGTCTACAACTAATATAAATCCATACAACTAAAATCTCAAGATATACAATAAACTTTATACATCTTATCCACAATAGGTCAACCAACGTCTACACACCTTTCATATAAAATAAAATGAAAGGACATCATGGTATGCCTACAATAATAACACCGTAGAGGCTCTAGCTAGCTGCTAACCCCATGAGAGCGATCCCAAGCCTCTCCTGCTGCGGAAGGCTCTGAAATAAAACAACAAACCCCGAACGGGGGATGAGAACTATTATTCCCCATAGTTCCCAGTGGGTAAGCCCCGAGAGTTGCGAATTACACACGCTAGGTCAACTTCGCAAGATAGTTAAAATTTAAACATAAAGCATAAAGCAAATAACATTTGATGCTAAACAGATAGTTCTACACCTATCTTGCCTCCAATGACTAAAACATCTATATGAACATGAACATGTTCTAATGTCATATGTTTCACAATTAATTTCATGGTTTACATGCATGTCAAATTAATGCCATGTTTAAAGGTTAAAAAGAATCTTTCTATTCTTATCATCATAATATCATGCTTCTATACTAAACATCACGAGTATAGGTCTAATGCTATTATGGATGCCAATATTTGTAGTGACTAACTAATATGTCCAACTACAATGAATGCAGTTCAAGCTAAGTAATGTACAATGTGCGAGTCACTACTATGTCCATACCCTACAAGTATATGCATTGAAACCCAACATGAGAGTCCAGTTTACTTAGCTTTTACCCAATCCACAAGGGACTTACACAAGGTAACGTCCCGGCTTGTGCCGTGCCTAATGGCCCCGTGGTAGTCAACATTCTCGCTAGAATGAGCCTCTCCCACGGCAATCCACTTCGGCGCCCATTAAAACACAGGCGATCAACATCGCGAGCGCCTAACTCCGGAGTGTGGCTTGTGGGGAGCGCCCTCACAAGCATGTGCGAATGAGCACAATGGCGTGAACAAGCATAGTCGACAGCATAGGAAATACGTTCATCATGTCTAAAACATGGAATAGCCAACCAATGTCCAAGGATCTAACATTATGTCAGTATGTCAACCTAATTATTCACCTAAGTGAAATACAAGTGTTCACCCTCACACTATGTCAAAAACGCGTCATGTCATGTTTACTACATTCAATAGCCAAGACGCTAAAAGTCAACAATATCATATTGTTCTCAAAGTTCGATGGTATGTCCCTACCAATATGTCCATGTCTCTAACAACGTAGGATTCATCTCATTGTTTACTAAGTTCATAAATCATGCATTATTCTAATGCTCATGTACTATGCATTCCACTAATGCCAAAACAACGAGCATTCTACAAATGCCCCAAATCATGCATTCTACGATGCCCATATGTCATACATTGCCTAATGTATATCCATGCATTCTACAATACTATCATCACTGCATTCTAGCGATTCCAACGAGTCCATATTCAGTGCCATGCATAAGCTACGACGACATCTACTACATTCGAAGATAGAGCTATCATGCAAGAAATCCATTAACCGATTATATTTATCAAATGCAAATAGTATCCCTTCCCTCATGTCTTAAACATGGAATCAATCCACGACCAAAAGGTCGAGCCAAAGCCAATGATGCCCGTCAAAGTTGCCCACCTAAATGAGGTGCAACAACTTATCCTGCATATATCCAATCTTCTCTTTTCCCTATACAAACGTACATATTATTGCATTTGCCATAATTCCTCTTTTCTCTATACAAGCATACTTTGGTATGCAAGAGAGTTCACTAGTCCACCACTCAAGTGGTGTCTCAAATGATGCTCATTCTAGCATGCATAAGTACTTAGCATTTCCTAATGCATCATTACACTAATAGTGCGAATACCCTAGCATGCATAATATCCTCATAATGCCATACTATACGCCCAAATATGCATTTTCATAAATAACTTGCATGTCTCATGCAATCACAATTAAACATTGATGCCATAATTAACATAATTATGCATCTAATCGATCCTATAACAAGATAGGAGACATAGGGGGAGTTCACCCATTTCGGTGAGGTCAGACCCACCGGAAATCCGTCGAAGCCTCGCAGTACTTCGAAACAAAGTTGTCCCCTCGATTTCTAGCGCCCTAAAGGAGATCCCTATGGGGTTAGAACATCGCCAACCAGTAATCGCTCAACGATTCGAACGAAAAAGGATTGAAAAATACCTTAGACCAAGCGTTTTCTTTCCGTCCAAAATAGAGTTAGGAGCTTCAAATCCAACCTAACACAACATTCTACAACGAGGATCAAAACCACCTCAAGGGTTCACAATCTCGAAACCCTAAAAGTAAACCCTAATTTCCAAGAAACGAGGTTTACAAGCTAAATCGAAGCAATTGAAACCCCATTAGAGGTTGTAAGAGAGTTTACTAACCTCAAATCAAGCTTCCAACCAAGCTCAAATTCAAGCTAGGGTTGAAGATCCAACCTCCAACAAGCTTCTTTACGCCCAAAGCCCCGAGCTTCCAAGCCTAGGAGCACTCCTCCACGAAGAAAATGGAGAGAAAAGAGATCAAACCATGATCTAAGGGGTTGGGAGCAAGAAAACCTAGAGAGAGAGAGAGAGAGAGACCTACCTTCCATCTCCTCCAAGCCTCAGCCAAAATGGCTGTGAAGGGGTGAAGGGGTAAGTTCGAACGAGATGATTGAAATATCCCCAAGAGCCCCTCACAAAGCCAAAAGTGCAAAACTTGCACAAAAATGCATTCTGCAGCATTCGAACGAACGAGGATTGAAACGCCATGAGATACCGGTATCCAACCAAAAATCCGCAACCCGAGCCTCGGCCAAGCAGTCTGAACGAACGAGGATTGAAATTCCATGAGAGGTTGCGATTTCCCCATACCGGTACTAACCACTCCAGTACATGCTCAGTATTCGAATGCGCATTGCACATACCCCAATGCCAGAGCATTCCGGTATTATCAACTGCGGAATCTCGCAAAACCCGAGAGCTGCGCACAGTCCAGTTTTCACTGGATTCCGGTATACCCTATCCAGGATATACCGGTATGCAATGCAAAATCTGCACTTTTGCAGATTTCGACTTCCGGAGTCCGTTTTCGCACTTTTTACGAACGAGGATTGAAACCCGAAAAGACTCCGAAGCTCTCCAAAGAGTGCCCAAACTTGCCAGAAAAGTACATGTCACTATTCTCACACTAGAACTCCGAGGATTTGCAAAAGTTCAGTGAGAGCGTTCTATTACGCCAAAGAGTGCGAGCTTGCCACGAGTACATGCTCAGATTCGAACGAACGAGGATTGAAACCCATGAGAGCGTTTTATTACGCCCTAAGTGTGCGAGCTTGCCACGAGTACATGCTCAGATTCGAACGAACGAGGATTGAAACCCCATGAGAGCGTTCTATTACGCCAAAGAGTGAGAGCTTGCCACGAGTACATGCTCATATTCGAACGAACGAGGATTGAAACCCCATGAGAGCGTTCTATTAGCCCCAAAGAGTGGGAGCTTGCCACGAGTACATGCTCAGATTCGAACGAATGAGGATTGAAACCCCATGAGAGCGTTCTATTACGCCTAAAAGTGCGAGCTTGCCACGAGTACATGCTCAGATTCGAACGAACGAGGATTGAAACCCCATGAGAGCGTTCTATAACACTCAAAGAGAGCGAGCTTGCCACGAGTACATGCTCAGATTCGAACGAATGAGGATTGAAACCCCTGAGAGAGAGCGTTCTATTACGCCCTAAGAGTGCGAGCTTGCCACGAGTACATGCTCATATTCGAATGAACGAGGATTGAAACCCCATGAGAGCGTTCTATACCACCCTAAGAGTGCGAGCTTGTTCTATTACGCCCAAAGATGCGAGCTTGCCACGAGTACATGCACAGATTCGAACGAATGAGGATTGAAACCCCATGAGAGCGTTCTATTACGCCCAAAGAGTGCGAGCTTGCCACGAGTACATGCTCAGATTCGAACGAACGAGGATTGAAACCCCATGAGAGCGTTCTATTACGCCCAAAGAGTGCGAGCTTGCCACGAGTACATGCTCATATTCGAACGAACGAGGATTGAAACCCCATGAGAGCGTTCTATTACGCCCAAAGAGTGCGAGCTTGCCACGAGTACATGCTCAGATTCGAACGAACGAGGATTGAAACCCCATGAGAGCGTTCTATTACGCCTAAGAGTGCGAGCTTGCCACGAGTACATGCTCAGATTCGAACGAACGAGGATTGAAACCCCATGAGAGCGTTCTATTACGCCCTAAGAGTGCGAGCTTGCCACGCGTACATGCTCATATTCGAACGAACGAGGATTGAAACCCCATGAGAGCGTTCTATTACGCCCAAAGAGTGCGAGCTTGCCACGAGTACATGCTCAGATTCGAACGAACGAGGATTGAAACCCCGTGAGAGCGTTCTATTACGCCAAAGAGTGCGAGCTTGCCACGAGTACATGCTCAGATTCGAACGAACGAGGATTGAAACCCCATGAGAGCGTTCTATTACGCCTAAGAGTGCGAGCTTGCCACGAGTACATGCTCAGATTCGAAAGAACGAGGATTGAAACCCCATGAGAGCGTTCTATTACGCCCAAAGAGTGCGAGCTTGCCACGAGTACATGCTCAGATTCGAACGAACGAGGATTGAAACCCCATGAGAGCGTTCTATTGCGCCTAAGAGTGCGAGCTTGCCACGAGTACATGCTCAGATTCGAACGAACGAGGATTGAAACCCCCGTGAGAGCGTTCTATTACGCCAAAGAGTGCGAGCTTGCCACGAGTACAAGCTCAGATTCGAACGAACGAGGATTGAAACCCCATGAGAGCGTTCTATTACGCCCAAAGAGTGCGAGCTTGCCACGAGTACATGCTCAGATTCGAACGAACGAACGAGGATTGAAACCCCATGAGAGCGTTCTATTACGACCAAAGAGTGCTAGCTTGCCACGAGTACATGGTCAGATTCGAAAGAACGAGGATTGAAACCCCATTAGAGCGTTCTTTTACGCCAAATAGTGCGTGCTTGCCACAAGTACATGGTCATATTCGAACGAACGAGGATTGAAACCCCATGAGAGCGTTCTATTAGGCCCAAAGAGTGCGAGCTTGCCACGAGTACATGCTCAGATTCAATCGAACGAACGAGTATTGAAACCCAATGAGAGCGTTCTATTGCGCCTAAAAGTGCGAGCTTGCCACGAGTACATGCTCAGATTCGAACGAACGAGGATTGAAACCCCATGAGAGCGTTCTATAACACTCAAAGAGAGCGAGCTTGCCACGAGTACATACTCATATTCGAACGAACGAGGATTCAAACCACATGAGAGCGTTCTATTACGCCCTAAGAGTGCGAGCTTGCCACGAGTACATGCTCATATTCGAACGAACGAGGATTGAAACCCCATGAGAGCGTTCTATTACGCCCTAAGAGTGCGAGCTTGTTCTATTACGCCCAAAGAGTGCCAGCTTGCCGTGAGTACATGCACAGATTCGAACGAATGAGGATTGAAACCCCATGAGAGCGTTCTATTACGCCCAAAGAGTGCGAGCTTGCCATGAGTACATGCTCAGATTCGAACGAACGAGGATTGAAACCTCGTGAGAGCGTTCTATTACGCCAAAGAGTGCGAGCTTGCCACGAGTACATGCTCATATTCAAACGAACGAGGATTGAAACCCCATGAGAGCGTTTTATTAGGCCCAAAGAGTGCGAGCTTGCCACGAGTACATGCTCAGATTCGAACGAACGAGGATTGAAACCCCATGAGAGCGTTCTATTACGCCCAAAGAGTGCTAGCTTGCCACGAGTACATGCTCAGATTCGAACGAACGAGGATTGAAACCCCATGAGAGCGTTCTATTACGCCCAAAGAGTGCGAGCTTGCCACGAGTACATGCTCAGATTCGAACGAACGAGGATTGAAAAACCCAATGAGAGCGTTCTATTACGCCCTAAAGAGTGCGAGCTTGCCACGAGTACATGCTCATATTCGAACGAACGAGGATTGAAACCCCATGAGAGCGTTCTATTACGCCCAAAGAGTGCGAGCTTGCCACGAGTACATGCTCAGATTCGAACGAACGAGGATTGAAACCCCATGAGAGCGTTCTATTACGCCCAAAGAGTGCGAGCTTGCCACGAGTACATGCTCAGATTCGAACGAACGAGGATTGAAACCCCATGAGAGCGTTCTATTACGCCCAAAGAGTGCGAGCTTGCCACGAGTACATGCTCAGATTCGAACGAACGAGGATTGAAACCCCATGAGAGCGTTCTATTACGCCCAAAGAGTGCGAGCTTGCCACGAGTACATGCTCAGATTCGAACGAACGAGGATTGAAACCCCATGAGAGCGTTCTATTACGCCCAAAGAGTGCGAGCTTGCCACGAGTACATGCTCAGATTCGAACGAACGAGGATTGAAACCCCATGAGAGCGTTCTATTACGCCCAAAGAGTACGGGCTTGCCACGAGTACATGCTCAGATTCGAACGAACGAGGATTGAAACCATGAGAGCGTTCTATTACGCCAAAGAGTGCTAGCTTGCCACGAGTACATGCTCAGATTTCGAAAGAACGAGGATTGAAACCCCATGAGAGCATTCTATTACGCCAAAGAGTGCGAGCTTGCCACGAGTACATGCTCATATTCGAACGAACGAGGATTGAAACCCCATGAGAGCGTTCTATTAGGCCCAAAGAGTGCGAGCTTGCCACGAGTACATGCTCAGATTCGAATGAACGAGGATTGAAACCCAATGAGAGCGTTCTATTGCGCCTAAAAGTGCGAGCTTGCCACGAGTACATGCTCAGATTCGAACGAACGAGGATTGAAACCCCATGAGAGCGTTCTATTACGCCAAAGAGTGCGAGCTTGCCACGAGTACATGCTCATATTCGAACGAACGAGGATTCAAACCACATGAGAGCGTTCTATTACGCCCTAAGAGTGCGAGCTTGCCACGAGTACATGCTCATATTCGAACGAACGAGGATTGAAACCCCATGAGAGCGTTCTATTACGCCCTAAGAGTGCGAGCTTGTTCTATTACGCCCAAAGAGTGCCAGCTTGCCGTGAGTACATGCACAGATTCGAACGAACGAGGATTGAAACCCCGTGAGAGCGTTCTATTACGCCCAAAGAGTGCGAGCTTGCCACGAGTACATGCTCAGATTCGAACGAACGAGGATTGAAACCCCATGAGAGCGTTCTATTACGCCCAAAGAGTGCGAGCTTGCCACGAGTACATGCTCATATTCGAACGAACGAGGATTGAAACCCCATGAGAGCGTTTTATTACGCCCAAAGAGTGCGAGCTTGCCACGAGTACATGCTCAGATTCGAACGAACGAGGATTGAAACCCCATGAGAGCGTTCTATTACGCCCAAAGAGTGCGAGCTTGCCACGAGTACATGCTCAGATTCGAACGAACGAGGATTGAAACCCCATGAGAGCGTTCTATTACGCCCAAAGAGTGCGAGCTTGCCACGAGTACATGCTCAGATTCGAACGAACGAGGATTGAAACCCCGTGAGAGCGTTCTATTACGCCAAAGAGTGCGAGCTTGCCACGAGTACATGCTCAGATTCGAACGAACGAGGATTGAAACCCCATGAGAGCGTTCTATTACGACCAAAGAGTGCGAGCTTGCCACGAGTACATGCTCAGATTCGAACGAACGAGGATTGAAACCCCATGAGAGCGTTCTATTACGCCCAAAGAGTGCGAGCTTGCCACGAGTACATGCTCAGATTCGAACGAACGAGGATTGAAACCCCCATGAGAGCGTTCTATTACGCCCAAAGAGTGCGAGCTTGCCACGAGTACATGCTCAGATTCGAACGAACGAACGAGGATTGAAACCCCATGAGAGCGTTCTATTACGCCCAAAGAGTGCGAGCTTGCCACGAGTACATGCTCAGATTCGAACGAACGAGGATTGAAACCCCATGAGAGCGTTCTATTACGACCAAAGAGTGCTAGCTTGCCACGAGTACATGCTCAGATTCGAAAGAACGAGGATTGAAACCCCATGAGAGCGTTCTTTTACGCCAAAGAGTGCGTGCTTGCCACAAGTACATGGTCATATTCGAACGAACGAGGATTGAACCCCATGAGAGCGTTCTATTAGGCCCAAAGAGTGCGAGCTTGCCACGAGTACATGCTCAGATTCAATCGAACAAGTATTGAAACCCAATGAGAGCGTTCTATTGCGCCTAAAAGTGCGAGCTTGCCACGAGTACATGCTCAGATTCGAACGAACGAGGATTGAAACCCCATGAGAGCGTTCTATAACACTCAAAGAGAGCGAGCTTGCCACGAGTACATACTCATATTCGAACGAACGAGGATTCAAACCACATGAGAGCGTTCTATTACGCCCTAAGAGTGCGAGCTTGCCACGAGTACATGCTCATATTCGAACGAACGAGGATTGAAACCCCATGAGAGCGTTCTATTACGCCCTAAGAGTGCGAGCTTGTTCTATTACGCCCAAAGAGTGCCAGCTTGCCGTGAGTACATGCACAGATTCGAACGAATGAGGATTGAAACCCCATGAGAGCGTTCTATTACGCCCAAAGAGTGCGAGCTTGCCATGAGTACATGCTCAGATTCGAACGAACGAACGAGGATTGAAACCCCGTGAGAGCGTTCTATTACGCCAAAGAGTGCGAGCTTGCCACGAGTACATGCTCATATTCAAACGAACGAGGATTGAAACCCCATGAGAGCGTTCTATTAGGCCCAAAGAGTGCGAGCTTGCCACGAGTACATGCTCAGATTCGAACGAACGAGGATTGAAACCCCATGAGAGCGTTCTATTACGCCCAAAGAGTGCTAGCTTGCCACGAGTACATGCTCAGATTCGAACGAACGAGGATTGAAACCCCATGAGAGCGTTCTATTACGCCCAAAGAGTGCTAGCTTGCCACGAGTACATGCTCAGATTCGAAAAAACGAGGATTGAAACCCCATGAGAGCGTTCTATTACGCCAAAGAGTGCTAGCTTGCCACGAGTACATGCTCAGATTCGAACGAACGAGGATTGAAACCCCATGAGAGCGTTCTATTACGCCCAAAGAGTGCGAGCTTGCCACGAGTACATGCTCAGATTCGAACGAACGAGGATTGAAACCCCATGAGAGCGTTCTATTACGCCCAAAGAGTGCGAGCTTGCCACGAGTACATGCTCAGATTCGAACGAACGAGGATTGAAACCCCATGAGAGCGTTCTATTACGCCCAAAGAGTGCGAGCTTGCCACGAGTACATGCTCAGATTCGAACGAACGAGGATTGAAACCCCATGAGAGCGTTCTATTACGCCCTAAGAGTGCGAGCTTGCCACGAGTACATGCTCAGATTCGAACGAACGAGGATTGAAACCCCATGAGAGCGTTCTATTAAGCCCAAAGAGTGCGAGCTTGCCACGAGTACATGCTCAGATTCGAACGAACGAGGATTGAAACCCCATGAGAGCGTTCTATTACGCCCAAAGAGTGCGAGCTTGCCACGAGTACATGCTCAGATTCGAACGAACGAGGATTGAAACCCCATGAGAGCGTTCTATTACGCCCAAAGAGTGCGAGCTTGCCACGAGTACATGCTCAGATTCGAACGAACGAGAATTGAAACCCATGAGAGCATTCTATTGCACTAAGAGTGCGAGCTTGCCACGAGTACATGCTCAGATTCGAACGAACGAGGATTGAAACCCCATGAGAGCGTTCTATTACGCCCAAAGAGTGCGAGCTTGCCAAGAGTACATGCTCAGATTCGAACGAACGAGGATTGAAGCCCCATGAGAGCGTTCTATTACGCCCAAAGAGTGCGAGCTTGCCACGAGTACATGCTCAGATTCGAACGAACGAGGATTGAAACCCCATGAGAGCGTTCTATTACGCCCAAAGAGTGCGAGCTTGCCACGAGTACATGCTCAGATTCGAATGAACGAGGATTGAAACCCCATGAGAGCGTTCTATTACGCCCAAAGAGTGCGAGCTTGCCACGAGTACATGCTCAGATTCGAACGAACGAGGATTGAAACCCCATGAGAGCGTTCTATTACGCCCAAAGAGTGCGAGCTTGACACGAGTACATGCTCAGATTCGAACGAACGAGAATTGAATCCCCATGAGAGCGTTCTATTACGCCCTAAGAGTGCGAGCTTGCCACGAGTACATGCTCAGATTTCGAACGAACGAGGATTGAAACCCCATGAGAGCGTTCTATTACGCCCTAAGAGTGCGAGCTTGCCACGAGTACATGCTCAGATTCGAACGAACGAGGATTGAAACCCCATGAGAGCGTTCTATTACGCCCTAAGAGTGCGAGCTTGCCACGAGTACATGCTCAGATTCGAACGAACGAGGATTGAAAACCCCATGAGAGCGTTCTATTACGCCCAAAGAGTGCGAGCTTGCTTGCCACGAGTACATGCTCAGATTCGAACGAACGAGGATTGAAACCCCATGAGAGCGTTCTATTACGCCAAAGAGTGCGAGCTTGCCACGAGTACATGCTCAGATTCGAACGAACGAGGATTGAACCCCATGAGAGCGTTCTATTACGCCCTAAGAGTGCGAGCTTGCCACGAGTACATGCTCAGATTCGAACGAACGAGGATTGAAACCCCATGAGAGCGTTCTATTACGCCCAAAGAGTGCGAGCTTGCCACGAGTACATGCTCAGATTTGAACGAACGAGGATTGAAACCCCATGAGAGCGTTCTATTACGCCAAAGAGTGCGAGCTTGCCACGAGTAGATGCTCAGATTCGAACGAAAGTGGATTGAAACCCCATTAGAGCGTTCTATTACGCTTAAGAGTGCGAGCTTGCCACGAGTACATGCTCAGATTCGAACGAACGAGGATTGAAACCCCATGAGAGCGTTCTATTACGCCCAAAGAGTGCGAGCTTGCCACGAGTACATGCTCAGATTCGAACGAACGAGGATTGAAACCCCATGAGAGCGTTTCTATTACGCCCAAAGAGTGCGAGCTTGCCACGAGTACATGCTCAGATTCGAACGAACGAGGATTGAAACCCCATGAGAGCGTTCTATTACGCCCTAAGAGTGCGAGCTTGCCACGAGTACATGCTCAGATTCGAACGAACGAGGATTGAAACCCCATGAGAGCGTTCTATTACGCCCAAAGAGTGCGAGTTTGCCACGAGTACATGCTCAGTTTCGAACGAACGAACGAGGATTGAAACCCCATGAGAGCGTTCTATTACGCCCGAAGAGTGCGAGCTTGCCACGAGTACATGCTCAGATTCGAACGAACGAACGAGGATTGAAACCCCATGAGAGCGTTCTATTACGCCAAAGAGTGCTAGCTTGCCACGAGTACATGCTCAGATTCGAAAGAACGAGGATTGAAACCCCATGAGAGCGTTCTATTACGCCAAAGAGTGAGAGCTTGCCACGAGTACATGCTCATATTCGAACGAACGAGGATTGAAACCCCATGAGAGCGTTCTATTAGCCCCAAAGAGTGGGAGCTTGCCACGAGTACATGCTCAGATTCGAACGAACGAGGATTGAAACCCATGAGAGCGTTCTATTGCGCCTAAAAGTGCGAGCTTGCCACGAGTACATGCTCAGATTCGAACGAACGAGGATTGAAACCCCATGAGAGCGTTCTATTACGCCCAAAGAGTGCGAGCTTGCCACGAGTACATGCTCAGATTCGAACGAACGAGGATTGAAACCCCATGAGAGCGTTCTATTACGCCTAAGAGTGCGAGCTTGCCACGACTACATGCTCAGATTCGAACGAACGAGGATTGAAACCCCATGAGAGCGTTCTATTACGCCCAAAGAGTGCGAGCTTGCCACGAGTACATGCTCAGATTCGAACGAACGAGGATTGAAACCCCATGAGAGCGTTCTATTACGTCCAAAGAGTGCGAGCTTGCCACGAGTACATGCTCAGATTCGAACGAACGAGGATTGAAACCCCATGAGAGCGTTCTATTACGCCCAAAGAGTGCGAGCTTGCCACGAGTACATGCTCAGATTCGAACGAACGAACGAGGATTGAAACCCCATGAGAGCGTTCTATTACGCCCAAAGAGTGCGAGCTTGCCACGAGTACATGCTCAGATTCGAACGAACGAGGATTGAAACCCCATGAGAGCGTTCTATTACGCCCAAAGAGTGCGAGCTTGCCACGAGTACATGCTCAGATTCGAACGAACGAGGATTGAAACCCCATGAGAGCGTTCTATTACGCCCAAAGAGTGCGAGCTTGCCACGAGTACATGCTCAGATTCGAACGAACGAGGATTGAAACCCCATGAGAGCGTTCTATTACGCCTAAGAGTGCGAGCTTGCCACGAGTACATGCTCAGATTCGAACGAACGAGGATTGAAACCCCATGAGAGCGTTCTATTACGCCCTAAGAGTGCGAGCTTGCCACGAGTACATGCTCAGATTCGAACGAACGAGGATTGAAACCCCATGAGAGCGTTCTATTACGCCCAAAGAGTGCGAGCTTGCCACGAGTACATGCTCAGATTCGAACGAACGAGGATTGAAACCCCATGAGAGCGTTCTATTACGCCCAAAGAGTGCGAGCTTGCCACAAGTACATGCTCAGATTCGAACGAACGAGGATTGAAACCCCATGAGAGCGTTCTATTACGCCCAAAGAGTGCGAGCTTGCCACGAGTACATGCTCAGATTCGAAAGAACGAGGATTGAAACCCCATGAGAGCGTTCTATTACGCCAAAAAGAGTGCGAGCTTGCCACGAGTACATGCTCAGATTCGAACGAACGAGGATTGAAAACCCCATGAGAGCGTTCTATTACGCCCAAAGAGTGCGAGCTTGCCACGAGTACATGCTCAGATTCGAATCGAACGAACGAGGATTGACCCCATGAGAGCGTTCTATTACGCCTAAAAGTGCGAGCTTGCCACGAGTACATGCTCAGATTCGAACGAACGAGGATTGAAAACCATGAGAGCGTTCTATTACGCCCAAAGAGTGCGAGCTTGCCACGAGTACATGCTCAGATTCGAACGAACGAGGATTGAAACCCCATGAGAGCGTTCTATTACGCCCAAAGAGTGCGAGCTTGCCACGAGTACATGCTCAGATTCGAACGAACGAGGATTGAAACCCCATGAGAGCGTTCTATTACGCCCAAAGAGTGCGAGCTTGCCACGAGTACATGCTCAGATTCGAACGAACGAGGATTGAAACCCATGAGAGCGTTCTATTACGCCCTAAAGAGTGCGAGCTTGCCACGAGTACATGCTCAGATTCGAACGAACGAGGATTGAAACCCCATGAGAGCGTTCTATTACGCCCAAAGAGTGCGAGCTTGCCACGAGTACATGCTCAGATTCGAACGAACGAGGATTGAAACCCCATGAGAGCGTTCTATTACGCCCAAAGAGTGCGAGCTTGCCACGAGTACATGCTCAGATTCGAACGAACGAGGATTGAAACCCCATGAGAGCGTTCTATTACGCCCAAAGAGTGCGAGCTTGCCACGAGTACATGCTCAGATTCGAACGAACGAGGATTGAAACCCCATGAGAGCGTTCTATTACGCCAAAAGAGTGCGAGCTTGCCACGAGTACATGCTCAGATTCGAACGAACGAGGATTGAAACCCCATGAGAGCGTTCTATTGCGCCCAAAGAGTGCGAGCTTGCCACGAGTACATGCTCAGATTCGAACGAACGAGGATTGAAACCCCATGAGAGCGTTCTATTACGCCCTAAGAGTGCGAGCTTGCCACGAGTACATGCTCAGATTCGAACGAACGAGGATTGAAACCCCATGAGAGCGTTCTATTACGCCCAAAGAGTGCGAGCTTGCCACGAGTACATGCTCAGATTCGAACGAACGAGGATTGAAACCCCATGAGAGCGTTCTATTACGCCCAAAGAGTGCGAGCTTGCCACGAGTACATGCTCAGATTCGAACGAACGAGGATTGAAACCCCATGAGAGCGTTCTATTACGACCAAAGAGTGCGAGCTTGCCACGAGTACATGCTCATATTCGGAAAAACGAGGACTGAAACCCCATAAGAGCGTTCTACTACGCCCAAAGAGTGCGAGCTTGCCACGAGTACATGCTCAGATTCGAACGAACGAGGATTGAAACCCCATGAGAGCGTTCTATTAGGCCCAAAGAGTGCGAGCTTGCCACGAGTACATGCTCAGATTCAATCGAACGAGGATTGAAACCCAATGAGAGCGTTCTATTGCGCCTAAAAGTGCGAGCTTGCCACGAGTACATGCTCAGATTCGAACGAACGAGGATTGAAACCCCATGAGAGCGTTCTATAACACTCAAAGAGAGCGAGCTTGCCACGAGTACATACTCATATTCGAACGAACGAGGATTCAAACCACATGAGAGCGTTCTATTACGCCCTAAGAGTGCGAGCTTGCCACGAGTACATGCTCATATTCGAACGAACGAGGATTGAAACCCCATGAGAGCGTTCTATTACGCCCTAAGAGTGCGAGCTTGTTCTATTACGCCCAAAGAGTGCGAGCTTGCCGAGAGTACATGCACAGATTCGAACGAAAGAGGATTGAAACCGCATGAGAGCGTTCTATTACGCCCAAAGAGTGCGAGCTTGCCACGAGTACATGCTCAGATTCGAACGAACGAGGATTGAAACCCCATGAGAGCGTTCTATTACGCCAAAGAGTGAGAGCTTGCCACGAGTACATGCTCATATTCGAACGAACGAGGATTGAAACCCCATGAGAGCGTTCTATTAGCCCCAAAGAGTGGGAGCTTGCCACGAGTACATGCTCAGATTCGAACGAACGAGGATTGAAACCCCATGAGAGCGTTCTATTAGCCCCAAAGAGTGGGAGCTTGCCACGAGTACATGCTCAGATTCGAACGAATGAGGATTGAAACCCCATGAGAGCGTTCTATTACTCCCAAAGAGTGCTAGCTTGCCACGAGTACATGCTCAGATTCGAAAACGAACGAGGATTGAAACACCATGAGAGCGTTCTATTACGCCAAAGAGTGCGAGCTTGCCACGAGTACATGCTCATATTCGAACGAACGAGGATTGAAACCCCATGAGAGCGTTCTATTACGCCCAAAGAGTGCGAGCTTGCCACGAGTACATGCTCAGATTCGAACGAACGAGGATTGAAACCCCATGAGAGCGTTCTATTGCGCCTAAAAGTGCGAGCTTGCCACGAGTACATGCTCAGATTCGAACGAACGAGGATTGAAACCCCATGAGAGCGTTCTATTACGCCCAAAGAGAGCGAGCTTGCCACGAGTACATGCTCAGATTCGAACGAACGAGGATTGAAACCCCATGAGAGCGTTCTATTACGCCCTAAGAGTGCGAGCTTGCCACGAGTACATGCTCAGATTCGAACGAACGAGGATTGAAACCCCATGAGAGCGTTCTATTAAGCCCAAAGAGTGCGAGCTTGCCACGAGTACATGCTCAGATTCGAACGAACGAGGATTGAAAAACCATGAGAGCGTTCTATTACGCCCAAAGAGTGCGAGCTTGCCACGAGTACATGCTCAGATTCGAACGAACGAGGATTGAAACCCCATGAGAGCGTTCTATTACGCCCAAAGAGTGCGAGCTTGCCACGAGTACATGCTCAGATTCGAACGAACGAGGATTGAAAAACCCATGAGAGCGTTCTATTAAGCCCTAAGAGTGCGAGCTTGCCACGAGTACATGCTCAGATTCGAACGAACGAGGATTGAAACCCCATGAGAGCGTTCTATTTACGCCCAAAGAGTGCGAGCTTGCCACGAGTACATGCTCAGATTCGAACGAATTAGGATTGAAACCCCAAGAGAGCATTCTATTCGCCCAAAGAGTGCGAGCTTGCCACGAGTACATGCTCAGATACGAACGAACGAGGATTGAAACCCATGAGAGCGTTCTATTACGCCCAAAGAGTGCGAGCTTGCCACGAGTACATGCTTAGATTCGAACGAACGAGGATTGAAGCCCTATGAGAGCGTTCTATTACGCCAAAGAGTGCGAGATTGCCACGAGTAGTACATGCTCAGATTCGAACGAACGAGGATTGAAACCCCATGAGAGCGTTCTATTACGCCCAAAAGAGTGCGAGCTTGCCACGAGTACATGCTCAGATTCGAACGAACGAGGATTGAAACCCCATGAGAGCGTTCTATTACGCCCTAGCGTTGTTCTATTACGCCCAAAGAGTGCGAGCTTGCCACGAGTACATGCTCAGATTCGAACGAACGAGGATTGAAACCCCATGAGAGCGTTTCTATTAC
Source organism: Puya raimondii (assembly GCA_016920855.1). Taxonomy (NCBI): domain Eukaryota; kingdom Viridiplantae; phylum Streptophyta; class Magnoliopsida; order Poales; family Bromeliaceae; genus Puya; species Puya raimondii. The sequence goes on along the minus strand of JABWPP010000050.1, from coordinate 206,271,442 downwards.
GCCCAAAGAGTGCGAGCTTGCCACGAGTACATGCTCAGATTCGAACGAACGAGGATTGAAGCCCCATGAGAGCGTTCTATTACGCCCAAAGAGTGTGCGCTTGCCACGAGTACATGCTCAGATTCGAACGAACGAGGATTGAAACCCCATGAGAGCGTTCTATTACGCCCAAAGAGAGCGAGGCACGAGTACATGCTCAGATTCGAACAAACGAGGATTGAAGCCCCATGAGAGCGTTCTATTACGCCCAAAGAGTGCGAGCTTGCCACGAGTACATGCTCAGATTCGAACGAACGAGGATTGAAACCCCATGAGAGCGTTCTATTACGCCCTAAAGAGTGCGAGCTTGCCACGAGTACTAGCTCATATTCGAACGAACGAGGATTGAAACCCCATGAGAGCGTTCTATTTACGCCCAAAGAGTGCGAGCTTGCCACGAGTACATGCTCAGATTCGAACGAACGAGGATTGAAACCCAATGAGAGCGTTCTATTACGCCAAAGAGTGCGAGCTTGCCACGAGTACATGCTCATATTCGAACGAACGAGGATTGAAACCCCATGAGAGCGTTCTTTTACGCCCAAAGAGTGCGAGCTTGCCACGAGTACATGCTCAGATTCGAACGAACGAGGATTGAAACCCCATGAGAGCGTTCTATTACGCCCTAAGAGTGCGAGCTTGCCACGAGTACATGCTCAGATTCGAACTAACGAGCATTGAAACTTCATGAGAGCGTTCGTTCTATTACGCCCAAAGAGTGCGAGCTTGCCACGAGTACATGCTCAGATTCGAACGAACGAGGATTAAAACCCCATGAGAGCGTTCTATTACGCCAAAGAGTGCGAGCTTGCCACGAGTACATGCTCATATTAGAACGACAGAGGATTGAAATCCAATGAGAGCGTTCTATTACGCCAAAGAGTGCGAGCTTGCCACGAGTACATGCTCAGATTCGAACGAACGAGGATTGAAACCCAATGAGAGCGTTCTATTACGCCCTAAAAGTGCGAGCTTGCCACGAGTACATGCTCAGATTCGAACGAACGAGGATTGAAACCCCATGAGAGCGTTCTATTACGCCCAAAGAGTGCGAGCTTGCCACGAGTACATGCTCAGATTCGAACGAACGAGGATAGAAACCCCATGAGAGCGTTCTATTACGCCTAAGAGTGCGAGCTTGTCACGAGTACATGCTCAGATTCGAACGAACGAGGATTGAAACCCATGAGAGCGTTCATTACGCCCAAAGAGTGCGAGCTTGCCACGAGTACATGCTCAGATTCGAACGAACGAGGATTGAAACCCCATGAGAGCGTTCTATTACGCCCTAAGAGTGCGAGCTTGCTATTACGCCCAAAGAGTGCGAGCTTGCAGTACATGCTCAGATTCGAACGAACGAGGATTGAAACCCCATGAGAGCGTTCTATTACGCCCAAAGAGTGCGAGCTTGCCACGAGTACATGCTCAGATTCGAACGAACGAGGATTGAAACCCCATGAGAGCAGCGTTCTATTACGCCAAAGAGTGCGAGCTTGCCACGAGTACATGCTCATATTCGAACGAACGAGGATTGAAACCCCATGAGAGCGTTCTATTACGCCCAAAGAGAGTGCGAGCTTACCACGAGTACATGCTCAGATTCGAATGAACGAGGATTGAAAAACCCCATGAGACCGTTCTATTACGCCCTAAGAGTGCGAGCTTGCCACGAGTACATGCTCATATTCGAACGAACGAGGATTGAAACCCCATGAGAGCGTTCTATTACGCCCAAAGAGTGCGAGCTTGCCACGAGTACATGCTCAGATTCGAACGAACGAGGATTGAAACCCCATGAGAGCGTTCTATTACGCCAAAGAGTGCGAGCTTGCCACGAGTACATGCTCATATTCGAACGAACGAGGATTGAAACCCCATGAGAGCGTTCTATTACGCCCAAAGAGTACTAGCTTGCCACGAGTACATGCTCAGATTCGAACGAACGAGGATTGAAACCCCATGAGAGCGTTCTATTACGCCCTAAGAGTGCGCGCTTGCCACGAGTACATGCTCAGATTCGAACGAACGAGGATTGAAACCCCATGAGAGCGTTCTATTACGCCCAAAGAGTGCGAGCTTGCCACGAGTACATGCTCAGATTCGAACGAACGAGGATTGAATGAAACCCCATGAGAGCGTTCTATTACGCCAAAGAGTGCGAGCTTGCCACGAGTACATGCTCAGATTCGAACGAACGAGGATTGAAACCCCATGAGAGCGTTCTATTACACCCAAAGAGTGCGAGCTTGCCACGAGTACATGCTCAGATTCGAACGAACGAGGATTGAAACCCCATGAGAGCGTTCTATTACGCCCAAAGAGTGCGAGCTTGCCACGAGTACATGCTCAGATTCGAACGAACGAGGATTGAAACCCCATGAGAGCATTCTATTACGCCCAAAGAGTGCGAGCTTGCCACGAGTACATGCTCAGATTCGAACGAACGAGGATTGAAACCCCATGAGAGCGTTCTATTACGCCCAAAGAGTGCGAGCTTGCCACGAGTACATGCTCAGATTCGAACGAACGAGGATTGAAACCCCATGAGAGCGTTCTATTACGCCAAAGAGTGCGAGCTTGCCACGAGTACATGCTCAGATTCGAACGAATGAGGATTGAAACCCCATGAGAGCGTTCTATTACGCCCAAAGAGTGCGAGCTTGCCACGAGTACATGCTCAGATTCGAACGAACGAGGATTGAAACCCCATGAGAGCGTTCTGTTACACTCAAAGAGAGCGAGCTTGCCACGAGTACATGCTCAGATTCGAACGAACGAGGATTGAAACCCCATGAGAGCGTTCTATTGCGCCTAAAAGTGCGAGCTTGCCACGAGTACATGCTCAGATTCGAACGAACGAGGATTGAAACCCCATGAGAGCGTTCTATTACGCCCAAAGAGTGCGAGCTTGCCACGAGTACATGCTCAGATTCGAACGAACGAGGATTGAAACCCCATGAGAGCGTTCTATAACGCCCAAAGAGAGCGAGCTTGCCACGAGTACATGCTCATATTGGAACGAACGAGGATTGAAACCCCATGAGAGCGTGCTATTACGCCCAAAGAGTGCTAGCTTGCCACGAGTACATGCTCAGATTCGAACGAACGAGGATTGAAACCCCATGAGAGCGTTCTTTTACGCCCTAAGAGTGCGAGCGTGTTCTATTACGCCCAAAGAGTGCGAGCTTGTCGTGAGTACATGCTCAGATTCGAACGAATGAGGATTGAAACCCCATGAGAGCGTTCTATTACGCCAAAGAGTGCGAGCTTGCCACGATTTCAAGCTCAGATTCGAACGAACGAGGATTGAAACCTCGTGAGAGCGTTCTATTACGCCAAAGAGTGCGAGCTTGCCACGAGTACATGCTCAGATTCGAACGAACGAGGATTGAAACCCCATGAGAGCGTTCTATAACGCCCAAAGAGAGCGAGCTTGCCACGAGTACATGCTCAGATTCGAAAGAACGAGGATTGAAACCCCATGAGAGCGTTCTATTACGCCCAAAGTGTACTAGCTTGCCACGAGTACATGCTCAGATTCGAAAGAACGAGGATTGAAACCCCATGAGAGCGTTCTACTACGCCCTAAGATTGCGAGCTTGTTCTATTACACCCAAAGAGTGCGAGCTTGCCGTGAGTACATGCTCAGATTCGAACCAATGAGGATTGAAACCCCATGAGAGAGTTCTATTACGCCCTAAGTGAGCGAGCTTGCCACGAGTACATGCTCAGATTCGAACGAACGAGGATTGAAACCCCCATGAGAGCGTTCTATTACGCCAAAGAGTGCGAGCTTGCCACGAGTACATGCTCATATTCGAACGAACGAGGATTGAAACCCCATGAGAGCGTTCTATTACGCCAAAGAGTGCGAGCTTGCCACGAGTACATGCTCAGATTCGAACGAACGAGGATTGAAACCCAATGAGAGCGTTCTATTGCGCCTAAAAGTGCGAGCTTGCCACGAGTACATGCTCAGATTCGAACGAACGAGGATTGAAACCCCATGAGAGCGTTCTATTACGCCCAAAGAGTGCGAGCTTGCCACGAGTACATGCTCAGATTCGAACGAACGAACAAGGATTGAAACCCCATGAGAGCGTTCTATTGCGCCTAAGAGTGCGAGCTTGCCACGAGTACATGCTCAGATTCGAACGAACGAGGATTGAAACCCCGTGAGAGCGTTCTATTACGCCAAAGAGTGCGAGCTTGCCACGAATACAAGCTCAGATTCGAACGAACGAGGATTGAAACCCCATGAGAGCGTTCTATTACGCCCAAAGAGTGCGAGCTTGCCACGAGTACATGCTCAGATTCGAACGAACGAGGATTGAAACCCCATGAGAGCGTTCTATTATGACCAAAGAGTGCTAGCTTGCCACGAGTACATGCTCAGATTCGAAAGAACGAGGATTGAAACCCCATTAGAGCGTTCTTTTACGCCAAAGAGTGCGTGCTTGCCACAAGTACATGGTCATATTCGAACGAACGAGGATTGAAACCCCATGAGAGCGTTCTATTAGGCCCAAAGAGTGCGAGCTTGCCACGAGTACATGCTCAGATTCAATCGAACAAGTATTGAAACCCAATGAGAGCGTTCTATTGTGCCTAAAAGTGCGATCTTGCCACGAGTACATGCTCAGATTCGAACGAATGAGGATTGAAATCCTATGAGAGCGTTCTATAACACTCAAAGAGAGCGAGCTTGCCACGAGTACATACTCATATTCGAACGAACGAGGATTCAAACCACATGAGAGCGTTCTATTACGCCCTAAGAGTGCGAGCTTGCCACGAGTACATGCTCATATTCGAACGAACGAGGATTGAAACCCCATGAGAGTGTTTTATTACGCCCTAAGAGTGCGAGCTTGTTCTATTACGCCCAAAGAGTGCCAGCTTGCCGTGAGTACATGCACAGATTCGAACGAATGAGGATTGAAACCCCATGAGAGCGTTCTATTACGCCCAAAGAGTGCGAGCTTGCCATGAGTACATGCTCAGATTCGAACGAACGAGGATTGAAACCTCGTGAGAGCATTCTATTACGCCAAAGAGTGCGAGCTTGCAACGAGTACATGCTCATATTCAAACGAACGAGGATTGAAACCCCATGAGAGCATTTTATTAGGCCCAAAGAGTGCGAGCTTGCCACGAGTACATGCTCAGATTCGAACGAACGAGGATTGAATCCCCATGAGAGCATTCTATTACGCCAAAGAGTGCGAGCTTGCCACGAGTACATGCTCATATTCGAACGAACGACAATTGAAACCCCATGAGAGCGTTCTATTAGGCCCAAAGAGTGCGAGCTTGCCACGAGTACTGTCACGCCCCGGGCCCTCGAGGGAGCCTACCAGGCACGTGCACAGACCCGCCGTGTACCTCAAACAACACAATGTACACAAGGCGTCTATGCTAACAACCATCAAGAAGGATAAATAATACATCCTAAACAAGGTAATCAGAGCGAGAACATATGTCTACAACTAAAATAAATCCATACAACTAAAATCTCAAGATATACAATAACATTATACATCTTATCCACAATAGGTCAACCAACGTCTACACACCTTTCATATAAAATAAAATGAAAGGACATCATGGTATGCCTACAATAATAACACCGTAGAGGCTCTAGCTAGCTGCTAACCCCTCACCGCGATCCCAAGCCTCTCCTGCTGCGGAAGGCTCTGAAATAAAACAACAAACCCCAGGGGGATGAGAACTATTATTCAATAGTTCCCAGTGGGTAAGCCGCCGAGAGTGGCGAATTACATCGCTAGGTCAACTGAGGCAAGATAGTTAAAATTTAAACATAAAGCATAAAGCAAATAACATTTGATGCTAAACAGATAGTTCTACACCTATCTTGCCTCCAATGACTAAAACATCTATATGAACATGAACATGTTCTATTGTCATATGCTCAACAATTAATTTCATGGTTTACATGCATGTCAAATTAATGCCATGTTTAAAGGTTAAAAAGAATCTTTCTATTCTTATCATCATAATATCATGCTTCTATACTAAACATCGCGAGTATAAGTCTAATGCTATTATGGATGCCAATATATGTAGTGACTAACTAATATGTCCAACTACAATGAATGCATCCCAACAGTGTCAAGCTAAGTAATGCCACCATGTGCTACTCACTACTATGTCCATACACTACAACTATATGCATCAAGCAACCAATATACTATGTCCAGTTTACTTAGCTTTTACCCAATCCACAAGGGACTTACACATGGTAACGTCCCGGCTTGTGCCGTGCCTAATGGCCCCGTGGTAGTCAACATTCTCGCTAGAATGAGCCTCTCCCACGGCAATCCACTTCGGCGCCCATATAACCTGCACACAGGCGATCAACATCGCGAAAGGCCAACTCCGGAGTGCCGGCTTGTGGGGAGCGACCCTCACAAGCATGTGCGAATGAGCACAATGGCGTGAACAAGCATAGTCAACAGCATAGGAAATACGTTCATCATGTCTAAAACATGGAATAGCCAACCAATGTCCAAGGATCTAACATTATGTCAAAATGTCAACCTAATTATTCACCTAAGTGAAATACAAGTGTTCACCCTCACACTATGTCAAAAACGCGTCATGTCATGTTTACTACATTCAATAGCCAAGACGCCAAAAGTCAACAATATCATATTGTTCTCAAAGTCCGATGGTATATCCCTACCAATATGTCCATGTCTCTAACATGTAACCGTTCATCTCATTGTTTACTAAGTTCATAAACCATGCATTATTCTAATGTCATGTACTATGCATTCCACTAATGCCAAAACAATGCATTCTACAAATGCCCCAAATCATGCATTCTACGATGCCATATGTCATGCATTCTCTAATGCTATAATCCATGCATTCTACAATACTATCACAATGCATTCTACGATGCCAACGAGTCCATATTCATGCCATGCATAAGCTACGACGACCTCTACTACATAGAGTATAGAGCTATCATGCAAGAAATCCATTAACCGATTATATTTATCAAATGCAAATAGTATCCCTTTCCTCATGTCTTAAACATGGAATCAATTCACGACCAAAAGGTCGAGCCAAAGCCAATGATGCCCGTCAAAGTTGCCCACCTAAATGAGGTGCAACAACTTATCCTGCATATATCCAATCCTCTCTTTTCCCTATACAAACGTACATATATTGCATTTGCCATAATTCCTCTTTTCTCTATACAAGCATACTTTGGTATGCAAGAGAGTTCACTAGTCCACCACTCAAGTGGTGTCTCAAATGATGCTCATCTCTAGCATGCATAACATACTTAGCATTTCCTAATGCATCATTACACTAATAGTGCGAATACCCTAGTATGCATAATATCCTCATAATGCCATACTATACAAAATATGCATTTTTCATAAATAACTTGCATGTCTCATGCAATCACAATTATCATTATGCCATAATTAACATAATTATGCATCTAATCAATCCTATAACAAGATAGGAGACATAGGGGGAGTTCACCCATTTCGGTGAGGTCAGACCCACCGGAAATCCGTCGAAGCCTCGCAGTACTTCGAAACAAAGTTGTCCCCTCGATTTCTAGCGCCCTAAAGGAGATCCCTATGGGGTTAGAACATCGAACAACCAAAAAAAAAAAAAAAAACGACATACAACAAAGGGAAAAAGGGTGAAAATACCTTTAGACCAAGAATTTCTTGTCCAAAGTCCAAAATAGAGTTAGGAGGCCTCAAATCCAACCTAACACAACATTCTACACCCATCAATTCCACCTCAAGGGCTCACAATCTCGAAACCCTAAAATAAACCCTAATTTCCAAGAAATTAGGTTTACAAGCTAAATCCAAGCAAAAATCACAATTAGAGGTTGTAAGAGAGTTTACTAACCTCAAATCAAACTTCCAACCAAGCTCAAGCAAGCTAGGGTTGAAGATCCATCCTCCAACAAGCTTCTCTCCTCAGCCCCGAGCTCCCTCCAAGCCTAGGAGCACTCCTCCACGAAGAAAATGGAGAGAAAAGAGATCAAAACCATGATCTAAGGGGTTGGGAGCAAGAAAACCTAGAGAGAGAGAGAGAGAGACCTACCTTCCATCTCCTCCAAGCCTCACCAAAATGGCTGTGAAGGGGTGAAGGGGTAAGTTATAGAGATGTAACAATATCCCCAAGAGCCCCTCACAAAGCCAAAATTGTAAAACTGCACAAAAATGTATTCTGCAGCATTGTATACCGGTATGCGCATGGGCATACCGGTATCCAACCAAAATCCCGCAAACCCGAGCCTCGGCCAAGCAGTCTGCGCAAAGGGATTCCGGTATGCGACTTCCCATACCGGTACTAGCACTCCAATACCGGTATGCGCATTGCACATACCGGAATGCCAGCGTATTCCGGTATCAACTGCGGAATCTCGCAAAACCCGAGAGCTGCGCACATCCAGTTTTCACTGGATTCCGGTATACCCTATCCAGATACCGGTATGCAATGCAAAATCTGCACTTTTGCAGATTTCGACTTCCGGAGTCCGTTTTCGCACTTTTTAAGTCCCGAAAACACTCCGAAGCTCTCCAAACTCAACCCAAAACTCCAGAATAGTACAAGTCACTATTCTCACACTAGAACTCCGCAATTTGCAAAAGTTCAGTGTACTACATACTCCCCTCCTAAAAAGGAGTTTCGTCGCGAAACTACGGATCAACAAAAAACAAACAAAAACAACCAAATCAGAGGAGAAAAGAATATCGTCCTCGCAGTGAAGCCTCCAGCTCACACACACTAAGCATCGCGTCCAAGATGTTGCTCCGAAGAATCTTGTAGTAGGAATAGCGATAATCCCGAATTCCTACTTTCCTCAAGTCCAAACCACAACCATGCTCCTTGAAGTTAGCTCTTCATGTAGCTCTAATTCGGCGACATCCACATCGGAGTAGAATTCAAATACCTTCAATAGACCTGAAGTAGAGCAGCTACACATACCACTAGGACCAATTGCCTCAGGGTCTCAAATAATCCTAAGAATCTGAAACTTAGATTCCTCAAACATAAGCTCTTGGATTTTCTTAACCAAGTATCACAATTCAATCATCAGATTCAGATGTCCAAAAATTCCATCTCTCGCCGAGAGTCATCCAATGGTCCAAATTCCAAAATGATAGAGCTAGATGCCCTATGCAATCACACAAATTGCCCAAGTATACTTGTGCAAAATTTTCTCAATCCAACTCAGGTGAATAGTGACTCCTATTCACAACCTCTCGACAATCATCACGTCTAGCTTAGAAGCGAGACAATCCAATCCCGGAACCTCCGGTAATCATCCTTTCTCCATACAAGGTAGATAGTCTTTACATAGCATATCACATAAGCCTTGCCATCACAAGCACAACTTGTCGGTTCCACCGTTAAGACACTTTTTGACAGTCTACTAGAAAATCATCAATCACTACACTCTTGGTCTCAATTGCACCATTTACCGTTCGAGATCAAGGCTAGCTCCTGTGATTCGATCCAAAGGATAGATACCACATCATATTACTCATCTCATCGATATCTCTAGAACACCAGCCTCTAATCTGTTTTCACAGCTTCGACTCATTTCCTTGAGTATCGAGATATCTCCAACATTAAGATCTGGGTGCACTTCACACCACTAACAATACATACAATTGCCACATTTTCAAGCAAATGCCATGGCAATCATTTCCAAATCACAATTTGGCAAATCCTCTTGCATTCTCTCAATTGCTGAAAGGTCAATACTACCTTTCAATTTTACACCAAAGTGCAACTCAATCCATAGAGAGAAACACAACTACAAAACAAAAAGCCCACCTTCGGGGTAACCAAGGTTGGCGGTCGTCGACCACACCAACAGTTCCAAGAAACTCCTCTCACACATATCATTCCAAAGGTTTAATCCCTTAATGTGTGAGTCCAGAAAAGGGAGTAGATAACTAGGTAATCTCTCCACCATTATCCATAACATCTAATCAAACTAAAAAGTTTGAACTTCGATCACATCCGCTTGTCTCAATCCACTATGGATGGTTGATTTCCTTGAGATCTCCACTCATAACCGCTTTGGCATCAACTGCCAAGGGACGCTAGTCCTCACAACCAAATCAGCACGCCTTCCATCTGAAGCACTTGCAAACCTCATTCAAGGAATCTTCATGGTCTTCATCACCTCTCGACTTCCAATATGTCGTCGATGCGCACAGGGACAAAGACACCCAGAAGGGCCAAACATCACAGCACACAAGAGCATCAACAGCTCGAACGACATCACGACAATTTCGTAATGTCTACACCGAGTGAACAAGTCACCCCCGGTCAAAACTCAAACTCGATCCAACGAGAGTAGTACTAGATTGCAACTACCCTCGAGTAAAACCAGAATTCATGGAGCTTGATCAAACAGATCAACAGATCTCAGCTACGGGTATATATCCGGATCGTAACCCTACCGAGTTCGCGATAGTCGACCCAAAGTCGAAATGACCCGTCCACATAAAACAAACGAGATCTACACTCCACCAGAGGGAACACAAGGCAAAAGAGGTCTCCAGACCAAGCCTTCAATTCTCACAACACAACCGGGATTGCACAAGCAACTCCCTCACAAGAGACATCCTCTCTTTTGAGGATTCTCAACACTCACAAAAGGTGCTGGCCTAAAGGCCACCCACTCACTCAGCCAACAACCAGGCTTGGGCAGGTGAAACAAGCATCGCAATTAGCGAACTTTCACGCCCTCTGAAAACACTATTTCGTGTCCAAGACAAAGCACTACTGTTCGGCTCACACACTCATCGGCAATTAAATAGCCGAAGAGCCAGCCCAAGTTCAAATTAGAACTAAACGCTCTCAGCCACATAAAGCCAATCACTTCGTTGGCGCACAAAACATCCAAAACTAGTGGAGTACAGGAACAGTACTCACAAGCCCAAACACTCAGGACCACACGATCTGCAACGACAAGGAAAGAGTTCCCTGCCATGCATTCGGCAAACAGCCGAACCAAAACTACAATCATAACAAACAACAAACAACTCCAATGCTACTAGCTGCGACAACCTCCATTGTCGCTGCATTATCCTCTGCATGTCAAATAAACACGCATTCACCCGGTGCCAACCGCACGAAGTCGATCTCAATATCGTCGACACTAATCTCCTCAAACACTCCAATTGGGGATTACCCACCTGGCCACGAAGAGAGTACTTGCCCCAACTCCAAGAGTATCATCGGGTACCCGTGGCTCCACCGCTCACACGTCACAATAGTCAATGACGATTTGACGTTCCATAATTATCCTGCTAAGGGTCCACCTTCTCGAGGTCAATTCCTCTTTGAACACCTTATGCGTCTTCATACATCAAACTTGCCACTCTAAGTAGCTTCCTTTGCCGTCCCAACGGTCTCCCCGTCGCTTGCCCTCATCAAGGTATAATCCGCATTCTCATAACATTACCGAGGTTGGCTTCCAACTGGATCGAAAAATTCTACAGTTGCTTAATCCTCTCGTCTGCCGGCGCAAAGCCTCAGCTTGGAGTAACATCATAATTGATCGCCGCTCCATCACACTCGCTGAATTTACCAGTTGTTCTCTCAACTTCAGGGTCTCACCAAAACCGGAGGATGCAGAAGTCCCGTCTCGGCTGCCTCGGCCGCCATTGAGTGCGTCGATCACCACTCAAGCTGCAACAAGCAAAACATGCGCAGGTGAAACACCCCACGCCAACGCATCCCCACACAAAACTATAACCCCAATCACGCGAAAGTAATGAAGTGGACTCCCACTATTCCCCGATGTCACGTTGTCGGCCGCCAACGTGACCCTCCAAGGGTATAGAAGTGGTTCACTCCGATCTAACTCCAACACCTTTGGAGTTTTAGACATGACCCAATCATAATACTTTCGCCAATAAGCCACAAGAGATCTCGTCTCTCACGTTCCTATTCCTTATCGTCCAACCTGCCTAAGGTTTACTAGGTCCACTATGACTCAACCCTAGGCTCTGATACCACTATAATCTGTCACGCCCCGGGCCCTCGAGGGAGCCTACCAGGCACGTGCACAGACCCGCCGTGTACCTCAAACAACACAATGTACACAAGGCGTCTATGCTAACAACCATCAAGAAGGATAAATAATACATCCTAAACAAGGTAATCAGAGCGAGAACATATGTCTACAACTAAAATAAATCCATACAACTAAAATCTCAAGATATACAATAACATTATACATCTTATCCACAATAGGTCAACCAACGTCTACACACCTTTCATATAAAATAAAATGAAAGGACATCATGGTATGCCTACAATAATAACACCGTAGAGGCTCTAGCTAGCTGCTAACCCCTCACCGCGATCCCAAGCCTCTCCTGCTGCGGAAGGCTCTGAAATAAAACAACAAACCCCAGGGGGATGAGAACTATTATTCAATAGTTCCCAGTGGGTAAGCCGCCGAGAGTGGCGAATTACACCGCTAGGTCAACTGAGGCAAGATAGTTAAAATTTAAACATAAAGCATAAAGCAAATAACATTTGATGCTAAACAGATAGTTCTACACCTATCTTGCCTCCAATGACTAAAACATCTATATGAACATGAACATGTTCTATTGTCATATGCTCAACAATTAATTTCATGGTTTACATGCATGTCAAATTAATGCCATGTTTAAAGGTTAAAAAGAATCTTTCTATTCTTATCATCATAATATCATGCTTCTATACTAAACATCGCGAGTATAGGTATAATGCTATTATGGATGCCAATATATGTAGTGACTAACTAATATGTCCAACTACAATGAATGCATCCCAACAGTGTCAAGCTAAGTAATGCCACCATGTGCTACTCACTACTATGTCCATACGCTACAACTATATGCATCAAGCAACCAATATACTATGTCCAGTTTACTTAGCTTTTACCCAATCCACAAGGGACTTACACATGGTAACCTCCCGGCTTGTGCCGTGCCTAATGGCCCCGTGGTAGTCAACATTCTCGCTAGAATGAGCCTCTCCCACGGCAATCCACTTCGGCGCCCATATAACCTGCACACAGGCGATCAACATCGCGAAAGGCCAACTCCGGAGTGCCGGCTTGTGGGGAGCGACCCTCACAAGCATGTGCGAATGAGCACAATGCGTGAACAAGCATAGTCAACAGCATAGCATAGGAAATACGTTCATCATGTCTAAAACATGGAATAGCCAACCAATGTCCAAGGATCTAACATTATGTCAAAATGTCAACCTAATTATTCACCTAAGTGAAATACAAGTGTTCACCCTCACACTATGTCAAAAACGCGTCATGTCATGTTTACTACATTCAATAGCCAAGACGCCAAAAGTCAACAATATCATATTGTTCTCAAAGTCCGATGGTATGTCCCTACCAATATGTCCATGTCTCTAACATGTAACCGTTCATCTCATTGTTTACTAAGTTCATAAACCATGCATTATTCTAATGTCATGTACTATGCATTCCACTAATGCCAAAACAATGCATTCTACAAATGCCCCAAATCATGCATTCTACGATGCCATATGTCATGCATTCTCTAATGCTATAATCCATGCATTCTACAATACTATCACAATGCATTCTACGATGCCAACGAGTCCATATTCATGCCATGCATAAGCTACGACGACCTCTACTACATAGAGTATAGAGCTATCATGCAAGAAATCCATTAACCGATTATATTTATCAAATGCAAATAGTATCCCTTTCCTCATGTCTTAAACATGGAATCAATCCACGACCAAAAGGTCGAGCCAAAGCCAATGATGCCCGTCAAAGTTGCCCACCTAAATGAGGTGCAACAACTTATCCTGCATATATCCAATCCTCTCTTTTCCCTATACAAACGTACATATATTGCATTTGCCATAATTCCTCTTTTCTCTATACAAGCATACTTTGGTATGCAAGAGAGTTCACTAGTCCACCACTCAAGTGGTGTCTCAAATGATGCTCATCTCTAGCATGCATAACATACTTAGCATTTCCTAATGCATCATTACACTAATAGTGCGAATACCCTAGCATGCATAATATCCTCATAATGCCATACTATATAAAATATGCATTTTCATAAATAACTTGCATGTCTCATGCAATCACAATATCATTATGCCATAATTAACATAATTATGCATCTAATCGATCCTATAACAAGATAGGAGACATAGGGGGAGTTCACCCATTTCGGTGAGGTCAGACCCACCGGAAATCCGTCGAAGCCTCGCAGTACTTCGAAACAAAGTTGTCCCCTCGATTTCTAGCGCCCTAAAGGAGATCTCTATGGGGTTAGAACATCGAACAACCAAAATCGAAAAACGACATACAACAAAGGGAAAAAGGGTGAAAATACCTTAGACCAAGAATTTCTTGTCCAAAGTCCAAAATAGAGTTAGGAGGCCTCAAATCCAACCTAACACAACATTCTACACCCATCAATTCCACCTCAAGGGCTCACAATCTCGAAACCCTAAAATAAACCCTAATTTCCAAGAAATTAGGTTTACAAGCTAAATCCAAGCAAAAATCACAATTAGAGGTTGTAAGAGAGTTTACTAACATCAAATCAAACTTCCAACCAAGCTCAAGCAAGCTAGGGTTGAAGATCCATCCTCCAACAAGCTTCTCTCCTCAGCCCCGAGCTCCCTCCAAGCCTAGGAGCACTCCTCCACGAAGAAAATGGAGAGAAAAGAGATCAAAACCATGATCTAAGGGGTTGGGAGCAAGAAAACCTAGAGAGAGAGAGAGAGACCTACCTTCCATCTCCTCCAAGCCTCAGCCAAAATGGCTGTGAAGGGGTGAAGGGGTAAGTTATAGAGATGTAACAATATCCCCAAGAGCCCCTCACAAAGCCAAAATTGTAAAACTGCACAAAAATGCATTCTGCAGCATTGTATACCGGTATGCGTATGGGCATACCGGTATCCAACCAAAATCCCGCAAACCCGAGCCTCGGCCAAGCAGTCTGCGCAAAGTGATTCCGGTATGCGACTTCCCATACCGGTACTAGCACTCCAATACCGGTATGCGCATTGCACATACCGGAATGCCAGCGTATTCCGGTATCAACTGCGGAATCTCGCAAAACCCGAGAGCTGCGCACATCCAGTTTTCACTGGATTCCGGTATACCCTATCCAGATACCGGTATGCAATGCAAAATCTGCACTTTTGCAGATTTCGACTTCCGGAGTCCGTTTTCGCACTTTTTAAGTCCCGAAAACACTCCGAAGCTCTCCAAACTCAACCCAAAACTCCAGAATAGTACAAGTCACTATTCTCACACTAGAACTCCGCAATTTGCAAAAGTTCAGTGTACTACAAGTACATGCTCAGATTCGAACGAACGAGGATTGAAACCCAATGAGAGCGTTCTATTGCGCCTAAAAGTGCGAGCTTGCCACGAGTACATGCTCAGATTCGAACGAACAAGGATTGAAACCCCATGAGAGCGTTCTATAACACTCAAAGAGAGCGAGCTTGCCACGAGTACATGCTCAGATTCGAACGAACGAGGATTCAAACCACATGAGAGCGTACTATTACGCCCTAAGAGTGCGAGCTTGCCACGAGTACAAGCTCATATTCGAACGAACGAGGATTCAAACCCCATGAGAGCGTTCTACTACGCCCTAAGAGTGCGAGCATGTTCTATTACGCCCAAAGAGTGCGAGCTTGCCGTGAGTACATGCTCAGATTCGAACGAATGAGGATTGAAACCCCATGAGAGCGTTCTATTACGCCCAAAGAGTGCGAGCTTGCCACGAGTACATGCTCAGATTCGAACGAACGAGGATTGAAACCCCGTGAGAGCGTTCTATTACACCAAAGAGTGCGAGCTTGCCACGAGTACATGCTCATATTCGAACAAACGAGGATTGAAACCCCATGAGAGCGTTCTATTACACTCAAAGAGAGTGCGAGCTTGCCACGAGTACATGCTCAGATTCGAACGAACGAGGATTGAAACCCCATGAGAGCGTTCTATTACGCCCTAAGAGTGCGAGCTTGCCACGAGTACATGCTCATATTCGAACGAACGAGGATTGAAACCCCATGAGAGCGTTCTATTACGCCCAAAGAGTGCGAGCTTGCCACGAGTACATGCTCAGATTCGAACGAACGGGGATTGAAACCCCATGAGAGCGTTCTATTACGCCTAAGAGTGCGAGCTTGCCACGAGTACATGCTCATATTCGAACGAACGAGGATTGAAACCCCATGAGAGCGTTCTTTTACGCCCAAAGAGTGCTAGCTTGCCATGAGTACATGCTCAGATTCGAACGAACAAGGATTGAAACCCCATGAGAGCGTTCTATTACGCCCTAAGAGTGCGAGCTTGCCACGAGTACATGCTCAGATTCGAACGAACGAGGATTGAAACCCCATGAGAGCGTTCTATTACGCCCAAAGAGTGCGAGCTTGCCACGAGTACATGCTCAGATTCGAACGAACGAGGATTGAAACCCCATGAGAGCGTTCTATTACGCCCAAAGAGTGCGAGCTTGCCACGAGTACATGCTCATATTCGAAAGAACGAGGATTGGAACCCCATGAGAGCGTTCTATTACCTCAAAGAGAGCGAGCTTGCCACGAGTATATGCTCATATTCGAACGAACGAGGATTGAAACCCCATGAGAGCGTTCTATTACGCCCTAAGTGTGCGAGCTTGCCACGAGTACATGCTCAGATTCGAACGAACGAGGATTGAAACCCCATGAGAGCGTTCTATTACGCCCAAAGAGTGCGAGCTTGCCACGAGTACATGCTCAGATTCGAACGAACGAGGATTGAAACCCCATGAGAGCGTTCTATTGCGCCTAAGAGTGCGAGCTTGCCACGAGTACATGCTCAGATTCGAACGAACGAGGATTGAAACCCCATGAGAGCGTTCTATTACGCCAAAGAGTGCGAGCTTGCCACGAGTACATGCTCAGATTCGAACGAACGAGGATTGAAACCCCATGAGAGCGTTCTATTACGCCCAAAGAGTGCGAGCTTGCCACGAGTACATGCTCAGATTCGAACGAACGAGGATTGAAACCCCATGAGAGCTTCTATTTACGCCCAAAGAGTGCGAGCTTGCCACGAGTACATGCTCAGATTCGAAAGAACAGGATTGAAACCCCATGAGAGCGTTCTATTTACGCCCAAAGAGTGCGAGCTTGCCACGAGTACATGCTCATATTCGAACGAACGAGGATTGAAACCCCCATGAGAGCGTTCTATTAGCCCAAAGAGTGCGAGCTTGCCACGAGTACATGCTCAGATTCGAACGAACGAGGATTGAAACCCAATGAGAGCGTTCTATTACGCCCAAAGAGTGCGAGCTTTGCCACGAGTACATGCTCAGATTCGAACGAACGAGGATTGAAACCCCATGAGAGCGTTCTATTACGCCCAAAGAGAGCGAGCTTGCCACGAGTACATGCTCAGATTCGAACGAACGAGGATTCAAACCCATGAGAGAGCGTTCTATTACGCCCTAAGAGTGCGAGCTTGCCACGAGTACATGCTCATATTCGAACGAACGAGGATTGAAACCCCATGAGAGTGTTTTATTACGCCCTAAGAGTGCGAGCTTGTTCTATTACGCCCAAAGAGTGCCAGCTTGCCGTGAGTACATGCACAGATTCGAACGAATGAGGATTGAAACCCCATGAGAGCGTTCTATTACGCCCAAAGAGTGCGAGCTTGCCATGAGTACATGAGTACATGCTCAGATTCGAACGAACGAGGATTGAAACCCCATGAGAGCGTTCTATTACGCCCAAGAGTGCGAGCTTGCCACGAGTACATGCTCATAATCGAACGAACGAGGATTGAAACCCCATGATAGCGTTTTATTACCCACAAAGAGTGAGAGCTTGCCACGAGTACATGCTCAGATTCGAACGAACGAGGATTGAAACCCCATGAGAGCGTTCTATTACGCCCAAAGAGTGCGAGCTTGCCACGAGTACATGCTCAGATTCGAACGAACGAGGATTGATTGACCCCCATGAGAGCGTTCTATTACGCCCAAAGAGTGCGAGCTTGCCACGAGTACATGCTCAGATTCGAACGAACGAGGATTGAAACCCCATGAGAGCGTTCTATTACGCCCAAAGAGTGCGAGCTTGCCACGAGAGTACATGCTCATATTCGAACGAACGAACGGATTGAAACCCCATGAGAGCGTTCTATTACGCCCAAAGAGTGCGAGCTTGCCACGAGTACATGCTCAGATTCGAACGAACGAGGATTGAAAACCCCATGAGAGCGTTCTATTGCGCCTAAAAGTGCGAGCTTGCCACGAGTACATGCTCAGATTCGAACGAACGAGAGATTGAAACCCCATGAGAGCGTTCTATTAACGCCAAAGAGAGCGAGCTTGCCACGAGTACATGCTCAGATTCGAACGAACGAGGATTGAAACCCCATGAGAGCGTTCTATTACGCCCTAAGAGTGCGAGCTTGCCACGAGTACATGCTGCTAGATTCGAACGAACGAGGATTGAAACCCCATGAGAGCGTTCTATTACGCCCAAAGAGTGCGAGCTTGCCACGAGTACATGCTCAGATTCGAACGAACGAGGATTGAAACCCCATGAGAGCGTTCTATTACGCCCAAAGAGTGCGAGCTTGCCACGAGAGTACATGCTCAGATTCGAACGAACGAGGATTGAAACCCATGAGAGCGTTCTATTACGCCAAAGAGTGCGAGCTTGCCACGAGTACATGCTCAGATTTCGAACGAACGAGGATTGAAAACCCCATGAGAGCGTTCTATTTACGCCCTAAGAGTGCGAGCTTGCCACGAGTACATGCTCAGATTCGAACGAACGAGGATTGAAACCCCATGAGAGCGTTCTATTACGCCCAAGAGTGCGAGCTTGCTTTGCCAGTACATGCTCAGATTCGAACGAACGAGGATTGAAACCCCATGAGAGCGTTCTATTATTACCCAAAGAGTGCGAGCTTGCCACGAGTACATGCTCAGATTCGATCGAACGAGAGATTGAAACCCCATGAGAGAGTTCTATTACGCCGCCTAAAAGTGCGAGCTTGCCACGAGTACATGCTTAGATTCGAACGAACGAGGATTGAAACCCCATGAGAGCGTTCTATAACACTCAAAGAGAGCGAGCTTGCCACGAGTACATGCTCAGATTCGAACGAACGAACGAGGATTGAAACCCCATGAGAGCGTTCTATTACGCCCTAAGAGTGCGAGCTTGCCACGAGTACATGCTCATATTCGAACGAACGAGGATTGAAACCCCATGAGAGCGTTCTATTGCGCCTAAGAGAGCGTTCTATTGCGCCTAAGAGTGCGAGCTTGCCACGAGTACATGCTCAGATTCAAACGAACGAGGATTGAAACCCCGTGAGAGCGTTCTATTACGCCCAAAGAGTGCGAGCTTGCCACGAGTACATGCTCAGATTCGAACGAACGAGGATTGAAACCCCATGAGAGCGTTTCTATTACGCCCAAAGAGTGCGAGCTTGCCACGAGTACATGCTCAGATCCGAACGAACGAGGATTGAAACCCCATGAGAGCGTTCTATTACGCCCAAAGAGTGCGAGCTTGCCACGAGTACATGCTCAGATTCGAACGAACGAGAGGATTGAAACCCCATGAGAGAGCGTTCTATTACGCCAAAGAGTGCGAGCTTGCCACGAGTACATGCTCAGATTCGAACGAACGAGGATTGAGGATTGAAACCCCATGAGAGCGCGTTATATTACGCCCAAAGAGAGCGAGCTTGCCACGAGTACATGCTCAGATTCGAACGAACGAGGATTGAAACCCCATGAGAGCGTTCTATTACGCCCTAAGAGTGCGAGCTTGCCACGAGTACATGCTCATATTCGAACGAACGAGGATTGAAACCCCATGAGAGCGTTCTATTACGCCCAAAGAGTGCGAGCTTGCCACGAGTACATGCTCAGATTCGAACGAACGAGGATTGAAACCCCATGAGAGCGTTCTATTACGCCCTAAGAGTGCGAGCTTGTTCTATTACGCCCAAAGAGTGCGAGCTTGCCACGAGTACATGCTCAGATTCGAACGAACGAGGATTGAAACCCCATGAGAGCGTTCTATTACGCCCAAAGAGTGCGAGCTTGCCACGAGTACATGCTCAGATTCGAACGAACGAGGATTGAAACCCCATGAGAGTGTTCATTACGCCCAAAGAGTGCGAGCTTGGCACGAGTACATGCTCAGATTCGATCGAACGAGGATTGAAACCCCATGAGAGCGTTCTATTACACCCAAAGAGTGTGAGCTTGCCACGACGAGTACATGCTCAGATTCGAACGAACGAGGATTGAAACCCCATGAGAGCGTTCTATTACGCCCCAAAGAGTGCGAGCTTGCCACGAGTACATGCTCAGGTTCGAACGAACGAGGATTGAAACCCCATGAGAGCGTTCTATTACGCCCAAAGAGTGCGAGCTTGCCACGAGTAAATGCTCAGATTCGAACGAACGACGATTGAAACCCCATGAGAGCGTTCTATTACGCCCAAAGAGTGGGAGCTTGCCACGAGTACATGCTCAGATTCGTACGAACGAGGATTGAAACCCCATGAGAGCGTTCTATTATGCCCAAAGAGTGCGAGCTTGCCACGAGTACATGCTCAGATTCAAACGAACGAGGATTGAAACCCCATGAGAGCGTTCTTTTACGCCCAAAGAGTGCGAGCTTGCCACGAGTACATGCTCAGATTCGAACGAACGAGGATTGAAACCCCATGAGAGCGTTCTATTATGCCCAAAGTGTGCGAGCTTGCCACGAGTACATACTCAGATTCAAACAAACGAGGATTGAAACCCCATGAGAGCGTTTATATTACGCCCAAAGAGTGCGAGCTTGCCACGAGTACATGCTCAGATTCGAACGAACGAGGATTGAAGCCCCATGAGAGCGTTCTATTACGCCCATAGAGTGCAAGCTTGCCACAAGTACATGCTCAGGTTCGAACGAACGAGGATTGAAACCCCATGAGAGCGTTCTATTACGCCCAAAGAGTGCGGGCTTGCCACGAGTACATGCTCAGATTCGAACGAACGAGGATTGAAACCCCATGAGAGCGTTCTATTACGCCTAAAGAGTGCGGGCTTGCCACGAGTACATGCTCAAATTCGAACGAACCGAACGAGGATTGAAACCCCATGAGAGCGTTCTATTACGCCCAAAAGAGTGCGAGCTTGCCACGAGTAGTACATGCTCAGATTCGAACGAACGAGGATTGAAACCCCATGAGAGCGTTCTATTACGCCCTAAAGAGTGCGAGCTTGCCACGAGTACATGCTCATATTCGAACGAACGAGGATTGAAACCCCATGAGAGCGTTCTAAACCCCCATGAAAAGTGAGAGCGTTCTATTACGCCCAAAGAGTGCGAGCTTGCCACGAGTACATGCTCAGATTCGAACGAACGAGGATTGAAAACCCCATGAGAGCGTTCTATTATTAGCCCCAAAGAGTGCGAGCTTGCCACGAGTACATGCTCAGATTCGAACGAACGAGGATTGAAACCCCCATGAGAGCGTTCTATTACGCCCAAAGTGCGAGCTTGCCACGAGTACATGCTCAGATTCGAACGAACGAGGATTGAAACCCCATGAGAGCGTTCTATTACGCCCAAAAGTGCGAGCTTGCCACGAGTACATGCTCAGATTCAGATTCGACGAACGAGGATTGAAACCCCCCATGAGAGCGTTCTATACGCCCAAAGAGAGTGCGAGCTTGCCACGAGTACATGCTCAGATTCGAACGAACGAGGATTGAAACCCCAGAGAGCGTTATATACGCCCCAAAGAGAGTGCGAGCTTGCCACGAGTACATGCTCATATTCGAACGAACGACGATTGAAAAACCCCATGAGAGCGTTCTATTACGCCCTAAGAGCGAGCTTGTTCTATTACGCCCAAAGAGTGCGAGCTTGCCACGAGTACATGCACAGATTCGAACGAACGAGATTTGAAACCCCATGAGAGCGTTCTATTACGCCCAAAGAGTGCGAGCTTGCCACGAGTACATGCTCAGATTCGAAACGAACGAGGATTGAAACCCCATGAGAGCGTTCTATTACGCCCAAAGAGTGCGAGCTTGCCACGAGTACATGCTCAGCTCAGATTCGAACGAACGAGGATTGAAAAACCCCATGAGAGCGTTCTATTACGCCCTAAGAGTGCGAGCTTGCACGAGTACATGCTCAGATTCGAACGAACGAGGATTGAAACCCCATGAGAGCGTTCTATTACGCCAAAGAGTGCGAGCTTGCCACGAGTACATGCTCAGATTCGAACGAACGAGGATTGAAACCCCATGAGAGCGTTCTATTACGCCCAAGAGTGCGAGCTTGCCACGAGTACATGCTCAGATTCGAACGAACGAGAGATTGAAACCCCATGAGAGCGTTCTATTACGCCTAAAAGAGTGCGAGCTTGCCACGAGTACATGCTCAGATTCGAACGAACGAGGATTGAAAACCCCATGAGAGCGTTCTATTAACGCCAAAGAGAGCGAGCTTGCCACGAGTACATGCTCAGATTCGAACGAACGAACGAGATTGAAACCCCATGAGAGCGTTCTATTACGCCCTAAGAGTGCGAGCTTGCCACGAGTACATGCTCATATTCGAATTCGAACGAGAGATTGAAACCCCATGAGAGCGTTCTATTACGCCCTAAGTGAGCGCTTGTCTATTACGCCCAAAGAGTGCGAGCTTGCCACGAGTACATGCACACATTCGAACGAACGAGGATTGAAACCCCATGAGAGCGTTCTATTACGCCCAAAGAGTGCGAGCTTGCCACGAGTACATGCTCAGATTCGAACGTACGAGGATTGAAGCCCCATGAGAGCGTTCTATTACGCCCAAAGAGTGCGATCTTTCCACGAGTACATGCTCAGATTCGAACGAACGAGGATTGAAGCCCCATGAGAGCGTTCTATTACGCCCCAAAGAGAGCGAGCTTGCCACGAGTACATGCTCAGATTCGAACGAACGAGGATTGAAACCCCATGAGAGCGTTCTATTACGCCTAAGAGTGCGAGCTTGCCACGAGTACATGCTCAGATTCGAACGAACGAGGAGGATTGAAACCCCATGAGAGCGTTCTATTACGCCCTAAGAGTGCGAGCTTGCCACGAGTACACATGCTCAGATTCGAACGAACGAGGATTGAAACCCCATGAGAGCGTTCTATGCGCCCAAAGAGTGCGAGCTTTGCCACGAGTACATGCTCAGATTCGAACGAACGAGGGATTGAAACCCCATGAGAGCGTTCTATTACGCCAAAGAGTGCGAGCTTGCGACGAGTACATGCTCAGATTCGAACGAACGAGGATTGAAACCCCATGAGAGCGTTCTATTACGCCCAAAGAGTGCGAGCTTGCCACGAGTACATGCTCATATTCGAACGAAACGAGGATTGAAACCCCATGAGAGCGTTCTATTACGCCCAAGAGTGCGAGCTTGCCACGAGTACATGCTCAGATTCGAACGAAACGAGGAGGATTGAAACCCCATGAGAGCGTTCTATTACGCCCAAAGAGTGCGAGCTTGCCACGAGTACATGCTCAGATTCGAACGAACGAGGATTGAAACCCCCCCAGAGCGTTCTATTACGCCCAAAGAGTGCGAGCTTGCCACGAGTACATGCTCAGATTCGATCGAACGAAACGAGGATTGAAACCCCATGAGAGCGTTCTATTTACGCCAAAGAGTGCGAGCTTGCCACGAGTACATGCTCAGATTCGAACGAACGAGGATTGAAACCCCATGAGAGCGTTCTATTACGCCTAAAAGTGCGAGCTTGCCACGAGTACATGCTCAGATTCGAACGAACGACGAGAGATTGAAACCCCCATGAGAGTTTCTATTACGCTCAAAGAGAGCGAGCTTGCCACGAGTACATGCTCAGATTCGAACGAACGAGGATTGAAACCCATGAGAGCGTTCTATTACGCCCTAAGAGTGCGAGCTTGCCACGAGTACATGCTCATATTCTAACGAACGAGGATTGAAACCCCATGAGAGCGTTCTATTACGCCCTAAAGAGTGCGTGCTTGTTCTATTACGCCCAAAGAGTGCGTGCTTGCCACGAGTACATGCTCAGATTCGAACGAACGAGGATTGAAACCCGATGTGAGCGTTCTATTACGCCCAAAGAGAGCGAGCTTGCCACGAGTATTGAAACCCCATGAGAGCGTTCTATTACGCCTACAAAGAGCGAGCTTGCCACGAGTACATGCTCAGATTCGAACAAACGAGGATTGAAACCCCATGAGAGTGTTCTATTACGACCAAATAGTGCGAGCTTGCCACGAGTACATGCTCAGATTCGAACGAACGAGGATTGAAACCCCATGAGAGCGTTCTATTACGCCAAAGAGTGCGAGCTTGCCACGAGTACATGCTCAGATTCGAACGAACGAGGATTGAAACCCCATGAGAGCGTTCTATTACGCCCTAAAGAGTGCGAGCTTGCCACGAGTACATGCTCAGATTCGAACGAACGAACGAGATTGAAACCCCATGAGAGCGTTCTTACGCCCCAAGAGCGAGCTTGTTCTATTACGCCCAAAGAGTGCGAGCTTGCCACGAGTACATGCACAGATTCGGACGAACGAGGATTGAAACCCCATGAGAGCGTTCTACTACGACCAAAGAGTGCGAGCTTGCCACGAGTACATGCTCGGATTCGAACGAACGTGGATTGAAACCCCATGAGAGCGGTCTATTACGCCAAAGAGTGCGAGCTTGCCACTAGTACATGCTCAGATTCGAACGAACGAACGAGATTGAAACCCCATGAGAGCGTTCTATTACGCCCAAAGAGTGCGAGCTTGCCACTAGTACATGCTCAGATTCGGACGTACGGGGATTGAAACCCCATGAGAGCGTTCTATTACCCAAAGAGTGCGAGCTTGCCACGAGTACATGCTCAGATTCGAACGAACGAGGATTGAAACCCCATGAGAGCGTTCTATTACGCCCTAAGAGTGCGAGCTTGCCACGAGTACATGCTCAGATTCGAACGAACGAGGATTTGAAACCCCATGAGAGCGTTCTATTACGCCTAAGAGTGCGAGCTTGCCACGAGTACAT
This sequence comes from Puya raimondii, assembly GCA_016920855.1. Classification (NCBI taxonomy): domain Eukaryota; kingdom Viridiplantae; phylum Streptophyta; class Magnoliopsida; order Poales; family Bromeliaceae; genus Puya; species Puya raimondii. Next base: position 206,246,221 of record JABWPP010000050.1, on the reverse strand, counting down.
GCTCAGATTCGAACGAACGAGGATTGAAACCCCGTGAGAGCGTTCTATTACGCCAAAGAGAGCGAGCTTGCCACGAGTACATGCTCAGATTCGAACGAACGAGGATTGAAACCCATGAGAGCGTTCTATTACGCCAAAGAGTGCGAGCTTGCCACGAGTACATGCTCATATTCGAACGAACGAGGATTGAAACCCCATGAGAGCGTTCTATTACGCCCTACGAGTGCGCGCTTGTTCTATTACGCCCAAAGAGTGCGAGCTTGCCATGAGTACGTGCACAGATTCGAACGAACGAGAGATTGAAACCCCATGAGAGCGTTCTATTACGCCAAAGAGTGCGAGCTTGCCACGAGTACATGCTCAGATTCGAACGAACGAGGATTGAAACCCCATGAGAGCGTTCTATTTCGCCCAAAGAGTGCGAGCTTGCCACGAGTACATGCTCAGATTCGAACGAACGAGGATTGAAACCCCATGAGAGCGTTCTATTACGCCAAAGAGAGCGGGCTTGCCACGTGTACATGCTCAGATTCGAACGAACGAGGATTGGAACCCCATGAGAGCTTTCTATTACGCCCAAAGAGTGCGAGCTTGCCACGAGTACATGCTCAGATTCGAACGAACGAGGATTGAAACCCCCATGAGAGCGTTCTATTACGCCTAAGAGTGCGAGCTTGCCACGAGTACATGCTCAGATTCGAACGAACGAGGATTGAAACCCCATGATAGCGTTCTATTACGCCCAAAGAGTGCGAGCTTGTCACGAGTACATGCTCCGATTCTAACGAACGAGGATTGACCCCATGAGAGCGTTCTATTACGCCTAAGAGTGCGAGCTTGCCACTAGTACATGCTCAGGTTCGAACGAACGAGGATTGAAACCCCATGAGAGCGTTCTATTTACGCCCAAAGAGTGCGAACTTGCCACGAGTACATGCTCAGATTCGAACGAACGAGGATTGAAACCCCATGAGAGCGTTCTATTACGCCCAAAGAGTGCGAGCTTGCCACGAGTACATGCTCAGATTCGAACGAACGAGGATTGAAACCCCATGAGAGCGTTCTATTACGCCCAAAGAGTGCGAGCTTCAGCGAGTACGAGTACATGCTCAGATTCGAACGAACGAGGATTGAAACCCCATGAGAGCGTTCTATTACGCCCCTAAAGAGTGCGAGCTTGCCACGAGTACATGTCATGCTCATTCGAACGAACGAACGAGGATTGAAACCCCATGAGAGCGTTCTATTACGCCAAAGAGTGCGAGCTTGCCACGAGTACATGCTCAGATTCGAACGAACGAGGATTGAAACCCCCATGAGAGCGTTCTATTGCGCCCAAAAGTGCGAGCTTGCCACGAGTACATGCTCAGATTCGAACGAACGACGATTTGAAACCCATGAGAGCGTTCTATAACGCTCAAAGAGAGCGAGCTTGCCACGACATGCTCAGATTCGAACGAACGAACGAGATTTGAAACCCATGAGAGCGTTTTATTACGCCCTAAGAGTGCGAGCTTGCCACGAGTACATGCTCAGATTCGAACGAACGAGGATTGAAACCCCATGAGAGCGTTCTTTTACGCCCTAAAAGTGCGTGCTTGTTACACGCCCAAAGAGTGCGAGCTTGCTCAGATTACATGCACAGATTCGAACGAATGAGGATTCAAACCCCATGAGAGCGTTCTATTACGCCCAAAGAGTGCTAGCTTGCCACGAGTACAGGCTCAGATTCGAACGAACGAGTATTGAAACCCCGTGAGAGAGCGTTCTATTACGCCAAAGAGTGCGAGCTTGCCACGAGTACATGCTCAGATATTCGAAACGAACGAGGATTGAAACCCCATGAGAGCGTTCTATTACACCAAAGAGAGCGAGCTTGCCACGAGTACATGCTCAGATTCGAACGAACGAGGATTGAAACCCCATGAGAGCGTTCTATAACGCCAAAGAGAGAGAGCGAGCTTGCCACGAGTACATGCTCAGATTCGAACGAACGAGAGATTGAACCCCATGAGAGCGTTCTATTACGCCCAAAGAGTGCGAGCTTGCCACGAGAACATGCTCATATTCGAACGAACGAACGATTGAAAACCCCATGAGAGAGTGTGAGCGTTACCCCTAAGAGCGAGCTTTTCTATTACGCCCAAAGAGTGCGAGCTTGCCACGAGTACATGCTCAGATTCGAACGAACGAGAATTGAAACCCCATGAGAGCGTTCTATTAGGCCCAAAGAGTGCGAGCTTGCCACGAGTACATGCTCAGATTCGAACGAACGAGGATTGAAACCCCATGAGAGCGTTCTATTACGCCAAAGAGTGCGAGCTTGCCACGAGTACATGCTCAGATTCGAACGAACGAGGATTGAAACCCATGAGAGCGTTCTCTTTACGCCCTAAAGAGTGCGAGCTTGCCACGAGTACATGCTTAGATTCGAACGAACGAGGATTGAAACCCCATGAGAGCGTTTTATTACGCCCAAAGAGTGCGAGCTTGCCACGAAGTACATGCTCATATTCGAACGAACGAGGATTGAAACCCCATGAGAGCGTTCTATTACGCCCCAAAGAGTGCGAGCTTGCCACGAGTACATGCTCAGATTCGATCGAACGAGAGATTGAAAACCCCCAATGAGAGCGTTCTATTACGCCTCAAAGAGTGCGAGCATGCCACGAGTACATGCTCAGATTCGAACGAACGAGGATTGAAACCCCATGAGAGCGTTCTATAACACTCAAAGAGAGCGAGCTTGCCACGAGTACATGCTCAGATTCGAACGAACGAGGATTCAAACCACATGAGAGCGTTCTATTACGCCCTAAGAGTACGAGCTTGCCACGAGTACATGCTCATATTCGAACGAACGAGGATTGAAACCCCATGAGAGCGTTCTATTACGCCCTAAGAGTGCGCGCTTGTTCTATTACGCCCAAAGAGTGCGAGCTTGCCGTGAGTACGTGCACAGATTCGAACGAACGAGGATTGAAACTCCATGAGAGCGTTCTTTTACGCCCAAAGAGTACTAGCTTGCCACGAGTACATGCTCAGATTCGAACGAACGAGGATTGAAACCCCATGAGAGCGTTCTATTACGCCCTAAGAGTGCGAGCTTGCCACGAGTACATGCTCAGATTCGAACGAACGAGGATTGAAACCCCATGAGAGAGTTCTATTAAACTCAAAGAGAGCGAGCTTGCCACGAGTACATGCTCAGATTCGAACGAACGAGGATTGAAACCCCATGAGAGCGTTCTATTACGCCCAAAGAGTGCGGGCTTGCCACGAGTACATGCTCAGATTCGAACGAACGAGGATTTTTGCACATGAGAGCGTTCTATTACGCCCTAAGAGTGCGAGCTTGCCACGAGTACATGCTCAATTCGAACGAAGGAGGATTGAAACCCCATGAGAGCGTTCTATTACGCCCAAAGAGTGCGAGCTTGCCACGAGTACATGCTCAGATTCGAACGAACGAGGATTGAAACCCCATGAGAGCGTTCTATTACGCCCAAGAGTGCGAGCTTGCCACGAGTACATGCTCAGATTCGAACGAACGAGGATTGAAACCCCATGAGAGCGTTCTATTACGCCCAAAGAGTGCGAGCTTGCCACGAGTACATGCTCAGATGAACGAACGAGGATTGAAACCCCATGAGAGCGTTCTATTACGCCCTAAAGAGTGCGAGCTTGCCACGAGTACATGCTCAGATTCGAACGAACGAGGATTGAAACCCCATGAGAGCGTTCTATTACGCCAAAAGAGTGCGAGCTTGCCACGAGTACATGCTCAGATTCGAACGAACGAGGATTGAAGCCCCATGAGAGCGTTCTATTACGCCAAAGAGTGCGAGCTTGCCACGAGTACATGTCATATTCGAACGAACGAGGATTGAAACCCCATGAGAGCGTTCTATTACACTCAAAGAGAGCGAGCTTGCCACGAGTACATGCTCAGATTCGAACGAACGAGGAATGAAACCCCATGAGAGCGTTCTATTGCGCCTAAAAGTGCGAGCTTGCCACGAGTACATGCTCAGATTCGAACGAACGAGGATTGAAACTCCATGAGAGCGTTCTATAACACTCAAAGAGAGCGAGCTTGCCACAAGTACATGCTCAGATTCGAGCGAACGAGGATTCAAACCACATGAGAGCGTTCTATTACTCCCTTAGAGTGCGAGCTTGCCACGAGTACATGCTCAGATTCGAACGAACGAGGATTGAAACCCCATGAGAGCGTTCTATTACGCCCTAAAAGTGCGTGCTTGTTCTATTACGCCCAAAGAGTGCGAGCTTGCCGTGAGTACATGCACAGATTCGAACGAATGAGGATTGAAACCCCATGAGAGCGTTCTATTATGCCCAAAGAGTGCGAGCTTGCCACGAGTACATGCTCAGATTCGAACGAACGAGGATTGAAACCCCATGAGAGCGTTCTATTACGCCCAAAGAGTGCGAGCTTGCCACGAGTACATGCTTATATTCAAACGAACGAGGATTGAAACCCCATGAGAGCGTTCTATTACACTCAAAGAGAGCGAGCTTGCCACGAGTACATGCTCAGATTCGAACGAACGAGGATTGAAACCCCATGAGAGCGTTCTATAACACTCAAAGAGAGAGCGAGCTTGCCACGAGTACATACTCAGATTCGAACGAACGAGGATTCAAACCACATGAGAGCATTCTATTACGCCCTAAGAGTGCGAGCTTGCCACGAGAACATGCTCATATTCGAACGAACGACGATTGAAACCCCATGAGAGCGTTATTACGCCCTAAGAATGCGAGCTTGTTCTATTACGCCCAAAGAGTGCGAGCTTGCCGTGAGTACATGCACAGATTCGAACGAATGAGGATTGAAACCCCATGAGAGCGTTCTATTACGCCCAAAGAGTGCGAGCTTGCAACGAGTACATGCTCAGATTCGAACGAACGAGGATTGAAACCCCGTGAGAGCGTTCTATTACGCCAAAGAGTGCGAGCTTGCCACGAGTACATGCTCAGATTCGAACGAATGAGGATTGAAATCCCATGAGAGCGTTCTCTTACGCCCTAAGAGTGCGAGCTTGCCACGAGTACATGCTCAGATTCGAACGAACGAGGATTGAAACCCCATGAGTGCGTTCTATTACGCCGAGCTTGCCACAAGTACATGGTCATATTCGAACGAACGAGGATTGAAACCCCATGAGAGCGTTCTATTAGTCCCAAAGTGTAAGAACCGAGATTTTTCCATATTTAATTTAACTCTCCATTGACGATGTTTATGTGTGTATTTTAATTACATAATCACTCGTCAAGTTTCGGGAGAAAATGATTTAAAACGAAAGAGTTACGCGATTTCGAAAAATCACTTAAGTGAATAGTAACTCGGGATTTCCGGATAGGCCGATGATGAGAGATGGATTTCGGAGTGTATCGGACTCCGTTCATAGTGGTCCAATAGCTCGTTTTCAACTGTTCGACTATTCTGGACTCAATGGCACTAATAGATTTTGGATTTGAGGCACGGTTTTCGAGAAAACTGGATCTTGCCGAAAAGTAGACCTTTATACTTCATTGATATAGCCTCGCAAAGCTTACCGTAGCTCCGCTTTGCGTACGAACCCCCTGACAGGGATTTATCATGTGAAAGAAAGTTAGTGTCGATGGATTTTAGTCGCGAGTTCGCTAACCGAGGAGATTGAAAGCGATCGATGGTTGTTATACACATGATGTATATATGAATCGGATTGACGATGGGTTTGTCGTGAATCGGCAACCAAATCGAACGAAACAAAATCGTGAGTTCGATAATTCGGCAGTGCTGAACGCGCTGGTGCCGTCCGTTCGTGAATCCGTGGAACGGATCTCTTGGAATTCCATCTTGCTCGCTAAGGGGTCGAAGTTCACAAAATTGTAATCTTGCTAAAGCCCCGATATTTTATGGACCAATTCGTATGAAACTTGGCGTGGAGGTGCTCACGCGCGATTTACGCGCATTGTGAGGGACCCATCACGAAATATTGGGTTTTGGAGGGAGTTATGCGCGAAGTCAGCATCCTATAAAATTGGAATTTAGGGTTTCCTTCATGAAACCCTAACCCTAAGCCGCCTCCCCCCTCCACAGCAACCCTAACCGAGCCCCCTCACCTCCTCTGCACCTCCCTGCGCGCAGCCGCCGCCGCCGCCGCCGCCAGCCGCCGCCGGCCAGCCGCCGCCGGCAGGAGCTGCTGCCAGCCCTTCCATCACCTTCACCTACCTCAGCTCCCTCTCCTTTCTTCTCATCCTCGGGTTAGATCCACCCAGGAAGGAATCACTTTGATCCCTGCGGTGGCCGGCGTCGCCCCGACCTCCGGCGTGTCCCACTACCATCCCCGGCGCCGCCGCTGCTCCTACAGCCCGGCGGATTTGAGCCGAGCCAGGCTTGTGCGGGCTCGAGTTGCCCCAGCGCCACTGTCGCCGCCTCCTGTAACCCCTGGTCGATGTCCCTCGGCTCCCTGGTACTACCGCGCCCGACTCCGACCATCGCCGTCGTCGCCACTCGCGTAGAGCGCCGCCGCGGCCATGCCTGTGGCCGGATCCGGGATGCCCTAGCTTTGCCTCTCCGCGGCTAGGGCATCGCCGCCCGTCGCCGGCGCTGCTTCTCACCGCCGGCTGACACCTCGGCTGGTTGTCCCCGGCAGGCCGCACCCTCCTCCCGCCGGATCAGCCGCCGGCATTGCCGTCGCCGGCCGGAGCTTCCTCCCTGCTCTCGGATTCAGCCCGAGCTGGGGCTGTTTTGGGTTGCATCGCCATTCCGGCGATCTGAGCCTCCTCCGTCAACCCCGCTGGTGAGCACGGCCCTCCTGATGTGCTGAATACCTCCGTGCTCACCTAGTTTGCTGTCAGTGAGGCTCAGAACATCGAGTTCTTGAACGTCGCTCCCGATTGACCTTTTCGATAGAGGTTGCGGGTGATCCAGCATGCTCCTCGGTCGTCCGCTGTGCGCCGGACAGCGAGCACGGCCTCCGTCTCGTCGAGACCTAGCAGGATGTGTCTCGGCGGACCTCGAAGATACTCGGATCGAGGTATCAGTCCATAACTTCTCTCTAGTGCGCATAGTTCACTGAAGTTCGCGTCGCACCCGCACGCTCCACAGTGTGGTTGTGCTCCGAAGTGTGAGCACGGCCTCCGGCACGTCGAGACCTATCAGTGCATGTCTCGGCTGACTCCGAAGACCCTCGGTTTGTCGTAACGACCCATAGTGTCCATTAAATCACATAAAGTAATGTGATTTTATGGAATGTTGAGGGCTTTTATTTAATTTTACACCGCGTAGTTCCTGTGGGCAGTGTGTAGGAACTACGTGTGACCTGTGGACTGATTGTCCAAGGTTCGCTGCCCTTCGGCTGTCCGAAAATGGTTTTTCGGAGCGTTTCCCGACGGAATCCGTCGGCGAAACGTGGTTTTCGGCTCGGAAACTTCCGACGCAATGTGTGTGACTTGTGGGCTGCCGCTGAGCCTTGTTGGCTGGTTGTCTCGGCCGTCTCGTGTATACGGAGATGCCCGGTGAGCGGCAGTGGGTTCCGATGTCGAAATCGACACTTACGGGAACCCGGATCGGAACGATTGTCCGACGATAATCGTTTCGATGTTTGATCTTATGCTTGCTGCCAAGACACCCAAACGGATGTGTTTTGGGGCAGCGGTTGACTCGTGGAGCGAGTCGGTATCATTCGGGACTGTTCGTGTGTCCCGGGGACGTCCCGGTGCGATTTCGGGACTTCCGGTGTTGTTCGGAGATCGGTTTGGGAAACCGAGTCTCGGGTTTTGGGATTTGTGTGAGATGCATATGTTGAGTCTTTTAAGGCATATATCTGACTCGGTGGACCTATCGTAGGTTCGGTTGATCTGCGTCGCGTCCAGGTTTCCGACGCGAGTACGACAGGTGGGTGAGCCTACGGAGTAGTCGGTATCACTATTCCCTGTCCCTTCTTTGATATAGCTCTACATGTCGATTCTCTCTTTACAGCATTCGTTCATACGTACCTTGCTTGCATAGTATATTTGTGGTCATGGACATGTAGAGCAGGATTACACAGTGATGATTTGTGGACTTATTGTCCAGGCAACACATCGACTCTCTTGTCGTGTGTTTCGATCTGTTGTGGCTTCGGCCTGGTACCGGCCTTTCGCCGGCTTGGATTCGATCTGTTTGATCAGGATGTGGCGTTCCTCTCGCCTGTGGCTTCGGCCAGGTATCGGCTTCTTGCCGACGATGATTTGATCTATTTGATCAGGATGTGGCGTTCCTTTCGCCTGTGGCTTCGGCCAGGTATCGGCTTCTTGCCGACGATGATTTGATCTATTTGATCAGGATGTGGCGTTCCTTTCGCCTGTGGCTTCGGCCAGATATCGGCTTCTTGCCGGCTGTTTATTGAGCATATCGCATGATCCGTCACTGCACAGCGTGTATTCATGACACCAGATCGGTTTGGCCACCGATCAGGGGTGTACTATCCGGATGAGTCGACCTGCGGGCGCATGAGTTAGATCGGGTGCAAGCAAAGTGGCAGGCACGCATGAGGTCTGTGGATCAATAGGGCACCGCTTGAGGTCTGCGGACCAATAGGGCAACGCTTGAGATCTGCAGACCAATATGGCAGGCACCAGATTGGGTATTTGGAGTTTTCTTTCCATTGATGCATATACATCTTAGTTTTTCCTGTACAGTAGCGTTTTGATTATTTATTCTGTTCATACTGACACGGCTACTGTAGATCTCTGATTATATTGTTATCATATCTCCTTTGTTTCTCAGTGATTACGACATGCCCCTGTGGCTCGGTTGTACCCACTGAGAAACCTCGTTGTGGTTTCTCACTCCCTGTTTTTCAGGTGGATCGGGCGAGGAGCCAGTTCGTGGTTCGATGCGAGGACGATCTAGCTAGACTGCATTAGCGGTCATCACCCTGGTTATGTTTTTCCTTATCTGCATTAGTAGTCAGATAGATATATAAATGGTTCAGTTAGATGATCAGTATTGAATGCTTATAACTTGTATGAGATGATGACTCCTTATGCATGAGATTGGGTTTCTGCTTCTATTATCATCTTTTGATTTGTGTTTTATCGTGTGGGTGTCTACCCATCGTGGTAGTTGGTTTTCAAAAGTAAGTTCCGTGTGGGAACGGTTTTAAAAAGGTTTTCTTGGATTCCTTTAATGCTTATTAGAGTTTGAAAATAAAGCTTTCGTGTGGGAAGCTCTTTTAATAGGATGCTTGTTGTACTGTGCATTGCATCATCCTTCGCTTAAGGAGTGCTTAGAAGCATGTAGGTATAGCTGAATGCAAATATACTCTATGTTGTATTGTATGGATTATCGTGAATGTAAGTGTGATTGTGATCCTGTTGTATGCTGTTGGTACGCCGTGCAAATACAGGGGAGACTCTGTCCGTGTAGACAGAGGTGCCTGTATTTGTGGCGGGTCTGTTCACTGCGCGGGCTAGACTTTCAAAAAAAAAAAAAAAAAAAAAAAAATTTGACCCGTTTTCCGCATTTAAATTAGCCCGGGGCGTGACAGATTAAGATGGTATCAGAGCGTGAACAATCACAATTAAATTCACAAGCTATCTAACTGAACCACTGGTTAGGATGACCCTAGGAAGACCTAAGGTTATAAGCACGTGAGAGCACGGGGTTGTGGGATTGAGTCCCGGTAAGTTGGTCGAGTTTTATTAACTCGAGGTTCATTGTTGTTTTGTCACCCCGTGTTTGTTTTGCAGTTGCGGTGCAGACTTGTGTCTCTACTGGGAGTGGTGGCAGATTAGCAGACAGATATCGAGTGGTGGGGTGATGTGCACCTGGTAAAACCACTCGAGACAGAGGTTGACATTGAGGTTCCAGGCAGTGGCATCTGCTGGGCCTTAGCTGACGGCTGAGCCGTGATTTCTTGGCCCCACTTTCTATGTAGAGCACGAGGTCCACTGCGGGTATCTCTATAGAGACGATACAGTGTGCGGTTATAGCCGCGACTGTTGTTGGAGCTGTGTGAGTATAGCTCGAGGTTTCTAAGTGCAATCGCTTGGGCGATTGCAGTGTGGATATTGTTTCCTCAGACTCTGTGAGTATGGCTTTAGTGCCTATTCTTCCCTATTTAGAGCTCATGTACGATTGCAGGCATCTCGGTGGAGATGATGATTGTACAGCTTTGACCACGAGTAGTGCGTGGGCTGCTGATGTGCGGCCCGAGGTTTGTTCACCGACCGCTTGTACGGTTGCGGTGTGAGTAGGATTTCTTTAGCTTTGGTGGGTAGAATCATGGTGTCTACCCTACCATATTCTATAATGGTGACGTGTGTCACTGAGAGAGGAGCGAATCCAAGTATGGATAGTTAAAGTAAGTCTTGTGTTAAGTTACGAGATTTTTTTTGCTTTAAGTTGTTGGCGTAAGCCAGGATTAGATAAGACTTAGCTTCAATGATAGGTCTTTGTGGTGTCCACGTTGCGTGCGGCAATCCCAATACCTAAATCAGTGTGATATGGGATGGCACATGGTATATGTATGCTTTTGGCATATAGAATGATGCTCTATAGGATAATTGGAAAACCTTAAAAGTAAGCTGTCGAATTATGTAAGGCTCGAAAGTCGAGTTGTTGATCGCACTTAGCTTGTGGAGTTGGCGACTCTATGTCACGGATAATTCCTATATTCTTGTTATTGGAGCCATAGTACTCCTAGAGAGTCGGCTCGATGGCTGGTCCAATCTCGAATATCGACTTTCGTGGTCGATATTTATTAATGTTGTGGTGCACTCTGGTGCAGCATTGTGAGATTGGATGATTTCGTGCTGGTGTCACTTCTCCAACGTGGCGTTGGAGATGGATCTATGGTATTTCTCTTTTCTTTTGATAAATGCGTTGGCTGCAGACAACGTATTGTCAAAAGTCAGGACGAGATGCCTTACCCCTTTTGGGAGTATTTGGATTGGGATTTGTGTTTCCCGTGTAGATAACCTTTATGGATGATCTCATGCAAAGGTTAGAATCATGGTCACCTCCGACCACGCAGTGTACTCTGAGTTAGCCCTGGGCAAGGTTATGTAAAGTGATGGTCTGGTTGTATACGAACCAGTAGCCAGGTCTCGCATAATTAAAGGGACAATGCGCCCTCAGTCGCAATCCATATTGTATTCCTAGATGGTTTAAACTTCGCTGGTCCCATGCGGATTTCAGCGACCGGGTTTCGTGGAGACAAATGTTGAGCACCACTGATGGTTTTGATTATAAGTAGCGATTCGCAATCCCGTTGCGGACACCCATGGACCTTCATGTCGAACCGCATGTACCTGTAGCTGGCTCACTTGTAGAGCTCAACCAATTGTGATAGCCTCAGATCTTTGGGTCTTGGAGCCTGGGTTGGTCTTGGACCAAGGAATGTCATAATACCGCTAGTGGGTTTATGAAGCCAAGGGTTTGACTTCGTTGGGGTGGTATCTCAAACTGGTGGGAGACTATAGTCTCCAAGTCGAACGTTATTGACGCAGGTTTTGGGACAATGATATAGATTCGCTCATGGTGAGCAGGTTGATGTTGTTGGTAAGTTGGAGTGCGTCGTCTCGGACTCCAAAAACATACTCCAGACTTATGGTAGTGTCTCGAAATTTTTCCTGCATGAACCTTGACGTAGTTGAGTTAGTTACTGCTACGTGGACCAGATTTGGTTCGACCTTAAATTTCTGAGCGAGTTATTCAGACTCTTGAGGATTTGCTTCGTGCATGCATCCTGGATGATGGTGACGGGTGATTCAAGTACCTGTCACTGGTGGAGTTCGCCTATAACAATAGTCATCAGGCGAGCATCGGGATGGCATCGTATGAGACATTATATGGGCGTCGATGTCGGTTCCCTATCAGTTGGATGACATCGGGGAACGCCGGATAACCGAGTCGGACTTAGTGGTGGGCGTAGAGACAAAGATTCGCATTGCTAGAGAGCGATTATTGGCTGCACAGAGTCGGCATAAGAGCTACGCGGACCATCGGCGTTGTGACCTGAAGTTTCAGGTTGGCGAGCATGATCTGCTCAAGGTTTCACCGTCCAGAGAGATCAAACGGCTCGGTTTAAGGGGCAAACTTAGCCCGAGATATGTGGGACCGTTCGAAATCTGGGAGCACGTTGGTCCGGTAGCGTATAGATTGGCTCTACCTCCGAGTCTCGCCCAGGTGCATGATGTCTCCCACGTGTTCATACTTCTAAAGTATATTTCTGATCCGTCCCATGTCAGCAGTCCAACGACTATTCAGCTTCGGGAGGATCTGACCTCCGATGAGTCTCCGACGCAGATATTGGCACGTGAGGAGTAACAACTACGGAACCAGAGCATTCCGTATGTTAAAGTTTAATAGGCTGATCATGAGGAACGCGTAGCGTTATGGGAGCTTGAATCGATTTTTGCGGAAATTTTAGCCACATTTACTTGAGGGGTAAATGTAATCAAGTTTCGGGGACGAAACTTCTTTTAAGAGGGGAATGATGTATGAACCGAGATTTTTCCATATTTAATTTAACTCTCCATTGACGATGTTTATGTGTGTATTTTAATTACATAATCACTCGTCAAGTTTCGGGAGAAAATGATTTAAAACGAAAGAGTTACGCGATTTCGAAAAATCACTTAAGTGAATAGTAACTCGGGATTTCCGGATAGGCCGATGATGAGAGATGGATTCCGGAGTGTATCGGACTCCGTTCATAGTGGTCCAATAGCTCGTTTTCAACTGTTCGACTATTCTGGACTCAATGGCACTAATAGATTTTTTTGATTTGAGGCACGGTTTTCGAGAAAACTGGATCTTGCCGAAAAGTAGACCTTTATACTTCATTGATATAGCCTCGCAAAGCTTACCGTAGCTCCGCTTTGCGTACGAACCCCCTGACAGGGATTTATCATGTGAAAGAAAGTTAGTGTCGATGGATTTTAGTCGCGAGTTCGCTAACCGAGGAGATTGAAAGCGATCGATGGTTGTTATACACATGATGTATATATGAATCGGATTGACGATGGGTTTGTCGTGAATCGGCAACCAAATCGAACGAAACAAAATCGTGAGTTCGATAATTCGGCAGTGCTGAACGCGCTGGTGCCGTCCGTTCGTGAATCCGTGGAACGGATCTCTTGGAATTCCATCTTGCTCGCTAAGGGGTCGAAGTTCACAAAATTGTAATCTTGCTAAAGCCCCGATATTTTATGGACCAATTCGTATGAAACTTGGCGTGGAGGTGCTCACGCGCGATTTACGCGCATTGTGAGGGACCCATCACGAAATATTGGGTTTTGGAGGGAGTTATGCGCGAAGTCGGCATCCTATAAAATTGGAATTTAGGGTTTCCTTCATGAAACCCTAACCCTAAGCCGCCTCCCCCCTCCACAGCAACCCTAACCGAGCCCCCTCACCTCCTCTGCACCTCCCTGCGCGCAGCCGCCGCCGCCGCCGCCGCCGCCGCCGCCAGCCGCCGCCGGCAGGAGCTGCTGCCAGCCCTTCCATCACCTTCACCTACCTCAACTCCCTCTCCTTTTTCTTCTCATCCTCGGGTTAGATCCACCCAGGAAGGAATCACTTTGATCCCTGCGGTGGCCGGCGTCGCCCCCCTCCGGCGCGTCCCACTACCATCCCCGGCGCCGCCGCTGCTCCTACAGCCCGGCGGATTTGAGCCGAGCCAGGCTTGTGCGGGCTCGAGTTGCCCCAGCGCCACTGTCGCCGCCTCCTGTAACCCCTGGTCGATGTCCCTCGGCTCCCTGGTACTACCGCGCCCGACTCCGACCATCGCCGTCGTCGCCACTCGCGTAGAGCGCCGCCGCGGCCATGCCTGTGGCCGGATCCGGGATGCCCTAGCTTTGCCTCTCCGCGGCTAGGGCATCGCCGCCCGTCGCCGGCGCTGCTTCTCACCGCCGGCTGACACCTCGGCTGGTTGTCCCCGGCAGGCCGCACCCTCCTCCCGCCGGATCAGCCGCCGGCGTTGCCGTCGCCGGCCGGAGCTTCCTCCCTGCTCTCGGATTCAGCCCGAGCTGGGGCTGTTTTGGGTTGCATCGCCATTCCGGCGATCTGAGCCTCCTCCGTCAACCCCGCTGGTGAGCACGGCCCTCCTGGATGTGCTGAATACCTCCGTGCTCACCTAGTTTGCTGTCAGTGAGGCTCAGAACATCGAGTTCTTGAACGTCGCTCCCGATTGACCTTTTCGATAGAGGTTGCGGGTGATCCAGCATGCTCCTCGGTCGTCCGCTGTGCGCCGGACAGCGAGCACGGCCTCCGTCTCGTCGAGACCTAGCAGGATGTGTCTCGGCGGACCTCGAAGATACTCGGATCGAGGTATCAGTCCATAACTTCTCTCTAGTGCGCATAGTTCACTGAAGTTCGCGTCGCACCCGCACGCTCCACAGTGTCCGGTTGTGCTCCGAAGTGTGAGCACGGCCTCCGGCACGTCGAGACCTATCAGTGCATGTCTCGGCTGACTCCGAAGACCCTCGGTTTGTCGTAACGACCCATAGTGTCCATTAAATCACATAAAGTAATGTGATTTTATGGAATGTTGAGGGCTTTTATTTAATTTTACACCGCGTAGTTCCTGTGGGCAGTGTGTAGGAACTACGTGTGACCTGTGGACTGATTGTCCAAGGTTCGCTGCCCTTCGGCTGTCCGAAAATGGTTTTTTCGGAGCGTTTCCCGACGGAATCCGTCGGCGAAACGTGGTTTTCGGCTCGGAAACTTCCGACGCAATGTGTGTGACTTGTGGGCTGCCGCTGAGCCTTGTTGGCTGGTTGTCTCGGCCGTCTCGTGTATACGGAGATGCCCGGTGAGCGGCAGTGGGTTCCGATGTCGAAATCGACACTTACGGGAACCCGGATCGGAACGATTGTCCGACGATAATCGTTTCGATGTTTGATCTTATGCTTGCTGCCAAGACACCCAAACGGATGTGTTTTGGGGCAGCGGTTGACTCGTGGAGCGAGTCGGTATCATTCGGGACTGTTCGTGTGTCCCGGGGACGTCCCGGTGCGATTTCGGGACTTCCGGTGTTGTTCGGAGATCGGTTTGGGAAACCGAGTCTCGGGTTTTGGGATTTGTGTGAGATGCATATGTTGAGTCTTTTAAGGCATATATCTGACTCGGTGGACCTATCGTAGGTTCGGTTGATCTGCGTCGCGTCCAGGTTTCCGACGCGAGTACGACAGGTGGGTGAGCCTACGGAGTAGTCGGTATCACTATTCCCTGTCCCTTCTTTGATATAGCTCTACATGTCGATTCTCTCTTTACAGCATTCGTTCATACGTACCTTGCTTGCATAGTATATTTGTGGTCATGGACATGTAGAGCAGGATTACACAGTGATGATTTGTGGACTTATTGTCCAGGCAACACATCGACTCTCTTGTCGTGTGTTTCGATCTGTTGTGGCTTCGGCCTGGTACCGGCCTTTCGCGGGCTTGGATTCGATCTGTTTGATCAGGATGTGGCGTTCCTCTCGCCTGTGGCTTCGGCCAGGTATCGGCTTCTTGCCGACGATGATTTGATCTATTTGATCAGGATGTGGCGTTCCTTTCGCCTGTGGCTTCGGCCAGGTATCGGCTTCTTGCCGACGATGATTTGATCTATTTGATCAGGATGTGGCGTTCCTTTCGCCTGTGGCTTCGGCCAGATATCGGCTTCTTGCCGGCTGTTTATTGAGCATATCGCATGATCCGTCACTGCACAGCGTGTATTCATGACACCAGATCGGTTTGGCCACCGATCAGGGGTGTACTATCCGGATGAGTCGACCTGCGGGCGCATGAGTTAGATCGGGTGCAAGCAAAGTGGCAGGCACGCATGAGGTCTGTGGATCAATAGGGCACCGCTTGAGGTCTGCGGACCAATAGGGCAACGCTTGAGATCTGCAGACCAATATGGCAGGCACCAGATTGGGTATTTGGAGTTTTCTTTCCATTGATGCATATACATCTTAGTTTTTCCTGTACAGTAGCGTTTTGATTATTTATTCTGTTCATACTGACACGGCTACTGTAGATCTCTGATTATATTGTTATCATATCTCCTTTGTTTCTCAGTGATTACGACATGCCCCTGTGGCTCGGTTGTACCCACTGAGAAACCTCGTTGTGGTTTCTCACTCCCTGTTTTTCAGGTGGATCGGGCGAGGAGCCAGTTCGTGGTTCGATGCGAGGACGATCTAGCTAGACTGCATTAGCGGTCATCACCCTGGTTATGTTTTTCCTTATCTGCATTAGTAGTCAGATAGATATATAAATGGTTCAGTTAGATGATCAGTATTGAATGCTTATAACTTGTATGAGATGATGACTCCTTATGCATGAGATTGGGTTTCTGCTTCTATTATCATCTTTTGATTTGTGTTTTATCGTGTGGGTGTCTACCCATCGTGGTAGTTGGTTTTCAAAAGTAAGTTCCGTGTGGGAACGGTTTAAAAAGGTTTTCTTGGATTCCTTTAATGCTTATTAGAGTTTGAAAATAAAGCTTTCGTGTGGGAAGCTCTTTTAATAGGATGCTTGTTGTACTGTGTATTGCATCATCCTTCGCTTAAGGAGTGCTTAGAAGCATGTAGGTATAGCTGAATGCAAATATACTCTATGTTGTATTGTATGGATTATCGTGAATGTAAGTGTGATTGTGATCCTGTTGTATGCTGTTGGTACGCCGTGCAAATACAGGGGAGACTCTGTCTGTGTAGACAGAGGTGCCTGTATTTGTGGCGGGTCTGTTCACTGCGCGGGCTAGACTTTCAAAAAAAAAAAAAAAAAAAAAATTTGACCCGTTTTCCGCATTTAAATTAGCCCGGGGCGTGACACAAAGAGTGCGAGCTTGCCACGAGTACATGCTCAGATTCGATCGAACGAGGATTGAAACCCAATGATAGCGTTCTATTGCGCCTCAAAGTGCGAGCTTGCCACGAGTACATGCTCAGATTCGAACGAACGAGGATTGAAACCCCATGAGAGCGTTCTATAACACTCAAAGAGAGCGAGCTTGCCACGAGTACATACTCAGATTCGAACGAACGAGGATTCAAACCACATGAGAGCGTTCTATTACGCCCTAAGAGTGCGAGCTTGCCACGAGTACATGCTCATATTCGAATGAACGAGGATTGAAACCCCATGAGGGCGTTCTATTACGCCCTACGAGTGCGCGCTTGTTCTATTACGCCCAAAGAGTGCGAGCTTGCCGTGAGTACGTGCACAGATTCGAACGAATGAGGATTGAAACCTCATGAGAGCGTTCTATTACGTCCAAAGAGTACGAGCTTGCCACGAGTACATGCTCAGATTCGAACGAACGAGGATTGGAACCCCATGAGAGCGTTCTATTACGCCCAAAGAGTGCGAGCTTGCCACGAGTACATGCTCATATTCGAACGAACGAGGATTGAAACCCCATGAGAGCGTTCTATTACACTCAAAGAGAGCGAGCTTGCCACGAGTACATGCTCAGATTCGAACGAACGAGGATTGAAACCCCGTGAGAGCGTTCTATTACGCCAAAGAGTGCGAGCTTGCCACGAGTACATGCTCAGATTCGAACGAACGAGGATTGGAACCCCATGAGAGCGTTCTATTACGCCCTAAGAGTGCGAGCTTGCCACGCGTACATGCTCAATTCGAACGAAGGAGGATTGAAACCCCATGAGAGCGTTCTATTACGCCCAAAGAGTGCGAGATTGCCACGAGTACATGCTCAGATTCGAACGAACGGGGATTGAAACCCCGTGAGAGCGTTCTATTACGCCAAAGAGTGCGAGCTAGCCACGAGTACATGCTCATATTCGAACGAACGAGGATTGAAACCCCATTAGAGCGTTCTTTTACGCCCAAAGAGTACTAGCTTGCCACGAGTACATGCTAAGATTCGAACGAACGAGGATTGAAACCCCATGAGAGCGTTCTATTACGCCCTAAGAGTGCGAGCTTGCCACGAGTACATGCTCAGATTCGAACGAACGAGGATTGAAACCCCATGAGAGCGTTCTATTACGCCCAAAGAGTGCGAGCTTGCCACGAGTACATGCTCAGATTCGAACGAACGAGGATTGAAACCCCGTGAGAGCATTCTATTACGCCAAAGAGTGCGAGCTTGCCACGAGTACATGTCATATTCGAACGAACGAGGATTGAAACCCCATGAGAGCGTTCTATTACACTCAAAGAGAGCGAGCTTGCCACGAGTACATGCTCAGATTCGAACGAACGAGGAATGAAACCTCATGAGAGCGTTCTATTGCGCCTAAAAGTGCGAGCTTGCCACGAGTACATGCTCAGATTCGAACGAACCAGGATTGAAACTCCATGAGAGCGTTCTATAACACTCAAAGAGAGCGAGCTTGCCACAAGTACATGCTCAGATTCGAACGAACGAGGATTCAAACCACATGAGAGCGTTCTATTACGCCCTAAGAGTGCGAGCTTGCCACGAGTACAGGCTCATATTCGAACGAACGAGGATTGAAACCCCATGAGAGCGTTCTATTACGCCCTAAAAGTGCGTGCTTGTTCTATTACGCCCAAAGAGTGCGAGCTTGCCGTGAGTACATGCACAGATTCGAACGAATGAGGATTGAAACCCCATGAGAGCGTTCTATTATGCCCAAAGAGTGCGAGCTTGCCACGAGTACATGCTCAGATTCGAACGAACGAGGATTGAAACCCCGTGAGAGCGTTCTATTACGCCAAAGAGTGCGAGCTTGCCACGAGTACATGCTTATATTCAAACGAACGAGGATTGAAACCCCATGAGAGCGTTCTATTACACTCAAAGAGAGCGAGCTTGCCACGAGTACATGCTCAGATTCGAACGAACGAGGATTGAAACCCCATGAGAGCGTTCTATAACACTCAAAGAGAGAGCGAGCTTGCCACGAGTACATACTCAGATTCGAACGAACGAGGATTCAAACCACATGAGAGCATTCTATTACGCCCTAAGAGTGCGAGCTTGCCACGAGAACATGCTCATATTCGAACGAACGACGAT
The DNA here is from genome assembly GCA_016920855.1 of Puya raimondii. NCBI lineage: Eukaryota > Viridiplantae > Streptophyta > Magnoliopsida > Poales > Bromeliaceae > Puya > Puya raimondii. Next base: position 206,227,215 of record JABWPP010000050.1, on the reverse strand, counting down.
TGAAACCCCATGAGAGCGTTATTACGCCCTAAGAGTGCGAGCTTGTTCTATTACGCCCAAAGAGTGCGAGCTTGCCGTGAGTACATGCACAGATTCGAACGAATGAATGAGGATTTGAAACCCCATGAGAGCGTTCTATTACGCCCAAAGAGTGCGAGCTTGCCACGAGTACATGCTCAGATTCGAACGAACGAGGATTGAAACCCCATGAGAGCGTTCTATTACGCCAAAGAGTGCGAGCTTGCCACGAGTACATGCTCAGATTCGAACGAACGAGGATTGAAAACCCATGAGAGCGTTCTATTACGCCCAAAGAGTGCGAGCTTGCCACGAGTACATGCTCAGATTCGAACGAACGAGGATTGAAACCCCATGAGAGCGTTCTATTACGCCCAAAGAGTGCTAGCTTGCCACGAGTACATGCTCAGATTCGAACGAACGAGGATTGAAACCCCATGAGAGCGTTCTATTAGTCCCAAAGAGTGCGAGCTTGCCACGAGTACATGCTCAGATTCGAACGAACGAGGATTGAAACCCCATGAGAGCGTTCTATTACGCCCAAAGAGTGCGAGCTTGCCACGAGTACATGCTCAGATTCGAACGAACGAGGATTGAAACCCCATGAGAGCGTTCTATAACACTCAAAGAGAGCGAGCTTGCCACGAGTACATGCTCAGATTCGAACGAACGAGGATTCAAACCACATGAGAGCGTTCTATTACGCCCTAAGAGTGCGAGCTTGCCACGAGTACATGCTCATATTCGAACGAACGAGGATTGAAACCCCATGAGAGCGTTCTACTACGCCCTAAGAGTGCGAGCTTGTTCTATTACGCCCAAAGAGTGCGAGCTTGCCACGAGTACATGCTCAGATTCGAACGAACGAGGATTGAAACCCCATGAGAGCGTTCTATTACGCCCAAAGAGTGCGAGCTTGCCACGAGTACATGCTCAGATTCGAACGAACGAGGATTGAAACCCCATGAGAGCGTTCTATTACGCCCAAAGAGTGCGAGCTTGCCACGAGTACATGCTCATATTCGAACGAACGAGGATTGAAACCACATGAGAGCGTTCTATTACACTCAAAGAGGGCGAGCTTGCCACGAGTACATGCTCAGATTCGAACGAACGAGGAGGATTGAAACCCCATGAGAGCGTTCTATTACGCCAAAGAGTGCGAGCTTGCCACGAGTACATGCTCAGATTCGAACGAACGAGGATTGAAAACCCCATGAGAGCGTTCAATTACGCCCAAAGAGTGCGAGCTTGCCACGAGTACATGCTCAGATTCGAACGAACGAGGATTGAAACCCCATGAGAGCGTTCTATTACGCCCAAAGAGTGCGAGCTTGCCACGAGTACATGCTCAGATTCGAACGAACGAGGATTGAAACCCCATGAGAGCGTTCTATTACACCAAAGAGTGCGAGCTTGCCACGAGTACATGCTCATATTCGAACGAACGAGGATTGAAACCCCATGAGAGCGTTCTATTACGCCCAAAGAGTGCGAGCTTGCCACGAGTACATGCTCAGATTCGAACGAACGAGGATTGAAACCCCATGAGAGCGTTCTATTACGCCCTAAGAGTGCGAGCTTGCCACGAGTACATGCTCAGATTCGAACGAACGAGGATTGAAACCCCATGAGAGCGTTCTATTACGCCAAAGAGTGCGAGCTTGCCACGAGTACATGCTCAGATTCGAACGAACGAGGATTGAAACCCCATGAGAGCGTTCTATTACGCCAAAGAGTGCGAGCTTGCCACGAGTACATGCTCATATTCGAACGAACGAGGATTGAAACCCCATGAGAGCGTTCTATTACACTCAAAGAGAGCGAGCTTGCCACGAGTACATGCTCAGATTCGAACGAACGAGGATTGAAACCCCATGAGAGCGTTCTATTACGCACAAAGAGTGCGAGCTTGCCACGAGTACATGCTCAGATTCGAACGAACGAGGATTGAAACCCCATGAGAGCGTTCTATTACGCCCAAAGAGTGCGAGCTTGCCACGAGTACATGCTCAGATTCGAACGAACGAGGATTGAAACCACATGAGAGCGTTCTATTACGCCCTAAGAGTGCGAGCTTGCCACGAGTACATGCTCATATTCGAACGAACGAGGATTGAAACCCCATGAGAGCGTTCTATTACGCCCTAAGAGTGCGTGCTTGTTCTATTACGCCCAAAGAGTGCGAGCTTGCCACGAGTACATGCTCAGATTCGAACGAACGAGGATTGAAACCCCATGAGAGCGTTCTATTATGCCCAAAGAGTGCGAGCTTGCCACGAGTACATGCTCAGATTCGAACGAACGAGGATTGAAACCCCATGAGAGCGTTCTATTACGCCCAAAGAGTGCGAGCTTGCCACGAGTACATGCTCATATTCAAACGAACGAGGATTGAAACCCCATGAGAGCGTTCTATTACGCCCAAAGAGTGCGAGCTTGCCACGAGTACATGCTCAGATTCGAACGAACGAGGATTGAAACCCCATGAGAGCGTTCTATTACGCCCAAAGAGTGCGAGCTTGCCACGAGTACATGCTCAGATTCGAACGAACGAGGATTGAAAAACCCCATGAGAGCGTTCTCTTTACGCCCTAAAGAGTGCGAGCTTGCCACGAGTACATGCTCAGATTCGAACGAACGAGGATTGAAACCCCATGAGGGCGTTCTATTACGCCCTAAGAGAGCGCTTGCTTCTATTACGCTAAAGAGTGCGAGCTTGCCACGAGTACATGCTCAGATTCGAACGAACGAGGATTGAAACCCCATGAGAGCGTTCTATTACGCCCAAAGAGTGCGAGCTTGCCACGAGTACATGCTCAGATTCGAACGAACGAGGATTGAAACCCCATGAGAGCATTCTATTACGCCCAAAGAGTGCGAGCTTGCCACGAGTACATACTCATATTCGAACGAACGAGGATTGAAACCCCATGAGAGCGTTCTATTACGCCCAAAGAGAGCGAGCTTGCCACGAGTACATGCTCAGATTCGAACGAACGAGGATTGAAACCCCATGAGAGCGTTCTATTACGCCCAAAGAGTGCGAGCTTGCCACGAGTACATGCTCAGATTCGAACGAACGAGGATTGAAACCCCCCATGAGAGCGTTCTATTACGCCCAAAGAGTGCGAGCTTGCCACGAGTACATGCTCAGATTCGAACGAACGAGGATTGAAACCCCATGAGAGCGTTCTATTATTACTCCCAAAGAGTGCAAGCTTGCCATGAGTAATTGCTCAGATTCGAACGAACGAAGATTGAAACCCCATGAGAACGTTCTATTATGCCTAAAGAGTGCGAGCTTTGCCACGAGTACATGCTCAGATTCGAACGAACGAGGATTGAAACCCCATGAGAGCGTTCTATTACGCCCAAAGAGTGCGAGCTTGCCACGAGTACATGCTCAGATTCGAACGAACGAGGATTGAAACCCCATGAGAGCGTTCTATTACGCCCAAAGAGTGCGAGCTTGCCACGAGTACATGCTCAGATTCGAACGAACGAGGATTGAAACCCCATGAGAGCGTTCTATTACGCCCAAAGAGTGCGAGCTTGCCACGAGTACATGCTCAGATTCGAACGAACGAGGGATTGAAACCCCATGAGAGCGTTCTATTACGCCAAAGAGTGCGAGCTTGCCACGAGTACATGCTCAGATTCGAACGAACGAGGATTGAAACCCCATGAGAGCGTTCTATTCACCCAAAGAGTGCGAGCTTGCCACGAGTACATGCTCAGATTCGAACGAACGAGGATTGAAACACCTTGAGAGCGTTCTATTACGCCTAAAAGTGCGAGCTTGCCACGAGTACATGCTCAGATTCGAACGAACGAGGATTGAAACTCCATGAGAGCGTTCTATAACACTCAAAGAGAGCGAGCTTGCCACAAGTACATGCTCAGATTCGAACGAACGAGGATTGAAACCCCGTGAGAGCGTTCTATTACGCCCTAAGAGTGCGAGCTTGCCACGAGTACATGCTCATATTCGAACGAACGAGGATTGAAACCCCATGAGAGCGTTCTATGACGCCCTAAGAGTGCGTGCTTGTTCTATTACGCCCAAAGAGTGCGAGCTTGCCACCAGTAGTACATGCTCAGATTCGAACGAAACGAGGATTGAAACCCCATGAGAGAGTTCTATTACCCCTAAAGAATGTGAGCTTGCCACGAGTACATGCTCAGATTCGAACGAACGAGGATTGAAACCCCATGAGAGCGTTCTATTACGCCCAAAGAGTGCGAGCTTGCCACGAGTACATGCTCAGATTCGAACGAACGAGGATTGAAACCCCATGAGAGCGTTCTATTACGCCAAAGCGAGCTTGCCACGAGTACATGCTCAGATTCGAACGATTGAACGAGGATTGAAACCCCATGAGAGCGTTCTATTAACACTCCAAAGAGAGTGCGAGCTTGCCACGAGTACATGCTCAGATTCGAACGAACGAGGATTGAAACCACATGAGAGCGTTCTATTACGCCCTAAGAGTGCGAGCTTGCCACGAGTACATGCTCATATTCGAACGAACGAGGATTGAAACCCCATGAGAGCGTTCTATTACGCCCTAAGAGTGCGAGCTTGCTCTATTACGCCCAAAGAGTGCGAGCTTGCCGTGAGTACATGCACAGATTCGAACGAACGAGGATTGAAACCCCATGAGAGCGTTCTATTACGCCCAAAGAGAGCGAGCTTGCCACGAGTACATGCTCAGATTCGAACGAACGAGAGATTGAAACCCCCGAGAGCGTTCTATTACGCCCAAAGAGTGCGAGCTTGCCACGAGTACATGCTCATATTCGAAAACGAACGAGCATTGAAACCCCATGAGAGCGTTCTATTAAGCCCAAACAGTGCGAGATTTTCCACGAGTACATGCTCAGATTCGAACGAACGAGGATTGAAACCCCATGAGAGCGTTCTATTACGCCCAAAGAGTGCGAGCTTGCCACGAGTACATGCTCAGATTCGAACGAACGAGGATTGAAACCCCATGAGAGCGTTCTATTACGCCCAAAGAGTGCGAGCTTGCCACGAGTACATGCTCATATTCGAACGAACGAGGATTGAAACCCCATGAGAGCGTTCTATTACGCCCAAAGAGTGCGAGCTTGCCACGAGTACATGCTCATATTCGAACGAACGAGGATTGAAACCCCATGAGAGCGTTCTATTTCACCCAAAGAGTGCGAGCTTGCCACGAGTACATGCTCAGATTCGAACGAACGAGGATTGAAACCCCATGAGAGCGTTCTATTACGCCCGAAGAGTGCGAGCTTGCCACGAGTACATGCTCAGATTCGAACGAACGAGGATTGAAACCCCATGAGAGCGTTCTATTACGCCCAAAGAGTGCGAGCTTGCCACGAGTACATGCTCAGATTCGAACGAACGAGGATTGAAATCCCATGAGAGCGTTCTATTACGCCCTAAGAGTTGCTATTACGCCCAAAGAGTGCTTGCCACGAATACATGCTCAGATTCGAACGAACGAGCATTGAAACCCCATGAGAGCGTTCTATTACGCCCAAAGAGTGCGAGCTTGCCACGAGTACATGCTCAGATTCGAACGAACGAGGATTGAAACCCCATGAGAGCGTTCTATTACGCCCAAAGAGTGCGAGCTTGCCACGAGTACATGCTCAGATTCGAACGAACGAGGATTGAAACCCCGTGAGAGCGTTCTATTACGCCAAAGAGAGCGAGCTTGCCACGAGTACATGCTCAGATTCGAACGAACGAGGATTGAAACCCCATGAGAGCGTTCTATTACGCCCAAAGAGTGCGAGCTTGCCACGAGTACATGCTCAGATTCGAACGGAATGAGGATTGAAACCCCATGAGAGCGTTCTATTACGCCCTAAGAGTGCGAGCTTGCCACGAGTACATGCTCAGATTCGAACGAACGAGGATTGAAACCCCATGAGAGCGTTCTATTACGCCCAAAGAGTGCGAGCTTGCCACGAGTACATGCTCAGATTCGAACGAACGAGGATTGAAACCCCGTGAGAGCGTTCTATTACGCCCAAAGAGTGCGAGCTTGCCACGAGTACATGCTCAGATTCGAACGAACGAGAATTGAAGCCCCATGAGAGCGTTCTATTACGCCCAAAGAGTGCGAGCTTGCCACGACGAGTACATGCTCAGATTCGAACGAACGAGGATTGAAACCCCATGAGAGCGTTCTATTACGCCCAAAGAGTGCGAGCTTGCCACGAGTACATGCTCAGATTCGAACGAACGAGGATTGAAACCCCATGAGAGCGTTCTATTACGCCAAAGAGTGCGAGCTTGCCACGAGTACATGCTCAGATTCGAACGAACGAGGATTGAAACCCCATGAGAGCGTTCTATTACGCCCAAAGAGTGCGAGCTTGCCACGAGTACATGCTCAGATTCGAACGAACGAGGATTGAAACCCCATGAGAGCGTTCTATTACACCCTAAGAGTGCGAGCTTGCCACGAGTACATGCTCAGATTCGAACGAACGAGGATTGAAACCCCATGAGAGCGTTCTATTACGCCCAAAGAGTGCGAGCTTGCCACGAGTACATGCTCAGATTCGAACGAACGAGGATTGAAACCCCATGAGAGCGTTCTATTACGCTCAAAGAGTGCGAGCTTGCCACGAGTACATGCTCAGATTCGAACGAACGAGGATTGAAACCCCATGAGAGCGTTCTATTACGCCCAAAGAGTGCGAGCTTGCCACGAGTACATGCTCATATTCGAACGAACGAGGATTGAAACCCCATGAGAGCGTTCTATTACGCCCTAAGAGTGCGAGCTTGCCACGAGTACATGCTCAGATTCGAACGAACGAGGATTGAAACCCCATGAGAGCGTTCTATTACGCCCAAAGAGTGCGAGCTTGCCACGAGTACATGCTCAGATTCGAACGAACGAGGATTGAAACCCCATGAGAGCGTTCTATTAGGTCCAAAGAGTGCGAGCTTGCCAGTAGTACATGCTCATATTCGAACGAACGAGGATTGAAACCCCGTGAGAGCGTTCTATTACGCCCTATGAGTGCGAGCTTGCCACGAGTACATGCTCAGATTCGAACGAACGAGGATTGAAACCCCATGAGAGCGTTCTATTACGCCCAAAGAGTGCGAGCTTGCCACGAGTACATGCTCAGATTCGAACGAACGAGGATTGAAACCCCATGAGAGCGTTCTATTACGCCAAAGAGTGCGAGCTTGCCACGAGTACATGCTCAGATTCGAACGAACGAGGATTGAAACCCCATGAGAGCGTTCTATTAACACTCAAAGAGAGAGCGAGCTTGCCACGAGTACATGCTCAGATTCGAACGAACGAGGATTGAAATCCCGTGAGAGCGTTCTATTACGCCAAAGAGTGCGAGCTTGCCACGAGTACATGCTCATATTCGAACGAACGAGGATTGAAACCCCATGAGAGCGTTCTTTTACGCCCTAAGAGTGCGAGCTTGTTCTATTACGCCCAAAGAGTGCGAGCTTGCCACGAGTACATGCTCAGATTCGAACGAATGAGGATTGAAACCCCATGAGAGCGTTCTATTACGCCCAAAGAGTGCGAGATTTTCCACGAGTACATGCTCAGATTCGAACGAACGAGGATTGAAACCCCGTGAGAGCGTTCTATTACGCCAAAGAGTGCGAGCTTGCCACGAGTACATGCTCATATTCAAAACGAACGAGGATTGAAACCCCATGAGAGCGTTCTATTAAGCCCAAAGAGTGCGAGTTTGCCACGAGTACATGCTCAGATTCGAACGAACGAGGATTGAAACCCCATGAGAGCGTTCTATTACGCCCAAAGAGTGCTTGCTTGCCACGAGTACATGCTCAGATTCGAACGAACGAGGATTGAAACCCCATGAGAGCGTTCTATTACGCCCAAAGAGTGCGAGCTTGCCACGAGTACATGCTCATATTCGAACGAACGAGGATTGAAACCCCATGAGAGCGTTCTATTACGCCCAAAGAGTGCGAGCTTGCCACGAGTACATGGTCATATTCGAACGAACGAGGATTGAAACCCCATGAGAGCGTTCTATTAGTCCCAAAGAGTGCGAGCTTGCCACGAGTACATGCTCAGATTCGATCGAACGAGGATTGAACCCCATGAGAGCGTTCTATTAGTCCCAAAGAGTGCGAGCTTGCCACGAGTACATGCTCAGATTCGAACGAACGAGGATTGAAACCCCATGAGAGCGTTCTATAACACTCAAAGAGAGCGAGCTTGCCACGAGTACATACTCAGATTCGAACGAACGAGGATTCAAACCCATGAGAGTGTTCTATTACGCCCGAAGAGTGCGAGCTTGCCACGAGTACATGCTCATATTCGAACGAACGAGGATTGAAACACTATTAGAGCGTTCTATTACGCCCTAGTGTGCGCGCTTGTTCTATTACGCCCAAAGAGTGCGAGCTTGCCGTGAGTACGTGCACAGAACGAACGAATGAGGATTGAAACCCCATGAGAGCGTTCTATTACGCCCAAAGAGTGCGAGCTTGCCACGAGTACATGCTCAGATTCGAACGAACGAGAGATTGAAACCATGAGAGCGTTCTATTACGCCCAAAGAGTGCGAGCTTGCCACGAGTACATGCTCATATTCGAAACGAACGAGGATTGAAACCCCATGAGAGCGTTCTATTACGCCAAAGAGAGCGAGCTTGCCACGAGTACATGCTCAGATTCGAACGAACGAGGATTGAAACCCCATGAGAGCGTTCTATTACGCCAAAGAGTGCGAGCTTGCCACGAGTACATGCTCAGATTCGAACGAACGAGGATTGAAACCCCATGAGAGCGTTCTATTACGCCCTAAGAGTGCGAGCTTGCCACGAGTACATGCTCATATTCGAACGAACGAGGATTGAAACCCCATGAGAGCGTTCTATTACGCCCAAAGAGTGCGAGATTGCCACGAGTACATGCTCAGATTCGAACGAACGAGGATTGAAACCCCGTGAGAGCGTTCTATTACGCCAAAGAGTGCGAGCTAGCCACGAGTACATGCTCATATTCGAACGAACGAGGATTGAAACCCCATGAGAGCGTTCTTTTACGCCCAAAGAGTACTAGCTTGCCACGAGTACATGCTCAGATTCGAACGAACGAGGATTGAAACCCCATGAGAGCGTTCTATTACGCCCTAAGAGTGCGAGCTTGCCACGAGTACATGCTCAGATTCGAACGAACGAGGATTGAAACCCCATGAGAGCGTTCTATTACGCCCAAAGAGTGCGAGCTTGCCACGAGTACATGCTCAGATTCGAACGAACGAGGATTGAAACCCCGTGAGAGCGTTCTATTACGCCAAAGAGTGCGAGCTTGCCACGAGTACATGCTCATATTCGAACGAACGAGGATTGAAACCCCATGAGAGCGTTCTATTACACTCAAAGAGTGCGAGCTTGCCACGAGTACATGCTCAGATTCGAACGAACGAGGATTGAAACCCCATGAGAGCGTTCTATTGCGCCTAAAAGTGCGAGCTTGCCACGAGTACATGCTCAGATTCGAACGAACGAGGATTGAAACCCCATGAGAGCGTTCTATAACACTCAAGAGAGCGAGCTTGCCACGAGTACATGCTCAGATTCGAACGAACGAGGATTCAAACCACATGAGAGCGTTCTATTACGCCCTAAGAGTGCGAGCTTGCCACGAGTACAGGCTCATATTCGAACGAACGAGGATTGAAACCCATGAGAGCGTTCTATTACGCCCTAAGAGTGCGTGCTTGTTCTATTACGCCCAAAGAGTGCGAGCTTGCCGTGAGTACATGCACAGATTCGAACGAATGAGGATTGAAACCCCATGAGAGCGTTCTATTATGCCCAAAGAGTGCGAGCTTGCCACGAGTACATGCTCAGATTCGAACGAACGAGGATTGAAACCCCGTGAGAGCGTTCTATTACGCCAAAGAGTGCGAGCTTGCCACGAGTACATGCTTATATTCAAACGAACGAGGATTGAAACCCCATGAGAGCGTTCTATTACACTCAAAGAGAGCGAGCTTGCCACGAGTACATACTCAGATTCGAACGAACGAGGATTGAAACCACATGAGAGCATTCTATTACGCCCCAAGAGTGCGAGCTTGCCACGAGTACATGCTCATATTCGAACGAACGAGGATTCAAACCACATGAGAGCGTTCTATTACGCCCTAAGAGTGCGACCTTGCCACGAGTACATGCTCAGATTCGAACGAACGAGGATTGAAACCCCGTGAGAGCGTTCTATTATGCCCAAAGAGTGCGAGCTTGGCACGAGTACATGCTCAGATTCGAACGAACGAGGATTGAAACCCCGTGAGAGCGTTCTATTAAGCCAAAGAGTGCGAGCTTGCCACGAGTACATGCTTATATTCAAACGAACGAACGAGGATTGAAACCCCATGAGAGCGTTCTATTACACTCAAAGTGAGCGAGCTTGCCACGAGTACATGCTCAGATTCGAACGAACGAGGATTGAAAGCCCATGAGAGCGTTCTATAACACTCAAAGAGAGCGAGCTTGCCACGAGTACATACTCAGATTCGAACGAACGAGGATTCAAACCACATGAGAGCATTCTATTACGCCCTAAGAGTGCGAGCTTGCCACGAGAACATGCTCATATTCGAACGAACGACGATTGAAACCCCATGAGAGCGTTATTACGCCCTAAGAATGCGAGCTTGTTCTATTACGCCCAAAGAGTGCGAGCTTGCCGTGAGTACATGCACAGATTCGAACGAACGAGGATTGAAATCCCATGAGAGCGTTCTTTTACGCACAAAGAGTGCGAGCTTGCCACGACGAGTACATGCTCAGATTCGAACGAACGATCATTGAAACCCCGTGAGAGCGTTCTATTACGCCCAAAGAGTGCGAGCTTGCCACGAGTACATGCTCATATTCGAACGAACGAGGATTGAAACCCCATGAGAGCGTTCTATTACGCCCAAAGAGTGCGAGCTTGCCACGAGTACATGCTCAGATTCGAACGAACGAGGATTGAAACCCCATGAGAGCGTTCTATTATGCCAAAGAGTGCGAACTTGCCACGAGTACATGCTCAGATTCGAACGAACGAGGATTGAAACCCCGTGAGAGCATTCTATTACGCCAAAGAGTGCGAGCTTGCCACAAGTACATGCTCAGATTCGAACGAACGAGGATTGAAACCCAATGAGACCGTTCTATTACATTACGCCAAAGAGAGCGAGCTTGCCACGAGTACATGCTCAGATTCGAACGAACGAGGATTGAAAGCCCATGAGAGCGTTCTATAACACCAAAGAGAGCGAGCTTGCCACGAGTACATGCTCAGATTCGAACGAACGAGGATTGAAACCCCATGAGAGCGTTCTATTACGCCCTAAGTGTGCGAGCTTGCCACGAGTACATGCTCAGATTCGAACGAACGAGGATTGAAACCCCATGAGAGCGTTCTTTTACGCCCTAAGAGTGCGAGCTTGTTCTATTACGCCCAAAGAGTGCGAGCTTGCCGTGAGTACATGCTCAGATTCGAACGAATGAGGATTGAAACCCCATGAGAGCGTTCTATTACGCCCAAAGAGTGCGAGCTTGCCACGATTTCATGCTCAGATTCGAACGAACGAGGATTGAAACCTCGTGAGAGCGTTCTATTACGCCAAAGAGTGCGAGCTTGCCACGAGTACATGCTTATATTCGAACGAACGAGGATTGAAACCCCATGAGAGCGTTTTATTACGCCCAAAGAGTGCGAGCTTGCCACGAGTACATGCTCAGATTCGAACGAACGAGGATTGAAACCCCATGAGTGCGTTCTATTACGCCCAAAGAGTGCTTGCTTGCCACGAGTACATGCTCAGATTCGAACGAACGAGGATTGAAACCCCATGAGAGCGTTCTATTACGCCCAAAGAGTGCGAGCTTGCCACGAGTACATGCTCAGATTCGAAAGAACGAGGATTGAAACCCCATGAGAGCGTTCTATTACGCCAAAGAGTGCGAGCTTGCCACGAGTACATGCTCATATTCGAACGAACGAACGAGGATTGAAACCCCATGAGAGCGCGTTCTATTAGGACCAAAGAGTGCGAGCTTGCCACGAGTACATGCTCAGATTCGAACGAACGAGGATTGAAACCCAATGAGAGCGTTCTATTACGCGCCTAAAAGTGCGAGCTTGCCACGAGTACATGCTCAGATTCGAACGAACGAAGGATTGAAACCCCATGAGAGCGTTCTATTACACTCAAAGAGAGCGAGCTTGCCACGAGTACATGCGCAGATTCGAACGAACGAGGATTCAAACCCCATGAGAGCGTTCTATTATGCCCTAAGAGTGCAAGCTTGCCACGCGTACATGCTCATATTCGAACGAAGGAGGATTGAAACCCCATGAGAGCGTTCTATTACGCCCAAAGAGTGCGAGCATGTTCTATTACGCCCAAAGAGTGCGAGCTTGCCGTGAGTACATGCTCAGATTAGAACGAATGAGGATTGAAACCCATGAGAGCGTTCTATTACGCCCAAAGAGTGCGAGCTTGCCACGAGTACATGCTCAGATTCGAACGAACGAGGATTGAAACCCCGTGAGGGCGTTCTATTACGCCAAAGAGTGCGAGCTTGCCACGAGTACATGCTCATATTCAAAACGAACGAGGATTGAAACCCCATGAGAACGTTCTATTAAGCCCAAAGAGTGCGAGTTTGCCACGAGTACATACTCAGATTCGAACGAACGAGGATTGAAACCCCATGAGAGCGTTCTACTACGCCCAAAGAGTGCTTGCTTGCCACGAGTACATGCTCAGATTCGAACGAACGAGGATTGAAACCCCGTGAGAGCGTTCTATTACGCCAAAGAGTGAGAGCTTGCCACGAGTACATGCTCATATTCGAACGAACGAGGATTGAAACCCCATGAGAGCGTTCTATTACGCCCAAAGAGTGCGAGCTTGCCACGAGTACATGCTCATATTCGAACGAACGAGGATTGAAACCCCATGAGAGCGTTCTATTACGCCCAAAGAGTGCGAGCTTGCCACGAGTACATGCTCAGATTCGATCGAACGAGGATTGAAACCCAATGAGAGCGTTCTATTGCGCCTCAAAAGTGCGAGCTTGCCACGAGTACATGCTCAGATTCGATCGAACGAACGAGATTGAAACCCCATGAGAGCGTTCTATTAACGCTCAAAGAGAGCGAGCTTGCCACGAGTACATGCTCAGATTCGAACGAACGAGGATTGAAACCACATGAGAGCGTTCTATTACGCCCTAAAGAGTGCGAGCTTGCCACGAGTACATGCTCATATTCGAACGAACGAGGATTGAAACCCCATGAGAGCGTTCTATTACGCCCAAGAGTGCGCGCTTGTTCTATTACGCCCAAAGAGTGCGAGCTTGCCACGAGTACGTGCTCAGATTCGAACGAACGAGGATTGAAACCCCATGAGAGCGTTCTATTACGCCAAAGAGTGCGAGCTTGCCACGAGTACATGCTCAGATTCGAACGAACGAACGAGATTGAAACCCCATGAGAGCGTTCTATTACGCCCAAAGAGTGCGCGAGCTTGCCACGAGTACATGCTCATATCAGATCGAACGAACAAGGATTGAAACCCCATGAGAGTGTTCTATTACACGCAAAGAGAGCGAGCTTGCCACGAGTACATGCTCAGATTCGAACGAACGAGGATTGAAACCCCATGAGAGCGTTCTATTACGCCAAAGAGTGCGAGCTTGCCACGAGTACATGCTCAGATTCGAACGAACGAGGATTGAAACCCCATGAGAGCGTTCTATTACGCCCTAAGAGTGCGAGCTTGCCACGAGTACATGCTCATATTCGAACGAAGGAGGATTGAAACCCCATGAGAGCGTTCTATTACGCCCAAAGAGTGCGAGCTTGCCACGAGTACATGCTCAGATTCGAACGAACGAGGATTGAAACCCCGTGAGAGCGTTCTATTACGCCAAGAGTACGAGCTTGCCACGAGTACATGCTCATATTCGAACGAACGAGGATTGAAACCCCATGAGAGCGTTCTATTACGCCCAAAGAGTGCTAGCTTGCCACGAGTACATGCTCAGATTCGAACGAACGAGGATTGAAACCCCATGAGAGCGTTCTATTACGCCCTAAGAGTGCGAGCTTGCCACGAGTACATGCTCAGATTCGAACGAACGAGGATTGAAACCCCATGAGAGCGTTCTATTACGCCCAAAGAGTGCGAGCTTGCCACGAGCTTGCCACGAGTACATGCTCAGACATGCTCAGATTCGAACGAACGAGGATTGAAACCCCATGAGAGCGTTCTATTACGCCAAAGAGTGCGAGCTTGCCACGAGTACATGCTCATATTCGAACGAACGAGGATTGAAACCCCATGAGAGCGTTCTATTACACTCAAAGAGAGCGAGCTTGCCACGAGTACATGCTCAGATTCGAACGAACGAGGAATGAAACCCCATGAGAGCGTTCTATTGCGCCTAAAAGTGCGAGCTTGCCACGAGTACATGCTCAGATTCGAACGAACCAGGATTGAAACTCCATGAGAGCGTTCTATAACACTCAAAGAGAGCGAGCTTGCCACGAGTACAGGCTCATATTCGAACGAACGAGGATTGAAACCCATGAGAGCGTTCTATTACGCCCTAAGAGTGCGAGCTTGCCACGAGTACAGGCTCATATTCGAACGAACGAGGATTGAAACCCATGAGAGCGTTCTATTACGCCCTAAGAGTGCGTGCTTGTTCTATTACGCCCAAAGAGTGCGAGCTTGCCGTGAGTACATGCACAGATTCGAACGAATGAGGATTGAAACCCCATGAGAGCGTTCTATTACGCCCAAAGAGTGCGAGCTTGCCACGAGTACATGCTCAGATTCGAACGAACGAGGATTGAAACCCCATGAGAGCATTCTATTACGCCCGAAGAGTGCTAGCTTGCCACGAGTACATACTCATATTCGAACGAACTAGGATTGAAACCCCATGAGAGCGTTCTATTACACCCAAAGAGTGCGAGCTTGCCACGAGTACATGCTCAGATTCGAACGAACGAGGATTGAAACCCCATGAGAGCGTTCTATACGCCTACAAAGAGCGAGCTTGCCACGAGTACATGCTCAGATTCGAACGAACGAGGATTGAAACCCCATGAGAGCGTTCTATTACGCCCTAAGAGTGCGAGCTTGCCACGAGTACATGCTCAGATTCGAACGAACGAGGATTGAAACCCCATGAGAGCGTTCTATTATGCCCAAAGAGTGCGAGCTTGCCACGAGTACATGCTCAGATTCGAACGAACGAGGATTGAAACCCCGTGAGAGCGTTCTATTAAGCCAAAGAGTGCGAGCTTGCCACGAGTACATGCTTATATTCAAAAGAACGAGGATTGAAACCCCATGAGAGCGTTCTATTATGCCTAAAAGTGCGAGCTTGCCACGAGTACATGCTCAGATTCGAACGAACGAGGATTGAAACCCCATGAGAGCGTTCTATAACACTCAAAGAGAGCGAGCTTGCCACGAGTACATGCTCAGATTCGAACGAACGAGGATTGAAACCCAATGAGAGCGTTCTATTACGCCAAAGAGTGCGAGCTTGCCACGAGTACATGCTCATATTCGAACGAACGACGATTGAAACCCCATGAGAGCGTTATATACGCCCTAAGAATGCGAGCTTGTTCTATTACGCCCAAAGAGTGCGAGCTTGCCACGAGTACATGCACAGATTCGAACGAATGAGGATTGAAACCCCATGAGAGCGTTCTATTACGCCCAAAGAGTGCGAGCTTGCCACGAGTACATGCTCAGATTCGAACGAACGAGGATTGAAACCCCATGAGAGCGTTCTATTACGCAAAAGAGTGCGAGCTTGCCACGAGTACATGCTCATATTCAAAACGAACGAGGATTGAAACCCCATGAGAGCGTTCTATTATGCCCAAAGAGTGTGAGCTTGCCACGAGTACATGCTCAGATTCGAACGAACGAGGATTGAAACCCCGTGAGAGCGTTCTATTATGCCCAAAGAGTGCGAGCTTGGCACGAGTACATGCTCAGATTCGAATGAACGAGGATTGAAACCCCGTGAGAGCGTTCTATTACGCCAAAGAGTGCGAGCTTGCCACGAGTACATGCTTATATTCAAACGAACGAGGATTGAAACCCCATGAGAGCGTTCTATTACACTCAAAGAGAGCGAGCTTGCCACGAGTACATGCTCAGATTCGAACGAACGAGGATTGAAAGCCCATGAGAGCGTTCTATAACACTCAAAGAGAGCGAGCTTGCCACGAGTACATACTCAGATTCGAACGAACGAGGATTCAAACCACATGAGAGCATTCTATTACGCCCTAAGAGTGCGAGCTTGCCACGAGAACATGCTCATATTCGAACGAACGACGATTGAAACCCCATGAGAGCGTTATTACGCCCTAAGAATGAAAGCTTGTTCTATTACGCCCAAAGACTGCGAGCTTGCCGTGAGTACATGCACAGATTCGAACGAATGAGGATTGAAACCCCATGAGAGCGTTCTATTACGCCCAAAGAGTGCGAGCTTGCAACGAGTACATGCTCAGATTCGAACGAACGAGGATTGAAACCCCGTGAGAGCGTTCTATTACACAAAAGAGTGCGAGCTTGCCACGAGTACATGTTCATATTCAAAACGAACGAGGATTGAAACCCCATGAGAGCATTTTCTTTAGGCCCAAAGAGTGCGAGCTTGCCACGAGTACATGCTCAGATTCGAACGAACGAGGATTGAAACCCCATGAGAGCGTTCTATTACGCCCAAAGAGTGCTTGCTTGCCACGAGTACATGCTCAGATTCGAACGAACGAGGATTGAAACCCCATGAGAGCGTTCTATTACGCCCAAAGAGTGCGAGCTTGCCACGAGTACATGCTCAGATTCGAAAGAACGAGGATTGAAACCCCATGAGAGCGTTCTATTACGCCAAAGAGTGCGAGCTTGCCACGAGTACATGCTCATATTCGAACGAACGAGGATTGAAACCCCATGAGAGCGTTCTATTAGGCCCAAAGAGTGCGAGCTTGCCACGAGTACATGCTCAGATTCGAACGAACGAGGATTGAAACCCCATGAGAGCGTTCTATTGCGCCTAAGAGTGCGAGCTTGCCACGAGTACATGCTCAGATTCGAACGAACGAGGATTGAAACCCCATGAGAGCGTTCTATAACACTCAAAGAGAGCGAGCTTGCCACGAGTACATGCTCAGATTCGAACGAACGAGGATTCAAACCCCATACATGAGAGCGTTCTATTACGCCCTAAGAGTGCGAGCTTGCCACGAGTACATGCTCATATTCGAACGAACAAGGATTCGAACCCCATGAGAGATTGAACCCCATGAGAGCGTTCTATTACGCCCAAAGAGTGCGAGCTTGCCAGTGAACGAACGACCCATGAGAGCGTTCTATTATTGCGAGCTTGCCACGAGTACATGCTCAGATTCGAACGAACGAGGATTGAAACCCCATGAGAGCGTTCTATTACGCCCAAAGAGTGCGAGCTTGCCACGAGTACATGCTCAGATTCGAACGAACGAGGATTGAAACCCCCCCATGAGAGCGTTCTATTACGCCTAAGAGTGCGAGCTTGCCACGAGTACATGCTCAGATTCGAACGAACGAGGATTGAAACCCCATGAGAGCGTTCTATTACGCCCAAAGAGTGCGGGCTTGCCACGAGTACATGCTCAGGTTCGAACGAACGAGGATTGAAACCCCATGAGAGCGTTCTATTACGCCCAAAGAGTGCGGGCTTGCCACGAGTACATGCTCAGATTCGAACGAACGAGGATTGAAACCCCATGAGAGCGTTCTATTACGCCTAAAGAGTGCGGGCTTGCCACGAGTACATGCTCAGATTCGAACGAACGAGGATTGAAACCCCATGAGAGCGTTCTATTACGCCCAAAGAGTGCGAGCTTGCCACGAGTACATGCTCAGTTTGGAACGAACGAGGATTGAAGCCCCCATGAGAGCGTTCTATTACGCCCAAAGAGTGCGAGCTTGCCACGAGTACATGCTCAGATTCGAACGACGAACGGATTGAAACCCCATGAGAGCGTTCTATTACGCCCATAGAGTGCGAGCTTGCCACGAGTACATGCTCAGATTCGAACGAACGAGGATTGAAACCCCATGAGAGCGTTCTATTACGCCTAAGAGTGCGAGCTTGCCACGAGTACATGCTCGGATTCGAACGAACGAGGATTGAAACCCCGTGAGAGCGTTCTATTGCGCCAAAGAGAGCGAGCTTGCCACGAGTACATGCTCAGATTCGAACGAACGAGGATTGAAATCCAATGAGACCGTTCTATTACGCCCTAAGAGTGTGAGATTGCCACGAGTACATGCTCAGATTCGAACGAACGAGGATTGAAACCCCGTGAGAGCGTTCTATTACGCCAAAGAGTGCGAGCTTGCCACGAGTACATGCTCAGATTCGAACGAACGAGGATTGAAAACCCATGAGAGCGTTCTATTGCGCCTAAGAGTGTGAGTTTGCCACGAGTACATGCTCAGATTCGAACGAACGAGGATTGAAAACCCATGAGAGCGTTCTATTGCGCCTAAGAGTGCGAGCTTGCCACGAGTACATGCTCAGATTCGAACGAACGAGGATTGATTGAAAACCCATGAGAGCGTTCTATTACGCCCAAGAGTGCGAGCTTTCCACGAGTACATGCTCAGATTCGAACGAACGAGCATTGAAACCCCATGAGAGCGTTCTATTACGCCCAAAGAGTGCGAGCTTGCCACGAGTACATGCTCAGATTCGAACGAACGAGGATTGAAACCCCATGAGAGCGTTCTATTACGCCCAAAGAGTGCGAGCTTGCAACGAGTACATGCTCAGATTCGAATGAACGAGGATTGGAACCTAATGAGAGCTTTCTATTGCGCTAAGAGTGCGAGCTTGCCACGAGTACATGCTCAGATTCGAACGAACGAGGATTGAAACCCCATGAGAGCGTTCTATTTACGCCCAAAGAGTGCGAGCTTGCCACGAGTACATGCTCAGATTCGAACGAACGAGGATTGAAAACCCCATGAGAGCGTTCTATTACGCCAAAAGAGTGCGAGCTTGCCACGAGTACATGCTCAGATTCGAACGAACGAGGATTGAAACCCCATGAGAGCGTTCTATTACGCGCCTAAAAGAGTGCGAGCTTGCCACGAGTACATGCTCAGATTCGAACGAACGAGGAGGATTGAAAACCCCATGAGAGCGTTCTATTACGCCCAAAGAGTGCGAGCTTGCCACGAGTACATGCTCAGATATTTCGAACGAACGAGGATTGAAACCCCATGAGAGCGTTCTATTACGCCCAAAGAGTGCGAGCTTGCCACGAGTACATGCTCAGATTCGAACGAACGAGGATTGAAACCCCCCATGAGAGCGTTCTATTACGCCCCAAAGAGTGCGAGCTTGCCACGAGTACATGCTCAGATTCGAACGAACGAGGATTGAAACCCCATGAGAGCGTTCTATTATCCAAAGAGTGCGAGCTTGCCACGAGTACATGCTCAGATTCGAACGAACGAACGGATTGAAACCCCCATGAGAGCGTTCTAAACCCCATGAGTGCGAGCTTGCCACGAGTACATGCTCAGATTCGAACGAAAGATTGAAACCCCATGAGAGCGTTCTATTAGCCTAAAGAGTGCGAGCTTGCCACGAGTACATGCTCAGATTCGAACGAACGAGGATTGAAAACCCCATGAGAGCGTTCTCTCTTACGCCCAAAGAGTGCGAGCTTGCCACGAGTACATGCTCAGATTCGAACGAACGAGGATTGAAACCCCATGAGAGCGTTCTATTACGCCCAAGAGTGCGAGCTTGCCACGAGTACATGCTCAGATTCGAACGAACGAGGATTGAAACCCCATGAGAGCGTTCTATTACGCCCAAAGAGTGCGAGCTTGCCACGAGTACATGCTCAGATTCGAACGAACGAGGATTGATTTGAAACCCCATGAGAGAGCGTTCTATTACGCCCAAAGAGTGCGAGCTTGCCACGAGTACATGCTCAGATTCGATTCGAACGAACGAGGATTGAAACCCCATGAGAGCGTTCTATTACGCCCCAAAGAGTGCGAGCTTGCCACGAGTACATGCTCAGATTCGAACGAACGAGGATTGAAACCCCATGAGAGCGCGTTCTATTACGCCCCAAAGAGTGCGAGCTTGCCACGAGTACATGCTCAGATTCGAACGAACGAGGATTGAAACCCCATGAGAGCGTTCTATTACGCCCAAAGAGTGCGAGCTTGCCACGAGTACATGCTCAGATTCGAACGAACGAGGATTGAAACCCCATGAGAGCGTTCTATTACGCCCAAAGAGTGCGAGCTTGCCACGAGTACATGCTCAGATTCGAATTCGAACGAACGAGGATTGAAACCCCATGAGAGCGTTTCTATTACCCAAAGAGTGCGAGCTTGCCACGAGTACATGCTCAGATTCGAACGAACGTGCATTGAAACCCCATGAGAGCGTTCTATTACGCCCAAAGAGTGCGAGCTTGCCACGAGTACATGCTCAGATTCGAACGAACGAGGGATTGAAACCCCATGAGAGCGTTCTATTACGCCAAAGAGTGCGAGCTTGCCACGAGTACATGCTCAGATTCGAACGAACGAGGATTGAAACCCCATGAGAGCGTTCTATTACGCCCTATTACCGCCAAAGAGTGCGAGCTTGCCACGAGTACATGCTCAGATTCGAACGAACGAGGATTGAAACCCCCATGAGAGCGTTCTATTACGCCTAAAGAGTGCGAGCTTGCCACGAGTACATGCTCAGATTCGAACGAACAAGGATTGAAACCCCATGAGAGCGTTCTATTACGCCCAAAGAGTGCGAGCTTGCCACGAGTACATGCTCAGATTCGAACGAACGAGGATTGAAACCCCATGAGAGCGTTCTATTACGCCCAAAGAGTGCGAGCTTGCCACGAGTACATGCTCAGATTCGAACGAACGAGGATTGAAACCCCATGAGAGCGTTCTATTACGCCCCCAAAGAAAGTGCGAGCTTGCCACGAGAGTACATGCTCAGATTCGAACGAACGAGGATTGAAACCCCATGAGAGCGTTCTATTGCGCCCAAAGAGTGCGAGCTTGCCACGAGAACATGCTCAGATTCGAACGAACGAGGATTGAAACCCCATGATAGCGTTCTATTACGCCCCTAAGAGTGCGAGCTTGCCACGAGAGTACATGCTCAGATTCGAACAACGAGGATTGAAACCCCATGAGAGGATTTGAAAACCCCGATGAGAGTACATGCTCTATTCGAACGCCGAACGAGGAAAGAGTGCGAGCTTGCCACGAGTACATGCTCAGATTCGAACGAACGAGGAGGATTGAAACCCCCCATGAGAGCGTTTCTATTACGCCCAAAGAGTGCGAGCTTGCCACGAGAGTACATGCTCAGATTCGAACGAACGAGGATTGAAACCCCATGAGAGCGTTTCTATTACGCCAAAGAGTGCGAGCGAGGATGCATTGCCACGAGTACATGCTCAGATTCAGATTCGAACGAAACGAGGATTGAAACCCCATGAGAGCGTTCTATTGCGCCCAAAGAGTGCGAGCTTGCCACGAGTACATGCTCAGATTCGAACGAACGAGGATTGAAACCCCATGAAGAGCGTTCTATTGCGCCCAAAGAGTGCGAGCTTGCCACGAGTACATGCTCAGATTCGAACGAACGAGGATTGAAAACCCCATGAGAGCGTTCTATTACGCCCAAAGAGTGCGAGCTTTGCCACGAGTACATGCTCAGATTCGAAAACGAACGAGGATTGAAACCCCATGAGAGAGCGTTCTATTACGCCAAAGAGTGTGCGAGCTTTGCCCACGAGTACATGCTCAGATTCGAAACGAACGAGGATTGAAACCCCATGAGAGAGCGTTCTATTTTGCCCAAAGAGTGCGAGCTTGCCACGAGTACATGCTCAGATTCGAACGAACGAATTGAAACCCCATGAGAGCGTTCTATTACGCCCAAAGAGTGCGAGCTTGCCACGAGTACATGCTCAGATTCGAACGAACGAGGATTGAAACCCCATGAGAGCGTTCTCTATTACGCCTAAAGAGTGCGCGAGCTTGCCACGAGTACATGCTCAGATTCGAACGACGAACGAGGATTGAAACCCCATGAGAGCGTTCTATTACGCCCAAGAGAGTGCGAGCTTGCTCATTAGCCACGAGTACATGCTCAGATTCGAACGAACGAGGATTGAAACCCCATGAGAGCGTTTCTATTACGCCTAAAGAGTGCGAGCTTGCCACGAGTAGTACATGCTCAGATTCGAACGAACGAGGATTGAAACCCCATGATGAGAGCGTTCTATTACGCCTAAGAGTGCGAGCTTGCCACGAAGTAGAGTACATGCTCAGATTCGAACGAACGAACGAGGATTGAAACGCCTACCCCATGAGAGCGTTCTATTACGCCCTAAGAGTGCGAGCTTGCACGAGTACACATGCTCAGATTCGAACGAACGAGGATTGAAACCCCCATGAGAGCGTTCTATTACGCCCAAAGAGTGCGAGCTTTGCCACGAGTACATGCTCAGATTCGAAAACGAACGAACGAGGATTGAAACCCCATGAGAGCGTTTCTATTGCGCCTAAGAGTGCGAGCTTGCCACGAGTACATGCTGCTCAGATTCGAAAAGAGCGTTCGAAACACGAGGATTGAAAACCCCCATGAGAGCGTTCTTCTATTGCGCCCCAAAGAGTGCGAGTGCGAGCTTGCCACGAGTACATGCTCAGATTCGAACGAACGAGGATTGAAACCCCATGAGAGCGTTCTATTACGCCCAAAGAGTGCGAGCTTGCCGACAACGAGTACATGCTCAGATTCGAACGAACGAGGGATTGAAACCCCGTATGAGAGCGTTCTATTATACGCGCCTAAGAGTGCGAGCTTGCCACGAGTACATGCTCAATTTCGAACGAACGAACGAGGATTGAAACCCCATGAGAGCGTTCTATTACGCCCCAAAGAGTGCGAGCTTGCCACGAGTACATGCTCAGATTCAATTCAGATTCGAACACAATACGATTCTATTACCGAGGATTGAAGAACCCCATGAGAGGATTGAAAACGCGTTTCTATTATTACGCCAAAAGAGTGCGAGCTTGCCACGAGTACATGCTCAGATTCGAAACGAACGAGGATTGAAAAACCCATGAGAGCGTTCTATTACGCCTAAAGAGTGCGAGCTTGCCACGATTACATGCTCAGATTCGAACGAACGAGGATTGAAACCCCATGAGAGCGTTCTAGTACGCCCAAAGAGTGCGAGCTTGCCACGGGACGACATGCTACATGACTCAGATTCGAACGAAACGAGGATTGAAACCCCATGAGAGCGTTCTATTACGCCCAAAGAGTGCGAGCTTGCCACGAGTACATGCTCAGATTCGAACGAACGAGGATTGGAAACCCCATGAGAGCGATCTATTACGCCTAAAGAGTGCGAGCTTGCCACGAGTACATGCTCAGATATCGAAACGAACGAGGATTGAAACCCCATGAGAGCGTTCTATTACGCCAACAAGAGAGCGAGCGAGCTTGCCACGAGTACATGCTCAGATTCGAACGAACACGGATAGAAACCCCATGAGAGCGTTCTATTACGCCTAAGAGTGCGAGCTTGCCACGAGTACATGCTCAGATTCGAACGAACGAGGATAGAAACCCCATGAGAGCGTTCTATTACGCCTAAGAGTGCGAGCTTGCCACGAGTACATGCTCAGATTCGATTACGAACGAAAACGAGGATTGAAACCCCAATGAGAGCGTTCTATTGACCTTTGCCTAAAGAGTGCGAGCTTGCCACGAAGTACATGCTCAGATTCGAAAGAAACGAACGAGGATTGAAACCCCATGAGAGCGTTCTATTACGCCTAAGAGTGCGAGCTTGCCACGAGTACATGCTCAGATTCGAACGAACGAGGATTGAAACCCCCATGAGAGCGTTTCTATTACGCCCAAAGAGTACGAGCTTGCCACGAGTACATGCTCAGATTCGAACGAACGAGGATTGGAACCCCATGAGAGCGTTCTTTTTCGCCTAAGAGTGCGAGCTTGCCACGAGTACATGCTCAGATTCGAACGAACGAGGATTGAAACCCCATGAGAGCGTTCTATTGCGCCCAAAAGAGTGCGAAGCTTGCCACGAGATTCGACATGCTCAGATTCGAACGAACGAGATTTGATTGAAACCCCATGAGAGAGCGTTCTATTACGCCTAAAGAGTGCGAGCTTGCCACGAAAGTACATGCTCAGATTCGAACGAAACGAAGAATAGATTGAGACCCATGTGAATCCCCATGAGAGCGTTCTATTACGCGCCTAAAGAGTGCGAGCTTGCCACGAGTTGCCACGAGTACATGCTCAGATTCGAACGAACGAGGATTGAAACCCCATGATGAGAGCTTTCTATTGCGCCTAAGAGTGCGAGCTTGCCACGAGTACATGCTCAGATTCGAACGAACGAGGATTGATTGAAACCCCATGAGAGCGTTCTATTACGCGCCAAAGAGTGCGAGCTTGCCACGAGTACATGCTCAGATTCGAACGAACGAGGATTGAAAACCCCACATGAGAGCGTTCTATTACGCCCAAGAGTGCGAGCTTGCCACGAGTACATGCTCAGATTCGAACGAACGAGGATTGAAACCCCATGAGAGCGTTCTATTCGCCAAACGCCTACGCCTAAGCTTGCCACGAGTACAGCTTGCCACGAGAACTGCTCAGATTCGAACGAACGAGCGTTTTCTATTGAAACCCCATGAGAACGCGTTCTAAACCCGCCAAAGAGTGCGAGCTTGCCACGAGTAATTGCTCAGATTCGAACGACGAACGATTGAGATTGAAACCCCATGAGAGCGTTCTATTTCGCCTAAGAGTGCGAGCTTTCCACGAGTACATGCTCAGATTCGAACGAACGAGGATTGAAACCCCATGAGAGCGTTCTATTACGCCTAAAGAGTGCGAGCTTGCCACGAAAGTACATGCTCAGATTCGAACGAACGAGATTGAAACCCCATGAGAGCGTTCCATTACGCCTATGAGTGCGAGCTTGCCACGAGTAAATGCTCATATTCGAACGAACGAGGATTGAAACCCCATGAGAGTGTTCCATTACGCGCCCTAAGAGTGCGAGCTTGCCACGGAGTACATGCTCAGATATTCGAACGAACGAGGATTGAAACCCCATGAGAGCTTCTTCTATTGCGCCAAAGAGTGCGAGCTTTGCCACGAGTACATGCTCAGATTCGAACGAACGAGGATTGAAAACCCCATGAGAGCGTACTATTGCGCCCAAAAGAGTGCGAGCTTGCCACAGCACAGTGCGAGCTTTGCCACGAGCGTACATTGAGTTACATGCTCAGATTTCAACGAACGACGAGTGCTTTATTGAAAGTTGCAAGCCAGAGGAAAGCGATCTATCCCCTATGAGAGCGTTCTATTGCGCCCAAAGAGTGCGAGCTTGCCACGAGTACATGCTCAGATTCGAACGAACGAACGAGAGGATTGAAAAACCCCATGAGAGCGTTCTATTACGCCAAGAGTGCGAGCTTGCCACGAGTACATGCTCAGATTCGAACGAAACGAGGATTGAAACCCCATGAGAGCGTTCTTACTATTACGCGCCTAAGAGAGTGCGAGCTTGCCACGAGTACATGCTCATTCGAGAATTCGAACGAACGAGAATTGAAAAACCATGAGAGCGTTCTATTGCGCCTAAAGAGTGCGAGCTTGCCCTGCCGAGTACATGCTCAGCTCAGATTCGACGAACCCCTCCAAGAACGAGGATTGAAACCCCATGAGAGCTTTCTATTACGCCCTAAGAGTGCGAGCTTTGCCACGAGTACATGCTCAGATTCGAACGAACGAAACGAGGAAAAAACCCCCATGAGAGCACGTTCTATTACGCCCAAAGAGTGCGAGCTTGCAGATTGCCACGAGTACACATGCTCAGATTTCGAACGAAACGAGGATTGAAAAACCCCATGAGAGCGTTCTATTGCGCCAAAGAGTGTGCGAGCTTGCCACGAGTACATGCTCAGTGGCTCAGATTCGAACGAAAACGAGAATTGAAACCCCATGAGAGCGTTCTATATTACGCCCCTAAAGAGTGCGAGCTTGCCACGAGTACATGCTCAGATTCGAACGAACGAGGATTGAAACCCCATGAGAGCGTTCTATTGCGCACGTCCTAAGAGTGTGCGAGCTTGCCACGAGTACATGCTCAGATTCGAACGAACGAGGATTGAAACCCCATGAGAGCGTTCTATTACGCGCGCCAAAGAGTGCGAGCTTGCCACGAGTACATGCTCAGATTCGAACGAACGAGGATTGAAACCCCATGAGAGCGTTCTATTTACGCCCAAAGAGTGCGAGCTTGCCACGAGTACATGCTCAGATTTCGAACGAACGAGGATTGAAAACCCCCCCATGAGAGAGCGTTCTATTACGCCCAAAGAGTGCGAGCTTGCCACGAGTACATGCTCAGATTCGAACGAACGAGGATTGAAAACCCATGAGAGCGTTTTCTATTGAACGCCCAAAGAGTGCGAGCTTGCCACGAGTACATGCAGCTCAGATTTCGAACGAACGAGGATTGAAACCCCATGAGAGCGTTCTATTACGCTATTGCGCCAAAGAGTGCGAGCTTGCCACGAGTACATGCTCAGATTCGAACGAACGAGGATTGAAACCCCATGAGAGCGTTCTATTACGCCCCAAAGAGTGCGAGCTTGCCACGAGTACATGCTCAGATTCGAACGAACGAGGATTGAAACCCCCATGAGAGCGTTCTATTACGCCCAAGAGTGCGAGCTTGCCCACGAGTACAAGCTCAGATTCGAACGAACGAGGATTGAAACCCCATGAGAGCGTTCTATTACGCCCAAGAGTGCGTGCTTGCCACGAGTACATGCTCAGATTCGAACCACCGAGGATTGAAACCCCATGAGAGCGTTTCTATTACGCCCAAAGAGTGCGAGAGCTTGCCACGAGTACATGCTCAGATTCGAACGAACGAGGATTGAAACCCCATGAGAGCGTTCTATTACGCCCAAAGAGTGCGAGCTTGCCACGAGTACACATGAACTCAGATTCGAACGAACGAGGATTGAAAAACCCCATGAGAGCGTTCTATTTGCGCCAAAGAGTGCGAGCTTGCCACGAGTACATGCTCAGATTCGATTCGACGAACGAGGATTGAAACCCCATGAGAGCGTTCTATTGCGCCCAAAGAGTGCGAGCTTGCCACGAGTACATGCTCAGATTCGAACGAACGAGGATTGAAAACCCATGAGAGCGTTCTATATTGCCCCTAAAGAGTGAAAACAAGCCAGATTCGAACGAGAGCCCCATGAGAGCGTTCTATTACGCGCCAAAGAGTGCGAGCTTGCCACGAGTACATGCTCAGATTCGAACGAACGAGGATTGAAACCCCATGAGAGGAGCGTTCTATTACGCCCTAAGAGTGCGAGCTTGCCACGAGTACATGCTCAGATTCGAACGAACGAGGATTGAAACCTCCATGATTTCTATTGCGCCAAACGAGTGCGAGCTTGCCACGAGACGACATGCTCAGATTCGAACGAACGAGGATTGAAACCCCCATGAGAGCGTTCTATTACGCGCCTAAAGAGTGCGAGCTTGCCACGAGTACATGCTCTCAGATTCGAACGAACGAGGATTGAAACCCCATGAAGCGTTCTATTAGCGCCCAAAGAGTGCGAGCTTGCCACGAGTACATGCTCAGATTCGAACGAACGAGGATTGGAACCCCCCATGAGAGCGTTCTATTTGCCCCTAAGAGTGCGAGCTTGCCACGAGTACAATGCTCAGATTCGAAACGAACGAACGAGATTGAAACCCCATGAGAGCGTTCTATTACGCCTAAAGAGTGCGAGCTTGCCCACGAGTACATGCTCAGATTCGACCGACGAACGAGGATTGAAACCCCCATGAGAGCGTTCTATATATTACCCCAAAGAGTGTGCGAGCTTGCCACGAGTACATGCTCAGATTCGAACGAACGAGGATTGAAACCCCATGAGAGCGTTCTATTACGCCCCAAAGAGTGCGAGCTTGCCACGAGTACAATGCTCAGAATCGAACGAACGAGGATTGAAACCCCATGAGAGCGTTCTATATTACGCCCAAAAGAGTGCGAGCTTTGCCACACGAGTACATGCTCAGATTCGAACGAACGAGGATTTGAAACCCCATGAGACCCCATGAGAGCGTTCTATTTACGCCTAAGAGAGTGCGAGCTTGCCACGAGTACATGCTCAGATTCGAACGAACGAGACGATTTCTATTGAAACCCAACAGTGCGAGCCCCATGAGAGCGTTCTATTACGCCTAAAGAGTGCGAGCTTGCCACGAGTACATGCCCCATGCTCAGAACGAACGAGAACGAACGAGGATTGAAACCCATGAGAGCGTTCTATTATTACGCCTAAGAGTGCGAGCTTGCGCCACGAGTACATGCTCAGATTCGAACGAACGATTTTAATTGAAACCCCATGAGAGCGTTCTATTACGCCCAAAGAGTGCGAGCTTGCCACGAGTACGAATACATGCTCAGATTCGAACGAACGAGGATTGAAACCCCATGAGAGAGCGTTCTATTTTGCGCCAAAAGAGTGCGAGCTTGCCACGAGTACATGCTCACATGCTCAGATTCGAACGAACGAACGAGGATTGAAACCCCATGAGAGAGTTCTATATACGCCTTACGCCCTAAGAGTGCGAGCTTTGCCACGAGTACATGCTCAGATTCGAACGAACGAGGATTGAAACCCCATGAGAGCGTTCTATCTATTACGCGCCCAAAGAGTGCGAGCTTGCCACGAGTACATGCTCAGATTCGAACGAACGAGGATTGAAACCCCATGAGAGCGTTCTATTACGCCCAAAGAGTGCGAGCTTGCCACGAGTACATGCTCAGATTCGAACGAAACGAGGATTGATTGAAACCCCATGAGAGCGCGTTCTATTTGCGCCTAAGAGTGCGAGCTTGCCACGAGTACACGAGTACGAACGCTCATTTCGAACCCCATGAGAAGCGAATCTATTGAAACCCCATGCTGAGTGCGTTCTATTTTGCTACGCCCAAAGAGTGCGAGCTTGAGACCACACAGTAGCCAAATAGTACATGTTCTATTTTCGCCAAAGAGTCAGATTCGAACGAACGAACGAGGATTGAAAACCCCCATGAGAGCGTTCTATTGCGCCTAAGAGTGCGAGCTTGCTTGCCACACGAGTACATGCTCAGATTCGAACGAACGAGGATTGAAACCCCATGAGAGCGTTCTATTACGCCAAAGAGTGCGAGCTTGCCACGAGTACATGCTCAGATTCGAACAAACGAGGATTGAAACCCCATGAGAGCGTTCTATTACGCCCTAAGTGAGCGAGCTTGCCACGAGTACATGCTCAGATTCGAACGAACGAGGATTGAAACCCCATGAGAGCGTTCTCTTACGCCTAATGAGTGCGAGCTTGCCACGAGTACATGCTTAGATTCGAACGAACGTGGATTGAAACCCCGTGAGAGCGTTCTATTACGCCAAGAGTACGAGCTTGCCACGAGAACATGCTCATATTCAGAATTCGAACGAACGAGGATTGAAACCCCCATGAGAGCGTTCTATTACGCCCAAAGAGTGCGAGCTTGCCACGAGTAGTACATGCTCAGATTCGAACGAACGAGGATTGAAACCCCATGAGAGCGTTCTATTACGCCCAAAGAGTGAGTGCGAGCTTGCCACGAGTACATGCTCAGATTCGAACGAACGAGGATTGAAAACCCATGAGAGCGTTCTATTACGCCCAAAGAGTGCGAGCTTGCCACGAGTACATGCTCAGATTCGAACGAACGAGGATTGAAAACCATGAAAGCGTTCTATTACGCCCAAAGAGTTCGAGCTTGCCACGAGCACATGCTCAAATTCGAACAGACGAGGATTGAAACCCCATGAGAGCGTTCTATTGCGCCTAAGAGTGCGAGCTTGCCACGAGTACATGCTCAGATTCGAACAAACGAGGATTGAAAACCCATTAGAGCGTTCTATTACGCCCAAAGAGTGCGTGCTTGCCACGAGTACATGCTCAGATTCGAACGAACGAGGATTGAAACCCCATGAGAGCGTTCTATAACGCCCAAAGAGTGCGAGCTTGCCACGAGCACATGCTCATATTCGAAACGAACGAGGATTGAAACCCCATGAGAGCTTTCTATCGCGCCTAAGAGTGCGAGCTTGCCACGAGTACATGCTCAGAATCGAACGAACGAGGATTGAAATCCCATGAGAGCGTTCTATTATGCCCAAAGAGTGCGAGCTTGCCACGAGTACATTCTCAGATTCGAACGAACAAACGAGGATTGAAACCCCATGAGAGCGTTCTATTACGCCCTAAGAGTGCAAGATTGCCACGAGTACATGCTCAGATTCGAACGAACGAATGAGATTGAAACCCCATGAGAGCGTTCTATTGCGCCAAAGAGTGCGAGCTTGCCACGAGTACATGCTCAGATTCGAACGAACGAGGATTGAAACCCCATGAGAGAGCGTTCTATTAATGCGCCAAAAAGTGCGAGCTTGCCACGAGTACGAGTACATGCTCAGATTCGAACGAACGAGGATTGAAACCCCATGAGAGCGTTTCTATTATTACGCCCAAGAGAGTGCGAGCTTGCCACGAGTACATGCTCAGATTCGAACGAACGAGGATTGAAAACCCCATGAGAGCGTTCTATTGCGCCCAAAGAGTGCGAGCTTGCCCCGCCACGAGTACATGCTCAGATTCGAACGAACGAGGATTGAAACCCCCCATGAGAGAGCGTTCTATTACGCCTAAGAGTGCGAGCTTGCCACGAGTACATGCTCAGATTCGATTCGAACGAACGAGGATTGAAACCCCATGAGAGCGTTCTATTGCGCCCTAAAGAGTGCGAGCTTGCCACGAGTACATGCTCAGATTTCGAACGAACGAGGATTGAAACCCCATGAGAGCGTTTCTATTACGCCAAAAGAGCGAGCTTGCCACGAGTACATGCTCAGAGATTCGAACGAACGAGGATTGAAACCCCATGAGAGCGTTCTATTACGCCCAAAGAGTGCGAGCTTGCCACGAGTACATGCTCAGATTCGAACGAACGAGGATTGAAACCCCATGAGAGCGCGTTCTATTGCGCCAAAGAGTGCGAGCTTGCCACGAGTACATGCTCAGATTCGAACGAACGAGGATTGAAACCCCATGAGAGCGTTCTATTACGCCCAAAGAGTGCTAGAGTGCGAGCTTGCCACGAGTACATGCTCAGATTCGAACGAACGAGGATTGAACCCCCCATGAGAGCGTTCTATTATATATTCCCGCCAAAGAGTGCGAGCTTGCCACGTACATGCGTAGTACATGCTCAGATTCGAACGAACGAGGATTGAAACCCCATGAGAGCGTTCTATTACGCCAAAGAGTGCGAGCTTGCCACGAGTACACATGCTCAGATTCGAACACGAACGAACGAGGATTGAAACCCCATGAGAGCGTTCTATTACGCCTAAGAGTGCGAGCTTGCCACGAGTACATGCTCAGATTCGAACGAACGAGGATTGAAACCCCATGAGAGAGCGTTCTATTTCGCCCAAGAGTGCGAGCTTGCCACGAGTACATGCTCAGATTCGAGATTCGAACGAACGAGGATTGAAACCCCATGAGAGCGTTTCTATTTACGCCAAAGAGTGCGAGCTTGCCACGAGTACAATGCTCAGATTCGAACGAACGAGGATTGAAAACCATGAGAGCGTTTCTATTACCCCCAAAGAGTGCGAGCTTTCTCAGATTACATGCTCAGATTCGAACGACGAGGATTGAAACCCCATGAGAGCTTCTATTGCGCCAAAGAGTGCGAGCTTGCCACGAGTACATGCTCATATTCGAACGAACGATGATTGAAACCCCATGAGAGCGTTCTATTACGCCCAAAGTGCGAGCTGCGAGCTTGCCACGAGTACATGCTCAGAGATTCGAACGAACGAGGATTGAAACCCCCATGAGAGCGTTCTATTTGCCAAAGAGTGCGAGCTTGCCACGAGTACATGCTCAGATTCGAACGAACGAGGATTGAAACCCCATGAGAGCGTTTCTATTGCGCCAAAGAGTGCGAGCTTGCCACGAGTACATGCTCGCTCAGATTCGAACGAACGAGGATTGAAAACCCCATGAGAGCGTTCTATATTACGCCTAAGAGTGCGAGCTTGCCACGAGTACATGCTCAGATTTCGAACGAACGAGGATTGAAACCCCATGAGAGCGTTCTATTGCGCCCAAAGAGTGCGAGCTTGCCACGAGTACATGCTCAGATTCGAACGAACGAGGATTGAAACCCCCATGAGAGCGTTTCTATTACGCCTAAGAGTGCGAGCTTGCCACGAGTACATGCTCAGATTCGATTCGAACGAGAGGATTGAAACCCCATGAGAGCGTTCTATTGCGCCAAAGAGTGTGCGAGCTTGCCACGAGTACATGCTCAGATTCGAACGAACGAGGATTGAAACCCCATGAGAGCGTTCTATTACGCCAAAGAGTGCGAGCTTGCCACGAGTACATGCTCAGATTTGAACGAACGAGGATTGGAACCCCATGAGAGCGTTCCATTGCGCCAAAGAGTGCGAGCTTGCCACAAGTACACGCTCAGATTCGAACGAACGAGGATTGAAACCCTATGTGAGCGTTCTATTGCGCCAAAGAGTGCGAGCTTGCCACGAGTACATGCTCAGATTCGAACGAACGAGGATTGAAACCCCATGAGAGAGCGTTTCTATTGCGCCAAAGAGTGCGAGCTTTGCCACGAGTACATGCTCAGATTCGAACGAACGAGGATTGAAACCCCATGAGAGCGTTCTATTGCGCCCAAGAGTGCGAGCTTGCCACGAGTACATGCTCAGATTCGAACGAACGAGGATTGAAACCCCATGAGAGCGTTCTATTGCGCCCAAAGAGTGCGAGCTTGCCACGAGTACATGCTCAGATTCGAACGAACGAACGAGGATTTGAAACCCCATGAGAGCGTTCTATATTGCGCCAAAGAGTGCGAGCTTGCCACGAGTACATGCTCAGATTCGAAACGACGAACGAACGAGGATTGAAACCCCATGAGAGCGTTCTATTGTGCCAAAGAGTGCGAGCTTGCCACGAGAGTACATGCTCAGATTCGAACGAACGAGGATTGAAACCCCATGAGAGCGTTCTATTGCGCCTAAGAGTGCGAGCTTGCCACGAGTACATGCTCAGATTCGAACGAACGAGGACTGAAACCACTTGAGAGCGTTCTATTGCGCCTAAAGAGTGCGAGCTTGCCACGAGTACATTCTCGAATTCGAACGAACGAGGATTGAAACCCCATGTGAGCGTTCTATTGCGCCCAAAGAGTGCGAGCTTGCCACGAGTACATGCTCAGATTCGAACGAATGAGGATTGAAACCCCCATGAGAGCGTTCTATTACGCCCAAAGAGTGCGAGCTTGCCACGAGTACATGCTCAGATTCGAACGAACGAGGATTGAAACCCCATGAGAGCGTTTCTATTGCGCCCAAGAGTGCGAGCTTGCCACGAGTACATGCTCAGATTCGAACGAACGAACGAGGATTGAAACCCCATGAGAGCGTTCTATTACGCCCAAAGAGTGCGAGCTTGCCACGAGTACATGCTCAGATTCGAAACGAACGAGGATTGAAACCCCATGAGAGCGTTCTATTATGCGCCAAGAGTGCGAGCTTGCCACGAGTACATGCTCAGATTCGAACGAACGAGGATTTGAAACCCCATGAGAGCGTTTCTATTACGCCCCTAAGAGTGCGAGCTTGCCACGAGTACATGCTCAGATTCGAACGAACGAGGATTGAAACCCCATGAGAGAGCGTTCTATTGCGCCAAAGAGTGCGAGCTTGCCACGAGTACATGCTCAGATTCGAACGAACGAGAGGATTGAAACCCCATGAGAGCGTTCTATTACGCCCAAAGAGTGCGAGCTTGCCACGAGTACATGCTCAGATTCGTACGAATGAGGATTGAAACCCCATGAGAGCGTTCTATTACGCCCAAAGAGTGCGAGCTTGCCACGAGTACATGCTCAGATTCGAGTAACGAACGAGGATTGAAAAAACCCCATGAGAGCGTTCTATTACGCCCAAAAGAAGTGCGAGCTTGCCACGAGTACATGCTCAGATTCGAACGAACGAGGATTTGAAACCCCATGAGAGCGTTCTATTACGCCCAAAGAGTGCGAGCTTGCCACGAGAGTACATGCTCAGATTCGAACGAACGAGGATTGAAACCCCATTGAGAGCGTTCTATTACGCCAGCATTCGCAAACGAAGAGATTAAACGAGATGCGATTGCCACGAGTACATGCTCAGATTCGAACGAACGAGGATTGAAACCCCATGAGAGCGTTTCTATTACGCCTAAAGAGTGCGAGCTTGCCACGAGTACATGCTCAGATTCGAACGAACGAGAGGATTGAAACCCATGAGAGCGTTCTATTACGCCCAAAGAGTGCGAGCTTGCCACGAGTACATGCTCAGATTCGAACGAACGAACGAGGATTGAAACCCCATGAGAGAGCGTTCTTCTATTGCGCGCCTAAGAGTGCGAGCTTGCCACGAGTACATGCTCAGATTCGAACGAACGAGGATTGAAATTGAAACCCCCATGAGAGCGTTTCTATTGCGCCAAGAGTGTGCGAGCTTGCCACGAGTACATGCTCAGATTCGAACGAACGAGGATTGAAACCCCATGAGAGCGTTCTATTACGCGCCTAAAGAGTGCGAGCTTGCCACGAGTACATGCTCAGATTCGAAACGAACGAGGATTGAAACCCCATGAGAGCGCGTTCTATTGCGCCAAAGAGTGCGAGCTTGCCACGAGTACATGCTCAGATTCGAACGAACGAGGATTGAACCCCATGAGAGCGTTCTATTAAGAGTGCGCCCAAAGAGTGCGAGCTTGCCACGAGTACATGCTCAGATTCGATCGAACGAACGAGGATTGAAACCCCATGAGAGCGTTCTATTGCGCCTAAGAGTGCGAGCTTGCACACGAGTCAGATGCTCAGATTCGAAAGAACTAGGATTGAAACCCCATGAGAGCGTTCTATTACGCCCAAAGAGTGCGAGCTTGCCACGAGTACATGCTCAGATTCGAACGATCGAGGATTGAAACCCCATGAGATGAGAGCGTTCTATTGCGCCTAAAGAGTGCGAGCTTGCCACGAGTACATGCTCAGATTCGAACGAACGAGGATTGAAACCCCATGAGAGAGAGCGTTCTATTACGCCCAAGAGTGTGCGAGCTTGCCACGAACGAGTACATGCTCAGATTCGAACGAACGAGGATTGAAACCCCATGAGAGCGTTTCTATTGCGCCCAAAGAGTGCGAGCTTGCCACGAGTACATGCTCAGATTTCGAACGAACGAGGATTGAAACCCCATGAGAGAGCGTTCTATTGCGCCCAAAGAGTGCGAGCTTGCCACGAGTACAGCTCAGCTCAGATTCGAACGAACGAGGATTGAAACCCCATGAGAGCGTTCTATTGCGCCTAAGAGTGCGAGCTTGCCACGAGTACATGCTCAGATTCGAAACGAACGACGAGGATTGAAACCCCATGAGAGCGTTCTATTGCCCAAAAGAGTGCGAGCTTGCCACGAGTACATGCTCAGATTCGAACGAACGAACGAGGATTGAAACCCCCATGAGAGCGTTCTATTGACGCCCAAAGAGTGCGAGCTTGCCACGAGTAACATGCTCAGATTCGAAACGAACGAGGATTGAAACCCCCATGAGAGCGTTCTATTACGCCCAAAGAGTGCGAGCTTGCCACGAGTACATGCTCAGATTCGAACGAACGAGGATTGAAACCCCATGAGAGCGTTCTATTACGCCCAAAGAGTGCGAGCTTGCCACGAGTACATGCTCAGATTCGAACGAACGAGGATTGAAAAACCCCATGAGAGCGTTCTATTACGCCTAAAGAGTGCGAGCTTGCCACGAGTACATGCTCTCAGATTCGAACGAACGAGGATTGATTGAAACCCCATGAGAGCGTTCTATTGCGCCAAAGAGTGCGAGCTTGCCACGAGTACATGCTCAGATTCGAACGAACGAGATTGAAACCCCCATGAGAGCGTTCTATTGCGCCCAAAGAGTGCGAGCTTGCCACGAGTACATGCTCAGATTCGAACGAACGAGGATTGAAACCCCATGAGAGCGTTCTATTTTACGCCCAAAGAGTGCGAGCTTGCCACGAGTACATGCTCAGATTCGAACGAAACGAGGATTGAAACCCCATGAGAGCGTTTTCTATTACGCCTAAGAGTGCGAGCTTGCCACGAGTACATGCTCAGATTCGATTCGAACGAACGAACGAGGATTGAAACCCCCCATGAGAGCGTTCTATTGCGCCCAAAGAGTGCGAGCTTGCCACGAGTAGTACATTGTGCTCAGATTCGAACGAACGAGGATTGAAACCCCATGAGAGCGTTCTATTACGCCCAAAGAGTGCGAGCTTGCCACGAGTACATGCTCAGATTCGAACGAACGAGGATTGAAACCCCATGAGAGCGTTCTATTACGCCTAAGAGTGCGAGCTTGCCACGAGTACATGCTCAGATTCGATTCGAACGAACGAGGATTGAAACCCCATGAGAGCGTTTATTACGCCCAAAGAGAGCGAGCTTGCCACGAGTACATGCTCAGATTCGAACGAACGAGGATTGAAACCCCATGAGAGCGTTCAAAGAGTGCGACCTTGCCACGAGTACTTGCTCAGATTCGAACGAACGAGGATTGAAACCCCATGAGAGCGTTCTATTACGCCCTAAGAGTGCGAGCTTGCCACGAGTACATGCTCAGATTCGAACGAACGAGGATTGAAACCCCATGAGAGCGTTCTATTACGCGCAAAGAGTGAGTGCGAGCTTGCCACGAGTACATGCTCAGATTCGAACGAACGAGGATTGAAACCCCATGAGAGAGCGTTCTATTGCGCCTAAAGAGTGCGAGCTTGCCACGAGTACATGCTCAGATTCGAACGAAACGAGGATTGAAACCCCATGAGAGCGTTCTTTTATTGCGCCCAAAGAGTGCGAGCTTGCCACGAGTACATGCTCAGATTCGAACGAACGAGGATTGAAAACCCCATGAGAGCGTTTCTATTACGCCAAAGAGTGCGAGCTTGCCACGAGTACATGCTCAGATTCGAACGAAACGAAACGAGGATTGAAACCCCATGAGAGCGTTCTATTATTTCGCCCAAAGTGCGAGCTTGCCACGAGTACATGCTCAGATTCGAACGAACGAGGGATTGAAACCCCATGTGAGAGCGTTCTATTATTGCCCAAAGAGTGCGAGCTTGCCACGAGTACATGCTCAGATTCGAACGAAACGAGGATTGAAACCCCATGAGAGCGTTTCTATTATTGCGCCAAAGAGTGCGAGCTTGCCACGAGTACATGCTCAGATTCGAACGAACGAGGATTGAAACCCCCATGAGAGCGTTCTATTACGCCCAAAGAGTGCGAGCTTGCCACGAGTACATGCTCAGATTCGAACGAACGAACGAGGATTGAAACCCCATGAGAGCGTTCTATTACGCCTAAGAGTGCGCGAGCTTGCCACGAGTACATGCTCAGATTCGAACGAACGAGAGATTGAAACCCCATGAGAGCGTTCTATTACGCCCAAAGAGTGCGAGCTTGCCACGAGTACATGCTCAGATTCGAACGAACGAGGATTGAAACCCCATGAGAGCGTTCTATTACGCCCTAAAGAGTGCGAGCTTGCCACGAGTACAGTACATGCTCAGATTCGAACGAACGAGGATTGAAACCCCCATGAGAGCGTTTCTATTACGCCCAAAGAGTGTGCGAGCTTGCCACGAGTACATACTCAGATTCGAACGAACGAGGATTGAAACCCCATGAGAGAGCGTTCTATTACGCCCAAAAGAGTGCGAGCTTGCCACGAGTACATGCTCAGATTCGAACGAACGAGGATTGATTGAAACCCCATGAGAGCGTTCTATTGCGCCCAAAGAGTGCGAGCTTGCCACGAGTACACAGCTCAGATGCTCAGATTCGAACGAAACGAGGATTGAAAAACCCCCATGAGAGCGTTCTATTACGCCCAAAGAAGAGTGCGAGCTTTGCCACGAGTACATGCTCAGATTCGAACGAACGAGAATTGAAACCCCATAAGAGCGTTCTATTGCGCCCAAAGAGTGCGAGCTTGCCACGAGTACATGCTAAGATTCGAACGAACGAGGATTGAAACCCATGAGAGCGTTCTATTACGCCCCAAAGAGTGCGAGCTTGCCACGAGTACATGCTCAGATTCGAACGAACGAACGAGGAGGATTGAAACCCCATGAGAGCGTTCTATTACGCCCAAAGAGTGCGAGCTTGCCACGAGTACATGCTCAGATTCGAACGAACGAGGATTGAAAACCCCATGAGAGCGTTCTATTACGCCCAAAGAGTGCGAGCTTGCCACGAGTACATGCTCTCAGATTCGAACGAACGAACGAGGATTGAAACCCCATGAGAGCGTTTCTATTACGCCCAAAGAGTGCGAGCTTGCCACGAGTACATGCTCAGATTCGAACGAACGAGGATTGATTGGAAACCCCATGAGAGCGTTTCTATTACGCCAAAAGTGCGTGCGAGCTTGCCACGAGTACATGCTCAGATTCGAACGAACGAACGAGGATTTGAAACCCCATGAGAGCGTTCTTCTATTACGCCTAAAGAGTGCGAGCTTGCCACGAGTACATGCTCAGATTCGAACGAACGAGGATTGAAACCCCATGAGAGCGTTCTATTACGCCCAAAGAGTGCGAGCTTGCCACGAGTACATGCTCAGATTCGAACGACGAACGAGGATTGAAACCCCATGAGAGCGCTATTGCGCCCAAAGAGTGCGAGCTTGCCACGAGTACATGCTCAGATTCGAACGAACGAACGAGGATTGAAACCCCATGAGAGCGCGTTCTATTACGCCCAAAGAGTGCGAGCTTGCCACGAGTACATGCTCAGATTCGAACGAAACGAACGAGGATTGAAACCCCATGAGAGCGTTCTATTACGCCCAAAGAGTGCGAGCTTGCCACGAGTACATGCTCAGATTCGAACGAACGAGGATTGAAACCCCATGAGAGCGTTCTATTGCGCCTAAGAGTGCGAGCTTGCCACGAGTACATGCTCAGATTCGAACGAACGAGGATTGAAACCCCATGAGAGAGCGTTCTATTACGCCCCAAAGAGTGCGAGCTTGCCACGAGTACATGCTCAGAATTCGAACGAACGAAACGAGGATTGAAAACCCCCCATGATGAGAGCATTCTATTGCGCCAAAGAGTGAGAGCTTGCCACGAGTACATGCTCAGATTCGAACGAACGAGGATTGAAACCCCATGAGAGCGTTCTATTACGCCCAAAGAGTGCGAGCTTGCCACGAGTACATGCTAAGATTCGAACGAACGAGGATTGAAACCCCATGAGAGCGTTCTATTACGCCCAAAGAGTGCGAGCTTGCCACGAGTACATGCTCAGATTCGAACGAACGAGGATTTGAACCCCATGAGAGCTTTCTATTGCGCCTAAAGAGTGCAAGCTTGCCATGAGTACATGCTCAGATTCGAACGAACGAGGATTGAAACCCCATGAGAGCGTTCTATTACGCACCCAAAGAGTGCGAGCTTGCCACGAGTACATGCTCAGATTCGAACGAACGAGGATTGAAAACCCCATGAGAGCGTTTCTATTGCCCCCAAAAGTGCGAGCTTGCCACGAGTACACGAGTACATGCTCAGATTCGAACGAACGAGAGATTGAAACCCCATGAGAGAGCGTTCTATTACGCCCAAAGAGTGCGAGCTTGCCACGAGTACAGTACATGCTCAGATTCGAACGAACGATGGATTGAAACCCCATGAGAGCTTTCTATTATTGCGCCCAAAGAGTGCGAGCTTTGCCACGAGTACATGCTCAGATTCGAACGAAAGAGGATTGAGACTGAAAACCCCATGAGAGCGTTCTATTGCCCTAAAGAGTGCGAGCTTGCCACGAGTACATGCTCAGATTCGAACGAACGAAAACGAGGATTGAAACCCCATGAGAGCGTTCTATTACGCCAAGAGTGCGAGCTTGCCACGAGTACATGCTCAGATTCGAACGAACGAACGAGGATTGAAACCCCATGAGAGCTTTCTATTGCGCCCTAAGAGTGCGAGCTTGCCACGAGTACATGCTCAGATTCGAACGAACGAGGATTGAAACCCCATGAGAGCGTTCTATTACGCCCAAAAGGTGCGAGCTTGCCACGAGTAGTACATGCTCAGATTCGAACGAACGAGGATTGAAACCCCGTGAGAGAGCTTCCTATTGCGCCAAAGAGTGCGAGCTTGCCACGAGTACATGCTCAGATTCGAACGAACGAGGATTGAAACCCCCCATGAGAGCGTTCTATTACGCCCAAGAGTGCGAGCTTGCCACGAGTACATGCTCAGATTCGAACGAACGAGGATTGAAACCCCATGAGAGCTTTCTATTACGCGCCAAAGAGTGCGAGCTTGCCACGAGTAACATGCTCAGATTCGAACGAACGAGGATTGATAACGCCCATAGAGAGCGTTCTATTACGCCTAACGAGTAAACGAGCTTGCCACGATACATGCTCAGATTCGAACGATCGAAACGAGGAATGAAACCCCATGAGAGCGTTCTATTACGCCGCCAAAGAGTGCGAGCTTGCCACGAGTACATGCTCAGATTCGAACGAACGAGGATTTGAAACCCCAAACCCCATGAGAGCGTTCTATTTGCGCGCCCAAAGAGTGCGAGCTTGCCACGAGTACATGCTCAGATTCGAACGAACGAACGAGGATTGAAACCCCATGAGAGCGTTCTATTGCGCCTAAGAGTGCGAGAGCTTGCCACGAGTACAAGCTCAGATTCGAACGAACGAGATTGAAACCCCATGAGAGAGCGTTCTATTACGCCAAAGAGTGCGAGCTTGCCACGAGTACCCTCAGATTCGAACGAACGAGGATTGAAACCCCATGTGAGCGATTCTATTTGCCACGAGTGCGAGCTTGCAGACGAGTACGAAATGCTCAGATTCGAACGAACGAGGATTGAAAAAAACCCCATGAGAGCGTTCTTTCTATTACGCCCCAAAGAGTGCGAGCTTGCCACGAGTACATGCTCAGATTCGAACGAACGAGGATTGAAAACCCATGAGAGCGTTCTATTGCGCCCAAAGAGTGCGAGCTTGCCACGAGTACATGCTCATATACGAACGAACGAGGATTGAAAACCCCAGAGCGTTCTATTACGCCCTAAGAGTGCGAGCTTGCCCACGAGTACATGCTCAGATTCGAACGAACGAACGAGGATTGAAACCCCATGAGAGCGCGTTCTATTATTACGCAAAAGAGATGCGAGCTTGCCACGAGTACATGCTCAGATTCGAACGAACGAGGATTGAAACCCCATGAGAGCGTTCTATTGCGCCAAAGAAGAGTGCGAGCTTGCCACGAGTACATGCTCAGATTCGAACGAACGAAGATTGAAACCCCATGAGAGCGTTCTATTGCGCCTAAGAGTGCGAGCTTGCCACGAGTACATGCTCAGATTCGAACGAACGAGAGAGATTGAAACCCCATGAGAGCGTTCTATTACGCCTAAAGAGTGCGAGCTTGCCACGAGTACATGCTCAGATTCGAACGAACGAGGATTGGAACCCCCATGAGAGCGTTCTATTACGCCCAAAGAGTGCGAGCTTGCCACGAGTACACATGCTCAGATTCGAACGAACGAGGATTGAAACCCATGAGAGCGTTCTATTGCGCCCTAAGAGTGCGAGCTTGCCACGAGTACATGCTCATGATTCAGATTCGAACGAAACGAGGATTGAAACCCCATGAGAGAGAGCGTTCTATTGCGCCAAAGAGTGCGAGCTTGCCACGAGTACATGCTCAGATTCGACGATTCGAACGAAGAGGATTGAAAAACCCCATGAGAGCGTTCTATTACGCCCAAAGAGTGCGAGCTTGCCACGAGTACATGCTCAGATTCGAACGAACGAGGATTGAAACCATGAGAGAGAGCGTTCTATTACGCCCAAAGAGTGCGAGCTTGCCACGAGTACATGCTCAGATTCGAACGAACGAGGATTGAAAAAACCCCATGAGAGCGTTTCTATTACGCCCAAAGTGCGCGAGCTGCCACGAGAGTACAATGCAAGCAGATTCGTCAGATTCGAACGAACGAGGATTGGAAACCCCCCCATGAGAGCGTTCTATTGCGCCCAAAGAGTGCGAGCTTGCCACGAGTACATGCTCATATTC
This sequence comes from Puya raimondii, assembly GCA_016920855.1. Lineage (NCBI taxonomy): Eukaryota > Viridiplantae > Streptophyta > Magnoliopsida > Poales > Bromeliaceae > Puya > Puya raimondii. The sequence goes on along the minus strand of JABWPP010000050.1, from coordinate 206,184,708 downwards.
GAACGAACGAGGATTGAAACCCCATGAGAGCGTCAGATATTACGCGAAAGAGTGAACGAGTATGCTCAATTCGAACCCGAACGAGGATTGAACCCCATGAGAGCGTTCTCTATTACGCCCAAAGAGTGCGAGCTTGCCACGAGTTGCCACGAAACGTACATGCTCAGATTCGAACGAACGAGGATTGAAACCCCATGAGAGCGTTCTATTAGCGCCTAAAGAGTGCGAGCTTGCCACGAGTACATGCTCAGATTCGAACGAACGAGGATTGAAACCCCATGAGAGCGTTCTATTACGCCCTAAAGAGTGCGAGCTTGCCACGAGTACATGCTCAGATTCGAACGAACGAACGAGGATTGAAACCCCATGAGAGCGTTCTATTACGCCCAAAGAGTGCGAGCTTGCCCGAGTACATGCTCAGATTCGAACGAACGAGGATTGAAACCCCATGAGAGCGTTCTATTGCCCTAAGAGTGCGAGCTTGCCCACGAGTACATGCTCAGATTCGAACGAACGAACGAGGATTGAAAAACCCCCATGAGAGCGTTCTATTGCGCCCAAGAGTGCGAGCTTGCCACGAGTACATGCTCAGATTCGAACGAACGAGGATTGAAACCCCATGAGAGCGTTCTATTACGCCCAAAGAGTGCGAGCTTGCCACGAGTACATGCTCAGATGCTCATTCGAATCGAACGAACGAGGAGGATTGAAACCCCATGATGAGAGCGTTCTATTATTACGCCCCTAAGAGTGCGAGCTTGCCACGAGTACATGCTCAGATTCAGAACGAACGAAACGAGGATTGAAAACCCCATGAGAGCGTTTCTATTACGCCCAAAGAGTGCGAGCTTGCCACGAGAGTACATGCTCAGATTGAAACGAGGATTGAAACGAACGAGGATCTATTACGCCAAACGAGTTGCTTGCCATGAGAGCTTCTATTACGCCCAAAGAGTGCGAGCTTGCCACGAGTACATGCTCAGATTCGAACGAACGAGGATTGAAACATGAGAGAGCGCTTCTATTGCGCCCAAAGAGTGCGAGCTTGCACCACGAGCACACATGCTCAATTCGAACGAAACGAGGATTGAAACCCCATGAGAGCGTTCTATTACGCCAAAGAGTGCGAGCTTGCCACGAGATAGTACATGCTCAGATTCGAACGAACGAGATTGATTGAAAAACCCATGAGAGAGCGTTCTATTGCGCCCAAAGAGTGCGAGCTTGCCACGAGTACATGCTCAGCTCAGATTCGAACGAACGAGGATTGAAAAACCCCATGAGAGCGTTTCTATTAACGCTTTATTAGTGCGCCTACATGCTCAGTGCGAGCGAGCCAACCCCGAGTGCGTACATTGCGCCTAAGAGTGCGAGCTTGCCATTCGAGTACATGCTCAGATTCGACGAACGAGGAGAGAAACCCCCCATGAGAGCGTTTCTATTGCGCGCCGCCAAAGAGTGCGAGCTTGCCACGAGTACATGCTCAGATTTCGAACGAACGAGGATTGAAACCCCCATGAGAGCGTTCTATTACGCCCAAAGAGTGCGAGCTTGCCACGAGTACATGCTCAGATGCTCAGATTCGAACGACGACGAGGATTGAAACCCCATGAGAGCTTTCTATTGCGCCTAAGAGTGCGAGCTTGCCACGAGTACATGCTCAGATTCGAACGAAAAACGAGGAGAGATTGAAACCCCATGAGAGCGTTCTATTACGCCCAAAGAGTGCGAGCTTGCCACGAGTACATGCTCAGATTCGATGCTCACGAACGAGGAACGAGATTGAAACCCATGAGAGCGTTCTATTACGCGCCAAAGAGTGCGAGCTTGCCACGAGTACATGCTCAGATTCGAACGAACGAACGAGGATTGAAACCCCATGAGAGCTTTCTATTATTGCCCCAAAGAGTGCGAGCTTGCCACGAGTACATGCTCAGATTCGAACGAACGAGGATTGAAACCCCATGAGAGCGTTCTATTACGCCCAAAGAGTGCGAGCTTGCCACGAGTACATGCTCAGATTCGAACGACGACGAGGATTGAAACCCCATGAGAGAGCGTTCTATTGCGCAAAGAGTGCGAGCTTGCCACGAGTACATGCTCAGATTCGAACGAACGAGATTGAAACCCCCCATGAGAGCGTTTATATTATTGCGCCCAAGAGTGCGAGCTTGCCACGAGAGTACATGCTCAGATTCGAACGAACGAGGATTGAAACCCCATGAGAGCGTTCTATTACGCCCAAAGAGTGCGAGCTTGCCACGAGAGTACATGCTCAGATTCGAACGAACGAGGATTGAAACCCCCATGAGAGCGTTCTATTATGCCCAAAAAGTGCGAGCTTGCCACGAGTACATGCTCAGATTCGAACGAACGAGGATTGAAACCCCATGAGAGCGTTCTATTTGCGCCAAAGAGTGCGAGCTTGCCACGAGTACATGCTCAGATTCGAACGAAAACGAGGATTGAAAAACCCCCCCATGAGAGCGTTCTATTACGCCAAAGAGTGCGTGCTTGCCACGAGTACATGCTCAGATTCGAACGAACGTGGATTGAAACCCCATGAGAGCGTTCTATTGCGCCTAAGAGTGCGAGCTTGCCACGAGTACATGCTCAGATTCGAACGAACGAACGAGGATTGAAAAAACCCATGAGAGCGTTCTATTACGCCAAAGAGTGCGAGCTTGCCCACGAGTACATGCTCAGATTCGAACGAACGAACGAAAACGAGGATTGAAACCCCATGAGAGCGTTCTATTGCGCCCAAGAGTGCGAGCTTGCCACGCCAGTACATGCTCAGATTCGAACGAACGAGGATTGAAACCCCATGAGAGCGTTCTATTACGCCCAAGAGTGCGAGCTTGCCACGAGATACATGCTCAGATTCGAAACGAACGAACGAGGATTGAAACCCCATGAGAGCGTTCTATTACGCCAAAGAGTGCGAGCTTGCCACGAGTACATGCTCAGATTCGAACGAAACGAACGAGGATTGAAACCCCATGAGAGCGTTCTATTTACGCCCAAAGAGTGCGAGCTTGCCACGAGTACATGCTCAGATTCGAACGAACGAGGATTGAAACCCCCATGAGAGCGTTCTATTACGCCCAAAGAGTGCGAGCTTGCCACGAGTACATGCTCAGATTCGAACGAACGAGGATTGAAACCCCATGAGAGCGTTCTATTACGCCCAAAGAGTGCGAGCTTGCCACGAGTACATGCTCAGATTCGAACGAACGAGGATTGAAACCCCATGAGAGCGTTCTATTACGCCCAAAGAGTGCGAGCTTGCCACGAGTACATGCTCAGATTCGAACGAACGAGGATTGAAACCCCATGAGAGCGTTTCTATTGCGCCCAAAGAGTGCGAGCTTGCCACGAGTACATGCTCAGATTCGAACGAACGAGATTGAAACCCCCATGAGAGCGTTCTATTACGCCTAAGAGAGTGCGAGCTTGCCACGAGTACATGCTCAGATTCGAACGAACGAGGATTGAAACACCATGAGAGCGTTCTATTAGGCCCAAGAGTGCGAGCTTGCCACGAGTACATGCTCAGATTCGAACGAACGAGGAGAAACGGATTGAAACCCCATGAGAGCGTTCTATTGCCCAAGAGAGTGCGAGCTTGCCCACGAGTACATGCTCAGATTCGAACGAACGAGGATTGAAACCCCATGAGAGCGTTCTATTACGCCTAAGAGTGCGAGCTTGCCACGAGTACATGCTCCGATTCGAACGAACGAGGATTGAAACCCCATGAGAGCGTTCCATTACGCCCAAAGAGTGCGAGCTAGCCACGAGTACATGCTCAGATTCGAACGAACGAGGATTGAAACCCCATGATAGAGCGTTCTATTGAGAGCGTTCTATTACGCCCAAAGAGTGCGAGCTTGCCACGAGTACATGCTCAGATTCGAACGAACGAGGATTGAAACCCCATGAGAGCGTTCTATTACGCCCAAAGAGTGCGAGCTTGCCACGAGTACATGCTCAGATTCGAACGAACGAGGGATTGAAACCCCATGAGAGCGTTTCTATTACGCCCAAAGAGTGCGAGCTTGCCACGAGTACATGCTCAGATTCGAACGAACGAGGATTGAAACCCCCCATGAGAGCGTTCTATTACGCCCAAAGAGTGCGAGCTTGCCACGAGTACATGCTCAGATTTCGAACGAACGAGGATTGAAACCCCATGAGAGAGCGTTCTATTACGCCCAAGAGAGTGCGAGCTTGCCACGAGTACATCATGCTCAGATTCGAACGAACGAGGATTGAAACCCCCATGAGAGCGTTCTATTACGCCCAAGTGCGAGCTTGCCACGAGTATATGCTCAGATTCGAACGAACGAGGATGGAAACCCCATGAGAGTGTTCTATTGCGCCTAAGAGTGCGAGCTTGCCATGAGTACATGCTCAGATTCGAACGAACGAGGATTGAAACTCCGTGTGAGCGTTCTTTACGCCCAAGAGTGCGAGCTTGTCACGAGAACATGCTCAGATTCGAACGAACGAGGACTGAAACCCCATAAGAGCGTTCCATTACGCCCTAAGAGTGCGAGCTTGCCACGAGTACATGCTCAGATTCGAACGAACGGGGATTGAAACCCCAAAAGAGCGTTCTATTGCGCCAAAGAGTGCGAGCTTGCCACGAGTACATGCTCAGATTCGAACGAACGAGGATTGAAACCCCATGAGAGCGTTCTATTGCGCCCAAGAGTGCGAGCTTGCCACGAGTACATGCTCAGATTCGAACGAACGAGGATTGAAAACCCCATGAGAGCGTTCTATTACGCCCCTAAGAGTGCGAGCTTGCCACGAGTACATGCTCAGATTCGAACGAACGAGGATTGAAAACCCCATGAGAGCGTTCTATTACGCCCAAGAGAGTGCGAGCTTGCCACGAGTACATGCTCAGATTCGAACGAACGAGGATTGAAACCCCATGAGAGCGTTTCTATTACGCCCAAAGAGTGCGAGCTTGCCACGAGTACATGCTCAGATTCGAACGAACGAGGGATTGAAACCCCATGAGAGCGTTCTATTACGCCCAAAGAGTGCGAGCTTGCCACGAGTACATGCTCAGATTCGAACGAACGAGGATTGAAACCCCATGAGAGCGTTCTATTACGCCCAAAGAGTGCGAGCTTTGCCACGAGTACATGCTCATGCTCAGATTCGAACGAACGAGGATTGAAACCCCATGAGAGCGTTCTATTATTACGCCCCAAAGAGTGCGAGCTTGCCACGAGTACATGCTCAGATTCGAACGAACGAGGATTGAAACCCCATGAGAGCGTTCTATTACGCCCAAAGAGTGCGAGCTTGCCACGAGTACAGTACATGCTCATGCTCAGATTCGAACGAACGAGGATTGAAACCCCATGAGAGCGTTCTATTACGCCTAAGAGTGCGAGCTTGCCACGAGTACATACATGCTCAGATTCGAACGAACGAACGAGGATTTGAAACCCCATGAGAGCGTTCTATTACGCCCAAAGAGTGCGAGCTTGCCACGAGTACATGCTCAGATTCGAACGAACGAGGATTGAAAACCCCATGAGAGAGCGTTCTATTACGCCCAAAGAGTGCGAGCTTGCCACGAGTACATGCTCAGATTCGAACGAACGAGAGATTTGAAACCCCATGAGAGAGCGTTCTATTACGCCTAAGAGTGCGAGCTTGCCACGAGTACATGCTCAGATTCGAACGAACGAGGATTGAAACCCCATGAGAGCGTTTCTATTACGCCCAAAGAGTGCGAGCTTGCCACGAGTACATGCTCAGAGATTCGAACGAACGAACGAGGATTGAAACCCCATGAGAGCGTTCTATTACGCCCAAAAGAGTGCGAGCTTGCCACGAGTACATGCTCAGATTCGAACGAACGAGGATTGAAACCCCATGAGAGCGTTCTATTACGCCCAAAGAGTGCGAGCTTGCCACGAGTACATGCTCAGATTCGAACGAACGAGGATTGAAACCCCCCCCATGAGAGCGTTCTATTACGCCAAAGAGTGCGAGCTTGCCACGAGTACATGCTCAGATTCGAACGAACGAGGATTGAAACCCCCCATGAGAGCGTTCTATTACGCCCAAAGAGTGCGAGCTTGCCACGAGTACATGCTCAGATTCGAAACGAACGAGATTGAAACCCCATGAGAGCGTTCTATTACGCCCAAAGAGTGCGAGCTTTGCCACGAGTACATGCTCAGATTCGAACGAACGAGGATTGAAACCCCATGAGAGCGTTCTATTACGCCCTAAAGAGTGCGAGCTTGCCACGAGTACATGCTCAGATTCGAACGAACGAGGATTGAAACCCCATGAGAGAGCGCGTTCTATTACGCCCCAAAGAGTGCGAGCTTGCCACGAGTACATGCTCAGATTCGAACGAACGAGGATTGAAACCCCATGAGAGCGTTCTATTACGCCCAAAGAGTGCGAGCTTGCCACGAGTACATGCTCAGATTCGAACGAACGAGGATTGAAACCCCATGAGAGAGCGTTCTATTACGCCCAAAGAGTGCGAGCTTGCCACGAGTACATGCTCAGATTCGAACGAACGAACGAGACGATTGAAACCCCATGAGAGCGTTCTATTACGCCGCCAAGAGTGCGAGCTTGCCACGAGTACATGCTCAGATTTCGAACGAACGAACGAGGATTGAAAACCCCATGAGAGCGTTCTATTGCCCCTAAAGAGTGCGAGCTTGCCACGAGTACATGCTCAGATTCGAACGAACGAGGATTGAAACCCCCATGAGAGAGCTTTCTATTACGCCCAAAGAGAGTGCGAGCTTGCCACGAGTACATGCTCAGATTCGAACGAACGACGAACGAGGATTGAAACCCCATGAGAGCGTTCTATTACGCCCAAAGAGTGCGAGCTTGCCACGAGTACATGCTCAGATTCGAATTCGAACGAGATTTGATTGAAACCCCATGAGAGCGTTCTATTTGCGCCCAAAGAGTGCGAGCTTGCCGCCACGAGTACATGCTCAGATTCGATTCGACGAACGAGGATTGAAACCCCATGAGAGCGTTCTATTACGCCCAAAGAGTGCGAGCTTGCCACGAGTACATGCTCTCAGATTGAACGAACGAGGATTGAAACCCCATGAGAGCGTTCTATTACGCCAAAGAGTGCGAGCTTGCCACGATACGGATGATGCTCAGATTTCGAACGAACGAGGATTGAAACCCCATGAGAGCGTTCTATTACGCCTAAGAGTGAGCGGCTGCCACGAGTACATGCTCAGATTCGAACGACGACGAGGATTGAAACCCCATGAGAGCGTTCTATTGCGCCAAAGAGTGCGAGCTTGCCACGAGTACATGCTCAGATTCGAAACGAACGAGGATTGAAACCCCATGAGAGCGTTCTATTTACGCCCAAAGAGTGCGAGCTTGCCACGAGTACATGCTCAGATTCGAACGAACGAACGAGGATTGAAACCCCATGAGAGCGTTCTATTACGCCCAAAGAGTGCGAGCTTTGCCACGAGTACATGCTCAGATTCGAACGAAACGAGGATTGAAACCCCATGAGAGCGTTCTTCTTACGCCCAAAGAGTGCGAGCTTGCCACGAGTACATGCTCATTCGAGATTTCGAACGAACGAGGATTGATTGAAACCCCATGAGAGCGTTCTATTACGCCCAAAGAGAGTGCGAGCTTGCCACGAGTACATGCTCAGATTCGAACGAACGAGAGGATTGAAACCCCATGAGAGCGTTCTATTACGCCCAAAGAGTGCGAGCTTGCCACGAGTACATGCTCAGATTCGAACGAACGAGGATTGAAACCCCCATGAGAGCGTTCTATTACGCCCCTAAAGAGTGCGAGCTTGCCACGAGTACATGCTCAGATTCGAACGAACGAACGAGGATTGAAAACCCCCATTGAGAGCGTTCTATTACGCCCAAAGAGTGCGAGCTTGCCACGAGTACATGCTCATGCTCAGATTCGAACGAACGAGGATTGAAAACCCCATGAGAGCGTTCTATTACGCCCAAGAGAGTGCGAGCTTGCCACGAGTACATGCTCAGATTCGAACGAACGAACGAACGATTGAAACCCCCATGAGAGCGTTCTATTACGCCCAAAGAGTGCGAGCTTTGCCACGAGTACATGCTCAGATTCGAAACGAACGAGAGGATTGAAAACCCCATGAGAGCGTTCTATTACGCCCAAAGAGAGTGCGAGCTTGCCACGAGTACATGCTCAGATTCGAAACGAACGAGGATTGAAACCCCATGAGAGAGCGTTCTATTACGCCAAAGAGTGCGAGCTTGCCACGAGTACATGCTCAGATTCGAACGAACGAACGAGAGATTTGAAACCCCCATGATGAGAGCGTTCTATTACGCCCAAAAGAGTGCGAGCTTGCCACGAGTACATGCTCAGATTCGAACGAACGAGGATTGAAACCCCATGAGAGCGTTCTATTATTACCCAGAGTGCGAGCTTGCCACGAGTAGTACATGCTCAGATTCGAACGAACGAGGATTGAAACCCCATGAGAGCGTTTCTATATTACGCCCCAAAGAGTGCGAGCTTGCCACGAGAGTACATGCTCAGATTCGAACACGAACGAGGATTGAAACCCCATGAGAGCGTTCTATTACGCCCAAAGAGTGCGAGCTTGCCACGAGTACATGCTCAGATTCGAACGAGATTGAGGATTGAAACCCCATGAGAGCGTTCTATTACGCCCAAGAGAGTGCGAGCTTGCCACGAGTACATGCTCAGATTCGAACGAACGAGGATTGAAACCCCATGATGAGAGCGTTCTATTACGCCCAAAGAGTGCGCGAGCTTGCCACGAGTACATGCTCAGATTCGAACGAACGAGGATTGAAACCCCCCATGAGAGCGTTCTATTACGCCCAAAGAGTGCGAGCTTTGCCACGAGTACATGCTCAGATTCGAACGAACGAGGATTGAAACCCCCCATGAGAGCGTTTCTATTACGCCCAAAGAGTGCGAGCTTGCCACGAGTACATGCTCAGATTCGAACGAACGAGGATTGAAAACCCCATGAGAGCGTTCTATTACGCCCTAAAGAGAGTGCGAGCTTGCCACGACAGTAGAGTACATGCTCAGATTCGAACGAACGAGGATTGAAACCCCATGAGAGCGTTCTATTACGCCCAAGAGTGCGAGCTTGCCACGAGTGTACATGCTCAGATTCGAACGAACGAGGATTGAAACCCCATGAGAGCGTTTCTATTTGGCCAAAGAGTGCGAGCTTGCCACGAGTACATGCTCAGATTCGAACGAACGAGGATTGAATTGAAACCCCATGAGAGCGTTCTATTACGCCCAAAGAGTGCGAGCTTGCCACGAGTACATGCTCAGATTCGATACGAACGAGGATTGAAACCCCATGAGAGCGTTTACTATTACGCCCAAAGAGTGCGAGGGGGGGGGCTTGCCACGAGTACACAGCTCAGATTCGAACGAACGAGGGATTGAAAACACCCCATGAGAGCGTTCTATTACGCCCAAAGAGTGCGAGCTTGCCACGAGTACATGCTCAGGGGGGGTTTCGAACGAACGAGGATTGAAACCCCATGAGAGCGTTCTATTACGCCCAAAAGAGTGCGAGCTTGCCACGAGTACATGCTGCTCAGATTTCGAACGAACGAGGATTTGAAACCCCATGAGAGAGCGTCTATTACGCCAAAGAGTGCGGAGCTTGCCACGAGTACATGCTCAGATTCGAACGAACGAGGAGGATTGAAACCCATGAGAGCGTTCTATTACGGGGGGAGTGCGAGCTTGCCACGAGTACATGCTCAGATTCGAACGGGGGGAGGATTGAAACCCCATGAGAGCGTTTCTATTTGCGCCCAAAGGAGTGCGAGCTTGCCACGAGTACATGCTCAGATTCGAACGAACGTGGATTGGGGAAACCCCATGAGAGAGGGTTCTATTATATGCCCAAAGAGTGCGGGGTTGCCACGAGTACATGCTCAGATTCGAACACGAACGAGGATTGAAAACCCCATGAGAGCGTTCTATTACGGGTGGGGGAGTGCGAGTTGGTGGGGAGTACATGCTCAGAGTATTCAAGGGGTTTTCGAAGGATTTGGGGGGGTGGTGGATTGAAACCCATGTTGGGTGGGGAGCGGGGGTGGGGGGGGCGCCAAAGAGGTGGAGCTTTTGGAGTAGTTGGGGCTCAGATTGGGAACGAACGAGGATTGTTCCCCATGGAGAGGGGTTCTATTGGGGGGGAGTGCGAGCTTGCCACGGGGGTGGGGGCTCAGGGGAACGGGGGATTGGGGGGGTGGGGGGGTGGGGGGGGGGGGTTGGGGGTGTGGGGGGGGGGGGGGGGGGGGGGGGGGGGGGGGGGGGGGGGGGGGGGGGGGGGGGGGGGGGTTCTAAGGGGGTGGGGGTGGGGGGGGATGTTGTGGGGTTTTGTTGGGTAGAGTTTTTTGGGGGGAAAGGGGGGGGTTGTGGGGTTCTGGGATTTAAGTGGCCGTGGGGGGGGAGGGGGGGGTTTTTTGTTTTTTGTGGGTGTTTGTGGTGGGGGGTTGGGGGGTGGGAAGTCTGGTGGGGGGGTGGGTTTTGGTTAAACTTTGGGGTAGGGGGGGATTGGGGGGGGGGTTGGGTGTTGGTTTTGGGGTTTCCTCAATTGTCTTGGTTTGTATGTAGGAGGGTGGGGGGGTAGGGGTAGGGGGGGTACCATGTACTGGTGGGGGGTGTAGTGGGGGGGGGGGGGTGAAGGTGGTACCAAATTGATTTTGGGGGGGGGGTGAGTATGTTGGGGTTTTACAATACAATGGGGGGGGTGGGGGGGTGGGGGGAACTTTCCCCCCATGGGGGATGAGAGCTTAGGAGAGGGGGGGGTGGGGGGGGTCTTATTTGTGTTAGGGGTAATGGGGATTGGACAAATGTTGGGAGTCACGCTTAAAAAAAATTTTTTATTGGAGCTGTGTTAAAAAGTGTTGGGGGGGGGGGGTACAGGGGGCCCGTCTGTTGTGTAATGCCCTGTACAATCCTTGTATTGGAACATGCCAACTCTAGAGTGGTACTCGTGGGGGCGACCCAACCGAGTTTATAGTACAACCATAGTTGGGCCAAGTATATCAGGTATGATGGGGGATCGACACGACTGGGTCAACAAAGGATCATGTTTGTTGGGGGGTATTTCAAAGGGTATAGTTTGGGGGTAAGACCCAATCACTGTGCCCTCGGCACCACAAAGGATAATCAACAAAGTGTGACCCCAATTGCTCTCACAAAGAAAACCACTTGCCCTTGGCACAATCAATGGGGGGACAATCATGTTAACTCTAATCCATCCCAACTCTACCACAAAGAGGAGTTGGGGTGGGGGGCACGAGTCACAACATGATCACCTACACTACATGTGGGGCAACTGGGGGAGGGAATCAGGGGGAATAGGGGTAAGGTCTGGGAGGGTGTGGGGGGGATCATGCAACAAGATACAAAGAAATGCATGCTGTATATTTATCATTAGCACATGTTAAGGGTGGTAACATGGGGGGGGGGGGATCAGTCTCAATCCCATGGCATCTCTAACATAATCTTAGCATGGCATACTATCATAATCCCAATATTTATAATCCAATAATCCACATATCATAATCCAATATCCATTGTCATGGTTTAACATAATGATCCAAACAAATGGGTCAGTCCATATTATGGGGGTAACATGAGATAAAACACGTTGGAGGAAGTCCACTGAATCTGGCAAACATCAACCCACGTGAAAAGCTGATCCAACCACGGGGGGGAAAGAACAAGAGTCAGGGGGTTTTGACCCTCCAGGATAACGCAACTCCGGCAGCACTCCGATCTGTCTAAAACTCCAAACTCCGGGGGCTATCTCCAGCAGAATAAACGGGCTTCATAGGGTACCAGATCAGATCAGGGGTGGACGGAGAGAGGGGTGTGGCAAGCAGGGGTTACAAAACTAAGGCCAACACATGGGGGTAAACCCACTTTTTCTCTAGAAAATAGGGGTCTCGATTCATGGAAAAGGTTTAATGACCATCAGGGGGGTCGCCTATTTATCTCAGGCTGGTTCCCACTGGAGGGGGGGTACTTCACATGGGTTTGGGGCGTCCGGGGGGGTGCCGCAGGGGTTCCATCGTCGGAATTGCTCTCAAGGGTTTCAAGCGGGGGTCGGGGTCAGCAGGGGGGGGGGGGTGTCTCCGTATCTTGACACGTGTCCTGGTCGCGACAATTGGACCCTACTCGTCATAGTGGGCTCGGATCTCTCAATGGGTCGTTCTTCGCGTCATTCGTGTGATTCAATCCTAGGGGGGTTCATCCGGATCGTAGGATCGGTTCAGTGGGTCCGCATTAGGGCGGATGTCCGGCAAAGGGCGGGTCGCAATCCTCGGGGGGGTCCAGACACTAAAATGGTGTAATCTTTGTAGTTGCCCGAAATTTTAAGTCCAGGGGTCGTATCAATCCCAAGTGCTCGTAGGATTCTCCCCTCCAGAAATCGAAGTCGTCCTCGAAACTGAGGGGGGGTGAGTCTTGGTACCTGGCAAGCAATGGGGGGGGGGAGATGGGGGGGGATCTTTGCAAACCGTCTTAACTCTTCGTGTCGGTGAACACGTATCATCATGGATGCATGGGACTGTACAATTTGGGCGTAAGGGGGTATGACCCGGTTACGTTTCAATTCTCCGTTCGTTTCGAATCTGAGCATGATAATTCGTGTCAAGCTCGCTCTACTGGGAAATCGCTCTATAGGGGTAGAAAAATCCTGAATCAATTCATGGGATTTTTTCAGGGGGGATCGTCTTTGGCCAATACGGGTGATAGACAAACGTGGGGTGTCGTTACCGAGATCGAGGGGAAGGTTGTCTTAGAGATATTGGGGGGGTGGGTCGAACTCTCTCTGGGGTAAAAAAGATTGAAATCGCGGATGGTTTTCAATCCTCCCGCGTTTCGTTCTCTGAGCATCTCCTGTGGTTTCAAGCTTCGACTCTTTGGGCGTCAATAGAACATGCTCTCAGCATGCAAGTTTCAATCTCGTTCGTTCGAATCTGAGCATGTAACTCGTGAGCATTGTACTCTGAGCACTCTTGGGCGTAGTATAAACAGCGCTCTTTGGGGTTTCAATCATCGTTCGTTCTCGGCAGTTGTGGCACGGGCACGTGCTCGCGCACCTCACTTTTGGCGAATAGAATCTCCTCATGGGGTTTCAATCCTCGGATTCGTGAATTCGAATCTTGCATGTACTCGTGGCAAGCTCGCACTCTTTTTGCGCAATAGAACGCTCTCATGGGTTCGTTTTCCTCGTTCGTTCGAATCTGAGCATGTACTCGTGGCAACAAGCTCGCACTCTTTGGCGGCGTAATAGAACGCTCTCATGGGGTTTCAATCCCTCGTTCGTTCGAAAAGGCTCGAATCTGAGCATGTACTCGTGGCAAGCTCGCACTCTTTGGGCGTAATAGAATCTCTCTCATGGTTTTCAATCCTCGTTCGTTCGAATCTGAGCATGTACTCGTGGCAAGCTCGCACTCTTTGGGGGGGGCGTAATAGAACGCTCTCCACGGGGTTTCCAATCGGTCTTCGTTCGAAATCTGTCGACATTATCAACCATCGTTCGAATCTGAGCAGAGCATGTACTCGTGGCAAGCTCGCACTCTTTGGGGTAATAGAACGCTCTCATGGGGTTGGGTTTCAATCCTCGTTCGTTCGAATTGGGCATGTACTCGTGGCAAGCTCGCACTCTTTGGCGTATAGAACGCTCTCATGGGGTTTTCAATCCTCTTCGTTCGCATCTGCAGCTGGGCGTAATACTCGTGGCAACAAGCTCGCACTCTTAGGGCGTAATAGAACGCTCTCATGGGGTTTTCAATCCTCGTTCGTTCGAATCTGAGCATGTACTCGTGGCAAGCTCGCACTCTTTGGGCGTAATAGAACGCTCTCATGGGTTTTTCATCCTCGTTCGTTCGAATCTGAGCATGTACTCGTGGCAAGCTCGCACTCTTTGGGTGTTATAGAACGCTCTCATGGGGTTTCAATCCTCGTTCATTCGAATCTGAGCATGTACTCGTTGCAAGCTCGCACTTTTAGGCGCAATAGAACGCTCTCTTGGGTTTCAATCCTCGTTCGTTCGAATCTGAGCATGTACTCGTGGCAAGCTCGCACTCTTAGGGCGTAATAGAACGCTCTCATGGGGTTTCAATCCTCGTTCGTTCGAATCTGAGCATGTACTCGTGGCAAGCTCGCACTCTTAGGGCGTAATAGAACGCTCTCATGGGGTTTCAATCCTCGTTCGTTCGAATCTGAGCATGTACTCGTGGCAAGCTCGCACTCTTAGGGCGTAATAGAACGCTCTCATGGGGTTTCAATCCTCGTTCGTACGAATCTGAGCATGTACTCGTGGCAAGCTCGCACTCTTTGGGCGAATAGAACGCTCTCATGGGGTTTCAATCCTCGTTCGTTCGAATCTGAGCATGTACTCGTGGCAAGCTCGCACTCTTTGGGCGTAATAGAACGCTCTCATGGGGTTTCAATCCTCGTTCTTTCGAATCTGAGCATGTACTCGTGGCAAGCTCGCACTCTTTGGCGTAATAGAACGCTCTCACGGGGTTTCAATCCTCGTTCGTTCGAATCTGAGCATGTACTCGTGGCAAGCTCGCACTCTTTGGGCGTAATAGAACGCTCTCATGGGGTTTCAATCCTCGTTCGTTCGAATCTGAGCATGTACTCGTGGCAAGCTCGCACTCTTTGGGCGTAATAGAACGCTCTCATGGGGTTTCAATCCTCGTTCGTTCGAATCTGAGCATGTACTCGTGGCAAGCTCGCACTCTTTGGGCGTAATAGAACGCTCTCACGGGGTTTCAATCCTTGTTCGTTCGAATCTGAGCATGTACTCGTGGCAAGCTCGCACTCTTTGGGCGTAATAGAACGCTCTCATGGGGTTTCAATCCTCGTTCGTTCGAATCTGAGCATGTACTCGTGGCAAGCTCGCACTCTTTGGGCGTAATAAAACGCTCTCATGGGGTTTCAATCCCCGTTCGTTCGAATCTGAGCATGTACTCGTGGCAAGCTCGCACTCTTTGGGCGTAATAGAATGCTCTCATGGGGTTTCAATCCCCGTTCGTTCGAATCTGAGCATGTACTCGTGGCAAGCCTGCACTCTTTGGGCGTAAATGAACGCTCTCATGGGGTTCCAATCCTCGTTTGTTCGAATCTGAGCATGTACTCGTGGCAAGCTAGCACTCTTTGGGCGTAATAGAACGCTCTCATGGGGTTTCAATCCTCATTCGTTCGAATCTGTGCATGTACTCACGGCAAGCTCGCACTCTTTGGCAAGAACAAGCTCGCACTCTTAGGGCGTAATAGAACGCTCTCATGGGGTTTCAATCCTCGTTCGTTCGAATATGAGCATGTACTCGTGGCAAGCTCGCACTCTTAGGGCGTAATAGAACGCTCTCATGTGGTTTGAATACTAGTTCGTTCGAATCTGAGCATGTACTCGTGGCAAGCTCGCTCTCTTTGAGTGTTATTGAACGCTCTCGTGGGGTTTCAATCCCCGTTTGTTCGAATCTGAGCATGTACTCGTGGCAAGCTAGCACTCTTTGGCGTAATAGAACGCTCTCATGGGGTTTCAATCCTCGTTCGTTCGAATCTGAGCATGTACTCGTGGCAAGCTCGCACTCTTTGGCGTAATAGAACGCTCTCATGGGGTTTCAATCCTCGTTCGTTCGAATATGAGCATGTACTCGTGGCAAGCTCGCACTCTTTGGCGTAATAGAACGCTCTCACGGGGTTTCAATCCTCGTTCGTTCGAATCTGAGCATGTACTCGTGGCAAGCTCGCACTCTTTGGGCGTAATAGAACGCTCTCATGGGGTTTCAATCCTCATTCGTTCGAATCTGTGCATGTACTCACGGCAAGCTCGCACTCTTTGGGCGTAATAGAACAAGCTCGCACTCTTAGTGCGTAATAGAACGCTCTCATTGGGTTTCAAACCTCGTTCGTTCGAATATGAGCATGTACTCGTGGCAAACTCGCACTCTTAGGGCGTAATAGAACGCTCTCATGAGGTTTGAATCCTCGTTCGTTCGAATCTGAGCATGTACTCGTGGCAAGCTCGCTCTCTTTGGGTGTTATAGAACTCTCTCATGGGGTTTCAATCCTCGTTCATTCGAATCTGAGCATGTACTCGTGGCAAGCTCGCACTTTTAGGCGCAATAGAACGCTCTCATGGGGTTTCAATCCTCGTTCGTTCGAATCTGAGCATGTACTCGTGGCAAGCTCGCACTCTTAGGGCGTAATAGAACGCTCTCATGGGGTTCCAATCCTCGTTCGTTCGAATCTGAGCATGTACTCGTGGCAAGCTCGCACTCTTTGGGCGTAATAGAACGCTCTCATGGGGTTTCAATCCTCGTTCGTTCGAATCTGAGCATGTACTCTTGGCAAGCTCGCACTCTTAGGGCGTAATAGAACGCTCTCATGGGGTTTCAATCCTCGTTCGTTCGAATCTGAGCATGTACTCGTGGCAAGCTCGCACTCTTTGGGCGTAATAGAACGCTCTCATGGGGTTTCAATCCTCGTTCGTTCGAATCTGAGCATGTACTCGTGGCAAGCTCGCACTCTTTGGGCGTAATAGAACGCTCTCATGGGGTTTCAATCCTCGTTCTTTCGAATCTGAGCATGTACTCGTGGCAAGCTCGCACTCTTTGGCGTAATAGAACGCTCTCATGGGGTTTCAATCCTCGTTCGTTCGAATCTGAGCATGTACTCGTGGCAAGCTAGCACTCTTTGGGCGTAATAGAACGCTCTCATGGGGTTTCAATCCTCGTTCGTTCGAATCTGAGCATGTACTCGTGGCAAGCTCGCACTCTTTGGGCGTAATAGAACGCTCTCATGGGGTTTCAATCCTCGTTCGTTCGAATCTGAGCATGTACTCGTGGCAAGCTCGCACTCTTTGGGCGTAATAGAACGCTCTCACGGGGTTTCAATCCTCGTTCGTTCGAATCTGAGCATGTACTCGCGGCAAGCTCGCACTCTTTGGCGTAATAGAACGCTCACACGGGGTTTCAATCCTCGTTCGTAAGAATCTGAGCATGTACTCGTGGCAAGCTCGCACTCTTTGGGCGTAATAGAACGCTCTCATGGGGTTTCAATCCCCGTTCGTTCGAATCTGAGCATGTACTCGTGGCAAGCTCGCACTCTTTGGGCGTAATAGAACGCTCTCATGGGGTTTCAATCCTCGTTCGTTCGAATCTGAGCATGTACTCGTGGCAAGCTCGCACTCTTTGGGCGTAAATAGAACGCTCTCATGGGGTTCCAATCCTCGTTTGTTCGAATCTGAGCATGTACTCGTGGCAAGCTCGCACTCTTTGGGCGTAATAGAACGCTCTCATGGGGTTTCAATCCTCATTCGTTCGAATCTGTGCATGTACTCACGGCAAGCTCGCACTCTTTGGGCGTAATAGAACAAGCTCGCACTCTTAGGGCGTAATAGAACGCTCTCATGGGGTTTCAATCCTCGTTCGTTCGAATATGAGCATGTACTCGTGGCAAGCTCGCACTCTTAGGGCGTAATAGAACGCTCTCATGTGGTTTGAATACTCGTTCGTTCGAATCTGAGCATGTACTCGTGGCAAGCTCGCTCTCTTTGAGTGTTATTGAACGCTCTCATGCGGTTTCAATCCTCGTTTGTTCGAATCTGAGCATGTACTCGTGGCAAGCTCGCTCTCTTTGAGTGCAATAGAACGCTCTCATGGGGTTTCAATCCTCGTTCGTTCGAATCTGAGCATGTACTCGTGGCAAGCTCGCTCTCTTTGAGTGTAATAGAACGCTCTCATGGGGTTTCAATCCTCGTTCGTTCGAATATGAGCATGTACTCGTGGCAAGCTCGCACTCTTTGGCGTAATAGAACGCTCTCACGGGGTTTCAATCCTCGTTCGTTCGAATCTGAGCATGTACTCGTGGCAAGCTCGCACTCTTTGGGCGTAATAGAACGCTCTCATGGGGTTTCAATCCTCATTCGTTCGAATCTGTGCATGTACTCACGGCAAGCTCGCACTCTTTGGGCGTAATAGAACAAGCTCGCACTCTTAGGGCGTAATAGAACGCTCTCATTGGGTTTCAAACCTCGTTCGTTCGAATATGAGCATGTACTCGTGGCAAGCTCGCACTCTTTGGCGTAATAGAACGCTCTCATGTGGTTTGAATCCTCGTTCGTTCGAATCTGAGCATGTACTCGTGGCAAGCTCGCTCTCTTTGGGTGTTATAGAACTCTCTCATGGGGTTTCAATCCTCGTTCATTCGAATCTGAGCATGTACTCGTGGCAAGCTCGCACTTTTAGGCGCAATAGAACGCTCTCATGGGGTTTCAATCCTCGTTCGTTCGAATCTGAGCATGTACTCGTGGCAAGCTCGCTCTCTTTGAGTGTAATAGAACGCTCTCATGGGGTTTCAATCCTCGTTCGTTCGAATATGAGCATGTACTCGAGGCAAGCTCGCACTCTTTGGCGTAATAGAACGCTCTCACGGGGTTTCAATCCTCGTTCGTTCGAATCTGAGCATGTACTCGTGGCAAGCTCGCACTCTTAGGGCGTAATAGAACGCTCTCATGGGGTTTCAATCCTCGTTCGTTCGAATCTGAGCATGTACTCGTGGCAAGCTCGCACTCTTTGGCGTAATAGAACGCTCTCACGGGGTTTCAATCCTCGTTCGTTCGAATCTGAGCATGTACTCGTGGCAAGCTCGCACTCTTAGGGCGTAATAGAACGCTCTCATGGGGTTTCAATCCTCGTCCGTTCGAATCTGAGCATGTACTCGTGGCAAGCTCGCACTCTTTGGGCCTAATAGAACGCTCTCATGGGGTTTTAATCCTCGTTCGTTCGAATTTGAGCATGTACTCGTGGCAAGCTCGCACTCTTTGGGCGTAATAGAACGCTCTCATGGGGTTTCAATCCTCGTTCGTTCGAATCTGAGCATGTACTCGTGGCAAGCTCGCACTCTTAGGGCGTAATAGAACGCTCTCATGGGGTTTCAATCCTCGTCCGTTCGAATCTGAGCATGTACTCGTGGCAAGCTCGCACTCTTTGGGCCTAATTGAACGCTCTCATGGGGTTTTAATCCTCGTTCGTTCGAATCTGAGCATGTACTCATGGCAAGCTCGCACTCTTTGGCGTAATAGAACGCTCTCATGGGGTTTCAATCCTCGTTCTTTCGAATCTGAGCATGTACTCGTGGCAAGCTCGCACTCTGTGGCGTAATAGAACGCTCTCACGGGGTTTCATTCCCCGTTCTTTCGAATCTGAGCATGTACTCGTGGCAAGCTAGCACTCTTTGGGCGTAATAGAACGCTCTCATGGGGTTTCAATCCTCGTTCGTTCGAATCTGAGCATGTACTCGTGGCAAGCTCGCACTCTTTGGGCGTAATAGAACGCTCTCATGGGGTTCCAATCCTCGTTCGTTCGAATCTGAGCATGTACTCGTGGCAAGCTCGCACTCTTTGGGCGTAATAGAACGCTCTCATGGGGTTTCAATCCTCGTTCGTTCGAATCTGAGCATGTACTCGTGGCAAGCTCGCACTCTTTGGCGTAATAGAACGCTCACACGGGGTTTCAATCCTCGTTCGTAAGAATCTGAGCATGTACTCGTGGCAAGCTCGCACTCTTTGGGCGTAATAGAACGCTCTCACGGGGTTTCAATCCCCGTTCGTTCGAATCTGAGCATGTACTCGTGGCAAGCTCGCACTCTTTGGGCGTAATAGAACGCTCTCATGGGGTTTCAATCCTCGTTCGTTCGAATCTGAGCATGTACTCGTGGCAAGCTCGCACTCTTTGGGCGTTATAGAACGCTCTCATGGGGTTCCAATCCTCGTTCGTTCGAATCTGAGCATGTACTCGTGGCAAGCTAGCTCTCTTTGGGCGTAATAGAACGCTCTCTTGGGGTTTCAATCCTCATTCGTTCGAATCTGTGCATGTACTCACGGCAAGCTCGCACTCTTTGGGCGTAATAGAACAAGTGCGCACTCTTAGGGCGTAATAGAACGCTCTCATGGGGTTTCAATCCTCGTTCGTTCGAATATGAGCATGTACTCGTGGCAAGCTCGCACTCTTAGGGCGTAATAGAACGCTCTCATGTGGTTTGAATACTCGTTCGTTCGAATCTGAGCATGTACTCGTGGCAAGCTCGCTCTCTTTGAGTGTTATTGAACGCTCTCATGGGGTTTCAATCCTCGATCGTTCGAATCTGAGCATGTACTCGTGGCAAGCTCGCACTTTTAGGCGCAATAGAACGCTCTCATGGGGTTTCAATCCTCGTTCGTTCGAATCTGAGCATGTACACGAGGCAAGCTCGCTCTCTTTGAGTGTAATAGAACGCTCTCATGGGGTTTCAATCCTCGTTCGTTCGAATATGAGCATGTACTCGGGGCAAGCTCGCACTCTTTGGCGTAATAGAACGCTCTCACGGGGTTTCAATCCTCGTTCGTTCGAATCTGAGCATGTACTCGTGGCAAGCTCGCACTCTTTGGGCGTAATAGAACGCTCTCATGGGGTTTCAATCCTCATTCGTTCGAATCTGTGCATGTACTCACGGCAAGCTCGCACTCTTTGGGCGTAATAGAACAAGCTCGCACTCTTAGGGCGTAATAGAACGCTCTCATTGGGTTTCAAACCTCGTTCGTTCGAATATGAGCATGTACTCGTGGCAAGCTCGCACTCTTAGGGCGTAATAGAACGCTCTCATGTGGTTTGAATCCTCGTTCGTTCGAATCTGAGCATGTACTCGTGGCAAGCTCGCTCTCTTTGAGTGTTATAGAACTCTCTCATGGGGTTTCAATCCTCGTTCATTCGAATCTGAGCATGTACTCGTGGCAAGCTCGCACTTTTAGGCGCAATAGAACGCTCTCATGGGGTTTCAATCCTCGTTCGTTCGAATCTGAGCATGTACTCGTGGCAAGCTCGCTCTCTTTGAGTGTAATAGAACGCTCTCATGGGGTTTCAATCCTCGTTCGTTCGAATATGAGCATGTACTCGAGGCAAGCTCGCACTCTTTGGCGTAATAGAACGCTCTCACGGGGTTTCAATCCTCGTTCGTTCGAATCTGAGCATGTACTCGTGGCAAGCTCGCACTCTTTGGGCGTAATAGAACGCTCTCACGGGGTTTCAATCCTCGTTCGTTCGAATCTGAGCATGTACTCGTGGCAAGCTCGCACTCTTTGGCGTAATAGAACGCTCACACGGGGTTTCAATCCTCGTTCGTAAGAATCTGAGCATGTAGTCATGGCAAGCTCGCACTCTTTGGGCCTAATAGAACGCTCTCACGGGGTTTCAATCCCTGAGTTGGATTGAGGAAATTTTGCTCAAGTATACTTTGGAAAAATTTGCGTGATTGCATAGGGCATCTAGCTCTATCGTTTTGGAATTTGAGCCATTGGATGATTCTCGGTGAGTGATAGGAGTTTGGACATCTGAATCGGAATATCTGATTTGTGATATTTGGCTAAGGAAATCAAAGAGATTTGAGTATGAGGAATCTAAGTTTCAGATTCTCAGGATTATTTGAGACCCTGAGGCAAATGGGCCTAGTGGCATGTCGAGTTATTTCACTTCAGATCTGTTGTATGAAGTGTGTGGACGCTCCGAGTGAGTATTTGAATCCTACCCCGATGGTGGATGTCGTTTTATTAGAGCTACACGAAGATCTAAACTTCAAGGAGCATTGTTGTGGATTGGACTTGTGGATGTAGGAATATGGAATTGTCACTATTCCTACTACAAGATGCTTTGGAGCAACATCTTGGACGCGATGCATGGTGTGAGAGCTGGAGGCTTCACGGCGAGGGCGATTCTCTTATCCCCTTTGGTTTTGCTGTTGTTGTTGGTTGTTGATCCGTAGTTTCGCGGACGAAACTCCTTTTTAGGAGGGGAGTATGTAGTACACTGAACTTTAGCATATTGCGGAGTTCTAGTGAGAGAATAGTGGCTTATACTATTCTGGAGTTTGGGTTGAGTTTGGTGAGCTTCGGAGTGTTTTCGGGACTTGGAAAGTGCGAAAACGGACTCCGGAAGTCGAAATCTGCAAAAGTGCAGATTTTGCATTGCATACCGGTATCTGGTTTAGGTATACCGGAATCCAGTGAAAACTGGTTGTGCGCAGCTCTCGGGTTCTGCGGGATTCCGCAGTTGATACCGGAATACGCGGGCATTCCGGTATGTACAATTCGCATACCGGTACAGAAGTGATTAGTACCGGTATGGGGAAGTCACATATCGGAATCCCGTTGCGCAGACTGCTTGGCCGAGGCTCGGGTTTGCGGAATTTTTGGCTGGATACCGGTATGCCCATGCGCATACCGGAATACAGTGCAGAAATTGTATTTTGTGCATTTTTACAATTTTGGCTTTGTGAGGGGCCTAAGTGGATTTTGTTACTTCGGGATTAAGTACCCCTTCACCCCTTTCTCAGCCATTGTTGGCTGAGACTTGGAGAATGATGGAGGTAGGTTTTCTCTCTCTCTCTCTAGATTTTCTCTTCTCCAACCTCTCTAGATCATGTTTTGATCTCTTTTTCCTCCATTTTCCCCATGGAGGAGTGCTCCTAGGCTTGGAGGGAGCTCGTGGCCTTTGAGGAGAGCTTGTTGGAGGATGGATCTTCAACCCTAGCTTGTGTGAGCTTGGTTGGAAGCTTGATTTGAGGTTAGTAAACTCTTTTACAACCTCTATTTGTGATTTTTGCTTAAGATTTGCTTAGAAACCTAGTTTCATGAAAACTAGGGTTTTATTTGGGGTTTCTTGATTGGGAGCTCTTGAGGTGTGATTGATGGGTGTAGAATATTGTTGTAGGTTGGATTTGATGATCTCTAACCTCAATTTGGACTTAGAACAAGTTTTACTTGCTCAAGGTAATTTCCACCCATTTACCTCATTGATTTTTGGTGGTTTTCGAATTTGCTTGTTCGATACCCCTGACCCCTTGGAAAATTATCTTAGGGTATGAGAAGCTCGGGGGACAACTTCGTTTCGAAGTACTGCGAGGTTTCGACGGGTATCTGGTGGGTTTGACCTCACCGAAATGGGTGAACTCCCCCTATGTCTCCTCTAATATTTTAGAGTTGAACTGTTGCATAATCATGCTTATTTTGACATGATAGAAATATTGGGATCATGATATATGTATAGCATATATGAGAATTGCATACTCTATATGGTAGAGTTCATGTTATGAAAGTTGTAATTGCATGAGACATATATATGTTGTGCATGCAAAAGGCATAGTACATATAGAGTGGCATTATGAGAATAACATGCATGCTAGGGTAATTGCACAAATAGTGCATGGATGCATTAGGAAATGCTAATTAAGTTATGCATGTTAGAAAAGAGTGTCATAGGAGACACTATTTGGTTGTTGATCTAGTGGATCCTCTTCGCATACTAAAGTATGATTGTATAGAGAAAAGAGAGAATATGGCATATGCAGGATAAGTTGTTGCACCTCATTTAGGTGAGCAACTTTGACGGGCATCGTTGGCTTTGGCTCGACCTTTTGGTCGTGGAAATGATTCCATGTTTAAGACATGAGGAAAGGGAATTCTATTTGCATTTGATAATTATAATTGGTTGGACATGAGTCCATTTGGTTAATTAAACACTTGCATGATAGCTTTATACTCTATGTAGTAGAGGTTGTTGTAGCTTATGCATGGCATGGATAGGGTCTTGTTGGCATCGTAGAATGCATTGTCATGGCATTATAGAATGCATGAACTATAGCATTTGTTGAATGCATCGTTTTTGGTATTGGTTATAGCATTAATATAATGCATTGGACATGGCATTGGGATAGTGCATAGTTTATGAACTTAGTAAACAAAAGATGGACATTTACATGTTAGAGACATGGACATATTGGTAGGGACTTACCAAAGGACAATTGGAGAACAACATGATATGGTTGACCTTTAGCATATTGGCTATTGAATGTAGAAAACATAATATGACATGTTTTGACATAATGTGAAATTAAACATATGATATTATTATGGTTGATTGTTGCTTGTTAGCCACTATGCTCGTTTACACATGCTTGTGAGGGTCGCTCCCTACAAGCCGGCACTCCGGAGTTGGCCTCGCGACAGTTATTTCGCCCGTGTGTTAGAGAGAGCGCCGAAATGGAACCGCCGTGGGTAAGGCTCACCAAAGCGTGAGGTGTTGACTACCACGGAGCCATTAGGCTCGGCACAAGTGAACATCCCTCTATTGTATTCTTTTATGACTACACAGTTATGGTTTTATGCAAAGGTGAACATTCATATACTAAGTAAACTAGACTTAGAATGTCACAGCTGATGGATGCATATACATGTAGTGTATGGACATAGTATTGGGTGGTGACCTTGTGGCATTGCATGTAGCGAGGTATTGACATGACTTGGCACACTAGTGATTAGTGAACATAACATACTTATAGTTTGGAGACAAGTCATACATGAAATAGTTAAACTTGACATATAGCGAGTTTATGACATCAAGCATATGTAATTGATCACGGCATTAATTTGACATGCATGTAAACCATGAAATTAATTGTTGAGCATATGACAATAGAACATGTTCATGTTCATGTAGATGATTTAGTCATTGGAGGCAAGATAGTTGTAGAACTACCTGTTTAGCATTAAATGTTATATGCTTTCTGCTTTATGTTTCAGTTATACTATCTTGCCTCAGTTGACCTAGCGGTGTAATTCGCCACTCTCGGCGGCTTACCCACTGGGAACTATTGATAATAGTTCTCACCCCCATTGTTGTTGGGTTTTTCAGAGCCTTCCGCAGCAGGAGAGGCTTGGGATCGTGGCGAGGGGTTAGCAGCTAGCTAGAGCCTCTACGGTGTGGTGGTTGTAGGCATACCATGGGTTTCCTTTCATTGTATTTTGAATGAAAGATGTATAGTTTTGTTGGTTGATTGATCTACTAATTGATAAGTTGTATAATTCTATTGTATATCTTGAGATTTTAGTTGTAGAACTATGTTCTCGCTCTGATCACCCTGTTTAGGATGTATTCTTTATCCTACTTGATTGTTGTTATTTTAGACGCCTTGTGTACTTTGTGTTTGCTTTGAGGTACACGGCGGGTCTGCGCACGTGCCTGGTAGGCTCCCACGAGGGCCCGGGGCGTGACACATCGGGAGTTAGTTAGGAGCTCACTTCATTTACTTTCGCATGATTGGGGATTTTGTTGTTTGAGTGGGGTTCCGTTAGCGTAAGTTTTTCTAACTTGCGCATTTTATGTTATTGTAGCTTGTAATGCCGACTACTCGTTCTCAATCGACCGAGATGGCAGCGGCAGCCGACGCAGAGGAAGTGGAGACCTCTGCAACCTCCGGATCCAGTGAGGTCCGCGAGTTGAGAGACCAGTTGACGATGTTGACGGGTCTGGTGGCACAGCAGGCGACTGCGGCTCAACAGGAAGCCGATGCCGCACGTCGACAGGAGGCAAGGATGAAGAGGATGGAGGAATTATTACTGCGGTAGGCTACTACCAGGACCGCTCAGGATCCTACGCCACCTACGCCAGTGGGAAATGTGACTGCAGGAGCGTCGGCGGCCGTACCTGGGCCGGCATCTGTGGCGCCTAGTACCGAGCCGAGGGAGGAGACGGCCGTGACACCCCCGTTTCGGGCATCACCGGCGAGGACGGTTTTGCCTATGATGGTGACCGGGGCCGAGCGAGATAGACTGATGGAGCGTTTAAATGAGTTTCAGAGGTGTAATCCTCAAGTCTTCGATGGCGAGAAGGCGGACCATTGGATGGTGGAGAAGTGGGTTCTCCACATGGAAAAGCTCTTTCATGATTCTTTCGTGGAGGAACAGAACAAAGTATGGTTGGCCACATATCACCTAGACGGCGCGGCATATCGATGGTGGGCAGACATTCGGGATGACCCGAACACCGACTTGGTGGCCATTACTTGGGGCCGGTTCAAGGATCTTTTGTTGTGGAACTACTTTCCTCCGAGTGTCAAGAGACAGATGGAGAGGGATTTGCGCAACTTGCGCCAGCGGGACATGACGGTGACGGAGTATGAACGAGAGTTTTCTCGTCTGTTGCACTGCGTACCTTACGTGGTGAGGAATGACGAGGATAAGGCTCGTATTTTCGAAGCGGGCCTTCGACCGTCGATTTATAGGTTGGTGCAAGCGGCGGGATTGCAGACTTTTCGAGAGGTGGTGAATCGCGCCTTGGTTGTGGAAAAGGGCGCGGAAATTGTAAGAGAAGAGATCGAAGTTTGGGACAGAGTAAAGGGTAAGAGGCCAGCGGGCGAAGGAGGTAGCAAGAGTTACTCAAGGAAACCACCGAAGCACCCGAGGAGCCAATCGGGTGGGCGCGGCTCGGCTCCACCGCGCGGAGCACCGGATTACCGGAAGCCGCCGCGTTGCGTCATTTGTGGTGGTCCTCATTTCCCACCTCAATGCCCGCAACGTGGTGGCAAGTGTTTTAAGTGTGGCCAAGAGGGTCACCTTCGAGCGGAGTGCCCGAGAGGTTCTTCCCCAGCACCTTCGTCAGCTTCAGCACCGGCACCACCGGGTCAGGGCCGAGGGGCCCCACCTACTCATCACTCGGCGGGGCGACCGCCCTTTCAGCGTCAGACTGAGGGATCTCGACAGGCGCCTAGTGGGCGCATGTTTGCGGCTCAGGCCGTGGAGGCGACAGCAGCAGAGGAGGTCGTCGCAGGTATCATTTTAATTAATGAAATCAGAGTTAGAGCTTTATTCGATAATGGTGCATCGCACTCTTTCATTGATCGGCTGTTTGCCGAGTTGCATGGCATCGAGATTGTACCTACCTTGCATCCGGGACATGTTATCGTCCCCGACCACATTTTGGATATACGGGAGTTTTGCCCTAGTTGCCCTGTTAGAGTAGGGGATTGGATTATGCCGATTGATTTATTAGCTTTGCGAAAGCTTGGTGAATTCGACGTAGTATTGGGCATGGATTGGCTTACTAGATACTACGCCACAATCGACTGCAAGGATCGGATTGTGACTTCTCAGGAGCCCGGAAAAGATGAAGTTGTGTTCCGAGTGTGCAAGAGTTCGCTGTTCGCGATGACTATCTCTTCTACGCGGGCTAAGCACTTAATTCGGAGTGGTTGTGTAGCATACTTAGCTAGCGTTGTCGTGAGGGACGGCGATACCCCACGGATTGAGGACATACCCGTTGTGCGGGAATTTGTCAATGTGTTTCCGGCTGATCTTCCGGGTATGCCACCGGATAGGGAAATTGAATTCGTGGTAGATCTCGTTCCCGGAACTACCCCGATTTCAAAGGCACCCTATAGGATGGCTCCTGCCGAGCTCAAGGAATTGAAGGCGCAGTTGCAAGACTTGTTGGACAAGGGTTTTATTAGACCGAGTGTATCACCTTGGGGAGCGCCGGTTTTATTTGTGAAGAAGAAGGATGGATCCCTTCGTCTATGCGTGGATTATCGTGAGCTTAACAAGGTTACAATCAAGAATAGGTATCCACTACCGAGGATTGACGACCTATTTGATCAATTGCAAGGATCTTTGGTGTATTCCAAGATAGATTTACAATCTGGTTATCACCAACTCAGGATCAAAGCCGATGACGTGCCCGTGACGGCTTTTCGAACACGGTATGGACATTATGAGTTTACTGTTATGCCGTTTGGGCTTACCAATGCCCCGGCAGCTTTTATGGATCTAATGAACCGTGTCTTTAAGCCTTACTTAGACAGGTTTGTGGTGGTGTTCATCGATGACATCTTGGTGTATTCTCGAAGCGACGAGGAACATAGGGATCATTTGAGGCAAGTGTTGCAAGTACTTCGGGAGAAGAAACTTTTTGCTAAATTGAAGAAGTGTGAATTTTGGCTCCGCGAAGTATCCTTTTTGGGACATGTAATATCAGGAGACGGTGTAGCCGTGGATCCTAAGAAGATTGAGGCGGTCAAGGATTAGCCTAGACCAACCAATGTAACTGAGATTCGAAGTTTTATTGGTCTAGCCGGATATTACCGGAGGTTTGTCGAGGGATTCGCTAAATTATCTATGCCTCTCACTCGACTCACGCACAAAGGAACTAAGTTTATTTGGAATGACTTATGTGATAGAAGCTTCTTAGAGTTGAAGGAGCGCCTGACAACCGTCCCGATCTTGGCTTTACCTATTGCGGGAGCAGGGTATGTGATATATAGTGATGCTTCACTTAATGGTTTGGGTTGTGTTTTGATGCAGGACGGAAAAGTAATAGCTTATGCTTCCCGTCAACTTAAGGATTATGAAAAGAATTATCCAACCCACGACTTGGAGTTAGCAGCCGTGGTGTTCGCTTTGAAGCTTTGGCGTCATTATCTTTATGGCGAGCGTTGTGAAGTCTACACCGACCATAAGAGCCTAAAGTATCTGTTCACACAGAAGGAATTAAATTTGAGGCAACGAAGATGGTTGGAGCTACTTAAAGACTATGATTTGACTATTCTCTACCACCCGGGGAAAGCAAATGTGGTGGCAGATGCTTTAAGTCGCAAATCAATGGAAAACTTAGCTATGTTGCTGGTTACTCAACCCCCGCTACTGGCGGAATTGCGACGAATGGAGTTGGAAGTGGTAGCTCCCGATACACCCGTGAGGTTGATGGCATTGGTAGTGCAACCTACCTTACTTGAATGGATTAAAGAAAAGCAAGCTCTCGATCAAGAGTTGCAAAGGATTCGAACCAAAATCGGCGAAAATCGTGCTAGTGATTTTCTTGTAGACGACCAAGGAATGCTACGATTCCTAAATCGACTATGTGTACCGGCAGAAACTGAGATTAAAGAAAGGATACTCACAGAAGCTCACCGAGCGCCTTACACCGTGCATCCGGGTGGCACAAAAATGTACAAGGATTTGAAACTGCACTATTGGTGGCCCGGAATGAAGAAAGATGTTGGCGAGTTCGTGGCTCGATGCTTAACTTGTCAACAAGTAAAAGCTGAACATAGACTCCCCGCGGGAAAGCTTCAAAGTTTACCGATACCGGTTTGGAAGTGGGAGCTAATTACTATGGATTTTGTCGCAGGTTTGCCTCGCTCTCAAGCCGGGCATGACGCAGTGTGGGTGATTGTGGATAGATTGACTAAATCAGCACACTTTATCCCTATACATACCACGTGGACGGGTGAGAAACTTGCACAAGTCTATCTTGATGAAGTGGTGCGGCTTCATGGTGTACCTACATCGATTGTATCGGATAGAGATACTAGATTTGTGTCGCACTTTTGGAAAAGTTTACATGACGCGTTGGGCACTCACCTGGATTTCAGCACAGCATTCCACCCTCAGAGCGACGGGCAGTCTGAGCGTACCATTCAGATCTTGGAGGATATGCTTCGAGCTTGTGTAATTGATTATCAAGGTGGATGGCATCAACACCTACCCATGGCAGAGTTTGCTTATAACAATAGTTATCAAGCAAGCATTAAGATGGCACCTTTCGAAGCTCTATATGGAAGGAAGTGCCGATCACCGCTTCATTGGAGTGAAGTTGGTGAGAAGCTAGTTTTGGGTCCCGATGTGCTGCAGGAAGCTGAAGATAAAGTTCGCATTGCTCGACAAAGATTGATTACAGCTCAAAGTCGCCAAAAGAGTTATGCTGATAAGCGTCGGCGGGAATTGGAGTTCCAAGTAGGAGATCATGTCTTCCTAAAGGTATCGCCGACTAAGGGAATTAAGAGATTTGGTATTCGGGAAAAGCTTAGTCCTCGTTTTATTAGACCCTTTGAAGTTTTGGAACGGGTAGGCCCGGTAGCGTATCGACTTGCCTTGCCGCCGAATCTATCGGGAGTACACAACGTGTTCCATGTGTCCTTGCTTCGGAAATATGTTTTCGACCCAGCTCATGTATTGGACTCCACTCCGTTGGAATTGTATGAAGACTTGAGTTTCGAGGAATATCCGATGAAAATTCTAGCTCGCGAGGTGAAGAAACTCAGGAATCGAGAAATCCCTTATGTGAAGGTGCTTTGGAGCAACCACGACGAGCGCGAAGCCACTTGGGAGTTGGAGAGCTCACTGTTGGAGCGATACCCCCATCTTTTTCAGATGAAATCCTAAGGTATTTGACTTCTAGTTTCGCGGACGAAACTCCTTTTTAGGAGGGGTGTATGTAGTACACTGAACTTTAGCAAATTGCAAGGTTCTAGTGTGAGATCAGCGTTTCGTGCTAATCTGGAGGTTCTGGTTGTGTTTCGAGCACTTGGGAGCGTTTCGGGACTTAAGAAGTGCGAAAACGGACTCCGGAAGTCAAATTCTGCAAAAACTGCAGGTTTGACATTGCGTACCGGTATATGACTTTGGGATACCGGAATCCAGTGAATAACTGGATTGCGCAGCTCTCGGGTTCTGCGGAATTCCGCTGGAGATACCGGAATGGGTTGGTATTCCGGTATGTGAATCGCGTACCGGTACTGAAGCGATTAGTACCGGTACTGGCATTTTTCCATACCGGAATCCCTTCGCGTGGCCTGTTTGGCCGAGGCTCGGGTTGCGGGATTTCTGGCCAGATACCGGTATGCCCATACGCGTACCGGTATACAGTGCCGAAATTCTGTTTTGTGCTGTTTGCAAATGTTGGCTTTTGGAGGGGTGTTAAGGCAATTGTTACAACATGTAACTTAACCCTTCACAACCCCCCCCCCCCCCCCCTCACAGCCATTTATGCTGAGAACTTAGGAGGAAAAAAGGTGGGTTTTCTCCCTTTCTCTCTCTAGATTCTTGTCTCCATGGTGATGGAAACCTAGGGTTTGATCTCCTTTTCCTTCTCCTTTGCACTCAAGCTTGCTAGCTTGCTCTTGGAGGAACGTGGTGGAGGAGAGGAGAGCTTGTTTGAGGTTTATCTCCAACCCTAGCTTCCTTGGACCTTGTTTGGAGCTCTAAAGAGGTGAGTCTTCCTCTTGTTAACCCTCTTTTAGTGTTTATTTGGGCTTTTGTTGTTGAAACCTTGAAATGGTAAACCTAGGGTTTATTTTAGGGTTTCTTGATTCTAGGCTTTTGAATGGGAATTGATGGGTGTAGAATGTTATGTTAGGTTGGATTTGAAGCTTCCTAACTTCATTTTGGGTTTTGGACAAGAGATTCTTGATCTAAGGTAATTCCACCATTTTTCCCCTTTTATTATGACGTTTTTCGAAAATATTCGTTCGATGTTTCTAACCCCATAGAAATCTTCTTTAGGGTGCTAGAAATCGAGGGGGCAACTTTTGTAAGGTATCGAGTTTTGAAATACTATACTAAACTTGGGCCAATTGGACAAAGTACAATTGAGAGGTAATTTAAACATGCTTAAAAATGAGATTTGAGGGTTTTGGAATGATTAGAAGTGGATTAGAACTTCAAGGAGCAAAAATAAGATTTTTCAAAAAATGCGTTTTTTTGAGCTCTGGACCTACGGGGTCCGGACCCTGGATCCCAAGGTCCGGACCCTGGCTGCGTTTCGCGAAAACTGGGTACGGGTTCCGGACCCGGGAAGCCAGGGTCCGTACCCTGCGCGTGCTGGCAGCCCAGAATGAGGGTATTCTTGTAATTATTTGGTGCAGGCTTATAGGGGAAGCCTCCCCTCTTCCCCCTCAGCCAAGAACACACACACACACGCATAGAGAGAGAGAGGGAAGCTCTCCCTCTCCCTCACAACCTCCTCTCCCTCTCTCTAGATCTCTCCCAAACTTGGGATTTTGGTGGAGATTGAGCTCGGGAACGCGTGGAGGACGGTGAATCGAGCTCTAGCGCGCGTGGTGGCTTGGGAAGCTCGCGTCATGAGGTGAGATTTTGAGGTTTAAGGGTTAGGGTTTTGCTAAATCCCTTGTAATTGGTGTTTCTAGTACCCTAGATGATTCTATAGTAGTTTAATCATGATTTCTCCTTGGATTTTGGGGTATTTGTGGAGAAATGGGAATCTAGGGTTAGAATTGGGGGTTTTGGGGTTTTGAGGTTTTGAACCAAATTGATCCTTTAGTTCTCTAATTGGAGGTTAGAGGAGAGCCCCAGACAACTTTGATTTGGAAATCGACGGGCGTTCGGTGATCAATTTCGAGTAACGAACCGAACGGGGCGACGTTGGCCGCGGGAGCCCGATTGCAAGTGTCTACAAGCAATCGGAAGCGTTTCGAGGTGGGTTGTGCTTACCGAAGTGATTAGGTCACTTCCATGCCAAAGAGTAAAGTATAAATTTATATTTGATGCATGTAATGGTAGACTAATTGGGTAAATGAGTAGGCATAGATTATATGCTACTTAGGATAAATTATCTACCATTGGACGTAAACACTAGGCAATTGATGACATATGAGTGTATATGTATATATGTGTGTGTATGCCTAGGTGTGGATGTGAACATAGGTCGATGAACTCTAGGAAGATTAGAGAATTCGACAAGTTGGAAACAAGTGCTAAATGTCATGAATCCTAGGTGTGGACAACTAGGATAACAAATAACATGATTGGACATTGAACCTAGTGTCATTGAACATAGGTTGGAATGTGATGGTATTAAACCTAGTGTCATTGAACATAGGTTGGAATGTGATGGTATTAAACCTAGTGTCATTGAACATAGGTTGGAATGTGATGGTATTAAACCTAGTGTTATTAAACATAGGTTGGATCAGGTGATGAACCTAGAGTGGGTAACCTAGGTTGGAAACATAGTGGTAGGATGACCACTTGGACATGTCACTATGAACCTAGAAAGGTTGATAACATAGGGTATGTGACGAACCCTTGAGACTTGGGAAGTGGATTCCGGAATCCCTAGACTTATACTTGCAGGTATGTGTGGTTCTCCTCGCCTGGCAAGTGAATCATAACTGCGGGTATGTGTGGTTCTCCTCGCCCGACAGTGATTCAACGGGTATGTGTGGTTCTCCTCGCCCGGCAGTGATTTATCGGGTATGTGTGGTTCTCCTCGCCCGATAAGCGACTTATGGTCAAGGGTATGTTGGTATTTTCTCGCCCGATGGACGACCTATAGTCGAGTGGATTTAAGGCTGAGGTGCAAGTGAGACGTCCTTCTCCTCAAGCCTGGACAAGAGCGGTAGTCCGCTGATAATTGACTCAAGACCGAGTCGGGTGGTATAGTTTGGCTAAGGTAATAGAACCTTAGGAGCGGATTGGATATGCAATGGATTGTGAAATAGAAGGTAGAAATGATAGATCTACTTGCATGGATTTCATATTGCATTTAGTTGAGGCATAAGCATGGATGATTTTATTACTTACACATGGTATATATTTATATATTGGACTAACCTGCTTATGTTGCCTCATTTGGACCTGGTGGGTCGAGCTCTTCCCTTGGGTGGCGTACCCACTGGGAACTATGTATATAGTTCTCATCCCACTGTTTTTCAGGTCCACACGTGAGCGGCGCGGCGGCGCGAGGAAAGGGCGTAGCTCGATAGATAGCGCCCTACCACTTGTGACCAGAGATAGATGTACCCTGGGTCAGCATAGCTTAAGGGTATAGAAAAGAAAAGAATGAACGAAATGTATCAAATTGATTGTATTTGGAAAGAATGTAACATGTAATGTGAATGCTTGTAATAGCGTAGTTGTTTTATGTTTTCGATGCCTTCCTTATGCAATCTGTGTATGAATTCTGTTCCTGTTTGGAACCTTGCGAATTGTATTGATTGCAACGCCTTGGACGTACAGGAAAAACTCTGTCCGTTCGGCGGTCTGTTGGCGCGCCCGAATCCGACCAAAGTGGCGGTGCCGGGGCGTGACAACTTTGTTTTCGGATACTGCGAGGTTTCGAAGGTTTTCCGGTAGGTTTGACCTCACCGAAATGGGTGAATTCCCCCTATGTCTTCATTGTAGCTTAAGAGCTTAAATTAGTGCATATTCATACTAATTATGACATGGTAGAATTTTAGAATGCATATTATCCATGTGCTATATATATGAAAATTAGACATCCTATGTAGTAGGAGGTTTGCATAGTTTATGCATAGTGCATCATGAATGGCTATGGGAATAGAATATTTCACTTATGTACTTGTTGAAATACTTACTTAAATGAGTAGAGACATGTGTGGCATTAGATGAACAACGAACTTGGAAACACTCTTTGACACTTGGTATGTTGGACTAGTTGTAGTGCATATATGACATATGACATTCCACCTAGATGAATAACAAGATTGACATTATGATCTAGTCTTGGACATTAGTTGGTATTCCATGTTTTTAGACATGATGAGAGATATTAGGTGGTTGATTGTTGCTTGTTTGCCACTATGCTCGTTTACACATGCTTGTGAGGGTCGCTCCCTACAAGCCGGCACTCCGGAGTTGGCCTCGCGACAGTTATTTCGCCCGTGTGTTAGAGAGAGCGCCGAAATGGAACCGCCGTGGGTAAGGCTCACTAAAGCGTGAGGGTGTTGACTACCACGGAGCCATTAGGCTCAGCACAAGTGAACATCCCCTTATTGTATTATTTATGATTACATATTTATAGTTATATGCAAAAGTGAACATTCATATAGTAAGAGGTGAAATATTGCATACTTACACATGTGCTTGGGTAGAATAGTTCATGTTTATATGATCGCATCTTGAGGCATTGTAACATTGAAATTTCAATTATAATTATGTTTATTTGTACCTAACCCTTACTTTGCCTCAGTTGACCTAGTGGTGTACTCCGCTCCTCTCGGCGGCTTACCCACTGGGAACTATTGAATAATAGTTCTCATCCCCCTGGGGTTTGTTGTTTTATTTCAGAGCCTTCCACTGCGGGAGAGGCTAGGGATCGCGGCAAGGGCATCGCGTCTAGCTAGTGCGTGAGGGAGCTAGCGACTAGGTGGAGCACCTTTCTTGTATTTTATTTGAGAGGTGTTTTTGTATCGACCACTTTTGTAGAGACTACCCTATGTCCCGTTTTGGGTATATTGTTGTATTAAACTTATGTTGTGGTTTTACTCTTTTATGGTATTCCATACCTCCTCCTTGCGTTCGCACTCGCGAATCAACGTGCCCGTACTCGAGCCTCAGTGAGCTGTATCATTTGTGGAGGCCCTCATCACCCACAACAGTTTTGTGAACTGCGGAGAGGGCAAGTGTTTCAGGTGTGGGCACCGGGCCATACACGGGATGGAGTGCCCACAGGAGGATAGCCGGACCTTAACACGTTGCGACGGACTTTTCCGCTCGAGACGGCTCGCGGGTGTGCCACCTGCGGCAAGGTCTTGGGAGCGTGGCGCGGTGTCGGGACCACCTGGAGGGTTCGCGTTCAGGCGCCGAGTGGCCATGGATAGTGATCTAGGCTGAGGGCTACTGCTGACGGCGAACAATCAGGCAGGTTATAATTTAATTGTGCGATCGTGCGCAAGGCATATTGACGCTAAAGCATTGCATGCTTATATGTGGTCAATTGCCGTTATAGGGCATGCGAATGTCATAGAAGCAGTATCGCCTGCTTTGGAGGAAGGTAGGGATTGAAAATGGTGGACTGACTCGTGAAATTGAGGCAAATGGGTATAGCCACTTGCGAGAGCGTGTCATGGCGCTCGAGGGTCGTTATAGTAGTCCGAGAGAGCTCTAGATGTCGTCAGCGAGCGTCCGAAAAACAGTGAAGGTGGAATTCACTGGTTGCGGAGTTAGTAAGGTAATCGCCAAGATCAGGCGAGTAGCAAGCCTTTGTAGTACTCAAATTGTGGTGGGTAGGTACTCACAAGGCGAAGTGAGTTTGGCTAGTTAGCTTAGTGCATGCGGTTAGTCAATACGGAAAAGCAATAGAAGCGTAGAACGCTTTTGATATTGTATTATAGAGTACAGGGTTTCGTTTAGCCGTGAGGGTTTGTTGGCAGTAGCACATGAGCATTGGCTAAGTGTGAAGCGGGCCAGACCGCTCGCAGGGCTGAGAGACTACGCACCTAGGTGCTTAGGACCTATAGAGGTTTGTGTTGCTCGGCAGAGCATTTTAGTCGTGTTTGTAGCGGCGGTTTGGCTATTGTTTGGGGGACAATCCGTGCACGGACCATTTGTGGACTGTGGAGAGCCTGGGGCAGATGGACAGGCGCAGTCAGCTGTGTGAGAAGAGGCCCGAGACTATAGGGTGGGGCAAGAGAGTTGTGGTCGGGACGGTAGTGTCCGAAGCTTGCCGAGGATGTGGGAATACCACACGTGCGACCGTGTAGTGGATAGAAACTCTGAGGTTGTGTTTGTGACCCAACCCTAGGATAGTAGAGGTTTGGGTCTTTGTTGTCCTGGTTGGTAGCATATGCGCGAATGTCTCAAGTGGGGACTCGCCAAGTAATGATTGGGTCTTCACTTGCGAGCGAGAGACGTTGTTCGCACTGACTCATGTTTTAAGGACGCGAGCTGAGTCCGTCAGGGTTGGCTGCCAATACCTTAATAGGAAGTTATTGGTCTATGGTACCATGCGTCGAGTTAAACTGAAATGAGCGCGTTAAGTTGGAAGTCTGGCGGTGAGTGCATCACTTGTGTATTGATGTATCGAGGGATAGTGACCATAGAACTCGGCTCGGTCATACCGTTTCGGTTCTTGGATCCTAAGTCGCAACTGCCGAGTTAGTAGTATCGGTGAGATGGATGTAGTTCACGAACGAAGTGTCGTGTTGAGCTCGTCGTGAGAACGAAGTGATGTGAACTCGGGGGATATGAAAGCGAGATGAGATGCTCGTGTTGAGGCATGGAAAAAGTAGAAGCCACGCGTGGATTTGAGGAATTTTGCTCTAAGTGAGCTTGGGAGTTGAGGATGTTGAAGTGTGCCATCTTGAGTTGTGGCTAGGAATCACAAGTGATAAGGCCACTTGTGTTTGGTCGATGAATCAATGATATTGCTTTTATGCAATGACGGTGATCGGACACAATTAGAGTTCACAATTGAACTTATGAAACTTGGAGGAGGAGTCGCTCGTGACGACATTGACTCTCGAGTGGCCAAGATACCTGGCCTGCGAGGGCAGGAGTGTGATATAGACTACAATAAAATGTAGTACACCGACTTCAGTGCGTCATATCCGAACTTACCAAATTGGGATGAAGTCAGGAGAAGCCGATGATTGGCTAGTGTGGGATTGAGTTCCGAGAATTCGGTGTGTGGGTCGCGAGTTTAAAAACCACAAACCAAAAATTTGAAATTTTGAAAGAAGTCGCATAGACACTGAAATGCTCTCGGGTTTCCGAACCCGGGAAGTGGGAGGATCCGACTTTCGGGGTTACTATGCGAACTGGGAAAGAGCAAGAATCCGGACCCAGCAATTGGTCCGGACGCGAGCTATGCAGGAAGCCTGAAATTGGGGCATTTGGGCCCGTTTGCATGGTTGAGGTTGTGGTAAGCCGTTTGAGCTACGCGAGCATATGACGTGCGAGACTAACGGTTCGCAACCTTGCTCGTGCAGAGGAGCCGTGGGACCGCGTTGTCCCTAGATGATAGGCTTTTGATGAAAGCTTCCGGACTGGGAAGACGCGATGTTGGAATGATATCCCTCATCTATTTGATAAATAGATTGTGGTGGAGATCTTAGTTTCGCGGACGAAACTTCTTTTTAGGTGGGAGGAATTGTAGTTGTACCGATTTTTTTAATATAAAGTAAGTGAAATTTAAAAATAGTGTGAGTACTAATTTATTGGACTTTGAGAAGTAAAATATAAGTTGTAAGTAAACTGGTGCTGAAATTGGATCGAAACAGAGATTTAGATATTTTCTGTAGTAACGGAGCTGAATTTTTTAGCAGAAAATTCACAGTGTCAGAAAAATTATGAAGCTTAAAGGTTAGCGAAACACGCGGACACTCAATTTCGTCGAACTGCCAAGAACGAAAAATTGTTTTGAGTTGACTTCGTATTAACGGAATCCTATATCGGTGTGTTAGGCTAGGAGCTTGAAAGAACAAGTTTGAAAGCGAGGATTAGAGCCCGATTGCAAGTGTCTACAAGAAAAGAGATTTGAGGGTTTTGGATGATTAGAAGTATGGATTAGAACTTCCAGGGGCAAACGAGTACATAGATTTTTCAATGTTTATGGCGTTATTGATGCATGTACTCTGGTACACTAATTGGGTCGCCGGACTAGGCACCCTTAGATCGCCATAGGTCCAGACCCGGCTTGCGTTCCACGGATAAATTAGGGTACCATAATTGGGGGACCTGTATAACGCTAGACATAATGGTGACATTATGAGTAAATAAGTTTATATGGTGTTGTGTGTGATGCTTCGGGTGTGGATGTGAACATATAGTTCCGGATGACTTATAGGAAGATTAGTGAATGTCGGCAAAATGTTCGAGAAACAAGTGACTAGTTGATCATAGTATCATAGATGAGAAAAACAACTAGGATTAACAAGGAACGCGATTTTTTCTTATTTGAACATTGAATCTAGCGTTCATTGAACGTAGGTCATAGAATATATGGTAGGTAGACCACTTAAGTATTAGATGTCATGGAACGCCTAGTTTCATTGAACTAAGTTGAAAAACGTAGTGGTCATTGAAGACATAGGTTGGCGATGTGAATGGTCATTAAGCCTAGAGTCGGGTACTGAACCTAGGTTGCGATCAGGTGATAGAACCTAGGGTGACCTAGTAAACCTAGGATGGGAATTAACCATACGTTGGACAAGGTATGACACTTGGACGTGAGACCCATGAGGTAAAAGGATGAGGGTAGACATAGTGTATTTGACGCAACCCTTAGAGACTGGAAAGTGGATAGCCGGAATCCCCTAGGACTTAACCACTGCAGGGATGCATGTTGTGTTTCCTCATCATGTCAGATCGATTGTGTCCAATAACTCTGTGGGAAAATGTTTGAGATCTCCTCGCGCGACCGATTAGTGGTTCAACGTTGGGGTATGTTTGGTGGTTTCATGGGGATACAGGGAGGAGACGGAGTTAGTGTCTGGTTGTGCGTCGGACACTCGGCCGCCCGGCACCCCGACGATTCTATATCGCCGTGTATGTGTGGTTCTCCTCGCCTATAAAGCGACTATGGTCAAGGGAATGGCGCGTTGGTAATTTCCGCCGCCGTAGGACGACCTACCAGTCGAGTGGATTTAAGGACTGATGTTGCCCAAGCGTAGACCAGCGACACACGCGTCCTTCCTCCTCACGCCTGACAAGAGCAGTAGTCCCGCTGATAATTGACTCAAGACCGAGTCGTGGTGGCGCTCACCACCGAACCCCCCTCTAATAAGTAGCGATTGGATATGGCAATGGATTGGAAATAGAAAGGTAGCAAAAATGATAGACTTCACCATGCATGGATTTCACATATTGCATTTAGTTGAGCATAAGCATGGATGATTTTATTACTTGCACATGATATATGTATATAATGGACTACTGCTATGTTGCTCACTTGGACCTGGTGGTCGAGCTCTTCCCTTGGGTGGCCGTACCACTTGGGAACTATGTATTATAGTTCTCATCCCACTGTTTTATAGGTCCACACTGTGAGGAACGCGGCGGGCGAAGGAAAGGGGTAGTCGATAGATAGCGCCCTACCATTTGTGACCAGAGATAGAAGTACCCCGGGGTCATGCATAAGCTGAGGGGTGGGTATTGAAAAGAAAAAGAATGAACAAAATGTAACTAAGTGATGGTTTTATTTTGGTTTGGTAGGTTTAAGTTAGATTGGTAATGAGGGGTTTGACTGTTGGATACGCTAGCGGTTTTAGTTTTTCGATACTTCATTATGAAATCTGGGTATGAATTCTGTTCTGTTTGGAACCTCTGTGAATTGTATTGATTTGCGACGCCTTGGACGTAACAGGGGAAACTCTGGTCGTTCGGCGGTCTGTTGGCGCGCCCGAATCCGGACCAAGGAGGCGGTCTCGGGGCGTGACAGTAAACAATTGGGTTGTGTCCGTATTCTCCAAGTAGTTGGAGTTTGATCGAGTGTGTTGACACCTAACTCTTAGGAGGTCACGTTGGCGGGCCGACAAACGTGACATCGGGAGTTAGTTAGGAGCTCACTTCATCTACTCTAGTGATTGGGACGTCCCGGGTGCACTCATCGTGGTTTTACTGTTTTCCTATGCGATTGGTCCATGCTACCTTCCCGTAGCCACTTATTGGGGACATACGACGTTCGTCAAATCGACCGAGATAGGGCAGGCAGGCCATTTTCCATCAGCGAAGAGTACTGGTGGAGTACCTTGCTTGCAAGTTCTCGAACCTTCCCTGGTATTCCAGTAGGATCTTTCGAAGGCTGAGAGACGTCAGTTGACGACGTTGCAAGCAGGTCTGGGTGGCAGTAGCTTTTAGGCGGACTGGCTGGCTCAACCAGAAAAGCCGATTGAGACGACATGCTACGGATAGTCGTCTGACAAAGTGCCCCTTTCTTCGCATTAAGAGCATGAGGAGTCTTATTGCTTCATGCGTTGAGCAATTGAAGTGATCTCTACCTAGGACGTGCGGCAGGAATCCGTCCGCCAGCTTCGTTCGAGTTGGAGGGTATGCACTATTGGAGTAAATTGGTTTGACCATCCTCGTGCCGACGCTGGCCCGTGGAGAAGCCCATAATTCAGAGCCGATTTGAGGTAGAAGAAGCGAAACTATGGACGACCGATGACCAAACTCACGCGTTCGATTGAGCTGCCGCAATCGGCCCGACTATGTCTCTTTTGTTCATTCGATACCACACTCGGACATACAAGTGATATCTGTGATGGAAATGATTAGGGAATAACTCTTCTCATATTCCCTTACACAGTTGGCCAGGTCTCCTTACGCCGCAGCTTCTATTGAACCTTTTCTGTAGCTTCCTATTTTCCACATGTCGAAGGGTATTAAGCAACAGCACAAGTCTTCCTGAGTAACTCCAATCATTGAAGAACTTCCTTCCCAAGTGATGCTGTGGAAAACGAAAGATCCTGATGGGTATAGGTTCATGCTTGACCCCTTTACCCCACACCTTCGTGAGCTTTTCCAAGCATTGCTTCGGGAGGACTAGGTGCTTCCTTCTCCCGCTCCAGGGGGTGTTACATTTCCTCTAACAGGGTGTCCAGGGAACTGCAGTTACCTTACGTTGGCCCTGAAGAAATGACGAGGAATAAAGCTCGTTTTCTCTCGACTCTAGTAACTGCGAGCCGGAGAGTGTGGTATAAACGCGGCGGGATTGCTGACTTTTCGTGGGTTGTGTGAATCGCCGCTTGGTTGTGGAAAAGGGCGCGGAAATTGGCAAGAAAGAAGATTGAAGCTTGAGGGACAGAGTAAAGGGTAAGCGTACAGCGGGGCGAAGGGAGGTAGCAAGAGTTACTCAGGAAACACCGAAGACCCGAGGAGGCCAAACGGGTGGGCGCGGAGCAGCTCCACCGCGCGGGAGCATCGGTTCACCACCGACCGCTGCGTTGCGCCATTTGTGGTGGTCCTCATTTCCCAACTCACTGCGCAACGTGGTGGCAAGTGTTTTAACTGTGGCCCAGGAGGGTCACATTCGATTCTCAGTGCACGAGGGGTTCTTACCCAGCTCCTTCATCAGCTCAGCACCGGCACCACTGGGGCGGGGTCGTGGCGGGACCCCACCTACTCATTACCGGCGGGGCGGCGACCGCCCTATCTGAGTCCAGATGAGGGATCTCGTCAGGCGCCTAGTGGCGCGCTGTAATTGCGGCTAAGGCCGTTGGTATGGCGACAAGCACCAGAGGAGGTAGCTCGCAGGTATCATTTTAATTAATGAATCAGAGTTAGAGCTTTATTTCGATTACTGGGGCATCAATTCTTTTATTGATGGCTGTTTGCCGAGTGGCATGGCATCGGAGAGTGTAATCTACTTGCATCCGGGACATGTTATTCTCCCCGACCACATTTTGGGGACATACGGAGTTTTGCCCTAGTTGCCCTGTTAGAGTAGGGGATTGGTTTATGCCGATTGATTTGCTAGCTTTGCGAAAGCTTGGTGAGTTCGACGTAGTATTGGGCATGATTGGTTACTAATACTACGCCACAATCGATTGCAAGGAAGGATTGTGCTTTTCGGAGCCCGGAAGATGAAGTTGTGTTCCGTGCTGTGCAAGAGTTCACTGTTCGCGATGACTATCTCTTCTACGCGGGCTAGCACTTGATTCGGAGTGGTTGTGTAGCATACTTAGCTAGCGTTGTTGTGAGGGACGGCGATACCCCGCGGATTGAGGACATTTACCGTGGTGCGGGAATTCGTCGATGTTTGTTCAGGTGATCTTCCGGGTATATGCCACGGATAGGGAAATTGAATCGTGGTAGATCTCGTTACCGGAACTACCCCGATTTCATAGGCAACCTATAAGGATGGCTCTGCCGAGCTCAAGGAATTGAAGGCCACCAGTAGCAGATGTGGGACAAGGTTTTTATTAGAACCAAGTGTTTCACTTGGGGGCCCGGTTTTTATTTGTGAAGATGAAGGATGGATTCCCTTCGGTATCGTGGATTATCGTGGAGCTTAAACAGGTTACGAATCAAGAATAGGTGTCCACTACCGAGAATTGACGACCTGTTCGATAAATTGCAAGGATCTTTGGTGTATTCCAAGATAGGATTTACAATATGGTTATCTCCATCTCAAGATTCAAGGTGATGACGTGCCCGTGACGGCTTTCGAACGGTCGATGGGGACATTATGAGTTTAATGTTATGACGTTTGGGCTTACCAATGCCACGGCAGTCTAGCTTTTATTGGATCTAATGAACTGTGGCTTTAAGCCTTACTTAGAAATGTTTGTGGTGGTGTTCATCGATGATATCTTGGTGTATTTCGATAGCGGACGAGGAAAGACATAGGATCA
Organism: Puya raimondii; assembly: GCA_016920855.1. Taxonomy (NCBI): domain Eukaryota; kingdom Viridiplantae; phylum Streptophyta; class Magnoliopsida; order Poales; family Bromeliaceae; genus Puya; species Puya raimondii. The sequence goes on along the minus strand of JABWPP010000050.1, from coordinate 206,141,937 downwards.
TTTTGAGACAAGTGTTGGCAAGTACTTCGGGAGAAGAAACTTTTTGCTATTGAAGAAAGTGTGATTTGGCTCCGCGGGGTATCCTTTTTGGGACCATATAAGATCAGGGAGACGGTGTTGCGTGGATCTAAGAAAATTGAGGCGATCAAGGATTGGCCTGACCAACCAATGTAAACTGAGATTCGAAGTTTTATTGGTTTGCGGATATTACAGAGGTTTGTCGAGGGATTCGCTAATTTATTATTGCCCTCTCACTCGACTCACACACAAAGGGACTAAGTTCAATTTGGAATGACTTGTGTGATAGAAGCTTCTTAGAGTTGAAGGAGGTGCTGGACAACCGCCCCGATCTTGACTTGCGTGCCGGTTGCCGGGAGAGGCATATTGTGATTAAAGTGATGCCTTCACTTAATTGGTTTGCGGTTTGTGTATACAATTTGATTGCCAGAAGGCGGAAAGTAACTAGCTTATGCTTCCCGTTCTTACTTCAAAAAGGAATTTCAATGAACAGAAATTATCCAACACCGAATTTTGGCAAGGTTAGCTTTGCCGCGCGTGGTATTATCGACTGTGAAGCTTTGGCGTTCATTTATCATTAGGCGATTGCTGATGCGTTGTAGAAGTCCTACACCGTAACACCATATGAGGGCTTCTAAAGCTATTTGCTGTCACAAGCATGATGGAAGTTGAAATAGAACGACAACGAAGGTGGCATGATTGGAGGGTTAACCTTAAAAGATTATGATTTGAACTTTATTCTCTTACACACCCCCCCCCCCCCCCCTCTATGGTGGCAGATGCTTTAAGTCGCAAATCGAGAGAAAAACTTAGCTATGAATTATTGTTACCAACCACCGCTATTGGGCGGTAATTGCGTCGCAATGGATTTGGAATCCTGGTGGTAGCTCCCGAATACACCTTGAGGTTAATGCCTGGTTTAGTGCAACCTACTTTACTTGAATGATTAAGGAAAGCAAGCTCTTGATCCAGAATTGCAAAGGATGCGATCCAAAATCAGCGAAGGTCATGCCATATGGTTTTTCATGTGGGATGATCAAGAAATACTACGGATTGCTAGAATCGAACTATGGTGTAACTGAGAGACGAAGAACAGATGAAGATTAAAGAATAGAATTGATCAGAAGCTCACCGATGGCCTTTTTAAGTGCATATCGGGGGGGGCCCGTCGGAGGTGGCACGCGAAAGATGTTACAAGGATTTGAAATTCACACTTTTGGTGGCCCGGACAATATTCCCGGAATTATGAGAAATGTACAAGTTGGCGAGTTTGTTCCTAGCTCGGAAGTTTAACTAGCCAACAAGTGTGGAAAGGCCTGATTTGACATAGGCTCCCGCAGGGAGAATGGAAATACTCCAAAGTTTAACCGATAACCTGTTAATGGAATAATTTGAGTGGTCGCAGCTTAGTCATTACTATAGATTTTGTCCACAGGTTTGCCTCGCTCTCAAGACCGGAGCATGACGCAGTGTGGGTGTGATTGTGGATAGATTGACTAAATCGGCACACTTTATCCTCAACACAACTACTTGGGCCAGGAGGAGAGACTTGCACAAGTTATCTTGATGAAGTGCGTGCGGCTTATGGACTAAGTACCTACATCGATTGTATCTACGATAGAGATACTAGATTATTGTATACGCATTTTTGGAAAGTTTACACTGAGCCTTGGGCATCGTCTGGATTACATGCACAGCGTTTCCCCCGAGAGCGATGGTCAGGTCTGAGCGTACCATTCAGTCTTGGAGGACATGCTTCGAGCCTGTGTGATTGATTTCAAGGTGGGTGGCATCAAACCTACTATGGCAGAGTTTGCTTATAACAATAGTTATTCAACAAGCATTAAGATGGCACCTTTCAGACGCTCTTTAATGGAAAGGAAAGTGTCGATACCTTTCATTGGAGGTGTAGTTGGTGAGAAAGATAGTTTTGGCGTCCCGATGTGCTGCAGGGAATGAAGCAAGGTTCGCATCGCTCGGACAAACGGATTGATTACGGCTCAAAGTCGCCAAATGAGTTATGTGATAAGCGTCGGCGGGAATTGGAGTTCCAAGTAGGAGATCATGTCATTCCTAAAAGTATCGCCGACCAAAAGGGGAATTAAGAGATTTGGTATTCGGGGAAAGCTTGTCCTCGTTTTATTGGACCCTTTGAAGTTTTGGGTACGGGTAGGCCCGGTAGCGTATCGGCTGCTTTGCCGCCGAATCTATCGGAGTACACAACGTGTTCCATGATGTCCTTGCTTCGAAAATATGTTTTCGACCCGGCTCATGTATTGACTACACTCCGTTTGAATTGCATGAAGCTGTTTCGAGGAATATCGATGAAGATTCTAGCTCGCGAGGTGAAAGAAAACTCGAGGATCGGAAATCCTTATGTGAAGGTGCTTTGGAGAACCACGACTGAGGCGCGAAGCCACTGGGATTTGGAGAGCTCACTGTGTTGAGCGTTACCCCCATTCTTTTTCAGATTGGAATTATAAGGTATTTGAATTCTAGTTTCGCGGACGAAACTCCTTTTTAGCAGGGTTATGTGGTACACTGAACTTTAGCAAATTCGCAAGAAGGTTCTAGTTGTGAGAATAGTACCTCGTGCTAGTCTGGGAGGTTTTGGTTGTATTCGAGCACTTGGGGAGCGTTTTCGGGATTTGAGAAGTGCGAAAACGGACTCCGAAAGTCAAATTTGCAAAAACTGCAGGTTGGACATTGCGTTACCGGTTATGGGATTTGGGATACGGCAATCTGTGAATAATGGATTGGGCAAGCTTCGGGTTCTGCGGAAATTCCGGTTGGAGATACCGAATGGGTTGGTAATCCGGTATGGAATAGCCGTACGGTACTGAAGCGATTGTACCGGTTTACTGGCTTTTTCCATACGGGAATCCCTTCGCACGTGGCCTGTTTGGCCGAGGCTCGGGTTTGCAGGATTCCTGGCAATGATACCGGTATGCCCATACGCATACCGGTATTCAGAGCCGAAAATTTGTTTTTGAGCTGTTTGCGAATGTTGGCTTTGGAGGGGTGTTAGGGGCAATTGTGACAACATGTAACTTATCCCTGCACACCCCCCATCACAGCCATTTGTGCTGTGGGAACTGTAGGATGAAAATAAGGTTAGGTTTTCTCCTTTCTCTCTCTAGATTTTGTCTCCATGGTGTTGGAAACATAGGGTTGATCTCCGTTTCCTTCTCACTTTGCAATCAAGCTTGCTTGCTTGCTCTTGGAGGATGTGGTGGGAGGAGAGGAGAGCTTGTTTGTGGGTTTATCTCCAATACCTAGACTTCTTGGATCTTGTTTGTGAGCCTAAAAAGGTGAGTTCTTCCTTTGTTAACCCTCTTGTGTTAGTTAAATTGGGTTTTTTGTTGTGAAACCCTTGATTGGTAATCTAGGGTTATTTTAGGGTTATGATTCTAGGCTTTTGAATGGAAATTGATTTTTGTTTTTGGGTGTTGGATGTGTAGTTGAATTGAGGATTTCTACTCTTGGGTTTTTGGGTTTTGACAAGAGGATTCTTGATCTAAGGTAATTCCACCCTTTTTTTCCTTTTATTATGACGTTTTTTTTCGCAATGTTCGTTCGGACGTTTCTAACCCATAGAAATCTTCTTTAGGGGGTGCTAGAAATCGATGGGGGAAACTTTGTTTTCGTGATACTGCGAGTTTCCAAGGGTCTCCGGTGGGTTTGACCTCACCGAAAAGGGTGAAACTCCCCTTTGTATTCATTGGCTTAGGCTTGAAATAGTGCAAATATTATACTAATTATGACATGGTAGAATTTTTTGAATGCATGAAATTCATGTGCTATAATAGAATGGCAAGATTTATGTCCTATGTAGTCCTGGAGCGGTTAGCATATTTTTAAGCAATAAGTGCATCAGATTGACTATGGAAATTGAATTTTTCATTCATGTACCCTCGGTTGATTTGCTTGCTTAAAGGAGTAGTGGACATTTGTGATGTTAGATGGACAATGGATTTGAAAATACTCTTTGAACTTAACTTGTTGGACTAGTTATAGAGTATATTATGACATATGCATGTTAAGATCACAATGTGAAGTTTGAAGTTAAACGTATGACATTCATTTAGATGATATAACAAGATGGACATCACGTCTTAGTATTGGTCATTAGTTAGTTTTCATGTTTTTAGACATGACGAATGATATTATTATGGTTGATTGTTTGCTTGTGGCCACTATGCTCGTTTACACATGCTTGTGAGGTCGCTCCCTACAAGACGCACTCCGGAGTTGCTCGCGACAGTATTTCGCCCGTTGTATTAGAGGAGCGCCGAAATGGGAACCGCCGTGGGTAAGGCTCACCAAGCGTGGAGGGTGTTGACTACCACGGAGCATTAGGCTCGGCACAAGTGAACATCCCCCGTATTGTATTCTTTATGACTACATGCTTATAGTTATATGCAAAAGTGAACATTCCATTTGCAGAGGTGAAATATTGCATACTTACAATGTGCTTGGGTTGAATAGTTCATGTTTATATGTTCACATCTTGAGCATAGTACAATTAAATTTTGATTATAATTATGCTTATTTGGACCAAAACCTTTTCTTTGCCTCAGTTGACCTAGGTGGTGTTACTCCGCTCTCCGGCGGCTTACCCACTGGGAAACTATGTATTAGTTCTCACCCCCCTGGGGTTTGTTGTTTTATTCAGAGCCTTCCACTGCGGGGAGAGGCTAGGGATCGCGGCAAGGGCATCGCGTCTAGCTAGTGCTTGTGAGGGAGCTAGAGACTAGGTGGAGCACCTTTCTTGTATTTTATTTGGGAGGTGTTTTTGTATCGACCACTTTCGTTAGGAGACTTACCCTATGCCCCGTTTTGGGTATATTATTGTATTAAACTTATGTTGTGGCTTGACTCTTTTATTATAGTTCATACTTCACCTTGAGACCTTACTTGTTTTAGTATGTATGCTCTGATTATCATGGATAGGATTACTCGCTTTATTCCTTTCTTGTATGATTGTTTTAGAGCCTTGGTGTGCATTGGGTTTCTTGTGTACACGGGTAGGGGCGGGGGGGTCTGGGCATGAGCCCCCAGGGTGGGCTTCGTGGGGGACCCGTGGGTATGACACTTCTTATTTGGACGAGATCTCTATGTCATACGATGATGTCAAGTTTCTTACTTTCAAAGGAGAGGATTGACATGCAGATAGTAATGAGACTGGTGGGGTTTGAGAAGGTTTAGTCGCTAGCGGAGAGGTTCGGAGAGGAAGGTCTACGGTAAATAGAGGTCATCTAGATCTAGTCAAAAATACAGGAATCTGATTGCGGTTTTTTAAGAAGAGAAGGGTTCACATAAAAGCTGAGTGTTTTGTAAGTTGATAAAAATAAAGAACGCGCGTAGAATAACGGTGATAAGATCAAGATCTAGGAAGCCACTTCATTACTATCGCAAAGAATTTGGGGATTTTATTGAGTTTTACATTTGAGTGAGGTTTCATCGCGTTAGCGTAAGTTTTCTTTTCTATCTTATTTGTACTGGAGCATATCATCTTCTATGTTATTGTAGCTGTGTCAAATTCATCCGGCCTGATACACAAAGATCGTTCCTCCAATCGTGACCGACGCATGGCCGCGGCAGCCGACGCAGAGGAAGACGGCAAAAACCTCTGCAAGCCTCCGGACCAAGTGAGTCCCGCGAGTTGAGAGACCAGTTGCAGACGTGTTTGACGGGTCTAGGGTGCGAACGACAGCAGGCAGCGCTGGCGGCTCAACAGGTCAATGAAGGGTCACTAGGGAAATGCTTGCAGCGAAGAAGGCGACAAGATGTCCAAGGATTTAATAGAGGATGGAGGAGTGTTCTGTCAGTGACAGAGTACAGGAGCCTTGAATAACTTTCCTCGGAATGTTCAGCTTCAGATATCACAAAATTATGGGCCAAATTCGACAGAGCCATATAGAGCGAGTAATGGTATGGATAAAGATTAAGCGAGAGAGCTTTACCTTGGAATAAAGGAGTTAGACAACCCCTCACTGAGATGTTCCTGCGGAGCATCGCGTGTTTTTGTGTCCCGTGTAGAACCTGGGGGCCCAGGCATCTGTGGGCCGCCTAGGTTCACCAAGTAGCCGAGGGAGGAGACGAGACGGAGAGCCGTGACACCATGTAAGAGCACCCCCGTATTCGGGGCATCACCGGACAGGACGGTGTTGCCTATTGGGAAACAATAGAGTGACTGGGGGCCGAGCGAGAAAAGACTTAGTGGATGCAGCGTTAAATGGTATTTCGGAGGTGTAAATCCCAAGTCTTCCCGACTGGCGATAAGGCGGACCATAGGAGTGGTGGAGAAGATGGGTTTCTCCACAGTTGAAAAACGCACTTTTTTCAAGATACTTTTGTGAGGAGCAGAATAAGGTAGTGATGGCCCGTCTTCACACAGGGGACGTAGGTTATCTCGGTGTGTTCTTTTCTTATCTTTTTTTTGTTACGCATTAATTATTTTTATGATCTATTTTTAGTCGTTTGAATTTCTAACAATACTCTTGTCACTTCTTTGTAAAAAAATTTTATCTGTAATTATGGATCTTATATTTACTACATAATAACTGTTTTATACCATCGTAACCAAGTTATTTAACCCAATGTTCTGGGAAGTGTAATTTGTGCGCATATATGGAAATTAGGCTAATTTAGAACGCAGGCGGAAGTATGGTTTTCGTTCGTTCGTACTTTTTGCGGAAGCGATTCGCGCTTAGAACGTAACCAATGGCGGCTCCGGGATCGAAGAGGTTGATTTACGTGTCCTTTGAATCGTTATCGAAGTTTTCAAGCGCTCCAAACTCGCGGTGGATGAACTACAAAACAGGTGCACGATCTTTAATCCACCGTTCAAAACCTCTAGGACAATAGGGTAATGGAGGATGTGATTCCTCTTAGGTTCATGTTTCCTATCATCTTTATGAGAGATAGCCCGTTATGATTTATAAGAAATTCCCAAAATTTTACATGGGCAAGTAAAAGATAAAGGCCAATCGGTCTTATATTACGTTACTAATTTGACTAGGATTTTACTCCTCCAATTAGCCGTTCCAGAATTTATAAAGGGGGATTAATCATAACTCTAATTAAGATAACATGAGAACCATCGGATCGAGCCGATCATTGGCGCACCCGATTCGATTTAACCGAATGCCAAACACAATCAAAAAGGGTTTCATAAACGCAAGAATGTTGAGGGGGGCATGCTCAGTTGCAGTTTCAGAATGACCTATAGCTGAGGCAGTCCCGCATACATTTTTTAATGAGAAGTAAATTGGAAAAAATTTAGTCTAATTATTGCCTGTCAAATGCATATAATTAGACATATATGCCCTTTAAAATTGAAATGTCATAAAAGACCTCTGTGTAAGAAACCTTAAAAACTAACCTTACTTACTATTTTTTTATCCTAAAAGTTAGTTAACAGCAATGGATTCCCATTTTAACTTCTTTGAAAACAATCCAATAGTAACATATCAGATAATTTGAATAAATACCCTGTTAATACAAGAATGCTTTATAAACTAAAAAAATCTCTCTGTTTTGTTAAACTGCGCTCTAAAACAGAAATTTTAAATCTAAATTACTGTAAAACTATTAAAAAACTAATAATTTTATAATTATGAGAAAGTAAAAACAAAAATGATTAAACAACTTACGAACTTGTAAAATAATCCAAGTAACATTATTATATTACGAAAGAGAGTTATCTAAACTAATATAATGTGTGAACTAAGCTCGCATTTAGCGAACATATTTTCAAAAAGAAATTAGTTGTTACATATTTTAAGATAAAAATATCCATTTAATATTTAAGCTATTTTTTTGCTATCTTTTTGAATACAAAAAGAATTAAGAATATTTTCTTGGTGTCGCTTATTGATCTGAAGAAAGAAAAAGAAAAAGAGAAAAAAAAGAACTAAGAAAAAGAAAGGAAAAAAAAAGAAAAGGGCGAAAAAGAGAAACAGAAGGAAAAAAGCTAAAAGAAAAAAATAAAAAAGAAAGGGAGAAAAATAAAAAAACTAGAAAAAAAGAAAGAAAAAGAGAAGAAAAAACACTCCAAAAGGAACAAACCGTCACGAGACCAAAGAGGGTAGGTGAAAACCAGCAAAAGAAGACAGAAGACAAAAAGAGAGGAGCAAAAGAGCGAAAGGGAAACGAGAAGGTTAAGCAGACACAGAATTTAAAGAAATAAGAGAGAGAGGACAGAGAGAAAAAGAAAAGAAAAAAAACAGCGCGAAAAAAGAAAAAAAGGTTAGAAGATAAGAACAGAAAGCAGAAAGATCAGAATAAGAAGAACGAAGAAAGAGAGAAAGAAAAGAGAAATGAAAGGAAAAAAAAGCAAGAGAGAAAGGAACTAGAAACAAGAAAAGAGGAAAAAAAGAACAGAACAAAGAGAACAAGAAATAAGAGAGAGAAGAAAATAATCAAAGAATAAGAAAACATGGCAGGAAGTAAAAAAAAAAGAACAAGGCAACTTAGAAGACCTCCCCCAAAACAGAAACCTGAAAAGGAGCAAGAACAAGAAGAAAGAAGAAAAGCTCAAAGAAGAAAGGAAAGACCAAGAAAGGGAATAGAACCAAAGATAAAAAAAAGAAAGAGAGAAACAAGAAGATAAAAGGGGACTCCCCCCCCACACGGTTGAAAAATAGAAAAGAAGAGACCCCCCCCCCCTCCGAAAACAAGCTAGACCCTCCACCAAATAAGAAAAAAAAAAACCACAAAACGAAGACAAGAAAAAGAACGAACAGAAAAGAAAAGCCCAAAAAAGAATCAAAAGAGAGAAAGGGAAAAGAGAAAAATAAAACGAAAGACAAACGCAAGAAAAAGAAAACTAACAAAGGAAAGAAGAAGTAAAAAGACAAAAAAAAATAAAGAGAAACATGCCCTGCTACCCCCATCCCCCCTCCCCCCCTACCTCCAGTAAACAGCTAAAGAGAAAAAGAAGGGAGGCAACAAAAAGAAACGAAAAAAGAGAGAAGCCTTCCAAGAGAGAAAAAAAGTAATAGTCTAGAGAAAACAATGAGCAAAACGTACCTGCCACAAGAGAAAAAAAGAAAAACAAAGGTAAAAGAAACCCTCCCCCTAACCCCCAAGACACCCCCCTCCTCTCCCCCCCCAAAAAAGCGAAAGAAGGCACTTAAAGAAGAGGAACTCCCCCTACTAAAAAGAATTAGAGGAAACAACTAAAAACGGCGTCTACGTTCATATTGTTGGAACAGAAAAAAAGAAACCTCAGAACCTCCCCCCCTAGAAAAAAGAAAAGAGAAACCATCCCCACCAAAAAAAATAAAAAAAAGACGACAAATAGGGGAACTTACTGGCCTCCTCCGAACTCCTAGAAGAAGAGAAAAAATACAAAGGAATTAAGCAAAAGACAAAAAAAGTAAGGGCCCGGATCCATAACCAATAAAAAAACTCCCCTCCCAGCTAAAAAGAACAAAAAACAGAAGAAAAAGCCGATCCTTCAAGAAAGCAAAACAAAGAAAAAAAGTTGAAAAAAAGAAACACACACTTCTGAAAAAAAAACATCGGAGCCGAACGTTTGACTCGTGCCCGGGGGGGAGAAGCAATTTTGTCAAAAAAGAGGGGGTGAAGTGGGGGGGGGCACACGAACCACAGAAAAAAACCCATCAAAGTCTCGCAATGTAAGAAAAAAGAGCTCAAACAAAAAAAAGAAAAACAAAAGGTTGGGTCTGTCGAGTACTCATAAGAGAAAGCGCTTCGAAGGAATCACCTGAAAAAACAAAAAAAAAGTCCCATCTAACTCGAGCTTTTGGAATAAGAAAAAAGGGAACAAAGATGCAGGTCTATCTTAAAAAGAAAAATGAACAAAAAGAAAAAACCAATAAAAAGGAAAAATAAAGGGAAGCAGAAGAAGCTCTGGCAGAGGAGTCCAGCACACGCCCCTAAACTACCGGGAGATCGCCGACTGGGGGCTACCCATAAAGTTGGGTTTTCCACGAGAGGACGGACCCATCCCACAACCCAACTCCACCAGACAGGTGGAACAAAAAAGATGAAGACACCCTCTGCTCCAACAAAACCCCCCTCGCGCCACCAACTACACAAAAAAAACAAGCCCCTCCCAAAAAGAAAGACTCCAAGAAAACTCAAAAAGATCCCCCCCTCAAGAAAGAACAACCTTGCCAAGTCTCCTACAACAAAAAAGAACCCCCAAATAAAAGAAATCAACCACAAAAAAAAGGAAGAAACCAACCTGGGCCCAGCTAGAAGATCACAATAACGCCAACCCCCTACCCATTTTCGTCCCCCTACCCCCCAACTCCTAAGCCTAAGTCAGAGTCAGATCTCCCCCTTTTTGTCACAAAACGCCCAAAACCCAAAAAGAGAGTACATCATGGGAAAAACAAGAGCAAACATGATCAAAGGATTGCACGAAGTCCGTAGCCATGATCACTAATCGGAGTCACCATCGTGCGGAGGGATATCAGCACTGCAACATCCAAGCATATCGAAGATTGCTTGCATAATCCGCTGAAGCTTGCTAAGTTTCTTAGAGATCTTGTGTGAGAATCCGAATTTTTGGATATTTGAAATTCTGTGTTCCTCTCCCCCATTACTGTGTTTTTGATCTGTATACGTATATATATAGGTATTTATATATATATATGTATATAAGTGTCTTTTAGTGATTTTCGTTAGTTTTCGGATTTTCGTCGCGGAGAGTGAACGGCTTAACGTCGCGATCCGGAGTCCGTTTCTGGCGATCCAAAATGCTAAGTTCGATGTCTCGGCAGTGCTGAACGCAATGGCGTGATCCGTGTCGACGCGCAACGTACGGATTAAAAGTTATTTCATCTTTATCACTGAGTGCTCGAGGTTATGTTTTATGTTTTCGCGATCGAGTCCCCGTTTTCGCACCTTTTCGCGCGATTTCGAATCGCAGGGGCCTGGGAGGATTTTGTTGCTTTGGGAGGGAGATTGTGGCTGAGAGGGAGGGGTTGGTGGAGTCATTAATGGGATTTGACCCAACACCCCCCTCTCTTTACTTGGTCAACACTCCACCCTCACTCTCTCTCTCCCACACTCTCACACTCTCTCTTCCCCTCAGCCCCATTCCGAGAGCACCAGCACCCCCTGCCCCTTAGCCCTCCTCCTGAGCTTCTCCGGCCGCCGCCGACCTCCCGCTGGCCGGAGTTCCCCCGAACTCTTTCTCTCCCTCCTTTTCTCCTTCTTCTTCTTTTTCTCCTTCTTCTCTGAGGTGAGCACCCAGGGGGAATCCACGCTTAAGCTCCCCCTGAGGTGGCTGTGCCACTGGTGTCGCCGGAGAGCCGCCGGAGTGCCGTCGGAGCCGCCGCCAGGCTGCTGTGGCCACTGTTTTGGCAGCAGCTGGCCGAGCTGTGTGAGCTCAGGCTGCCGCCGCCTCCCGCCGCTCAGGGGGGTGAGCATCGTCACCCCGGGGACCTCCGCCGCCGATCCCTGCTGTCCCGGCCGTCGCCGTGCTGCCGGAGCGCCGCCGCAGCCGCCGCAAGCTTCGGCTTGACAGCTTGGGCAGCTGCGGCTGTGCTAGCTCCGCCGCCGCCACCGCCGGTTGTTGCTGTCGCGGTCGCCCCCTACCCGACGTCCGGCGACGCCATCTTGCCGGTGCTCGCCGTCCGGGCCGCCGCCTCCACCGTTCCTTGCCGGAGTGGGCGTAGCTGAGCCTTCCCGGAGCTAGGGCTCTCCCCTACGCCGCCGCCGCCGCACCCTGTTGCCGTCTGAGGTGAGGACTGCCACCCTTGGGTCCTCCGGCGCCGCCCCCTGCCTTCCCGGCCGTCGCCGTGCCGCCGGACAGTCGCCGGAGCCGCCGCGGGCTCAGTGTAGGCAACTTGGGCAGCCGCGGCCTACCTTGCCCCGCCGCCGCCGTCGCCCGATTATTTTGTCGCGGTCACCGGCAAAAACCGGTGTCCGGCGACCCCCCTCTCGCGCCGATGCTCGCGCCGCCGCCGGCCATCGCCGCTGTTCCTTGCCGCGCCGACAAGCCCTAGTCAACCCGAGAGCTGCGGAGCTTCCTGCGCCGCCGCCGCCGCTTTCCGCCGCCGGCCAAGGTGAGCCCTCCCTTCCTTGTGACCCTCTCGACCGACAGTGGCCGCCGCCGGCCTTGCCTGCCAGCCGGCAGCCGGCCGGAGCTAGTTGCTCCGGCCGGGGTCTTTGTTTTTGCTGTTGTTGGCCGCGTCGAGGTTTTGGGAGCCCCTGGTGCTTCCCGAGGTCCGGGAAGGTGAACATGAGGATCATGGCATCTCACTGATCATCATGCTCACCTCCATTTTGGTTTTGCTCGAACGGCTTATTTTGGTGTATGTATGTATGTATATGTTGCTTGTTATGGACCTTTGGCATTTGTCGCAGCATAGCGACGCTGTGGGCAGCAAGGGGATGGTCGTGAGGACCCTCTGGACTGGTTGTCCAACCCCCTCGCCCTTCGTATAGTTTCGGATTCATTTCCGACGCGTTTTTCGATGAAATAATCGGCGAAACGCGCGTTTCTAGTGATGCGACTCGCTCGCTGTTTTCGCAAGCGACTCGGCTTCGTCGTTTAGCCTTGTTGGCTGTTCCTCATCACTGTCCCGAAGTTTCGAGGACAACGGATGAGCGACGAAGGGTTCCGGTGCCATTTCGGCATTTTTCGGGAGCCCGGGAAGCCTTTTCGGGTGCGTTTGTTGTCGTGGCACCCCGAGCTTGTGCTCACTGTCCCAGCACTTGGTGTTATGTGTTCGGGGACAGAGAGGGACTTGTTCGACTGTTTAGTACCCCTCGGGGGCTTTGTGTGGTTTCGGGATCGTCCCGGTGGGTTTCCCGGGCGATCCGCCGGTTTCGGGATGTGAGAGCTTTGTGTTTAGCGTCGACTTGGTGGACCTTGACCCTGTGAGTCTTTCGTAGGTCCTGTCGCGGTTCCCGAGAGCCGTCGGTGTTAGATTGGATCTTACCTACAGGTGGGTACTTCGATCCGGAGTCGGTTCAGTGGACTACGGTGATACCTTTCTATCCCTTCCTTTGCTTTACAGTTATTAGTTCACTTGACTCCCGTAGACTCTACTTATATGCGTGCTTGGATAGTAGAGTAGTTGTGGCTTGCATGTTCCTTGAGACGACCCAGTCGGTCGGTGGTGATCGCTTGTCATTCTGAGCGATCCTAGTTGTGGCTTGCATGTTCCTTGAGACGACCCAGTCGGTCGGTGGTGATCGCTTGTCATTCTGAGCGATCCTAGTTGTGGCTTGCATGTTCCTTGAGATGACCCAGTTGGTCGGGGTGATCGCCTGTTGTTCCGAGCGATCCTAGTTGTGGTTTATCGGTTGCTTCTCGGCTTGTTGCCGTTCTGTGGATTGAGCATTTGCATCGATCGTCACAGCTCTTCTAGCACTTCACGTACACCGCGGTCTGATCCACCGTTTGGAGGTGTTCTTTTCCGGAAAAGGGTCGTTGAGTTTGTGCCGACCCGTGAGCCTTGATGCAGTGCGTCCAGAAGGTTTATGTGCCTATAGATGAGCAGGTGACAGTGCATGGGATACGTCCCGGTAGTTTCAGATTGGGTTTACTTCGTGGTTTTCCCTTTGATGCATACTAGTTGCTTACAGTAGCATAGTTATTTCAGTTGTATGTTAGCCTCATACTTACTTGTGCTACTGTATACCATAACTATCTTTTGTTGACCCTCGTGCCGGTGTGTACACCTCGCCTTCGTCGGCTTGCGGTACCCACTGGGAGGGGAGACATGCGTGCATGTTCTCACCCCCCACCCCCATTGCAGGTTTCAGGTGAGCAGGGTGGTGAGTGTCGGGACGCTGCGAGGCACGCCTAGATAGTAGCTCTAGAGGTTCCGACTCGTGAGGCTACATCCCCAGATTTGGTTATCACCCTACTTTCGCCTATTAGATGTCATTTGTGGTTCAGTTATTCTTTGAGCTTACTCTAGCATGCTTATGTTGTGTGTTGTGAATTTACTCCTTATGATTATGTGATGATAGCATGCTTGGATTGATTGGTTGTATCCTTGTTTTCCAGTCGTTTCATTTATCGAGCATTTTGGTTTTCTACCCCTCGTGGTAGCGTCGTAAAACAAGGCTTCCGTGTGGGAAACGGTTTTCAAATGGATTTCTGATTGCTCGGTTTTGTGATTTCAAAAAAGAGAGTTCTCGTGTGGAGAACAGTTTTCAAAGGCTTCTTCAATGATTGAGATTAGGGTTTCAAACTAAAGCTTCTGGATAAGGAGCAGCTTTCTAGAATGATTGTTGCTTGTGCATTGCATCATCCTTCGCTTAAGGATTTGCTTAGATTCATACAGGTTTAAGGACTGTTAGCTGTATGAATCTCTCGTTGTGTTGATGTGCTGTTGGGATGAATGAATGGTGGTTGTGATCCTGTTGTTTGTTGTTGGACGCCGTGCAAATACAGGGGAGGCTCTGTCCGTGTGTACAGTGGACCCTGTATTTGTGGCGGGTCTGTACGTGGCGCGGGCTAGGCTTTTCAAAAAAAATTTAGCACGTTTTTCCGCATCTTGAACTAGCCCGGGGCGTGACATCTTGACCTGTTCAGAACCAAGACGCTCCTGCTCAGAGAAAAGACGATGAAGCTCGGTAGATGCGTTCTTGCTCCGAAGAAAGACGCTGCTGCTCCCGGTAAATAGATGTCACCGAGACATCCTCCTCAGAGACATGCTCAGGTGGCATTGAAGAACTCGGAGGCTGACGAGAAAAATTGGGAGGTCTAACAGGCGGAGAAGGACGTCCAACAAGCTGTGATTTATTGAGTGTCATTTCATTGATTTGACCAAGACTATGTTCATATGTAGCACAATGAACGTCGACCCCCTTTTGTTGTAAAATCCGCATAATGATCAGTGGATAAGGAAGACGATCGACCTGAGTTGAAGTCTTGATCTCCTTGGCCATACGATGCCAGATTAGAAACGGTATGTTCAGATTAATTCCCCTTGCTGCAACCTCGGTGGGATGTCCAACAAGATACATGTATAGTAACCGTTCCCAACGGACCACCTTGGTGTTCATAGTTGGAAGAATGTTGTAGACAACTATGAAGTTCAAAAACCGATACTCGGGGCGCAGTTCCTTGGACATAACCGAATTCCCTGCAGACTGCGTGTCAGGAAAGCACACACCATTAACGACCTTTCGCCAGTCGCGAAGGGACTCAATACCGCCCTGCAGATAGTCAACACCGTCAGTGCGAGCCTCCATATTAAGAGCCCTAGCGATCGTCTCTGGAGTGACATCCAAAGTGACTCCTCGCACAGTAGTCAGGAACACATAAGGACCACCAGCAGTGTCTCGAAGATGGCCCGCGCGCATATAGAAATCCCGTATCAGCTCTAAACAATAACCCTTCTGCGCTGGAAAAGAACAAATAGCGGCATTGTGGCCATGTTCATACAACTGAGCAAAAGAAGGAGCTTCCTCGATAAGCTTCCGAACAGCGACATCGCGCTCCCCTATACAAACTTTGGAAGAATACATGGAGATGCGCTGGGAGGAAACAGGCTCATCTTGCTGTGTACGGCGTCTAGGTGGCGTAGAAGCCGGTTCACGAATATCAATGCCGCCGGTGCGCCTAGTACCCCGCTGAGGAACCAACTTTTCTTTTCCTTTCCGTTTGACAATTGCTGGCTCCTTGCCTTTCCTCCTAGTGATAACCTCCGGGGAACAAGGATCAGACTCAGTTTCAGACCCTTCGGAGGCGTGATACTCGCTGCCCTCATCATCTGGGGAACGACTGCGTTTATGTGCCATAGTCTTCCTACGCCGTCCGCCCCGACCAACACCACTCATAAGCACCACCAGTACCAAGAGCAAAGAAAAAGCCATCATAAAAACTCCCTGGTAAATTTATCAAAATGGTAAATAAAAATCATAAAGTTAGAAAATTAGAAAAATCACATCTAGAGGTTCCTAGGGCCATAAGAATTCATGAGACATCCATTTGCAACAACCACTGTGAATCAAAATGCTTAAATATGAAGTTTCAGAAAAAACACCAAAAACAGTTCGAAAATCACAGTCGACGCAGATCTGAGCAAATGGGACGTTCGAAATCATGCAAAGTGTCATTAACAGGTTAAGGACAACAAGTAGAACCAAACATGAACCAGAAATCGCATGATAAAACAAGTTATTTCGGAGAAATTGCAGAAACAGCAATCAAAAACTTGAAAGTGTAGGGTTTTACTTTAAGAACATGACAGAAATCCAAAATACTCACAAGAAGTAGGACGAACCCGTGCAAAAGATGATGAAAAACCTTCTTTCTAGAGAGAGAAGCTCAGGAGAAAAAAGAGAAATCAAAAAAACATAGTAACAAAAACGAATTTCGAAGCCCTTATGTTCAGGTTCGAGCGCGGGGTACGGACCCTGGCTAGCACGGTCCGGACCCCGTACACAATTCATTTCCAAAATAATTTTTTTTTAAAAAAATAAACAAATATCCAGCAAAGAAACACCATAACAACAAAGAAATATTTCATGATATCCAAATTTTATAGAATTTCTATTGATATATCAAAAATTGTTATATCACCTTTTTTAGAGTAAAAATCAAAGCAAATTCTAGAAACTTAGAAACTTTATTTGTAACACATCAAACAAGATCAAAAGCATACGAGAACTATCAAAACAACATGTTTCAGAGGAATATTGAATAGAAAAGTCATAAAGACGAGAAGACTCAAGATAATACATCCAAAATGAATTATGCACCGATAAAAACCGGGGAGTGGCTCTTTGAGCATCTTTTTATCTAAACACCTTATTCCTTCCAGAGAGTGGCTCTTTGAGCATCTTACATCTAAAAGTACTCTCAATATATATGGTAGTAGATGTATCAAACAAAAGAAAAACTCTCCCTTTTTTTTTTAAATGATACGCAATAATCACATAAACATGTGGTAGCTGCACACACTTCCCGGACGACCGAGGTAGTAGCTTTTTTCTCCATGTGGTGGTAGTTTTCACACTCCCTCATTGGGATGTAACTCTTTCCACATCTTAAATAGCAGAAAAGTAATATGGAAAACTCCCCCTTAGAATGTGCAACCTTCAATTCGAAAGATTATCGAGTAACCAATCAATAATAAAATTGCTATTCACATTTTCTTCAACATCCTAGTAAGATAGTAATGGTATCTAAAGATCAAATGAGATAGGTCCAAAATAACTAAAATAAGTAGACAGAATTTGAAAAGAGTGTTATCTCAAAAGAACAGAACATATAATGATAGACAAATAGTAATCAAATAAACTAAGCATATCATGAAGCTATTAAAAATATGTCAAGTGATTTGCTGATATTGCAAAGTTGTACGGGAAAAACAGAAAACAGCATTTAAAAGAAATATATAAGTCATGCAAAAAGGAAAACGAAAAGCTGTGCAATGAGTAACCAAAAACATGCATGACAATGGCCCGAAGAACTTATCTAGATAGAGAGATTCATGCCAATTGCTTTTCGTAAATGTAGAAAACGTTTTTGATCCAAAGGTTTAGTCAAAATATCAGCTAGTTGATCTTCGGTGGAAATGTAAGTGAGTTGAAGAGTATTTGATTCAACTAGTTCACGCAGAAAATGATATCGAAGTTCAATATGTTTTGTTCGAGAATGTAGAACAGGGTTTTTTGAAATATTTATGGCACTGGTGTTATCACAAAGAATGGTGACAGTACTAGAGGGGATCCGGTAGTCGCTCAACACGCTTTTCATCCAAAGTAATTGAGTTGAGCAACTTCCGGCAGCAATGTATTCCGCTTCAGCAGTGGACAAGGCAATACAATTCTGTTTCTTACTGTGCCACGCAACAAGACAATGACCTAGGTAGAAACGGCCGCCACTTGTACTCTTCCGATCATCCACAGAACCAGCCCAATCAGCATCTGAAAACCCAATCAAATCAAGAGACGATTCCATCGGATACCAGAGACCGTGATTCACCGTACCCTTCACATACCGGATAATGCGCTTGACAGCTTTTAGATGAATCTCTTTGGGATTTACTTGATAGCGAGCACAAACTCCCACACTAAACGCAATATCCGGACGACTAGCAGTCAAGTAGAGCAAACTCCCAATCATACTCCTATAAAGCTTCTCATCAACACTTTTCGCATGGGCATCCAATCCAAGACCCTTGTTACTCGTGCCCATCGGAGTAGGAAAGTCCTTTGCATTCTCCAAACCAAATTTCTTCACTAATTCCTTTGCATACTTGGATTGACAGAGATGAATCCCTTCACCAGTTTGTTTCACTTGTAATCCAAGAAAATATGTAAGTTCACCCATCATGGACATCTCAAACTCACTTGTCATGACCTCGGCAAACTTTGTGGCATCCTTATCTTTAGTTGCACCAAAAACAATATCATCAACGTAAATTTGTGCCACAATAAATTCGTCATTAAAATGTTTCACAAATAGAGTTCGATCCGCTCCCCGCGGTTATAGCCCTTGTCAAGCAAATGTTTAGTCAAGCGTTCGTACCATGCTCGCGGAGCTTGTTTTAGTCCATAAAGTGCCTTTTTCAATCGAAAAACATGATTTGGATGATTTGAATCAATAAAACCTTTTGGTTGATCAACATAAACTTCTTCATTTAAAAAGCTATTTAAAAATGCACTTTTCACATCCATTAGAAATAATTTGATTTTGTAATGACAAGCTATCGCGAACAAAATACGAATAGATTCAAGACGGGCAACCAGGGCAAAGGTTTCATCAAAATCAACCCCCTCTATTTGTGAATAGCCCTGTGCAACAAGTCGTGCCTTGTTTCTTATTATAGTACCTTCCTCATTTTTCTTATTTTTAAAAATCCATTTGGTACCAATAACATTTTGTTGCTTAGGGCGTGGTACTAATTCCCAGACATCATTTCGTAAAAATTGACCACGTTCTTCTTGCATAGCGTCTATCCAATATTCATCGAGAAGAGCTTCATAAATATTCTTTGGTTCAACTAAGGAAACATAACATGCAAATTCACATTCAAGTTGTCTCCTTGTTCGCACACCTTGATGGGGATCTCCAATCACATTTATCAATGGATGATCTTTGGAGATACGTGACGTTTGAGGATTAGTAGATGTGCTTGGAACTTCATGCGGTAAAGATGTGTCATGAGATGCGATAGATTCATGAGATGCAGTAGAATCATGCGATGCAACAGTTTGACCAATAGAATCATCATCATGAGTATTTATTTTAAAAGGAGAATCAACATTATCATTCAAACCTAATTTTGACATAGATTCATTCAAAGAAGTAGCAACGGAGAAAGCCTCATCAACTTTTACATTTATCGACTCTATCACAGTCTTAGAGTGCAAATTGTACACACGATAGGCTCGACTAGTAGTAGAATAGCCTAGAAAAATTCCTTCGTCACTTCGAGAGTCGAACTTACCAAGATTTTCACAGTCTCTAAGAATATAACACCGACTCCCGAAGACACGAAAATATTTGATATTTGGCTTTCTACGATACCACAGTTCATATGAAGTGTTCAAAGTACCCGGGCGTAAGTAGATTCTATTAATTATATAGACAGCCGTGTTGACTGCTTTAGCCCAGAAATGTAATGCAACTTTCTTGCTATGAAGCATAACACGAGCCATCTCTTGAACAACCCGGTTCTTACGTTCAACCACTCCATTTTGTTGTGGTGTATAAGGAGCAGAGAATTCATGTTTTATACCTTTAGAAACACAGAAGTCAATGAATTTAGAATTTATGAATTCTCCCCCTTGATCACTTCGAATGCGTACAATTTTCTCATTACGTTCAGTCAAAAGACGATGACAAATTTCAGAAAAAGAATCAAAAGTATCGGCTTTCTCACGTAAAAACGCAGTCCAAACAAAGCGAGTAAAATCATCAACCATAAGAAAGATGTATCGTTTTCTACCCAAGCTTTGTACTCTAGTTGGCCCCATCAAGTCCATGTGAAGTAATTCTAGAGGTTTTGTTGTCCCTAAATGATTCAAATTCTTATGTGCAGTTCTAATTTGTTTTCCCAATTGACAACCCCCACACACAGTGTTCTCTTTATAACTAATCTTAGGAACTCCTCTAATTACTTCCTTCTGTGTTATTCTAGATAGCTCCTTAAAATTAATGTGACCTAGCCTTTCATGCCACAGGGTTTCAGTGTCTAATGCCGCTAGATTACAATGCTCATTTGAAGTACTCGGAACTATGTAGCAATTATTCTGTGACCTAATACCTTTTAAAAAGAAAATATTATCACAACCAGTCACAGTGCACTCTTTAGCAGAGAATTGCACAGAGTATCCATTGTCACACAGTTGACTAATACTTATGAGATTCGTCTTTAACCCTTCAACATAAAAAACATCATTTAGTGTAGGGCCGTCCGGAATTGTGATTGTTCCCTTTCCAACAACTTTAGATGACCGTCCATCTCCGAAAACAACAAGACCTCCGGAGATCTTGTTTAAAGAAGTAAAATAATTTTTATCTCCGGTCATGTGTCGGGAACATCCACTATCTAGATACCAAGACGAATTATCATAAGCATGCAGTGAAGTGTGTATAACAAAGCAAGGAAAGAGTTCACCTTTGCGCACCCAAACCTTACGTGTTTTAGGGTGCGTCAGCCTAATGGAACTCGATAATTGTTGAATTGAGGCCTTCATAAGATTTTGCTTCTTCGGAACGTGCTCTTTCGGTGTCCATGCTTGCTTCCTCGGTTCAACCCTTGATATTTGTTGCGAGTTCACGCGTCGTTGCCATGGATTTGATTGAGGAAAATTTTTCTTCAGTCTTTCAGGTTGTCGTTTCGATGTTGCGGCTTGCTTCATTCCCTGTTTGCAATTTCTTTTGATATGCCCTACAACACCACACCGATGACAAGCTTTGTCAACAAATTTATTCTTTTGTGTAGAAAACACACCTTGGTTTGTTTCAGACGATTTTGTTAAGTCCTTTGAAGCTGATTTTGTGACTTGATCAACGTAAATCCGTTCATATCCAAGTCCAAATCTGTTAGTTTGACCAAGTCCCAACATTTTATCAAGTTTAGAAGTGCTAGATGAAAACTTATCGAGATCATTTCTGAGTTGAAAATTTGTTTTAGTCAGTTCCAAGTTTGATTCTCTAGACTCAGTGTACTGCTTGGAAGGAAATTTATTTTATCTAAATGAGATTCCTTTTCCTTTTCAAGTAGTTTACACTTATCTACAAAGGAATTGTTTGACTTGATCAAACTTTCTCGCTCTTCATCAAGAGACTTAGCAACAGTAACGAAATTCTTGTTTTCTTCCTCAAGTTCAAGCAATCTTCTCCTCAATTTCTTGTTGTGTTTGGCCAACTTCTTAGATTCAATCAATAGTTGATGATAGGCAGCTGCAATGTCG
Organism: Puya raimondii; assembly: GCA_016920855.1. NCBI lineage: Eukaryota > Viridiplantae > Streptophyta > Magnoliopsida > Poales > Bromeliaceae > Puya > Puya raimondii. The sequence goes on along the minus strand of JABWPP010000050.1, from coordinate 206,120,541 downwards.
TCTTCTCCAGACTCCTCGTCGCTTGAGTCGATCTCCGACGCAGATTTTTCATGCAAAGGAGATAAAGAGGACAAGTCAGTAGAAGTAGAGGCTAAACACATAAAGGGAGAGTTAGTTGCAAGTAAATCAGTAGCATTAACATCCTCATCAGTAGAAGTGGATTTATCCGATGATGAATCATCCCATGTAATAGCTTGCATAGCCTTCTTTTTAGAAGACTTTTTATTTGGACAATCCGAGGCGATGTGGCCAAAACCTCTGCACTTGTACATTGGATTTGACCTTCGGAGCTCTTCTTCTCCTTGGAAGAACTCTCGATTTTCCTAAATTTGGAAAAATTACTCCCTTTATTCTTTGATTGCTTTGAAGAAGATGTCATTTTGTTTGCTTGATTCTTTCGAAAGTTTCGTCGGAACTTCTTCGTTAGGAGCGCCAATTGTTTTTCAAAGTCCTCCAAAGTAGTGTCCGAATCTGAATCTGAATATGAGGAAGACGTGTTTGAGTCTTCTTCCCTTGTGTATCTAAGAGCCATCCCTGTACCCTTGGAAGAAGACTTGGTAGAAGACGAGTTAGTAGGAAAAGTCATCTCATAAGTTTGTAATGCACCAACTAATTCTTCTACTTTTAATTCATCATGATGTTTCATTGTTTCAATGGCCGCCACTTTTGGACGAAACCTCTCCGGAAGGGTTCTTAATATTTTGCGAACAACTTTGGATTCGACAATTTTCTCTCCCAAGTTAGCACAAGTATTAACAATATCTTGTAAACGAGTATAGTATTGCGTAAAGGTTTCATGTTCCTCCATACGAATAGAGTCGAATTTGCTCGTTAGCATTTGGAGTTTTTGAACCTTTACTAAACTAGTACCCTCATGCGTTACTTGGAGAGTATCCCAAATTTCCTTCGCCGTTTCACACGCTGAAACGCGTGAGAACTCGGTTTGCGTTAACGCATTAAACAAAGCATTAATACCCTTTCCGTTAAATGACGATAGATCAATTTCGTCTTTCGTCCATTTATTTCTAGGTTTCGGAACGCTAACATTCTCGACTACATGAATTGGGTGTGTCCATCCAAATTCAATAGATTGCCATACACGCTCATCGATGGCTATTAGAAAAGCTCTCATACGAACCTTCCAATAAGCATAATTAGTGCCATCAAAAAGTGGAGGTCGATTAATGTTACCGCCCTCGGCCATGAGATACTACCTATTCCCGCTCTGATACCACTTGTTAGATATGAAATCCCAAGGACCTAATAGGTAAACACACACCTAGAGGGGGGGTGAATAGGTGTATACAATAAAACAACCAACTCGATGCAATAAAAAATAAGTGCGGAAAATTAAAGCAACACACCGAGAAATTTACGTGGGAAAACTCCAAGAGGAGTAAAAAACCCACGGGACCGATCACACGAAAAATCCACTAAGTAAAATAGAGTACAAGGTGATTTACCGAATCCACGACTCAACCTTTACCCTAATAATCGAAGTAGATCCCCTTCGTTGGTCCTCGATCAACCGAACTCCTCCGATCGATCCCACTGCGAATCCTCACAGCCACAACGCTTCGTCTTCCACGAGCGTCCACCGAATCCACGGCTACACGCAAAGCCCTCGCGCAATCGCTCCGTCCGGAGCCCCAAAAATAATTGTTGATGGTGATTTCAACGCTTAGAGTAGCAAAGAATATGAGAGGAGAACTTTCTAAGCGACCATCGACTTGTTTCTCAGATAAAAATCAGAATTTAAGTCTTAAGAACCAAGTCGACACAAGAGAGAAGGAAACTTGTCATCGAAAGATGAACGAACGGCACCGAGACAAGTTTCTAGGGTTTCAAAAGATAAATCTCTCTTAGGCACGTATTAGAGAAGCCCCCATATCATATTTATAGGTTTAGGAGACATAGAATCAGAGTAGAATTGAAAAAACAGATTTTCAAAAAATCGCGACGGGTCGGGGTTCGGACCGTCGATAGCCAGGGTCCAGACCCGGAAGTTTCAGCGTTTCATTGTCCGAACCGCAGCTCCTAGGGTCCGGACCCGACCAGCGAAACACTTTTACAAGCGTACGGGTTCCGGACTGTGAGAATTCGAATTTTGAAAATTAGGAATTCTGTGTTCCTCTCCCCTGATACTGTGTTTTTGATCCGTATACGTATATATATACAGGTATTTATATATATATATATGTATATAAGTGAGTTTAGTGGTTTTGTTAGTTGTTGGTTTTTCGTCGCGGAGAAAGAGCGGCTTAACGGCGTGAACCAGAGTCCGATTCTGACGATCCAAAATGCTAGATTCGATGTCTCGGCAGTGCTGAACGCGATGGCGTAATCCGTGTCGCCGTGCGACGGACGGATTGAAAGATATTGCATCTTCTTCGCTGAGTGCTCGAATGGCACGTTTATTGTTTCACGCTTTGGACCCCGTTTTTCGCACCGTTTCGCGCGAATTTGATTTTGGAGGGGGTGAAATGGGTTTTTCCCTGCTGTGGGAGAGGGGACATGGGCTGAGAGGGTAGGTGAGTGTATTAATGAGCCTCACCCACCCCCTCTCTTTGTCCCTCTCACACTCAACCTCTCCCTCTCTCTCTCCCTCTCTCTCCCTTCTCTCCTCCTGCTCCCAGAGTTGAGCCCGAGCTCCCCCTGCCCCTTGGCCTCCTCCCCGGGCCCTGCCGGCCGCCGCCGGCCACCTCCTGGCCGGAGCAACTCCGGCCAAGCCTTTCTCCCCATTTCCTCTTTTTCTCCTTCTTCTTCTTCTTCTTCTTCTTCTCTGAGTTGAGCACCCAGGGGGAACCCACGCGTGAGCCCCCTGAGGTGACTGAGCTGCTGGTGCCGCCGGAGCGCCGCCGGAGCCGCCGCCAGGCTGCTGGAGCCACTGCTAGAGCAGCAGTTGGCCGAGCTTGGTGGGGCCGCGTCGCCGCCGCCTCCCGACGCCGGAGAGGGTGAGCATGGTCACCCTCGGGACCTCCGGCGCCGCCTCCTCCTTCCCCGGCCATCGCCGTGCCGCCGGAGCGCCGCCGCAGCCGCCGCAAGCTTCGGCTTGGCAGCTTGGGCAGCTGCGGCTGTGCTAGCTCCGCCGCCGCCACCGCCAGTTGTTGCTGTCGCGGCCGCCCCCTACCCGACGTCCGGCGACGCCATCTTGCCGGTGCTCGCCGTCCGGGCCGCCGCCACCGCCGTTCCTTACCGGTGTGGGCGTAGCAGAGCCTTCCCGGAGCTAGGGCTCTCCCCTACGCCGCCGTCGCCGCACCCTGTCACCGTCTGAGGTGAGGGCTGCCACCCTTGGGTCCTCCGGCGCCGCCCCCTGCCTTCCCGGCCGTCGCCGTGCCGCCGGACAGTCGCCGGAGCCGCCGCGGGCTCAGTGTAGGCACCTTGGGCAGCCGCGGCCTACCTTGCCCCGCGCCGCCGCCGCCGGTTCCTGCCGCCACCTGAGGTGAGCCCCCACTTCCTCACCTCCCCCGCACTCACCCCTGGCCGCCGCCGGCCATGCTTGTCCGCCGGCAGCCGGCCGGAGCTAGCTACTCCGGCCGGGGGTCATTTTGTGGTGTTTTTGGTGTTGCGCGCTTGTTTGAGCTCTCTGTTGCCTCCCGAAGCTCGGGAAGGTGAGCACGATGATCGCGGCGACGCGCTGATCATCATGCTCACCCTGGTTTTCCATTTTGGTGGAGTATTTTGCCGCATAGCCGTTGTCGAGCCTTTTTGCCTTGTTAGCTCTGTTTTTATGCACTTTCCCGGACTGCGACCGTTCCTGTCGCAGTGAGGCTGTGAGCATGGCCTCCGTTACGTCGTTGCCGATCCGCTGGTGCTTGCGGAAGGTCGTGCGGATGTACGGTTTGCTCACACGGCCTTAGTTATGCTTGCTTTTGTGCGCGCGCTCACTATTTTTATGGGATTTCCCGGCTTGCGACTGGTCCTGTCGCAGTGGGACAGTGAGCACGGTTTCCGTGACGTCGTTACCTATCCGCTGGTGCATGCGGAAGGTCGTGCGGACGTACGGTTTGCTCTAGCGGCTCCGTTTATTGCTTGTATGTATGGAATTGTGCTTGTTTTGGGACTTTGGCGTTTGTGGCAGCGTTGCGACACTGTGGGCAGCAAGGGTTTGGTCCTCGGGACCCTGTGGACTAGTTGTCCAACCCCTTCACCTTTCGTGGAGATTCAGATTCGTTTCCGACGCATTTTTCGATGAATTAATCGGCGAAACGTGTGTTTCTAGTCGCGCGACTCACTCGCTGTTTTCGCGAGCGACTTGGCTTCGTCGTGTAGCCTCGTTGGCTGTTCTTCATCACTGTCCCGAAGTTCCGAGGACAGCGGATGAGTGATGTGGGGTTCCGGTGCCAAATCGGCACTTTTCGGGAACCCGGGAAGCCTTTACGGGTGCGTTTGATGTTCGTGGCACCCCGAGCTTGTGCTCGCTGTCCCGTCACTTGGTTTTGTGTGTTCGGGGACAGCGAGGGACCTTGTTGGCTGTTTGGTACCCCTCTGGGGCTTTGTGTGGTTTCGGGATCGTCCCGGTGGGTTTCCCGAGCGATCCGTCGGTTTCGGGATATGAGAGCTTTGTGTTTAGCGTCGACTTGGTGGACCTTGACCCTGTGAGTCTTTCGCAGGTCCTGTCGCGGTTCCCGAGAGCCGTCGGTGTTAGATTGGATCTTACCTACAGGTGGGTGCTTCGATCCGGAGTCGGTTCAGTGGACTACGGTGATACTTTTCTATCCCTTCTTTGGCATTACAGTTTTTAGTTCACTTGACTCCCGTAGACTCTACTTATATGCGTGCTTGGATAGTAGAGTAGTTGTAGTTGCATGGTTCTTGAGACGACCCAGTTGGTCGGTAGTGATCGCCTATTGTTCCGAGCGATCCTAGTTGTGGTTTGCGTGGTTCTTGAGACGACCCAGTTGGTCGGTGGTGATCGCCTGTTGTTCCGAGCGATCCTAGTTGTGGCTTATTGGTTGCTTCTCGGCTCGTTGCCGTTCTGTGGATTGAGCATTCGCATCGATCGTCACAGCTCTTCTAGCACTTCACGTACACCGCGGTCTGATCCACCGTTTGAGGGTGTTCTTTTTCGGAAAAGGGTCGTTGAGTTTGTGCCGACCCGTGAGCCTTGATGCAGTGCGTCCAGAAGGTTTATGTGCCAATAGATGAGCAGGTGACAGTGACAGGGATACGTCCCGGTGGCTATAGATTGGGTTTACTTTGTGGTTATCTCCTTTGATGCATACTAGTTGCTTACAGTAGCATAGTTGTTTCAGTTGTATGTTAGCCTCATACTTACTTGTGCTACTGTATACCATATCTAGCTTTTGTTGACCCTCGTGCTGGTGTGTACACCTCGCCTTCGTCGGCTTGCGGTACCCACTGGGAGGGGAGACATGTGTACATGTTCTCACCCCCCGCCCTCATTGCAGGTTTCAGGTGAGCAGGGTGGTGAGTGTCGGGACGCTGCGAGGCACGCCTAGATAGTAGCTCTAGAGGTTCCGACTCGTGAGGCTACTTCCCCAGATTTGGTTATCACCCTACCTTCGCCTATTAGATGTGATTTGTGGTTCAGTTATTCTTTGGGCTTACTCTAGCATGCTTATGTATTGTTGATCATTCATTATCATTATGTGATGATTGCATGCTTGGACTAGTTGGTTGTATCCCTGTTTTCGATCGTTTCATTTATCGAGTATTTTGGCTTTCTACCCCTCGTGGTAGCGTCGTGAAATAAAGGTTTCCGTGTGGGAAACAGTTTTCAAATGGATTTCTGATTGTTCAATTTTTGTGATTTCAAAAGAGAGTTCTCGTGTGGAGGACAGTTTTCAAATGATTCTTGGATGATTGAAATTAGGGTTTCAAATAAAGCTTCTGGGTAAGGAGCAGTTTTCTAGAATGACTGTTGCTTGTGCATCGCATCATCCTTCGCCTAAGGATTTGCTTAGATTCATACAGGTTTAAGGACTGCTAGCTGTATGAATCTCTTGTGTTATTGTGATATGTTGTGATGAATGAATGGTGGTTGTGATCCTGTCGTATGTTGTTGACGCCGTGCAAATACAGGGGAGGTTCTGTCCGTGTGTACAGTGGACCCTGTATTTGTGGCGGGTCTGTACGTGGCGCGGGCTAGGCTTTAAAAAAAAAAAAAAAAAAATTTGGCACGTATTTCCGCATCTAGAACTAGCCCGGGGCGTGACAGTCCGGATCGCAGCTCACAGGGTCCGGACCCCGTAGCACAAATTTTTCCGAAACTTTATGATAATCATTAAAAACCTATTCTAATGTCTCCATATACTTAAATAAGTATGTAAATGACCATTAACTATATTAAACATACCTTGGAGGCAATGAGCTTCATAGATGAGTCTTCAAGCCTATGATCCTGACGTCGTCTTCTTCAACCCTTCAAGACTCCATACGACTCCACGAAATCCGCCAACAAAAAAACCGTAACATGCCGGAGTCTGAATTCGCCAAAATGGCGTTCGATGGTCTGCATTTTAAAATTAAAGACCATTTTGAAGATAAATATTTTCTAAACTTGTTCGACTTGGACGTCCGAGTAGCCCAATACGAACAATTCAGAAAAGGAAATAATGAGGATCGGCCACGATGGAGCCGAAACAAAGACTGGAATAAAGGAAAAGAAAAGAATATCTCTTTTGTCGAAGAAACCTCAATTCAAAACGAACCAAGTACATCAAGTGAAACCAAGGACATGGCTGATGAGGCCAAAGTTTACGCGGCGAAAATGATAAAAAACTACCAACTTTATAAGTGTGCGCTGCTGAGGCCAGCGAAGGCTAGTGAGGCCAAAATGCGAGTCACGACATATACTTATTATTTTGATGTTGCAAAAATCGATCAAATATTTCATCGGTTGTTAAAAGACAAAAGAATTAAAGTCCAAGAAGGTCAAACAATACCTTCTGGGGAAGAATTAAAAAGAAGAAAATACTGCAAGTGGCACCACTCATGGAGCCACAAAATCGATGAGTGCACGGCCTTTAAAAGGCAGATTCAAAAGGAAATAAATGAAGGTCGGCTAGTATTCGCCGACCAAAAGAACAAAAGTGACATGCAAGTTGACCAAAATCCATTTCCTTCTCAGGTTAACATCGTGAACGTTAAAGGAAAGATGCCACTAGAAGAGAAAATCGAGGAGGAGATCGCCACGACGAAGAGAGCGCTTCGGCTCTGCATTAGATGCAAGGCCGAAATGACGCGCCGAGATTGAGAAACCGTAATTCAGGAGAAAAAATTATACGGGGAATGGAAAGAATTCATAACTTTTTCCAAAAAATGGGAAGACCTACCAGAGGCCGAGGATAATCCGGACGAATGTTCGGAGGAGGCATCGAACGAATCCGAGGAGGAGGTAGAATCCAAGAGAGACAGGAGGGATCTCTTGATCCGAAAAGTCTTAGACGATTACTACCACTCAAGTGAGAGGTCAAGCCGGGAGGATTACCTAAACAACTCTTCGGCATCCAGCAGAGGCACCTGGGATATCGGCACGCATGGCACCAGCAACTTAGGTCGAGACCCGAACCAAAATTCGAGAGAATGACCGAGGGAGATATAGAATTTCTCGGTTGCAGACTAGTTAATGAACTCGGCATTCAGCCATGCCCGAGACCTTGGGAGATGAGAGAAATCCTAAGAGAGCATCTCAGGACGGTCAAAGTACCAGCCAACGTACCGACGGACAAATGGACTACGCCAAAGGCACCGGACATATGACGCCCCGGACTTCCCAGGGGGTCACCCATCCTAGGACTACTCCCGTCCTAGCACGCTCAACTCTCTCAACCTCTTGGGCCTAGCCACCACCCAAAATGCTTAAGCCGGGTTAAGAGTTTAGCCCTATTATATTTTATATATAGGACTACCTGGGGTCTCACAGGACAGGTGGCAAGGGCCGATTTTGACAAAGACACAAAAATAGCGGCAACAAAGAATGCAAGTCGAGATGAGGAGTCACTGGAAAGAAGCAAAAGGGATAAGGCCGAACATCTGGAAGTAGCCTGAGCAACGGCCACCTTATCGGCCTATGAAGCATGACCACGAAGCGGAAGAGAAAAAATAAAAAAATCCAAGAAGCGACAGCCGAAGGGAGTTCAGTTGATGTAAGCATGGTGTATGCTCTGCCATGCTCGTTCAAGGCGGAGTCAGCGGAGGTGGAAGAGCAGCCTCCATATAGCGAGGAGTTGGCGGTAGCCCAGCTCCAACTTGAAAATTTCAAGGTGGCCGATGCGATGTGAAAGAAGGGCAAAAGAGCATACCCTCTTGGGTTGAATTGATGAAAATATATAGTACAAGAGATAGGTCTACTATAGTAACATTGCCTACTATAGTAATACTACAACTAGGATTACATACCATATAATCCTACTCTATATATGATAATAATATACATTATCCTAATATACCATAAGATACTAAATATATCGTAACATATACTAAATATATCGTAACATCCCCCCGCAAGCTAAGCATCCACTGGCCGGATGCGAAGATTGAGCCGCAAAGCCGAAAATCGAGAAGGTGACAAAGGCTTTGTGAAAATATCAGCAAGTTGCTTATCAGAAGAGATGTGAACCAATTCTAAATCACCAGACTGGACTTTTTCGCGCAAGAACTGATGGTCAAGCTCAATGTGCTTCGTTCGAGCATGGAGAACAGGATTGGCCGCAAGATAAGTCGTGCTGAGATTATCACAATAGATGCTGATGGAGCGCCATAAGAACACACCAAGGTCACGAAGTAAACGTCGGATCCATACTGTCTCAGCAAGCGCGTAAGCCACAGCACGATACTCGGCTTCAGAACTGGAACGAGAAATAGTGGGCTGTTTCTTAGCGGACCAGGAGATAAGATTGGGCCCTAGAAATATACAATATCCTGAAGTAGAGCGACGGGTATCGGGACAACCAGCCCAATCAGCATCTGCGAATGCCACGAGAGAAGGATTGATACAGCGGGAGATAGGAATGCCATAAGACAGCGTCCCGCGAATATAACGCAGAATGCGCTTGACCGCTTGCATGTGGGGTTCACGAGGTGCATGTAAATACTGGGCAACAGAGTTGACGGCATACGAGATATCTGGTCTTGTGAAGGTGAGATACTGGAGAGCACCAACGATCTGACGATAAATGTAGGGATCCTCAAGAAGGCGCCCCTCATGAGAAGAGAGACGAGAAGTCGGAGAGAGAGGACTAGAGACGGGCTTACTATCAAGAAAGCCATGGCGCTGAAGTAGTTGATGCGCATATTTCTGCTGAGTCAAATGAAGACCAGAAGACGAACGATTAACCTCAATGCCCAAGAAATAATGTAGCGGCCCGAGATCTTTCATAGCAAATTCTCGTTGTAAGGTGACAATAAGAGCCTCTAAAAGAGAGGAGGAGCTTCCGGTGACAATAATATCATCAACATATAATAGAAGAACAAGAGTGCCAGAAGAGGAATGATAAACAAACATCGAGGGATCAGCAGTACTGCCAACAAAACCAAGTTCAAAAAGAAAAGAAGTAAACCGCTGAAACCAAGCCCGAGGTGCCTGTTTGAGACCATAGATCGCTTTTCGGAGACGGCAAACGTGATGAGGAAGAGAAGGATGCACAAAACCAGGCGGTTGCTTCATATAAACTTCTTCAGAGAGAGTACCATGAAGAAAGGCGTTCTTTACATCAAGTTGTCGAAGAGACCACCCAGAGGAGAAAGCCACTGAAATAACAGTTCGAATAGTGGTCGACTTGACAACCGGAGAAAAGGTCTCATCAAAATCAATACCTTGTTGTTGTTTGTAACCCTGAGCCACAAGCCGAGCCTTGAGACGCTCAAGGGAACCATCCGCCTTCTGCTTCACTTTATATACCCACTTGCAGCCAATAAGATTAACAGAAGAGGGAGGAGGAACAAGATCCCAAGTAGCATTGGTCAGTAATGCATCAAATTCTTCAACCATGGCAGCACGCCAACCTGCATCCTGAGAAGCTTCATGAAAAGAGGTAGGCTCAGCAGGAAGAATAGAACGTGCAGAAGCGAGGAAGGAGGAAGACGCAGCGGAACCCTTAGCCATGGATCGAGTGAGCATAGAGTGTGTTCTGGCAGGCAACGGAGGCTCAGAAGGAGAATGAGAAGGAGGGGAGACTGCAGCAGGCGGAGGGGAAGGTGGATGATCAGAGGTGGAAGATGCCAGATCAATAGGTGAAGGTGAAGCAGCAGCAGGCCGGCTGGTGTGTCGTCTGGTATAGACCCGGAGTTCAGTTTGGCCAGCAGGAGCGGCAGCATTCTCATTACTAACCTGTGGGGCATCATGATTCACAGTGGAAGGAAAAACTGATAATTGCTCAGACGGTGAAACAAGCGTATGTGAACCAACGTCAGTAGAGGGGCGTGTGAAGGAGAGGCCAGAGATTGCATCAATAGTGGATGGACTCTCACCCAGTAGGGGAGGATTAGAAAGAAAATTTTGAAACATTTGAAAGTTTGAAATAGAAGAGGAAGGAGAAGAAGAGAATTTAGAAAGACAAGAGTAAGGAAAAACATGTTCAACAAAAGTAACATGGCGAGAAATAAAAATTTTACCAGTGCTTGGATAAAGACAGCGAAAACCTTTATGTTTGTCAGAAAGTCCCAAAAAGACACAAGGAAGAGAACGGGGAGAGAGCTTGTGAGCTGCAATGTCCTGAACATCGGGATAACACAAACATCCAAAAACTCTAACAAGTTGCAAGTCAGGGGAAACACAACCATGCAGAATTTCATATGGCGATTGTCCTTTCAAAACAGTAAGAGAAGGAATTCGATTCACAAGAAAGACGGCAGTTTGAATGGCCTCAGCCCAGAATCGAGGAGGTAAGCAAGCTTGAAACAGCAGGCTCCTAACAATGTTAGATAAATGCCTATGCTTCCTCTCAGCAAGGCCATTTTGTTGAGGCGTATAAGGACAAGAGAATCTATGAATAATTCCATTTTGTGAACAAAGAGTAGAAAATTTGTCATTTACAAATTCAGTACCATTGTCAGATTGAAAAATTTTGATTGGACTATGAAATATGTTTTCAACCATTGTCTTAAACTCGAAAAATTTGTCAAAAACTTCATGTTTAAATTTTAAAAGGTAAAGCCAAGAAAACCGAGAGTAATCATCAATAAAAATAACATAATATTTGTAGCCAGAAACAGAGGGAACAGGTGATTGCCAAACATCAGAATGAACAATATGAAAAGGAAAAGCAGATTGAGATTCTGAATCATGAAACGAGAGTTTAACATGTTTTCCCATATTACAAGCATTGCAAACAGATAATTTCAAAGCAGAATCAGAAACAATTTTATTGTTTTTAATAAATGTAGAAAGAACAGGAAAACTTGGATGACCTAACCGTCTATGCCATATATCTCCGCTAAACCTAGATGCAACTAGAGCTAGCGGTTTCTTAGTTCCTACACTTGCAACTTTAGAGGAAAGTGGATAGAGTGATGTTCCCGAACTAGGGCATCGAAGAAGCTCCGCCCTGGTTTCCTTGTCCTTCACAGAAAAATCAGAAGAGTCAAATTCAAAAAGAGAATTATTATCATGACAGAACTGACGCACTGAAAGTAAATTTCTCTTAATAGAAGGAACAACAAGGACGTTTTTAAGAGCAAAAGAGTTAGAGGATGTATTTAAATGAGTTTCACCTGTCTGAGTAATATCAAGTAAATTTCCATTACCAACAAGAATTTTTTCGTGCCCACTATAAGGTTTAGAAGAGGAGAGAATACCAGAATGTGCGGTCATATGATTAGATGCTCCGGTGTCTGGATACCATACTTCCTCACCGGGTTCATGAAGGTTCATAGCAGCAAAAGTTTGAGGAACATCATCTGTAATAAAGGAATGATTGAAGCGTTGTCTGCACTGGAGGGCAGAATGATTGAACTTGCCACAGATCTGACATTGTGTGCCAGACTTTGGAATGTAAGGTTGTTGAGGATTATTAGGTTGAGGGTGTGAGTAGGTTCCAGGAGATCCACGACCAGAGTTGTGTCTACCATGCTGTCCTCGGCCTCCACGATATCTACCTCCACGGCCTCCACGATTACCGCGTCCACGATTGGCATAAAGAGCTTCACCGTCAATAGTGGGAATAGCAGAGGATGTCATCACACTAGTACGACGTTGGACTTCCGTTTCTTCTTGCATCAAGAGTGGACGAAGCTGTTCAAAAGTGGGCTTATTTCTGTGTGTGTTTAGAGCACTAACAAAACCGCGATAGTCTTCTGGTAGCCCTAGAAGAACAGTCATGACCAAATTATGGTCTGACTCGGTTTCACCAATCGCCTGAAGAGCATCACCAATCGACTTGACCTTTTGCATGTAATCACACATGCTCATTGAGCCTTTCTTGATGCTCCGCAATTCAGACTTTAGAGAAAAAGCCGTGGAAGCAGTCTTATCAAGAAAATATGCCTCAATGATTCTCCAAGCATCATATGCAGTTTTAGGTGAGCTAGAAATGACCATTCGTAATATGCTAAGGGATAAAGTGGCATTAATCCATGAAAGTATAGTGGTGTCTTCCCTTTTCCAACTTAAATATTCGGAATTTATAACCACCTTCTTATCAGCAGTATCGATAGCCTGAGAAGGCACAACACCAGTTCCGTCCACATGTGATGTAACACCAAAACTTTCTAGAACATTAAGAAAGACTTGCTTCCACACAAGATATGTGGAATCAGTGAGTTCTAGTGGTATGAGAGTTTTGATGTTAACAACTGGCAAATTTGAGGTAGAAGAAGACATATTTGCTACCAAAAGAGAAGGATCCACCACTAGATATGAAAGAAAGATAAATCGGAATGTAGCGGATGAGAAAAAGGAAGAACCTGGTTTCTACCAAACTAGTTGTACCCAGCGCACAAGAGAGGAACCACTTAGCACCAAATAAGAACGGCCGCACCAGGGAAAGGACCGAGCGACACGAGCAACCAGCGAGCGGTACGAGGATAGTCCGAGCGGCACCCGAAGAGCAAAGAGGAATCACAAAGAGGCTGAAATTACTGTAGCACCGACTGTAGCGCGCGTACTGTAGCGCGCGTACTGTAGCAGTACTGTAGCGCGAGTACTGTAATAATACTGTAGCGCAGATACTGTAGCAGTACTGTAGCGGAGAGATAGAAGTCCAATAATAAGAGGAGATAGAACACCAAAAGGAAAAGAACACCTATGGAAGAAGGTGAGACTTGTTGTGGATGATAGCTGTGGATCAATATCCCTAAATTAGGGTTCCCGTTCTGATACCATGAAAGAAGGGCAAAAGAGCATACCCTCTTGGGTTGAATTGATGAAAATATATAGTACAAGAGATAGGTCTACTATAATAACATTGCCTACTATAGTAATATTACAACTAGGATTACATACCATATAATCCTACTCTATATATGATAATAATATACATTATCCTAATATACCATAAGATACTAAATATATCGTAACATATACTAAATATATCGTAACACGATGGTATTCGAGAAATCATCGGCTTTGCAGACAAAGTTTGTTAGGCCCTTATACATAAGGGCTTTGATAGAAGGTCGGCCTGTAGGCCGAGTCATGATTGATGGTAGGGCTATGATCAATGTCATGCCCACATCATTCTTCAGAAAACTGGGCAAGAGTGAAGATGAGCTCAAACCCACTGACACGACCATGACCGACTTCACTGGGAACGGTCAACCGACCAGGGGGGTACTCACCACCGAGTTGACAGTTGAATCCAAAACCCTCCGAACAGCTTTCTTTGTAGTGGATGCTAGCAGCCACTACAATCTACTATTAGGGCGTAATAGGACCACGCTAATGAATACGTACCCTCGATCCTGCACGGAAAGCTATTTCAATGGGTCGGAGATCGGGTTGAAGAAGTCACGGCCGAAGGGAGGCCACAAACGGTAGATGTGAACGTAGAGGGTGTCGGCCATATCAATTGGGCCGCCATAGACCCTGAGCAGATCTCATTCGTTCAGGTTACTGAAGAAGGAGTACAGCTGGTATTCTTAAAAGAGGCTGAAGCACTGGCGGCTGCTGAAGAGCCGCCGGTTTGGTTAAAATAGAATATAAGAAGTCAAGAGCGAGGCTCTAGATGAGCTTTGGCATGACGAGCCGACTGAGATGGTCGGCTACTCCAAGGCATTGGTCGAGGCGGCCGATGCAAAATCCTATTACTAAGTATGCGGTTCAAGAAGCCGATTGGAAAAAGGATGATACGGCTTGAGGGGCCGATAGCACAATAAAGATATTGTCCACGGGGAATGTTGACCCCAAGACCGATGAGGACAGATCCCATGAAACTCACCTGTCGACCAGTGATGTTGACAAGCAAAACATATCGAATCAGGGGGTCCAAACCGAGACAAGATACATGGAAGAGTCACCGATCAAAGTCGGCAAAAAAAAATTGAAAACTCAGGATCCTTTAATCGAGGTGAATTTGGGGTCGGATGAAGACAAACGACCGACTTTCATCAGCGCAAGGCTTTCAGCACAACAACAGGAGAAGCTACCCGAGTTGCTAAGAAAATATTAAGACTGCTTTGCCTAGAGCTACGAGGAGATGCCGGGATTAAGTAGAAAAATCGTAGAGCATAGGCTCCCGGTAAAAAAGGGGCATAAGCCTTATAAGCAACCGGCTCGTAGGTTTGAGCCGAGCATTGTATTGCAGATCAAAAGTGAAATTGAAAATCTTTTAAGAGCCCAATTTATTAGAGCGGCTTATGTAGACTGGGTGTCTAATATCGTTCCAGTACGAAAAAAGAATGGCAAATTTAGAGTTTGCATTGATTTTAGGAATTTGAATTTTGCTACACCCAAAGACGAATACCCAATGCCCATAGCCGATATGCTAGTGGATGCGGCAGTCGGACATGAAATCCTGTCCTTCATGGACCGTCATGCCGGCTACAATCAAATTTTATTGCCGAAGAAGATGTAGCAAAACGACTTTTAGATGTCCGGGGTCCATTGGGACTTTTGAGTGGATAGTAATGCCTTTCGGTTTGAAAAATGCCGGGGCCACTTACCAGTGGGCAATGAATTTTATTTTTCATGATCTAATCTGTAAAATATTGTAAGTTTGCATCGATGACATCAATGTGAAATCTAGGTCTCCAACCGATCATTGGGCCGATTTAGAATTAGCTTTTGAACGCATGAGGATGTATAATTTGAAAATGAATCCTTTAAAATGCGCGTTCAGAGTATCGATTGGAAATTTTCTCGAGTTCCTAGTCCATCAGAAGGGAACCGAGATAGACAAAAATAAGGCAAAGACAATTATTGAGTTACCGCCACCAAAGAACAAAAAAGAGTTAAAGAGTTTGTTAGGACGATAAATTATTTAAGATGTTTCATATTGAACCTAGCCGGTAGAATAGGAGTGTTTACTCCGTTACTTCGGCTTAAGAGTCAGGAAGAGTTCGTAGGACGGATGAACACCAAAAGGCATTCGAGAACGTTAAAAAATATTTGGTGAATCCTCCAGTACTTATTCCCTCTCGGCAGGGACAGCCGATAAAATTATATATATCGACTGTGGAGGAATATTTAGGATGCTTGTTGGCCCAAGAAAGCAATGTGAAAGAAGAGAAAGCCATCTATAATCTCAGCCGATGCTTACTAGATGTCGAACAATATTATTCGGCAATAGAAAAATTATGCTTAGCATATTATGCTTGTACTAAGCTGAGATATTACATCCTACCAGTAGAAGTGTCGGTTGTCTATAAAACCGACCAGATAAAAAATATGTTATCAAAATCGATTTTAAGAGGGAGAATCGGATGTTGGATGCTAGCTTTATCCGAATTTTCTCTCAGCTATATCTCAGCAAAAGCTGTTAAGGGACAAGCAATAGCCGACTTTCTGGCCAGTCATCCGTGCGTTGAGATCGAAGAACCGATGCAAGGCTTGGTCGGTTTTCGATCTTGGGCGCTCTATTTTGACGAGTCCAAAACAACCGAGTCAGCGGGAGCTGGAATAGTCATACAATCTCCCGAAAGTGAAACTTCCCAGTTTGCTTTCGAACTAGACTTCAGATGCTCTAACAATCAAGCCGAGTATGAGGTTTTAATAATCGGCCTCGAAATTTTAAAAGAGTTAGGAGCACGCTCTGTAAAAGTCATCGGTGACTCACAGCTAGTGATAAAACAAGTTGTTGGAGAATACCGCTGCGAAAGCCTTAATCTGCAAAATTATCTGAATAAAACGATAGAACTACTTAGCAGATTCGGGGAAGTAGAATTCGTACACCTATAAAGAGAAGAAAATGAGCAAGCCAACGATTTAGCTCAATCGGCTACAGGGTATAGAGAACCGAAAAGGATTAGCCAAGTCAAAATGGGAAAGAGGTTGTTACCGTCGGTTCATACACGAGAACCGACGATGATCGCTCCCGTCGAAATGCAGGATGATTGGAGAACACCCTTGGTGGAGTTCCTCAATGATCCAAGTAGACGAGTCAGCTATCAATCACGAAAGAGAGCACTCAACTATTGTTTATTAAATGGACAACTTTATAAAAGAACAGCCGAAAAAGTGCTCCTAAAATGTTTAGTAGCTGACAAAGCCCTGATAGTTATGGGTGAAGTCCATGAAGGTTTATCCAAAGCACACCTAGCCGAAAAATGATTAAGGTGGACCATTCGGCACCTAGGATATTATTGGCCGACCATGCATGAAGATTGCATAAAGTATGCTGGGGGATGTCAAGAGTGTCAGTTTCACAGCTTGGTGCAAAGAGTGCCGGCTTCTGAGATGCATGCCATCATCAGGCCTTGGCCTTTCCGTGGTTGAACCATGGATCTGATTGGAGAAAGTCAGCCGAACTCATTGGCTGAACATAAATTTCTAATAGTGGCCATATATTACTTTACCAAGTGGGTGGAAGCAAAATGTACAAGATTGGCCACTCATAAGGACATTATAGAATTCGTGGAAGACTCCATCATTCACCGAGACGATCACAATCGACCAAGGAACGATATTTACAGGGAAACAATTCTCGAGGTTCTTGGAGTCAAGATAGGTCAAAACTGCTTCATTCGTCACCCTATTATGCACAGGCCAATGGACAGGCCGAAGCAGTAAACCAAGTTCTTATAAATCTTATGAAATGACATATCGAAAAACATCCAAAAAGTGGAGCAAGAAGCTCTCTGAGGTGTTATGGGCATGCCGAACGATCGTTAAGACATCGACATGAGTCACACCATTTTGATTGGTCTATGGTCACAAGATTGTATTACCGGCCGAAATAATGATTCCCTCGTTAAGAGTCGAAGGATAAAAAGAGTTGACATCAAGAGAATATGAGACCTTGATGAATGAAAGGTTAGACGAAATAGACGAGACTCGACTGTTGGCGCTTGACCATTTGTAAGCCTATCAGAGCCGAGTAAGTAATGCGTACAATAAGAAAGTTAAAGCTAAATCCTTTTCAGTCGGAGATTTAGTTTTAAAATTAGTATTACCGATCGGCCGAAAAGGCCGAATATATGGAAAGTAGTCTCCAAATTGAGAAGGACCATTTCAAATATATAAAGTTACCAGGGACAATGCATACTTTCTAAAAATATTGGAAGGATCGAAAAATGTCAAGTTGATTAATAAAAAATATTTAAGAAAGTATTGTCCATCCATGTGGGAAAGTGAATAAAAGAGTCATCATAAAACGAACAAAACAAATGTCAGAATATATTACAACCGATATAAAAGTGAAAAGCCGAAGGAAAAAATCAAGATAATAAGTCTTTGAGCTGATTCCACTCGGTTTCTAAATGGGACTGGGCAAGATCGGCTGCTCGTCTCCTTCGTTTCATCGTGGGATGGAGTTTATAGAGTTGGAAGAGGTGACTATGTATCGCCATCCCTTCGTCTTTCTTGGCTTGTGGGTCTGCGGGAGAACACGCTCTTCAGACACTTAGGCCAAGGCTTTTTCGGCTTCGGCAAGTTCTTCTCTAAGACAAGTAATACGCTGCCGAAGGGCTGATTCCTGATCTTTCAAAATATCATCTCGCTTGTTGAAGTCGGTTAATGGGGCGGCTACCTTAGTAGCCTTCGCCTAGAAAGAGCCGACTTGCGAGAAAATGATCGTCCAAAGCAATATGCTCGGCAAAGAGTGCTTGTTGCCGAGCCAGAAAAGAAAAGAGATTAGCAGATAAGGTTTATGCAAAACATCGACCTGAAGGAGGCATATCAGGTTGATCCAGGAGGTCGAGGAGGCTTCGAGTTGATCAAATTGTACCAAGCTTCAAGCTAAGGTAGGAAGACGACTACTGTACAATTTCAGACATTCGTCCAGGTTTTGTTGAGTGTCAATTGATACAGAGGTAGAAAGAACTTATTCTTCGTTGGATTTAGGGCTCGAAGCGGCCAATTCCTGGAGAGACAGCCAGCACATCCGCCGGTCTAGGCGCCAGCGCAATGGCCGAAATGGAAGTCTCAGTTGGAGATTCGACAGAAAGATATAGACTAACTTCCTCCCTCATCTTGGTTTCCTCTTCCACTCGCCTCTTCTCTGTTAGATGTATGCCCTAGAAGCCAACCAGGCCGACACATGTATTCTTTCTAGGACATAAATTTGTATTTGATTTAAATAAATTTGGGTTCTTATTTCCATTCATGTTGTGTATGTGTCCATGAATCGTCCAAGGAATTAATAAATGATGACATGTATTCTCAAGAGTTGAGAATTTGAGACATGTGTCATTGGTGGTTAATTCCTAAATGCTCCCGATCGATGGATCATCACGGGGACGGTGATTGATCCGGTGAGATTGGTGCATAAGTCGCTTTCCTCTTGGGTAGACAAGTCTCGAGTCAACAGTGTGGGGACACTGAAGCGAATGTGCAGGTGGTTGTTAGAGAACAAGGGTACCGAGCGTGACCAACGCGAGAAGTCACTTGGATATCTACTCACTCGTCAGTGACTTACTCAATGTTGCAGTAGTGTGACTAGTCCTTTGACCTGCGATGCCTCGGCTATTCACAATGAGGTTACTGTAGTTTGACTGTACATACACTTGGTCTGTAGTACCCCTGGGGCCTAACTGACGGAATGACTGTAGTATTCTGGACTGTCCGACGCTTCTGGAGAAGGTCGAGACAAGTCGGAGTCGTTTCGGCGTCAAATAGACGCGAAAACGGACTCGGAGCGCCGAAGCAAGCCAAAACTGAAGTTTTGGGCTTTCGAACTTTTGGGCGCCCAGAAGCCTTGTTTTGGGCGTCCAGATGTGCAGCGCTCATTTCTGAAAATTACTAAGTCATTTCGGATCCATGTTTCGGGCGCCCGGAAAGTGAGTCCGGAAATCCTACCTCGTGAGTATCGAACTGCTCGACACGTGTTGATCGGTTGGTGAGATCCGCCGGACCAGGCTAGGGCACACCGGACCGCGGCGGAGAGTCCGATGCTCGAGTTGGTGCAGGCTGAAGAACCGGGCGCCCACTTCATGGGTTTCGGGCGCCCGAATGTGTGGATTTCTGCTGAGAACAGGTTAGTTGTAATTCTGTTCTTGAGGCTCTTTGCACCGAAACAAGTGGTCTATAAAAGAAGTGGACGACCCCCCTGAGGCTCTTTTCTCCCCTCTTCAAGGTGAACTCGGATCTTGCAAGGGAAACCCTCTCTTCTCTCCCAATTTCATCTTCCTCCATTGATGATCTTGGTTTCCTGCTGAAACTGCAACGTCGACCTGGGGTGTTCGTGCTCGTGTGCAGTGTAGGAGTGTCCAAATCCAACGAAACTTAGTTTGTTGGATATAGGACTCGCAGAGGAAGAAGTGGAATCCTTCCAATCACGATTTGGACAGGTATGTAAGCTACAGTTGATGTTTTACTGGACCCCTGGTGTTCTTGAGCTGAAACTTGGGTTTTTCCTTTGTTCTTTGGATCCAATCTCTTGGGAGCTGGATTTACGAAGTGAAGATTGATCCTTCCACTTTCCTTGCTGGTTTGGAGGTTCTTCCCACCTGAATTGAGGATTCAAAGGTGAGTTCTAGCTCAGATTTTGAGTAATTGCTTAAGTGCTGAATTTTTGGGTCATTGATGGAATTTCTTGGATTTTTAGATCCAGATCTTTGTGAGGATCTTTGGAGAGGTTTTGGATTGTTCCATCACTGTTTTTGTGAGGTTTGTGACCTCTTTCTATGAGCTAGATTCGTTGGAATCCCTGAATTCTTGCTGTTTTTGAGATTTGCTTAAGTGCTGGAACTTCTGGATCCATGTGCAGGAGGGTCCAGATGTTGATCTGATTCAGTGTTTAGGCTTTTTGGACATCGAGTCGAGCTCCGTTTTGGCTGAAAATTGGAGGGTTTGTTCATGAACCTCTGCTGGTGAGTTGAGCCAAATTTCACTGCATTTGGACTTAGGATTTGGATTTTATCGCATGTTGATTACATGTGGGTTGTGCTGCCAGGCTGCAGTTCTGGGCTGATGTTCTGGGCGCCCAGAACAGTGAGCAGGTGGGTCCGAATCTCGAGGTTGCAGATTTGAGCTCGATTTCGGCCGGTGTTGCTTGGAGGCCTTCCACTCGACTCCTAGCCGTTGTTGGATAGCTTTCGAGGTGGGTTGATGTTACCGAAATCGCCGGATTTCCTCCTAAGTTGTAGAGAGTGCAGCATGCTGTTTTATTATCTGTTTAATCATGTTAGTAGCTCGAATTCGTGAATTTGCATGTGTATATATGAAATCTGAATTTGGAGCATAAATTGATAATTTATCGACATGACTTACATGCTGAACTAGGAATGACTTAGGAGAAAACTCGCGAACATACAACCGTCACTTTTCGAACTGTTATCAGATTTAGCTCTAGGAGCCGTTTCTGTTCCTGTATCACCGCTGTTAGTGCGAGGTGGATACTTAGTTCGTTATAGGACGAGTTTACGCTCGTGCTGGGATGCCGAGCTTGTATTTACAGCAGGGTTAGACTGTTCTGTATTACCGGGTACCGTCGGGGTTGACGGTGGACCCAGACTCTTGTTTTAGCTTCTGGTTGTGCTGAGGGCACGTGAGCTTAGAGTCTTTGACCCCTTTTGACCCTTTTGTTCTTTGACTATAGCCTGCCGGAGCCTGTTTGTGCTCGACAGAGATACGCGTACTAACTCGGCTGGGTAGCTCCCCCGAGTGCCGCTCCGGAGTGAGGCCTCTTTTGCGTTGTTGTCGATACAGATTGTGGATCTGTTTTGGACCGGCTACCCTTTTTGGTAGTGTGCGGTGTGGCTAGGCAGTTGGCTGGACGAGCCCGTTTGGGCGGTTCCGATAGATTGGATCAGGGATGATTTCTCACTTTGGTGATGCTTACTTGAGAGTTGACTTGGATAGTGGTAGGGTAGTGGCATGATAGTTGTAGAGTTTATTCCAGCTTACTTTGTTGTTCTTTACCTACCAGCTATACTGTTAGTCTCGTAGACTTAGTGGGTGGACCGTTGAGGTCGGTATCGGTACCCACTGAGGACTACTTCTTTTGATAGTAGTTCTCACACCCATTGTTGCCACCTTTTTGCAGAGCCTTCTTCTGTTGCGGCTGCTGCGCCTGTTTCCACGGATCGAGGTAAGGGAGTCGCGAGCTAGATCCCTACCTGTCCCTGTTGTCCCTAGAGGAGGACCCTACTGGAGATAGTTTCTTATGAGTTGGGCCATGTACATATACTGTGGATTTGTACCTATTTTGGTTGTGGTGTACCTGTTGTATTTTGGACTCTATATGTACAGGTGGCTTTTGTTATTAGTATGTTTTATTGCAGCTCTATATATCTCTTGTAGTGGCTTGTATGTTTGTTTACAGGTTAGCTATCGCTTCGTATACATAGAAAAATCTATGTATACGGCGGATCTGTTGGCGAGCCCGGGGAAACGAGTAATCCGGGGCGTGACAGATTAAGTTGGTATCAGAGCTTAGGAATAGGTCGTTGGGACTTAGTAAACCCTAGGCTATGGCAGACCCTAGGAATGCAAGACGTGAGAGACGTGACTTGCCGCGAAAGTCATCGATTTGACTGTTGAACTCATCCTTAAGTGGAGGGAGTGATCGAAGGCGTGTGTACTTTCCTGTCGCGAACTTGCGTTGGCTGCAGACGACGTCAAGCAGCGAGGGAAAAGAGACGACCTTCTGGACTTTCGCTTGATTGGGTCTTGAGTTGTTTTGTGGTTGTTGACTGATCTGTGTGTTGCGCAGGTGAGCATGGTGCCTCCCCGACACCGAGGTCGACCCCCGACGCGGGCTACCCCCGCGCCTTCTGTGGTACCTGAGCAGGCGGGACCTAGTGCACCCCCTGATGTGTGTGAGCAGTTGACTGCGCTAGCCGAGTCAGCTAGGCAGCAGAGTGCACTTTTGCGGAGGATGTGTGATACCATTACTCACACGCAGAGTGCAGCACCTAGAGCGACGGAGTCGCAGGAGCCACCTCCTGCTGTTCCAGTGGACGTTCCAGCTGCAGCCGTACCCCCAGCAGCGGCAATCCCGGCCGCACCGGTTGGCGACACTTCTCGGTCTGGTGGACAGATGTCGGAGGCTGAGCAGGAGCGGATGACCGAGAGACTGGCTCGTTTTTGTCGGTTTGATCCACCCCGTTTTGATGGTAGCCACACCGAGCCATGGGTGGTGGAGGCCTGGGTAGGCGAGATGGAGAAGTTATTCGAGGATCTCTTCGTGCCAGAGCGGGAGCGGGTTCACTTGGCAGTTCACTGCCTGACAGGTGATGCACGCATCTGGTGGACGAGGACGAGATCGAGCAGGTCGCTGGATGCGCTGCATTTGAGTTGGACCGAGTTCTGCGGGATGCTGTATGGGTCCTATTTCCCTAACAGCGTGAAGCAGAAACTCGAGGAGGATTTGAAGAGTCTACTCCAGGGAGATCGCACAGTGCAGGAGTATACCCGGGAGTTTACCAGACTCCTGAACTGTGTTCCTTTTGCTGCGAGAGATGAGGCTCACAGAGTTTATTTGTTCGAGCGAGGATTGAGACATGAGATATTTGTCTTAGTTCAGGCGCAGAGGTTGCAGACCTTGGACGCGTCGATCGAGCAGGCGCTATGGGTGGAGCGAGGAGCCTTGACGGCGAGTGAGCGGGCAGCCACTCTGAGTCAGGGTTTGGATAGGAAGCGCCCGACTCCGGAGGACGGAGGACAGACCAGCGGCAGACGCCCGCCGAGACCTCCACGATCACGCTCTCAAGGTCGTGGGTTTTCGGGGCGACAGAGGTCTGGTGGATCCCGTCAGTAGGGACGACAGCAGAGGGGAGCTCCGAGATGTGTCATCTGCGGAGGACCACATTGGCCTAGACAGTGCGAGCAGCGAGAGGGCCGGTGTTTTGGGTGTGGTCAGCCCGGACATCTGCTGGCAGCTTGTCCCCGAGCAGCGTCGCCTGTACCATCGATCGCATCGGCACCCCCTGTTCATCAGCAGACCTATGGAGCTTCACCGACTTATAGCCAGATGGATCGGGCTTCTATACCCCGTCCAGGTGAGCGGCGACAGCAGGCGCAGAGCGGCAGAGTCTTTGCGGCTCAACTGGAGGACTCCACGGCGGCGGATCATGTGGTGGCAGGTATCATTTTAATTTCTGGCATTAGAGCTCGTGCATTATTTGATACCGGTGCATCACATTCTTTTGTTAGTCGAGCATTTGCATCCTTGCATGGGCTAGTGATAGGGCCGTTACCTTGTGCACGAGAGGTGCAGATTCCCGAGCACGTTTTGCGTGTGGAGGACTGTTGTCGAGCTTGCCCAGTGCAGCTTGGACCTTGGGTGATGCCCGCAGACCTGTTGGTCTTGGGGCGATTGCAGGATTTTGATGTAGTGCTCGGCATGGATTGGCTGACGCGCTACTTCGCGACGATCGACTGTGGCGAGAGGACCGTGACGTTTCGCGAGCCAGGCCAGGAGGAGTACGTGTATCGAGGCTGCAGGAGCACGTTGTTTGCGACGTGGATTTCGTCGGCACGAGCGAGACAGATGATGAGTCGAGGATGTACCGCATTTCTTGCGACTGTTGTTGAGGTATCTGCAATGGCACCGGAGCTCGAGGACATCTCTGTAGTCCGCGAGTTCCCGGACGTGTTTCCCCCGGAGTTGACTGAGATGCCACCAGACAGGGAGGTCGAGTTTGTGATTGACGTAGTCCTAGGAACTGCGCCAATCTCAAAGACACCCTACCGAATGGCACCGGCTGAGCTGAGAGAGCTTAAGGCGCAGCTTCAGGATTTGATGGATAAAGGGTTTGTGAGACCCAGTGTATCTCCTTGGGGAGCGCCGGTGTTATTCGTGAAGAAGAAGGATGGTTCACTTAGACTTTGTGTGGATTATCGAGAGTTGAATAAAGTGACCATCAAGAACAGGTATCCTTTGCCGCGCATTGATGATCTGTTTGATCAGCTGCAAGGATCTTGTGTCTTCTCGAAGATTGACTTGCAGTCTGGTTACCACCAATTGAAGGTGAAGGCCGAGGATATTCCTAAGACGGCTTTTAGGACCCGGTATGGGCATTATGAGTTTACGGTGATGCCGTTTGGATTGACTAATGCCCCTGCCGCGTTTATGGATTTGATGAATCGAGTGTTTAAGCCGTTCTTGGACCGGTTTGTGGTGGTGTTTATTGATGACATCTTGATCTACTCTCGGAGCGATGCTGAGCATGAGGAGCACTTGAGGTTGTGCTGCAACTTATGAGAGAGAAGAAGTTGTATGCTAAGCTGAAGAAGTGCGAGTTCTGGCTTCGAGAGGTAGCTTTCTTGGGCCATGTGATTTCGGCCACTGGAGTAGCGGTGGACCCGCAGAAGATTGAGACTGTGCGGGATTGGCCCAGACCGACGACGGTTACCGAGGTGAGGAGTTTTCTCGGGTTAGCTGGATATTACCGTCGATTTGTGGAAGGCTTTGCGAAGCTCTCCACACCCCTCACTCGTCTGACGAGGAAGGGGATTAGATTTGTTTGGAGTGCTGAGTGCCAGCGTAGCTTTGAGGAGCTGAAGGAAAGACTGATGTCTGCTCCCATCCTTACCCTTCCAGTTATGGGGGAAGGATTTGTGATTTATAGTGATGCATCACACAGTGGCTTGGGATGTGTGTTGATGCAGCATGGTAGGGTAATTGCCTATGCCTCTCGGCAATTGAAGGATTATGAGAAGAATTATCCTACGCATGATTTGGAGCTGGCAGCTGTAGTGTTTTTGCACTGAAGCTGTGGCGGCACTATCTGTATGGTGAGCACTGTGAGATTTTCACAGATCACAAAAGTCTCAAGTATCTGTTCACTCAGAAGAAGGAATTGAATCTGAGGCAACGCCGGTGGTTGGAAACTGTTGAAGGATTATGATATTACCATCCAGTATCATCCCGGCAAGGCGAATGTAGTGGCAGATGCGTTGAGCAGGAGATCAGTGCAGAGCCTTAGTATGATGATCACTCAGCAGCAGCGCGCCGTTACTTGAGGAGTTGAGGCGGCTTGAGCTTGAGGAGGTGGTATCCCCTGGGGTTACTGCAAAACTTATGTCTTTGGTTTTGCAACCCACTCTGTTGGATAGGATCCGAGAGAAACAGAGTGTAGACCCCTACTTTGATGAGGATTCGAGATCAGATTGCCAGCAGCGGGCAGACAGGGGGATTTTGGTGTTGACAGTTCGGGAGTACTGCGGGTACAGGGACCGACCGACTGTGACTGTGTGTGCCTATGGATTCTGAGATCCGAGAGAGAGAGATTTTGAGAGAGGCTCATTACTCACCTTATACGGTTCACCCCGGTGGAACCAAGATGTGTATAAGGACTTGAAGGCACACTTCTGGTGGAATGGAATGAAGCGCCATATTGGGAGATTTGTGGCTCAGTGTTTGACTTGTCAACAGGTAAAGGCGGAGCACCGAGTACCTGCTGGCAAGCTTCAGAGTCTCCCAATACCCGAGTGGAAGTGGGACCAGATCGCCATGGACTTTGTCGTGGGGGATTACCGAGGGCGCAGGCTGGTTTTTTTTGACGCTATTTGGGTGATAGTGGACAGACTGACCAAGTCTGCCCACTTCTTTTTACCAGTGCAGACTACTTGGTCCAGGGACAGACTCGCTCAGTTATACTTGGACGAGATAGTGAGACTGCATGGAGTGCCTACCTCGATTGTGTCTGATCGAGAGACACACGATTCGATTCACGATTCGTCTCACAGGACAGGAGGAGTCTACAGACAGCACACTGGGTACTCAGCTGCGGTTTAGCACGGCTTTTTTTCATCCACAGACAGATGGTCAGTCTGAGCGGACCATTCAGACTCTAGAGGACATGTTGAGAGCATGTGTCCTAGACTTTGGTGGAGGGTGGCATCGACACTTAGGACTGGTTGAGTTTTGCGTACAACAATAGCTATCAAGCGAGCATCCAGATGGCTCCGTTTGAGGCATTGTATGGGCGCAAGTGTCGTACCCCCTTGCATTGGAGCGATGTGGGTGATGTGGTGAGAGGAGGAGATTTGGTGTGGCCCCAACTTCCCAGGGGGGTCACGGAAGGACTTTGAGGACTATCAGTCCTAGCATGCATGAACTCTCTCAGACCCACTAGGGTGCCACGGCCTAGCAGACTTGACTCCGAAAATGCTTAGAGGACGATTTGAGAGTTTAGCCCTAGATAGTACTCATATATAGGACTAATCTGGGGGTCTCAAGTTCTCGGAGGATCCCCCTTTAAGCCCTGACGTCCTCGTCAGGCTCAGACTCACAAGTACCAGGCGATTGGGTGGACGTCTCGCAGCAGGTCATTCAGACCCGGCTCAGCCGAGACCCATCTCACAGACCATCTCAGGACTGGCTGGTAATTGGCTCTGAGACCAACTGTGAGCCCCAACTTCCCAGGGGGGTCACCCATCCTAGGACTGCTCCCATCCTAGCACGCTTAACTCTCTCAACCTCTTCGGCCTAGCCACCGCCGAAAATGCTTAAGCCGGGTTGAGAGTTTAGCCCTATTATATCTCATATATAGGACTAATCTGGGGTCTCACATTGGGTCCCGATATCCTGTTGGAAGCGGAAGAGAAGGTCAAGATGGTCCGACGACGTCTTGAGACCGCCCAGAGTCGACAGAGGAGCTATGCGGATACTAGGAGACGAGACTTGGAGTTCCAGATTGGAGATCATGTGTTTCTGAAAGTCTCGCCGTCCAGAGGAATTCGCCGTTTTGGAATTCGTGGAAAGCTCAGTCCACGGTTTGTTGGCCCGTTCGAGGTGTTAGAGCGAGTGGGGGGGTAGCGTACAGGATTGCCCTACCCTACCACCGCGACTTTCTGGAGTCCATGATGTGTTTCATGTCTCAGCCCTGAGGAGATATGTGTTCGACCCCTCCCACGTGATTGACTTCACTCCCACTCGAGTTGGCTGAGGACCTGCAGTACGAGGAGCGACCGGTGCGGATTCTGCTCGCGAGACGAAAGAATTGCGCAACCGAGTCATACCGTACGTGAAAGTGCAGTGGAGTAATCACGAGGAGCGTGAGGCGACTTGGGAGCCGGAGACGGTGATGCGGGAATCCTAATCCCTACCTTTTCGAGCTGTCTTCTTGAGGTATGAGTTTGAGTTTGAGTTTCGAGGACGAGGACGAAACTTTCCGTAGGGGGGAAGGATGTAGTACCCCTGGGGCCTAACTGACGGAATGACTGTAGTATTCTAGACTGTCCGACGCTTCTGGAGAAGGTCGAGACAAGTCGGAGTCGTTTCGGCGTCAAATAGACGCGAAAACGGACTCGGAGCGCCGAAGCAAGCCAAAAACTGAAGTTTTGGGCTTTTGAACTTTTGGGCGCCCAGAAGTCTTGTTTTGGGGCGTCCAGATGTGCAGCGCTCATTTTCTGAAAATTACTAAGTCATTTCGGATCCATGTTTTTCGGGCGCCCGGAAAGTGAGGAAAAGTGAGTCCGGAAATCCTCTCGTGAGTATCGAACTGCTCGACACGTGTTGATCGGTTGGTGAGATCCGCCGGACCAGGTTTGGGCACACCGGACCGCGGCGGAGAGTCCGATGCTCGAGTTGGTGCAGACTGAAGAACCGGGCGCCCACTTCATGGGTTTCGGGCGCCCGAATGTGTGGATTTCTGCTGAGGACAGGTTAGTTGTAATTCTGTTCTTGAGGCTCTTTGCACCGAAACTAGTGGTCTATAAAAGAAGTGGACGACCCCCCTCCCGAATGTGTGGATTTCTGCTGAGGACAGGTTAGTTGTAATTCTGTTCTTGAGGCTCTTTGCACCGAAACTAGTGGTCTATAAAAGAAGTGGACGACCCCCCTGAGGCTCTTTTCTCCCCTCTTCAAGGTGAACTCGGATCTTGCAAGGGAAACCCTCTCTTCTCTCCCAATTTCATCTTCCTCCATTGATGATCTTGGTTTCCTGCTGAAACTGCAACGTCGACCTGGGGTGTTCGTGCTCGTGTGCAGTGTAGGAGTGTCCAAATCCAACGAAACTTGGTTTGTTGGATAGAGGACTCGCAGAGGAAGAAGTGGAATCCTTCCAATCGCGATTTGGACAGGTATGTAAGCTACAGTTGATGTTTTACTGGACCCCTGGTGTTCTTGAGCTGAAACTTGGGTTTTTCCTTTGTTCTTTGGATCCAATCTCTTGGGAGCTGGATTTACGAAGTGAAGATTGATCCTTCCACTTTCCTTGCTGGTTTGGAGGTTCTTCCCACCTGAATTGAGGATTCAAAGGTGAGTTCTAGCTCAGATTTTGAGTAATTGCTTAAGTGCTGAATTTTTGGGTCATTGATGGAATTTCTTGGATTTTTAGATCCAGATCTTTGTGAGGATCTTTGGAGAGGTTTTGGATTGTTCCATCACTGTTTTTGTGAGGTTTGTGACCTCTTTCTATGAGCTAGATTCGTTGGAATCCCTGAATTCTTGCTGTTTTTGAGATTTGCTTAAGTGCTGGAACTTCTGGATCCATGTGCAGGAGGGTCCAGATGTTGATCTGATTCAGTGTTTAGGCTTTTTGGACATCGAGTCGAGCTCCGTTTTGGCTGAAAATTGGAGGGTTTGTTCTTGAACTTCTGCTGGTGAGTTGAGCCAAATTTCACTACATTTGGACTTAGAATTTGGATTTTATCGCATGTTGATTACATGTGGGTTGTGCTGCCAGGCTGCAGTTCTGGGCTAATGTTCTGGGCGCCCAGAACAGTGAGCAGGTGGGTCCGAATCTCGAGGTTGCAGATTTGAGCTCGATTTCGACCGGTGTTGCTTGGAGGCCTTCCACTCGACTCCTAGCCGTTGTTGGATAGCTTTCGAGGTGGGTTGATGTTACCGAAATCGCCGGATTTCCTCCTAAGTTGTAGAGAGTGCAGCATGGTGTTTTATTATCTGTTTAATCATGTTAGTAGCTCGAATTCGTGAATTTGCATGTGTTTATATGAAATCTGAATTTGGAGCATAAATTGATAATTTATCGACATGACTTACATGCTGAACTGGGAATTGACTTAGGAGAAAACTCGCGAACATACAACCGTCACTTTTCGAACTGTTATCAGATTTAGCTCTAGGAGCCGTTTCTGTTCCTGTATCACCGCTGTTAGTGCGAGGTGGATACTTAGTTCGTTATAGGACGAGTTTACGCTCGTGCTGGGATGCCGAGCTTGTATTTACAGCAGGGTTAGACTGTTCTGTATTACCGGATGCCGTCGGGGTTGACGGTGGACCCAGACTCTTGTTTAAGCTTCTGGTTGTGCTGAGGGCACGTGAGCTTAGAGTCTTTGACCCCTTTTGACCCCTTTGTTCTTTGACTATAGCCTGCCGGAGCCTGTTTGTGCTCGACAGAGATACGCGTACTAACTCGGCTGGGTAGCTCCCCCGAGTGCCGCTCCGGAGTGAGGCCTCTTTTGCGTTGTTGTCGATACAGATTGTGGATCTGTTTTGGACCGGCTACCCTTTTTGGTAGTGTGCGGTGTGGCTAGGCAGTTGGCTGGATGAGCCCGTTTGGGCGGTTCCGATAGATTGGGTCAGGGATGATTTCTCACTTTGGTGATGCTTACTTGAGAGTTGACTTGGATAGTGGTAGGGTAGTGGCATGATAGCTGTAGAGTTTATTCCAGCTTACTTTGTTGTTCTTTACCTACCAGCTATACTGTTAGTCTCGTAGACTTAGTGGGTGGACCGTTGAGGTCGGTATCGGTACCCACTGAGGACTACTTCTTTTGATAGTAGTTCTCACACCCATTGTTGCCACCTTTTTGCAGAGCCTTCTTCTGTTGCGGCTGCTGCGCCTGTTTCCGCGGATCGAGGTAAGGGAGTCGCGAGCTAGATCCCTACATGTCCCTGTTGTCCCTAGAGGAGGACCCTACTGGAGATAGTTTCTTATGAGTTGGGCCATGTACATATACTGTGGATTTGTACCTATTTTGGTTGTGGTGTACCTGTTGTATTTTGGACTCTATATGTACAGGTGGCTTTTGTTATTAGTATGTTTTATTGCAGCTCTATATATCTCTTGTAGTGGCTTGTATGTTTGTTTACAGGTTAGCTATCGCTTCGTATACATAGAAAAATCTATGTATACGGCAGATCTGTTGGCGAGCCCGGGGAAACGAGTAATCCGGGGCGTGACATGGTCCCTAGCCATTCGGGTGCTTGCGGTGCATGTTGGCTGCAGTAGGTTCGTTGTAAGAATAGGGTGTGCACCTATATGGAATCTATCTCTCTTGGTAGATAGGGACGTTAGTCCTATGTGATTTATGAGACCGAGTTTAGAAGACCTTGGCCAAGACAGAATAAATAGCAGAAAGGGTTTCCGATATTAAAGAAACTCGAGTCGAATAAATTTGACAGACAGACGATGGGGTTTGACGAGCTATTCTATGACCTCCGTCTAGTCGGGACTCATGATAGAAGGACTGTATCACACGGTAACTGCACCAAGAGGTTCAGTATTCCAGTCTACTGGAATGCCACTATATGCTGCTAGGCGTCACTTGTGGATTGTGAGACTCATGAGAATTATTTGGAAGATCGATAATTTTCATTGGGCTGAGTTGGAATTGTTCCGACCCACTGAAAGAAGTTTCAGTGATATTCTTGATAGTGATCAAAATATATCTTACTACCAGATAGAATAGAACCTATGGGGTCACACACATAAGAGGTTGTGACTGATCGGATAGCTAGATCACGATTTTCGAATTGCCCAAAAATGTTATTATTAATATGTTGATAATTGGACTAATTTATAATTATTATAAATTAGTGGTATTAAAGTAGAAATGTTGCAAGAGAGGACTTATTAACAGTTAATAAGTAATGAGAGGGTTTATGTGCAAATGTTGCATTATTAATTTGATATGATCAAACTAGGAAAGATGGAAGAGTGTGGATTGCGTCGCGAATCGGCGACCGTTTCTGTCACGCCCCGTCGGGCCTTTCACACCAACTAGGTGGAAAGGATAACCGCACGGGCGCATGCTGTCACGCCCCGGGTTACCTTTTCCCAGGCACATGACGAGATCCGCCGCATACACAGTATCTCTACTATGTATACGAAGCGAAAACAACAACAACAATCACACAGAGCTAAAGGTATCAACAGAGCTGCTATATAAATATATCAAAAGATCACTGTACATACATCATCCATAACTCTCATATATAACTCTCATATACAACACTGATATCACAATCACACTGTATGTACAGACTCAACCATCTATCAAAATGGGTATACCTCTAGCCAAGTATCCGGGGAATAGCTCTACCCGACGGTCTCCTTTCCGCGCTCAGTATGCACAACTAGGGAAGAAGACTCTGCAAAAAGGTGTCACCAACGGGTGTGAGAACTACTATCAAAGAAGTAGTCCTCAGTGGGTACCGCCACCAGCCTCAGCGGTCTGCCCACTAAGTCCTCAATCTCAAGAGATATATATAGAGCAATAAAAGAGTAGGAGATATACTACCACTACTATGCACAAAGCTCAACTGTCAGTATAAATACCAATAAACTGAATATGAGGACTATCAAACACAATAATACCAGCGAACCAGCTAGTACAGGAAACCCCGTCTGTACCTAGCTCAATCCATAATACCATAATCCATGATCTCACAAAGAATCACGTGCCCTTGGCACAATCGATGCTCCAGTGCTCACAATCCGTCTCAACTCTATCACAAGAGGAGGCTCTCAACTCTACCACAAAGAGGAGGTACAATAACATAGCACGAGCCACAACATGATCACCTACACTACATGTACAACAACTGGTACAAAGAATATCAACAGAATAGGTGTAGGTCCAATCATGCAACAAGGATACAAAGAAATGCATGCTCGTATATATATCATTAGCACATCTAAGATCATAACATGCCCATGCAGTCTATAGATCGGTCTCAATCTAACATGGCATCTCTAACATAATCTTAGCATGGCATACTATCATAATCCCAATATCATAATCCAATATCCACATCATGCTAACATAATCCAAACAACATCATATCATATTATGCTAACATGAGATAAAACACGTAGGAGGAAGTCCACTGAATCTGGCAAACATCAACCCACCTGAAGAGCTAATCCAACCACGGTGGGGAAAGAACAGTATCCTCAGATCCAACCCTCCAAGATAATGAACTCCGGCAGCACTCCGATCTGTCTAAACCTCCAAGGAACTGCTAACTCCAGCAGAATAACAGCTCGGCACCATATCAGATCAGCAGAGTAGAAGAGAGCAAGCTAGGTTACAAACTATGCCAACACATGGCCCTAAACCCCACTTTCTCTCTCTAAAAACAGGGATCACGAAATGGAAATGAGCCTAAAAACCATCAGGGCTCACCTATTTATAGGCTGCCAAAAGTCCACTTTCGGGCGCCCACTTCCCAACTTCCGGGCGTCCGGAACTCCTCAATGCCAGGTGTCAGCTGGCGGGTAAACGGTCGGTCGGCGGTCAACAGGCGGTGTGGCGGCGTGTCTCCGGCGGTCGACACGTGTCCTGCGTCGCGACACGTGGCTTTCCACGTCATAGCCAAAACCGGATCCTCAATCCGGGCGTCCAGATCCTGCGCCCAGATCCAATGCTCGTCAGCCACAACCGGATCGTCCAGAACATCCACTGGGTCCGGAAACTTTCGGGCGTCCACTTCACCTCTTCCGGGCGCCCGAATCCCGCCTAGTCCAGAAACCCTAAATCTCAAAATTTCCGAGTACTACACTCTCCCCTCCTTAAAATAGTTTCGTCCTCGAAACTGAGGTAAAACACGCACCTCAAGGAGTAAACAAGTGGGGATAAGATCTCTGCATAACAGTCTCCAACTCCCATGTCGTCTCTCTATCATCATAAAAATCCCACTGTACCTTAACATAAGGTATGACTCGATTACGCAATTCCCTCGTCTCACGAGCAAGAATACGTATCGGTCGCTCCTCGTACTGCAAATCCTCAGTAAGCTCCAGTGAAGAAAAGTCTATCACATAGGAAGGATCATGCATGTATCTCCTCAGAACAGATACATGAAAGACGTCGTGC
Source organism: Puya raimondii (assembly GCA_016920855.1). Classification (NCBI taxonomy): domain Eukaryota; kingdom Viridiplantae; phylum Streptophyta; class Magnoliopsida; order Poales; family Bromeliaceae; genus Puya; species Puya raimondii. The sequence goes on along the minus strand of JABWPP010000050.1, from coordinate 206,087,030 downwards.
ACTCCTGCTAGTCGAGGCGGAAGGGCTAACCGATAAGCCATGGGTCCAACTCTCTCTAAGATCTCAAAAGGACCAATAAATCGCGGACTAAGCTTTCCGCGAATCCCAAATCTCCGTATGCCCTTCGATGGTGAGACCTTCAAGAAAACATGATCACCAACTTGAAACTCTAGATCTCGCCTCCGAGTATCAGAATAACTCTTTTGCCTACTCTGAGCCGTCTCAATATGCCGTCGTATCAACTTAACTTTCTCCTCGGCTTCAAGCAAAAGGTCTGGACCCAACGTTTTCCTTTCACCAACATCATCCCAAAACAGAGGTGATCGACATTTGCGTCCATACAATGCTTCAAACGGAGCCATCTTAATGCTCGCTTGATAGCCATTGTTATACGCAAACTCTACCAATCTCAGATGTCGATCCCAACCTCCACCAAAATCCAAGACACAAGCTCTCAACATATCCTCGAGTGTCTGTATAGTGCGCTCGGACTGACCATCAGTCTGGGGATGAAATGCAGTGCTAAATCGAAGCTGAGTCCCCAAAGCTGTCTGTAAACTCTTCCAGAAATGAGAAACAAACCTTGGGTCTCTATCAGATACTATCGAGATTGGCACTCCATGCAATCTCAATATCTCATCCATATACAGCTGTGCAAGTCGCTCACGTGACCAAGTAATCTGCATAGGCAGAAAATGAGCAGACTTTGTTAGCCTATCAACAATCACCCAAATAGTATCATAGCTGCTCGAAGTCCTCGGCAATCCTACGATGAAATCCATCGTAATATGATCCCACTTCCACTCAGGTATTGGAAGACTCTGTAGCTTACCAGCTGGTACACGATGTTCAACCTTAACTTGCTGACATGTTAAACATTGAGCTACAGCTCTACCAATATCCCGCTTCATACCATTCCACCAAAAGTGAGTCTTCAGATCTTGGTACATCTTAGTCCCTCCAGGATGTACAGAATAAGGAGAATAATGTGCTTCCTTCAATATCTCCTCTCGAATCTCCAGATCCGCTGGTACACATAGACGTCCTCTATAGCGAAGAGTCTCAGAATCATTATAAGTAAAGTCTTCAAGACACCACTCTTCAGTTGATCTCGCACTTTCGTCAGATAAGGGTCAACACTCTGTTTCTCTCGAATCCTATCTAACAGAGTGGGCTGTATGACCAAAGTCATCAGTCTCGCCGTCATCCCGTGAGTAACCACTTCAAGGGACAACCTCCGCATCTCCTCCACTAGGACAGGCTGTTGAGTAATACACAAACTCAAAGTTGCCACAGCCTTCCTACTCAAAGCATCGGCAACAACGTTCGCCTTACCGGGATGGTATAAAATAGAGATGTCATAATCCTTCAATAATTCCAACCATCTCCGTTGCCGTAAATTCAACTCTTTCTGTGTAAACAGATACTTGAGGCTCTTGTGATCTGTATACACTTCACAATGCTCTCCATAGAGATAGTGGCGCCATAGCTTCAGAGCAAAGACTACTGCCGCCAACTCCAAATCATGAGTGGGGTAGTTCTTCTCATATTCCTTTAGTTGTCTTGAAGCATATGCAATCACTTTACCATGTTGCATCAGCACGCAACCCAAGCCACTATGCGAAGCATCACTATAAATTACAAATCCTTCGCCCATCACAGGTAGTGCAAGAATAGGGGCTGTCATCAATCTCAGCTTAAGTTCATCAAAGCATTCTTGGCACTCATCACTCCAAACATACTTAACTCCTTTCCTGGTTAACCGAGTAAGAGGTGTAGAGAGTTTCGCAAAACTCTCCACAAATCGTCGATAATACCCGGCTAAACCCAGAAAACTCCGCACTTCAGATATGGTCGTCGGTCTAGGCCAATCACGAATCGCCTCAATTTTCTTAGGATCAACAGCTACTCCCGAAGCTGAAATCACATGGCCTAAGAAGGCTACCTCTCTCAACCAAAACTCACACTTTTTCAGCTTTGCATACAACTTCTTCTCTCGCAAGAGTTGTAGCACTAATCTCAGATGCTCCTCATGCTCCGCATCATCACGGGAGTAAATCAGAATATCATCAATAAAGACTACCACGAACCTGTCCAAGAAGGACTTAAAGACTCGGTTCATCATATCCATAAATGCAGCATGGGCATTAGTCAATCCGAACGGCATGACTGTAAACTCATAATGCCCATACCGAGTTCTAAAAGCGGTCTTAGAAATATCCTCGGCCTTCACCTTCAACTGGTGGTAACCGGACTGAAGATCAATCTTAGAAAAGACACACGCTCCCTGTAATTGATCGAACAGATCATCGATACGTGGGAGGGGGTATCTATTCTTGATGGTCACTTTGTTCAATTCCCGATAATCCATACACAACCTAAGTGAACCATCCTTCTTCTTTACAAACAACACAGGCGCTCCCCAAGGCGACACACTTGGTCTGATAAAACCTTTATTCATAAGATCCTGCAGTTGCGCCTTCAACTCTCTCAACTCAGCTGGTGCCATTCTATAGGGTGTCTTCGAGATTGGCGCGGTTCCTGGTACCACATCAATCACGAATTCAATCTCCCTATCAGGAGGCATCGAGGATAACTCAGAAGGAAATACGTCCGGAAATTCACGGACAATAGGAATATTCTCGAGTCCTGGTACAACAGTGGGCACCTCAGTTACTGTTGCAAAATAAGCCATACATCCACTATTTAACATCTGTCTGGCCTTAGAAGAAGAAATCGTCACTGCGAACAGTGAACTCTTACAACCTTCATAAATGAACTCCTCATGTCCAGGTTCACGAAAAATCACCGTCTTGGTTCCACAATCGATCGTAGCAAAGTATCGAGATAACCAATCCATGCCAAGGATTACATCAAAATCCTGCAATTGTCTCAATACTAATAAATCGGCAGGCATGATCCAAGGCCCTACTTGAACAGGACATCCCAAACAACCCTGTGTCACCTGCAAACTATGGTCGGGTACCCGCACCTCCTGTGTCTGGGGTAACGACCCGATCTCTAAACCATGATGCAATGCAAATGTCCTACTAACAAAGGAATGCGATGCACCAGTGTCAAATAAGGTATGCGATCTAATGCCACAAATTAAAACTATACCTGCCACCACCCGATCAGCTATCGCCGGATCCTCAATCTGAGCGGCATAAACTCGCCCGCTCGCTGGTGGCTGGCGTCGATCCTGCTGTCGTGGCATAGAAGACCGCTCCTGAGAAAATACCGGGGAGGCTCCAGAATACTGCGGTGGAGTAAAAGGTACGGATGCCATAGAAGGAGTTGCTACAAGTCTGGGACAAGCCCTCCTGATGTGTCCTGGCTGTCCACACTCATAACATCGGCCCTCTCGTCTATTACAGAGATAAGCGAAATGAGGTCCTCCACAAATCACGCATCGGGGAGATCCCCTCGACTGCTGCTGCTGCTGTCGCTGCTGGCGATATCCTCCAGACTGCTGGCGACTAGAAGATCCTCGTCTCTGGAAACGCGATTGCTGGGGAGGTTTAGGTGGCCGTCTGCTACTTGATTGCCCTCCATCATCAGGCGCCGGGCGCTTCCTCTCCTGACCCTGAGCTAGGTCCATAGGCTGTCCTCTCGTCACAAATGCCCCTCGCTCTACCCACAGAGACTGCTCGATAGTAGCATCCAAAGTCTGAAGTCTCTGCGAGTGGACAAATGGAAAGATATCGGGTCTCAAACCCTTCTCATATAGATAAACCTTCTGTATCTCGTCCCTCGCCGCTGAAGGAACACAGTTGAGTAGTCTCGTAAACTCCCTCGCATACTCCTGTACTGAGCGATTCCCTTGCTTCAGGTTCTTCAAGTCTTCCTCTATCTTCATTTCCACGCTACTGGGAAAATACGCCCCATACATAATCCCCCGAAACTCACTCCAAGTCATCTGTAGAGGGTTCAGGGACCTATGATCACGGGTCCTCCTCCACCAGACATGTGCATCACCAGATAAACAATACACTGCCATATGCACCTGCTCCCGTGCTGGCACAAAGAGATCCTCGAACAACTTCTCCATCTCACAAATCCAGGCTTCTACCACCCATGGCTCTATACTACTACCATTGAATCGCGGTGGATCAAACCTACAGAAGCGAGCCAATCTATCCGCCATCCGCTCCTGCTCCTCTTCAGAAAGTACTTGGTAGGCTGAGTACTTCCTTCTCTGGGTTGAGATGTAGTTGGAGTTGTCGCCGCCTGAGGTTCCATAGCTCGAGGCGTAGAGAAAGCATCACACATTTTCTGCAACAAGGCACTCTGCTGCTTTCCTACCGCAGCTATGTCTGCTAGCTGCTCCTGCAAAGCGGGCCGTTCACTAGGTCCCGTCTGCTCAGGTATATCCGAAGGCGTCGGATGCGCTCGCATCGATGGTCGTCGAGGAGACATGGTAATAATCCTGCAACATAATACCCGATTAGGACCACAAACAACTCACGACCCAATCCAACGAAAGTCTAGAAGGACACTTCTTTTCTTCTCAGATTATTATGTCGTCTGCAGCCAACATAATTCATCCGATAAGAGAAGGCATAATCCCTCAATCACTCTTCCTACACAAGGAAGGATTCAAAAACCCAATCTTTGACTTCCGCGATCAATCACGTCTCTCTCGTCATTCTTAGGTCTGTTTTCTTAGGTTTCCTAGGCCCTCATGACCTATTCCTAAGCTCTGATACCAACTTAATCTGTCACGCCCCGGGTTACCTCTTCCCAGGCACATGACAAGATCCGCCGCATACACAGTATCTCTACCATGTATACGAAGCGAAACAACATCCACAATAATCACACAGAGCTAAAGGTATCAACAGAGCTGCTATATAAATATATCAAAAAAAAATCATCACTGTACATACATCATCCATAACTCTCATATATAACTCTCATATACAACACTGATATCACAATCTATCTCACTGTATGTACAGACTCAACCATCTATCAAAATAGGGTATACCTCTAGCCAAATATCCGGGGAATAGCTCTACCCGACGGTCTCCTTTCCGCGCTCAGTATGCACAACTGGGGAAGAAGACTCTGCAAAAAGATGTCACCAATGGGTGTGAGAACTACTATCAAACAAGTAGTCCTCAGTGGGTACCGCCACCAGCCTCAGCGGTCTTCCCACTAAGTCCTCAATCTCAAGAGATATGTATAGAGCAATAAAAGAGTAGGAGATATACTACCACTACTATGCACAAAGCTCAACTGTCAGTATGAATACCCATGAACTGAATATACCAAATGAGGACTATCATGAATACAATACCTGCGAACCAGCTAGTACAGGAAACCTCGTCTGTACCTAGCTCAATCCATAATACCATACCATATCATACCATACGATACCTCACAATACGATACCTGCGGCCTGATCAAGCTCAACACAAAAGGGAGCCCAACTAGTACAGGAAGCCCGTCTGTTACTAGTTCCTCGTACAATCCCTCTGTACGGAATATGCCAACTCTAGAGTGGTACTCGTGGGGGCGACCCAACCGAGTAAAGTAAACCCAAGTATACGCCAAGCACCCGCAGGTATAGGATCGACACGACTGGGTCAACAAAGAATCACATGCCCTCGGCATCACAAAGGATAATCAACAAGTATGACCCAATCCATGATCTCACAAAGAATCACGTGCCCTTGGCACAATCGATGCTCCAGTGCTCACAATCCGTCTCAACTCTATCACAAGAGGAGGCTCTCAACTCTACCACAAAGAGGAGGTACAATAACATAGCACGAGCCACAACATGATCACCTACACTACATGTACAACAACTGGTACAAAGGATATCAACAGAATAGGTGTAGGTCCAATCATGCAACAAGGATACAAAGAAATGCATGCTCGTATATATATCATTAGCACATCTAAGATCATAACATGCCCATGCAGTCTATAGATCGGTCTCAATCTAACATGGCATCTCTAACATAATCTTAGCATGGCATACTATCATAATCCCAATATCATAATCCAATATCCACATCATGCTAACATAATCCAAACAATATCATATCATATTATGCTAACATGAGATAAAACACGTAGGAGGAAGTCCACTGAATCTGGCAAACATCAACCCACCTGAAGAGCTAATCCAACCATGGTGGGGAAAGAACAGTATCCTCAGATCCAACCCTCCAAGATAACGAACTCCGGCAGCACTCCGATCTATCTAAACCTCCAAGGAACTGCTAACTCCAGCAGAATAACAGCTCGGCACCAGATCAGATCAGCAGAGTAGAAGAGAGCAAGCTAGGTTACAAACTATGCCAACACATGGCCCTAAACCCCACTTTCTCTCTCTAAAAACAGGGATCACGAAATGGAAATGAGCCTAAAAACCATCAGGGCTCACCTATTTATAGGCTGCCAAAAGTCCACTTTCGGGCGCCCACTTCCCAACTTCCGGGCGTCCGGAACTCCTCAATGCCAGGTGTCAGCTGGCAGGTAAACGGTCGGTCGGCGGTCAACAGGCGGTGTGGCGGCGTGTCTCCGGCGGTCGACACGTGTCCTGCGTCGCGACACGTGGCTCTCCACGTCATAGCCAAAACCGGATCCTCAATCCGGGCGTCCAGATCCTGCGCCCAGATCCAATGCTCGTCAGCCACAACCGGATCGTCCAGAACATCCACTGAGTCCGGAAACTTTCGGGCGTCCACTTCACCTCTTCCGGGCGCCCGAATCCCGCCTAGTCCAGAAACCCTAAATCTCAAAATTTCCGAGTACTACAGGGCACGGTCCAAGACCTTCGCAAAGGTCTGCAGCTTGAAGGCGTGAACCGCCCGAAAGATCTCCGATCGAAGCCCGCACACGAAGCAGTCGACCTTGTCCAATTCTCCGCGGACAACGTGCGGTACACAGTTAATGATATACGAGAATTCCCTCTCGTACTCACGCACGGTGCGGTTCCCTTGCTTCAACTTCCGAAACTTTTCTTGAAGTTTCCTCTTCTCGCTATCGGGGAAGTAGGCGGCAAACACCATACCCCGAAACTCCTCCCAGGTCGGTGGCGGAAGGCTAGAGAGTCAATCACGCTTGACTCCCTTCCACCACACCTTCGCCGATCGCTCTAAACAATGAGCGGCGAGGTCCACCTTGTCCCTCTCCAAGGTATATAAATCCTCGAAGAGCGTCTCAATGGCATCGATCCACGTCTCCACATCCCATGGATCCACGTTCTCCTCGTTAAAGATAGGCAGGTTGAACTTCTTGAACGTCACGAGAGCCGCAAGTGCGCGCTCTCTCTCCGCCTCCTCCGTCGCGGAATCGGGCATAGGAGCACCCGACCCATCGGTCGCAGTCGGTGGTGCCGGTGGCACCACAACCGGTGCCGGTGCCACTCCCTCGGCCGGTGCCGAAGCAGAGGCCGGAGGTGCTCCCGATCTCTCCTCCCTAATCGCAGCCACTTGCTGCGCCATCTCGTCCTGGAGCTTCTTAATTTGCTCCTCCTGTCGCTGCATGGTTTTGGCCTATCGCCGAACCACGCCCATCAACTCGGTCAACTGGTCACGAAGACCCGAGTTCTCGCCCTCCCCGAGTTGTTCGGGAGCTGCGCTCGATCCTCCGAGCCCAGCCCTCGTAGGAGGCCGTCCACGTACCATTATCTCCTGAAAACACAACGACTTTGGTCATTTCGTGACATTCAAAGTCATTTACGACACGCAAGGGCTCTTATTCCCCTCACTTGGTTTCATGTTGTCGGCCGCCAACAAGAACTCTCTTGGTGAAGAATAAGACACACCTCGAATCTACCTCTACTTCCAACTAAAGGTATAAGGACATAACCCAATCACTTATCTTTCGCCACAATTAAAGATCTCGTCACTCACGAGCCTACACTCCTAGGGTCTTTTTCATCTTAGGATTTTCTTAGGTCCACCTAGACCGTTTCTACGCTCTGATACCACCTTAGTCTGTCACGCCCCGTCGGGCCTTTAACACCAACTAGGTGGAAAGGATAACCGCACGGGCGCATGCCCCAGACCCGCCGAACGGATAGAGTCTCTTCTACCCGCCCAAGACGTCACAACACAAGCATATCCACGATGTTCCAACTAGGAACGGAGTACAAGAGTTGCACAAGGAAAGCATCAACATAAAGAAGTCCTACTTCTATTACATCACATTTGCACATTTATACATGTCCAAACTTTTTCTATTCTTTCATTCCCATTCCATACATTAAGTTCCAAAACTATGGAATTCACAAGTTGCATACATTTAATAAAAATCCCTATACTATCGTTGTCCAAAACTAGGGGTACAACTCTATGTAACACCAAAATGGAAGGGCCGCTATGTAACACCAAAATGGAAGGGCCGCTATCTATAGAGCCAAACCCTTGCCTTGCTCCGCCGCTCACTCACGGAAGGACTTGAAAAACGTGGGGTGAGAACTATAAACATAGTTCCCAGTGGGTAAGGCCACCCAAGAGAAGCTCGACCCACCAGGTCCAAAGAAACACCATAAGCATAAGTTAGATTACAAATAACTATACAAACAAATATTTACATGCTTGTAAATAAACATAAAGGATGCAACCAATTAAAATGTCAACTTTCATTTTCTCTTAGGTTCATCCTATATCTCACATTGACCAAGTTCAACTACTTGTCATTTATTTATGGTATCGGAGTCGCCGCATCACCATAATGGTTCTCGACCAAAGCGGAATCGCCGCAAGCGTTGGGCACCGGGCAATGGAATCGCCATCCCCATCATGGTCCCAACTTCCAAGGAGTGAAATCGTCATCTCCTTGTTCGGGTAGCGAAATCGTCGCATACCCGGGATAACGAAATCGTCACGTACCCTATTCCATCACCGCCATCACGTGGCACGGGTAGCGAAATCGTCGCGTACACGGGATAGCGAAATCGTCGCGTATCCCAATCCATCACCGCCATCACATGGCACGGGTAGCGAAATCGTCGCGTACCCGGGATAGCGAAATCGTCGCATATCCCAATCCGTCACCGCCAACACGTGGCACGGGTAGCGAAATCGTCACGTACCCGGGATAGCGAAATCGTCGCGTACCCCAATGTTCACATTTCACACTTGCCAACCTAAGTCCAATGGCGCTAGGTTCAAGTCACCAAGTCTAACCTATGTTCAATGATACTAGGTTTACTTTACATTCTCAACCTAGGTTCCATGACACTAGGTTCCAATCTCATGTTCCAACCTATGTTCAATGACACTAGGTTCCATTTGCACTTTTCAACCTATGTTCCTCAACACTAGGTTTCTAATTCATACATGCAATCACATAACAAGTATAAATACTAAGGATATACTTGAATTCATTAACATGCAAGATGAGCCCATGGCTCAATTTATCATGATTCTCATTTTGCCAACATGCAAATTCTAGGGTTACACACTTTCACACAATTTTATTTTCAAATGGTTATTTACCCTAGACATGGAAGTGACCTAATCACTTCGGTAAACACAAACCCACCTCAAGAGCTTCCAATTTTTTGAATTCTTTGAGCTCCTAAGTCTCCAAGTCTTGAGTTATTGCTTCAACCCAAGCTTCTACTAGAAAATGGTTCGTTACTCATTACGAACCCATAAATCAACTCGATGCTAGAAATCAATTATTCTAACATGATTTCCTATGCCTCAATTGTAATTTTTGAAGGTCCAAATATTTTTAGAACCTCCCATGGCAAAAACCCTCATTTCACCTAGGTTTCACATGCATGCATGTAAAACCTCGAAATTTCTTAGCCAATCTCCACGTTTTGTGATTTAGATTGCTTAGGGTTTCCAAAAACCTCAAGATACTAGATCAAACCCAAGGTTTGAACCCAAATCATGAGGAACTCACCTTAGCCACGAGTTCCCCAAGCTCCTACTTGCACCAAGAAGCCTCTTCTCTACTTTGGAAACCTTTTCCAAGCTCAATCCACTCTTTTCTCCAAGCTTTGGAGAGATCTCTAGAGAGAGAAAGTGAGAGAGATGGAGAGGAGAAGTAGAGAAGGAAGAAGACTGAGAAGGGAAGGGTGTCCCTGCCTTTCTAACACCCCCTCGAGTGTGAAAAGACCCTTTTGCCCCTCTCACAAATCAACACTTATAGCCAACCAAAGCTGGCATTTCGCAACACTGCGTTCCGGTATTCACACTGGCATACCGGTATACGGGTGTTAGTTCCGGTATGCCACGGGGAATTCCGCAAAACCCGAGAGCTGGATTTCCAGATTCTGCCATCGCATTCCGGTATGCCACACTCCATACCGGTACTAATCGCTTCAGTACCGATATGGACACATCCATACCGGAATCCACTGCAGACTTCGCAAGTTTAGCAGTTTTGACTTTTCGAAGTCCGTTTTCGCGCCTTATTTGCGCCGAAAACACACGCACAAGCCCCAAACTTGGCCGAAGCCACTCACATAGCCTCTCATGCCATTTTCCCATCGGAACTCCACAATTTGTAGAAATTCGGTACGACACACTAAAGTTCATTGTACTATAGTTTTTGGCGAAGTAAAATCACAGGTTCGATGTCTCGGCAGTGCTGATCGCGATGGCGCAATTTGTTTGGGAATCCGACGGACGGATCGCCGGATATCCCACAATCATCGATGAGGGGTCGAATCGGCATTTTCTGTATTTCGCGCAAAACACCCTATATTTTATGTACCATTTTGCGTGAAATTGAATGTGGAGTTGTGTGCATGCATTTTACTCGCGCTATGAGGGACTGGGTTAGAAATTTGGGCTTTTCGGGAGGTTTTGTGCAATTATATCGTAGGGTATAAATGGTGCACTTAGGGTTTTCCATGGTAAAACCCTAACCCTAGACCCTTCTCCCCTCAGCCGAGCTCCCCTGCCACAGCACCTTCCTCCGTGCCCTTGCCGCGCGCACCCCGGCCACCTGCGCCGGCTGCCGGAGGAGCCTTCTCCACCCTCTCCTCCACCTTCTCCACCATCCTTCTCTCTCCTTTCTCTGCCGTGGACTTTGGAAGGTGGCCCTCACCCTCGGGATATCTTTCTAGCAACATCTCCGGACCCCGGCGACCCTCCTTGCTGGTCGCCACCGACCTCGTGCCTCTGGAAAGCCGCCGCAGCCGCCGCTCGACCACGATTGCAGTCTCGGGCAGAGGTGGTCGTGGGTCCTTGAACCGCTGCCGCCGCCACCCCTCGCCGTCGCAGCCGCCTTCCTCCGGCCTCGGGGGATCCGCAGCCTCCATCGCCTGCCTCCCCGACCGCCGCCGTCGCTGGAAGTTTCTGCTCGGGTCGTGCCCTAGCCGAGCAGGAGCTCGCCTTCTTCCAGCGACGCCGCCGCCGCTTCCCGTCGCCGGTTGAGGTGAGCCGCGTGCCCCTCACCTCCCTCGCACCCGACCTGTGACCGCGCGTGCGCTGCCATGCCGCCGGCCGCCGGCCGGAGCTTGTTTGCTCCGGCCAGGCCCGAATCTAGGGCTGTTTCTTGGTGGTGCACTGTTCCGGCCATCGCAGCGCCTCCCGATCTTCGAGGAAGGGAGCACGATGATCGTGGCGACTCGCTGATCATCGTGCTCACCTTACTTCTTGTCATAGAGGCCTCATTTAGCCGTTTCGATAAGGTCGAGCTTTTGGACCTTATAATTTTCTGATGTTCTTGTGCCCGGCGCGCTCCGCGACTATTCATGTCGCCTCGGGCAGTGAGCATGGCCTCCGCTGCGTCGAGACCTATCCGCTGGTGCTCGCGGTTGGTCGTGCGGACGCGCGGTGTGCTCTAACGGCCCTGTTATGTGCTATTATGGTATTTATTGCTTGTGTAGGGGCTTGTTTACAATTGTCGCAGTGTGGGGTTGCTACGGGCAGCGTGGGTTTAACCGTTGTGACCCTCTGGACTGATTGTCCAGGCTTTTGACGCCCTCGCGGAAATCTATTTCGATTTTCGACGCGTTTCCCGACAAATTCGTCGGCAGAACGTGCGTTCGGTCGTGGGACCCACTTGTTTGGGTCGTGGGCGACCAGGCTTCATCGCTGAGCCTTATTGGCTGTTCTTTATCGCTGTCCCGAAGTTTCGGGGGCAGCAGATGAGCGACGGAGGGTTCCGATACCGAAAGCGGCATCTTTCGGGAACCCGGGAAGTCGTATTTGGTGCGTTTATGTTCGTAGGCATCCCGGACTTGTGTTGCTGTCCGACCACCTAAATAGGTGCGTTTGCGAACAGCAGGTGACTTGGGTCGTGTGTCGGTACCCCTCTGGGGCTTTTCTTTGAGTTCGGAATCATTCTGGTGGACTTTTCGGAACTTCCGACGGATTCGGGATTGTGAGTTTAGTGTTTTTGAGTCGACTCAATGAACCTTGACTTGGTGGGTCTTTCGTAGGTTCCGTCGACATCCCTGTGAGCCTTGGGTGTTAGGCTCTTCCTCTGTTTAGGTGGGTGCTTCGATCCGGAGTCGGTACAGTGGACTAACTCGGTGATATCTCTCTATTCCGTCTCCTTGCATGCTATGGATAGTTAGTTCCACTTGACTTTCAGTATTATCTCTACTTCTAGTGTGCTTATGCTACTAGTAGAGTGGTGTGGTATCTTGCATGATCTTATGATGAGACCTGATTGGTCGGTGTTGATCGCCTCTTGTTCCGAGCGATCCCTTGGACTCATATTATCAGTTGATATTCTCGGCTTGTTGCCGTCCTGTGGATTGAGCATTCTGCATCGATCGTCACAGCTAATTTAGCACTTCACGTACACCAGCGGTTTGGCCACCGTGGGGGTGTTTTTTTTTAAAAAAAGTGGTCGTCTTATCGACCCGTGAGCCTCTTGTCAGGTGCTTGCAGAGGTTGTGTGCCGGTGGGTGAGCATACCGTGACATTGCCTGCGATCTGCGGATCTATAGGGCTTGGTGATTAGGTTATTGGTTATCTTTAGTTGATGCATACGGTTATTATTTGCAGTAGCTTTAGTCGTTCATATATGTTCTTACATGTGCTTTACCTTTCGCTACTGTACTTGTTATACCTATCTATCTGTTGCTCCTCCTTGCCGGTGTGTACACCTCGCATTCGTCGGCTTGCGGTACCCACTGGGAGGGGAGACATGTTTTCATGTTCTCACCCCCTCCATTTTCGGGTGATCTCGGTGGTGGGAGTCGGGACGGTGTGTGAGGCGCGGTAGCTAGTGAGCCGTAGAGGTCCTGACCTGTCGTTTCTCCTGATTCGGTTATCTTATCTCGACCCTCCTTTTCATTCGGTTATTAATTAGAGTTATGGTTCAGTTACTTGCTTGTTGGTTAATGGACTTTGCGGTTTGGATGTTCTTTTACTTTTAATAATGTTATGTGATGATGCGGTTTCTCTGAGATGTATGAGATGTGGATTTCTACCCCTCGTGGTAGCCGATTTTCAAAAGAGAGTTTCCGTGTGGGAAACAGTTTTCAAATGACCCTTGGATTTATCAAAGCCTAGTGTTTCAAAATAGAGTTTCCGGGTGGGAAACGCTTTCAAAGAATAGAATTGATTGTTGTAATGTGCATCGCATCATCCTTCGCCTAAGGAGTGTTTAGATCATGCATCATCGTAAGGATGGTTAGCTGAATGATTATCTGACATCCGCATCGTGTATGCTGTTTGTATGAGTGGATGGGTGTGTTGCTGTGTATATAGTGTTGGTACGCCGTGCAGATACAGGAAGGACTCTGTCAAGGTGGACAGAGAGATTTCTGTATCTGTGGCGGATCTGTTGCGTCTTGGAGGATTTGTTCAAAAAAAAATGTATGGGCGTTTTCCGCTGACTCTTTTCCAATTAGCCCTTCTTTCGAAAAGACTTTACAAAAATGAACCCCGGGGCGTGACAGCTTGGGCTGCACCGTAGCTTGATGAAGAAGTCTGCCAAAGAGTGGAAGTACAAGAAAGGGAGTAGTTGGAGGTGTAGTTGCACATTCCCCTTGCTGCCAAGCCTCACTGCAGGGCATCCTGCTGGAACTGCTACTGCTGCTGGCTGCACCCTTGCTGCTGGCAGCAACAACCTCCTTGCACCTTGCGCAAGGAGAGGAAGGGAGCCAGGGGAAGAAAAGAGAAGAAGGAAAAGAAAAGAAAAAGGAGAAGAAATAGAAGAGATACCACACTCCAATGCAGCACTAGATGATCACCTCTCCTCCAAACTGCTGCTACTGCACTTGTCCTGCTGCTGGCTGCAGCTGAATTTCCTGCGCAGGGTAGTCCCCAGCAGTAAGAAGAGAAGGAGGGAATAAAAAGAGTGAAAAGGAGTAAGAGGAGAAGAAGAATAGGAGAGAGTGGAGGGCAAAAACTCAGCTGAACACTAAAAGACAAAAAACCCAATTAAGGGTAGTTGGTTGGATAAGTTGTACCCATGGCATCAATAGCACACTAACATGCTCCAGCTGAAAGTGAATGTCGTCTCAGAGTTATTTGCTACATCAATTCGCGTCCAAATCAATTCCAACTCGTCCTGACACTTCTCTAGAAGTGTCGACGAGTCACCGAAACTATTATCGTTCTGACAGTTAAATTTTCAGAATGCTACAGGGGTGAAATCGTTTTCGGCTGTAAACGATCACTTTCGCTGTTTGTTTCGCCGTAATAAAGATATGGTCGAAACTCGAATTACCCGAAACAGCGTAATTGACTTTGGCCCATCCCGAGCCGAAGTCAATTATGGTGAGGAGAGTTGAAAAAAATAATAAAATAATACATTTAGTAATGCTAGTTATATATATATATATATAATTAATTATGGCACTAATTACTCTTTTATTTAGTTTGCATATTTAAAATATGATAAAATTTGATTAGTTAAGTTTTAATATTTCCTTCATTTAGTTTGTACATTTAAAATATGATAAAAATTGATTGTTAAGTGTTTATATATAATTTTTACTTTTATAGTTTTATTGTTGTATTATTATAATTTATATATAAAAAAATAATAATTTAGTTGTTTTAGATTAATTTTTTTAATTATATAGAAATATAATTATATAATTATTATTTATTATATTATAATTTAATTATTTATACAGTTATTTATTGTTTATACATAAATTATGATTTTACATTATTCACTTTCTGCAAACAAACAGCAGAACTGAAAAAACTTCACTTCTATAGCTATAAAACAAAAAGTATGGAGAAGTAGCTTTCACCGAACTCCACTTCAATTCAAAGTCCACTTCAATCCAAAATTCATTTACGGTAAGAGCATGTTTGGTCGTCCGAAAGTGGCTAAAGTGAAAAAAGTCACTTTTGCAGAAGTCACTTTTACAAAAGTGACTTTCAGTTTGATTGTTTGATTCGCTATAAAGTGAAACATGAAAAATTATAGTTTTATAATTTTGATTCTTTAATTATATATAAAGAGGTGAAAATATTAAAAAAATAACTTATACTCGCAATTTAAATTAAAAATTTATATTTATATTTATTTTTATAATTTAAAATTATATTTTAAAATTTAAATTTAACTTAAATCTAAGTTGAACTTATAATTAAAATTTAAGACATATATTATATTTATAATTTGAATTTCAAGTTTAAGTTATACTTATAACTGAAATTAAAATTTAAAATAAAAATTCAACATAGAAGTTAGAATATTAATGCAAATTTGAATATAATTTGAATCACATTTTAATTTACTCCTTAATCTTAAATTGTGAATTCAAATATGAATGCATAATTTGAATTAATAATTTAAATTAAAATATAAATCAAAATTTAATTTTAAATCACAATTCGACCTGAACATTTGAATTCATTATTCGAATTCAAAGTTCAAATTGAAACTCATTATTGAAATTAAATGTAAATAACAAATTTAAATTTAAATTTAGATTTTAAATTAAAATTAAAATTTTAAATTCAAACTTGAATTTGAATTTCAAATTTGAATTTTAATTTGAAATTCAAATTTCAGTCAAGAATTTGAAATTATAGTTGGAACAGTTTGAATTCAAAGTTCAAATCGAAGTTCTTAGCTAAAAATAATTTAATTTAAAAATTGAAGAATTCAAATTTAAATAAAAATAAAAATAAAAATAAAATATAAATATAAACTCACAAATTTGAATTTAAAAATTGTATGTTGAACTTGAATTTAGAAATAAAATTTAGAATGTGATCATGATTTTAATTCAAATTTAAAGTGAAATCAACTTTTAAAATAAATTCAAAGATTAAAGTTAAGACCAGATATAATATCTTAGTTAAGCTCTCCACGCTTGTTGACTTTCGAATTTTTTGGGCCGAAGTAAAAAAAGTGAGATTTAGTTAGAACTCACTTTATCAATCTATTTTTATAAGTGACTTTTATATACACTTTCGCAAACCAAACAACCGATAAAATATTATTTTTAAAAAATAATATTTTTAGCCCCCGTTTGGTTTGGGGTTAAGGGGGGATAAGGGGGTTATCCCCCCTTTATCCCCAAACAAGAAAAAAAAAGGGGTGGGTTAACCCACCCCTTAACGGGTTATCCCCCCCGGGATAACCGGGATAACCCGTTAAGGGTGGGTTAGTAAACCCACCCCTTCCCCTGGAATAAGGGGTGGGGTTAGCCAACCCCACCCCTTTTTTAATTTTTAAATTCAACTTTAAAATTTAAATTTAATTTTTATAAATTTATAGTTTTAAATTTTAAATTTTAAAATAAAATTTTAAATTTTAATTTAAAATTTCTAAATATTAAATTTAAATTTAAAATTTCTAAATTTTAAATTTTAAAATTTTAATTTTAAATATATATTTTAAATTTTTAAAATTTAAAAATTAATATTTTATATTTTATTTTTTTAATTTTAATTTGTTCTTAAATTTGAAATTGAAATTTAAAATTTAGAACTTTTAATTTTAAAATTTGAGATTTAAAAATTTAAATTTAAATTTTTTATTTTTAAAATTTAAGAATTATATATTGAAATTTAATATTTTGTATATAAAAATTACAAATTTAAATTTAAATATAATAAAGGGGCAATATTATTATTTTTTTAATTTTAACTACCCATTATTCTTCTTATTCCACCTTAACAAACCAAACGCTATTTTTCTTATCCCCGGGAATAACCTAATTTTTATCCAAACGCAAAATTCGTCTAACCCCGACTTATCCCTGCACTTAACCCTATCCCTGAAATAGACAATTCTTACTTAATCCCGAACCAAACGAAGCCTTAGTGCTTCACTTTCGGCCAACCAAATATGCCCCCAAACAGACAGGCCCGTAGCCTTACTGGGTTGGTTTATGGGTCGGATTTTATATGACGGATTTGGGTTACGGACCGACTCTTTTGAGTGAAAAAAACAAAAGAAACCCTACTCTCTGTTAATCTTTCCGTCTCTCTCAATCAACCTACTTGTCCCATCCGTCCGCTCGATCGCTCCCTCCCTCTCTTCCAAGAAGAACTGAAGAAGCAACAGCAGCGGCGAGCGACGAGCGGCGGCGAGCGCAGTTAGCGGTGGCCAACGAGTGCAGAGATCGAGCGAGCGGCCCCCTCCTCCCTTTCCCTTCTGCGTAAGCGCCGCGCGAGCGGCGAGCCGGCCCTCCAACCTCGTTCCTTTCTCCCTGCGTGTGAGATCTCTTTATCTCTCTCTGCGTGTGTGCGGTGTGTGCGGTGTGTGCGGTGCGGTGTCCTCCCAGATCTCGATATCTCCCTGTCTGTGTGATTTCCATTTCCTCCCTAAACTATAGGTCATTTTGCAGTAGGCCCTCAACCGTCAACATTCGACAATCACTTCCACACTAGAGGGATTTTACAAGTTTATGAAGTTTGATCTCCATTAGATAATCTCCAAAACAACAAGCGTGAATCTAATTTGGATGCATGCTTATTGTTTTAATCATAAGAATTTAAGTCCTGAAGGTTGTTATATGTAACAATTTAGTCCTTTCCCAAGTACGCTGTCGACTAGGTGCCCCGTAAGCATTAATTAGCATCAGACTTTGCTTTGTTATAATAGAAACTTTGAGGAGTTAATTATAATTGGAATCAAACTTCAGCCCTAAATTATTTATGTTTTTGATTAATTTGTTCTATTACGATTTTGCAACAAAACTCTAATTTTTTTTTCTACTTAATGTCTAAGAGTAAATTGCTAATTATTAGTTTAGTTGTACATATGTGCGTGCATATGAGCTCCGTTACTTGAAGTTAATTATTTCAATTTGTGAATTTTGAATTGTTACTTTAATTATTTTGCTTTGTTAGGAAGCATTTATATATATTTTTTGGTACCTATAAATATATTTTTGTATATTTTAATAGCTGGACTGTATATGCGCCCGCTTACCGCACCCCACTATACGGTGGGTAACCGCATGGATACTGCATTACTGTATTTTGGAACGTTGATTTTTAGTACAGATGCTTTGAGTTTTGGGGTGAATATCTTTACATAATTATGTTAAAAGCATTATAATGCATAATTACACTATTCGTGTTATTTTACAAATTTACGTTAAGAGCATTATAATACCATTTAATTTCACTTGACTTTAGAACTGGTTAGGCAAACTCCTGAAACAATTTAAACTGATTTAGAAGTGACACCGAAAAACCATATAACACAAGAGTTTGGTTGTGCAAGGTTTCTTGCTAGGGAACAAAAATCCATAAACTGCTACGGTGAACACCCCTACTAGAGTCTGCTGAGGATGGCAAGCAGTGTCGTTGAGAAGACGGTGGAGGAGCTCCGCAAGGAGATTCAAGAGCTCCATCGTCAGCAACGAGAGGTCTCTCTTGAGTTCTCTCTATATTTTTATTTGCATGCATTAGAGCTTGTGTTTAAGTTCCTTGATAATCTCTTTCTTGACCCTTATCAGTCTTTGCTCTTTGCAGATCAGTGAGAGACTCCGGGACCCGAGAGGCCTTCGTCGCGCTGGCGCGGCCTCCGGCAATCCCCGCCCAATTGGGGGAGGTCCCCGCACTCGCAGTCTCATTCGACCTGTACAATCTTGTTCTTCTTCTGACTTTTTATTGGTTCTATTTCTTTTTATGTGAAAATACTTGATGCATCTCAGGCGGCAGCGGCGGAATCTGAGTACCAGCCACCACCTAAACGAAGGCTTTTATCGACTGTTGTGAAGGTATTTGGCATACAAAACTAATTTCTTGATGTCATTTTTGCCCCAAAGTTAATAATTTCTTTGCTTGGGTTATTTTATTACTGGAGACTGATGGAGAAGAGGATAAAGTGGATGAGAGCGGAACAAAGGATGAGAAGGAGCTCATTGTAGAAGAAGAGGCTGATGTTTTTGGGGGCAAAAATAGCAAGCCAGCGGCTTCAAATGCACATGGCAATGGCAGGTTCAGGCGGGATGGCAATCTGCTGTCACGAAAGATAGTGAGGAGCCGCTTTACTTCTTGAATTGTTTTTCTTTTCTTCAAATGGTTAGGTTGGTTTCTTATTATTGTCAGGACTATGATATTCCTCCCCCTGAGCCACTTCCTAGAGTATTTCCAAAGGATGAGGATCCTAACTTGGTCAAGAGGAATAGAAGAATGCTAGGGCAGCTTTTGGGCACGTTGGAGGTACTATCTTCCTTTTGCCCTTTTATAAATATCTGGTAATTTTCCTCTACATGAGGCATGTCTTAGGTTCTCATCCTTTAGTTCTTTCCAAACAGTAAATTGGTCTACGTTGAATTTGTAATGTAGTTCTTGTTCTTCCAATCTGATGCATTGTACGCATCTTCAAATACTAGTAACATAAGTTGGAGATCAATATGATCAAATTTCAGCTCTATATTCAACAATAAAGTATTGAATTGCAATAA
This sequence comes from Puya raimondii, assembly GCA_016920855.1. Classification (NCBI taxonomy): domain Eukaryota; kingdom Viridiplantae; phylum Streptophyta; class Magnoliopsida; order Poales; family Bromeliaceae; genus Puya; species Puya raimondii. Next base: position 206,067,247 of record JABWPP010000050.1, on the reverse strand, counting down.
AGACAGACTAAAGAAGATGGATTGCTGATTTGATTGATTTATTGTTGGCCAAAAGAAAACATATTCAGAAGTATATATTAAAAAATAATATATCTAATCATGCAAGGAGGACTGTAATATTTGTTTCTTTCATTTGGTTTAATTTGAGATTGCAAATGGTTTTTGATTAAAGTCTTGCAATAGGATAATTTAATGGGCTTTGTTAAAAAAAAAAGTATAGAATTGAAAATTTGGTTTCAACTTTGAAACTGAGTCAAAGTTGTCTTTCAAGCCTCAAGCCTCACAAAAAATACATTATTGAGCTAAGCAAGGCTATCACCTAAGTACCCAAAGTCAGAATCGCTAAAGAGGATGGAACTTGAGCAGGAAAGCAGGATGTTTTAGTGTGTCCATGTTTGATGGTATGACATCTGATTCTTTGTTGTAGGACACTTAGTATAGAATGTTTATTTAAAATCTATTTTGTTACATGTTGCTAAATTTTGTGTGGTTGAGGTCATGCTTATCTCTTGCAAAGCTTTTTTTGTTTCATGATCTGTTATCTGTGTTGGATAGATACGGATACGGGGATACGGATACGACACAATACAGATATGGTAATACGACAATTAGTAAATACTTTAGGATATGATACACGGGGGATATGTGAATAACATATTATTTTAAATATATTTGAATGTATGTTGACTATATGTAATGATATATTCGACAGTCAGGATACCTGGATTATATTAAGAGACATATACATTAGCTCGTACAATTATTCTGGGTTTGTGACTTTGTTCATTAAAAAGGATAATCGATTGTATGAAATCATAATTTAAACACTATTAACAACTATCATCCAACTTGATCAAATGATAACAATATATATTTAGTTGCACAAATTAGATAATTAGTCATTCATTATATATTTCTGTTTCCAACTAGCATTAGGCTCTATTATATGAAACATTAACAAAAGGAAATATGCTAATCTACGCGTCATGGAAGCAGGGTTCTGCCTTGCGCGTCCGCGTCAGACGCGTGTCCGATGCGTATGCAGCATGGACGCGCGTGCGCCGTATCTTGCAAGTTGCAAAATGCAACTAATTAAGGAACTAATTAGTTCCAATGGGAAAAAGTATGGTATTGCCACGTCATAAAATAAATTTAAAAAAACGTATAGTTTGAAAAAAAAGAAAAGACATCTTATTTTGGAAAAAAAATCTAATTAAAAAATTATATAGCCCTTATAAAAAAAATCATCTATCTCATCTCACTGCTGAGTTTCTCTTCAACAAAGCCTCTAAAGGTGTTCTCTTTCTCCATCTCTTTTTTGCATTAGTGCTATAATTTTTTGAATTAGAATTTATTTTTGCATTATGATTATCTTTTAATTAGGGTTATACTTTTTATTTTTTTATTTAATTTTTTTTACATTCGTTTTATAATAGGAGTACATTTTTTTATTTTACTTTTTGGGCATAAGCAATATTTGATGGTAAACATTTTGGCTTTTTTTTGGATGATCTAGATAAATCATATTTGGTGGAGAGTTTTTTTTTAAAATATTATATTAACTTTCATTTGTATAAGAAATATAGTATTTTTTTTTTGCAAAATTAATATATTATATATAATGAATATGTATTGGTATACTAAAAATATTATATTTTATTAGCTGTTTCCTTGCCGTTCCGTATCCTTATTTTTTGAAATTTGCCGAGTCGCAGTGTCCAAGTCGTGTCTTGTCTCGTGTCCGCGACACACAGTGTTTGGAAAGGCGCAAGGCGCAAAAAGGCGCAAAGGCCTTATGGAGTCTAGGCGCGAGGCGCACCGCGAGGCGCTTGCCTCAAGAAGGTGAGGCGCATATCTAATAAAAATAAAACACTCTTAACAAGCCTATTTTAAATGGATGTTTTATGTTAAAAAATTCTAAAATAGCTATACAAAAACAAAATAACCATAAAAAAGTAAAGAAATCGCATGCATAAATGTTCTCAGCCTAAAAAAAAAAAATTATGTTTCAACTTTCAACTTAAAAGTGCTTGCTGCTGCTTCTTGCTTCTTGCTGCTGCTACTTATTGCCATTGGGGGGTGGAAGAGAGAACGACCAAGAGAAAAGGGAAAGAAAGTGTTAAAATTAGGAATTTTTTTAAAACTTTCTTAACATTTTAGAATATATTGAAGAAACTCAAAACCCGAAAACCCAAACCCTAGACACATTAAATGTAAATATCACAAGGCGCGTCTGAGGCGCGCGCCTCACTCCCTGAGGCGCTGAGACTCGCGCCTAGGCGCTGAGGCGCGCCTTTTCAAACACTGGCGACACATAGATACTAATGCTTTAATAAAAACAAAAAAATAAACCATTCTCTATGGTCCTTGTTGGTTAGTGCTAGGTTGACCAATTACATAAAAAAGTAGAAAACTAAACCCTTAAGGCCTGAACTATAGCTTAATGCGGAGATCGAGAGAGAGAGAGAGAGAGAGAGAGCCTTCCACCATCCATGAGCAAAAATTTAAGGAAATAACATATTGAAGAAAGATTAGCATTCCCCCTACTCTTTTCCTTATTTCCTATGGGTTAGGACATGGGATTTTCGAAAATTTTTGAGTCATGATCCTTTTAGACTAAAAAGAACTGGGCTGTATCCGCCATATTGCACGCCTGTATGCTCCCCTATCTGAGCTGTATCTAGTATTGTTTTTATTTTTTAAAAGTTTTAGATACTCCAATCATTTATTAGACCCGTATCGGGCACGGCGCATTTCGGGCGCGTAACCAAATTAGATACATATCCGATACACGAGCAACGTGTAAATTGAAGTATCTGTGCTTCATAGTCTGTTTTAATATGATCGTGAAATGATTGAAAACTAACTGCTTATATTATGAAATCATCTAGGACTGCTAGAGGCCAATATAAATATCATTCATTGGAGTGTCCTTGACCCACTGAAATGCTAAAACATAGGTGCATTAATTTCTCGTGCGCAAGCCAAAAAAAAGGAAAGGAAAAAAAATAAATCTAGCTCGAATTAGTGCAAGTTCCACTCTAACAAGATTTGGGTCAGGATGGCTAGATGCATCAACTAATTTACGAGTAGAACTACCTTGAGAATGGTAAGTTTGACCTATTACTGCTGAACTGTTAACTGACATTAAGTTTTGGGATTACTAACCTGCTTTTAATACCTTTTATATCGAACTTCATATGTATACAAATGGAAAGAACATTTGGTGATCAATATAATCATCTTTTAGCATCAATATTCTGAAATCAATATGGTAAGCTATCAAATTCCTGCCAATAAATATTCAATACCTAGAAATTAAGTACTTAGTCTGATAATATTATTCAATACTGGCATATGAAAGTTTCGAACAAGGAATTTGGAAAAAAAAATACCCAACAAATAATATCCCAAAATGAATCCACAAATCATATTCTAAAGGTTGAACTAAGAGCTTTTTTGATACGAGAGTTTAATATGGCGAGTAGAGTGGTTTATTCTAGGATAATCATGAAGATTTTGATTGGGTAAAGAAATTGTTTAAGTTTTAAACATACATAGCAAATAAGTTGAACATACGAGGTGTGCTACAAAGGAGGGCATTGAAGTTATTTTCCAAGTTTGAAGGTAAGGATGTGAGCGAACAGAATTTTACATGTTACATGAGGAGGAAGAAGTCTCTTAGCTTTACAACCAAAAGAAATTGATCTTCAAAAGATTCCTTTTTTTAGGTAGGGCTTTTCTGTTTGAAAGGAAAGATGATTAGAATCTTAAAAGAAGATAACAACAGAAGAGCGATGGAGTTCGTTGCTACGGAAGCACAGAAGAGAAAAAAAGAAGAAGAAAAGTTAGGCTTGCCTTTTTCTATACTTTTGTGGAATAAATTTTTGGGATGTATTCTCGCTCCTTAATATCCTTTTGCACCTTACTATCCTCCCTCTCAATATTTGAAGGAAGCTGTTCAAAAACAAATCGAACTCTTTCTACAATTATCATGCTTATTCTAGGTGGAAAAAATATTCCCTCCAACAGGTTTTGAACCTATACCAAAGGCTAAGAAGACTTCTATTCTATCCATTAGACAATCCACTTCATTCCTATTTTCTTCTTTCGTATTCTTCCTTTCTCTTGTTCAGATAAAAAACGATTACACAGAAAAGATTTTCGGGAATAGGAAAAGGATGCATATCCAAATTGATGACGCATGCATAGTTAAGATTATGGAGCAGGTAGTGAGAATTGATTCCGCATCGTTAACCTGGAAGGATAAAAGTTATAGTCGACGTTGGTTGTTCTATAGTTAAACGAGCAAACATCTCATATGGGCCATCAAAAAATTGTCTATTTTTAAATGTCCTATCTTTGAGAATGACTTCGCAGTAAAACAAACCATTTAATCTTAGGGTGCGTTAAGTTTGTGCTATCTTATTTGCATTCTCAAGAATCCGCTATATACTATAGCGTTTGGGTAATACCATTCAATATTGGTCAGTATTTTTCATTCCGAAACATCAATTGATCTTTGAACTTCTAGTCAAATTTCATTTAGGTTATTAAACTTCAATTTGTCTCATTTTAGGCGCTAGCTTTACTTTTTATTTCAATCAGGTTATTTTGTTAGACTTTGTATAAATGTTTTGGACAAAACGACAAAGTGACAGCTAATTCAGTTACCACGTCATCTTCTACAGATGACATGACTACTAATTTATTTCTCGGAGAGAGTCGGACAGGCTACTCAATTGTTAAATCAGCTTTTCTATATGTTGTAATAGTTGAATAATGGTAATTTTAAGATGGTATAGCAATTGAAATGATTGGCGGTCATTACCATGCTATGTTACACGGATACAAACGTGGGACACGGGGCACAACACGACTCGGACACGGTGACTCGACAACTTCGAATAAATTAGAAGATGGACACGGCAAAGCCAACATTTAAAAATATTATTTTTTAAATATAATATTCTATATATATTATATAAAAAAAATATAATACTTTAAAATTAGTAAATAAACCATAATTATATGCCTTACAAAGCTGGTGCATGAATTGGAGATCTCTTACCTGTATTGGTTAATCTGTAGACTCATTCACAGCGTAAAATACAACAAATTTCGAACCTAATTTAATAGATGTGTCATATGACATTGAAAAAAAAATTATATATCACAATTTGTAAAATTTTGGATTATAATTTTTTTTTTTTAAGAATGTCTTTTTAATACTATTGTTTCTTGAAACCAAGGATTCAAGTGCTCCCCTATGCCGTGCGGCACGGGGCGGCATGTACCGTGCCCCCAATATGGGGGCACGATACGGGGGGGGGGGGGGGGGGGGGGGGGGGGGGGGGGGGGGGGGGGGGGGGGGGGGGGGGGGGGGGGGGGGGGGGGGGGGGGGGTCTTGCAGGACCCCGTCGTGCCGCGATACCCGCGGGGTATCGTGGCACAGTATCGTGCCAGTTTTATTTTATTTTCTTTCCTGTTGTGGTTTTCTTTTCTCTTTTTTTGCACGCAACAACCCCCCCCCCCCCCCCCCCCCCCCCCCCCCCCCCCCCCCCCCCCCAACTGCGTGATACCCACTGGGGTATCGCGCGAGACAGAGCGATACCCTAGCGGGTATCGCGGCACAGCATTGTGCCGATTTTATTTTATTTTATTTTTTTGTTGTGGTTTTTTTCTCTTTTTGCACACCCCCGGTTGTGATTTTTTTCTCTTTATTTTATTTATTTGTGTTTGTTTCCTGTCTTTTTTCTCTTTTTGCACATCCCCCCCTCGTGATACCCACTGGGGTATCGCGCGAGGCAGAGCAATACCCCAGCGGGTATCGCGGCACAATATCTTGTCGGTTTTATTTTATTTTTCTAGCGTGGTTTTTTTTCTATTTTTGCACACTCCCCCTTCCCCCTGGGCCAAACCAAAACCCCACTGTTCTGCCCGTGGGGAGTGGGAATCTTTTTTTTTTCCCTCTTTCCTTTTCTTTTGGTGGGCCTTTGTGTCCTCTTCTTTTCCTTTCTTCGCTTAAATAAGAGGCAAAGAAATTGCAAATCAAAGATCTACTTATTAGGTAAGTTAAAAAAAGTTATAATTTAAATTTTTGTTTATATGTTGAATATTTTTGATTTGTAAAGCTTATTTTTTGAAGAAATATAAAATTAGGCAATTTTTAATTTATTGTTTATAAAAAGTTAAAAATAGATCTTCTTGATTTGATTATTATGTAGTCAAATTTTTAATTTTCAGATTCGATCCGTACCACCGGGGGCTCAGCCTGAGCCCTCCGCTTCCACCATAGACATCCACTTTTTCTTCACAAATTATTTTTCCAAAATTTTGTCGTACCGCGAAGCTTTCGGCGAATCAAGGCACAAAATCGACCTTGATAACCAAATTTTGAGGCACATCTAATATAAAATTCTATTTTGGAGTTAGAAGATTGAAAATACTGATCAAATTAAAAGCTAAATTAAATCAATTGATACTTAAATTTATTTAATTTATTTGTCATATAATTTATTTCTAAATTTATATGGATAGATCTAACAAATTATTATGATCCACCGCGACGATCTATGTGGAATTAAGCAATCATCTCTCTGTAAAGATGTAAATTTGTATAATTATTGTACCTGTGAATTTTATTATTGTATTTTAATTTCTATTCTCTATAAGGTATAGTTGTACTTTACATATAAAAAAGCTTATCAGCATGTTAATTGGTGAGTATAGTAAGCTATACATAGCCAATATTCATAATTATTTGACTAAACCTTTCAAAATAACATTATAAGAGTTTAGTGGGACTAAAAAAACTAAAATAAGCCCGTGCCAACGCGTGCCATTAGGAGGTCATGCATATCCATCGGTACGCAAGTGTGCCACATGTCGGCACGGAATCGTACCTGTGCCGTGCCGTGCCAGGCAAACAGCGACACGCCCTTGTGCTACGACACTTTAATCCTTGCTTGAAACTACTTAACATTTAAGTATTAGATTTTTCAAAATTGTGATTTTTTTACGTATTTCTTTAAATATTATAAATATATTTGTCAATTTGGATTTTAATTTTAAAGCATTAATTATATATTGATTGTGGCGTATAATAGATAATGATATACCGGGTGCAGTCAAAGGTATTTCCCGTTATTAAAATCCTTGGAACTCTTCCTACGCACAGACGGCTCGTATGATGCACATGAGTCCTCTCCGCATCCTTTCTTTTCTTTCCCGGACATGCAGCAGGCACGCGTCATTGCACGTCCGCTGCGCGCCGTGTTCGACTTGTGTTGGATGCGGACGCAGCTCCCTTGGAGCCGTGTCGTGTAACCTTGTTACCATGTCATATTTTTTGATAGCTGAATTAGTTGCTACTTTATTGCTTTACCAGAAAAGCCATTCAAAATATGAGTGGTGATTTAATTTAAATAGAAATTAAAGTTTAGTGACCTGATTGAAACAAATTGAAGTTTAGTGATTCAATTGAAATAGAAATTAAAGTTTAGTGACTTGATTGAAACAAATTAAAGTTTAGTGTACATAATTTTACAAAAAAGTCGGTGACTAAGGGTGTAATTTACCCAAATGAATTCTTGTTTAAAGTAGTTCTTTGTTATTACATCATTTTGCACAGTATGTTCTGTTTCAATTTCCACTAGTTACATTTGTAAAACTCTATTTGATTATAGTTTTCTTTAAAATGTTGATCTGTCCAGAAATTTCGGGAAGAGGACAAGCAATTATCTTCTACGGAGGCTTTCATGCGTAGATCAGATTCTTTACGAAGGGTGAGGAGCTCTTTGCCTTCTCTGACTATTTTATTTCCTCTGTAGTTACTTTAGACTGAAATGAGAGGTGTTCTGGTGCAGTTTTCTTGCACAATACGTCTACGTATTTATGGCTGAATATTACTAAATTGGAATTTTCCTGTACAAATCAGTGCGTAACAGATATGAGTAAGAGCCACTCTGTCCATGACCGGATTTGAATTGCGGGAAGCTTACAGGAATAAAATGAATTGCTCACTACATAACTGACCATATATTCTTCACTGTTAATTTTAATGTGTGAGCTTCAAATAATTATTAGTGAAGGGTTGAACTACTGGAAAAGCATAGAAAATTCCTGTCTTTCATCCGTGAAACTGCAACAACATAGCCTACTATATAATATTTCTTAATTATCATCATTCCTCTTTAATATTAGACATTTGTGGGTGCCTAATAACTGCCATCATGTGCCTAAATCATTATATACATGAGATTGTGTTGTCACTGCTCACTTTGATTGTATTGGCAAGAGGTATAACTTCTTGTCCTTCAATTGTCATGAACATTAGTGGCATTTCGTCCTCAACAAATTACCATGTACTTTATGGAACCTTTGAAGTTGTATCTGAAGTATATTATTGCTGTTTTCTGTTGAACAGTTGATAGTAGAATAAAATAAGACATCTGTAAAGGATATTCTGGGTATGTTAATGAGAGTGGCACTTTGAGGTGCTATTTTTCTTCCCAACAGTTTTAGAAAAGCTATTGTGCTCATGCTACAATCTTTCTTAATATCACTTATGTTATGGGTTTATGTTAGATGCTTCTGTTTTGTGGTTATGTAGATATTTTATGAGCGCATTCTCAAAAAGAAGGATGTATTATTGGCATACTTGGCAGTGATTTTACTTGTTGCTGCCGCAAGAATCTATTTAATATGTATACTAGTTGTGAACCTGCATGTCATGCAGGAATGGATTTAGTTTTATTCTAACATTAAAAAATAATTAGAGATGTACGAAAGATCTTTGAAGAGAATAAAAATAAGAGAAATTTAAATCACATAGAGAAATATTCTCTCTAATTGCACTTTTAGCACATTATTGTATAATTTGGTAGTTCTCTAGAAAATTTGTAGCAGTAGTGGCCGGGGTATATTCACTGTTATTTTTCTTATAGTATACTGGGATAACTTTATCAAGAAATTATTCCTTTTGGAAGGTATATTCTGTTTTTCTATTATGGCGACATGCAAAAGATGAAAATGACATTTGAATAGAACAAGCTGGTTCTTGGTGAGTTTGCCCGGTGGCGAGTGTTGTGAAGGTCACCTTCCATTCTGCCAATCTGCACTTTCAGTGCAAACTCTGCACTTTCAGCAGAATTGAACCTCCGAAGTCCGTTTCGCACTGTTTTCGAGTCGAAAAACACGCGGTCGACTCTCAAACACCCTTAAAATTATTGGAACGGTTCTAGAACTTCGCAATCTGTGAAAGTTCAGTGCATTACAATGGATTTCAAGATAGCAAATAACTGATAGCCTGCCCATTGGCGGGCGGGTGGATTAAATTTGTTAAGAAATTATATTTTGCATGCATTCTAGTCCAAATTTAGTTCTTAGGTATCCCAAAACAACTCTTTGTACTTCGTTGTCATATCCTAAAGATCTTTTAAAACAGGAAAATAGAATAGATGAAAAGGAACTTCGTGAAACTGAATTGTTTCTGCAAATATTAATTTCGTATTTTATTTTTCTTTATTATAACGAGGTTGTATTTAGTTAAGTTGGAAGACAGCATTGCTTGGTAAATATGATAAAAAATCTTCTACTGCACACAGGCTGAACAGAAGGCACAGGAGGAAAGTGAAAGGTTACGACAGCAAGAACGCGAGCAAATTGCAGAGAAACGCAGGCGTGATTTGGTGAATTTTCTTCTACATTTTAACATTCTTTCTGGCAAACATTATTGGGTGTAAATGTATAGAGACACTATAGGCCATTTTGAAGTAGGCCCCTCACTTTTAGTTTTTCTGATCGACACTGCCTTAACTTCTATTTTTTTTTTTTTTTTTTTTTTTTTTTACAATTGAGTTATGCTAGTTAAGTTGAAAATCTTGTTAAAAATTAATGGCTCTATTAGCTATAGCCAATAATTGCTTCAATTTTAGGTGGTTAAACCCATTAAATTTATTGGAATTAATAATGATTTGATAAAATCCCCAATTTATTTGGTTAAAATCATTCAATTTGAAAGAATAGAAATATGGGATGTCAATCAAAAAAAGTTTGAGGGGCCAATGTAAATGGCCTGTAGTTGAGGGGGTCATGATGCGTTTACACTGATATTTTCGATGTGCAAGTTGTTTACTTTGCTTTCATATATATTAAAAAATGATGTGCTTTTGGAATTCAGATTCTGCGTGCTCGTGTTGCTGCTAAGGCCGAGCAAAAGAGGTTGGAGCTGCTGTTTATTATCTGGGCTGAGCATCACAAGAAGCTATCCAATTATATAAGGTAAGTGGCTTTGGCTATTTTTTTTTTAACCTACATTGCCTGCCAAAAAATTATTCAGCTGGGTTTTTTAAATTATTTTCCTCTACTTTCCAGCAGTAGGTATATTCCAGATTTTCTACCTTATTATTACGACATTAATTTAGAGCTGCTTTGATTTGCTGCAGGTTATTTTTCTTTTTGGTCCAAAATGTCCATATTGACAAGTAATTCAGAAAGATAAGTTTCTGATTGTTTTCAAATCTTGATCATCGAGACCAGAAGCTATTGAAGTAAATGTTAGCTCTTTGCACAATATTTTAGTTAGTTTTGATTTTTTTAATTTTTTCTGGTTTTTTTTTTTTTTTTTTTTTTTTTTTTTTTTTTTTTTTTCAGGACCAAGGCAGAGCCTCCTATATATTACATGCCAGCCAAACCATTAATTGATGATACAACTATCATTGAGCAGCAGAAAGAGCAGGTACTGTCTACAACTCTTTCTTCCATTGCTCACTCCTGACGCCTTCACTTTCTTGGCATATTAGAATTATTTACATATGTTTACCTACCCATATCATGCATGCAGTCCTTTGGAAAAACTCTTCCTGCCCATCATGGAAGAGGGAACACAGATTAATGGATTGGTTTTGGACCAAACTGCTAATTCAATAATCCCTGTGGAAAAATAGAAATTTGCATGCATTAGTGAAGTTTATCCAGGTGGTTAGGTAATCCCTAGGTAGAAGGGGCTACGGGTAGGGATGTACTGTGGACCGTGACAGCCCACATTTTCGGCCCGAAACAAGGGCTTGGGGCCAGGCCGGCCTCAAATTTGGGCCGTGCAGGGGCCGGACCGCGTTGGGCCGGGATGGATTTTTTGAACCCTTGGCCCAGCACGGCACTCGAGCACGGATGGCACAGGTCGTGCAGGGCCCGTGCCGGCCTAGTATTTTTTTTTTAAGTTTTAAATTTTTATTTTAAAAAATTTACAAAAATAAAATATTCTAATTTTTTTAGCTATTATGGTTAAAAAATTAGTTTTAAATTTTCTCTAAAAAATTAAAAATTTTAAATTTTTTCTAAAAAATTAGAGATTTTAAATTTTTCTAAAAAATTAAAGATTTTAAACTTTTTCTAAAAAATTTAAAACTTAACAATCATTTATACAAAAGATTTTAAATTTAAAAAATTATTTGAATAAAAGTTTAAAAATTTATGAATCTTTAAAAAATTATTTGGATAGAACTTAATTAGATTTAAAAATTATATGAAGAAAATTTAAGAATTTAAAAAATATTTGGACAATTGTAAAGTTAAAACTATATTTTTAATTTTTTTTTGAGAAAAGGGACTTAGCTTCTAAGAGAGCTAAGCCTAGCTTCCTTAGGAGTTGGGAGAAGAGAGCCCAACTTAGGCTCCTTTGTCCCAAGTTATTCCCTTAGGTAGTGTTTGGTTGGGGTATAAGGAGGGGAATAAGTTCTTGTTCCCCTCCTTATACCCAAACGCTATTTTTTGAGCATGAGAACTGTAGTTCCCCTATAGGTGGAATAAGGAGGAATAAGGGTGGAACAGCTGTTCCATCCTCTCCCCTGGAACAAGCTTGTTCCCATGCTGGAACAAGCTTAATTAAAGTTCAAAATTAATTTTAATCATTGTATTAGCTTATTAATTAATCTATTTAATATATTTAAGTCATTATCTATTAATTAAATAATTAAGTAATTAATTAATTTAATATTTATGATTAATTAGCTTATTAAAAATTAATTATTTAATGTGTTTATTTAATAACTAATATTTATATTGGTCAACTAATTAAATTAATTTCTTAACTAATTAAATAATTCACTAATAATTAAAAAATTAAGTTATATTTTATAATTAATTAATTAATTAATATATTTTTTATTATCTTATACAATATTCATAGCTAATAAATTTATTAAATTATTTTTTATTAATATTTTGATGTTAATTAATTAGATAAAATATTTTTAATTTAAAATTATAACTCTTATCCCTCTTGTTCCAATCTAACCATCCAAACGCTATTTATATTATTCTAATGAACAACTCAATTTTCATCCAAACGCAAAATTGATCTAGTTCCTGCTTATACCTTAACTTGTACCTATCCCTGGAATAGACTGTTCTTACTTATACCCGAACCAAACGCAGCCTTAAGGCCTCAGGCGAGCCTGGGCCTTGGGGGTCGGGACGTGCTGGCCCGACCGTGCCGGGCCATGGACCCGGCACAGCCCAGGCCTGTTCCGGGCCGTGCCATGTTGGGCTGACCGGTCTAAAATTTGTAGGCCCAACATGTCCCGAACTTTCGGGCTAGGCTAGGTCGGGCCGGCACGGGTTCTTCAATACCGGTGTCGTGCCAAGGCCCGGCGTAGAACCGTGTCGGTGGGCTGCCCGGCCCGTTTTACATCCCTAGCTACGGGGTGAAGACGGATTGGAAAATATTTGAGCATATTCGTGCCTGTATTCAATCTCATCTGCATCTGAATAGTATATGTTTGTATTCAGGTCGGATCCAGATGCGAATATGGTCTCGAATATCCGAAAAATTCGGCTTCGAATTTGGATATTCAAAGATTAATATTGTGGAGGAACAAATGGGATACGGGTGTAACTCCCATGTCAGAGCACTAGCTTTGCATGAGAGAGACGCTGGGTCCAATTCCTCTCTCTAGCATATTTTTTAAGTTTTGCGTGTTAGTCCCTATACTAACTACATATTGCTGGGAGGTCCCAATATTGTGCGCTCAAATAATCTAATCCCGCATTATTACCTGTACAAACTACATATTGTGACGAGGTCCAGATATTGTGCACTCAAATAGTGTAATTCCTACATTTTTCACATATTTGTTTGTTAAATCTTAAATTTTATTGAATAAGATATAGGTATATAAAGTTTAAACATGAGTATGAAACTTTAATTGCATTGTGTCTTATTCAGGCTAATTCTAGTTCATATTCATATATGCATATTATCATATAGGGACAATTTCACCACTACGCCGCTCAAATATGTAAATATCGTAAATACCCTTGCAAAGTTAAAAATATCATGTATACCCCTTCAAATGCAAAAAAATATCACGATTACCCCTGCCACTAAAGTGCCATCACTTTACCATGGTTAAATTATAGTTATACAAGGGTTAGGTTAAATTTATCCCTAAAAAGTTAGGGTGGTATTTTTGGCAGAAAATACTTAAGAGGCAATTTCATGAGTACCCTTCTAAAATTTAAAAATATCATTTCTACCCTCGCTGTTAGTGGGTAATATATGTGGAAACCCCTCCCCTATAGGTTATTTTGAAATAGACTCAACTATAACTTCAATTTTTTAACATGAAGACCCCTTGAACTTTTTCAATGAGATCCCTCACACATGAATTTGATAACATTATTAATTTAGTTGGTAAAAAACACTCAATTGCCAAAATATGAAAAGAAACTTAGGTTGAAAGGGGGTGTGTGTATATATATATATATATATATATATATATATGTACATATACATGTGTATACACATGTATATGTACATGTGTGCGTGTATATATAGAGTTTAGTATACTATTGATAGTATATGAATATTGTCTACTATCAACCTTTCAACCCTTGGATTATTATTATTCCGCCAACCATCACTAAACCCTAGGCAATTAATGGTAAAAAAATTGATTGTAAACACTAATAAGTAGTATTCTAGCTTCACTATATATATATATATATATATATATATAGCTCGGCTTGTGTGCTTTTAGAAGCACGGTCGCCTCCGTGTTATCAAGTCGTTTTTGATGCTGGGACTTCCGAATCGACGATCGGCTCCTTTAGACTTGATTTAGAGTATTTGAAGTACCTAGAAAATAAATTTTGTGATTTTTCGATATCATTTACCTATCAAACGAGTAGTCTAAAAATGAACGGCTGAAAAGAAAAATCTCATAAAAAGTGATGATAAAAGACTCAAATTCAAGATCAGAGGTGATGATCTTATTCTAAATAGTGAAAAGAATTTTCTATAAAAAATTCATCAGATTTGGATTGTTTTACACCGTTAAATTCACAAACGTATCACATCGACCATTAAAATTGTTAATTTTGAGACCTTTTGATCACTAGCCAAATATTATCGAAAAATTATGAAATTTAGTTTCCAAATAAGTCGCATCATCGTAAACAACTTGGTATCATGGAGGACTCCGTGCTACCGATAGTATAGTATATATATATATATATATATATATATATATATATGATATATTTCAGAGTCCGGCTATGGTGCTTGTAAAAGCACCAAGCACTTGGTGCTTGTAAATTTTTTATCCTTAGATCTACTCCTTGGACCATTTCCACCCGTTAGATCATACTATTCAACCAACCACCCACTCAATCCTAGGGGGCCCACATCATCCTAACCGCACATCCCTTAATCCAATGGCCAAAAATCTACAAGCACCAATAGCTTAGTACTTTTAAAAGCATAGGAGCTCAATTCTATATTTCAAGTCTTTAAAATTTTTATAATTTTTCAAAATTTATAATATTAGTTTTATTAAGTATATGTAGTTATTTGTTCACTAAGTAAGTATTACTTTCTTGAAAAAAATATTCTATTTTGATTAGTTTTAATCCTATTTGAGGAAAAAAAAAAAAAAAAGTAAGGAAAAGAGCCAAGAAAACAAAGACTCCAGGGCATGCTGGCCCAGTGCCCTTTGACGCCTCTACCTATAAGGTATTACTTCGTCGTCATCTGGTCGTACATTTCTATTCTTGTTGCCTAACCCTTTCTCCTGTAACTAATAAATTGTGTAATTATGACGTTGCCTGATAATGAATGTGCCTAGGCTAGTCGAAGTTGCCTAATTAGCTTAGGTATAGACAGACTATGTAAGTAGCTCCTTTTCATTCATGCCTTTTCTTAGTGAATCTTCAGAAGGGTGAAGAATAGCAATCTGTTTTGCAAAATTTCGAAGTCTATGCACCCCACTTCCAGCAATCTGTTTGCAAAATTCCCGAGTCTATGTGCCCCATTTCCAGGTATCAGAGACAGATTGCAGGTGATTCTTTGTTTTCTCATGCATCATATACAGGTTCTCCTAGAGTGGAAGTCGGCTCGAAGGGCCGAGCTGTCTGAATTTCAGAAGCAAATTGAGGAGCAATATGTCACGAATGTGGAGAAGGAGCTGGAACGATGGCAGAATGCTCGGAATGCTAGGAGAGCAAACAATGCTGCTAATCTGCAGGAGACTATGGATAAGGAGCTAGAGACACACAGGCTGGAGCATGGTCCTAAGACTCGCAGGATACCAGGAGACGATGATGACGAGGATGTGGAGGACATCGCCGCAGAGGATGAGCTGATTGATGAGGTCCTCGATGTCGCTGAGAGGATTGATGCCGATGCACCGCCCAAGCTATTCCATGCTGGTAATGGAAGTCCTATCCAGGCTGAGTTGCAGTAGTTGTGCTGAGTGTAGCGAGGAGGTTGTAGAGTGCTTTTTAGCTGCATTTTGTAGTTGTGATAAGCATACATGTGTTCTTTAGATCATTGTAACTCTTCCAGATTTCCTTGGTCTTATTGGGAAATTGGATTGCAGCTGGTATTCTATGGTGAGGTATGCTATCTCTCTTTTCTTTCTTCCTTTTCTTTTTTTACCTCTCTTCAAGTTTGTCAACCTCATATATATAATATATATATATATATATATATATATATATATATATATATATATATAGATAGAGTTAGGCTAGAATACTCTTTAAGAGTACGGAACCTTCCGTACTTCCACGTCGTTTTCGATTTTGGAACTTTCGAATGGACGATCGGCTTCGTTAGACTTATCTAGAGTATTTGAAGTACCTAGAAAATAAATTTCGTAATTTTTCGATATCATTTGCCCGGTGATCGAAATGGCTCAAAATTAATAATTTCAATAGTCGTGGTGAGCCGTTGGCAAGTTTAACGGTGTAGAAATATTCAAATCACGTAAAAATTTGATAGAAATTTTTTTATATTATATAAAATAAGATTAATATTTTTGATCCAAAGTTTTAGAGTCATATTATCATTGCAAATTTAACGGTGTAGAAATATTCAAATTACGTAAAAATTTGATAGAAAATTTTTTATACTATAAAATAAGATCAATATCTTTGATCCAAAATTTTAGAGTCATATTATCACATTTTGTGAGATTTTTATTTTCAGCTATTGATTTTGAGCCCTTTCGATCACTAGGCAAATGATATCGAAAAATTGTGAAACTTATTTTCTAGGTACTTCAAATAGTCTAGATCAAATCTAACGGAGCCGATCGTCGATTGGGAAGTCCCAACATCGAAAACAACGTGGGAGTACGGAGGGTTCCGTACTCTTAAGAGTATTCTAGTCCAACTCTCTCTCTCTCTCTATATATATATATATATATATATATAGTAGGGCTATTGTGCTATTAATAGTACAATAGCCCTTGTGCTATAAGCTTTTTAACCACCCATCAATTTTGATGGGTGGTTAGGATGAGAGGGTGGAGAGAAATTATATGTCTCAATTTCTCTTCCTTTTGAATTTCTCTTCAATTTCTCTCCTCCCTCTCATCCTAACCATCCATCAAAATTGATGGGTGGTTAAAAAGCTTATAGCACAAGGGCTATTGTGCTATTAATAGCACAATAGCCCTACTATATATATATATATATATATAGGCTGGGGCTACTATACTCTTATGAGTATAGAGACCCTTATACTCATAAGTTTAGGATGTGAGTGGTTACGGTTAGGTTGATAGTGGGCCCCCTAGGGTTGAGTGGGTGGTTGGTTTAGTAGTATAATCTAACGGGTGAAAATGATTAAAGGGTAGATCTAACGACAAAAAACTTATGAGTACAAGTGTTTCTATACTCATAAGAGTATAGTAGCCGGACTCTATATATATATATATATATATAGAATTGAGCTTCTATGCTTTTAAAAGCACCAAGCAATTGGTGCTTGTAAGTTTTTAGCCATTGGATTAAAATATGAACGGTTAAGATGATGTGGGCCCCCTAGGGTTGAGTGGGTGGTTGGTTGAATAGTATAATCTAACGGGTGGAATTGATCAAAGGGATGAATCTAACGGCAGAAAACTTACAAGCACCAAGTGCTTGGTACTTTCACAAGCACCATAGCCGGACTCTATATATATATATATATATATATATATATACTAGTTGAGTGTATGTGCAAATGCCCGTAATAATTATTTTAATTTATTTTAAATCAATATAAATTTGTACATTATATTTATTTAAAAATTTACAATAAAAATTATATTTTATAAATTTATATGTTATATTTTATTAGAAAATATTTACAATATTTTATATTATTCTTTTTCTTATATACATTAAATATTTTTATATATTTTTTGATTTTTGATAAATCTAAAATTTAACTAAAAGCATCAAAATTTAATTCACATCTATTTCAAAATTTAAAATTTAATTTTGATCTATTATATAGTTAAATTTTTTTAATTGTTAATTTAAATTTGATATCAAAAAATAAATTTAATTTACGGTTTAAACTCAAATTTAAATTTTAATGTAAAATAGATGGATATGAATATTATTTTTTAATAGATTGATCACAATCGTTTTTTTTTTATTTGAAATATTTTTTTAGTAAATTGATTATAACCGTTTGTAGAATTAGATTTATAGATGGATATAAATATTATTTTTTAACAGATTGATCATAATTGTTCGTTCCTATTTATGTGAGATATTTTTTTAACAAATTAATCATAACTATTCGTAGGAAATATATATATATATATATATATATATTTTTTGATTTCGTCTGTTATTTTTATATATTTTTATATATAGTATATATATATAATGATTAAGATGATTTTGCATCGGCTAATCTTATACTGCTTCATTCGAGGGCCCATATTGCCCTTTTATCTTATCATTTTTTTCAATATTAAGAACTCAAAGAAGTACATAAACTTTAGGATTAGGGGGTGTAAGATTGTGGTGTGCAGCTAGCATTTTTTTTTGTTTTTCTGTTTTTTCACATTTGTCTTCACTTTCACCGGTTGTTTATTTTTTTGTTTTTGTGGGTTTTGCACCTTCACCCCTCCTTTTGCCTTCTCCAATCGAATGCCATGCCACCGGTTCCCATGCGTCTATTCTCAGCCCCTTCGTGTGCTGTCGTATAATTGCTTTCCATTGCTATTTTGTATTTTCTTTATGGAAGGTTATACCTTTTCAATTATTTGGTGGGACTACGGTAGGTACTCTCTACGCCAAAAGGCAGTCATGTGTGAGATTACGGATAAAAAATTTTTAAAAAAAACCCGTAAAAAAGGATAGCTCTGCTTCCCTCGGCACAGACCACCGGCTACCCTCTCTCTTTTACTCTATTTTATTTATGTTTTCCTATTTTTGTGCTCGTTAGATGACCTTCTCTATTCTCTGCGTCTTGTTGCTCTCCCTCGAGCATGATAGACGACTGACCTACTAATTTGTGTTTCTTAATGTTATTAAATGGTGATTTCCGTCCCGAAGAAGAATTTTCCGGTAAGACTGAGGAGAAATACAAGATGGAATTCATATATCCTCTTTCTGTTAGTATTAATATTTTAAAACTGTGATTTAAACTTCAAATTCAGCTCATGGGCTTCCTGGGCAGCCCACTCTCTATGGGCCTTACCTAGGAGCCCGTGTTGAAATTTTCACATGTGAGGTTTAGTCCCACATTAGAAACCAAAAGCTTGTTACTCCTATTTATATACTCCTTTACTCCCTAGTTATTTACTTGGAAGAAAATGAGAGTTATACTCTCGACTAAACACACGCACGGTACGAGCGCGAGCCGGGGTGGGGCGTGGCGGGCGGCGGCGCGCGTGAACCCGGTCCACGTTTTCTTTTATTTTATTTTTTAGGTTTTATATTTAGCTTACCTTGGGAAGGGATAAAATCCCTTACAGATCTCGGGAAGGGATGATATCCCTTACCTTGGGAAGGGTCTTTTCCAGATCTGGGTCAGATCAAATCTGATAATATCCAGATTTGGTCCAACCTCGGGAAGGGCCCATATCTGGTCAAGATATGGGCTTGGACCCTACCGTTGGGGCTCTCATCTATATATAGATGAGGAGGGGTACACTTGATAGACAGATATACAGACCCTCTCTCCCTCCTCTCTTTTTCCTACCAAGCTTGAAGTTTTTACACTGATATTTACATTCTTCATTTCCTATTTTTGCTGGATCTCCTAAAGTCCGTTGGGTTCGTTTTGCGCCACCTTGGAGACGTGCCGACGGGGTGGCATTGGTCGTTGTATCGCTAGGAGTGATTGTCGGAAGCCTCGCACGTGGAGGGACAATCTTGCTTCTAGGACAGTACTCTCGCCCGCCTCGACTCACAGGCCTCATCTATTCTCAACATTTTTATAGTGCTATTAAACTCTTGCTTGTGGTTTTCAAAAACTGAAGTTTAATTATTTTTGTTTGAAATTGTTTAAAATGATGTTTTACTAAAAGTTTTAGAAAGGAATTTTGACAACAATCTAGAAGCGAGATTAATCTTTCTATTTTTTTAGTACAGAACATAGTATATTACCTTGCTGTAGATTAATATATATGTCCTGTGGTTGATATTGTTATAATCCTAAATATACACATACTGTTGTTGTTGCAGTAATAAATCATAATATAGTTATTTTTCAGAATATATATATCATACTGGCACTGAACATAACTTAGAATATTCTACTGTTATTTCTCTGAACTTTAGAACAATCTTGTGACATTAGTATAGTTTAATTACTCACAGAATTTTTATGATGGAGGATACGCATTCGGCGAAGCCTTTTACTTTTGATAGTCATAACTTTAATAGGTGGCAGAACCAAATGAGGTTCTGGCTCACCACACTTGGGCTTGTTTCTGCTATCTCGGATCCTACCGAGAATAGCAATGGATCTGCACCTGAAGGTGCAATCCAGGCTGCGGTCAACAGACCTTATACTCGGAGACAAGCCCAAGCCGGATCCACTCCTGCTACTGCACCTGCACCCACAACTGCACCTCCTATTGACCCTAACATGATCAACTATCTCTGCTTGAATCGGATTCTTAGTACCCTATCTGATAAACTGTATGACATATACTCTAGTGCTAAAACAGCTAGGGAACTTTGGACATCTTTAGAAAATAAGTATGGTCAAGTTGATGCTACCCAGAAGAGATACCAAGCATCAGATTTGATTAAGTTTAAGTTGGTAGATAATAAGTCTATGTCTGACCAGCTTCATAATTTTGAGCATATAATTGAGCAGCTTAGATCTAACGGTGTAGATCTTGATGAGAGTTTCTTAGTTGCCACTCTTATAGATAAGTTGCCACCCTCTTGGTCGAACCATGCAAATGATCTTAACCATAATCAAAGAGAACTTTTCCTGAATTATGTCCTAAGATCCATTAGGATAGAAGAGTCGAATCGAGCTAGGGATAAGAAGCCTAGTGAACTTACAACCCAAGCCAACCTAGTAGAGAATCCTAAAAATAAGGGTAAAAATTTTCAGCCTCATAGAAACTTTAAGAAGAAGCCTTTCCACCATAGAAAGTTCAACCCAAACTTTAAGAAACCTAAACCTGATGGGAGTGGAGGCAACTCTGGTTGCTTTGTGTGCGGGAAGACCAACCACTTTGCGAAGGACTGTTATTTTCGCAAGTCTCGGCCTTTCGCACCAAAGAAGAAGAAGGGAGCTCCACCTGAGCGCCAGATGAATATGTTGACTGCTGGGCCTGACCCTTCTGACTCCACTATCAGGTTAGGATTTAGTTTACCTGATGTTAACCTTGCCTTTAGTTCCTCTGATTGGTGGATAGATACTGGAGCAAACGTTCATGCTTGCTTTGATCGTTCTTGGTTTTCCACCTATCAGGACTCGTGTGGAGGATCGGTGAACATGGGGAATGCAGCCTCTTCTCACGTGCTTGGTGTTGGCTTACATGGGCCAGCATCCTGCCCTGTGGCGGGAGGCCATGTTGGGCCAAGTCATGTTCGAAATGGCGTGAGGCTGGGTGGGCCGAGTCACAATCGAGACCCGTGGGTGCTGTATCTGTACGCTTTAAGTGAATTGGTTGTGTATTTCTAACAGCTCGAGCTTTTGGGATTAATGGTTAGCGCCAACGATCCGACAAGTGGTATCAGAGCCAGTGGTCACGGGTTCGATTCCCACATGCTGCGAATGTGTGTAGGTGCTGGAGGGGGGATTGTTGGCTTAAATGGGCCAGCATCCTGCCCTGTGGCGGGAGGCCATGTTGGGCCAAGTCATGTTCGAAATGACGTGAGGCTGGGTGGGCCGAGTCATGTTCGAAGTGGCGTGAGGCTGGTGGGGCCGAGTCACAATCGAGACCCGTGGGTGCTGTATCTGTACGCTTTAAGTGAATTGGTTGCGTATTTCTAACAGCTCGAGCTTTTGAGATTAATGGTTAGCGCCAACGATCCGACACTTGGGACCGGTCGAGTAGATTTAATGCTGACCTTTGGGAAGACCCTAACCTTGCACGGAGTCCACCATGTTCTCGATATTAGGAAGAATCTGATTTGTGGTTCTCTTTTAGTTCAGCGGGATTTTAAGTTAGTTTTTGAATGTAATATGGTAGTTATTACAAAGGGTGTGGATTTTGTAGGGAAGGAATTTTTGTGTGATGGTTTGTTTAAACTATCTGTATCTTCTCCTTCTATTAATGATAGTGCTCTTGTTTTGAATGTTGTTTTTACTAATATTTGGCATAGAAGATTGTGACATGTGAATTATAATACTGTTAAAAGATTGATGCATCTTGATTTGATTCCTAAATTTGATTTACTTGATCATAGATGTGAAATATGTGTGCAAGCTAAGGAGCCTAGAAAACCTTTTAAATCAGTGGATAGAGATTGTGATCTTTTAGAACTTGTGCATAGTGATGTGTGTGATGGAAGTAGACCTAGTAGAGGTGGAAATACATATTTTGTGACTTTTATAGATGATCATTAAAAATATTGTTATGTTTATTTGATCAAGACTAAAGATGAAGTTTTAAGCAGATTCAAAATTTATAAAGCTGAGGTAGAAAATCAATTAGACAAGAAAGTCAAGATTTTGAGATCTGATCGAGGTGGTGAATATACTTCAAATGATATGACTGCTTTCTGTCAAGAATTTGGAATTGTACATCAAGTGACTGTACCTTACACACCTCAATCTAATGGAGTTGCTGAACGTAAGAATAGGACTTTGATGGATATGGTGAACTCGATGATTATTAGTTCAGGTGCACCCGAGAACTTGTGGGGGGAAGCTTTGATTTCTGCATGTGTGATTTTAAATAGGATTCCCCACAATAATTCTAATGTGTCTCCTTATGAGCTTTGGAAAGGTAGAAAGCCTAATCTGAGTTATTTTAAAGTGTGGGGGTGCCTAGCTAAAGTTAAGATACCTGAGAATAAGAAGAGAAAGATTTGACCTAAAACTGTAGATACAGTTTTTATAGATTATGCATTAGATAGCAATGCCAACAGATTTTTAGTGGTGAACTCTGAGATTAGTGAGATTTCTAACAACACTATCCTTGAGGCTAGAGATGCAGTGTACTTTAAGGATATCTTTCCTTTTAGGACTAGAGTAGATAGACCTACTCCAGCTGAGCCTGTAGGTAGGTCTAGCTGACCTAGAGTTAGGGAACCTATAGTAGAGGTTGAACCTAGGAGAAGTAAGCGTCCTAGAGTAGAGAAAACTTTTGGAGATGATTTTTGTGTCCTACTTGTAGAAGATACTCCATCTACCTTTAACTAAGCTATGAAGTCTGTAGATGCATCATTTTGGAAAGAGGCTATTAATCTTGAGATGAAGTCCATTCTACAGAATCATACTTGGGAGTTGACTGATTTACCTCTAGGATGTAAGCCTGTAGGTTGTAGATGGATCTTTAAGAAGAAGTTGAGACCAGATGGATCTGTAGATAAGTATAAGGCTAGACTAGTAGCACAAGGCTTTGCACAGAAGCCTGGTGTAGATTACTTTGATGTTTATGCACTTGTTGCTAGGATTACTTCTATTAGAGTGTTGATTGCCTTAGCTTCTGTCCATGATTTGATTGTCCATCAAATGGATGTTAAGACAGCTTTTCTGAATGGTGATTTAGATGAAGAAATCTATATGAAGCAACCTAAAGGTTTTGTAGTTTTTGGATATGAGAACCAAGTGTGCAAATTGACTAGATCTCTATATGGACTTAAGCAAGCTCCTAAACAGTGGCACTTGAAATTTGATTCATTAATTATATCAAATGGCTTTCATGTGAACATGTCTGATGAGTGTATATTCAAAGAAATATGATGGACAGATTGTAATCTTGTGTTTGTTGTTAGATGTATGCCCTAGAAGCCAATCGGGCTGACACATGTATTCTTTTTAGGACATAAATTTATATTTGACTTTAAATATTATGAATAAATATGGGTTCCTATTTCCATTCATGTTGTGTATGTGTCCATGAATCGTCCAAGGAATTAATAAGATGATGACATGTATTCTCAAGAGTTGAGAATTTGAGACATGTGTCATTGATGTTTAATTCCTAAATGCTCCCGATCGATGGATCATCGCGGGGACGGTGATTGATCCGATGAGATTGGTGCACAGGTCGCTTCCCTTTTGGGTAGATGAGTCTCGAGTCAACAGTGTGGAGACACTGGAGCGAATGTGCAGGTGGTTGTTAGAGAACAAGGGTACCGAGCGTGACCAATGCGAGAAGTCACTTGGATGTCTACTCACTCGTCAGTGACTTACTCAATGTTGCAGTAGTGTGACCGGTCCTTTGACCTGCGGTGCCTCGGCTATTCACAATGAGGTTACTGTAGTTTGACTGTACATACACTTGGTCCCTAGCCATTCGGGTCCTTGCGGTGCATGTTGGCTGCAGTAGGTTCGTTGTAGGAATAGGGTGTGCACCTATATGGAATCTATCTCCCTTGGTAGATAGGGGTGTTAGTCCTATGTGATTTATGAGACCGAGTTTAGAAGACCTTGGCCAAGGCAGGATAAATAGCGGAAAGGGTTTCCGATATTAGAAACTCGAGTCGAATAAATTTGACATATGACAGATGATGGGGTTTGACGAGTTGTTCCATGATCTCCGTCTAGTCGGGACTCATGATAGAAGGACTGTATCACACGGTAACTGCACCAAGAGGTTCAGTATTCTATTCTACTGGAATGCCACTACATGCTGCTAGGCGTCACTGGTGGATTGTGAGACTCATGAGAATTATCTGGATGCTCGATAATTCTCATTGGGCTGAGTTGGAATTGTTCTGACCCACTGAAAGGAGTTTCAGTGATATTATTAATAGTGATCAGAATATATCTCACTACCAGATAGAATAGAACCTATGGGGTCACACACATAAGAGGTTGTGACTGATCGGATAGCTAGATTGCGATTTTTGAATCGCCGGAGGACTTAATTGTCAATATGTTGATAATTGGACTAATTTGTAATTATTACAAATTAGTGGTATTAAAGTGTAAATGTTACAAGAGAGGACTTACTAACAGTTAGTAAATAATGAGAGGACTTATGTGCAAATGTTGCATTATTAATTTGATACGATCAAATTAGAATAAAGTTCAAGTCGAATCAAATTAGGATTTGATCGATCTAACCAATTAAGAAAATGATAAATTTAAACATAGATTTATTCTTATCCTTAATGGTTATTATATTATTAAAAGAGGATTATATCCCTCTATATAATATATGGGAGTTTTTAGAAAACCCTAGCCGTCATCTCTCTCAATTTCTCTCTTCTTCCTCTAGCAAAAAGACGTTCTTTGCAAGGGAGCTAGCACCCCGGTGAGGACATCGATTGGATCGTCAACCTCGTGTGGATACCTATAGAGGCCGGACGCGTGTGCGGCTTCAAGAGAACCTAATTCCACGATCATCGGATTGCGGTGAAGAACAACCCGCGCAAAGGTGAAGATTAGATCTTGCTATCTCGTTTTAATCTTGAATAACATGAGGGATCCTAATTGCGTGGTTTAGAGATTGGATCTCGAAAGTTTTCTAAAATCAAATTTGTTTGATTTTGTTCCGCTGCGTTTTTACCGTACGCAATTTTCTAACAGTGGTATTAGAGCCACCCTCATTATTTTCAAGATTAATTATAGATTTGGGTATTTTAAATCGTTCCGTTGGTTGAACGATACATATATGGATCGTTTTAACTTTATTCGAAAAATCGAAAATTATTTTAATCGATTTAACCCGCGCCAAAAAAAAAGGGGTACTGTAGCAGTCCGTACGGACGTACTGTATCGTCCGTACGGGATGGAAATTTTTTTTTAAAATTTTTTTTATTTTTATTATTTTTATTTTGATTAGATCAATTTAAAAATTAAAGGGATAATTTGATGAGATCAAATTTAAATCTTGATGAGATCAAGTTGTAGTGTTTGCGGATTAAGTTTTTGATCAAAATAATAAACAATCAATAAGATTGATTGATTTTAGTGATTTGATCATTGTTATTTTTCGAATCATTAGTAAACGGTTAATTAGAATACCCAAAATTAATTGTTATATATGTGATGTATGAGATACTTATCGGTGATGATCATGGATAGCGACCTATTTATTTTCGACATGTGATGTATGATATGTATGCGGAATCCTGTAATTTTAAATTTGTTTAAATTAAGGACTCTATATTAGAGATGGCTTTTTGGGTGCCTGCGTGCATGAGCCGATTTATTTGGAGACCTGCGTGTCTCAATAGATTAGAGATAAAAGTTATCAAATATAATTAATTATATTTTATCATTATTATTGGGTTGTATGTTGTATGGTTGCACATCATTGGTTGATCGGTTGCAAGCCGAGAAGCACGCAAAGACCAGATCGAGATGAGCACTTGATGGCGGTCGGATCAAGATGTTGATAGGGATCGGATCAAGTTGAAGCTCCGGATCGGATCAAGTAGTTGAAGACGATCAAACCAATGAAGTGTATGTGCTTGTAATTTATGACCCAAAGACCCTGATTCCGGCTCAGTGGCTCGAGCCCGAATCCTCTTTTAGATCCATGATCATCACCAGTAATATTATTTTTATGCGCGGTTTATTTTTATTTGCATTAGATATAAATAAATAAAATAAAATATGAGACCTAAATTTTAATCTCCTCACAAATATTAAGTCGAGCGAGCGGTCTTCCGCCGTTGTAGAAGTGCGGGCGTTTTTCTGGTGTTGATTGGCACGGCTGGATACAGTGGTCAGTTGCATCGGGAAGGCGCAACCACTCTATTAGCATGAGATGTTGCGAAGTAAAGATGGGGTTGGGCCCAATAACTGTCAGGTGAGGGACCCAATGACGGCTTTGCTTACGCGTTTGAACGGTGGGTCTGACTTAACTAAGGAATGAGGCCAATAACTGTCAGGTGAGGCCTACAGGAATTAGAGACCGATCGCTGCAATTTGCTTGAGAAGCATTGGACAAGAGTTGTCCACTTGGTTTGCGTGTCGCCAATAACTGTCAGGTGAGGTGGTGCGTTAAACTGGTGGGACCGCAGTACCCACTTGAAACCTTTGTCGCGTTGGGTTTCCGTTTCTCTACCCGAGGAGTGTAAGAGACTCGAGAAAATAGTGGGAGGCTAAATTTATTTTTAAAATCCCTAAAACAAAATTTTCATAACAAATACAAATATCTAACTTGAATCTTTACTCTCTGCAAAGCAAATGTCTGCTTCCAATCGTCTCTTTTATATTCTCGACACAAACTCCTTAATCGAAACGAATTTTAAAGACTGGCTAGGAAACTTAAAAATAGTTTTGAGTTCCGAAAAGCTCAGTAATGTTCTCGACCAGGAAATCCCCACGTTACCAAATCGTCCAATAGCTGACGAAAGGGCAGTTTGTTCATGATCATTGTTTGACAATGATCAAAAGATCTCGAAGAGCTTGAGAAGCTCGGTTTGAAAGTAGATAAGGAATTGCAAGTTGATCTGATCCTGCAATCCCTGCCTATATCATATGGACAGTTTATTGTAAACTATCATATGAATAAAATTGACTGCACCAACGTAGAATTATTGAACATGTTGGTAACAACGGATGAGACTTTGAAAAGTTCAAAGGGCTCGGTTCTCGCTGTGGAGCGGGCTTCCTCTTCCAAAAGAAAGTCTAAGTGGAAGAAGAAATCTGTGAAGAAACAAAAGACGGAGAACAAGCTCAAGAGGGAAGCTCCTAAGATAAAGACCACTGACAAAGGAAAATGTTTCCACTACAATGTTGATGGTCATTGGAAAAGGAACTGTCCCGTCTACCTGGAGAGCCTGAAGAATAAGAAGAAGGACACACCTTCGGAAGGTATGTCAGACTTGCTCATAATAGAAACTAACCTTACGGTTTCCTCTACTTCCAGTTGAGTTATAGACTCTGGTTCTAGTTATCGTTTGTGTACTTCAATGTAGAGTCTAAGGAAAAATAGAGGGCTTAGGAAGGTGAAGTGACCCTACGGGTTGACAACAGGGCAAGAGTTGCTGTTGTGGCTACTGACACCTATCCTTTGCGACTACCGTCAGGACATGTTAGTTAAAGGACTGTTATTATGTACCTGCTGCTAGCAGAAATTTGATTTCTGTTTCTTCTTTAGCACAGGACAGTTATGTTTTTAATTTTCATAAAGACTACTGCATAATTTATTTTAGAAATAAAATTATTGGTCGTGGTTTTATGATTGACAGTCTTTATCATTTACATATGGATGTATTTATGAATATTTCTGAGCAAGTAGTGAGTGCCGTTGGGTCTAAGAGACCTAGAGATGAGATGAACTTAAAGTATATGTGGCATCTTAGGTTTGGTCATATTGGAGAAGAAAGGATTAACAAATTAGATAAAGATGGGCTCCTTGGCTCATTGACTTCAGAGTCTTATCTGGTTTGTGAGTCTTGTCTTCAAGGAAAAATGACCAAATTACCTTTTGTAGGACAAGGAAAAAGAGCCACTGAGATACTTGCCCTGATACATACTGATGTGTGTGGCCCATTTGATGTGCAAGTCAGGGGTGGTTATCTCTACTTCATAACCTTTACTGATGATTATTCACGGTATGGGTATGTGTATCTTATGAGACACAAATCTGAAGCTTTTGAAAAGTTCAAAGAATTCAGATATGAAGTAGAAAAACAAACTGGAAAATCCATCAAGATTCTTCGATCAGATCGAGGAGGAGAATACCTTAGTGAAGAGTTTCTAAACTATTTCAAACAAAACGGTATAGTCTCACAATGGACTCCTCCGGGAACACCTCAACTCAACGGGGTGTCGGAACGGAGAAACCGAACCTTATTGGATATGGTTCGATCCATGATGAGCTTCACTGATCTTCCTTTATTTCTTTGGGGACATGCTTTGCTTACTGCAGCTTACTTATTAAATAGGGTACCTTCTAAATCCGTTCCTACTACGCCGTATGAGATGTGGCATGGTAAGAAACCAAGTCTTGATCATATTAGGATTTGGGGATGTCCTGTCCATGTAAAGCGATTACAGGCAGACAAGTTAGAGGTTAGGTCTGAAAGGGCTCGTTTTATTGGATATCCTAAAGAAACTTTGGGTTACTATTTTTATATCCCAGAGGATCACAATGTAGTTGTGAGCCGACATGCTACTTTCTTGAAAAAACAGTTTATTCAAGAAGCGGCTAGTGGGAGAAAAAAATTGAGCTTGAAGAGAGAGTCTCTGAAGAGCAACGAGTCGTCGAACCTATAGAACCCATTCAAGCTGAGCCAGTACATATAGTACCTCATCCACCTCGTAGGTCGAGTAGAATCTCCCATCCTACCAAAAGATATTTAGGTATTCTTACAGAGAATGTAAAGGAAATGTTCCTCATGGGAGATAGGGAACATAGAGATGATCCCAAAACATACAACGAGGCGATATCTGACATCGATTCTGAGAAATGGTTGGAAGCCATGAAGTCAGAAATTGACTCAATGTACTCCAACGAGGTCTGGACTTTGATAGATCCACCAGAAGGTATAGTACCTATTGGATGTAAATGGATCTACAAAAGAAAGATAGGTTCGGATGGAAAGGTGGAGACCTATAAAGCAAGGCTGGTAGCGAAAGGCTATAGTCAACGTGAAGGCGTTGACTATCAAGAGACTTTTTCGCCTGTGGCCATGCTTAAATCCATTCGAACATTGCTTGCCCTTGCAGCATATCATGATTATGAGATCTGGCAAATGGATGTGAACACTGCCTTCTTAAATGGATATCTTGAGGAAGATATTTATATGGAGCAGCCTCTGGGTTTCACTTCCAATGACGAACGTCATAAGGTATGAAAGCTGCAACGGTCCATATATGGACTTAAGCAAGCATCTCGGAGTTGGAATACTCGTTTTAATGATGTGATCAAATCGTTTGATTTCATTAAGAACGAGGAGGAAACATGTGTTTATAAGAAGGTTAGTGGGAGTGCTGTCACATTCCTCGTATTGTACGTGGACGACATTCTCCTAATTGGAAACGATGTTCCAATGCTGACTTCGGTTAAAGTGTGGTTATCTAAAGAATTCTCCATGAAAGATCTAGGGGAAGCATCCTATATTTTGGGGATTAAGGTCTATAGAGATAGATCTAAGAGGATGCTTGGCCTTTCACAGAAAATGTACATAGAAGAGGTGCTGAAAAGGTTCGGCATGGAAAACTCAAAAAAGGGGACTCTTACCCCTTAGGCATGGAATTTATCTCTCCAAGAAAATGTGCCCCAATATATTTGAAGAGATTCAACGTGTGAGTAAGATCCCTTATGCCTCGGCTATAGGGAGTCTTATGTACGCCATGCTATGTACACGACCTGATATTGCGCTTGCTGTGAGTGTCACAAGCAGATATCAGTCTAATTCAGGCGAGGAGCACTGGACTGCTGTGAAGAACATACTTAAGTACTTGAGAAGAACTAAGGATATGTTCTTGGTCTTTGGAGGAAGAGAGTTGAAAATACAAGGATATACTGATTCGGACTTTAAGTCTGATGTTGACGATAGAAAGTCTACGTCAGGATGCGTGTTCTTGTGCAATGGTGGCTCGGTCGTTTGGAAGAGTTCCAAACAACCAATTATTGCTGATTCTACCATGGAAGCAGAGTATATCGCCGCATCTGTTGTTGGCCTTCTGATTAAAGTTGTTTGTCGCAGAGTTAAGTGTAATGCCATCAGATGCCATACTACTTGATTGCGACAACAATGGCTCTTTAGCTCTAGCTGAGGAGTCGAGGTCTCATCAGAAGTCCAAGCACAAAGAGCGGCGGTTTTATATTATACATGACTATCTCGATAAGAAGTACATCGAGGTGCAGAGAGTAGACTCCGCGGATAACGTGGCAGACCCATTGACTAAACCGCTTAGCCAGCAAAAGACTGAAGCCCACCTTGAGAAGATGGGACTTAGGTATATGGCTAATTGGCTTTAGTGCAAGTGGGAGATTGTTAGATGTATGCCCTAGAAGCCAATCGGGCTGACACATGTATTCTTTTTAGGACATAAATTTGTATTTGACTTTAAATATTATGAATAAATATGGGTTCCTATTTCCATTCATGTTGTGTATGTGTCCATGAATCGTCCAAGGAATTAATAAGATGATGACATGTATTCTCAAGAGTTGAGAATTTGAGACATGTGTCATTGATGTTTAATTCCTAAATGCTCCCGATCGATGGATCATCGCGGGGACGGTGATTGATCCGATGAGATTGGTGCACAGGTCGCTTCCCTTTTGGGTAGATGAGTCTCGAGTCAACAGTGTGGAGACACTGGAGCGAATGTGCAGGTGGTTGTTAGAGAACAAGGGTACCGAGCGTGACCAATGCGAGAAGTCACTTGGATGTCTACTCACTCGTCAGTGACTTACTCAATGTTGCAGTAGTGTGACCGGTCCTTTGACCTGCGGTGCCTCGGCTATTCACAATGAGGTTACTGTAGTTTGACTGTACATACACTTGGTCCCTAGCCATTCGGGTCCTTGCGGTGCATGTTGGCTGCAGTAGGTTCGTTGTAGGAATAGGGTGTGCACCTATATGGAATCTATCTCCCTTGGTAGATAGGGGTGTTAGTCCTATGTGATTTATGAGACCGAGTTTAGAAGACCTTGGCCAAGGCAGGATAAATAGCGGAAAGGGTTTATGATATTAGAAACTCGAGTCGAATAAATTTGACATATGACAGATGATGGGGTTTGACGAGTTGTTCCATGATCTCCTTCTAGTCGGGACTCATGATAGAAGGACTGTATCACACGGTAACTGCACCAAGAGGTTCAGTATTCCATTCTACTGGAATGCCACTACATGCTGCTAGGCGTCACTGGTGGATTGTGAGACTCATGAGAATTATCTGGATGATCGATAATTCTCATTGGGCTGAGTTGGAATTGTTCCGACCCACTGAAAGGAGTTTCAGTGATATTATTGATAGTGATCAGAATATATCTCACTACCAGATAGAATAGAACCTATGGGGTCACACACATAAGAGGTTGTGACTGATCGGATAGCTAGATTGCGATTTTTGAATCGCCGGAGGACTTAATTGTCAATATGTTGATAATTGGACTAATTTGTAATTATTACAAATTAGTGGTATTAAAGTGTAAATGTTACAAGAGAGGACTTACTAACAGTTAGTAAATAATGAGAGGACTTATGTGCAAATGTTACATTATTAATTTGATATGATCAAATTAGAATAAAGTTCAAGTCGAATCAAATTAGGATTTGATCGATCTAACCAATTAAGAAAAGGATAAATTTAAACATAGATTTATTCTTATCCTTAATGGTTATTATATTATTAAAAGAGGATTATATCCCTCTATATAATATATGGGAGTTTTTAGAAAACCCTAGCCGTCATCTCTCTCAATTTCTCTCTTCTTCCTCTAGCAAAAAGACGTTCTTTGCAAGGGAGCTAGCACCCCGGTGAGGACATCGATTGGATCGTCAACCTCGTGTGAATACCTATAGAGGCCGGACGCGTGTGCGGCTTCAAGAGAACCTAATTCCACGATCATCGGATTGCGGTGAAGAACAACCCACGCAAAGGTGAAGATTAGATCTTGCTATCTCGTTTTAATCTTGAATAACATGAGGGATCCTAATTGCGTGGTTTAGAGATTGGATCTCGAAAGTTTTCTAAAATCAAATTTGTTTGATTTTGTTCCGCTGCGTTTTTACCGTACGCAATTTTCTAACATTTGTATGTTGATGACATTCTGATTTTTGGTACCAATATGAATGTGATATATGATGTGAAGAAATTACTTAATGAGAACTTTGATATAAAAGATCTTGGGCAATCAGATGTGATTCTTAACATGAAGATCTTTAGAAAATCGAATGAAATTTTTATGAGCCAATCTCATTATAGTGAACAGTTATTAAAGAAGTTTGGATATTTTGACTTTAAACCTGTAGTGACACCTTATGATCCTAGTGTACACCTTAAGAAGAATAGAGGAGATCCAATAGGACATAATAGATATGTTCAGATTATAGGATCCTTAGGATACCTAGTAGATTATACTAGACCTGATTTGGCTTATACTGTGAACAGATTGAGAAGATATACCCATAACCCAAATAGAGAGCATTGGAATGCTTTAGAAAGAATTTTGAGATATCTGAAGGGGACTGTGTCCTATGGATTATATTACAGTGATTTTCCTGCAGTATTGGAAGGATATAGTGATGCCAATTGGATTAGTGATACAGCTGATGTGAAGTCGACTACTGAATTTATTTTTCTTCTAGGAGGAGCAGCTATTTTTTGGAAGTCTACCAAACAATCTTTGATTGCTAGAAGTACTATGAAATCTGAACTTATAGCATTAGATACAACTGTAGCAGAGGCTAAGTGGATTAGAGAGTTTCTTTATGATTTGGCACTGATGGAGCGACCTTTAGCACCAGTGTGTATTCATTGTGATTGTAGATCTGCAATTGATAAATGTGCCCAAAAGAATGTAGAGACTAAGATGAATAGATTCATGAAAATGAGACATAAGTTCATTCGGCAGAATATGAAGGAAAATGTGATTGCATTGGAATTTGTGAGATCTGCAAAGAATTTGGTTGATAAGCTTACAAAGGGATTATCTAGGGCTGTGATCCTAGAATCGTCGAGGGGGATGGGACAGATATACAGACCCTCTCTCCTTCCTCTCTTTTCTCTACCGAGCTTGAAGTTTTTACACTGATATTTACATTCTTCATTTTCTATTTTTGCTGGATCTCCTAAAGTCCGTTGGGTTCGTTTTGCGCCACCTTGGAGACGTGCCGACGGGGTGGCATTGGTCGTTGTATCGCTAGGAGTGATTGCCGAAAGCCTCGCACGTGGAGGGGCAATCTCGCTTTTAGGACAGTGCTCTCGCACGCCTCGACTTACAGGCCTCATCTATTCTCTACATTTTTATAGTGCTATTAAACTCTTGCTTGAAAACTGAAGTTTAATTGTTTTTGTTTGAAATTGTTTAAAATGATATTTTACTAAAAGTTTTAGAAAGGAATTTTGACAACACTCTCTACAATCCAAAATACGAAGATTGTTGGCAGGTGATTCCGGTATGTGCTGCTAGTACTAACGCTTATTTTCTAAGATATTTCGAATCCTCTGAAATGGATGAACCACAATAATCTTAGGGATGTTTGCTTGGCGTTATAAAGTATTAATTAATAATGCTAGATTGCCAACAATTTTATTTATTTGCTTTATACAGTAATGTAATGTCAAAATACTAAGAATATTAAATTAATATATTTGATTTGTCAACCACATTCCCAGTAATCTTTGCAGTTTTCCAAATAATTTTCAAAACTACTCTCAAACAAAATTAAACAGCAAACATAACCAAAACAAATTTAAATTTAAGTTTATTTTTAACTCAAATAATGAATTTAAGCCATGAATTTAAATTCAAACAAAAATTTAATCAGAATTTTAGTTAAAATTTATGTTTTGAATTAAAGTCTATGTCACCACCCAAACCCTTCAATTCGGGCCAAGACCACCGCATATCCATAATTAAGAATCAAATTAATTTAAATTTAAAACTTATGAATGTGCAAGGCTTCAAAAGGATAGAATAAATCTCAAAATTTCAAAATTCATTTTACATCAGAAACCAAAGGTGAGGGAAACACAAGAATCATGCAAACAGCGCAAGCGAAACGAATGCACGCCGAGAATGTAACGACCCAACCCGCTAGCAACAATAACTCGTCGGGCCCAAACCACTGGCCCAAATTGCTTAAGCCCAGTTATTAGTACTAGCGTGCGAGTCTTCATATAAACCGATCGAAATCAGTATCCCATCCGATGTGGGACTATTTGGGGCGTTACAGAGAACAACTGTCGATGTAAGTTAGACAATATGTTGTACTACAAATAATGCATACTAGCGAAGGGCCCGCGCTCCGCGGCGGGTCAATAGTATTTCAGCTATTTAAGTCAAACAACATATATAATTATTAAAATTCTAACATTGAACGCAATTATAGTCAAGTACAAAAAAAAGCTCGTAGTAAATTGCGATTATCTTATGCTAATAGATTTATCAAATAAGTTACCAGCTATAAATGTTAAGGAGCAATGGCAGAAAATGAATTCATCATTTCTTCGCTTCATCTTCCTTCTCATCTGATTGTGTAGCCTCATGAAACCTACAAACAAATTAGAACTATTAAATGTAAATTATATTAAATATCAATAGAGTATTGAATTTTCTTAGACATTACATAAGTCGACATCTTTTTGGGAGGTTGGACTTTAGGGATGTTGTCAATAGATTGTGCAGAACTGACAATAAAATTTTATATAAAAGTTAGAATAAAATAAAGAAATATTTTATACGGAAAAAAATGTATATAGTTTTACATTAGATTGATTACCTTGATGAAACTCCTATAACTGGCGATGTTTCTTCAATAATATCGTTGTGGATTTTTTTATCAACAGAAGGGGAAAGAAGCTGTTCTTCACATTTAATAAATAATCTTTTCACTGCAGGTGTTTTTTCTTTTGGACTAAAGTTTGCGGTAAATTTTTTAAAACTTTAAAAGATGGAATGGTTGATTTAAATCTTTGTGCGTCATGTACAAACTGAAAAATATGCTATTGGCCAATAATTGTTTTAATGATAGTAGCAAGAGTAAATTTATCTGATCCAGGTGAAGCGGCTAAATTTTAAGCAGGAATATGAATCAAATCTTGTGCCAATTTTTCAAAGATAGTGAAGTTAGCAGTACCACTTGCATCTCCAATAATAGTATTTAATTTGTACCTATTTTTTAGTAGACACAAAAAATGTAAAATAATACCGTGCACAAAGTAAGTAAACAAAAAATATTTAAAAGTCAAATTATTAACATGGTACAGGAGATTGATCGTTTTTATCATAATTGGAGCACCAGAAAGTATTATCATAAGTTTTGATAGATGCTTTGTAGTTATAGCAAGCTTTGTACCACCAGTCAAATGACGTGTCAATTTTAATGATTTTAGCTTCACAAGTAAACTTCATATTCTGTAAACAAAAAAATAAGAAAATTTAAGCATATACAGAACAGTAACATTCTTTAAATAAACTTAACGTGTGTGCTAGAAAGGTCAAGTTCTAATAATTTAACAACAGTTTTTCTATTCATAGATAATTCTTCCTGAGGACTCATAATTGGGGCTTGGTCGGTGGTAATTTGTTGGATTAAATTATTTGACGGTTATAACCTGCACATAATAATTTCGATGTAAACAAATTATAATAATTATATTAATTAATTAAAAAATTAATAATTAGTTGCCCAACCTATTTAGGATTTCCAAAACCTCTGCATGTCACAATTATCATGTTAATAAATAAAGAATTTAAATAGCAAGTTACACTGCAAATCTTTAAACCACTCCTCTTAGAAATTTAGAAATACAAAATTTGAAGTAAGTTATTTTTATTCTTTTGTTAATTTATGAAAAAGTGTTAATTTGTCCTACATATTTATGCGTGATTCCACCAATAGCTGTAATTTGTCAGAGAACATCTAAAAAATAGGAAAAATATTATTGTACGAAGTATATAGGGAATTTAATTTTAAATTTTTTTATAAAATAAATGCTAAAGGTGTAAATAAATATTACCTGTAAAAACAGTGTCATTGTATCTTTATTTTTCAACTTGAGTAAAGCTTGAGAAATTAAAACTATATAAGGGAATGTTGTCTATATCTTCTATAAGAAGTGTTAGACAGGACAATTTATTTACTTGAATCATGTAAAGGCGTTCGATAGCAACGTTTTTTTTTCTTGCCGGGAATGATGTTGAATTTTTCTATCAAATAAACGGTGCCTTCCTTTAAATGACAAATAAATTTCTCCTCATCTTGTTTACGAATTATTCCTTGTATGGAATAACCCTAATTATTAGGCCATCAAAATAATAACATTAACTCCCAAAAATATGTAAATAGATATAAAATAAAATTTGGAAAAAAATATTAGCATCATCACCTTCTCATCTACCAGCAAACGTTCTATACCAAATACATATCGGCTTGCTCCATCACCGAATTAAAGTTTCTAATTTGCCCTTTTTTCAAAGCCCGTCATTACTACCCTGAAGGAACATCAAAATAAAAGGGATAGAAGCAGGAGGGGGTGAGCAAAATCCAAAAAAGAAAAAAAAAAATATGCTGCCAAGGTTGAGGAAATAGCACAAGCATTAGGCACATGAAAATCTCTAATTAGAAAATAGCAGAAGCACCAAACACATCAAAATCTGTAGTTGAATGAACCAAGAGTATAATGAATATGTAAATAACACAACCTGAATCTAACACCACAACCCAAAAAAAGACAGAAACAAAGCAGGAAGAAAGGGCATAAAGGGGTAGGACGGGGCCAAACCAATATTAAAGGAGGCCATACCTTTGGGATAGCTAGTAAAGGGGGAGGGGGTGTACTTTTATAGGTACCTAAGCAACAATATATACAATAATAGTTAGAGGCTTATGTAAAGATTCTGTGCAATTTAGTAATAGTTTAGTAATAGTTCCATTATTCCATTAATGAGTTGAGGATTTACTTTTTGGTTGGAAGGAATTTAATGCTGTGTTGGGTGGAGCAGTCAAGAATTTAATGCCGTACTGTGTGAAACAGTAAATAATATTTATAATGCCTCATGCTATCATACAACAACTACAGAAGCATGAGGAGAAGGAGCATGAAGAAGCTAAGAGACCTAATAGTAGGGGCAACCAAGTGGCTCATCAAAATTTCAAAATAAATTTTTTGAAGATCTTGCAACCAGAGAGATGATTTGGCTGCTGATAATAATTGCAAAGACCTGGCAAATCTAAAAAAAAATCTCAAAGATCACATTGTAAAAACCATCTGGAGCCATGGAATACCAATTTATGTCTTTAATCTGTTACGACATTTTTGTTGGCGGATTTCGTGGAGTCGTGTGGAGTCTTGAAGGGTCGAAGAAGACGACGTCAAGTTCAAAGGCTCGAAGACTCATCTATGAAGCTCACTGCCTCCTAGGTACGTTTAATATAGTTAATGGTGATTTACATATGTAATTTAAGTGTTTGGAGACATTAGAATAGTTTTTTGATAAATTTTAATAAACTGGAAAAATTTATGCTACGGGGTCCAGACCCTGAGAGCTGAGGTCCGGAACACGTAAGCCTGTCAGACTGTTTCGCAGAGCGGGTCCGGACCCTGATGGCTGCAATCCGGATAATGAAAAGCTAGAACGTTTCAGAGTCCGGACCCAGCAATCCACGGTCCGAACCCCAACCCGTCGCGATTTTTCGAAACTTTATTTTTTCAATTCTACTCTAATTCTATGTCTCATAAACCTATAAATATGATATGGGGGCTTCTCTAAAACGTGCCTAAGAGAGATTTACTTTTTGAAACCCTAGAAACTTGTCTCAGAGCCGTTCGTTCATCTTTCGATGACAAGTTTCTTCCTCTCTTGTGTCGACTTGATTCTTAGGGCTTAAATTTTGATCTTTATCTTTGAATCAAGTCGATGATCGCTTAGAAAGTTTTTCTCTCATATTCTTTGCTTCTCTAAGCATTGAAATCACCATCAACTATTATTTTCGGGGCTCCGGACGAAGCGATTGCGCGAGGGCTTCGCGTGAGGCCGAGGATTCGGTGGACGCTCGTGGAGACAGAGCGTTGCTTCTGCGAGGAGTCGCGGTGTGATCGATCGGAGGAGTTCGATTGATCGGGGACCAACGAAGGGGATCTACTTCAAGTTTAGAGTAAAGGTTAAGTCGTGGATTCGGTAAATCACCTTGTACTCTATTTTACTTAGTGGATTTTTCGTGTGATCGGTCCTGTGATTTTTTTACTCCTTTTGGAGTTTTCCCACGTAAATTTTTCTGTGTGTTGCTTTAATTTTTCGCGCTTATATTTTTATTGCATCGAGTTGGTTGTTTTATTGTATACACCTATTCACCTCCCCCTCTAGGTGTGTGTTTACCTATTAGATCCTTGGGGTATCACTAACTTACAAGTGGTATCAGAGCAGGAATAGGTAGTATATCATGGCTGAGGGCGGTAACATTAATCGACCTCCGCTTTTCGATGGCACTAATTATGCTTATTGGAAGGTTCGTATGAGAGCTTTTCTAATAGCCATCGACGAGCGTGTATGACAATCTATTGAATTTGGATGGACACACCCAATTCATGTAGTCGAGAATGTTAGCGTCCCGAAACCTAGAAATAAATGGGCGAAAGACGAAATTGATCAATTGTCATATAACGGAAAGGGTATTAATGCTTTATTTAATGCGTTAACGCAAACCGAGTTCTCACTCGTTTCGGCGTGTGAAACAGCGAAGGAAATTTGGGATACTCTCCAAGTGACGCATGAGAGTACTAGTTTAGTAAAGGTTCAAAAATTCCAAATGCTAACTAGCAAATTCGACTCTATTTGTATGGAAGAACATGAAACCTTTACGCAGTACTATACTCGTTTACAAGATGTTGTAAATACTTGTGCTAACTTGGGAGATAAAATTGCTGAATCCAAAGTGGTTCGTAAAATATTAAGAACCCTTCCGGAGAAGTTTCGTCCAAAGGTTGCGGCCATTGAAACAACGAAACATCATGATGAATTAAAAGTAGAAGAATTAGTTGGTGCATTACAAACTTATGAGATGACTTTTCCTACTAATTCATCTTCTACCAAGTCTTCTTCCAAGGGTACAGGGTAGGCTCTAAGATCCACGAAGGAAGAAGACTCGAACACGTCTTCCTCAGATTCAGATTCGGACACTACTTTGGAGGATTTTGAAAAATAATTGGCGCTCCTAACGAAGAAGTTCAGACGAAACTTTAGAAAGAAACAAGCGAACAAAACGACTTCTTCCTCAAAGCAATCAAAGAATAAAGGGAGTAATTTCTCCAAATCTAGGAAATTCGAGAGTTCTTCCAAGGAGAAGAAGAGCTCCGAAGGACAAATCCAATGCTACAAGTGCAGGGGATTTGGCCACATCGCCTCGGATTGTCCAAATAAAAAAACTTCAAAAAAGAAGGCTATGCAAGCAATTACATGGATGATTCATCATATGATGAGTCCACCTCTAGTGATGAGGACGTTAATGCTACTGCTTTACTTGCAACTAACTCTCCTTTTATGTGTTTAGCCTCTACTTCCACTAACTTTTCTTCCTTATCTCTTTTGCATGAAAAATCTGCGTCGGAGATCGACACAAGCGATGAGGAGTCAGGAGAAGACGATATAGCAGCCGCCTATCATCAACTTTTGATGGAATCTAAGAAGATGACGAAACACAACAAGAAATTAAGGAGAAGACTGCTTGAACTCGAG
The DNA here is from genome assembly GCA_016920855.1 of Puya raimondii. Lineage (NCBI taxonomy): Eukaryota > Viridiplantae > Streptophyta > Magnoliopsida > Poales > Bromeliaceae > Puya > Puya raimondii. The sequence continues at coordinate 206,027,000 of JABWPP010000050.1, read as the reverse complement.
GAACAAAACAAGAATTACGCTACTGTCTCTAAGTCACTCGAGAAAGAGCGAGAAAGTTTGATCAAGCCAAACAATTTCTTACTAGATAAGTGTAAACTACTTGAAAAGGAAAAAAGAATCTCATTTAGATAAAATAAATTTCCTTTCCAAGCAGTACACTGAGTCTAGAGAATCCAACTTGGAATTGACTAAGAAGATTTTTCAACTAAAAAATTGTAGCACACTGAACTTTAGCAAATTGCGAAGTTCTAGTGAGAGAATAGTACTTTATACTATATCGAAAGTTTGGATTGAGTTTGGAGAGCTTTGAGGTATTTTAGTGGCTTAAAAAGGGCGAAAACGGACTCCGGAGATCAAATTCTGCAAAAGGTGTAGAATTTGTATTGAGTACGGGTACTGGCTTTGGAGTACAGGATCAGATTGAGTTAGTTCCAGTACTGGAATCGGGGTACCGGATGTAGTACCCCAGGGGCCTAACTGACGAAATGACTGCAGTATCCTAGACTGTTCGACACTTCTGGAGAGGGGCGAGACAAGTCGGAGTCGTTTTGGCGCAAAATAGACGCGAAAACGGACTCGGAGCACCGAAGTAAGCCAAAACAGAAGTTTTGGGCGTTTGGTACATTAGGGCGCCCGGAAGTTATGTTTTGGACGCCCAGTTGTTGAGTGCTCATTCCTTGATTTGCTATGTCATTTCGGATCCAGTATTCGGGCGCCCGGAAAGTGAGCTCGGAAGTTTACCTCGTGAGTATCGACCCTCTTGACACGTGTGATGTGGTAGGTGGGTTCCGCCGGACCACGTTTGGGCACACCAGACCGCGGGCGGAGAGTCCGAAGTGCTGGGCGAGTGCAGGCTGGAAGAACAGGGCGCCCACTTCTTGGGTTTCGGGCGCCCGAATGTGGGGAATTCAGCTGAGGGACAGGTTAGCAACAATTGTGCTTGAGGCTCATTGTACCCTATCCCTATGTTTATAAAAGATTGGGGACGACCCCCCTGAGACTTTTTCTCTCCTTCTTCACAGTGAGCTCTGGATATTTGCAGTTTAGCCCCTCAAATCTCCCAATTTCCATCTTCTCCATTGAAGGCCTTGGATTCCTGCAGAACAGCAGCATCGATCTGTGGCGTTTCTGCTCGTGTGCAGTGTAGGAGTGTCCAAATCCCACAAAACGTAGTTTGTTGGATTGTGGACTCATAGAGGAAGGCGTGGGATCCTTCCAATCACATTTTGGACAGGTATGTACGCTGCAGTTGCTATTTTACTGGACCCCTTGTGTTCTTAAGCTGAAATTTGGGTTTTCCTTTGATCTTATGGATCCAAATCTCTTTGGAGCTGGATTTTCGAACTGAAGATGAGTTTTCCCTCATACCTTGCTGGTTTTGAGGTTCTTTCCACCTGAATTGAGAATTCAAAGGTGAGTTCTAGCTCAGATTTTCAAGAATTTAGCTTAAGTGCTGAAATTGTGGATCCTTGATGGATTTCTTGGATTTTTGAATCCAAATTTTTGTTAGAAGCTTTGGTGAGGATTTGGATTGTTCCACCACTGTATTTGGGAGGTTTGTGACCCTTTTCCCTAGGCTAGATTTGTTGGAAACTCCAGGATTTATGCTAGAAGTGTTTTTACTGCTGGAACTTCTGGATGCAGTGCTAGAGGGTCCAGAAGTGGGTCCGAATCAGTGCGTAGGATTTTTGGAGATCGATTCGAACTCCGTTTTGGCTAAAATTTTGAGGGATTGTTCTTGAACCCCTGCTGGTAAGTTGGGTAAATTTTCACTGCATTTGGACTTAGGATTTGAATTTTATCGCATATTGAATCCATATTGGTCGTGCTGCCAGGCTGCAGTTCTGGGCTGATGTTCTGGGAGCCCAGAACTTGAGCAGGGGGATCCGAATCCTATTTTGGCAGGTTTGAGCCCGATTTCAGTTGGTTTTGTTTGGAGGCCTTCCACTCGACTCCTAGCCTTTGTTGGATAGCGTTTGAGGTGGGTTGATGTTGCCGAAAGCTTCGAAATTCCTCCTAAGTTGTAGAGAGTGCAGCATGTTGTTTTATTATCTGATTATCATGTTAGTAGCTCGAATTCATGAATTTGCATGTGTTTATATGAAATCTAAATTTAGAGCATAAATTAATAATTTATAAACATGCTTTACATGCTGAACTGGGATTTGACTTAGGAGAAAACTCGCGAACCTACAACCGTCACTTTTCGAACTATTATCAGATTTAGCTCTAGGAGCCGTTTCGGTTCTTGTATCACCGCTGTTAGTGCGAGGTGGATACTTAGTTTGTTGTAGGACGAGTTTACGCTCGTGCTGAGATGCCGAGCTTGTATATACAGCTGGGTTAGGCTGTTTTGTATTACCGGGTGCCGTCGGGGTTGACGGTGGACCCAGATTCTTGTTTTAGTATCTGTTTGTGCTGAGGGCACGTGAGCTTGGAGTCTTCAAACCATTCGACCCTTTTTATTTGATTATAGCCTGCCGGAGCCTGATTGTGCTCGACAGAGATACGCTTATTAACTCGGTTGGGTAGCTCCCCCGAGTGCCGCTCCGGAGTGAGGCCTCTCATGCGTTGATGTCGCTGCAGATTAGTAGTTATGATACTTCGACCGGCTACCTTTTGGTAGTGTGCGGTGTGGCTAGGCTGTTGGCTGGACGAGCCTTTTTGGGCGGTTCCGTTAGATTGGGTCAGGGGTGACTATTCACTTTATGATGCTTATACTTTGAGAGTGTGACTTGGATAGTGGTAGGGTTGTGGCATTTCAGCTGTTGAGTTTATTCCAGCTTACTTTATTATTTCTTTACCTACCAGCTATACTGTTAGTCTTGTAGACTTAATGGGTGTGCCGTTGGGGTCGGTAGCGGTACCCACTGAGGACTACTTCTTTTGATAGTAGTTCTCACACCCATTGTTGCCACCTTTTCTTGTAGAGCCTTCATCTGTTGCGGCTGCTGCTTCCATTCCTGCGGATCGAGGTAAAGGAGTCGCGAGCTAGATCCCTACCATTCCCAGTTTTTTCTAGAGGAGGACCCTACTGGAGATAGTTTTTTTTTGAGTTGCGCCATGTACATATAGTGTGGACTGGTTGTTCCTTTTGAGGTGGACTTGTACCTATTTTTGGTTTTGGAGAAACTGTTGTATTTTGGATCCTATATGTACATGTGGCTTTTGTTTTATTAGTATGATCTTGCTTCAGCTCTATATCTCTTGTAGTTGTTTGTATGCTTTGTTTATGGGTTAGTTATCGCTTCGTATACATAGGAAATTCTATGTATACGGCGGATCTGTTGGCGAGCCCGGGGAAACGAGAAATCCGGGGCGTGACACCGGAACGCAGTACAAAATTGAGTGATTTTTGCTCTCGGATTCTGAGGAACGCGGATGAGGTACCGGAACAGATTCAATTAGTTCCGGTACTAATTTTGAGGTACCGGAACGCAGTGTAACTGAAGCAGTTTCGTGCAGTTTTGCAATTTTGGCTTTTTGAGGGGTTTAAGTGGATTTTGTTGCTTGGGAATAAATACCCCTTTACCCCTTTCAAAGCCATTGTTGCTGAGCTTAGAGAGATGATGAAGGTGGGTTTTTTTCTCTCTCTCTCTCTCTTGGATTTCTCCTCTAGAGGCGACCTTCTAGACTTTCGCTTGATTGGGTCCTGAGTTGTTTGTGTCTTGTGACTGATGTGTGTGTTGTGCAGGTGGTCATGACGCCTCCCCGACACCGAGGTCGACCCCCGACGCGGGCTACCCCCGTGCCTTCTGAGGTGCGAGAGCTGGCGAGACCTAGTGCACCCCCTGATTTGAGTGAGCAGTTGGCTGCCCTAGCCGAGACATCTAGGCAGCAGGGTGCACTATTGCGGAGGATGTGTGATACTTTTACTCATCAGTCGAGTGCAGCACCCAGAGCGACGGAGTCGCAGGAGCCACCTCCCTTGACTCCAGTGGATGTTCCAGCTACCGCCGCACCCTCATCAGCGGCAGTTCCGGCCGCACCGATTGGCGATACTTCACGGTCAGGTGGACAGATGACGGAGGCCAAGCATGAGCGGATGACTGAGAGGCTGGCTTGTTTTTGCCGGTTTGATCCACCCAGCTTTGATGGTAGCCACACCGAGCCATGGGTGGTGGAGGCCTGGGTGGGCGAGATGGAGAAGCTATTCGAGGATCTCTTCATACCAGAGCGGGGAGCAGGTTCACTTAGCGGTTCATTGCTTGACGGGTGATGCACGCATCTGGTGGAGGAGGACGAGACAGAGCAGGTCGCTGGATGCGCTGCGTTTGAGTTGGGATGAGTTTTGCGGGATGCTGTACGGGTCTTATTTCCCAAACAGCGTGAAGCAAAAACACGAGGATGATCTGAAGAATCTACTTCAGGGAGACCGCACAGTGCAGGAGTATACTTGAGAGTTTACCAGACTCCTGACCTGTGTCCCATTTGCAGCGAGAGATGAGGCTCACAAGGTTTACTTATTCGAGCGAGGATTGAGACATGAGATCTTTGTTCTAGTTCAGGCGCAGAGGTTGCAGACCTTGGATGCGTCGATCGAACAGGCACTATGGGTCGAGCGAGGAGCCTTGACGGCGAGAGAGCGGGCGGCTACACTAAGTCAAGGTTTGGATAGGAAACGCCCGGCTCCAGACGACGGAGGACAGACCAGCGGCAGACGCCCGCCGAGGCCTCCATGATCACGTTCTCAGGGTCGTGGGTTTTCGGGGCGACAGAGGTCTGGTGGATCCCGTCAGCAGGGACGGCAGCAGAGGGGAGCACCGAGATGTGTCATCTGCGGAGGACCACATTTGCCTAGGCAGTGCGAGCAGCGAGAGGGCCGGTATTTTTGGTGTGGTCAGTCCGGACATCTGCGGGCAGCTTGTCCCCGAGCAGCGTCGCCAGCGCCATCGATAGCATCAGCACCCCCAGTTTATCAGCAGGCCTATAGAGCTCCACCGACTCATAGCCAGACGGACCGGACTTCTATACCACGCCCGGGTGAGCGGCGAGCAGGCGCAGAGCGGCAGGGTTTTTGCGGCTCAACTTGAGGACTCCATGGCAGCAGATCATGTGGTGGCAGGTATCATTTTAATTGCTGGCATTAGAGCTCGTGCATTATTTGATACCGGTGCATCACATTCTTTTATTAGTCGAGCATTTGCATCATTGCATGGGCTAGTGATAGGACCTCTACCTTATGCACGACAGGTGCAGATTTCCGAGCACGTTTTGCATGTGGAGGAGTGTTGTCGGGCTTGCCCAGTGCAGCTTGGACCTTGGGTGATGCCCGCAGACCTATTGGTCTTGGGGCGATTGCAGGATTTTGATGTGGTACTCGGCATGGATTGGCTGGCGCACTATTTCGCGATGATCAACTGCAGCGAGAGGACCGTGACGTTTCGCGAGCCAGGCCAGGAGGAGTACGTGTATAGAGGCTGCAGGAGCACTTTGTTCGCGACGTGGATTTCGTCGGCACGAGCGAGACAGATGATGAGTCGAGGATGCACTGCATTTCTGGCGACTGTTGTAGAGGTACCTACGGTGGCACCGGAACTTGAGGACATCTCTGTAGTCCGCGAGTTTCCGGACGTGTTTCCCCCTGAGTTGACTACTATGCCACCGGACAGGGAGGTCGAGTTTGTGATTGACGTAGTTCCAGGAACTGCGCCAATCTCAAAGGCACCCTACCGAATGGCACCGGCTGAGCTGAGAGAGCTTAAGGCGCAGCTTCAGGATTTGATGGATAAAGGGTTGTGAGACCCAGTGTATCGCCTTGGGAAGCGCCGGTGTTATTCGTGAAGAAGAAGGATGGTTCACTTAGACTTTGTGTGGATTATCGAGAGTTGAATAAAGTGACCATCAAGAACAGGTATCCTTTGTCGCGCATTGATGATCTGTTTGATCAGCTGCAAGGATCTTGTGTCTTCTCGAAGATTGATTTGCAGTCCGGTTACCACCAATTGAAGGTGAAGGCCGAGGATATTCCCAAGACGGCTTTTAGGACCCGGTACGGGCATTATGAGTTTACGGTGATGCCGTTTGGTTTAACTAATGCCCCTGCCGCATTTATGGATTTGATGAATCGAGTATTTAAGCCGTTCTTGGACCGGTTTGTGGTGGTGTTTATTGATGATATCCTGATCTACTCTCGGAGTGATGCTGAGCATGAGGAGCACTTGAGGATAGTGCTGCAACTTCTGAGGGAGAAGAAGTTGTATGCCAAGTTGAAGAAGTGCGAGTTCTGACTTCGAGAGGTAGCTTTCTTGGGCCATGTGATTTCAGCCACGGGAGTGGCGGTGGACCCGCAGAAGGTTGATACTGTTCGGGATTGGCCCAGACCGACGACGGTTACCGAGGTGAGGAGTTTTCTCGGGTTGGCTGGATATTACCGTCGGTTTGTGGAAGGCTTTGCGAAGCTCTCTGACGAGGAAGGGGATTAGATTTGTTTGGAGTGCCGAGTGCCAGCGTAGCTTTGAAGAGCTGAAGGAGAGACTGGTGTCTGCTCCCATCCTTACCCTTCCAGTTATGGGGGAAGGATTCGTGATTTATAGTGATGCATCACACAGTGGCTTGGGATGTGTGTTGATGTAGCATGGTAGGGTAATTACCTATGCCTCCCGGCAATTGAAAGATTACGAGAAGAATTACCCTACGCATGATTTGGAGCTGGCAGCTGTAGTGTTTGCACTGAAGCTGTGGCGGCACTACTTGTATGGTGAGCACTGCGAGATTTTTACGGATCATAAAAGTCTCAAGTATCTGTTCACTGAAAAGGAATTGAACCTGAGGCAATGCCGGTGGTTAGAGTTGTTGAAGGATTATGATATTACCATCCAGTATCACCCCGGCAAGGCGAATGTAGTGACAGATGCATTGAACATGAGATCAGTGCAGTGCCTTAGTATGATGATCACTCAGCAAGCGCCATTACTTGAGGAATTGAGGCGGCTTGAGCTTGAGGCGGTGTCCCCTGGGGTTACTGCAAAACTTATGTCTTTGGTTTTGCAACCCACTTTGTTGGATAGGATCCGGGAGAAACAGAGTGTGGACCCCTATTTGATGAGGATCCGAGATCAGGTTGCCAGTGGGCAAACATGGGACTTTAGTGTTGACAGTTCGGGAGTACTACGGTACAGGGACCGACTGTGTGTTCCTACGGATTCGGAGATCCGATGGTAGATTTTGAGAGAGGCTCATTACTCGCCTTATACGGTTCACCCCGGTGGAACCAAGATGTATAAGGATTTAAAGGCACACTACTGGTGGAATGGAATGAAGCGGCATATTGGGAGATTTGTGGCTCAGTGTTTGACTTGTCAACAGGTAAAGGCGGAGCACCGAGTACCTGCTGGCAAGCTTCAGAGTTTCCCAATACCCGAGTGGAAGTGGAACCAGATCGCCATGGACTTTGTCGTGGGATTACCGAGGACGCAGGCTGGTTTCGATGCCATTTGGGTGATAGTAGACAGGCTGACCAAGTCTGCCCACTTCTTACTAGTGCAGACTACTTGGTCCAGGGACAGACTTGCTCAGTTATATTTGGACGAGATAGTGAGGTTGCATGGAGTGCCTACCTCGATTGTGTCGGATCGAGACACACGATTCGTCTCGCAGTTTTGGAGGAGTCTACAGACAGCACTGGGTACTCAGCTTCGGTTTAGCACGGCTTTTCATCCGCAGACCGATGGTCAGTCTGAGCGGACCATTCAGACTCTGGAGGACATGCTGAGAGCATGTGTCCTAGACTTTGGTGGAGGGTGGCATCGACACTTAGGACTGGTTGAGTTTACGTACAACAATAGCTATCAAGCGAGCATCCAGATGGCTCCGTTTGAGGCATTGTATGGACGCAAGTGTCGTTCACCCTTGCATTGGAGTGATGTGGGTGAGAGGAAGACAGTGGGTCCTGACATCCTGTTGGAAGCGGAAGAAAAGGTCAAGATGGTTCGACGACGTCTTGAGACCACCCAGAGTCGACAGAGGAGCTATGCGGACACTAGGAGACGAGACTTGGTGTTCCAGATTGGAGATCATGTATTTCTGAAAGTCTCGCCGTCAAGAGGGATTCGCCGTTTTGGAGTTCGTGGAAAGTTTAGTCCACGGTTCATTGGCCCGTTCGAGGTGTTAGAGCGAGTGGGGCCGGTAGCATACAGGATTGCCCTACCACCGCGACTTTTCGGAGTCCATGATGTGTTTCATGTCTCGGCCGTGAGAAGATATGTGTTCGACCCCTCCCACGTGATTGACTTCACCCCACTTGAGTTGGCTGAGGACCTGCGGTATGAAGAGCGACCGGTGCGGATTCTTGCTCGCGAGACGAAAGAATTGCGCAACTGGGGCATACCGTACGTGAAAGTGCAGTGGAGTAATCACGAGGAGCGTGAGGCGACTTGGGAGCCGGAAATCCTATCCCTACCTTTTCGAGCTTCCTACTTGAGGTATGAGTTTAAGTTTCGAGGACGAAACTTTTCATAGGGGGGAAGGATGTAGTACCCCAGGGGCCTAACTGACGAAATGACTGCAGTATCCTAGACTGTTCAACACTTCTGGAGAGGGTCGAGACAAGTCGGAGTCGTTTTGGCGCAAATAGACGAGAAAACGGACTCGGAGCACCGAAATAAGCCAAAACTGAAGTTTTGGGCGTTGGGTACATTAGGGCGCCCGGAAGTTATGTTTTGGGCGCCCAGTTGTTGAGTGCTTATTCCTTGATTTGCTAAGTCATTTCGGATCCAGTGTTCGGGCGCCCAGAAAGTGTCCCGGAAGTTTGCCTCGTGAGTATCGATTCGTGTGACACGTGTGAGGTGGTAGGTGAGTTCCGCCGGACCATGTTAGGGCACACCAGACCGCGGGCGGAGAGTCCGAAGTGCTGGATGAGTACAGGCTGGAAGAACCGGGCGCCCACTTCTTGGGTTTCGGGCGCCCGAATGTGGGGAATTCAGCTTGGGACAAGTTAGCAGCATCTTTATTCTTGAGGCTCATTGTACCCTATGTCTATAAAAGTTTGGGGACGACCCCCCTGAGGCTTTTTCTCCACTTCTTCACAGTGAGCCATGGATATTTGCAGTTTAGCCCCTCAAATCTCCCAATTTCCATCTTTTTCCATTGAAGGCCTTGGATCCCTGCAGAACAGCAGCATCGACCTGTGGTGTTTCTGCTCGTGTGCAGTGTAGGAGTGTCCAAATTCCACAAAACTTGATTTGTTGGATTGTGGACTCGTAGAGGAAACCGTGGGATCCTTCCAATCGCATTTTGGGTATGTACGATGCAGTTTCCGTTTTACTGGACCCCTTGTATTCTGGAGCTGAAATTTGGGTTTTCCTTTGATCTTATGGATCCAAATCTCCTTGGAGCTGGATTTTCGAAGTGAAGATTGGTTTTCCCTCATCCCTTGCGGGTTTGGAGGTTCTTTCCACCTGAATTTAGAATTCAAAGGTGAGTGTTAGCTCAGATTTTGAGAATTTAGCTTAAGTGCTGAAATTTTGGATCTTTGATGGATTTCTTGGATTTTTGAATCTAGATTTTTGTTAGAAGCTTTGGAGAGGATTTGGATTGTCCCACCACTGTATTTGAGAGGTTTGTGACCCTTTTCCATGGGCTAGATTTGTTGGAAACTCCAGGATTTATGCTAGAAGTATTTTTACTTAGTTGCTGGAACTTCTGGATGCAGTGCTAGAGGTTCCAGAAGTGGGTCCGAATCGGTGCGAAGGCTTTTTGGAGATAGATTCGAACTCCGTTTTGGCTGAAATTTGGAGGGATTAGTTCTTGAGCCCCTACTGGTGAGTTGGGTAAATTTTCACTGCATTTGGACTTAGGATTTGAATTTTATCTCATGTTGAATCCAGGTTGGTCGTGCTGCCAGGCTGCAGTTCTGGGCTGATATTCTGGGCGCCCAGAACTTGAGCAGGGGGATCTGAATCCTATCTTTGGCAGGTTGAACCCGATTTCAGCTGGTGTTGTTGGAGGCCTTCCACTCGACTCCTAACCTTTGTTGGATAGCGTTTGAGGTGGGTTGATGTTGCCGAAAGCTTCGGAATTCCTCCTAAGTTGTAGAGAGTGCAGCATGTTGTTTATTTATCTAATTGATCATGTTAGTAGCTCGAATTCATGTATTTGCATGTGTTTATATGAAATCTAAATTTGGAGCATAAATTAATAATTTATAAACATGCTTTACATGTTGAACTGGGATTTGACTTAGGAGAAAACTCGCGAACCTACAACCGTCACTTTTCGAAACTGTTATCAGATTTAGCTCTAAGAGCCGTTTCTGTTCTTATATCACCGCTGTTAGTGCGAGGTGGATACTTAGATTGTTGTAGGACGAGTTTACGCTCGTGCTAAGATGCTGAGCTTATATATACAGCAGGGTTAGACTGTTTTGTATTACCGGGTGCCGTCGGGGTTGACGGTGGACCCAGATTCCTGTTTTAGTATATGTTTGTGCTGAGGGCACGTGAGCTTGGAGTCTTTGACCCATTCGACTTTTTTTATTTGATTATAGCCTGCCGGAGCCTTATTGTGCTCGACAGAGATACGCTTATTAACTCGGTTGGGTAGCTCCTCCGAGTGCCGCTCCGGAGTGAGGCCTCTCATGCATTGATGTCGCTGCAGATTAGTGGTTATGATTATTGGACCGGCTACCTTTTGGTAGTGTGCGGTGTGGCTAGGCTTTTGGCTGGACGAGCCTGTTTGGGCGGTTCCGTTAGTTTGGGTCAGGGGTGACTATTCACTTCGTGATGCTTATACTTTGAGAGTATGACTTGGATAGTGGTAGGGTAGTGGCCTTTCAGCTGTTGAGTTTATTCCAGCTTACTTTATTGTTTCTTTACCTACCAGCTATACTGTTAGTCTCGTAGACTTAGTGGGTGTACCGTTGGGGTCGGTAGCGGTACCCACTGAGGACTACTTCTTTTGATAGTAGTTCTCACACCCATTGTTGCCACCTTTTCTTGCAGAGCCTTCGTCTGTTGCGGCTGCTGCTTCTGTTCCTGCGGATCGAGGTAAGGGAGTCGCGAGCTAGATCCCTACCATTCTCAGTTTTTCCTAGAGGAGGACCCTACTAGAGATAGTTTTATTTTGAGTTGCGCCATATACATATAGTGTGGACTGGTTGTTCCTTTTGAGGTGGACTTGTACCTATTTTTGGCTTTGGAGGAACTGTTGTATTTTGGATCCTATATGTACATGTGGCTTTTGTTCTATTAGTATGATCTTATTTCAGCTCTATATCACTTGTAGTTGCTTGTATGCTTTGTTTACAGGTTAGCTATCGCTTCGTATACATAGAAAATTCTATGTATACGGCGGATCTGTTGGCGAGCCCGGGGAACGAGTAATCCGGGGTGTGACACGAAATGGGTGAACTCCCCCTATGTCTTCGGTTTAGTTTAAAGGCTTAAATTGGTGCATATTCATGATAAGCATGACATAATAGAATTTGGAATGCATAATATGTTTGTGCTACATGTGAGATTTACATGCCCTATGTAGTAGGGATTACGAATGATAATATGTATAGTGCATTATGAATGGTTATTATAGAATGGCATTTTCTCTTATGTCAATGAAGAAATGCATGCATGAATGACTAAACAACATATGGGGTACTAAATGGATAGTTGACTATGAGGTTTATACATGATGCTTAGTATATTGGCTATTGGTAGAAAATGAACATGATATACGGCAAGTTCTTGACAATGTAAGACTAAGTATGTTGCACATTACTTAGGTGAACAACAAAGTTGACATTATGACATAGTACTAGACTCTTTGGTCACTAGTTGGTATTCCATGTTATAGACATGATGAACGAGATGCTTATGCGGTAGATTATGCTTGTTTGCCATTGTGCTCATTCGCACATGCTTGTGAGGGTCGCTCCCTACAAGCGGGCACTCCGGAGTTGGCCTTTGCGACGATTGTTCGGCCGTACGGGATTGGGCGCCGAAGTTGATTGCCGTGGGCAAGGCTCGTTCTTAGCGTGAGAACGTTGACTACCACGGGGGCCATTAGGCTCGGCACTAGCGGGACAACACCGTATGGTAGTCCCCTATGATTGGATAATTGTGGTTTCATGTAAGTAGTAAACATGTCATATATGGAGTAGTAAACATGACATATAGTGAGATCATAACACTTGAACTTGACTAGAACATCTACATGTTTTATAACATAATGTTTAGAGGCATAGTAGTGTAGAACTTTTAAACATAATCATGCTTTACTTTTACTAATCCTACTTTTGCCTCAATTGACCTAGTGGTGTACTCCGCTCCTCTCGGCAGCCTACCCACTGGGAACTATTGTATAATAGTTCTCATCCCCTGGGGTTTGTTGTTTTTATTTCAGAGCCTTCCACTGCGGGAGAGGCTAGGGACCGAGGTAAGGGCGTGGCGACTAGCTAGTGCTCGAGGGAGATAGTCGCATAGGTGGATACCTTTCTTTTATTTTTTTGTTGAAAGGTGTATGTATTTTGGATTTTGTGTTGTAGATGTTACCCTATGTCTTGGACCTTTATTGTAGTAACCTTGTATAACTATTATTAGTTTACTTTTCGTTATGTTGGAACTTGTATATATCTCCTTGTTATTACTGTTTCTTTATCTAGTATGCTTATGCTCTGATTATCATGATAGGATTGTTATTATTATTTCTTTCATTGTATACTTGTTGTAGACGCCTTGTGTGCACTGGGGCGCCTTGTGTACACGGCGGGTCTGTGCACGCGCCCGGGTGGGCTTCTGCTGGGGCCCCGGGGCGTGACAGTCAAATCAAGAGGGAGGTTTGTGGGTTGGCCACGTTGCCCATTAAAGCAAAAGCCAATGGGATTTTGCCACATGCCTGATGAAAGTTTTGGATGTGCCTATTGCACGATAAGCCGCCTCTAAAATACGCATAAACGATAAATTTATGTAATATAATAAATTATTTAGATACTTTATATCGCATATCTTACATCACATTTTATTTTACAAAATTAATTATATAATATTGTATCAATCATCTAATATTTTTTGTGGTGTATAAAGCATTTGTATGGACCAGGTGCAATCAAAAAATTTTCCACTCTTTTGGAATTATGAGAGCACATATTGAACATTTTTTACACCAAGTGTATATCTACACATACACCACATCCCTAAAAATCCTTAAATAAAAATTTTAAATTAATTTATCAAATATAATTTAAATCATTAGGCTTTATTTTACAATATTAATTATCAAATATTCTATAAAATCATCTATTCTGTGCAGTGTATGGAGCAATAGTATGCATTAGGTGCAAGTAAAACTTTTTTCTCTTTTGAAATTATGAGTGCATGCTATTGAACATTCTCTACAAGTATATTTATAAATACACCACATGCCTAAAACCTTTTAATAAAGATTTTAAAATTAATTCATCAAATATAAATTAAATTATTAGACTTTGTAACTTATATATATTTAATTAAAATTTGCTATTAGAATGTTAATCATCTAGCATAAGTTACAGTGTATTGTAATATTAATATACACTAGATGCATGTAATAGTTTCTCTTTTTTCCATCAATTTTAACTAGCTAAAGACATCCTCACCTATTGTTTAATTTGAGACAAGTCCTCCAACTTTAACTTTTTAGTTAAAAAATTATTTATAAAATAACTATGAAAGCTAAAAATTTAATTAAATTTTTAAATAAAATTATTAGTATAATTTAACTTTGCAAATGAAGTTAAGAAAATATTGATAAAAAAAGTTAGTTTTACAATATAATATAAGAGAACTTTATAATTTTTTATAATTTTTAATTAAAATTTTTTTATCTTAAAATTTTAATAACTATATTTTTTAATTGTTTAAAATATTACCAATCCGCAGCGCAGCGCGGGTCTTTTACTAGTTCACTTAAATGAATAGTAACCTGCATTTTATTTTGAGGTATCAACTTGAGGATGACTTCGGACGTGAATCGGACACCGTTTTGGATGACCCAATAGGTCGTTTTCGATGGTTCGGCTGTGTCGGAGATGATGGCACTGTCCAATTCTACGTTCGACGCATGGTTTAAAAAAAAATCTGCTTTTATTACAGATTGGCCTTTTATGACGTGATGTTTTTGCTTTTTAGAACTTTCTGGTGCTCCGTTTTACGTGAAAATCTATGGAATGGTGCCACTGGGTATAATACACACAATGGTGAGTTTTTAGTATGAAAATCTAAGGTTGAAGGGCAAAATTGCAGTTTTTACAAAGTGCAAATTTGGAGCACTGTGCGAAGGGGCTATTATTTTATGTGAGAAATTTCACAGTTTTGGCTAGTGGAGGAATCTACATGAAAGTAGACTTAGAGAGGATCTTATATCTCAAATTTCACGAAATTTGGGTTTACCTATGCAAAATGGCATGGAGATGAAATCTGATTGAGAGGCTTTTTGGACTGAAACGCGACATTTCGGGTATCAAAATGCACAAAATGGTATGGAGAGGGACTATGATGCAAAACACACATGCTTGTGGGGTTTGGGCATAAAAGAAAACTACAGGGGTTAAGTTGCAATTATGTAGTTATGTATGTGTGTGTATGTATGTAAATAATATGTATATATATATATATATATATATAAGCTATATATATATATATATATATATATATATATATATATATATATATATATATATATATATATATATATATATATATATATATATATATATATATATATATCTAGGGTTTGGTAACCCTCTCCACCTCGTAGTGCCGCCGTACTGCCCGTACCCATCGCCGGCAACCTCCCTGGCCGGCGGGAAGGTGCAGGCAAGGCTCTACCCCCCCCCCCCCCCCCCCCCCCCCCCCCCCCCCCCCCCCCCCCCCCCCCCCCCCCCCCCCCCCCCCCCCCCCCCACCCCCCCCCCCCCTTCTCTCAACTTATTCCTTCCCTTGGTTTCTTCTCTTTTCGTGGCCGTGGCCACGGCTGCCGCCGTCGCCGCCAGCCTCTGGATGCTGCGGTGGTCCTTCACGACGTCGCTGTCGCCGCCCCAATCCTCCCCCTTGTCGGATCCCAAGTTGGGATCCGAGTTGTGAGGCGCGGCCGTCTCCCGGCGCCCCGCCGCTCCTCCGCTGCCGGCAACCATTCGTGGGCCTCCCCCTCTTCGGGTCCACCCATCTGGGCCGTCGTTGGCCCCTCCCCGGGCTGCACAGCCCTAGTCTGGGCTCGGGCTGGGGGACCCATTTGGTCGAGACTGCGGATCTGGCAGATCTGGATGCTAGGAACCTTGCCGCAGGGGAGCACGGTCATCCAGAGGGTCTCTATAATGCCGTGCTCACCTTAGTTTCTATCGGGGGGCCTCCAGTTGCTGTAATTGCAAGGTCGCTCTCCAAGGATCCTTTGGCTCAGCGGACAAGTGACTATAACTTCTTCCACGGTGCTCGGATCTGCTCCGTACAGGGAGCACGATGTTCGGGACCTTGAAACCTTTCAATGACACCTTCGTTGGGATTCCAAAGTTGCAGAGTTAGCGGTAAATTCCTAAACAATATATTATTGTATGTTTTTATCGTGCACCGGGTGTTCGGCATAATGCTGCTGTGAGACCCCAGGTAGTCCTATATATAAGATATAATATGGCTAAACTCTTAATCCGGCTTAAGCATTTTGGGTGGTGGCTAGGTCCAAGAGGTTAAGAGAGTTAAGCGTGCTAGGACGGGAGTAGTCCTAGAATGGGTGACCCCCTGGGAAGTTAAGGCGTCATAGTTGGTATCAGAGCCAATTACTAGACGGAAATGTGAGATGAGTCTTGGCTGAGCCAGGATTGTACAGCGGGAAGAGCGAGGCTCTCATGCTGTTGACTGTTGTGGGTGGAGCGCGGCTCACCACAAGGTCGGTTTAGGCTAGCGAGACGAGTCTCACATCGCCTGGTTCTTATAAGTCTGAGCCTGACGAGGACGTCAGGACTTAAAAGGGGGGAGATGTTACGGATTTTCTAAGCATCTGCCATAAAAAGAAAACTCAAGTGGCATCTTCTAAGCATCTATCGGCATCTTCCATTACTCGACATCTCCCACGGTTTCAAAAGCAACATCACAAAGGTCGAGTACCCAAGGTCAACCGAAAGTCAAAGCCACAACACTTAAATACTCCAAAGCGGAATGCGGTGGTAAGACCCATGGTTGATCAAAAGTCAAAACAAACCGTGCCCGACGTCAACAAACCAAGGCAACCAACAATCCGACAAGTTTGGGTTCGGAAAGGTGATATCTTTCCTTCTCTAAAGTCTTAATTTGTTTTGACTAAGTGTAGTGCTTTGATCGGTTTTTATTGCATATCTTTTGGTTATTGCATTTCACGTTTTGGTGCTTTCATTGTTACGATTTTTTAGATTTTTTTTGAATGATTAGAACATTAAATAGTGCATTGAATATCAATATGTTCACTTTTATTCACTCGTAATTAATTTCATATTAATTATCAGTTTTACTTTATTTTCATTATATTTGAAGATAATTTATTATGAGAATTCTTAATACTTATATTCATCAAATTTAGGCAATCATGTGTAATCTCTAGGAGCTTAACCTATCTCGGTTGTGTGTGTTGAATTTGATGAATAGTCATTCTCTTATGGACTAAAATTTGTCACATTTTCTTTCAACTAAGAGATTGCATAAGCGAGGGGGAGTTATTATTATAAAATGCTCATATGCTTTGAAAGATGTGGAAAGAGTTACATCTTTAAAGGAGTGTGAAAACTACCACCACATGGAGGAAAGTGCTACCACCCCGGTCGTCCGGTTAGTGTGTGCAGCTACCACATGAGAATTGAATTGCATATCCGAAAAATATATATAAGTGCAAAAGGATGCAAAAGGAAAATATCACAAAATTTTATTTTTCGGAGTTATAAGGTGGTCCACATACACGTAAGATGCTCAAAGAGCCACCCCTTGTAATTAAAGTTTATCTCAAATTTGAATGTTTATGCAACAAATTTCTGTCTCTTTGATGAATCCCTTAAGTCATCTTCATAATCCGTTTACATCTTGATAGCTTTTGAGCCTTTAGATTATTTTTGATGACTTGATTTTGAAGTTTATATGAATTAAGAAATCGTGTAATATTTTATCTACATTATGATGATTGTGTAGTAAAGTTCTTAATTCTTATGAAATTAATAGGGATTGAGAGAAGTCAATGTGAATTTATATTCCTCATGCACTAACAATGTTTGACGTTTTTATCACAAGTGGTTTCAAAAATGAAATTTTTTTTGAACTTGTGTTTTATTTTCTTTCAACTCTCTCTATTTTTGGTGTTTTTCTTTTGGCAATTTTTGACAAAAAGGGGGAGAGAGGTAATGATGACTTAGACCCATAAACATAGGGGAGAGATTGCATGAACAAAGGGGGAGAGATTTAGATATATTTTTTCTACTAACTTTGTTCGTGGAGAATGTAAATTTTTTGCAGATCTTTCAAGACTTCAAGACTCCTTGTTTGTCTAAGTTATAGAGTTTGTTTTTAGGAGTTACAAAATTGTAATTTTGGATCTTTCACGCGAGAAGTTCATTGTTTTGGTGATGGCAATGAATTTCATTTTTTTTTTGGAGAGATGAGCGTCGTGAGTGTTTTATGTAATTTTTGAGTTTTGTCACGAAATTGCCAAAGGGGGAGATTGTTACGGATTTTATATTGGCATATTTCGTGAAGTGAGTCGGAGTCTTGAAGGTTCGAAGAAGAAAAGACGAAGAACAAAGACTCGAAGACTCCACGTATGAATTCACGATGCTTGGTAAGTTTAAATAATCTTGATGATGATTTATAAACATTTAGAAGTGTTTGGAAGACTTTAGAATGGATTAAAATTGATTTAAAATATAAAAAAATGAGTTTTCCAACTTCCGAGGTCCGGACCCTGAGGATGAGGTCCGGAACCCGTACGCCTCCCTGGCTGTCACGCAGGGAGGGTCCGGACCCTGAGGATGAGGTCCGGACCCTGAGGGCGGAGGTCCGGACCCTGAGGGCTGAGGTCCGGACCCCAGGCTGTTTCGCAGACCGGGTCCGGACCCTGATGGCTGAGGTCCGGATAAGGAGAGTGTCAAGGTCCGGACCCCATACCCACGGTCCGGACCCCGACCCGTTGCGAAGTTTTGGAAAGTTATTTTTTCTATCCTACTTTGATTCTAATGTCTCCCAAACATGTAAATAAGATGGTAGATTCCTTAAAATATCTTTGCAATCCTAATTTGGTTCCAAACCTTTCTAAAATCAGTTTTTCAATCCTAGTCGAAATCGGTTTGCTTCCAAACCTTTCTAAAAACTGTTTTTTAATCCTAATCTATTTCGGATTGCTTCTAACCTATAAATAAGATGTGGGGGTGTCTCTAAAATGTGGTGAAGCATAGATTATCTTTTAGAAACCCTAGAAGCTTGTAGGTAACCTTTTCCCTCATCTTCTACATCAAGCTTCTCTCAAATTGATTTATGGTGCCCTAATTTCTAATATTCTTTTAGAATCAATTTGAGGATTGCTTAGAGATTATTCCCACATATTTTTAATGATATTCTAAGCAATAAACCATCATCAACTTTATTGTTCTTGCTCCGGATGGAGTGCGCTCGTGGATTCGAGTGAGCGTCGTGGATTCGACGTGTTGAAGGCTTCGTGGATTCGAAGTTGGGCGTCTCGTGGATTCGAGGCGTGGCGTTCGTGGATTCGGACGTGGGGCGTGGACAACCCGGTGGAGTGCGCGAGATCCGTAGAAGATAAAAGAGAGGTTAAGTCCGTGGAGTCGGTAATCACCTTGTAATCTTTTATTCTTAGTGGATTGTTATCGCGTGTTGGTCCCGTGGGTTTTTCTCCAAGGTGGAGTTTCCCACGTAAATCTCGGTGTGCTGATTTTATTTTCCGCATTACTTTATCGCATTGAGATTTGTGATTTTTGTTTATACACCTATTCACCCCCCTCTAGGTGATTGATATACTCTAGATAGATCCTAGGGCACCCCCTATCTTTCACATTTTGGACATCGAGTCGAGCTCCGTTTTGGCTGAAATTTGGAGGGTTTGTTCTTGAACCCCTGCTGGTGAGTTGGGCAAAATTTCACTGTATTTGGACTTAGGATTTGGATTTTATCGCATGTTGAATCCATATTGGTCGTGCTGCCAGGCTGCAGTTCTGACTGATGTTCTAGGCGCCCAGAACTTGAGCAGGTGGGTCCGAATCTCGAGGTTGCAGATTTGAGCCCGATTTCAGCCTGTGTTGTTTGGAGGCCTTCCACTCGACTCCTAGCCCTTGTTGGATAGCGTTTGAGGTGGGTTAATGTTACCGAAATCGCCGGATTTTCTCCTAAGTTGTAGAGAGTGCAGCATGCTGTTTTATTATCTGTTTAATCATGTTAGTAGCTCGAATTCATGAATTTACATGTATTTAGATGAAATCTGAATTTGGAGTATAAATTGATAATTTATAGACATGACTTTACATGCTGAACTGGGAATTGACTTAGGAGAAAACTCGTGAACCTACAACCGTCACTTTTCGAACTATTATCAGATTTAGCTCTAGGAGCCGTTTCTGTACTTGTATCACCGCTGTTAGTGCGAAGTGGATACTTAGTTTGTTGTAGGACGAGTTTACGCTTGTGCTGGGATGCCGAGCTTGTATTTACAGCAGGGTTAGACTGTTTTGTATTACCGGGTGCCGTCGGGGTTGACAGTAGACCCAGACTCTTGTTTTAGCTTCTATTTGTGCTGAGGGCACGTGAGCTTGGAGTCTTTGACCCATATTGACCCCTTTCCATTTGATTATAGCCTGCCGAAGCCTGTTTGTGCTCGACAGAGATACGCGTACTAACTCGGTTGGGTAGCTCCCCCGAGTGCCGCTCCGGAGTGAGGCCTCTTTTGCGTTGATGTCGCTGCAGATTAGTTGGATCTGATTTTGGACCGGCTACCCTTTTTGGTAGTGTGCGGTGTCGCTAGGCAGTTGGCTGGACGAGCCTATTTTGGGCGGTTCCGATAGATTGGGTCAGGGGTGACTTTTCACTTTGGTGATGCTTACTTGAGAGTTTGACTTGGATAGTGGTAGGGTAGTGGCATTTCAGCTGTAGAGTTTATTCCAGCTTACCTTGTTGTTCTTTACCTACCAGCTATACTGTTAGTCTCGTAGACTTAGTGGGTGGACCGTTGGGGTCGGTATTGGTACCCATTGAGGACTACTTCTTTTGATAGTAGTTCCCACACCCATTGTTGCCACCTTTTCTTGTAGAGCCTTCGTCTGTTGCGGCTGCTGCTCTTGTTCCTGCGGATCGAGGTAAGGGAGTCGCGAGCTAGATCCCTACCTGTCCCTGTTGTTCCTAGAGGAGGACCCTACTGGAGATAGTCTCTTTTGAGTTGAGCCATGTACATATACTGTGGATTTGTCCCTATTTTAGTTTTGGAGGGACTGTTGTATTTTTGGATTCTATATGTACAGGTGGCTATGGTTCTTTTAGTATGTTTTATCTCAGCTCTATATCTCTTATAGTTGCTTGTATGTTTGTTTACAGGTTAGCTATCGCTTCGTATACATAGAAATGTCTATGTATACGGCGGATCTGTTGGCGAGCCCGGGGAAACGAGTAATCCGGGGCGTGACAGATTAAGTTAGTATCAGAGCCAGGTTATAGGTCGTTGGGACTTAGTAAACCCTAGGCTTTGGCAGACCCTAGGAATGCAAGACGTGAAAGACGTGACTTGCTGCGAAAGTCATCGATTTGACTGTTGAACTCATCCTTAAGTTGAGAGAGTGATCGAAGGCGTGTGTCCTTTCCTGTCGCGAACTTGCATTGGCTGCAGACGACGTCAAGCAGCGAGGGAAAAGAGGCGACCTTCTAGACTTTCGCTTGATTGGGTCTTGAGTTGTTTGTGTTTGCTGACTGATCTGTGTGTTGCGTAGGTGAGCATGACGCCTCCCCGACACCGAGGTCGACCCCCGACGCGGGCTACCCCCGTGCCTTCTGAGGTGCCTGAGCAGGCGGGGCCTAGTGCACCCTCTGATTTGAGTGAGCAGTTGACTGCGCTAGCCGAGTCAGCTAGGCAGCAGAGTGCACTATTGCGGAGGATGTGTGATACCATTACTCACACGTGGAGTGCAGTACCTAGAGCGACGGAGTGGCAGGAGCCACCCCCTGCTATTCCAGCTGACGTTCCAGCTGCAGCCGTACCCCCAGCAGCGGCAGTTCCGGCCGCACCGGTTGGCGACACTTCCGGGTCTGGTGGACAGATGTCGGAGGTCGAGCAGGAGCGGATGACCGAGAGACTGGCTCATTTTTGCCGGTTTGATCCACCTCGTTTTGATGGTAGCCACACCGAGCCATGGGTGGTGGAGGCCTGGGTAGGCAAGATGGAGAAGTTATTCGAGGATCTCTTCGTACCAGAGCGGGAGCAGGTTCACTTGGCGGTTCACTGCTTGACGGGTGATGCACGCATCTGGTGGACGAGGACGAGATCGAGCAGGTCACTGGATGCGCTGCGGTTGAGTTGGGCCGAGTTCTGCGGGATGCTGTATGGGTCATATTTCTCTAACAGCGTGAAGCAGAAACTCGAGGTGGATCTGAAGAATTTACTCCAGGGTGATCGCACAATGCAGGAGTACACCCGAGAGTTTACCAGACTCCTGAACTGTGTTCCTTTTGCTGCGAGAGATGAGGCTCACAGAGTTTACTTGTTCGAGCGAGGATTGAGACAGGAGATCTTTGTCCTAGTTCAGGCGCAGAGGTTGCAGACCTTGGATGCGTCGATCGAGCAGGCACTATGGGTGGAGCAAGGATCTTTGACGGCGAGTGAGCGGGCGGCCACACTAAGTCAAGGTTTGGATAGAAAACGCCCGGCTTCAGAGGATGGAGGACAGACCAGCGGCAGACGCCCGCCGAGACCTCCACGATCACGTTCCCAGGGTCGTGGGTTTTCGGGGCGACAGAGGTCTGGTGGATCCCGTCAGCAGGGACGGCAGCAGAGGGGAGCACCAAGATGTGTCATCTGCGGAGGACCTTATTGGCCTAGGCAGTGCGAGCAGCGAGAGGGCCGGTGTTTTGGGTGTGGTCAGTTCGGACATCTGCGGGCAGCTTGTCCCCGAGCAGCGTCGCCTGTACCATCGATCGCATCGGCACTCGCAGTTCATCAGCAGACCTATGGAGCTCCACCGACTCACAGCCAGATGGATAGGACTTCTGTACCACGCCCAGGTGAGCGGCGACAGCAGGCGCAGAGCGGCAGAGTCTTTGCGGCTCAACTGGAGGACTCCACGGCGGCTGATCATGTGGTGGCAGGTATCATTTTAATTTCTGGCATTAGAGCTCGTGCATTATTTGATACCGGTGCATCACATTCTTTTGTTAGTCGAGCATTTGCATCCTTGCATGGGCTAGTGATAGGGCCGTTACCTTGTGCACGGGAGGTGCAGATTCCCGAGCACGTTTTGCGTGTGGAGGACTGTTGTCGAGCTTGCCCAGTGCAGCTTGGACCTTGGGTGATGCCCACAGACCTGTTCGTCTTGGGGCGATTGCAGGATTTTGATGTGGTGCTCGGCATGGATTGGTTGGCCCGCTACTTTGTGACGATCGACTGCGACGAGAGGACCGTGACGTTTTGCGAGCCAGGCCAGGAGGAGTACGTTTATCGAGGCTGCAGGAGCACTTTGTTCGTGACGTGGATTTCGTCGGCACGAGCAAGACAGATGATGAGTCGAGGATGTACTGCATTTCTGGCGACTATTGTTGAGGTATCTGCGGTGGCACCAGAGCTCGAGGACATCTCTGTAGTCCGCGAGTTCCCGGACGTGTTTTCCTCGGAGTTGACTACGATGCCACCAGACAGGGAGGTCGAGTTTGTGATTGACGTAGTCCCAGGAACTGCGCCAATCTCAAAGACACCCTACCGAATGGCACCGGCTGAGCTGAGTGAGCTTAAGGCGCAGCTTCAGGATTTGATGGATAAGGGGTTTGTGATACCCAGTGTATCGCCTTGGGGAGCGCCGGTGTTATTCGTGAAGAAGAAGGATGGTTCACTTAGACTTTGCATGGATTATCGAGAGTTGAATAAAGTGACCATCAAGAACAGGTATCCTTTGCCGCGCATTGATGATCTGTTCGATCAGCTGCACGGATCTTGTGTCTTCTCGAAGATTGACTTGCAGTCTGGTTACCACCAACTGAAGGTGAAGGCCGAGGATATTCCCAAGACGGCTTTTAGGACTCGGTACGGGCATTATGAGTTTACGGTGATGCCGTTTGGATTGACTAATGCCCCTGCCGCATTTATGGATTTGATAAATCGAGTGTTTAAGCCGTTCTTGAACCGGTTTGTGGTGGTGTTTATTGATGATATCCTGATCTACTCTCGGAGTGATGCTGAGCATGAGGAGCACTTGAGGATAGTGCTGCAACTTCTGAGGGAGAAGAAGTTGTATGCCAAGATGAAGAAGTGCGAGTTCTGGCTTCGAGAGGTAGCTTTCTTGGGCCATGTGATTTCGGCCACTGTAGTGACGGTGGACCCGCAGAAGATTGAGACTGTGCGGGATTGGCCCAGACCGACGACGGTTACCGAGGTGAGGAGTTTTCTCGGGTTAGCTGGATATTACCGTCTATTTGTGGAAGGCTTTGCGAAGCTCTCCACACCCCTCACTCGTCTGACGAGCAAGGGGATTAGATTTGTTTGGAGTGCTGAGTGCCAGCGTAGCTTTGAGGAGTTGATGGAGAGGCTGATGTCTGCTCCCATACTTACCCTTCCAGTTATGGGGGAAGGATTCGTGATTTATAGTGATGCATCACACAGTGGCTTGGGATGTGTGCTGATGCAGCATGGTAGGGTAATTGCCTATGCCTCCCGGCAATTGAAGGATTATGAGAAGAATTATCCTACGCATGATTTGGAGCTGGCAAGCTGTAGTGTTTGCACTGAAGCTGTGGCGGCATTCTGTCACGCCCCATCGGGCCTTTAACACCAACTAGGTGGAAAGGATAACCGCACGGGCGCATGCCCCAGACCCGCCGAACGGATAGAGTCCCTTCTACCCGCCCAAGGCGTCACAACACAAGCTTATCCACGAGGTTCCAACTAGGAACGGAGTACAAAAGTTGCACAAGAAAAGCATCAATATAAAGAAGTTCTACTTCTATTACATCACATTGCACATTTATACATGTCCAAATTTTTTTTTTCTTTTATTTTCATTCCATACATCATGTTCCAAAACTATGGAATATACAAGTTGCATACAATCAATGCAAACCCCTATACTATCCAAGTCCAAGACTAGGGGTACAACAACTCTACGTATCACCAAAATGGAAGGGCCGCTATCTAGAGAGCTAAACCCTTGCCTCGCTCCGCCGCCTCACTCGCGGAAAAACCTGAAAAACGTGGGGTGAGAACTATAAACATAGTTCCCAGTGGGTAAGGCCACCCAAGAGAGAAGCTCGACCCACCAGGTCCAAAGAAACACCATATGCATAAGTTAGATCACAAATAACTATGCAAGAAATATTTACATGCTTGTAAATAAACATAAAGGATGCAACCAAATGAAATGTAAATTATCATTCTCTCCTAGGTTCATCCTATATCTCACATTGACTAAGTTCAATTACTTGTCATTTACTTATGGTTTCGGAATCACCGTCTCACCATAAGGGTTCCAACATTCAAGGAGTGAACTCGTCACCTCCTAGTTCGAGTAGCGAACTCGTCGCATACTCGGGATAGCAAAATCGTCGCATACCCCATCTCAACACCGCCATCACATGGCATGGGTAGCGAACTCGTCGCATACCCGGGATAGCAACCTCGTCGCACATCCCATCTCGATACCGCCAACTCATGGCATGGTAGCGAAATCGTCGCATACCCGGAATAGCAAAATCGTCGCACATCTCGTGTCAACACCGCCAACTCATGGCATGGTAGCGAAATCGTCGCCTACCCGGGATAGCAAAATCGTCGCACATCCCGTTTCAACACCGCCAACTCATGGCATGGTAGCGAAATCGTCGCCTACCCGGGATAGCAAAATCGTCGCACATCCCGTTTCAACACCGCCAACTCGTGGCATGGTAGCGAAATCGTCGCCTACCCGGGATAGCAAAATCGTCGCACATCCCGTTGTTCACATTTTTCACTTGCCAACCTAAGTCTCATGACCCTAGGTTCAAGTCACTAAGTCTCACCTATGTTCAATGACACTAGGTTTACTTTCTCATTCTCAACCTAGGTTCCATGACTCTAGGTTCCAATCTCATGTCCAACCTATGTTCAATGACACTAGGTTCCATTCTCACATGTTCCAACCTATGTTCAATAACACTAGGTTCCATTCTCACATGTTCCAACCTATGTTCAATAACACTAGGTTCTATTCTCACATGTTCCAACCTATGTTCAATAACACTAGGTTCAATCATACATGCAACCATGCAACAAGTATAGATAATTGAATTATACTTGAATTCTATATCATGCAATAGGAGCTCATTGCTCTACCTATCATGATTTTACCTTTGCCAACATGCAAATTCTAGGATTCACAACACATACCATTTTATCTTTAAATGGATATTTACCCTAGACATGGAAGTGACCTAATCACTTCGGTAAACACAAACCCACCTTAAGAGCTTCCAAATTCTTGTATTCTTCAAGCCCCTAAGTGTCCAAGCCTTGAGTTCTTGCTTCAACCCAAGCTTCTACAAGAAAACGGTTCGTTACTCGTTAGGAACCTATAATTCAACTCAATACTTGAAATCAAGTATTCTAACATGATTTCCTATGCCTCAATTACAATTCCCGAAGGTCCAAATATTTTTAGAACCTCCCATGACAAAAACCCTCATTTAACCTAGGTTTCACATGCATGCATGTAGAACCTCAAAATTTCTTGGCCAATCTCCACATTTTGTGTTTTAGATTGCCTAGGGTTCCCAAAAACCTCATTTCAAAGGATTAAATCCAAGGTTTGAACCCAAAACGTGAGGAACTAACCTTAATCACGAGTTCCCCAAGCTTCTTCTTGCACTAAGAAGCTTCTTTTCTCCTTTGGAAGCCTTTTTCAAGATCAATCCACCCTTTTCTCCAAGTTTTGGAGAGATTTCTAGAGAGAGAAAGTGAAGGAGATGGAGAGGAGAAGTGGAGAGAAAGACAATGAGAAGGGGAGAAGGTCTCAGCCCTTCATACACCCCCAATACATGTGAAAAGACTGTTTTGCCCCTCTCCACAAACAACACAAACAACCAGCCAAAACTGAAATTTCGTAACACTGTATACCGGTATGTGCATTGCATACCGGTATACAGGTGCTAGTTCCGGTATACCCCGGAGGATTCCGCAGAACCCGAGAGCTGGGTTCTCGGTTTCAACCATGGCATTCCGGTATACCCATCATCACATACCGGTACTAATCACTTCAGTACCGGTATGGAGGTCCACATACCGAAATCCAGTGCAGACTTCACAAGTTTAGCAGTTTTAACTTTTCGAAGTCCGTTTTCGGGCCTCATTTGCGCCGAAAACACTTCTCACAAGTCCCAAACTTGGCTGAAGCCTCACATACAGCCTCTCTTGCTATTTTTCCATCGGAACTCCACAATTTGTAGAAGTTCGGTACGATGCACTGAAATTCAGTGTACTACATTCCTCCCCCCTTAAAGAGAGTTTCGGCCGCGAAACTGAATCATACCTCAGCTGGACTCAGCGAAGAGGTAAGAAAACCGCTCCCTCATTGAGCTTTCCAATTCCCACGTAGCTTCGCGCTCACCATGATTCGTCCATTGTACTTTTACATAAGGAATTTCACGGTTCCTCAAATTTTTCACCTCGCGATCCATGATACACAAGGAAAATTCCTCATAAGTCATATCCTCATGAAGCTCTATAGGCACATACTCGAGGACGTGCGCCGGATCATACATATACTTGCGGAGCGTCGATACATGGAACACATTGTGTATTCCCGCAAGTTTCGGCGGCAAAGCTAGCCGATATGCCACGGATCCCACACGCTTCAAAACCTCATAAGGTCCAATGTAACGGGGACTCAACTTACCCCGAACACCAAATCGTTTCACCCCTCTCATGGGTGACACTTTCAAGAAGACGCGGTCTCCTACCGCGAATTCCAAATCTCGTCGACGTCGATCCGCATAACTCTTTTGTCTAGATTACGCCGTCGATAAGCGTTCGCGTGCCAAGCGGACCTTTTCCTCCACTTCATGCAACACATCCGGTCCTAAGACCCTTCTCTCGCCGACTTCGCTCCAATGAATAGGAGAGCGGCATTTCCTTCCATACAAGGCTTCAAACGGTGCCATACCGATGCTAGATTGATAGCTATTATTGTAAGCAAATTTAGCCATCGGCAAATGCGTAGGCCATGCACCCTTGAAGTCCAACACGCACGCTCGCAGCATATCCTCCAAAATCTGAATTGTCCTTTCCGATTGACCGTCAGTTTGAGGATGAAATACTGAACTGAAATCGAGCCGTGTACCCAAAGCTTCTTGCAAGCTTTTCCAAAAATGCGATGTGAAACGGGGATCTCGATCTGAGACTATCGAGGTCGGGACCCCGTGCAACCGCATAATCTCGTCCAGGTAGACTTGTGCTAGCTTGTCTCCCGACCAAGTGGTGTGGATTGGCAAAAAGTGTTCCGACTTTGACAAACGATCCACCACCAACCAAATCGCGTCGTGGCCACCTTGTGATCGAGGTAAACCCACAACGAAGTCCATTGCTATGTTCTCCCACTTCCAAACTGGAATGGGCAACCCTTGTAATTTTCCCGCCGGAAAGCGACGCTCGGCCTTCACCTGTTGGCATACTAAGCATTGTGCCACAAAGCGTCCAACATCAAGTTTCATCCCCGGCCACCAATAATGTAATTTAAGATCCTTGTACATTTTGGTGCCGCCCGGGTGAATCGCATAGGGAGAAGTATGAGCTTCTTTCAAGATCTCCCCACGAATGTTCTCAACTTTTGGCACGCACAATCGATTTCGGAATCGAATTGCGCCCTTCGAGTCTACATGAAAATCACCGGCGTGCCCGCTCTCGATAGCACTCCGCACCTTTTGGAGTTCCGGATCACCGGATTGCTTTTCTTTTATTTGCTCCAACAAGGTCGGCCAAAATCTCTAGATTCATAAGTCTAGCGGGGACGCCCGGGGCCACGACTTCCACGTCAAACCGGCCCATTTCCTTGATTAACGGCATTTGTCCCGTCATTTCAATTGCGAAGTTCTCCACAGATTTTCTACTGAGCGCATCGGCCACCACATTGGCTCTACCGGGTGGTACAAAATGGTTAAGTCGTAATCCTTTATCAACTCCAACCATCTCCGCTGCCTCAAATTCAACTCCTTTTGAGTGAATAAGTACTTTAAGCTTTTATGATCCGTGTACACCTCACAATGTTCCCCGTACAAGTAGTGTCTCCACAACTTAAGTGTGAAGACCACTGCTGCAAGCTCTAGGTCGTGGGTGGGGTAATTCTGCTCATAGCTCTTCAGCTGTCGTGAGGCATATGCTATTACTTGTCCTCTTTGCATAAGCACACACCCAAGACCACGCCGTGATGCATCGCTATACACCACAAAGCCCTCCCCCGCAATCGGCAGGGCGAGAACCGGAGCCGAAGTCAACCTTTCCTTTAGCTCCTTAAAGCTTTGGTCGCATTCCTCGCTCCAAACATATTTGGCTCCCTTGCGGGTAAGACGCGTTAGTGGACCGGAGATTTTTGAAAATCCCTCCACGAACCGCCGATAGTACCCCGCAAGACCCAAAAAGCTTCGTACTTCCGTGACATTGGTCGGACGAGGCCAATCCTTGATTGCCTCAACTTTCATAGAGTCCACCGATACTCCTTTCGCGGAGATCACATGACCCAAGAAAGCGACCTCACGAATCCAAAATTCGCACTTTTTCATCTTGGCGAACAACTTGTTCTCTCGAAGAACTTGAAGCACAATCCTTAGGTGCTCTTTATGTTCCTCTTTACTCCGAGAGTAAACAAGAATATCATCTATGAACACCACCACAAATCGATCTAGTAGTGGCTTGAACACACGGTTCATTAAGTCCATGAACGCCGCCGGGGCATTGGTAAGCCCGAAAGGCATAACCGTGAATTCATAATGTCCATACCGCGTCCTAAACGCGGTCTTATGCACATCCTCCGGTTTGATCTTCAATTGGTGATAACCGAATTGCAAATCAATCTTTGAATACACCCGAGACCCTTGCAACTGATCGAACAAGTCATCAATTCGGGGTAACGGGTACTTATTCTTGACGGTCACTTTATTCAACTCGCGGTAATCTACACATAACCGCAGCGAACCGTCCTTTTTTCGCACAAATAGAACAGGGGCTCCCCAAGGTGACACACTTGGCTTTACGAAACCCTTGTCCAACAAATCTTGCAATTGTGCTTTCAATTCCTTCAGTTCCGCGGGTGCCATCCTGTACGGGGCCTTAGAGATCGGCGCCGTACCCGGGAGCAAATCGATCACGAATTCTATTTCCCGGTCCGGTGGCATTCCGGGCAACTCCGTCGGAAATACATCCGGGAACTCTTGGACTATAGGAATGTCCTCGAGCCCCAACACTTCCTTTCGGTCATCCACTACCGTCGCTAAGTAGGCAATGCATCCACTAGCAATAAGCTTCCTTGCTTGCGACGTGGACACCATTGACGCAAAGAGCGAACTCTTGCAACCACGGTACACAAACTCTTTGTGCCCGGGTTCTTTAAACCTCACTATCCGGCTCTCACAATCAATAGTGGTGTGATACCTCGAGAGCCAATCCATTCCTAGGATCAAATCATACTCGTTCATTCGATTTAACACCAGCAAGTCAGCTGGCATGATCCAGTTTTCAACCCTCACGGGGCAGTCTACACACGCGTGATGTACGCAAAAGGTGTGTTCAGGTACTTGCACAGTTCTTGCATGTGTGGCATCAACAATTTCTATTCCATGTGCAATAGCAAATGATCGAGCAATGAATGAATGCGATGCACCAGTATCAAACAAAGCTCTACATCGAATGCCTTTAATTAACACAATACCTGCCACGACATCATCCTGGGCAGAAGGCTCCTCCACCTGCGAGGCGAATACCCGTCCACTAGGCGCTGGCCGCTGGCCCTCGGCTGGTCTCGGCAGCGGTGTACGGCCTGCCGACATCGCCACGGGTGGGATGCCCGCGAGCTGTCTTCGCGATGCAAATGCCGATGCCGATGACGGTGCCCGGCCATCATCCATCGGACAATTGTACCGCATATGTCCCGGCTATCCGCACTTGTAGCACCTGCCCTCACGGTAATCACACTGCTGAGGGTTGTGGGGGCCGCTACAAATCGGGCACCGGCTCGAGGGTCGATTCCGCTGGGACCCACGAGACTGATTCTGCGACTGCGAGTGCTTCGGGGGCCGCTTAGAGCTAGACTGCCCACCCGAGCCACCCGTCGGTCGTTTCTTTCCCTTTTCTTTATCTTTTTCCTTCTCTCTTTCCCACGACTCACGCTCCTCGCGCGCACATGCATTCCCGTGCTCCACCCAAAGAGCATGGTCCAAGACCTCCGCAAAGGTCTGTAGCTTAAGGGCGTGCACCGCCCGAAAGATCTCCGGTCGAAGCCCGCGCACGAAGCAGTCGACCTTGTCCAACTCTCCGCGGACAACGTGCGGTACGCAATTAATAATGTACGAGAACTCCCTCTCGTACTCGCGCACGGTGCGATTCCCTTGCTTCAACTTCCGGAACCTTTCTTGAAGTTTCCTTTTCTCGCTATCGGGGAGTAGGCGGCGAACACCATACCCCGAAATTCCTCCCACGTCGGTGGCGGAAGGCTAGAGAGTCGATCGCGCCGGACTCCCTTCCACCACACCTTCGCCGATCGCTCTAAACAATGAGCGGCGAGATGCACTTTGTCCCTCTCCAAGGTATACAGATCCTCGAAGAGTGTCTCCATGGCATCGATCCATGTCTCTACATCCCATGGATCCACGTTCTCCCCGCTAAAGATAGGCGGGTTGAACTTCTTGAACCTCATGAGAGCCACAAGTGCGCGCTCTCGCTCCGTATCCTCCATCTCGGAGTCGGGCATAGGAGCACCCGACCCATCGGCTACAATCGGTGATGCCGGTGGCGCCACTGCCGGCGCCGGTGTCACCTCCTCGGCCGGTGCCGAAGCAGAGGCCGGAGGTACTCCCAACCTCTCCTCCCTAATCGCAGCCGCTTGCTGCGCCATCTCGTCTTGGAGCTTTTTAATCTGCTCCTCTTGTCGTTGCATGGCTTCGGCCTGTTCCCGAACCACGCCCATCAACTCGGTCAACTCATTACGAAGACCTGAGTTCTCACCCTCCCCGAGTTGTTCGGGAGCCGCGCTCGATTTTCCGAGCCCAGCCCTCGTAGGAGGCCATCCACGTACCATTATCTCCTGAAAACACAACGACTTTGGTCATTTCATGACATTCAAAGTCATTCGCAACACTATATTTCACGAAAATAAACGTGAACCCAATCTAGGAGAAAGTCACACAAGGGTCCTTATTCCCCTCACTTGGTTTCATTTGTCGGCCGCCAACATGAACACTCTTGGTGAAGAATAAGACACACCTCGAATCTACCTCTATTTCCAACTAGAGGCATAAGGACATAACCCAATCTATTATCTTTCGCCACAATCAAAGATCTCGTCACTCACGAGCCTACACTTCTAGGGTCTTTTCCATCCTAGGATTTTCTTAGGTCCACCTAGACCGTTTCTATGCTCTGATACCACCTCAGTCTGTCACGCCCCATCGGGCCTTTAACACCAACTAGGTGGAAAGGATAACCGCACGGGCGCATGCCCCAGACCCGCCGAACGGATAGAGTCCCTTCTACCCGCCCAAGGCGTCACAACACAAGCTTATCCACGAGGTTCCAACTAGGAACGGAGTACAAGAGTTGCACAAGGAAAGCATCAACATAAAGAAGTTCTACTTCTATTACATCACATTGCACATTTATACATGCCCAAAATTTTCTTTTCTTTCATTTCCATTCCATACATCATGTTCCAAAACTATGGAATATACAAGTTGCATACAATCAATGCAAACCCCTATACTATCCAAGTCCAAGACTAGGGGTACAACAACTCTATGTATCACCAAAATGGAAGGGCCGCTATCTAGAGAGTTAAACCCTTGCCTCACTTCGCCGCCTCACTCGCGGAAGGACCTGAAAAACGTGGGGTGAGAACTATAAACATAGTTCCCAGTGGGTAAGGCCACCCAAGAGAGAAGCTCGACCCACCAGGTCCAAAGAAACACCATATGCATAAGTTAGATCACAAATAAATATGCAATAAATATTTACATGCTTGTAAATAAACATAAAGGATGCAACCAAATGAAATGTAAATTATCATTCTCTACTAGGTTCATCATATATCTCACATTGACTAAGTTCAATTACTTGTCATTTACTTATGGTTTCAGAATCGCCGTCTCACCATAAGGGTTCCAACATTCAAGGAGTGAACTCGTCACCTCCTAGTTCGAGTAGCGAACTCGTCGCATACTCGGGATAGCAAAATCGTCGCATACCCCATCTCAAAACCGCCATCACATGGCATGGGTAGCGAACTCGTCGCATACCCAGGATAGCAACCTCGTCGCACATCCCATCTCGACACCGTCAACTCATGGCGTGGTAGCGAAATCGTCGCATACCCGGGATAGCAAAATCGTCGCACATCCCGTGTCTACACCGCCAACTCATGGCATGGTAGCAAAATCGTCGCCTACCCGGGATAGCAAAATCGTCGCACATCCCGTTTCAACACCGCCAACTCATGGCATGGTAGCGAAATCGTCGCCTACCCGGGATAGCAAAATCGTCGCACATCCCGTTTCAACACCGCCAACTCGTGGCATGGTAGCGAAATCGTCGCCTAACCGGGATAGCAAAATCGTCGCACATCCCGTTGTTCACATTTTTCACTTGCCAACCTAAGTCTCATGACCTTAGGTTCAAGTCACTAAGTCTCACCTATGTTCAATGACACTAGGTTTACTTTCTCATTCTCAACCTAGGTTCCATGACTCTAGGTTCCAATCTCATGTCCAACCTATGTTCAATGACACTAGGTTCCATTCTCACATGTTCCAACCTATGTTCAATAACACTAGGTTCCATTCTCACATGTTCCAACCTATGTTCAATAACACTAGATTCTATTATCACATGTTCCAACCTATGTTCAATAACACTAGGTTCAATCATACATGCAACCATGCAACAAGTATAGATAATTGAATTATACTTGAATTCTATATCATGCAATAGGAGCTCATTGCTCTACCTATCATGATTTTACCTTTGCCAACATGCAAATTCTAGGGTTCACAACACATACCATTTTATCTTTAAATGGATATTTACCCTAGACATGGAAGTGACCTAATCACTTCGGTAAACACAAACCCACCTTAAGAGCTTCCAAATTCTTGTATTCTTCAAGCCTCTAAGTGTCCAAGCCTTGAGTTCTTGCTTCAACCCAAGCTTCTACAAGAAAACGGTTCGTTACTCGTTACGAACCCATAATTCAACTCAATACTTGAAATTAAGTGTTCTAACATGATTTCCTATGCCTCAATTGTAATTTCCGAAGGTCCAAATATTTTTAGAACCTCCCATGGCAAAAACCCTCATTTAACCTAGGTTTCACATGCATGCATGTAGAACCTCAAAATTTCTTGGCCAATCTTCACATTTTGTGTTTTAGATTGCCTAGGGTTCCCAAAAACCTCATTTCAAAGGATTAAATCTAAGGTTTGAACCCAAAACGTGAGGAACTAACCTTAATCACGAGTTCCCCAAGCTTCTTCTTGCACCAAGAAGCTTCTTTTCTCCTTTGGAAGCCTTTTCCAAGATCAATCCACCATTTTCTCCAAGTTTTGGAGAGATCTCTAGAGGGAGAAAGTGAAGGAGATGGAGAGGAGAAGTGGAGAGGAAGACAATAAGAAGGGGAGAAGGTCCCAGCCCTTCATACACCCCCAATACATGTGAAAAGACTGTTTTGCCCCTCTCCACAAACAACACAAACAACCAGCCAAAACTGGAATTTCGTAACACTGTATACCGGTATGTGCATTGCATACCGGTATACGGGTGCTAGTTCCGGTATACCCCGGAGGATTACGCAGAACCCGAGAGCTGGGTTCTCGGTTTCAACCATGGCATTCCGGTATACCCATCATCACATACCGGTACTAATCACTTCAGTACCGGTATGGAGGTCCACATACCGGAATCCAGTGCAGACTTCACAAGTTTAGCAGTTTTAACTTTTCAAAGTCCGTTTTTGCGCCTCATTTGCGCCGAAAACACTTCTCACAAGTCCCAAACTTGGCTGAAACCTCACATATAGCCTCTCTTGCTATTTTTCCATCGGAACTCCACAATTTGTAGAAGTTCGGTACGATGCACTGAAATTCAGTGTACTACAATTACTTGTATGGTGAGCACTGTGAGATTTTCACGGATCATAAAAGTCTCAAGTATCTGTTCACTCAGAAGGAATTGAACCTGAGGCAACGCCGGTGGTTAGAGTTGTTGAAGGATTATGATATTACCATCCAGTATCACCCCGGCAAGGCGAATGTAGTGGCAGATGCATTGAACATGAGATCAGTGCAGAGCCTTAGTATGATGATCACTCAGCAAGCGCCATTACTTGAGGAATTGAGGCGGCTTGAGCTTGAGGCGGTGTCCCCTGGGGTTACTGCAAAACTTATGTCTTTGGTTTTGCAACCCACTCTGTTGGATAGGATCCGAGAGAAACAGAGTGCGGACCCCTATTTGATGAGGATTCGAGATTAGATTGCCAGCGGGCAGACAGGGGATTTTGGTTTTGACAGTTCGGGAGTACTACGGTACAGGGACCGACTGTGTGTGCCTATGAATTCTGAGATCCGAGAGGAGATTTTGAGAGAGGCTCATTATTCGCCTTATAGGGTTCACCCCGGTGGAACCAAGATGTATAAGGACTTGAAGGCACACTTCTGGTGGAATGGAATGAAGCGGCATATTGGAAGATTTGTGGCTCAGTGTTTGACTTGTCAACAAGTAAAGGCGGAGCACCGAGTACCTGCTGGCAAGCTTCAGAGTCTCCCAATACCCGAGTGGAAGTGGGACCAGATCGCCATGGTCTTTGTCGTGGGATTACCGAGGACGCAGGCTAGTTTCGACGCCATTTGGGTGATAGTGGACAGACTGACCAAATCTGCCCACTTCTTACCAGTGCAGACTACTTGGTCCAGGGACAGACTCGCTCAGTTATATTTGGACGAGATAGTGAGACTACATGGAGTGCTTACCTCGATTGTGTCTGATCGAGACACACGGTTCGTCTAACAGTTTTGGAGGAGTCTACAGACAGCACTGGGTACTCAGCTGCGGTTTAGCACGGCTTTTCATCCACAGACAGATGGTCAGTCTGAGCGGACCATTCAAACTTTGGAGGACATGTTGAGGGTATGTGTCCTAGACTTTGGTGGAGGGTGGCATCGACACTTAGGACTGGTTGAGTTTGCGTACAACAATAGCTATCAAGCGAGCATCCAGATGGCTCCGTTTGAGGCATTGTATGGACGCAAGTGTCGTTCGCCCTTGCATTGGAGCGATGTGGGTGAGAGGAAGACTTTGGGTCCCGATATCCTGTTGGAAGCGGAAGAGAAGGTCAAGATGGTTCGACGACGTCCTGAGACCGCCGAGAGTCGACAGAGGAGCTATGCGGATACTAGGAGACGAGACTTGGAGTTTCAGATTGGAGATCATGTGTTTCTGAAAGTCTCGCCGTCCAGAGGAATTCGCCGTTTTGGAGTTCGTGGAAAGCTCAGTCCACGGTTTTTTGGCCCGTTTGAGGTGTTAGAGCGAGTGGGGCCGGTAGCGTATAGGATTGCCCTTCCACCGCGACTTTCTGGAGTCCACGACGTATTTCATGTCTCGGCCCTGAGGAGATATGTGTTCGACCCCTCCCACGTGATTGACTTCACTCCACTTGAGTTGGCTGAGGACCTGCATTACGAGGAGCGACCGGTGCGGATTCTTGCTCGTGAGATGAAAGAATTGCGCAACCGAGTCATACCGTACGTGAAAGTGTAGTGGAGTAATCACGAGGAGCGTGAGGCGACTTGGGAGCCGGAGACGGTGATGCGGGAGTCCTATCCCTACCTTTTCGAGCTGCCTTCTTGAGGTATGAGTTTAAGTTTCGAGGACGAAACTTTCCGTAGGGGGGAAGGATGTAGTACCCCTGGGGCCTAACTGGCGGAATGACTGCAGTATCCTAGACTGTTCGACACTTCTGGAGAAGGTCGAGACAAGTCGGAGTCGTTTCGGCGCCAAATAGACGCGAAAATGGACTCGGAGCACCGAAGTAAGCCAAAACTGAAGTTTTGGGCGCATGGACTTTAGGACGCCCGGAAGTTGTGTTTTGGGCGCCCAGATGTTGAGTGCTCGTTTTCTGAAACTGCGAGTCATTTCGGATCCAGGATCGGGCGCCCGGAAAGTGGATCCGAAAATCCTACCTCGTGAATATCGATCCGTTTGACACGTGGTGGTTGGTTGGTGAACTCCGCCTGACCAGGTTAGGGCGCACTGGACCGCGGTGGAGAGTCTGATGCTCAAGATTGTGCAGGCTGAAGAACCGGGCGCCCACTTCTTGGGTTTCGGGCGCCCGATTGATGGCTTTCCTGCTGAGGGACAGGTTAGCAGCAATTCTGTTCTTGAGGCTTATTTAACCAAAACCTTTGGTCTTTAAAAATAGTGGACGACCTCCCCTGAGGTTCTTTCTCCCCTCTTCATGGTAAAGCTGGAATTTTGCTAGGATAGCCCTCCAATTCCTCCCAAATTCCACCTTTCTCCATTGAAGACCCTGGATTTCTGCAGAACTACAACGTCGACCGGTGGTGTTCTTGCTCGTGTGCAGTGTGGGAGTGTCCAAATCTAACAAAACTTAGTTTGTTGGATAGAGGACTCGTAGAGGAAGACGTGGAATCCTTCCAATTACAATTTCGACAGGTATATAAGCTACAGTTTCTGTTTTACTGGACCCCTTGTGTTCTTGGGCTGAAACTTGGGTTTTTCTTTGATCTTATGGATCCAAATCTCTTGGGAGCTGGAATTTCAAAGTGAAGATTGGTCCTTCCTCATTCCTTGCTGGTTTGGAGGATCTTTCCACCTGAATTGAGGATCTAAGGTGAGTTTTAGCTCAGGTTTTGAGTATTTTGCTTAAGTGCTGAAATTTTGGGTCATTGATGGATTTCTTGGATTTTTGAATCCAGATCTTTATGAGAATCTTGGAGAGGTTTTGGATTGTTCCATCACTGTTTTGAGAGGTTTGTGACCCTTTTCCATGGGCTAGATTCGTTGGAATTCCAGAATTCATGCTTAATGTGCTGTTTGCTTAGTTAGTTGCTGGAACTTCTGGATGCATGTGCAGGAGGGTCCAGAAGTGGGTCCGAATCAGTGTGAGGACATTTTGGACATCGAGTCGAGCTCCGTTTTGGCTGAAATTTGGAGGGTTTGTTCTTGAACCCCTGCTGGTGAGTTGGGCAAAATTTCACTACATTTGGACTTAGGATTTGGATTTTATCGCATGTTGAATCCATGTTGGTCGTGCTGCCAGGCTGCAGTTCTGGGCTGATGTTCTGGGCGCTCAGAACTTGAGCAGGTGGGTCCGAATCTCGAGGTTGCAGATTTGAGCCCGATTTCAGCCGGTGTTGTTTGGAGGCCTTCCACTCGACTCCTAGCCCTTGTTGGATAGCGTTTGAGGTGGGTTAATATTACCGAAATCGTCGGATTTCCTCCTAAGTTGTAGAGAGTGCAGCATGCTGTTTTATTATTTGTTTAATCATGTTAGTAGCTCGAATTCATGAATTTGCATGTATTTAGATGAAATCTGAATTTGGAGCATAAATTGATAATTTATAGACATGACTTTACATGCTGAACTGGAAATTGACTTAGGAGAAAACTCGTGAACCTACAACCGTCACTTTTCGAACTATTATCAGATTTAGCTCTAGGAGCCGTTTCTGTACTTGTATCACCGTTGTTAGTGCGAAGTGGATATACTTAGTTTGTTGTAGAACGAGTTTACGCTTGTGCTGGGATGCCGAGCTTGTATTTACAGCAGGGTTAGGCTGTTTTGTATTACCGGGTGCCGTCGGGGTTGACGGTGGACCCAGACTCTTGTTTTAGCTTCTGTTTGTGCTGAGGGCACGTGAGCTTGGAGTCTTTGACCCATATTGACCCCTTTCCATTTGATTATAGCCTGCCGGAGCCTGTTTGTGCTCGACAGAGATACGCGTACTAACTCGGTTGGGTAGCTCCCCCGAGTGCCGCTCCGGAGTGAGGCCTCTTTTGCGTTGATGTCGCTGCAGATTAGTTGGATCTGATTTTGGACCGGCTACCCTTTTTGGTAGTGTGCGGTGTGGCTAGGCAGTTGGCTGGACGAGCCTGTTTTGGGCGGTTCCGATAGATTGGGTCAGGGGTGACTTTTCACTTTGGTGATGCTTACTTGAGAGTTTGACTTGGATAGTGGTAGGGTAGTGGCATTTCAGCTGTAGAGTTTATTCCAGCTTACCTTGTTGTTCTTTACCTACCAGCTATACTGTTAGTCTCGTAGACTTAGTGGGTGGACCGTTGGGGTCGGTATTGGTACCCACTGAGGACTACTTCTTTTGATAGTAGTTCTCACACCCATTGTTGCCACCTTTTCTTGCAGAGCCTTCGCCTGTTGCGGCTGCTGCTCTTGTTCCTGCGGATCGAGGTAAGGGAGTCGCGAGCTAGATCCCTACCTGTCCCTGTTGTTCCTAGAGGAGGACCCTACTGGAGATAGTCTCTTTTGAGTTGAGCCATGTACATATACTGTGGATTTGTCCCTATTTTGGTTTTGGAGGGACTGTTGTATTTTTGGATTCTATATGTACATGTGGCTATGGTTCTTTTAGTATGTTTTATCTCAGCTCTATATCTCTTGTAGTTGCTTGTATGTTTGTTTACAGGTTAGCTATCGCTTCGTATACATAGAAATGTCTATGTATACGGCGGATCTGTTGGCGAGCCCGGAGAAACGAGTAATCCGGGGCGTGACACCCGATTGTTCAACAGTTGGACTCACTTAGAGTCCTAGGCTTTTGGGTAATTAGCAGGTTTGGGCAAATTATGGCTTTGTGTGGAACTATGCATAGGTCCGGGTGATAGCGGGAAGCATCTGCAGAGGGTCGACGACTCGATTTTATTCTACAGTAGAGGTGGGTGCTTCGATCCGAAATCGATAAAGTGCCTGCTCGGTGACTTTTGTCCTTATTATCTCTTTTTATTTACTTGATACTGGTTGAGCTTTCGTATACCACTTGACTTCGTAACTAGTTGCTCTACACTTACTTTTATCTCTTATTATCATGATTTAGCGGTAGAGTGGTGTTCCTTTGTGATTGAGTTATCTATTACATGATTATAGTAGATGACCTTGACATTAGTTGACCTTACGGTCGGTGACACTTTGAGCTATCTATTATATAATATGACATTAGTTGACCTTGTGGTCGGTGACACTCCTAGTTGTATATTGCATTATATGACGTCAGTTGACCTTGTGGTCGGTGACACTCCTATTTGTATAATGTATGATTTGACAATAGCTGACCTTGTGGTCGGTGACAATTCTAGTGGTATATCGCATGACTTGACATTAGTTGACCTTATGGTTGATGACACTCTTAGATAGAGATTGACCTGATTGGTCGATGACTCCTTGTGGATTATTCTCTCAGCTACCTGCCGATGTTGGCTATTGAGCATCGATCGCCACAGCTCGTGAGCATTTCACGTACACCAGCAATCTGATCCACCGCAAGAGGGTGTTCTTTTCTGAAAAAGTTGTCGTACTTTCGATCTGTGAGCCCTACGAGGTGCCTGTTAGGGTTATATGCCAGGTGGGCGAGCAGAATATGGCTTAGCCTGAGATCTTTAGACCAATACGGCAATTGACTTCGTTGTTGGCATTATTAATCCATTTGATGCATTAATGTACTTTGTTGTTCTTTACAGTAGCTGATAGTTATGTAATATTGATTGGCAGTTGTAGTTCCTTTCTAGTCATTATTGCTACTGTTCAAGTGCATCTGTTGATTATGCCTATTTGTCGATTTCTACTCTATCTTACAGTAGCGGTTACTTTTGCATTTATTAGTAGTTGTTATTCCATTGCTACTGCACCTGATTTACCTGTTTACTACTGTTGATTATCTCTTCCAGCTGCCGGTGCGTATAGCTTGCCTTCGTCGGCTTGCGGTACCCACTGGAGGGGGAGACGTGTTTACATGTTCTCACCCCAACCATTTTTCAGGTGAAATGGGCGGTGAGGGTCGGGACAGTGCGTGAGGACGATACTAGATAGCTATGTTCCAGATCTGTCCGTTGATGATATTTATTATCTTTCTACTAGATTAGTTTGGTTCAGTACCTACTAATGTTTAAATAGTAATGGATGTATGTGGATTATTGTTATTATATGATCATTAGATTATTTGTGCTCTGTGGTTGTATGTTTGGTTGACTTTGTATAAAGGTGCTATGCCGTGCATGTACAGGGGAGACTCTGTCTGTTTGCACAGGGGATTCTTTGTCCATGTGACAGGTCTGTGCGCGTCCGCGGGGTGTTCTCAAAGGTGTTTTTTTTAAAAAAATTCTACACGTTTTCTGCTAGTTTTCCAAAAAAAAGATTTTTAAAAGAACCCTAGGGCGTGACAACCACTTGTAAGTTATGGGGATCCCAAGAATCTATCTAGATACTATCAATCACCTAGAGGAGGTGAATAGGTGTATAGGCCACAAACACAAATCTCAGTACTATCAAAAATAAATGCGAAAATAAAAATAGCACACCGAGATTTACGTGGAAAAACTCCAACTAGGAGAAAAACCCACGGGACCAACAAGCGAAAACTATTCACTAAGAATAAAAGATCACAAGGTGATTACCGACTCCACGGACTCAACCTCTCTTTTATCTCCTACGGATCTCGCGTACGCCGCTGGGTTGTCCACGCCCTACGTCCGATTCCACGAACGCCACTCGAGTCCACGAGCACCGAAGATTCGAATCCACGAGCCGTCACGATCACGCCGAATCCACGACGCCACTCAACAAATGCGAAGCACTGTTTCTATGGTGATCCTTTGGTTAGAGTATCGCTTAAAAAACCATAGAGAAAGTCTCTAAGCAAATCGCAGATCAATTCGACATTCACATGGGAAATTACATAATCTCAAATTGTCCTAAGAGGCTACTTTGGTGGAGAAGGGTTTAGAATGAAAAACCTAGTCTCTATGGTTGCTCTTTCGTGAATTCTGAGTGCTTCAACGTCATAGAGAATTCTAACGATATATTTATAGACTTTAGAATCAATTAGAGTCGAATTAGAGTAGATTTAGAAAATTTGCACATTGAGTACCGGTACACGGAAGTGGGTACTGGTACGCAAAGATGCAACAGAAATTTTTCTAACTCTGAGTTCCGGTATCCGAACGTTTCAGTACCGGTACAACTCAATCTGTACCAGTACTCCAACTAGGAACTGGTATGCAATTCAAACTCCAGAATTGCTACTCTCGGATTTGAGAAACTCAATATTAGGTTCCGGTGCTCAGTATAAAACATCAGGTTTTTCAACCTGGTTTTGCGGAACTAAAATCTAGTACTGGAATCAATATAAAATAATGTTATATATGAAATAAAAATTCAAAAAACCATGTCTAATCCATTGGTCAATACTTATATGATTCTAACGCTATAAATCCATATGAATCACCATGAAAACATCTAAATCATAGTTGAGCATCGTGATTCAACCTGTGAGACGTTTTTGAGTTCTTCTCGGAATCTCGGATTCTTCAACCATCGACAACACGAACCGAACCTGTAATACTTGGCATTTTGAAACATTACAAGGTTTTGGCATTTCGGGCGCTCGAATCATGTGATGTGGACGCCCGAAAGATTTGGAGCCATTGGATTGAATTTGGATGGATCCGGATGTCTTTGGTATTTTGGGATCTGGACGCATGTTTCGGACGCCCGGATTGTGGATCCGAATTGAGTTATGACGTGGACTAACACGTGTCGTGTTGCAGGACACGTGTCGACCGCCGGAGGAGCGCCGCCCCACCGCTTGCCGACCACCGCCGAGCCGCCTGACACCTGGCATAGGCGATTTTCGGACGCCTGGAAGAGGGAATTCGGGCACCCGAATGTGGAACTTTGAGGCCTATAAATAGGTGAGCCCCCTGATCGTATTGAGCCACATTTCCACTTCGTATGCCACCTTTTTTAGAGAGAAAAAGCTAGAGTAAGGGCCATGTGTTGGCATTAGTGATGATCTAGCTTGCTCTCTTCTACTGTGTTGTTCTGATCTGGTTCTGATTACTCATTATGCTGAAGTTGGCAGTCTATTCGGTGGTATATTCAGATTGGAGTACTGCTCGAGCTTGGTATATATTCTGGAGGGTTGGATCTGAGATTGTAGTTGATTTCCACCGTGGTTGGATTAGCTTTTGAGGTGGGTTGATGTTTACCAGATTCAGTGGATTTTCTCCTAAGTGCTTATTCTCATGTTAGCATGACATGATATTGCTGAGATTATGTTAGATATGACATGTCTAGATTGAGACTGTTCTACTGCTTGCATGTGTATGACATGATCATAGGTGAGATAGTGATACCTGATAGCAAGCATGATTTCATTATGTTTTTGATGCATGATTCCTTTCCTGTTTTGTTGATATCCATGGTACCCGTTGTTGTACATACTAGTGTAGGTGATCTTATTGTGGCTCGTGCTATATTGATTATACCTCCTCTTTGTGGTAGAGTTAAATTGTTTGTGAGCACTTGAATATTGATCAGTTGATTGGGTCATACTTGTTGATTATGCATTTGAGGTGCCGAGGGCACGTGAGATTCTTCTGTGAGTTCAGATTGACCCATTTTGATCATATACCTGTGGGTGCTTGGCGATGATATGTGTTGTGATATTGTGATATTATACTCGGTTGGGTCGCTCCCACGAGTACCACTCCGGAGTTGGGTTATGTGTAGTACAGAGGGACATGCCTGTACTAGTTGGCTCCCTACGGGTAGAGCGTGATGTTCAGACCGCAGGTATGATATTATGGATTTATGATAGTCCTCGTTTGATGTGTTATGTTCAGATCATTGATATCCATATTGACAGTTTGAGCATTGTGCATAGTAGTGGTAGTTTATCTCCTACTTTCTTTATTTCTCTCTATATATCTTGAGATCGAGGACTTAGTGGCAGACCGCTGACGCTGGTGGCGGTACCCACTGAGGACTACTTGTTTGATAGTAGTTCTCACACCCGTTGTTGACATCTTTTTGCAGAGTCTTCTTCTCCAGCAGTGCATTCTAATCGTGGAAAGGAGACTGTCGGGTAGAGCTGTTCTCCGGACATTTGTGTAGAGGTATACCCTATTTTGGTAGATGATCCTATGAGTCTGTACATACAGTGATATGGAGATTGTCAGTTATGTATATTTTGGTGGTTGAGTCTTGATGATGATATATGTATGTACAG
Organism: Puya raimondii; assembly: GCA_016920855.1. NCBI lineage: Eukaryota > Viridiplantae > Streptophyta > Magnoliopsida > Poales > Bromeliaceae > Puya > Puya raimondii. Next base: position 205,983,349 of record JABWPP010000050.1, on the reverse strand, counting down.
TGATCTTATTATTTATATAGTACTTAGCAGCTCTGTTACTTATGTTATCTTTAGCTTTTATGGATAATTGTTTTCGCTTCGTGTGCTTAGTAGAAATACTGTGTATGCAGCGGGTCTGTTAATGTGCCCTGGAAGAGGTAACCCGGGGCGTGACAGTTTAAGTTGGTATCAGAGCTTAGGAATAGGTCAAGAGGGCCTAGGGAAACCTAAGATGACAGACCTTAGAATGTTATGACGTGAGAGACGTGATTAATCGCAAAAGTCAAAGATTGAGTTTTGAATCCTTCCTTGAGTAGGAAGAGTAATTGAGGGATTAAAGTCTTTTCTTATCAGATGAATTATGTTGGCTGCAGACGACATACTAATTTGAAATGAAAAGGAATGTCCTTCTAGACTTTCGCTAGATTGGGTCGAGTGATTGTTTGTTGTCTAAATGGGTATTCTGTTGCAGGTGATTATAATGCCTCCTCGACGTTGTGATCGACCATCGACGCGAGCGCATCCGACGCCTTCGGAGATGCCAGAGCAGTCGGGACCTAGTGAACGGCCCGATTTGTAGGAGCAACTAGCTGATATAGCTGCTGTGGGTAGGCAGCAGAGTGTCTTATTGAAGAAGATGTGCGACGCTTTCACACAGCAACAGAGTGCTACGCCTCGAACTATGGAACCTCAGGCTGCGACCATTCCAGCTACATCTCAACCTAGGAACGAGAGTACACAGCCAAGTCAAGTGCTTTCTGAGGAAGAGCAGGAGCGGATGGCGGATAGATTGGCTCGCTTCTGTAGATTTGATCCACCACGATTTAACGGTAGTAGTATAGAACCGTGGGTGGTAGAAGCTTGGATTTGTGAGATGGAAAAATTATTTGAGGATCTTTTTGTACCAGCACGGGAGCAGGTGCATATGGCAGTCCATTGTCTGGCTGGTGATGCTCATGTTTGGTGGAGAAGGACTCGTGATCATAGGTCCTTGAATCCTCTGCAGATGACTTGGAGCGAGTTTCGCGGGATTATGTATGGAGCGTATGTTCCAAGTAGTATGAAGGTGAAGATAGAGGAGGATCTAAAGAATCTGAAGCAAGAAAATCGTTCGGTGCAAGAGTATGCTAGAGAGTTTACTAGATTGCTTAACTGTGTGTGTACCTACTGCTGCAAGAGATGAAATACAGAATGTCTATCTTTATGAGAAGGGTTTGAGACCAGAGATATTTTCATTTGTCCACTCTCAGAGACTTCAGACTTTGGATGCGACTATTGAGCAGTCTCTGTGGGTAGAGCGAGGGGCATTTGTGACTAAGGGGCAGCTTGTGGACCCAGCTCTGGGTCAGGAGAGGAAGCGCCCAGCACTTGATGATGGAGGGCAGTCGAGTAGCAGACGGCCGCCAAGACCTTCACCGCGATCGCGTTTTCAGGGTCGTGGAGCTTTTAGTCGTCAGCAGTCTGGAGGATTTCGCCAGCAGCGACAACAGCAGAAGGGATCTCCCAGGTGTGTGATTTGTGGAGGACCTCATTTGGTTAGTCTTTGTGATCGACGTGAGGGTCGATGTTTTGAGTGTGGGCAGCCGGGACATATGAGGGGACTTGTCCCAGATTAGTAGCAGCTCCATCTATGGCGTCTGTTCCTTTCTCCCCACCGCTAGTATCTGGAGCTTCCCCGGTATTCAGTCAGGCGGATCGATCTTCTATGCCACGACAGCCAGATCGATGCCAGCCACAGGCGAGCGGCCGAGTCTATACCGCACAGATTGAGGACGCCTCGATAGCTGATCGTGTGGTGGCAGGTATTATTTTGATTTGTGGCATTAGATCGCGCACTTTATTTGATACTGGTGCATCGCATTCCTTTGTTAGTAGAGCATTTGTATTGCATCATGGTTTAGAGATAGGGTCGTTACCCCAGACACAGGAGGTGCGGGTACCCGACCATAGTTTGCAGGTTACGGAGGGTTGTTGGGCATATCCTGTGCAGTTAGGGCCTTGGATCATGCCTGCTGATTTATTGGTATTGAAGCAGTTGCAAGATTTTGATGTAATCCTTGGCATGGATTGGTTGTCTCGTTATTTCGCGACAATCGATTGTGGGACCAAGACGGTGATCTTTCGTGAGCCTGGACATGAGGAGTTCATTTTTAAAGGATGTAGAAGTTCACTGTTCGCAGGGACGATATCTTCATCTAAGTCCAGACAGATGATGAGTAGAGGATGTATGGCCTATTTTGCAACAGTGACTGAGGTGCCTACTGTTGTACCTGGACTCGAGGATATTCCTATTGTCCGCGAGTTTCCGGATGTTTTTTCTTCTGAGCTTTCCTCTATGCCTCCTGATAGGGAGATTGAATTCGTGATTGATGTGGTACCAGGAACCGCGCCAATCTCAAAGACACCCTATAGAATGGCGCCAGCTGAATTGCGAGAATTGAAGGCGCAACTGCAGGATCTTATGGATAAAGGTTTTATTCGACCCAGTGTGTCACCTTGGGGAGCGCCAGTATTATTTGTGAAGAAGAAGGATGGTTCACTTAGGTTATGTGTGGATTATCGGGAATTGAACAAAGTGACCATCAAGAATAGATATCCCCTCCCACGTATTGATGATTTGTTCGATCAATTGCAGGGTGCATGTGTCTTTTCTAAGATTGATCTTCAGTCCGGTTACCACCAGTTGAAGGTGAAGGCCGAAGATATCTCTAAGACAGCTTTTAGAACTCGGTACGGGCATTATGAATTTACTGTCATGTCTTTTGGTTTGACGAATGTCCCTGCTGCATTTATGGATATGATGAACCGAGTCTTTAAGTCTTTCTTGGATAAGTTTGTGGTAGTGTTTATTGATGATATCTTAATCTACTCCTGTGATGATGCGGAACATGAGGAGCATTTGACATTAGTGCTACAACTCTTGCGAGAAAAGAAGTTGTATGCAAAACTGAAGAAATATGAGTTTTGGTTGAGAGAAGTAGCTTTTTTAGGCCATGTGATTTCTGCTTCAGGAGTAGCTGTTGATCCTAAGAAGATTGAGGTGATTCGAGACTGGCCTAGGCCGACGACGATTTCTAAAGTACGGAGTTTTCTTGGCTTAGCCGGGTATTATCGACGATTCGTGAAAAGTTTTGCGAAACTCTCTACACCTCTTACTCGGTTAACCAGAAAAGGGGTAAAGTTTATTTGGAGTAATGATTGCCAGGAATGCTTTGATGAGCTTAAGCAGAAGTTAATGACAGCTCATATTCTTGCATTACCAGTGATGGGCGAAGGATTTGTAATCTATAGTGATACTTCGCATAGTGGCTTGGGTTGCGTGCTGATGCAACATAGTAGAGTGATTGCATATGCTTCAAGACAATTAAAGGAGTACGAGAAGAACTACCCTACTCATGACTTGCAGTTAGCAGCGGTAGTTTTTGCTCTGAAGTTATGGCGCCACTATCTCTATGGAGAGCATTGTGAGGTCTATACTGACCACAAGAGCCTTAAGTATCTGTTTACACAGAAGGAGTTGAATCTACGGCAACGGAGATGGTTGGAGTTACTAAAAGATTATGATATCTCTATTCAGTATCATCCCGGCAAGGCAAATGTAGTTGCCGATGCGTTGAGTAGGAATGCTGTACTCAACAGCCTGTCCTAGTGGAAGAGATGCGGAGATTGTCACTTGAAGTGGTTACTCATGTAACGACTGCAAGACTTATGACTATGGTCTTACAGCCCACTCTGTTGGATAGAATTCGAGAGAAACGGAGTATAGATCACTACTTGATGAAAATTAGAGATCAACTGAGGAGTGGCGATCTTGAAGATTTTAGTTCTGATGATTCAGAAGTTCTCCGTTATAGAGGTCGATTATGTGTACCAGCAGATTTGGAGATTCGAGAGGAGATATTGAAGGAAGCACACTATTCTCCATATTCTGTCCATCCTGGTGAGACTAAGATGTATCAAGATCTAAAGACTCATTTCTGGTGGAATGGCATGAAGAGAGACATTGGAAAAGCTGTAGCTCAATGTTTAACATGTCAGCATGTAAAGGCTGAACATCGAGTACCAGCTGGTAAGCTACAAAGCCTCCCGATACCTGAGTGGAAGTGGGATCACATTACAATGGATTTTGTCGTAGGATTGCCAAGGACTTCGGGCGGCAATGATGCGATATGGGTGATTGTGGATAGGTTGACAAAGTCTGCTCATTTCCTACCTATGCAGATTACTTGGCCCCGTGAGCGGCTTGCATAGCTTTATATGGATGAGATATTGAGATTGCATGGAGTACCAATCTCGATAGTATCTGATAGAGACCCGAGGTTTGTCTCACACTTTTGAAAAAGTTTACAGACAGCTTTGGGAACTCAGCTTCATTTTAGTACTGCTTTTCACCCGCAGACGAATGGTCAGTCCGAGCGTACTATACAGACGCTTGAGGATATGTTGAGAGCTTGTATATTGGATTTTGGTGGAGGATGGGATCAACATCTGAGATTGATAGAATTTGCGTACAACAATAGCTATCAGGCGAGCATTAAAATGGCCCCGTTTGAAGCATTGTATGGACGTAAATGTCGATCACCTTTGTATTGGGATGATGTTGGTGAAAGGAAAACTTTGGGTCCAGACTTATTACTTGAAGCTGAGGAAAAGGTTAAAGTAATACGACTCGCATATAGAGACGGCTCAGAGCATGCAAAAGAGTTATTCAGATACTAGGAGGCGAGATCTGGAATTTCAAGTTGGAGATCATGTTTTCTTGAAAGTTTCTCCATCGAAGGGCATACGAAGATTTGGAATTCGTGGGAAGCTTAGTCCGCGATTTATTGGTCCTTTTGAGATTCTGGAAAGAGTTGGACCTGTGGCTTATCGGATAGCCCTTCCACCTCGGTTAGCAGGTGTGCATGATATTTTTCATGTATCAGTTCTGCGGAAGTATATATATGATCCTTCCCATATGATTGATTTTACCCCACTGGAGCTGACGGAGGATTTACATTACGAGGAGCAACCGATACGAATTCTTGCTCGTGAGACGAGGGAATTGCGTAATCGGGTCATACCTTATGTCAAAGTGCAATGGAATTATCATGATGAACGAGAAGCAACGTGGGAATTGGAGACAGTGATGCAAAGGTCTTATCCCCACTTGTTTGCATCTTGAGGTGAGTTCCTTACTTTACCTTAGTTTCGAGGACGAAACTATTTAAAGGAGGGAAGAATGTAATACTTGGCATTTTGAGACATTACAGGGTTTTGGCATTTCGGGCGCCCGAATCATGGGATGTGGACGCCCGAAAGATTTGGAGCCATTGGATTGAATTTGGATGGATCCGGATGTCTTTGGTATTTTGGGATCTGGACGCATGTTTCGGATGCCCGGATTGTGGATCCGAATTGAGTTATGACGTGGACTAACACGTGTCGTGTTGCAGGACACGTGTCGACCGCCGGAGGAGCACCGCCCCACCGCTTGCCGACCACCGCCGAGCCGCCTGGCCGCCAGCTGACACCTGGCATAGGCGATTTTCGGACGCCCGGAAGAGGGAATTCGGGCGCCCGAATGTGGAACTTTGAGGCCTATAAATAGGTGAGCCCCCTGATCGTTTTGAGCCACATTTCCACTTCGTGTGCCACCTTTTCTAGAGAGAAAAAGCTAGAGTAAGGGCCATGTGTTGGCATTAGTGATGATCTAGCTTGCTCTCTTCTACTGTGTTGTTCTGATCTGGTTCTGATTACTTATTCTGCTGAAGTTGGCAGTCTATTCGGTGGTATATTCAGATTGTAGTACTGCTCGAGCTTGGTATATATTCTGGAGGGTTGGATCTGAGATTGTAGTTGATTTCCACCGTAGTTGGATTAGCTTTTGAGGTGGGTTGATGTTTACCAGATTCAGTGGATTTTCTCCTAAGTACTTATTCTCATGTTAGCATGACATGATATTGCTGAGATTATGTTAGATATGACATGTTTAGGTTGAGACTATTCTACTGCTTGCATGTGTATGACATGATCATAGGTGAGATAGTGATACCTGATAGCAAGCATGATTTTATTATATTCTTGATGCATGATTCCTATCCTGTTGTGTTGATATCCATGGTACCCGTTGTTGTACATACTAGTGTAGGTGATCTTATTGTGGCTCGTGCTATATTGATTATACCTCCTCTTTGTGGTAGACTTGAGTTGTTTGTGAGCACTTGAATATTGATCAGTTGATTGAGTCATACTTGTTGATTATGCATTTGAGGTGCCGAGGGCACGTGAGATTCTTCTGTGAGTTCAGATTGACCCATTTTGATCATATACCTGTGGGTGCTTGGCGATGATATATGTAGTGATATTATACTCGGTTGGGTCGCTCCCACGAGTACCACTCCGAAGTTGGGTTATGTGTAGTACAGAGGGACATGCCTGTACTAGTTGGCTCCCTACGGGTAGAGCGTGATGTTCAGACCGCAGGTATGATATTATGGATTTACGATAGTCCTCGTTTGATGTGTTATGTTCAGATCATTGATATCCATATTGACAGTTTGAGCATTGTGCATAGTAGTGGTAGTTTATCTCCTACTTTCTTTATTGCTCTCTATATATCTTGAGATCGAGAACTTAGTGGGTAGACGGCTGACGCTGGTGGCGGTACCCACTGAGAACTACTTGTTTGATAGTAGTTCTCACACCCGTTGTTGACATCTTTTTGCAGAGTCTTCTTCTCCAGCAGTGCATTCTGATCGTGGAAAGGAGACCGTCGGGTAGAGCTGTTCTCCGGACATTTGTGTAGAGGTATACCCTATTTTGGTAGATGATCCTATGAGTCTGTACATACAGTGATATGGAGATTGTCAGTTATGTATATTTTGGTGGTTGAGTCTTGATGATGATATATGTATGTACAGTGATCTTATTATTTATATAGTACTTAGCAGCTCTGTTACTTATGTTATCTTTAGCTTTTATGGATGATTGTTTTCGCTTCGTGTGCTCAGTAGAAATACTGTGTATGCGGCGGGGTCTGTTAATGTGCCCGGGAAGAGGTAACCCGGGGCCTGACAGAACCCGTCAAGACTCCGACTTAAATCACGAAATATGCCAATATAAAATCCATACCAGATGCTTTCCAAGGGACTGGACGAGGAATCAAGGTAACAATTTCTTTAAAGGAAGTTGCATCCTTAAAGCCGCTTTGCCTGCAGCAGCTTTCGCTCTGCGCCTCCTTCGCTTTTCGCGCTTCGCTATACGCTTAAAGTGAATTCTAGGGTCTTAGTGAAATGAGTTACAGTGGTTGAGCCCCAGGTGATGATGACAGTTGGGGGAAATGTCCCAAATTGCACGAATTGGTAAAAAGACAGAGTTGGCACTCAGTCGCCAACTCGCGGAGTGTTAGCCGTAACTGACGTTTATTAAAAAAAATAAACGCTGTCAGTATTTGAAAATAGAGGAGAATATTAAATCAAACAACTTGCAAAGCCCAGTGGAGTTGCAATTTGTTTTCGCTCAAAAGGAGAAAAACAAGAAATTTAAATAAATGAAAGAGTTGTGAATGTAGGTATTTATTTAGGGGTGCAGTTTTTTTATTTATTTTATTTATTTTGTATTTTTTTGGGGGCTATATATTCTTTAATAACGAGAAAAGAAATATATAGGCCAAAAGAAAAGAAAGTTAATAATAATAATCATCAGAGATAAAAAGGTTCACACTTCCCGGGTATCCGTAGATACCCGGTTAATTACGCCCTCTTGTCACATTCAGGCCACCTGCAATTAAGTTGGTTATTATCAATATACCCGTCCTCTAGATAAATAAATAATCAGATCGCTAGATTATTAGTAGTAGTAGAGTAGGAAAGAGAATAAAAATTTAACAATCACACGTAATAAGCCCAGTCGTAGCGGAGTTCATAATATCTGCTAGTCTGAAATGTCATTTCTACTGTTAACAGCTAATCCTTTTTTTTATTTGTGATTTATTATTTATTTTTTAAAAGTTTTATACTGTAGAATATTGCATATGATTTTTCAAACTACACGAAATTATGAGCACAGTTAATACTTGAAAGAAAATTAAGAAAACCCAACTTGTTGGAAGGCCAATAAGAGGGGTACAAGTTGGTGTACTTAAAAAAGAAAAGAAAAGCTACTTCTTTCCTTTTCCTTTTTTTGTTGTTTGCTCCCGAAGTAGTGGAATGGTTAACAAGCTTCGGCCTCGGTGGTGTCGGCTTAGGCGGCTTGGGCGACGATGGGGGGATGCGGCTGCGGCGGCGTCAACGTTGGCGGCGATCGCGGCGGCGGCGGACTTGGCGGCTTCGACGATTGCGGGGGATGTGGCAGCGGCGGTGTCGGCTTGGGGGACGCGGCAGCTTCCCCCTTTGTTTTTTCTTCCCTAAACTCTCTCTTTTTTTTTTCTTTACTTCTCTCTATCTCTATCTTTGCCTGAGTGTGGTGTTGGTGTGGATGACGCCCACCCTTTGATGAAAAATTATAGGGTTAGGATGATAGTGGTCCCCTAGGGTTTAGTAGTGGTCTCCCTAGGGTTGAGTGGGTGATTAGTTGAATAGTATAATTTAAAGGATGAAATTGATCAAAGTGTAGATTTAACGGCTAAAAAATTGATAGCAAACCCTCTACTTCTCTTTCTCTCTATATATAATATATAATATATCTATATATATATAGAGTTCGGCTATGGTGCTTGTAAAAGCATGAAACACTTGGTGCTTGTAAATATTTTACCGTTATATTTACCCCTTGGACCATTTCCACCTGTTAGATGATACTATTCAACCAACCACCCACTCAACCCTAGGGGGCGGACGTTATCCTAACCGCATATCCCTTAATCCAATGGCCAAAAATCTACAAGCACCAATATCTTGGTACTTTTAAAAGCATATAAGCTTATATATATATATATATATATATATATATATATATATATATATATATATATATATATATATATATATATATATATATATATATATAATAGTTGAGCTGGAACGCAATCAGTAGCAAACGGTCTCCGTTGCCACCCATTTATTTTCGATGATGGAGCCTCCAAAACGACGATCGGCACCGTTGAACATGATCTATACCACTTGAAGTATCTAGAAACCAAATTTCATATTTTTTCGATATTATTTTCTTCTCCGTCAAGTGGACACAAAAATAAACGGCTGAAAATGAATATCCTTTAAAAAGTGATGATAGGAGTCTTGTTGTGACACCCCAGGTAGTCCTATATAAAAGATATAATAGGGCTAACCTCTCAACCCGACTTAAGCATTTTGGGTGGTGGCTAGGCCTAAGAGGTTGAGAGAGTTGAGCGTGCTAGGACGGGAGTAGTCCTAGGATGGGTGACCCCTTGGGAAGTCCGGGGTGTCACAGTTGGTATCAGAGCCAATTACCAGCCGGAAGTGTGAGATGAGTCTCGGCTGAGCCAGGTGTAGTTATGGGTAGAGCATGGCTCCCCAGAGTTTATGGGTAGAGCGCGGCTCCCCCGGTTTAGACTAGCGAGATGAGTCTCACATCGCCTGGTACTTGTGAGTCGGAGCCTGACGTAGACGTCAGGGCTTAAAAGGGAGGAGATTGTGACACCCCAGGTAGTCCTATATAAAAGATATAATAGGGCTAACCTCTCAACCCGGCTTAAGCATTTTGGGTGGTGGCTAGGCCCAAGAGGTTGAAAGAGTTGAGCGTGCTAGGACGGGAGTAGTCCTAGGATGGGTGACCCCCTGGGAAGTCCGGGGCGTTACACTTGTAATCAAGATCAAGAGTATAGATCTTGATTTAAATAGTTTAAAAAATTTTCTAATAAAAATTCAATTGATTTGGATATCTTTACACCGTTAAATGAGAAAACGTCTCATATTGATCTTTAAAATTATAAATTTCGAAACCCTTTAATCATTAGGCAAATGATGTCGAAAAGATTTGAAATTTTCTTTCTATATATGTGAGATTTCGAATTTTGGAAATTTGGAATCTGTGTTCCTCTCCCCTGATACTGTGTTTTTGATCTGTATACGTATATATATACGGGTATTTATATATATATATGTATATAAGTGTTATTTATATGTATTTTAGTTGTTTTGAGTTTTATCGCGAAGAGTGAACGGCTTAACAGCGCGATCCGGAGTCCGAATCTGACGATCCAAAATAATAGATTCGATGTCTCAGCAGTGCTGAACGCGATGGCGTGAACCGTTTTGACATGCGACGAACGGATTGAGAGATCTTCCATCTTCTTCGCCGAGAGGTCGAATTGTACATTTTTGGTTTTCGCGATCTAGACCCTGTTTCTCGCACTGTTTTGCGTGAGTTTGCTTGTGGAGGGGTGTTTGGGCATTTTGTGCTTGCTGTGAGGGACCCAGAGGAATTTTGCTGTGTGTGAGGGGTGTTTTTGCAATTGTGCATTGGTGTTATAGGTGTGGTTGTGTGTGTGAGAGTGTTGTTGGAAACCTCTCTCTCTCTCTCACCCCAGCCTCCCATGAGGTGAGCCCCAGCTCCCCCAGCCTCTCAGCAACCTCCCCAAGCTCGGCCGGCCGCCGCCGGCCATCCCCTGGTCGGCGCCACCCCGGCCAACTCCTCCTCTCTCTTTTCTTCTTCTTCTCCTTCTTCTCCTTCTTCTTCTCCTCCCCTGCGGTGTGCACCCAGGGGGAACCCATGCATGGGCTTCCCCTGAGGTGGCACGACTGCCGGAGTCGTGCGCTGCCGTCGGAGCGCCACCGCCGCCGCAGCTGGCTGCTGCTGGGAGTGCGGGCAGTGGGCTCGAGATCTGAGCCGCCGCCGCCTCCCGCCGCCGCCTCCCGCCGCCGCAGCGACCTCCCGCCGGCATCAAAGGGACCGCTGCAGCCGTCGCTTCCTTCCCCGGCCGCCCCCGTGCCGCCACCGCGCCGCCTGCGGCTCTTGCCTACTGCTTACGGGCAGGAGCAGCTGGAGGCCGAGCCGCCGCCGCCTCCCGCTGCCTCTGAGGGTGCGCGCCGACACCCTCGGGACCGCCGCCGCCGGTCCAGCCCTCCCCGGCCGTCGCCGTGCCGCCGCAGCCGCCGCGGGCTCGGCTAGGGCATCTTGGGCAGCCGAGGCCGAGCTTGCTACACCGCCGCCGCCGCCGGTTGTTTTTGTCGCGGTCACCGGCAGACCGACGTCCGGCGGGCCCCTCTTTCCGGTGCTCGCGTCGCCGCCGGCCGCCGCCGCCGTCCGTTGCCGCGCCGCCGAGCCCTAGCCAACCCGAGAGTGGGCTTCGTCCCCGCGCCGCCGCCGCCGCTTCCTGCCGCCGGCTGAGGTGAGCCCCCTATACCTTGCCTCCCCCGCAGCCGACCCTGGCCGCCGCTGGCCGTGCATGCCGGCCGGCAGCCGGCCAAAGCTGGTTGCTCCGGCCGGGGTCCCTTTTTGCTTTGTTTTGGCCGCGCTTGGGTGTTTGAGCTTCCCGATGCCTCCCGAAGTCCGAAAAGGTGAGCACGATGAACGCGGCGACGCGCTGATCATCATGCTCACCTTAGAATTGGTTTTGGTTGAGCCGTTTCGCTGTTCGACTGATGTCGAGCTATGTCATCGCATGTGCATGCTATTTTTATGCAATTTCTGGGCTTGCGACTAGTCCTGTCGCAGTGGGGCTGTGAGCATGGTCTCCGTGACATCGTTACCTATCCGCTGGTGCTTGCGGAAGGTCATGCGGATGTACGGATTGCTCGAATGGCCTTGTTTATCGCTTGTATGTATGTATTTGTGGCTTGTTTTGGGATTTTGGTGATTGTGACAGCGTTGTGACGCTGCGGGCAGCAAGGGCATGATTCTTGAGGCCCTGTGGACTGGTTGTCCAACTTCACCCTTCGCGGAGATTCGGATTCATTTCCGACGTGTTTTTCGATAAATTAATCGGCGAAACACGTGTTTTTATTCGTGCGACTCACTCGCTGTTTTTGCGAGCGACTTGGCTTCGTCGTTTAGCCTTGTTGGCTGTTCCTCATCGCTGTCCCGAAGTTTCGAGGACAGCGGATGAGTGACGAGGGGTTTCGGTGCCAATTCGGCAATTTTCGGGAACCCGGAAAGCCTTTTCGGGTGCGTTGGTGGTCGTGACACCCCGAGCTTGTGCTCGCTGTCCCGTCACTTGGTTTTGTGTGTTCGGGGACAGTGAGGGACTTGGTTGGCTGTTTGGTACCCCTCTGGGGCTTAGTGTGGTTCGGGATCGTCCCAGTGGGTTTTCCGGGCGATTCGTCGGTTTCGGGTTGTGAGAGTTATGTGTTTAGTGTCGACTTGGTGGACCTTGACCCTGTGAGTCTTTTGTAGGTCTTGTCGCGGTTCCCGAGAGCCGTCGGTGTTAGGCTTGATCTTACCTACAGGTGGGTACTTCGATCCGGAGTCGGTTCAGTGGACTACGGTGATACCTTTCTATCCTTTCTCTTGCATTACAGTTATTAGTTCACTTGACTCCCTTTGACTCTACTTATGCGTGCTTGGATAGTAGAGTAGTTGTGGTTTGAATGTTTATTGAGACGACCTAGTTGGTCGGTAGTGATCGCCTGTTGTTCCGTGCGATCCTCGTTGTGGTTTATTAGTTGCTTCACGGCTCGTTGCCGTTTTGTGGATTGAGCATTCGCATCGATCGTCACAGCTCTTCTAGCACTTCACGTACACCGCGGTCTGATCCACCGTTTGGGGGTGTTCTTTTCCGGAAAAAGGTCGTGGATTTCGACCGACCCGTGAGCCTGGATGCAGTGCGTCCAGAAGGTTTATGTGCCGAGAGATGAGCAGTGTGACAGTGCCAGGGATCCGTCCCGTTGGCTTTGGATTGGGTATACTTTGTGGTTATCTCCATTGATGCATATACTAGTTGCTTACAGTAGCATAGTTGTTCAGTTGTATGTCAGCCTCATACTTACTCGTGCTACTGTATACCATATCTATCTTTTGTTGACCCTCGTGCCGGTGTGTACACCTCGCCTTCGTCGGCTTGCGGTACCCACTGGGAGGGGAGACATGTTTACTTGTTCTCACCCCCCGCCCTCGTTGTTGTTTTCAAGTGAGCAGGGTGGTGAGAGTCGGGATGCAGCGAGGCACACCTAGATAGTAGCTCTAGAGGTTCCGACTTGTGAGGCTACTTCCCCAGATTTGGTTATTACCCCTATCATCTACTAGTTAGTTATGGATATGGTTCAGTTACACTGTGGTTGTTTTATCTAGCAATATATGTTTTGGTACAATTACATGTTGGATGATTGTATTGCATGCTTAGACTTTTGGATGTAGATGTTTTCAGATCTATTATTATGGCTTTACATCGCGCATCTTGGTTTTCTACCCCTCGTGGTAGCGTTTTCAAATAAAGATTTTCGTGTGGGAAATAGTTTTCAAATGAATTTCTGATCGATCGACATTTGAGATTTCAAAAGAGAGTTCTCGTGTGGAGAACAGTTTTCAAATGATTCTTCAATGTTTGAGATTAGGGTTTCAAAATAAAGCTTCTGTGTAAGGAGCAATTTTTTAGAATGATTAGGGTTTCAAAATAAAGCTTCTGTGTAAGGAGCAATTTTTTAGAATGATCTGTTGTATGTGCATTGCATCATCCTTCGCCTAAGGACTTGCTTAGATTTATACATGTATAAGGACTGTTAGCTGTATGAATCTCTTGTGTTGTTGTGTTGTTGTGATGAAAGAATGGTGGTTGTGGTCCTGTTGTATGTTGTGGACGCCGTGCAAATACAGGGGAGGCTCTGTCCGTACAGTGGACCCTGTATTTGTGGCGGGTCTGTACGTGACGGGGCTAGGCTTTCAAAAAAAAAAAAATTGGCACGTTTTTCCGCATCTAGAACTAGCCCGGGGCGTGACAAGATAGTGTAATAAAATCTAATCCGATAGGTACGATCTAAATCACATACATAATTTAAATTTCTGTAATAAGATTTTAGAAATATAGTGTGTGTGTGTGTGTGTGTGTGTGTGTAATTTTATTAAACAATTTCTTCTACTGTTTTATTTCTCTTTTATTTATTGATTTATTTAAATTATTTTGATAGATTTATCTCAACTTTTTCATATAATCTTTATAAAATAATTTAATTACTAAATAATTTAATTACTAATAAGATGTTACATAAATTTACCTTGCACATATACTATTTTTAATCATTTTATTTAAATAGATTTAATTACTAAACTATTTTTGTATAACTTTTATTTAATTAATGATTAGACTTATAAAACTATATAAAAAAATATGAAAATATAAACTAAAATTTATTATTAAAATATTCGCGCGGGACTTTCACTAGTATATATATATAGAGCTACTATGTTTTTGGAAGCCTAAAGGACTTACTGCTTCTGACTTTTTAGCTCTTGGATCAACCCTTTTGACCATTTCTAATATTTGGATTAATATTATTATCCTGTGGGGACCACTCAACCCTAGTGGGACCACTATCATCCCAACCGTACAATCTTTGATCCAAGAGCCAAAAAGTCGGAAGCACCAACTCCCTTATGCTTCTGTAAGCATAGTAGCTCTATAATATATATATATATATATATATATATATATATATATATATATATATATATATATATATATATATATATATATATATATATATATGTGTGTGTGTGTGTGTGTGTGTGTGTGAATTCGAATTTTAAGTTTTTGTGAAATTTGAATTATGTGTTTTTCCCTCCCATTACTGTGTATTTGAGCTGTATACATGTATGTGTACATGTTTATGTATTTATATATGTATATATTTGGTAATTATTGTATTTTTATTGTTGTTGAGTTTTTGTCGCAGAGAGTGTACGGCTTAACGGCGCAATTTGTAGTCTGATTCTATCAATCCAAAATGGTAGATTCGATGTCTCGGCAGTGCTGAACGCGATGGCGCGATCCGCGTCGACATGCGACGGACGGAACAAAAGTTATTGCATGTTCTTCGCCGAGGGGTCGTTTTGGATATTTTGCAGTTTCGCGATCTGGACCCTGTTTCTTGCACCGTTTCGCGTGAGATTGCTTGTGGAGGGGTGTATGGGCATTTTGTTCCTGCTGTGAGGGACTGAGGGCTTAATTTCTTTGTTTGAAGGGCTTTTGTGCAATTGTGTGTGTGTATATGTGTGTTGTGTGTGTGTGTGAGTGATGTTGGAAACCACTCTCTCTCTCTCACCCCCAGCCTCCCCAGCAGCAAGCCCCAGCTCCCCCTGCCCCTCAGCCTCCTCCCCGAGCTCCGCCGACAATCCCCTGGCCGGCGCAACCCCGGCCACCTTCTCCCTCTCTTTTTCTTCTTCTTCTCCTTCTTCTTCTTCTTCCTCTCCCTCCCTGCGGTGTGCACCTAGGGGGAACCCATGCCTGAGGTCCCCCTGAGGTGGCACGACTGCCGAAGCCGTTGCCGTGCCGCCGGGAGCCGTCGGGAGCCGCCGCCAAGCTACTGCTTCCACTGATAGGGCAGCAGCTGGCCGAGCCTTGTGAGCCCAAGCCGCCGCCGCCTCCCGCAGCCTTGGAAGGTGAGCACCGTCACCCTCGGCTCCTCCGGCGCCGCCCCCTGCCTCCCCGGCCGTCGCCGTGCCGCCGGAGCGCCGCCGTGGCCGCCGCGGGTTTTGGCTGGGCACCTAGGGCAGCTGCGGCCGAGCTCGCTCCACCGCCGCCACCGCCGGTTTCCACTGTCGCGGTCACCGGCAGGACGACGTCCGGCGACCCCCTCTTGCCGGTGCTTGCGTCGCCGCCGGCCGCCGTCGCCGTCCGTTACCGCGCCGCCATGCCCTAACCAACCCGAGAGTGGGCTTCCTCCCCGCGCCGCCGCCGCCGCTTCCTGTCGCCAGCTGAGGTGAGCCCCCTCTTCCTTGCCTCCCCCGCATCCTTCCCTGGCCGCCGCTGGCCATGCATGCCGGCCGGCAGCCGGCCAGAGCTTGTTGCTCCGGCCGGGGTCTCTTTTTGTATTTTTTTGGGCCGCATGTGAGTGTTTGGGCTTCCTGTTGCCTCCCGAAGCCCAGGAAGGTGAGCACGATGATCGCGGCGACGCGCTGATCATCATGCTCACCTTAGTTTGCTGATTGGTTGTGCCGTTTCGTCGTTCGGCCTTTGTCGAGCCATTTTGCCACTTATGTTCACTGTTTTTATGATTTTTCTGGGCTTGCGACTGGCCCTGTCGTAGTGAGGCTGTGAGCACGGCCTCCGTGATGCCGTTACCTATCCGTGGTGCTTGCGGAAGGTCGTGCGGGTGCACGGATTGCTCGAACGGCCTTGTTTATTGCTTATATGTATGTAATTGTTGATTGTTTGTGGACTTTGGCGATTGTGGCAGTGTTGCGATGCTGCGGGTAGCAAGGGCATGGTCCTTGAGGCCCTGTGGACTGGTTGTCCAACCCCTTCGCCCTTCGCGGAGATCCGGATTCATTTCCGACGCATTTTTTGATAAATTAATCGGCGAAAAGCGTGTTTTTAATTGTGCGACTCACTCGCTGTTTTCGTGAGTGACTCGGCTTCGTCGTTTAGCCTCGTTGGCTGTTCCTCATCGCTGTCCCGAAGTTCCGAGGACAGCGGATGAGTGACGGGGGGTTCCGATGCCAATTTCGGCATTTTTTGGGAACCCGGGAAGCCTTTTCGGGTGCGTTTGTGTTCGTGGCACCCCGAGCTTGTGCTCGCTGTCCCGCCACCTCGTTTTGTGTGCTTGGGGGACAGCGGAGGACTTGGTTGGCTGTTGGTACCCCTGTGGGGCTTAGCGTGGTTTCGGGATCGTCCCGGCGGGTTTTCCGGGCGATCCGTCGGTTTCGGGATGTGAGGGCTTTTTGTTTAGTGTCGACTTGGTGGACCTTGACCCTGTGAGTCTTTCGTAGGTCCTGTCGCGTTTCTCGAGAGCCATCGGAGTTAGACTTGATCGTTCCTACAGGTGGGTACTTCGATCCGGAGTCGGTTCAGTGGACTACGGTGATACCTTTCTATCATTTCTCTTGCATTACAGTTATTAGTTCACTTGACTCATGTTGACTCTACTTATGTGTGCTTGGATAGTAGAGTAGTTGTGTTTGCATGATTCTTGAGACGACCTAGTTGGTCGGAGGTGATCGCCTATTGTTTCGAGCGATCCTCGTTGTGGTTTATCAGTTGCTTCACGGCTCGTTGCCGTTCTGTGGATTGAGCATTTGCATTGATCGTCACAACTCTTCTAGCACTTCATGTACACCAGCGGTCTGATCCACCGCCTGGGGGTGTTCTTTTCCGGAAAAGGGTCGCGTGCATCCGACCCGTGAGCCTCTTAGCACGTTCATCTGCGGGGGTTATGTGCCGGTGGTTGAGCAGGTTGTGACAGTATCAGGGATACGTCCCGGTGGCTATGATTGGGTTTACTTTGTGGTTATCTCCATTGATGCATACTAGTTGCTTACAGTAGCATAGTTGTTCAGTTGTATGTCAGCCTCATACTTACTTGTGCTACTGTTTACCTTATCTATCCTTTTGTTGACCCTCGTGCTGGTGTGTACACCTCGCCTTCATCGGCTTGCGGTACCCACTGGGAGGGGAGACATGTTTACATGTTCTCACCCCTCGCCCTCGTTGTTGTTTTCAGGTGAGCAGGGTGGTGAGAGTCGGGACGTTGCGAGGCACGCCTAGATAGTAGCTCTAGAGGTTCCGACTTGTGAGGCTACTCCCCCGGATTTGGTTATTACCCTGATCCTCTATCAGTTAGTTATGGATATGGTTCAGTTACACTGTGGTTGTTTTATCTAGCATGTTATATTTTGGATGATTATTTTGCATGCTTAGATCTCGTGGTTTTAGTTTATTTTCCATGTGAGGATGTCGATACTTTTAGATCTATAATTGTGGCTTTTTATCGCGCATCTTGGTTTTCTACCCCTTGTGGTAGCGTTTTCAAATAAAGATTTCCGTGTAGAAAACAGTTTTCAAATGGATTTCCGATCGATCGACTTTTGTGATTTCAAAAGAGAGTTCTCGTGTGGAGAACGGTTTTCAAATGATTCTTGAATGTTTGATGTTAGGGTTTCAAAATAAAGCTTCTGGGTAAGGAGCAATTTTCTAGAATGATCTGTTGTTTGTGCATCGCATCATCCTTCGCCTAAGGACCTGCTTAGATTCATACAGGTTTAAGGACGGTTAGCTGTATGAATCATGTTTTGTAATGTGATTGTTGTGTGGTGAATGAATGGTGGTTGTGATCCTGTTGTATGTTGTGTACGCCGTGCAAATACAGGGGAGGCTCTGTCCATGTGTATAGTGAACCCTGTATTTGTGGCGGGTCTGTACGTGGCGCAGGCTAGGCTTTCAAAAAAAAAAATTTGGCACGTTTTTCCGCATCTAAAACTAGCTCGGGGCGTGACAGATTAAGATGGTATCAGAGCGTAAAGTCTACAAACACTCATTCATTCATAAACTTGTAACTGAACCACTGGTTAGGCTGACCCATAGGAAGACCTAGGATGTATAGGTGCGCGAGTTCGAGGGGTTTATTTTCGGCTTGTGTTTTGTGGGAGTTGCCGACCCCTTTCTTTTGCGCTGGATTCTGTGTTTTGCTGTTGGCTAGTGGTCGTGGTAGACCCCCTCGTCCTGGTCGTGGTGGTAGGCGTGCGCCTGCGGAGCCGTCTGCTGGTGTTCAGTTTCGGGCTATTGCGGCTGGTTCGAGTGAGGAGCTGGCAGGAGGCGGACAGCCTGGTGTGGACCGTACCCTGTGTGCTTGAGGCCGAGGCGAGGGGTCAGCTGACGACCCTCTCCGGCATGTTCCGGCTTGTTCCGGCAGTTTTTGCAGTAGTAGGCTACGGCGACTGCCGCTCCAGCCCCTCATCTTCCTTCGCCGAGTGCCCCGATGACTGCAGACCCTCCTGTGGCGCTCACGCCGTTGTGGCCACATCCGAGCGCTTGGCGGATTTCCTGAGGTTCGATCCGCCCTTATTCGCAGACTCCTGCTCCTTCTAGAAGTGGTGGTGGAGTACCAGACAGATACCAAGTGGGAGGGTGTTTTTCCCCTTGCGTAACCACTCGTTGGCAGGTGGTGGCCCTTTCGGGCTAGGTGACGTCACTTGGTGGATCTGTGTTGTCGTTTGGGCTGTTCTTGCCCTGGCCCCACTTCCCGTGTTGAGCACGAGGGCCTCTGCGAGCGTCTCTACGGAGACGGTGCTTTGAGCGGTTTCGACCGCAGTTTGGGTGTTACCCTCTCTATTTTGTTGGGTAGGGCGGTGAAGCCTACCCCACTGACGTATTGCTGGTGGAATCGTCAGTGTTGGTCTTTCGACCTTTAGTTAGTTTTTGCGTCAAACTGACGTGTACTAGACTGAGTGGACACTGTTTGGTGTCGGGTTTTTGTTGGTCCTACATGGTTTGCAGCTATCCTAACGCCTAAATTGGTGTGTTTTGGAATTTTTGGTGGTATATATATATATATATATATATATACATATACATACATACATATATATATATATATATAGAGTCCGACTATTATACTATCAATAGCACCAAGCACTTGTTGCTACCAAGTTTTCTGCCGTTAGATCTACCTCTTTGACTATTTACACCCGTTAGATCATACTATTCAACCAACCACCCACTCAACCCTAGGGGGCCCACATCATCCTAACCGCATATCTCTTAATCCAATGGTCGAAAACCTAATAGCACCAATGATTTGGTGCTATTAATAGTATAGTAGCCTAGTTCTATATATATATATATATATACATATACATATATATATATATATAAGAGTATAGTAGCCGGACCCTATATATATGTATATATATGTATATATATATATACATATATATATATATATATGTATATGTATATATATATATGTACATAAATATATATAGAGTCCTCTACTATACTCTTATGAGTACGATCGTTTTCGTACTCATAAGTTGTTTTCGATGATAGAGCTTTCGTATCGACGATCCATATCGTTAAACATAATTTAGAGGATTTAAAACTTCTAGAAATCAAAATTTATAATTTTTCAATATCATTTACCTTACGATCAAAAGATTTCAAAATTGATAATTTTTATCGCCCGGTATGGGATACTTACTAATAAGAATCAAAATTGGTTGAATTTTTTATAGAAAATTCTATTCACTATCTAAATAAAGATCAATAATTCTGATCTTATATTGAAGAATCTGATCATCTATTTTTAGAAGGTCGCTCAATTTTGACCGTTCATTTTATATCCTCTTGATGGACTTTAATATAATTTTGAAGAACTACGAAATTTATTTTTAAAAAGTTTCAAATGCTCTTGATCATATTTAACGGTATTGATTGTCGATTCGGAAGTTCCATCATCAAAAATAATTTATGAGTACGAAGAGGTCTGTACTCATAAGAGTATAGTAGCCCTACTCTATAAATATATGTATACATATATATAGAATCCGGCTACTATACTATCAATAGTACTAAGCACTTGGTGCTATCGAGTTTCCGCCATTAGATATACCCCTTTGATCATTTCCACCCGATAGATCACACTATTCAACCAATCACCTACTCAACCCTAGGGGACTACTATCATTCTAACTGGGAACCACTGTCATCCTAACTGTACATCCCTTCATCTATTCCCGATGGCTTCCGCTCTAACCAGTGCGTGACATTATTAATCTAATTTACTTTGCTATAAAGTAATTAAAACTATTTAATTTGATGAAATTATCAAGGGATTCACAGAACACCCAATTTATTGGACTAAGATCATTTAATTTTAATAAATTAAAATTTAGAGATTGCTAACCAAAAGAAAGAGCAGGAGAGGGTGTCTCAATACTAATTTTTCGAAATTAAGCCAGTATTATAAAAAAGGTTATGAATTCTTTAATTCATGGTGACTTTTACAAACCAAATAACTTATTATTATTTTTTTATTAAATAAAATTAGACGAATTAATGGTTAATAAGTTATTAAATTTGATATTATTTTTTAAAATAGCTAAATATAGAAAAACCAATTTAAAAATGTTAAAAGTTGAGCGAATCCAATCAGAAAAATAATGAGGAGATCTCCGTTATCCGAAAGGTGAGACTGGAATTTCTTTTACACCAATTTTACAGGATTTTTACTCACTACTCTAGTAAAATAAAATAATCTAATTGGTATCCAAAGGCCTCCAGTAAAGTATATAATTCAGCTTTACAAAATGTAAAATAGTTTATTCAATGTTAATTTGAGGTAACGAACAAACGCTAAAACATTTTTTCTCAAAATTATATTTCATTATGTTATGAGGAGCTAAACAGTCCCTAAGCAAATAGTGATCTTCGGTTTTAGCCAAATTATTATTTTTAATTAAATTAGTGGGCTAACACTGGTACCGATTATCGAAAATTAATTGGGCTTTGGCCTGTGCACTAATTGGGTTTGGACAAGTTTGGATTGATCTAAAAAGTATTTTTAGCCCAACAAATTGGTATGAGTTAGGATTGTTAGACTAAAGTGAAATACTTTTAAAATTTTAAATCCTGAACTGAAAAGTTGGAGGACCAAATGAGAATCGACTAAAAGTTAATGGACTACTGATGCTATTTGCCCATTAAAATAATTATATAATCACTTATATATATGGTCAATCACTTCTCTTTATGTGCGATTATTACAAAGATCTCCTACATTATTGTTATGTTATATTTTTATCAAATCTTACAAAATTATATATATTTGCTCAATAAATACGTGTTCGATCAATGTGGCCATTTATTCATTATCTTGGAGTCGTAAATAAGGCAGAAATGGTAGATATACTACATGATTAATATTTCGATTTTGATAGTAAATTTGATGTTCAATGGATATGATTTTGCCCATACATTCTGTATAAAATATATATTCAAATGGAAGTAATTTATTCGAAAAGTTTCCTATTTTACAATTATTTCAACTATAAATAGACTACTTTGTAAGCTCTTTAATCAAGAAAGGTCACAAATAATAAGGAGAAAGCGTCACAGATTAGCGAGCAATGTCACGAGTTGTGGTTGCAATCATTCTCATCTTCTCATTCATCATGAGTGCGATAGGTACGTATGACATGAAATTCTTAACTAAGCTACTATTCTCTCATTTACTCTCGATCTCCCTAGCTCTACTATTATATCATTATTATTTCGTCCTAATGTGTCTATTGTTTTATTTTATTTTTGTGGTTAATGGTTAGGTCCATCTGTTGCACAACAGTGTTGTCGTGACTATCATTCATGGGGTGACGGCAGCGACAAGGTTGGCTGCTCCGGCGCTGCAGACAACGATGCATGCAATACATGGTGCCAATCATCGTGCAGAGGAGGAGAATGCAAAATTCGTGGTGGACTGCATTATTGTCATTGCTATTGCTAATTCTCTTTTCCTATTATGTGATACTCAATAACACTTATTACAATAAGTTAAAAAATAAAATGGTTAATAATAACAAGTTATTGTCATTGCCATCGATTTTGCAATTGTTTCTTTAAATGACTGTTATTGCTCTTTTTACCGTTGTAATTACTATTACTACTTAATACCCCCCCAAAAAAAAGAGAGCGTTACAAAATATTCATAGAATATAACTATCTCTTATATAAAGTGCTAGTTACCAAATTTAAGTACCCATCTCTATTTTGATGCTACGAAAGAAAGGTCGGCATTAGAACCCGTCCTTTTCCCGATCTCTCCATCTCACTGTAAATTATGGCCTCATTCATTCTCTCTCTCTTTCATCTAGGCCTCTCCTCGATCTCTCTCTCTCTTCTCACCACCACCTGATGTTTGTGTATGTTTCATACACCGCCAAACGTTTAGCGACCGGTATCTTAAAACTAAAATCTAATAGATAATGTAATTTAAGTTATCTAAAGGACTTACATATTAAAATTCATAAGGTTTGAATGTTAAATATGAAGACATCAAGTAGTCTCCAAAACTTATAATTTTAATATATAAGCCTTCAAATGTTATAAAATTATATTTATTACATCAGATTTTAATTAAAATTTAAAAATATTTTAGCATACAAAAGGTACTTACAAACTTTAGTGCAAGAAATAATTTCTCACCTAATTTTCTCAAATGCGAAATTAAACAATCACTCACTCGATCTACCATGGACTCTGTCTCCGTCTCTTTGGTTATTTAAAAGATAGCGAGGAACCAATTCTTGGACCCACTTCGAATATGACTCGGCCCACCCAGCCTCACGCCATTTCGAACATGACTCGGCCCAACATGGCCTCCCGCCACAGGGCTGGATGCTGGCCCATTTAAGCCAACAATCCCCCCTCCAGCACCTGCACACATTCGCAGCATGCGGGAATCGAACCCGTGACCACTGACTCTGATACCACTTGTGGATCGTAAGCGCTAACCAACTATCCCAAAAGCACGTCTTGTCGGATCATTGGCGCTAACCATTAATCCCAAAAGCTCGAGCTGTTAGAAATACGCAACCAATTCACTTAAAGCGTACAGATACATCGCCCACGGGTCTCGATTGTGACTCGGCCCCACCAGCCTCACGCCACTTCGAATATGACTCGGCCCACCCAGCCTCACGCCATTTCGAACATGACTCGGCCCAACATGGCCTCCAGCCACATGGCAGGATGCTGGCCCATTTAAGCCAACATATACTATTAATAGCACTAAGTCATTGGTGCTATTAGATTTCGGCCCTTAGATGAAGGGATATGGGGTTAGGATGATAGTGGTCCCTTGGATTGAGTGGACGGTTGGATGAATAGTATGATCTAACGGGTGAAAATGGTCAAAGAAGTAGATCTAACAGCGAAAAATTTGATAGCACCAAGTGCTTGGTGCTATCGATAGTATAGTAGCCGGACTCTAAAAATGGCTACCTATTACAAAACTTTAAAAGATTAAATATATTTAAACACATTAAATTTTACTATGCATATCTTAAGCAAGTTACTTGAGATCATATACAAATTGAAATTAGTAGCGAATATTGCCATGTCAATATTTAGAAGATGAAAAATCAACAAATTATGAATAGTAATTCAATTGAAACAAAAAATCAAAATTCAAGATATGAAAGATTGTCCCATGCCTCCGTGTGGAAGCCCAACTAGGCGAGTGAGCAGCAAGCACGACGTCAAAATACAGAGCATCTGTACTATACATACCTTATCAAAACTCGGAGAAATATTTTTCAATAAATATTAATTGTTTACAAAAAAGAAAGTTTTTCAAATACATCTGCATCAATCATATAGAGTATAGTTGCAAGTATTTTTTTTCAAAATAAAAATTTAAAAATGTGTCCCCAAAATGTGTGTCTAGACTAGTGGTACTAGCTACCGTAGCTTTTCACTCCATACCTGTCGCGCCCTGGGTTGCAGCGGAATCCGGATTCGCCAACAGACCCGCATGCGCGGGAAGCCCCGTATGCACGAAGCGATAGAAGTAGCTGTATGAAGAATAGAGACTACAACTAGCAAATATCAGACCTAAAGTAAAACTGCTAAAACTAAAACATAATCCACGCTACATACATGATAAAAAATAATGCAACTCCAATATGTATATAAGCCATCTCACACTGCGAAAATAGAATACCTAAGTATGTACAATAAACTGCTCTAAAAAAGGGCCTCTGTAGGGTGCTCCTCTACCATGATCTGCTTAGGTAAAAAGAGAACTAGCTACCAACTCCCTTATCTCGATCAGAAGCCGTTACAGGGTAGACGGCTCTATAAGAAAAGATAGCAACAAAGGGTGTGAGAACTACTAAAAATAAGTAGTCCTCAATAGGTAACATCACCGACATTGATGATCTACCAACTAGGGCTGTCAACGAGCCGAACACGAGCGAGCTGGAGCCAGCTCGAGATCGGCTCGTTAGCTTTCAAAGTCGGCTCGTGTTCGGCTCGAGCTCGAGACGAGCTCGAAAAGTCCAGCTCGTGATCGGCTCGCAAGTTATTCGAGCTAGCTCGTTTTCGGCTCGTTAGCTCGTGCTCGACGGGGAAGAAGTTGAGCGGTGGTAGATTTTGCACCGATCCGAGACACGATCTACCAAAATCTCTGTAAAAAAAAAATCACATCAAACTCTAATTAGAAGCTCGAGAAAGAAATCCCTCACATTCTTTCTGCTCAAAAAATCATAAAAAAAAAAGAAAAAAAATGAAGAAGATCAATGGAAGAAGAAGAAGGAACTTGTTGAAAGCGTCGCCGCCGGAGTTCCATCGGGATATGCGAACGGCGAAAAGTGCGCTGCCGGGAGCGTGCGAACGGTGAAGAATGAAGACCGCTGCCGGGGGGGGAGGGGGGGGGGGGCGTCTTCAGGCGTAGCGGCTGTGTGCTTCGGGCATAGAGGGAGAGAGAGAGAGAGAAGCGGCTGTGTGTGCTTCGGGCGTAGAGAGAGAGAGAAAGAGAGAGGCGGCTGCTATGTGTGTGAGGTGTGAAAAAAAGGGAAAGAGAAATATTAGGGTTAAGAGGAAAAGTTAAAAACTTGGTGCAATATTATTCGATAGATTTTGATCCAACGGTTGTAATTCTAAATATAAATGGGCCTCTTTATAAATAAGCTGGGCTTTATTTTTAAGTTGGGCTAAAAAATTTAAAAATAATAATATGTCTTATATATCTATATACAAATATAATTATATATATATATATATATATATATAATATATAAAAATTATATTAATATAAAATAAATGTAATCGAGCTGTTATCGAGCCGAACACGAGTGAGCTGACCCTAGCTCGTGTTCGGCTCGTTTATTAAACGAGCTGGAAAATCGAGCTCGTGTTCGGCTCGTTTACTTAACGAACGAGCCGATCTCGCGCTCATTTCGAGCCGAACACGAGCTGGCTCGCGAACGGCGAGCTGGATTGCCACCCCTACTACCAACTAGGTCTACGAGAGTGAGCAATATAGAACTAGATAAATAGTAGAGTAGGAAATAATAAAAGCTGGAAAAGAATCTATAGCTACAATTCCAAAATCTATAGCTACAATAACTTTACACTACTAATGTTCAAAATGAAACTACCGAATGTGAATGAATGCATCAACTAACTATCGGGTACTAACTGCCCAAACCTAATCCAAATGACTGCCTCCAAGGTCCGCACAAACCTGCGTCAACCTACTACCACATCCTCGACGATGGCCAGTGAAAGATTGGTCGCCCAAAAGGGCTACTTTAAACACCAATACGTAAAAGCGAAGCTTCAGAGCGGCACCCGAGGGGAGGGACCCCAGGTAAAAATGTAGTCTCTATTGAGCTCAAATCCGGCTCATGTAGGCAGTACTTGATGCAAATGATCTGTCAGATCATAAAACTGTAATCCACGTGCCCTAGACATAATCCAATATAAAACTCAACGATCTGGGACAATCGTCAAACCAAACGTCACCTTATTATACAATTCGATCTAACAACTGATGTAAAAATTCACTCGGCCCCTTAGCACTAGTATAAAGTCATCCTACAGCTACTGAAGCTAAACACTAATGATAAAGTGTCGTGGATGGTTTAGTGCAGATTTTACTCATGTTTCAATCCAATTTCCTCATACAAATCTCTATGTGCAGGTTGAGGAGTTTTAAAACAGAAATTCAGCATCTCATATGCAAAAATCAAGGATTCAAGCTAGAAATATCATATTTAACAAGTATTAGCAAGCATGCAAGATTTTGGTCGACATAATAGATAATCTGCCGTTTTCGGTAATTTCAACCCACCTCTGAAGTTAATCCAACCATGGTAAGAAGTCCACAGTTGGAGGACCCTCCTCTCAGCTCAAGAAATCATCAAGGACTCCAAAAAATCCAGCAATTGCAGTCCAAAACCTGAAAGAACACTAGTATATGTCCAAATAAATGTAAGTCTTGGCTAATGATGCATAAACTAGTAGTGTTCCGAAAAAATATTAAAATATTATTTTTCTGGAATGATTACGGTCCGTGGTTTAGTTGACACGTTGGATAGTGTCGGAGCGAGACAGAATTGTTTTGACGCGTAACTGGCGTTGCGAACAAGGTCGAATCGGGAATTAATTGTTAGTAGAACATGTTAGTAAGCTTAGGTGAGGTCAAGGGTGCAATGTACCACCCTCCAACCATCCTTGAATGAGGATTTTGCCCTCGAGTACTCAGCTAGTTATTAATCCTCATGTCCCTCTCCTACTTTCCCTCTATTTCTAGTTCACTTCCTCCTCACTCCCTGTTGTATTCCCTCACCACTTGCATAGGCTGCACCATCCCTCAACACTTTGGTGAGTGTCCAACTTGCTGCAGGAGAGCTGTGAGCACAACCTATAGCAGTGGAGGAAGCTGTGGCTACAAATATTTGAGTTAGTTCCTTCTTCTTCTTCTTCTTCCTTTTCTTCTTCTCTTTTTCCCCCATCCCTGTAGGCCACCACAGCATTTGGAGGGAACTACAACAAGATCCAGCAGCAGCTGCAGCTATAAGTTCTGCTGGCAGTTGGAACTGCAGCTGCTGCAAGCAAGATCTCAGCTAAGACAGCTTCTTGGGGGAGGATTTAGCTTCGAAATTGCTGCTGTGGGGAAGGAAGAGTGTGGGAACTCATCTTGTTCTTTCTACTAGTTGGAACTACATGTTAGAGCATTTGTAGGTGAGTATTTTCGCAAGTATAAGCTGAAATTTTAGTTTTGTTGGTTGATGGTAGTGTTCTTGTGAACCAGCTTGCATCTTTGTCTTGTTAACAGTAAATTGGGGGGTTTTGAGTTGATCAATTTTGAAATTGAAGCTTTATAACTTGAATTGGGGTTGTTGCGGTGCTGTCCGTTCCTTCTTTGAGCTAGATTTGCAGGTTAATAGCTCTAACTTTAAAGTTGATCATAGATGGTGCAAATGCTGATTTTCTGGATTGAACTAGACCAACTTTGGATTTTGATGAAATTTGTTTGAATTTCTTTTGGAAGCTGAGCTTTGAAAGGGTTCGCAATGATCTTGACTTCATCCTCTAGTGGTTAGAATCTTGTTGGACTAATTTGGAGGTAAGATGAGTGAGAATTTCATTTTTCATTGAGATCAAAAATCGAAAAATAGTTTTTACGTTGAAGCTGAATTCTTGATCTCTATTTCTTATTTGTGATAGAATTTCATGGTGAATTATAGATTTTTCTTATAGCGTAGAAACTAGAGATCACTTGTGGATTGTCCCCTATCCTCATCCTGCCCTGAATTTTCTAGTGGAACAAGGAAAGTACAGCCTCAGGCTGCAGTTCAGGAATAGCTGCAGCGGCTGCAGCTTAGAGCTGGCAGCAAGAGTATTCCTCTTTGGGGGAGCATCTATAGCTCAATTTGGAACTTCAGTCTTCGAAATCGAGGTAAGTTGGAGCTAAAGGAGTTTGGTGGGACTTAATTTAATCTTTAATTGGCTGAAATTTTAGGTCAATTGCCTAAAAACTTACGTGGTTCCCAACTCAATGCCCAAATTTCAGCTTGTATGAGATTTCAAGGTTTCTTTGATCCAATTCTTAGAATTTGACCTTCTTGCAGCAAATTGAAGCTCTTATGAGTGATCTACTGGGAAGTAAATAGTGTGGATCAACCCATTAGTTGAGACTTAATTGCTGAATTTATACTTCGAGTAAATGCTGAATTTTAGAAATTTAGCCTAATTTTGGAAATCTTAACTCTAATTTTCTCTTGCGAGTTAATTAGGGGATCTAACTAGTCTACATCTGAATAGTAGCTGATTCAAAATTGCTTTAAGCCAGATTATAAGGTACATTAGCCCAGAATTAAGTAAATTTGATTCCGAAGTCGAATTTACCTGTAATATTGACTTTCCTTAGAAATTTTTTTTGGCTTTTAATTTCATTAAATCAGGCAGGGATTTTTGGATTTTGTCTTCATTTACCTTTTAATTAGAGCTACGAGAAGGTGTTTGTGGAGTTTCAGTTCGATCCGTGATCGGATTAGCGCGCTAGATGGGTTGAAGTTTACCGAATTCATCAAAATTTCTCTTAAGTCTTATAGTAAATTCAGTATGGATTTTTATGCCTTGATCATTATGTTTAGTAGCTCAAATTCTAGATTTACATGCATAGTATGAAATCTGAATTAGGAGCAAGTTAAGCCTTTTTTTTAAATGATTAATTAATGCTGAATTTGAATTTGACTTCGGAGAAAACCTACACTTTGAACATGTTAATTGCCGTCGTTAGGAATTAACTATTTTTACTGCTTTCTCATCTCTATTACTGAGTTGCTAGTATACAGAGTAGTGTAGGTTGGATTTACGCTTGTGTTGAGGTGCCAAGTATATTTTTACAGTAGAGTTTAGGCTGTTTTATATAGTCGGGTGCCGTCTGGACTGACAGTGGTCCCAGATCTTGGATTTTTTGATATCAGATTATGCCGAGGGCAAGTAAGCTTCAGTTTTCTGATCTGATTGATCATTTGCATTAATTACTGTCTGCATGAGCCAGATTCGAGCTCGACAGAGACTACGCCTTTTTCTCGGTCGGGTCGTGCCCCTCGAGTGCCACTCCGAAGCTTGGTCATTAGTGCGTTGATGTTGTGGCAGCCCTTTCGGGCGACCTACATAGGACCAGTTACCCCGTGTGTAGTGTGTGGTGGTAGGTTGGTGCAGGGTTGACCGACCTTGTGGCGGTCATCAAAATTGAGCTAGTTGTGTCTTTTCAGTAGTTAGTTGAGGTATACATTACAATGTTAGTGTGACTTGAACATTAGTAGGGTAGTGGCATATTACCTGTAGATTTCTTTTCAGCTTTACTACTTCTACTCCTTTACTTACCTTATTCTACATTTTAGTTCCGTAGACTTAGTGGATAGGCCGTTGGTATCGGTAACGGTACTTACTGAGGACTACTTTGTTTATAGTAGTTCTCATGCCCGTTGTTATCCTTTTTTCTTACAGAGCCCCCTGTTCCTGCTGCCGCCACTGATCGAGGTAAGGGAGTTACGAGCTAGATCCCTATCTACCCCGATAGTCGAGCTAGAGGAGTACCTTTTTGGAGATAGTTTTTGATTTATAGTTATAGTTCAGAGTTATGTGAGGAGTGGTGTTAAACTTATGGATCATACTTTTGTACACCTTGAATATTATGTATGTATAGTGGACTATAGTTCTGCTTTAGTAGCTCTTTACTACTCTGTTACTTGCTTGTAGTTGTTCTTTTATGTTTTACAGGTACTACTATCCTTCACGTACACAGGGCTTCCTGTATATGCGGCGGATCTGTTGGCGAGCCCAGGTTGGACCAGAACCCGGGGCATGACATAACTAGTGCCAAATACTAGCTTATAATACCCAAATCAATAGATAGTCTCACAACCGGTGCCATAAGTACAATAAGGGCAGCTGCCGATCAATGCTGAATCGGGGCCTAACGGGTTGAATCACGACCATTCTTTTGAATGAGTTCATCCTACCACAAGATTGATCAGACCACCATGGTGATGATAGAGAAGCATAGCATCGGGTGGCAAGTCATCATGCCGCATGATCAATCACAATACTAGCAGTAGAGGGTGTCCAACACAACTATAACTAATTACAATAATAATAACTGCTCTAGCTAATACATGTCTTGTTGCTTATTCTTTTCCATAATGTCAAAATAAATTTATCAATGTTCAACTAGCATGGTTTCTACAACAAGTAAAAATTACAACAAATATATAAGGTTAGACATATTATAACATGTATCATTTATGAACAAGTAGACAAGTGGGTATGTTACCATCAACCAAAATACCGATGACAAACTGCTACATGAAAATTATGAATTGTAATTAAACCAAGAGAAGGATTGGAGAATTGAACCGATTTGGTGTATCGCTATATCCACTTCAGATTTAGCACCCACTCTATTAGCTAACTCAGCGATGTTGGCCTGCCTGCGACTCATCGATCCTAGGCCGGTCCTAAGGAGAGTGTAATCGGATCATACACTACACTAGAGCACGATGCGACTAAAGAATCATACAAAAACTCATCTTTCAAATATGAAGCAATACACGTTTTGGAACCTGCGAGGTTCCAAAACGTAGCTTGAGGATTTGAAATTTCAGGCCAAGTTCTGTAGAACTAGAATATCACGCCCCAGCGCTCTTTCGTAAATTCACTTTTACGAAAACAGCAGAAAATGCGTACATTTTTTTAAACCACCACCAAAAAATACCTCAAAGCGTGCACATGAACAGAGACTCCCCTGTACAAACAAATAGAGTATCCCTTATATATGCATAACATAGAACCTTGAATACAACATCAACCATACATACAACCACAATGAACACAATAACAACAACACCAACTAACTCTTAGGTAAAGGACAAAAACAGATAATAATAATCCAACAGAAAGGTAATCAAGAATGAAACTAATCATCAAATAATAATCCATATAACGAGTAATCGACTAAAAATATAAATCCACATTTATTCCACCATTTAACCAATAGATAATGAACTAATAAAATAACAAAAACTAAACCAATAGTATCTGAATTAAGTGCAGGAATAAAAAAATCATCGACGATCAAATTTGGGACGCATCCATCTAGTAGCGTCCTCATGCACCGTCTCGACCCTCACCTCCCATGTCACCTGTAAAAACAGGGGGTGAGAAATATGTAAAAATATTTCTTATTGGGTACCGCAAGCTAATGAAAGCAAGTTGTATTCACCGAAAAATAAGAGAGATAATAATCAACTAATATGAACAGATATATCAAGTATAGTTGTAGCACACTGAACTTTAGCAAATTGCGGAGTTCTAGTGAGAGAATAGTGCCTTATACTATTCTGGAGTTTTGGGTTGAGTTTGGTGAGCTTTGAGATATTTTCGTGGCTTAAAAAGGGCGAAAACGGACTCCGGAGATCAAATTCTGCAAAAGGTGCAGAATTTGTACTGCATTCAGGTACTGATTTTGGCATACGGGTACTGATTTAATTAGTACCGGTACGCCAATTCGTGTACCGGTACGCAGTGCTGCAGAATCAGATTTCGTGCAGTTTTGTAATTTCTGAGTTTTGAGGGGCCTTAGGGGATATTGTTACATCATGTAATATATCCCCTCAACCCTCTCTTGTTGCCCAGTGTTGCTGAGGCTTGAGAGAAGAAGGAGGTGAGTTCTCTTCCTTTCTCTCTTGGTTTTCTTGCTCCTAAACACTTGATTTGAGATTTTAATCTCTATTTTCTCTCCATTTTCTCCATGGAGTTGCTTCTTGGCTTTGAGGGGAGCTCGGGATGGATGAGAGGAGCTTGTTGGTGGGCTTAGCTTTAACCCTAGCATGTTTGAGCTTGGTTGAGAGCTTGATTTGAGGTTGGTAATCTCTTTTACAACCTCTATTTGTGTTATTGCTAGAATTTAGAGGGAAAATCTAGTTTCATGAAAACTAGGATTTTATTTGGGGTTTCTTGATTGAGAGCTCTTGGGGTTGAATTGATGGGTGTAGAATATCGTTGTAGATTGGATTTGAAGATCCCTAACCTTAATTTGGACTTAGAACAAGTTCTACTTGCTCAAAGGTATTTTTCACCCATTTACCTCATGAATTTTGGTAGTTTTCGAATTTGTTCGTTAGAAACTTGTAACCCCTAGAAAAATTATCTTAGGGTATGTGAAGCTCGGGGGACAACTTCGTTTTGAAGTACTGCGAGGTTTCGATGGTTATCCGGTGGGTCTGACCTCACCGAAATGGGTGAACTCCCCCTATGTCTCCTATTTTATTATAGGATTGATTAGATGCATAATTGTGCTAATTATGACATGGTAGAAATTATAAACACATAATATATACATATTGCATGTGAAAAGTGGCATACTCCATTTAGTAGAGTATTATGAGAATGATAAGCATGCTAGAGTACTTACACTAGTATTGTGATGACGCATTCATGAAATGCTATTTAAGATATGCATGCTAGTGAGGAGTGTCATATGAGACACTAGTTGGTTGATGGATTAGTGAATTTACTTACGCATACTAAAGTATGCTTGCTATAGAGAAAGAAAGGATATGACAAAATGCAAAACAAGTATGTTGCACCTCATCTAGGTGAGCAACTATGACGGGCATTGTTGACATTGAGCTCGACCTTTTGGTCGACATGAGGAAAAGGGTTCTCTTTGTATTTGATAATTGTGATTGGCTAAGCATGTGTTTACTTGGTTAAGTGAGGGATCGAATTTTTGCATGGTGACTTATACTCCATAAAGTGGAGGTTCATATAGTATGACATATGTAAATCATGAATGATGATTTAGTTAGCATTGTAGAATGCATGATATATGGCATTAGGATAATGCATGGATATGGCATTTGTAGAATGCATGATATATGGCATTAAGATAATGCATGGATATGGCATTTGTAGAATGCATGAATTATTGTATTAGAATAATGCATGGGTTATAGCATTGTAAAATGCATGAATTATGACATTAGAATAATGCATGGATTATGACATTTGTAGAATGTATCGAAAATAGCATTAGTACAATGCATTGAGTATGGCTTTGGTTATAGCATATGATAGTAACCCGTTGGGGTCAAGAATGAGACGTAGGTCCATTCCTATTGGTAGAGTGAGATGTAACCACTTGCATATTAGAGACATGTTACATATTGGTAGAAATATACCCACAAGTGAATTGAGAACAAGTATGACTTATGTGTTATGATTCCGACCCTCGAATCGATATTGTTATTCCATGTTTTAGACATGATGATTGAGATGTGTTGGCCTTGGATACGATGCTTATGATCAGCGCTTGTTTGCCCTTGTGCTCATTCGTACATGCTTGTGAGGGTCGCTCCCTACAAGCCGGCACTCCGGAGTTAGCCTTTGCGACGTTTGATCGCCCTGCAGGATTGGGCGCCGAAGTGGATCGCCGTGGGGGAGTGTCTCATTGTCGGCAGAGCAATGTCTCATTGTTTCATTGTAGGCATGGCACAAGCCGGGATGTTACCTTGTGTAAGTCCCCTCGTGGATTGGGAAAAAGCTAAGTAAACCGGACATAGTACATCACGGTTGTTTGATGCATATACATGTAGTGTATGGACATAGTAGTGAGTCGCATATTGTGGCAATACTTAGCTTGACACCATTGGGATGCATTCATTGTAGTTGGACATATTACTTGGTCACTACATACATTGGCATCCATAGTAGCATTAGGCCTATACTCGCATTGGTTTAGTATAGTGGCATGAATGTATGATGTTAATGAAAAAAGAGGTTTTCCTTAACTAATGTTTATAGCATAAATGGACATGCATGTAGGTTATGGTGGAAGACATAATTGTGCATATGATTGTAAGGAATCAAGTACATGTAAATTTTGGTAAGGACATACCTATGCATGTAGTGGTAGAAATCATATTTTAAAATGATATAATCATTTGGATGCATGATAGTAGTAGAATTACTTGCTTAGCATTTATTGCTTTATGCCTTATGTTTCAACTTATACTATCTTTGCCTCAGTTGACCTAGCGGTGTATTTCGCCACTCTCGGCGGCTTACCCACTGGGAACTATTGTTTAATAGTTCTCACCCAAAGGTTGTTGGGTTTTTGTTTCAGAGTCTTCCGCAGCAGGAGAGGCTTGGGATCGTGGCGAGGGGTTAGCAGCTAGCTAGAGCCGCGACGATGATGTTTTAGATGGACCCTTGATGCCTTTCTTTTATTTTGTATGAAAGGTGTATAGTTGTATTAGTTGGTTGATCTGTTAGCACATAAGATGTATAATTTTATTGTATATCTTGAGATTGTGGCCTTATGTCAACTTATTTTAGTTGTAGAATTATGTTCTCGCTCTGATCACCTTGTTTAGGATGTATTCTTTCTACTACTTGATTGTTGTTGTTGTAGACGCCTTGTGTACATTGTGTGTTATTTTAGTGTACACGGCGGGTCTGTGCACGTGCCTGGTAGGCTCCCACTAGGGCCCGGGGCGTGACAGATTATTTTGGTATCAGAGCCTAGGGTTGAGTCTTAGTGGACCTAGTAAACCTTAGGCAGGTTGGACGATAAGGAATAGGAACGTGAGAGACGGAATCTCTTGTGACATATTGGCGAAAGTATTATGATTGGGTCATTTCTAAAGCTCCAAAAGTGTTGGAGTTAGATCGGAGTGAACCACTTCTATACCCTTGGAGGGTCACGTTGGCGGCCGACAACGTGACATCGGGGAATAGTTGAAGTCCACTTCATTACTTTCGCATGATTGGGGTTATAGTTTTGTGTGGGGATGCGATGGCGTGGGGTGTTTCACCTGCGCATGTTATGCTTGTTGCAGCTTGAGTTGTGGACGACACACTTGATAGCGGCCGAGGCAGCCGAGACGGGAACCCTGCATCCTCCGGATTTCGTGAGATCCTGAAGTTGAGAGGACAGCTAGCGATTACAGCGAGCATGGTGGAGCGGCAGCCATTTTTTAATGTTACTCCAAGTTGAGGCTTTGCGCCGGCAGACGAGAGGATTAAGCGATTGGAGGATTTGTCGATCCAGTTGGCAGCCGACCTCAAGAAATTTTATGAGAATACGGATCGCACCTTGATAAGGGCAAGAGACGTGGAGACCGTTGGGACGACAAAAGAAGCTACTAAGAGTGGCAAGTCTAATGTAAGAGGACAATCAAGGTGTTCAAAGAGAAATTGATCTCGAGAATGTGGATCTTTAGCAGGATGAAAGAGGGACGTCAAATCGTCATCAACTATTATGATATGTGAGCGGTGGAGTCCGAATGTACCCGATGATGCCTTTGTAGTGGAGGCGGGTGCTCTTTTCGTGGCCAGGTGGGCCATTCCCAGTTGGAGTGTCTGAGGAGAACAGTGTCGACAATATTGGTATCGATTTCGCGCGGCTGGCACCGGGTGAATGCATGCCTGTTTGACAGGCGGAGGATGATGCAGCGACGATGGAGGTTGTTCGCAGCTCGTGGTTTTGGAGCTAGTTGTTGTTTGTTTTTGGTTATGATTGTGTTGATTGTAGTTTTGGATCAGCTGTTTGCCGAATGCATGGCAGGGAACTCATTCCTTATTGCTTGCAGAACGAGTTGGTCCTGATTGCTTGGACTTGGGAGTACTGTTCTTGTACTCCATTAGGATTGGATGTTTCTGTGCGCCAACGAAGCGATTGACTTTGTTTGGCTGAGAGCGTATAGTTCCGATTTGAACTTGGGCTGGCTCTTCGGGTATCGGATTACCGATGATTGAGTGAGCCAAGCTGTAGTTTCTTGGGAATCTGGACATGAAATAATATTTTCAGAGGGCGTGGAAGTTCGCTATTTGCGATGATTGTTTCACCCGCCCAAGCCTAGTTGTTGGCTGAGTGGGCGCGTGGCCTTTAGGCCAGCATCCTTGGTGAGAGTTGAGAATCCTCAAAAGTGAGGATGTCTCATGTGAGGGAGTTGCTTGTGCGATCCCGGTTGAGTGGTGAGAACTGAAGGCTTGGTCTGGAGACCTCTTTTGCCTAGTATTTTTTCTTGTGGTGCATCGATCTCATTTGTTTTGAGTGGACGGGTCCTTTCGACTGTGGGTCGACTATCGTGAACTCGGTAAGGTCACGATCAAGGATATGTACCCGTAGCCGAGATCTGTTGATCTATCTGATCAGCTCCATGAATTCTGGACTCACTCGAGGTTAGTTGTAATCTGAGTACTACTCTCGTTGGATTGAGTTTGAGTTTGGACCGAGGGTAACTTGTGCACTCGGTGTAGACATTACGAAATTGTCGTGATGTCATTCGAGCTGTTGATGCTCTTGTGTGTTGTATTCTCTGACCCTTGAGGGTATTCTTATCGCTGTATGTGCCGACACTTTGGAAGCCATGAAGAGATGGAGACCATGAAGATTCCTTTGAATGAGGACTGCAAGTGCTTCAAGTTGAAGACGTGCTAATTCGGTTGTGAGGACTTGCATCCCTTGGCAGTTGATGCCAAAGTGGATATGATTGGAGATCTCAAGGAATCAAGCCATCCATAGTTGATTTGGACAAGCGGATGTAATCGAAGTTCAAACTTCCTAGTTTGATTGGATGTTATGGATAATTGTGGGGAGATTACTAAGTTGCCTACTCCCTTCACTTGACTCACACATAAAGGGATTAAACCTTTTGGAAAGATATGTGTGAGAGAAGTTTCTTGGAATCGTCGGTGTGGTTGACAACCACCAACCTTGGTTACCCCGAAGGCGGGTTATATGCTTTGTAGTTATGTTTCTCTCCGCGGACTGAGTTGCACTTTGGTGTGAAATAGAAAGGTAGGGCTGACTTTTCAGCAATTGAGAGAATGCAAGAGGAATCGCCAATTTGTGAATTGGAATTGGCCGCCATAGCGTTTACTTGGAAACTATGGCAATTTTATATATAGTTAGTGGTGTGAAGTGCACCCAGATCTGAATGTTTGAGATGTCTCTTCACTCAGGAAAATGAGTTGAAGCAGTGAAGACAGGTTAGAGGTTGGTGTACTAGAGATATCAATGAGATGGGTAACATGAATTGATATCTATCCTTTGGATCGGATCACGAAAGTTAGCCTTGATCCCGACTTGTAAATGGTGCAATCAAAGGTACATAGACCAGATGGGTCGTACCAGTGCCAGGGACGAAGTGACACTGGAAAGTTATCATGTATCGTTGGATGTAACAACAAGTGAAGGATGAGCGTCGTTTTCCCAACGACAAGTTGCATGGACTACCTACCCTCGTATATTAGAGGAGGATTACCGGAGGCTCCGAAATTGGATTGTCTCGCTTCCAAGCTAGATGTGATGATTGTTGGGAGATTGTGAATAGGAGTAGCTATTCACCTGGGTTGGATTGAGGAAATTTCGCGCAAGTATACCCTGGTAAATTGTGCGACTGCGTAGAGCGCCTAGCACTATCGTTTTGGAATTTGAGTCAAATAGATGATTCTCGGTAAGAGATAGGATTTTGCACCTCAATCATATGATCTGATTGTGATACTTGGCTAAGGAAATCCAAGAGTTGTGCGTATGAGGAATCT
This sequence comes from Puya raimondii, assembly GCA_016920855.1. Lineage (NCBI taxonomy): Eukaryota > Viridiplantae > Streptophyta > Magnoliopsida > Poales > Bromeliaceae > Puya > Puya raimondii. Next base: position 205,945,419 of record JABWPP010000050.1, on the reverse strand, counting down.
AAGCCCTAGATTCATTGGATTGTTTGAGACCCTGAGACGAATGGGCCAAGTGGCGTATTGACTTGTTTTACCTCAGACCCGTTGAAGGTATATGATGTATTTCAGTTATTGACGCTCCGAGCAAGTATTTGGATTCTACCCCGATGGTGGATGTCGCTTCATTAGAGCTACATGAAGATCTAAACTTCAAGGAGGAGTTGTTGTGGATTGGACTTGCGGAATGCAGGAAATTGGAATTATCACTATTCCTACTACAAGGGTGCTTTGGAGCAACATCTTGGATGCGATGCATTGAGTGAGAGCTGGAGGCTTCACTGCGAGGGCGACGTTCTTATCTCCTTCAGACCTGTTGTAAGATAGTTGATCCGTAGTTTCGCGGATGAAACTCCTTTTTATGAGGGGAGAATGTAGCACACTGAACTTTAGCAAATTGTGGAGTTCTAGTGAGAGAATAGTGCCTTATACTATTCTGGAGTTTTGGGTTGAGTTTGGTGAGCTTTGAGGTGTTTTCGTGGCTTAAAAAGGGCGAAAACGGACTCCGGAGATCAAATTCTGCAAAAGGTGCAGAATTTGTACTGCATTCGGGTACTGATTTTGGCATACGGGTACTGATTTAATTAGTACCGGTACGCAAATTCATGTACCGGTACGCAGTGCTGCAGAATCAGATTTCGTGCAGTTTTATAATTTCTGAGTTTTGAGGGGCCTTAGGGGATATTGTTACATCATGTAATATATCCCCTCAACCCTCTCTTGTTGCCCAGTGTTGCTGAGACTTGAGAGAAGAAGGATGTGAGTTCTCTTCCTTTCTCTCTTGGTTTTCTTGCTCCCAAACACTTGATTTGAGGTTTTAATCTCTCTTTTCTCTCCATTTTCTACATGGAGCTACTTCTTGGCTTTGAGGGGAGCTCGGGATGGATGAGAGGAGCTTGTTGGTGGGCTTAGCTTCAACCCTAGCATGTTTGAGCTTGGTTGAGAGCTTGATTTGAGGTTGGTAATCTCTTTTACAACCTCTATTTGTGTTATTGCTAGAATTTAGAGAGAAAAACTAGTTTCATGAAAACTAGGGTTTTATTTGGGGTTTCTTGATTGAGAGCTCTTGGGGTTGAATTGATGGGTGTAGAATGTCGTTGTAAATTGGATTTGAAGATCCCTAACCTTGATTTGGACTTAGAACAAGTTCTACTTGCTCAAAGGTATTTTTCATCCATTTACCTCATGAACTTTGGTAGTTTTTGAATTTGTTCGTTCGAAACTTGTAACCCCTTGAAAAATTATCTTAGGGTATGTGAAGCTCGAGGGACAACTTCGTTTTGAAGTACTGCGAGGTTTCGATGGTTATCCCGTGGGTCTGACCTCACCGAAATGGGTGAACTCCCCCTATGTCTCCTATTTTATTATAGGATTGATTAGATGCATAATTGTGCTAATTATGACATGGTAGAAATTGTAAACACATAATATATACATGTTGCATGTGAAAAGTGGCATACTCCATTTAGTAGAGTATTATGAGAATGATAAGCATGCTAGAGTACTTACACTAGTATTGTGATGACGCATTCATGAAATGCTATTTAAGATATGCATGCTAGTGAGGAGTGTCATATGAGACACTAGTTGGTTGATGGATTAGTGAATTTACTTACGCATACTAAAGTATGCTTGCTATAGAGAAAAGAAAGGATATGACAAAATGCAAAACAAGTATGTTGCACCTCATCTAGGTGAGCAACTATGACGGGCATTGTTGACATTGAGCTCGACCTTTTGGTCGTTGAGTGATTCTATGTTTAAGACATGAGGAAAAGGGTTCTCTTTGTATTTGATAATTGTGATTGGCTAAGCATGTGTTTACTTGGTTAAGTGAGGGATCGAATTTTTGCATGGTGACTTATACTCCATAAAGTGGAGGTTCATATAGTATGACATATGTAAATCATGAATGATGATTTAGTTAGCATTGTAGAATGCATGATATATGGCATTAGGATAATGCATGGATATGGCATTTGTAGAATGCATGATATATGGCATTAAGATAATGCATGGATATGGCATTTGTAGAATGCATGAATTATGGTATTAGAATAATGCATGGGTTATAGCATTGTAAAATGCATGAATTATGACATTAGAATAATGCATGGATTATGGCATTTGTAGAATGCATCGAAAATAGCATTAGTACAATGCATTGAGTATGGCTTTGGTTATAGCATATGATAGTAACCCGTTGAGGTCAAGAATGAGACGTAGGTCCATTCCTATTGGTAGAGTGAGATGTAACCACTTGCATGTTAGAGACATGTTACATATTGGTAGAAATATACCCACAAGTGAATTGAGAACAAGTATGACTTATGTGTCATGATTCCGACCCTCGAGTCGATGTTGTGATTCCATATTTTAGACATGATGATTGAGATGTGTTGGCCTTGGATACGATGCTTATGATCAGCGCTTGTTTGCCCTTGTGCTCATTCGCACATGCTTGTGAGGGTCGCTCCCTACAAGCCGGCACTCCGGAGTTAGCCTTTGCGACGTTTGATCGCCCTGCAGGATTGGGCGCCGAAGTGGATCGCCGTGGGGGAGTGTCTCATTGTCTGCAGAGCAATGTTGACTACCACGGGACCATTAGGCATGGCACAAGCCGGGATGTTACCTTGTGTAAGTCCCCTCGTGGATTGGGTAAAAGCTAAGTAAACCGGACATAGTACATCACGGTTGTTTGATGCATATACATGTAGTGTATGGACATAGTAGTGAGTCGCATATTGTGGCAATACTTAGCTTGACACCATTGGGATGCATTCATTGTAGTTGGACATATTACTTGGTCACTACATACATTGGCATCCATAGTAGCATTAGGCCTATACTCGCATTGGTTTAGTATAGTGGCATGAATGTATAATGTTAATGAAAAAAAAGGTTTTCCTTAACTAATGTTTATAGCATAAATGGACATGCATGTAGGTTATGGTGGAAGATATAATTGTGCATATGATTGTAAGGAATCAAGTACATGTAAATTTTGGTAAGGACATACCTATGCATGTAGTGGTAGAAATCATATTTTAAAATGATATAATCATTTGGAGGCATGATAGTAGTAGAATTACTTGCTTAGCATTTATTGCTTTATGCCTTATGTTTCAACTTATACTATCTTTGCCTCAGTTGACCTAGCGGTGTATTTCGTCACTCTCGGCGGCTTACCCACTGGGAACTATTGTTTAATAGTTCTCACCCAATGGTTGTTGGGTTTTTGTTTCAGAGTCTTCCGCAGCGGGAGAGGCTTGGGATCGTGGCGAGGGGTTAGCAGCTAGCTAGAGCCGCGACGATGATGTTTTAGATGGACCCTTGATGCCTTTCTTTTATTTTGTATGAAAGGTGTATAGTTGTATTAGTTGGTTGATCTGTTAGCACATAAGATGTATAATTTTATTGTATATCTTCAGATTGTGGCCTTATGTCAACTTATTTTAGTTGTAGAATTATGTTCTCGCTCTGATCACCTTGTTTAGGATGTATTATTTCTACTACTTGATTGTTGTTGTTGTAGACGCCTTGTGTATATTGTGTGTTGTTTTAGTGTACACGGCAGGTCTGTGCACGTGCCTGGTAGGCTCCCACTAGGGCCCGGGGCGTGACAGATTATTTTGGTATCAGAGCCTAGGGTTGAGTCTTAGTGGACCTAGTAAACCTTAGGCAGGTTGGACGATAAGGAATAGGAACGTGAGAGACGGGATCTCTTGTGACATATTGGCGAAAGTATTATGATTGGGTCATTTCTAAAGCTCCAAAAGTGTTGGAGTTAGATCGGAGTGAACCACTTCTATACCCTTGGAGGGTCACGTTGGCGGCCGACAACGTGACATCGGGGAATAGTTGAAGTCCACTTCATTACTTTCGCATGATTGGGGTTATAGTTTTGTGTGGGGATGCGATGGCATGGGGTGTTTCACCTGCGCATGTTATGCTTGTTGCAGCTTGAGTTGTGGACGACACACTTGATAGCGGCCGAGGCAGCCGAGACGGGAACCCTGCATCCTCCGGATTTCATGAGATCCTGAAGTTGAGAGGACAGCTAGCGATTACAGCGAGCATGGTGGAGCGGCAGACATTTTTTAATGTTACTCCAAGTTGAGGCGTTGCGCCGGCAGACGAGAGGATTAAGCGACTGGAGGATTTGTCGATCCAATTGGCAGCCGACCTCAAGAAATTTTAATAGAATACGGATCGCACCTTGATAAGGGCAAGAGACGTGGAGACCGTTGGGACGGCAAAAGAAGCTACTAAGAGTGGCAAGTCTAATGTAAGAGGACAAACAAGGTGTTCAAAGAGAAATTGATCTCGAGAATGTGGATCTTTAGCAGGATGAAAGAGGAAAGTCAAATCGTCATCAACTATTATGATGTGTGAGCGGTGGAGTCCGCATGTACCCGATGATGCCTTTGTTGTCGAGGCGGGTGCTCTTTTCGTGGCCAGGTGGGCCATTCCCAGTTGGAGTGTCTGAGGAGAACAGTGTCGACAATATTGGTATCGATTTCGCGCGGCTGGCACCGGGTGAATGCATGCCTGTTTGACAGGCGGAGGATGATGCAGCGACGATGGAGGTTGTTCGCAACTCGTGGTTTTGGAGCTAGTTGTTGTTTGTTGTTGGTTATGATTGTGTTGATTGTAGTTTTGGATCAGCTGTTTGCCGAATGCATGGCAGGGAACTCATTCCTTATTGCTTGCAGAACGAGTTGGTCCTGATTGCTTGGACTTGGGAGTACTATTCTTGTACTCCATTAGGATTGGATGTTTCTGTGCGCCAACGAAGCTATTGGCTTTGTTTGGCTGAGAGCGTATAGTTCCGATTTGAACTTGGGCTGGCTCTTCGGGTATCGGATTACCGATGATTGAGTGAGCCAAGCTGTAGTGTCTTGGGAATCTGGACATGAAATAATGTTTTCAGAGGGCGTGGAAGTTCGCTATTTGCGATGATTGTTTCACCCGCCCAAGCCTAGTTGTTGGCTGAGTGGGCACGTGGCCTTTAGGCCAGCATCCTTGGTGAGAGTTGAGAATCCTCAAAAGTGAGGATGTCTCATGTGAGGGAGTTGCTTGTGCGATCCCGGTTGAGTGGTGAGAACTGAAGGCTTGGTCTGGAGACCTCTTTTGCCTAGTATTTTCTCTTGTGGAGCATCGATCTCATTTGTTTTGAGTGGACGGGTCCTTTCGACTGTGGGTCGACTATCGTGAACTCGGTAAGGTCACGATCAAGGATATGTACCCGTAGCCGAGATCTGTTGATCTATCTGATCAGCTCCATGAATTCTGGACTCACTCGAGGTTAGTTGTAATCTGAGTACTACTCTCGTTGGATTGAGTTTGAGTTTGGACCGAGGGTAACTTGTGCACTCGGTGTAGACATTACGAAATTGTCGTGATGTCATTCGAGCTGTTGATGCTCTTGTGTGTTGTATTCTCTGACCCTTGAGGGTATTCTTATCGCTGTATGTGCCGACACTTTGGAAGCCATGAAGTGATGGAGACCATGAAGATTCCTTTGAATGAGGACTGCAAGTGCTTCAAGTTGAAGACGTGCTAATTCGGTTGTGAGGACTTGCATCCCTTGGCAGTTGATGCCAAAGTGGATATGATTGGAGATCTCAAGGAATCAAGCCATCCATAGTTGATTTGGACAAGCGGATGTAATCGAAGTTCAAACTTCCTAGTTTGATTGGATGTTATGGATAATTGTGGGGAGATTACTAAGTTGCCTACTCCCTTCACTTGACTCACACATAAAGGGATTAAACCTTTTGGAAAGATATGTGTGAGAGAAGTTTCTTGGAATCGTCGGTGTGGTTGACAACCACCAACCTTGGTTACCCCGAAGGCGGGTTATATGCTTTGTAGTTATGTTTCTCTCCGCGGACTGAGTTGCACTTTGGTGTGAAATAGAAAGGTAGGGCTGACCTTTCAGCAATTGAGAGAATGCAAGAGGAATCGCCAATTTGTGAATTGGAATTGGCCGCCATAGCGTTTACTTGAAAACTATGGCAATTTTATGTATAGTTAGTGGTGTGAAGTGCACCCAGATCTGAATGTTTGAGATATCTCTTCACTCAGGAAAATAAGTTGAAGCAGTGAAGACAGGTTAGAGGTTGGTGTACTAGAGATATCAATGAGATGGGTAACATGAATTGATATCTATCCTTTGGATCGGATCACGGAAGTTAGCCTTGATCCCGACTTGTAAATGGTGCAATCAAAGGTACATAGACCAGATGGGTCGTATCAGTGCCAGGGACGAAATGACACAGGAAAGTTATCATGTAACGTTGGATGTAACAACAAGTGAAGGATGAGCGTCATTTTCCCAACGACAAGTTGCATGGACTACCTACCCTCGTATATTAGAGGAGGATTACCGGAGGCTCCGAAATTGGATTGTCTCGCTTCCAAGCTAGATGTGATGATTGTTGGGAGATTGTGAATAGGAGTAGCTATTCACCTGGGTTGGATTGAGGAAATTTCGCGCAAGTATACCCTGGTAAATTGTGCGACTGCGTAGAGCGCCTAGCACTATCGTTTTGGAATTTGAGTCAAATGGATGATTCTCGGTAAGAGATAGGATTTTGCACCTCAATCATATGATTTGATTGTGATACTTGGCTAAGGAAATCCAAGAGTTGTGCGTATGAGGAATCTAAGCCCTAGATTCATTAGATTGTTTGAGACCCTGAGACGAATGGGCCAAGTGGCATATTGACTTGTTTTACCTCAGACCCGTTGAAGGTATATGATGTATTTCAGTTATTGACGCTCCGAGCAAGTATTTGGATTCTACCCCGATGGTGGATGTCGCTTCATTAGAGCTACATGAAGATCTAAACTTCAAGGAGGAGTTGTTGTGGATTGGACTTGCGGAATGCAGGAAATTGGAATTATCACTATTCCTACTACAAGGGTGCTTTGGAGCAACATCTTGGATGCGATGCATTGAGTGAGAGCTGGAGGCTTCACTGCGAGGGCGACGTTCTTATCTCCTTCAGACCTGTTGTTGGATAGTTGATCCGTAGTTTCGCGGATGAAACTCCTTTTTAGGAGGGGAGAATGTAGCACACTGAACTTTAGCAAATTGCGGAGTTCTAGTGAGAGAATAGTGCCTTATACTATTCTGGAGTTTTGGGTTGAGTTTGGTGAGCTTTGAGGTGTTTTCGTGGCTTAAAAAGGGCGAAAACGGACTCCGAAAATTCTGCAAAAGGTGCAGAATTTGTACTGCATTCGGGTACTAATTTTGGCATACGGGTACTGATTTAATTAGTACCGATACGCAAATTCATGTACCGGTACGCAGTGCTGCAGAATCAGATTTCGTGCAGTTTTGTAATTTCTGAGTTTTGAGGGGCCTTAGGGGATATTGTTACATCATGTAATATATCCCCTCAACCCTCTCTTGTTGCCCAGTGTTGCTGAGGCTTGAGAGAAGAAGGAGGTGAGTTCTCTTCCTTTCTCTCTTGGTTTTCTTGCTCCCAAACACTTGATTTGAGGTTTTAATCTCTCTTTTCTCTCCATTTTCTCCATGGAGCTACTTCTTGGCTTTGAGGGGAGCTCGGGATGGATGAGAGGTGCTTGTTGGTGGGCTTAGCTTCAACCCTAGCATGTTTGAGCTTGGTTGAGAGCTTGATTTGAGGTTGGTAATCTCTTTTACAACCTCTATTTGTGTTATTGCTAGAATTTAGAGAGAAAAACTAGTTTCATGAAAACTAGGGTTTTATTTGGGGTTTCTTGATTGAGAGCTCTTGGGGTTGAATTGATGGGTGTAGAATGTCGTTGTAGATTGGATTTGAAGATCCCTAACCTTGATTTGGACTTAGAACAAGTTCTACTTGCTCAAAGGTATTTTTCATCCATTTACCTCATGAATTTTGGTATTTTTTGAATTTGTTCGTTCGAAACTTGTAACCCCTTGAAAAATTATCTTAGGGTATGTGAAGCTCGAGGGACAACTTCGTTTTGAAGTACTGCGAGGTTTCGATGGTTATCCGGTGGGTCTGACCTCACCGAAATGGGTGAACTCCCCCCTATGTCTCCTATTTTATTATAGAATTGATTAGATGCATAATTGTGCTAATTATGACATGGTAGAAATTGTAAACACATAATATATACATGTTGCATGTGAAAAGTGGCATACTCCATTTAGTAGAGTATTATGAGAATGATAAGCATGCTAGAGTACTTACACTAGTATTGTGATGACGCATTCATGAAATGCTATTTAAGATATGCATGCTAGTGAGGAGTGTCATATGAGACACTAGTTGGTTGATGGATTAGTGAATTTACTTACGCATATACTAAAGTATGCTTGCTATAGAGAAAAGAAAGGATATGACAAAATGCAAAACAAGTATGTTGCACCTCATCTAGGTGAGCAACTATGACGGGCATTGTTGACATTGAGCTCGACCTTTTGTTCGTTGAGCGATTCCATGTTTAAGACATGAGGAAAAGGGTTCTCTTTGTATTTGATAATTGTGATTGGCTAAGCATGTGTTTACTTGGTTAAGTGAGGGATCGAATTTTTGCATGGTGACTTATACTCCATAAAGTGGAGGTTCATATAGTATGACATATGTAAATCATGAATGATGATTTAGTTAGCATTGTAGAATGCATGATATATGGCATTAGGATAATGCATGTATATGGCATTTGTAGAATGCATGATATATGGCATTAAGATAATGCATGGATATGGCATTTGTAGAATGCATGAATTATGGTATTAGAATAATGCATGGGTTATAGCATTGTAAAATGTATGAATTATGATATTAGAATAATGCATGGATTATGGCATTTGTAGAATGCATCGAAAATAGCATTAGTACAATGCATTGAGTATGGCTTTGGTTATAGCATATGATAGTAACCCGTTGGGGTCAAGAATGAGACGTAGGTCCATTCCTATTGGTAGAGTGAGATGTAACCACTTGCATGTTAGAGACATGTTACATATTGGTAGAAATATACCCACAAGTGAATTGAGAATCAAGTATGACTTATGTGTCATGATTCCGACCCTCGAGTCGATGTTGTGATTCCATGTTTTAGACATGATGATTGAGATGTGTTTGCCTTGGATACGATGCTTATGATCAGCGCTTGTTTGCCCTTGTGCTCATTCGCACATGCTTGTGAGGGTCGCTACCTACAAGCCGGCACTCCGGAGTTAGCCTTTGCGACGTTTGATCGCCCGTGCAGGATTGGGCGCCGAAGTGGATCGCCGTGGGGGAGTGTCTCATTGTCTGCAGAGCAATGTTGACTACCACGGGACCATTAGGCATGGCACAAGTCGGGATGTTACCTTGTGTAAGTCCCCTCGTGGATTGGGTAAAAGCTAAGTAAACCGGACATAGTACATCACGGTTGTTTGATGCATATACATGTAGTGTATGGACATAGTAGTGAGTCGCATATTGTGGCAATACTTAGCTTGACACCATTGGGATGCATTTATTGTAGTTGGACATATTAGTTGGTCACTACATATATTGGCATCCATAGTAGCATTAGGCCTATACTCCCATTGGTTTAGTATAGTGGCATGAATGTATGATGTTAATGAAAAAAAAGGTTTTCCTTAACTAATGTTTATAGCATAAATCGACATGCATGTAGGTTATGGTGGAAGACATAATTGTGCATATGATTGTAAGGAATCAAGTACATGTAAATTTTGGTAAGGACATACCTATGCATGTAGTGGTAGAAATCATATTAAAATAATATAATCATTTGGAGGCATGATAGTAGTAGAATTACTTGCTTAGCATTTATTGCTTTATGCCTTATGTTTCAACTTATACTATCTTTGCCTCAGTTGACCTAGCGGTGTATTTTGCCACTCTCGGCGGCTTACCCACTGGGAACTATTGTTTAATAGTTCTCACTCCCATGGTTGTTGGGTTTTTGTTTCAGAGTCTTCTGCAGCGGGAGAGGCTTGGGATTGTGGCGAGGGGTTAGCAGCTAGCTAGAGCCGCGACGATGATGTTTTAGATGGACCCTTGATGCCTTTCTTTTATTTTGTATGAAAGGTGTATAGTTGTATTAGTTGGTTGATCTGTTAGCACATAAGATGTATAATTTTATTGTATATCTTGAGATTGTGGCCTTATGTCAACTTGTTTTAGTTGTAGAATTATGTTCTCGCTCTGATCACCTTGTTTAGGATGTATTCTTTCTACTACTTGATTGTTGTTGTTGTAGACGCCTTGTGTACATTGTGTGTTGTTTTAGTGTACACGGCGGGTCTGTGCACGTGCCTGGCAGGCTCCCACTAGGGCCCGGGGCGTGACAATAGTAGCAATAACTGTTGGCTATTTATTATTGGGCTAAAATAGGTCCAACTTTCTGCCCCGTGACAATAGGCCCAGGAGACTAATAAGTTGAGTTGGGTGAGCCTAATAAGTTGAGTGGGGTTGTGGTCCACAAGAGACCTAACGGCAAGAGGCCCAACAATAACCTAGCGTCCAGGTGGGTTGAGTCAAGTCGAAGCCTGTGAGCGCTGTGGTTGAGCCCTTAAGTGCAATGGGTGAGCCCTTAGCAAGTGGTATCAGAGCCAGTGGTGCGAGTTCGATTCTCACATGCTGCATTAACGGTGCAGGTGTTGTTGGGGGGGAATTGTTGGCCATTTATTATTGGGCTAAAATAAGTCCAACTTCATTCCCCGTGACAATAGACCCAGGAGACTAATAAGTTGAGTTGCGTGAGCCTAATAAGTTGAGTGGGGCTGCGGTCCACAAGAGACCTAACGGCAAGAGACCCAATAATAGACCTAACGTCCAAGTGGGTTGAGTCAAATCGAAGCCCGTGAGCGCTGTGGTTGAGCCTTTAAGTGCGATAGGTGTGCCCTTCCTATTAGCACGTGCTTTTGGGATAGTTGGTTAGCGCTTACAATCCACAATAACGAGCTAAAGAAAATAATCAACTATCAATAGATATACAACTAACCGCTATTGTAATATAAAATAGAATGTAAGTATGCATCAACGGATGAACAATCAAAATAAACCCAATCATATCGCCATGTTGGTCTAATGACCTCAGGCAATGCCACAACCCGCTCATCCACCGGCATATAACCCTAGCGAAATATACCGCATAACGCTTGGGTCGAAAATACGACTATTTTTTCGAATGGCCAAACCATTGGTGTATATGAAATGCTCCATGAGCTGTGTCGATCGATGTTGTATGCTCAATAGCCAGCCGTCGGCAGACAGCCGAGAAAGAGAAATCAACAATATGTCATATGTCATCGACCAATAAGGTCATCCAATGTCTCAAGGACAATAAAGTGTCACCGATCAATGAGGTCAATCAATATATAATAGAATGTCACCGACCAACGAGGTCAATAATGTCAAGTACTCATGCAATATAGTCCAATCATAACAAATACCACTCTACAACTCAATAATGATGAATATAAGAAAATTGATAACCGTAGAGCAAATATTTAAGAAGTCAAAGTAGTATAACAAGGTGCTCAGTAAATATCATGCAATCAAGAGGAGATGAAAGGGAAAGAAATAACCGAGCAGACACCACTTTACTGACTTTGGATCAAAGCAGCCACCTCAAAGTCAACTATGCACTCGCGACTCTAATGATGCCCCTAAACATTGTCTGGACCTACGAAAGATCTCATGGAGTAGCAAACCACCCCACAATCCAAGACTAACCCTAAGTGACCCAAAGTCACATAACTCACGACCTAATATGATCAAACAATCGGTTTCTTTTACTGGTTTTCGAAATCCACCGAAACTTATGAAAATTCACTGGAAACACTTCCGCAACCCATGAGGTGTCCTGGAGGGTACTGACCATTACTACAACCACCTGCTATGCCAAAACGCACCAATTTGGGTGTCCGGATGACAACATGTAAAGACGACTCTAAACGATACATTTTACGAATCCATGTCATAACGGGTCTCTCCGAAGTGCCGATTTCGGCTCCGGAACCCACCGCAACCCTCCCACTGTGTCTGGGCACATGAGATAGCAAGGGCAACCAGCCAAGAAGGATCGACGATAGTAATAAGGCACTCACATGGTTTATCTTGAATTTCTAAATCGAACCGCGATAGATCGCCTGATTTCGGCGATAATCGCATCAGAAACTCATTCGAGCTCCGCAAAGGCAATCAGACTTAGGATAATTAGTCCAAAGGTCAACCATAGGTAGTTCACGCTACCCAAGGTAGCCTACTAGGTCTGATTGCGATTAAAACCCTAAACGTACATTATATAACATTATTAATATATAAAATGTAGCTTTAGACTTGTTACCGTGGATTTCGCGACTCGGTGTACCCCCTGAACTACAGCGGAAGCCGTCGGGATATGTCAATAGATTTGTCGTATGTATAAGGATTTTCTGTACATACGAAGCATCAAGAGTCAACTGTCTCAATCAAACAGTCCTAGGAGACCACAACTAATAAAGATCCTAGGAGTCTACAACTAAAAATCACAGGTATCAGAGTCTATGAAATAAACTATACAAATATAACTACACTGTACATATACATCATCAACCTCTCATACAACCCAAAATAATATAATATACAAAACTCTACTGGTCCAGCAAATCACATATTGTATAGTGTGCTATATACAACTCCAGCTCGGGTCCTCCTCTAGCCCAGGTACACATGTAGGAGACGCTATCAAGCTTGCTATCCCCTTACCTCGATCAGAAGCAGGCGCTGATGACTCTGAAATAGAAAATCAACAAAAGAGAGTGTGAGAAATACTGAACAATAGTCCCTACTAGGTAACAGCCGCCAACCACGATGACCTACACCACTAGGTCTATGAGAGACAAAAAATAGCAAATAATTGAGCATATAATAAAATATAAGCTGAACTAGAAACAAAAACCAACTATCATGCCTCTAAAATAATACTGTCAACTGTAAACTCTAAATATGTAAATGGAGAATGGTAAACTGTAAATATGCATTGACTGCTATTACTAAATAACCAATGTCATATCACTCAATCTCATCGACCAACTCAACAACCTGGTCAAGCCTGCGTCACCTCATGTACTCCACCTATAGTGGTATGCTCCACACAAGCTATTGTCTGTCTAGCCCATGCCAATTGCTCAGTCCAACCTCCTAAGTGGCACTTGTGGGGTGCGACCTTATCGAGTATAGCATATATCACTATGAAGCTAAATATGGCTCTATAGACTATAGTCATATGCAATGATAAAAAAGATCACAACAGGACTGTCCAGATGCCCTCTGGCACAATCTCAATATATCACACAGTGTCACAATGCCCACTGACCCGAGCAATATATAGTAGCTCACTTGCTAATATACAGGATAATCTCTGATAGCTCTACAACACATATATCTCTATCAATCTCAATTAAACATAGAATATTCATGGATAGTACAATTATTTCAATATCTCAACTCAACAGACAAGTATACAACATAGAACTAGCACCTCTACTATGTCAACAAAGTACCATATATCTCACATGCTAAATAATGCAGAATAGACATAGCAGTTAGTCCGCTAGTTTCGGCAACTAGAAACCCACCTGGACGTGCATCCCAAAGGAAGAAGAGGAAGAAGAAATCGCGGCACTAAATCTTGTAAACTCTATAGTACCAAATCCTTAAATACTGCTTCAAGAAAGTTACGCATGCAGGTCCACAATCATCTCCAAAGATCACCCTTAGGGTCAACTCTCTCTCCTCCTTCTCTCTCTCTGTGTGGCAATGAGAATGAAAAGTAAACAAAAAGAATAAAATGCCCTCAGATACAAAACATAAAGTTGTCAATCAAAATGCCAGGTTTTAGGTGCCTGAAATCCCACTTTTGGGTGTTCAAAACATCGATTAGTCAGCTACTGAGTAACTTGCTTCACAACGTCAGTCAAATCACACACCAACTCACTTTCGGGCTGCTATAGTATATTTAGGCACCGAAAATGTAGGCCCAAATCATCCGGATGCACCCTCAATGAACAAGGCATCTGAAACAAGGGTCTGAAGTAACATAAGCCCAATTCACAACATCCGGGCATCTGAATCCACTTTCGGGGTCCAAAATGTGTCCCAAGCATAGATTGAGCTAACTTCACTTTTTCGAGTCTGTTTTCGCATCAATATCATGCTAAAACAGCTCCAACTCAGTTCAGCTGTGACATCCCAATAGTCCCACATCGGATAATGTGGGACAGTGTGATGGGTTTATAAGTGATGGACACACTAGTAATAATAATTGGGCTTAAGCATTTTGGGCCGGTGGTTTGGGCCCAACGAGTTATTATTGCTAGTGGGTCGGGTCATTACATCAGCACTCCACAATGGTATTGACTAACATCTCATACTGCAATCTTGCCTATTTTTCAAGATTCAGTATACTACATCCTCCCCCTTACAAAGAGTTTCGTTCTCGAAACTCAAAACTAAAACATACCTCAAAGTAAGCCTCAAACAAATTGGGGTAGGTATGTCTCATCTCCTCCTTAAGCTCCTAAGTTCCTCTCGTTCCTTATGGTTGCTCCATAAGATCTTCAGATGGGAATGACCCGATTTCGTAATTCTTTCTCCTCTCGTGCTAGAATCCGAACTGGTCGCTTCTCGTAGCTCAAATCCTCGCTCAACTCTAATGGAACAAAATCAATCATATGCGAGGGGTCAAAGACATATCTTCTCAAGGTCGAGACATGGATACATCGTGAACTCCTGCTAATCGCGACGGTAAAGCAATCCTATAGGCAACTGGTCCAACCCACTCTAATACCTCAAATGGTCCAATAAAACGTGGATTGAGTTTTTCAAACATTCCAAACCTCTTTTTTCCTTTATAGGGCAAGACCTTTAAAGTACATGATCTCCAATCTGGAACTCTAAATCTCGTCACCGTGCATCAACATAACTCTTTTTCGACTTTAGGTAGTAACTAAATGTCGTCATGTAATTCTAACCTTTTTCTCAGTTTTCAATAAAATATCAGGACCCAAAGTCCTCATTTCACCCACTTCATCTCAATAAAAAGGTGATTGACACTTTCTTCCATATAATGTCTCAAATGGAGCTATTCTGATACTCGCTTGATAACTGTTCTTATATGCAAAGTCTGCTATTGGCAAGTGTTGATGCCATCCACCACCAAACTCAAGGACGCAAGCTCGCAACGTATCCTCTAAAATCTGAATCATTTTTCCTGACTGTCCATCAGCCTGTGGATGAGAAGTTGTGCTAAACTATAGCTGAGTCCCTAAGCGGTCTGTAAACTTCTTCAAAAATGTGAAACAAACCTCAGGTCTCTATCTGTATAGTGCATTGAAGTTCTATAAATTACATAGTTCTAGTGGAAAGTAGTTCAGAAGGCTATTCGAATAGTTTCAGCGAGGTTTGGGGACTATTCGAGTGTTTTTGGTATGAAACTATTTAGAAATACATGAATTGAAATATTGCTACAATGTCTCATTATGTACAATATGCCACAATGCTACTGATTATAAATTCACCCAATTTACATTATGCCTCTAACAGTCTCATATTTCCAAACTTTACATTTCCTTCTACCAACTTGGTAATTTAGTTTCATTTCTTATTACACCTCATGAATAGTCGATTGGTCGCACACATCTTCCAATCAGTAGGTAAATGGGGTCGGTTGCTCTCGAAACTCCCCCAAGTACTTCATAGGGAGTCGATTACTCACACGCCTCTTTTTCCATTTTGGCTCTTCTAGAAGGTCGCACATGTTTTACCATTACACCCTAAGTCCATGACTTCTAAGGTTAATATCCAATGTCCAATATACATAACTTGTTTTCTAGTTCTTATTTAATCTAGAGTTCACATGTCATTATATTTGACCTTAGGTTTTAACCTAAGTTTAGATGACACACATGTTTAATCTATTTCTTAGGTTCTCTTTAAATATACATGCGCATGTCCAAAATCTCATTATCATACAAAAAGGATCAAAACCCTATTTTTGCTAGCATGCAACTAAAATCCATTTATTTTAATAATAACTATAAAGCATGCTATTAATTCCAAGAAAATAAGGGAAAAGGAAATATCAAACCCTTTTCAGTAATACTCCTCATCTTTGCTAGACTCTCCACACATAGATTGACTTGATTCTCAAGCTCCAAGGAAAAACTCTAAAATTGGTTCTACCAATGTTAGAAGCCCAAAAACCCAAAAAACCCTCTATGGGTAAACTCTAAAATCCAAACCCTAAAATTACCAACTCACCTCTCTACTCCTAGCACGGGAAAAAGGGGTCTAGAGGGTTTCCTTCAACCTCGTAGAGCTTCCCCGGCCTTGAAGTTCCTTATTGTTCCTAGCTCCAGATGAGATTAATTCGAAGTTTGGAGCTCTCCAACAATGGCGGATCACCGTTCTTCTCGAGAGAAAGAGAGGAGTGAGTGTTGGAGGTGGAAAGGTGGTTGTGGATCAGGGTTAAACAGTGAAAACTCTTTTATAGGGGTGGTACATGTTACGGATTTTATATTGGCATATTTCGTGAAGTGAGTCGGAGTCTTGAAGGTTCAAAGAAGAAAAGACGAAGATTGAAGACTCGAAGACTCAACATATGAATTCACGATGCTTGGTAAGTTTAAATAATCTTGATGGTGATTTATGAACATTTACAAGTGTTTGGAAGACATTAGAATAGTTAAAATTGATTTAAAATATAAAAATTGAGTTTTCAATTTTCAGGATCCGGACCCTGAGGTGAAGTCCGAAATCCGTACGCCTCTCTGGCTGTCACGCAAGGAGGGTCCGGACCCTGAGAGCTGAGGTCCGGAATATGAAACGCGCAGAGTGTTTCAGAGTCCGGACCCTGCATCGAAGGTCCGGACCCCGACCCGTCGCAATTTTTCGAAAACGTATTTTTTCAATCCTACTCTGATTCTATGTCTTCTAAACCTATATATAAGATGTGGGGATGTCTCTAAAACGTGGTTAAGCATAGAATATCTTTTAGAAACCCTAGAAGCTTGTAGGTAGCCATTTTTCTCATCTTCTACATCAAGCTTCTCTCAAATTGATTCATGGTGCCCTAGATCTTTAATATTCTTTTAGAATCAATTTAAGAATTGCTTAGATATTATTTCCACAGATCCTTCATGATATTCTAAGCAATAAATCGTCATCAATTTTATTGTTCTTGCTCCGGACGGAGTGCGCTCGTGGATTCGGGTGGGAGTCGTGGATTCGACGTGTAGAAGGCTTCGTGGATTCAAAATTAGGCGTCTTGTGGATTCGAGGCGTGACGTTCGTGGATTCGAACATGGGCGTGGACAACCTGGTGGTGTGCACGAGATCCAAAGAAGATAAATGAGAGGTTGAGTCCGTGGAGTCGGTAATCACCTTGTAATCTTTTATTTCTTAGTGGATTGTTATCGCGTGTTGGTCCTGTGGATTTTTTACTCCTATTTGGACATTTCCCACGTAAATCTCAGTGTGCTATTTTTATTTTCGCGCTTATTTTTATTGCATCGAGTTTTGCGTTTGTGGCGTTTATACCTATTCACCCCCCTCTAGGTATTGATAGTATCTAGATAGATCTTAAGGTTCCCCATAACCTACAATTGGTATCAGAGCGGGATCTAGGCTTTATCTATCATAATGGGTGACGGAGGTAATATTAATAGGCCACCGTTATTTGATAGGACTAACTACGCTTATTGGAAAGTCCGGATGAGAGCCTTCCTCATCACAATTGATGAGCGTGTCTGGCAAGCCGTTGAATTCGGATGGAAACATCCAACCGAATTAAACGGAGATGCAACTATTTCGAAGCCACGAAATAAGTAGTCGAGGGACGAGAACGAGGCTTCTTCTTACAACGGAAAGGGAATAAATGCTTTATTTAATGCCCTAACTCAAACCGAGTTTTCACGCGTCTCGGCGTGTGAAACGACAAAAGAGATTTAGGATACCCTACAAGTTACACATGAGGGTACAAGTCTAGTAAAAGTTCAAAAGCTCCAGATGCTTACGAGTCAATTTGATTCTATTCGAATGGAGGAGCATGAATCTTTTACTGACTATTTTACTAGACTCCAAGATATCATTAATACATGTGCTAACTTGAGAGAGAAGATCCCAGAATCTAAAGTTGTAAGAAAGATTCTTCGAACTCTTCCGGAACTGTCACGCCCCGGGGCCCCAACGGAAGCCCACCCAGGCGCATGCACAGACCCGCCGTGTACACAAACAACCAACATGCACACAAGGCGTCTAAAACAAGCATGAAAGAAAGGAATAAAGTAACCTATCCTATCATGATAATCAGAGCATACATACTAAACAAGTAAGGCCTCAAGATAAAAGCATGAAATACTAAACAAGTAAAGTTACCACAAGAGTTTAGTACAACATAATCCAAAAAGGGACGGAGGGTAGTCTCTACAAAAGTGGTCGGTACAAAAACACCTCTCTAATAAAAACATAAAGAAAGGTGCGCCACCTAGTCGCTAGCACCCTCGCGATCTAGCTACTCGCAATGCCCTTGCCGCGGTCCCTAGCCTCTCCCGCAGTGGATGGCTCTGAAATAAAACAACAAACCCCAGGGGGATGAGAACTATTATTCAATAGTTCCCAGTGGGTAAGCCGCCGAGAGGAGCGGAGTACACCACTAGGCCAACTGAGGCAAAGTAGGGTTAGATAATAAAAGCATGTTTTATAGAGAAACTTCAATACTACAATGCCTCAAGATATAATTATATTAACATGAACTACACTACTCATGCACATGAATAAGCATGCAACCTTTCACAAGATGAATGTTTACTTTGCATATAACATTAAATATGTAATCACAAAGGGGTATATCGAAAGAATGTTCATCTTTACATATATCTATAAGTGTGTAGTCATGAAGAGTACAATAGCGGGATGTTCTTCTTGTGCCGTGCCTAATGGCTCCGTGGTAGTCAACACCTCACGCTTCGGTGAGCCTTACCCACGGCGGTTCCATTTCGGCGCTCTAAACCACACGTGCGAAACAACTGTCGCGAGGCCAACTCCGGAGTGCCGGCTTGTAGGGAGCGACCCTCACAAGCATGTGTAAACGAGCATAATGGCCACAAGCACAATCAACCATAATATAATTTCATGCATCATATCTATAATATAGGAAACCAACTAATGTCATTCTAGATGTTCAACTAAGTGGAATATCATGAGTTTAACTTCACATTGTGATTCTAACATGTCATATGTCACATACATTCTACACTAGTCCAACAAGCTAAGTGTTAGGTGTGTTTGCTAGTCCATTGTCCATCTCACATGTCTCTAGTCCTTCAAGTAAGCAATTAAACCATTACTTGAATGAGTTATATACTTTCCATAGCCAACCACGATGCGCTATGTTCAACACTATGCAACTCTCCTACTACATAGGGCATATAAATTTTGCATATAATAACACATGAACCTCATGCATTCTACCATTCTATCATGTCATAACAAGTATGAATATGCACTAATTTAAGCTCTTAAGCTACAAGGATGACATAGGGGGAATTCACCCATTTCGGTGAGGTCAAACCCACCCGAAGTCCTTCGGAACCTCGCAGTTTCCGAAAACCAAGTTGTCCCCTCGATTTCTAGCGCCCTAAAGGAGATTCCTATTGGGTTAGAACATCGAACGACGAAAATCGAAAAGTGACATACATAAAAGAGGAAAAAAGGTGAAAATACCTTAGACTAAGAATTTCTTGTCCAAAGTCCAAAATAGTGTTAGGAGGCCTCAAATCCAACCTAACACAACATTCTACACCCATCAATTCCCTCTCAAAATCCCGAAATTGAGAAACCCTAAAATAAACCCTAGGTTTCCCACAATGGGATTTCTACAACAAAAACCCAAATAAACTACAATAGGGGGTTCAAGAGAGGAAAACTCACCTCTATATAGCTCCAAACAAGATCAAAGGAGACCAAGTTGGAGATAAACCTCAACCAAGCTCTTCTCTTTCTCCACCAAGTCCACCAAGAACAAGCTAGAAGGCTTGTATGCAAAAGAGAAGGAGAAAAGGGATCAAACCCTAGGTTTAACCATCAAAACCCAAGAAATCCTAGAGAGAGAAAGGGAGAGGAAGCCTACCTCTTTTCTCCAAGTCCTCAGCAATGAGGCTGAGAGGGGGCTGTGAGGGGTTAAGTGTTATAATGTAACAATTGCCCCAACACCCCCCCATAAGCCAATATTCGCAAAACAGCTCAAAGCAGGAATTTCGGGTCTGCATACCGGTATGCGTATGGGCATACCGGTACCAAGCCAGAAATTCCGCAAACCCGAGCCTCGGCCAGGCGGCCACGCGAAGGGATTCCGGTATGCGCTATGCCAGTACCGGTATGTCTACTCCAATACCGGTATGCGATAGCACATACCGGAATGCAGCCTATTCCGGTATTTCCAGCAGGATTCCGCAGAACCCGAGAGCTGCGAAATTCGGTTTATCACTGAATACCGGTATCCCAAGATTGCATACCGGTATGCAATGCCAAAACCTGCAGTTTTGCAGATTTCGACTCCCGGAGTCCGTTTTCGCACTTCTCAAGTCCCGAAAACGCTCCTAAGGGCTCGAAACAAAACCAAAACCTCCCGATCAGTACGGAGTACTAATCTCACACTAGAACCTTGCAATTCGCTAAAGTTCAGTGTACTACATACACCCCTCCTAAAAAGGAGTTTCGTCCGCGAAACTAGAAGTCAAGTACCTTAGGATTCCATCTGAAAAAGATGGGGGTACCGCTCCAACAGTGAGCTCTCCAACTCCCAAGTCGCTTCGCGCTCGTCGTGGTTGCTCCAAAGCACCTTCACATAAGGGATTTCTTGATTCCTGAGTTTCTTCACCTCGCGAGCTAGAATCTTCACCGGGTATTCCTCGAAACTCAAATCTTCATGCAAATCCAATGGAGTGGAGTCCAACACATGAGTTGGGTCGAAAACATACTTCCGGAGCAAAGATACGTGGAACACGTTATGCACTCCCGATAGATTCGGCGGTAAAGCGAGCCGGTATGCTACCGGGCCTACCCGTTCCAACACTTCAAAGGGTCCAATAAAACGAGGACTAAGCTTTCCTCGAATACCAAATCTCTTAATCCCCTTTGTCGGCGATACCTTTAGGAAGACATGGTCTCCTACTTGGAACTCCAAATCCCGCCGACGCTTATCAGCATAGCTCTTTTGGCAACTTTGAGCAGAAATCAATCTTTGTCGAGCAATGCGAACCTTGTCCTCGGCTTCCTGCAGCACGTCGGGACCCAAAACTAGCTTCTCGCCCACTTCACTCCAATGAAGTGGTGATCGACACTTCCTCCCGTAGAGAGCTTCGAAAGGTGCCATCTTAATGCTTGCTTGATAACTATTGTTATAAGCAAACTCTGCCATAGGTAGGTGTTGATGCCAACCTCCTTGATAATCCATGATACAAGCTCGAAGCATGTCCTCCAAGATCTGAATGGTACGCTCCGATTGACCATCGCTTTGGGGGTGAAACGCCGTGCTGAAATCCAGACGAGTACCCAAAGCGTCATGTAAACTCTTCCAAAAGTGCGACACAAATCTAGTGTCTCTATCCGATACGATCGATGTAGGTACTCCATGAAGCCGCACCACTTCATCAAGATAGACTTGTGCAAGTCTCTCCCCTGCCCAAGTGGTGTGTATAGGGATAAAGTGTGCCGATTTAGTCAATCGGTCCACTATCACCCACACTGCATCATGCCCGGCTTGAGAGAGAGGCAATCCAGAAACAAAGTCCATAGTAATACGCTCCCATTTCCAAACCGGTATCGGTAAACTCTGAAGTTTTCCCGCGGGGAGTCTATGTTCAGCTTTCACTTGTTGGCAAGTTAAACATCTAGCAACAAACTCGCCAACATCCTTCTTCATTCCGGGCCACCAATAGTGCAATTTCAAATCCTTGTACATCTTTGTGCCACCCGGATGCACGGTATAGGGCGCTCGGTGAGCTTCGGTCAATATCCTTTCCTTGATCTCCGCTTCAGCCGGTACACATAGACGATTCAGGAATCGTAGCATTCCTTGATCGTCCACAAGAAATCCATTAACATGGCCTTCGCTGATTTTGGACCGAACCCTTTGCAATTCTGGGTCAAGAACTTGCTTCTCTTTAATCAAATCAAGTAAGGTAGGTTGCACTACCAAAGCCATTAACCTTGCGGGTGTATCGGGGGCTACAACCTCCAAATCCAATCGTCGCAATTCCGCCAATAGCGGGGGTTGAGTAACAAGTAGCATCGCTAAATTTTCCATCGATTTGCGACTTAAAGCATCCGCCACCACATTTGCTTTCCCCGGGTGGTAGAGGATAGTCAAATCATAATCTTTAAGTAACTCCAACCACCTTCGTTGCCTCAAATTCAAATCCTTCTGTGTGAACAGATACTTTAGGCTCTTGTGGTCGGTGTAGACTTCACAACGCTCGCCATAAAGATAATGACGCCAAAGCTTCAAAGCGAACACCACGGCCGCTAATTCCAAATCGTGGGTTGGATAATTCTTTTCATAATCCTTAAGTTGACGGGAAGCATAAGCTATTACTTTTCCGTCCTGCATCAAAACACAACCCAAACCATTAAGTGAAGCATCACTATAAATTACATACCCTGCTCCCGCAACCGGCAAGGTCAAGATCGGGGCGGTGGTCAAGCGTTCCTTCAACTCCAAGAAGCTTCTATCACATAAGTCATTCCAAATGAACTTAGTCCCTTTGTGTGTGAGTCGAGTGAGAGGCATAGACAACTTAGCGAATCCCTCGACAAACCTCCGGTAGTACCCGGCTAAACCAATAAAACTCCGAATCTCGGTCACATTTGTTGGTCTAGGCCAATCCTTGATCGCCTCAATCTTTTTAGGATCCACGGCTATACCGTCTCCCGAAATTACATGTCCCAAAAAGGATACTTCGCGGAGCCAAAATTCACACTTCTTCAACTTAGCATAAAGTTTCTTCTCCCGAAGTACTTGCAATACTTGCCTCAAATGATCTCTATGTTCCTCGTCGCTTCGAGAATACACCAAGATGTCGTCGATAAACACCACTACAAACCTGTCTAAGTAAGGCTTAAAGACACGGTTCATTAAATCCATAAAAGCTGCCGGGGCATTAGTAAGCCCAAACGGCATAACAGTAAACTCATAATGTCCATACCGTGTTCGAAAAGCCGTCAGGGGTACATCCTCAGCCTTGATCTTGAGTTGGTGATAACCAGATTGTAAATCGATCTTGGAATACACCAAAGATCCTTGCAGTTGATCGAACAAATCGTCAATCCTCGGTAGTGGATACCTATTCTTGATCGTAACCTTGTTGAGCTCACGATAATCCACGCATAGACGAAGAGATCCATCCTTCTTCTTCACAAATAAAACCGGCGCTCCCCAAGGTGATACGCTCGGTCTGATGAAGCCTTTATCCAACAAGTCTTGCAGCTGCGCTTTCAACTCCTTCAGCTCGGCAGGTGCCATCCTATAGGGTGCCTTTGAAATCGGGGTAGTCCCGGGAACGAGATCCACCACGAATTCAATTTTCCTATCCGGTGGCATACCCGGAAGATCCGCCGGAAACACATCAACAAACTCCCGCACAACGGGTATGTCTTCAATCCGCGGGGTGTCTCCATCCCTCAGAACAACGCTAGCTAAGTAAGCTACACAACCACTCCGAATCAAGTGCTTAGCCCGTGCAGAAGAGATAGTCATCGCGAACAGCGAACTCTTGCACGCTCGAAACACAACTTCATCCTTTCCGGGCTCCCGAAAAGTCACAATCCGATCTTTGCAATCGATTGTGGCGTAGTATTTTGTGAGCCAATCCATGCCCAATACTACGTCAAACTCGCCAAGCTTCCGCAAAACTAGCAATTCAATCGGCATAATCCAATCCCCTATTCTAACAGGGCAACTAGGGCAAAACTCCCGTATGTCCAAAATGTGGTCGGGGACGACAACATGTCCCGGATGCAAAGTAGGTGCAATCTCGATGCCATGCAACTCGGCAAACAGCCGATCAATAAAAGAATGAGATGCACCAGTGTCAAATAAAGCTCTAACTCTGATTCCATTAATTAAAATGATACCTACGACGACCTCCTCGGCTGCTGTCACCTCCACGGCCTGAGCCGCATACATACGCCCACTAGGCGCCTGTCGGGATCCCTCGATCTGCTGCTGCTGCTGCTGCTGATAGGGCGGTCGCCCCGCCGAGTAGTGAGTAGCAGGGGTCCCACGACCCTGTCCCGGTGGTGCCGGTGCCGAAGCCGATGAAGGCGCTGGGGAAGAGCCCCTCGGGCACTGAGATCGAATGTGACCCGCCTGGCCACAGTTAAAACATCTGCCACTACGCTGCGGGCAGTGAGGTGGGAAATGAGGGCCACCACAAATGGTGCAACGCGGCGGTCGGTGGCGATCCTGTGCTCCGCGCGGTGGAGCCGAGCCGCGCCCACCCGATTGGCTCCTCGGGTGCTTCGGTGGTTTCTTGGAGTAACTCTTGCTACCTCCTTCGCCCGCCGGCCTTTTACCCTTCAGTCGGTCCCAAGCTTCGATCTCCTCCCTCGCAATCTCCGCGCCCTTTTCCACAACTAAGGCGCGATTCACCACCTCCCGGTAGGTCTGCAACCCAGCCGCCTGCACCAACCTATAAATCGACGGTCGAAGGCCCGCCTCAAAGATACGAGCCTTATCCTCGTCATTCCTCACCACGTAGGGTACGCAGTGTAGAAGACGAGAAAACTCTCGTTCATACTCCGTCACCGTCATATCTCGCTGTCGCAAGCTGCGCAAATCCCTCTCCATCTGCCTCTTGACACTTGGAGGAAAGTAGTTTGACAACAAAAGGTCCTTGAATCCGCTCCAAGTGATAGCCGCCAAGTCAGTGTTCGGGTCATCCCGAATATCCGCCCACCAACGATATGCCGCGCCGTCAAGATGATACGTGGCCAACCATACCTTATACTGCTCTTCCACAAAAGTGTCATGAAAAAGCTTTTCCATGTGGAGAACCCACTTCTCCACCGTCCAGTGATCCGCTTTCTCGCCGTCGAAGACTTGAGGGTTACATCTCCGAAATTCATTCAAACGCTCCATCAACCTGTCTCGCTCAGTCCCGACAACCATCAAAGGCAAAACCGTCCTTGCCGGCGATGCCCGCGTCGGGGGTGTCATAACCGTCTCCTCTCTCGGCTCAGAACTGGGCGCCACGGGGGTCGGCCCAGGGATAGGCGCCGCTGCCCCAACAGTCGCACCCCCAACTGGCGTAGGTGGCGTAGGATCCTGAACAGTCCTGGTAGAAGCCTGCTGAAGTAATAACTCCTCCATCCTCTTCATCCTTGCCTCCTGTCGACGTGCGGCGTCGGCTTGCTGTTGAGCCGCAGTCGCCTGCTGTGCCACCAGACCCGTCAACGTCGTCAACTGGTCTCTCAACTCACGGACCTCACTGGATCCGGAAGTTGCAGAGGTCTCCACATCCTCTGTGTCGGCTGCCGCTGCCATCTCGGTGGACTGGGAACGAGTAGTCGGCATAACAAGCTACAATAACATAGAATGCGTAAGTTAGAAACTTACGCTAACGAAACCCCACTCAGATAATAAAGTCCCCAATCATGCGAAAGTAAATGAAGTGAGCTCCTAACTAACTCCCGATGTCACGTTGTCGGCCGCCAACGTGACCTCCTAAGAGTTAGGTGTCACACACTTCGATCAAACTCCAACTACTTGGAGAATAAAGACACAACCCAATTGTGTTACTTTCGCTAAAAACAATCTCGTCTCTCACGAGTCTAAGTCCTATAGTCCAACCTGCCTAAGGTTTTCTAGGTCCACAATGACTTAACCCTAGGCTCTGATACCACTATAATCTGTCACGCCCCGGGGCCCCAACGGAAGCCCACCCAGGCGCATGCACAGACCCGCCGTGTACACAAACAACCAACATGCACACAAGGCGTCTAAAACAAGCATGAAAGAAAGGAATAAAGTAACCTATCCTATCATGATAATCAGAGCATACATACTAAACAAGTAAGGCCTCAAGATAAAAGCATGAAATACTAAACAAGTAAAGTTACCACAAGAGTTTAGTACAACATAATCCAAAAAGGGACGGAGGGTAGTCTCTACAAAAGTGGTCGGTACAAAAACACCTCTCTAATAAAAACATAAAGAAAGGTGCGCCACCTAGTCGCTAGCACCCTCGCGATCTAGCTACTCGCAATGCCCTTGCCGCGGTCCCTAGCCTCTCCCGCAGTGGATGGCTCTGAAATAAAACAACAAACCCCAGGGGGATGAGAACTATTATTCAATAGTTCCCAGTGGGTAAGCCGCCGAGAGGAGCGGAGTACACCACTAGGCCAACTGAGGCAAAGTAGGGTTAGATAATAAAAGCATGTTTTATAGAGAAACTTCAATACTACAATGCCTCAAGATATAATTATATTAACATGAACTACACTACTCATGCACATGAATAAGCATGCAACCTTTCACAAGATGAATGTTTACTTTGCATATAACATTAAATATGTAATCACAAAGGGGTATATCGAAAGAATGTTCATCTTTACATATATCTATAAGTGTGTAGTCATGAAGAGTACAATAGCGGGATGTTCTTCTTGTGCCGTGCCTAATGGCTCCGTGGTAGTCAACACCTCACGCTTCGGTGAGCCTTACCCACGGCGGTTCCATTTCGGCGCTCTAAACCACACGTGCGAAACAACTGTCGCGAGGCCAACTCCGGAGTGCCGGCTTGTAGGGAGCGACCCTCACAAGCATGTGTAAACGAGCATAATGGCCACAAGCACAATCAACCATAATATAATTTCATGCATCATATCTATAATATAGGAAACCAACTAATGTCATTCTAGATGTTCAACTAAGTGGAATATCATGAGTTTAACTTCACATTGTGATTCTAACATGTCATATGTCACATACATTCTACACTAGTCCAACAAGCTAAGTGTTAGGTGTGTTTGCTAGTCCATTGTCCATCTCACATGTCTCTAGTCCTTCAAGTAAGCAATTAAACCATTACTTGAATGAGTTATATACTTTCCATAGCCAACCACGATGCGCTATGTTCAACACTATGCAACTCTCCTACTACATAGGGCATATAAATTTTGCATATAATAACACATGAACCTCATGCATTCTACCATTCTATCATGTCATAACAAGTATGAATATGCACTAATTTAAGCTCTTAAGCTACAAGGATGACATAGGGGGAATTCACCCATTTCGGTGAGGTCAAACCCACCCGAAGTCCTTCGGAACCTCGCAGTTTCCGAAAACCAAGTTGTCCCCTCGATTTCTAGCGCCCTAAAGGAGATTCCTATGGGGTTAGAACATCGAACGACGAAAATCGAAAAGTGACATACATAAAAGAGGAAAAAAGGTGAAAATACCTTAGACTAAGAATTTTTTGTCCAAAGTCCAAAATAGTGTTAGGAGGCCTCAAATCCAACCTAACACAACATTCTACACCCATCAATTCCCTCTCAAAATCCCGAAATTGAGAAACCCTAAAATAAACCCTAGGTTTCCCACAATGGGATTTCTACAACAAAAACCCAAATAAACTACAATAGGGGGTTCAAGAGAGGAAAACTCACCTCTATATAGCTCCAAACAAGATCAAAGGAGACCAAGTTGGAGATAAACCTCAACCAAGCTCTTCTCTTTCTCCACCAAGTCCACCAAGAACAAGCTAGAAGGCTTGTATGCAAAAGAGAAGGAGAAAAGGGATCAAACCCTAGGTTTAACCATCAAAACCCAAGAAATCCTAGAGAGAGAAAGGGAGAGGAAGCCTACCTCTTTTCTCCAAGTCCTCAGCAATGAGGCTGAGAGGGGGCTGTGAGGGGTTAAGTGTTATAATGTAACAATTGCCCCAACACCCCCCCAAAAGCCAATATTCGCAAAACAGCTCAAAGCAGGAATTTCGGGTCTGCATACCGGTATGCGTATGGGCATACCGGTACCAAGCCAGAAATTTCGCAAACCCGAGCCTCGGCCAGGCGGCCATGCGAAGGGATTCCGGTATGCGCTATGCCAGTACCGGTATGTCTACTCCAATACCGGTATGCGATAGCACATACCGGAATGCAGCCTATTCCGGTATTTCCAGCAGGATTCCGCAGAACCCGAGAGCTGCGAAATTCGGTTTATCACTGAATACCGGTATCCCAAGATTGCATACCGGTATGCAATGCCAAAACCTACAGTTTTGCAGATTTCGACTCCCGGAGTCCGTTTTCGCACTTCTCAAGTCCCGAAAACGCTCCTAAGGGCTCGAAACAAAACCAAAACCTCCCGATCAGTACGGAGTACTAATCTCACACTAGAACCTTGCAATTCGCTAAAGTTCAGTGTACTACAGGAACGCTTTAGAGCGAAGGTTGCGGCAATTGAAACCGTCAAACATCCGAATGAGATGAAAGTTGAGAAATTAGTAGGTGCTTTACAAACATATGAGATGACTTTTCCTACTGATCAATCTTCTTCCAAGCCTTCTTCGAAAAGTATAGGTATTGCACTCAAATCCATTACGAAGGAAGACGACGACTCGGACTCCGACGAAGAAATTTCACTTGCCGACTTTGAACATCAACTGGCGCATCTCACGAAGAAATTTCGTCGGAATTTTCGGAAGAACAAGACAAATCGATCTACATCCAAATCTTCTTCTAAAGGATCTTCAAATTCTAAATCCTCTAAAGAGAAGAAACTTGCAAAGTCCTCTAAAGAAAAAGATGAACTTGAGGGGGAAATCCAATGCTACAAATGTAGAGGCTACGGCCATATTTCCGCGGATTGTCCTACCAAAAAGTCATATAAAAAGAAGGCTTTGCAAGCGAAAACTTGCCACGATTCTACTTCTGATGAATCAACTTCAAGTGAAGAGGAAAAGAATGATGTGATTGCCTTATGTTCACATACCTCTTTTCCTTCTACTTCAGCTTTTTGTTTATCATCTATAGTCACTGACACTTTAGCTTCTTCCTCCTTGCATGGGACGTCGAGCGATGATGGCGATAGTGAGGAAGAGTCCGATGATGAAGACTTAGCCAGTGCCTACAATCAACTACTCATTGAATCGAAAAAGAAGGCTAAGCATAACAAGAAGCTAAGGAAACGATTACTTAAGCTTGAAAGTGAGAACAATGACTTGAAGGAGGCATCTAAAGCTCTTGAGGAGGAAAGGGAGTCGATATTGAAGAACAACAAAATTCTCCAAGAGAAGCTAGACCAATCGGAGATAACGATCAAATCCTACCAAGAGAAGATTGATTTTCTAGAACATCAAGTCAAGGAAATTCATACTTCTAACCAAGTTTTGACTAAACAAGTCCATGAACTCAAGTCTGACATACAAAAATTCTCCTCCGGATCAAAGAAACTTGATGACATGCTCAGATTGGGTCAAATGAACAAACTTGGAGTTGGATATGAAAGAACGCATGTTGAGACGGTTCAAAATTCAATACCCAAAGTTTCAACGAAATTGAAGGATAAAGTATGCCATGGATGTGGCAACAAAGGACACATCAAGAAACATGCCCTAGAAAAGGAAGGAAACATCAACCGGTATCTTCTAAACATCTATCGGCATCATCTACAACTCGACAACCTTCAAGAATTCAAAAGCAGTATCAAAAGGGTCGAGTATCCAAGATCAACCGGAAGTCGAAGCCACAACAAATAGTGCACACAAAGCCGAATGCAACGTGGCGACCAACGGACGATCAAAAGTCAAAACAATCGGTGCTCAACCGCAACAAACCAAGACAACCAACAATCCGACAAGTTTGGGTTCGAAAAGGTGATATCTTTTCTTGTCTTAAGACTTAATTGATTTAGACCTTGTGTAGTGTTTTGGTCGGTTTCTATTGCATATCTTGTTTGATCACTGCATTACATGTTTTGGTGCTTTTATTGTTACGATTTTTGAAGATCATTGATTGGTTAAACATTAAATAGTGCTTGCAATGTCAATACTTCACTTTCATTCATTTCTAATTAATCTCACATTAATTATCGATTTTATTTTATTCTCATTATATTTGAAGATAATTTATTATGAGAATTCTTAATACTTATATTCATCAAATTTAGGTAATCATGTGTAATCTCTAGGAGCTTAACCTATCTCGGTTGTGTGTGTTGAATTTGATGAATAGTCATTCTCTTGTGTACTAAAATTTGTCACATGTTCTTTCAACTAAGAGATTGCTTAAGTGAGGGGGAGTCATTATTATATTGAGAAAAGAATGCTCATATACTTTGAAAGAAGTGGAAAGAGTTACATCCTTAAAGGAGTGTGAAAACTACCACATGGAGGAAAGAGCTACCACCCCGGTTGTCCGGTTAGTATGTGCAGCTACCACATGAGAATTGAATTGCATATCCGAAAAAAAATATAAGTGCAAAAGCATGCAAAAGGAAAAATGTCAGAAAATTTATTTTTCGGAGTTATAAGGTGGTCCACATACATGAAAGATGCCCAAAGAGTCACCCCCTGTGCGATGTTTGTTTTATCTCAAATTTGAACGTTTATGCGACAAATTTATGTCTCTTTGATGAATCTCTTAAGTCATCTTCATAATCCGTTTACATCTTGATAGCTTTTGAGCCTTTAGATTATTTTTGATGACTTGATTTTGAAGTTTATATGAATTAAAAAATCGTATAATATTTTATCTACATCATGGTGATTGTGTAGTGAAATTTTTAATTTTTATAAAATTAATAGGGATTGAAAGAAGTATATGTGAATGCATCACGTTCATGCAATAACATTATTTTCAATGCAATCATTGTGTTTTCTCATTGTATCACAAGTAATTTCAAAGTTAAACAAAATCTTAAACTTGTGTTTCTTGTTCTTCGATTTGATTTCTCTTTAAACTCTCTCTATTTTTGGGTATTTTCTTTTGGCAATTTTTGACGAAAAGGGGGAGAGAGGTGATGATATTGAAAACTTTATAAAAAAAAGGAAAATTTTTTGAACTTAGACGCATGAACAAAGGGGGAGAGAGTTTGATATTTTTTTACTACTAACTTTGTTCGTGGAGAATGAAAACTTTTTGAAGGTCTTTGAAGACTTCAAGACTTTATGTGTGTCTAAGTCATAGAGTTTGTTTTAGAAGTTACAGGGTTGTATTTTGAATTTTGTTTGGATCTTTCACGCGAGAAGTTCATTGTTTTGGTGATGGCAATGAATTTCAAAGTTTCTGGAGAGATGAGCATCGTGAGTGTTTTTCAAAGTTTCTGGAGAGATGAGCATCGTGAGTGTTTTTCAAAGTTTCTGGAGAGATGAGCATCGTGAGTGTTTTATGTAATTTTAGGATTTGTCACGAAATTGCCAAATGGGGAGATTGTTACGGATTTTATATTGGCATATTTCATGAAGTGAGTCGGAGTCTTGAAGGTTCAAAGAAGAAAAAACGAAGATTGAAGACTCGAAGACTCAACATATGAATTCACGATGCTTGGTAAGTTTAAATAATCTTGATGGTGATTTATGAACATTTACAAGTGTTTGGAAGACATTAGAATAGTTAAAATTGATTTAAAATATAAAAATTGAGTTTTTCAATTTTCAGGATCCGGACCCTGAGGTGATGTCGGAACCCGTACGCCTCTTTGGCTGTCACGCAGGGAGGGTCCGGACCCTGAGAGCTGAGGTCCGGAATATGAAACACGCAGAGTGTTTCAAAGTCCGGACCCTGCATCGAAGGTCCGGACCCCGACCCGTCGCGATTTTTTGAAAACGTATTTTTTCAATCCTACTCTGATTCTATGTCTTCTAAACCTATATATAAGATGTGGGGATGTCTCTAAAACGTGGTTAAGCATAGAATATCTTTTAGAAACCCTAAAAGCTTGTAGGTAGCTGTTTTCCTCATCTTCTACATCAAGCTTCTATCAAATTGATTCATGGTGCCCTAGATCTTTAATATTCTTTTAGAATCAATTTGAGAATTGCTTAGAGATTATTCCCACAGATCCTTCATGATATTCTAAGCAATAAATCGTCATCAACTTTATTGTTC
Organism: Puya raimondii; assembly: GCA_016920855.1. Lineage (NCBI taxonomy): Eukaryota > Viridiplantae > Streptophyta > Magnoliopsida > Poales > Bromeliaceae > Puya > Puya raimondii. The sequence goes on along the minus strand of JABWPP010000050.1, from coordinate 205,913,248 downwards.
TTGCTCTGGACGGAGTGCGCTCGTGGATTCGGGTGGGCATCGTGGATTCGACGTGTAGAAGGCTTCGTGGATTCGAAGTTGGGCGTCTTGTGGAGTCGAGGCATGACGTTCGTGGATTCGAACGTGGGGCGTGGACAACCCGGTGGTGTGCGCGAGATCCAAAGAAGATAAAGGAGAGGTTGAGTCCGTGGAGTCGGTAATCACCTTGTAATCTTTTATTTCTTAGTGGATTGTTATCGCGTGTTGGTCCCGTGGGTTTTTTACTCCTTGTTGGAGTTTTCCCACGTAAATTTTGGTGTGCTATTTTTATTTCTGCGCTTATTTTTATTGCATCAAGTTTTGCATTTGTGGCCTTTATACCTATTCACCCCCTTCTAGGTATTGATAGTATCTAGATAGATCTTAAGGTTCCCCATAACCTACAGTACAATGGTAACTTAATCCCCTTAACTCAACTCAATACATGAAATCAAGTGTTCTAACATGATTTTCTATGCCTCAATTGCAATTCCCGAAGGTCCAAATATTTTTAGAACCTCCCAAGGCAAAAACCCTCATTTAACCTAGGTTTCACATGCATGCATGTAGAACCTCAAAATTTCTTGGCCAATCTCCACATTTTGTGTTTTAGATTGCCTAGGGTTCCCAAAAACCTCATTTCAAAGGATTAAATCCAAGGTTTGAACCCAAAACGTGAGGAACTAACCTTAATCACGAGTTCCCCAAACTTCTTCTTGCACCAAGAAGCCTCTTTTCTCCTTTGGAAGCCTTTTCCAAGATTAATCCACCCTTTTCTCCAAGTTTTGGAGAGATATCTAGAGAGAGAAAATGAAGGAGATGGAGAGGAGAAGTGTGACGCCCCGGACTTCCCAGGGGGTCACCCATCCTAGGACTACTCCCGTCCTAGCACGCTCAACTCTCTCAACCTCTTGGGCCTAGCCACCACCCAAAATGCTTAAGCCGGGTTGAGAGGTTTGCCCTATTATATCTTTTATATAGGACTACCTGGGGTGTCACAATCTCCCCCCCTTTAAACCCTGACGTCCACGTTAGGCTCCGACTCACAAGTACCAGGCGGTGTGAGACTCATCTCGCTAGCCTAAACCGGGGGAGCCGCGCTCTACCCATAAACCCTGGGGAGCCATGCTATATCCATAACTACACCTAGCTCAGCGGAGACTCATCTCACACTTCCGGCTGGTAATTGGCTCTGATACCAACTGTGACGCCTCGGACTTCCCAGGGGGTCACCCATCCTAGGACTACTCCCGTCCTAGCATGCTCAACTCTCTCAACCTCTTGGGCCTAGCCACCACCCAAAATGCTTAAGCCGGGTTGAGAGGTTTGCCCTATTATATCTTTTATATAGGACTACCTGGGGTGTCACAATCTCCCCCCCTTTAAACCCTGACGTCCACGTTAGGCTCCGACTCACAAGTACCAGGCGGTGTGAGACTCATCTCGCTAGCCTAAACCGGGGGAGCCGCGCTTTACCCATAAACCCTGGGGAGCCATGCTCTACCCATAACTACACCTGGCTCAGCCGAGACTCATCTCACACTTCCGGCTGGTAATTGGCTCTGATACCAACTGTGACGCCCCGGACTTCCCAGGGGGTCACCCATCCTAGGACTACTCCCGTCCTAGCACGCTCAACTCTCTCAACCTCTTGGGCCTAGCCACCACCCAAAATGCTTAAGCCGGGTTGAGAGGTTTGCCCTATTATATCTTTTATATAGGACTACCTGGGGTGTCACAAGAAGTGGAGGAGGAAGATGACTGAGAAAGGGGGGTGTTCCCTGCCTTTCTAACACTCCCTCGAGTGTGAAAAGACCTATTTGCCCCTCTCCACACTTAACACCTTCAACCAGCCAAAACTGGAATTTCGTAACACTGTATACCGGTATGTGCATTGCATACCGGTATACGGGTGCTAGTTCCGGTATACCCCGGAGGATTCCGCAGAACCCGAGAGCTGGATTTACTGTTTCGACCATCGCATTCCGGTATACCTCATCACATACCGGTATATGGTGACAGTTCCGGTATTCCCCGGAGAATTCCGCAAAACCCGAGAGCTGGGTTTTTGGTATCAACCATGGCATTTCGGTATACCTCATCACATACCGGTACTAATCACTTCAGTACCGGTATGGAGATCCACATACCGGAATCCAGTGCAGACTTCACAAGTTTAGCAGTTTTAACTTTTCGATGTCCGTTTTCGCGCCTCGCTTGCGCCGAAAACACTTCACACAAGTCCCAAACTTGGCCGAAGCCTCACATATAGCCTCTCATGCCATTTTTCCACCGGAACTCCACAATTTGTAGAAGTTCGGTACGATGCACTGAGATTCAGTGTACTACATTCCTCCCTCCTTAAAGAGAGTTTCAGCCGCGAAACTGAATCATACCTCAGCTGGGCTCAGCGAAGAGGTAAGGAAACCGCTCCCTCATTGAGCTTTCCAATTCCCACGTAGCTTCGCGCTCACCGTGATTCGTCCATTGTACCTTTACATAAGGAATTTCACGGTTTCTCAAACTTTTCACCTAGCGATCGATGATACACAAGGGAAATTCCTCATAAGTCATATCCTTATGAAGCTCTATAGGCACATACTCGAGGACGTGCGCCGGATCATACATATACTTGCGGAGCGTCGATACATGGAACACATTGTGTATCCCCGCAAGTTTTGGCGGCAAAGCTAGCCGATATGCCACGGATCCCACACGCTCCAAAACCTCATAAGGTCCAATGTAACGGGGACTCAACTTACCCCGAACACCAAATCGTTTCACCCCTCTCATGGGTGACACTTTCAAGAAGACGCGGTCTCCTACCGCGAATTCCAAATCTCGTCGACGTCGATCCGCATAACTCTTTTGTCGAGATTGCGCCGTCGATAGGCGTTCGCGTGCCAAGCGGACCTTTTCCTCCGCTTCACGCAACACATCCGGTCCTAAGACCCTTCTCTCGCCGACTTCACTCCAATGAATAGGAGAGCGGCATTTCCTTCCATATAAGGCTTCAAACGGTGCCATACCGATGCTAGATTGATAGCTATTATTATAAGCAAATTCAGCCATCGACCAATGAGTAGGCCATGCACCCTTGAAGTCCAACACGCACGCTCACAGCATATCCTCCAAAATCTGAATTGTCCTTTCCGATTGACCGTCAGTTTGAGGATGAAATGCTGAACTGAAATCGAGCCGTGTACCCAAAGCTTCTTGCAAGCTTTTCCAAAAATGCGATGTGAAATGGGGATCTCGATCTGAGACTATCGAGGTCGGGATCCCGTGCAATCGCATAATCTCGTCCAGGTAGACTTGTGCTAGCTTGTCTTCCGACCAAGTGGTGTGGATTGGCAAAAAGTGTGCCGACTTTGACAAACGATCCACCACCACCCAAATCGCGTCGTGGCCACCTTGCAATCGAGGTAAACCCACAACGAAGTCCATTGCTATATTCTCCCACTTCCAAACTGGAATGGGCAACCCTTGCAATTTTCCCGCCGGAAAGCGACGCTCGGCTTTCACCTATTGGCATACTAAGCATTGTGCCACAAAGCGTCCAACATCAAGTTTCATCCCCGGCCACCAATAATGTAATTTAAGATCCTTGTACATTTTGGTGCCGCCCGAGTGAATCGCATAGGGAGAAGTATGAGCTTCTTTCAAGATCTCCCCACGAATATCCTCGACTTTTGGCACGCACAATCGATTTCAGAATCGAATTGCGCCCTTCGAGTCTACATGAAAATCACCGGCGCGCCCGCTCTCGATAGAACTCCGCACCTTTTGGAGTTTCGGATCACCGGATTGCTTTTCTTTTATTTGCTCCAAAAAAGTTGGCCAAATCTCGAGATTCATAAGTCTAGCGGGGACGCCCGGGGCCACGACTTCCAAGTCAAACCTGCCCATTTCATTGATTAACGGTATTTGTCCCGTCATCTCAATTGCGAAGTTCTCCACGGATTTTCTACTGAGCGCATCGGCCACTACATTGGCTCTACCGGGGTGGTACAAGATGGTTAAGTCGTAATCCTTTATCAACTCCAACCACCTCCGCTGCCTCAAATTCAACTCCTTCTGAGTGAATAAAATACTTTAAGCTTTTATGATCCGTGTAAACCTCACAGTGTTCCCCGTACAAATAGTGTCTCCACAACTTAAGTGCGAAGACCACCGCCGCAAGCTCTAAGTCGTGGGTGGGATAATTTTGCTCATAGCTCTTTAGCTGTCGAGAGGCATATGCTATTACTTGTCCTCTTTGCATAAGCACACACCCAAGACCACGCCGTGATGCTTCACTATACACCACAAAGCCCTCCCCCGCAATCGGCAAGGCGAGAACCGGAGCCGAAGTCAACCTTTCCTTTAGCTCCTTAAAGCTTTGGTCGCATTCCTCGCTCCAAACATATTTGGCTCCCTTGCGGGTAAGATGCGTTAGTGGACCGGAGATTTTTGAAAATCCCTCCACGAACCGCCGATAGTACCCCGCAAGACCCAAAAAGCTTCGTACTTCCGTGACATTGGTCGGACGAGGCCAATCCTTGATTGCCTCAACTTTCATAGAGTCCACCGATACTCCTTCCGCGGAGATCACATGACCCAAGAAAGCGACCTCACGAATCCAAAATTCGCACTTTTTCATCTTGGCGAACAACTTGTTCTCTCGAAGAACTTGAAGCACAATCCTTAGGTGCTCTTTATGTTCCTCTTCACTCCGAGAGTAGACAAGAATATCATCTATGAACACAACCACAAATTGATCCAATAGTGGTTTGAACACACGGTTCATTAAATCCATGAATGCCGCCGAGGCATTGGTAAGCCCGAAAGGCATAACAGTGAATTCATAGTGTCCATACCGCGTCCTAAATGCAGTCTTATGCACATCCTCCGGTTTGATCTTCAATTGGTGATAACCGGATTGCAAATCAATCTTTGAATACACCCGAGACCCTTGCAACTGATCGAACAAGTCATCAATTCGGGGTAACGGGTACTTATTCTTGACGGTCACTTTATTCAACTCGCGGTAATTTACACATAACCGCAGCGAACCGTCCTTTTTCCACACAAATAGAGCAGGGGCTCCCCAAGGTGACACACTTGGCTTTATGAAACCCTTGTCCATCAAATCTTGCAATTGTGCTTTCAATTCCTTCAGTTCCGCGGGTGCCATCCTGTATGGGGCCTTAGAGATCGGCGTCGTACCCGGGAGCAAATCGATCACGAATTCTATTTCCCGGTCCGGTGGCATTCCGGGCAACTCCGTCGGAAATACATCCGGGAACTCTTGGACTATAGGAATGTCCTCGAGCCCCAACACTTCCTTTCGGTCATCCACTACCGTCGCCAAGTAGGCAATGCAACCACTAGCAATATGCTTCCTTGCTTGCGACGTGGACACCATTGACGCAAAGAGCGAACTCTTGCAATCACGGTACACAAACTCTTTGTGCCCGGGTTCTCTAAACCTCACTATCCGGCTCTCACAATCAATAGTGGCGTGATACCTCGAGAGCCAATTCATTCCTAGGATTAAGTCATACTCGTGGCATGCTCGCACTCTTTGGGCATAATAGAATGCGCTAATGGGGTTTCAATCCTCGTTCGTTCGAATCAGAGCATGTACTCGTGGCAATCTCGCACTTTTTGGGCGTAATAGAACGCTCTCACGGGGTTTCAATCCTCGTTCGTTCGAATCTGAGCATGTACTCGTGGCAGCTCGCACTCTTTGGCGTAATAGAACGCTCTCACGGGGTTTCAATCCTCGTTCGTTCGAATCTGAGCATGTACTCGTGGCAGCTCGCACTCTTTGGCGTAATAGAACGCTCTCACGGGGTTTCAATCCTCGTTCGTTCGAATCTGAGCATGTACTCGTGACAAGCTCGCACTCTTAGGCATAATAGAACGCTCTCATGGGGTTTCAATCCTCATTCGTTCGAATCTGAGCATGTACTCGTGGCAAGCTCGCAATCTTTGGGCGTAATAGAACGCGCTCATGGGGTTTCAATCCTCGTTCGTCCGAATCTGAGCATGTACTCGTGGCAAGCTCCCACTCTTTGGGCGTAATAGAACGCTCTCATGGGGTTTCACTCCTCGTTCGTTCGAATCTGGGCATGTACTCGTGGCAATCTCGCACTCTTTGGACGTAATAGAATGCTCTCATGGGGTTTCAATCCTCGTTGGTTCGAATCTGTGCATGTACTCGTGGCAATCTCGCACTCTTAGGGCGTAATAGAACGCTCTTTTGGGGTTTCAATCCTCGTTCGTTCGAATCTGAGCATGTACTCGTGGCAAGCTCGCACTCTTTGGGCGTAATAGAACGCTCTCATGGGGTTTCACTCCTCGTTCGTTCGAATCTGAGCATCTACTCGTGGCAAGCTCGCACTCTTTGGGTGTAATAGAACGCTCTCACGGGGTTTCAATGCTCGTTCGTTCGAATCTGAGCATGTACTCGTGGCAAGCTCGCACTCTTTGGCGTAATAGAACGCTCTCACGGGGTTTCAATCCTCGTTCGTTCGAATCTGAGCATGTACTCGTGGCAAGCTCGCACTCTTTGGGCGTAATAGAACGCTCTCACGGGGTTTCACTCCTCGTTCGTTCGAATCTGAGCATGTACTCGTGGCAAGCTCGCACTCTTAGGGCGTAATAGAACGCTCTCACGGGGTTTCACTCCTCGTTCGTTCGAATCTGAGCATCTACTCGTGGCAAGCTCGCACTCTTTGGGCATAATAGAACGCTCTAATGGGGTTTCAATCCTCGTTCGTTCGAATCTGAGCATGTACTCGTGGCAAGCTCGCACTCTTTGGGCGTAATAGAACGCTCTCACGGGGTTTCACTCCTCGTTCGTTCGAATCTGAGCATGTACTCGTGGCAAGCTCGCACTCTTACGGCGTAATAGAACGCTCTCACGGGGTTTCACTCCTCGTTCGTTCGAATCTGAGCATCTACTCGTGGCAAGCTCGCACTCTTTGGGCGTAATAGAACGCTCTCAGGGGGTTTCAATGCTCGTTCGTCGTTCGTTCGAATCTGAGCATGTACTCGTGGCAAGCTCGCACTCTTTGGCGTAATAGAACGCTCTCACAGGGTTTCAATCCTCGTTCGTTCGAATCTGAGCATGTACTCGTGGCAAGCTCGCACTCTTTGGGCGTAATAGAACGCTCTCATGGGGTTTCAATCCTCGTTGGTTCGAATTTGTGCATGTCCTCGTGGCAATCTCGCACTCTTAGGGCGTAATAGAACGCTCTTTTGGGGTTTCAATCCTCGTTCGTTCGAATGTGAACATGTACTCGTGGCAAGCTCGCACTCTTTGGGCATAATAGAATGCGCTAATGGGGTTTCAATCCTCGTTCGTTCGAATCAGAGCATGTACTCGTGGCAATCTCGCACTTTTTGGGCGTAATAGAACGCTCTCACGGGGTTTCAATCCTCGTTCGTTCGAATCTGAGCATGTACTCGTGGCAAGCTCGCACTCTTTTGGCGTAATAGAACGCTCTCACGGGGTTTCAATCCTCGTTCGTTCGAATCTGAGCATGTACTCGTGGCAAGCTCGCACTCTTTGGCGTAATAGAACGCTCTCACGGGGTTTCAATCCTCGTTCGTTCGAATCTGAGCATGTACTCGTGGCAAGCTCGCACTCTTAGGCTTAATAGAACGCTCTCATGGGGTTTCAATCCTCGTTCGTTCGAATCTGAGCATGTACTCGTGGCAAGCTCGCACTCTTTGGGCGTAATAGAACGCTCTCATGGGGTTTCAATCCTCGTTCGTTCGAATCTGAGCATGTACTCGTGGCAAGCTCGCACTCTTTGGGCGTAATAGAACGCTCTCATGGGGTTTCAATCCTCGTTCGTTCGAATCTGAGCATGTACTCGTGGCAAGCTCGCACTCTTTGGGCGTAATAGAACGCTCTCATGGGGTTTCAATCCTCGTTCGTTCGAATCTGAGCATGTACTCGTGGCAAGCTCGCACTCTTTGGGCGTAAATAGAACGCTCTCACGGGGTTTCAATCCTCGTTCGTTCGAATCTGAGCATGTACTCGTGGCAAGCTCGCACTCTTTGGGCGTAATAGAACGCTCTCATGGGGTTTCAATCCTCGTTCGTTCGAATCTGAGCATGTACTCGTGGCAAGCTCGCACTCTTTGGCGTAATAGAACGCTCTCACGGGGTTTCAATCCTCGTTCGTTCGAATCTGAGCATGTACTCTCGTGGCAAGCTCGCACTCTTTGGGCGTAATAGAACGCTCTCACGGGGTTTCAATCCTCGTTCGTTCGAATCTGAGCATGTACTCGTGGCAAGCTCGCACTCTTTGGGCGTAATAGAACGCTCTCACGGGGTTTCAATCCTCGTTCGTTTGAATCTGAGCATGTACTCGTAGCTAGCTCGCACTCTTTGGCGTAATAGAATGCTCTCACGGGGTTTTAATCCTCGTTCGTTCGAATCTGAGCATGTACTCGTGGCAAGCTCGCACTCTTTGGGCGTAATAGAACGCTCTCACGGGGTTTCAATCCTCGTTCGTTCGAATCTGAGCATGTACTCGTGGCAAGCTCGCACTCTTTTGGCATAATAGAACGCTCTCACACGGGGTTTCAATTCTCGTTCGTTCGAATCTGAGCATGTACTCGTGGCAAGCTCACACTCTTTGGGCGTAATAGAACGCTCTCACGGGGTTTCAATCCTCGTTCGTTCGAATCTGAGCATGTACTCGTGGCAAGCTCGCACTCTTTGGGCCTAATAGAACGCTCTCACGGGGTTTCAATCCTCGTTCGTTCGAATCTGAGCATGTACTCGTGGCAAGCTCGCACTCTTTGGGCGTAATAGAACGCTCTCACGGGGTTTCAATCCTCGTTCGTTCGAATCTGAGCATGTACTCGTGGCAAGCTCGCACTCTTTGGGCGTAATAGAACGCTCTCACGGGGTTTCAATCCTCGTTCGTTCGAATCTGAGCATGTACTCGTGGCAAGCTCGCACTCTTTGGGCGTAATAGAACGCTCTCACGGGGTTTCAATCCTCGTTCGTTCGAATCTGAGCATGTACTCGTGGCAAGCTCCCACTCTTTGGGCGTAATAGAACCCTCATACGCGGTTTCAATCCTCATTCGTTCGAATCTGAACATGTACTCGTGGCAAGCTCCCACTCTTTGGGCGTAATAGAACGCTCTCATCGGGTTTCAATCCTCGTTCGTTCGAATCTGAGCATGTACTCGTGGCAAGCTCGCACTCTTTGGGCGTAATAGAACGCTCTCATGGGGATTCAATCCTCGTTCGTTCGAATCTGAGCATGTACTCGTGGCAAGCTCGCACTCTTTGGGCGTAATAGAACGCTCTCACGGGTTTCAATCCTCGTTCGTTCGAATCTGAGCATGTACTCGTGGCAAGCTCGCACTCTTTGGGCGTAATAGAACGCTCTCACGGGGTTTCAATCCTCGTTCGTTCGAATCTGAGCATGTACTCGTGGCAAGCTCGCACTCTTTGGCGTAATAGAACGCTCTCACGGGGTTTCAATCCTCGTTCGTTCGAATCTGAGCATGTACTCGTGGCAAGCTCGCACTCTTTGGCGTAATAGAACGCTCTCATGGGGTTTCAATCCTCGTTCGTTCGAATCTGAGCATGTACTCGTGGCAAGCTCGCAATCTCTCTTTGGGCGTAATAGAACGCTCTCACGGGGTTTCAATCCTCGTTCGTTCGAATCTGAGCATGTACTCGTGGCAAGCTCGCACTCTTTGGGCGTAATAGAACGCTCTCATGGGGTTTCACTCCTCGTTCGTTCGAATCTGGGCATGTACTCGTGGCAAGCTCGCACTCTTTGGACGTAATAGAATGCTCTCATGGGGTTTCAATCCTCGTTGGTTCGAATCTGTGCATGTACTCGTGGCAATCTCGCACTCTTAGGGCGTAATAGAACGCTCTTTTGGGGTTTCAATCCTCGTTCGTTCGAATCTGAGCATGTACTCGTGGCAAGCTCGCACTCTTTGGGCGTAATAGAACGCTCTCATGGGGTTTCACTCCTCGTTCGTTCGAATCTGAGCATCTACTCGTGGCAAGCTCGCACTCTTTGGGTGTAATAGAACGCGGGCGTAATAGAACGCTCTCACGGGGTTTCAATCCTCGTTCGTTCGAATCTGAGCATGTACTCGTGGCAAGCTCGCACTCTTTGGCGTAATAGAACGCTCTCACGGGGTTTCAATCCTCGTTCGTTCGAATCTGAGCATGCACTCGTGGCAAGCTCGCACTCTTTGGCGTAATAGAACGCTCTCACGGGGTTTCACTCCTCGTTCGTTCGAATCTGGGCATGTACTCGAGGCAAGCTCGCACTCTTTGGCCGTAATAGAACGCTCTCATGGGGTTTCACTCCTCGTTCGTTCGAATCTGAGCATCTACTCATGGCAAGCTCGCACTCTTTGGGCGTAATAGAACGCTCTCACGGGGTTTCAATGCTCGTTCGTTCGAATCTGAGCATGTACTCGTGGCAAGCTCGCACTCTTTGGCGTAATAGAACGCTCTCACGGGGTTTCAATCCTCGTTCGTTCGAATCTGAGCATGTACTCGTGGCAAGCTCGCACTCTTTGGCGTAATAGAACGCTCTCACGGGGTTTCAATCCTCGTTCGTTCGAATCTGAGCATGTACTCGTGGCAAGCTCGCACTCTTAGGCGTAATAGAACGCTCTCATGGGGTTTCAATCCTCGTTCGTTCGAATCTGAGCATGTACTCGTGGCAAGCTCGCACTCTTTGGCGTAATAGAACGCTCTCACGGGGTTTCAATCCTCGTTCGTTCGAATCTGAGCATGTACTCGTGGCAAACTCGCACTCTTTGGGCGTAATAGAACGCGCTCAGGGGGTTTCAATCCCTGTTCGTTCGAATCTGAGCATGTACTCGTGGCAAGCTCGCACTCTTTGGGCGTAATAGAACGCTCTCATGGGGTTTCAATCCTCGTTCGCTCGAATCTGAGAATGTACTCGTGGCAATCTCGCACTCTTTGGGCGTAATAGAACGCTCTCATGGGGTTTCAATCCTCGTTCGTTCGAATCTGAGCATGTACTCGTGGCAAGCTCGCACTCTTTGGGGCGTAATAGAACGCTCTCACGGGGTTTCAATCCTCGTTCGTTCGAATCTGAGCATGTACTCGTGGCAAGCTCGCACTCTTTGGGCGTAATAGAACGCTCTCATGGGGTTTCAATCCTCGTTCGTTCGAATCTGAGCATGTACTCGTGGCAAGCTCGCACTCTTTGGGCGTAATAGAACGCTCTCACGGGGTTTCAATCCTCGTTCGTTCGAATCTGAGCATGTACTCGTGGCAAGCTCGCACTCTTTGGGCGTAATAGAACGCTATCACGGGGTTTCACTCCACGTTCGTTCGAATCTGAGCATCTACTCGTGGCAAGCTCGCACACTTTGGGCGTAATAGAACGCTCTAATGGGGTTTCAATCCTCGTTCGTTCGAATCTGAGCATGTACTCGTGGCAAGCTCGCACTCTTTGGGCGTAATAGAACGCTCTCACGGGGTTTCAATCCTCGTTCGTTCGAATCTGAGCATGTACTCGTGGCAAGCTCGCACTCTTTGGCGTAATAGAACGCTCTCACGGGGTTTCAATCCTCGTTCGTTCGAATCTGAGCATGTACTCGTGGCAAGCTCGCACTCTTTGGGCGTAATAGAACGCTCTCATGGGGTTTCAATCCTCGTTCGTTCGAATCTGAGCATGTACTCGTGGCAAGCTCGCACTCTTTGGGCGTAATAGAACGCTCTCATGGGGTTTCAATCCTCGTTCGTTCGAATCTGAGCATGTACTCGTGGCAAGCTCGCACTCTTTGGGCGTAATAGAACGCTCTCATGGGGTTTCAATCCTCGTTCGTTCGAATCTGAGCATGTACTCGTGGCAAGCTCGCACTCTTTGGGCGTAATAGAACGCTCTCACGGGTCCTCGTTCGTTCGAATCTGAGCATGTACTCGTGGCAAGCTCGCACTCTTAGGGCGTAATAGAACGCTCTCACGGGGTTTCACTCCTCGTTCGTTCGAATCTGAGCATCTACTCGTGGCAAGCTCGCACTCTTTGGGCGTAATAGAACGCTCTCACGGGGTTTCAATCCTCGTTCGTTCGAATCTGAGCATGTACTCGTGGCAAGCTCGCACTCTTTGGGCGTAATAGAACGCTCTCACGGGGTTTCAATCCTCGTTCGTTCGAATCTGAGCATGTACTCGTGGCAAGCTCGCACTCTTTGGGCGTAATAGAACGCTCTCACGGGGTTTCAATCCTCGTTCGTTCGAATCTGAGCATGTACTCGTGGCAAGCTCGCACTCTTTGGGCGTAATAGAACGCTCTCATGGGGTTTCAATCCTCGTTCGTTCGAATCTGAGCATGTACTCGTGGCAAGCTCGCACTCTTTGGGCGTAATAGAACGCTCTCATGGGGTTTCAATCCTCGTTCGTTCGAATCTGAGCATGTACTCGTGGCAAGCTCGCACTCTTTGGGCGTAATAGAACGCTCTCATGGGGTTTCAATCCTCGTTCGTTCGAATCTGAGCATGTACTCGTGGCAAGCTCGCACTCTTTGGGCGTAATAGAACGCTCTCATGGGGTTTCAATCCTCGTTCGTTCGAATCTGAGCATGTACTCGTGGCAAGCTCGCACTCTTTGGGCGTAATAGAACGCTCTCATGGGGTTTCAATCCTCGTTCGTTCGAATCTGAGCATGTACTCGTGGCAAGCTCGCACTCTTTTGGCGGAATAGAACGCTCTCACCGGGTTTCAATCTCGTTCGTTCGAATCTGAGCATGTACTCATGGCAAGCTCGCACTCTTTGGGCGTAATAGAACGCTCTCATGGGGGTTTCAATCCTCGTTCGTTCGAATCTGAGCATGTACTCGTGGCAAGCTCGCACTCTTTGGGCGTAATAGAACGCTCTCATGGGGTTTCAATCCTCGTTCGTTCGAATCTGAGCATGTACTCGTGGACAAGCTCGCACTCTTTGGCGTAATTAGAACGCTCTCACGGGGTTTCAATCCTCGTTCGTTCGAATCTGAGCATGTACTCGTGGCAAGCTCGCACTCTTTGGGCGTAATAGAACGCTCTCACGGGGTTTCAATCCTCGTTCGTTCGAATCTGAGCATGTACTCGTGGCAAGCTCGCACTCTTTGGCGTAATAGAACGCTCTCACGGGGTTTCAATCCTCGTTCGTTCGAATCTGAGCATGTACTCGTGGCAAGCTCGCACTCTTTGGGCGTAATAGAACGCTCTCCCGGGGTTTCAATCCTCGTTCGTTCGAATCTGAGCATGTACTCGTGGCAAGCTCGCACTCTTTGGGCGTAATAGAACGCTCTCATGGGGTTTCAATCCTCGTTCGTTCGAATCTGAGCATGTACTCGTGGCAAGCTCGCACTCTTTGGGCGTAATAGAACGCTCTCATGGGGTTTCAATCCTCGTTCCTTCGAATCTGAGCATGTACTCGTGGCAAGCTCGCACTCTTTGGGCGTAATAGAACGCTCTCACGGGGTTTCAATCCTCGTTCGTCCGAATCTGAGCATGTACTCGTGGCAAAAAAGCTCGCACTCTTTGGGCGTAATAGAACGCTCTCACGGGGTTTCAATCCTCGTTCGTTCGAATCTGAGCATGTACTCGTGGCAAGCTCGCACTCTTTGGCGTAATAGAACGCTCTCACGGGGTTTCAATCCTCGTTCGTTCGAATCTGAGCATGTACTCGTGGCAAGCTCGCACTCTTTGGCGTAATAAAACGCTCTCACGGGGTTTCAATCCTCGTTCGTTCGAATCTGAGCATGTACTCGTGGCAAGCTCGCACTCTTTGGGCGTAATAGAACGCTCTCATGGGGTTTCAATCCTCGTTCGTTCGAATCTGAGCATGTACTCGTGGCAAGCTCGCACTCTTTGGGCGTAATAGAACGCTCTCATGGGGTTTCAATCCTCGTTCGTTCGAATCTGAGCATGTACTCGTGGCAAGCTCGCACTCTTTGGGCGTAATAGAACGCTCTCATGGGGTTTCACTCCTCGTTCGTTCGAATCTGAGCATGTACTCGTGGCAAGCTCGCACTCTTTGGGCGTAATAGAACGCTCTCATGGGGTTTCAATCCTCGTTCGTTCGAATCTGAGCATGTACTCGTGGCAAGCTCGCACTCTTTGGGCGTAATAGAACGCTCTCATGGGGTTTCAATCCTCGTTCGTTCGAATCTGAGCATGTACTCGTGGCAAGCTCGCACTCTTTGGGCGTAATAGAACGCTCTCATGGGGTTTCAATCCTCGTTCGTTCGAATCTGAGCATGTACTCGTGGCAAGCTCGCACTCTTTGGGCGTAATAGAACGCTCTCACGGGGTTTCAATCCTCGTTTCGTTCGAATCTGAGCATGTACTCGTGGCAGCTCGCACTCTTTGGGCGTAATAGAACGCTCTCACGGGGTTTCAATCCTCGTTCGTTCGAATCTGAGCATGTACTCGTGGCAAGCTCGCACTCTTAGGGCGTAATAGAACGCTCTCATGGGGTTTCAATCCTCGTTCGTTCGAATCTGAGCATGTACTCGTGGCAAGCTCGCACTCTTTGGGCGTAATAGAACGCTCTCATGGGGTTTCAATCCTCGTTCGTTCGAATCTGAGCATGTACTCGTGGCAAGCTCGCACTCTTTGGGCGTAATAGAACGCTCTCACGGGGTTTCACTCCTCGTTCGTTCGAATCTGAGCATGTACTCGTGGCAAGCTCGCACTCTTTGGCGTAATAGAACGCTCTCACGGGGTTTCAATCCTCGTTCGTTCGAATCTGAGCATGTACTCGTGGCAAGCTCGCACTCTTTGGGCGTAATAGAACGCTCTCATGGGGTTTCAATCCTCGTTCGTTCGAATCTGAGCATGTACTCGTGGCAAGCTCGCACTCTTTGGCGTAATAGAACGCTCTCACAGGGTTTCAATCCTCGTTCGTTCGAATCTGAGCATGTACTCGTGGCAAGCTCGCACTCTTTGGGCGTAATAGAACGCTCTCATGGGGTTTCAATCCTCGTTGGTTCGAATTTGTGCATGTACTCGTGGCAATCTCGCACTCTTTGGGCGTAATAGAACGCTCTTTTGGGGTTTCAATCCTCGTTCGTTCGAATGTGAACATGTACTCGTGGCAAGCTCGCACTCTTTGGGCATAATAGAATGCTCTAATGGGGTTTCAATCCTCGTTCGTTCGAATCAGAGCATGTACTCGTGGCAATCTCGCACTTTTTGGGCGTAATAGAACGCTCTCACGGGGTTTCAATCCTCGTTCGTTCGAATCTGAGCATGTACTCGTGGCAGCTCGCACTCTTTGGCGTAATAGAACGCTCTCACGGGGTTTCAATCCTCGTTCGTTCGAATCTGAGCATGTACTCGTGGCAAGCTCGCACTCTTTGGCGTAATAGAACGCTCTCACGGGGTTTCAATCCTCGT
The DNA here is from genome assembly GCA_016920855.1 of Puya raimondii. Taxonomy (NCBI): domain Eukaryota; kingdom Viridiplantae; phylum Streptophyta; class Magnoliopsida; order Poales; family Bromeliaceae; genus Puya; species Puya raimondii. Next base: position 205,897,827 of record JABWPP010000050.1, on the reverse strand, counting down.
TCGTTCGAATCTGAGCATGTACTCGTGACAAGCTCGCACTCTTAGGCATAATAGAACGCTCTCATGGGGTTTCAATCCTCATTCGTTCGAATCTGAGCATGTACTCGTGGCAAGCTCGCAATCTTTGGGCGTAATAGAACGCGCTCATGGGGTTTCAATCCTCGTTCGTCCGAATCTGAGCATGTACTCGTGGCAAGCTCGCACTCTTTGGGCGTAATAGAACGCTCTCATGGGGTTTCACTCCTCGTTCGTTCGAATCTGGGCATGTACTCGTGGCAAGCTCGCACTCTTTGGACGTAATAGAATGCTCTCATGGGGTTTCAATCCTCGTTGGTTCGAATCTGTGCATGTACTCGTGGCAATCTCGCACTCTTAGGGCGTAATAGAACGCTCTTTTGGGGTTTCAATCCTCGTTCGTTCGAATCTGAGCATGTACTCGTGGCAAGCTCGCACTCTTTGGGCGTAATAGAACGCTCTCATGGGGTTTTCACTCCTCGTTCGTTCGAATCTGAGCATCTACTCGTGGCAAGCTCGCACTCTTTGGGTGTAATAGAACGCTCTCACGGGGTTTCAATGCTCGTTCGTTCGAATCTGAGCATGTACTCGTGGCAAGCTCGCACTCTTTGGCGTAATAGAACGCTCTCACGGGGTTTCAATCCTCGTTCGTTCGAATCTGAGCATGTACTCGTGGCAAGCTCGCACTCTTTGGCGTAATAGAACGCTCTCACGGGGTTTCAATCCTCGTTCGTTCGAATCTGAGCATGTACTCGTGGCAAGCTCGCACTCTTTGGGCGTAATAGAACGCTCTCACGGGGTTTCAATCCTCGTTCGTTCGAATCTGAGCATGTACTCGTGGCAAGCTCGCACTCTTTGGGCGTAATAGAACGCTCTCATGGGGTTTCAATCCTCGTTCGTTCGAATCTGAGCATGTACTCGTGGCAAGCTCGCACTCTTTGGGCGTAATAGAACGCTCTCACGGGGTTTCAATCCTCGTTCGTTCGAATCTGAGCATGTACTCGTGGCAAGCTCGCACTCTTTGGCGTAATAGAACGCTCTTCAATCCTCGTTCGTTCGAATCTGAGCAAGTACTCGTGGCAAGCTCGCACTCTTTGGGCGTAATAGAACGCTCTCATGGGGTTTCAATCCTCGTTCGTTCGAATCTGAGCATGTACTCGTGGCAAGCTCGCACTCTTTGGGCGTAATAGAACGCTCTCACATGGGGTTTCAATCCTCGTTCGTTCGAATCTGAGCATGTACTCGTGGCAAGCTCGCACTCTTTGGGCGTAATAGAACGCTCTCATGGGGTTTCAATCCTCGTTCGTTCGAATCTGAGCATGTACTCGTGGCAAGCTCGCACTCTTTGGGCGTAATAGAACGCTCTCATGGGGTTTCAATCCTCGTTCGTTCGAATCTGAGCATGTACTCGTGGCAAGCTCGCACTCTTTGGGCGTAATAGAACGCTCTCATGGGGTTTCAATCCTCGTTCGTTCGAATCTGAGCATGTACTCGTGGCAAGCTCGCACTCTTTGGGCGTAATAGAACGCTCTCACGGGGTTTCAATCCTCGTTCGTTCGAATCTGAGCATGTACTCGTGGCAAGCTCGCACTCTTTGGCGTAATAGAACGCTCTCATGGGGTTTCAATCCTCGTTCGTTCGAATCTGAGCATGTACTCGTGGCAAGCTCGCACTCTTTGGGCGTAATAGAACGCTCTCATGGGGTTTCAATCCTCGTTCGTTCGAATCTGAGCATGTACTCGTGGCAAGCTCGCACTCTTTGGGCGTAATAGAACGCTCTCATGGGGTTTCAATCCTCGTTCGTTCGAATCTGAGCATGTACTCGTGGCAAGCTCGCACTCTTTGGGCGTAATAGAACGCTCTCATGGGGTTTCAATCCTCGTTCGTTCGAATCTGAGCATGTACTCGTGGCAAGCTCGCACTCTTTGGGCGTAATAGAACGCTCTCACGGGGTTTCAATCCTCGTTCGTTCGAATCTGAGCATGTACTCGTGGCAAGCTCGCACTCTTTGGCGTAATAGAACGCTCTCATGGGGTTTCAATCCTCGTTCGTTCGAATCTGAGCATGTACTCGTGGCAAGCTCGCACTCTTTGGGCGTAATAGAACGCTCTCATGGGGTTTCACTCCTCGTTCGTTCGAATCTGAGCATGTACTCGTGGCAAGCTCGCACTCTTTGGGCGTAATAGAACGCTCTCACCGGGGTTTCAATCCTCGTTCGTTCAAATCTGAGCATGTACTCGTGGCAAGCTCGCACTCTTTGGGCGTAATAGAACGCTCTCACGGGGTTTCAATCCTCGTTCGTTCGAATCTGAGCATGTACTCGTGGCAAGCTCGCACTCTTTGGGCGTAATAGAACGCTCTCATGGGGTTTCAATCCTCGTTCGTTCGAATCTGAGCATGTACTCGTGGCAAGCTCGCACTCTTTGGCGTAATAGAACGCTCTCATGGGGTTTCAATCCTCGTTCGTTCGAATCTGAGCATGTACTCGTGGCAAGCTCGCACTCTTTGGGCGTAATAGAACGCTCTCATGGGGTTTCAATCCTCGTTCGTTCGAATCTGAGCATGTACTCGTGGCAAGCTCGCACTCTTTGGGCGTAATAGAACGCTCTCACGGGGTTTCAATCCTCGTTCGTTCGAATCTGAGCATGTACTCGTGGCAAGCTCGCACTCTTTGGCGTAATAGAACGCTCTCATGGGGTTTCAATCCTCGTTCGTTCGAATCTGAGCATGTACTCGTGGCAAGCTCGCACTCTTTGGGCGTAATAGAACGCTCTCATGGGGTTTCAATCCTCGTTCGTTCGAATCTGAGCATGTACTCGTGGCAAGCTCGCACTCTTTGGGCGTAATAGAACGCTCTCACGGGGTTTCAATCCTCGTTCGTTCGAATCTGAGCATGTACTCGTGGCAAGCTCGCACTCTTTGGGCGTAATAGAACGCTCTCATGGGGTTTCAATCCTCGTTCGTTCGAATCTGAGCATGTACTCGTGGCAAGCTCGCACTCTTTGGGCGTAATAGAACGCTCTCATGGGGTTTCAATCCTCGTTCGTTCGAATCTGAGCATGTACTCGTGGCAAGCTCGCACTCTTTGGGCGTAATAGAACGCTCTCACGGGGTTTCAATCCTCGTTCGTTCGAATCTGAGCATGTACTCGTGGCAAGCTCGCACTCTTTGGGCGTAATAGAACGCTCTCATGGGGTTTCAATCCTCGTTCGTTCGAATCTGAGCATGTACTCGTGGCAAGCTCGCACTCTTTGGGCGTAATAGAACGCTCTCATGGGGTTTCAATCCTCGTTCGTTCGAATCTGAGCATGTACTCGTGGCAAGCTCGCACTCTTTGGCGTAATAGAACGCTCTCACGGGGTTTCAATCCTCGTTCGTTCGAATCTGAGCATGTACTCGTGGCAAGCTCGCACTCTTTGGGCGTAATAGAACGCTCTCATGGGGTTTCAATCCTCGTTCGTTCGAATCTGAGCATGTACTCGTGGCAAGCTCGCACTCTTTGGGTGTAATAGAACGCTCTCACGGGGTTTCAATCCTCGTTCGTTCGAATCTGAGCATGTACTCGTGGCAAGCTCGCACTCTTTGGGCGTAATAGAACGCTCTCATGGGGTTTCAATCCTCGTTCGTTCGAATCTGAGCATGTACTCGTGGCAAGCTCGCACTCTTTGGGCGTAATAGAACGCTCTCACGGGGTTTCAATCCTCGTTCGTTCGAATCTGAGCATGTACTCGTGGCAAGCTCGCACTCTTTGGCGTAATAGAACGCTCTCACGGGGTTTCAATCCTCGTTCGTTCGAATTTGAGCATGTACTCGTGGCAAGCTCGCACTCTTTGGCGTAATAGAACGCTCTCACGGGGTTTCAATCCTCGTTCGTTCGAATCTGAGCATGTACTCGTGGCAAGCTCGCACTCTTTGGGCGTAATAGAACGCTCTCATGGGGTTTCAATCCTCGTTCGTTCGAATCTGAGCATGTACTCGTGGCAAGCTCGCACTCTTTGGCGTAATAGAACGCTCTCATGGGGTTTCAATCCTTGTTCGTTCGAATCTGAGCATGTACTCGTGGCAAGCTCGCACTCTTTGGGCGTAATAGAACGCTCTCATGGGGTTTTCAATGCTCGTTCGTTCGAATCTGAGAATGTACTCGTGGCAATCTCGCACTCTTAGGGCGTAATAGAACGCTCTCACGGGGTTTCAATCCTCGTTCGTTCGAATCTGAGCATGTACTCGTGGCAAGCTCGCACTCTTTGGGCGTAATAGAACGCTCTCACTGGGGTTTCAATCCTCGTTCGTTCGAATCTGAGCATGTACTCGTGGCAAGCTCGCACTCTTTGGCGTAATAGAACGCTCTCATGGGGTTTCAATCCTCGTTCGTTCGAATCTGAGCATGTACTCGTGGCAAGCTCGCACTCTTTGGCGTAATAGAACGCTCTCATGGGGTTTCAATCCTCGTTCGTTCGAATCTGAGCATGTACTCGTGGCAAGCTCGCACTCTTTGGGCGTAATAGAACGCTCTCATGGGGTTTCAATCCTCGTTCGTTCGAATCTGAGCATGTACTCGTGGCAAGCTCGCACTCTTTGGGCGTAATAGAACGCTCTCATGGGGTTTCAATCCTCGTTCGTTCGAATCTGAGCATGTACTCGTGGCAAGCTCGCACTCTTTGGGCGTAATAGAACGCTCTCATGGGGTTTCACTCCTCGTTCGTTCGAATCTGAGCATGTACTCGTGGCAAGCTCGCACTCTTTGGGCGTAATAGAACGCTCTCACGGGGTTTCAATCCTCGTTCGTTCGAATCTGAGCATGTACTCGTGGCAAGCTCGCACTCTTTGGGCGTAATAGAACGCTCTCACGGGGTTTCAATCCTCGTTCGTTCGAATCTGAGCATGTACTCGTGGCAAGCTCGCACTCTTTGGGCGTAATAGAACGCTCTCATGGGGGGTTTCAATCCTCGTTCGTTCGAATCTGAGCATGTACTCGTGGCAAGCTCGCACTCTTTGGGCGTAATAGAACGCTCTCACGGGGTTTCAATCCTCGTTCGTTCGAATCTGAGCATGTACTCGTGGCAAGCTCGCACTCTTTGGGCGTAATAGAACGCTCTCATGGGGTTTCAATCCTCGTTCGTTCGAATCTGAGCATGTACTCGTGGCAAGCTCGCACTCTTTGGGCGTAATAGAACGCTCTCACGGGGTTTCAATCCTCGTTCGTTCGAATCTGAGCATGTACTCGTGGCAAGCTCGCACTCTTTGGCGTAATAGAACGCTCTCATGGGGTTTCAATCCTCGTTCGTTCGAATCTGAGCATGTACTCGTGGCAAGCTCGCACTCTTTGGGCGTAATAGAACGCTCTCACGGGGTTTCAATCCTCGTTCGTTCGAATCTGAGCATGTACTCGTGGCAAGCTCGCACTCTTTGGGCGTAATAGAACGCTCTCATGGGGTTTCAATCCTCGTTCGTTCGAATCTGAGCATGTACTCGTGGCAAGCTCGCACTCTTTGGGCGTAATAGAACGCTCTCATGGGGTTTCAATCCTCGTTCGTTCGAATCTGAGCATGTACTCGTGGGCAAGCTCGCACTCTTTGGGCGTAATAGAACGCTCTCATGGGGTTTCAATCCTCGTTCGTTCGAATCTGAGCAATTACTCGTGGCTAGCTCACACTCTTATTGGGTGTAATAGAACGCTCTCATGGGGTTTCAATCCTCGTTCGTTCGAATCTGAGCATGTACTCGTGGCAAGCTCGCACTCTTTGGGCGTAATAGAACGCTCTCACGGGGTTTCAATCCTCGTTCGTTCGAATCTGAGCATGTACTCGTGGCAAGCTCGCACTCTTTGGGCGTAATAGAACGCTCTCATGGGGTTTCAATCCTCGTTCGTTCGAATCTGAGCATGTACTCGTGGCAAGCTCGCACTCTTTGGGCGTAATAGAACGCTCTCATGGGGTTTCAATCCTCGTTCGTTCGAATCTGAGCATGTACTCGTGGCAAGCTCGCACTCTTTGGGCGTAATAGAACGCTCTCACGGGGTTTCAATCCTCGTTCGTTCGAATCTGAGCATGTACTCGTGGCAAGCTCGCACTCTTTGGGCGTAATAGAACGCTCTCACGGGGTTTCAATCCTCGTTCGTTCGAATCTGAGCATGTACTCGTGGCAAGCTCGCACTCTTTGGGCGTAATAGAACGCTCTCATGGGGTTTCAATCCTCGTTCGTTCGAATCTGAGCATGTACTCGTGGCAAGCTCGCACTCTTTGGGCGTAATAGAACGCTCTCATGGGGTTTCAATCCTCGTTCGTTCGAATCTGAGCATGTACTCGTGGCAAGCTCGCACTCTTTGGGCGTAATAGAACGCTCTCATGGGGTTTCAATCCTCGTTCGTTCGAATCTGAGCATGTACTCGTGGCAAGCTCGCACTCTTTGGGCGTAATAGAACGCTCTCATGGGGTTTCAATCCTCGTTCGTTCGAATCTGAGCATGTACTCGTGGCAAGCTCGCACTCTTTGGGCGTAATAGAACGCTCTCACGGGGTTTCAATCCTCGTTCGTTCGAATCTGAGCATGTACTCGTGGCAAGCTCGCACTCTTTGGGCGTAATAGAACGCTCTCACGGGGTTTCAATCCTCGTTCGTTCGAATCTGAGCATGTACTCGTGGCAAGCTCGCACTCTTTGGGCGTAATAGAACGCTCTCACGGGGTTTCAATCCTCGTTCGTTCGAATCTGAGCATGTACTCGTGGCAAGCTCGCACTCTTTGGGCGTAATAGAACGCTCTCACGGGGTTTCAATCCTCGTTCGTTCGAATCTGAGCATGTACTCGTGGCAAGCTCGCACTCTTTGGGCGTAATAGAACGCTCTCATGGGGTTTCAATCCTCGTTCGTTCGAATCTGAGCATGTACTCGTGGCAAGCTCGCACTCTTTGGGCGTAATGGAACGCTCTCATGGGGTTTCAATCCTCGTTCGTTCGAATCTGAGCATGTACTCGTGGCAAGCTCGCACTCTTTGGGCGTAATAGAACGCTCTCATGGGGTTTCAATCCTCGTTCGTTCGAATCTGAGCATGTACTCGTGGCAAGCTCGCACTCTTTGGGCGTAATAGAACGCTCTCATGGGGTTTCAATCCTCGTTCGTTCGAATCTGTGCATGTACTCGTGGCAAGCTCGCACTCTTTGGGCGTAATAGAACGCTCTCATGGGGTTTCAATCCTCGTTCGTTCGAATCTGAGCATGTACTCGTGGCAAGCTCGCACTCTTTGGGCGTAATAGAACGCTCTAATGGGGTTTCAATCCTCGTTCGTTCGAATCTGAGCATGTACTCGTGGCAAGCTCGCACTCTTTGGGCGTAATAGAACGCTCTCACGGGGTTTCAATCCTCGTTCGTTCGAATCTGAGCATGTACTCGTGGCAAGCTCGCACTCTTTGGCGTAATAGAACGCTCTCACGGGGTTTCAATCCTCGTTCGTTCGAATCTGAGCATGTACTCGTGGCAAGCTCGCACTCTTAGGCATAATAGAACGCTCTCATGGGGTTTCAATCCTCATTCGTTCGAATCTGAGCATGTACTCGTGGCAAGCTCGCAATCTTTGGGCGTAATAGAACGCGCTCATGGGGTTTCAATCCTCTTTCGTCCGAATCTGATCATGTACTCGTGGCAAGCTCGCACTCTTTGGGCGTAATAGAACGCTCTCATGGGGTTTCACTCCTCGTTCGTTCGAATCTGGGCATGTACTCGTGGCAAGCTCGCACTCTTTGGACGTAATAGAATGCTCTCATGGGGTTTCAATCCTCGTTGGTTCGAATCTGTGCATGTACTCGTGGCAATCTCGCACTCTTAGGGCGTAATAGAACGCTCTTTTGGGGTTTCAATCCTCGTTCGTTCGAATCTGAGCATGTACTCGTGGCAAGCTCGCACTCTTTGGGCGTAATAGAACGCTCTCATGGGGTTTCACTCCTCGTTCATTCGAATCTGAGCATCTACTCGTGGCAAGCTCGCACTCTTTGGGTGTAATAGAACGCTCTCACGGGGTTTCAATGCTCGTTCGTTCGAATCTGAGCATGTACTCGTGGCAAGCTCGCACTCTTTGGGCGTAATAGAATGCTCTCACGGGGTTTCACTCCTCGTTCGTTCGAATCTGAGCATGTACTCGTGGCAAGCTCGCACTCTTTGGGCGTAATAGAACGCTCTCACGGGGTTTCAATGCTCGTTCGTTCGAATCTGAGCATGTACTCGTGGCAAGCTCGCACTCTTTGGGCGTAATAGAACGCTCTCACGGGGTTTCAATCCTCGTTCGTTCGAATCTGAGCATGTACTCGTGGCAAGCTCGCACTCTTTGGGCGTAATAGAACGCTCTCATGGGGTTTCAATCCTCGTTCGTTCGTTCGAATCTGAGCATGTACTCGTGGCAAGCTCGCACTCTTTGGGCGTAATAGAACGCTCTCATGGGGTTTCAATCCTCGTTCGTTCGAATCTGAGCATGTACTCGTGGCAAGCTCGCACTCTTTGGGCGTAATAGAACGCTCTCACGGGGTTTCAATCCTCGTTCGTTCGAATCTGAGCATGTACTCGTGGCAAGCTCGCACTCTTTGGGCGTAATAGAACGCTCTCATGGGGTTTCAATCCTCGTTCGTTCGAATCTGAGCATGTACTCATGGCAAGCTCGCACTCTTTGGGCGTAATAGAACGCTCTCACGGGGTTTCAATCCTCGTTCGTTCGAATCTGAGCATGTACTCGTGGCAAGCTCGCACTCTTTGGGCGTAATAGAACGCTCTCATGGGGTTTCAATCCTCGTTCGTTCGAATCTGAGCATGTACTCGTGGCAAGCTCGCACTCTTTGGGCGTAATAGAACGCTCTCATGGGGTTTCAATCCTCGTTCGTTCGAATCTGAGCATGTACTCGTGGCAAGCTCGCACTCTTTTGGGCGTAATAGAACGCTCTCATGGGGTTTCAATCCTCGTTCGTTCGAATATGAGCATGTACTCGTGGCAAGCTCGCACTCTTTGGGCGTAATAGAACGCTCTCACGGGGGTTTCAATCCTCGTTCGTTCAAATCTGAGCATGTACTCGTGGCAAGCTCGCACTCTTTGGCGTAATAGAACGCTCTCACGGGGTTTCAATCCTCGTTCATTCGATCTGAGCATGTACTCGTGGCAAGCTCGCACTCTTTGGGCGTAATAGAACGCTCTCATGGGGTTTCAATCCTCGTTCGTTCGAATCTGAGCATGTACTCGTGGCAAGCTCGCACTCTTTGGGCGTAATAGAACGCTCTCATGGGGTTTCAATCCTCGTTCGTTCGAATCTGAGCATGTACTCGTGGCAAGCTCGCACTCTTTGGGCGTAATAGAACGCTCTCACGGGGTTTCAATCCTCGTTCGTTCGAATCTGAGCATGTACTCGTGGCAAGCTCGCACTCTTTGGCGTAATAGAACGCTCTCACGGGGTTTCAATCCTCGTTCGTTCGAATCTGAGCATGTACTCGTGGCAAGCTCGCACTCTTTGGGCGTAATAGAACGCTCTCATGGGGTTTCAATCCTCGTTCGTTCGAATCTGAGCATGTACTCGTGGCAAGCTCGCACTCTTTGGGCGTAATAGAACGCTCTCACGGGGTTTCAATCCTCGTTCGTTCGAATCTGAGCATGTACTCGTGGCAAGCTCGCACTCTTTGGGCGTAATAGAACGCTCTCATGGGGTTTCACTCCTCGTTCGTTCGAATCTGGGCATGTACTCGTGGCAAGCTCGCACTCTTTGGACGTAATAGAATGCTCTCATGGGGTTTCAATCCTCGTTGGTTCGAATCTGTGCATGTACTCGTGGCAATCTCGCACTCTTAGGGCGTAATAGAACGCTCTCACGGGGTTTCAATCCTCGTTCGTTCGTTCGAATCTGAGCATGTACTCGTGGCAAGCTCGCACTCTTTGGGCGTAATAGAACGCTCTCATGGGGTTTCACTCCTCGTTCGTTCGAATCTGAGCATGTACTCGTGGCAAGCTCGCACTCTTTGGGCGTAATAGAACGCTCTCACGGGGTTTCAATGCTCGTTCGTTCGAATCTGAGCATGTACTCGTGGCAAGCTCGCACTCTTTGGCGTAATAGAACGCTCTCACGGGGTTTCAATCCTCGTTCGTTCGAATCTAAGCATGTACTCGTGGCAAGCTCGCACTCTTTGGGCGTAATAGAACGCTCTCACGGGGTTTCAATCCTCGTTCGTTCGAATCTGAGCATGTACTCGTGGCAAGCTCGCACTCTTTGGGCGTAATAGAACGCTCTCATGGGGTTTCAATCCTCGTTCGTTCGAATCTGAGCATGTACTCGTGGCAAGCTCGCACTCTTTGGGCGTAATAGAACGCTCTCATGGGGTTTCACTCCTCGTTCGTTCGAATCTGAGCATGTACTCGTGGCAAGCTCGCACTCTTTGGGCGTAATAGAACGCTCTCACGGGTCCTCGTTCGTTCGAATCTGAGCATGTACTCGTGGCAAGCTCGCACTCTTAGGGCGTAATAGAACGCTCTCACGGGGTTTCAATCCTCGTTCGTTCGTTCGAATCTGAGCATGTACTCGTGACAGGCTCGCACTCTTTGGGCGTAATAGAACGCTCTCACGGGGTTTCAATCCTCGTTCGTTCGAATCTGAGCATGTACTCGTGGCAAGCTCGCACTCTTTGGGCGTAATAGAACGCTCTCACGGGGTTTCAATCCTCGTTCGTTCGAATCTGAGCATGTACTCGTGGCAAGCTCGCACTCTTTGGGCGTAATAGAACGCTCTCACGGGGTTTCAATCCTCGTTCGTTCGAATCTGAGCATGTACTCGTGGCAAGCTCGCACTCTTTGGCGTAATAGAACGCTCTCATGGGGTTTCAATCCTCGTTCGTTCGAATCTGAGCATGTACTCGTGGCAAGCTCGCACTCTTTGGGCGTAATAGAACGCTCTCATGGGGTTTCAATCCTCGTTCGTTCGAATCTGAGCATGTACTCGTGGCAAGCTCGCACTCTTTGGGCGTAATAGAACGCTCTCATGGGGTTTCAATCCTCGTTCGTTCGAATCTGAGCATGTACTCGTGGCAAGCTCGCACTCTTTGGGCGTAATAGAACGCTCTCATGGGGTTTCAATCCTCGTTCGTTCGAATCTGAGCATGTAACTCGTGGCAAGCTCGCACTCTTTGGGCGTAATAGAACGCTCTCACGGGGTTTCAATCCTAGTTCGTTCGAATCTGAGCATGTACTCGTGGCAGGCTCGCACTCTTTGGGCGTAATAGAACGCTCTCACGGGGTTTCAATCCTCGTTCGTTCGAATCTGAGCATGTACTCGTGGCAAGCTCGCACTCGTTGGGGCGTAATAGAACGCTCTCACGGGGTTTCAATCCTCGTTCGTTCGAATCTGAGCATGTACTCGTGGCAAGCTCGCACTCTTTGGGCGTAATAGAACGCTCTCATGGGGTTTCAATGCTCGTTCGTTCGAATCTGAGCATGTACTCGTGGCAAGCTCGCACTCTTTGGGCGTAATAGAACGCTCTCACGGGGTTTCAATCCTCGTTCGTTCGAATCTGAGCATGTACTCGTGGCAAGCTCGCACTCTTTGGGCGTAATAGAACGCTCTCACGGGGTTTCAATCCTCGTTCGTTCGAATCGATCTGAATCTGAGCATGTACTCGTGGCAAGCTCGCACTCTTTGGGCGTAATAGAACGCTCTCATGGGGTTTCAATCCTCGTTCGTTCGAATCTGAGCATGTACTCGTGGCAAGCTCGCACTCTTTGGGCGTAATAGAACGCTCTCATGGGGTTTCAATCCTCGTTCGTTCGAATCTGAGCATGTACTCGTGGCAAGCTCGCACTCTTTGGGCGTAATAGAACGCTCTCACGGGGTTTCAATCCTCGTTCGTTCGAATCTGAGCATGTACTCGTGGCAAGCTCGCACTCTTTGGCGTAATAGAACGCTCTCATGGGGTTTCAATCCTCGTTCGTTCGAATCTGAGCATGTACTCGTGGCAAGCTCGCACTCTTTGGGCGTAATAGAACGCTCTCACGGGGTTTCAATCCTCGTCGTTTCGAATCTGAGCATGTACTCGTGGCAAGCTCGCACACTCTTTGGGCGTAATAGAACGCTCTCATGGGGTTTCAATCCTCGTTCGTTCGAATCTGAGCATGCATGTACTCGTGGCAAGCTCGCACTCTTTGGGCGTAATAGAACGCTCTCACGGGGTTTCAATCCTCGTTCGTTCGAATCTGAGCATGTACTCGTGGCAAGCTCGCACTCTTTGGGCGTAATAGAACGCTCTCACGGGGTTTCAATCCTCGTTCGTTCGAATCTGAGCATGTACTCGTGGCAAGCTCGCACTCTTTGGCGTAATAGAACGCTCTCACGGGGTTTCAATCCTCGTTTGTTCGAATCTGAGCATGTACTCGTGGCAAGCTCGCACTCTTTGGGCGTAATAGAACGCTCTCATGGGGTTTCAATCCTCGTTGGTTCGAATCTGAGCATGTACTCGTGGCAAGCTCGCACTCTTTGGGCGTAATAGAACGCTCTCATCATGGGGTTTCAATCCTCCTCGTTCGTTCGAATCTGAGCATGTACTCGTGGCAAGCTCGCACTCTTTGGGCGTAATAGAACGCTCTCATGGGGTTTCAATCCTCGTTCGTTCGAATCTGAGCATGTACTCGTGGCAAGCTCGCACTCTTTGGGCGTAATAGAACGCTCTCACGGGGTTTCAATCCTCGTTCGTTCGAATCTGAGCATGTACTCGTGGCAAGCTCGCACTCTTTGGGCGTAATAGAACGCTCTCACGGGGTTTCAATCCTCGTTCGTTCGAATCTGAGCATGTACTCGTGGCAAGCTCGCACTCTTTGGCGTAATAGAACGCTCTCACGGGGTTTCAATCCTCGTTCGTTCGAATCTGAGCATGTACTCGTGGCAAGCTCGCACTCTTTGGGCGTAATAGAACGCTCTCACGGGGTTTCAATCCTCGTTCGTTCGAATCTGAGCATGTACTCGTGGCAAGCTCGCACTCTTTGGGCGTAATAGAACGCTCTCATGGGGGTTTCAATCCTCGTTCGTTCGTTCGAATCTGAGCATGTACTCGTGGCAAGCTCGCACTCTTTGGGCGTAATAGAACGCTCTCACGGGGTTTCAATCCTCGTTCGTTCGAATCTGAGCATTGTACTCGTGGCAAGCTCGCACTCTTTGGGCGTAATAGAACGCTCTCACGGGGTTTCACTCCTCGTTCGTTCGAATCTGAGCATGTACTCGTGGCAAGCGCGCACTCTTACGGCGTAATAGAACGCTCTCACGGGGTTTCAATCCTCGTTCGTTCGAATCTGAGCATGTACTCGTGGCAATCTCGCACTTTTTGGGAGTAATAGAACGCTCTCACGGGGTTTCAATCCTCGTTCGTTCGAATCTGAGCATGTACTCGTGGAAAGCTCGCAACTTTTGGGCGTAATAGAACGCTCTCATGGGGTTTCAATCCTCGTTCGTTCGAATCTGAGCATGTACTCGTGGCAAGCTCGCACTCTTTGGGCGTAATAGAACGCTCTCATGGGGTTTCAATCCTCGTTCGTTCGAATCTGAGCATGTACTCGTGGCAAGCTCGCACTCTTTGGGCGTAATAGAACGCTCTCACGGGGTTTCAATCCTCGTTCGTTCGAATCTGAGCATGTACTCGTGGCAGCTCGCACTCTTTGGCGTAATAGAACGCTCTCACGGGGTTTCAATCCTCGTTCGTTCAAATCTGAGCATGTACTCGTGACAAGCTCGCACTCTTAGGCATAATAGAACGCTCTCATGGGGTTTCAATCCTCATTCGTTCGAATCTGAGCATGTACTCGTGGCAAGCTCGCAATCTTTGGGCGTAATAGAACGCGCTCATGGGGTTTCAATCCTCGTTCGTCCGAATCTGAGCATGTACTCGTGGCAAGCTCGCACTCTTTGGGCGTAATAGAACGCTCTCATGGGGTTTCACTCCTCGTTCGTTCGAATCTGGGCATGTACTCGTGGCAAGCTCGCACTCTTTGGACGTAATAGAATGCTCTCATGGGGTTTCAATCCTCGTTGGTTCGAATCTGTGCATGTACTCGTGGCAATCTCGCACTCTTAGGGCGTAATAGAACGCTCTTTTGGGGTTTCAATCCTCGTTCGTTCGAATCTGAGCATGTACTCGTGGCAAGCTCGCACTCTTTGGGCGTAATAGAACGCTCTCATGGGGTTTCACTCCTCGTTCGTTCGAATCTGAGCATCTACTCGTGGCAAGCTCGCACTCTTTGGGTGTAATAGAACGCTCTCACGGGGTTTCAATGCTCGTTCGTTCGCGTGGCAAGCTCGCACTCTTTGGGCGTAATAGAAACGCTCTCACGGGGTTTTCAATCCTCGTTCGTTCGAATCTGAGCATGTACTCGTGGCAAGCTCGCACTCTTTGGGCGTAATAGAACGCTCTCACGGGGTTTCAATCCTCGTTCGTTCGAATCTGAGCATGTACTCGTGGCAAGCTCGCACTCTTTGGGCGTAATAGAACGCTCTCATGGGGTTTCAATCCTCGTTCGTTCGAATCTGAGAATGTACTCGTGGCAAGCTCGCACTCTTTGGGCGTAATAGAACGCTCTCACGGGGTTTCAATCCTCGTTCGTTCGAATCTGAGCATGTACTCGTGGCAAGCTCGCACTCTTTGGGCGTAATAGAACGCTCTCATGGGGTTTCAATCCTCGTTCGTTCGAATCTGAGCATGTACTCGTGGCAAGCTCGCACTCTTTGGGCGTAATAGAACGCTCTCATGGGGTTTCAATCCTCGTTCGTTCGAATCTGAGCATGTGACATACTCGTGGCAAGCTCGCACTCTTTGGGCGTAATAGAACGCTCTCATGGGGTTTCAATCCTCGTTCGTTCGAATCTGAGCATGTACTCGTGGCAAGCTCGCACTCTTTGGGCGTAATAGAACGCTCTCACGGGGTTTCAATCCTCGTTCGTTCGAATCTGAGCATGTACTCGTGGCAAGCTCGCACTCTTTGGGCGTAATAGAACGCTCTCATGGGGTTTCAATCCTCGTTCGTTCGAATCTGAGCATGTACTCGTGGCAAGCTCGCACTCTTTGGGCGTAATAGAACGCTCTCATGGGGTTTCAATCCTCGTTCGTTCGAATCTGAGCATGTACTCGTGGCAAGCTCGCACTCTTTTGGGCGTAATAGAACGCTCTCATGGGGTTTTCAATCCTCGTTCGTTCGAATCTGAGCATGTACTCGTGGCAAGCTCGCACTCTTTGGGCGTAATAGAACGCTCTCACGGGGGTTTCAATCCTCGTTCGTTCGAATCTGAGCATGTACTCGTGGCAAGCTCGCACTCTTTGGGCGTAATAGAACGCTCTCATGGGGTTTCAATCCTCGTTCGTTCGAATCTGAGCATGTACTCGTGGCAAGCTCGCACTCTTTGGGCGTAATAGAACGCTCTCATGGGGTTTCAATCCTCGTTCGTTCGAATCTGAGCATGTACTCGTGGCAAGCTCGCACTCTTTGGCGTAATAGAACGCTCTCATCACAATTGTTTCAATCCTCGTTCGTTCGAATCTGAGCATGTACTCGTGGCAAGCTCGCACTCTTTGGGCGTAATAGAACGCTCTCATGGGGTTTCAATCCTCGTTCGTTCGAATCTGAGCATGTACTCGTGGCAAGCTCGCACTCTTTGGGCGTAATAGAACGCTCTCATGGGGGTTTCAATCCTCGTTCGTTCGAATCGAATCTGAGCATGTACTCGTGGCAAGCTCGCACTCTTTGGGCGTAATAGAACGCTCTCACGGGGTTTCAATCCTCGTTCGTTCGAATCTGAGCATGTACTCGTGGCAAGCTCGCACTCTTTGGGCGTAATAGAACGCTCTCTCATGGGGTTTCAATCCTCGTTCGTTCGAATCTGAGCATGTACTCGTGGCAAGCTCGCACTCTTTGGGCGTAATAGAATGCGCTCTCATGGGGTTTCAATCCTCGTTCGTTCGAATCTGAGCATGTACTCGTGGCAAGCTCGCACTCTTAGGGCGTAATAGAACGCTCTCATGGGGTTTCAATCCTCGTTCGTTCGAATCTGAGCATGTACTCGTGGCAAGCTCGCACTCTTTGGGCGTAATAGAACGCTCTCATGGGGTTTCAATCCTCGTTCGTTCGAATCTGAGCATGTACTCGTGGCAAGCTCGCACTCTTTGGGCGTAATAGAACGCTCTCATGGGGTTTCAATCCTCGTTCGTTCGAATCTGAGCATGTACTCGTGGCAAGCTCGCACTCTTTGGCGCGTAATAGAACGCTCTCATGGGGTTTCAATCCTCGTTCGTTCGAATCTGAGCATGTACTCGTGGCAAGCTCGCACTCTTTGGGCGTAATAGAACGCTCTCATGGGGTTTCAATCCTCGTTCGTTCGAATCTGAGCATGTATGTACTCGTGGCAAGCTCGCACTCTTTGGGCGTAATAGAACGCTCTCATGGGGTTTCAATCCTCGTTCGTTCGAATCTGAGCATGTACTCGTGGCAAGCTCGCACTCTTTGGGCGTAATAGAACGCTCTCATGGGGTTTTCAATCCTCGTTCGTTCGAATCTGAGCATGTACTCGTGGCAAGCTCGCACTCTTTGGGCGTAATAGAACGCTCTCATGGGGTTTCAATCCTCGTTCGTTCGAATCTGAGCATGTTCAAGTGGCAAGCTCGCACTCTTTGGGCGTAATAGAACGCTCTCAAGGAGTTTCAATCCTCGTTCGTTTTCGAATCTGAGCATGTACTCGTGGCAAGCTCGCACTCTTTGGGCGTAATAGAACGCTCTCATCATGGGGTTTCAATCCTCGTTCGTTCGAAATCTGAGCATGTACTCGTGGCAAGCTCGCACTCTTTGGGCGTAATAGAACGCTCTCATGGGGTTTCAATCCTCGTTCGTTCGTCGAATCTGAGCATGTACTAGTGGCAAGCTCGCACTCTTTGGGCGTAATAGAACGCTCTCATGGGGTTTCAATCCTCGTTCGTTCGAATCTGAGCATGTACTCGTGGCAAGCTCGCACTCTATGGGCGTAATAGAACGCTCTTACGGGGTTTCAATCCTCGTTCGTTCGAATCTGAGCATGTACTCGTGGCAAGCTCGCACTCTTTGGGCGTAATAGAACGCTCTCATGGGGGTTTTCAATCCTCGTTCGTTCGAATCTGAGCATGTACTCGTGGCAAGCTCGCACTCTTTGGGCGTAATAGAACGCTCTCATGGGGTTTCAATCCTCGTTCGTTCGAATCTGAGCATGTACTCGTGGCAAGCTCGCACTCTTAGGCGTAATAGAACGCTCTCATGGGGTTCAATCCTCGTTCGTTCGAATTCGAGCATCTGAGCATGTACTCTCGTGGCAAGCTCGCACTCTTTGGGCGTAATAGAACGCTCTCATGGGGTTTCAATCCTCGTTCGTTCGAATCTGAGCATGTACTCGTGGCAAGCTCGCACTCTTGGCGTAATAGAACGCTCTCATGGGGTTTCAATCCTCGTTCGTTCGAATCTGAGCATGTACTCGTGGCAAGCTCGCACTCTTTGGGCGTAATAGAACGCTCTCATCACAGGGTTTCAATCCTCATCGTTCTCGATTCGAATCTGAGCATGTACTCGTGGCAAGCTCGCACTCTTTGGGCGTAATAGAACGCTCTCATGGGGTTTCAATCCTCGTTCGTTTTCGAATCTGAGCATGTACTCGTGGCAAGCTCGCACTCTTTTGGGCGTAATAGAACGCTCTCATGGGGTTTCAATCCTCGTTCGTTCGAATCTGAGCATGTACTCGTGGCAAGCTCGCACTCTTTGGGCGTAATAGAACGCTCTCATGGGGTTTTCAATCCTCGTTCGTTCGAATCTGAGCATGTACTCGTGGCAAGCTCGCACTCTTTTTCGGCGTAATAGAACGCTCTCATGGGGTTTCAATCCTCGTTCGTTCGAAATCTGAGCATGTACTCGTGGCAAGCTCGCACTCTTTGGGCGTAATAGAACGCTCTCATGGGGTTTCAATCCTCGTTCGTTCGTTCGAATCTGAGCATGTACTCGTGGCAAGCTCGCACTCTTTGGGCGTAATAGAACGCTCTCATGGGGTTTCAATCCTCGTTCGTTCGAATCTGAGCATGTACTCGTGGCAAGCTCGCACTCTTTGGGCGTAATAGAACGCTCTCATGGGGTTTCAATCCTCTCGTTCGTTCGAATCTGAGCATGTACTCGTGGCAAGCTCGCACTCTTTGGGCGTAATAGAACGCTCTCATGGGGTTTCAATCCTCGTTCGTTCGAATCTGAGCATGTACTCGTGGCAAGCTCGCACTCTTTGGCGTAAATAGAACGCTCTCATGGGGTTTCAATCCTCGTTCGTACGTTCGTTCGAATCTGAGCATGTACTCGTGGCAAGCTCGCACTCTTTGGGCGTAATAGAACGCTCTCATGGGGTTTCAATCCTCGTTCGTTCGAATCTGAGCATGTACTCGTGGCAAGCTCGCTCGCACTCTTTGAGGCGTAATAGAACGCTCTCATGGGTTTCAATCCTCGTTCGTTCGAATCTGAGCATGTACTCGTGGCAAGCTCGCACTCTTTGGGCGTAATAGAACGCTCTCATGGGGTTTCAATCCTCGTTCGTTCGAATCTGAGCATGTACTCGTGGCAAGCTCGCACTCTTTGGGCGTAATAGAACGCTCTCATGGGGTTTCAATCCTCGTTCGTTCGAATCTGAGCATGTACTCGTGGCAAGCTCGCACTCTTTGGGCGTAATAGAACGCTCTCATGGGGTTTCAATCCTCGTTCGTTCGAATCTGAGCATGTACTCGTGGCGTGGCAAGCTCGCACTCTTTGGGCGTAATAGAACGCTCTCATGGGGTTTCAAATCCTCGTTCGTTTCGAATCTGAGCATGTACTCTCGTGGCAAGCTCGCACTCTTTGGGCGTAATAGAACGCTCTCATCATGGGGTTTCAATCCTCGTTCGTTCGAATCTGAGCATGTACTCGTGGCAAGCAAGCTCGCACTCTTTTTGGGCGTAATAGAACGCTCTCATGGGGTTTCAATCCTCGTTCGTTCGAATCTGAGCATCTGTAATGCATGTACTCGTGGCAAGCTCGGCAACACTCTTTGGCGTAAATAGAACGCTCTCATCACGGGGTTTCAATCCTCGTTCGTTCGAATCGAATCTGAGCATGTACTCGTGGCAAGCTCGCACTCTTTGGGCGTAATAGAAAAAACGCTCTCATGGGGTTTCAATCCTCGTTCGTCGTTCGAATCCTCGTACTCGTGGCAAGCTCGAATCTGAGCATGTACTCTCATGGGGTTCAATCTCGCACTTCTTCTGGGCGCTAATAGAACGCACTCTTATGGGCGTATGGAAACGCTCACATGGGGTTTCTATCCTCGTTCGTTCGAATCTGACATTGTACTCGTGGCAAGCTCGCACTCTTTGGGCGTAAGAGAACGCTCTCTCATGGGGTTTCAATCCTCGTTCGTTCGAATCTGACCTTGTACTCGTGGCAAGCTCGCACTCTTTGGGCCTAATAGAACGCTCTCATGGGGTTTCAATCCTCGTTCGTTCGTTCGAATCTGAGCATGTACTCGTGGCAAGCTCTCGCACTCTTTGGGCGTAAATAGAACGCTCTCATGGGGTTTCAATCCTCGTTCGTTCGAATCTGAGCATGTACTCGTGGCAAGCTCGCACTCTTTGGGCGCGTAATAGAACGCTCTCATGGGGTTTCAATCCTCTCTCGTTCGTTCGAATCTGAGCATGTACTCGTGGCAAGCTCGCACTCTTTGGGCGTAATAGAACGCTCTCATGGGGTTTCAATCCTCGTTCGTTCGTTCGAATCTGAGCATGTACTCGTGGCAAGCTCGCACTCTTATGGGCGTAATAGAACGCGCTCTCATGGGGTTTCAATCCTCGTTCGTCGTTCGAATCTGAGCATGTACTCGTGGGCAAGCTCGCACTCTTTGGGCGTAATAGAACGCTCTCATGGGGTTTTCATCCTCGTCGTTCGTGGCATGTACTGAATCTGAGCATGTATGTGAGCGTGTGCAAAGCTCTCATACGCTCACACTCTTTGGGCGTAATAGAACGCTCTCTCATGGGGTTTCAATCCTCGTTCGTTCGTTCGAATCCTCGTTCGTTCGATCTGAGCATGTACTCGTGGCAAGCTCGCACTCTTTGGGCGCGTAATAGAACGCTCTCATGGGGGTCAATCCTCGTTCGTCGTTCGTCGAATCGAATCTGAGCATGTACTCGTGGCAAGCTCGCACTCTTTGGGCGTAATAGAACGCTCTCATTGGGGTTTCAATCCTCGTTCGTTCGAATCTGAGCATGTACTCGTGGCAAGCTCGCACTCTTTGGGCGTAATAGAACGCTCTCATGGGGGTTTCAATCCTCGTTCGTTCGTTCGAATCTGAGCATGTACTCTACTCGTGGCAAGCTCGCACTCTTTTGGGCGTAATAGAAAGACGCTCTCATGGGGGTTTCAATCCTCGTTCGTTCGAATCTGAGGCATCTGAGCACTCGTGGCAAGCTCGCACTCTTTGGGCGTATAGAACGCTCTCATGGGGGTTCAATCCTCTTCGTTCGTTCGAATCTGAGCATGTACTCGTGGCAAGCTCGCACTCTTTTGGGCGTAATAGAACGCTCTCATCATATGGGGTTTCAATCCTCGTTCGTTCGAATCTGAGCATGTACTCTCGTGGCAAGCTCGCACTCTTTGGGCGTAATAGAACGCTCTCTCATGGGGCTTCAATCCTCGTTCGTCGTTCGAATCGAATCGAATCTGAGCATGTACTCGTGGCAAGCTCGCACTCTTTGGGCGTAATAGAACGCTCTCATGGGGTTTCAATCCTCGTTCGTGTTCGTTTCGAATCTGAGCATGTACTCGTGGCAAGCTCGCACTCTTTGGGCGTAATAGAACGCTCTCATGGGGTCTCAATTCGAATCCTCGTTCGTGGCAAGCTCGAATCTTGAGCATGTACTCGTGGCAACTGCAAGCTCGCAATCCTCTTTCGGGCGCGTCTAATAGAACGCTCTCACTCTTGGGCGTAATAGAACGCTTCAAATGGGGTTTCAATCCGTTCGTTCGAATCGAATCTGAGCATGTACTCGTGGCAAGCTCGCACTCTTTGGGCGTAATAGAACGCTCTCATGGGGGTTTCAATCCTCGTTCGTTCGAATCGAATCATGTACTCGTGGCAAGCTCGCACTCGGGCGTAATAGCAATGGGTTTCAATCACTCTTTGGGCGAATAATGTACTACAAGCTCGCACTCTTGGGCGTAATAGAACGCTCTCATGGGG
This sequence comes from Puya raimondii, assembly GCA_016920855.1. Taxonomy (NCBI): domain Eukaryota; kingdom Viridiplantae; phylum Streptophyta; class Magnoliopsida; order Poales; family Bromeliaceae; genus Puya; species Puya raimondii. The sequence continues at coordinate 205,876,566 of JABWPP010000050.1, read as the reverse complement.
TTTCAATCCTCGTTCGTTCGAATCTGAGCATCTGAGCATGTACTCGTGGCAAAGCTCGCACTCTTTTGGGCGTAATAGAACGCTCTCTCATGGGGTTTCAATCCTCGTTCGTTCGAATCTGAGCATGTACTCGTGGCAAGCTCGCACTCTTTTTGGGCGTAATAGAACGCTCTCATGGGGTTTCAATCCTCGTTCGTTCGAATCTGAGCATGTACTCGTGGCAAGCTCGCACTCTTTGGGCGTAATAGAACGCTCTCATCTCATGGGTTTCAATCCTCGTTCGTTCGAATCTGAGCAATCTGTACTACGTCGTGGCAAGCTCGCACTCTTTGGGCGTAATAGAACGCTCTCATGGGGGTTCAATCCTCCTCTCGTTCGTTCGAATCTGAGCATGTACTCGTGGCAAGCTCGCACTCTTTGGGCGTAATAGAAATCGAACGCTCTCAATCATGGGGTTTCAATCCTCGTTCGTTCGAATCTGAGCATGTACTACTCGTGGCAAGCTCGCACTCTTTGGGCGTAATAGAAACGCTCTCATGGGGTTTCAATCCTCGTTCGTTCGAATCTGAGCATGTACTCGTGGCAAGCTCGCGCACTCTTTTTGGCGTAATAGAACGCTCTCATGGGGGTTTCAATCCTCGTTCGTTCGTTCGAATCTGAGCATGTACTCTCGTGGCAAGCTCGCACTCTTTGGGCGTAATAGAACGCTCTCATGGGGTTTCAATCCTCGTTCGTTCGAATCTGAGCATGTACTCGTGGCAAGCTCGCACTCTTAGGGGGCGTAATAGAACGCTCTCATGGGGTTTCAATCCTCGTTCGTTCGAATCTGAATCATGTACTCGTGGCAAGCTCGCACTCGCACTTTGGGCGTAATAGAACGCTCTCATGGGGTTTCAATCAATCCGTTCGTTCGTTCGAAATCTGAGCATGTACTCGTGGCAAGCTCGCACTCTTTGGGCGTATAGAAGAACGCTCTCATGGGGGGTTTCAATCCTCGTTCGTTCGATCGAATCTGAGCATGTACTCGTGGCAAGCTCGCGCACTCTTTGGGCGTAATAGAACGCTCTCATGGGGTTTCAATCCTCGTTCGTTCGTTCGTCGAATCTGAGCATGTACTCGTGGCAAAGCTCGCACTCTTTGGGGCGTAATAGAACGCTCTCTCATGGGGGTTTCAATCCTCGTTCGTTCGTTCGAATCTGAGAGCATGTACTCGTGGCAAAGCTCGCACTCTTTGGGCGTAATAGAACGCTCTCATGGGGGTTTCAATCCTCATCGTCGTCGAATTCGAATCTGAGAGCATGTACTCGTGGCAAGCTCGCACTCTTTGGGCGTAATAGAACGCTCTCATGGGGTTTTCAATCCTCGTTCGTTCGTAATCGAATCTGAGCATGTACTCGGGCAAGCTCGCACTCTTTGGGCGTAATAGAACGCTCTCTCATGGGGTTTCAAATCCTCGTCGTTCGTTCGAATCTGAGCATGTACTCGTGGTGGCAAAGCTCGCACTCTTTTTGGGCGTAATAGAACGCTCTCATGGGGGTTCAATCCTCGTTCGTTCGTCTCGAATATCTGAGCATGTACTCGTGGCAAGCTCGCACTCTTTGGGCGTAATAGAACGCTCTCATCATGGGGCTTTCAATCCTCGTTCGTTCGAATCTGAGCATGTAAGAATCTGTACTCTCGGGCAAGCTCGCACTCTTTGGGCGTAATAGAACGCTCTCATGGGGTTTTCAATCCTCGTTCGTCGTTCGAATCTGAGCATGTACTCGTGGCAAGCTCGCACTCTTTGGGCGTAATAGAACGCTCTCATGGGGTTCAATCCTCGTTCGTTTCGAATCTGAGCATGTACTCGTGGCAAAGCTCGCACTCTTTGGGCGGCAATAGAACGCTCTCTCATGGGGTTTCAATCCTCGTTCGTTCGAATCTGAGCATGTACTCGTGGCAAGCAAGCACTCGCACTCTTTGGGGCGTAATAGAACGCTCTCACATGGGGTTTCAATCCTCGTTCGTTCGTCGAATCTGAGCATGTACTCGTGGCAAGCTCGCACTCTTTGGGCGTAATAGAACGCGCTCTCATGGGGTTTCAATCCTCGTTCGTTCGTTCGAATCTGAGCATGTACTCGTGGCAAGGCAAGCATCTCGCACTCTTTGGGCGTAATAGAACGCTCTCATGGGGTTTCAATCCTCGTTCGTTCGAATCTGAGCATGTACTCGTGGCAAGCTCGCACTCTTTGGGCGTAATAGAACGCTCTCATGGGGTTTCAATCCTCGTTCGTTCGAAATCTGAGCATGTACTCGTGGCAAAGCTCGCACACTCTTTGGGCGTAATAGAACGCTCTCAAAAATCATTGGGGTTTCAATCCTCGTTCGTTCGAATCTGAGCATGTACACGTGGCAAGCTCGCACTCTTTGGGGCGCAATAGAACGCTCTCATGGGGTTTTCAATCCTCGTTCGTTTTCGAATCCTCGCATGTACTCTCGTGGCAAGCTCGCACTCTTTGGGCGTAATAGAACGCTCTCTGTGTGGGTTTCAATCCTCGCGTTCGTTCGAATTGAGCATGTAGTGGCAAGCTCGCACTCTTTGGGCGTAATAGAAACGCTCTCTCATGGGGTTTCAATCCTCGTCGTTCGTTCGAATCTGAGCATGTACTCGTGGCAAGCTCGCACTCTTTGGGCGTAATAGAACGCTCTCATGGGGTTTCAATCCTCGTTCGTTTCGTTCGAATCTGAGCATGTACTCGTGGCAAGCTCGCACTCTTTGGGCGTAATAGAAACTCTCTCATGGGGGTTTCAATCCTCGTTCGTTCGAATCTGAGCATGTACTCGTGGTGGCAAGCTCGCACTCTTTTGGGCGTAATAGAACGCTCTCATGGGGTTTCAATCCTCGTTCGTTCGTTCGAATCTGAGCATGTACTCTCGGTGGCAAGCTCGCACTCTTTGGCGTAATAGAAACGCTCTCTCAGTTTCAATCCTCGTTCCGTTTTCGAATCGAATCTGAGCATGTACTCGTGTGGCAAGCTCGCACTCTCTTTGGGCGTAATAGAACGCTCTCATGGGGTTTCAATCCTCGTTCGTTCGTCGAATCTGTGAGCATGTACTACTCGTGGCAAGCTCTCGCACACTCTTTGGCGTAATAGAACGCTCTCATGGGGTTTTCAATCCTCGTCGTTCGTTCGAATCTGAGCATGTACTCGTGGCAAAGCTCGCACTCTTTCTTTGCGTAATAGAACGCTCTCATGGGGTTTCAATCCTCGTTCGTTCGTTTCTCTGGTTCGAATCTGAGCATGTACTATGTACTCGTGGCAAGCTCGCACTCTTTTAGGGCGTAATAGAACGCTCTCATCTGGGGGTTTTCAATCCTCGTTCGTCGTTCCGTTCTCTGAATCCTCATCTGAGCATGTACTCGTCGTGCAAGCTCGCACTCTTTGGGGCGTAATAGAACGCTCTCATGGGGTTTCAATATCCTCGTTCGTTCGAATCTGAGCATGTACTGTGCGTACTCGTGGCAAGCTCGCACTCTTTGGGCGTAATAGAACGCTCTCATGGGGTTTCAATCCTCGTTCGTTCGAATCTGAGCATGTACTCGTGTGGCAAGCTCGCACTCTTTGGGGAGGCGTAATAGAACGCTCTCATGGGGGTTCAATCCTCGTTCGTTCGAATCTCGAATCTGAGCATGTACTCGTGGGCAAGCATACGTCGCAAAGCTCGCACTCTTTGGGCATAATAGAACGCTCTCATGGGGTTTCAATCCTCGTTCGTTCGAATCTGAGCATGTACTCGTGGCAAGCTCGCACACTTTGGCGCGTAATAGAACGCTCTCATGGGGTTTCAATCCTCGTTCGTTCGAATCTGAGCATGTACTCTGTGGCAAGCTCGCACTCTTTGGGCGTAATAGAACGCTCTCATGGGGTTTCAATCCTCGTTCGTTCGAATCTGAGCGTACTCGTGGCAAGCTCGCACTCTTTTGGGCGTAATAGAACGCTCTCATGGGGTTTCAATCCTCGTCGTCGTTCGTCGAATCTGAGCATGTACTCGTGGCAAGCTCGCACTCTTTGGGCGTAATAGAAACGCTCTCATGGGGGTTTCAATCCTCGTTCGTTCGTTTCGAATCTGAGCATGTACTCGTGGCAAGCTCGCACTCTTTTGGCGTAATAGAACTCTCTCATGGGGTTTTCAATCCTCGTTCGTTCGAATCTGAGCATGTACTTCGTGGCAAGCTCTCACTCTTTGGGCGTAATAGAACGCTCTCTCATGGGGTTTCAATCCTCGTTCGTTCGTTCGAATCTGAGCAGCATGTACTCGTGGCAAGCTCGCACTCTTTGGGCGTAATAGAACGCTCTCATGGGGTTTCAATCCTCGTTCGTTTCGAATCTGAGCATGTACTCGTGGCAAGCTCGCTCGCACTCTTGGCGCGTAATAGAACGCTCTCATGGGGTTTCAATCCTCGTTCGTTTCGAATCTGAGCATGTACTCGTGGCAAGCTCCCTCACTCGTGGCAAGCTCGCACTCTATGGGGTAATAGAACGAATCTCTCACTGTCACTGGGGTTTCAAAGCTCGCACATCGTTCGTTTCTTATGAAATTTTGAGCATCGTTCGTTCTCTCTGAGCATGTACTCGTGGCAAGCTCGCACTCTTTGGCGGGTAATATAGAACGCTCTCATGGGGTTTCAATCCTCGTTCGTTCGAATCTGAGATCATGTGTACTCGTGGCTAAGCTCGCAAGCTCGCACTCTTTGGGCGTAATAGAACGCTCTCATGGGGGTTTCAATCCTCGTTCGTATCTTCTCCTGAATCGAATCTGAGCATGTACTCTCGTGGCAAGCTCGCACTCTTTGGGCGTAATAAAAACGCTCTCACATGGGGGGGTTCAATCCTCGTTCGTTCGAATCTGAGCATGTAGCTCGTCTCGTGGAAAGCTCGCACTCTCTTTGGGCGTAATAGAACGCTCTCTTCATGGGGGTTTCAATCCTCGTCTCGGGGGTTCGTTCGAATCTGAGCATGTACTCGTGGCAAGCTCGCACTCTTTGGCGTAATAGAAACTCATGGGGGGTTTCAATCCTCGTTCGTTCGTTCGAATCTGAGCATGTACATGCCCTCGTGGCAAGCTCGCACTCTTTTTGGGCGTAATAGAACGCTCTCATGGGGGGTTTCAATCCTCGTTCGTTCGATCGAATCTGAGCATGTACTCGTGTGGCAAGCTCGCACTCTTTTGGGCGTAATAGAACGCTCTCATGGGGTTTCAATCCTCGTTCGTTCGAATCTGAGCATGTACTCGTGGCAAGCTCGCACTCTTTGGGCGTAATAGAACGCTCTCATGGGGGTTTCAAATCCTCGTTCGTTCGAAATCTGAGCATGTACTCGTGGCAAGCTCGCACTCTTTGGGGTAATAGAACGCTCTCTCTCATGGGGTTTTCAATCCTCGTTCGTTCGAATCTCTGAGCATGTACTCGTGGCAAGCTCGCACTCTTTGGGCGTAATAGAACGCTCTCATTGGGGTTTCAATCCTCGTTCGTTCGAATCTGAATCTGAGCATGTACTCGTGGCAAGCTCGCACTCTTTGGGCGTAATAGAAAACGCTCTCATGGGGTTTCAATCCTCGTTCGTTTCGAAACTGAGCATGTACTCGTGGCAAGCTCGCACTCTTAGGGGCGTAAATAGAACGCTCTCATGGGGTTTTCAATCCTCGTTCGTCGTTCGAATCTGAGCATGTACTCGTGGCAAAGCTCGCACTCTTTGGGCGTAATAGAAGAACGCTCTCATGGGGTTTCAATCCTTCGTTCGTTCGTTCGAGAGCATGTACTCTCGTGGCAAGCTCGCACTCTTTGGGCGTAATAGAACGCTCTCTCTCCATGGGGGGGTTTTCAATCCTCCTTCGTTTCGAGTCGAATCTGAGCATGTACTCGTGGCAAGCTCGCACTCTTAGGCGTAATAGAAACGCTCTTCATCTCTCATGGGGTTTCAATCCTCGTTCGTTCGTTCTGAGAATCTGAGCATGTACTCGTGGCAAGCTCGCACTCTTTGGGGCGTAATAGAACGCTCTCATGGGGGGTTTTCAATCCTCGTTCGTTCGAATCTGAGCATGTACTCGTGGCAAGCTCGCACTCTTTGGGCGTAATAGAACGCTCTCTCATGGGGTTTCAATCCTCGTTCGTACTCGAATCTGAGCATGTACTCGTGGCAAGCTCGCACTCTTTTCGTAATAGAAAACGCTCTCATGGGGTTTTTCAATCCTCGTTCGTTCGTTCGAATCTGAGCATGTACTCGTGGCAAGCTCGCACTCTTTGGGGCGTAATAGAACGCTCTCATGGGGTTTCAATCCTCGTTCGTTCGAATCTGAGCATGTACTCGTGGCAAGCTCGCACTCTTTGGGCGTAATAGAACGCTCTCATGGGGTTTTCAATCAATCCTGGCTCGTACGTCGTGGCAAGATCGTTCGAATACTCATGTAGCACGTGACTCGTGGCGTGGCAAGCTCGCACTCTTTGGGCGTAATAGAACTGCTCTCATGGGGGGTTTCAATCCTCGTTCGTTCGAATTCGAATCTGAGCATGTACTCGTGGCAAGCTCGCACTCTCTTTGGGCGTAATAGAACGCTCCCCTAATAGAACGCTCTCATGGGGTTTCAATCCTCGTTCGTTCGAATCTGAGCATGTACTCCACGAAGCTAGCACTCTTTGGCCACTATAGAACTCTCATGGGTTTGCAATCCTCGTTCGTTCAGGCCTAGAAATGTACTCGTGGCAACGCTCGCACTCTTAGGGCGTAATAGAACGCTCTCATGGGGTTTCAATCCTCGTTCGTTCGAATCTGAGCATGTACTCGTGGCAAGCTCGCACTCTTTGGGCGTAATAGAACGCTCTCATGGGGTTTCAATCCTCGTTCGTTCGAATCTGAGCATGTACATGTACTCGTGGCAAGCTAGCACTCTTCTTGGGCGTAATAGAACGCTCTCATGGGGTTTCAATCCTCGTTCGTTCGAATCTGAGCATGTACTCGTGGCAAGCTTGCACTCTTTGGGCGTAATAGAACGCTCTCATGGGGTTTCAATCCTCGTTCGTTCGAATATGAGCATGTACTCGTGGCAAGCTCGCACTCTTAGGCGTAATAGAAAGCTCTCATGGGGTTTCAATCCTCGTTCGTTCGAATCTGAGCATGTACTCGTGGCAAGCTCGCACTCTTTGGGCGTAATAGAACGCTCTCATGGGGTTTCAATCCTCGTTCGTTCGAATCTGAGCATGTACTCGTGGCAATCGTCTCGCACTCTTTGGGCGTAATAGAAAGCTCTCATGGGGTTTCAATCCTCGTTCGTTCGAATCTGAGCATGTACTCGTGGCAAGCTCGCACTCTTTGGGCGTAATAGAACGCTCTCATGGGGTTTTCAATCCTCGTTCGTTCGAATCTGAGCATGTACTCGTGGCAAGCTCGCACTCTTTGGGCGTAATAGAATGCTCTCATGGGGTTTCAATCCTCGTTCGTTCGAATCTGAGCATGTACTCGTGGCGAGCTCGCACTCTTTGGGCGTAATAGAACGCTCTCATGAGGTTTCAATCCTCGTTCGTTTGAATCTGAGCATGTACTTGTGGCGAGCTCGCACTCTTAGGCGCAATAGAAAGCTCTCATGGGGTTCCAATCCTCGTTCGTTCGAATCTGAGCATGTACTCGTGGCAAGCTCGCACTCTTTGAGCGTAATAGAACGCTCTCATGAGGTTTCAATGCTCGTTCGTTCGAATCTGAGCATGTACTCGTGGCAATATCGCACGCTTAGGGCGTAATAGAACACTCGCATGGGGTTTCAATCCTCGTTCGTTCGAATCTGAGCATGTACTCGTGGCAAACTCGAACTCTTTGGCGTAATAGAACGTTCTCACGGGGTTTCAATACTCGTTCGTTCGAATCTGAGCATGTACTCGTGGCAAGCTCGCACTCTTTAGGCGTAATAGAATGCTCTCATGGGGTTTCAATCCTCGTTCGTTTGAATCTGAGCATGTACTCGTGGCAAGCTCGCTCTCTTAGGCGCAATAGAAAGCTCTCATGGGGTTCAATCCTCGTTCGTTCGAATCTGAGCATGTACTCGTTGCAAATTCGCACTCTTGGGGCGTAATAGAACGCTCTCATGGGTTTCAATCCTCGTTCCTTCGAATCTGAGCATGTACTCGTGGCAAGCTCGCACTCTTTGGGCGTAATAGAACGCTCTCATGGGGTTTCAATCCTCGTTCGTTCGAATCTGAGCATGTACTCGTGGCAATCTCGCACTCTTAGGGCGTAATAGAATGCTCTCATGGGGTTTCAATCCTCGTTCGTTTGAATCTGAGCATGTACTTGTGGCGAGCTCGCACTCTTAGGCGCAATAGAAAGCTCTCATGGGGTTCCAATCCTCGTTCGTTCGAATCTGAGCATGTACTCGTGGCAAGCTCGCACTCTTTGAGCGTAATAGAACGCTCTCATGAGGTTTCAATGCTCGTTCGTTCGAATCTGAGCATGTACGCGTGGCAATATCGCACTCTTAGGGCGTAATAGAACACTCGCATGGGGTTTCAATCGTTCGTTCAAATCTGAGCATGTACTCGTGGCAAACTCGAACTCTTTGGCGTAATAGAACGTTCTCACGGGGTTTCAATCCTCGTTCGTTCGAATCTGAGCATGTACTCGTGGCAAGCTCGCACTCTTAGGCGCAATAGAACGCTCTCATGGGGTTTCAATCCTCGTTCGTTCGAATCTGAGCATGTACTCGTGGCAAGCTTGCACTCTTTGGCGTAATAGAACGCTCTCATGGGGTTTCAATCCTCGTTCGTTCGAATATGAGCATGTACTCGTGGCAAGCTCGCACTCTTCGGCGCAATTGAAAGCTCTCATGGGGTTCCAATCCTCGTTCGTTCGAATCTGAGCATGTACTCGTGGCAAGCTCGCACTCTTTGTGTGTAATAGAACGCTCTCATGGGGTTTCAATCCTCGTTCGTTCAAATCTAAGCATGTACTCGTGGCAATCTCGCACTCTTAGGGCGTAATAGAATGCTCTCATGAGGTTTCAATCCTCGTTCGTTCGAATCTGAGCACGTACTCATGGCAAGCTCGCAATCTTAGGCGCAATAGAAAGCTCTCATGGGGTTCCAATCCTCGTTCGTTCGAATCTGAGCATGTACTCGTGGCAAGCTCGCACTCTTTGGGCGTAATAGAACGCTCTCATGGGGTTTCAATGCTCGTTCGTTCGAATCTGAGCATGTACTCGTGGCAATCTCGCACTCTTAGGGCGTAATAGAACGCTCTCACGGGGTTTCAATCCTCGTTCGTTCGAATCTGAGCATGTACTCGTGGCAAGCTCGCACTCTTTGGAGTAATAGAACGCTCTCACGGGGTTTCAATCCTCGTTCGTTCGAATCTGAGCATGTACTCGTGACAAGCTCGCACTCTTTGGGCGTAATAGAACGCTCTCATGGGGTTTCAATGCTCGTTCGTTCGAATCTGAGCATGTACTCGTGGCAAGCTCGCACTCTTAGGCGCAATAGAAAGCTCTCATTGGGTTCCAATCCTCGTTCATTCGAATCTGAGCATGTACTCGTGGCAAGCTCGCACTCTTTGGGCGTAATAGAACGCTCTCATGGGGGTTCAATCCCTGTTCGTTCGAATCTGAGCATGTACTCGTGGAAAGCTCGCACTCTTTGGGCGTAATAGAACGCTCTCATGGGGTTTCAATCCTCGTTCGTTCGTTCGAATATGAGCATGTACTCGTGGCAAGCTCGCACTCTTTGGGCAATAATAGAACGCTCTCATGGGGTTTCAATGCTCGTTCGTTCGAATCTGAGCATGTACTCGTGGAAAGCTCGCACTCTTTGGGCGTAATAGAACGCTCTCATGGGGTTTCAATCCTCGTTCGTTCGAATCTGAGCATGTACTCGTGGCAAGCTCGCACTCTTTGGGCGTAATAGAACGCTCTCATGGGGTTTCAATCCTCGTTCGTTTGAATCTGAGCATGTACTTGTGGCAAGCTCGCACTCTTAGGCGCAATAGAAAGCTATCATGGGGTTCCAATCCTCGTTCGTTCGAATCTGAGCATGTACTCGTGGCTAGCTCGCACTCTTTGGGCGTAATAGAACGCTCTCATGAGGTTTCAATGCTCGTTCGTTCGAATCTGAGCATGTACTCGTGGCAAGCACGCACTCTTTGGGCGTAATAGAACGCTCTCATGGGGTTTCAATCCTCGTTCGTTCGAATCTGAGCATGTACTCGTGGCAATCTCGCACTCTTAGGGCGTAATAGAATGCTCTCATGGGGTTTCAATCCTCGTTCGTTCGAATCTGAGCATGTACTCGTGGCAAACTCGCACTCTTTGGCGTAATAGAACGCTCTCACGGGGTTTCAATCCTCGTTCGTTTGAATCTGAGCATGTACTCGTGGCGAGCTCGCACTCTTTGGGCGTAATAGAACGCTCTCATAGGGTTCCAATCCTCGTTCGTTTGAATCTGAGCATGTACTTGTGGCGAGCTCGCACTCTTAGGCGCAATAGAAAGCTCTAATGGGGTTCCAATCCTCGTTTGTTCGAATCTGAGCATGTACTCGTGGCAAGCTCGCACTCTTTGGGCGTAATAGAACGCTCTCATGAGGTTTCAATGCTCGTTCCTTCGAATCTGAGCATGTACTCGTGGCAAGCACCCACTCTTTGGGCGTAATAGAACGCTCTCATGGGGTTTCAATGCTCTTTCGTTCGAATCTGAGCATGTACTCGTGGCAATCTCGCACTCTTAGGGCGTAATAGAATGCTCTCATGGGGTTTCAATGCTCGTTCCTTCGAATCTGAGCATGTACTCGTGGCAAGCACGCACTCTTTGGGCGTAATAGAACGCTCTCATGGGATTTCAATGCTCGTTCGTTCGAATCTGAGCATGTACTCGTGGCAATCTCGCACTCTTAGGGCGTAATAGAATGCTCTCATGGGGTTTCAATCCTCGTTCGTTCGAATCTGAGCATGTACTCGTGGCAAACTAGCACTCTTTGGCGTAATAGAACGCTCTCTTGGGGTTTCAATCCTCGTTCGTTCGAATCTAAGCATGTACTCGAGGCAATCTCGCACTCTTAGGGCGTAATAGAATGCCCTCATGGTGTTTCAATCCTCGTTCGTTCGAATCTGAGCATGTACTCGTGGCAAGTTCGCACTCTTAGGCGCAATAGAAAGCTCTCATGGGGTTCCAATCCTCGTTCATTCGAATCTGAGCATGTACTCGTGGCAAGCTCGCACTCTTTGGGCGTAATAGAACGCTCTCATGAGGTTTCAATCCTCGTTCGTTCGAATATGAGCATGTACTCGTGGCAAGCTCGCACTCTTTGGGCATAATAGAACGCTCTCATGGGGTTTCAATGCTCGTTCGTTCGAATCTGAGCATGTACTCGTGGAAAGCTCGCACTCTTTGGGCGTAATAGAACGCTCTCATGGGGTTTCAATCCTCGTTCGTTCGAATATGAGCATGTACTCGTGGCGAGCTCGCACTCTTTGGGCGTAATAGAACGCTCTCATGGGGTTTCAATCCTCGTTCGTTTGAATCTGAGCATGTACTTGTGGCGAGCTCGCTCTCTTAGGCGCAATAGAAAGCTCTAATGGGGTTCCAATCCTCGTTCGTTCGAATCTGAGCATGTACTCGTGGCAAGCTCGCACTCTTTGGGCGTAATAGAACGCTCTCATGGGGTTCCAATCCTCGTTCGTTCGAATCTGAGCATGTACTCGTGGCAAGCTCGCACTCTTTGGGCGTAATAGAACGCTCTCATGAGGTTTCAATGCTCGTTCGTTCGAATCTGAGCATGTACTCGTGGCGAGCTCGCACTCTTAGGCGCAATAGAAAGCTCTCATGGGGTTTCAATCCTCGTTCGTTCGAATCTAAGGATGTACTCGTGGCAAGCTCGCACTCTTTGGCGTAATAGAACGCTCTCACGGGATTTCAATCCTCGTTCGTACGAATCTGAGCATGTACTCGTGGCAAGCTCGCACTCTTAGGCGCAATAGAACGCTCTCATGGGGTTTCAATTCTCGTTCGTTCGAATCTGAGCATGTACTCGTGGAAAGCTCGCACTCTTTGGGCGTAATAGAACGCTCTCATGGGGTTTCAATCCTCGTTCGTTCGAATATGAGCATGTACTCGTGGGAAACTCGCACTCTTTGGCGTAATAGAACGCTCTCATGTGGTTTCAATCCTCGTTCGTTCGAATCTGAGCATGTACTCGTGGCAAGCTCACACTCTTTGGGCGTAATAGAATGCTCTCATGGGGTTTCAATCCTCGTTCGTTCGAATCTGAGCATGTACTCGTGGCAAGCTCGCACTTTTTGGGCGTAATAGAACGCTCTCATGGGGTTTCAATGCACGTTAGTTCGAATCTGAGCATGTACTCGTGGAAAGCTCGCACTCTTTGGGCGTAATAGAACGCTCTCATGGGGTTTCAATCCTCGTTCGTTCGAATATGAGCATGTACTCGTGGCAAGCTCGCACTCTTAGGCGCAATAGAAAGCTCTCATTGGGTTCCAAACCTCGTTCGTTCGAATCTGAGCATGTACTCGTGGCAAGCTCGCACTCTTTGGGCGTAATAGAACGCTCTCATGGGGTTTCAATACTCGTTCGTTCAAATATGAGCATGTACTCGTGGCGAGCTCGCACTCTTTGGGCGTAATAGAACGCTCTCTTGGGGTTTCAATCCTCGTTCGTTTGAATCTGAGCATGTACTTGTGGCGAGCTCGCACTCTTTGGGCGTAATAGAACGCTCTCATGGGGTTTCAATGCTCGTTCGTTCGAATCTGAGCATGTACTCGTGGAAAGCTCGCACTCTTTGGGCGTAATAGAACGCTCTCATGGGGTTTCAATCCTCGTTCGTTCGAATATGAGCATGTACTCGTGGCGAGCTCGCACTCTTTGGGCGTAATAGAACGCTCTCATGGGGTTTCAATCCTCGTTCGTTTGAATCTGAGCATGTACTTGTGGCGAGCTCGCTCTCTTAGGCGCAATAGAAAGCTCTAATGGGGTTCCAATCCTCGTTCGTTCGAATCTGAGCATGTACTCGTGGCAAGCTCGCACTCTTTGGGCGTAATAGAACGCTCTCATGAGGTTTCAATGCTCGTTCCTTCGAATCTGAGCATGTACTCGTGGCAAGCACGCACTCTTTGGGCGTAATAGAACGCTCTCATGGGGTTTCAATGCTCGTTCGTTCGAATCTGAGCATGTACTCGTGGCAATCTCGCACTCTTAGGGCGTAATAGAATGCTCTCATGGGGTTTCAATCCTCGTTCGTTCGAATCTGAGCATGTACTCGTGGCAAACTCGCACTCTTTGGCGTAATAGAACGCTCTCACGGGGTTTCAATCCTCGTTCGTTTGAATCTGAGCATGTACTCGTGGCGAGCTCGCACTCTTTGGGCGTAATAGAACGCTCTCATAGTGTTCCAAAATCGAAGAATTTCTTGGGAATCCTACAAGATCAATTCGTTCTTTTATTTTTGTTCTCTTTTTCGGGTCCAAAAGTCGTCCTCGTTCGTTTGAATCTGAGCATGTACTTGTGGCGAGCTCGCTCTCTTAGGCGCAATAGAAAGCTCTAATGGGGTTCCAATCCTCGTTTGTTCGAATCTGAGCATGTACTCGTGGCAAGCTCGCACTCTTTGGGCGTAATAGAACGCTCTCATGAGGTTTCAATGCTCGTTCCTTCGAATCTGAGCATGTACTCGTGGCAAGCACCCACTCTTTGGGCGTAATAGAACGCTCTCATGGGGTTTCAATGCTCTTTCGTTCGAATCTGAGCATGTACTCGTGGCAAGTTCTCACTCTTAGGCGCAATAGAAAGCTCTCATGGGGTTCCAATCCTCGTTCATTCGAATCTGAGCATGTACTCGTGGCAAGCTCGCACTCTTTGGGCGTAATAGAACGCTCTCATGAGGTTTCAATCTTCGTTCGTTCGAATATGAGCATGTACTCGTGGCAAGCTCGCACTCTTTGGGCATAATAGAACGCTCTCATGGGGTTTCAATGCTCGTTCGTTCGAATCTGAGCATGTACTCGTGGAAAGCTCGCACTCTTTGGGCGTAATAGAACGCTCTCATGGGGTTTCAATCCTCGTTCGTTCGAATATGAGCATGTACTCGTGGCGAGCTCGCACTCTTTGGGCGTAATAGAACGCTCTCATGGGGTTTCAATCCTCGTTCGTTTGAATCTGAGCATGTACTTGTGGCGAGCTCGCTCTCTTAGGCGCAATAGAAAGCTCTCATGGGGTTCCAATCCTCGTTCGTTCGAATCTGAGCATGTACTCGTGGCAAGCTCGCACTCTTTGGGCGTAATAGAACGCTCTCATGGGGTTCCAATCCTCGTTCGTTCGAATCTGAGCATGTACTCGTGGCAAGCTCGCACTCTTTGGGCGTAATAGAACGCTCTCATGAGGTTTCAATGCTCGTTCGTTCGAATCTGAGCATGTACTCGTGGCAAGCTCGCACTCTTAGGCGCAATAGAAAGCTCTCATGGGGTTTCAATCCTCGTTCGTTCGAATCTGAGCATGTACTCGTGGCAAGCTCGCACTCTTTGGCGTAATAGAACGCTCTCATGGGGTTTCAATCCTCGTTCGTTCGAATCTGAGCATGTACTCGTGGCAAGCTCGCACTCTTAGGCGCAATAGAACGCTCTCATGGGGTTTCAATTCTCGTTCGTTCGAATCTGAGCATGTACTCGTGGAAAGCTCGCACTCTTTGGGCGTAATAGAACGCTCTCATGGGGTTTCAATCCTCGTTCGTTCGAATATGAGCATGTACTCGTGGCAAAAAAGCTCGCACTCTTTGGGCGTAATAGAACGCTCTCATGGGGTTTCAATCCTCGTTCGTTCGAATCTGAGCATGTACTCGTGGCAAGCTCACACTCTTTGGGCGTAATAGAATGCTCTCATGGGGTTTCAATCCTCGTTCGTTCGAATCTGAGCATGTACTCGTGGCAAGCTCGCACTCTTTGGGCGTAATAGAACGCTCTCATGGGGTTTCAATGCACGTTAGTTCGAATCTGAGCATGTACTCGTGGAAAGCTCGCACTCTTTGGGCGTAATAGAACGCTCTCATGGGGTTTCAATCCTCGTTCGTTCGAATATGAGCATGTACTCGTGGCAAGCTCGCACTCTTAGGCGCAATAGAAAGCTCTCATTGGGTTCCAATCCTCGTTCGTTCGAATCTGAGCATGTACTCGTGGCAAGCTCGCACTCTTTGGGCGTAATAGAACGCTCTCATGGGGTTTCAATACTCGTTCGTTCAAATATGAGCATGTACTCGTGGCGAGCTCGCACTCTTTGGGCGTAATAGAACGCTCTCTTGGGGTTTCAATCCTCGTTCGTTTGAATCTGAGCATGTACTTGTGGCGAGCTCGCACTCTTTGGGCGTAATAGAACGCTCTCATGGGGTTTCAATGCTCGTTCGTTCGAATCTGAGCATGTACTCGTGGAAAGCTCGCACTCTTTGGGCGTAATAGAACGCTCTCATGGGGTTTCAATCCTCGTTCGTTCGAATATGAGCATGTACTCGTGGCGAGCTCGCACTCTTTGGGCGTAATAGAACGCTCTCATGGGGTTTCAATCCTCGTTCGTTTGTATCTTAGTATGTACTTGTGGCGAGCTCGCTCTCTTAGGCGCAATAGAAAGCTCTAATGGGGTTCCAATCCTCGTTCGTTCGAATCTGAGCATGTACTCGTGGCAAGCTCGCACTCTTTGGGCGTAATAGAACGCTCTCATGAGGTTTCAATGCTCGTTCCTTCGAATATGAGCATGTACTCGTGGCAAGCACGCACTCTTTGGGCGTAATAGAACGCTCTCATGGGGTTTCAATGCTCGTTCGTTCGAATCTGAGCATGTACTCGTGGCAATCTCTCACTCTTAGGGCGTAATAGAATGCTCTCATGGGGTTTCAATCCTCGTTCGTTCGAATCTGAGCATGTACTCGTGGCAAACTCGCACTCTTTGGCGTAATAGAACGCTCTCACGGGGTTTCAATCCTCGTTCGTTTGAATCTGAGCATGTACTCGTGGCGAGCTCGCACTCTTTGGGCGTAATAGAACGCTCTCATGGGGTTCCAATCCTCGTTCGTTTGAATCTGAGCATGTACTTGTGGCGAGCTCGCACTCTTAGGCGCAATAGAAAGCTCTCTCATGGGGTTCCAATCCTCGTTTGTTCGAATCTGAGCATGTACTCGTGGCAAGCTCGCACTCTTTGGGCGTAATAGAACGCTCTCATGAGGTTTCAATGCTCGTTCCTTCGAATCGAATCTGAGCATGTACTCGTGGCAAGCACCCACTCTTTGGGCGTAATAGAACGCTCTCATGGGGTTTCAATGCTCTTTCGTTCGAATCTGAGCATGTACTCGTGGCAATCTCGCACTCTTAGGGCGTAATAGAATGCTCTCATGGGGTTTCAATGCTCGTTCCTTCGAATCTGAGCATGTACTCGTGGCAAGCACGCACTCTTTGGGCGTAATAGAACGCTCTCATGGGGTTTCAATGCTCGTTCGTTCGAATCTGAGTATGTACTCGTGGCAAGCTCGCACTATTAGGGCGTAATAGAATGCTCTCATGGGGTTTCAATCCTCGTTCGTTCGAATCTGAGCATGTACTCGTGGCAAACTAGCACTCTTTGGCGTAATAGAACGCTCTCATGGGGTTTCAATCCTCGTTCGTTCGAATCTGAGCATGTACTCGTGGCAATCTCGCACTCTTAGGGCGTAATAGAATGCTCTCATGGGGTTTCAATCCTCGTTCGTTCGAATCTGAGCATGTACTCGTGGCAAGTTCGCACTCTTAGGCGCAATAGAAAGCTCTCATGGGGTTCCAATCCTCGTTCGTTCGAATCTGAGCATGTACTCGTGGCAAGCTCGCACTCTTTGGGTGTAATAGAACGCTCTCATGAGGTTTCAATCCTCGTTCGTTCGAATATGAGCATGTACTCGTGGCAAGCTCGCACTCTTTGGGCATAATAGAACGCTCTCATGGGGTTTCAATGCTCGTTCGTTCGAATCTGAGCATGTACTCGTGGCAAGCTCGCACTCTTTGGGCGTAATAGAACGCTCTCATGGGGTTTCAATCCTCGTTCGTTCGAATATGAGCATGTACTCGTGGCAAGCTCGCACTCTTTGGGCGTAATAGAACGCTCTCATGGGGTTTCAATCCTCGTTTGTTTGAATATGAGCATGTACTCGTGGTAAGCTCGCGCTCTTAGGCGCACTAGAAAGCTTTCATGGGGTTCCAATCCTCGTTCGTTCGAATCTGAGCTTGTACTCGTGGCAAGCTCGCACTCTTTTTGGCGTAATAGAATGCTCTCATTGGGTTTCAATCCTCGTTCGAACGCTCTCATGGGGTTTCAATCCTCGTTCGTTCGAATCTGAGCATGTACTCGTGGCAATCTCGCACTCTTTGGGCGTAATAGAACGCTCTCATGTGGTTTCAATCCTCGTTCGTTCGAATCTGAGCATGTACTCGTGGCAAGCTCGCACTCTTATGCGCAATAGAAAGCTCTCATGGGGTTCCAATCCTCGTTCGTTAGAATCTGAGCATGTACTTGTGGCACTAGCACTCTTTGGGCGTAATGGAACGCTCTCTTGGGGTTTCATTACTCGTTCGTTCGAATCTGAGCATGTACTCGTGGCAATCTCTCACTCTTAGGGCGTAATAGAATGCTCTCATGGGGTTTCAATCCTCGTTCGTTCGAATCTGAGCATGTACTCGTGGCAATCTCGCACTCTTAGGGCGTAATAGAAAGCTCTCATGGGGTTCCAATCCTCGTTCGTTCGAATCTGAGCATGTACTCGTGGCAAGCTCGCACTCTTTGGGCGTAATAGAACGCTCTCTTGGGGTTTCAATGCTCGTTCGTTCGAATCTGAGCATGTACTCGTGGAAAGCTCGCACTCTTTGGGCGTAATAGAACGCTCTCATGGGGTTTCAATCCTCGTTCGTTCGAATATGAGCATGTACTCGTGGCAAGCTCGCACTCTTTGGGCGTAATAGAACGCTCTCATGGGTTTCAATCCTCGTTCGTTTGAATCTGAGCATGTACTTGTGGCGAGCTCGCACTCTTAGGCGCAATAGAAAGCTCTCATGGGGTTTCAATCCTCGTTCGTTCGAATCTGAGCATGTACTCGTGGCAAGCTCGCACTCTTTGGGCGTAATAGAACGCTCTCATGGGGTTTCAATGCTCGTTCGTTCGAATCTGAGCATGTACTCGTGGCAATATCGCACTCTTAGGGCGTAATAGAACACTCGCATGGGGTTTCAATCCTCGTTCGTTCGAATCTGAGCATGTACTCGTGGCAAACTCGCACTCTTTGGCGTAATAGAACGCTCTCACGGGGTTTCAATCCTCGTTCGTTCGAATCTGAGCATGTACTCGTGGCAAGCTCGCACTCTTAGGCGCAATAGAACGCTCTCATGGGGTTTCAATCCTCGTTCGTTCGAATCTGAGCATTTACTCGTGGCAATCTCGCACTCTTAGGGCGTAATAGAAAGCTCTCATGGGGTTCCAATCCTCGTTCGTTCGAATCTGAGCATGTACTCGTGGCAAGCTCGCACTCTTTGGGCGTAATAGAACGCTCTCAAGGGGTTTCAATCCTCGTTCGTTCGTCGAATCTGAGCATGTACTCGTGGCAAGCTCGCACTCTTCGACGCAATAGAAAGCTCTCATGGGGTTCCAATCCTCGTTCGTTCGAATCTGAGCATGTACTCGTGGCAAGCTCGCACTCTTTGGGCGTAATAGAACGCTCTCATGGGGTTTCAATCCTCGTTCGTTCGAATATAAGCATGTACTCGTGGCTATCTCGCACTCTTAGGCGTAATAGAATGCTCTCATGGGGTTTCAATCCTCGTTCGTTCGAATCTGAGCATGTACTCGTGGCAAGTTCGCACTCTTAGGCGCATTAGAAAGCTCTCATGGGGTTTCAATCCTCGTTCATTCGAATCTGAGCATGTACTCGTGGCAAGCTCGCACTCTTTGGGCGTAATAGAACGCTCTCATGGGGTTTCAATGCACGTTTGTTCGAATCTGAGCATGTACTCGTGGAAAGCTCGCATCTTTGGGCGTAATAGAACGCTCTCATGGGGTTTTAATCCTCGTTCGTTCGAATATGAGCATGTACTCGTGGCAAGCTCGCACTCTTTGGGCGTAATAGAACGCTCTCATGAGGTTTCAATCCTCGTTCGTTCGAATATGAGCATGTACTCGTGGAAAGCTCGCACTCTTTGGGCGTAATAGAACGCTCTCATGGGGTTTCAATCCTCGTTCGTTCGAATCTGAGCATGTACTCGTGGCAAGCTCGCACTCTTTGGGCGTAATAGAACGCTCTCATGGGGTTTCAATCCTCGTTCGTTCGAATATGAGCATGTACTCGTGGCGAGCTCGCACTCTTTGGGCGTAATAGAACGCTCTCATGGGGTTTCAATCCTCGTTCGTTTGAATCTGAGCATGTACTTGTGGCGAGCTCGCTCTCTTAGGCGCAATAGAAAGCTCTAATGGGGTTCCAATCCTCGTTCGTTTGAATCTGAGCATGTACTCGTGGCAAGCTCGCACTCTTTGGGCGTAATAGAACGCTCTCATGGGGTTTCAATCCTCGTTCGTTCGTTCGAATCTGAGCATGTACTCGTGGCAAGCTCGCACTCTTTGGGCGTAATAGAACGCTCTCATGAGGTTTCAATGCTCGTTCGTTCGAATCTGAGCATGTACTCGTGGCGAGCTCGCACTCTTAGGCGCAATAGAAAGCTCTCATGGGGTTTCAATCCTCGTTCGTTCGAATCTAAGGATGTACTCGTGGCAAGCTCGCACTATTTGGCGTAATAGAACGCTCTCATGGGGTTTTCAATCCTCGTTCGTTCGAATCTGAGCATACTCGTGGCAAGCTCGCACTCTTAGGCGCAATAGAAACGCTCTCATGGGGTTTCAATCTCGTTCGTTCGAATCTGAGCATATACTCGTGGCAAGCTCGCACTCTTTGGGCGTAATCGAACGCTCTCATGGGGTTTCAATCCTCGTTCGTTCGAATCGATGAGCATGTACTCGTGGCAACTCGCACTCTTAGGCGTAATAGAACGCTCTCATGGGGTTTCAATCCTCGTTCGTTCGAATCTGAGCATGTACTCGTGGCAAGCTCACACTCTTTGGGCGTAATAGAATGCTCTCATGGGGTTTCAATCCTCGTTCGTTCGAATCTGAGCATGTACTCGTGGCAAACTCGCACTCTTAGGCGTAATAGAACGCTCTCATGGGGTTTCAATCCTCGTTCGTTCGAATCTGAGCAATTCCTCGTGGCAAGCTCGCACTCTTTGGGCGTAATAGAACGCTCTCATGGGGTTTCAATGCACGTTCGTTCGAATCTGAGCATGTACTCGTGGCAAGCTCGCACTCTTTGGGCATAATAGAACGCTCTCATGGGTTTCAATCCTCGTTCGTTCGAATCTGAGCATGTACTTGTGGCAAAGCTCGCACTCTTAGGCAAAATAGAAAGCTCTCATTGGGTTCCAATCCTCGTTCGTTCGAATCTGAGCATGTACTCGTGGCAAGCTCGCACTCTTTGGGCGTAATAGAACGCTCTCATGGGGTTTCAATCCTCGTGTAATAGAACGCTCTCATGGGGTTTCAATCCTCGTTCGTTCGAATCTGTGCATGTACTCGTGGCAATCTCGCACTCCTAGGGTGTAATAAAATGCTCTCATGGGGTTTCAATCCTCGTTCGTTCAAATCTAAGCATGTACTCGTGGCAAGCTCGCACTCTTATGCGCAATAGAAAGCTCTCATGGGGTTCCAATCCTCGTTCGTTCGAATCTGAGCATGTACTCGTGGCAAGCTCGCACTCTTTGGGCGTAATAGAACGCTCTCATGGGGTTTCAATCCTCGTTCGTTCGAATCTGAGCATGTACTCGTGGCAATCTCTCACTCTTAGGGCGTAATAGAACGCTCTCATGGGGTTTTCAATCCTCGTTCGTTCGAATCGAATCTGAGCATGTACTCGTGGCAATCTCGCACTCTTTGGGCGTAATAGAACGCTCTCATGGGGTTTCAATCCTCGTTCGTTCGAATATGAGCATGTACTCGTGGCAAACTCGCACTCTTTGGCGTAATAGAACGCTCTCATGGGGTTTCAATCCTCGTTCGTTCGAATCTGAGCATGTACTCGTGGCAAGCTCACACTCTTTGGGCGTAATAGAATGCTCTCATGGGGTTTCAATCCTCGTTCGTTCGAATCTGAGCATGTACTCGTGGCAAACTCGCACTCTTTGGCGTAATAGAACGCTCTCATGTGGTTTCAATCCTCGTTCGTTCGAATCTGAGCATGTACTCGTGGCAAGCTCGCACTCTTTGGGCGTAATAGAACACTCTCATGGGGTTTCAATGCACGTTTGTTCGAATCTGAGCATGTACTCGTGGAAAGCTCGCACTCTTTGGGCGTAATAGGACGCTCTCATGCGGTTTCAATCCTCGTTCGTTCGAATATGAGCATGTACTCGTGGCAAGCTCGCACTCTTAGGCGCAATAGAAAGCTCTCATTGGGTTCCAATCCTCGTTCGTTCGAATCTGAGCATGTACTCGTGGCAAGATCGCACTCTTTGGGCGTAATAGAACGCTCTCATGGGGTTTCAATCCTCGTGTAATAGAACGCTCTCATGGGGTTTCAATCCTCGTTCGTTCGAATCTGTGCATGTACTCGTGGCAATCTCGCACTCCTAGGGTGTAATAAAATGCTCTCATGGGGTTTCAATCCTCGTTCGTTCAAATCTAAGCATGTACTCGTGGCAAGCTCGCACTCTTATGGGCGTAATAGAAAGCTCTCATGGGGTTCCAATCCTCGTTCGTTCGAATCTGAGCATGTACTCGTGGCAAGCTCGCACTCTTAGGTGCGTAATAGAAAGCTCTCATGGGGTTTCAATCCTCGTTCGTTCGAATCTGAGCATGTACTCGTGGCAATCTCTCACTCTTAGGGCGTAATAGAATGCTCTCATGGGGTTTCAATGCTCGTTCGTTCGAATCTTAGCATGTACTCGTGGCAATCTCGCACTCGTTGGGGGTACTAGAACGCTCTTATGGGGTTTCAATCCTCGTTCGTTCGAATCTGAGCATGTACTCGTGGCAAGCTCGCACTCTTTGGGCGTAATAGAACGCTCTCATGGGGTTTCAATGCTCGTTCGTTCGAATCTGAGCATGTACTCGTGGCAAGCTCGCACTCTTTGGGCGTAATAGAACGCTCTCATGGGGTTTCAATCCTCGTTCGTTCGAATATGAGCATGTACTCGTGGCAAGCTCGCACTCTTTGGGCGTAATAGAACGCTCTCATGAGGTTTCAATCCTCGTTCGTTTGAATCTGAGCATGTACTTTTGGCGAGCTCGCACTCTTAGGCGCAATAGAAAGCTCTCATGGGGTTCCAATCCTCGTTCGTTCGAATCTGAGCATGTACTCGTGGCAAGCTCGCACTCTTTGGGCGTAATAGAACGCTCTCATGAGGTTTCAATGCTCGTTCGTTCGAATCTGAGCATGTACTCGTGGCAATATCGCACTCTTAGGGCGTAATAGAACACTCGCATGGGGTTTCAATCCTCGTTTGTTCGAATCTGAGCATGTACTCGTGGCAAACTCGCACTCTTTGGCGTAATAGAACGTTCTCACGGGGTTTCAATCCTCGTTCGTTCGAATCTGAGCATCTACTCGTGGCAAGCTCGCACTCTTAGGCGCAATAGAACGCTCTCATGGGGTTTCAATTCTCGTTCGTTCGAATCTGAGCATTTACTCGTGGCAAGCTCGCACTCTTTGGGCGTAATAGAACGCTCTCATGGGGTTTCAATCCTCGTTCGTTCGAATATGAGCATGTACTCGTGGCAAGCTCGCACTCTTCGACGCAATTGAAAGCTCTCATGGGGTTCCAATCCTCGTTCGTTCGAATCTGAGCATGTACTCGTGGCAAGCTCGCACTCTTTGTGTGTAATAGAACGCTCTCATGGGGTTTCAATCCTCGTTCGTTCGAATCTAAGCATGTACTCGTGGCAATCTCGCACTCTTAGGCGTAATAGAATGCTCTCATGGTGTTTCAATCCTCGTTCGTTCGAATCTGAGCATGTACTCGTGGCAAGTTCGCACTCTTAGGCGCAATAGAAAGCTCTCATGGGGTTCCAATCCTCGTTCATTCGAATCTGAGCATGTACTCGTGGCAAGCTCGCACTCTTTGGGCGTAATAGAACGCTCTCATGGGGTTTCAATGCACGTTTGTTCGAATCTGAGCATGTACTCGTGGCGAGCTCGCATCTTTGGGCGTAATAGAACGCTCTCATGGGGTTTTAATCCTCGTTCGTTCGAATATGAGCATGTACTCGTGGCAAGCTCGCACTCTTAGGCGCAATAGAAAGCTCTCATTGGGTTTCAATCCTCGTTCGTTCGAATCTGAGCATGTACTCGTGGCAAGCTCGCACTCTTTGGGCGTAATAGAACGCTCTCATGGGGTTTCAATCCTCGTTCGTTCGAATCTGTGCATGTACTCGTGGCAATCTCGCACTCCTAGGGCGTAATAAAATGCTCTCATGGGGTTTCAATCCTCGTTCGTTCGAATCTGAGCATGTACTCGTGGCAAGCTCGCACTCTTAGGCGCAATAGAAAGCTCTCATGGGGTTCCAATCCTCGTTCGTTCGAATCTGAGCATATACTCGTGGCAAGCTCGCGCTCTTTGGGCGAAATAGAACGCTCTCATGGGATTTCAATCCTCGTTCGTTCGAATCTGAGCATGTACTCGTGGCAATCTCTCACTCTTAGGGCGTAATAGAATGCTCTCATGGGGTTTCAATCCTCGTTCGTTCGAATCTGAGCATTTACTCGTGGCAATCTCGCACTTTTAGGGCGTAATAGAAAGCTCTCATGGGGTTCCAATCTTCGTTCGTTCGAATCTGAGCATGTACTCGTGGCAAGCTCGCACTCTTTGGGCGTAATAGAACGCTCTCTTGGGGTTTCAATGCTCGTTCGTTCGAATCTGAGCATGTACTCGTGGAAAGCTCGCACTCTTTGGGCGTAATAGAACGCTCTCATGGGATTTCAATCCTCGTTCGTTCGAATATGAGCATGTACTCGTGGCGAGCTCGCACTCTTTGGGCGTAATAGAACGCTCTCATGAGGTTTCAATCCTCGTTCGTTTGAATCTGAGCATGTACTTATGGCGAGCTCGCACTCTTAGGCGCAATAGAAAGCTCTCATGGGGTTCCAATCCTCGTTCGTTCGAATCTGAGCATGTACTCGTGGCAAGCTCGCACTCTTTGGGCGTAATAGAACGCTCTCATGAGGTTTCAATGCTCGTTCGTTCGAATCTGAGCATGTACTCGTGGCAATATCGCACTCTTAGGGCGTAATAGAACACTCGCATTGGGTTTCAATCCTCGTTCGTTCGAATCTGAGCATGTACTCGTGGCAAACTTGCACTCTTTGGCGTAATAGAACGTTCTCACGGGGTTTCAATCCTCGTTCGTTCGAATCTGAGCATCTACTCGTGGCAAGCTCGCACTCTTAGGTGCAATAGAACGCTCTCATGGGGTTTCAATCCTCGTTCGTTCGAATCTGAGCATGTACTCGTGGCAAGCTTGCACTCTTTGGGCGTAATAGAATGCTCTCATGGGATTTCAATCCTCGTTCGTTCGAATATGAGCATGTACTCGTGGCAAGCTCGCACTCTTAGGCGCAATAGAAAGCTCTCATTGGGTTCCAATCTGTTACGGATTTTATATTGGCATATTTCGTGAAGTGAGTCGGAGTCTTGAAGGTTCAAAGAAGAAAAGACGAAGATTGAAGACTCGAAGACTCACCGTTTGAATTCACGATGCTTGGTAAGTTTAAATAATCTTGATGATGATTTATAAATATTTACAAGTGTTTGGAAGACTTTAGAATGGATTAAAATTGATTTAAAATATAAAAAATGAGTTTTCCAACTTCCGAGGTCCGGACCCTGAGGATGAGGTCTGGAACCCGTACGCCTCCCTGGCTGTCACGCAGGGAGGGTCCGGACCCTGAGGATGAGGTCCGGACCCTGAGGGCGGAGGTCCGGACCCAGAGGGCTGAGGTCCGGACCCCAGGCTGTTTCGCAGACCGGGTCCGGACCCTGATGGCTGAGGTCCGGTCAATGAAACGCCTGGAGAGTGTCAAGGTCCGGACCCCATACCCGCGGTCCGGACCCCGACCCGTTGCGAAGTTTTGGAAAGTTATTTTTTCTATCCTACTTTGATTCTAATGTCTCCCAAACATGTAAATAAGATGGTAGATTCCTTAAAATATCTTTGCAATCCTAATTTGGTTCCAAACCTTTTTAAAATCAGTTTTTCAATCCTAGTCGAAATCGGTTTGCTTCCAAACCTTTCTAAAAACTGTTTTTTAATCCTAATCTATTTCGGATTGCTTCTAACCTATAAATAAGATGTGGGGGTGTCTCTAAAACGTGGTGAAAATATAGATTATCTTTTAGAAACCCTAGAAGCTTGTAGGTAACCATTTTTCTCATCTTCTACATCAAGTTTCTCTCAAATTGATTCACGGTGCCCTAATTTCTAATATTCTTTTAGAATCAATTTGAGAATTGCTTAGAGACTATTCCCACAGATCTTTCATGATATTCTAAGCAATAAACCATCATCAACTTTATTGTTCTTGCTCCGGATGGAGTGCGTTCGTGGATTCGAGTGAGCGTCGTGGATTCGACGTGTTGAAGGCTTCGTGGATGCGAAGTTGGGCGTCTCGTGGATTCGAGGCGTGGCGTTCGTGGATTCGGACGTGGGGCGTGGAAAACCTGTTGGTGCGCGTGATCCGCTGAAGAGAAGGGAGAGGTTAAGTCCGTGGAGTCGGTAATCACCTTGTAATTCTTTACTCTTAGTGGATTGTTTTTTCGCGTGTTGGTCCCGTGGGTTTTTCTCCAAGGTGGAGTTTCCCACGTAAATCTCGGTGTGCTGATTTTATTTTCCGCATTACTTTATCGCATTGAGATTTGTGATTTTTTATACACCTATTCACCCCCCTCTAGGTGATTGATATACTCTAGATAGATCCTAGGGCACCCCCTATCTTACAATTGGTATCAGAGAGGGATCTAGACTTTATCTTTCATAATGGGTGAAGGTGGTAACATTAATCGACCTCCGTTCTTTGATGGCACGAGCTATGCTTATTGGAAAGTTCGCATGAGAGCTTTTCTAATAGCCATCGATGAACGAGTGTGGCAATCCATAGAATTTGGATGGACTCATCCCACTCAAATCGTCGATGATGTTAGCGTCCCTAAACTTCGAAATAAATGGAGTAGGGAAGAGATTGATTTATCTTCTTACAACGGTCGGGGAATTAATGCCTTATTTAATTCTTTAAATCAAACCGAGTTCTCACGTGTCTCGGCATGTGAGACGGCAAAGGAGATTTGGGATACTTTCCAAGTTATGCATGAGGGAACTAGCTTGGTAAAGGTCCAAAAACTTCAAATGCTTACAAGTAAATTTGATTCAATTTCCATGGACGATCATGAGACCTTTACCGAGTACTATACTCGTCTTCAAGTGTAGTACTCGGAAATTTTGAGATTTAGGGTTTCTGGACTTGGGGGATTTCGGGCGCCCGGAAGAGGTGAAGTGGACGCCCGAAAGAAGTGGACCCTGTTGCACTTTGTGGACGATCCGGTTGTGGCCGACGGAGATCGGATCTGGATGCATGATTCGGACGCCCGGATTGAGGATCCGGTTTGAGCTGTTGACGTGGAGGGCCACGTGTCGCGACGCAGGACACGTGTCGATCGCCGAAGACACGCCGCCCCACCGCCTGATGACTATCGACCGGCCGCTTGACCGCGCGACGACACCTGTACGGCAGGATTTCCGGACGCCCGAAAGTTGGGAAGTGGGCGCCCGAAAGTGGGAATTTGGGAGCCTATAAATAGGCGAGTCCCTGATGGTTTTTGGTGCATTTCCACTCCGAGATCCCTGTTTCTAGAGAGAGAAAGTGGGTTTAAGGCCATGTGTTGGCATAGTTTGTAACCCTGCTTGCTCTCTTCTACTCTGCTGATCTGATCTGGTGCCAAGCCGTTATTCTGCTGGAGATAGCAGTTTCCTTGGAGGTTTTGACAGATCGGGGTGCTGCCGGAGTCGTTATCCTGGAGGGTTGGATCTGAGGATACTGTTCTTTCCCCACCGTGGTTGGATTAGCTTTTCAGGTGGGTTGATGTTTGCCAGATTCAGTGGACTTCCTCCTACGTGTTTTATCTCATGTTAGCATAATATGATATGATGTTGTTTGGATTATGTTAGCATGATTGGATTATGATATGTGGATATTGGATTATGATATTGGGATTATGATAGTATGCCATGCTAAGATTATGTAGAGATGCCATGTTAGGGTGAGACTGATCTATAGACCGCATGGGCATGTTATGATCTTAGATGTGCTAATGATATGTATATGAGCATGCATTTCTTTGTATCCTTGTTGCATGATTGGACCTACACCTATTCTGTTGATTCCTTGTACCAGTTGTTGTGCATGTAGTGTAGGTGATCATGTTGTGGCTCGTGCTATGTTGTTGTACCTCCTCTTTGTGATAGAGTCGAGAGCCTCCTCTTGTGTGATAGAGTTGAGATGAATTGTGAGCACTGGAGCATTGATTGTGCCAAGGGCACGGGGTACTTTGTGAGAGTATGGATTGGGTCACACTTGTTGATTATCCTTTGTGGTGCCAAGGGCACAGTGGATTGGGTCTTACCTGTTGACTATTCTTTGAGGTGCCGAGGGCACATGATCCTTTGTTGACCCAGTCGTGTCGATCATATACCTGCGGGTGCTTGGCGGTTACTATGGTTGTACTTTGCTCGGTTGGGTCGCTCCCACGAGTACCACTCTAGAGTTGGCATGTTCCGTACAGAGGGTTGTACGAGGGGCTAGTTACAGACGGGCTTCCTGTACTAGTCGGCTCCCTGGAGGGTTGAGTAGCTCCCTGGAGGGTTGAGCGTGATCAGGCCGCAGGTATAGTATGGTATTGTATTGAGAGGTATTATATGGCGAGAGCTAGGTACAGATGGAGTTCCTGTACTAGCTGGTTCGCAGGTGTTGTATTGTGTATGATAGTCCTCATTTGGTATATTCAGTTCATTGGTATTCATACTGACAGTTGAGCTTTGTGCATAGTAGTGGTAGTATATCTCCTACTCTTTTATTGCTCTATTCATATCTCTTGAGATTGAGGACTTAGTGGGCAGACCGCTGAGGCTGGTGGCGGTACCCACTGAGGACTACTTGATTGATAGTAGTTCTCACACCCATTGGTGACATCTTTTTGCAGAGTCTTCTTCCCCAGTCGTGCATACTGAGCGTGGAAAGGAGACCGTCGGGTAGAGCTATTCCCCGGATATTTGGCTAGAGGTATACCCATTTTGGATAGATGGTTGAGTCTGTACATACTGTGTGATGTGATATCAGTCTGTATATGAGAGTTTTATATGAGAGTTATGGATGATGTATGTACAGTGATCTTTTGATATATTTATATAGCAGCTCTGTTGATACCTTTAGCTCTGTGTGTTTGATTGTGGATGTTGTTTCGCTTCGTATACATGGTAGAGATACTGTGTATACGGCGGATCTGGTCATGCGCCTGGGAAGAGGTAACCCGGGGCGTGACATCAAGACATAGTCAATACATGCGCAAATTTGGGAGAGAAAATCTCGGAATCTAAAGTTGTAAGAAAAATTTTGAGAACTCTTCCCGAAAGATTTCGTCCGAAGGTTGCGGCCATTGAGACTATAAAACATCCAGACGAGATGAAAGTAGAAGAATTAGTAGGTGCTTTACAAACATATGAAATGACTTTTCCTACTAATGAATCTTCTTCCAAGTCTTCTTCTAAGAGTACAGGTATTGCACTCAAATCTACGAAGGAGGAAGACGACGACTCGTATTCCGATGAAGAAATTTCGCTCGCCGATTTTGAACATCAATTGGAGCGTCTCACGAAGAAATTTCGTCGGAATTTCCGGAAGAACAAGTCAAATCGATCTACATCCAAATCTTCTTCAAAAGGATCTTCACATTCTAAATCTTCTAAAGAGAAGAAGCTTGCAAAGTTCCCTAAAGATAAGGATGAGATTGAAGGGGAAATCCGATGTTACAAGTGTCGCGGCTACGGTCACATCTCCACGGATTGTCCCACTAAAAAGTCTTATAAAAAGAAGGCTTTACAAGCTAGAACTTGGGATGATTCAACTTCTAATGAATCGAGTTCTAGTGAAGAGGAAACCAATGATGCAATTGCCTTTTCTTCACATGTTTCTCCTTCTCCCTCTACTTTTTTGTTTATCATCTATTATTTCTAATGATATGCTTTCTTCTTCTTTGCATGAAACGTCAAGCGACGACGGCACAAGTGAAGGAGAGTCGGATGATGAAAGTTTAGCCGATGCCTACAATCAACTACTTTTTGAATCGAAGAAGATGGCTAAGCACAACAAGAAGTTGAGGAAGCGACTTTTGGAGCTTGAGGATGACAAAAAGACATTGAGTACTTCAAATAAAGCTCTTGCGGAGGAAAGGGAAAACATATTGAAGAACAACAAAATCTTCAAGAGAAGCTCAACCAATCGGAGATAACGATCAAATCGCATCAAGAAAAGGTTGGCTTTCTCGAACTACAATATAAGGAAATTCATGTCTCTAATCAAGTCTTGACCAAACAAGTCCATCAACTCAAGTCCGACATACTAAAATTCTCCTCCGGATCGAAAAAGCTTGATAGTATGCTCGGTTTGGGTCAAACGGATAAACTTGGACTTGCATATGAGCGGACATTTGTTGAGAAGGTAAAAAATTCTTTTCCCAAAGTCTCAACAAGTGTAAAAGAGAAAGTATGTCATAGATGCGGAAAGAAAGGACATATCAAGAAGACATGCCATAAAAAGAAAACTCAAGTGGCATCTTCTAAGCATCTATCGGCATCTTCCAATACTCGACAACTCCCACGGTTTCAAAAGCAACATCAAAAAGGTCGAGTACCAAAGGTCAACCGAAAGTCAAAGCCACAACACCCAACTACTCGGAAGCGAAATGCGATGGTGAGACCCACGGTTGATCAAAAGTCAAAACAAACCGTGCCCAACGTCAACAAATCAAGACAACCAACAATCCGACAAGTTTGGGTTCGGAAAGGTGATATCTTTCCTTCTCTAAAGTCTTAATTTGTTTTGACTTAGTGTAGTGCTTTGATCGGTTTCTATTGCATATCTCTTGTTTATTGCATTACACATCTTGGTGCTTTCATTGTTACGATTTTTAGATTCTTTGAATGATTAGAACATTAAATAGTGTATTGAATATCAATAGGTTCACTTTCATTCACTCTTAATTAATCTCATATTAATTATCGGTTTTACTTTATTTTTATTATATTTGAAGATAATTTATTATGAGAATTCTTAATACTTATATTCATCAAATTTAGGCAATCATGTGTAATCTCTAGGAGCTTAACCTATCTCGGTTGTGTGTGTTGAATTTGATGAATAGTCATTCTCTTATGGACTAAAATTTGTCACATGTTCTTTCAACTAAGAGATTGCATAAGCGAGGGGGAGTTATTATTATAAAATGCTCATATGCTTTGAAAGATGTGGAAAGAGTTACATCCTTAAAGGAGTGTGAAAACTACCACCACATGGAGGAAAGAGCTACCACCCCGGTCGTCCGGTTAGTGTGTGCAGCTACCACATGAGAATTGAATTGCATATCCGAAAAATATATATAAGTGCAAAAGGATGCAAAAGGAAAATATCACAAAATTTTATTTTTCGGAGTTATAAGGTGGTCCACATACAAGTAAGATGCTCAAAGAGCCACCCCTTGTAATTAAAGTTTATCTCAAATTTGAATGTTTATGCAACAAATTTCTGTCTCTTTGATGAATCCCTTAAGTCATCTTCATAATCCGTTTACATCTTGATAGCTTTTGAGCCTTTAGATTATTTTTGATGACTTGTTTTTGAAGTTTATATGAATTAAGAAATCGGATAATATTTTATCTACATTATGATGATTGTGTAGTAAAGTTCTTAATTCTTATGAAATTAATAGGGATTGAAAGAAGTCAATGTGAATTTATACTCCTCATGCACTAACAATGTTTGACGTTTTTTATCACAAGTGGTTTCAAAAATGAAAAATATTTTGAACTTGTGTTTTATTTTCTTTCAACTCTCTCTATTTTTGGGTGTTTTCTTTTGGCAATTTTTGACAAAAAGGGGGAGAGAGGTAATGATAATGATAACTTAGACGTATAAACAAAGGAGGCTTAGACGCATAAACATAGGGGGAGAGATTGCATGAACGAAGGGGGAGCGATTTTGATATATTTTTTCTACTAACTTTGTTCGTGGAGAATGCAAAGTTTTGCAGGTATTTCAAGACTTCAAGACTCCATGTTTGTCTAAGTCATAGTTTGTTTTAGGAGTTACTAAATTGTAATTTTGGATTTTATTTGGATCTTTCACGCGAGAAATTCATTGTTTTGGTGATGGCAATGAATTTCATTTTTGGAGAGATGAGCATCGTGAGTGTTTTATGTAATTTTGAGTTTTGTCACGAAATTGCCAAAGGGGGAGATTGTTACGGATTTTATATTGGCATATTTCGTGAAGTGAGTCGGAGTCTTGAAGGTTCAAAGAAGAAAAGACGAAGATTGAAGACTCGAAGACTCACCGTTTGAATTCACGATGCTTGGTAAGTTTAAATAATCTTGATGATGATTTATAAACATTTACAAGTGTTTGGAAGACTTTAGAATGGATTAAAATTGATTTAAAATATAAAAAATGAGTTTTCCAACTTCCGAGGTCCGGACCCTGAGGATGAGGTCCGGAACCCGTACGCCTCCCTGGCTGTCACACAGGGAGGGTCCGGACCCTGAGGATGAGGTTCGGACCCTGAGGGCGGAGGTCCGGACCCAGAGGGCTGAGGTCCGGACCCCAGGCTGTTTCGCAGACCGGGTCCGGACCCTGATGGCTGAGGTCCGGACAATGAAACGCCTGGAGAGTGTCAAGGTCCGGACCCCATGCCCGCGGTCCGGACCCCAACCCGTTACGAAGTTTTGGAAAGTTATTTTTTCTATCCTACTTTGATTCTAATGTCTCCCAAACATGTAAATAAGATGGTAGATTCCTTAAAATATCTTTGCAATCCTAATTTGGTTCCAAACCTTTTTAAAATCAGTTTTTCAATCCTAGTCGAAATCGGTTTGCTTCCAAACCTTTCTAAAAACTGTTTTTTAATCCTAATCTATTTCGGATTGCTTCTAACCTATAAATAAGATGTGGGGGTGTCTCTAAAACGTGGTGAAAATATAGATTATCTTTTAGAAACCCTAGAAGCTTGTAGGTAACCATTTTTCTCATCTTCTACATCAAGTTTCTCTCAAATTGATTCATGGTGCCCTAATTTCTAATATTCTTTTAGAATCAATTTGAGAATTGCTTAGAGACTATTCCCACAGATCTTTCATGATATTCTAAGCAATAAACCATCATCAACTTTATTGTTCTTGCTCCTGATGGAGTGCGCTCGTGGATTCGAGTGAGCGTCGTGGATTCGACGTGTTGAAGGCTTCGTGGATGCGAAGTTGGGCGTCTCGTGGATTCGAGGCGTGGCGTTCGTGGATTCGGACGTGGGGCGTGGAAAACCTGTTGGTGCGCGTGATCCGCTGAAGAGAAGGGAGAGGTTAAGTCCGTGGAGTCGGTAATCACCTTGTAATTCTTTTACTCTTAGTGGATTCTTTTTTCGCGTGTTGGTCCCGTGGGTTTTTCTCCAAGATGGAGTTTCCCACGTAAATCTCGGTGTGCTGATTTTATTTTCCGCATTACTTTATCGCATTGAGATTTGTGATTTTTTATACACCTATTCACCCCCCTCTAGGTGATTGATATACTCTAGATAGATCCTAGGGCACCCCCTATCTTACACAATCCTCGTTCGTTCGAATCTGAGCATGTACTCGTGGCAAGCTCGCACTCTTTGTGTGTAATAGAACGCTCTCATGGGATTTCAATCCTCGTTCGTTCGAATCTAAGCATGTACTCGTGGCAATCTCGCACTCTTAGGGCGTAATAGAATGCTCTCATGGTATTTCAATCCTCGTTCGTTCGAATCTGAGCATGTACTCGTGGCAAGTTCGCACTCTTAGGCGCAATAGAAAGCTCTCATTGGGTTTCAATCCTCGTTCGTTCGAATCTGAGCATGTACTCGTGGCAAGCTTGCACTCTTTGGGCGTAATAGAACGCTCTCATGGGGTTTCAATCCTCGTTCGTTCGAATCTGAGCATGTACTCGTGGCAATCTCGCACTCCTAGGGTGTAATAAAATGCTCTCATGGGGTTTCAATCCTCGTTCGTTCGAATCTGAGCATGTACTCGTGGCAAGCTCGCACTCTTAGGCGCAATAAAAAGCTCTCATGGGGTTCCAATCCTCGTTCGTTCGAATCTGAGCATGTACTCGTGGCAAGCTCGCACTCTTTGGGCGTAATAGAACGCTCTCATGGGGTTTCAATCCTCGTTCGTTCGAATCTGAGCATGTACTCGTGGCAAGCTCGCACTCTTTGGGCGTAATAGAACGCTCTAACGGGGTTTCAATCCTCGTTCGTTTGAATCTGAGCATGTACTCGTGGCAAGCTCGCACTCTTAGGTGCAATAGAACGCTCTCATGGGTTTCAATCCTCGTTCGTTCGAATCTGAGCATGTACTCGTGGCAAGCTCGCACTCTTTGGGAGTTATAGAACGCTCTCATGGGGTTTCAGTCCTCGTTCGTTCGAATCGATCTGAGCATGTACTCGTGGCAAGCTCGCACTCTTTGGGCGTAATAGAACGCTCTCATGGGGTTTCAATCCTCGTTCGTTCGAATCTGAGCATGTACTCGTGGCAAACTCGCACTCTTTGGCGTAATAGAACGCTCTCATGGGGTTTCAATCCTCGTTCGTTCGAATCTGAGCATGTACTCGTGGCAAGCTCGCACTCTTTGGGCGTAATAGAACGCTCTCATGGGGTTTCAATCCTCGTTCGTTCGAATCTGAGCATGTACTCGTGGCAAGCTCGCACTCTTTGGGCGTAATAGAAACGCTCTCATGGGGTTTCAATCCTCGTTCGTTCGAATCTGAGCATGTACTCGTGGCAAGCTCGCACTCTTTGGGCGTAATAGAATGCTCTCATGGGGTTTTAAATCCTCGTTCGTTCGAATCTGAGCATGTACTCGTGGCAAGCTCGCACTCTTTGGCGTAATAGAATGCTCTCATGGGGTTTCAATCCTCGTTCGTTCGAATCTGAGCATGTACTCGTGGCAAGCTCGCACTCTTTGGGCGTAATAGAACGCTCTCATGGGGTTTCAATCCTCGTTCGTTCGAATCTGAGCATGTACTCGTGGCAAAGCTCGCACTCTTTGGGCGTAATAGAACGCTCTCATGGGGTTTCAATCCTCGTTCGTTCGAATCTGAGCATGTACTCGTGGCAAGCTCGCACTCTTTGGCGTAATAGAACGCTCTCATGGGGTTTCAATCCTCGTTCGTTCGAATCTGAGCATGTACTCGTGGCAAGCTCGCACTCTTTGGGCGTAATAGAACGCTCTCATGGGGTTTCAATCCTCGTTCGTTCGAATCTGAGCATGTACTCGTGGCAAGCTCGCACTCTTTGGGCGTAATAGAACGCTCTCATGGGGTTTCAATCCTCGTTCGTTCGAATCTGAGCATGTACTCGTGGCAAGCTCGCACTCTTAGGGCGTAATAGAACGCTCTCATGGGGTTTCAATCCTCGTTCGTTCGAATCTGAGCATGTACTCGTGGCAAGCTCGCACTCTTTGGCGTAATAGAACGCTCTCATGGGGTTTCAATCCTCGTTCGTTCGAATCTGAGCATGTACTCGTGGCAAGCTCGCACTCTTTGGGCGCAATAGAACGCTCTCATGGGGTTTCAATCCTCGTTCGTTCGAATCTGAGCATGTACTCGTGGCAAGCCTGCACTCTTTTTGGGCGTAATAGAACGCTCTCATGGGGTTTCTAGCGTCGTTCGTTCGAATCTGAGCATGTACTCGTGGCAAGCTCGCACTCTTAGGCGTATAGAAAATAGCTCTCATGGGGCTTCAATCCTCGTTCGTTCGAATCTGAGCATGTACTCGTGGCAAGATCGCACTCTTTGGGCGTAATAGAAAGCTCTCATGGGGTTTCAATCCTCGTTCGTTCGAATCTGAGCATGTACTCGTGGCAAGCTCGCACTCTTTGGGCGTAATAGAATGCTCTTATGGGCTTCAATCCTCGTTCGTTCGAATCTGAGCATGTACCCGTGGCAAGCTCGCACTCTTTGGGCGTAATAGAATGCTCTCATGGGGCTTTCAATCCTCGTTCGTTCGAATCTGAGCATGTACTCGTGGCAAGCTCGCACTCTTTTGGCGTAATAGAACGCTCTCATGGGGTTTCAATCCTCGTTCGTTCGAATCTGAGCATGTACTCGTGGCAAGCTCGCACTCTTTTGGCGTAATAGAACGCTCTCATGGGGTTTCATTCCTCGTTCGTTCGAATCTGAGCATGTACTCTTGGCAAGCTCGCACTCTTAGGCGCAATAGAAAGCTCTCATGGGGTTCCAATCCTCGTTCGTTCGAATCTGAGCATGTACTCGTGGCAAGCTCGCACTCTTTTGGGCGTAATAGAACGCTCTCATGGGTTTTCAATCTCGTTCGTTCGAATCTGAGCATGTACTTGTGGCAAGCTCGCACTCTTTGGGCGTAATGGAACGCTCTCATGGGGTTTCAATCCTCGTTCGTTCGAATCTGAGCATGTACTCGTGGCAAGCCGCACTCTTTGGGCGTAATAGAAACGCTCTCATGGGGTTTCAATCCTCGTTCGTTCGAATCTGAGCATGTACTCGTGGCAAGCTCGCACTCTTTGGCGTAATAGAACGCTCTCATGGGGTTTCAATCCTCGTTCGTTCGAATCTGAGCATGTACTCGTGGCAAGCTCGCACTCTTTGGCGCAATAGAACGCTCTCATGGGGTTTCAATCCTCGTTCGTTCGAATCTGAGCATGTACTCGTGGCAAGCTCGCACTCTTTGGGCGTAATAGAACGCTCTCATGGGGTTTCAATCCTCGTTCGTTCGAATCTGAGCATGTACTCGTGGCAAGCTCGCACTCTTTTTGGGCGTAATAGAACGCTCTCATGGGGTTTCAATCCTCGTTCGTTCGAATCTGAGCATGTACTCGTGGCAAGCTCGCACTCTTTGGGCGTAATAGAAACGCTCTCATGGGGTTTCAATCCTCGTTCGTTCGAATCTGAGCATGTACTCGTGGCAACTCGCACTCTTTGGGCGTAATAGAAACGCTCTCATGGGGTTTCAATCCTCGTTCGTTCGAATCTGAGCATGTACTCGTGGCAAGCTCGCACTCTTTGGGCGTAATAGAACGCTCTCATGGGGTTTCAATCCTCGTTCGTTCGAATCTGAGCATGTACTCGTGGCAGCTCGCACTCTTTGGGCGTAATAGAACGCTCTCATGGGGTTTCAATCCTCGTTCGTTCGAATCTGAGCATGTACTCGTGGCAAGCTCGCACTCTTTGGGCGTAATAGAACGCTCTCATGGGGTTTCAATCCTCGTTCGTTCGAATCTGAGCATGTACTCGTGGCAAAGCTCGCACTCTTTGGCGTAATAGAACGCTCTCATGGGGTTTCAATCCTCGTTCGTTCGAATCTGAGCATGTACTCGTTGCAAGCTCGCACTCTTTGGGCATAATAGAACGCTCTCATGGGGTTTCAATCCTCGTTCGTTCGAATCTGAGCATGTACTCGTGGCAAGCTCGCACTCTTTGGGCGTAATAGAACGCTCTCTCATGGGGTTTCAATCCTCGTTCGTTCGAATCTGAGCATGTACTCATGGCAAGCTCGCACTCTTTTGGCGTAATAGAAACGCTCTCATGGGGTTTCAATCCTCGTTCGTTCGAATCTGAGCATGTACTCGTGGCAAGCTCGCACTCTTTTTGGCGTAATAGAATCCTCTCATTGGGTTTCAATCCTCGTTCGTTCGAATCTGAGCATGTACTCGTGGCAAGCTCGCACTCTTTGGGCGTAATAGAACGCTCTCATGGGGTTTCAATCCTCGTTCGTTCGAATCTGAGCATGTACTCGTGGCAAGCTCGCACTCTTTGGGCGTAATAGAACGCTCTCATGGGGTTTCAATCCTCGTTCGTTCGAATCTGAGCATGTACTCGTGGCAAGCTCGCACTCTTAGGGCGTAATAAAACGCTCACATGGGGTTTCTATCCTCGTTCGTTCGAATCTGAGCGTGTACTCGTGGCAAGCTCGCACTCTTTGGGCGTAAGAGAACGCTCTCATGGGGTTTCAATCCTCGTTCGTTCGAATCTGAGCATGTACTCGTGGCAAGCTCGCACTCTTTGGGCGTAATAGAACGCTCTCATGGGGTTTCAATCCTCGTTCGTTCGAATCTGAGCATGTACTCGTGGCAAGCTCGCACTCTTAGGCGTAATAGAACGCTCTCATGGGGTTTCAATCCTCATTCGTTCGAATCTGAGCATGGACTCGTGGCAAGCTCGCACTCTTAGGCGTAATCGAACGCTCTCATGGGGTTTCAATCCTCGTTCGTTCGAATCTGAGCATGGACTCGTGGCAAGCTCGCACTCTTAGGCGTAATCGAACGCTCTCATGGGGTTTCAAACCTCGTTCGTTCGAATCTGAGCATGGACTCGTGGTAAGCTCGCACTCTTTGGGCGTAATCGAACGCTCTAATGGGGTTTTTTTAATCCTCGTTCGTTCGAATCTGAGCATGAACTCGACTCTTTGGGCGTAATAGAATGCTCTCATGGGGTTTCAATCCTCGTTCGTTCGAATCTGAGCATGTACTCGTGGCAAGCTCGCACTCTTTGGGCGTAATAGAACGCTCTCATGGGGTTTCAATCCTCGTTCGTTCGAATCTGAGCATGTACTCGTGGCAAGCTCGCACTCTTTGGGCGTAATAGAACGCTCTCATGGGGTTTCAATCCCTGTTCGTTCGAATCTGAGCATGTACTCGTGGCAAGCTCGCACTCTTAGGCGCAATAGAACGCTCTCATGGGGTTTCAATCCTCGTTCGTTCGAATCTGAGCTTGTACTCGTGGCAAGCTCGCACTCTTTGGGCGTAATAGAACGCTCTCATGGGGTTTCAATCCTCGTTTGTTCGAATCTGAGCATGTACTCGTGGGAAGCTCGCACTCTTTGGGCGTAATAGAACGCTCTCTCATGGGGTTTCAATCCTCGTTCGTTCGAATCTGAGCATGTACTCGTGGCAAGCTCGCACTCTCTCTTTGGGCGTAATAGAACGCTCTCATGGGGTTTCAATCCTCGTTCGTTCGAATCTGAGCATGTACTCGTGGCAAGCTCGCACTCTTTTGGGCGTAATAGAAACGCTCTCATGGGGTTTCAATCCTCGTTGGTTCGAATCTGAGCATGTACTCGTGGCAAGCTCGCACTCTTTGGCGTAATAGAACGCTCTCATGGGGGTTCAATCCTCGTTCGTTCGAATCTGAGCATGTACTCGTGGCAAGCTCGCACTCTTTGGGCGCAATAGAACGCTCTCATGGGTTTCAATCCTCGTTCGTTCGTTCGAATCTGAGCGTGTACTCGTGGCAAGCTCGCACTCTTTGGGCGTAATAGAACGCTCTCATGGGGTTTCAATCCTCGTTCGTTCGAATCTGAGCATGTACTCGTGGCAAGCTCGCACTCTTTGGCGCAATAGAAAGCTCTCATGGGGTTCAATCAATCCTCGTTCGTTCGAATCTGAGCATGTACTCGTGGCAAGCTCGCACTCTCTTTGGGCGTAATAGAACCCTCTCATGGGGTTTCAATCCTCGTTCGTTCGAATCTGAGCATGTACTCGTGGCAAGCTCGCACTCTTTGGGCGTAATAGAACGCTCTCATGGGGTTTCAATCCTCGTTCGTTCGAATCTGAGAGCATGTACTCGTGGCAAGCTCGCACTCTTAGGGCGTAATAGAACGCTCTCATGGGGTTTCAATCCTCGTTCGTTCGAATCTGAGCATGTACTCGTGGCAAACTCGCACTCTTTGGGCGTAATAGAACGCTCTCATGGGGTTTCAATCCTCGTTCGTTCGAATCTGAGCATGTACTCGTGGCAAGCTCGCACTCTTTGGCATAATAGAACGCTCTCACGGGGTTTCAATCCTCGTTCGTTCGAATCTGAGCATGTACTCGTGGCAAGCTCGCACTCTTTGGGCGTAATAGAACGCTCTCATGGGGTTTCAATCCTCGTTCGTTCGAATCTGAGCATGTACTCGTGGCAAGCTCGCACTCTTATGCGCAATAGAACGCTCTCATGGGTTTCAATCCTCGTTCGTTCGAATCTGAGCATGTACTCGTGGCAAGCTCGCACTCTTTGGGCGTAATAGAATGCTCTCATGGGGTTTCAATCCTCGTTCGTTCGAATCTGAGCATGTACTCGTGGCAAGCTCGCACTCTTTGGGCGTAATAGAACGCTCTCACATGGGTTTCAATCCTCGTTCGTCCGAATCTGAGCATGTACTCGTGTCAAGCTCGCACTCTTTGGGCGTAATAGAAACGCTCTCATGGGGTTTCAATCCTCGTCGTTCGTTCGAATCTGAGCATGTACTCGTGGCAAGCTCGCACTCTTTGGGCGTAATAGAACGCTCTCATGGGGTTTCAATCCTCGTTCGTTCGAATCTGAGCATGTACTCGTGGCAAGCTCGCACTCTTTTGGCGTAATAGAACGCTCTCATGGGGTTTCAATCCTCGTTCGTTCGAATCTGAGCATGTACTCGTGGCAAGCTCACACTCTTTTTGGGCGTAATAGAACGCTCTCATGGGTTTCAATCCTCGTTCGTTCGAATCTGAGCATGTACTCGTGGCAAGCTCGCACTCTTTGGACGTAATAGAACGCTCTCATGGGGTTTCAATCCTCGTTCATTCGAATCGAATCTGAGCATGTACTCGTGGCAAGCTCGCACTCTTTGGGCGTAATAGAACGCTCATGGGGTTTCAATCCTCGTTCGTTCGAATCTGAGCATGTACTCGTGGCAAGCTCGCACTCTTAGGCGTAATAGAACGCTCTCATGGGGGTTCAATCCTCGTTCGTTCGAATCTGAGCATGTACTCGTGGCAAGCTCGCACTCTTAGGCGTAATAGAACGCTCTCATGGGGTTTCAATCCTCGTTCGTTCGAATCTGAGCATGTACTCGTGGCAAGCTCGCACTCTTTGGGCGTAATAGAACGCTCTCATGGGGTTTCAATCCTCGTTCGTTCGAATCTGAGCATGTACTCGTGGGCAAAGCTCGCACTCTTTGGGCGTAATAGAACGCTCTCATGGGGTTTCAATCCTCGTTCGTTCGAATCTGAGCATGTACTCGTGGCAAGCTCGCACTCTTTGGGCGTAATAGAACGCTCTCATGGGGGTTTCAATCCTCGTTCGTTCGAATCTGAGCATGTACTCGTGGCAAGCTCGCACTCTTTGGGCGTAATAGAACGCTCTCATGGGGTTTCAATCCTCGTTCGTTCGAATCTGAGCATGTACTCGTGGCAAGCTCGCACTCTTAGGGCGTAGTAGAACGCTCTCATGGGGTTTTCATCCTCGTTCGTTCGAATCTGAGCATGCACTCGTGGCAAGCACGCACTCTTTGGCGTAATAGAATGCTCTCATGGGGTTTCAATCCTCGTTCGTTTGAATCTGAGCATGTACTCGTGGCAAGCTCGCACTCTTAGGCGCAATAGAACGCTCTCATGGGTTTTCAATCCTCGTTCGTTCGAATCTGAGCATGTACTCGTGGCAAAGCTCGCACTCTTTTTGGGCGCAATAGAATGCTCTCTTGGGGTTTCAATCCTCGTTCGTTCGAATCTGAGCATGTACTCGTGGCAAGCTCGCACTCTTTGGGCGCAATAGAACGCTCTCATGGGGTTTCAATCCTCGTTCGTTCGAATCTGAGCATGTACTCGTGGCAAGCTCGCACTCTTTGGGCGTAATAGAACGCTCTCATGGGGTTTCAATCCTCGTTCGTTCGAATCTGAGCATGTACTCGTGGCAAGCTCGCACTCTTTGGGCGTAATAGAACGCTCTCATGGGGTTTCAATCCTCGTTCGTTCGAATCTGAGCATGTACTCGTGGCAAGCTCGCACTCTTTGGCGTAATAGAACGCTCTCATGGGTTTCAATCCTCGTTCGTTCGAATCTGAGCATGTACTCGTGGCAAGCTCGCACTCTTTGGGCGTAATAGAACGCTCTCATGGGGTTTCAATCCTCGTTCGTTCGAATCTGAGCATGTACTCGTGGCAAGCTCGCACTCTTTGGGCGTAATAGAAAACTCTCATGGTGTTTCAATCCTCGTTCGTTCGAATCTGAGCATGTACTCGTGGCAAGCTCGCACTCTTTGGGCGTAATAGAACGCTCTCATGGGGTTTTAATCCTCGTTCGTTCGAATCTGAGCATGTACTCGTGGCAAGCTCGCACTCTTTGGCGTAATAGAACGCTCTCACGGGGTTTCAATCCTCGTTCGTTCGAATCTGAGCATGTACTCGTGGCAAGCTCGCACTCTTAGGCGTAATAGAACGCTCTCATGGGGTCAATCCTCGTTCGTTCGAATCTGAGCATGTACTCGTGGCCAGCTCGCACTCTTTGGGCGTAATAGAACGCTCTCATGGGGTTTCAATCCTCGTTCGTTCGAATCTGAGCATGTACTCGTGGCAAGCTCGCACTCTTTGGGCGCAATAGAAAGCTCTCATGGGGTTTCAATCCTCGTTCGTTCGAATCTGAGCATGTACTCGTGGCAAGCTCGCACTCTTTGGGCGTAATAGAACGCTCTCATGGGGTTTCAATCCTCGTTCGTTCGAATCTGAGTATGTACTCGTGGCAAGCTCGCACTCTTTGGGCGTAATAGAACGCTCTCATGGGGTTTCAATCTCGTTCGTTCGAATCTGAGCATGTACTCGTGGCAAGCTCGCACTCTTACGGCGTAATAGAACGCTCTCATGGGGTTTCAATCCTCGTTCGTTCGAATCTGAGCATGTACTCGTGGCAAACTCTCGCACTCTTTGGGTAATAGAACGCTCTCATGGGGTTTCAATCCTCGTTCGTTCGAATCTGAGCATGTACTCGTGGCAAGCTCGCACTCTTAGGCGTAATAGAACGCTCTCATGGGGTTTCAATCCTCGTTCGTTCGAATCTGAGCATGTACTCGTGGCAAGCTCCCTCTTTGGGCGTAATAGAACGCTCTAATGGGGTTTCAATCCTCGTTCGTTCGAATCTGAGCATGGACTCGTGGTAAGCTCGCACTCTTTGGCGCAATAGAACGCTCTATGGGTTTCAATCCTCGTTCGTTCGAATCTGAGCATGTACTCGTGGCAAGCTCGCACTCTTTGGGCGTAAATAGAAACGCTCTCATGGGGTTTCAATCCTTGTTCGTTCGAATCTGAGCATGTACTCGTGGCAAGCTCGCACTCTTTGGGCGTAATAGAACGCTCTCATGGGGTTTCAATCCTCGTTCGTTTGAATCGAATCTGAGCATGTACTCGTGGCAAGCTCGCACTCTTTGGGCGTAATAGAACGCTCTCATGGGGTTTCAATCCTCCTCGTTCGTTCGACTCTGAGCGTGTACTCGTGGCAAGCTCGCACACTTTGGGCGTAATAGAACGCTATCATGGGGGTTTCAATCCTCGTTCGTTCGAATCTGAGCATGTACTCGTGGCAAGCTCGCACTCTTTGGGCGTAATAGAACGCTCTCATGGGGTTTCAATCCTCGTTCGTTCGAATCTGAGCATGTACTCGTGGCAAGCTCGCACTCTTTGGGCGTAATAGAACGCTCTCTCGGGATTTCAATCCTCGTTCGTTCGAATCTGAGCATGTACTCGTGGCAAGCTCGCACTCTTAGGGCGTAATAGAACGCTCTCATGGGGTTTCAATCCTCGTTCGTTCGAATCTGAGCATGTACTCGTGGCAAACTCGCACTCTTTGGCGTAATAGAACGCTCTCAAGGGGGTTTCAATCCCCGTTCGTTCGAATCTGAGCATGTACTCGTGGCAAACTCGCACTCTTAGGCGCAATAGAACGCTCTCATGGGGTTTCAATCCTCGTTCGTTCGAATCTGAGCATGTACTCGTGGCAAGCTCGCACTCTTTGGGCGTAATAGAACGCTCTCATGGGGTTTCAATCCTCGTTCGTTCGAATCTGAGCATGTACTTGTGGCAAGCTCGCACTCTTTGGGCGTAATAGAACGCTCTCATGGGGTTTCAATCCTCGTTCGTTCGAATCTGAGCATGTACTCGTGGCAAGCTCGCACTCTTTGGGCGTAATAGAACCCTCTCATTTTTCAATGCTCGTTCGTTCGAATCTGAGCATGTACTCGTGGCAAAGCTCGCACTCTTTGGGTGTAATAGAAACGCTCTCATGGGGTTTCAATCCTCGTTCGTTCGAATCTGAGCATGTACTCGTGGCAAGCTCGCACTCTTTTGGGCGTAATAGAACGCTCTCATGGGGTTTCAATCCTCGTTCGTTCGAATTTGAGCATGTACTCGTGGCAAGCTCGCACTCTTAGGCGCAATAGAACGCTCTCATGGGGTTTCAATCCTCGTTCG
Source organism: Puya raimondii (assembly GCA_016920855.1). Taxonomy (NCBI): domain Eukaryota; kingdom Viridiplantae; phylum Streptophyta; class Magnoliopsida; order Poales; family Bromeliaceae; genus Puya; species Puya raimondii. Next base: position 205,832,954 of record JABWPP010000050.1, on the reverse strand, counting down.
TTCGAATCTGAGCATGTACTCGTGGCAAGCTCGCACTCTTTGGGCGTAATAGAACGCTCTCATGGGGTTTCAATCCTCGTTCGTTCGAATCTGAGCATGTACTCGTGGCAAGCACGCACTCTTTGGGCGTAATAGAACGCTCTCATGGGGTTTCAATCCTCGTTCGTTCGAATCTGAGCATGTACTCGTGGCAAGCTCGCACTCTTTTTGGGCGTAATAGAACGCTCTCATGGGGTTTCAATCCTCGTTCGTTCGAATCTGAGCATGTACTCGTGGCAAGCTCGCACTCTTTGGGCGTAATAGAACGCTCTCATGGGGTTTCAATCCTCGTTCGTTCGAATCTGAGCATGTACTCGTGGCAAGCTCGCACTCTTAGGCGCAATAGAAAGCTCTCATTGGGTTTCAATCCTCGTTCGTTCATTCGAATCTGAGCATTTACTCGTGGCAAGCTCGCACTCTTTGGGCGTAATAGAACGCTCTCATGGGGTTTCAATCCTCGTTCGTTCGAATCTGAGCATGTACTCGTGGCAAGCTCGCACTCTTTGGGCGTAATGGAACGCTCTCATGGGGTTTCAATCCTCGTTCGTTCGAATCTGAGCATGTACTCGTGGCAAGCTCGCACTCTTTTGGGCGTAATAGAACGCTCTCATGGGGTTTCAATCCTCGTTCGTTCGAATCTGAGCATGTACTCGTGGCAAGCTCGCACTCTTTGGGCGTAATAGAACGCTCTCATGGGGTTTCAATCCTCGTTCGTTCGAATCTGAGCATGTACTCGTGGCAAGCTCGCACTCTTTGGGCGTAATAGAACGCTCTCATGAGGTTTCAATCCTCGTTCGTTCGAATCTGAGCATGTACTCGTGGCAAGCTCGCACTCTTTGGGCGTAATAGAACGCTCTCATGGGGTTTCAATCCTCGTTCGTTCGAATCTGAGCATGTACTCGTGGCAAGCTCGCACTCTTTGGGCGTAATAGAACGCTCTCATGGGGTTTCAATCCTCGTTCGTTCGAATCTGAGCATGTACTCGTGGCAAACTCGCACTCTTTGGGCGTAATAGAACGCTCTCATGGGGTTTCAATCCTCGTTCGTTCGAATCTGAGCATGTACTCGTGGCAAGCTCGCACTCTTAGGCGCAATAGAATGCTCTCATGGGGTTTCAATCCTCGTTCGTTCGAATCTGAGCATGTACTCGTGGCAAGCTCGCACTCTTTGGGCGTAATAGAACGCTTTCATGGTTTTCAATCCTCGTTCGTTCGAATCTGAGCATGTACTCGTGGCAAGCTCGCACTCTTTGGGCGTAATAGAACGCTCTCATGGGGTTTCAATCCTCGTTCGTTCGAATCTGAGCATGTACTCGTGGCAAGCTCGCACTCTTTGGGCGTAATAAAACGCTCTCATGGGGTTTCAATCCTCGTTCGTTCGAATCTGAGCATGTACTCGTGGCAAGCTCGCACTCTTTGGGCGTAATAGAACGCTCTCATGGGGTTTCAATCCTCGTTCGTTCGAATCTGAGCATGTACTCGTGGCAAGCTCGCACTCTTTGGGCGTAATAGAACGCTCTCATGGGGTTTCAATCCTCGTTCGTTTGAATCTGAGCATGTACTCGTGGCTAGCTCGCACTCTTTGGGCGCAATAGAAATCTCTCATGTGGTTTCAATCCTCGTTCGTTCGAATCTGAGCATGTACTCGTGGCAAGCTCGCACTCTTTGGGCGTAATAGAACGCTCTCATGGGGTTTCAATGCTCGTTTGTTCGAATCTGGGCATGTATTCGTGGCAAGCACTCTTTGGGCGTAATAGAACGCTCTCATGGGGTTTCAATGCTCGTTCGTTCGAATCTGAGCATGTACTCGTGGCAAGCTCGCACTCTTAGGGCGTAATAGAACGCTCTCATGGGGTTTCAATCCTCGTTCGTTCGTTCGAATCTGAGCATGTACTCGTGGCAAACTCGCACTCTTTGGGCGTAATAGAACGCTCTCATGGGGTTTCAATCCTCGTTCGTTTGAATCTGAGCATGTACTCGTGGCAAGCTCGCACTCTTTGGGCGTAATAGAACGCTCTCATGGGGTTTCAATCCTCGTTCGTTCGAATCTGAGCATGTACTCGTGGCAAGCTCGCACTCTTTGGGCGTAATAGAAAGCTCTCATGGGGTTTCAATCCTCGTTCGTTTGAATCTGAGCATGTACTCGTGGCAAGCTCGCACTCTTTGGGCGTAATAGAACGCTCTCATGGGGTTTCAATCCTCGTTCGTTCGAATCTGAGCATGTACTCGTGGCAAGCTCGCACTCTTAGGGCGTAATAGAACGCTCTCATGGGGTTTCAATCCTCGTTCGTTCGAATCTGAGCATGTACTCGTGGCAAGCTCGCACTCTTAGGCGTAATAGAACGCTCTCATGGGGTTTCAATCCTCGTTCGTTCGAATCTGAGCATGTACTCGTGGCAAGCTCGCACTCTTTGGGCGTAATAGAACGCTCTCATGGGGTTTCAATCCTCGTTCGTTCGAATCTGAGCATGTACTCGTGGCAAGCTCGCACTCTTTGGGCGTAATAGAACGCTCTCATGGGGTTTCAATCCTCGTTCGTTTGAATCTGAGCATGTACTCGTGGCAAGCTCGCACTCTTTGGCGCAATAGAACGCTCTCATGGGGTTTCAATCCTCGTTCGTTCGAATCTGAGCATTTACTCGTGGCACGCTCGCACTCTTTGGGCGCAATACAATGCTCTCATGGGGTTTCAATCCTCGTTCGTTCGAATCTGAGCATGTACTCGTGGCAAGCTCGCACTCTTTGGGCGTAATAGAACGCTCTCATGGGGTTTCAATCCTCGTTCGTTCGAATCTGAGCATGTACTCGTGGCAAGCTCGCACTCTTTGGGCGTAATAGAACGCTCTCATGGGGTTTCAATCCTCGTTCGTTCGAATCTGAGCATGTACTCGTGGCAAGCTCGCACTCTTAGGTGTAATAGAACGCTCTCATGGGGTTTCAATCCTCGTTCGTTCGAATCTGAGCATGTACTCGTGGCAAGCTCGCACTCTTTGGGCGTAATAGAACGCTCTCATGGGGTTTCAATCCTCGTTCGTTCGAATCTGAGCATGTACTCGTGGCAATCTCGCACTCTTTGGGCGTAATAGAACGCTCTCATGGGGTTTCAATCCTCGTTCGTTCGAATCTGAGCATGTACTCGTGGGAAACTCGCACTCTTTGGCGTAATAGAACGCTCTCATGGGTTTCAATCCTCGTTCGTTCGAATCTGAGCATGTACTCGTGGCAAGCTCGCACTCTTTGGGCGTAATAGAACGCTCTCATGGGGTTTCAATCCTCGTTCGTTCGAATCTGAGCATGTACTCGTGGCAAGCTCGCACTCTTTGGGCGTAATAGAATGCTCTCATGGGGTTTCAATCTCGTTCGTTCGAATCTGAGCATGTACTAGTGGCAAGCTCGCACTCTTTTGGGCGTAATAGAACGCTCTCATGGGGTTTCAATCCTCGTTCGTTCGTTCGAATCTGAGCATGTACTCGTGGCAAGCTCGCACTCTTAGGCGTAATAGAACGCTCTCATGGGGTTTCAATCCTCGTTCGTTCGAATCTGAGCATGTACTAGTGGCAAGCTCGCACTCTTAGGCGTAATAGAACGCTCTCATGGGGTTTCAATCCTCGTTCGTTCGAATATGAGCATGGACTCGTGGTAAGCTCGCACTCTTTGGGCGTAATCGAACGCTCTCTTGGGGTTTCAATCCTCGTTCGTTCGAATCTGAGCATGTACTCGTGGCAAGCTCGCACTCTTAGTCGTAATAGAACGCTCTCATGGGGTTTCAATCCTCGTTCGTTCGAATCTGAGCATGTACTCGTGGCAAGCTCGCACTCTTTGGGCGTAATAGAACGCTCTCATGGGGTTTCAATCCTCGTTCGTTCGAATCTGAGCATGTACTCGTGGCAAGCTCGCACTCTTTGGGCGTAATAGAACGCTCTCATGGGGTTTCAATCCTCGTTCGTTCGAATCTGAGCATGTACTCGTGGCAAGCTCGCACTCTTTGGGCGTAATAGAACGCTCTCATGGGGTTTCAATCCTCGTTCGTTCGAATCTGAGCATGTACTCGTGGCAAGCTCGCACTCTTTGGCGTAATAGAACGCTCTCATGGGGTTTCAATCCTCGTTCGTTCGAATCTGAGCATGTACTCGTGGCAAGCTCGCACTCTTTGGGCGTAATAGAACGCTATCATGGGGTTTTCAATCCTCGTTCGTTCGAATCTGGGCATGTACTCGTGGCAAGCTCGCACTCTTTTGGCTTAATAGAACGCTCTCATGGGGTTTCAATCCTCGTTCGTTCGAATCTGAGCATGTACTCGTGGCAAGCTCGCACTCTTTGGCGCGTAATAGAAAGCTCTCATGGGGTTTCAATCCTCGTTCGTTCGAATCAGAGCATGTACTCGTGGCAAGCTCGCACTCTTTGGGGCTAATAGAACGCTCTCATGGGGTTTCAATCCTCGTTCGTTCGAATCTAAGCATGTACTCGTGGCAAGCTCGCACTCTTTGGGCGTAATAGAACGCTCTCATGGGGTTTCAATCCTCGTTCGTTCGAATCTGAGCATGTACTCGTGGCAAGCTCGCACTCTTTGGCGTAATAGAAAGCGCTCTCATGGGGTTTCAATCCTCGTTCGTTCGAATCTGAGCATGTACTCGTGGCAAGCTCGCACTCTTTAGGCGTAATAGAACGCTCTCATGGGGTTTCAATCCTCGTTCGTTCGAATCTGAGCATGTACTCGTGGCAAGCTCGCACTCTTTGGGCGTAATAGAACGCTCTCATGGGGTTTCAATCCTCGTTCGTTCGAATCTGAGCATGTACTCGTGGCAAGCTCGCACTCTTAGGCGTAATAGAACGCTCTCATGGGGTTTCAATCCTCGTTCGTTCGAATCTGAGCATGTACTCGTGGCAAGCTCGCACTCATTGGCGTAATAGAACGCTCTCATGGGGTTTCAATCCTCGTTCGTTCGAATCTGAGCATGTACTCGTGGCAAGCTCGCACTCTTTGGGCGCAATAGAACGCTCTCATGGGGTTTCAATCCTCGTTCGTTCGAATCTGAGCATGTACTCGTGGCAAGCTCGCACTCTTTGGGCGTAATAGAACGCTCTCATGGGGTTTCAATCCTCGTTCGTTCGAATCTGAGCATGTACTCGTGGCAAGCTCGCACTCTTTGGCGTAATAGAACGCTCTCATGGGGTTTCAATCCTCGTTCGTTCGAATCTGAGCATGTACTCGTGGCAAGCTCGCACTCTTAGGCGCAATAGAAAGCTCTCATGGGGTTTCAATCCTCGTTCATTCGAATCTGAGCATGTACTCGTGGCAAGCTCGCACTCTTTGGGCGTACTGAAACGCTCTCATGGGGTTTCAATCCTCGTTCGTTTGAATCTGAGCATGTATTCGTGGCAAGCTCGCACTCTTAGGCGCAATAGAACGCTCTCATGGGGTTTCAATCCTCGTTCGTTCGAATCTGAGCATGTACTCGTGGCAAGCTCGCACTCTTTGGGCGTAATAGAACGCTCTCATGGGGTTTCAATCCTCGTTCGTTCGAATCTGAGCATGTACTCGTGGCAAGCTCGCACTCTTTGGGCGTAATAGAACGCTCTCATGGGGTTTCAATCCCTGTTCGTTCGAATCTGAGCATGTACTCGTGGAAAGCTCGCACTCTTTGGGCGTAATAGAACGCTCTCATGGGGTTTCAATCCTCGTTCATTCGGAATCTGAGCATGTACTCGTGGCAAGCTCGCACTCTTTGGCGTAATAGAACGCTCTCACTGGGTTTCAATCCTCGTTCGTTCGAATCTGAGCATGTACTCGTGGCAAGCTCGCACTCTTTGGGCGTAATAGAACGCTCTCATGGGGTTTCAATCCTCGTTCGTTCGAATCTGAGCATGTACTCGTGGCAAGCTCGCACTCTTTGGGCGTAATAGAACGCTCTCATGGGGTTTCAATCCTCGTTCGTTCGAATCTGAGCATGTACTCGTGGCAAGCTCGCACTCTTTGGCGCAATAGAAAGCTCTCATGGGGTTTCAATCCTCGTTCGTTCGAATCTGAGCATGTACTCGTGGCAAGCTCGCACTCTTTGGGCGTAATAGAACGCTCTCATGGGGTTTCAATCCTCGTTCGTTCGAATCTGAGCATGTACTCGTGGCAAGCTCGCACTCTTTGGCGCAATAGAACGCTCACATAGGGTTTCAATCCTCGTTCGTTCGAATCTGAGCGTGTACTCGTGGCAAGCTCGCACTCTTTGGCGCAATGGAACGCTCTCATGGGGTTCCAATCCTCGTTCGTTCGAATCTGAGCATGTACTCGTGGCAAGCTCGCACTCTTTGGGCCTAATAGAACGCTCTCATGGGGTTTCAATCCTCGTTCGTTCGAATCTGAGCATGTACTCGTGGCAAGCTCGCACTCTTTGGCGTAATAGAACGCTCTCATGGGGTTTCAATCCTTGTTCGTTCGAATCTGAGCATGTACTCGTGGCAAGCTCGCACTCTTTGGCGTAATAGAACGCTCTCATGGGGTTTCAATCCTCGTTCGTTCGAATCTGAGCATGTACTCGTGGCAAGCTCGCACTCTTTGGCGTAATAGAACGCTCTCATGGGGTTTTCAATCCTCGTTCGTTCGAATCTGAGCATGTACTCGTGGCAAGCTCGCACTCTTAGGCGTAATAGAACGCTCTCATGGGGTTTCAATCCTCGTTCGTTCGAATCTGAGCATGTACTCGTGGCAAGCTCGCACTCTTTGGGCGTAATAGAACGCTCTCATGGGGTTTCAATCCTCGTTCGTTCGAATATGAGCATGTACTCGTGGCAAGCTCGCACTCTTAGGCGCAATAGAAAGCTCTCATTGGGTTCCAATCCTCGTTCATTCGAATCTGAGCATGTACTCGTGGCAAGCTCGCACTCTTTGGGCGTAATAGAACGCTCTCGTGGGGTTTCAATCCCTGTTCGTTCGAATCTGAGCATGTACTCGTGGAAAGCACGCACTCTTTGGGCGTAATAGAACGCTCTCATGGGGTTTCAATCCTCGTTCGTTCGAATATGAGCATGTACTCGTGGCAAGCTCGCACTCTTTGGGCGTAATAGAACGCTCTCATGGGGTTTCAATGCTCGTTCGTTCGAATCTGAGCATGTACTCGTGGAAAGCTCGCACTCTTTGGGCGTAATAGAACGCTCTCATGGGGTTTCAATCCTCGTTCGTTCGAATATGAGCATGTACTCGTGGCGAGCTCACACTCTTTGGGCGTAATAGAACGCTCTCATGGGTTTTCAATCCTCGTTCGTTTGAATCTGAGCATGTACTTGTGGCGAGCTCGCACACTTAGGCGCAATAGAAAGCTCTCATTGGGTTCCAATCCTCGTTCATTCGAATCTGAGCATGTACTCGTGGCAAGCTCGCACTCTTTGGGCGTAATAGAACGCTCTCGTGGGGTTTCAATCCCTGTTCGTTCGAATCTGAACATGTACTCGTGGAAAGCACGCACTCTTTGGGCGTAATAGAACGCTCTCATGGGGTTTCAATCCTCGTTCGTTCGAATATGAGCATGTAGTCGTGGCGAGCTCGCACTCTTTGGGCGTAATAGAACGCTCTCTTGGGGTTTCAATCCTCGTTCATTTGAATCTGAGCATGTACTTGTGGCGAGCTCGCACTCTTAGGTGCAATAGAACGCTCTCATGGATTTCAATCCTCGTTCGTTCGTATCTGAGCATATACTCGTGGCAAGCTCGCACTCTTTGGGCGTAATAGAACGCTCTCATGGGGTTTCAATGCTCGTTCGTTCGAATCTGAGCATGTACTCGTGGCAATCTCGCACTCTTTGGGCTTAATAGAACGCTCTCATGGGGTTTCAATTCTCGTTCGTTCGAATCTAAGGATGTACTCGTGGCAAGCTCGCACTCTTTGGCGTAATTAGAACGCTCTCACGGGGTTTCAATCCTCGTTCGTTCGAATCTGAGCATGTACTCGTGGCAAGCTCGCACTCTTAGGCGCAATAGAACGCTCTCATGGGGTTTCAATTCTCGTTCGTTCGAATCTGAGCATGTACTCGTGGAAAGCTCGCACTCTTTGGGCGTAATAGAACGCTCTCATGGGGTTTCAATCCTCGTTCGTTCGAATATGAGCATGTACACGTGGGAAACTCGCACTCTTTGGCGTAATAGAACGCTCTCATGTGGTTTCAATCCTCGTTCGTTCGAATCTAAGCATGTACTCGTGGCAAGCTCACACTCTTTGGGCGTAATAGAATGCTCTCATGGGGTTTCAATCCTCGTTCGTTCGAATCTGAGCATGTGCTCGTGGCAAACTCGTACTCTTTGGCGTAATAGAACGCTCTCATGTGGTTTCAATCCTCGTTCGTTCGAATCTGAGCATGTACTCGTGGCAAGCTCATACTCTTTGGGCATAATAGAACCCTCTCATGGGGTTTCAATCCTCGTTCGTTCGAATCTGAGCATGTACTCGTGGCAAGCTCGCACTCTTTGGGCGTAATAGAATGCTCTCATGGGGTTTCAATGCTCGTTCGTTCGAATCTGAGCATGTACTCGTGGCAATCTCGCACTCTTAGGGCGTAATAGAATGCTCTCATGGGGTTTCAATCCTCGTTCGTTCGAATCTGAGGATGTACTCGTGGCAAGCTCGCACTCTTTGGCGTAATAGAACCCTCTCACGGGGTTTCAATCCTCGTCCGTTCGAATCTGAGCATGTACTCGTGGCGAGCTCGCACTCTTAGGCGCAATAGAACGCTCTCATGGTGTTTCAATTCTCGTTCGTTCGAATCTGAGCATGTACTCGTGGAAAGCTCGCACTCTTTGGGCGTAATAGAACGCTCTCATGGGGTTTCAATCCCTGTTCGTTCGAATATGAGCATGTACTCGTGGCAAGCTCGCACTCTTAGGCGCAATAGAAAGCTCTCATGGGGTTCCAATCCTCGTTCGTTCGAATCTGAGCATGTACTCGTGGCAAACTCGCACTCTTTGGGCGTAATAGAACGCTCTCATGGGGTTTCAATCCTCGTTCGTTCGAATCTGAGCATGTACTCGTGGCAAGCTCGCACTCTTAGGGCGTAATAGAACGCTCTCATGGGGTTTCAATGCTCGTTCGTTCGAATCTGAGCATGTACTCGTGGCAATCTCGCACTCTTAGGGCGTAATAGAATGCTCTCATGGGGTTTCAATCCTCGTTCGTTCGAATCTGAGCATGTACTCGTGGCAAACTCGCACTCTTTGGCGTAATAGAACGCTCTCACGGGGTTTCAATCCTCGTTCGTTCGAATCTGAGCATGTACTCGTGGCAAGCTCGCACTCTTAGGTGCAATAGAACGCTCTCATGGGGTTTCAATCCTCGTTCGTTCGAATCTGAGCATGTACTCGTGGCAAGCTTGCACTCTTTGGGCGTAATAGAACGCTCTCATGGGGTTTCAATCCTCGTTCGTTCGAATATGAGCATGTACTCGTGGCAAGCTCGCACTCTTAGGCGCAATAGAAAGCTCTCATTGGGTTCCAATCCTCGTTCATTCGAATCTGAGCATGTACTCGTGGCAAGCTCGCACTCTTTGGGCGTAATAGAACGCTCTCATGGGGTTTCAATCCTTGTTCGTTCGAATCTGAGCATGTACTCGTGGAAAGCTCGCACTCTTTGGGCGTAATAGAACGCTCTCATGGGGTTTCAATCCTCGTTCGTTTGAATATGAGCATGTACTCGTGGCAAGCTCGCAATCTTTGGGCATAATAGAACGCTCTCATGGGGTTTCAATGCTTGTTCGTTCGAATCTGAGCATGTACTCGTGGAAAGCTCGCACTCTTTGGGCGTAATAGAACGCTCTCATGGGGTTTCAATCCTCGTTCGTTCGAATATGAGCATGTACTCGTGGCGAGCTCGCACTCTTTGGGCGTAATAGAACGCTCTCATGGGGTTTCAATCCTCGTTCGTTTGAATCTGAGCATGTACTTGTGGCGAGCTCGCTCTCTTAGGCACAATAGAAAGCTCTAATGGGGTTCCAATCCTCGTTCGTTCAAATCTGAGCATGTACTCGTGGCAAGCTCGCACTCTTTGGGCGTAATAGAACGCTCTAATGAGGTTTCAATGCTCGCTCCTTCGAATCTGAGCATGTACTCGTGGAAAGCTCGCACTCTTTGGGCGTAATAGAACGCTCTCATGGGGTTTCAATCCTCGTTCGTTCGAATATGAGCATGTACTCGTGGGAAACTCGCACTCTTTGGCGTAATAGAACGCTCTCATGTGGTTTCAATCCTCGTTCGTTCGAATCTGAGCATGTACTCGTGGCAAGCTCACACTCTTTGGGCGTAATAGAATGCTCTCATGGGGTTTCAATCCTCGTTCGTTCGAATCTGAGCATGTGCTCGTGGCAAACTCGTACTCTTTGGCGTAATAGATCGCTCTCATGTGGTTTCAATCCTCGTTCGTTCGAATCTGAGCATGTACTCGTGGCAAGCTCACACTCTTTGGGCATAATAGAACCCTCTCATGGGGTTTCAATCCTCGTTCGTTCGAATCTGAGCATGTACTCGTGGCAAGCTCGCACTCTTTGGGCGTAATAGAATGCTCTCATGGGGTTTCAATGCTCGTTCGTTCGAATCTGAGCATGTACTCATGGCAATCTCGCACTCTTAGGGCGTAATAGAATGCTCTCATGGGGTTTCAATCCTCGTTCGTTCGAATCTGAGGATGTACTCGTGGCAAGCTCGCACTCTTTGGCGTAATAGAACGCTCTCACGGTGTTTCAATCCTCGTTCGTTCGAATCTGAGCATGTACTCGTGGCGAGCTTGCACTCTTAGGCGCAATAGAACGCTCTCATGGGGTTTCAATTCTCGTTCGTTCGAATCTGAGCATGTACTCGTGGAAAGCTCGCACTCTTTGGGCGTAATAGAACGCTCTCATGGGGTTTCAATCCCTGTTCGTTCGAATATGAGCATGTACTCGTGGCAAGCTCGCACTCTTAGGCGCAATAGAAAGCTCTCATGGGGTTCCAATCCTCGTTCGTTCGAATCTGAGCATGTACTCGTGGCAAGCTCGGACTCTTTGGGCGAAATAGAACGCTCTCATGGGGTTTCAATCCTCGTTCGTTCGAATATGAGCATGTACTCGTGGTGAGCTCGCACTCTTTGGTCGTAATAGAACGCTCTTATCGGGTTTCAATCCTCGTTCGTTCGAATCTGAGCATGTACTCGTGGCAAACTCGCACTCTTTGGCGTAATAGAACGCTCTCACGGGGTTTCAATCCTCGTTCGTTCGAATCTGAGCATGTACTCGTGGCCAGCTCGCACTCTTAGGCGCAATAGAACGCTCTCATGGGGTTTCAATCCTCGTTCGTTCGAATCTGAGCATGTACTCGTGGCAAGCTCGCACTCTTTGGGCGTAATAGAACGCTCTCATGGGGTTTCAATCCTCGTTCGTTCGAATCTGAGCATGTACTCGTGGCAAGCTCGCACTCTTAGGCGCAATAGAAAGCTCTCATTGGGTTCCAATCCTCGTTCGTTCGAATCTGAGCATGTACTCGTGGCAAGCTCGCACTCTTTGGGCGTAATAGAACGCTCTCATGGGGTTTCAATCCTCGTTCGTTCGAATCTGAGCATGTACTCGTGGCAAGCTCGCACTCTTTGGGCGTAATAGAACGCTCTCATGGGGTTTCAATCCTCGTTCGTTCGAATATGAGCATGTACTCGTGGCAAGCTCGCACTCTTTGGGCGTAATAGAACGCTCTCATGGGGTTTCAATCCTCGTTCGTTCGAATCTGAGCATGTACTCGTGGCAAGCTCGCACTCTTTGGGCGTAATAGAACGCTCTCATGGGGTTTCAATCCTCGTTCGTTCGAATATGAGCATGTACTCGTGGCAGGCTCGCACTCTTTGGGCGTAATAGAACGCTCTCATGGGGTTTCAATCCTCGTTCGTTTGAATCTGAGCATGTACTCGTGTGGCAAGCTCGCACTCTTAGGCGCAATAGAAAGCTTTCACTGGGTTCCAATCCTCGTTCGTTCGAATCTGAGCATGTACTCGTGGCAAGCTCGCACTCTTAGGCGTAATAGAACGCTCTCATGGGGTTTCAATCCTCGTTCGTTCGAATCTGAGCATGTACTCGTGGCAAGCTCGCACTCTTAGGCGTAATAGAACGCTCTCATGGGGTAAATCCTCGTTCGTTCGAATCTGAGCATGTATTCGTGGCAAGCTCGCACTCTTTGGGCGTAATAGAACGCTCTCATGGGGTTTCAATCCTCGTTCGTTCGAATCTGAGCATGTACTCGTGGCAAGCTCGCACTCTTTGGGCGTAATAGAACGCTCTCTTGGGGTTTCAATCCTCGTTCGTTTGAATCTGAGCATGTACTCGTGGCAAGCTCGCACTCTTTGGGCGCAATAGAACGCTCTCATGGGGTTTCAATCCTCGTTCGTTCGAATCTGAGCATGTACTCGTGGAAAGCTCGCACTCTTTGGGCATAATAGAACCCTCTCATGGGGTTTCAATCCTCGTTCGTTCGAATCTGAGCATGTACTCGTGGCAAGCTCGCACTCTTTGGGCGTAATAGAATGCTCTCATGGGGTTTCAATGCTCGTTCGTTCGAATCTGAGCATGTACTCGTGGCAATCTCGCACTCTTAGGGCGTAATAGAATGCTCTCATGGGGTTTCAATCCTCGTTCGTTCGAATCTGAGCATGTACTCGTGGCAAGCTCGCACTCTTTGGGCGTAATAGAACGCTCTCACGGGGTTTCAATCCTCGTTCGTTCGAATCTGAGCATGTACTCGTGGCGAGCTCGCACTCTTAGGCGCAATAGAACGCTCTCATGGGGTTTCAATTCTCGTTCGTTCGAATCTGAGCATGTACTCGTAGAAAGCTCGCACTCTTTGGGCGTAATAGAACGCTCTCACGGGGTTTCAATCCTCATTCGTTAGAATCTGAGCATGTACTCGTGGCAAGCTCGCACTCTAAGGCGCAATAGAAAGCTCTCATGGGTTTCAATCCTCGTTCGTTCGAATATGAGCATGTACTCGTGGCAAGCTCGCACTCTTTGGGCGTAATAGAACGCTCTTATGGGGTTTCAATCCTCGTTCGTTCGAATATGAGCATGTACTCGTGGTGAGGCTCGCACTCTTTGTGCGTAATAGAACGCTCTTATCGGGTTTCAATCCTCGTTCGTTCGAATCTGAGCATGTACTCGTGGCAAACTCGCACTCTTTGGCGTAATAGAACGCTCTCATGGGGTTTCAATCCTCGTTCGTTCGAATCTGAGCATGTACTCGTGGCAAGCTCGCACTCTTAGGGCGTAATAGAACGCTCTCATGGGGTTTCAATCCTCGTTCGTTCGAATCTGAGCATGTACTCGTGGCAAGCTTGCACTCTTTGGCGTAATAGAACGCTCTCATGGGGTTTCAATCCTCGTTCGTTCGAATATGAGCATGTACTCGTGGCAAGCTCGCACTCTTAGGCGCAATAGAAAGCTCTCATGGGGTTCCAATCCTCGTTCGTTCGAATCTGAGCATGTACTCGTGGCAAGCTCGCACTCTTTGGGCATAATAGAACGCTCTCATGGGGTTTCAATCCTGTTCGTTCGAATCTGAGCATGTACTCGTGGAAAGCTCGCACTCTTTGGGCGTAATAGAACGCTCTCATGGGGTTTCAATCCTCGCTCGTTCGAATCTGAGCATGTACTCGTGGCAAGCTCGCACTCTTTGGGCGTAATAGAACGCCCTCATGGGGTTTCAATCCTCGCTCGTTCGAATCTGAGCATGTACTCGTGGCAAGCTCGCACTCTTTGGGCGTAATAGAACGCTCTCATGGGGTTTCAATCCTCGTTCGTTCGAATATGAGCATGTACTCGTGGCGACCACGCACTCTTTGGCGTAATAGAACGCTCTCATGGAGTTTCAATCCTCGTTCTTTCGAATCTGAGCATGTACTCGTGGCGAGCTCGCACTCTTAGGCGCAATAGAAAGCCCTCATGGGATTCCAATCCTCGTTCGTTCGAATCTGAGCATGTACTCGTGGCAAGCTCGCACTCTTTTGCGTAATAGAACGCTCTCACGGGGTTTCAATCCTCGTTCGTTCGAATCTGAGCATGTACTCGTGGCAAGCTCGCACTATTTGGGCGTAATAGAACGCTCTCATGGGGTTTCAATCCTCGTTCGTTCGAATCTGAGCATGTACTCGTGGCAAGCTCGCACTCTTTGGGCGTAATAGAACGCTCTCTCATGGGGTTTCAATCCTCGTTCGTTCGAATCTGAGCATGTACTCGTGGCAAGCTCGCACTCTTAGTGCGTAATAGAACGCTCTCATGGGGTTTCAATCCTCGTTCGTTCGAATCTGAGCATGTACTCGTGGCAAGCTCGCACTCTTTGGGCGTAATAGAACGCTCTCATGGGGTTTCAATGCTCGTTCGTTCGTCGAATCTGAGCATGTACTCGTGGCAAGCTCGCACTCTTTGGGCGTAATAGAACGCTCTCATGGGGTTTCAATCCTCGTTCGTTCGAATCTGAGCATGTACTCGTGGCAAGCTCGCACTCTTTGGCGTAATTGAACGCTCTCACGGGGTTTCAATCCTCGTTCGTTCGAATCTGAGCATGTACTCGTGGCAAGCTCGCACTCTTTGGGCGCAATAGAACGCTCTCATGGGGTTTCAATGCTCGTTCGTTCGAATCTGAGCATGTACTCGTGGCAATCTCGCACTCTTTGGGCGTAATAGAACGCTCTCATGGGGTTTCAATCCTCGTTCGTTCGAATATGAGCATGTACTCGTGGGAAACTCGCACTCTTTGGCGTAATAGAACGCTCTCATGTGGTTTCAATCCTCGTTCGTTCGAATCTGAGCATGTACTCGTGGCAAGCTCACACTCTTTGGGCATAATAGAATGCTCTCATGGGGTTTCAATCCTCGTTCGTTCGAATCTGAGCATGTACTCGTGGCAAACTCGTACTCTTTGGCGTAATAGAACGCTCTCATGGGGTTTCAATCCTCGTTCGTTCGAATCTGAGCATGTACTCGTGGCAAGCTCGCACTCTTTGGGCATAATAGAACGCTCTCATGGGGTTTCAATCCTCGTTCGTTCGAATCTGAGCATGTACTCGTGGCAAGCTCGCACTCTTTGGGCGTAATAGAATGCTCTCATGGGGTTTCAATGCTCGTTCGTTCGAATCTGAGCATGTACTCGTGGCAAGCTCGCACTCTTAGGGCGTAATAGAATGCTCTCATGGGGTTTCAATCCTCGTTCGTTCGAATCTGAGCATGTACTCGTGGCAAGCTCGCACTCTTTGGCGTAATAGAACGCTCTCATGGGGTTTCAATCCTCGTTCGTTCGAATCTGAGCATGTACTCGTGGCAAGCTCGCACTCTTAGGGCGCAATAGAACGCTCTCATGGGGTTTCAATCCTCGTTCGTTCGAATCTGAGCATGTACTCGTGGCAAACTCGCACTCTTTGGGCGTAATAAACCGCTCTCATGGGGTTTCAATCCTCGTTCGTTCGAATCTGAGCATGTACTCGTGGCAAGCTCGCACTCTTTGGCGCAATAGAAAGCTCTCATGGGGTTTCAATCCTCGTTCGTTCGAATCTGAGCATGTACTCGTGGCAAACTCGCACTCTTTGGGCGTAATAGAACGCTCTCATGGGGTTTCAATCCTCGTTCGTTCGAATCTGAGCATGTACTCGTGGCAAGCTCGCACTCTTTGGGCGTAATAGAAACGCTCTCATGGGGTTTCAATCCTCGTTCGTTCGAATCTGAGCATGTACTCGTGGCAAGCTCGCACTCTTTGGGCGTAATAGAATGCTCTCATGGGGTTTCAATCCTCGTTCGTTCGAATCTGAGCATGTACTCGTGGCAAGCTCGCACTCTTTGGGCGGAATAGAACGGTCTCATGGGGTTTTCAATCCTCGTTCTTTCGAATCTGAGCCTATACTCGTGGCAAGCTCGCACTCTTTGGGCGCAATAGAACGCTCTCATGGGGTTTCAATCCTCGTTCGTTCGAATCTGAGCATGTACTCGTGGCAAGCTTGCACTCTTTGGGCGTAATAGAACGCTCTCATGGGGTTTCAATCCTCGTTCGTTCGAATCTGAGCATGTACTCGTGGCAAGCTCGCACTCTTAGGCGTAATAGAAAGCTCTCATGGGGTTCCAATCCTCGTTCGTCTTCGAATCTGAGCATGTACTCGTGGCAAGCTCGCACTCTTTGGGCGTAATAGAACGCTCTCATGGGGTTTCAATCCTCGTTCGTTCGAATCTGAGCATGTACTCGTGGCAAGCTCGCACTCTTTGGGCGTAATAGAACGCTCTCATGGGGTTTCAATCCTCGTTCGTTCGAATCTGAGCATGTACTCGTGGCAAGCTCGCACTCTTTGGGCATAATAGAACGCTCTCATGGGGTTTCAATCCTCGTTCGTTCGAATCTGAGCATGTACTCGTGGCAAGCTCGCACTCTTTTGGGCGTAATAGAACGCTCTCATGGGGTTTCAATCCTCGTTCGTTCGAATCTGAGCATGTACTCGTGGCAAGCTCGCACTCTTTGGGCGTAATAGAACGCTCTCATGGGGTTTCAATCCTCGTTCGTTCGAATCTGAGCATGTACTCGTGGCAAGCTCGCACTCTTAGGCGCAATAGAAAGCTCTCATGGGGTTTCAATCCTCGTTCGTTCGAATCTGAGCATGTACTCGTGGCAAGCTCGCACTCTTTGGGCGTAATAGAACGCTCTCATGAGGTTTCAATCCTCGTTCGTTCGAATCTGAGCATGTACTCGTGGGAAACTCGCACTCTTTGGCGTAATAGAACGCTCTCATGGGGTTTCAATCCTCGTTCGTTCGAATATGAGCATGTACTCGTGGGAAACTCGCACTCTTTGGCGTAATAGAACGCTCTCATGTGGTTTCAATCCTCGTTCGTTCGAATCTGAGCATGTACTCGTGGCAAGCTCACACTCTTTGGGCGTAATAGAATGCTCTCATGGGGTTTCAATCCTCGTTCGTTCGAATCTGAGCATGTACTCGTGGCAAACTCGCACTCTTTGGGCGTAATAGAACGCTCTCATGTGGTTTCAATCCTCGTTCGTTCGAATCTGAGCATGTACTCGTGGCAAGCTCACACTCTTTGGGCATAATAGAACCCTCTCATGGGGTTTCAATCCTCGTTCGTTCGAATCTGAGCATGTACTCGTGGCAAGCTCGCACTCTTTGGGCGTAATAGAATGCTCTCATGGGGTTTCAATGCTCGTTCGTTCGAATCTGAGCATGTACTCGTGGCAATCTCGCACTCTTAGGGCGTAATAGAATGCTCTCATGGGGTTTCAATCCTCGTTCGTTCGAATCTGAGGATGTACTCGTGGCAAGCTCGCACTCTTTGGCGTAATAGAACGCTCTCACGGTGTTTCAATCCTCGTTCGTTCGAATCTGAGCATGTACTCGTGGCGAGCTTGCACTCTTAGGCGCAATAGAACGCTCTCATGGGGTTCCAATTCTCGTTCGTTCGAATCTGAGCATGTACTCGTAGAAAGCTCGCACTCTTTGGGCGTAATAGAACGCTCTCATGGGGTTTCAATCCCTGTTCGTTCGAATATGAGCATGTACTCGTGGCAAGCTCGCACTCTTAGGCGCAATAGAAAGCTCTCATGGGGTTCCAATCCTCGTTCGTTCGAATCTGAGCATGTACTCGTGGCAAGCTCGCACTCTTTGGGCGTAATAGAACGCTCTCATGGGGTTTCAATCCTCGTTCGTTCGAATATGAGCATGTACTCGTGGCGAGCTCGCACTCTTTGGGCGTAATAGAACGCTCTCATGGGGTTTCAATCCTCGTTCGTTTGAATCTGAGCATGTACTTGTGGCGAGCTCGCACTCTTAGGCGCAATAGAAAGCTCTAATGGGGTTCCAATCCTCGTTCGTTCGAATCTGAGCATGTACTCGTGGCAAGCTCGCACTCTTTGGGCGTAATAGAACGCTCTCATGGGTTTCAATCCTCGTTCGTTCGAATCTGAGCATGTACTCGTGGCAATCTCGCACTCTTTGGGCGTAATAGAACGCTCTCATGGGGTTTCAATCCTCGTTCGTTCGAATCTGAGCATGTACTCGTGGCAAGCTTGCACTCTTTGGCGTAATAGAACGCTCTCATGGGGTTTTCAATCCTCGTTCGTTCGAATGAGCATGTACTCGTGGCAAGCTCGCACTCTTTGGGCGCTATAGAACGCTCTCATGGGGTTTCAATCCTCGTTCGTTCGAATCTGAGCATGTACTCGTGGCAAGCTCGCACTCTTTGGGCGTAATAGAACGCTCTCATGGGGTTTCAATCCTCGTTCGTTCGAATCTGAGCATGTACTCGTGGCAAGCTCGCACTCTTAGGCGCAATAGAAAGCTCTATTGGGGTTCCAATCCTCGTTCGTTCGAATCTGAGCATGTACTCGTGGCAAGCTCGCACTCTTTGGGCGTAATAGAACGCTCTCATGGGGTTTCAATCCTCGTTCGTTCGAATCTGAGCATGTACTCGTGGCAAGCTCGCACTCTTTGGGCGTAATAGAACGCTCTCATGGGGTTTCAATCCTCGTTCGTTCGAATATGAGCATGTACTCGTGGCAAGCTCGCACTCTTTGGCGTAATAGAACGCTCTCATTGGGTTTCAATACTTGTTCGATTGAATCTGAGCATGTACTTGTGGCAATCTCGCACTCTTTGGCGCAATAGAAAGCTCTCAATGGGGTTTCCAATCCTCGTTCGTTCGAATCTGAGCATGTACTCGTGGCAAGCTCGCACTCTTTGGGCGTAATAGAACGCTCTCATGGGGTTTCAATCCTCGTTCGTTCGAATCTGAGCATGTACTCGTGGCAAGCTCGCACTCTTTGGGTGTAATAGAACGCTCTCATGGGGTTTCAATCCTCGTTCGTTCGAATCTGAGCATGTACTCGTGGCAAGCTCGCACTCTTTGACGTAATAGAACGCTCTCATGGGGTTTCAATCCTCGTTCGTTCGAATCTGAGCATGTACTCGTGGCAAGCTCGCATTCTTAGGCGCAATAGAACGCTCTCATGGGGTTTCAATCCTCGTTCGTTCGAATCTGAGCATGTACTCGTGGCAAGCTCGCACTCTTTGGGCGTAATAGAACGCTCTCATGGGGTTTCAATCCTCGTTCGTTCGAATCTGAGCATGTACTCGTGGCAAGCTCGCACTCTTAGGCGCAATTGAAAGCTCTCATGGGGTTTCAATCCTCGTTCGTTCGAATCTGAGCATGTACTCGTGGCAAGCTCGCACTCTTTGGGCGTAATAGAACGCTCTCATGGGGTTTCAATCCTCGTTCGTTCGAATCTGAGCATGTACTCGTGGCAAGCTCGCACTCTTAGGCGCAATAGAAAGCTCACTCATGGGGTTCAATCCTCGTTCGTTCGAATCTGAGCATGTACTCGTGGCAAGCTCGCACTCTTTGGGCGTAATAGAACGCTCTCATGGGGTTTTCAATCCTCGTTCGTTCGAATCTGAGCATGTACTCGTGGCAAGCTCGCACTCTTTGGGCGTAATAGAACGCTCTCATGGGGTTTCAATCCTCGTTCGTACGAATCTGAGCATGTACTCGTGGCAAGCTCGCACTCTTTGGGCGTAATAGAAACGCTCTCATGGGGTTTCAATCCTCGTTCGTTCGAATCTGAGCATGTACTCGTGGCAAGCCCGCACTCTTTAGGCGTAATAGAACGCTCTCATGGGGTTTCAATCCTCGTTCGTTCGAATCTGAGCATGTACTCGTGGCAAGCTCGCACTCTTAGGCGCAATAGAACGCTCTCATGGGGTTTCAATCCTCGTTCGTTCGAATCTGAGCATGTACTCGTGGCAAGCTCGCACTCTTTGGGCGTAATAATAGAACGCTCTCATGGGGTTTCAATCCTCGTTCGTTCGAATCTGAGCATGTACTCGTGGCAAGCTCGCACTCTTTGGCGTAATAGAACGCTCTCATGGGGTTTCAATCCTCGTTCGTTCGAATCTGAGCATGTACTACTCGTGGCAAGCTCGCACTCTTTGGGCGTAATAGAACGCTCTCATGGGGTTTCAATCCTCGTTCGTTCGAAATCTGAGCATGTACTCGTGGCAAACTCGCACTCTTTGGCGTAATAGAACGCTCTCATGGGGTTTCAATCCTCGTTCGTTCGAATCTGAGCATGTACTCGTGGCAAAGCTCGCACTCTTTGGCGTAATAGAAACGCTCTCATGGGGTTTCAATCCTCGTTCGTTCGAATCTGAGCATGTACTCGTGGCAAGCTCGCACTCTTTGGGCGTAATAGAACGCTCTCATGGGGTTTCAATCCTCGTTTCGTTCGAATCTGAGCATGTACTCGTGGCAAGCTCGCACTCTTTGGGCGTAATAGAACGCTCTCATGGGGTTTCAATCCTCGTTCGTTCCAATCTGAGCATGTACTCGTGGCAAGCTCGCACTCTTAGGGCGTAATAGAACGCTCTCATGGGGTTTCAATCCTCGTTCGTTCGAATCTGAGCATGTACTCGTGGCAAGCTCGCACCCTTTGGCGTAATAGAACGCTCTCATGGGGGTTTCAATCCTCGTTCGTTCGAATCTGAGCATGTACTCGTGGCAAGCTCGCACTCTTAGGCGCAATAGAACGCTCTCATGGGGTTTCAATCCTCGTTCGTTCGAATCTGAGCATGTACTCGTGGCAAGCTCGCACTCTTTGGGCGTAATAGAACGCTCTCATGGGGTTTCAATCCTCGTTCGTTCGAATCTGAGCATGTACTCGTGGCAAGCTCGCACTCTTAGGCGCAATAGAAAGCTCTCATGGGGTTTCAATCCTCGTTCGTTCGAATCTGAGCATGTACTCGTGGCAAGCTCGCACTCTTTGGGCGTAATAGAACGCTCTCATGGGGTTTCAATCCTCGTTCGTTCGAATCTGAGCATGTACTCGTGGCAAGCTCGCACTCTTTGGGCGTAATAGAACGCTCTCATGGGGTTTCAATCCTCGTTCGTTCGAATCTGAGCATGTACTCGTGGCAAGCTCGCACTCTTTGGCGCAATAGAACGCTCTCATGGGGGGTTTCAATCCTCGTTCGTTCGAATCTGAGCATGTACTCGTGGCAAGCTCGCACTCTTTGGGCGTAATAGAACGCTCTCATGGGGTTTCAATCCTCGTTCGTTCGAATCTGAGCATGTACTCGTGGCAAGCTCGCACTCTTAGGGCGTAATAGAACGCTCTCATGGGGTTTCAATCCTCGTTCGTTCGAATCTGAGCATGTACTCGTGGCAAGCTCGCACTCTTTGGCGTAATAGAACGCTCTCATGGGGTTTCAATCCTCGTTCGTTCGAATCTGAGCATGTACTCGTGGCAAGCTCGCACTCTTTGGCGCAATAGAACGCTCTCATGGGGTTTCAATCCTCGTTCGTTCGAATCTGAGCATGTACTCGTGGCAAGCTCGCACTCTTTGGGCGTAATAGAACGCTCTCATGGGGTTTCAATCCTCGTTCGTTCGAATCTGAGCATGTACTCGTGGCAAGCTCGCACTCTTAGGCGCAATAGAAAGCTCTCATGGGGTTTCAATCCTCGTTCGTTCGAATCTGAGCATGTACTCGTGGCAAGCTCGCACTCTTTGGGTGTAATAGAACGCTCTCATGGGGTTTCAATCCTCGTTCGTTCGAATCTGAGCATGTACTCGTGGCAAGCTCGCACTCTTTGGCACAATAGAACGCTCTCATGGGGTTTCAATCCTCGTTCGTTCGAATCTGAGCATGTACTCGTGGCAAGCTCGCACTCTTTGGGCAAATAGAACGCTCTCATGGGGTTTCAATCCTCGTTCGTTCAAATCTGAGCATGTACTCGTGGCAAGCTCGCACTCTTAGGCGTAATAGAACGCTCTCATGGGGTTTCAATCCTCGTTCGTTCGAATCTGAGCATGTACTCGTGGCAAGCTCGCACTCTTTGGGCGTAATAGAACGCTCTCATGGGGTTTCAATCCTCGTTCGTTCGAATCTGAGCATGTACTCGTGGCAAGCTCGCACTCTTTGGGCGTAATAGAACGCTCTCATGGGGTTTCAATCCTCGTTCGTTCGAATCTGAGCATGTACTCGTGGCAAGCTCGCACTCTTTGGGCATAATAGAACGCTCTCATGGGGTTTCAATCCTCGTTCGTTCGAATCTGAGCATGTACTCGTGGCAAGCTCGCACTCTTTGGGCGTAATAGAACGCTCTCATGGGGTTTCAATCCTCGTTCGTTCGAATCTGAGCATGTACTCGTGGCAAGCTCGCACTCTTAGGGCGTAATAGAACGCTCTCATGGGGTTTCAATCCTCGTTCGTTCGAATCTGAGCATGTACTCGTGGCAAGCTCGCACTCTTTGGGCGTAATAGAACGCTCTCATGGGGTTTCAATCCTCGTTCGTTCGAATCTGAGCATGTACTCGTGGCAAGCTCGCACTCTTAGGCGTAATAGAACGCTCTCATGGGGTTTCAATCCTCGTTCGTTCGAATCTGAGCATGTACTCGTGGCAAGCTCGCACTCTTTGGGCGTAATAGAACGCTCTCATGGGGTTTCAATCCTCGTTCGTTCGAATCTGAGCATGTACTCGTGGCAAGCTCGCACTCTTTGGGCGCAATAAAACGCTCTCATGGGGTTTCAATCCTCGTTCGTTCGAATCTGAGCATGTACTCGTGGCAAGTCGCACTCTTTGGGCGTAATAGAACGCTCTCATGGGGTTTCAATCCTCGTTCGTTCGAATTTGAGCATGTGCTCGTGGCAAGCTCGCACTCTTTGGGTGTAATAGAACGCTCCCATGATGTTTTAATCCTCGTTCGTTCGAATCTGAGCATGTACTCGTGGCAAGCTCGCACTCTTAGGCGCAATAGAACGCTCTAATGGGGTTTCAATCCTCGTTCGTTCGAATCTGAGCATGTACTCGTGGCAAGCTCGCACTCTTTGGGCGTAATAGAACGCTCTCATGGGGTTTCAATCCTCGTTCGTTCGAATCTGAGCATGTACTCGTGGCAAGCTCGCACTCTTAGGGCGTAATAGAACGCTCTCATGGGGTTTCAATCCTCGTTCGTTCGAATCTGAGCATGTACTCGTGGCAAGCTCGCTCTCTTTGGCGTAATAGAACGCTCTCACGGGGTTAAATCCTCGTTCGTTCGAATCTGAGCATGTACTCGTGGCAAGCTCGCACTCTTAGGCGCAATAGAACGCTCTCATGGGGTTTCAATCCTCGTTCGTTCGAATCTGAGCATGTACTCGTGGCAAGCTCGCACTCTTTGGGCGTAATAGAACGCTCTCATGGGGTTTCAATCCTCGTTCGTTCGAATCTGAGCATGTACTCGTGGCAAGCTCGCACTCTTAGGCGTAATAGAAAGCTCTCATGGGGTTTCAATCCTCGTTCGTTCGAATCTGAGCATGTACTCGTGGCAAGCTCGCACTCTTTGGCACAATAGAACGCTCTCATGGGGTTTCAATCCTCGTTCGTTCGAATTTGAGCATGTACTCGTGGCAAGCTCGCACTCTTTGGGCGTAATAGAACGCTCTCATGGGGTTTCAATCCTCGTTCGTTCGAATATGAGCATGTACTCGTGGCAAGCTCGCACTCTTTGGGCGTAATAGAACGCTCTCATGGGGTTTCAATCCTCGTTCGTTCGAATCTGAGCATGTACTCGTGGCAAGCTCGCACTCTTAGGCGCAATAGAACGCTCTCATGGGGTTTCAATTCTCGTTCGTTCGAATCTGAGCATGTACTCGTGGCAAGCTCGCACTCTTTGGGCGTAATAGAACGCTCTCATGGGGTTTCAATCCTCGTTCGTTCGAATCTGAGCATGTACTCGTGGCAAGCTCGCACTCTTTGGCGTAATAGAACGCTCTCATGGGGTTTCAATCCTCGTTCGTTCGAATCTGAGCATGTACTCGTGGCAAGCTCGCACTCTTTGGGCGCAATAATAGAATTCTCGCTCTCATGGGGTTTCAATCCTCGTTCGTTCGAATCTGAGCATGTACTCGTGGCAAGCTCGCACTATTTGGCGTAATAGAACGCTCTCATGGGGTTTCAATCCTCGTTCGTTCGAATCTGAGCATGTACTCGTGGCAAGCTCGCACTCTTTGGGCGTAATAGAACGCTCTCATGGGGTTTCAATCCTCGTTCGTTCGAATCTGAGCATGTACTCGTGGCAAGCTCGCACTCTTTGGGCGTAATAGAACGCTCTCATGGGGTTTCAATCCTCGTTCGTTCGAATCTGAGCATGTACTCGTGGCAATCTCGCACTCTTTGGGCGTAATAGAACGCTCTCATGGGGTTTCAATCCTCATTCGTTCGAATCTGAGCATGTACTCGTGGCAAGCTCGCACTCTTTGGCGTAATAGAACGCTCTCATGGGGTTTCAATCCTCGTTCGTTCGAATCTGAGCATGTACTCGTGGCAAGCTCCCACTCTTTGGCGTAATAGAACGCTCTCATGAGGTTTCAATCCTCGTTCGTTCGAATCTGAGCATGTACTCGTGGCAAGCTCGCACTCTTTGGGCGTAATAGAACGCTCTCATGGGGTTTCAATCCTCGTTCGTTCGAATCTGAGCATGTACTCGTGGCAAGCTCGCACTCTTTGGCGTAATAGAAACGCTCTCATGGGGTTTCAATCCTCGTTCGTTCGAATCTGAGCATGTACTCGTGGCAAGCTCGCACTCTTTGGCGCGTAATAGAAAACGCTCTCATGGGGTTTCAATCCTCGTTCGTTCGAATCTGAGCATGTACTCGTCGTGGCAAGCTCGCACTCTTTGGGCGTAATAGAACGCGCTCTCATGGGGTTTCAATCCTCGTTCGTTCGAATCTGAGCATGTACTCGTGGCAAGCTCGCACTCTTAGGCGGCGTAGAACGCTCTCATGGGGTTCCAATCCTCGTTCGTTCGAATCTGAGCATGTACTCGTGGCAAGCTCGCACTCTTTGGGCGTAATAGAACGCTCTCATGGGGTTTCAATCTCGTTCGTTCGAATCGACATGAGCATGTACTCGTGGCAAGCTCGCACTCTTTTGGGCGTAATAGAACGCTCTCATGGGGTTTCAATCCTCGTTCGTTCGAATCTGAGCATGTACTCGTGGCAAGCTCGCACTCTTTGGGCGTAATAGAACGCTCTCATGGGGCTTCAATCCTCGTTCGTTCGAATCTGAGCATGTACTCGTGGCAAGCTCGCACTCTTTGGCGTAATAGAACGCTCTCATGGGGTTTCAATCCTCGTTCGTTCGAATCTGAGCATGTACTCGTGGCAAGCTCGCACTCTTTGGGCGTAATAGAACGCTCTCATGGGGTTTTAATCCTCGTTCGTTCGAATCTGAGCATGTACTCGTGGCAAGCTCGCACTCTTTGGGCGTAATAGAAACGCTCTCATGGGGTTTCAATCCTCGTTCGTTCGAATCTGAGCATGTACACGTGGCAAGCTCGCACTCTTTGGGCGTAATAATAGAACGCTCTCATGGGGTTTCAATCCTCGTTCGTTCGAATCTGAGCATGTACTCGTGGCAAGCTCGCACTCTTATTTGGGGCGTAATAGAAACGCTCTCATGGGGTTTCAATCCTCGTTCGTTCGAATCTGAGCATGTACTCGTGGCAAGCTCGCACTCTTTGGGCGTAATAAGAACGCTCTCATGGGGTTTCAATCCTCGTTCGTTCGAATCTGAGCATGTACTCGTGGCAAGCTCGCACTCTTTGGCGTAATAGAACGCTCTCATGGGGGTTTCAATCCTCGTTCGTTCGAATCTGAGCATGTACTCGTGGCAAGCTCGCACTCTTTGGGCGTAATAGAACGCTCTCATGGGGGTTTCAATCCTCGTTCGTTCGAATCTGAGCATGTACTCGTGGCAAGCTCGCACTCTTTGGCGTAATAGAACGCTCTCATGGGGTTTTCAATCCTCGTTCGTTCGAATCTGAGCATGTACTCGTGGCAAGCTCGCACTCTTTTGGCGTAATAGAACGCTCTCATGGGGGGTTTCAATCCTCGTTCGTTCGAATCTGAGCATGTACTCGTGGCAAGCTCGCACTCTTGGGCGTAATAGAACGCTCTCATGGGGTTTTCAATCCTCGTTCGTTCGAATCTGAGCATGTACTCGTGGCAAGCTCGCACTCTTTGGGCGTAATAGAACGCTCTCATGGGGTTTTCAATCTCGTACGTTCGTTCGAATCTGAGCATGTACTCGTGGCAAGCTCGCACTCTTTGGCGTAATAGAACGCTCTCTCATGGGGCTTCAATCCTCGTTCGTTCGAATCTGAGCATGTACTCGTGGCAAGCTCGCACTCTTTGGGGTAATAGAACGCTCTCATGGGGTTTCAATCCTCGTTCGTTTCGAATCTGATCTGAGCATGTACTCGTGGCAAGCTCGCACTCTTTGGGCGTAAATAGAACGCTCTCATGGGGTTTCAATCTCGTTCGTTCGAAATCTGGCAATGTACTCGTGGCAAGTAGAACGCTCTCATGGGGTTTTGTGCAATCCTCGTTCGTTCGAATCTGAGCATGTACTCGTGGCAAGCTCGCACTCTTTGGGCGTAAATAGAACGCTCTCATGGGGTTTCAATCCTCGTTCGTTCGAATCTGAGCATGTACTCGTGGCAAGCTCGCACTCTTTGGGCGTAATAGAACGCTCTCATGGGGTTTGTCAATCCTCGTTCGTTCGAATCTGAGCATGTACTCGTGGCAAAGCTCGCACTCTTTGGGTAATAGAACGCTCTCATGGGGTTATACAATTCCTCGTTCGTTCGAATCTGAGTAATGTACTCGTGGAAGCTCGCACTCTTGGGCGTAATAGAAGAACGCTCTCATGGGGTTTCCGGTCATCCTCGTTCGTTCGAATCTGAGACATGTACTCGTGGCAAGCTCGCACTCTTTGGGCGTAATAGAACGCTCTCATGGGGTTTTTCAATCCTCGTTCGTTCGAATCTGAGCATGTACTCGTGGCAAGCTCGCACTCTTTGGGCGTAATAGAACTCTCATGGGGTTTCAATCCTCGTTCGTTCGAATCTGAGCATGTACTCGTGGCAAGCTCGCACTCTTTGGGACGTAATAGAACGCTCTCATTGGGGTTTCAATCCTCGTTCGTTCGAATCTGAGCATGTACTCGTGGCAAGCTCGCACTCTTTTGGGAAGAGCAATAGAACGCTCTCATGGGGTTTTCAATCCTCGTTCGTTCGAATCTGAGCATGTACTCGTGGCAAAGCTCGCACTCTTTGGGCGTAATAGAACGCTCTCATGGGGGGGTTCAATCCTCGTTCGTTCGAATCTCTGAGCATGTACTCGTGGCAAGCTCGCACTCTTTGGGCGTAATAGAACGCTCTCATGGGGTTTCAATCCTCGTTCGTTCGAATCTGAGCATGTACTCGTGGCAAGCTCGCACTCTTTGGGCGCAATAATAGTAGAACGCTCTCATTGGGGTTTCAAAATCCTCGTTCGTTCGAATCTGAGCATGTACTCGTGGCAAGCTCGCACTCTTTTGGGCGTAATAGAACGCTCTCATGGGGTTCAATCCTCGTTCGTTCGAATCTGAGCATGTACTCGTGGCAAGCTTGCACTCTTTGGGCGTAATAGAACGCTCTTCATGGGGGTTTCAATCCTCGTTCGTTCGAATCTGAGCATGTACTCGATGGCAAGCGTCGCACTCTTTGGCGTATAGAACGCTCTCAAAATCCTCGTTCGTTCGAATCTGAGCATGTACTCGTGGCAAGCTCGCACTCTTTGGGCGTAATAAGAAACGCTCTCATGGGGTTTCAATCCTCGTTCGTTTTCGAATCTGAGCATGTACACGTGGCAAGCTATTCAGCACTTTTTGGGTGAATAGAACGCTCTCATGTGGTTTCAATTCTCGTTCGTTCGAAATCTGAGCATGTACTCGTGCAAGCTCGTCAAGGGCGTAATGAACGGCTCTTATCATGGGGTTTCAATACTCGTTCGTTGATATGTCGATGCATGTACTCGTGGAAAGCTCGCACTCTTGTTCGAATATCCTTGACCGCTCTCATGGGGTTTCAATCCTCGTTCGTTCGAATCTGGAGCATGTACTCGTGGCAACCGGTCCACACTCTTTGGGCGTAATAGAACGTCTCTCATGGGGTTTCAATCCTCGTTCGTTCGAATCTGAGCATGTACTCGTGGCAAGCTCGCACTCTTTGGCGTAATAGAACGCTGCTCTCATGGGGTTTCAATCCCCCGTTCGTTCCCCAATCTGAGCATGTACTCGTGGCAAGCTCGCACTCTTTGGGCGTAATAGAACGCTCTCATGGGGTTTCAATCCTCGTTCGTTCGAATCTATGTGAGCATGTACTCGTTCTGGCAAGCTCGCACTCTTTGGGCGTAATAGAAATCTTTCTACTCATGGGGCTTCAATCCTCGTTCGTTCGAATCTGAGCATGTACTCGTGGCAAGCTCGCACTCTTTGGGCGCCTAATAGAACGCTCTCATGGGTTTCAATCCTCGTTCGTTCGAATCTGACGCATGTACTCGTGGCAAGCTCGCACTCTTTGGGCGTAATTAGAATGCTCTCTGGGGCCTTCAATCCTCGTTCTTCGAATCTGAGCATTATACTCCGAGGGCTCGCACTCTTTGGCGCAATAGATTCGCTCTCATGTGGTTTCAATCCTGAGTTCGTTCGAATCTAGAGCATGTTTCGTGGAACAAGCTCGCACTCTTTGGGCATAATAGAACGCTCTCATGGGCTCTTCAATCCATCGTTCGTTCGAATACTGAGCATTGTACTCGTGGCAAGCTCGCACTCTTTGGCGAATAGAACGCTCTCATGGGTTCAATCCTCGTTCGTTCGAATCTGAGCATGTACTCTCGTGGCAATACTCGCACTCTTTGGCGTAATAGAAGGCTCTCATGGGGGGGTCTTCAAAGATCCTCGTATCGTTCGAAAGTTCTGAGCATGTGCTTCGTGGCAAGCTCGCACTCTTTGGGGGCGTAATAGAACGCTCTCATGTGGGGTTTTTCAATCCTGTTGTTCATTATACTCGCGTTCGAATCTGAGCATGAACTCGTGGCAGCTACTCTTGGGCGCTATATAGAACGCTCTCATGGCAATTTCTCGTTCGTTTCGAATATGAGTGCCATGTTAACGCGTAGCAGAGCTCGCACTCTTTGGGCGTAATAGAACCTCTCAATTGGGCTTTCAATCCCTCGTTCGTGAAATCTGAGCATTGTACTCGTGGCAAGCTCGCACTCTTTGGCGTAATAGAATGCTCTCATGGGGTTTTCAATCAAATGCTCGTTCGTTCGAATCTGAGCATGTAACTCGTGGCAAGCTCGCAGCTCTTTGGGCGTAATAGAACGCTCTCATGGGGGTTTCAATCCTCGGTTCGTTCGAATCCTGGACCATGTACTCGTGGCAAGCTCGCACGCTTTGGGTGTAATAGAACGCTCTCACGGGGTTTTCAATCCTCGTTCGTTCGAATCTAGAGCATGTACTCGTTAAATAAAAAATGGGGGGGAAGCTACTGCACATGTACTTGTGGCAGCGCTCCCTTAAAGTAGAAACGCTCTAATGGGGTTTCCAATCCTCGTTCGTTCGAATCTGAGCATTGTACTCGTGCAAGCTCGCACTCTTTGGGGCATGTAATGAGAACGCTCTCATGGGTTTCAACCAATCCTCGTTCGTTCGAATCTGAGCATGTTAATCGTGGCAAGCTCGCATGTCTTAGGCGTAATAGAACGCTCTCATGGGGTTTCAATTTACTCGTTCGTTCGGAATCTGAGCATGTACTCGTGACAAGCTCGCACTCTTTGGGCGTAATAGAACGCTCTCATGGGGTTCTCAAATCCTCGTTCGTTCGAAAATGAGCATGTACTCGTGGCAAGCTCGCACTCTTTGGGCGTAATAGAACCTCTCATGGGGTTTCAATCCTCGTTCGTTCGAATCTCTGAACAATGTACTCGTGGCAAGCTCGCTCTCTTTGTTTAGGGCGTAATAGAACGCTCTCATGGGGTTTCAATTGCCTCGTTCGTTCGAATCTGAGCATGTACTCGTGGCAAGTCTCGCACTCCTTTGGGCGTAATAACAACGCTCTCATGGGGTTTCAATGCTCTCGTTCGTTCGTAGCTGAGCATGTACTCGTGGCAAGCTTGCACTCTTTGGGCGTAATAGGAACGTGCTCATCATGGGGTTTCAATCCTTCGTATTCGTTCGAATCTGAGCATGTACATCGTGGCAAACCTCGCACTCTTTGGCGTAATAGACACGCTCTCATACGGGTTTCAAATCCTCGTTCGTTCGAATCTGAGCATGTACTCGTGGCAAGCTCCCGCACTCTTTAGGCATCAATAGAACTCCTCTCACATCTGGGATGTTTCAATCACTCGGTCGTTCAAATCTGAGCATGTAACTCGTGCAAGCTCCGCACTCTTTGGGCGTAATAGAACGCTCTCATGGGTTTCAATCCTCCGTTCGTAATCGAATCTCTAGGAGCATGTACTTCGTGGCAAACTCGCACTCTTAGGCGTAATAAAAGCTCTCATGGGTTTCAATCCTCGTTCGTGTCGAATTCTGAGCCATGTACATCGTGGCAAGCTCGCACTCTTTGGGTCGCAATAGAACGCTCCACACGGCGCGTTTCACAATCCTCGTTCGTTATCGAATCTGAGCATGTACTCGTGGCAGAGCCTCACGCACTCTTAGGTCGGCAATAGAACGCTCTCATGGGGTTTCAATTCTCGATCGTTCGAATCTGAGCATGTACTACGTGGAAAGCTCGCACTCTTTGGGCGTAATAGAACAGCTCTCATGGGGTCTCAATCCTACGTCCTCGTTCGAATATGAGCATGTACTCCTAGTGGCAAAACCTCGCACTCTTAGGCGCAATAGAAAGCTCTCATGTGGTTCCAATCCTCGTTCGTTCGAATCTGAGCATGTACTCGTGGCAAGCTCGAAACTCTTTGGGCATAATAGAAAGCCTCCATGGGGTTTTACAATCCCGTTCGTTGCGTGCGGCGTCGAAATCTGAGCATGTACTCGTGGCAAGCTCGCACTCTTTGGGCATAATAGAACGACTCTCAATGGGGTTTCAATCCTCGTTCGTGTCGAAATCTGAGCATCTACTCGTGGCAAGCTCGCAGCTCTTAGGCGCAATAGAACGCTCTCATGGGGTTTCAATCCTCGTTGCAGTATCGAATCCGAGCATGTACGCTTGGCAAGCTCGCACCTCTTTTGGGCGTAATAGAACGCTCTCATGAGGTTTTCAATGGACGTCCGTTCGAATCATGAGCATGTATCTCGTGGAAATGCTCGCACTCTTTGGCGTAAATAGAACCTCTCATGCGGGTTTCAATCCATCGATTCGTTCGAATCTAGAGCATGTACTCGTGGCAAGCTCGCACTCTTTGGAATCGCTAATAGAATGCTCTCACAGGGGTTTCAATCCTCGTTCGTTCGAAAATCTGAGCATGTAACTCGTGGCAAGCTCGCACTCTTAGGCGCAATAGAACGCTCTCATGGGGTTTCAATCCTCGTTCGTTATTACGAATCTGAGCATTGTACTCGTGGCAAAGCTCGACACTCTTTGGCGTAATAGAACCCTCTCAATCGGGGTTTCAAATCCTCGTTCGTTCGAATCTGAGCATGTACTCGTGGCAAGCTCGCACTCTTCTAGGGCGTAATAGAAATGCTCTCATAAGGGTTTCAATGCTCGTCTCGTGAGCCTTCGAATCTGAGCATGTAACTCGAGGCAAATCTCGCACTCTTAGGGCATAATAGAACGACTCCCATCATGGGGTTTTCACAAATCCTCCGTTTCGTTCGAATCTGAGGATGTACTCCGTGGCAAGCAAACGCAGCTCCTAGATCGTAATAGAAAGCTCTAAATGTGGTTTCCAAATCCTCGTTCGTTCGAATCTAAGCATGAACTCGTGGCAAGCTCGCACTCTTTAGGCGCAATAGACGCTCTCATGAGGTTTCAATTCTCGTTCGTCAATCGAATCTGAGCATGTACTCGTGAGCAATCTCGCACTCTTAGGGCGTAATAGAAAGCTCTCATGGGGTTCCAATCCCTGTTCGTTCGAATCTGAGCATGTACTCGTAGGCAAGTACTCGGCACTCTTTGGCGTAATAGAACCTCTCTCACACACGGTTTCCAATCCTCGTTTCGTTCGAATCTGAGCATGTACTACTCGTGGCAAGCTCGCACTCTTTTGGCGCGGTAATAGAACGCTCTCATTGGGGTTTCAATCCTCGTTTCGTTCGAATCTGAGCATGTACTCGTGGCAAGCTCGCACTCTTAGGCGTTATAGAACGCTCTCAAATGGGGTTTCAATCCTCGTTCGTGGTCGACGTTATGGGGAGCATGTACTCGTGGCAAGCTCGGGGGTCTCCTAGGCGCAATTTTGAAAGCTCTACATGGGTCTTCCAATCCTCGTTTGTTCACAATCTGAGCATGTACTCCGTGGCAAGCTCGCACTCTTTGGGGTGTAATAGAACGCTCTTCATGGAGTTTCAATCCTCGTTTCGTTCGAATGGTGAGACATGTACTCGTGGCAAAGCTCGCACTCTTAGGCGGGTAATAGAACGCTCTCATGGGGTTTCAATTCTCGTTCGTTCGAATCTGAGCATTACTCTCATGGAAGCTCGCACTCTCCTATGGGAGTAATAGAACGCTCTACTGGGGTTTCATCCTCGTTCGTTCGAATCTGAGCATGTACTCGTGGCAAGCTCGCACTCCTTAGGCGAGGTAATAGGAATGGGGAGCTCTCATGGGGTTTCAATTCTCGTTCGTCATCGAATCTTTGAGCATGTACTCGTGCAAGCTCCAAGCACTCTTTGGGCGTAATAGAACGCTCTCATGGGGGGATTTCAATCCTCGTTCGTTGAATCGAATATGAGCATGTACTCGTGGGAAACTCGCACTCATCTTGGGGGGCGTAATAGAACGCTCTCATGGGGTTTCAATCCTCGTTCGTTCGAATGCTGAGCATGTACTCGTGGCAAGCTCGCACTCTTGGGGGCGTAATAGAAATGCTCTCATGGGGTTTCAATCCACAGTTCGGGTTTATCGAATTCATGTGCTCGTTCGTTCCTGTGGTTTCAATCGTCGAACGTTCGAATCTGAGCATGTACTCGTGGCAAGCTCGCACTCTTTGGGCATAATAGAACGCTCTCATAGGGTTTCAATCCTCGTTCGTTCGAATCTGAGCATGTACTCGTGGCAAGCTCGCACTCTTTGGGCGCTATAGAATGCTCTCATTGGGTTTCAATGCTCGTTCGTTCGAATCTTAGCATGTACTCGTGGCAATCTCGCACTCTTAGGGCGTAATAGAATGCTCTCATAGGGTTTCAATCCTCGTTCGTTCGAATCTGAGGATGTACTCGTGGCAAGATCGCACTCTTTGGCGTAATAGAACGCTCTCACGGTGTTTCAATCCTCGTTCGTTCGAATCTGAGCATGTACTCGTGGCGAGCTCGCACTCTTAGGCGCAATAGAACGCTCTCATGGGGTTCCAATTCTCGTTCGTTCGAATCTGAGCATGTACTCGTAGAAAGCTCGCACTCTTTGGGCGTAATAGAACGCTCTCATGGGGTATCAATCCCAGTTCGTTCGAATATGAGCATGTACTCGTGGCAAGCTCGCACTCTTAGGCGCAATAGAAAGCTCTCATGGGGTTCCAATCCTCGTTCGTTCGAATCTGAGCATGTACTCGTGGCAAGCTCGCACTCTTTGGGCGTAATAGAATGCTCTCATGGGGTTTCAATCCTCGTTCGTTCGAATATGAGCATGTACTCGTGGCGAGCTCGCACTCTTTGGGCATAATAGAACCCTCTCATGGGGTTTCAATCCTCGTTCGTTCGAATCTGAGCATGTACTTGTGGCGAGCTCGCTCTCTTAGGCGCAATAGAAAGCTCTAATGGGGTTCCAATCCTCGTTCGTTCGAATCTGAGCATGTACTCGTGGCAAGCTCGCACTCTTTGGGCGTAATAGAACGCTCTCATGAGGTTTCAATCCTCGTTCGTTCGAATCTGAGCATGCTCGTGGAAAGCTCGCACTCTTTGGGCATAATAGAATGCTCTCATGGGGTTTCAATCCTCGTTCGTTCGAATCTGAGCATGTACTCGTGGCAAACTCGCACTCTTTGGGCGTAATAGAACGCTCTCATGGGGCTTCAATCCTCGTTCGTTCGAATCTGAGCATGTACTCGTGGCAAGCTCGCATTCTTAGGCGCAATAGAACGCTCTCATGGGGTTTCAATCCTCGTTCGTTCGAATCTGAGCATGTACTCGTGGCTAGCTGCACTCTTTGGGCGTAATAGAACGCTCTCATGGGGTTTTTTTCAATCCTCGTTCGTTCGAATCTGAGCATGTACTCGTGGCAAGCTCGCACTTTTTGGGCGTAATAGAATGCTCTCATGGGGTTTCAATCCTCGTTCGTTCGAATATGAGCATGTACTCGTGGCGAGCTCGCACTCTTTGGGCATAATAGAACCCTCTCATGGGGTTTCAATCCTCGTTCGTTCGAATCTGAGCATGTACTCGTGGCAAGCTCGCACTCTTAGGCGCAATAGAAAGCTCTAATGGGGTTCCAATCCTCGTTCGTTCGAATCTGAGCATGTACTCGTGGCAAGCTCGCACTCTTTGGGCGTAATAGAACGCTCTCATGAGGTTTCAATGCTCGTTCCTTCGAATATGAGCATGTACTCGTGGCAATCTCGCACTCTTAGGGCGTAATAGAACACTCGCATGGGGTTTCAATCCTCGTTCGTTCGAATCTGAGCATGTAATCGTGGCAAACTCGCACTCTTTGGCGTAATAGAACGCTCTCACGGGGTTTCAATCCTCGTTCGTTCGAATCTGAGCATGTACTCGTGGCAAGCTCGCATTCTTAGGCGCAATAGAACGCTCTCATGGGGTTTCAATCCTCGTTCGTTCAAATCTGAGCATGTACTCGTGGCAAGCTTGCACTCTTTGGGTGTAATAGAACGCTCTCATGGGGTTTCAATCCTCGTTCGTTCGAATATGAGCATGTACTCGTGGCAAGCTCGCACTCTTAGGCGCAATTGAAAGCTCTCTTGGGGTTCCAATCCTCGTTCGTTCGAATCTGAGCATGTACTCGTGGCAAGCTCGCACTCTTTGGGTGTAATAGAACGCTCTCATGGGGTTTCAATCCTCGTTCGTTCGAATCTGAGCATGTACTCGTGGCAAGCTCGCACTCTTAGGCGCAATAGAACGCTCTCATGGGGTTTCAATTCTCGTTCGTTCGAATCTGAGCATGTACTCGTGGAAAGCTCGCACTCTTTGGGCGTAATAGAACGCTCTCATGGGGTTTCAATCCTCGTTCGTTCGAATCTGAGCATGTACTCGTGGCAAGCTCGCACTCTTTGGGCGTAATAGAACGCTCTCATGGGGTTTCAATCCTCGTTCGTTCGAATCTGAGCATGTACTCGTGGCAAGCTCGCACTCTTTGGGCGTAATAGAACGCTCTCATGGGGTTTCAATCCTTTTTTTGGGCTAATCCTCGTTCGTTCGAATATGAGCATGTACTCGTGGGAAACTCGCACTCTTTGGCGTAATAGAACGCTCTCATGTGGTTTCAATCCTCGTTCGTTCGAATCTGAGCATGTACTCGTGGCAAGCTCACACTCTTTGGGCGTAATAGAATGCTCTCATGGGGTTTCAATCCTCGTTCGTTCGAATCTGAGCATGTGCTCGTGGCAAACTCGTACTCTTTGGCGTAATAGATCGCTCTTATGTGGTTTCAATCCTCGTTCGTTCGAATCTGAGCATGCACTCGTGGCAAGCTCACACTCTTTGGGCATAATAGAACCCTCTCATAGGGTTTCAATCCTCGTTCGTTCAAATCTGAGCATGTACTCGTGGCAAGCTCGCACTCTTTGGGCGTAATAGAATGCTCTCATTGGGTTTCAATGCTCGTTCGTTCGAATCTTAGCATGTACTCGTGGCAATCTCGCACTCTTAGGGCGTAATAGAATGCTCTCATAGGGTTTCAATCCTCGTTATGGTGACATATGTGATTTATTTGAGACACGCGGTTGATGGTTTTATCATACATGGTTTTCTACCCCTCGTGGTAGCTGGCTTTTCAAAAGTGAGTTTCCGTGTGGGAAACAGTTTTTAAATTACTTTCGGATTTATCGATGTTTAGTATTTTTAAATAGAGTTTCCGAATGGAAAACACTTTTAAAAGAATAGGAATGCTTGTTGTAATGTGCATTGGCATCATCCTTCGCCTAAGGAGTGTTTAGAGCATGCATCATCGTAAGGATGGTTAGCTGAATAATTTTCTGACATCCGCATTGTGTATGTTGTTTGTGTGAGTGGATGAGTGTGTTGTTGTATATATTATATTGGTACACCGTGCAGATACAGGAAAGACTCTATCAGGGTGGACAGAGAGATTTCTGTATCCGTTGCGGGTCTGTTACGTCTTGGGGACAAGTTGTAATTCAAAAAAAAATGGGCATTTTTTGCTGGCTTTATTTCAAACTGGCCCTTTTATTCAAAAAGGCTTTACAAAAAGGACCCCGAGGAGTGACGGATTAAGATGGTATCAGAGCAAAAGCTTGCAACCACACACCCACTCATTAATGTTTAACTGAACCACTGGTTAGGCTGACCCATAGGAAGACCTAAGGTGTATAGGTGCGCGAGTACGGGGTTGTTTGGCTTGTGTTCCGTTGTGTGATGCCGACCCTTATTACTTGACAGTGTTTCTTTGTTGGTACAGATGACTCGTGGTAGACCCCCTCGTCCAGGTCGTGGTGGTGGTTGTGCTCTTGCGAAGATGTCCGGCGGTGTACGGACACGTGCATCTGCGGATGGTGCTCGTGAGAACCAGGCGGGAGTCGAGCAGCCGGGTGTTGATCATACCCAGCAGCTCGAGGCTCAGGTGGCCGATATGAGGGGTCAGCTGACGGCCCTATCAGGCATGTTTCAGCAGTTTCTGCAGCAGCAGGCTGCAACTACTGCTGCTCTGGTCCCACCTCCTCCGCAGAGTACCCCGACGACCGCGGACCCTCCATCGGCACCTACACCGATCGCGGTTATGACCGCGACTACGACGACGATTATTCCTGTCGGGGAAGCCGACCTTCTATCAGCGGATGGTGCTCACATCCGAGCAAGACTGGCGGAGTTCCGGAAGTTTGATCCGCCGAAGTTCGCGGGAAAGAAAGACGATGGGTGGCGGTCGAGCATTGGGTCGCTCATATGGAGAAACTGTTTCGCGACCTTCACATCGACGAGCAGGATAAGGTGCCCTAGGCCGCCCATTGTCTGGAAGATGAAGCTTACAACCGGTGGTTGCGCCTTCTGCGAAACCAGTACGCTGCGATCCATCCGTCCTGGAAGGAGTTTCGGGAGCTCATTTCGGCCACTACTTCAAGGAGAGCACCAAGCAGAACCTAGAGCGTGAGTTGGAGCGCCTCAAGCAGGGTAGCCGTACTGTGGAGGAGTACGAGCGAGACTTCTCCCGCATCAACGGATTGATTCCTTTCACGGATCAGGACGAGTTCCATAAGGCGCGGCTGTTTGCTAGAGGACTGAGGCCGAACATCCGGATTCTAATTGCTTCCCATGGAGTGATGACCTTTGATGAGTGCTACGAGCGTGCCCAAATGATTCAGAGCGATATGGAGGAGGCGCGCATCAAGCGGGACTCGTCAGAGAAGAATGGGGACAGGAAGCGTTCCCACTCTAAGTCCGGTGGTGGCTCTTTCTCCAGTAAGAGGCCACCGAAGCACTCGCGTACCTCGCAGTCAGCCAGGAGTGCTCCGTCTGGGAGTCAACGACAGGAGGATCCAACCTGCATCATCTGCGGACAAGGGCATCGGGTGTATACATGCCCTCAGCGCCGGGATCATTGCTTTCGTTGCGGCCAGAAGGGACACCTGCGACGCGAGTGTACTTTGGGACCGGCCCAGAGCACTGCTTCTTCTTCGGCCACCTCGCGTCAGAACCGCAAGACTCCTCCAACTGCTGCAGCTTCGTCTGGACGTCCCTCTACTTTGCGCCAGAATGAGAGGACGCGCCAGGCATCCGGTGGACGTGTTTTTAACATGTCTCACCCCGAGGGAGACGCAAGCGGAGACGTCATTACAGGTATTACCTCCCTCTTTGTCTCTCGTGCAAGAACTCTCTTTGATACTGGAGCTTCCCACTCATTCATATCATGTCCATTTGCACGCGACCACGGCTTCGAATCGAGTCCGCTATCTGTGCCACTTCCGGTTCAGACACCCGAAAAAGACCTGGGAGCTGATAGGTGCATCAGATCTTGCCACATCCTGCTATGTGACCAAGCGTTTTTGGCGAACTTAGCTTTGTTGCCACTGAAGGAGTTCGATCTAGTGCTTGGGATGGACTAGCTCACCAAGCACCACGCCACCATCGACTGTGAACAGAGGACGGTGACCTTTGCGAAGCCTAGCGAGGAGAAATTTATCTATCGTGCATGTAAGAGTTCCTTCTTCGCCATGACTATCTATTCTGCTAGAGCAAGAAGACTGATGATCAGTGGGTGTACTGCCTACCTGGCTTCGGTGGATGTCGTCCATCGAGCGGTACCAGCTTTGGAGGAGATTTCGATAGCTCGAAAGTTTTTCGATGTCTTTCCTGCGGAGCTACCCGGAATGCCTCCAGACCGAGAGATTGAATTCTTCATCGAGTTGATTCCCGTCACTACACCAATCTCGAAGACTCCCTACCGAATGGCTTTTGCCGAGCTGAAGGAGCTGAAGGCTCAAGTCAAGGATCTTTTGGAAAGACCTAGGGTATCTCCCTAGGGTGCGCCAGTCCTCTTCGTCAAAAAAAAGGACGGTAGTATGCGTTTGTGCATTGACTACCGGAAGCTCAATAAGGTCTCGGTGAAGAACAAGTATCCCCTAACTCGGATTGATGATCTCTTTGATCAGCTTCAGGGAGCTTCGGTCTTCTCGAATATCGACCTTCAGCCGGGTTATCATCAGCTCAAGATCAAGGCTGAGGATGTGGCGAAGACTACCTTCCGAACTCGTTACGACCATTACGAGTTTACGGTGATGCCGTTTGGGCTTACTAACGCCCCGGCAGCATTCATGGATATGATGAACAGGGTCTTCAGGTCGTTTCTGGATCAGTTTGTCGTGATCTTCATTGACGACATACTGATCTACTCATGGAGCGATGCTGAGCACGAGGACCATCTTCGGCGGGTTCTCCGAACGCTTCGAGAGCACAAGCTTTACGCTAAGCTCAAGAAGTGCGAGTTTTGGCTCCGTGAAGTGTCCTTCTTGGATCACATCGTGACGCAATCGGGTATTGCGGTGGACCCGAAGAAGGTGGATTAAGTGGTCAATTGGCCCAGACCGACCACTGTGACTGAGATCCGGAGCTTCCTCGGCTTGGCGGGTTATTATCGGCGATTTGTCGAGGGCTTCTCTAAAATCGCCGCCCCTCTTAACAAGCTGACGAGGAAGAGTGAGAAGTTATTGTGGACTCCTGAGTGTCAAAGGAGCTACGAAGAAGTGAAGGACAGGCTGACTGACCCGTGCCCCTGTCCTGGCATTGTCGCGACCTAGCGAGAATTTCGTGGTCTATTGCGATGCCTCACGGATAGGATTGGGGTGCGTTCTTATGCAGCAAGAGCAGGTCATTGCTTACACTTCGCGCCAGCTGAAGGACTACGAGAGAAATTACCCTACTCATGATCTCGAGCTCACAGCAGTGGTGTTCGCCTCTAAGCTTTGGAGGCACTATCTTTAAGGGGCACACTGCAAAGTGTTCACGGACCACCAGAGCCTGAAGTATCTCTTCACCCAGGAGGAGTTAAACCTCAGACAAAGGCGGTGGTTCGAGCTCTTGAAGGACTACGATCTCTCGATCCAGTATCATCCGGGAAAGGTGAATGTGGTGGCTGATGCCTTGAGCCGGAGGCAGTCTTCAGCTGAGTTGTCCTTCTTGATCACCAATCAGGAGCGCTTAGTGGAGGAGTTTCGTCGACTGGAGTTGGAGTTTCTACCCACTGGGGCTACCGCCCAGTTGTTGACCCTGGTAATACAGCCTACCTTGGCAGATCGGATCTCTAGTGGGCAACTGTCGGATCCGCATTTGCAGAAGGTGTTAGTTATATGCCCTATAAGTCAATCGATAGGGTTGATATCAGTGTACTTTTCTTTAAAATTAATAAATTAGCATTCTTCATTCATATTATTGCCAAATGCATATATATGAATCGTCCATAGAATTAATAGTAGAAGAATTATATTTCTAAGATGTTAGAAATTTGAGACATATATTCTTCTGTAATTAATTCTTAGATGCTCCTGATCATAGGATTATCACGAGGGCGGTGATAAATCCGGATAGATCAGTGTATGCTGTACTTCCCTTATGGGATGACGAGTCTCAAGTTATTAGTGTGGTAACACTAGAGTAAGCATACAGGTGAATGTAGGAGAACAATTTCACTGAGCGTGACCAACTATGAACAATCACATGGATGTCTACTCACTCGTCAGGGAATTGTTCCATATTGTAGTGGTGTGAGTGATCCTTTGACCTGAGGCACCACGGTTATCTTGCGTGTGGGTTATTGTAGTTTGACTGTGTAAATACTTTATACCCTAATCATGGGTTAAAGTCAACATATGTTGGCTGCAGTGGGTTATACGTGGAGGTATGTGTGTGCCAAGATGGAATCTATCACCCTCGGTAGAGAGGTAATTATCCTATGCTATATGTTTTACAAGATAAAAGCCCTTGTCCAAGACAGTGTGATTTTATGAAAAGGAGTTTCCATATTAGTTGTTAATCAGATGAGGCATATGATTGAGTAATGAGGTTTGACGAGTTATCCATAACCTCGGCTCAATTGGGACAAGTGATAGAAGGATTTTATCACACGGTAACTACACCTAGAGATTCAGTCGATTATTCATTCTACTTGGATTGCCGTGATATACTGCTAGGTGTCACTCGTGGATAGTGGGACCCATGAGGGTGATTAAGATAGTTAATCACACTCAGTTGGAAGAATCAAAAGTGTTTTGGTCCATCGAAAAAAGTTTCGATGGTGACACTAAAAGAGTTTGGTGTCACTTCTCACTACCAGGTAGAATTGAACCTATGTGGTCACACACAATAAAGGTTGTGTGTGATCCAGTGCTTGGAGAATTAATAGAGACTATTTTTCTAAAGTAGCAAAATAAGAATTTATTTGCTAAGGTGGTTAGCGAAAACTATAAATACAAAAGATGAAATTTGTGTGGAGTGACCTAATACTAAATTTGATTTAGTATAAGGGCTTATGTGCAATAGTTGCAACAGCTTAAGATGTGATAACTCTCTCTCTTTCTTTAATTAATCCTCGTATTAATTTGTTGGGAGGTAAAGACGAGTAGGGAGAAAAGAAAGAGAATAAAATCGTGCATAATAATTGCACTATTAATGGAGAAGAAAAGAGAACGTTCTTTTCTTTTCTTATCTTCATCTCCATATATATATATATATATATATATATATATTAAATGAGAGGAGTTAACTCTCCTCTTATTTATGATGCACGTTTCATTCTCTCGTTTCTTTCTCTCCTCTCCAAATAAAGAGATGCTTTATTAATTGTATTACAATGAACGTCTCATTATGAGAACGCTCCTCCACCTCTACCTCGTCTCTCTACATATTGCCTCACTTATAAATAAAGGCATCGCTCAATGATGAATAAACACAACAAAGAAAAGTGAAGTGCAAGAGAGAGAAATTCTCCCAATCATATAAAGCTTTCTTTTAATCATAAGGGAGAGGTTCTCCTACAAAAATTGGTCGATATATTATAGTTAATCCTCTTGAAATTGCTAGCACAATTTTGAGGATTAATTCTTCTCCACATTGATACAAGAGATCACGAAAGGAGTTTCGAGATTACACTATGATTGTGTGAAGAATAGATCCCGGAGCAGCCTTGTGTGGATACACATAGAGGCCGAACACTTGTGCGGCTCAAAGGACCAGAAGTTCAGATTCAATATCTACCGTGAAATAATTTCGGTAATTAGCACAGGTTGAAATTCGAACCCTTCTTCTAATAGATTAGAATAATAAATTTTGTGTGTCACACGAGATGATCTTGGTACATATATACTAACATCATAAATTTTATGATACTAAAGTATACATGATTGATCATATTAAATAAATAATATTTATTTCCACTGTATTAAATGCGCATGCACATGCATGCATTTCCTTACAGAAGGTTCGGGCAGAGGTTGAGCAGGGTAAAGTGGGTGACGTCACGATCCACGCCGATGGTTCTCTTTATTTTCGGGGACGAAGGTGTGTGCCTAGTGATTCGGATTTGAGGAGGGACATCTTGTCCGAGGCACATCGATCTCCGTACATAGTGCATCCTGGCGGGACTAAAATGTACCGCGATCTTAAGCAGAATTTTTGGTGGCCTGGCATGAAGCTGGATGTAGCTCAGCACGTGGCACAGTGCCTTGTGTGTCGGCAGGTGAAGGCTGAGCATCAGCGACCAGCTGGAAAGCTGCAACCACTTCCGGTAGCTGTGTGGAAGTGGGAGCAGATCACCATGGATTTCATCACCGGTTTGCCTCGATCTCAGTGAGGCCACGATGTGATTTGGGTCATTATGGACCGACTGACGAAATCAGCCCATTTTCTGCCAGTACATACTACTTGATCTCGAGATCGACTGGCACAGCTCTACCTGGATGAGATCGTGAGACTCCATGGAGTGCTAGTGTTGATCATCTCGGATCGGGACACTCGCTTTGTATCCCAGTTCTAGAGGAACTTGCAGCAGGCCTTGTGTACAAAGCTTAACTTCAGTACGGCTTTCCATCCGCAGAGCGACGGATAGTCTGAGCTAGTCATCCAGACTCTCGAGGACATGCTCCGAGCATGTGTCTTGGACTACGGTGAGGGATGGTTCAAGTACTTACCGTTGGTGGAGTTCGCCTATAACAATAGTTATTAGGCGAGTATCGAGATGGCATAGTTTGAAGCCTTGTATGGGCGTCGATGTCGGTCTCCTATCTGTTGGGACGATGTTGGTGAACGCCTAGTGATCGGGCCCGACTTATTGGAGGACGCGGAAGCCAAGATTCGCAGTGCGAGACAGAGGCTACTGACCGCGCGCAAAGTTGACAGAGGTGCTACGCGGACCAGTGACGGCTTGACCTAGAGTTTCAGGTCGGTGAGCATGTGCTGCTCAAGGTGTCGCCATCTAGAGGGATCAAACGGTTTGGATTGCAGAACAAGCTTAGTCTGCGATTTGTGGGACCATTCGAGATTCTTGAGCGTATTGGTCCAGTGGCGTATCGGTTGGCTCTTCCTTCGAGCCTCGATCGAGTGCACAATGTTTTTCACGTGTCCGTGCTTCGGAAGTATATCCCAGATTCGTCCCATATCATCAGTCCAATGACGGTTCAGCTGAGGGAGGATCTGAGCTATGATGAGGCTCCGTTGTGGATTTTAGCACGTGAGGTGAAGCAGCT
This sequence comes from Puya raimondii, assembly GCA_016920855.1. NCBI lineage: Eukaryota > Viridiplantae > Streptophyta > Magnoliopsida > Poales > Bromeliaceae > Puya > Puya raimondii. Next base: position 205,789,539 of record JABWPP010000050.1, on the reverse strand, counting down.
GCGAAATCGGAGTATTCGGTATGTGAAGGTTCAGTGGACGAACCACGAGGAGCGTGAGGCTACTTGGGAGCTTGAGGCGGCTATGCGTGAGAGGTACCCGCAGTTGTTTGCGGAAGGCGTGTTATTAAGTTTCGGGGACGAAACTTCTTGTAAGGAGGGGATGATGTAATATCTGTGAATCTTGAGAGACTGGATTTGAAATTTAAATTTGAATTTTTAATTTAAATCCTTTTCTTTATATATATAGTTTATTTATATTTATATATATATATAAATATATATATATATATATATATATAAGTTGTTTTGAGAGGGGTTGGAAGAGGACTCGATTTGTCACGAATCGGCGACCATTTCTGATGAAACAAAATCGTTGGTTTGATGGTCTAGCAGTGCTGGAAGCGTGTAGCACACTAAACTTTAGCAAATTGCGGAGTTCTAGTGGGAGAATACTGCCTTATACTGTTCTGAAGATTTGGGTTGAGTTTGGTGAGCTTGGGAGTGTTTTCGGGACTTGGGAAGTGCGAAAACGGACTCCGGAGAGCGAAATCTGTAAAAGGTGCAGATTTTGCATTGTATTCCGGTATGGCTTGAGATACCGGAATGGATTTAAAGTATTTCGGTATGGATGTTGAAATACCGGAATACTGTGGAATTTCGCAGTTTGGTCGAGGCTCGAGTTTTGCGGATTTTTTAGGCTGATTCTGGAATGCCTATTCGTATACCGGAATACAGTGCTGCAGAATGTGATTTCGAGCAGTTTTGTAGTTTTAGACTTTTGAGGGGCCTTAGGGAATTTTGTGCTCGGGGTTTAAGTACCCCTTCACTTCCTCTTGTGCCATTGCTGCTGAGGCTTTGGGAGAAGGAGGTAAGCTTCCTCCCGCTCTCTCTCTCTCTTGATTTTCCCTCTTCCACCCCTTTAAAGCTTGGATTTAATCCCCTTTTTCTCTATTTTCTCCATGGAGGCTTGCTCCTAGGATTTGGAAGGAGCTCGGGATGGTAGAGATGAGCTTGTTTGGGGACTTAGCTTCAACCCTTGCATCTTTGAGCTTGGTTGAGAGCTTGATTGAGGTTTGTAGCCCTCTATTCTCTCTTTATGTATGAGATTTGTGTGTATTTTGGAAGAAAACCTAGTTTGGTAGAAACTAGAGTTTATTTTGGGTTTCCTCTCATGAGGGTTTTTGAGATGAGATTGATGGGTGTAGAATGATGCTTTAGGTTGGATTTGAAGATCCCTAACCTTGATTTGGACTTTGGACAAGTTCTACTTGATCAAAGATAATTTTCACTCATTTTTCTCTTGTATTATGGTGATTTTGAGATGTGATCGTTCGAAACTTCTTACCCCTTGAAAAATTATCTTAGGGCATGAGAAGCTTAGGGGACAACTTTGTACGAAGGAACGACGAGGTTTCGTTGGGTATCCGGTGGGTCTGACCTCACCGAAATGGGTGAACTCCCCTATGTCTCCTATTTTATTATAGGATTGATTAGATGCATAATTTTGCTAATTATGACATGGTAGAAATTGTAAACACGTGATATATACATGTTGCATGTGAAAAGTGGCATACTCCATATAGTAGAGTATTATGAGAATGATAAGCATGCTAGAGTACTTGCACTAGTATTATGATGACGCATTCATGAAATGCTATTTAAGATATGCATGCTAGTGAGGAGTAGTATCATGTAAGACACTACTTGGCTATTGGATGAGTGGATTTAGTTATGCATACTAAAGTATGCTTGCTATAGAGAAAAGAAAGGATATGACAAAATGCAAAATAAGTATGTTTCACCTCATCTAGGTGAGCAACTATGATGGGTATTGTTGACATTGAGCTCGATCTTTTGGTCGTTGAACGATTCTATGTTTAAGACATGAGGAAAGGGGTTCTCTTTGTATTTGACAATTGTGATTGGCTAAAGCATGTGTTTACTTGGTTAAATGAGAGATCGAACATTTGCATGGTGACTTATACTCCATAAAGTGAAGTTCATGTAGTATGACATATGTATATCATGAATGATGATTTTGTTAGCATTTGTAGAATGCATGATATATGGCATTAGGATAATGCAAGATTGTGGCATTTGTAGAATGCATGGTTATGGCATTGTAGAATGCATGATATATGGCATTAGTATAATGCAAGATTATGGCATTTGTAGAATGCATGATATATGGCATTTGTAGAATGCATTGGATATGGCTTTGGACATAGAATATGATAATAACCGTTGGGGTCGTGAATGAAAAATAGATCCATTTATATTGGTAGTGAGATGTGAACCTTTGCATGTTAGAGACATGTTGCATACTGGTGGAGACGTACCAATGGGTAATTTGAGAACAAGTGTGACTTATGTATTATGATTCCGACCCTCGAGTCGATAGTATGATTCCATATTTTAGACATGATGAGTGAGACCGGTTGGCCTTGGATACGATGTTTATGATCAGCGCTTGTTTGCCCTTGTGCTCATTCGCACATGCTTGTGAGGGTCGCTCCCTACAAGCCGGCACTCCGGAGTTGGCCTATGCGACAGTTGATCGCCCGCGTGCAGGTTATATGAGCACCGAAGTGGACCGCCGTGGGATGAGTCTCATTGTCTACGGGAGAATGTTGACTACCACGGGGCCATTAGGCATGGCACGAGCCGGGATGTTACCATGTCTAAGTCCCCTTGACGATTGGGTGAAGGCTAAGTAAACTGGACATAGTACATCACAGTCAATTGATGCATATAAATGTGATAGGTGGACATATTAGTGAGTTGTCTTGTGGCATTACTTAGCATGACACCAATTGGTTGCATTCATTGTAGTTGGACATTCATATTAGTCACTACTCGCTTTGGCAACCATAGTAGTATTAAGCCTATACTCATATTGATTAGTATAGTGACATGGATACATGATGTTAGTGAAAAGGTTTTTCTTAATTAATGTTTATAGCATAAATGGACATGCATATAAATTATGGTAAAAGACATATTTATGCATATGATTGTAATGGAATCATGAACATGTAAATTATGCTAAATAACATACCTATGCATATAGTGGCAGGATAACCATATTCATGCGATGATATCGTCACGAGGAGGCGATAGTAGTAGATTCATTATTTTGCATTTATTGCTTATGATTTATGTTGCATCAATACTATCGTTGCCTCAGTTGACCTAGTGGTGTATTTCGCCACTCTCGGCGGCTTACCCATTGGGAACTATTGTTTAATAGTTCTCACCCCCATGGTTGTTGGGTTTTTGTTTCAGAGCTTTTCGCAGCGGGAGAGGCTTGGGATCGTGGCGAGGGGTTGGCAACTAGCTAGAACCTCTACGATGATGTTATAGATGGACCCTTATGCCTTTCTTTTATTTTAAGTGAAAGGTGTATAGTGTATTTGTTGGCCAATCTTTTAGCATTTAAGATGTACTATGATTGAATTTTATTGTATATCACGAGATTATAGTTGTGATGTACTTATTTTAGCAATAGAATTATATACATGCTCTGATCACCTGGTGTAGGTTGTACTCCTGCTTCTTCTTTGTTGTTTTCATAGACGCCTTGTGTACATTGAGGTATTCTTTGTGGTGTACACAGCGGGTCTGTGCACGTGCCTGGTAGGCTCCCACTAGGGCCCGGGGCGTGACAAAGCGCTGGCGTGATCCGTTCGTAAATCCGACGAATCGATCGTCCGGAATAGCGCGTTTATCGAGGATGGGATGATTTTGTGAAATGGGTATTTTTGCAAAATACCCAATATTTTATGTACCGTTTCGCGAGGAATCGCCCGTGGAGGGGCGTTGGCGCATTTTACGCGAATGGTGAAGGACCTGGATTAATTGGCTGAGGTTTCGAGGGGTTTTCTGCATTTGTACGAATGCTATTTAGTTGGCACCTAGGGTTTTCCATGTTGAAACCCTAACCCTAGCCCCCCTTTCCTCAGCCACCTAACCTTAGCCGCACCCCACCTCCCTCTGTGAGGTGCCGCGCACCCCCCCAGCCGCCGGCGACCCTCCCCCGGCCGGCCAAACCTGCTGCCATTCTTCCTCTCTCTCCCCCTCAAGCTCTCCCTCTCTGGACCCGAGGCCACCAGGGGAAGTTGTGCTCGGGTGGATCTCCCTCTCCCCCATCTCCTGGACTTCCGGCGCACCTCCCCGGCCATCCCTGTGCCGCCGAAAAGCCACCGCAGCCGTCCCTCTGCAGGTTGGCATTATCCCTGGCAGTGGCGGCTGAGCATCCTTGAAGCGCCGCCGCCGCCGCTCCCCATCGCCGGCCAAGGTGAGCACGGTGTTCCTCACCTTCCCTACATCCACCTCTGGCCCGCGCGCGCGTCGCCGTGCCGTCGGCAGCCGGCCGGAGCAAGCTTGCTCCGGCCAAGCCCGAAATAGGGCATTTTTGGGGTTGTTCACTGTTCTGAGCAACCCGAGGCCTCCCGATCTTCGAGGAAGGGAGCATGATGATCATGACTCATCGTTGATCATCATGCTCACCTCAGTTTCTGTCGGGAAGGCTTCGTTTCGCTGTTTCGGCGATGTCGCTCCTTTGGGCATTGTATTCTAGCATTATTCATGGGCCCGGTGTACTCCGTGATTGTTTTTGATGCCTCGGACAGAGAGCATGGGCTTCGCTGCGATGAGACCTTGCTGTTGGTGCCCTCGGTTGGTCTCAAAATCGCGCGATAGCGGTGATGTTGCCTTTTTAGTGTGTAAATTCATGAGTTTATGCAAATTGTGTATTGTTTGAGGGCTCCATGCAATTGTGACAGCATGCTCTGCCTCGGGCAGCATGAGACCACCTCATGTGACCCTCTGGACTGATTGTCCAAGTCCTCGATGCTCTCGCGAGATCAAATCACGTTTTGAAGCATTTTTTCGATGAAATTGTCGGCATAACGCGTTTATCGATGTGGGACTCACTTTGTGGAGTTGTGGTTGCCTTGGTTTCATCGCTGAGCCTTGTTGGCTGGTTTACCTTGCTGCCCCGAAGTTTCAGAGACAACGGATGAGCGACGGAGGGTTCCGGTGCCGAAAACGATATTTTCGGGAACCCGGGATGTCTTTACGGGTGCGTTTATATTTATATGCACCCTGGACTTGTGTTTGCTGTCCGACCGCCTGAATTGGTGTGTTTACGGACAGCGGGTGACTTGGGTTGCTTATTGGTACCTTTCGGGGTATTTCCTTGAGTTCGGAATTGTTTCGCTGGACCTTCCGAAAATTTCGGCAATTTTGGGATTGTGAGTGTTGTGTTTTCGATTCGACTCGATGGACCTTGACTTGGTGGGTCTTTCATAGGTCCAGTCGACGTTCCTGCGAGCCTTCGGAGTTAGGCTCTTCTCCAGTTTAGGTGGGTGCTTCGAGCCGGAGTCAGTACAGTGGACTAGCTCGGTGATGTCTCTTTTCCCTTTTCCTTGCATTTTATGGATAAGCGTGTTTTTGCTCGACTTTTAGTTATTGTTCTCTACTTTCATCCATGCATATGATAATAGTAGAGTGGTGTGGTGTATCTTGCATGATCTTATGGTGAGGCCTGATTGGTCAGTGTTGATCGGCTCAATGATCCGAGCGATCTCTTGGATATGTGTTAGTTGTTGCTATTCCCGGCTTGTTGCCGTCCTGTGGATTGAGCATTTCGCATCGATCGTCACAGCTCATTTAGCACTTCACGTACACCAGCGGTTTGGCCACTGTGGCGGTGTTCTTTTTCGGAAAAGTGGTAGTCTTCTCGACCCGTGAGCCTCTTGCCTGGTGCTTGCAAAGGTTGTGTGCCGGTGGGTGAGCATACTGTGACATAGCCTGCGATCTTCGGATCTATAGGGCACAGTGATTGTGTTTTTAGTTTATCTACAGTTGATGCATATGTTCATTATTTGTAGTAGCAGTAGTTGTTCATACCTGTTTATACCTGTTCTCCTTTATTCACTACTGCACTGGATACATACATATCTATCTGTTGTTTCTCCTTTGCTGGTGCGTACGCCTCGCCTTCGTCGGCTTGCGGTACCCACTGGGAGGGGAGACATGTTTACATGTTCTCACCCCCAACCGTTTTTCAGGTGACCTCGGTGGTGGGAGTCAGTACGGTGTGTGAGGAGCAATAGCTAGCGAGCTATAGAGGTCCCGACCTGTCAGCTTTCGGTTATTATATCATGACCCTTCTCTTATTGGTTAATAAACTAGATTTTTATGTGGTTCAGCTATTCAGTTATTTTGGTGGTTTTTGAATATTGTGAATGCTTGTTTATTCTTAATGATTCATGGTGACATATGTGATTTATTTGAGACACGCGGTTGATGGTTTTATCATACATGGTTTTCTACCCCTCGTGGTAGCTGGCTTTTCAAAAGTGAGTTTCCGTGTGGGAAACAGTTTTCAAATTACTTTCGGATTTATCGATGTTTAGTATTTTTAAATAGAGTTTCCGAATGGAAAACACTTTTAAAAGAATAGGAATGCTTGTTGTAATGTGCATTGGCATCATCCTTCGCCTAAGGAGTGTTTAGAGCATGCATCATCGTAAGGATGGTTAGCTGAATAGTTTTCTGACATCTGCATTGTGTATGCTGTTTGTGTGAGTGGATGAGTGTGTTGTTGTATATGTTATATTGGTACGCCGTGCAGATACAGGAAAGACTCTATCAGGGTGGACAGAGATATTTCTGTATCTGTGGCGGGTCTGTTACGTCTTGGGGACAAGTTGTAATTCAAAAAAATATATATGGGTATTTTCCGCCGGCTTTATTTCAAACTGGCCCTTTTATTCAAAAAGGCTTTACAAAAAGGACCCCGAGGCGTGACAGTTAATTTCGGTGTGCTCTTTTCTTTTCTTTTCTTTTCTTTTTCTGCATTAAATTATTTTCTGGATCTATTTTTCGCCGTTCCGAATTCTAAAAGAAGCAATCTCGTGGAGTAACAAATTTGCAGTCCTGTAGGGTTTGGTTGGAAAGTGTGGGTTTTGATTTGTTTGGTGTTGTGAATAATATCGCGTTGTTCGAATCCATTTCCAAGTGTAGATTTTTATTATAGTTTGGAATTCTTTGGCGGCGACTACAATCACAAAACCTAATTCTTTATCTCGATTGTGGAGATTCCTAAAGCCCTAGAAATTGTTTTAGGATGTTGAAATCCATGTAAAAAGCTAGAATTATGTGTTATATTTCGTTGTTTTCTTCGATAGTACTGCAAAAGCATTTCTTGTCTTATTAATGCTTATCTTGACCTAATTTTGCCACTAATTGAAAAGAGGTTTCTGCATATGTTAAGAGGTGAAGTAGGTCTTTATATTATGCTTGGGGGAAAGCATATGGATGCTAGATTGCCTTCTTCTCACTGTTGTCGTTTAGTATTTGAGTAAAATTTTCTTTGGACAGAAAAGTATGAAGTTTTGATGTATTTGTTTTGGAGGTTGAAGATAATAAAAATTAGAAAAGTAATGCTTATTTATGATCATCAGAAAAATAATTTCCTGAATGATTCATGAAATTCATTTTTAATTGAGCATGTTATCATTGACTGTTACTGGCTGTTAGCACTGTTGAACTTTCCGATGCTGTTTACGTTGTGTATTATGGTACATCATTTTTGAGTAAGCAACATTTGCCAAAAGCGAGGATTATATATATGTTCTCTGTTAGGTATTTAAGCATCTTTTTCTTGGAAGATGACATCAAGATCTCTAAGCAATCTCCTAGTTGGTGAGGTTTTGTGGTTAATGACACTCTCTTTTTGGGTAGAATAAAAGGTGGTTCTTATATATCCATTCATTTGCTAGCTTTTAGGACCAGTCTGTTTTATTTATTTAATTTCCTGAATTCTTCTATAGTAGACAGCTTGTTGAGTAGCAGGTCCTTTAATAGATGAAATTGAATTTTCGATGCTTCCATTTTTCGCTATATGTTACTTATGATGGAGCTTATATTTTTCGATGCTACTGTAGCTTATATGTTTCAATTTCTTTTATTTCAGATTGAAGCCACAAGCGGGATTTGATGTTCTGCATTTCAAGAACGTTTAGCTGGAGCTTTTTATTCTCCTTTTTCTTAGCTTTTTAACATTTAGAGTTCAAATAAATTTTCTTTTGCATTGATTTCTATTAGAACATAAAAACTTGTTTTGTTGCATTTTATAATTGCTATAGATTATGATTGTACCATTTTATAGTTTTGTTACAACCATGTTTACTGTTATGTTATAGACTTCTCTATTGCAATTTAGTAATATGACTCTCATTTTTTTCGGATATTACAGATTGTTGGTTTTACAATTAATATCAAATGGAAAAGCCCTATTGTAATTTGTTGATATTAGTATTTTTTTTTCATATTAGTTTTAAATTGCCAACGATCAAAAACTGTCGGCAAATGCGCTTTACGCCCGTGTTTTTTTTTTTTTGTAGTTTTAATGACGGTTTAAAAATTGTTGCTAGAGCATCTTCACTAGTGGTTAGTAAAAGTGTTGGGAAAAGGTTATACTAGCATGGATATTGTAACAATCACTTACACTTTTACCAGCAGTTTTAGAACCGTTGGAGCAAATACTACCAGCGATTTTTATAATCTTTTCCAGCAGTTTTGGCTGCTTGTATATGCTTTTTTTTTGTAGTGAATCAAGCCTTTAGCACTTTTGGAGATTTTAGAAGCACCAACTCTGCTCCTATGGACTGTATGCAAAGCTCCTTGCAATGATCGCCTTTAACAAATGGAAAAGAATTAGAGGAACTTCAAACAAGGGTACCATTGATACCAGTAGAACTTCACTTTAAGGGCAGGTAACTATTGAAGCATCAAATCAAACCATATTGAGCCAGTTCAACCAACCTACTAAATTAAGATCAATTCGGAATCAAGAGGACAATCCAACCACACCAAACGACCCAACCGCACCAAACACAACCTGATATTTTAGGAATTTGTAAATTTGTTTTCTATTCTTGAGAGTGTATGGTTGTAACCTCCTCCACAACATAGGAGTGAGAAGTGCTCCTTTAGTTGTGTACATTTCTCAATAGGACATTAATGAAGAGTGTGGTCTCTTAATTTTTTTATGGTATCAGAGCCACGCTAGGGCACCAAGAATCTTAAAAAATGGCATCCTTATATAATCCAAAATTTTCCTTTCCCTCCACCATTAATGTGGCAAATTTTGTTACATTGAATCTCAATGACAACAATTATCTGCTCTGGGAAACACAAGTATTGTCACTGATCGAGAGTCAGTGGACGCCGAAATGAATAAATTGTGGGGATGGGAAGTCTTCATTGTCTACTGGGGAATGTATGCTACCACGAAGTAATTGGCATGGCACAAGCGGGATATTAAATAAAGAGAAAGGTAAATTAAAATAATTTAGAGTGAAGGCTAATTTAAAAAAAAATAACATAGTATTTAAAATAAAGAGAAAAATAGAAAGATAAATAATAATATGAAATAATAAATGGACATTAGAAATAAAAAATTTGTTAATTTGAGGTAGGAAAAAGATAAATGAGAAAAAAAATAATGGAAATAAAAAAGAACCATAGTTTGAAAAAATGTTAAAAAAATAAAGAAGAAATAAATTGCATGAGAATCCATAGTTTACATTAAATAAAAGGTAAATAGGATGAGTGATGATGAAAGAACGAAAAGAAAAAAAATAAGTATAATAAATGAAAAGATAAAAAGAAAAAAAAAAAAGAAATTAAATTGACATGCATGTAAACAAGTAGAATAACAATTGTGCTTATTGATAATAGAAAATCATATTCCTGTAGATATTTAGTCATTTGGAGTCGGCATGATAGTAGTAGTAATTATTTGTTTAGCATTTACTACTTAATTAGCTTTATATTACAGTTTATACTATCTTGCCTCAGTAGACCTAGCGGTGATTTCGCCACTTCGGCGCTTTACCCACTGGGAACTATTGTTTAATAATTCTCACCACCCCATGGTTGTTGGGGTTTTTTGCTAAGAGCCTTCCGCAGCGGAAGAGGCTTTGGGATCGTGGCGAGGGGTTAGCAACTAGCTAGAGCCTCTACGATGATGCATAGATGGACCCTTATGCCTTTCTTTTTTTTGAGTGAAAGGTTATGTGAAATTTGTTGGCCAATCCTTTAGCTTTTAAGATGTACTAAGGATTGAATTTTATATTGTATATCCAAAGATTATAGCTGTGATGAACTTATTTTAGAAGTAATTATGGTACATGCTTCTGATCACCTAGTAGTGTGCGGTTTACTCCCTGAACCTTCTTTGTATGTTTCCCTATAGACGCCTTGTGGACATTGAGGTTTCTTTGGGGTGTACAACACGGCGGATCTGTGCAAGCGTGTCTCTGGTAGGCTCCCACTAGGGCCTGGCGTGACACTATCTACTATCACCCATACTGTATCATATCAGTCCTGAGCTCTAGGCAAACAATCCAATGATGAATCCATCGTGATCCAAATCCCATTTCCACTTAAAAATAGGAAGATTCTGAAAGCTTGCCAACAGATATATGCTTAGGAGCCTTTACTTGAAGACAAATCAGGAACTAAGATACATATCACCCAGTATCCCTTTTTCATTCAACATTTCACTAGTAGTGTGTTTTCAAGTCTTATAGATCTTGATACCTTCTGAATGTTATTAGAAGAAGAATAACGATCAGTGCTCTTCTTAATATCTTCTTTGGGTGAGCTCTGAAATCCACTGGTACACACGACCGATCTCTGAACCGTCAGTACTCCTGAGGCAATCAATGCGAAATCCCTGTTTGCCTCCCTTCCAAAATCAGCTCTAATCCTGTCATAATGTGGGTCCACACTTTGCTTTTTCCTGATCCTGTCTAACAAGAGTAGGTGCAAGAACTATAGAGCACAGTTCTCCGCAGAAACTCTAGAGGTACAACATCTAAGTCGAAATTGCCTCATCTCCTTAAGCAATGACGTTTTCTCCTATCTTCGTGATCAACATACTTAAATCCACACCCGAGTTTTTACTTCTGACACATCTGCCACCACGTTAGGCCTTGACGGGGTATAATAGAATACTCCACTGATAGTCCTTCAGTAGTTTTCCACCAACGCCTGGACGCTATCTAAAGTTCAACTCCTTATGGAAGACTAGATAATTGAGACTCTTATTATCGGTGTAGATCTCACATTGTTGCCCATACAGATAGTGATCCACAGCTTCAATCAACCACAACTGTAGCTAGCTCCAAGTCATGCGTATGGGTAATTCCTTCTCTTATTTCCTTCAATACCATGAAGCTAAAGGTAATAATCCTACCATGTTTACATCAGACACATCCCAAGCCAATTTGCAATGCATCACTATAGATCATAAATCTTTCCTTATAATTGGAAGGGTAAGTGATAGGAGCTAACACAATCCCTCTGCTTTAGTTCTCCTCGATGTTTCCCTCAAAGTCCAGCTATACCTAAATTTTCCTTTTGAGTCAATCGCGTTAGGGGTGTGGAAAGCATCTCAAAAGCCTTCCACGAACCAATGATAATTCCCAGCTAATCGTAAGAAGCTCCACACCTTAGTGATATGTTGTTAGTCTAGGCCAATACTGAATTGCTTCAATCCTTTTTTTGGTCTACCACCACACCTAGAGCTGAAATCACGTGGCCCAAGAATGCAACCTCCCGGAGTCATAATTCATACTTCTTCAATTGGCATACAACTTCTTCTTTCCTCCTCTCGGAAACTGAAGCACTATCCTCAATGGCCTTACTCATGCTCGGTACTCACCTTCTCTACTCCGGAAGTAATCAGGATGTCGTCGATAAACACGTCACGAATCTATCTAGGTATGGCTTGAAACACCTTTTCACAAAATTCGAAAAAATACGCAGGGACAATTGTCAATCCAAAAGGTTATCTGTGATTTCCCATAATGCCAGTATCGAGTCATGAATTTCGTCTTAGGTATCTTCTGTTATTGTAAGCCCTTAGAAGCCTATCAGGCTAACGCATTTATTTTTTCTATGGAACATAGACTTAATCATTATAATTTATAAATTTGGGCCTTTTATGCCATTCATTGTAACGTGTCCGTGAATTCTCTTTTGACAAGATTGAGAATTTGAAGATACATATTATTGGTGATTAATTCATAAATGCTCTCAATTCCGGTGGATCATCATGGGGACGATGATTGATCCGGTAAGATTGATATATGTCCCGGCTTCCTTTTGGGATTGACAGTCTCGAGTATCTGTGGGACAACTGGAGCGAACATGCAGGAGGTTGTTAGAGAACAAGGGTACTGACCCGGGACCAACTAAACGACAGTTTACAGGATGTCTACTTATTTCTTCAGTAATTGGTTCGTGTTGCAGTGTACAACTTGATCCTTAGACCTGCGACACACGGCCATTCTATGTGAGGCTACTTGCAGTTTGACTAGCCAACAAACACTGATCAGCCATGGGTCTTAGTAGTATATGTTGGCTGCAGTAGATTCATATTAGGAATGGGTGTGGTGTTTATAGGGGATCTATCGCCCTTCGATAGAGAGATAATTAATCCTAATCTATTTGTAAGACAAAGCTTAGCAAATCCTCGGCCGGGATAATATGGTTTATGGAAAGGTGTTTCCAAGAGTAACCAAAAGAGCTTCTGTCCCTATCAAATTTGGTCCATATGACGGGTGGATGGGGTTTTGAACGAGTATTCCCATGACCTCCCCTCAGTTGGGACTAATGCGATAAAAAAGAAGGATTTGGTTATTGTACGGTAAACTGCACCTAGAAGGGTTCGTACCGATATTCACTTCTGACTGGATTGCCACTATATGACATGCTAGGCTTCACTGGTGGATTGTGGGAACCAATAGAATAATTATAGCGAATAATTATTCTATGAGTGGTAGAATCAAAGAGTTTGATTCATCGAAAAGAGTTCGCTGATAAGGTCGATGGGATCGCATCATATCTTACTACCAGACAGAATTGAACCTATTGGGTTACACACATAAGAAATCCGCGCATGGTCGATTTTTAAGGAGACGAATAAAGAAAATTTATCAGATCGGCAAAAATTACAATATAGTTAAATACTATAAGTTTCTACATTATTTAGTAAAAGGACTAATTTGTAATTGATTGTAAATTAGAGGTATTAAGTGCAAAAGTTGCCACAGCGTATTTACTAATCGTTATGTAAAATAATATGAGGACTTATGTGTAAATATTACACAACAAACCAATTAGGATTAGGATCGGATTCGGTTTTCAAACCAACTTGAGGGTATTAATGGATAATCCAATCGGACTAGGATTCGATAAGGATTAGGTTTATGTTAGGGTTTTCTCCATTTATACTAATATCATATGACATATTAAAAAGTAATGCAATACATGAAAACCCTAGCCGTCAACCCTTCCCTCATCCTCAGGTCCTCCACAATTAAACCCATCGTTTTCGATCTTTCGGAAGGTGTGCAAGTACAATTAGAAGATTGAATACCTTCCTCAAATCGACGCAAGAGTTAATTCGTGATCGGATCGCGGATAGAGGTGGTTACTATTTCGATCAAGGTGTGATTTCGTGTGGACGCGAGAGAGGCCGGGCGCGTGCGCGCTACGAGGAACGAACAACTTTTTAACCAGCGATCGTCGACCCCTCAACGGTGATCTCGACCCGCCAAGGTAAAAAGTAAATCCTAATTGAAAGATCAATTAGATTAATTGTTACCGATCTATAAAACAATGAACACGAGGTGATCTTTGGTTGAGAAAAATTTTAATTGTGTGTATATTTTCTTTCTGCTGCGCACTACGCACTTAATTTTCTTATCAGTGGTATCAGAGCCAACCATCTCCGTTTGTTTTAGATCTAAATCTCATTTTTGATGTTGATTGGGTTTTCGGAACGATCGAAATAAAAACAATGAAGATGCTTTTTGTGAATACTATTTTTGATTGTTTCGAAAACGTTAATTTTAAATCGCATGTAAATTTAATTTTATTTTAAACGAACCGAACGCCGCAATGTGCTATGACGCGGCCACTACTCGGCTATTACGAGCCTGACGGTTGCTAGCCCATGCATGCAAACACGTAATAGTCCATGCGTTACTTGATGGCAATACATGTATACAATTATCCTCTTTAATTATTGCATGGCATACAAATTATTAGTTCATGTTTTGATTGCATGAGCTCGCCGCAATGCACATTGACCACATGCACATGTGCGGGTCCGTCCATGCCATTTCGGGCTGAAGATGCTTGTGTGCGACACGGCTAAGCGTTTTGCGGTTGTTTTTGTGCACAATCACAATTTAAATTTAATTTTTAAAATTTTTTAAATTTTTAATACATAAGATGTATTAAAATCGATTTAATAATTTTAAGAATAAATTGCGATTTTTGAAACTAATAAAGATTTGTTTTTCAAATTAAACCAGAAACCGCAATTACTAGAATACGATTAAGAATTTTATATTATATGCATGTGATGTGTATGAGTGATGATCATGAAAAGCAACCTTGTGATTGTGGATGTATCATGTGATGATGTAAATTGAAGTAATTTAATAAGGACCCAGTGTATAGTTTATTTTTCTTTTTCTCCCTGGGTACCTGCGTGTACACCCATTACATGATTTATAATTTGGAGACCTGCGTGTCTCATTATTTTTGTGGGTGTAACGTAGATTGTTGCAACATTAAAGAGAACAAGGAGTTTAGGTTCCATAACGATTTGTTGCATTCAAGAGTTGATGCGGTGGGCAGATCAAGTTTGAACCAGATGCTAAACCGAGGGAGGCCGACCAAGATAGTTGATCAACTCCATCCATGATCAAGAATGCAGAATAAGATAGTTTTTCTCTTGTGTGTAATACCCTTTGACCCGATTCCGGCCTAATGGCACAGGCCCGAATCAAGAAAAATCCATGATCATCACCGGTAGTTTAATTTAATATGCGATATATATATAGCTGTGATACGATAGTTTGCATGAGATGAGTATATTAATAAAAATTAAAACTGATGAGATAACGAATCTCCCTAAATAAAATATTAAGTTAAGGTGTATGAACCATTAGTGCCTTCCATCGTTGTAGGGTGTGGGCGTCTCATTACTTTGATTGATGCACCGGAACACGGGGGGTCAGTTGCATAGGGACCGCACCATTTCTATTGACATGAGATGCCAGTGCGTAAGAAAGGGTTGAATCCAAGAATCTGTCAGGATGAGGAATCAATGACATTCTTATTTGCATGATGAACGGTGGTCTAACTTAACCAAAAGATAAGGTCAAGACTCTTTCAGGATTAGGCCATAATCTTTGGAGGCCAAAGATTAAACTGCAATTTGCTTGAGAAGTATTGAACAAGAGTTGTTCACGCATTTGTTTGCTCATTGCCAAGAATCGTTAGATGAGGTAGTGTGTAAACAGATGGGACCGAAATTTCCCACTAAGACTTTTAGTAAAGTATTTCATTTACTCCACTCGGGGAGTGTGGAGATTTTCCCGCTAAATTAGTGGGAGCACCATTTAGATTTAAAGACCCTAATCACAATGGATTATGATAAGTACACACAACTAATTAGAATCATAAACTTTCTGCAGAAAATGGCCTGCCTCCTAACCCACTAGCCAAAATACTCGATACTAACGCTTAACAGGACCGTCATTTCCACCGATTGGCTTTAGGAATTTGAGAATGTTTCCAATTATGAGAAACAGCCTAAGTGTTGGACACGGAGGCACCAGCATTGCCCCGAAGAAATCCAACAGCTCAACAGAGAACTTTAGCCAGAAAATAAATGGACGATGATGATATGAAGGTAAATTGCTACTTGCTTGCGTCTATGAGCAATGAGTTGCAACGGCCTAGCATGAGCACATGGAGAGTGATGGAACATCTTGCTCCATCTCAAAGAGTTGTACGATGACAAAGTCGAACAGCTCGCTACGAGTTTCAATGCGACTGTTCAGGACTAGATGTCTATGGCACTCAGTCAATAATCATTGCTTGGCGATGATAAAGACATTGAGTGCTTGGAAGCTCGGAATGACTAATGGCGCAGAACTCCAAATTGATTTGATCTTACAATAATCCCTACATGATACGATTTTTCTCAGTTCAATTTTAAATTTGTCAAAAGAATAAAATTACTTGCACTCTCACCGACAATTGAATATGTTTGGTCCAACGCTGAAGGAATGCTGAAAGCAATAAGGGGTCAGTTTTAGACTGTTGTAAACGGGCTCCTCCAAAATAAAAGTCAAATGGAGAAAGAAAAGCCCTGCAAAAAAGCCAAAGACCTGAACATGTCCAAGGTACTTCAAAAGAAGGCCGCCAAAGGAAACTACTTTGCTTCCCCACTGTCAAAATGATGGCCACCTGGAAGAGGAATGCCCGGACTATTTGCTAGCCTAAAGACAAGTAAAGGACAAGACTTTTTGAAGGTAGGTTTCCGACTTCATGTCATTGAAACACTACCCCCCAAGCTTATTAGTTTGTTCTACTTTCAACAGGTCATTGACTCGGATGCACCTCGCATTTATGTATTACAATGCAGAGGCTAAAGGAAAGTAAAGACTTAGGATGGAGAGCTTATCCTCGCGTTGGAAAAACGATCAAGAGTTTTCTGCGTTGCTGTGGGGACTTACCCTTAGTCTGCCTACGGGAGTAGCTTTAGAACTTAGAGATTGTCTTTATGTTCTAGTGCGACTAGAAAACCTTATTCTGTTTCACGTTTGGTACTCTGGACGGTTATAAGTTTTATTTTTAATCAAACAATTGTTCAATTATATGCAAAATAATTTGAATCGGTTATGGTTCATTAATAGACAATCTCTATTACTTGCATAAGGATGTTAGTATTAATACATTGACAATGGCGTGAAATAAAGAATACTATTTGTTCAAAAGACCAAAAGAGAAAAAGGTAAATACAAATGTACTAGTGGCATCTTAGAATTGGTCACATTGGGAAGATAGGATTAACACAAGCTGGCTAAGGATGGTATCCTTAGCCCTTACTCTCTGAACCATACCAGCTTTGGTGAATCATGTCTTCAAGGAAAAATGACTAAGTCTCTCCCCTTTGTGGGAAAGACAGAGAGCTAAGACCGAAGTACTCGCCTTGATAACATACTGATGTATGTGGTCCATTCGATGGTGTCTGCGTGGGCGGCAATCTCTACTTTATTAATCTTAACTGATGATATTCAACGTACTGAGTACGTGTATTTAATTAAACCTAAGTTTGAAGTCTTTGAAAAGTTTAAAGAGTTTAGACAAGAAGTAGAAAAACAAATGGAAAAACCGATTAAGACACTTCGATCAGATCGAGGAGGGGAATACCTAGCCCGGATTTCTTACCTAACCTCAAGAATAATGGTATTGTCTCTCAATGGACTCCTCCTGGAACCCAAACCAGAATTGAATGGGGTGTCTGAACAGCTGAGGAATCAAACTTTATTAGATATAGTCGATCTATGATGAGCTTTACACAGATTTACCTACGTGCACTTTGGGGTTATGCACTTCTCACGCTTTTTATATTCTGCACAGAGTGCTTTCTAAATCTGTTCCAACCACAACCATATGGATGTGGCATGGTAAGGAAGCCAAGTTTTAACTCATATTAAGACTTGGGGGTCCAGCTATATTAGAAATTAAAGACGGACAAATTAAAAAATATCAGTCAGAAAAAGATCGTTGGGTATCCTAAAGAATCACTTGGATACTATTTTTATCTCCCAGAAAGTCATAATGTGCTCCTTATTATGTGAGCCGTCATGCCTTCTTTCTTGAGTCTGGGTAGATCATATGAATTTATTTTAGCGGAGGGCAGGAACCGGGTTGTAGTAAGTCGAAAGATAGTAACTATTGAGGAGAAAGTCTCTTTAGTCGGAAGCAAGATAGTCCCAAGAGCTCTACGTGTGGTTGGGGTGATCGTGCAGTGCCCGGATTAACTCGTTGACGGAGCCAGTTGCATTACAAAAACTCGCTTTCAGAACGACTCTCGCATACGCTCGCAAGATCGTACTAACTTGTATCGTCTCGTTTTTTTTTTTATTTTCTTCCTTCTAATAGATATATGGAATTATTTATATAGGGAGAGGGATTAGGAACGTGATTCCTAATGGAGACAAGGACCATTAGAGATGTGTCCCTCAAGACTTTATAGCGAGGCGATGCCAGACATTCGAGACTCCTGATAAATAGTCTGGCAAGCCATAGCATTGAAGTCTGAAATGGATATTCTCCAATGTACTCCAATCAAGTGTTTGTGGACGTTGATGTTGAATAGCATAACTCGGGTTTAGGTGTATATGGATCCCGTACATCTCATTGTAGTATGTTCAAATTCAGTTGAATTTTCAAGAGAAAGGATTGGTTCTGATAAAGGTATTGAAAGACTATAACGGGTAAGCAAGTAGCAAAAGGTTATGAGTCATTCGCGAAAGGCATTGACTATCAGAAGATTAGGCTTGTCACCTGTCGCCATAGACGTGTATAGAGTCTATCAGAACTTTGCTGTCAAGGACATCATTGCTGCACATTATGCTATGGAATCCTTTTCACTATGGGGAAAACCAGCTTTCCTAAATGGATATCATGAAGAAGACTATCTATATGAGCAGCCTTTGCGGTCTTCACTACCAAAGATGCGAAGTCATAACGTGTGACAAGCTTCAACGATCCATTAACTGGGATGAAGCATCGGGTATGGTCGAGTTGTTACCACCTCGCTTGTCCTACGATGCAATCGAGATCGTTTCGATTTCATCCAGAAATGTAGGAGGGAGTACGTGTGTATAAAAAAAGGTTATGGGATGCTGCTACTTTCCTCGTATTGTACAAGATGGATTGAGTCATTTACTCCTAATTGTGGTTAATGACATTCCTATGCTAACACGGTCAAAGTTATAGGTTTATGAATACTAGAATTTTCGTGCTGAACGACTTCGGAATGGTACTGCATTGCGTTATTTCGTGTGAAATAAAGGATCCTATAGGGATCGAACCTAGAGACTCGTTTGCTTGGTTTATTCAGCAATCTATGTACATAGATGAAGTGTATGAAAAGGCTATCACGTAATGGAGAATCTGCTTCCAAAAGGGTAGGTACCATCTAAGACATTGAATTCCGCCCTCTCTAAGAACTAGTCTCCCAAGATCACTTCTGAAAGAGCGAAGCTCCCGCGATATGAGTCATGAGATCCCTTAGCTTCAGCCGATAAGGTGAGTTTTAATGATGCGATGCTATATACATCGACCTGACGGATAGCACAGGGCTATTAGTGTCACTAGTCCGATAATTGCGTCGAAAAGACTCGATTTCTTCATAGAACACTGGGTAGCATCGGTAAAGAATATAGGTAAGTACTGTGAAGAACAAGAATATATTCTTGCATTTTTTGGGGAGGAGAACTCAGTAGTCTAATGTGCAGATACAGTATGTCAGACTCTTAATGTCTCCTAATAGAGGCTCCGATAGAAAGGGTCTACGTCCTGAATAGACTATTTATTGCACATGGTGGGATCAATATTGGTTGGAAAAGTTCCAAAGCTATGTAGATATGGATAGAATGTAGTGTCTTGACAATGGAAGGTTCGGAGTGGACATTGCTGCTATCAGAAGCGATCAAGGAAGCTGTTTGGATCAAAATGCGTACATTGTCGACTGAGCTTCCGTAAGGCGTGGAATTCACCTCTCTAAGACTAGGGAAATCCCCTGCCGCTAGTATTTGGTGATACAGAATGGCACCGTAGCATTAGCTAAGGAGTCCAAGATCAGCATCATGAAATCCAAGCATACCCTGAGTCGCGGTATCACTTGCGAGTGAATCATAGAGTACTATCAAGGATAAAATTATTCCAGATGCAGAAGCGCTATGTATCTCGCACGATAACGTGCGCATCGACCCACTAACTGTGATGCTGTCTGACTCCAGCAGAAACCTAGAGATCTCAGTCTTGAGTAGATGGGCAGTGTCAGATATATGGCTGATTGGACTTATGGCAAGTGGGTAGATTGTTAGTTGTATGAGTCGTTCCCCGACAGAGAAGATGATTGGGAAAGCGAGAAACCTCTTAATGAATAGTTAGTTAATAATGCACCTGTTTGGATATAGTCTAAGAAAGCTTTTGATGCAAAAGATCAGAGATTCGAAAGGGTTCAGAAAAGCTTTCCGGGCACCCCAGTACCTCGGTTAAAGACGCCCTCCTCTGTTACATTTGGGCCACCTCCGATTAAGTCTACGTCAGTAATTAGAATTATCCCTCCTCCAGTAATCATGATAGACATACAAGCAAATGGCAGTGCAAATTGGAAGTATTTAAACAAAGTTGGATCGAAAATATAATCAAAATTGAAGCTAGTCAAACCTGAAATATGAAAGACAAAAGCGGTAGAATATACATCCCTTATTTATTAGGTGGCACGTATAATGGCAACAGTCGACTATTAAAACCGACTTTTAAATTACGGGACCCGGAGTCTGATTATTAGGTAAGAAAGATCTGTCAGAAATTTGCCAAGCGAGATAGTCGCATGTACATTGGTATTTAACCCACCCCGGGGCAAAATTAGATCCTAAGTCATTACCAGAGCTGAAATGTAAAAGCAATATTAATTATGAAGGGACCATGGTTCTCAGATGCCGACAATAGTTTGTAGTAATACCAAGTTTGAAAGGAAGTTTGTATTTGAACGCCTCCTTGATGTAGCGCACTTTGTGAGGGTTAACAAAATAATAATACGGAGCCATATGACCTCCCAAGATAAAAATCTATTTCCTAATAAGTAATATATATATAAATGCCATATAAATTAAACTGACTTAACGAGGGGGCGAAATGTGATCACATTATGATCAGAGGATGTAAACATCAGGTAGGATTTTATAAAACCATGAAATCGATCTTAAGTGCAGAAGGTTACCGCCCGAATGTGGAAATGATTCATACCCAACGTGACCCCACCAAACAATAAATGATAACTAGAGGTATAGTTGAATTCAACAGAAATTTAGATTAGGAAACAGTTACTTGAATGCCTAATTTGGGTACATTTTATAGTACTCAATATAAGCAATGCTCTATTTTATGAGCCCTTCTCTTTGAATCCCGCGGGAGGGGGAGGTGCAGTCGCTTCCGTTTAGATAGCTTCGGCGTCTTGGTCTATTGAGCGGCAACAGCAATAGATCCTCTGGGCGGGGGCGGTACTTGCTCGCAACGATCGAGCTGGCCTTTTCCTCTCTCATGACTTTTTTTTATTTTTTTTTAAGGGACTTATCTACTTTATAATTACCTCATCTATAATTCTAGGCATTACATTAGGGCTTCGTTCTTTTCTCCCATCTGAAACTTCTTCTCTAATGAAGTCTTTGTTTTGCTCACATGTGAGAAAACTGGGCGGATATTTCTAGTACCTGTTGAGCCCACCCCCCCTAAGAGGGTCCATCTCTTGCTCGCCTTTTATAGGGCCTCCGGGAGACCAAGGTCCGGCTTCTCGCCAGCAATCACATAGCTGATAGGACAGCTCGGCGATGATTCCGTATCTAGATCCGCGGGACCTGTGTAGTTGCGGTGGGACTCGTGCAGGATGGTGATTTGCGATGGGCACGAGCTCCGGGGATATCCGCGTACGGGGTGTCGGAGGGAGTTTGTGGATCTGCCGTGCGAGTCTTGTAGCGTACGCGCGGGATTACTCGGATCCATGTACGCTTGAAGCGAACGGATCGGATGGTGCGTTCGGGATTTTCCGGGATTCAACCGACGCGATTTGAAATTTCCGGAGAGCGATTATGGTGTACGGCGGGATCCGAGGGTCGACAGATTCCTTGGAGAAATTTTATTATGCTATTAGAAGGGCGATCCAGCCCCTTTCGTTTCTTCTTAATTCCTTTTATCCTTTACTTTCGCCTCCTTTTTTTTTTTCTTTTTCTCCTTTTTTATTATTAAAAACTCTCTTTTTTTATATCAAAATACAAATAGTCAATATTTAACTTAATATTACTTTTCACTAGATATACTTATCAGATCATGGGCTTTCTTTGGGCTTTTGATTACTATTATTAGGCAGACCCAACATAGCCCTAGAACCTATCGGTGCATGACTATTTTACTCTTGCTATGGGTACATGAAATGCGCTCCTATTTAATCCTTATACGCGTCTATAAATTTGGGCCTTATAATGCTACCTTCAGTGGTTACGGATGTTCGTGAATCGTCCTTTGAATTAATAAAATAATAATATTGTATGCTAGATCAAGAGTTGAGAATTTTGAGATACAATATCTCTTGGTTGATTACGAGTCCTATATAGCATAAATGCTCTCAATCGGTGATCAACATGGGGACGATCTCGATTGATCCAACTGGGGACAAATTGCGAACCATGTATGTGTCGCTGATCCTTATGGGATGACGATGTCTCGAGGCATCACGTTGTAGGGACCCAACTCTGGAGCATAAACTATGATAGGTATGTTAGTTGTAGAGACCAATTTGGTATTGAGCGTGACCAACTACGGCATGAGTGTACATGAAATGTGGCTATTCCGTTTCGTCAGTCGACTAGGTTCGAGTGGTCTCAGTGGTACAACTGATCCTTAAGACCTGCGGACACCACGGCCATTCAATGTGAGGCTAACAGCAGTTTGTACTCATTACTGCAACAAACTCTTACTGCTGAATCCTAGACGCGGCATGGGATCATTAGAGTATATGTTGGCTGCATATGTGATTCAATTAGGAATTGGGTGTGTGGTTATTAGGGATTCTATAGCAGCGACTCTCGGGTAGAGAGATAATTAGTCTGATGCCTATTTGTAAGGGACAAAGCTCAAAAATTCACCTCGGCCGTGACGCCGATGGTGTAATGGGAAAGTTGTTTTCCCAAGAGTAACCATAAGAGCTTTATGTTACTAGCTCAGAATTGACATATGGACAGGGTGACTGGGGTTAGACGAGTATTCCATGACCTCCACTCAGTATGGGAACTATTCAATAGACAGGATTGTATTGTACGGTAACTTGCAACCTAAAAGGTTCAGTCCGATAATTCATTTCATTCGACACAGATTGCCACATATGCCTTGCCAAGCTAAGACGCAAAGCGTCACTGGTGGAACTGTAGCGAACCAAAATAATAATAATTATAATAGGCGAATAAATTATTTCTATGAGGGATGACCGTAGATCAAAAGAGATCTGAATCCCCATCGAAAAGAGTTTCGATGAATAATAGTCGATGGGGTGGATCCGCATCATATCTTCACTACCCAGACCAAGAATTGAAACCTAATGGGGTCGACACACATAAGAAATCGCGCGCATGATCGATTTTAAGGAGACGAATAAAAGAAATTAATCAGTCTCTCTCTAAAATACAACTACCACGGATGGGTTAAATGCTAAAGTTTACTAATTTATTAGTAAAAGGACTTAATTTGCAATTGTTGTAAATTAGAGGTACCTTTTAAGAGTCCCGCGAGAACTCAAATTCGTCAACAGCGTATTATACTTAAATCGTATTAGTAAATAATACAAGCTCGAGCGGAGATGTTTATGTGTTAACTATTACACACTCACGAACCGACATTAGGATATAGATTCGGTCGGTACTTCGTCAATCTCAAACACCCACCTTGAGGGTTAATGGATAATCCAAATCAGCACTAGGATCTGCGATTAAGGAAGTCACGTAGGTTTCTTCTCACACCACGTGATCTAGCGCGGTATAATCATCATTATAAATGTCTATTCATATGACATATTAAAAATGATAGATTATAAGCGAGCAATACAACAGAAAACCTACTAGCCGTCCAACCCTCGCTACATCAACATTCAATCTTCCTCAAGTCGACTCCACATATTAAATCCATCGTTTTCGATCTCGGGAAGGTTTGGCTGAGCCCACAATACTAGAAACAGAAATCTTGATGAATATCATCTTTCCTCAAATCGACACGCAAGAGTTAATTCGTGATCGGAATCGCCGGATTGAGGTGGTTGACTACTTCGATCAATGCGTGATTTCGTGTGGACGCGAGTAGAGGCCGGGCGCGTGCGCGTGCTTAGCGAGGACGAACCACTTATACCAGCCGATCGTCCGACTTCCGCGGTGATCTCGCGACCCGCGCAAGGTAAAAATATATCCTAATTGATAAGAATTCAATAGATGTAATTGTTAACGATCTAAAAACAAAACACGAGGGATCTTTGGTTTAGAAAAATTTTAATTGTGTTTATTTACTTTTCCGCTGCGCACTTACACCCACTTAATTTTTTCTTACATCTTCAACTTTACCTTCAAATTGGTGGTATTCCGACTGCAGATCAATATTTAAGAAGACACAAGATCGATCCTACAGCTTCAAATAGATTATCAATGCGTGGTAAAGAATACTTATTCTTGATGGGTTATCTTTGTTACATTTTTTATGTAATCAACAACACAGACTCATGAAATAACACCAGCGCTTTCCCAATGTGAACATTAGTCTCACAAATTCTTTTTTTCCATTAAATTCAAAGCCTTTCTAAAGCAGCGCCTTTTGCTCTTTTTCGCTTAACTGGTGCCATCTTGTAGGGTGCTTCAAGATTGGCACAGTTTCATGAACTACATCAATCACGAAACTCCCCTTCCTAATTGGCGGCATCAAATCAATCCTCAGGGAGGATATCCTTGAATTCCGGTGTCGCAGTAAGCACCTCTATCCAATAGAGTCGCCAAAATGGCTACACATCCTCTGCTCACATCTGTCATCGCCTTCGATGTGGAGATCATCATAGCAAACAAAATGCTTCTTGCAAGGCCCCTGTAGGACAAATATCTCCAGTCCTGCCTGGCCGAAAGACATTTCAGTCCCTATCTCCGCAGTCGATCGTCATGAAAATAACACGCGAGCCAGTTCTATCTCGAGAACTACATTGAAATGCAATAACTACCTTAAGACCAACAGGTCCAATCATGATCCCCAGATCTAAACTTACAAGACATGACCGGACAACACTGCTACTGCTCCACATGCAGAGCAAGATCTACATCTGCAAGCACCCTCGTATATGTGGTGACAGTCCCTAATTTCTAAAGCCTATACAGTGATACAAAAACCTTGACTAATGAATCAATATGATGCACCGGTATCAAATACTAACAGGAATTCTAATTCCATTAATGTAAAATGATATTTGCCCACACATTGTCAGCCACTGTAGTCCTCAAACCTGCGCTATATAGACTCCGGCCACTACTGTGCCTGCGGGTGGGGGGGGAGGGGTTGGGGGGGGCGATGATCTATGCGAAAACGTTACTCAAGCTTGGTCTACTTGAGGGTGGTTAGATGGAACCCCTAACATCTGCTTGAGGGGAAAAACTATAAGTACTGATGCTGTCAATGGTGCTGGTGATGCCGCTCTAGGATATGATTGACTGCATATGCCCTGTCTGACTGCATAGAAGCACCAACCCTCCTGCGCTCATTACACACAAGGCCGGTGTGGTCCCCACAGATAACACCCCCATCAATCGTCTCAGCTAATGCTTCTCTCTGTCACAAAGGATACACCAAACCTATGACGTAGCAAAGGACCTATGCCCCTGAGAGCGAGATCGTGGAGACCTCGATGGTCCTCCCTCCAATGGCCTGTCCCCCGTCATTCGATGCTGGATGCTTCCTATCCTGATTCTGCTCCAACACTGCCGACGCTCCTCTCAAAACGTTGGCATCATCTCCACCTAAAGTGCCTGATCAATTAACCTCGACTAGATATGCAAATGCTTCCCTGGACCAAAGGATAAATCTCCGGCTGCAGCCCTCACTTAAACCAGTTATGTCCTTGTAAGCCTTTCGTCCCTTCGCCGCGAATGGCACAAGTTCAATAGACGATCGAGCGACATCTGGCATAACTTTTGCCCCATCCAATCACCTTGGCTGTATTTCTTCAAGCCATCTTTGAGTTTTTTGCTTTATACTGTTCTGGAAAGGCCCCAAACAATAACCCATGAAACCTCGGTCTATGTCATACCTACAAAGAAGCCTGTGATCTAGTCCATCTGATCCCCATCCACTCATGTATGTGTGTCACACCTTCCAAGTAGTGAACTGCCGATTACCTGGTCATTCTTATCGAACAACGAGATCCTCAAAAATTTCCATATAGCTCCTACCCTAGCCTCCACTATCTACAGCCTAGTGCTCTGGCCACTAAGCTCCGCGGATCGAATCTATTGAAGTCTCCCAACCTCCGCCCTGATCCACTCCTACTCAGCCGCAGACAACTGCCCGCTAGTCCCTCGATGTCTTTCGCACAGGCGCGGTGCTGACCGGAACTGTCGTTGCCTGAGGTGCCGCGCTACCGGAGTTGTCTGCTGGTTAAAACGGTGACAGCACTTAGGCTCGAGAATTCGCTGTGTGTAGTGGTCTGTTTGTGCCAATATCTAGCACATCTGCCTCATAAATATCACTACTGTCGGAAGTCTCAGCCAGCTACCTATCGCCCCGACCAGACCTGCCACTCGCTTCTTGAACCCTATGTGACTCATAGAATCCTCTGCCTGTCTT
The DNA here is from genome assembly GCA_016920855.1 of Puya raimondii. Taxonomy (NCBI): domain Eukaryota; kingdom Viridiplantae; phylum Streptophyta; class Magnoliopsida; order Poales; family Bromeliaceae; genus Puya; species Puya raimondii. The sequence goes on along the minus strand of JABWPP010000050.1, from coordinate 205,762,998 downwards.
CCAACTCTGTAGGTGATGTTACTATGGGCCCCTTATCGGTAGTCCAACCTGGCGTGGCATGCGACCACCGTGCACCTGCAATAAAGTATACGTCAATAACACACTGGACACAACAACTTGACCCAGTCACGTGAAAGTCTATAGGATATCCCTTTTTCCCTCATGACTCTATATAGTTTGTAGTCGATCATAATCATCTGGGCAAAAAAAAGATACATCTTCTCTCCAATCAATTTTCACTCTCCTTGAAGAGTTTATAATAAATCAATCATCGACTTTCATTCGCAAGTCCACGTCTCTCACATTTTATTTTCCCTAGGTCTGCTAAATTGTCAAGGGTTTACTAGGGTCCAGACGACCTATTCCTAGGCTCTGATAACCAAATAATCTGTCACGCCCACGGATTAACTAATGCAGAAGCCTGAGCACGCTAATAACAGATTTGCCGCATGCACGGGAAGCCCTCGCACACAAGAAGCATCTCAATCGTGAACATAGCTAAAGTCATACAACTACTACAAACAATATCATAGTTGGTGTAAATACACTAAAGCACAAAGCCATCTGTACATACATGAATATCGGGTCTCCACTCACCATACTCAGCCTAGGGTAGGAGATGCCTAAATATATCCCAACGATCCATACCTCGATCCAGAAACAACAAACAGGTATAGAGGGAGGGCTCTTAAAAGGAAAAGGCAAATAATAGAGAGCGGTGAGAACTACAACAGTGTTCCAGTGGTGCCGTTCACTTGACGACAACGACCTACCCCCTAGGTCTACTACAGGTCATAAGTGAAAAGCAAGTGAATCGACGTATAACATGATGTATGTATATATGAGGCTGGAAAGAAAATCTACAGCTACCATACCTCTATCTATAGATTCTCTAGATAGTAACTGAATGAATAATATGTTATTAACTAACTCAGAACAAACAGGGTGCATACAACCATAACCCAATCTCACTGACCAACTCCGAGGGTTCGGTCAAGCCTGTGCCCACCCTACTGCCAAGGCACCACTTTTGCCAAGTGGTCCAGTTAATGTAAGTCTTACCCCCCCCCCAGTCCCCCCCATTACACCACCCCAACCCCCCCTCACACCCCCCCCCCCCCCCCCCACATTAACGGACCAACTTGCAAAAGGGTGCTTGGCAGTAGGTGGGCACAAGACTTGACCGAACCCTCGCGTTGTTCAGTGAGATTGGGTTATGGTTGTATGCACCCTGTAGTTAGTTAATACATATTATTCATCAAGTTACATCTAGAGCATCTATAGTATAGAGGTATGGTAGCTGTAGAATTTCTTTCCAGCTCATATTTACAACATCATGTATATACGTCGATTCACTGCATTTCCACTTATGCCTGTAGTAGACCTAGTGGGTAGGTCTTGTCGTCAGTGACGGCAACTCCACCTGGAATCCCCACTCTACCACCCCCCCCCCCCCCACTTGTTTATAGTAGTTCTCACGCTCTCTATTATTGCCTTTTCTTTTTAACAAGCCCTCTATACTGTTTGTTGTCTTCTGATCGAGGTAAGGGGATCGTGGGATATATATAGCATCACGCAACCCTAGGCTGGTCATGTGAGTGAGCACCCGATATCATGTATGACAGTGGCTTTGTGCTTTAGTTTATTTACACCAACTATGAATATCTGTTTGTAGTAGTTTGTATTTTAGCTATTTTCACAGGTTGAGATCCTTCATGTTGCGTGGCTTTCCCGTGCAGCGGCAAATCTGTTAGCGTGCTTCAGGCTTCTGCAGTAATCCGAGGGCGAGACAGATTAAGTTGGTATCAGAGCCTAGGAATAGGTCGTCTGGACCTATAAACCCTAGACATTTATCAGACCCTAGGAAAAAAAAAATGTGAGAGACGTTGACTTGCGATGAAAGTCGATGATTTGATTTATATAAAACTCCTTCAAAGGAGAGTGAAAATTGAATTGGAGAATATGTATCTTTTTTGCCATATGATTATGTCCACTACAAACTTATATTAACGTCATGAGGGAAAAGGGATATCCTTAAGACTTTCACGTGACTGGTCAAGTTTGTGTGTCCAGTGTGTTTATAGATCGTATACATTATTGCATGGTGCACGTGGTCGCGATGCCACGCCAGGTAGACTACCCGATAAGGGCCATAGTAACATCACCTACAGAGTGGAAGCAGCAGGATCTAATGAGTCACATTAGGTTTTTCAAGAGCAGTTTGGCAGGTCCTGGTCGGGCGATAGAGTAGCAGCTGAGACAACCCACAGTAGTGATATTTATGAGGCAGATGTGCATAAGGCACAACAACCAACTACTACACAGCGAATTCTCGATCCTCAAGGCTGTCACCGATTAAACCCAGCATACACTCCGGTAGCGACGGCACCTCAGGCAACGACAGTTCCGGTACACCGCCGCCCTAGTGCTAAGACATCGAGGACTAGCGGGCAGTTTTTGTCTGCGGCAGCGTAGGAGTGGATCAGGCGAGGTTGGGACTTTCAATAGATTCGATCCGCGAGCTATAGTGGCCAGAGCCACTAGCTGTAGATAGGTTGGAGGCATGGGTATGGCTATATGGGAAAATTTTTGAGGATCTCTTTGTTCCTAAGAAATGACCAGGTAAACATCTGGCAGTTCAACTACTTGAGTGTGACACACATACATGGTGGTGAGGATCAGATGGACTAGATACACAGCTTCTTTGTAGCTGACATAGACCGCGTTTCATGGGTTTATAGTTTTGGGGCCTATTTTCCAGAACAGTATAAAGCAAAAACTCAAAATGGTTGAAAAAACTACAGCAAGGTGAATGGATGGGGCAAAAGTATGCCAGAGAAGCTCATCGTCTACTGAACTATGTGCCAATCGCGGCGAGGGACGGGCTTACAAGACATACCTGTTTAAGTGAGGCTGCAGCCGGAGATTTATCCTTTGGTCCAGGCGCAGCATTTGCATACTCTAGAACGAGTTAATTGATCAGGCACTATAGTGGAGCATGAATGCCACCGTTTTGAGAGAAGCGTACTGCAGTGTTGGAGCAGAATCAGATATGAAGCATCCTCATCGAATGACGGGGGACAGACCATTGCGAGGAGACCATCGAGGTCCCTCCACATCTCGCTCTCAGGGTCATAGGTCCTTGCAAGACAGAGGTTTGGTGATCCTAGTGACAGAAGCAGTAGCATAGACGACATGATGGAGTGTTATCTGTGGAAGGACCACACCGGCCTTGTGTGTATAGCAGCAGGAGGGTTGGTGCTTCCCTATGCAGTCAGACAGGGCATATGCAGTCATCATATCCTCGAGCGCATCACCAGCACCATTGAACAGCATCCAGCTACTTCTAGTTTTTCCCCTCAGCAAGATGATTAGGGGTTCCATCTACACACCCCTCAGTAGACCAAGCTTGAGTAACGTTTCTCGATAGATCATCGATAGCAGGCACAGAGTGGCCGAGTTCTATATAGCGCAGGTTGAGGACTACAGTGGCTGACAATGTGGATGGCAAATATCATTTTCATTAATGGCAATTAGAATTCCTGTATTTTTTATACTTTGGCATCATATTGATTCCTTAGTCAAAGTATTTGTATCACTGTATAGCTGAAATAAGGACTGTCACCACATATACGAGGTGCAAATGTCAGATCATGTACTGCATTGGAGCAGTGGTTTGTCGGTCTGTCTAGTACAGTTTAGATTATCTTGGTATCTGAATTGTGGCCTGTGGGTCTTAAGGTAGTTATTGCATTTCCAATGTAGATTCTCGAGATAAGACTGCTCGCGTGTTTATTTCATACGAACGACTGCGGAGAGAGAACAATGACTTTCCGCCAGCCAGGACTGGAGCTATTTGTCTACAGGGGCTCAGAGCATTTGTTTGCAATGATGATCTCCACAACGAAGGCGAGACAAAGTGAGCAGAGGATGTGTAGCCAATTTGGCGACTATGATCTAGGTGCTTACTGCACCACCGGAATTCAAGGATATCCTCCCCCTGAGTTGATATGTATGCCGCCAAATAGGAAGTTGAAGTTTGTGATGATGTAGTTCATGAAAACTGGCCAATCTTGAAAGCACCCTACAAATGGCAACCAGTTTAAGGTAAAAGAGCAAAAGGCGCACTTTTAGAATTTAATGGAAAAAAGAATTTGTGAAGACCATAATGTATCACCATGGAAAGCGCTGGTGTTATTTCACTGATCCAGTGTGTTGATACAAAAAAATTGAACAAAGTCCCCATCAAGAATAAGTATTCTTTAACCACGCATTGATAATCTATTTGAAGCTGTAAGAATCGATCTTTGACTTCATTAAATATTGATCTGCAGTCGGAATACACCAATTGAAGGTAAAGGTTGAAGATGTAAAAAATTAATGCGTGTGCGCAGCGGAAACGAAAAATAACACAATTAAAATTTTTCAAAACCAAAGATCCCCTCGTGTTTTGTTTTAAGATCGTTAACAATTTAATCTAATTGATTCCCTTAATCAAATTAAGGAATAATTTACACTTTTTTACCTTTAGCGTGTCGCGGAGGTCACCGCGAAGATCGACGACCGCTGGTAAAGGTTGTTCGTCCTCGCTACCGCGTCACGATTCCAGCCTCTACTCTGAGTCCACACGAAATCCGTATTTTGTTTTCGTGGTAGTCAACTCTGGCTTAGCCCCGCATGGGATCACGAATATAAGCACTATGCATCGAGACCTAAGGAAGATGATTCAATCTTCTGACGGTGAAAGCAACCTTTCGACCCGATCGAAGAGGATGGAGTTCCCCATTGATGGAGGACATAATTATTTAGGAATGGAGTAAAAACCCCTCAAAGAAATCTTGTAATACCTAATACCCTTTTTAATATGTTCATATGATATCCATTAATAATCCGAAAACCCGATTGGGAAAACTTAAGTCCTATTTCGAACGCCTAGTCAAGATTGGGTTATCCATGGAACCCTGAATCCGAATGAACCGAATCCGAATCCTGTAAGTCCCAAATTCGGGTATCGTGGTGTGTTAACATATTACACATGAAGTCCCTAATATGAATTTATTTACTTAACAATGTAGTAAAATTACAACACATGTGCAACCATTTTGCACGGTTTGTTGTAAAATAACACTCGTGAATTTAAGACAGCGCACAATATGCAAAGTTTGAGTCCTTTTACCTAATAGAGAGAGTAAACTGCTCCATATGGAATTTAAACTATATTATATTTTAACCTATCTAATTCAAAATTAAAGTAAACTTATTTATTCGTATCCTTAACATCTATCATGACCGATTTCTTATGCATGTACCCAATAGATAAAAACTGTCTGGTAGTAAAGATATAAAACCTTCCCCTTTTATCGTCAATATCCGTCGAGATCTCGAATTCTAATTAATCGCGAACTAATCGAATTTTCCTCATATGAATAGATGTATCGCGGTGCAATTGACACTAACTAGGTTCGCAATAATCCAATCACAGTGACTCCTTTGCAAGTGTAAGTTGCATGATGCAATAACAGTAACAGCGAATCCCCTCTGGACTGAACCAGCTCATGCAGTGACCGTACAACACAATCGTCTATTTAAATTCCGCGAACCTGAGTGAGGTCATGGAACTCACACTTAAGATTGATCTCATCATCCGTAAGTATGAAACTTCACATTTAAATAGTACAGCCCTACCTTCAATTAAATTACGTTATTATTAGGCTTCAACACCACGGCCACTTACACTCATATTATCCACCAAACACGAGTAGATTTCTGGCTCTATAGACTTAGGCAAAAAAAGTATAGGGCAAATTATCACTCAAGTCGAGTAAGCGACTAGAAATACTCGTACATAAACACACACTTCATGAAACCTCTAAGTGATTGGCAAGTTTACTGGCAGCCAACATATACTACTAACGACCCCTGGCTAGGATCAGAGTTTGTTGCATAGGTCAAACTTGCAGTAGCCTCACAACTGAATGCCAAGTGGTGTTCCAGCATCTAAGGATCAATTGTAACACTGGCAACTATCTATCGAACCGGTTGAGTTACAGACGAACAAATCGTAAGAATCCATGTAACTGCGATCGGTTTTGTAAATTGGTGTTGAGAGGTGATTTCAAGTGGCTCACCTTACCCTTGAGTATCTCTTAACAAACCACCTGGCATCGTTCGCGTGGTGACGTTGGGGGGGTACCTGGACATTGGCGGCAAGCACTCGGTCTTTCCCAATGGGGGGCGACACATACCTACAAATCTTATACCGGCACCAAGCTCATAGTGGCCGTGGATGATCTATGATCTGAAGAGCATTTGGTGTCCCTGACATCTAAAAAGTCAAAACCAATAAATCTAGAATCTCAAATTCTCAATCTACTCCGCTACATACACGTATTGATGAGCTGGATGTGGATTTGTTACACCCCTACTATTCACACTCACTATATTGAAATTCATAATACCAATGCATTAGCCAACTGTTTCAAATACTAGTAACTAAATAAGTCATACTGGGGAATGTCGGCTTGAGGGTTGGTTACGGAATCTGATACGGTCATGCTTGGCGGAAAGAATTCTGCTCTGGGCTACCTAAACTAAAGTCGGGTAGCTGCCTATAATTGAAAACAGCCTCTGAATAGGGGTCCCGTATGAGGGGGTTCCCCCGCAAAGGGGGGTCATAAACAGTCAAAGGATAGGGTCTAAAGCAAATATGTAAACCACTTGGAACATACCAATCGAGGGACCCCTGTTCTACTAGGTCGAGAATAAACCCTTTCCTGGTTCACGGTGGGGGGGGAAGTGGGTGAGGGGCAGGATCGGAAGGTGGGGATTTCTCTCCACAGGGGTTGGGGGGTGGGGGTGCCGTACACCAAATCGCTCGTCCCGGCGGGGGTAAATCATGGGTGGGTGTATTGGGGGAGTGGGGCCATCCGCGGGGCGGACAAGTCTACACTGGATGGGGGGGGGGGGGGGGGGGGATGGGGGGGGGTGGGATGGGGTTTGGTTGTAGGTGCCCCGTGTGTTATCCCTTGGGGATCGTGCCCTAAACTGAGTGACATCTCTGCGAGGATCCCACTCGCGACCTGATGTGATAGCACATCATTATGCGAGATCTATATCTACGTCACGCCGATCCCATCCCAATTGATAGGGGTCGAAGAAGTTTCGGCAACCTTGTAACCGGGATCCTTATAAATAGGGATTGGCAAGAGATGCGAGCCGGATGGGGGGGTTTGATGCAACAAACCTCAACATGCCACTTACCACGGGAATGAGGGAAGATACCACAGAGCAGACTAATGAACCCCCATCCAGTGAAAGCAGTCACTTTCAGGCCTGTCACATAAGACTCGACCGAATGAAAGGCCACTGTCAATCCCGTAAATGGTCCCAAAACCCGTGGGATAACAAAAGAGTGAAGTGGACAACAAGGCCCACTCGAGCGGATGAGCTCAGGACCCGCCCGCCCAGGTCACATTTAGGCTAGTGGCCGCCGCCTGACAAGACGCCATGGTATCTAACGGTTTGGGGTCTTTGTGCCTCCACTCCTGCGGGATGCAAACCGAGAGGGCCCCACAGCGAAATACAGCATTGCTGTGTATGAACACCCGTAATGGCTAACCCATGTCACCCAACAAATAGGCACACTCCCCAGTACCCCGAAGATTCGCAATCTATTTGTCCTGCTCGAGTCACCTCATCCCCGATCAAAATGTTGGTGTGGGGGGGGGTGGGTAATGAACCTAGGCTCCACTTCAGGTACCCCCTAACATGTGATCCTTGACTGGGTGGGGTGTGGGGGGGTTGTGGGTTGTGGGGGGGGGTGTTCTTGAAGTTCTAATTCCCACGTGGCAGTTTCAAGATACTATCAAGTCAGTCATGAAGTTTCGAGGTAGGTTAGGCGAGCCGCGTTAGTTATGGGCTGCTGCGGAGGTCATATTGCTCCTCAACGTAGTTACCTGTTGAAATTCTCCGCCAAATGTGCCGTCTACTCGCGGAGGGCCCAACCTACAAACTCTGTCAAAGTTGAATTATATAAACATGGTCTTATTATCCCCTTGGATTGGTAATTATATTGCCCGTGGGGGATCGACTGGTTAGGTCTTATGTGCTGGTGTTTGCCGCTCGGGTATACTTTGGGGGTGGTTTCTCGAAAGAGATCCTTTAGACGTTTTTATGTCTTCGTTAGTTTAATAATGCGCAGAGGGTGCATTACAGTCATTTTCAACACCGACCCATTATAGCACGCACCTCATATATAAGGGATGGTAATCCCGCTGAACTCTATAATCACGTTTACCCCTGCACGCAGTCCCCACCAGGCGCATCCGGCGGTAAATATATCTCCCGATTTCTGCCCAATCTTCAATTTGACTCCTTTGCTTCGAAAGCTGACGGGGGTCGCCATTAGTGCAGCGAAGGCCAACTAACGGGCTTATGACCAGGCTTGGGGTCGTTTTGCCCAGGTTGCACCCACTAAACGAGAGGGCGTAACCCTCAGCGGCACCCCGACAGGGTGCCTGTAAGGGCAGGATCCAAAGATAGAACCCTTATCCAAACAAAAAATAATGACCGGCCCTCCAAGTCTTTGGCTAGCCCCCAAAACAGGTAGCAATTTTATCTATCTACCTGTAAATTTGACTCGTTCCCAATCGACATCTTTTGTCCAAATGCACCGACTACTAACGTCTCCGGGATGCACCGTGGTGTAAATCAGCAAATCGGATCTGCATTAGTAGGAACTTTACAACCACCTTCTACTACCCTGCCCGGCCAAAAAGTGATTCTGCCACACAGCTCACACCCTGAGGCAACCTTCTGCACTTCAATATTCAATTCCTTGATGTACTCTCTGATCTTGTGATACGTACGCAGAGCCGCTCAATAATGCTTGGATTATCTAATGAGATCTTTGCTCCTTAGCTAATGCTTATCGGTGCCATTATTATCACAATATATAGCGCAGGCGGATCCCTACTAGAATTTGAACCACGCTAAGCTCAGTGACAAATTTCTTGATCCAAACATCTGAGCTTCCTTGGCAGCTTCAAGATTGCAATGCAAATGTACTCCGCCTCCATACAGTAACTCAAGAACAGACGTATCCTTTGTTCTTATCTCATTAGTGAACTTAAGGAACCATAATCTTTAAAACCGCTACAGGGGGGGGGGCAGTGGCAGTTCTTCTCATTCAGACGGATCGCTGGGTTTCTGATAGGATTGAGTGATCTCCTACCTCACTGCACACCCTGCGCTCGTCAGTCCTTCTCAATTTATGGAGGTTCCCGATTCTGTTATAACAGGGTTCAATCGTCAGTACATATCGACTAGTGACACTCACAGCCTATGCTATACCAGGTCGAGTACCATAGCATCGCATACATCAAACTCCCTATTGCTGAAGCACTAAGGGAATCCGCAGCTCATGCGACTCCTCTCTTCAGGTGTCTTAGGAAGACATAACGTCTTAGAGAGGTGAATTCCATGTCTTAGAGGTAACCATACCTCTTTTGGAATTCTCCATGCTGAACCTTTTCAACACTTTTCATCTATTGTATCATAGCTTGCGATAAACAAGAAGCAACTTCATAGTCTATCCCTATAGACCTTTTATTATCCCAAGGATATATAGAGATGCTTCTCCTCATCAAGATCTTTCATAGAAAAACTCTTTTTGATAACCATAACTTTGACCGATGTTAGCATAGGAATGTGTCATTTCCAATTAGGAGTAATGTCATCCCCGCCCCACGTACAATACGAGGAAAGTAGAGCACTACCCCCGACTAAACCTTTTTAATATACTACACGGGCTTCATCCCTCTAAATTTATGATGAAATCGAACTCGATTCGGTATTGCAAACGTTGAAACGAGTTGTTTCCAAATAATCCGAGAACAGCTGCTTCAATCCATAAAAATGGATCGTTGAATGCGACTTACCACACCTTTTATGACTTCCATCTTTGGAAAGTGTGAAAACCCAAAGGCTGCTCCATATAGATATCTTCTTCAAATCATGATATCCATTTAGGAAAGCAGTTTTCTACATACATGATGGGTCATCTTGCCAGATCTCATAGTCATATATGTGCAGCAATAGCAAGCAAGTTCTGAAGATAGACAACGGTTTAGGAAAGCGGGGATACATTCCATCCAGTTGTGAAAAGGATGTCCCAATCACCATAGTCACTGCCTTCGTGATGAATCTTATCCCCTTTAACCTTTTTTCTATGACCTAACTTTAGACATCTATAGCATGGCTACAGGTCTTACACCACAAAGTGGTGTCCCTTTTGGGATAGTCATTTTGGCCTTCGATTCGCACTGTTGACTATAAATACCTTTTGCTACTAGCCTAGCTTTGTACCACTCTACCTTTTTCCATCAGATCCAATCTTTCTTTTGAAGATCCATTTGCATCCAATGGGTTACAATACCCATCTGGCGGAATCAACCCAAAGTCCAAACTTGATTGGAGTGCATGAGTCCCATTTTCGGACTATCATAGTTCCAACCCATTTATCGGAGTCGATGTCTCCTGGGGCATCGCCTCGGCTATAAGTCTTAGGCGATCATCTCTATGATCCTTATCTCCCATTAGGACCACTCATTTCCCCAAACATTTCTCCCATCTCCTCTATAAATAATCCCATTATATCTATCCGGAGGCTCGGGACGGCGAACTCTAATAGACTTGCGAGGATGGCAAGAAGTAATCTCTTGTGTCACAGAGTTTATCAGGAAGGCTCTTGGAATACTCAATCCTGAAGAGACTTTTCCTCTCCTATTAGTTCTATTTTCCTCCCACTTAACTAGCCAGGGGAAGGACCATCTAAAATAAATTCATTTTCAAGAAAGAAGGCATGACGGCTCACAATCACATTATGGCTTTCTGGGAGATAGAAATAGTATCCAAGTGATTCTTTGGGGTACCCATTGAATCTTCCCTTGACAGATCTGCTTTCCAATTTGTCCGTCTTTAATTTCTTAATATAAGCTGGACATCCCCCGAAGTCCCTAAATATGAGTAAAAACTTGGGCTTCCTACCATGCCACATCTCATATGGTGTGGTGTGGAACAGATTTGGGAAAGGCACTCTGTTCAAAATATAAATAGCCGTAAGAAGTGCATAACCCCAAAGTTTTTGACGTAGGTAAATCTGTAAAGCTCATCATAGATCGAACCATATCTAATAAAGTTCGATTCCTCCGTTCAACAGACACCCCCATTCAATTCTGGTGTTCCAGGAGGAGTCCACTGAGAGACAATACCATTATTCTTGAGGTAGGTTAAGAAATCCGTGCTAAGGTATTCCCCTCCTCGATCTGATCGAAGAGCCTTAATCGGTTTTTTCCATTTGCTTTTTAGCTACTTCTTGTCTAAACTCTTTAAAACTTTTCAAAGACTTCAGACTTGTGTTTAATTAAATACACATACCCATACCGTGAGAATAATCATCAGTAAAAGTAATAAAGTAGAGATAGCCGCCCCAAGCAGACACATCGAATGTCCCACATACATCAGTATGTATCAGGGCGAGTACTTCGGTAGCTCTCTGTCCTTGTCCAACAAAGGGAGACTTAGTCATTTTTCCTTGAAGACATGATTCACAAAGCTGGGTATGGTTTCAGAGAGTAAGGACCCTAAGATACCATCCTTAGCCAACTTGTTAATTCTGTCCTCTCCAATGTGACCAAGTCTAAGATGCCATAAGTTACGTTTTATTACACCTCCTCTCTCTTGGTCTTTTGAAACCAATAGTATTCTCATTCATGCCATTTTGTCACACTGTTATTAATACTAACATCCATATGTGATAAGTAATAGAGATTGTCTATATAGGGAACCATAACCGATCAAAAATTTATTTCTCAAATATAAATTGAACAAATGTTTTGATTCAAAAATAAACTTATAACCGTCATCATACACCAAACGTGAAACAGAAATAAGGTTTTATCTAGTCGCACACTAGGAACATAAAGACAATCTCTAAGTTCTAAAACTACTCCTGTCGGTAGACATAAAGGATAAGTCCCCTCAGAGCCCCCAGCAACAGCAGCAACTCTTGGATCTCCGTTTCCAACGCGTAGGGTAAAGCAATATTCCATCTCTAAGTCTTTCTACTTCCTTTAGAGCCCCTGCATTTGAAATACATAAATGCGAGTGCATCATGAAACTCAAAATCTAAAGACTCCATGTCAATGACCCATGTGAAAGTAGAACAAACCGATATATTAAGCTAGTAGTTTTCAATAACATGAATCTCGACATACCTTTCAAAAGTCTTGTCCTTTACCTTGTCCTTTAGGCTAGCCAAATAGTCCATGTCAGGGCAATTCCTCTTCCAGTGGCCATCCTTTGACAGTGGAAGCAAGTTCCTTTGGCGGCCTTCTTTTTAGGAATTACCTTGACCCATATGCGAGTTCAGTCTTTGGCTTATCTTTGCAGGCTTCTTCCCTTCTCCATTTAGACTTTCTTTTGGAGGAAGCCCGTTCAATAGACAAAACTGACCCCTTATTGACTTTCAGCATTCCTTTCAGCAGGTGACCAACATATTCAATAGCTCAGCGAGAGTGCAAGTAATTTTTATTCATTTGAAAATTTAAAATGAACTGAGAAAATGAATCAGAGTAGGGATTGTAAGATCAAATCAATTTGGAGTTCTGCGTCCATAGTCATTATCCGAGCTTCTCAAGCTCCTCAATGTCTTTAATCATCGCCAAGCAATGATTATTGACTGAGTGACCATCTGACATCTTAGTCCTGAATAATCGCTTCGACACCACTCGTAGCGAGCTGTTCGACTTTGCTCATCATACAACTCTTTGAGATGAAGCAAGATGTTAGAGCAGCACTTTCCATGTGCTCATGCTGGCGTTGCAACTCATTGCTCATCATAGACGCAAGCATGTAGCACTTTACCTTCATATCATCATCAGTCCATTTATTTCTAGCAGCTCTCTGTTGAGCTGTTGGATTTTCGGGCACTGCTGGAGCCTCCGTGTCCAACACATAGGCTAATTTCTCAGAATTGAGAACAATTCTCAAATTCCTCAGCCAGTCGGTAAAATTTCGGTCCAGTTAAGCGATTAGTTATCGAGTATTTTGGCAAGTGGGTTAGAGGCAGCCATTTTCTGCAGAAGGTTAAGATTCTAATTAGTTGTGTACTTAATCGTAATCCATTTTGATTAGGGTCTTTAAATCTAAATGGTGCCTCCCCACTAATTTTAGCGAATCTCCACACTCCACACTCCCCGAGTGGAGAAAACGGAAAACTTTACTAAAAGTTTCTAGTGGGAATTGCGGTCCCATCTGATTTACACAAATCGACCTCATCCTAACAGATTTCTTGGCAATGAGCAAACAATCTGAGTGAACAACTATTATTGTTCAATTGAATTCTCAAGCAAATTGCAATTTAATCTTTGGCCTCCAAAGATACAGCTAGGCCTCATCCTGACAGATTCTTGGCCCTTATCTTTTGGTTAAGTTAGACCCACCGTTCAATATGCAAATAAGAATGTCATTGAATCCTCATCCTGACAGATTCTTGGATTCAACCCCTTTCTTACCACACAGCATCTCATGCCAATAGAATGGTTTGCGGCTCCCCTAATGCAACTGACCCCCCCGTGTCCGGGTGCATCAATCAACACTAAAGAGACGCCCACACCCTACAACGGTGGAAGGCCACTAATGGGTTCATTTCGAACACCATTAACTTAATATTTTATTTTAGGGAGATTAGTTATCTCATCAGTTTTTAATTTTTTGTTAATTTACATCTCATGCAAACCATCGCATCACATGCATACATATATCGCATATAAAAATAACTACCGGTGGTGATGATCATGGATTTTAATTTGATTCGGGCCTGAGCCACTAGGCCGGAATCGGGTCATAGGGTATTACACACAAGAAAAACTTTGATCTTATCCTGCATCTTGATCGGATTGGAGTTGATCAACTCTTGTCGGCTCCCTCGATCAGCATCTGGTTCAAACTTGATCTGCACCGCATCAACTCTTGAATGCAACAAATCGTCATGAAACCTAAACTACCCTTTTTTCTCCTTTTAATTTTGCAACAATTACATACAATTCAAAAAATAAAATAATGAGACGCAGGTCTCCAAAATTACATAATTTAATTAGTACACGCAGGTACCCAGAAAAACTAAAAAATAAATCTAACACTGGGGATGATACCTTTATACAAATTACATCAATTTACATCATCACATGAATACATCCACATCATAAGGTTGCTATCCATGATCATCACCTCATACACATCACATGCATATAATAATAAAATATCTCTAATTCGAAATCTAATTAATTGGGTTTCGGGATTAAATTTAAAACAAATCGTTATTTGTTTCAAGAAATCGCAATTCCGTTATTTAAAATTATTAAAAGATTTAATACAATCTCATATATTAAAAATTTTAAAATTTTAAATTAATTTTAAATTGCGATCCTGCATGACAACTTCGCAACCGCATGCCGTAGCCGCGCATCCCGGTCTCTGCGTCGCACACAAGCAGCTCACTGCAAAATGGTAATACTTGCCCGCATGGCGCACGAGCATGACCAGCGCACATGTGCATGTGGTCGATGTACATTGCGGCAAAGCACATGCAATCAAAAACATGAACTAATTAATTAGTGATGCCATGCACTAATTAAAGAGAAACATGTATACATGTAAGGGTTGCCATCAAGTAACTCATGGACTATTTACGTGTTGCATGCATGGGCTAGCAACACTCCTGTCATCAAAAAAAGGTAAGCCGAGTGCCGTAGCCGCGTCCGTAGCAGATTGCGCTCAAATGTTCAAATACTGCTAAAATTAAAAAAAAAGGGGACTTTGCGATTTAATTAACGATTCGAAACAATCAAAAATAATTTCCAAAAACAAAAATTGTTTTTCATTTCGATCGTTCCGAAAAACCCAATCAACGATAGAAAAAGCGATTAGAAATCTAAGTAAAAAAAACGCAGGGTGGCTTATCTGAAAACAGAATGTAAGAAATTGAAGGCATGTAGGGAAACTGCAGCGGAAAAATTGTAAAGATCAAATCAATTTGGAGTTTCTGGTCCATTAAGGGTATTCCGAAGCTTCTCAAGCTCCTCAAATGTCTTTTAATCATCGCCAAGCAAATGATTATTGACATGAGTGACCATCTGACATCTTAAGTCCTGAAATAATCGCTTCGACACCTCGTAAGCGAGCTGTTCGACTTTGCTCATCATACAAATCTCTTTCAGATGAAGCAAGAATGTTAGCAGGCAGCACTTTCCGCAAGGGGGTAGTGCTCATGCTGGCGTTGCAACTCATTGCTCATAGACGCAAGCATGTAGCACTTTACCTTCATATCATCATCATCAGTCCATTTATTTTCTAGCAGCTCTCTGTTGAAGCTGTTGGATTTTCGGGCACTGCTGGAGCCTCCGTGTCCAACACATAGGCTAATTTCTCAGAATTGAGAACAATTCTCAAATTCCTCAGCCAGTCGGTAAAATTCGGTCCAGTTAAGCGATTAGTATCGAGTATTTTGGCAAGTGGGTTAGAGGCAGCCATTTTCTGCAAGAAGGTTAAGATTCTAATTAGTTGTGTACTTAATCGTAATCCATTTTGATTAGGGTCTTTAAATCTAAAAAAAATGGTGTTTCCCACTAATTTAGCGAATCTCCACACTCCCCGAGTGGAGAAAACGAAAAACTTTATTAAAAGTTTCTAGTGGGAATTGCGACAGGTCCCCATCTGTTTACACACCACCTCATCCTAACAGATTCTTGGCAATGAGCAAACAAATGAGTGAACAACTCTTGTTCAAATGCTTCTCAAGCAAATTGCAATTTAATCTTTGGCCTCCAAAGATACAGGCCTCATCCTGACAGATTCTTGGCCTTATCTTTTGGTTTAAAAGTTAGACCCACCGTTCATTATGCAAAATAAGAATGTCATTGAATCCTCATCCTGACAGATTCTTGGATTCAACCCCTTTCTTACCACACAGCATCTCATGCCAATAGAATGGTTGTGGCTCCCTAATGCAACTGACCCCCGTGTCCGAGTGCATCAATCAACACTAAAGAGACGCCCACACCCTACAACGGTGGAAGGCCACTAATGGGTTCATAACACCATTAACTTAATATTTTATTTAGGGAGATTAGTTATCTCATCAGTTTTAATTTTTATTAATTTTACATCTCATGCAAACCATCGCATCACATGCATACATATATCGCATATAAAAAATAACTACCGGTGATGATCAATGGATTTTAATTTGATTCGGGCCTGAGCCACTAGGCCGGAAATCGGGTCATAGGGTATAATACACACAAGAAAAACTTTCTTATCCTGCATCTTGATCGGATTGGAGTTGATCAACTCTTGTCGGCTCCCTCGATCAGCATTTGGTTCAAACTTGATCTGCACCGCAATCAACTCTTGAATGCAACAAAAAATCGTCATGAAACCTAAACGCTACCCTTTTCCCTTTTAATTTTGCAACAATTACAATTCATCCCATAAAATAATGAGGACACGCAGGTCTCCAAATTACATAATTAATTAGTACACGCAGGTACCCAGAAAAAAGAAAAATAAATCTAACACTGGGTCCTTATAAAATTACATCAAAAAACTTTACATCATCACATGAACATACATCCACATCACAAGGTTGCTATCCATGATCATCACCTCATACACATCACATGCATAACCTAATAAAAATTCTCTAATTATCGAAATTCTAATTAATTGGGTTTCAAATACGAATTTAAAACAAAATCGTTATTTGTTTCCATTTCCTAAATTCCCAATTCCTAAAACCCCTATAAAATTTATTAAAAGATTTAATACATCTCATATATTAAAAAAATTTAAATTTTAAAATTAATTTATAATCATTGCGATCAACTGCAATATATACGCAACCCATGCCACTAAAGCCGCATCCCCCCGCGTTGGCTTTACGTCCACATTAAGCACCACATGCAAAAAAAATTTCAATGCACATCATAAACCACCACTTATGTTGCATACCATATATGCACTATACCAAAACCCAATCAAATCATTTGCCTCAACTAATTAATTAATGGTGCCCCAACTAACATTAATCCTTCAATCATTATCATATCCACTCTATAATTAATGCACTACGTATGGGCTATTATTAAAACCGCTCATTTAATTCAAATACATAATTAATTATAATAAAAACAAAATAATATCCCTAATTTACAATAACAACTCAATACTACAATTAATATTTTATACTTCCTTTAATCCTCAACATTAACCCCATATAACAATCAAAATTAATATTCGCAAAAAACAATCTTCATTGTTTAATTATTTCGAATCCTTTTAACGATGAAAAACCAATCAACATTCAAAATAAATTATCCTAAAAACAAAAATAAACGAATACATTGATACCACTGTAAAAATTACATACACCTAAAAAACATTAAGCATAATAGGCCGCAGCCAAACTAAAAATAAATACATAATTAAAATCAATAAACCTTAATATAATTAAAATAACCAAAACTAAAAATCCCACATTTCCACATCAAAAAAATCGTTAACAATTACATCTAATTGATTCTAATCAATTATAAATTTACTTTTACCTTGCGCGGGTCGATCATCACCCATAAAAACCCTCTTTTACATCCTAAATAACATACGACAATTAATTTATCATCTAAAAATTTAATTCGTCCTCGCTAGCCGCGCACGCGCCCCGGCCTACTCGCGTCCACACGAAAATCCACGCCTTTGATCGAAGTAGTCATCCATATACCTTCAATCCGCGATCAATCATCACGAATTAATCTCTTAAAACGAAAAATAATGAAAACTTCAATCTTCTAATTGTGCTAGCAATCTTCCGAAGACAATCGAAAACGATAGATTAATTGTGGAGGACTTGAGGATCAAGGGTTGACGGCTAGGGTTTTCTTGTATTACTCTCTCTTATTTTAATATTATCATTTAACATTGATATATTTATAATTAGAAAACCCTTAACCTAAACCTAACTCCATTACATCCTTATAATCCTAATCCGATTGGATTATCCATTAACCCTCAAGTTGGTTTTAATTTGAAAAACCGAATCCGAATCCGAATCCTAATCCTAATTCGGTTCGTGTGTAACATTTACACATTAAGTCCTCATAAACATTTACTAACATTTAGTAAAATACCACCATGCAACTTTTGCACTTAAATACATAAACTTTAATTTACAACAATTGCAAACCAAAAAACTTTTACTAATATAAATTAGTAAACTTTAGTATAAATAACTATACCTTGCAATTAACCATATCCGATAAATTCTTCTTATAACCACCAAACTTAATATCGATCATGCGCGATTTCTTATGTGTGTGGACCTAATAGGTCCAATTCTGTCACATTTCCAGTGAGATATGATGCGATCATCCCCATCGACATCATCATCGAAACTCTTTTCATGGATCCCCACTTTTGATTCTACCCTAGTAGAATAATTATTCGCCTATAATTATTCTTATTGGTTCCCACAATCCCCCAGTGACGCCTAGCAGCATATAGTGGCAAATCCAGTCAGAAAATATCGGACTGAACCTCTAATTTTACCGTACAATACAATCCTTCTATCGCATCAGTCCCAAATGAGTGGAAGGTCATGGAATACTCGTCAAAACCCCATCACCCGTCATATGACAAAATTTGATAAAGAAGCTCTTATGGTTTTATTTACTCTTGGAAACACCTTTCCTTACACCAAAAATACTAAACATACCCCTGGCCAGGATTTCTAGCTTTGTCTTACAAAAGCAGAAATTATCAATTAATAATCTCCCCCTAAACCAATATATCTAAATCACCCTATAAACACACAACCCATTCCTAATATAAATCTTACTAGCCAACATATACTACTAAGACCCGTGGGCTAAATCAGAATTTGTTGCATATCAAACTACAGTAGCTTCACATTGAATAAATGGTATACACAGGTATAAGGATCATTTACCACTGCAACCATCAATACAGTTATAATGAAAATAAGTAAACAACAATATAACCATGTAACCAAATTCGTAGTTGGTCACGCTCATACCCTTGTTATTAAAATCTAAAAACCACCTGCATGTTAAACAAATCCAGTAATTCCAACACTGATGAAATCGAGACCGTCATCCATAAAATAAAATACACATACATCAATAAAACCTTATAATTCAATTTATCGTCCCCATGATGATCCACCAATTGAGAGCATTTATGAATTTTTAAAACCAATAAAAAATCTGTATCTCAAATTCTCAAAAAATTATTTAAGAATACATTATTATCATCTTATATAATTCAAAACTTCTTATTACACAACAATTAAACTTCCAAACAATCACATAAAAAAACCCAATACTATAAATTACATATAACAAAATCACCAACAAAATATCCCCAATTACAAATAATAATGCAAACATAATTTTCTATTAACATTTCAAATCCCAAAAATAACAATAAATCCCCACAACAACAAATACACCCCACCTACCCTATATCCACAACTAACAATCCCACCAACAAAATCAACTAAATAACCAAAATAAAATCAAAATAACCACATAAATATAACCAAAACAAAAACCCCCTCAAAAATAATATAATCTCAAAAACCACTAAACTTCAAAATAAATAACCTATCCACCAATAAAAACTCCACATACCACCTATCAAAACACCATAACAACAACCAATCACACCACCACACAAATCACAATTCCAACACTAAATAACCAACCCAAAACCACCCAAATAAAAAACAAATATAAATCCCCACCCATAATAATATTACAAAAACCCACCCAAACCCCCATATAACCCCACTTACCCAAAAACCCATTAATAAAAAACCCACAAAAAAAAACCCAAACAATCACCACAAAATCATAAAAAACCCCCCCCCAAACCCCAATAATAATATTTTCAAAATAAATTCCAAAAATTAAACTACAAAAAACCACAACAAACCCCAATCAATAATATCCCAAATAAACACTACCTACCAAACAATCAAAAATCTCAAAAACAACCCCACATCCAAAATCCCTACCCTAAACCACCCCACATCATAAAAATCACTAAACAAATCAAAATAATCCACACCTTACACAAAACCAAAAACCCCCCCCAATCAACCCCCCTAACCATCACCACCACCAAATCTCCAAATATAAAAAAAAAACACCCAACCAACAAACACCACCCATCAAATACTAAACCAAATATAACCCCCACCACACTTAAAATCAATAACATTTTCAAAACACCCCCCAACCACAATACCAAATCTCCATCCAACAAAATAAAAAAATCCACCAATCAACCAACCCAATCTCAAATAAACATCAAATACAAACTTCAATCACCCCCAACACAAATCAACCCCACCCCCAATTACACCCCACAACACCCCTCCCAAACATCACTCCCCCAACCAAACCCATACCAAACCATCAAAAACAAAAAACCCCCTAATAAAATTTGAACAACCCCTAAACCAATTACCAAAACCCACCCCCATCAAAACAAAAACACATTCAAAATACAAACCTAACCCAATCAAACCCCCCCACCCACCACCAAAACATCCACCACCCCAAACCTCCATAACACCTTCAACCCCCCCACATCCAACATCCCCCAACATAAAAACAAAAAAAAGAATAATCCTTCTAAAAACACACAACAATACCTCCTCTCGAATCTCCCTTGATCCAAAACAACAAACCCTCACCTCTAAACAACCAAACCAATCTCAACCAATCAAACAAAAAACCAAACCCAACCCACTCCCACAGTTGATCCAACCCAACTTTCAATCAAAAGGAAAACACACTCTGTTTCCCAACAATCATAAAACCCAACAGACTAATCACCAATCCAAAACCCCATCAATCAAATTCAAAACCATCCCAAAAAAACACACCCCAAACCCCACACCAACCCACCCCATCCCATACCACTAGGAATCCTGTTGAACCCCCATACACCCCCAACTCACACAAACCAACAACACCCCCCAAACAACCTACCCCCAAACTCCAACAACCCCCAACCCAACAAATAATAACTATGTCACCACACCCCCAAATTCCAAAAACAACCAAAATTGCCGTAATTCAACTCTTCCCCATGTGTAAACCAAACTTGAACACTCTTGTGATCAACCCACAACACAAACCACCCAACCCCAAAAACCCCATAAAATAACAAAAAATACTTCAAAAAAACAACCCACCACCCCACCACCCCCCACCCCAACCACCCCAAATCCCCACCCAAAGTCCAAAAACATAAACCTTTAACCCAAACCATATGCAACACTTTGCACAAAACCACAAACACAACCAACAACCAACCACCAAACCCCACACAACCCCACCAAACCCCACACAACAACCAAGAATAGGGCAACCAAACCCCCTTAACACCCACACCCCAACCAACCCAACCCACCCCCCCCCCCCCCCCCCCAACCCCCCCCCCCCCCCCCACCCACCCCCCCCCCCCCCCCCCCCCCCCAACACCCCCCCCAAACCCCCACACCAACCCCCCAACCCCCCCCCCACACCAACACACCACCCCCCCCCCCAACCCCCCCCCCCCAACAACCCCCCCCCCCCAACCCCCAACCCCAAACCACCACCCCACCCCCCCCCCCCCCCCACCCCCAACCCCCCACCCACCCACACCACCCCCACAACACCCCCCCCCCCAAACACACCCCCCAAAAACCCCCCCAAACAACCCCACCCCCCCCCCCCCCCCCCAAACCCCCCCCCCCCCCCCCCCCCAAACTAACCCCCCCCCCCCCCCCCCCCCCCCACCCCCCCCCCAAAAACCTAAAACCAAACCCAAACACCCCAAAAACAAACCAGCACCCCAAACAAAACCCAACCACAAAAAAAACCCCCAACCCCCACCCCTCCCCCACCCCCAAAAAACCCCACCACCAAAAAACAAAAATCTTAGAAAAACATCACACAAAAAAAAAAAACCCCCCCCAAAAAACCCACCCCCCAACACAAACAACACCCAACCCCCCCCAAAAAACTAAAAAAAAAACCCCCCCCCCACTTGGTAATCAAACAAAAAAACCATCCCCCACACCCCCAAAAAAAAAAAAACATCCCCCCCACCCCCACCCACCCCCACCCAACCCCCCCATCAAACCAAAACCAAAACAACCACAAAACTAAAAACCTCCCCTACCCAAAGAACCCTAAACCAACAAAACAAATCAAAAAAACAACCCCCCCCCAAAACAACCCACCCCACCACAAATTAAAACCAACTGGCAAAAAAAAAAACAATAACCTCAAAACAACCACCCCACAAAAAAAAAAATACACAATTTCCCCCCAAATATCCCCAAAAAAACCCCCCACCCCCCCCACCCAACACCCCCCAAAAAAACCCCAAAAAACCCCACCCACTCCATAAAAAACCCCAAAAAAAAACCCCCCATAAACCCCCCCAACAAAACACCCCAAAAAATCACTCTACCCAACAAAAAAAACTCCACCCCTTAAACCCCACCCAACAACCCCCCCAACCACCCAAAAACAAAACCCCCAAACCCTGTGGGATAAACAATCACACATCCACCCCCACCATCCCCAATCAAAAAATCACCCCCTCAAAAACCAACAAAACCCCCACTAACTACAAAAAACCCCCCCAAAACCCCCACAACACACTAAACAAAAAACAAAAAAAAACCAACACCACCAAAAAAACAAAAAAAAAAAAAAACAAAAAAAAACAAAAAATACCCCCATACCCACCCCCCAAAAAAACAAAAAACCACCACAATTATAACAAAAAACAAAAAAAAACCATCAAAAACACAAAAAACCCCCCAAACCAAACTTAAATAACCCAAAAAAACATGACCTCCAAATCCTAACAAAAAAAAATACCAACATGAAACAAAATTAAAAAACCCCCAACAAAAAAAATAACAAAAAAAAAAAAACCAAAAACCCATCCCAAAATTCACACAACATAAACAACCAAACACCCCATATTGCAACCACCGTAACCATTTTAGAAACGGTCCCCCCAATCCAACCAACACAAACAGAAGCAATCCAAAACCATAATAAAATTAAAAAACCTTTAAAAAATTGGTATCAAAAAAAAAAAAAAAAAAAAAACTAATCAAAAAACTGATTTAAACTAAAAAAAATTGGAAACAAAAAATAGGATTGCCCTAAAATTTTAAGGAATCTAACCATCTTATTTACATGTTTAGGGAAACATTACAATCAAAAAAAAATTGAAAAAAAAAACCATTTCCAAAAACTGCAATAATCCAAAACCGCACCCCCTACCCAAATCAAAATAAAAATGTCTCCAAACACCCATCCCACCCCACTAAAAATAAATCATACATGAAGATTAAAAAAACTTTACCAAAAATCGTGAAACTTTTCATACGCTCATAGTCCTTTGTTCTCTTCCCGTCCCTCCTTTGAAACCTTAAAACCCCCCAAACACCCTGCCAAACAAAAAAAAGGCTCCAAAATACTGCGGTGGGGAGAAAAAAACAGACGCCATAGAAGGAGCCGCTACACGTCTGGGAAAAAACTTCCTCATAACAAAAAAATTCCCACACTTAAAACATCGAACCTCTCGTCTATCTCCCACAGAGAAAAAAAAAATGAGGTCCTCCACAAATCACACATCGGGGAGATCCCCCATAAAAAAAAAAAAAAACGCTGCTATCCTCCCCAAAATATCCTCCAGACTGCTGGCGACTAAAAGATCCAACACCCCTCCCTGGAAAAAAAAAAAATGGGGTGGTCTAGGTGGCCGTCTGCTACTCTTCAATTGCCCTCCATCATCAGGTGCCCAAAAAAAATCCCTCTCCTGACCCTGAGCTGGGTCCACAAGCTGCCCTTTCAAAACAAATGCCCCTCGCTCTACCCACCAGAGACTGCTCGATAGTAAAATCCAAAGTCTGAAAAAAAAAAACGAGTGGACAAATGGAAATATCGGGTCTCAAACCCTTCTCATACAGATAGACCTTCTGTATCTCGTCATCTCTCCCGCTGAAAAAAAACACAGTTAAGTAATCTAGTAAACTACCTCGCATACTCCTGCACCGAAAATTCCTCTGCTTCAGATTCTTCAAAATCTTCCTCTTCCTCATCTTCATCTTTACACTACTGGAAAAAATATGCCCATACATAATCCCCCGAAACTCACTCCAAGACATCTGTAGAGGATTCAGGGACCTATGATCACGGGTCCTCCCCACCAGACATGTGCATCACCAGATAAACAATGAACCGCCATATGCACCTGCTCCCGTGCTGGCACAAAAAGATCCTCGAACAACTTCTCCATCTCACAAATCCAGGCTTCTACCACCCATGGCTCTATACTACTACCATTAAATCGCGGTGGATCAAACCTACAGAAGTGAGCCAATCTATCCGCCATCCGCTCCTGCTCCTCTTCAGAAAGCACTTGACTGGGCTGAGTACTTCCTTCTCTGGGTTGAGATGTAGTTGGAGTAGTCGCCGCCTGAGGTTCCATAGCTCGAGGCGTAGAGAAAGCATCACACATTTTCTGCAACAAGGCACTCTGCTGCCTTCCAACTGCAGCTATGTCTGCTAGCTGCTCCTGCAGAGCGGGCCCGTTCACTAGGTCCCGTCTGCTCAGGGCATATCCGAAGGCGTCGGAATTTGCGCTCCCCGCGTCGACGGTCGTCGAGGAGGCATAGTAATAACTTGCAACAGAAAATACCCGAACAGAGGAAAACAAACAAAATCTCACGACCCAATCTAGCGAAAGTCTAGAAGGATACACCACTTCTTTTCTTCTCAGATTATTATTCGTCCCAGCCAACATAACTCATCCGATAAGAGAAGGCATAATCCCTCAATCACTCTTCCTACACAAGGAAGGATTCAAAACCCAATCTTTGACTTTCGCGATCAATCACGTCTCTCTCGTCATTCTTAGGTCTGTTTATCTTAGGTTTCCTAGGCCCTCATGACCTATTCCTAAGCTCTGATACCAACTTAATCTGTCACGCCCCGGGTTACCTCTTCCCAGGCACATGACAAGATCCGCCGCATACACAGTATCTCTACCATGTATACGAAGCGAAAACAACAATCACACAGAGCTAAAGGTATCAACAGAGCTGCTATATAAATATATCAAAAGATCACTGTAAAACATCATCCATAACTCTCATATATAAACTCTCATATACATCACTGATATCACAATCTATCTCACTGTATGTACAGACTCAACCATCTATCAAAATCGGTATACCTCTAGCCAAGTATCCGGGGAATAACTCTACCCGACGGTCTCCTTTCCGCGCTCAGTATGCACAACTGGGGAAGAAGACTCTGCAAAAAGGTGTCAACAACGGATGTGAAAACTACTATCAAAAAAGTAGTCCTCAGTGGGTACCGCCACCCCCCCAAACCTCAGCGGTCTGCCCACTAAGTCCTCAATCTCAAGAGATATATATAAGCAACAAAAAAAAAACTAGGAGATATACTACCACTACTATGCACAAAGCAAAAACTGTCAGTATGAATACCAATGAAAAAAATATACCAAATGAGGACTATCATAACAATAAAAAAAAAAACAATACCTGCGAACCAGCTAGTACAAGAAACCCCGTCTGTCCCTAGCTCAATCCATAATACAACCAAATAAACCATACCAAAATAATACCATACATAATATAATACCAACGATACATGCGGCCTGATCATGCTCAACCTTCCAGGGAGCCAGCTAGTACAGGAAGCCCGTCTGTTCCTAGCCCTTCGTACAACACTCTGTACGGAACATGCCAACTCTAGAGTGGTACTCGTGGGAGCGACCCAATCGAGTATAAGTACAACAACATCAGCGCCAAGCACCCACAGGTATATGATCGACACGACTGGGTCAACAAGGAATCACATGCCCTCGGCATCTCAAAGGATAATCAACAAGTATGACCCAATCAATGATCTCACAAAGAATCACGTGCCCTCGGCACCTCAAAGGATAATCAAAAAGTATGACCCAATCCATGATCTCACAAAGAATCACGTGCCCTCGGCACCTCAAAGGATAGTCAATAACATGACCCAATCAATGCTCCAGTGCTCACAATCAATCTCAACTCTACTACAAAGAGGAGGTACAACAACATAGCACGAGCCTCAACATGATCACCTACACTAGTATGTACAACATCTGGTACAAGGGATATCAACAGGATAGGTGTAGGTCAAATCATGCAACAAGGATACAAAGAAATCATGCATGCTCATATATATATCATTAGCATATTATGCATATGCAAATCTCAACCTAACAGGTCATATCTAACATAATCTCAGCATGTCATGCTATCATAATCCCAATAATATCACATTATCATAATCCAATATCATCATACTATCATAATCCAATACCATCATATCATGCTAACATAATCCAACACTATCATGCTAACATGAGAGTAAACACATAGGAGGAAGTCCACTGAATCTGGCAAACATCAACCCACCTCAAGAGCTAATCCAACCACGGTGGGGAAAACAGTATCCTCAGATCCAACCCTCCAAGCTAATCAAGCTCCAGCAGCACTCCGATCTGAATATCACCAAAAGGCTGCTAACTCCGACAGAACAACAGCTCAGCACCAGATCAGATTAATCAGAGTAGAGGAGAACAAGCTAGGTTACAACTAATGCCAACACATGGCCCTAAACCCAACTTTCTCTCTCTAGAATTGGATCACACGAAGTGGAAATGAGCCTAAAAACCATCAGGGACTCACCTATTTATAGGCTCCCAAAATCCCACATTCGGGCGCCCACTTCACAAGTTCCGGGCGTCCGGAAACTCAGCAGGACAGGTGTCAGCTGGCGGCCAGTCGGTCGGTCGGCGGTCAGCAAGCGGTGGGGCGGCGTGTCTCCGGCGGTCTACACGTGTCCTGCGTCGCGACACATGGCTCTCCACGTCAACAGCTCAATCCGGATTCACATCCGGGCGTCCGAATCCTGCGCCCAGATCCAAAATCCGTCGGCCACAACCGGATCATCCGAAAAGTCCTCTGGGTCCGGAAACATTCGGGCGTCCACTTCCTCACTTCCGGGCGCCCGAAATCCGTCGACTCCAGAAACCCTCAAAATACTCAAATTTCTAAGTATTACAGTTTGTGTATTACTCAACAGCCTGTCCTAATTGAAGAGATGCGGAGGTTGTCCCTTGAGGTGGTTACTCACGGGATGACTGCGAGACTGATGACCCTAGTCATACAGCCCACTCTGTTGGAGAGGATTCGAGAGAAACAGAGTGTAGATCCTTATCTAATGAAAGTTCGAGATCAACTGAGGAGTGGTGATCTTGAAGGCTTTTCTTATGATGATGTTGAGACTCTTCGTTATAGAGGACGATTGTGTATACCAGCAGATCTGGAGATTCGAGAGGAGATATTAAAGGAAGCACATTATTCTCCTTATTCTGTACATCCTGGAGGGACTAAGATGTACCAGGATCTGAAGACTCACTTCTGGTGGAATGGTATGAAGCGGGATATTTGTAGAGCTGTAGCTCAATGTTTGACATGTCAGCAAGTTAAGGCTGAACATCGAGTACCAGCTGGTAAGCTACAGAGCCTTCCAATACATGAATGGAAGTGGGATCATATTACGATGGATTTCGTCGTAGGACTGCCGAGGACTTCGAGCGGCTATGATACCATTTGGGTGATTGTTGATAGGCTGACGAAGTCTGCTCATTTCCTGCCTATGCAGATTACTTGGTCACGTGAGCGACTTGCACAGCTTTATCTGGATGAGATATTGAGATTGCATGGAGTGCCAATCTCAATAGTATCTAATAGAGACCCAAGGTTTGTTTCTCATTTCTGGAAGAGTTTACAGACAGCTTTGGGGACTCAGCTTCGATTTAGCACTGCATTTCATCCCCAGACTGATGGTCAGTCCGAGCGCACTATACAGACACTCGAGGATATGTTGAGAGCTTGTGTCTTGGATTTTGGTGGAGGTTGGGATCGACATCTGAGATTGATAGAGTTTGCGTACAACAATAGCTATCAAGCGAGCATTAAGATGGCTCCGCTTGAAGCATTGTATGGACGCAAATGTCGATCGCCTTTGTTTTGGGATTATGTTGGTGAAAGGAAGACGTTGGGTCCAGACCTTTTGCTTGAAGCCGAAGAGAAGGTTAAAGTAATACGACGGCATATTGAGACAGCCCAGAGCAGGCAGAAGAGCTATTCTGACACTCGGAGGCGAGATCTGGAATTTCAAGTTGGTGATCATGTTTTTTTGAAGGTCTCACCATCGAAGGGCATACGAAGATTTGGGATTCGCGGAAAGCTTAGTCCGCGGTTTATTGGTCCTTTCGAGGTCTTGGAGAGAGTAGGACCCGTGGCATATCGGATAGCCCTTCCGCCTCGATTAGCAGGAGTGCATGATGTGTTTCATGTATCTGTTCTGAGGAGATACATGCATGATCCTTCCCATGTGGTAGATTTTTCCCCACTGGAGCTTACTGAGGATTTGCATTACGAGGAGCGACCGATACGAATTCTTGCTCGTGAGACGAGAGAATTGCGTAATCGGATCATACCTTATGTCAAGGTACAGTGGGATTTTCATGATGATAGAGAGGCTACATGGGAGTTGGAGACGGTTATGCAGAGATCTTATCCCCACCTGTTTACATCTTGAGGTGAGTGTTTACCTTAGTTTCGAGGACGAAACTATTTTAAGGAGGGGAGAATGTAATACTTGGAAATTTGAGGAGTTTGAGAGTTTCTGGAGCCGACGGATTTCGGGCGCCCGGAAGTGAGGAAGTGGACGCCCGAATGTTTCCGGACCCAGAGGGCTTTTCGGATTATCCGGTTGTGGCTGACGAGTTTTGGATCTGGGCGCAGGTTTCGGACGCCCGGATGTGAATCCGGATTGAGCTGTTGACGTGGAGAGCCACGTGTCGCGACGCAGGACACGTGTCGACCGCCGGAGACACGCCGCCCCACCGCCTGCCGACCGCCGACCGACCGTTTGGCCGCCAGCTGACACCTGGCCTGCTGAGTTTTCGGACGCCCGGAAGTTGGATTCGGGCGCCCGAAAGTGGAAACTTTGGGAGCCTATAAATAGGTGAGCCCCTGGTCACTTTGGCTCATTTTCCACTTCGTGATCCCGTTTTCTAGAGAGAGAAAGTTGGGTTTAGGGCCATGAGTTGGCATTAGTTGTAACCTAGCTTGTTCTCCTCTACTCTGTTGATCTGATCTGGTGCTGAGCTGTTGTTCTGTCGGAGTTAGCAGCCTTTTGGTGATATTCAGATCGGAGTGCTGCTGGAGCTTGATTAGCTTGGAGGGTTGGATCTGAGGATACTGTTTTCCCCACCGTGGTTGGATTAGCTCTTGAGGTGGGTTGATATTTGCCAAATTCAGTGGACTTCCTCCTATGTGTTTACTCTCATGTTAGCATGATAGTGTTGGATTATGTTAGCATGATATGATGATATTGAATTATGATAGTGTGATACTATTGGGATTATGATAGCATAACATGCTGAGATTATGTTAGATATGACATGTTAGGTTGAGATTTGCATATGCATGATATCCTAATGATATATATATGAGCATGCATGATTTTCTTGTATCCTTGATGCATGATTTGACCTACACCTGTCCTGTTGATATTCCTTGTACCAGTTGTTGTACATACTAGTGTAGGTGATCATGTTGAGGCTCGTGCTATGTTGTTGTACCTCCTCTTTGTGGTAGAGTTGAGATTGATTGTGAGCACTGGAGCATTGATTGGGTCATGTTATTGACTATCCTTTGAGGTGCCGAGGGCACGTGATTCTTTGTGAGATCAGTGGATTGTGTCATACTTGTTGATTATCCTTTGAGATGCCGAGGGCATATGATTCTTTGTTGACCCAGTCGTGTCGATCATATACCTGTGGGTGCTTGGCGCTGATATGGTTGTACTATACTCGGTTGGGTCGCTCCCACGAGTACCGCTCCGGAGTTGGCATGTTCCGTACAGAGTGTTGTACGAAGGGCTAGGAACAGACGGGTTTCCTGTACTAGCTGGCTCCCTGTAGGGTTGAGCATGATCAGGCCGCAGGTATCGTATTGTATTATGTTGCATGGCATTATGGATTTGTGATAGTCCTCATTTGATATATTCAGTTCTTTGGTATTCATACTGACAGTTGAGCATTGTGCATAGTAGTGGTAGTATATCTCCTACTTTCTTTATTGCTCCATATATATCTTTTGAGATTGAGGACTTAGTGGGCAGACCGCTGAGGCTGGTGGCGGTACCCACTGAGGACTACTTGTTTGATAGTAGTTCTCACACCCGTTGTTGACACCTTTTTGCAGAGTCTTCTTCCCCAGTTGTGCATACTGAGCGCGGAAAGGAGACCGTCGGGTAGAGCTATTCCCCGGATACTTGGCTAGAGGTATAACGATTTTGATAGATGGTTGAGTCTGTACATACAGTGAGATAGATTGTGATATAAGTGATGTATATGAGAGTTATATATGAGAGTTATGGATGATGTATGTACAGTGATCTTTTGATTATATATATAGCAGCTCTGTTGATACCTTTAGCTTCTTTGTGGATGTTGTTGTTTTTGCTTCGTATACACGGTAGAAATACTGTGTATGCGGCGGATCTTGTCATGCGCCTGGGAAAAGGTAACCCGGGGCGTGACATTGTGAGCACTGGAGCATTGATTGGGTCATACTTGTTGTTGTTACATTTGAGGTGCCGAGGGCACGTGATTCCTTGTGTGAGATCAGTTTGACCCAGTCTGTCGATCATATACCTGTGGGTGCTTGGCGCTGATACGTGTTGTGATACTATACTCGATTGGGTCGCTCCCACGAGTACCGCTCCGGAGTTGGTTTCCGTACAGAGGGTTGTACGAGTTGGGTTATGTGTAGTATAGAGGGTGTTTACCTGTACTAGTTGGCTCCCTACGGGTAGAGCATGTTCAGGCCGCAGGTATTGTATTGTGGATTTATGATAAGTCCTCGTTTAATATGTTCAGATCATTGATATTCTTATTGACATTTGAGCATTGTGCATAGTAGTGGTAGTTTATCTCCTACTTTATTTATTGCTCTCTATATTTCTTGAGATCGAGGACTTAGTGGGCAGACCGCTGACGCTGGTAGCGGTACCCGCTGAGGACTACTTGTTTGATAGTAGTTCTCACACCCGTTGTTGATACCTTTTTGCAGAGTCTTCTTCCCCAGCAGTACATTCTGAGCGTGGAAAGGAGACCGTCGGGTAGAGCTGATCCCCGGATATTTTGGCTAGAGGTATACCCAATTTTGTAGATGATCCTATGTGTCTGTACATACAGTGATATGGAGATTGTCAGTGATGTATATTTTTGGTTATGGATTGATGTATGTATGTACAGTGATCTTATTATATATAGCAGCTCTGTTACTTTTTGATACCTTTAGCTTTTGTTAGATGATTGTTTTCGCTTCGTGTACTCAGTAGAAATACTGTGTATGCGGCGGATCTGGTCATGCGCCTGGAAAGAGGTAACCCGAGGTGTGACAGATTAAGTTGTTATCAGAGCTTAGGAATAGGTCAAGAGGGCCTAGGAAACCTAAGATAACAGACCTAAGAATGTCATGACGTGAGAGACGTGATTAATCGCGAAAGTCAAAGATTGAGTTTTGAATCCTTCCTTGAGTAGGAAGAGTGATTGAGGGATTTAAACCTTCTCATATCAGATGAATTATGTTGGCTGCAGACGACATAATAATTTGAGAAAAAAAGAAGTGTCCTTCTAGACTTTCGCTAGATTGGGTCGAGAGATTGTTTGTGGTCCTAATTGGGTATTCTGTTGCAGGTGATTACAATGCCTCCTCGACGACCGTCGACGCGAGCACATCCGACGCCTTCAGAGATGCCAGAGCAATCGGGACCTAGTGGACGGCCTGATTTGCAGGAGCAGTTAGCGGATATAGCTGCAGTGGGTAGGCAGCAGAGCGTTTTATTGCAGAAGATGTGCGATGCCTTCGCACAGAGTACTACGCCTCGAACTGCGGAGCCTCAAGCCGCAACCATTCCAGCTACATCTCAACCTAGAGACGAGAGTGCGCAATCAAGTCGAGTGCTTTATGAGGAAGAGCAAGAGAAGATGGCGGACAGACTGGCTCATTTCTGTAGATTTGATCCACCACGATTCAATGGTAGTAGCATAGAACCGTGGGTGGTAGAAGCTTGGATTTGTGAGATGGAGAAATTGTTCGAGGATCTTTTTGTGCCAGCACGGGAGCAGGTGCATATGGCAGTTCATTGTCTATCTGGAGATGCTCATGTTTGGTGGAGGAGGACTCGTGATCATAGGTCCCTGAATCCTCTCCAGATGACTTGGAGCGAGTTTCGTGGGATTTTGTATGGAGCGTATTTTCCTAGTAGCGTGAAGGTGAAGATAGAAGAAGATCTAAAGAATCTGAAGCAAGGAAATCGCTCGGTACAAGAGTATGCAAGGGAGTTTACTAGATTGCTTAATTGTGTACCTACTGTTGCAAAAGATGAAATACAGAAAGTCTATCTGTATGAGAAGGGTTTGAGACCAGAGATATTTCCATTTGTCCACTCTCAGAGACTTCAGACTTTGGATGCGACTATTGAGCAGTCTCTGTGGGTAGAGCGAGGGACATTTGTTACTAAGGGGCAGCTTATGGACCCAACTCAGGATCAGGAGAGGAAGCGCCCAGCACCTGATGATGGAGGGCAGTCAAGTAGCAGACGACCGCCAAGACCTCCACCACGATCGCGTTACCAGGGTCGTGGAGCATTTAGCCGACAGTAGTCTGGAGGATTTCGCCAGCAGCGACAACAGCATAAGGGATCTCTTAGATGTGTGATTTGTGGAGGACCTCATTTGGTTAGTCTTTGTGATCAGCGTGAGGGTCGATGTTTTGAGTGTGGACAGTCGGGACACATCAGGAGGACTTGTCCCAGATTAGTAGCAGCTCATCTAGGGCGTCTGTTCCTTTCTCCCCACCGCAAGTATCTGGAGCTTCCCCGACGGATCGATTCTCTATGCCACGTCAGCCAGATTGACGCCAGCAGCAGGCGAGCGGTCGAGTCTATGCCGCGCAGATTGAGGACGCCTCGATAGCTGATCGTGTGGTGGCAGGTATCATTTTGATTTGCGGCATTAGATCACGCACTTTATTTGATACTGGTGCATCACATTCCTTTGTTAGTAGAGCATTTGCATTGCATCATGGTTTACAAATAGGGTCGTTACCCCAGACACAGGAGGTGCGGGTACCCGACCATAGCTTGCAGGTGACGGAGGGTTGTTGGGGATGTCCTGTGCAAATAGGACCTTGGATCATGCCTGCTGATTTACTGGTATTGACGCAGTTACAAGATTTTGATATAATCCTTGGCATGGACTGGTTATCTAGTTATTTCGTGACGATTGATTGTGGAACCAAGACGGTGATCTTTCGTGAGCCTGGACATGAGGAGTTTATTTTTGAAGGATGTAGAAGTTCACTGTTTGCTGGGACGATATCTTCATCTAAGGCCAGACAGATGTTGAGTAGAGGATGTATGGCCTACTTTGCAACAGTAACTGAGGTGCCTACTGTTGTACCAGGACTCGAGGATATTCCTATTGTCCGCGAGTTTCCGGATGTTTTTTCCTTCCGAGATATCCTCGATGCCTCCTGATAGGGAGATTGAATTCGTGATTGATGTGGTACCAGGAACCGCGCCAATATCGAAGACACCCTATAGAATGGCACCAGCTGAATTGCGAGAGTTGAAGGCGCAACTGCAGGATCTTATGGATAAAAGATTTATTCGACCTAGTGTGTCACCTTGGGGAGCGCCTGTACTGTTTGTGAAAAAGAAGGATGGTTCACTTAGGCTGTGTGTAGATTATCGGGAATTGAACAAAGTGACCATCAAGAATAGATATCCCCTCCTATGTATCGATGATTTATTTGATCAATTACAAGGAGCGTGTGTCTTTTCTAAGATTGATCTTCAGTCCGGTTATCACCAGTTGAGGAGTTAAATCTACGGCAACGGAGATGGTTGGAGTTACTGAAAGATTTCGACATCACCATTCTGTATCATCCCGGCAAAGCTAATGTTATTGCCGATGCGTTGAGTAGAAAGGCTGTGGCGACTTATGTGAGAATTCGAATTTTTGGAAATTTGGATTCTGGGTTCCTCTCCCCTGATACTGTGTTTTTGATCAGTATCCGTATATATATACAGGTATTTATATATATATATATGTATATAAGTGAGTTTTATTGTGTTTTATAGTTTTTGGATTTTCGTCGCAGGGAGTGAACGGCTTAACGGCGCGAACCGGAGTCCGAATCTGACGATCCAAAATGCTAGGTTCGATGTCTCGGCAGTGCTGAACGCGATGGCGCAATTCGTGTTACCGTGCGACGGACGGATTGAAAGATATTGCATCTTCTTCACTGAGTGTTCGAAGTGCATGTTTATTGTTTCGCGATTTGGACCCCGTTTTTCGCACCGTTTCGCGCGAATTCGAATTTGGAGGGGTGTAAGGGGGTTTTTTTTTCTGCTGTGGGAGAGGGGACCAAGGCTGAGAGGGTAGGTGAGAGTGTTTAATGCACCTCACCCACCCCCTCTCTTTTCCCCTCTCACACTCAACCTCCCCCTCACTCTCCCTCTCTTTTTCCTCAGCCCCAACCGAGAGCACCCTCTCCCCCTGCCCCTTGGCTCTGCCCCCAGAGCCTCTCCGGCCGCCGCCGACCACCCTCTGGCCGGAAACAGCTCCGACCATCTCTCTCTCCCTTCTTTTTTTTTTTTCTTCTTCTTCTTCTTTGCTTCTTCTTCCCGGAGGTGTGCACCCAGGGGTTACCCACGCAGGAGCTCCCCTGAGGTGGCACGAACCCCGCCGCCGTCGCCCTGCCGCCGGGAGTCGCCGGGAGCCGCCGCCCAGGCTCCTGCGGCCACTGCTGGAGCAGCAGCTGGCCGAGGTTGGGGAGCCCAGGCCGCCGCCGCCTCCCACAGCTCAGGTGGGTGAGCACCGTCACCCCCGTGAGCTCCGGCGCCGCCCCCTTCTTCCCCGGCCGTCGCCGTACCGCCGGAGCGCCGCCGTAGCCGCCGCTTGCTTCGGTGGGGCCGCTAGGGCATCCGCGGCCGCGCCAGCTCCGCCGCCGCCACCCGCCGCCGTTTTTGTCGCGGTCACCGGCCAACCGGTGTCCGGCGACCCCCCCCCTCTTGCCGGAGCTCGCGTCCCCGCCGGTCGTCGCCGCCGTTCCTTGCCGCGCCGACGAGCCCTAGCCAACCCGAGAGCTCCGCGAAACTAAGGTAAACACTCACCTCAAGATGTAAACAGGTGGGGATAAGATCTCTGCATAACCGTCTCCAACTCCCATGTAGCCTCTCTATCATCATGAAAATCCCACTGTACCTTGACATAAGGTATGATCCGATTACGCAATTCTCTCGTCTCACGAGCAAGAATTCGTATCGGTCGCTCCTCGTAATGCAAATCCTCAGTAAGCTCCAGTGGGGAAAAATCTACCACATGGGAAGGATCATGCATGTATCTCCTCAGAACAGATACATGAAACACATCATGCACTCCTGCTAATCGAGGCGGAAGGGCTATCCGATATGCCACGGGTCCTACTCTCTCCAAGACCTCGAAAGGACCAATAAACCGCGGACTAAGCTTTCCGCGAATCCCAAATCTTCGTATGCCCTTCGATGGTGAGACCTTCAAAAAAACATGATCACCAACTTGAAATTCCAGATCTCGCCTCCGAGTGTCAGAATAGCTCTTCTGCCTGCTCTGGGCTGTCTCAATATGCCGTCGTATTACTTTTTAACCTTCTCTTCGGCTTCAAGCAAAAGGTCTGGACCCAACGTCTTCCTTTCACCAACATAATCCCAAAACAAAGGCGATCGACATTTGCGTCCATACAATGCTTCAAGCGGAGCCATCTTAATGCTCGCTTGATAGCTATTGTTGTACGCAAACTCTATCAATCTCAGATGTCGATCCCAACCTCCACCAAAATCCAAGACACAAGCTCTCAACATATCCTCGAGTGTTTGTATAGTGCGCTCGGACTGACCATCAGTCTGGGGATGAAATGCAGTGCTAAATCGAAGCTGAGTCCCCAAAGCTGTCTGTAAACTCTTCCAGAAATGAGAAACAAACATTGGGTCTCTATTAGATACTATTGAGATTGGCACTCCATGCAATCTCAATATCTCATCCAGATAAAGCTGTGCAAGTCGCTCACGTGACCAAGTAATCTGCATAGGCAGAAAATGAGCAGACTTTGTCAGCCTATCGACAATCACCCAAATGGTATCATAGCCGCAATGGTATCATAGCCGCTCGAAGTCCTCGGCAATCCTACGATGAAATCCATCGTAATATGATCCCACTTCCACTCAGGTATTGGAAGACTCTGTAGCTTACCAGCCGGTACTCGATGTTCAGCCTTCACTTGCTGACATGTCAAACATTGAGCTACAGCTCTACCAATATCTCGCTTCATACCATTCCACCAGAAGTGAGTCTTCAGATCCTGATACATCTTAGTCCCTCCAGGATGTACAGAATAAGGAGAATAATGTGCTTCCCTCAATATCTCCTCTCGAATCTCCAAATCCGCTGGTACACACAGTCGTCCTCTATAACGGAGAATCTCAGAATCATCACAAGTAAAGTCTTCAAGATCACCACTCCTCAGTTGATCTCGAACTTTTATTAGATAAGGATCAACACTCTGTTTCTCTCGAATCCTATCCAACAGAGTGGGCTGTATGACCAAAGTCATCAGTCTCGCCGTCATCCCAGAAGTAACCACTTCAAGGGACAACCTCCGCATCTCTTCCACTAGGACAGGCTGTTGAGTGATACACATACTCAAAGTCGCTACAGCCTTCCTACTCAAAGCATCGGCAACAACATTAGCCTTGCCGGGATGGTATAAGATAGAGATGTCATAATCCTTCAGTAGCTCTAACCATCTCCGTTGCCGTAGATTCAACTCTTTCTGTGTAAACAGATACTTGAGGCTCTTGTGATCAGTATACACTTCACAATCTCTCCATAGAGATAGTGGCGCCATACCTTCGGAGCAAAGACTACCGCCGCCAACTCCAGATCATGAGTGGGGTAGTTCTTCTCATATTCCTTTAGTTGTCTTGAAGCATATGCGATCACTCTACCATGTTGCATCAACACGCAACCCAAGCCACTATGCGAAGCATCACTATAAATGACAAATCCTTCGCCCATCAATGGTAGTGCAAGAATAGGGGCTGTCATCAACCTCTGCTTAAGCTCATCAAAGCATTCTTGGCACTCATTACTCCAAACATACTTAACTCCTTTCATGGTTAACCGAGTAAGAGGCGTAGAAAGTTTCGCAAAACTTTCCACAAACCGTCGATAATATCCAGCTAAACCAAGGAAACTCCGCACTTCAGATATGGTCGTCGGTCTAGGCCAATCAAGAATCGCCTCAACCTTCTTAGGATCAACAGCTACTCCCGAAGCTGAAATCACGTGGCCTAAAAAGGCTACCTCACTCAACCAAAACTCACACTTTTTCAGCTTTGCATACAACTTCTTCTCTCGCAAGAGTTGTAGCACTAGTCTCAGATGCTCCTCATGCTCCGCATCATCACGGGAGTAAATCAGAATGTCATCAATGAAGACTACCACAAACTTGTCCAAAAAAGACTTAAAGACTCGGTTCATCATATCCATAAATACAGCAGGGGCATTAGTCAATCCAAATGGCATGACTGTAAACTCATAATGCCCATACCGAGTTCTAAAAGCTGTCTTAGAAATATCCTCGGCCTTCACCTTCAACTGGTGGTAACCGGACTGAAGATCAATTTTAGAAAAGACACACGCTCCCTGCAATTGATCGAACAGATCATCGATACGTGGGAGGGGGTATCTATTCTTGATGGTCACTTTATTCAATTCCCGGTAATCCACACACAGCCTAAGTGAACCATCCTTCTTCTTCACAAACAACACAGGCGCTCCCCAGGGCGACACACTGGGTCTGATAAATCCTTTATCCATAAGATCCTGCAACTGCGCCTTCAACTCTCTCAACTCAGCCGGTGCCATTCTATAGGGTGTCTTCGAGATTGGCGCGGTTCCTGGTACAACATCAATCACGAATTCAATCTCCCTATCAGGAGGCATCGAGGATAACTCAGAAAGAAATACGTCCGAAAACTCACGGACAATGGGAATATCCTCGAGTCCTGGTACAACAGTGGGCACCTCAGTCACTGTTGCAAAATAGGCCATACATCCTCTACTCAACATCTGTCTGGCCTTAGAAGAAGAGATCGTCACTGCGAACAGTGAACTCTTACAACCTTCATAAATAAACTTCTCATGTCCAGGCTCACGAAAAGTCACCGTCTTGGTTCCACAATCAATTGTAGCAAAGTATCGAGATAACCAATCCATGCCAAGGATTACATCAAAATCCTGCAATTGTCTCAATACTAATAAATCGGCAGGCATGATCCAAGGCCCTACTTGCACAGGACATCCTAAACAACCCTGCGTCACTTGCAAGTTATGGTCGGGTACCCTCACCTCCTGTGTCTAGGGTAACGACCCTATCTCTAAACCATGATGCAATGCAAATGCCCTACTAACAAAGGAATGCGATGCACCAGTATCGAATAAAGTACGCGATCTAATGCCACAAATCAAAACTATACCTGCCACCACTCGATCAGCTATCGAGGCATCCTCAATCTGAGCGGCATAAACTCGCCCGCTCGCCGGTGGCTGGCGTCGATCCGTCTGTCGTGGCATAGAAGATCGCTCCTGAGAAAATATCGGGTGTAAGATAGGGGGTGCCCTAGGATCTATCTAGAGTATATCAATCACCTAGAGGGGGGTGAATAGGTGTATAAACAAAAATCACAAATCTCAATGCGATAAAGTAATGCGGAAAATAAAATCAGCACACCGAGATTTACGTGGGAAACTCCACCTTGGAGAAAAACCCACGGGACCAACACGCGAAAAAACAATCCACTAAGAGTAAAGAATTACAAAGTGATTACCGACTCCACGGACTTAACCTCTCCCTTCTCTTCAGCGGATCACGCGCACCAACGGGTTGTCCATGCCCCACGTCCGAATCCACGGACGCCACGCCTCGAATCCACGGGACGCCCAACTTCGAATCCACGAAGCCTTCAACACGCCGAATCCACGACGCTCACTCGAATCCACGAGCGCCAACGATTCGAATCCACGAACCGTCTTGATCACGCCGAATCCACGACGCCACTCCGTCCGGAGCAAAATGAATAACAATGATGATGGTTTATTGCTTAGAATATCATTGAAGATCTGTGGGAATAATCTCTAAGCAATTCTCAAATTGATTCTAAAAGAATATTAGAAATTAGGGCACCATGAATCAATTTGAGAGAAGCTTGATGTAGAAGATGAGGAAAACGGTTACCTACAAGCTTCTAGGGTTTCTAAAACATAATATATGCTTAACCACATTTTAGAGACTCCCCCACATCTTATTTATAGGTTAGAAGCAATCCGAAATTGATTAGGATTAAAAAACAATTTTTAGAAAGGTTTGGAAGCAAACCGATTTCGACTAGGATTGCAAAACTGATTTTAGAAAGGTTTGGAACCAAATTAGGATTGCAAAGATATTTTAAGGAATCTACCATCTTATTTACATGTTTGGGAGACATTAGAATCAAAGTAGGATTGAAAAATAACTTTCCAAAACTTCACAACGGGTCGGGGTCCGGACCGCGGGTATGGGGTCTCTATTCTAATGTCTTCCAAACACTTGTAAATGTTTATAAATCATCATGAAGATTATTTAAACTTTACCAAGCATCGTGAATTCATACGTGGAGTCTTCGAGTCTTTGTTCTTCGTCTTTTCTTCTTTGAACCTTCAAGACTCCGACTCACTTCACGAAATATGCCAATCTAAAATCCGTAACACCGGGGAGGCTCCAGAATACTGCGGTGGGGAGAAAGGCACAGACGCCATAGAAGGAGCCGCTACACGTCTGGGACAAGTCTTCCCATATGTCCTTGCTGCCCACACTTAAAACATCGACCCTCTCGTCTATCACAGAGATAAGCAAAATGAGGTCCTCCACAAATCACACATCGGGGAGATCCCCTCGACTGCTGCTGCTGTCGCTGCTGGTGATATCCTCCAGACTGCTGGCGACTAGAAGATCCACGTCCCTGGAAACGCGATCGCTGGGGTGGTCTAGGTGGCCGTCTGCTACTCGATTGCCCTCCATCATCAGGTGCCGGGCGCTTCTTCTCCTGACCCTGAGCTGGGTCCACAAGCTGCCCTCTCGTCACAAATGCCCCTCGCTCTACCCACAGAGACTGCTCGATAGTAGCATCCAAAGTCTGAAGTCTCTGCGAGTGGACAAATGGGAAGATATCGGGTCTCAAACCCTTCTCATACAGATAGACCTTCTGTATCTCATCTCTCGCCGCTGGGGGAACACAGTTAAGCAATCTAGTAAACTCCCTCGCATACTCTTGCACCGAGCGATTCCTCTGCTTCAGATTCTTCAAATCTTCCTCTATCTTCATCTTTACACTACTGGAAAAATATGCTCCATACATAATCCCCCGAAACTCACTCCAAGACATCTGTAGAGGATTCAGGGACCTATGATCACGGGTCCTCCTCCACCAGACATGTGCATCACCGGATAAACAATGAACCGCCATATGCACCTGCTCCCGTGCTGGCACAAAAAGATCCTCGAACAACTTCTCCATCTCACAAATCCAGGCTTCTACCACCCATGGCTCTATACTACTACCATTAAATCGCGGTGGATCAAACCTACAGAAGTGAGCCAATCTATCCGCCATCCGCTCCTGCTCCTCTTCAGAAAGCACTTGACTGGGCTGAGTACTTCCTTCTCTGGGTTGAGATGTAGTTGGAGTAGTCGCCGCCTGAGGTTCCATAGCTCGAGGCGTAGAGAAAGCATCACACATTTTCTGCAACAAGGCACTCTGCTGCCTTCCAACTGCAGCTATGTCTGCTAGCTGCTCCTGCAGAGCGGGCCGTTCACTAGGTCCCGTCTGCTCAGGCATATCCGAAGGCGTCGGATGCGCTCGCGTCGACGGTCGTCGAGGAGGCATAGTAATAACTTGCAACAGAATACCCGATTAGGACTACAAACAATCTCACGACCCAATCTAGCGAAAGTCTAGAAGGACACTTCTTTTCTTCTCAGATTATTATGTCGTCTGCAGCCAACATAACTCATCCGATAAGAGAAGGCAAAATCCCTCAATCACTCTTCCTACACAAGGAAGGATTCAAAACCCAATCTTTGACTTTCGCGATCAATCACGTCTCTCTCGTCATTCTTAGGTCTGTTTATCTTAGGTTTCCTAGGCCCTCATGACCTATTCCTAAGCTCTGATACCAACTTAATCTGTCACGCCCCGGGTTACCTCTTCCCAGGCACATGACAAGATCCGCCGCATACACAGTATCTCTACCATGTATACGAAGCGAAAACAACAATCACACAGAGCTAAAGGTATCAACAGAGCTGCTATATAAATATATCAAAAGATCACTGTACATACATCATCCATAACTCTCATATATAACTCTCATATACATCACTGATATCACAATCTATCTCACTGTATGTACAGACTCAACCATCTATCAAAATCGGTATACCTCTAGCCAAGTATCCGGGGAATAACTCTACCCGACGGTCTCCTTTCCGCGCTCAGTATGCACAACTGGGGAAGAAGACTCTGCAAAAAGGTGTCAACAACGGATGTGAGAACTACTATCAAACAAGTAGTCCTCAGTGGGTACCGCCACCAGCCTCAGCGGTCTGCCCACTAAGTCCTCAATCTCAAGAGATATATATGGAGCAACAAAGAAAGTAGGAGATATACTACCACTACTATGCACAAAGCACAACTGTCAGTATGAATACCAATGAACTGAATATACCAAATGAGGACTATCATACACAATACAATACCTGCGAACCAGCTAGTACAAGAAACCCCGTCTGTCCCTAGCTCAATCCATAATACCATACCATATAATACCATACCATATAATACCATACCATATAATACCATACGATACATGCGGCCTGATCATGCTCAACCTTCCAGGGAGCCAGCTAGTACAGGAAGCCCGTCTGTTCCTAGCCCTTCGTACAACACTCTGTACGGAACATGCCAACTCTAGAGTGGTACTCGTGGGAGCGACCCAATCGAGTATAGTACAACAGTATCAGCGCCAAGCACCCACAGGTATATGATCGACACGACTGGATCAACAAGGAATCACATGCCCTCGGCATCTCAAAGGATAATCAACAAGTATGACCCAATCAATGATCTCACAAAGAATCACGTGCCCTCGGCACCTCAAAGGATAATCAACAAGTATGACCCAATCCATGATCTCACAAAGAATCACATGCCCTCGGCACCTCAAAGGATAGTCAATAACATGACCCAATCAATGCTCCAGTGCTCACAATCAATCTCAACTCTACTACAAAGAGGAGGTACAACAACATAGCACGAGCCTCAACATGATCACCTACACTAGTATGTACAACATCTGGTACAAGGGATATCAACAGGATAGGTGTAGGTCAAATCATGCAACAAGGATACAAAGAAATCATGCATGCTCATATATATATCATTAGCATATTATGCATATGCAAATCTCAACCTAACAGGTCATATCTAACATAATCTCAGCATGTCATGCTATCATAATCCCAATAATATCACATTATCATAATCCAATATCATCATACTATCATAATCCAATACCATCATATCATGCTAACATAATCCAACACTATCATGCTAACATGAGAGTAAACACATAGGAGGAAGTCCACTGAATCTGGCAAACATCAACCCACCTCAAGAGCTAATCCAACCACGGTGGGGAAAACAGTATCCTCAGATCCAACCCTCCAAGCTAATCAAGCTCCAGCAGCACTCCGATCTGAATATCACCAAAAGGCTGCTAACTCCGACAGAACAACAGCTCAGCACCAGATCAGATCAATCAGAGTAGAGGAGAACAAGCTAGGTTACAACTAATGCCAACACATGGCCCTAAACCCAACTTTCTCTCTCTAGAATTGGATCACACGAAGTGGAAATGAGCCTAAAAACCATCAGGGACTCACCTATTTATAGGCTCCCAAAATCCCACATTCGGGCACCCACTTCACAAATTCCGGGCGTCCGGAAACTCAGCAGGACAGGTGTCAGCTGGCGGCCAGTCGGTCGGTCGGCGGTCAACAGGCGGTGGGGCGGCGTGTCTCCGGCGGTCTACACGTGTCCTGCGTCGCGACACATGGCTCTCCACGTCAACAGCTCAATCCGGATTCACATCCGGGCGTCCGAATCCTGCGCCCAGATCCAAAATCCGTCGGCCACAACCGGATCATCCGAAAAGTCCTCTGGGTCCGGAAACATTCGGGCGTCCACTTCCTCACTTCCGGGCGCCCGAAATCCGTCGACTCAAGAAACCCTCAAAATACTCAAATTTCTAAGTA
The DNA here is from genome assembly GCA_016920855.1 of Puya raimondii. NCBI lineage: Eukaryota > Viridiplantae > Streptophyta > Magnoliopsida > Poales > Bromeliaceae > Puya > Puya raimondii. The sequence continues at coordinate 205,719,227 of JABWPP010000050.1, read as the reverse complement.
TTACAGTTTGTGTATTACTCAACAGCCTGTCCTAATTGAAGAGATGCGGAGGTTGTCCCTTGAGGTGGTTACTCACGGGATGACTGCGAGACTGATGACCCTAGTCATACAGCCCACTCTGTTGGAGAGGATTCGAGAGAAACAGAGTGTAGATTCTTATCTAATGAAAGTTCGAGATCAACTGAGGAGTGGTGATCTTGAAGGCTTTTCTTATGATGATGCTGAGACTCTTCGTTATAGAGGACGATTGTGTATACCAGCAGATCTGGAGATTCGAGAGGAGATATTAAAGGAAGCACATTATTCTCCTTATTCTGTACATCCTGGAGGGACTAAGATGTACCAGGATCTGAAGACTCACTTCTGGTGGAATGGTATGAAGCGGGATATTGGTAGAGCTGTAGCTCAATGTTTGACATGTCAGCAAGTTAAGGCTGAACATCGAGTACCAGCTGGTAAGCTACAGAGCCTTCCAATACATGAATGGAAGTGGGATCATATTACGATGGATTTCGTCGTAGGACTGCCGAGGACTTCGAGCGGCTATGATACCATTTGGGTGATTGTTGATAGGTTGACGAAGTCTGCTCATTTCCTGCCTATGCAGATTACTTGGTCACGTGAGCGACTTCCGCAGCTCTATATGGATGAGATATTGAGATTGCATGGAGTGCCAATCTCAATAGTATCTGATAGAGACCCAAGGTTTGTTTCTCATTTCTGGAAGAGTTTACAGACAGCTGTGGGGACTCAGCTTCGATTTAGCACTGCATTTCATCCCCAGACTGATAGTCAGTACGAGCGCACTATACAGACACTCGAGGATATGTTGAGAGCTTGTGTCTTGGATTTTGGTGGAGGTTGGGATCGACATCTGAGATTGATAGAATTTGCGTACAACAATAGCTATCAAGCGAGCATTAAGATGGCTCCGCTTGAAGCATTGTATGGACGCAAATGTCGATCACCTTTGTTTTGGGATTATGTTGGTGAAAGGAAGACGTTGGGTCCAGACCTTTTGCTTGAAGCCGAAGAGAAGGTTAAAGTAATACGACGGCATATTGAGACAGCCCAGAGCAGGCAGAAGAGCTATTCTGACACTCGGAGGCGAGATCTGGAATTTCAAGTTGGTGATCATGTTTTTTTGAAGGTCTCACCATCGAAGGGCATACGAAGATTTGGGATTCGCGGAAAGCTTAGTCCGCGGTTTATTGGTCCTTTCGAGGTCTTGGAGAGAGTAGGACCCGTGGCATATCGGATAGCCCTTCCGCCTCGATTAGCAGGAGTGCATGATGTGTTTCATGTATCTGTTCTGAGGAGATACATGCATGATCCTTCCCATGTGGTAGATTTTTTTTTCCCCACTGGAGCTTACTGAGGATTTGCATTACGAGGAGCGACCGATACGAATTCTTGCTCGTGAGACGAGAGAATTGCGTAATCGGATCATACCTTATGTCAAGGTACAGTGGGATTTTCATGATGATAGAGAGGCTACATGGGAGTTGGAGACGGTTATGCAGAGATCTTATCCCCACCTGTTTACATCTTGAGGTGAGTGTTTACCTTAGTTTCGAGGACGAAACTATTTTAAGGAGGGGAGAATGTAATACTTGGAAATTTGAGGAGTTTGAGAGTTTCTGGAGCCGACGGATTTCGGGCGCCCGGAAGTGAGGAAGTGGACGCCCGAATGTTTCCGGACCCAGAGTGCTTTTCGGATTATCCGGTTGTGGCTGACGAGTTTTGGATCTGGGCGCAGGTTTCGGACGCCCGGATGTGAATCCGGATTGAGCTGTTGACGTGGAGAGCCACGTGTCGCGACGCAGGACACGTGTCGACCGCCGGAGACACGCCGCCCCACCGCCTGCCGACCGCCGACCGACCGTTTGGCCGCCAGCTGACACCTGGCCTGCTGAGTTTTCGGATGCCCGGAAGTTGGATTCGGGCGCCCGAAAGTAGAAACTTTGGGAGCCTATAAATAGGTGAGCCCCTGGTCACTTTGGCTCATTTTCCACTTCGTGATCCCGTTTTCTAGAGAGAGAAAGTTGGGTTTAGGGCCATGAGTTGGCATTAGTTGTAACCTAGCTTGTTCTCCTCTACTCTGTTGATCTGATCTGGTGCTGAGCTGTTGTTCTGTCGGAGTTAGCAGCCTTTTGGTGATATTCAGATCGGAGTGCTGCTGGAGCTTGATTAGCTTGGAGGGTTGGATCTGAGGATACTGTTTTCCCCACCGTGGTTGGATTAGCTCTTGAGGTGGGTTGATATTTGCCAAATTCAGTGGACTTCCTCCTATGTGTTTACTCTCATGTTAGCATGATAGTGTTGGATTATGTTAGCATGATATGATGATATTGAATTATGATAGTGTGATACTATTGGGATTATGATAGCATAACATGCTGAGATTATGTTAGATATGACCTGTTAGGTTGAGATTTGCATATGCATGATATCCTAATGATATATATATGAGCATGCATGATTTCCTTGTATCCTTGATGCATGATTTGACCTACACCTGTCCTGTTGATATTCCTTGTACCAGTTGTTGTACATACTAGTGTAGGTGATCATGTTGAGGCTCGTGCTATGTTGTTGTACCTCCTCTTTGTGGTAGAGTTGAGATTGATTGTGAGCACTGGAGCATTGATTGGGTCATGTTATTGACTATCCTTTGAGGTGCCGAGGGCACGTGATTCTTTGTGAGATCAGTGGATTGTGTCATACTTGTTGATTATCCTTTGAGATGCCGAGGGCATATGATTCTTTGTTGACCCAGTCGTGTCGATCATATACCTGTGGGTGCTTGGCGCTGATATGGTTGTACTATACTCGGTTGGGTCGCTCCCACGAGTACCGCTCCGAAGTTGGCATGTTCCGTACAGAGTGTTGTACGAAGGGCTAGGAACAGACGGGTTTCCTGTACTAGCTGGCTCCCTGTAGGGTTGAGCATGATCAGGCCGCAGGTATCGTATTGTATTATGTTGCATGGCATTATGGATTTGTGATAGTCCTCATTTGATATATTCAGTTCTTTGGTATTCATACTGACAGTTGAGCATTGTGCATAGTAGTGGTAGTATATCTCCTACTTTCTTTATTGCTCCATATATATCTTTTGAGATTGAGGACTTAGTGGGCAGACCGCTGAGGCTGGTGGCGGTACCCACTGAGGACTACTTGTTTGATAGTAGTTCTCACACCCGTTGTTGACACCTTTTTGCAGAGTCTTCTTCCCCAGTTGTGCATACTGAGCGCGGAAAGGAGACCGTCGGGTAGAGCTATTCCCCGGATACTTGGCTAGAGGTATACCGATTTTGATAGATGGTTGAGTCTGTACATACAGTGAGATAGATTGTGATATAAGTGATGTATATGAGAGTTATATATGAGAGTTATGGATGATGTATGTACAGTGATCTTTTGATTATATATATAGCAGCTCTGTTGATACCTTTAGCTTCTTTGTGGATGTTGTTGTTTTTGCTTCGTATACACGGTAGAAATACTGTGTATACGGCGGATCTTGTCATGCGCCTGGGAAAAGGTAACCCGGGGCGTGACATTGTGAGCACTGGAGCATTGATTGGGTCATACTTGTTGTTGTTACATTTGAGGTGCCGAGGGCACGTGATTCCTTGTGTGAGATCAGTTTGACCCAGTCTGTCGATCATATACCTGTGGGTGCTTGGCGCTGATACGTGTTGTGATACTATACTCGATTGGGTCGCTCCCACGAGTACCGCTCCGGAGTTGGTTTCCGTACAGAGGGTTGTACGAGTTGGGTTATGTGTAGTACAGAGGGTGTTTACCTGTACTAGTTGGCTCCCTACGGGTAGAGCATGTTCAGGCCGCAGGTATTGTATTGTGGATTTATGATAAGTCCTCGTTTAATATGTTCAAATCATTGATATTCTTATTGACATTTGAGCATTGTGCATAGTAGTGGTAGTTTATCTCCTACTTTATTTATTGCTCTCTATATTTCTTGAGATCGAGGACTTAGTGGGCAGACCGCTGACGCTGGTAGCGGTACCCGCTGAGGACTACTTGTTTGATAGTAGTTCTCACACCCGTTGTTGATACCTTTTTGCAGAGTCTTCTTCCCCAGCAGTACATTCTGAGCGTGGAAAGGAGACCGTCGGGTAGAGCTGATCCCCGGATATTTTGGCTAGAGGTATACCCAATTTTGTAGATGATCCTATGTGTCTGTACATACAGTGATATGGAGATTGTCAGTGATGTATATTTTTGGTTATGGATTGATGTATGTATGTACAGTGATCTTATTATATATAGCAGCTCTGTTACTTTTTGATACCTTTAGCTTTTGTTAGATGATTGTTTTCGCTTCGTGTACTCAGTAGAAATACTGTGTATGCGGCGGATCTGGTCATGCGCCTGGAAAGAGGTAACCCGAGGTGTGACAGATTAAGTTGTTATCAGAGCTTAGGAATAGGTCAAGAGGGCCTAGGAAACCTAAGATAACAGACCTAAGAATGTCATGACGTGAGAGACGTGATTAATCGCGAAAGTCAAAGATTGAGTTTTGAATCCTTCCTTGAGTAGGAAGAGTGATTGAGGGATTTAAACCTTCTCATATCAGATGAATTATGTTGGCTGCAGACGACATAATAATTTGAGAAAAAAAGAAGTGTCCTTCTAGACTTTCGCTAGATTGGGTCGAGAGATTGTTTGTGGTCCTAATTGGGTATTCTGTTGCAGGTGATTACAATGCCTCCTCGACGACCGTCGACGCGAGCGCATCCGACGCCTTCAGAGATGCCAGAGCAATCGGGACCTAGTGGACGGCCCGATTTGCAGGAGCAGTTAGCGGATATAGCTGCAGTGGGTAGGCAGCAGAGCGTTTTATTGCAGAAGATGTGCGATGCCTTCGCACAGAGTACTACGCCTCGAACTGCGGAGCCTCAAGCCGCAACCATTCCAGCTGCATCTCAACCTAGAGACGAGAGTGCGCAATCAAGTCGAGTGCTTTCTGAGGAAGAGCAAGAGAAGATGGCGGACAGATTGGCTCGTTTCTGTAGATTTGATCCACCACGATTCAATGGTAGTAGCATAGAACCGTGGGTGGTAGAAGCTTGGATTTGTGAGATGGAGAAATTGTTCGAGGATCTTTTTGTGCCAGCACGGGAGCAGGTGCATATGGCAGTTCATTGTCTATCTGGAGATGCTCATGTTTGGTGGAGGAGGACTCGTGATCATAGGTCCCTGAATCCTCTCCAGATGACTTGGAGCGAGTTTCGTGGGATTTTGTATGGAGCGTATTTTCCTAGTAGCGTGAAGGTGAAGATAGAAGAAGATCTAAAGAATCTGAAGCAAGGAAATCGCTCGGTACAAGAGTATGCTAGGGAGTTTACTAGATTGCTTAATTGTGTACCTACTGTTGCAAAAGATGAAATACAGAAAGTCTATCTGTATGAGAAGGGTTTGAGACCAGAGATATTTCCATTTGTCCACTCTCAGAGACTTCAGACTTTGGATGCGACTATTGAGCAGTCTCTGTGGGTAGAGCGAGGGACATTTGTTACTAAGGGGCAGCTTATGGACCCAACTCAGGATCAGGAGAGGAAGCGCCCAGCACCTGATGATGAAGGGCAGTCAAGTAGCAGACGACCGCCAAGACCTCCACCACGATCGCGTTACCAGGGTCGTGGAGCATTTAGCCGACAGTAGTCTGGAGGATTTCGCCAGCAGCGACAACAGCATAAGGGATCTCTTAGATGTGTGATTTGTGGAGGACCTCATTTGGTTAGTCTTTGTGATCAGCGTGAGGGTCGATGTTTTGAGTGTGGACAGTCGGGACACATCAGGAGGACTTGTCCCAGATTAGTAGCAGCTCCATCTATGGCGTCTGTTCCTTTCTCCCCACCGCAAGTATCTGGAGCTTCCCCGACGGATCGATTCTCTATGCCACGTCAGCCAGATTGACGCCAGCAGCAGGCGAGCGGTCGAGTCTATGCCGCGCAGATTGAGGACGCCTCGATAGCTGATCGTGTGGTGGCAGGTATCATTTTGATTTGCGGCATTAGATCACGCACTTTATTTGATACTGGTGCATCACATTCCTTTGTTAGTAGAGCATTTGCATTGCATCATGGTTTACAAATAGGGTCGTTACCCCAGACACAGGAGGTGCGGGTACCCGACCATAGCTTGCTTGCAGGTGACGGAGGGTTGTTGGGGATGTCCTGTGCAAATAGGACCTTGGATCATGCCTGCTGATTTACTGGTATTGACGCAGTTACAAGATTTTGATATAATCCTTGGCATGGACTGGTTATCTAGTTATTTCGTGACGATTGATTGTGGAACCAAGACGGTGATCTTTCGTGAGCCTGGACATGAGGAGTTTATTTTTGAAGGATGTAGAAGTTCATTGTTTGCTGGGACGATATCTTCATCTAAGGCCAGACAGATGTTGAGTAGAGGATGTATGGCCTACTTTGCAACAGTAACTGAGGTGCCTACTGTTGTACCAGGACTCGAGGATATTCCTATTGTCCGCGAGTTTCCGGATGTTTTTTCCTTCCGAGATATCCTCGATGCCTCCTGATAGGGAGATTGAATTCGTGATTGATGTGGTACCAGGAACCGCGCCAATATCGAAGACACCCTATAGAATGGCACCAGCTGAATTGCGAGAGTTGAAGGCGCAACTGCAGGATCTTATGGATAAAAGATTTATTCGACCTAGTGTGTCACCTTGGGGAGCGCCTGTACTGTTTGTGAAAAAGAAGGATGGTTCACTTAGGCTGTGTGTAGATTATCGGGAATTGAACAAAGTGACCATCAAGAATAGATATCCCCTCCTATGTATCGATGATTTATTTGATCAATTACAAGGAGCGTGTGTCTTTTCTAAGATTGATCTTCAGTCCGGTTATCACCAGTTGAGGGTGAAGGCTGAGGATATCTCTAAGACAGCTTTTAGAACTCGGTATGGGCATTATGAGTTTACTGTCATGCCTTTTGGTTTGACGAATGCCCCTGCTGCATTTATGGATATGATGAACCGAGTCTTTAAGTCTTTCTTGGATAAGTTTGTGGTAGTCTTTATTGATAATATTCTGATTTACTCCCGTGATGATGAGGAGCATGAGGAGCATCTGAGATTAGTGCTACAACTCTTGCGAGAAAAGAAGTTGTATGCTAAGCTGAAGAAAAATATGAATTCTGGTTGAGAGAAGTAGCCTTTTTAGGCCATGTGATTTCTGCTTCTGGAATATCTGTTGATCCTAAGAAGATTGAGGCAATTCGAGACTGGCCTAGACCGACAACGATTTCTGAAGTGCAGAGTTTTCTTGGCTTAGCCGGGTATTATCGACGATTTGTGGAGAGTTTTGCGAAACTCTCTACACCTCTTACTCGGTTAACCAGAAAAGGGGTTAAGTTCATTTGGAGTAATGATTGCCAGGAATGCTTTAATGAGTTAAAGCAGAAGTTGATGACAGCCCCTATTCTTGCATTACCAGTGATGGGCGAAGGATTTGTAATTTATAGTGATGCTTCGCATAGTGGCTTGGGTTGCGTGTTGATGCAACATGGTAGGGTGATCGCATATGCTTCAAGACAATTAAAGGAGTACGAGAAGAACTACCCTACTCATGATTTGGAGTTAGCAGCGGTTGTTTTTGCTCTAAAGTTATGGCTCCACTATCTTTATGGAGAGCATTGTGAAGTTTATACTGATCACAAGAGCCTCAAGTATCTGTTTACACAGAAGGAGTTAAATCTACGGCAACGGAGATGGTTGGAGTTACTGAAAGATTTCGACATCACCATTCTGTATCATCCCGGCAAAGCTAATGTTATTGCGGATGCGTTGAGTAGAAAGGCTGTGGCGACTTATGTGAGAATTCGAATTTTTGGAAATTTGGATTCTGGGTTCCTCTCCCCTGATACTATGTTTTTGATCAGTATCCGTATATATATATACAGGTATTTATATATATATATATATATATATATATATGTATATAAGTGAGTTTTATTGTGTTTTATAGTTTTTGGATTTTCGTCGCAGGGAGTGAACGGCTTAACGGCGCGAACCGGAGTCTGAATCTGACGATCCAAAATGCTAGGTTCGATGTCTCGGTAGTGCTGAACGCGATGGCGTGATTCGTGTTACCGTGCGACGGACGGATTGAAAGATATTGCATCTTCTTCACTGAGTGTTCGAAGTGCATGTTTATTGTTTCGCGATTTGGACCCCGTTTTTTGCACCGTTTCGCGCGAATTCGAATTTGGAGGGGTGTAAGGGGGTTTTTTTTTCTGCTGTGGGAGAGGGGACCAAGGCTGAGAGGGTAGGTGAGAGTGTTTAATGCACCTCACCCACCCCCTCTCTTTTCCCCTCTCACACTCAACATCCCCCTCACTCTCCCTCTCTTTTTCCTCAGCCCCAACCGAGAGCACCCTCTCCCCCTGCCCCTTGGCTCTGCCCCCAGAGCCTCTCCGGCCGTCGCCGACCACCCTCTGGCCGGAAACAGCTCCGACCATCTCTCTCTCCCTTCTTTTCTCTTTTCTTCTTCTTCTTCTTTGCTTCTTCTTCCCGGAGGTGTGCACCCAGGGGTTACCCACGCAAGAGCTCCCCTGAGGTGGCACGACCCCCGCCGCCGTCGCCCTGCCGCCGGGAGTCGCCGGGAGCCGCCGCCCAGGCTCCTGCGGCCACTGCTGGAGCAGCAGCTGGCCGAGGTTGGGGAGCCCAGGCCGCCGCCGCCTCCCACAGCTCAGGTGGGTGAGCACCGTCACCCCCGTGAGCTCCGGCGCCGCCCCCTTCTTCCCCGGCCGTCGCCGTACCGCCGGAGCGCCGCCGTAGCCGCCGCTTGCTTCGGTGGGGCCGCTAGGGCATCCGCGGCCGCGCCAGCTCCGCCGCCGCCACCCGCCGCCGTTTTTGTCGCGGTCACAGGCCAACCGGTGTCCGGCGACCCCCCCTCTTGCCGGAGCTCGCGTCCCCGCCGGTCGTCGCCGCCGTTCCTTGCCGCGCCGACGAGCCCTAGCCAACCCGAGAGCTCCGGAGCTCCCCGCCGCCGCCGCCGCCGCTTCCCGCCGCCGGCTAAGGTGAGCTCCCCCTTCCTTGTGACCCTCTCGGCCGACCTTGGCCGCCGCCGGCCTTGCATGCCCGCCGGCAGCCGGCCGGAGCTAGTTGCTCCGGCCGGGGTCTGTTTTGTATGGTTTTTGGCCGCGCCGAGGTGTTTGGAACCCCTGTTGCTTCCCGAGGTCCGGGAAGGAGAGCATGATGATCACGGCATCACGCTGATCATCATGCTCACCTCTGTTTTGGTTTTGTTCGAGCCGTTTTGTCGTTCGGCCTTCGTCGAGTCTTTTGTGTCCTTGTTATGCTCACTGTTTTTATGGGTTTTCCCGGCTCGCGACTTGTCCTGTCGCAGAGGGGCTGTGAGCACGGTCTCCGTGACGTCGCTACCTATCCACTGGTGCTTGCGGAAGGTCGAGCGGATGTACGGGTTGCTCGAACGGCTTAAATTAATGCTTGTATGTATGTATATGTTGCTTGTTGTGGACTTTGGAGTTTGTGACAGCGTAGCGACGCTGTGGGCAGCAAGGGAATGGTCTTTGGGACCCTGAGGACTGGTTGTCCAACCCCCTCGCCCTTCGTGGAGTTTCGGTTTCGTTTCCGTCGCATTTTTCGATGAAATAATCGGCGAAACGCGCGTTTCTAGTGGTGCGACTCGCTCGCTGTTTTCGCAAGCGACTTGGCTTCGTCGTTTAGCCTTGTTGGCTGTTCCTCATCGCTGTCCCGAAGTTTCGAGGACAGCGGATGAGCGACGAAGGGTTCCGGTGCCATTTCGGCATTTTTCGGGAGCCCGGGAAGCCTTTTCGGGTGCGTTTGTAGTCGTTGCACCCCGAACTTGTGCTCGCTGTCCCAGCACTTGGTTTTATGTGTTTGGGGACAGCGAGGGACTCGTTCGACTGTTTGGTACCCCTCTGGGGCTTTGTGTGCTGTTTCGGGATCGTCCCGGTGGGTTTTCCGGGCGATCCGTCGAGTCGGGATTGTGTGAGCTTGGTGTTTAGCATCGACTTGGTGGACCTTGACCGTGTGAGTCTTTCGTAGGTCCTGTCGCGGTTCCCGAGAGCCGTCGGTGTTAGGCTTGATCTTACCTACAGGTGGGTACTTCGATCCGGAGTCGGTTCAGTGGACTACGGTGATACCTTTCTATCCCTTCTTCTGCATTTCAGTTATTAGTTCACTTGACTCCCGTTGACTCTACTTATATGCGTGCTTGGATAGTAGAGTAGTTGTGCTTGCATGATTATTGAGACGACCTAGTTGGTCGGTGGTGATCGCCTGTTGTTCCGAGCGATCCTCGTTGTGGTTTATCAGTTGCTTCACGGCTTGTTGCCGTTCTGTGGATTGAGCATTCGCATCGATCGTCACAGCTCTTCTAGCACTTCACGTACACCCGCGGTCTGATCCACCGCCTAGGGTTGTTCTTTTCCGGAAAAGGGTTGTGGAGAGCGGTCCCGACCCGTGAGCCTTCTTGCGTTTGCGTGCAGAAGGTTTGTGCCAGTTAGTTGAGCAGGTTGTGACAGTGCCCGGGGTGCGTCCCGGTGGTTACAGATTGGGTTTACTTTGTGGTTATCTCCTTTGATGCATATACCAGTTGCTTACAGTAGCATAGTTGTTTCAGTTATATGTCAGCCTCATACTTACTTGTGCTACTGTATACCATATCTAGCTTTTGTTGACCCTCGTGCCGGTGTGTACACCTCGCCTTCGTCGGCTTGCGGTACCCACTGGGAGGGGAGACATGTGTACATGTTCTCACCCCCCGCCCTCGTTGCAGTTTTCAGGTGAGCAGGGTGGTGAGTGTCGGGACGCTGCGAGGCACGCCTAGATAGTAGCTCTAGAGGTTCCGACTCGTGAGGCTACTTCCCCAGATTTGGTTATCACCCTACCTTCGCCTACTAGATGTGATTTGTGGTTCAGTTATCCTTGGGCTTACTCTAGCATGCTTATGTGTTGTTGATCATTCATTATCATTATGTGATGATTGCATGCTTGGACTAGTTGGTTGTATCCATGTTTTTCGATCGTTTCATTTATCGAGTATTTTGGCTTTCTACCCCTCGTGGTAGCGTCGTGAAATAAAGGTTTCCGTGTGGGAAACAGTTTTCAAATAGATTTCTGATTGTTCGGTTTTTGTGATTTCAAAAGAGAGTTCTCGTGTGGAGGACAGTTTTCAAATGATTCTTGGATGATTGAAATTAGGGTTTCAAATAAAGCTTCTGGGTAAGGAGCAGCTTTCTAGAATGTTTGTTGCTTGTGCATCGCATCATCCTTCGCTTAAGGATCTGCTTAGATTCATACAAGTTTAAGGACTGCTAGCTGTATGAATCTCTTGTGTTGTTGTTGTGATGAATGAATGGTGGTTGTGATCCTGTTGTAAGTTGTGGACGCCGTGCAAATACAGGGGAGGTTCTGTCCGTGTGTACAGTGGACCCTGTATTTGTGGCGGGTCTGTACGTGGCGCGGGCTAGGCTTTCAAAAAAAAAAAAAATTGGCACGTATTTTTCGCATCTAGAACTAGCCCGGGGCGTGACAGATTAAGATGGTATCAGAGCGTAAAGGGAACAAACACTCATTCATTCATCAACTTGTAACTGAACCACTGGTTAGGCTGACCCATAGGAGGACCTACGATGTATAGGCGCGCGAGCTCGAGGGGCTTGTTTTCGTCTTGTGTTTTTGTGGGAGTTGCCGACCCCTTTCTCTTGCGCTGGTTTCTGCGTTTTGCAGTTGGCTTGTGGTCGTGGTAGACCTCCTCGTCCGGGTCGTGGTGGTGGGCGTGCGCCTGCGGAGCCGTCTGTTGGTGTTCTGTTTAGGGCTGTTGTGGCTGGTTCGAGTGAGGAGCTGGCAGGAGGCGGACAGCCTGGTGTGGACCGTACCCTGTGTGCTTGAGGCCGAGGCGAGGGGTCAGTTGGCGACCCTCTCCGGCATGTTCCGGCTTGTTCCGGTAGTTTTTGCAGCAGCAGGCTACAGTGACTGCCGCTCCAGCCCCTCCTCCTCTTCCGCCGAGTGCCCCGATGACTGCAGACCCTCCTGTGGCACCCACACCGTTGTGCGACGACCGTGACGATGACAGCGACTTCGTCGGCTGTTTCGCGCGTGGACGCCGACCCCGTGTTTTGGGGTGGTGGCCACATCCGAGCGTGTTTGGGCGGACCTCCTGAGTCTTGATCTGCTCTGGTTCGTAGGCTCGTGCTTCTTCTGGTAGTAGTGATGGAGTACCTTACAGATCCCAAGTGGCAGGATGTTTTCCCCTTTGTGTTACCACTCGTTGGCAGGTGGTGGCCCTAGTGGGCGGGGTGACGTCACTTGGTGGATCTGTATTGTTGTTGGGCTGTTCTTGCCCTGTCCCCACTTTTCGTGTTGAGCACGAGGGCCTCTGCGAGCGTCTCTACGGAGACGGTGCTTTGAGCGGTTTTGACCGCAGTTTGGGTGTTTTCCCCTCTGTTTTGATAGGTAGGGCGGTGAAGCCTACCCCTCTGACGTCTTGCTGGTGGCATCGTCAGTGTTGGTCTTTTGACCATTGGCTAGTTCTGGCGTCGAACTGACGTGTACTAGACTGAGTGGACACTGTTTAGTGTCGGGTTTTTGTCAGTGCCTACGTAGTTTGCGGCTATCCTAACGCCTGAATTGGTGTGTTTTGGGATTCCTGGTGGTATTTGTAGGTTTCCGTGTTGCCGCGAGATCTTCCAGGTTCTTGTTGGAGGTCTCACCGCGTTCGACGCTGGTTAGTCGACGCTGGTTTGATACCTCCTCCGTTTTGGTTTGTGTGGTTGACGACCCTTTGTCGCCGTAGCCGTCGGTTCGTTGTTGGAAGCCGATGACTCCTAGGGAGTTGGCTCAGGGCAGACCTTGTTGGGTGGGTCGGTTTGCTTTTCCCGTTAATTCGGTGACTCGTCTGTGACTTTGGTCCAGCTTTTGAGTTGGTTGACCTGGTACCTTTGTGGTGTTGCCAACTGGTTGTTGGCCTTGACCTTGGGATATTTCGTTTTCTTTTGATAAGTACGTTGGCTGCAGACAACGTAGTGTCGAAAGTTAGGACGAAATACCCTATCCCTTTTTGGGGACTTTCTGGATTGGATCGGTACTTTCCCTTGCAAGACTCTTCTCGCTCCTTGTCGTCTTGCGGAAAGCTGTGTGTTGGTCATCCCTGTTCTAGTGGTGAGCCTTGAGCTAATCCTGGCGTGGTTTTTACGCAGTCGATTTGCCATCACTGCTGTTGGTTTGACTCCGGTTGAGTCAGGTTGCCTTTTAGCTCAGTTTTGGGATGACGGGAACCTGGTTGTTGGCTCCGAGGTCTCTGTGCTTGTGTTTGCGTGCAGGGTTTTCGCCGCGTCTTTCGTGTAGCCGTGCTTTGGAGCGCGTGCCCGATCTTTTGGGATCTGATGTTCGACATCGTTGGTGTTTTTACCGCTTGTTGCGATTGGCAATCCTCTGCACGTGAGTGGTGGACTCGCAAGGTTTCCGTTGGTTGGATTGTGAGTCGAGCTTTTAGTTGGTCGGTGTTGTTTTAGTACCCTCTACCGCAGACCTTCGACCTCTTCGACTGGCTCCAGGGAGCCTCGGTTTTCTCGAAGAGTGTGTTCTGCAGCCAGGTTATCTTTAGTTGAGGATCAAGGCCGAGGACGTTGCGTTAACGGCCTTCCGGACTCGTTACGGGCTTTACGAGGTCACGGTTTCGCCGTTCGGTTTGACGAACGTTCCGGCAGCTTTTTGGATTTGATGAACTGGGTTTCGGCAGTTCTTGGATCAATTTGTCGTGGTCTCCTTTGACGACATACTGATCTCTTCGAAGAGTTTCCTTCTTGGTTCGCATCGTGACGTGGGTTGGTTTTGTGGAGGAACCAAGGAAGGGGGACTCTATAGTAGTTTGGCCTGTTCCGACTTCTGTGGCAGAGTTTAGGAACTTCCTCGGCTTGGGCGTTGTTGCCGGCGAATTGTTGAGGGTTCTCCTCAAGATCGCCGCCCCTTTGAGCAAGCTGTCGAGGAAGGGCGCGTTGTTTCTCTAGACTCCCGCTTGTCTGATGAGCTTCTAGGAGCCGATGGACTGTTTGACTCGTGCCCCTATCTTAGCATTGTCGCAGCCTGGTGAGGTTGTTGCGGTCTTCTGCGACGCGTCTTGGATAGGATTGGGGTGCGTGCTCATTCAGCATGAGAAGGTTATCGCTTATGCTCCGCGCTAGTTGATGGACTGTGAGAGGATCTATCTAGCGCTCGATCTTGAGTTAGCAGCAGTGGTGTTCGCTCTCGAGCTTTTGAGACTGTACCTTGTGGAGCTACCGCTTAGTGTTGTCTTTGGAGGTGCAATCCACCTTGGCGGATCAGATTTTCGGTGGGCAGCCGATGGATCCGCACTGGCAGAGAGTACGAGCAGACGCCGAGCAGGGCAGAGATGGTTACTTCGTGCTACATGCTGTTGGTCTTCCTTCGAGGACGGAGGTGTGTGCCCAGTGTTCAGGATTTGAGGTGAGAGTTTTGGCTGAGGCACACCGGTCGCCGTACATCGTACATCCTGGAGAGACGAAGATGTACCGCGACTTGAGGCAGAGTCTCTGGTTGTAGCTCAGCATGTGGCACTGTGCCGGGTTTGTCCTAAGAGAAGCTTTGACCGTTATTTGTACCCGTGGGGAAGTGGGAGCAGATCACCTTGGTTTTCGTCACCGGGTTGCCTCGTTCTCTGCGAGGTCATGTTGCGATCTGGGTTTTTGTGCATTGTTTGACGAAAATAGCTCACTTCCTACCGGTACACTCGAATTAGTCTCGGGATCGACTGGCGCGACTCTACTTGGATGAGTTCGTCGGGCTGTTTGGAGTGCCAGTGTCGATCGTTTTGGATTGGAGTTCTCGCTTCGTTTCCCAGTTCTGGAGAAGCTTGCAGTAGGCACTGGGGACGAGGCTCGACTTCAGCTCAGTTTACCACCCTCAGAGTGTTGGGCAGTCGGAGCGAGTCTTCTAGACTCTCGAGGTTATGCTCCGGGCATGCGTTTTGGTTTTGGTGAGGATTGGTTCAGGTACCTTTCCTTGATGGAGCTTGCTTTCTTCTACAGCTTCCAAGCGAGCGTTGGTTTGGCAACGTGCGAGGCGTAGTGTGGAAGTCGTTGTCGATCACTGTTCTGTTTGGTTGACGTGGGTGAGCGTCGTGTGATCGGCCCGACAACGGTTCAGCTGAGGGAGGATCTCAGCTGCGGTGAGGTGCCTGTGAGGTTTTTGGCTCGCAAGGTGAAGCAGTTGAGGAACCGGAGCTTTTTGTTTGTGAGACTGCGGTGGACGAGTCGCGAGGAGCGCGAGACTTCTTGGGAGCTGGAGTCTGCTTTGCGTGAGAGGTATCCGCTGTTGTTCGCGGATGGTGTGTGAGTAAGTTTCGGGGACGAAACTTCTTGTTAGGTGGGAGTGATGTGAGAATTCGAATTTTTGGAAATTTGGATTCTGGGTTCCTCTCCCCTGATACTGCGTTTTTTTATCAGTATCCGTATATATATACAGGTATTTATATATATATATGTACATAAGTGAGTTTTATTGTGTTTTATAGTTTTTGGATTTTCGTCGCAGATAGTGAACGGCTTAACGGCGCGAACCGGAGTCCGAATCTGACGATCCAAAATGCTAGGTTCGATGTCTCGGCAGTGCTGAACGCGATGGCGCGATCCGTGTCACCGTGCGACGGACGGATTGAAAGATATTGCATCTTCTTCGCTGAGTGTTCGAAGTGCACGTTTATTGTTTCGCGATTTGGACCCCGTTTTTCGCACCGTTTCGCGCGAATTCGAATTTGGAGGGGTGTAAGGGGGTTTTTTTTTCTGCTGTGGGAGAGGGGACCAAGGCTGAGAGGGTAGGTGAGAGTGTTTAATGCACCTCACCCACCCCCTCTCTTTTCCCCTCTCACACTCAACCTCCCCCTCACTCTCCCTCTCTTTTCCTCAGCCCCAACCGAGAGCACCCTCTCCCCCTGCCCCTTGGCTCTGCCCCCAGAGCCTCTCCGGCCGCCGCCGACCACCCTCTGGCCGGAAACAGCTCCGACCATCTCTCTCTCCCTTCTTTTCTCTTTTCTTTCTTCTTCCCGGAGGTGTGCACCCAGGGGTTACCCACGCAGGAGCTCCCCTGAGGTGGCACGACCCCCGCCGCCGTCGCCCTGCCGCCGGGAGTCGCCGGGAGCCGCCGCCCAGGCTCCTGCGGCCACTGCTGGAGCAGCAGCTGGCCGAGGTTGGGGAGCCCAGGCCGCCGCCGCCTCCCGCAGCTCAGGTGGGTGAGCACCGTCACCCCCGTGAGCTCCGGCGCCGCCCCCTTCTTCCCCGGCCGTCGCCGTACCGCCGGAGCGCCGCCGTAGCCGCCGCTTTCTTCGGTGGGGCCGCTAGGGCATCCGCGGCCGAGCCAGCTCCGCCGCCGCCACCCGCCGCCGTTTTTGTCGCGGTCACCGGCCAACCGGTGTCCAGCGACCCCCCCCTTGCCGGAGCTCGCGTCCCCGCCGCGTCCCCGCCGGTCGTCGCCGCCGTTCCTTGCCGCGCCGACGAGCCCTAGCCAACCCGAGAGCTCCGGAGCTCCCCGCCGCCGCCGCCTCTTCCCGCCGCCGGCTAAGGTGAGCTCCCCCTTCCTTGTGACCCTCTCGGCCGACCTTGGCCGCCGCCGGCCTTGCATGCCCGCTGGCAGCCGGCCGGAGCTAGTTGCTCCGGCCGGGGTCTGTTTTGTATGGTTTTTGGCCGCGCCGAGGTGTTTGGAACCCCTGTTGCTTCCCGAGGTCCGGGAAGGAGAGAACGATGATCACGGCATCACGCTGATCATCATGCTCACCTCTGTTTTGGTTTTGTTCGAGCCGTTTTGTCGTTCGGCCTTCGTCGAGTCTTTTGTGTCCTTGTTATGCTCACTATTTTTATGGGTTTTCCCGGCTCGCGACTTGTCCTGTCGCAGAGGGGCTGTGAGCACGGTCTCCGTGACGTCGCTACCTATCCGCTGGTGCTTGCGGAAGGTCGAGCGGATGTGCGGGTTGCTCGAACGGCTTAAATTAATGCTTGTATGTATGTATATGTTGCTTGTTGTGGACTTTGGAGTTTGTGACAGCGTAGCGACGCTGTGGGCAGCAAGGGTATGGTCTTTGGGACCCTGAGGACTGGTTGTCCAACCCCCTCGCCCTTCGTGGAGTTTCGGTTTCGTTTCCGTCGCGTTTTTCGATGAAATAATCGGCGAAACGCGCGTTTCTAGTGGTGCGACTCGTTCGCTGTTTTCGCAAGTGACTTGGCTTCGTCGTTTAGCCTTGTTGGCTGTTCCTCATCGCTGTCCCGAAGTTTCGAGGACAGCGGATGAGCGACGAAGGGTTCCGGTGCCATTTTGGCATTTTTCGGGAGCCCGGGAAGCCTTTTCGGGTGCGTTTGTAGTCGTTGCACCCCGAACTTGTGCTCGCTGTCCCAGCACTTGGTTTTATGTGTTTGGGGACAGCGAGGGACTCGTTCGACTGTTTGGTACCCCTCTGGGGCTTTGTGTGCGGTTTCGGGATCGTCCCGGTGGGTTTTCCGGGCGATCCGTCGAGTCGGGATTGTGTGAGCTTGGTGTTTAGCGTCGACTTGGTGGACCTTGACCGTGTGAGTCTTTCGTAGGTCCTGTCGTGGTTCCCGAGAGCCGTCGGTGTTAGGCTTGATCTTACCTACAGGTGGGTACTTCGATCCGGAGTCGGTTCAGTGGACTACGGTGATACCTTTCTATCCCTTCTTCTGCATTTCAGTTATTAGTTCACTTGACTCCCGTTGACTCTACTTATATGGGTGCTTGGATAGTAGAGTAGTTGTGCTTGCATGATTATTGAGACGACCTAGTTGGTCGGTGGTGATCGCCTGTTGTTCCGAGCGATCCTCGTTGTGGTTTATCAGTTGCTTCACGGCTTGTTGCCGTTCTGTGGATTGAGCATTCGCATCGATCGTCACAGCTCTTCTAGCACTTCACGTACACTTGCGGTCTGATCCACCGCCTAGGGTTGTTCTTTTCCGGAAAAGGGTTGTGGAGAGCGGTCCCGACCCGTGAGCCTTCTTGTGTTTGCGTGCAGAAGGTTTGTGCCAGTTAGTTGAGCAGGTTGTAACAGTGCCCGGGGTGCGTCCCGGTGGTTACAGATTGGGTTTACTTTGTGGTTATCTCCTTTGATGCATATACCAGTTGCTTACAGTAGCATAGTTGTTTCAGTTATATGTTAGCCTCATACTTACTTGTGCTACTGTATACCATATCTAGCTTTTGTTGACCCTCGTGCCGGTGTGTACACCTCGCCTTCGTCGGCTTGCGGTACCCACTGGGAGGGGAGACATGTGTACATGTTCTCACCCCCCGCCCTCGTTGCAGTTTTCAGGTGAGCAGGGTGGTGAGTGTCGGGACGCTGCGAGGCACGCCTAGATAGTAGCTCTAGAGGTTCCGACTCGTGAGGCTACTTCCCCAGATTTGGTTATCACCCTACCTTCGCCTACTAGATGTGATTTGTGGTTCAGTTATCCTTGGGCTTACTCTAGCATGCTTATGTGTTGTTGATCATTCATTATCATTATGTGATGATTGCATGCTTGGACTAGTTGGTTGTATCTATGTTTTTCGATCGTTTCATTTATCGAGTATTTTGGCTTTCTACCCCTCGTGGTAGCGTCGTGAAATAAAGATTTCCGTGTGGGAAACAATTTTCAAATAGATTTCTGATTGTTCGGTTTTTGTGATTTCGAAAGAGAGTTCTCGTGTGGAGGACAGTTTTCAAATGATTCTTGGATGATTGAAATTAGGGTTTCAAATAAAGCTTCTGGGTAAGGAGCAGCTTTCTAGAATGTTTGTTGCTTGTGCATCGCATCATCCTTCGCTTAAGGATCTGCTTAGATTCATACAAGTTTAAGGACTGCTAGCTGTATGAATCTCTTGTGTTGTTGTTGTGATGAATGAATGGTGGTTGTGATCCTGTTGTAAGTTGTGGACGCCGTGCAAATACAGGGGAGGTTCTGTCCGTGTGTACAGTGGACCCTGTATTTGTGGCGGGTCTGTACGTGGCGCGGGCTAGGCTTTCAAAAAAAAAAAATTTGGCACGTATTTTCCGCATCTAGAACTAGCCCGGGGCGTGACAACTTAAGTATGAGTATCACTCTATAGCCTGTTCTAGTGGAGGAGATGCGAAAATTGTCACTTGAAGTAGTTACTCATGGGATGACTGCAAGACTGATGACTATGGTCTTACAGCCCACTCTGTTGGAAAGGATTCGAGAGAAACAGAGTGTAGATCCTTACTTGATGAAAATTCGAGATCAATTAAGGAGTGGTGATCTTGAAGATTTTAGTTGTGATGAGTCAGAAGCTCTTCGTTATAGAGGTCGTTTATGTGTACCAGCGAATCCGGAGATTAGAGAGGAGATATTGAAGGAAGCGCATTATTCTCCTTATTCTGTACATCCTGGTGGGACTAAGATGTATCAAGATCTAAAGACTTACTTCTGGTGGAATGGCATGAAAAGAGACATTGGAAGAGCTGTAGCTCAATGTTTAACATGTCAACAAGTGAAGGCTGAATATCGAGTACCAGCTGGTAAGCTACAAAGCCTCCCGATACCTGAGTGGAAGTGGGACCACATTACGATGGATTTTGTCGTGGGATTGCCCAGGACTTCGAGCGGTTATGATGCGATATGGGTAATCGTGGATAGGTTGACGAAATCTGCTTATTTTCTACCTATGCAGATTACTTGGCCCCGTGAGCGACTTGCTCAGCTTTATATGGATGAGATATTGTGTAAAGACCGAGAATTTTATTATATAATTTAACTCTCCGTTGACGATGTTTCTATGTGTATTTTAATTACATAATCACTCGTCAAGTTTCGGGAGAAAATGATTTAAAATGAAAGAGTTACGCGATTTACAATATTCACTTAAGTGAATAGTAACTCCGGTGTTCCGGTGAAGCCAATTATTAGAGATGGCTTCTGGAGCGTGTCGGACTCCGTTCATAGTGGTCCAATAGCTCGTTTTCAACCGTCCGATTATTCTGGACTCGACGACACTAACAGATTTTGGGTTCGACTCTCGGTTTTCGAGAAAACTAGACTTTATTGCAAATCAAACTTTTATTCTATATTGTGTTGGCCTTGTAAAGCTTACTGTAGCTCAGTTTTGCATGTGGACCCTTAGATAGGGACTTCACTACAAGAGAGAACTGTACAAAGGGATTTAGATAGCAGTGTTAGCTAATCGGAGGATTTAAAGGCGATTATAGGTCGTTATATAAGTGAAGTATTGATGAATAGGAAAGAGAACGAGTTCATCGCGAATCGGCAACCGAATCGAACGAAACAAAATCGTGAGCTTGATGATTCGATGATGCTGAACGTGCTGGTGCCGTCCGTTCGCGAATCCGATGAACGGATCTCCTGGAACTACATGATGTTCGTGATGGGGTCGAAGGTCGCAAAATGGTAATTTCGCTAAAGTCCCAATATTTTATGTATCAATCCGCGTGAAATCGAAAGTATGGGTGCGTTCGCGTGTATTTCACGCGCTGTGAGGGACCTAGGAGGGAAAGCTGAGTTTTTGTGGGCTTTTGTGCAAAAGAGCCACGGTGTATAAAGGGTGATTTTAGGGTTTGCTTCATGAAACCCTAACCCTAACGCCTCCCCTTCACCCTCAGCCGACCCCTCACCTCCTGGCCGCTCCCTGCGGGTTGCTGCCGCCGCCACCGACCTCCGGCATGCTGCTCCGTCGCCCCCGGCCGTCCCTGCGCGCCGGCTCTGCCCCTGCACTAGTACACTGAATTTCAGTGCATCCGGTGGAAAAAATAGCATGAGAGGCTATATGTGAGGCTTCGGCCAAGTTTGGGACTTGTGTGAAGTATTTTCGGCGCAAACGAGGTGCGAAAACGGACTTCGAAAAGTTAAAACTGCTGAACTTGTGAAGTCTGCACTGGATTTCGGTATGTGGATCTCCATACCGGTACTGAAGTGATTAGTACTGGTATGTGATGAGGTATACCGGAATGCCATGGTTGAAACCGAAAACCCAGCTCTCGGGTTTTGCGGAATTCTCCGGGGAATACCGGAACTGTCACCGTATACCGATATGTGATGAGGTATACCGGAATGCGATGGTCGAAACAGTAAACCCAGCTCTCGGGTTCTGCGGAATCCTTCGAGGTATACCGGAACTAACACCCGTATACCGGTATGCACATGTACATACCGGTATACAGTGTTACGAAAATCCAGTTTTGGGCTGGTTGTTGTGTTGTTTGTGGAGAGGGGCAAAATGGTCTTTTCACATGTATTGGGGGTGTATGAAGGGCTGAGACCTTCTCCCTTTCTCATTGTCTTCCTCTCCACTTCTCCTCTCCATCACCTTCACTTTCTCTCTCTAGAGATCTCTCCAAAATTTGGAGAAAATGATGGATTGATCTTGGAAAAGGCTTCCAAAGGAGAAAAGAAGCTTCTTGGTGCAAGAAGAAGCTTGGGGAATTCATGGTTAAGGTTAGTTCCTCACGTTTTGGGTTCAAACCTTGGATTTAATCCTTTGTTATGAGATTTTTTGGAACCCTAGGTAATCTAAAACACAAAATGTGGAGATTGGCCAAGAAATTTTGAGGTTCTACATGCATGCATGTGAAACCTAGGTTAAATGAGGGTTTTTGTCTTGGGAGGTTCTAAAAATATTTGGACCTTCGGGAATTGCAATTGAGGCATTGGAAATCATGTTAGAACACTTGATTTCGTGTATTGAGTTGAATTAAGAGTTCGTAACGAGTAACGAACCGTTTTCTTGTAGAAGCTTGGGTTGAAACAAGAACTCAAGGCTTGGAGACTTACGAGCTTGAAGAATACAAGAATTTGGAAGCTCTTGAGGTGGGTTTGTGTTTACCGAAGTGATTAGGTCACTTCCATGTCTAGGGTAAATATCCATTTAAAGATAAAATGGTATGTGTTGTGAACCCTAGAACTTGCATGTTGGCAAAGGTAAAATCATGATAGGTAGAGCAATGAGCTCCTATTGCATGATATAGAATTCAAGTATAATTTAATTATCTATACTTGTTGCATGGTTGCATGTATGATTGGAACCTAGTGTTATTGAACATAGGTTGAGACATGTGAGAAAAGAACCTAGTGTTATTGAACATAGGTTGGAACATGTGAGAATGGAACCTAGTGTCATTGAACATAGGTTGGACATGAGATTGGAATCTAGAGTCATGGAACCTAGGTGGACAATGAGAAAGTAAACCTAGTGTTATTGAACATAGGTGAGACTTAGTGACTTGAACCTAAGGTCATGAGACTTAGGTTGGCAAGTGTAAAATGTGAACAACGGGATGTGCGACGATTTTGCTATCCCGGGTATGCGACGATTGCGCTACCATGCCATGAGTTGGCGGTGTTGAAACGGGATGTGCGACGATTTTGCTATCCCGGGTATGCGACGATTTCGCTACCATGCCATGAGTTGGCGGTGTTGAAACGGGATGTGCGACGAGGTTGCTATCCCGGTATGCGACGAGTTCGCTACCCATGCCATGTGATGGCGGTGTTGAAACGGGATGTGCGACGAAGTTGCTATCCCGGGTATGCGACGAGTTCGCTACCCATGCCATGTGATGGCGGTGTTGAGATGGGGTATGCGACGATTTTGCTATCCCGAGTATGCGACGAGTTCGCTACTCGAACTAGGAGGTGACGAGTTCACTCCTTGAATGTTGGAACCCTTATGGTGAGACGGCGATTCCGAAACCATAAGTAAATGACAAGTAATTGAACTTAGTCAATGTGAAATATAGGATGAACCTAGGAGAGAATGATAAGTTACATTTCATTTGGTTGCGTCCTTTATATTTATTTACAAGCATGTAAATAAGTGTTGCATAGTTATTTGTGATCTAACTTATGCATATGGTGTTTCTTTGGACCTGGTAGGTCGAGCTTCTCTCTTGGGTGGCCTTACCCATTGGGAACTATGTTTATAGTTCTCACCCCACGTTTTTCAGGTCCTTCCGCGAGTGAGGCGGCGGAGCGAGGCAAGAGTTTTGCTCTCTAGATAGCGGCCCTTCCATTTTGGTGATACATAGAGTTGTACCCCTAGTCTTGGACTTTGATAGTATAGGGGATTTCCATTACATGTATGAAACTTATGTATTCCATAGTTTTGGAACATGGTGTATGGAATGAAAAGAAAGAAAAGAAAATTTTGGGCATGTATAAATGTGCAATGTGATGTAATAGAAGTAGGACTTCTTTATGTTGATGCTTTCCTTGTGCAACTCTTGTACTCCGTTCCTAGTTGGAACATTGTGAATAAGCTTGTGTTGTGACGCCTTGGGCGGGTAGAAGAGGCTCGATCCGTTCGGCGGGTCTGGGGCATGCGCCCGTGCGGTTATCCTTTCCATCTAGTTGGTGTTAAAGGCCCGACGGGGCATGACACCTGCAGCCTTGGCTAGGCCACCCTGGACCCGTGCGGGCGGGTAGTGATAGAGAACTACTATCCGCCGCCTCCCCGGGCCCACCGTCGACCCCACTTGACTCCACGGCACCGCCGCACCCGAACCTGACGGTCGCCTTCGCCGCTGCTCGCGCGGGGGGCCGCCGCGGCTGCGGCTGGGTTTGGATCTGCTCGGGCTGGCCGAGGCAACTCCAGCCTCTTCCCCTCGCACCGCCGCCGCCTCCCGCCGGAGGCCACACCCACGCCGGAGTCCCCCTGACGTCCACATCCCCCTGCCGTCACCACGCCGTCGCCGGAGCCGCCGTTGGCCGGATCCGGGCTGCCCTAGCTTTGCCTCTCCGCGGCTAGGGCATCACCGCCCGCCGCCGGCGCTGCTTCCCGCCGCCGGTGGACACCTCGGCTGGTTGTCCCCGGCCGGCCACACCCTCCCCGCCGGCTCAGCCGCAATCAAGGCCGCCGCCGGCCGGTGCTGGCTCCCTGCTCTCGGTTCAGCCCGAACTAGGCTTAATTTCTGGTCGCCATGCCGTTCCGATGATCCGGGCCGCCTCCGTCGACCCCGCTGGTGAGCACGGCCTTCCCGAGGTGCCGAGTACCTCCGTGCTCACCTATTCCGCTATCAGCGAGGCTCGGAACAGCGAGTTCTCCAATGTCGATCCCAGACCACCTTACCAGTTGAGGTCCTAGTCGCTCATGTGCGCTCCTCGACCGTTCTTTGTGCTCCAGACAGCAAGCACGGACTCCGCCTCATCGAGACCTAGCAGGGTGGGTCTTGGCAGGCCCCGATAACGCTTGGATCGAGGTAACGGCGCATAATATTATTAAATTGCATGTTATTAATGCAAATAGATGCATGTTTACGGACTTTAATGCAATTTAGTCGCTGTGGGCAGCGTGTTCACGCTACGCGTGACCTGTAGACTGATTGTCCAAGGTCCGTTGACCTTCGTTTGTCCAAAAATAGGTTTTCGGAGCGTTTCCCGACAAAATTCGTCGGCGGAACATGGTTTTTGGCTCGGAAATTATCCGACACGATGTGTGTGACTTGTGGGCTACCGCTAGGCTTTATTGGCTGGTTGTCCTGGCCGTCTCGTGTATTCGGAGAAGCCCGGTGAGCGGTAGTGGGTTCCGGTGTCGAAATCGACACTTTCGGGAACCCGGATCGGAACGATTGTCCGACGATGATCGTTTCGATGTTCAATCTTGTGCTTGCTGCCAAGACACCCAAATGGATTTGTTTTGGGGCAGCAATTGACTCGTGGATCGAGTCGGTACCTTTCGGGACTGTTCGTGTGTCCCGGGAATGTCCCGGTGCGATTTTGGGACTTTCGGTGTTGTTCGGGGATCGGTTTGGGAAACCGAGTCTCGGGTTTTGGAATTGTGTGAGATGCATATGTTGAGTCTTTTAGGGCATGTGTCTGACTAGTTGGACCTATCGTAGGTCCGGTTGATCTGCTTCGCGTCCAGGTTCCCGACGCGAGTGCGACAGGTGGGTGAGCCTTCGGAGTAGTCGGTATCACTGTTCCCTGTCTCTCCTTTAATATAGCTCTACATGTCGATTCCTTCTTTACAACATTCGTTCATACTTACCTTACTTACATAGTATATTTGTGGTCATGGACATGTAGAGCAGGATTATGCATTGATGATATGTGGACTTCTTGTCCAGGCAACACATCGACTCTCTTGTCGTGTGTTTCGATCTGATTGATCTGGATTTGGCGTTCATACGCTTCTGTTGTGGCTTCGGCCAGGTACCGGCCTCTTGCCGGCTTTGATTCGATCTGTTTGATCAGGATGCGGCGTTCCTTTCGCCGAGATATGGCTTCGGCCTGGCACCGGCTTCTTGTCGGCTTTTTATTGAGCATATCGCATGATTAGTCACTGCACAGCGTGTATTCATGACACCAGATCGGTTTGGCCACCGATCAAGGGTGTACTATCCGGATGAGTCGACCTGCGGGCGCATGAGTTAGATCGGGTGCAAGCAAAGTGACAAGCAACGCATGAGGTTTGCGGACCAATAGGGCAACGCATGAGGTTTGCGGACCAATAGGGCAACGTATGAGGTCTGCGAACCAATAGGGCAAGCACCAGATTGGGTATTTTGGTTTCATTCCATTGAGGCATTTACAGCTTAGTATTTGTACAGTAACTTTCTATTATATGCTTCTATTCATATCTCTTGCAGCTACTGTAGTTTTATTGATTATCCTCGTACTGTACCTCCTTTGTTTCTCAGTGATTACGACAAGCCCCTGAGGCTCGGTTGTACCCACTGAGAAACCTCGTTGTGGTTTCTCACCCCCCATTTCCCCAGGTGGCACGGGGGAGGAGTCAGTTCACGGTGCGACGTGAGGACGATCTAGCTAGCTGGCATTAGCGGTCCTCCCCCGGTTATTTCTTTTACTTGCTTTAGTTTTAGAAATAAATAGACTGGTTCAGTTTAGATGATCTTTATGAATGTCGAATAATCACAATTTGCATGGATGATGATATCTTGTTATGTACAACTTGGATTTGATTTGGATTATCAGTATTCGACTTGCGTTTTATCGTGTGGGTGTCTACCCTTCGTGGTAGCTTGTTTTCAAAATGAAGTTCCATGTGAGAATAGTTTTAAAAGATTTTTATGGATTTCTTTTAACGCTTATTAGAATTTGAAAACAAAGCTTTCGAGTGGGAAGCAATTTGTAATAGGATGTTTGTTGTACTGTGCATTGCATCATCCTTCGCTTAAGGAGTGCTTAGAGGCATGTAAGGATAGCTGTATGCAAATATACTCTATGGTTGTATTGTGTGGATTATCGTGAATGTAAGTGTGATTGTGATCCTGTTGTATGTCGTTGGTACGCCGTGCAAATACAGGGAAGACTCTGTCCGTGTAGACAGAGGTGCCTGTATTTGTGGCGGGTCTGTTCACTGCGCGGGCTAGGCTTTCAAAAAAAAAAAAATTTGACCCGTTTTTCGCATCTAAACTAGCCCAGGGCGTGACAGATTAAGATGGTATCAGAGAATGAACAATCACAACTACATTCACAACCTATCTAACTGAACCACTGGTTAGGATGACCCTAGGAAGACCTAAGGTTTATAAGCACGTGAGAGCACGGGGTTGTGGGATTGAGTCCCGGTAAGTTGGTCGAGTTTTACTAACTCGAAGTTTATTATTGTTTCGTTACCCCGTGTTTGTTTTGCAGTTGCGGTGCAGACTTGTGTCTCTACTGGGAGTGGTGGCGGATTACCAGACAGATATCGAGTGGTAGGGTGATGTGCACCTGGTAAAACCATTCGGGACAGATGTTGACATTGAGGTTCCAGGCAATGGCATCTGCTAGGCCTTAGCTGAAGGCTGAGCTGTGATTTCTTGGCCCCACTTTCCATGTAGAGCACGAGGTCCACTGCAGGTATCTCTATGGAGACGATACAGTGTGCGGCTACCGCCGCAACTGTTTCTGGAGCTGTGTGAGTACAGCTCGAAGATTGAAGTGCAATCGCTTGGGCGACTGCAATGCGGATATTATTTCCTCAGGCATTGTGAGTATGGCTTTAATGCCTATTCCTCCCTATTTAGAGCTCATGTACGATTGCAGGCATCTCTGTGGAGATGATGATTTGTGTAGCTTTGACGACGAGTATTGCGTAGGCTGCTGGTGTGCGGCCCGAGGTTTGTTCGCCGACCGCTCATGCGGTTGCGGTATGAGTGGAGTTTCTTTAGATTTGGCGGGTAGGACCGTGGTGCCTACCCTACTTCTCGTTTCTCTAATGGTAGCATAAGCCATGGAGAGAGCAGCGAACCGAGATTATGGTTAGTTGAGGTAAGTTGGCGATAACTTACGAGATTTTCCTCTTCCTTCGGATAAGTTGTTGGATTGACTTCAATCTTTAGATTGGTTAGAGTATATCGATGTTGTTATAGGGCCCCTTATTGAGCTTCAGGCAGGGTAATAAATTCCATGTGAGCATATGAACGGGAATTCGCCTAACTCATGAGACTGAAGTCTGTTCATGTTGCGAAGCGAGCTTAGAAGATCCTTCTCGCTTGAGTGATGTTTAGATATCCTGTTAGTGGATTTGTTAGTGCAGTCGTTTAGACCTCCTTATGATCTTTGCGTCTATTGGCGTAAGCATGGATTGGATATGACTTAGCTTCCATATCAGATTTTGTGGAGTATGCGTAGTGTGAGGCAATCCCAACACCTAAATCAGTGTTGTATGGGATGGCACGTAGCGTATGTATGCTTGTGGCATAGAGGATGAAGCTCTATAGGATAGTTGGAATGCCTTAAGGGTAAGTTGTGGAATTGTGTAAGGCTCGAAAATCGAGTTTGTGATGGCGTTTAGCCTTTACAGTTGGTGACTCTATGTCGTGGATAGTTTCTATTCCTGTTGTTGGAGCCCTAGAACTCCTAGGGAGTTGGCTCGATGGTTGATCTCGTTCTCGAATATCGACTTCCATAGTTGATATTTATTGTGTTGTGGTGCACTCTGGTGCAGCATTGTGAGATCGAATGAGTTCATGCTGGTGTCACTTCTCCAACGTGGCGTTGGAGATGGATCTATGGTACTTCGCCTTCCTGTTGATAAATATGTTGGCTGCAGACAACGTATTGTCAAAAGTCAGGACGAAATGCCCTACTCCTCTTTTAGTAGTATTTGGATTGGGTTAATATGTTTTTCCATGTAGATAACCTTTATGGTTGGTCTCGTGCGAATGTTAGAATCGTGGTCATCTTCGACCACGCAGTATATTCTGGGTTAGCCCCAGGCAAGGTTATGTCAAGTGATGAGTTAACCTCACCAATGGTACATATTACGGTGTTGGTCTGGTTGTATACTAGCCAGTAGCCAGGTCTCGCATATTTAAGGGACGAGTTAGATAACGCGCTCTCAGATGCAATCTATATTGCATTGCTAGAAGGTGTGAATTATGATGGGCACGTGGACTGAGCCTGGCCTTTGGCTCAGAAGTTGATGCAGGTGCTTGAATGCTAGGCACATGACGTGGTTAAACACGAATAATTATGAGAGTGGATTGCTCTTCTGGTCACTTGACGATTGATGCGTCTGGGTCTCGTTGAGACAGGCATCGGATGTGGTATGGAACATTGCATCGCTGGTCCCATGCGGATTTCAGCGACCGAATTTCGTGGAGACAGATGTTGAGCATCATTGATGATTTGGATTGCTTGTCGCGATTAGCAACCCTGTTACGGACACGCGTGGATTTTTATGTTGAATCGCATGTACCTGTAGTTGACTAAATGGTCAAGCTCAACTGATTGAGGTAGCCTTAGACCTTTTGGTCTAGGCGGACGGTTTAGATCTTAGACATAGGAGTGTCGGATACCGCAAGTGGGTATCGATGCTAAAGGTTTGACTTCGATCCATTTGTATTACAAACTGGTGGGAGACTGTGGTCTCCGAGGTGAGTGTTATTGATGCAGGAGTTAGGACAACGATATGGTTTCACTCGTGGTGAGCAGGTTGACGTTGTTGGTAAGTTGGAGTGTGTCGTTTCGGACTCCGAAAACATACTCCAGACTTATGGTGTTGTCCCGGGATTTTCCTGCATGAACCTTTGACATAGTTGAGTTAGTTATTGCTACGTGGACCAGATTTGGGTGGACCTTAAGTTTCTGAGTGAAGAGTTATTGTCCCAGTTTTTGAATAGTGTACAACAAGCTTTGGGTACGAAGCTGAACTTCAGTACGGCTTTCCATCCCCAGAGCGACGGACAGTCTGAGCGAGTTATTTAGACTCTTGAGGATATGCTACGTGCATGCGTCCTGGACTATGGTGACGGGTGGTTTAAGTACCTGTCATTGGTGGAGTTCGCCTATAACAACAGTCATCAGGCGAGCATTGGGATGGCACCGTATGAGACTTTATATGGGCGTCGATGTCGGTCCCCTATCAGTTAGGACGACATCGGAGAACGCCAGATGATCAGGCCGGACTTGGTGGTGGATGCAGAGACAAAGATTCGCATTGCTAGAGAGCGATTATTGACTGCACAGAGTCGGCAAAAGAGCTACGCGGACCATCGGCGTCGTGACCTGGAGTTTCAGGTCGGCGAGCATGTTCTGCTCAAGGTTTCACCGTCCAGAGGGATCAAACGGTTCGGTTTGAGGGGCAAGCTTAGCCCGAGATATGTGGGACCGTTTGAGATCTGGGAGCGCGTTGGTCCGATGGCGTACAGATTGGCTCTACCTCCGAGTCTGGCACAGGTGCATGATGTCTTCCACGTGTCCATGCTTCGGAAGTACATTTCTGATCCGTCCCATGTCATCAGTCCGACGACTATTCAGTTACGGGAGGATTTGACCTACGATGAGGCTCCGATGCTGATATTGGCACGTGAGGAGAAGCAATTGCGGAACCGGAGCATTCCGTATGTGAAAGTACAATGGGCAAATCATGAGGAGCGCGAAGCGACTTGGGAGCTTGAGACCGTTATGCGGGAACGTTATCCACATTTATTTGAGGGGTAAATGTAATCAAGTTTCGGGGACGAAACTTCTCTTAAGGGGGGAATGATGTAAAGACCGAGAATTTTATTATATAATTTAACTCTCCATTGACGATGTTTCTATGTGTATTTTAATTACATAATCACTCGTCAAGTTTCGGGAGAAAATGATTTAAAATTAAAGAGTTACGCGATTTACAATATTCACTTAAGTGAATAGTAACTCCGGTGTTCCGGTGAAGCCAATTATTAGAGATGGCTTCTGGAGCGTGTCCGACTCCGTTCATTGTGGTCCAATAGCTCGTTTTCAACCGTCCGATTATTCTGGACTCGATGACACTAACAGATTTTGGGTTCGACTCTCGGTTTTCGAGAAAACTGGACTTTATTGCAAATCAAACTTTTATTCTATATTGTGTTGGCCTTGTAAAGTTTACTGTAGCTCAGTTTTGCATGTGGACCCTTAGATAGGGACTTCACTACAAGAGAGAACTGCACAAAGGGATTTAGATAGCAGTGTTAGCTAATCGGAGGATTTAAAGGCGATTATAGGTCGTTATATAAGTGAAGTATTGATGAATAGGAAAGAGAACGAGTTCATCGCGAATCGGCAACCGAATCGAACGAAACAAAATCGTGAGCTTGATGATTCGATGATGCTGAACGTGCTGGTGCCGTCCGTTCACGAATCCGATGAACGGATCCCCTGGAACTACATGATGTTCGTGATGGGGTCGAAGGTCGCAAAATGGTAATTTCGCTAAAGTCCCAATATTTTATGTATCAATCCGCGTGAAATCGAAAGTATGGGTGCGTTCGCGTGTATTTCACGCGCTGTGAGGGACCTAGGAGGGAAAGCTGAGTATTTGTGGGCTTTTGTGCAAAAGAGCCACGGTGTATAAAGGGTGATTTTAGGGTTTGCTTCATGAAACCCTAACCCTAACGCCTCCCCTTCACCCTCAGCCGACCCCTCACCTCCTGGCCGCTCCCTGCGGGTTGCTGCCGCCGCCACCGACCTCCGGCATGCTGCTCCGTCGCCCCCGGCCGTCCCTGCGCGCCGGCGCTGCCCCTGCACTAGTACACTGACCTTCAGTGCATCCGGTGGAAAAAATAGCAGTGAGAACTGCACAGAGGGATTTAGATAGCAGTGTTAGCTAATCGGAGGATTTAAAGGCGATTATAGGTCGTTATACAAGTGAAGTATTGATGAATAGGAAAGAGAGTTCATCGCGAATCGGCAACCGAATCGAACGAAACAAAATCTTGAGCTTGATGATTCGATGATGCTGAACGTGTTGGTGCCGTCAGTTCGCGAATCCGATGAACGGATCTCCTGGAACTACATGATGTTCGTGATGGGGTCAAAGGTCGCAAAATGGTAATTTCACTAAAGTCCCAATATTTTATGTATCAATCCGCGTGAAATCGAAAGTATGGGTGCGTTCGCGCGTATTTCACGCGCTGTGAGGGACCTCGGAGGGAAAGCTGAGTTTTTGTGGGCTTTTGTGCAAAAGAGCCAAGGTGTATAAAGGGTGATTTTAGGGTTTGCTTCATGAAACCCTAACCCTAACGCCTCCCCTTCACCCTCAGCCGACCCCTCACCTCCTGGCCGCTCCCTGCGGGTTGCTGCCGCCGCCACCGACCTCCGGCATGCTGCTCCGTCGCCCCCGACCGTCTCTGCGCGCCGGCGCTGCCCCTGCAGCCTTGGCTAGGCCACCCTGGACTCGTGCGGGCGGGTAGTGATAGAGAACTACCATCCGCCGCCTCCCCTGGCCCACCGTCGACCCCACTTGACTCCCCAGCACCGCCGCACCCGAACTTGACGGTCGCCTTCGCCGCTGCTCGCGCGGGGGGCCGCGTGGCTGCGGCTGGGTCTAGATCTGCTCGGGCTGGCCGAGGCAACTCCAGCCTCTTCCCCTCGCACCGCCGCCGCCTCCCGCCGGAAGCCACACCCACGCCGGAGTCCCCCTGACGTCCACATCCCCCTGCCGTCGCCACGCCGTCGCCGGAGCCGCCGTTGGCCGGATCCGGGCTGCCCTAGCTTTGCCTCTCCGCGGCTAGGGCATCACCGCCCGCCGCCGGCGCTGCTTCCCACCGCCGGTGGACACCTAGGCTGGTTGTCCCCGGCCGGCCACACCCTCCTCCCGCCGGCTCAGCCGCCGTCGAGGCCGCCGCCGGCCGGTGCTGGCTCCCTGCTCTCGGTTCAGCCCGAACTAGGCTTAATTTCTGGTCGCCATGCCGTTCCGATGATCCGGGCCGCCTCCGTCGACCCCGCTGGTGAGCACGGCCTTCCCGAGGTGCCGAGTACCTCCGTGCTCACCTATTCCGCTATCAGCGAGGCTCGGAACAGCGAGTTCTCCAATGTCGATCCCGGACCACCTTACCAGTTGAGGTCCTAGTCGCTCATGTGCGCTCCTCAACCGTTCTCTATGCTCCAGACAGCGAGCACGGCCTCCGCCTCATCGAGACCTAGCAGGGTGGGTCTTGGCAGGCCCCGATAACGCTTGGATCGAGGTAACGACGCATAACATTATTAAATTGCATGTTATTAATGCAAATAGATGCATGTTTAGGGACTTTAATGCAATTTAGTCGCTGTGGGCAGCGTGTTCACGCTACGCGTGACCTGTAGACTGATTGTCCAAGGTCCGCTGACCTTCGTTTGTCCGAAAATAGGTTTTCGGAGCGTTTCCCATTTTCTGCGGACCAATAGGGCAACGTATGAGGTCTGCGAACCAATAGTGCAAGCACCAGATTGGGTATTTTGGTTTCATTCCATTGAGGCATTTACAGCTTAGTATTTGTACAGTAGCTTTCTATTATATGTTTCTATTCATATCTCTTGCAGCTACTGTAGTTTTATTGATTATCCTCGTACTGTACCTCCGTTGTTTCTCAGTGATTACGACAAGCCCCTGAGGCTCGGTTGTACCCACTGAGAAACATCGTTGTGGTTTCTCACCCCCCATTTCCCCAGGTGGCACGGGCGAGGAGTCAGTTCACGGTGCGACGTGAGGACGATCTAGCTAGCTGGCATTAGCGGTCCTCCCCCGGTTATTTCTTTTACTTGCTTTAGTTTTAGAAATAAATAGACTGGTTCAGTTTTGATGATCTTTATGAATGTCGAATAATCACAATTTGCATGGATGATGATATCTTGTTATGTACAACTTGGATTTGATTTGGATTATCAGTATTCGACTTGCGTTTTATCGTGTGGGTGTCTACCCTTCGTGGTAGCTTGTTTTCAAAATAAAGTTCCATGTGAGAATAGTTTTTAAAGGTTTTTATGGATTTCTTTTAACGCTTATTAGAATTTGAAAACAAAGCTTTCGAGTGGGAAGCAATTTTTAATAGGATGTTTGTTGTATTATGCATTGCATCATCCTTCGCTTAAGGAGTGCTTAGAGGCATGTAAGGATAGCTGTATGCAAATATACTCTATGGTTGTATTGTGTGGATTATCGTGAATGTAAGTGTGATTGTGATCTTGTTGTATGTCGTTGGTACGCCGTGCAAATACAGGGGAGACTCTGTCTGTGTAGACAGAGGTGCCTGTATTTGTGGCGGGTCTGTTCACTGCGCGGGCTAGGCTTTCCAAAAAAAAAAAAATTGACCCGTTTTCCGCATCTAAACTAGCCCGGGGCGTGACATATTGAGATTGCATGGAGTGCCAATCTCAATAGTATCCGATAGAGACCCGAGGTTTGTCTCACATTTCTGGAGGAGTTTACAGACAGCTTTGGGGACTCAGCTTCGTTTTAGCACTGCATTTCATCCACAGACGGACAGTCAGCCCGAGCGTACTATTCAGACGCTTGAGGATATGCTGAGGGCTTGTGTTTTGGATTTCGGTGGAGAATGGGATCGACGTCTGAGATTGGTAGAGTTTGCGTACAACAATAGCTATCAGGCGAGCATTAAGATGGCTCCGTTTGAAGCATTATATGGACGTAAATGTCGATCACCTTTGTATTGGGATGATGTAGGTGAAAGGAAGACTTTGGGTCCAGACTTATTACTTGAAGCTGAAAAGAAAGTTAAAGTAATACGACGGCATATAGAGACAGCTCAGAGCAGGCAAAAGAGTTATTCTGATACTCGGAGGCGAGATCTGGAATTTCAAGTTGGAGACCATGTCTTCTTAAAGGTTTCACCATCGAAGGGCATACGGAGATTTGGAATTCGCGGGAAGCTTAGTCTGCGATTTATTGGTCCTTTTGAGATATTGGAAAGAGTAGGACCCGTGGCTTATCGGGTAGCCCTTCCACCTCGGTTGGCAGGTGTGCATGATGTTTTCCATGTATCTGTTCTAAGAAGATACATGTATGATCCTTCACACATGATTGATTTTACTCCACTAGAGCTGACGGAGGATTTACATTACGAGGAGAGACCGATACGAATTCTGGCTCGTGAGATGAGTGAATTGCGTAATCGGGTCATACCTTATGTTGAGGTGCAGTGGAATTATCATGATGAAAGAGAAGCGAGTTGGGAATTGGAGACGGTGATGCAGAGGTCTTATCCCCACTTGTTTGCACCTTGAGGTGAGTACCTTACTTTACTTTAGTTTCGAGGACGAAACTATTTAAATGAGGGAAGAGTGTAATACTTGGCATTTTGAGGGTTACTGGACTCGAAAGATTTCGGGCGCCCGAATCTTGGGTAGTGGACGCCCGAAAGTTTTCGGAGCCAATGGACATTTTGGATGGGTCCGGAAGTCGCTGACTCGATTCAGATCTGGGCGCAGGTTTCGGACGCCCGGATTGTGGATCCGGATTGAGCTGATGACGTGGATTTCCACGTGTCGTGTTGCAGGACACGTGTCGACCGCCGGAGGAGCGCCGCCCCACGGCCTGCCGACCACCGCCGAACCGCTTGGCCGCCAACTGACACTTGACATTTTGGATTTTCGGACGCCCGGAAGTGGGAATTCGGGCGCCCGAATGTAAAGATTTGGAGCCTATAAATAGGTGAGCCCCCTGAGTGTTTTGGTGCATTTCCACTTCGTGATTTCCACTTTCTAGAGAGAGAAAGCTAGAGTAAGGGCCATATGTTGGCATTAGTTGTGATCTAGCTTGTTCCCCTCTACTGTGTTGTTCTGATCTGGTTCTGAGCTGTTGTTCTGTTGAAGTTAGCATCCCTTTTGGTGGTATATTCAGATTGGAGTATTGCTTGAGCTTGTTATATCCTGGAGGGTTGGATCTGAGATTATAGTTGTTCCCTACCGTGGTTGGATTAGCTTTTGAGGTGGGTTAATGTTTGCCAGATTCAGTGGATTTCCTCCTATGTGCTTACTCTCATGTTAGCATGATATGATATTGTTGGGATTATGCTATGATGATATGATATTGTTGGGATTATGTTAGCATGATATGATATTGTTGGGATTATGTTAGGATGATATGATATTGTTGGGATTATGTTAGTTGTGACATGCTTTAGCTGAGATTGATGCTTATTTAGGATATGATCTTAGATGAGGTTGTTATACCTGATTTGCATACATGATTTCCTTATATTCTTGATGCATGATCTAGCCTACACCTATCCTGTTGATATCCCTTGTACCAGTTGTTGTACATACTAGTGTAGGTGATTTGTTGTGGCTCGTGCTATGTTGTTTGTACCTCCTCTTTAGGGTAGAGTTGAGTTGATTTTGAGCACTGGAGCATTGATTGGGTCATACTTGTTGTTATTACATTTGAGGTGCCGAGGGCACGTGATTCCTTGTGTGAGATCAGTTTGACCCAGTCTGTCGATCATATACCTGTGGGTGCTTGGCGCTGATACGTGTTATGATACTATACTCAGTTGGGTCGCTCCCACGAGTACCGCTCCGGAGTTGGTTTCCGTACAGAGGGTTGTACGAGTTGGGTTATGTGTAGTACAGAGGTTGTTTACCTGTACTAGTTGGCTCCCTACGGGTAGAGCATGTTCAGGCCGCAGGTATTGTATTGTGGATTTATGATAAGTCCTCGTTTAATATGTTCAGATCATTGATATTCTTATTGACATTTGAGCATTGTGCATAGTAGTGGTAGTTTATCTCCTACTTTATTTATTGCTCTCTATATTTTTTGAGATCGAGGACTTAGTGGGCAGACCGCTGACGCTGGTAGAGGTACCCACTGAGGACTACTTGTTTGATAGTAGTTCTCACACCCGTTGTTGATACCTTTTTGCAGAGTCTTCGTCCCCAGCAGTACATTCTGAGCGTGGAAAGGAGACCGTCGGGTAGAGCTGATCCCCGGATATTTTGGCTAGAGGTATACCCCATTTTGTAGATGATCCTATGAGTCTGTACATACAGTGATATGGAGATTGTCAGTGATGTATATTTTTAGTTATGGATTTAGGGACCTTTAGCTTTTGTTAGATGATTGTTATCGCTTCGTGTACTCAGTAGAAATACTGTGTATGCGGCGGATCTGGTCATGCGCCTGGGAAGAGGTAACCCGGGTCGTGACATAATCGCAATGACCGACTCATAGGTCCGGTCAAGCCTGCGCCCGCCTAGTGCGTGGACACACTCCCGCAGGTGTGACGGCAACACCTAGGCTACTGTCTCTGCTATCGCTGGCCAGCATCCGGAGCGACACTCAAGGGGAGTGACCCCTACCGAGTCTAATAGTGCTTATCTCAATCAAGCTCAATGTGGCTCTGCAGGCTATAGTCTATGCGATGATCAAAAAGATCTCTTGTAACCAATCTGATGTCCTCAACACAATAATAGAGTAATCTCTAAGTCAAGTGTCATAATAAAATATTCATATTCATTTTCTACGTCTAAAATACCTGCCTACTACGTCGCACTAACTCACGTCCCCTATCACATAACTCATAGTGAATACAATGCAAATGGATAATTATTGGCTCACGTGCAATTATACTAGAATTTCAAACTTCTACTTAATTTCATACTAATATCACCCTCTATCAATATGTAAATCATGTATGTTGGCGTCACTAAAATCGCGCCACGTGGTGAACCAAGATGCACCACGGGAATGGCCTTTGAAGCCAAGGATGGGTAACATGTGGTGCGTAGGGAGCAGAGAAAAGCACATTTAAAACCGAAAAGAAGTTAAGGCTTATGCGGTCAGGATCGGCCGATAGTGGCCCACAAAGTCAGGGAAGTGGCCGATTATGGGAATAACTAAATAACAATAGGCGGAATTATAAATAGATAAGAGACGCCTGACAGAGGTGTCTTTTTCCCCTGAGAACAAGAAGACCAATTCGATTCCACGCATTTTCTTTCGCTTTCTAGGAGTAGTCTACTTGTAATTTCTTTTTTTCCTCACATTTTCTATTTTCCTAGGAGTAGTTTTAAGTTAGTATTCTCTTTGAGACTGTACACCTTCACGGCGCACCCTGCTTTGTAAACAGTTTTATTCTCTTTACAATATATATAAGCTTCACTCGGCTCTTCAGCCGAACTAAAAATATTGTGTAGTTGTTGAACTCGACTGATCCGATCCCTCATCAGCCGAATCGCTTGATCTGCTAGTGGGCGCTAACTTCGAGGGTCATCATCGGTAGCCACTCTACCTCCTTGCGCGCTTCCCCAAGGAGGATCTTTGACTGAGTCAACTGTCTAGGAAATCAGCTCGCAATAATTTTTTGGCACGCCTAGTGGGACATCATTTAGGTAAACTTCTATTAACTTTAAATTATAGCTGATGATAATGCCATGAATCTCCGCAACCGAGTCGTTCCTCGATCATCTGGAAATGACCAGGTGAGTAATACCGAAAACACAAATGAGCGTCATGCGGTACTACCAGTAGAGGACGAAACTAGTAGACAATCGGCTCAGCAGGAGCCCAGTTTGACTCAGGCGCTCGGACAGATAACTCGGGTCTTGCATGTTTTAGACCAAAATAGTCATCGGAGCACCGCTCGCTTAGATGCAGTTCTAGCCGCTATCACGGCTTCTAATGAAAATATAGCCCGGATTGGGCAGTTGTTGACACGAAACAAACAACCATATGTAGGTCTACAAGGACCCGCAGGCACGCCAGTGTTACAAAATTCAGTTACACCGGCGATTACGCAGCCTCAGGTAACACCATTCCAGGCTGCCTTTAGACCGGCGAATGCAAACACCGGTCAACAGCCAGAAGTAGCTTGGGGTTTACCCGCTCCACTACCGTTACCGGCTTACCAGCCCCAAAATATGGGGATAAGGGCTGGAGGGCAAGCCCCCAAAATTGTGCAGGGTGTAAATCCTGCAGCACAAAATTATGGACTTCCTCCAGGGCCGAACCCGACTCAAGCACAGGCCCCTGTTCCCATACTAGGGAACAATAATGAATTATATGCTCAAATTGAGGAAGCTATTCGTAATACCTTTGGGGTAGGAGCTAGGCCGGCAATGCGGCATGTATTTCGCTCTCCTTATCCTGCTAATATTGATATAGAGCATCCATACCCAGCAAATTGAAAAATGCCCAAGTTCGATAAGTTTTCTGGTGATGAGACCGAAAATACGGCGAATACGTAGCGCGGTTTACGGTCTAGTGTAGGGAGGCCGCCGCAGATCCATTTTTGAAACTCTGATTATTTAATACATCATTAACTAAAACGGCGTTTACTTGGTACACCAGTCTGCCAGCCAATTCTATCCGAGATTGGGACGAATTGGAAAGAAAGTTTCATGAGCAATTTTATAGATCAGAACCAGAATTATCGGTTGCTGATTTGGCTCAGTATCGGCAAAAGCAAGGTGAGTCGATTGAAGAATATTTAAACCGATTCAAAACGGCAAGGAGTTGATGTTTTGTTAGAATGCCAGAATCAGAATTTGCCAAGATGACATTTCATGGTTTACATTTCAAAATCAAAGATCACGTTGAAGATAAGTATTTTTCAAACTTGTTTGATTTGGGCGTTCAAGTTGCTCAATATGAGCAATTCTGGAAAGGAAACAATGATGATCGGCCAAGATGGAGTCGAAATAAGGATTGGAATAAAGGAAAAGAGAAAAATATTTCTTTTATTGAGGAAACCTCGGCTCAAGATAAGCTGAGCACTTGCAACGAAATAGAAGATTCGGCTGATGAAGCCGAAGTATATGCAGCAGAGATAGTTAAGAACCGTCAACCGTATAAATATGCCTTGTTAAAGCCAGCTAAAGCTAGCGAGGCTAAAGCGCGCGTTACTGCATATACCTATTCTTTTGATGTGGCAAAGACCGATTTGATTTTTGATCGATTGTTGAAAGATGGTAGGATTAAACTCCAGGAAGGTCAAATGATACCTTCCGGAGAAGAATTAAAAAGAAGATAATATTGTAAGTGGCATCATTCATGGAGCCACAGAACGAATGAATGCACGACCTTTAAAAGACAAATTCAGAAAGAGATAAATGAAGGTCGACTGGTTTTGCCAACCAAGAAAATAAAAATATGGAAATTGACCAGAATCCATTTCCCTCACAGGTCAATATGGTGGACATCAAAGGAAAGTCACCGGTTGAAGGAAAGATCGAGCAGGACATTGCCTACACCAAGAGGGCACTTCGGCTATGCATACGATGCAAGGCCGAAATGACACGTCGCGATTGGGAAGCGATCATACAGGAGAAAAAAGTTACACGGGGAATGAAAAGAATTTATGGTTTTCCCCGAAGAATAGGAAGATCTGCCTAACGTAGAAGGTGATCCGGACGATTGTTCGGAGGAGGATTCGAATGACTCTGAAGAGAAAGTAGAGTCTAAGAGAGATAAGAAGGATCTTTTAATTCAAAAGGTCCTAGATGATTACTACCATCACCAAACTGAAGAAAGGATGAGCCGAAGGAATTACCCAGAGGAACCCTTCGGCATTCAACAGAGATACCCGGGATATCGGCCCAACTGGCATCATCAACCCAAGCAGAGACCCGAGCCAAAATTTGAAGGAATGACCGAGGGCGATATAGAATTCCTCGGTCGAAGATTAGTTAATGAACTCGGTATCTAACCGTGGCCGAGACCCTGGGAAAGGAGAAAAATTCTGAGGGAACACCTCAGAACTGTTAAAGTACCAGCCAATGTATCGAGTGATCAATGGCACATAGCCAAAGCACTGGCCAAATGGCATGGGCCGATGCTGACAAAAATTCAGAAGCGTCGGCAGCAAAGGATGCAAGCCGAGACAAGACAACACTCGAAAGAAGCAAAAGAGATTAGGCCGAATATATGGAAGCGGCCTGAATCACAGCCGTTCTTTCGGTCTATGAAAAATGATTATAAGGCGGGTGGCTCAAGACCCGTGCTATGGTTAAAATCTAAGATTGAACAGTCTGCTCCAGCTGAGCTGACAAAGAAAGTCACACAAAAAGCTTTAGAGGAGAAGATCGCCTCGTTGGAGACGATCATTAAGGGAGACAGATGGCCTCCCAAGGAGAGAGAGGTTCGGCCGAAGAGTGATTCCTCGGCCGAAGCAGTAAGAGAGTCAGAAGAAAAGAAACAAAAAGTACAGGAGAAGTCAGCCGAAGAGAGCTCGGCTGATGTAAGCATGGTGTATGCTCTGCCGCACTCATTCCGAGCGGAGTCTATAGAGTTGGAGGAATCAATTTATGGTGGAGAGGAGCTTACAGTGGCTCAACTTCAACTCGAGGATACTAAAGTGGCCGATGTAGTGATATTTGAGAAGCCATCGGCCCTGCATACAAGGTTTGTCAGGCCTTTATTTATTGGAGCCCTAATAGAAGGACGGCCTGTGGGCCGAGTTATTATTGATGGTGGGGCGATGATGTGACGCCCCAACTTCCCAGGGGGTCACCCATCCTAGGATTACTCCCGTCCTAGCACGCTTAAGCTTAAGAGACTTAAGCGTGCTAGGACAGGTAAGAGACTTAAGCGTGTTAGAACGGGAGTAATCCTAGGATGGGTCCCTCTTTAAGCGTGCCGATAAAGAGTTATGTACGAAATTGGCCGAGGCAGCTGAGGAAGGATCATGCATCAGATCGGCTGAGCCAGCCGACAAAAAATTATACGATGAAATTCTAACTTTGGAAGCCGATCTAAACAAAAATAATGTAGCTCAAAGTGCAGAGGCCACAAAAATGCCTGATCAGAATTGTACTAAAATTTGTGAAAGGATCGAGTCGAAGCATACGGAAGAATCGCTGATCAAGGTCGGCGAGAAAAAGCTGGAGACTCAAGATCCATTAAAAGAGGTGAACTTAGGGTCGGATGAAAACAAACGGTCGACGTATATTGGCGCAAGGCTTTCAGCTCAACAACATGAGGAGCTAACAAGGTTGCTGATAAAATATAAGGATTGCTTTGCCTGGAGCTATGAAGAGATGTCAGGACTGAGCCGAG
The DNA here is from genome assembly GCA_016920855.1 of Puya raimondii. Lineage (NCBI taxonomy): Eukaryota > Viridiplantae > Streptophyta > Magnoliopsida > Poales > Bromeliaceae > Puya > Puya raimondii. The sequence continues at coordinate 205,677,967 of JABWPP010000050.1, read as the reverse complement.
AAATTGTAGAACATAGGCTCCCTATATAGAAGGGGTATAAGCCTTACAAACAGCCGGCTCGTAGGTTTGAGCCGAATATTGTAATACAAATTAAAAATGAAATTGAAAATCTTTTAGGAGCCGGATTTATTAGAGCGGCTTATTATGTTGATTGGGTGTCTAACATAGTACCAGTACGAAAAAAGAATGACAAACTTAGAGTTTGCATTGATTTTAGAAATTTAAATCTGGCTACACCCAAGGACGAATATTTGATACCCATAGCTGACATGCTAGTGGACTCGGCAGCAGGACATGAAATTTTATCTTTTATGGATGGACATGCTAGTTATAGTCAGATTTTTATTGCCGAAGAAGATATATCGAAAATGGCTTTTAGATGCTCAGGGTCCATTGGGACCTTCGAATGGATAGTGATGCCCTTCGACTTGAAGAACGCCAGAGCCACTCATCAGAAGACAATGAATTTCATCTTTCATGATTTGATCGGTAAAATGTTGGAAGTCTACATCGATGATATCGTTGCAAAATCTAAATCACAAATCGATCATTGGACCGATCTAGAATTAGCCTTTGAGCGCATGAGAAAATATAATTTTAAAATAAATTCTTTGAAATGCGCGTTTAGAGTATCGGCTGGAAATTTTCTTGGGTTCCTAGTCCATCAAAAAGGAAACAAGATAGACAAAAATAAGGCAAAGGCGATTATTGATTTACCGCCGCCGAAAAATAAAAAAGAATTACAAAGTCTTCTGGAAAAAATAAATTATTTAAGGCGATTTATATCAAACTTAGCCGGTAGAATAGGAATATTTACTCCATTACTTCGGCTCAAGAACCAGGAAGAATTTATTTAGGCAAAAGAACATCAAGAAGCATTTGAAAATATTAAATGATACTTGGTGAACCCTCATGTCCTCATTCCCCCTCGACAGGGGCAGCCGATGAAATTATATATATCGGCTGCGGAAGAGAATCTGGGATGCCTTTTAGACCAGGAAAACGCTGAAAAAGAAGAACATTCTATTTATTATCTCAGCCGACGTTTGTTAGATACTGAACAACGTTATTCGGCAGTAGAAAAATTATGCTTGGCATTATATTACACCTGTACTAAACTGAGATATTACATTTTGCCAGTGGAGGTATCGGTTGTTTGCAAAACCAACCTGATTAAGTATATGTTATCTAAACCAGTATTAAGAGAAAGAATCGGACGATGGATGTTAGCTTTGTCCAAGTTCTCTCTTAATTACGTTCCAGCAAAGGCGGTTAAGGGGTAAGCAATAGCTGACTTCTTAGCCAGCCACCCTTGCGTCGAGATTGAAGAATCAATGCAAAACGTGGTCGGTTGTCAGCCTTGGACACTCTATTTTGACGGATCCAAGACAACCGAGTCAGCAGCGGCTGGAATAGTCATGCAGTCAGTCGCCCGAAGGCCATACTTATCAGTTCTCCTTCGAACTAGATTTCGGCTGTTCCAACAATCAAGCCGAATATGAGGCCTTAATAATTGGTTTTGAGATTTTACAAGAGTTAGGGGCAGACTCTGTAAAAGTCATCGGTGATTCGTAGTTAATGATAAAATAGGTGAATGGAGAATACCGATGCGAAAATTAAAATTTGCAAAATTATCTGAGTAGAACAATAGAATTACTTAGCAGATTTGGAGAAGTAGAGTTTGTACATCTATCAAGAGAAGAAAATGAGCAAGCTAATGACTTAGCTCAATCGGCTTCAGGATATAAAGAGCCGAGAAGAAATCAAGTCAAAATAGGAAGGAGGTTATTACCATTGGTCTACACACGAGAGCCGATGATGATCGCTCCAATAGAAGTTCAAGAGGATGGAGAAAACCCTTAATGGAATTCCTTAATGATCCTAATAAACAGGTCAATTATCATCTACGGAAGAGAGTGCTCGGCTATTGTCTATTAAATGGACAACTCTATAAGAGAACAGCCGAGGAAGTAGTATTAAAATGCTTAGGGCCCGATGAAGCTTTAATCATTATGGGAGAGGTCCATGAAAGTTTATGTGGGGCACAGTTAACTGGAAAAAGATTGAGATGGACCATTCGGCACTTAGGATATTATTGGCCGACAATGCACGAAGACTGCATAAAATACGCTAGAGGATGTCAGTAATGCCAGTTCCACAGCTCTATACAAAGGGTTCCAGCTTTCGAAATGCATGCAATTATTAAGCCGTGGCCTTTTCGAGGGTGGGCTATGGATTTAATTGGAGAAATTCAGCCGAATTCTTCGGCTAGACATAAATTTCTGATAGTGGCCGTAAACTATTTTACTAAATGGGTAGAAGCAAAACCTACTAGATTGGCCACTCAGAGAGACATGATAGATTTCGTGGAAGACTCTATTATTCATCGTTTCGGGATTCCCGAGACGATTACAACCGACCAAGGAACGATGTTCACAGGAAAACAGTTCTCACGGTTCGTAAAGTCGAGAAAAATCAAGTTACTTCATTCATCGTCTTACTATGCTCAGGCCAATGGACAGGTCGAGCTAGCAAACAAAGTCATTATAAACCTTATGAAACAGCATATTGGGAAATACCCAAGGAAGTGGAGCGAAAAGCTCTCCGAAGTATTATGGGCATGCCGAACAACAATAAAAACAGCAACAGGGGTTACGCCATTTCGATTAGTATACGGCCACGAGGCCATAGTGCCAGCCGAGATAATGGTCCATTCTTTATGAGTCGAAGGACAGAAAGAATTGATGGCAAAAGAATACAAGAGTTTGATGAGCGAAAAGTTAGATGAAATAGATGAGATTCGGCTGTTAGCGTTTGATCACTTACAAGCCTATCAGAGCCGAGTAAACAATGCATACAACAAAATAGTTAAGACTAAATCCTTCTCTGTTGGAGATTTAGTCTTAAAATTAATATTACCGATCGGTCGAAAAGGCCGAGTGTATGGAAAATGGTCTCCAAATTGGGAAGGGTCATTCCAAGTATATAAAGTTGCAAGAGGCATCACATATTTCCTAAAGACATTAAGTAGATCAGAAAATGACAAATCAATCAATGGAAAATATTTAAGAAAGTATTATCCATCCATGTGGGAAAGTGAATAAAAAGTCAAAGACAAAATACAAACAAAAGTTAAAATATATTACAGCCGATTTAAGAATGGAAAAATAGAGAGAATCAGGATAATAAGTCTCTGAGTTGATTCCACTCAGTTTCCAGATTGAATTGGGCAAGATCGGCTGCTCGCTTTCTTCGCTTCATCATGGGATGGAGTAGAGTTGGGAGAGTTGGTCATGTAGTGCCACCCCTACCTCCTTTTTGGCTTGTAATTGAGCTTGCACAATGGCACGCTGTTCAGAGGCATGGGTCAAGGCTTTTTCAGCTGCAGTGAGTTTTTCTTTAAGACGAGTAATGCACTGCCGAAGAGCCAACTCTTGATCTTTTAAAAGATCGTCTTGCTTGGTTAGGTCGGTTATTGGAGTTGCCACTTCATGAGCTTTCGTTTTGAAGAAGCCGATCCGTGAAAAATGAGGTTCCAAAGCAAGATACTCGGTGGAAAGTGTTTGTTGGCGAGTTAAGAAAGAAGAAAGGCTAACAGATAAGGTCTCTGCAAAGCATTTATGTAAGGAAGGAAGATCAGGTTGGTCTAAGAGATCGAGGAGAAGCGCTCCAAGCCGATCAAATTGCTCTAAGTTTTGAGCTAGAGTAGGATGACCACTTGTCACGCCCCGGGTTACCTCTTCCCAGGCGCATGACAAGATCCGCCGCATACACAGTATCTCTACCGTGTATACGAAGCGAAAACAACAACAATATCCACAAGAAGCTAAAGGTATCAACAGAGCTGCTATAAATAAATATCAAAGGATCACTGTACATACATCATCCATAACCATAATATAATACAACACTGATAACATCCATCTCACTGTATGTACAGACTCAACCATCTATCAAAATGGGTATACCTCTAGCCAAGTATCCGGGAAATAGCTCTACCCGACGGTCTCCTTTCCGCGCTCAGTATGCACAACTGGGGAAGAAGACTCTGCAAAAAGGATGTCAACAACGGGTTTGAGAACTACTATCAAACAAGTAGTCCTCAGTGGGTACCGCCACCAGCCTCAGCGGTCTGCCCACTAAGTCCTCAATCTCAAGAGATATATATAGAGCAATAAGGAAAGTAGGAGATAAACTACCACTACTATGCACAAAGCTCAACTGTCAGTATGAATACCAATAAACTGAATATACCAAATGAGGACTATAATGAATCCATAATACCATACAATACAATACCTGCAGCCTGATCATGCTCTACCCGTAGGGAGCCAGCTAGTACAGGAACACCATCTGTCCCTAGCCCCTCGTACAACCCTCTGTACGGAACATGCCAACTCCGGAGCGGTACTCGTGGGAGCGACCCAACCGAGTATAGTAACACATATCAGCGCCAAGCACCCACAGGTATATGATCGACACGACTGGGTCAAACAAGGAAACACGTGCCCTCGGCACCTCAAAGGATAATCAACAAGTATGACCCAATCCACTGATCTCACAAGGAATCACGTGCCCTCGGCACCACAAAGGATAGTCAACAACATGTATGACCCAATCAATGCTCCAGTGCTCACAATCAATCTCAACTCTACCACAAAGAGGAGGTACAACAACATAGCACGAGCCATAACATGATCACCTACACTAGTATGTACAACAACTGGTACAAGAAATATCAACAGAATAGGTGTAGGTCAAATCATGCATCAAGGATACAAGGAAATCATGCATGCTCATATATATCATAATCTCACCTAAGATCATATCATGCACATATATCAATCTCAACTAACATGGTCACTACTAACATAATCCAACACATCATGCTATCATAACCCAACATATCATGCTATCATAATCCAACATATCATGCTAACATAATCCAATCACAACATGCTAACATGAGAGTAAACACATAGGAGGAAGTCCACTGAATCTGGCAAACATCAACCCACCTCAAGAGCTAATCCAACCACGGTGGGGAAAACAGTATCCTCAGATCCAACCCTCCAAGATAATCAAGCTCCAGCAGAACTCCGATCTGAATATCACCAAAAGGCTGCTAACTGTCACGCCCCGGGCCCTCGTGGGAGCCTACCAGGCACGTGCACAGACCCGCCGTGTACCTCAAAGCAAACACAAAGTACACAAGGCGTCTACAATAACATAAATCCAATAGAATAAGGAATACATCCTAAACAGGGTGATCAGAGCGGGAACATAGTTCTACAACTAAAACAAAATCCATACATATAAAATCTCAAGATATACAATAGAATTATACATCTTATCACTAGTAGATCAATCAACCAACAAAACTATACATCTTTCATTCAAAATACAATGAAAGGAAACCCATGGTATGCCTACAATTACAACACCGTAGAGGCTCTACCTAGCTGCTAACCCCTCGCCGCGATCCCAAGCCTCTCCTTCTGCAGAAGGCTCTGAAAAACCCAACAACAATGGGGGTGAGAACTATTAATCAATAGTTCCCAGTGGGTAAGCCGCCGAGAGTGGCGAATTACACCGCTAGGTCAACTGAGGCAAGATAGTATAACTGAAACATAAAGCAGAAAGCATATAACATTTAATGCTAAACAGGTAGTTCTACAACTATCTTGCCTCCAATGACTAAATCATCTACATGAACATGAATATGCTCATTTGTCATATGCTCAACAATTAATCACATCATTTACATGCATGTCAAATTAATGCCATGATTATGGTCGAAAGAATCTCTTTTCATAATATCATCGTATATTCATGCCACTATACTAACCAATATGAGTATAGGCCTAATGCTACTATGGATGCCAATGTATGTAGTGACTCACTACTATGTCCAACTACAAATGAATGCATCCCAATAGTGTCAAGCTAAGTAATGCCACAATATGCGACTCACTACTAAGTCCATACACTACATGTATATGCATTAAGCAACCAATGTACTATGTCCAATTTACTTAGCTTTTACCCAATCCACGAGGGGACTTACACAAGGTAACATCCCAGCTTGTGCCATGCCTAATGGTCCCGTGGTAGTCAGCATTCTCTCGCTAGAATGAGACTCTCCCCCAACGGCGATCCACTTCGGCGCCCAATCCCGCACGGGCGATCAAACGTCGCAAGGCTAACTCCGGAGTGCCGGCTTGTAGGGAGCGACCCTCACAAGCATGTGCGAATGAGCACAAGGGCAAACAAGCGCTGATCACAAGCATCATATCCAAGGCCAAATACATCTCAATCATCATGTCTAAAACATGGAATCACAACATCGACTCGAGGGTCGGAATCATGACACATAAGTCACACTTGTTCTCAATTCACTTGTGGGTATAATTCTACCAATAGGTAACATGTCTCTAACATGCAAATGGTTACATTTCACTCTACCAATAGGAAGGGACCTAAGTCTCATTCATGACCCCAACGGGTTACTATCATATGCTATAACCAAAGCCATGATCAATGCATTATACTAATGCTATTTTCGATGCATTCTACAATGCCATAATTTATGTATTCTACCAATGCCATACCCATGCATTATCTTAATGCTACATATCTTGCATTCTACAATGCTAACTAAATCATCATTCATGATTTACATATGTCATACTACATGAACTTCCACTTTATGGAGTATAAGTCACCAACCAAGTATTCATTTAACTAAGCACACATGTTTAACCAATTGCCATTATCAAATCAAGGAGAACCCATTCCTCATGTCTTAAACATGGAATCGTTTCACGACCAAAAGGTCGAGCCCAATGTCAACAATGCCCACCATAGTTGCTCACCTAGATGAGGTGCAACAAACTTGTTTTGCATTTGTCATATTTTCTCTTTTCTCTATACAAGCATACTTTGGTATGCTAAGAGAGTTCACTAGTCCACCACTCAAGTGGTGACTCATAAGATGCTCATCTCTAGCATGCATAACATACTTAGCATTTCCTAATGCATCATTACACTAATAGTGCAAATACCCTAGCATGCATAATATCCTCATAATGCCATACTATATGAAATATGTATTTTTCATAAACAACTTGCATGTCTCATGCAATCACAATTATCATCATGCCATAATTATTATAATTATGCATCTAATCAATCCTATAACAAGATAGGAGACATAGGGGGAGTTCACCCATTTCGGTGAGGTCAGACCCACCGGATACCCGTCGAAACCTCGCAGTACTTCGAAACGAAGTTGTCCCCCGAGCTTCTCATACCCTAAGATAATTTTCCAAGGGGTTAGGGGTATCGAACAAGCAAATTCGAAAACCACCAAAAATCAATGAGGTAAATGGGTGGAAATTACCTTGAGCAAGTAAAACTTGTTCTAAGTCCCATTGGAGGTTAGAGATCTTCCAATCTAACCTACAACAACATTCTACACCCATCAATTCCACCTCAAGGGTTCACAATCACAAAACCCTAAACAAAACCCTAATTTCCAAGAAACTAGGTTTTCATGCTAATTTCAAGCAACAATCATAAATAGAGGTTGTAAAAGAGTTTACTAACCTCAAATCAAGCTTCCAACCAAGCTCACACAAGCTAGGGTTGAAGATCCATCCATCAACAAGCTCTCTTCCACAGCCCCGAGCTCCCTCCAAGCCTAGGAGCACTCCTCCGTAGGGAAAATGGAGGAAAAAGAGATCAAAACATGATCTAGAGAGGTTGGGAGCAAGAAAATCTAGAGAGAGAGAGAGGGAAAACCCTTACCTTTCATCTCCCCAACCTCAGCCATAACAGCAAAAATGAGGGGGTGAAGGGTTACTTAAACCCAAAGCACAAAATCCAACTAGGCCCCTCAAAAAGCCAAAATTGCAAAACTGCACAAAATGCACTCTGCAGCATTGTATACCGGTATGCGCATGTGTATACCGGTATACTGTGCAAATTCTGCAAAACCCGAGCCTCGGCCAAACAGGCCACGCGAAGGGATTCCGGTATGCCAACTCCAGATACCGGTACAAAACGCTCCAATACCGGTATGCGCATTGCACATACCGGAATGCCAGCGTATTCCGGTATCAACTGCTGGATTCCGCAGAACCCGAGAGCTGCGCACAACCAGTCTTCACTGGATTCCGGTATACCTAAACCAGATACCGGTATGCAAAGCAAAATCTGCACTTTTGCAGATTTCGACTTCCGGAGTCCGTTTTCGCACTTTCTAAGTCTCGAAAACACTCCGAAGCTCACCAAACTCAACTCAAAACTCAAGAATAGTATAAGCCACTATTCTCTCACTAGAACTCCGCAATTTACTAAAGTTCAGTGTACTACATACTCCCCTCCTAAAAAGGAGTTTCGTCCGTGAAACTACGGATCAACAACCAACAACAACAGCAAAACCAAAGGGGATAAGAGAATCGCCCTCGCCGTGATGCCTCCAGCTCTCACACCATGCATCGCGTCCAAGATGTTGCTCCAAAGCATCTTGTAGTAGGAATAGTGACAATTCCATATTCCTACATTCCACAAGTCCAGTCCGCAACAATGCTCCTTGAAGTTTAGCTCTTCATGTAGCTCTAATGATACGACATCCACCATCGGGGTAGAATTCAAATACTCACTCGGAGCGTCCACACACTTCATATATCTTCAACAGATCTGAAGAGAAATAACTCGACATGCCACTAGGCCCATTTGCCTCAGGGTCTCAAATAATCCTGAGAATCTGAAACTTAGATTCCTCATACTCAAATCTCTTGGATTTCCTTAGCCAAATATCACAAATCAGATATTCCGATTCAGATGTCCAAAATTCTATCTCTCACCGAGAATCATCCAATGGCTCAAATTTCAAAGCGATAGAGCTAGATGCCCTATGCAATCACGCAAATTTTTCCAAAATATACTTGCGCAAAATTTCCTCAATCCAACTCAGGTGAATAGTTACTCCTATTCACAACCTCTCAACAATCATCACGTCTAGCTTAGAAGCGAGACAATCCAATTCCGGAACCTCCGGTAATCATCCTCCATCCATACAAGTAGATAGCCTTTACTTAGCTTATCACATAAATCCTGCTATCCCAGGTGCAACTTGTCAATTCCACCGTCAAAACACTTTCTGACAGCCCACAAAAATTTTCATCCGCCGCAACACTCTTGATCTCGATGCATCATTCATCAGTTGGGATCAAAGCTAACTTCCGTGATCCGATCCAAAGGATAGATATCACATCATAATACTCATCTCATCGATATCTCTAGTACACCGGCCTCTAACCTGTTTTCACAGTTTCAACTCATTTTCTTGAGTGTAGAGATACCTCCAACAATAAGATCTGGGTGCACTTCACACCACTAACAATGCATACAATTGCCACATTTTCCAAGCAAATGCCATGGCAATCAATTCCAAATCACAATTTAGCGATTCCTCTTGCATTCTCTCAATTACTGAAAGGTCAATACTACCTTTCTATTTACACCAAAGTGCAACTCAATCCGTAGAGAGAAGCGTAACTACAAAGCACATAACCCGCCTTCGGGGTAACCAAGGTTGGCGGTCGTCAACCACACCAACAATTCCAAGAAACCTCTCTCACACATATCTTTTCAAAGATTTAATCCTTTTATGTGTGAGTTAAGAGAAGGGAGTAGACAACTGAGTAATCTCCCCACAATTATCCATAACATCTAATCAAACTAGGAAGTTTGAACTTCGATCACATCCGCTTGTCCCCAATCCACTATGGATGGTTTGATTTCCTTGAGATCTCCACTCATAACCACTTTGGCGTCAACTGCCAAGGGATGCTAGTCCTCACAACCGAATCAGCACATCTTCAACTTGAAGCACTTGCAGTCCTCATTCAAAGGAATCTTCATGGTCTTCATCGCCTCTCGACTTCCAATATGTCGTCGATGAGCACAGGGACAAAGACACCCAGAAGGGCCAAACATCACAACACACAAGAGCATCAACCAGCTCAACCGACACCACGATAATTTCGCAATGTCTATACCGAGTGAACAAGTCACCCTCGGTCCAAACTCAAACTCGATCCAACAAGAGTAGTACTCAGGTTGCAACTACTCTCGAGCAAAACCAAAATCCATGGAGCTTGATCAAACAGATCAACAAATCTCAGCTACGGGTACATATTCTTGATCGTGACCCTACCGAGTTCACGATAGTCGACCCACAGTCGAAATGACCTGTCCGCTCAAAACAAACGAGATCTACACTCCACAAGAGGAAATACTAGGCGAAAGAGGTCTCCAGACCAAGCCTTCAACTCTCACAACACAACCGGGATTGCACAGGCAACTCCCTCACAAGAGACATCCTCGCTTTTGAGGATTCTCAACACTCACCAAAGATGCTGGCCCAAAGGCCACGCGCTCACTCAGCCAACAACCAGGCTTGGGCAGGTGAAACAATCATCGCCATTAGCGAACCTCCAAGCCCTCAGAAAACACTATTTCGTGTCCAAGTTCCCAAAGCACTACAACTCGGTTCACACACTCATCGGGAATCAGATAGCCGAAGAGCCAGCCCAAGTTCAGATTAGAACTAAACGCTTTCAGCCAAATAAAGCCAATCGCTTCGTTGGCGCACATAAACATCCAAAGCTAACGGAGTACAAGAACAGTACTCACAAGTCCAAGCACTCAGGACTACTCGATCTGCAACAACAAGGAATGAGTTCCCTTCCATGCATTCGGCAAACAGCCGAACCAAAACCACAATCATAACAGACCACAAACAAGCTCCAATACTACGAGCTGCGACAACCTCCATCGTCGCTGCATCATCATCCGCCCGTCAAACAGGCACGCACACCTCCAAAACCGGTCGCGCGAAGTCGATCCCAACATTGTCGACACTGATCTCCTCAAACACTCCGACTGGAAATGGCCCACCTGGCCACGAAGAGAGTATTTGCCCCTACTCCAAGGGCATCATCGGGTACCCGCGGCTCCACCGCTCACACGTCACAATAGTCAATGACGATTTGACGTTCCATAAATATCCTGCTAAGGGTCCACCTTCTCGAGATCAATTTCTCCTCGATCACTTGATTGTCCTCTTACGATAGACTTGCCACTCATAGTAGCTTCTTTTGCCATCTCAACGGTCTCCACATCTGTTGCCCTTACCAAGGTGCGATCCGTATTCTCATAGAATTTCCTGAGGTCGACTGCCAACTGGATCGACAAATCCTCCAGTTGCTTAATCCTCTCGTCTGCCGGCGCGAGCCTCAACTTGGAGTAGCATCATAAATGATCGCCGTTCCACCGTACTCGCTGAATTTGCCAGTTGTTCGCTCAACTTCAGGGTCTCACCAAATCCGGAGGATGCAGGGTTCCCGTCTCGGCTGCCTCGGCCGCCATCGAGTGCGTCGTTCACCACTCAAGCTGCAACAAGCAAAACATGCGCAGGTGGAACACCCCACGCCAACGCATCCCCACACAAGACTATAACCCCAATCATGCGAAAGTAATGAAGTGGACTCCCACTATTCCCCGATGTCACGTTGTCGGCCGCCAACGTGACCCTCCAAGGGTATAGAAGTGGTTCACTCCGATCTAACTCCAACACCTTTGGAGCTTTAGAAACGACCCAATCATAATACTTTCGCCAATAAGTCATAAGAGATCCCGTCTCTCACGTTCCTATTCCTTATCGTCCAATCTGCCTAAGGTTTACTAGGTCCACTAAGACTCAACCCTAGGCTCTGATACCACAATAATCTGTCACGCCCCGGGCCCTCGTGGGAGCCTACCAGGCACGTGCACAGACCCGCCGTGTACCTCAAAGCAAACACAAAGTACAAAAGGCGTCTACAATAACATAAATCCAATAGAATAAGGAATACATCCTAAACAGGGTGATCAGAGCGGGAACATAGTTCTACAACTAAAACAAAATCCATACAACTAAAATCTCAAGATATACAATAGAATTATACATCTTATCACTAGTAGATCAATCAACCAACAAAACTATACATCTTTCATTCAAAATACAATGAAAGGAAACCCATGGTATGCCTACAATCACAACACCGTAGAGGCTCTAGCTAGCTGCTAACCCCTCGCCGCGATCCCAAGCCTCTCCTGCTGCAGAAGGCTCTGAAAAACCCAACAACAATGGGGGTGAGAACTATTAATCAATAGTTCCCAGTGGGTAAGCCGCCGAGAGTGGCGAATTACACCGCTAGGTCAACTGAGGCAAGATAGTATAACTGAAACATAAAGCAGAAAGCATATAACATTTAATGCAAAACAGGTAGTTCTACAACTATCTTGCCTCCAATGACTAAATCATCTACATGAACATGAATATGCTCATTTGTCATATGCTCAACAATTAATCACATCATTTACATGCATGTCAAATTAATGCCATGATTATGGTCGAAAGAATCTCTTTTCATAATATCATCGTATATTCATGCCACTATACTAACCAATATGAGTATAGGCCTAATGCTACTATGGATGCCAATGTATGTAGTGACTCACTACTATGTCCAACTACAAATGAATGCATCCCAATAGTGTCAAGCTAAGTAATGCCACAATATGCGACTCACTACTAAGTCCATACACTACATGTATATGCATTAAGCAACCAAATGTACTATGTCCAATTTACTTAGCTTTTACCCAATCCACGAATCCACGACTTACACAAGGTAACATCCCGGCTTGTGCCATGCCTAATGGTCCCGTGGTAGGTAGTAGCATTCTCTCGCTAGAATGAGACTCTCCCCCAACGGCGATCCACTTCGGCGCCCAATCCCGCACGGGCGATCAAACGTCGCAAGGCTAACTCCGGAGTGCCGGTTTGTAGGGAGCGACCCTCACAAGCATGTGCGAATGAGCACAAGGGCAAACAAGCGCTGATCACAAGCATCATATCCAAGGCCAAATACATCTCAATCATCATGTCTAAAACATGGAATCACAACATCGACTCGAGGGTCGGAATCATGACACATAAGTCTGTCACGCCCCGGGCCCTCGAGGGAGCCTACCAGGCACGTGCACAGACCCGCCGTGTACCTCAAACAACACAATGTACACAAGGCGTCTATGCTAACAACCGTCAAGAAGGATAAAGAATACATCCTAAACAAGGTAATCAGAGCGAGAAACGTATGTCTACAACTAGAATAAAATCAACACAACTAAAATCTCAAGATATACAATAACATTATACATCTTATCTTATCGACAATAGATCACCAACATCTATACACCTTTCATATAAATACAATGAAAGGACAACATGGTATGCCTACAATAATAACACCGTAGAGGCTCTAGCTAGCTGCTAACCCCTCGCTGCGATCCCAAGCCTCTCCTGCTGCGGAAGGCTCTGAAAAACCCAACAACAATAGGGGTGAGAACTATTATCAATAGTTCCCAGTGGGTAAGCCGCCGAGAGTGGCGAATTACACCGCTAGGTCAACTGAGGCAAGATAGTAAACAAACATAAAGCAGAAAGCATATAATATTTAATGCTAAACAAGTAGTTCTACACCTATCTTGCCTCCAATGACTAAATCATCTACATGAACATGAAATGTTCTATTGTCATATGCTCAACAATTAACTTCATGATTTACATGCATGTCAAATTAATGCTATGATCAACTACACATATTCTAATGTCATAAACTTACTATATGTCAAGTTTACTAATACATAATGACTTGTCTCTAATTACAAGTATGTAATGTATATTCACTTTGCCACTACATGTATGAACTATGTGACTTGTTCTCAACAATATAAAAGTTATGTTCACTACATGTAATGCCACAATATCACCACCCTATACTATGTCCATACACTACATGTATATGCATCAATTAACTAGGGTGTCAACTGTCACATTCCTCACGATATTTCCTATCATAAAAGACTTTTTGAGTCTTGGCTTGAGCCGTGCCTAATGGCCCCGTGGTAGTCAACATTCTCGCTAGAATGAGCCTCCCCCACGGCAATCCACTTCGGCGCCCATATAACCTGCACATAAACGATCGACGTCGCGAAAGGCCCACTCCGGAGCTGCCTGCTTGTAGGGAGCGACCCTCACAAGCGTTTGCGAATGAGCACAATGGCATACAAGCATAGTCAACAGCATAGGAAATACGTTCGTCATGTCTCTAACATGGAATAGTCAACCGATGTCCAAGGGTCTAACACTAAATCATAATGTCAACCTTGTTGTTCACCTAAGTGAAAGTCATATGTTTAACCTCTCTATGTCAAAACATGTCATTTTATGTTTACTACATCCAATAGCCAATATGCTAAATGTCAACAATATCATGTTATTCTCAATGTTTGATGGTATGTCCCTACCAATGTATCCATGTCTCTAACATGTAAATGTTCATCTCTTTGGTTACAAGTTCATAATCCTTGCATTCTTCTAATGCTACATATCATGCAAGTGTTTAATCAATTATAATATCAATGCAAATATAATCCCTTTCCTCATGTCTTAAACATGGAATCAATCCACGACCAAAAGGTCGAGCCAAAGCCAACGATGCCCGTCAAAGTTGCCCACCTAAAAGAGGTGCAACAACTTATCCTGCATGTGCTATAATCTCTCCTTTCTCTATACAAGCATACTTTAGTATGCGAAGAGGATCCACTAGATCAACAACCAAATAATGTCTTCTATGACACTCTTTTCTAACATGCATAACTTACTTAGCATTTCCAATGCATCAATGCACTATTTGTACAGTCACCCTAGCATGCATGTTATTCTCATAATACCACTCTATATGTACTATGCCTTTTGCATACACAATATATATATGTCTCATGCAATTACAACTATCATAACATAAACTCTACCATATAGAGTATGCAATTCTCATATGTGCTATACATATATCATGATCCCAATATTTCTATCATGTCAAAATAAGCATGATTATGCAACAATTCAACTCTAAATATTAGAGGAGACATAGGGGGAGTTCACCCATTTCGGTGAGGTCAAACCCACCGGATACCCATCGAAACCTCGCAGTACTTCGAAACGAAGTCGTCCCTCGAGCTTCTCATACCCTAAGATATTTTCCAAGGGGTTAAAAGTTTCGAACAAACAAATTCGAAAACCACCAAAATCTATGAGGTAAAAGGGTGAAAAATACCTTGAGCAAGTAAAACTTGTTCTAAGTCCGAATTGAGGTTAGAGATCATCAAATCCAACCTACAACAACGTTTTACACCCATCAATTTCACCTCAAGAACTCTCATTCAAGAAACCCCAAATTAAAACCCTAATTTCAAGAAACTAGGTTTACAAGCTAAATCTTAAGCAAAAACACAAAATAGAGGTTGTAAAAGAGTTTACTAACCTCAAAACAAGCTTCCACTCAAGCTCACACAAGCTAGGGTTGAAGATCCATCCTCCAACAAGCTTCTCTCCTCAGCCCCCCCGAGCTCCCTCCAAGCCTAGGAGCACTCCTCCACGAAGAAAAATGGAGAGAAAAGAGATCAAAACCATGATCTAAGGGGTTGGGAGCAAGAAAACCTAGAGAGAGAGAGAGAGAGACCTACCTTCTTCCTCTCCTCCAACCTCAGCCAACAATGGCTGGCTGTGAAGGGGTGAAGGGGTAAGTTATAGAGATGTAACAATATCCCCATAAGCCCTTCCAAAGAACAAAATCACAAAACTGCACAAATGGCATTCTGCAGCATTGTATACCGGTATGCGCATGGGCATACCGGTATCCAACCAAAATCCCGCAAACCCGAGCCTCAGCCAAGCGGTCTGCGCAAAGGGATTCCGGTATGCGCCTTCCCCATACCGGTACTAACACTCCAGTACCGGTATGCGCATTGAACATACCGGAATGCCAGTGTATTCCGGTATCTCCAGCCAGATTCCGCAGAACCCGAGAGCTGCGCAAACCAGTTCTCACTGGATTCCGGTATCCTTAAACCAGATACCGGTATGCGATTGCAAAATCTGCACTTTTGCAGATTTTGACTCCCGGAGTCCGTTTTCGCACTTTTTAAGTCCCGAAAACACTCCGAAGCTCACCAAACACAACCCAAAACTCCAGAATAGCACGAGCCACTATTCTCACACTAGAACTCCGTAATTTGCAAAAGTTCAGTGTACTACAAAGTCACACTTGTTCTCAATTCACTTGTGGGTATAATTCTACCAATAGGTAACATGTCTCTAACATGCAAATGGTTACATTTCACTCTACCAATAGGAAGGGACCTAAGTCTCATTCATGACCCCAACGGGTTACTATCATATGCTATAACCAAAGCCATGATCAATGCATTATACTAATGCTATTTTCGATGCATTCTACAATGCCATAATTTATGTATTCTACCAATGCCATACCCATGCATTATCTTAATGCTACATATCTTGCATTCTACAATGCTAACTAAATCATCATTCATGATTTACATATGTCATACTACATGAACTTCCACTTTATGGAGTATAAGTCACCAACCAAGTATTCATTTAACTAAGCACACATGTTTAACCAATTGCCATTATCAAATCAAGGAGAACCCATTCCTCATGTCTTAAACATGGAATCGTTTCACGACCAAAAGGTCGAGCCCAATGTCAACAATGCCCACCATAGTTGCTCACCTAGATGAGGTGCAACAAACTTGTTTTGCATTTGTCATATTTCCTCTTTTCTCTATACAAGCATACTTTGGTATGCTAAGAGAGTTCACTAGTCCACCACTCAAGTGGTGACTCATAAGATGCTCATCTCTGGCATGCATAACATACTTAGCATTTCCTAATGCATCATTACACTAATAGTGCAAATACCCTAGCATGCATAATATCCTCATAATGCCATACTATATGAAATATGCATTTTTCATAAACAACTTGCATGTCTCATGCAATCACAATTATCATCATGCCATAATTATTATAATTATGCATCTAATCAATCCTATAACAAGATAGGAGACATAGGGGGAGTTCACCCATTTCGGTGAGGTCAGACCCACCGGATACCCGTCGAAACCTCGCAGTACTTCGAAACGAAGTTGTCCCCCGAGCTTCTCATACCCTAAGATAATTTTCCAGGGGTTAGGGGTATCGAACAAGCAAATTCGAAAACCACCAAAAATCAATGAGGTAAATGGGTGGAAATTACCTTGAGCAAGTAAAACTTGTTCTAAGTTCCATTGGAGGTTAGAGATCTTCCGGGAGAGGAAACTGAGAGGAAGAGGGAAGGAGAGAGAGGGAGAGGAGGAGAGGGAGAAGGAGAGGAGAAGGGGGGAGGAGAGGGAGAAGAGAAGGAGAGAGAGGGGGAGGAGAAGGAGAGGGAGAGAGGGAGGAGGGAGAGGGGGGGGAGAGAGGGGGGGAGGGGAGAAAAGGGAGGGGAGGGGGGGGGAGGAGGAGGAAGGGAGAGAGGGGAAGGAGGGGAGGGGGAGGGGAGGAGAGGGGGGGGAAGAGGGGGGAGGGAGAAGGAGAAGAGGGGAGGGAGGGAGGAGGAGGGGGAGAGAAAGGAGGGGAGAGAAAAGGGAGGGGGGAGAAGAGGGGGGGGGGGGGGAGGGGGGAGGGGGGGGGGGGAGGGGGGGGAAGAGAGAGGAGAGAGGGGGAGAGAGGAGGGGGAGAGGGGAGGGGGGGAGAAAAGGGAAGGAGGGGGGGGAGAAGGAGGAGGGAGGGAGAGAAGGAGAAGGGGGGAAAGAGAGGGGGAGAGGAGGAAGAGGGAGGGAGGAGAGAGGGGAGGGGAGGAGAGAGGGAGAGGGAGGGGGGGGAAGAGGGGGGAGGGGAGGGGGAGGAGAGGAGGGGAGAGGAGGGGAGGGAAGGGGGGAAAAAGGGGGGGGGAAGGGGGGGGGGGAGAGAGGGAGAGGGAGAAGGGGGGGGGGGAGAGAGGGGGGAGAGGGAGAAGAGAGAGGGAGAGGGAGGAAGGAGGAGAGGGGGAAGGGGGGGAGAGAGAGAGGGGGGGGGAGGGGGGGAAGGGAGGGGGGGGAGGGGAGAAGAGGGGGAGAGGGAGGGGGAGAAAGAAAGGGAGGAGGGGGGAAGAGGGGGGGAAGGGGGGGGAGGGGGGGGGGGAGGGGGGGGGAGAGAGGGGGGGAGGGGGAGGAGGGGAAGGGGGGGAAGAGGGGGAGGGGGGGGGGGAGGAGAAAGGAGAAGGAGGGGGGGGGGGAGGGGGGGGAGAAGGGGGGAAGGGGGGAGGAGGGGGAGGGGGGGGGGGGGGAAAGAGAGGAAGAAGGGGGGGGAGGAGAGAGGGAAGGGGGGAGGGAGAAGGGGAAAAGAGAGAGGGGGAGAGGAAGGGGGGGGAGGAAAGGGGGGGAGGGGGGGGAAGGAGAGGGAGAAGGAGGGGGAAGGAGAGGGGGGAAGAGGGGGGGAAGAGAGGGGGGGGGGAAGAGGGAAGGGGGGGGGGGGGGGGAAGGAGGGGGAGGGGGAGAGGGGGGAGAGGGGGAGAGAGAGGGGGGGGGGGGGGGAGAAGGGAAGGGGGAGGGGGGGGGGGGGGGAAGGGGGGAGGAAGAAGAGAGAGAAAGAGAAGAGGGGAGGAGAGGGGAAAGAGGGGAAGAAGAAAAGGGGAAGAAAGAGGGGGGGGGGAGGAAGGGGGGGAAGAGGGGGGGGAGAGGAGAGAGGGAGGGGGGGGAGGGGGGAGGGAAGAAAGGGGGAAAGGGGGGGGGGGGGGGGGAGAGAGGAAGAAGAGAGGAGAGAGAGGAGGGAAGGGGAGAAGAGGGGAAAGAGGGAGGGGAAGAGGGGGGGGGGGGAGAAGAGGGGGAAGGGAAGGAAGGGAGAAGAGAAGAGAAAGGAGGAAGGGGAGAGGAGAGAGGGGGGGGGAGGGGAGAGAGAGGGAGAGAGGGGGGGGAGGGGGGGAAGGGGAGGGGGGAGGGGGGGGGAGGGGGGGGGGGGGGGGGGGGGAAGAGGGGGGGAGGAGGGAGGGGGAGGGGGGAGGGAGAGGAAGGAGGGAGAGGGGGAGAGAGAGAGAGAGGGAGGGGGGAGGGGGGGGGGGGGAAGGGGGGAGAAAGGGGGAGAGAGAGGGGGGGAGGGGGGGGGGGAAGAGGGGGGGAGAGGGGGAGAGGGGGGGAGAGAAGAGGGAGGGGAGGGGGGGAGGGGAGAGGAGAAGGGAAGGGAAGGGGGGGGGGGGGGGGAGGGGGGGGGGGAAGGAAGGGGGGAGAGAGGGGGGGGGGGAGGGGGGGGGGGGGGGGGGGAAGAGGGGGGAGGGGGGGAGGGGGGGGGGGGAAAGAGAGAAGGGAGAGAAGGGGAAAAAAGGAAAGGGGGGGGAAAGGAGGAAGGGGAGGAGGGGAGAGAGGGGGGGGGGGGGGAAGGGGGGGGAGAGGGAGGGGAGAGGGGGGGGGGGGAGGGGGGGGGGGGGGGGGGAGGGGGGAGGGGGGAAAGAGAAAGAGGGGGGGGGGGGGGAAGGGGGAGGAGAAGGAGGAGGGGGAGAGGAAAGGGGGGGGGGGAGGGAAGAGGGGGAAGAGGGGGGGGGGAGAGGGGGGAGGGGGGGGGGGGGGGGGGGGGAGAGAGAAAGAGAGAGGGGAGAGAGGGGGGGGAAAGAAGGGGAGGAGGGGAAAGGGGGGGGGGAGGGGGGGGGGGGGGGGGAGGAGGGGGAAGGAGAGGGGGGGGGAGAGAGGGGGAAGGGGGAGAGGGGGGGAGGAAAGAGGGGGGGGGAGGGGAGAGGGGGGGGGAGAGAAGGGGGAGGAGAGGAGGGGGGGGGGGAGGAGAGGAGAGGGAGGGGGGAAGGGGGAGGGGGAAGAGGGGGGGGGAGAGAAAAGAAAGGAGAGGAGGGGGAGGGGGGAGGGGGAGGGGGGGGGGGGGGGGGGGAAAAAAGGGGGGAGGGGGGGGAGAGGGGGGGGAAAGGAGGAGGAGAGAGGAAAGGGGGGAGAGGGGGAGGGGGGAGGAGGGAGGGGGGGGGGAGAGAGGAGAGGGGGGGAGGAGGGATAGAGGGGGGGGAAGAGGAGGGGAGGGGGAGGAAGGGGAAGAGGGGGAGAGAGGAGGAAGGAGAAAAAAGAAGAGGGGAGAGGGGGAGGGGAGGGGGGGGGAGAGAAGAGGGAGGGGGGGGGGGGAGGAGAGGGAGAAGAAGAAGGGGGGGAGGAAGGAAGGGAGGAAGGGGGGGGGGGGGGGGGGAAGGAGGAGGGGAGGGGGAAAGAGGAGAGAGGGGAGGGGAGGGGGGGGGGAGAGGGGGAGGGGAGGGGGGGAGAAGAGGGGAGGGGGGAGGAAGGAGGGAGAAGGGGGGGGGGGGAGGGAGGGGAGAGGAGGAAGGGGGGGGGGGGGGAGGGGGAGAGGAGGGGGGAGAGAGGGGGAAGGGGGGAGAGGGAGGGGGGGGGGGGAGGGGGGGAGGGGGAGGAGGAAAAGGGGAGAGGGGGGAGGAGGAGGAGGGAGAGGGGAGGGGGGGAGAAGGGAGAGAGGGGGAGGAAAGAGAGGGGAGGGGAGGGGGGAGGGAAAGGGAGAAAAGAGAGGGGGGGGGAAGAGGGGAGGAGGGGGGGGGAGAAGAGGGGGAAAGAGGGGAGGAGGGAAGGGGGAAAAGGGAGAAAGAAGGGGGGAGGAGGGGAAAAAAGGGGAGGGGGAGGGGAGAGAGAGAGGGGGGGGGAAGGGGGAGGGGGGAAAGAGGAGAAGAAGAGGAGAAGGGGAGGGGAGGAAGAGAGGGGGGAGGAGAGGGAGAAGGGAAGAAGAAAGGAAGGGGGGGAAAAAGGAGAAGGGGGGGGAGGAGGGGGAAGAGGGAGGGAGGGGGGGAGGGGGGGGGGGGGGAAAGGGGGGAGAGGAAGAGGAGAGGGAGAGGAAGGGGGGGAGGAGAGGGAGAGAAGGGGGAGAGGAGGGGGGGGAAGGGGGGAAGGAGAGGGAGAGGGAAGGGGAAGGGGGGAGAGGAGGGAGGAAGAGGGGGGAGGAGAAGAAAGAAGAGAAGAGAGGAGGAAGAAGAAAGAAGAAAGGAGAAAAAAAGAGAAAAGAGAAGAGAAGTCCGACTCTGAGGGTCTGCAAATGTTGTCGGGGGTGGGGGGGAAGAGCCGAGGCAGTGAATGGAAGTGGGCTGGGGGATGGAGGGGGCCCCCCCCCCCACCCTACGTTGGAGGGGGTGTATTGTGGGATGGAGAATATCTTGGAGTGGGAAAGTTTTCCTCTTACCCATTTCACTCATAATTAGTGGCTAATCGAGGGGGTGTGGGGGGTTCCTTATATGGGTGTTGTTCCCTGAACTTCTGTGTGTGGTTCTGTAGGTGGGGAGGGAGTTGGGGCAGTTCTAGATGGGGGAGTAGCTGGGAAGGCCGGGGTTGTGTAATGCGGCTTGATGGGTGGGGGGGGGGGGGTGGAGGATGAGTGGGGGGATGGTTATGTGGCACAAGTGGATGACGGCGCGGCGAAAACAGAGGGGCGAAGTGGGGTTATGGGGGGTCTGCTAAACTTTGCAGATGTTGATTAAGGCTGCATTCCGTGTACTGGGTGAAATGGGTACCGTGAACACGGAGGGACTGAAACTGGGAGGAATGGGGGGGCTTCGGGTTCTGAGATTCTAAACTTTGGGATCCGTTGGTGATACGGGGGTAGTTCCGGTTTGGGGTGATGTGCTGGGTACCGGAGAATAAACAATGTATTATAGAGAATAAAGGTGAAACCCGGGAGATGGGTACCGCATTCGGTGGGCGGGACGGAATACGTCTGCTGGTGAACACACCGGAGCATCAAAACCCCGTTACTTCCGCAGTACGTCAGTGGATCATGCGAACGACGTGTACTGAGGCGGTGCTATACGAAACTGCCATGTGTTTAGGAACTGATTGCAGTAGATTGTGCAAAGGTCCGCTGTAGGATGGAGTTGGGTTGGACTGCAATTGGGTGGGTGCAAACAACTGGTTTAAGTGAGAGGGGAACACTCAACAGAGCACTTATCCCCCTTGTTAGGGTTTGGGACGGTAGATAGGGGGGGATGGTGCCAGAACACACCACTCCTAAGGGGAACAACTTCCCTGGGGGAACTCTGAGGGGAGGGTGGAGAGTCTCCTAGGGGGGGGGGTCTAGTGGGGCGGTGGGGCGGGAGGGGAATAGTTCGCAGCAACGGGGGGGGGGGGGAAAATCAAGCCGATGGGACGAAATTTCTGTTGGAGGTGAAGACAGCTTCTGGATGTGGGAAGAAGCTTATATGGGTGACAGATCGTACGCTAGGTGCACGTTCTTCGAATTATGGGGGGCGGTGGGTTTAGGGGGTGAGATTTGATCTTATTTCGAGGTTTGGTATGCGAAACCCTTGGTGTGTTGTCATGTTGAAGGAGGTGTAGGGGGGGGTGGATGTTATTGGATGGTACTAATAATAAGGTAGGTGTTTTACCATGCATGCAGGTGAACCCTAGGTAAAAATGTGTAGGGCTTTAGCTGGGTGTGAGGGGGGCATAAATGGTGTATTTAGTGAGGGTCGGTTGAGGGTTGCACTAACTCTGACAGGCATGGGGGAGATTCATGTGGGGAACACTTGGTCTCAGAAAAACGAATTGATCGGATAGGCGTGATCGGGTGCGGGGAGTAGGGGGTATCGAATAACATTTTCTCTAGGAGTACAACGAGAGAGAGGGGAGGGGGGGGGTGGGTGGTGAAGCAGGGGAGATGGGGGGGGGGGGTCCCAAGGCTTGGAGGGGTAAGCAGGGCTCAAACGAGGGGGGTAAAGCGCGGGATTTGGAGGGTACATTAAGGGGTTCGGAGTTTGTGTCGCATACGACAGTGAGGTGGCGATCACTTGGCATGTTTGGAGTTGATGAGTGGCCACAGTCCTGGTGATATTGCTAATGGAACTTATAGATCTATGATCAAACTTCGGTAATGCATGTACTGAGAATGTTCGAAAAGACAAAAAAATAATGCAAGAGTGGTATCAGCGGAAGATCTTTGACGCTCCACCGTGGGTTTATCGATTCATTTGACACGTGATGGGGTGTGGTTAGCGTGGCAACGTTCCTTCATCGGATCGCGGTTATAGTGTGATTACGTGATTGGGGTGCGAGAAGGAGTGCCGAATTCCCCTATCTAGTGTCCCTGCAAACAATAGGTTGTGCAAGTGGTTGGCAAGATAGGGGCGCGATGTGTCACTTGCGAGTTCACTAACAGGCTGCTCGAAGTCTTTCGTGCAGTAATATTGCGGAAAGGGTTCAGGGGGGAAGTGGATTGGTGCAGGTTTGTAACACATGAGGTCGCATTTTATCGGAACCCTTATGGGGGGGCGTTAAATGAAGATAGGAGGCACGCATCATCCCCTGAGACATAGGTTGGGGGTGAATGTCACAAGTGAACTTGTTTATTTGGGGCTTCAGGTTGAGCGGGGGTGGGAGGGTCAGTATGCTCACTGATTACTTCCAGCTTATTGTAATGGCTAAGGAGAACTTGGGTTTCCCTGCTGTTACAAGATGAGTGGGGTGTTAATGTGGGGGGGCGACTGGTCGTGGGGTATGGGATGGTGGCCAATTACCCTACTTCAGCGATTCCAGTATGTACTGGGTACTGCAGGGGACAATGGGTGAGGAAGGATCGGGGGGATGGCAACCTTTGCGGTAGTGTGGTCAGTCGGTGGGGGTGAGTGGAGGACCACCGGAAGTGTGCGGGGTGGGGGGATGGATTATAAGCAGCACATGGACGGCAGCCAGTGAGGTAGAGATTGGTGGGTGGGGGCCAGACTTGGTGCAGTGGGAGCCATGGTGGGCAACGACGCAAGCGGGTGCGACGGGGGGAGCGGCTGGGGGTATGTGGGGGGGTGACCCGCTAGCCAGGGCACCGGACACGGGTGGGTCGTTGCGCACTCGGCAGATTTTGCACAGACAGTGGAGCTTGGTGTGTACGGGTGTGCTATGATTGGTAGTAAGGGAGTCGATTGAGGTTGGCTAGTTATGGGGGGTGAAGGGACCGTGGGATCCCGAGGGCGGGGGGAGGGGGCTGAACCCATTGGGTGGTGACCACAACAGGAGTCGGCCCATATGGACCAAAGGCGTATTTGGGCGCTAGGGCCGCCAACGAGAGCTCGCAGTTGTTAAGGGGGCAGTCGGGTTTCCTAGTGGCGATTGCTTTTGGGCCCAGGATTTTGTTTACGAACTTATGCAAATGGTGTTTCTTTGGACCTGGTGGGTCGAGCTTTTACTCTCTTGGGTGGCCTTACCCACTGGGAACTATGTTTATAGGTTCTCCACCCCACGTTTGTGAGGCGGCGGAGCAAGGCAAGGGTTTGACTCTCTAGATAGCGGCCCTTCCATTTTGGTGATACATAGAGTTGTACCCCTAGTCTTGGACATTGATAGTATATGGGTTTTCATTGATTTTATGCAACTTGTATATTCCATGATTTTGGAACTTGATGTATGGAATGGAAATGAAAGAAAAGAAAATTTTGGGCATGTATAAATGTGCAAATGTGTTGTAATACAAGTAGAACTTCTTTATGTTGATGCTTTCCTTGTGCAACTCTTGTACTCCGTTCCTAGTTGGAACATCGTGGATATGCTTGTGTTGTGACGCCTTGGGCGGGTAGAAGAGACTCTATCCGTTCGGCGGGTCTGGGGCACGCGCTCGTGCGGTTTGTCCTTCCACCTAGTTGGTGTTAAGGCACGGCGGGGCTTGACACCTTCTGCATGATGAATTATGCGAAGGGCAGGAGACATGAGCCTAGTAAAGAATTTGTCACAAAAAGCATTCCACGCTTTTATGAAGCGAAAATCAACCACCCCTGAATGATTCGGCCGGAAACTCACGAGCTTAAGAAAACGTCGGAGACGATTTCTCATAGCCGAGATACGATCAGCTTCGGTTGCACTCTTTGCAGGGGGTCGGCCGCGGGCAATATTGGCCGTGAAAAACTTAGCCGGGGCTGGGATCGCTTGGACAAATCCAAATTGACGCGCCACATATTGAGGGAAATACACTTCAGTACTGGGCATCAACTTAGAATGTGTCTTCAATCCGACGTGCAGGTCTCGAAGGGCCAGCAAAGAATACCAGACGTCAGAGTATTCACTGGCGAGAGAAGAAGCCAGCTGATCCTTGATGGCTTCCAATCGAGTGAGAAACTATTATGGATCGGTGAGGCGCTCTCCAAAAGGAGGCCATTTGATGATGAGATGCTGGTCCTTTTCATAAAAAACCTTGAAATATCTGGAGAAGTCGGCTGGTTGACCCGAGGTTAAAGGTTCTGGACAGCCGAGGGCCAAACCATAGGTGTCGAAGTTAGGAGCTGTATCTAAATCCAGGGGAGTTCGGATAGGTAAGGAAAATAAATTTGTAGGCACATTTGCAGAAACCATAAAACGCCGCAATCGGAATTGATTACCAAGCCATTCCCCGGCGGTAGTGGTTTAATGGATTCAAAAAAATTACGATATACAAAAGAGAGAAAATATGAGCCTAACGCAAAATTCTCGCCGTCCGCTAGGGCAACGGCGATCGGGACAAAGTCTCGATTGATCTTCTACGAACGAGTGCAGAAGAGGTTGTGACAAAGCCAATAGAGGAGGAAGGCGGTATGCTCCTTCCTGGTGACTGGAGCAGGAGACTGACCTGCGAACCGGCGGATGAACTTGGTATAAGCAAGGTCCGCCTTTGGATCAAGATAGGCCTCAAAATCATTCACGCCGTCAGGATTATAGGCCATCGAAAGAGTAATGCCGTGAGGGCGGAGACCGACTATCGCTACCACATCAAAAAGAGTTGGAGTGAAGGGTCCCAGGGGACCAGGAACATAAAGTCGCAGCCAGAAGAAGGGTCGGCATGAGGAGGGACTCTAGAAAGTTAGATAGCTTCATAAATTCTGACGTCGCGCCAGAGTTAGGCATGAGATGCTTCAACTCGGTCCAGCCAAGCCAAGTAAGCATCTGAGACGCTAGGCCAAGTCCGCAGGCTTTTCCTCGACGATTTCAAGGCATACCCGGATTGCAAAAGGATGGCATCAGCCATCAAAGGAAGCCCTTCAGTCGAAAAAAAAAAATCCTCAAGAGCGGGAGTGTCCAAGAAAGAAGAGCCTAGCACGAGCCGGGAAGGGTCCGACTAAACATATTGTCGAAGGAGATTATAGTCGAGAGAAGGAGGCAAAGGAAGAGGAGGAATCAGAGCCATTGAGAGGAAGCTGGAAGGCTAAAAAAAAGAATAGAAGGAGGAAAGATGAAAAGATGTGAGAGAAAGAAATCTTGGATTGAGGGGAAAAGAAGGGTAAGGAAGACAAAGAAGCGTTTGGAGGAAAGTTCGAAAAAGAGCTTTAATGATGAAAAGACGACGGTATTAAATAACCTAATTAATGCCCCAAAAGAGACAAAAAAAATGTGGGAGATCGTGGCCATCAAAAAGTGAAAGGACGGCTGAGAGAAGTAGACGGTACGAGGTGATTTGAAAAGATGGCTTTGAAATCTGAGTCCTTGAAGAAGATTGCGCCAGCCACCGAACGATAGTTCAGAAGCTGCCGGAGGGGCAATTGTTGGCATCACTAAAATCGCGCCACGTGGTGAACCAAGATGCACCACGGGAATGGCCTTTGAAGCCAAGGATGGATAACATGTGGTGCATAGGGAGCAGAGAAAAGCAAATTTAAAACCAAAAAGCAGTTAAGGCTTATGCGGTCAGGATCGGCCGATAGTGGCCCACAAAGTCAGGGAAGTGGCCGATCATGGAATGAATAACAATAGGCGGAATTATAAATAGATAAGAGACGCCTGACAGAGGGGTCTTTTTTCCCGGAGAACAAGAAGACCAATTCAATTCCACGCATTTTCTTTCGCTTTCTTGGAGTAGTCTACTTGTAATTTCTTTTTTCCTCACATTTTCTATTTTCCTAGGAGTAGTTTTAAGTTAGTATTCTCTTTGAGACCGTACGCCTTCACGGCGCACCCT
The DNA here is from genome assembly GCA_016920855.1 of Puya raimondii. Lineage (NCBI taxonomy): Eukaryota > Viridiplantae > Streptophyta > Magnoliopsida > Poales > Bromeliaceae > Puya > Puya raimondii. The sequence goes on along the minus strand of JABWPP010000050.1, from coordinate 205,651,077 downwards.
ACTTTGTAAACAGTTTTATTCTCTTTACAATATATATAAGCTTCACTCGGCTCTTCAGCCGAACTAAAAACATTATGTAGTTGTTGAACTCGGCTGATCCGATCCCTCATCAGCCGAATCGCTTGATCTGCTAATGGACGCTAACTTCGAGGATCATCATCAGTAGCCGCTCTACCTCCTTGCACGCTTCCCAAAGGAGGATCTTTGACCGAGTCAACGGTCTAGAAAATCGGCTCGCAACAATATGCATATGGGTGTATAACAGACATAGAAGAAAATTCGTCGTTTTCGGCGACACGGAACCCACCTCGCTTGCTAATCTAACAACCGCAAGCAAACAGCCACCAAGCACTCCCCTTTAGTCCAAATCCAGCAAGAATCACCCAAGAAGACTCCAAAATTAGCAAGGGCGTTGCTAGAACATCTTAGGAACTGAAATCGATTAATTTAGTAATTCGGTCACGAAAAAGGAATTTAGATCAAAGCTAACCCAAATTACCTCAACAACCTATTAGGAGTAACTTCAAAACAAGGAGGAAGCGAAGGGAATTCTAGCAAAATCTATCAAAATTTTAGCTGGAAGAGTCATCAATCAAAGTCCCTGAAATCAGCGAGAATTCAGAATCTCAGCCTACAACATCAATTCACTTTAATTTCACTTCAATTGACCTCAATTCCAACAGGAATAAGGTACAGGCTGAGCTTCGCTACTCTCTTCTCCCACGAGCAAACATCAACTTTACCATTAGAAGCCTCAATTGCAAAAAAAAAAGAGCTCTCTACCCCTGGTGCAGCTACTTTGCTGCTGGTCCTACAGCTGCTGTAGTAGCAGCTTCAGCTGCTGCTAGATGCAGCCACAACTGCAGCTGCTGTTGCTGCTGCTGGTGGCTACAGCCACAGCTGCTGCTGCTGGTGGTGGCTGCAGCCCCTGCTGCTACAGCAGCTGCTGCCACAACTGCAGTTGCTGCTGCTGCTGCAGGTTGCAGCCACAGCTGCAGCCACTACTGCTCCTGCTGGTTGCTGCAGCCCCTGTGCAGGTTGTTGCTGCCCTATGCAGGCTGCTATAGCAGTGCTAAAGCTGCTGGCTGTCCACTAGCAGAGAACCAAAATCAGGGAGAGGGAGAGAGGAAGGGAGAGAAGAAAAGGAAAAAGAAGCATTAAATCCCAGGTTCGAAAGCCTATAAACTTCAATATACTAACATCGCCGTCGAACGCTGAAGAATTGCACGTGCGCGGTCTCGATCGGCTCGTTGAATGGCTCAAGATCTTCAAACCCCTTCTCTTCTTCTTCTTTTTCTCTTGTTCTTTTTATTTTTTCTCCTCTCTCTAAAAGTGGCAGGTGGAGTGGAGATAAGGATGGAGAACACCCTGTTGGTTTAGTAGAATTCCACTAACTATTGCAACAAAATGCCAATAAGCCCTCAACAATTCAAGCATGCAACTTTAGTCCACGACAAGCTGAATTTTAAATTCTTAAGTCCGTTTTCGTATCTATTTCGCACCAAAATATTTCCAATTCAGTCAAACACTGCAAAAACATACTGACTAGCAACTCATACTATATCCTTGTCTATTTGCCAAGATCCAGTACTCTACATTCGGAATCCGAGTGAAGGTATAGTCTAGAAGGTTTCGACGTCTCGGACACTGTTCTCACTGTCAGGAGCGAATTCGAGCACTGAGGAGGAAGTTAGAGCAACCTGTTCAGTTGAACCAAAGACCCTGGCGAGCGACGTTGCAATTATAGCAATCGAAGGCTCCCTCGACCATAACCGAGGTGAGCACGCCGATGTCCTCGTACAAAGAAGACTGTGCTCCACTGCGGCAAGGTCAGCGGTGTTCAAAACTGCCAGAACAAGAACCTCGGCCTTGATGAACCCGTAGTCCGAGCTTGATCAAGGAGTAGTAGGGTAGCACCTCCCCCTCTTGGCTCTGTACGGCTCGGGGATGGCCTGTGCCGACCTTGAGGTGTTGGCCCCAACAGGTGGGGCCCCCGGATGTCAGAGGGGCGGCGTTGGTGCCAGGATGCGGTTACGGCCACATCACTATAGGCTTGGTTCATGTCACGCCCCGTGTTCTAGCTCCACCCGGGCTCGCCAACAGATCCGCCGCATACAAAGGAAGCCCTGTGTACACGAAGCGATAGAAGCACTTATAAACAGTACGAGAACAACTACTAGAGAGTAACAGAGCTATTAAAAATAGAAATAAATAGTCACTTGTATATACATGTAATCCAAGGTGTACAAAAATCCATAAGTATAACATCATCACCTCACAACTCTGGACAGATGAAACAAAATACAACTGTATGTACATGACTAAACAAAAGTAAACTATCTCCAAAAAGGGGTACTCCTCTAGCACCACGACCGGGGTAGATAGGGATCTAGCTTGCGACTCCCTTACCTCGATCATAAGTAGTAGCGACAACCGACGGCTCTGCAAGAAAAAGTGGCAACAATGGGTGTGAGAACTACTGTAAAATAAAGTAGTCCTCAGTGGGTACCGTCACCGACCCCAACGGCCTACCCACTAAGTCTACGAGACTAACAGTAGCTGGTAGGTAAAAGAACAATATAGTAAGCTGAAAAAACTCTACAGCTAACATGCCACTACACTATCACTATTCATCACGCTCTCTGGGTATATATGCATCATTAGCTAAGAAACAGTCACCACTGACCCAATCTAAAGGGACCGCCAACCGGCCAATCCAGCCTATGCCTAAGCTTCTCCGCGCACCACCCGCGGGGGTGGCCGATCTAAATAGGATGCCCAAAAGGGCTGCTGCAATAAGAACGCGAAAAGGCATCACTCCGAAGCCGCACTCGAGAGAGCTACCCAACCGAGCAAAAGAGCGTACTCTGTCGAGCTCAAACAGGCTCACGCAGGCTGTAGTTGATGTAAATGGTCAGATGAATCTAAGAACCAAAACTCTCGTGCCCTCAACACAATCTGATGCAAAAAAAGGACCTGGGTCAATCGTCAGTCAGGACGGCACCCGACAATATGGAACGGCCTAAACTCTACTGTAAAAATCCACTTGGCATCTCAGTATGAGCGTAAATCCAACCTACACTAATCTGAGTATCCGCGATGCACTAACAGCGGCGATACAATAGTAAAAAAGCTACCGAAGCTAAATTTGAATATAATTTAATGACAAGTTCAATGTGTAGGTTTTCTCCTAAGTCAATATCCAATTCAGTATGTTGTCAACATCTCTAATGATTATATCATGCTCCAGTTCAGATTTCATAAGATAAATATGCAAATCCACAATGTAAGCTGAGCAGGATGATGATAAAAATATAACTATACATGCTGAAATTCTACAAAAACTTAGGAGGAATTCCAAAGAATTCGGTAGACATTAACCCACCTTAGCTGCTAATCCAACTACGGCGGGGACTCGACCATGAGATATACCTCTCTTCAAGCCAAAATCAGCAAGAATGCAGTCAAGATAGCCTCACAAATCAGCAGGAACTGATGCTAATCTAGCGTAAGATACAAACTGCATTAATGCAGGAATTCACTTAACAATTCAGCAATTTAATAAGAATTCAGCTCATAGTACCTTGGTATTAGATAAATTGGGTGTCCTCCTAGCTTCATAATCCAAATTCAAGTAGAAAGAAACCAAGAAAAGCCACTCCAATTGAGGATTTGCTGTAATGAAACTTAGAGTCAAGAAAGCTTGACGAAATGCAAGTTCAATCTCGGAATCGATTTAGCTTAAATATCGGATCAATGTATCCAAATTTTCAGCTGGGAGCAATTTTAAAATAGCTAGAATTTAGGCATGGATCAGCTGGAATCCTCTAAAAATCATTCACAAGATAGTTGGAGTCACAACTCCCGAAGATGAAGCTTCAACATCGAAAATCCGTATTACGACTAAAATTACCACAATTGAAGCTCAAATCCTCGACAATTCGTCTAAATAATTTGCTCCCCCTATTCCATACATTGAGGAAGACTAAAAGTAGATTCCAATTTATTAGCTCGAAGCATCAAAATCTAGTAATTTTACCCTCAAGTTCAGTGGCCACCGTTGGAATGCACTGCCATAGCTACTGCTGGACTGCACCTTGGTACTGCCAATTCTTTACTCCACACGGAAATCCATGTAAGTTATGGGGAACCCTAGGATCTATCTAGAACGTATCTAATACCTAGAGGGGGGTGAGTAGGTATAACGGCCAAACCACAAACTCGATGCAATAAAAATAAATGCGAAAAATAAAAATCACACTAAGATTTATGTGGGAAAACTCCAACTTGGAGAAAAATCCACGGGATCAACACGCGAAAAAATAATCCACTAAGAATAAAAGATTACAAGGTGATTACTAACTCCACGGACTTAACCTCTCCTTTATCTCCTACGGATCTCGCGCACGCCGCCGGGTTGTCCACGCCTCACGTCCGAATCCACGGATGCCACTCGAATCCTCGAGCACTCACGATTCGAATCCACGAATCGCCTTGATCACGTCGAATCCACGACGCCTCTCACAAAGAGAAAATTAATGTTTTTATAGTGATCCTTCACTTAGAGAATCGTTGAAGAACCAAAGAGAAAGTCTCTAAACAAATCGTAGATCAATTCGACATATGCATATTGAATGACGAAATCTCGAATTGACCTAAAAGAGGCTAATTTGATGGACAAGGGTTTAGCACGAAAAACCTAGCCTCTAGGGTTGGTCTCTTGTGAATTCTGAGTATTTCAACGTCATAGAGAACCCTAACATTGTATTTATAGACTTTAGAATCAATTAGAGTCGGATTACAGTCAGATTAGGAAATCTGCACATTGAGTACCGGTACACAGAAGTTGGTACCCGTACGCAAAAGACGCAACAGGATTTTCCTAACGCTGAGTTTCGGTACTCGGATGTTTCAATACCGGAACTACACAAATCAGGTACCGGTACTCAAACTTGGTACCGGTACCCAATTCAATTTACAGATTTGGTACTCTCGAGTTTTGAAGAACTCGATATTGGGTTCCGGTACTCAATATAAAACATCAAGTTTTCCAATCCGGTTTTGAGGAACTAACATCTAGTATCGGAACTCAATATAAAGTATTGTTATATATGAGCAAAAGTTTCAAAAACCACTTCTAATCCACTAGTCATCACTTATATGATTCTAATGTCATAAATCCTTATGAACCACCATGAAATACGTCTAAACCATACCTGAGCATCGTGATTCATCCCGTCAGATGTTTTTGAGTTCCTCTCGGAATCTCGGAATCTCGGATTCTTCGACCGTCGACAATACGAACCGATCCCTTCAAGACTTCGACACAAATCACGAAATATGCCAATATGAAAATCGTAACAATCTCCCCCTTTGGTAATTTCATGACAAAATCTAAAAATACATAAATGTCACGCCCCGGATTACTCGTTCCCCGGGCTCGCCAACAGATCCGCCGTATACATAGACATTTCTATGTATACGAAGCGATAGCTAACCTGTAAACAAACATACAAGCAACTACAAGAGATATAGAGCTGAAATAAAACATACTAATAATAGAAGCCAGATGTACATATAGGATCCAAAATACAACAGTCCCTCCAGAACCAAAATAGGAACAAGTCCACAATATATGTACATGGCTCAACTCAAAAATAAACTATCTCCAGTAGGGTCCTCCTCTAGGAACAACAGGGACAGGTAGGGATCTAGCTCGCGACTCCCTTACCTCGATCCGCAGAAACAGGCGCAGCAGCCGCAACAGAAGAAGGCTCTGCAAGAAAAAGTGGCAACAATGGGTGTGAGAACTACTATCAAAAGAAGTAGTCCTCAGTGGGTACCACTACCAACCTCAACGGTCCACCCACTAAGTCTACGAGACTATCAGTATAGCTGGTAGGTAAAGAACAACAAAGTAAGCTGGAATAAACTCTACAGCTGTAATGCCACTACCCTACCACTATCCCAGTCAAACTCTCAAGTAAGCATCACCAAAGTAAAAAATCACCCCTGACCCAATCTAACGGAACCGCCCAAACAGGCTCGTCCAGCCAACTGCCTAGCCACACCGCACACTACCAAAAAGGGTAGCCGGTCCAAATACCAGATCCAACTAATCTGTAGCGACAGCAACGCAAAAGAGGCCTCACTCCGGAGCGGCACTCGGGGGAGCTACCCAACCGAGTTAGTACGCGTATCTCTGTCGAGCACAATCAGGCTCCGGCAGGCTATAATCAAATGGAAAGGGGTCAAATTGGTCAAAGACTCCAAGCTCACGTGCCCTCAGCACAAACAGAAGCTAAAACAAGAGTCTGGGTCCACCGTCAACCCCGACGGCACCCGGTAATACAAAACAGCCTAACCCCGCTGTAAATACAAGCTCGGCATCCCAGCACGAGCGTAAACTCATCCTACAACAAACTAAGTATCCACCTCGCACTAACAGCGGTGATTCAAGTACAGAAACGGCTCCTAGAGCTAAATCTGATAATAGTTCGAAAAGTGACGGTTGTAGTTTCGCGAGTTTTCTCCTAAGTCAATTTCCAGTTCAGCATGTAAAGTCATTTCTATAAATTATCAATTTATGCTCCAAATTCAAATTTCATAATAATACATGCAAATTCATGAATTCGAGCTACTAACATGATTTAACAGATAATAAAACAGCATGCTGCACTCTCTACAACTTAGGAGGAAATCCGGCGATTTCGGTACATTAACCCACCTCAAAAGCTATCCAACAACGGCTAGGAGTCGAGTGGAAGGCCTCCAAACAACACCGGCTGAAATCGAGTTCAAATCTGCAACCTCGAGATTCGGACCCACCTGCTCAATGTTCTGGGCGCCCAGAACATCAGCCCAGAACTGCAGCCTGGCAGCATGACCAACATGGATTCAACATGCGATAAAATTCAAATCCTAAGTCCGAATGCAGTGAAATTTGGCTCAACTCACCAGTAGGGGCTCAAGAACACACCCTCCAAATTTCAGCCAAAACAGAGTTCGACTCGATGTCCAAAAGGTCCCCACACAGATTCGGATTCACTACTGGACCCTCCTGCACATGGATCCAGAAGTTCCAGCAACTAAGCAAAAATCACATTAAGCAAGAATTCTGGAATTTCAACGAATCTAGCCCATGGAAAAGGGTCACAAACCTCACAAATACAGTGATGGAGCAATCCAAAACCTCTCCAAAGATTCTCACAAAGGTCTGGATTCAAAAATCCAAAAAATCCATCAAATGACCCAAAATTCAGCACTTAAGCAATATACTCAAAACCTGAGCTAGCACTCACCTTTGAATCCTCAATTCAGGTGGGAAGAACCTCCAAACCAGCAAGGAAAGTGGAAGGACCAATCTTCACTTCGAAATTTCAGCTCCCAAATGATTTGGATCCATAAGATCAAAGGAAAACCCAAGTTTCAGCTAAAGAACACAAGGGGTCCAGTAAAACATCAACTGTAGTTTACATACCTGTCCAAATTGCGATTGGAAGGGTTCCACATCTTCCTCTATGAGTCCTCTATCCAACAAATCAAGTTTCGTTGGATTTGGATACTCCCACACTGCACACGAGTACGAACACCACCGGTCGACGTTGCAGTTTCAGCAGGAAACCAAGGTCTTCAATGGAGAAAGGTGGAATTTGAGAGGAAATGGAGGCTATCCTTGTAAAATTCCAGCTTCACCATGAAGAGGGGAGAAAAAGCCTCAGGGGAGGTCGTCCACTTCTTTTATAGACCAAAGGTTTCGGTGTAATAAGCCTCAAGAACAGAATTGCTACTAACCTGTCCTCAGCAGAAATCCACACATTCAGGCGCCCGAATCCCAAGAAGTGGGCGCCCGGTTCTTCAGCCAGCACAAACTCGAGCATCGGACTCTCTGCGCGGTCCGGTGCGCCCTAACCTGGTCCGGCGGAGTTCACCAACCAATCAACACGTGTCAAGCGGATCGATACTCACGAGGTAGGATTTCCGGATCCACTTTCCGGGCGCCCGATACTGAATCCGAAATGACTTAGCAGTATTCAGAAAACGAGCACTCAACATCTGGGCGCCCAAAACATAGCTTCCGGGCGCCCTAAAGTCCATACGCCCAAAACTTCTGTCTTGGCTTACTTCGGTGCTCCGAGTCCGTTTTCGCGTCTATTTGACGCCGAAACGACTCCGACTTGTCTCGACCTTCTCCAGAAGCGTCGAACAGTCTAGGATACTGCAGTCATTCCGTCAGTTAGGCCCCAGGGGTACTACAATAAAACTCTCAATACTCTCAAAAAAATGAAGTTCAATGTCATCACCAAAACATCGAACCCCTCGCGTGTAAGATCCAAATAATATCAAATTTACAACTTCAAGAACTCCTAAACAAACTCTATGACTTAGGACTTGGAGTCTTGAAGTCTTCAACGATATCTCCTTCACATGCCCCTTCATCTCTCAAAAGTATCCTCTCCCCCTTTGTTCATCACATGATGCATCTCCTTCGTTTCGAATTTTCATCGAACCCTGCCAATCCTCTCCTCCTTTTTTGTCAAAAATTGCCAAAAAGAAGCAAGTAATAGAGAGAAAACAAACTATGATAAAGAGTAGCAGTTAGTTCATAGATATAGGACCAAAACATAATAGATAGCGGTTATGTTCTACAAGCAAAATACGACAGAGAGACTAAAGTGTATAAGAGAAAGCTTAACATCACTCATCGTCTCCGTCATCATCATCATCTTCTTCTTCTTCGTCATCTCCATGTGCTCTTTTCTCCGCAGTAGACGGCTTGATAGCATGTGATGAACTCGGTCCAACGCCGCCTGAAGTAACATCATCATGGCGACACCCAAGAATCTCCAATATTTTCTTTACGCCATCCTCTACCTTCTTAAACCTTTCCTCCATCTTTTTAAAATCTTGTTCAACCCGCTTCTTAATAGAGCGAACTTCATGATGAAGTGATTCTACAGTAACCACTCCCCCTGAGCTAGAAGATCCCTCTCGTTCTGCTGGACGAGCTGTTGAACCGGAAGTAGCTGTAGTGTAAGCCTTGACTTGTTGATATATCTTCAATGTGCTAATTGACCTTGCCAAAGTGACTCCGTCAATGGGACCCAGGCCATAATCATACTTGTTGCACGTGACATCAACTCCATTATCTTCCAAGATTCTTGTGATCAAAATAGAAAATGGAAGTAGCTCACGTTGTCCCGAGGCCTGAATCACATGAGCCATCTTTTGCCACATCAAGAAAGGGATATTTATGTTCAAACCCTCTGCTTGTTCTGGATGACCAAGAAGATAGAGAAGAACAAGACGATCCTAACGAATTCTCTTGGTCCCAATGGTCGGCAGCACATTATAATAGATGATCAAGGAAAGTATATGATATTCTGGTCTTAAATCCTTGGATTCAACATACAAGCGGTTTGTCCGAGTTCCAGGCTTGCAGATTGCAATGATCACATTGTTCCAGTGAGAGGAATGTTGAATCGTGCCATGTGTATACTGCAGACCAATAGTAGTCACATTCAACCCAAACATCGCACCGATAGTATGCGGAGTGACGACAATCTTCTTTCCACGAACTGACATTTCAAACATATAATTTTCTGTTTCTTGATCCTCGGCAAGAACCTTCCCGCGCATATAAAACTCCCGCATGAGTTCAACACAAAAAGCTGCGCGTGCCTCGATTCTTCTGACAGGTTCAATAGGAGCTCGTTGCATCAATTGTCCAAATTTAGGAACCTCTCGAACAAGCTCACTAAAGTTCACGTAGCGCTCCCCTAGGCACGTCCTGCTGGCGAAAACCTTCTGACGTCTAGCAGCAATAGCTTCAGACTCCGCGGCTCACTTAGTTCGTTGTTCACATTCCTGTGAACTCTGTTCTCGAATGGTCGTGCCGCCAGTGCTATGTCGAGGAGGTGAGGTAGCACCTTTCTTTTTTCCGGGAGGACTCCGATGCTTTGCCTTTTCCCTTCCTAGTGCTAGCCTCAGTTTCAGACTCAGTTTCTTCGGATTCAGTACTTGTAGTGTCTTCCTCGATGCATGTTCTCTTAGAATCACTCTTCTGCCCACGACCACGACCGCGACCTCCCCCAGAGGCCATTAATACAACTAGTGCAAGGAGAACTGAGAAAGCCATTGCCCCGAGCAAGATGCGAAACACGTAAATGCATTAACATACTCACACTCTTATGGGCCTTGCAAAATAGTGTAAAAAGTTTTCTAATCTACTTGAAATGCACAAAAACACTATTTCTAACAATTTCACCCAATTTATTTCATGCAATAAAGTTTAACAACAAAAACCCCAAAATCTTGCCCAAGAACATGCTATAGATCTTAGATTCTTAATAAATATTGCATTATTTACGAATCTAAGTGTACAAGAATCAAGCATGCATATAACTAACTCTAATTAAAGCAAAAATCCGTAAGAAATTTCAGTGAAAACCATGATCTCTTCACAACCCAAAAAAAATATGTAAAAAGCTTTAAAAACTAGGGTTTGATGATGAAGAGATGAGTTTTGACGAGCAAACTTACAAATCGATGCTTGAAACTCAAGATCCGGACGAGAATGATGTTAGAAAATTTCTAGAGAGAGAAAGGGAGAGTTTTAGAAGAGATTTGAAGTGAAAATAAAACTCTCATACCGGTATTAAATATCAGTTCCGCAACCCTAGTACCGGTACTCGATTCCGCGCACCGGTACTCAATACAATGTTCAAATTTCTAACATTCGGGTTTTGCGGAACCGGATTCTAGTATCGGTATCTCGTGTTCCGGTACCCAATGTCAGTACCGGTACACAGTATCTCAAATCATTCAATCCATGATAATTTCACAAAATTTAAAAAATTGTACTCCAAAATTATCATGATGCAAATAAAATAGTATAATTTTTTTTAATCCATATATATGTCAAAATTAAGTCATCAAAAATAATCTAATAGCTCAAAAACTATCAAGATGTAATTGGATTATGAAGATGACTTATAGAGATTCACCAAAAATGACATAAATTTGTCGCATAAACGTTCAAATTTGAGACTAAGCAAATATTGCACCGGATCTTTTAGCATCTTTTCAATATACCACCTTATAACACCAAAGAGAAAATTTCAATATCCATGTGGGAGCTTCACACATGTACTGGACGACCGGGGTGGTAGTTCTTTCCTACATGTGATGATAATTTTCACACTCCCTTTAGGGATGTAACTCTTTCCACATCTTTCAACCTTTTAGGAGTATTTTTCATATCTATTTTTATGATAATGATAACTCCCCCACAGTAAGGAATCTCGTATTTGAAAAAAAAATTAACAATTTTAGTTTATTAGCAAATTACTATTCATCAACTTCAACACTCACAACCGGGATAGTTTAATTCCAAGAGATAAACATAATTACCTAAATTTGATGAATATAAGTATTAAGAGCTCCTATTGTAGTACTCGGAAATTTTTGAGATTTAGGGTTTGCGGACTTTGAGGGATTCGGGGGCCCGGAAGTGGCGAAGTGGACGCCCGAACGATGTGGACCCTGTTGCACTTTGTGGATGATCCGGTTGTGGCTGACGAGCATTGGATCTGGGCGCAGGATCTGGACGCCCGGATGAGGATCCGGTTCGAGCTGTTGACGTGGAGAGCCACGTGTCGCGACGCAGGACACGTGTCGATCGCCGGAGACACGCCGCCCCACCGCCTGCTGACCGTCGACCGACCGCCTGACCGTACGACGACACCTGGATTGCAGAGTTTCCGGACGCCCGGAAGTTGGGAAGTGGGCGCCCGAAAGTGGGATTTTGGGAGCCTATAAATAGGCGAGTCCCTGATGGTTTTTAGGGTTATTTCCACTTCGTGATTTCGTTTCTAGAGAGAGAAAGCTAGAGTAAGGGCCATGAGTTGGCATTAGTTTGTGATCTAGCTTGTTCTCCTCTATCCTGCTGATCTGATCTGGTGCTGAGCTGTTATTCTGCTGGAGATAGCAGTTCCTTGGAGGTTTACTCAGATCGGAGTGCTGCCGGAGTTCGTTATCTTGGAGGGTTGGATCTGAGGCTTGTTGTTTTCCCACCGTAGTTGGATTAGCTTTTGAGGTGGGTTGATGTTTGCCAGATTCAGTGGACTTCCTCCTACGTGTTTTATCTCATGTTAGCATAATATGATATGATGTTGTTTGAATTATGTTAGCATGATATGACGATTGGATTATGATATGTGGATATTGAATTATGATATTGGGATTATGATAGTATGCCATGCTAAGATTATGTTAGAGATGCCATGTTAGATTGAGACTGATCTATAGACCGCATGGGCATGTTATGATCTTAGATGTGCTAATGATATATATATGAGCATGCATTTCCTTTGTACCCTTGTTGCATGATTTGGACCTACACCTATTCTGTTGATATCCCTTGTACCAGTTGTTGTACATGTAGTGTAGGCGATCATGTTGTGGCTCGTGCTATGTTATTGTACCTCATCTTTGTGGTAGAGTTGAGAACCTCCTCTTGTGATAGAGTTGAGATTGATTGTGAGCACTGGAGCATTGATTGTGCCAAGGGCACGTGTTTCTTTGTGAGAGCATTGATTGGGTCACACTTGTTGATTATCCTTTGAGGTGCCGAGGGCACATGATCCTTTGTTGACCCAGTCGTGTCGATCATATACCTGCGGGTGCTTGGCGTATACTATGGTTGTACTTTACTCGGTTGGGTCGCTCCCACGAGTACCACTCTAGAGTTGGCATGTTCCGTACAGAGGATTGTACGAGGAACTAGTGACAGATGGTGTTCCTGTCCTAGTTGGGCTCCCTATTGTGTTGAGCAGCTCCCTATTGTGTTGAGCGGGATCAGGCCGCAGGTATTGTATTGAGAGGTATCGTATGGCGAGAGCTAGGTACAGATGGGGTTCCTGTACTAGCTAGTTCGCAGGTGTTGTATTGTGTATGATAGTCCTCATTTGGTATATTCAGTTTATTGGCATTCATACTGACAGTTGAGCTTTGTGCATAGTAGTGGTAGTATATCTCCTACTCTTTTATTGCTCTATACATATCTCTTGAGATTGAGGACTTAGTGGGCAGACCGCTGAGGCTGGTGGCGGTACCCACTGAGGACTACTTGATTGATAGTAGTTCTCACACCCATTGGTGACATCTTTTTGCAGAGTCTTCTTCCCCAGTTGTGCATACTGAGCGCGGAAAGGAGACCGTCGGGTAGAGCTATTCCCCGGATACTTGGCTAGAGGTATACCCATTTTTGGTTAGATGGTTGAGTCTGTACATACAGTATGACTGAGACATCAGTGTTGTATATGTGAGTTATTTATGAGAGTTATGGATGATGTATGTACAGTGATCTTTTGATATATTTATATAGCAGCTCTGTCGATACCTTTAGCTCTGTGTGATTATTGTGGATGTTGTTTCGCTTCGTATACATGGTAGAGATACTGTGTATGCGGCGGATCTGGTCATGCGCCTGGGAAGAGGTAACCCGGGGCGTGACAGATTAAGTTGGTATCAGAGCTTAGGAATAGGTCAAGAGGGCCTAGGAAACCTAAGATAAACAGACCTAAGAATGACGAGAGAGACGTGATTGATCGCGAAAGTCATAGATTTGGTTTTGAATCCTTCCTTGTGTAGGAAGAGTGATTGAGGGATTATGCCTTTTCTTATCGGATGAATTATGTTGGCTGCAGACGACATAATAATCTGAGAAGAAAAGAAGTGTCCTTCTAGACTTTCGCTAGATTGGGTCGTGAGTTGTTTGTGGTCCTAATCGGGTATTCTGTTGCAGATTATTACTATGCCTCCTCGACGACCATCGACGCGAGCGCATCCGACGCCTTCGAATATGCCTGAACAGACGGGACCTAGTGAACGGCCCGCTCTGCAGGAACAGCTAGCAGACATAACTGCAGTTGGAAGGCAGCAGAGTGCCTTGTTGCAAAAGATGTGTGATGCTTTCTCTACGCCTCGAGCTATGGAACCTCAGGCGGCGACAACTCCAACCACATCTCAACCTGGAGAAGGAAGTACACAGCCTAGTCAAGTGCTTTCTGAAGAGGAGCAGGAGCGGATGGCGGATAGATTGGCTCGCTTCTGTAGGTTTGATCCACCACGATTCAATGGAAGTAGCATAGAACCGTGGGTGGTAGAAGCCTGGATATGCGCCTGGGAAGAGGTAACCCAGGGCGTGACACCTATAATAAATTATCTTCAAAGATAATAAAAATGGAGTAAAACCGATAATTAATATGAACTTAGCTTGGAATGAATGTGAAATTTAGATGTTCAAGGCACTTTTAATGTTTAATTATCCAATGAGCTTGAAATCAATAAGCAAGAGAGATCTAAAAATCATAACAATGAAAGCACCAAAACGATGTAATGCAATGATCAAGAGAGATATGAAATAATAATCGACCAAAGCACTACATAAAGTCAAAAACAAATTAAGGTTTAAGACAAGGAAAGATATCACCTTTCCGAACCCAAACTTGTCGGATGATTGGTTGTCTTGTTTTGTTGACGTTCGGAACCATTGTTTTGACTTTTGATCAATCTTTGGTCTCCACTTTGCATTCGGCATTGTAGGGATTTTTTGTTGTGGCTTCGACTTTGGATTGATTATTGACATTCGACTTAGTTGATGTTTCTATTGAATCCGTGTAGGTTGTTGAGTGTTGGTAGATGCCGATCGAGTCTTCTTTGTTACGGCTTTTATGTTGGCGGATTTCGTGGAGTCGTGTGGAGTCGTGAAGGGTCGAAGAAGACGACGTCAAGTTCAAAAGGCTCGAAGACTCATCTATGAAGCTCACGGCCCCTCAGGTATGTTTAATATAGTTAATGATGATTTACACATTTAATCTAAGTGTTTGGAGACATTAGAATAGGTTTTATTTGTTAAATTTTGCAAAACGGGGCATTTTCATGTTTCGGGGTCCGGACCCTGAGGCAGGGTCCGGAACCCGTAAGCCTCTCTAGCTATCATGCAGGGAGGGTCCGTACCCTGAGGTAAGGTCCGGACAATGAAACGCCTGAGAGTTTCAAAGTCCAAGTCCGGACCCTGATATAAAGTCCGAACCCTAACCCGTCGCGATTTTTCAAAAACATGTTTTTTCAATCCTACTCTGATTCTAATGTCTCCTAAACCTATAAATAAGATATGGGGACTTCTCTAAACCGTGGCTAAGAGAGAATTTCTTTAGTAAACCCTAGAAACTTGTTTCGGAGCCGTTCGTTCATCTTTTCGAACACAAGTTTCTATCTCTCTTGCATCAATTTGATTCTAATGGTTTGAATCCTGAAATTTTCTTGAGAATCAAGTTGATGATTGCTTAGAAGGTCTTCTCTCATATCTTATGAGTATCTAAGCATTGAATCACCATAAACTATTCTTCTACGAGCTCCGGATGGAGCGATTGCGCGTGGACTTCGCGTGAGAGCCGAGGATTCGGTGGACGCTCAAGGATTCGGGGCGTTGTTGCTGCGAGGAGTCGCGACGTGGTTGGTTGGAGGAGTTCAATCGATCGGGGACCAACGAAGGCGATCTACTTCGGTCTAGGATAAAGGTTGAATCGAGGATTCGTTAAATCACCTTGTACTCTATTTTTCTTTAGTGGATTTTTCGTGTGATTGGTCCCGTGGATTTTTTACTCCTCTTGGAGTTTTCCTACGTAAAAATTCTCGGTGTGTTGCTTCAATTTTTCGCACTTAAATTTTTATTGCATTGAGTTCGTTGTTTTATTGTTTATACCTATTCACCCCCTCTAGGTGTTTGTTTACCTATTAGATTCTTGGGGTATCATAACTCACAATTGGTAGCAGAGCCAGTATAGGTTGTAAACTATGGCCGAGGGCCGTAACATTAATCGACCTCCACTTTTAGATGGCATGAACTATGCTTATTGAAAAGTTCGCATGAGAGGTTTTCTAATTCCCATCGATGAGCATGTTTGGCAATCGATAGAATTTGGTTGGACACATCCTTCTCAAATCGTCGATAATGTTAGCATCCCCAAACATAGAAATAAATGGATGAAAGAAGAAATTGATCTTTCATCTTTTAATGGAAAGAGAATTAACGCTTTATTCAATGCTTTAACGCAAACTGAGTTCTCACGCGTTTCGGCGTGTGAAACCGCAAAAGAAATGTGGGATACTCTCCAAGTTATGCATGAGGGTACAAGCTTAGTAAAGATTTAAAAACTCCAAATGCTAACTAGCAAGTTCGACTCAATTCGCATGGAGGAACATGAAACCTTTACCGAGTATTATACTCGTTTAGAAGACATTGTTAACACTTGCGCTAACTTATGAGAGAAAATTTCTGAACCCAAAGTTGTTAGAAAAAAATTTAAGAACCCTTCCGGAAAGATTTCGTCCAAAGGTTGCCGCCATAGAAACGATAAAACATCCGGACGAATTAAAAGTGGAAGAATTAGTTGGTACGTTACAAACTTATAAAATGACTTTCCCTACTAATGCATCTTCTTCCAAGTCTTCTTCCAAAGTACAGGTTTGGCTCTAAGGTCCACGAAGGAAGAAGACTCCAACACATCATCCTCGGATTCGGATTCGGACACTACCTTGGAGGAATTTAAAAAACAAATGGCGCTCTCAACGAAAAAATTTTGTCGAAATTTTAAAAAGAAACTAGCGAACAAGTCGTCTTCTTTCTCGAAACAATCAAAGAACAAAGGGAGTAATTTTTCTAAACCAAGGAAATCCGAGGGTACTTCTAAGGAGAAGAAGAACACCGAAGGACAAGTCCAATGCTACAAATGCAGGGGTTTTGGTCACATAGCATCGGATTGTCCAAATAAAAAGTCTTCGAAGAAGAAGGCTATGCAAGCAATCACTTTATGTGTTTTGAGGATGTTAATGCTACTGCATTACTTGCATCTAATACTCTGTTTATGTGTTTAGCCTTTACTTCTACTGACTACTTATTTATCTCATTTGCATGAAAAATCTACGTCGGAGATTGTTACTAGCGATGGAGAGTCGGAAGAAAAGGACATTGCCGCCGCCTACCATCAACTTTTGGTGGAATCTAAGAAGATGGCAAAGCACAACAAGAAATTGAGAAGAAGATTACTTGAGCTTGAAGAAGAAAATAAGAAATTGGCAACTATTTCTAAGTCGTTTGAAGAAGAGCGAGAGAGTTTGATCAAGTCTAATGATGCTCTACTAGATAAATGTAAACTATTTGAAAAGGAAAAGAAATCTTAATTAGATAAAATAAATTTTTTTTCTATGCAGTACACTGAATCTAGAGAGTCCAACATGAAAATGACTAAGACGATTTTTCAACTGAAAATCGATCTTAACAAATTTTCTTCTAGTACTAGCAAACTTTATAAAATGTTGGGACTTGGTCAAACTAACAAATTCGGACTTGGCTATGAACGAACTTATGTTGAGCAAGTCTAGAAAATGGTTTTGGAGAACCCCAATCAACCTCCTAAAATGATTCAAGGTAAGTCTCCTTTTCATGAAAATAAATTTGCTAATAAAGTTTGTCATCGATGTGGTGTTGTAGGGCACATCAAATGGAACTGCAAGCGAGGCACGAAGCAAGCTACAACATCAAGGCAACAAGTATTTGGTGCGAAAGTCCAATTGCCGCCAAGACAAACTCAAAAAAAGAAGATTTCTCAACCAAACCAGGAGCGACATCGTGCATGTACTCAACAAAAATCAAAGGAAGATCCAAAGAAGCAAGCGTGGAAACCAAAGGAGCACGATCCAAAGAAGCATGTTCCCACGAATGCCTCCAAGCAACAAACTTCAAGTTCAAATTGGCCGACGCAACCCAAAACACGTAAGGTTTGGGTGCGCAAAGGTGAACTCTTTCCTTGCCTTGTCATACATACTTCGCTACATGCTTATGATAATTTATCTTAATATCTAGATAGTGGTTGTTCCCGACACATGACCGGAGATAAAAATTACTTTACTACTTTAAATAAGATCTCCGGCGGACTCTGTCAAAATGCTTAAGCCGGGTTAAGAGTTTAGCCCTATTATATCTCATATATAGGACTAATCTGGGGTCTCACACGTCCTCGTCAGGCTCAGACTCACAAGTACCAGGCGATGTGAGACTCGTCTCGCTAGCCTAAACCGACCTTGTGGTGAGCCACGCTCCACCCACAACAGTCAACAGTACCTGGCTCAGCCGAGACTCATCTCACATTTTCGGCTGACTCATCTCACATTTCCGGCTGGTAATTGGCTCTGATACCAACTGTGACGCCCCAACTTTCCAGGGGGTCACCCATCCTAGGACTACTCCCGTCCTAGCACTCACGCCCCGGGCTAGTTTTAGATGCGGAAAGCGTACCATTTTTTTCTTTTGAAATACCTAGCCCGAGCAACGTACAGACCCGCCACAAATACAGGTCCCTCTGTCCACACGGACAGAGTCTCCCCTGTATTTGCACGGCGTGCCATCATACATAACAGGATCCCAAACATCATCCATTCATCCACACAAACAACATTCACCACATACAGCTAACCGTCCTTAACACCTGCATTAATCTAAACAAATCCTTAGGCGAAGGATGATGCAATGCACATTACACCAAATCATTCTAGAAAAGTGCTTCTCACCCAGAAGCTTTATTTTGAAACCCTAAGTTCAATCATTCAAATATCTTTTCGAAACCTGTCCCCCACACGAGGACTCTCTTTTGATAAACCAAAACCAAACGATCAGAAATTCTTTTGAAAGCTGTTTCCCACACGAAAACCTTATTTTGAAATCCGGCTACCACGAGGGGTAGAAACCCACGATAAAATGACATCACAAGATCACAATAAAACACAGATATTCACGGGTAGATAATCAAACAATTAACGTAACTGAACCATACTATAAACACAAATCTATTATAAGAGAGGGTCAGGGTAAACCAAATCTGACGAGGTACTAGTCGGGACCTCTAATGCACGCTAGCTACTCGCGTCTCACCACGTCCCGACTCACACCACCCAGCTCACCTGAAAACAACAACGATGGCGGGGGGTGAGAACATGATAAATCACGTCTCCCCTCCCAGTGGGTACCGCAAGCCGACGAAGGCGAGGTGTACACACCGGCGCGAGGGTCAACAAAAAGATGGATAAACAAGAACAGTAGCACAGGTTAGCACAAATAACCAGATATGAAAAGACTAAGCTACTGCCGATAAGAAACGCATGCATCAAATGTAAGTAACCACAAATAATACCCAATCACCACCAGGCCACATGGAACGCACCGCAGACCATGGCACTGGCACCACACGCTCAACTGTCCACACATAACCTCCGCAGATGCACGTGCCAAGAGGCTCACGGGTCGGAAGCGCGCGACCCTTTTCCGGAAAAGAACACCCAAGCGGTGGCCAAACCGCTGGTGTACGTGAAGTGCTAGAAGAGCAGTGACGATCGACGCTATATGCTCAAACCACAGGACGGCAACCAGCCAAGAATAGCAACTGATAAACGAGTAAACGAGGGTCGCCGAAACAACAGGCGATCCCCACCGACCAACCAGGTCATCAACAAAACATGCAATCACAACTACTCTACTAATGGCAAGCTCACAAAAGTAGAGACAAAAGAAGTATAGAGAACTGAAAATAAACCATGCAAGAGAAAGGGGTAGAATGGTATCACCGTAGTCCACTGAACCGACTCCGGATCGAAGTACCCACCTGAAGGTACGGAGGAGCCTAACACCGACGGCTCACAGAAAAGTCGAATGGACCTACAAAGTACTAACAGGGTCAAGACCCACCGAGTCGACACTAACATGCAAGATCTCACAACCCAAAACCGTCGGATCGTCCGGAAAACCCGCCGGCACGATCCCGAACCCAAACTAAGCCCCAAAGAAGTACCAACAACCAAACGAAGTCCTCCGCTGTCCCCAAACACACCAAACAAGGTGACCGGACAGTGAGCGCAAGCTCGGGGTGCCACGAACACAATCGCACCCAAAAACAGCTCTCCGGGTTCCCGGAAAGTGCCGGTTTGGCACCGGAACCCTCCGTCGCTCCTTCGCTGTCCTGGAAACTTCGGGACAACGAAGGTGAACAGCCAATAAGGCTTTGCGACAAAGCTAGGTCACTCACGAAATCTACAAGTGAGTCGCACGACCAAAACGCACGTTCCACCAACTATTTCGTCGGAAAACGCTCTGCAAACCAAATCGGACATCCGCAAGGGCATCACGGACCTGGACGACCAGTCCACGGGGTCACAAGAGTCACGCCCTTGCTGTCCGCAGTGTCACTACGCTGCCACAAACCACCAAAGCCCCACAACAAGCAATCATACATACAATTATAAACATTAAATGGCCGTTAGAGCACTCCGCTCGTCCGCACAACCCTCTACGAGCACCAGAGGATAGGGAAAGATGCGACGGAGTCCATGCTCACAGCCCCACTGCGACAAAGATAGTCGCGGGCTCAAACGGCTCAAGAAAACCATACAAACAAGAAACAAAAGGGCTCGACATGCCGAAACCAGAGAAACAGGCATCGATGCTGTCAACCGAGGTGAGCACGGTGATCAGCGCATCGCCGCGATCATCATGCTCACCTCCCCGAAGATTGGGAGGCAGCCAATGGCACTGAACCCAAAGCAAGGCCCCAAACAGGCCAAAACGAGCCTAGCCGGAGCAAGCAAGCTCCGGCCGGCTTCCGGCGGCACGGCGGCGCGCGCGCGGCTACGTCTCGGGTGCGGGGGTGCCAGAGAAGAGGGAGCTCACCTCAGGTAGCGCCGGGATGCGGCGGTGGCGGCGCGGGGAAAACCCTAGCTTCGGGCTCGGCTAGGGTTCGGCCGGACGGCAACAGATGGCGGCGGCGGCGGTCGGGACGGCGAGCACCGGCAAGGGGACCCCACCGAATGTCGGTGTCAAGGCGGCCGAGGAAGGAAAGGCGGCGGCGGCGGCGACGCGACACCCTCGGCCAGAACAGACCCAGCAAGGTTGCGGCGGCTGCGGCGGCTCGTCGGCGGCACAGGGGCGACCGGGGCAGGAGGCGACGGCGGCGGTGGACCCCCAGATGCCGGTGCGCGGCAGCAGCAGCGACGGGAGGCTGCGGCGGCTCGGGTTGAAGGAGCTCAGCCCGCACCAGCAACTGTAGCAGCGGCAGCAACTAGGGCACGGTCGCGCGGCGGCGCACGGCGCGGCGGCGACAGGTACCGGGCGTCGGAGCAGCACTGGAAGAGGAGTCTAGGGCTGCTGAACCTCCCCTAGATGCACCTCGGACAGAGGAGGGAGAAGAAGAAGAAGAAAAGAAGAAGAAAAGAGAAGAGAGAGAGCTCCGGCCGGCCAAGGACAGGCCGGCGGCGGTGGCGGCGCTCGGAGATGGAGCAGGAGGAGGCGGAGAGTCGGCTGAGGGCTGGGCACGCCAAAAAATAGGGTTAGGGTTAGGGTTTTCCCAACACACACACACATGCACTTATATATAAGTGTACACAAATGCAACAAGGTCCAAGAAAACCCTACAACTTAACCCAAGCCCCTCACAGCGCGTGTAAAACGCGTGGACACCCCTCCACGTCTGATTTCACGCGAAACGGTACATGAAATATGGGCCCTTTCGCGAAAACACCAAAATCGGACTTTCAACCCCACGGCGATGATTTAGCGATATCTTGCGATCCGACCGTCGGATCCACGAACGGGTCACGCCATCGCGATCAGCACTGCCGGATCATCGAACTCACGATTTTAGATCACCAGAAACGGTCGCCGATTCGCGACAAAACCCATCCCCTCACGATCAGCCAACAGCTCGCACACAAACAAACCAAAAGTTGCGTCAAAATCGCCCGATACGCGAAATTGAAACCACAACACCCCAACACAGACATCCTCACGCAGAAACATCCCTACTCACAAAGTTTCACGCAAAACAGAGCGATGAATACTTCTAAAAAACATAAACATCAATGCACAAAAACTCTTCCAACGATAAAACTCATTTTCCTCGAAAACCGTGCGTCAAACACAAAAACCAATAGCACCATCGGTTCCAGAATAGTCGAGACATAGAAAACGAGCTATTGGAGTGCCAGAATCGAAATTCAATTCGCGTCCGAAGCCCTTCACTTTCCTCAGCCAATTCCGGAAACGCCGGTTACTATTCATTTTAAGTCGTTTTTTAGAAATCGCATAAAAACTTTATTTTAAATCATTTTTCACTGAAATCAGGCGGGCTTGTTTGAAATCAAAATACACTCGATAACACTGAAAAAGAAGTCAAACAATCATAGAGGAAAAACTCGGTCCTCACAGACTCGTTGTATTTGGAGACGGTCGGTCTTCAAAAGTTGTTGGAAAGGGAACAGTCACTATTCCAGATGGCCCTACGTTGAATGATGTATTTTATGTTGAAGGGCTCAAGACAAATCTCATAAGCATTAGTCAATTGTGTGACGACGGGTATTCTGTGCAATTCTCTGCAACATAATGTACTGTGACTGGTGATGATAACTCTTTCTTTTTAAAAGGTGTTAAGTCACAGAACAATTGCTATATAGTTCCTTGCACTTCAACTGAACATTGTAACCTAGCGTCATTAGACACTGAAACTTTAGGGCATGAACGACTAGGTCACATCAACTTTAAGGAGCTATCTAGAATTACACAGAAGTAAGTAGTTAGAGGAGTTCCTAAGATTAGCTACAAAGAGAACACTGTGTGTGGGGGTTGTCAATTGGGAAAACAAACTAGATCCGCACATAATAATTTGAACCACTTAGGGACAATAAAACCTCTAGAATTACTTCACATGGACTTGATGGGGCCAACTAGAACTCAAAGCTTGGGTGGAAAACGGTACATCTTTCTCATGGTTGATGACTATACTCGTTATGTCTGGACTGCTTTTCTACATGAGAAAGCTGATACTTTTAATTCTTTTTCTGAAATCTGTCACCATCTTATGACTGAACGTAATGACAACATTGTGCTCATTCCAAGTGATCAAGGGGGAGAATTCAAAATTTATTGATTTCTGTGTTTCTAAAGGCATAAAACATGAATTCTCTACTCCTTATACACCGCAACAAAACGGAGTGGTTGAGCGTAAGAATCGGGTTGTACAAGAGATAGCTCGTGTTATGCTTCATGGCAAGAAGGTTGCACTACACTTTTGGACGGAAGCAGTGAACATGGCTGTCTATGTCATTAATAGAATATATTTACACTCGGGTACCTTGAACACTCCGTATGAATTGTGGTATAGTAGAAAGCCAAATATCAAATATTTTCGTGTGTTTGGGATCGGTGTTATATTCTTAGAGACCATGAAAATCTTGCATAATTCGACTCTCGAAGTGACGAAGGAATATTTTTAGGCTATTCTACTACTAGCCGAGCTTATCATGTTTATAATTTGCGCACTAAGACGGTGGTAGAATCAATTAATGTGAAAGTAGATGAAGCTTCATCCGTTGCCACTTCTTTGAATGAATCCTTATCTGATGTGAGAATTGATGATGATAATGAACCACCTTTTATTGTGACTACTAATGATGAAACACCTGTTGATAATGTCGTTGCATCTCATGAACCCATTGCATCACATGATATATCTTTACCACACGAAGCCCCTAGTACATCTACAGATCCTCAAACATCTAGAGTCTCAAAAGATCACCCTCTGTCAAATGTGATTGGAGATCCTCATGTAGGTGTTAGAACTAGGAGACAATTGGAGTGCGAATTTGCGTGCTATGTTTCTCTAGTTGAACCAAAGAACATTGACGAAGCTCTTCTTGATGAATATTGGATAGATGCTATGCAAGAAGAACTTGGTCAATTTACACGAAATGATGTGTGGGGATTAGTGCCACGCCCTTAGCAACAAAATGTAATTGGTACCAAATGGATTTTTAAAAATAAGAAAAATAAAGAAGGTACCATAGTTAGAAACAAGGCAAGGCTTGTTGCGCAGGGTTACTCACAAATAGAGAGGATTGATTTTGATGAAACATTCGCCTCGGTTGCCCGTCTTGAATCAATCTGTATTTTGTTTGCGATAACTTGTCATTTTAAAATCAAACATTTTTAAATGGATGTAAAAAGTGCCTTTTTGAATGATTTTTTTAATGAAGAAGTCTATGTTGAACAACCAAACGGTTTTATTGACTCAAATCATCCAAATCATGTTTATCGTTTGAAAAATGCTCTTTATGGACTAAAACAAGCTCCGCGAGTATGGTACGAACGTTTGACAATATATTTACTTGAAAAGGGCTACAACCGAGGGGAAGCAGATAGAACTCTATTTGTGAAGCATCTGAAAAATAATTTTATTATGGCACAAATTTATGTTGATGATATTATTTTTGTTTCAACTAAAGATAAAGATGCCACAAAGTTTGCTGAGGTCATGAAAAGTGAATTTGAGATGTCAATGATGGGTGAGCTTATATATTTTCTGGGACTACAAGTGAAACAAGTCAGTGAAGGAATTCATCTTTGCCAATCCAAGTACGCAAAAGATCTGGTGAAGAAATTTGGATTGGAGAACGCCAAGGACTTCCCTACTCCGATGGGCACTAGTAACAAAGGTCTTGGATTGAATGCCCAAGAAAAAATTGTGGATGAGAAACTTTATCGGAGTATAATCGGTAGTCTCTTGTACTTGACAGCGAGTCGACTGGACATTGCTTTTAGTGTGGGAATGTGTGCTCGCTATCAAGCAAATCCTAAATAGATTCATTTGAAAGTTGTAAAGCGAATCATTCAGTATGTGAAGGGTACGACGAATTATGTTATCAGATATCCCATGGGGACTTCTCTTGACTTGATTAGATACTCGGATGCTGATTGGGCTGGTTCAGTGGATGATCGGAAGAGCACTAGTGAAGCATATTTTTATCTAGGTCATTCCCTTGTTGCATGGCATAGTAAGAAACAAAATTGTATTGCTCTGTCCACTACTGAAGCTGAATATATTGCTGCCGGGAGTTTCTCAACTCAATTACTTTGGATGAAAAGTTTATTGAGCGACTACCAGATTCCCTCCAGTTCGGTCACCATTCTTTGTGACAACACCAACGCCATAAATATTTCAAAAAACCTTGTTTTACATTCTCGAACAAAACATATTGAACTTCGATATTACTTTTTACGAGAGCTAGTTGAATCAAATACTCTTCAACTTACTTA
Source organism: Puya raimondii (assembly GCA_016920855.1). NCBI lineage: Eukaryota > Viridiplantae > Streptophyta > Magnoliopsida > Poales > Bromeliaceae > Puya > Puya raimondii. The sequence goes on along the minus strand of JABWPP010000050.1, from coordinate 205,625,879 downwards.
TATTTCAACTGATGATCAACTAGCTGACATTTTGACAAAGCCTTTAGATCCTACCATCTAGATAAGTTCTTCGGGCCATATTCATGCATGCATTGATTTTTCATTGCATATGATTATGATTTGATGCATTGCTTGTAAAGTTTTTGATGTTATTTTTATTCGAGCAATTAAGAAGCTTGCAAAATACTTGAACTATCTTTAATTGCTTCATGCTACATCTGTCTTATTTGATTACTATTTTTATACTACTATATGTCATGCTCTTTGAGATAACTATTTATATAAATTCTATTTACTTATGTTTGTTAAATTTAGCATATCTTATAATAAACTTTAGATACTGTTACTATCTTATTTGATTGTTGATGAAAATGTGAATAGTATCTTCATTATTGATTGGTTACTCGATAATCTTTCGAATTGAAGGTTGCACATTTTTAAGGGGAGCTTTCCAAGGTATGTTAACATCATTAAAGATGTGGAAAGAGTTACATCCCAATAAGAGTGTGAAAACTACAACCACATGGAGAAAAGAGCTACCACCCCGGCCGTCCGGGAAGTGTGTGCAGCTACCACATGTCTAAGTGCATAGTGCCAAAGATAATAGAAAAAAAAGAGAGTTATATATGACAATTGGTATAAAAAAAAGTGCATCATAGATAATGAATGCGATTATATCTGAAAGATACTCATAGAGCCACTCTCCTGGAGTAATAAGGTGGTTAGTAAAAGATGCTCAAAGAGCCACTCCCCGGATACTCTCGGTGGATGTGTTATTTTGAGTCTTCCGGTCTTTATGACTTTTCTATTCAATATTTTTCTAAAACATGATGATTTAATAGTCTCAATATGCTTTAGATCATGTTTGATATGTTGAAATTAACAAATTAACTTCCTAGAATTTCTTTAGATATTTCATTTATATTGACCATGACATTTTTAATATATTTATAGTAATTCTATAGAACTGGGGTAAAATGAGGATGTTGTTTTAAAGTCATGGAGGTTTCATGCTGACATTTTTAAAATATTAAATTAAAAAAAAAAAATTGGTACGGGTTCCGGACTCTAATGCAAGTTCCGGACTCTATATGTGCAGGTTCCGTGCTCGAACCTGCACATATTGGGCTTCAAAATCTGATTGTGTTTCATTTTCTTTTTGCTCCATCTCCTTTCTCCTGGGTTTCTCTCTCTAGCAAGGAGATTTCCCACTTCCTTTTGCAAGGTTGCATTGAATTTCACGTGAGTATTTCGGATTTCTTTCCTGTTCTTCATGTGCAAACCCTGAAATAACAGTTTTTAGGTACTTTTATTGTGATTTCTTCGGAAAAACTTGGTTAAAACTAAAAATTTTGCTTCATGTTTGGTTCTAATTGTGGTTCTTAGCATTTCTATCTCATTTTTCATGATTTAGAACGCCTCATTTGCTCAGATCTGCATCGATTGTGATTTTCGAACTGTGTTTGCTGTTTTTTTTAAACTTCATTTTTATGCATTTTGGATCACATTGTTTGTTGCAAATGAGTTACTCATGACTTCATATGGCCCTAGGAACCTCTAGATGTGATTTTTACAATTTTCTGAATTTATGGTGTTTATGCGATCGATATTTTCAACATGTCTTCTTCATGGCTTTTGGTACTTGTTGTTCTCATGAGTGGTGTTGGCCGGGGCGGGAGGCGTAGGAAGACCATGGCACATAAACGCGCTCGCTCCACCGAGGATGAAGGTAGCGAGTACCAAGCTTCCGAGGAGTCTGAGACAGAGTCGGACCCATGTTCGCCGAAAGTGATTTCAAAGAAGAAAGGGAAAAAACCAGCGGTTGCAAAAGGGAAAGGAAAAGAAAATTTGGTTCTGAAGCGGAGCACTAGGCGATCGGAAGGCATAGAGATTCGTGAACCCGTTTCTAAGCCTCCCCGTCGCAGTTTGCAGTATGAAGAGCCTGTTCCAACTAAGCAAATCGCCATGTACTCTTCTAAGCTATGTATTGGAGAGCGAGACGTCGCGGTACATAAGCTCATTGAAAAAGCTCCTACCTTTGCTCAGTTGTATGAACATGGTGACCTCGCCGCAATTTGTTCATTTCCTGAGCAGACGGGCTACTGTCTAGAGTTGATTCGCGAGTTCTACATGAGTGCCGGTCATCTTCAAGATGCTGAAGGCGGTCCTTATGTGTTCACGACTAAAGTGCGTGGGATTTCTTTGGATATCACTCCAGAAACGATTGCTACGGCACTTTATATGGAGGCTCGCACCAATGGTATTGATTATCTGAAGGGCGGTATTGATTCATTTTGCGATTGGAGAAAGATTGTTAATGGCGTGTGCCTTCCTGAGACGCAGTCGACGGAAAATTCTGTTATGTCCAAAGAGCTGAGGCCGGAGTATCGGTTTTTGAACTTTATTGTTGTGTACAACATTCTTCCTACTATGAATACCAAGGTGGTCCGTTGGGAACGATTGTTGTATATGTATCTCGTTGGACATCCCGCCGAGGCAGAAGCGAGGGGGATTAATCTGAACATTCCATTCCTCATCTGGCATCGAATAGCAAAAGAGATCAAGACATCCAATCAGGTCGAACGTCTTCCATACCCGATGATTATTATGCGGATTTTGAAACACAAAGGCGTCGATACTCATTGTGTGTCGTATGAGCATAGTCTTGGAAAAATTAATGAAACGACTCTCATTAAATCGAGACCTTCTAGTTGCCCTTCACCGGCTGTTGGGACTACAGGTTCCTTCCAACTGCGTCCTAGTTCTTCTCAACCACCTGAGCGAGTTTTTGAGGAGGACGTCTTGGTGACATCCATATATCGGGAACAGCAGCGACTTTCATCTGAGCAAGAACGAATTTCTACCGAGCTCCACCGTATCTCGTCTGAGCAAGAGCGTCTTGGTGCTGAGCAGACCAGAATCACAAAGAAGCTCAGTAAACTCCAAAGAATTATGAAAGCAATTTTTGACAAGTTGGGCTGTTGCAGCGCAGATATTCCCCAGCAAGATGATGACTCGGATTAGATGGTCTATGTGGACTTCGTGCCTTTCCTTGACCATATTTCGTCTTATTTTTTCATGTATCTTTAGATTCAATTTGTGCATCCTCTTTTTGTGTTTTGGCATTTTGTGACAAAAAGGAGGAGATAGACAAGTGACTTAGGACTTAGGACAGGACTTAGATGCTTAGTGCTGAACTTAACTTTGTTTCTTTGCTTATGTTTTCTTTGCTTGTGTATGGTTGTGGATGTGCTGAACTTTGCTTCTATACTTCCTTGGTATTATTGGTCTTATGGTATTAATGTTATATTTTGTCGAGAATCTGTTTTTGCAGGAATTACCAGACTTCAAGACTCCTAGTCGCGTCTAAGTCATAGAGTTTGTATTAGGAGTTGAAATGAATGTATTTTGAACTTTTTGGATTGATCATGCGAGGAGCTTGTCGTTTGGTGATTGCGACGAACTCCGTTTATTTTATTTTTTGTAGCTAAGTGAGCTTCGGTTATGTAATTTTTATTTTGCCACGAAATCGCCAAAGGGGAAGATTGTTACGGCTTTTATGTTGGCAGATTTTGTGGAGTCGTGTGGAGTCTTGAAGAGTCGAAGAAGACGACGTCAAGTTCACAAGGCTCGAAGACTCATCTATAAAGCTCACGACCCCCTAGGTATGTTTAATATAGTTAATGGTGATTTACTGTCACGCCCCGCCGGGCCTTTAACACCAACTAGGTGGATAACCGCACAGGCGCATGCCCCAGACCCGCCGAACGAATAGAGTCTTTTCTACCCGCCCAAGGCGTCACAACACAAGCTTATCCACAATGTTCCAACTAGGAACGGAGTACATAAGTTGCACAAGGAAAGCATCAACATAAAGAAGTTCTACTTCTATTACATCACATTAGCACATTTATACATGCCCAAAATTTTCTTTTCTTTCATTTTCATTCCATACATCATGTTCCAAAACTATGGAATATGCGAGTTACATACATGTAATGAAAATCCCCTATACTATCAAAGTCCAAGACTAGGGGTACAACTCTATGTATCACCAAAATGGAAGGGCCGCTATCTAGAGAGCCAAACCCTTGCCTCGCTCCGCCGCCTCACTCGCGGAAGGACCTGAAAAACGTGGGGTGAGAACTATAAACATAGTTCCCAGTGGGTAAGGCCACCCAAGAGAGAAGCTCGACCCACCAGGTCCAAAGAAATACCATATGCATAAGTTAAATCACAAATAACTATGCAAGAAATATTTACATGCTTGTAAATAAACATAAAGGATGCAACCAAATGAAATGTAAATTATCATTCTCTCCTAAGTTCATCCTATATTTCACATTGACCAAGTTCAACTACTTGTCATTTGCTTATGGTTTCGGAATCGCCGTCTCACCATATTTGTTCCAACATCAAAGGAGTGAAATCGTCACCTCCTAGTTCGAGTAGCGAAATCGTCGCATACTCGGGATAGCAAAATTGTCGCATACCCCATCTCAACACCGCCATCACCTGGCATAGGTAGCGAACTCGTCGCATACCCGGGATAGCAACCTCGTCGCACATCCCATTTCAACACCGCCAACTCATGGCATGTTAGCGAAATCGTCGCATACCCGGGATAGCAAAATCGTCGCACATCCCGTTTCAACACCGCCAACTCATGGCATGGTAGCGAAATCGTCGCATACCCAGGATAGCAAAATCGTCGCACATCCCGTTTCAACACCGCCAACTCATGGCATGGTAGCAAAATCGTCGCATACCCGGGATAGCAAAATCGTCGCACATCCCGTTTTTCACATTTTACACTTGCCAACCTAAGTCTCATTCATGACCTTAGGTTCAAGTCACTAAGTCTCACCTATGTTCAATGACACTAGGTTTACTTTCTCATTGTCCACCTAGGTTCCATGACTCTAGGTTCCAATCTCATGTCCAACCTATGTTCAATGACACTAGGTTTCAATCATACATGCAACAATGCAACAAGTATAGATAATTGAATTATACTTGAATTCTATATCATGCAATAGAAGCTCATTGCTCTACCTATCATGATTTTACCTTTGCCAACATGCAAGTTCTAGGGTTCACAACACATACCATTTTATCTTTAAATGGATATTTGAGAGATAGGGGGTGCCCTAGGATCTATCTAGAGTATATCAATCACCAAGAGGGGGGTGAATAGGTGTATAAATAAAAATCACAAATCTCAATGCGATAAAGTAATGCGGAAAATAAAATCAGCACACCGAGATTTACGTGGGAAACTCCACTTTGGAGAAAAACCCACGGGACCAACACGCGAAAAAACAATCCACTAAGAGTAAAGAATTACAAGGTGATTACCGACTCCACGGACTTAACCTCTCCCTTCTCTTCAGCGGATCACGCGCACCAACGGGTTGTCCACGCCCCACGTCCGAATCCACGAACGCCACGTCCCGAATCCACGAGACGCCCAACTTCGAATCCACGAAGCCTTCAACACGTCAAATCCACGACGCCCACTCGAATCCACGAGTACCAACGATCCGAATCCACGAACCGTCTTGATCACGCCGAATCCACGACGCCACTCCGTCCGGAGCAAGAACAATAAGGTTGATGATGGTTTATTGCTTAGAATATCATTGAAGATATGTGGAAATAATCTCTAAGCAATTCTCAAATTGATTCTAAAAGAATATTAGAAATTAGGGCACCATGAATCAATTTGAGAGAAGCTTGATGTAGAAGATGAGGAAAACGGTCACCTACAAGCTTCTAGGGTTTCTAAAAGATAATCTATGCTTCACCACATTTTAGAGACACCCCCACATCCTATTTATAGGTTAGAAGCAATCCGAAATAGATTAGTATTAAAAAACAGTTTTTAGAAAGGTTTGGAAGCAAACCGATTTCGACTAGGATTGAAAAACTGATTTTAGAAAGGTTTGGAACCAAATTAGGATTGCAAAGATATTTTAAGGAATCTACCATCTTATTTAAAGGTTTGGGGGACATTAGAATCAGAGTAGAATTGAAAAAATAGAATTTCGGAAAAACGCGACGAGTTGAGGTCCGGATCGCGGGTATGGGGTCCAGACCTTGATACTCTTCAGGCGTTTCATTGTCCGGACCTCAGCCTTCAGGATCCGGACCCGGTCTGCGAAACTGCCTGTCATGCTCACGGGTTCCGGACCTCAGCTTCCAGGGTCCGGACCCGGACTGCGAAACAGCAAGTATGCGTACGGGTTCCGGACCTCAGCTTTCAGGGTCCGGACTCGATCTGCGAACCAGCATAACCTGCTCACGGGTTCCGGACCTCAAGTTCCAGGGTCCGGACCTCGTAGTATGAATTTTTCCGATTCGTTTATAAATCATTAAAAACATATTCTAATGTCTTCCAAACACTTAAATTAGATATATAAATCATCATCAAGATTATTTAAACTTACCAAGCATCGTGAATTCATACGTTGAGTCTTCGAGTCTTCAATCTTCGTCTTTTCTTCTTTGAACCTTCAAGACTCCGACTCACTTCACGAAATATGCCAATATAAAATCCGTAACAATCTCCCCCTTTGGCAATTTCGTGACAAAACCCAAAATACATAAAAACACTCACGATGCTCATCTCTCCAAAATTGAAATTCATTGCCATCACCAAAACAATGAACTTCTCGCGTGAAAGATCCAAATAGGATTCAAAATTACAATTTAGTAACTCCTAAAACAAACTCTATGACTTAGACAAACATGGAGTCTTGAAGTCTTGAAAGACCTGCAAAAATTTGCATTCTCCACGAACAAAGTTATTAGAAAAAATATCAAAATCGCTCCCCCTTTGTTCATGCAATCTCTCCCCCTTTGTTTATGCGTCTAAGTCATCATTACCTCTCTCCCCCTTTTTGTCATAAAAATTGCCAAAAGAAAACACCCAAAAATAGAGAGAGTTGAAAGAAATTAAATAAAACACAAGTTCAAAATATTTTTAAATTTTGAAACCATTTGTGATAAAAACGTCCAACATTGTTAGTGCATGAGGAGTATAAATTCACATTGACTTCTTTCAATCCCTATTAATTTTATAAGAATTAAGAACTTTACTACACAATCACCATAATGTAGATAAAATATTACACGATTTCTTAATTCATATAAACTTCAAAATCAAGTCATCAAAAATAATCTAAATGCTCAAAAGCTATCAAGATGTAAACGGATTATGAAGATGACTTAAGAGATTCATCAAAGAGACAGAAATTGTCGCATAAACGTTCAAATTTGAGATAAAATCAATAGCACAGGGGGTGGCTCTTTGAGCATCTTTCATGTATGTGGACCACCTTATAACACCGAAAAAAAAAAAATTTGTGACATTTTCCTTTTGCATCCTTTTGCACTTATATATATATATATTTCGGATATGCAATTCAATTCTCATGTGGTAGCTGCACACACTAACCGGACGACCGGGGTGGTAGCTCTTTCCTCCATGTGGTGGTAGTTTTCACACTCCTTTAAGGATGTAACTCTTTCCACATCTTTCAAAGCATATGAGCATTTTATTTTATATAATAATAACTCCCCCTCGCTTATGCAATCTCTTAGTTGAAAGAACATGTGACAAATTTTAGTCCATAAGAGAATGACTATTCATCAAATTCAACACACACAACCGATATAGGTTAAGCTCCTAGAGATTACACATGATTGCCTAAATTTAATGAATATAAGTATTAAGAATTCTCATAATAAATTATCTTCAAATATAATGAAAATAAAGTAAAACCGATAATTAATATGAGATTAATTAAGAGTGAATGAAAGTGAACATATTGATATTCAACGCACTAGTTAATGTTCTAATCATTCAAAGAATCTAAAAATCGTAACAATGAAAGCACCAAAATGTGTAATGCAATAAACAAAAGATATGCAATAGAAACCGATCAAAGCACTACACTAAGTCAAAAACAAATTAAGGTTTAAGACAAGGAAAGATATCACCTTTCCGAACCCAAACTTGTCGGATTGTTGGTTGTCTTGGTTTGTTGCGGTTGAGCACCGATTGTTTTGACTTTTGATCATCCGTTGGTCGCCACGTTGTATTTGACTTTGTAGAAACCGGTTGTTGTGGCTTCGACTTTTGGTTGATCTGGGGTACTCGACTTGGTTGTTGTTGCTTTTGAAACCGTAGGGGTTGTCGAGTGTTGGAAGATGTCGATAGATGTTTAGAAGATGCCTCTTGAGTTTTCTTATCTTTTCTAGGGCATGTCTTCTTGATGTGTCCTTTCTTTCCACATCTATGACATACTTTCTCTTTTACACTTGTTGAGACTTTAGGAATAGAATTTTTAACCTTCTCAACAAATTTTCGCTCATATCCAACACCAAGTTTATCTGTTTGACCCAATCCGAGCATGTCATCAAGTTTCTTTGATCCGGAGGAGAAATTTTGTATGTCGGACTTGAGTTCATGGACTTGTCTAGTCAAGACTTGATTAGAAGTATGAATTTCCTTGACTTGATGTTCTAGAAAACCAATCTTTTCTTGATGTGATTTAATCGTCGTCTCCGATTGGTCTAGCTTCTCTTGGAGGATCTTATTGTTCTTCAAAATTTGTTCCCTTTCCTCCGCAAGAGCTTTAGTTGTGGTCTTCAACATTTTATTTTCATCCTCAAGTTCCAATAGACGGTTCCTCAACTTCTTATTGTACTTAGCCATCTTCTTTGATTACTTAAAAAGTTGTTGATACGCCACTACGAGATTTTCCTCGTCCGACTCTTCTTCGCTCTCATCAAATAGACGAGGCCGACTAATATTACTACCTTTTTCACCCATAATGATAGATAAATCTAGATCCCGCTCTGATACCAATTGAGAGATAGGGGGTGCCCTAGGATCTATCTAGAGTATATCAATCACCTAGAGGGGGGTGAATAGGTGTATAAACAAAAATCACAATCTCAATGCGATAAAGTAATGCGAAAAATAAAATCAGCACACCGAGATTTACGTGGGAAACTCCACTTTGGAGAAAAACCCACGGGACCAACACGCGAAAAAACAATCCACTAAGAGTAAAGAATTACAAGGTGATTACCGACTCCACGGACTTAACCTCTCCCTTCTCTTCAGCGGATCACGCGCACCAACGGGTTGTCCACGCCCCACGTCCGAATCCACGAACGCCATGTCCCGAATCCACGAGACGCCCAACTTCGAATCCACGAAGATTCAACACGTCGAATCCACGACGCCCACTCGAATCCACGAGTACCAACGATCCGAATCCACGAACCGTCTTGATCACGCCGAATCCACGACGCCACTCCGTCCGGAGCAAGAACAATAAGGTTGATGATGGTTTATTGCTTAGAATATCATTGAAGATCTGTGGGAATAATCTCTAAGCAATTCTCAAATTGATTCTAAAAGAATATTAGAAATTAGGGCACCATGAATCAATTTGAGAGAAGCTTGATGTAGAAGATGAGGAAAACGGTCACCTACAAGCTTCTAGGGTTTCTAAAAGATAATCTATGCTTCACCACATTTTAGAGACACCCCCACATCCTATTTATAGGTTAGAAGCAATCCGAAATAGATTAGGATTAAAAAACAGTTTTTAGAAAGGTTTGGAAGCAAACCGATTTCGACTAGGATTGAAAAACTGATTTTAGAAAGGTTTGGAACCAAATTAGGATTGCAAAGATATTTTAAGGAATCTACCATCTTATTTAAAGGTTTGGGGGACATTAGAATCAGAGTAGAATTGAAAAAATAGAATTTCGGAAAAACGCGACGAGTTGAGGTCCGGATCGCGGGTATGGGGTCCGGACCTTGATACTCTTCAGGCGTTTCATTGTCCGGACCTCAGCCATCAGGATCCGGACCCGGTCTGCGAAACTGCCTGTCATGCTCACGGGTTCCGGACCTCAGCTTCCAGGGTCCGGACCCGGACTGCGAAACAGCAAGTATGCGTACGGGTTCCGGACCTCAGCTTTCAGGGTCCGGACTCGGTCTGCGAACCAGCATAACCTGCTCACGGGTTCCGGACCTCAAGTTCCAGGGTCCGGACCTCGTAGTATGAATTTTTTCGATTCGTTTATAAATCATTAAAAACCTATTCTAATGTCTTCCAAACACTTAAATTAGATATATAAATCATCATCAAGATTATTTAAACTTACCAAGCATCGTGAATTCATACGTTGAGTCTTCGAGTCTTCAATCTTCGTCTTTTCTTCTTTGAACCTTCAAGACTCCGACTCACTTCACGAAATATGCCAATATAAAATCCGTAACAATATTTACCCTAGACATGGAAGTGACCTAATCACTTCGGTAAACACAAACCCACCTCAAGAGCTTCCGAATTCTTGTATTCTTCAAGCCCCTAAGTGTCCAAGCCTTGAGTTCTTGCTTCAACCCAAGCTTCTACAAGAAAACGGTTCGTTACTCGTTACGAACCCTTAATTCAACTCAATACATGAAATCAAGTGTTCTAACATGATTTCCTTTGCCTCAATTGCAATTCCCGAAGGTTCAAATATTTTTAGAACCTCCCAAGGCAAAAACCCTCATTTCACCTAGGTTTCACATGCATGCATGTAGAACCTCAAAATTTCTTGGCCCATCTCCACATTTTGTAGTTTAGATTGCCTAGGGTTCCCAAAAACCTCATTTCAAAGGATTAAATCTAAGGTTTGAACCCAAAACGTGAGGAACTAACCTTAACCACGAGTTCCCCAAGCTTCTTCTTGCACCAAGAAGCTTCTTTTCTCCTTTGAAAATCTTTTCCAAGCTCAATCCACCCTTTTCTCCAAGTTTTGGAGAGATCTCTAGAGAGAGAAAGTGATGGAGTGGGAGAGGAGAAGTGGAGGAAGATGATCTCTGAGAAAGGAGGGTGTCCCTGCCTTTCAAACACTCCCTCGAATGTGAAAAGACCGTTTTGCCCCTCTCCACAAAGAACCCAAACAGCCAGCCAAACCTGGCATTTCGTAACACTGTATACCAGTATGTGCATTTGCATACCGGTATACGGGTGTTAGTTCCGGTATACCCCGGAGAATTCCGCAGAACCCGAGAGCTGGGTTTTCGGTTTCGACCATGGCATTCTGGTATACCTCATCACATACCGGTACTAATCACTTCAGTACCGGTATGGAGGTCTACATACCGGAATCCACTGCAGACTTCACAAGTTCAGCAGTTTTAACTTTTCGAAGTCCGTTTTCGCGCCTCGTTTGCGCCGAAAACACTTCACACAAGTCCCAAACTTGGCCGAAGCCTCACATATAGCCTCTCATGCTATTTTTCTACCGGAACTCCACAATTTGTAGAAGTTCGGTACGATGCACTAAAATTCAGTGTACTACATTTACACATTTAATCTAAGTGTCTGGAGACATTAGAATAGGTTTTATTTGTTAAATTTTATAAAACGGGTCATTTTCATGTTTCGGGGTCCGGATCCTGAGACAGGGTCCGGAACCCGTAAGCCTCTCTGGCTGTCATGCAGGGAGGTTTCGGACCCTGAGGTAAGGTTCGGACAATGAAATGCCTGAGAGTTTCCAAGTCCGGACCCTGATGTAAGGTCCGGACCCTGACCCGTCGCAATTTTCTGAAAACGTATTTTTCAATCCTACTCTGATTCTAATGTCTCCTAAACCCATAAATAAGATATGGGGGCTTTTCTAAACTGTGCCTAAAAGAGAATTTCTTTAGTAAATCCTAGAAACTTGTTTTGGAGCCGTTCGTTCATCTTTTCGAACACAAGTTTCTTTCTCTCTTGCATCAATTTGATTCTAATGGTTTGAATCCCGAAATTTTCTTTAGAATCAAATTGATGATTGCTTAGAAGGTCTTCTTTCATATCTTTTAAGTATCTAAGCATTGGAATCACCATAAACTATTTTTCTACGGGCTCCGAATGGAGCGATTGCGCGTGGACTTTGCGTGAGAGCCGAGGATTCGGTGGACGCTCAAGGATTCGGGGCGTTGTTGCTGCGAGGAGTCGCGGCGTGATCGGTTGGAGGAGTTCAATCAATCGGGGACCAACAAAGGCGATCTACTGCGGTCTAGGATAAAGGTTGAGTCGAGGATTCGGTAAATCACCTTGTACTCTATTTTTCCTTAGTAGATTTTTCGTGTGATCGGTCCCGTGGGTTTTCTACTCCTCTTGGAGTTTTCCTACGTAAAAATTCTCAGTGTGTTGCTTCAATTTTCCGCACTTAAATTTTTATTGCATCAAGTTGGTTATTTTATTGTTTATACCTATTCAACCCCCTCTAGGTGTTTGTTTACCTATTAGATTCTTGGGGTATCATAACTCACATTCTTATCCATTTTAGGGCATGTCTTTTTTATATGACCTTTATTTCCACATCTATGACATACTTTCACCTTCAAATTTGTTGAGACTTTAGGTACCGAATTTTGAATCTTCTCAACATATGTCCACTCAAATCCAACTCAAGTTTGTCCGTTTGTCCCAATCCGAGTATATGATTTAGCTTTTTCAATCCGGAGGAGAATTTTTGAATGTCGGACTTGAGTTGATGAACTTGTTCGGTCAAAACTTGATTAGAAGCGTGAATTTCCTTGTATTATAGATCTAGAAAGCCAACCTTTTCTTCATGTGATTTAACGGTTGATTCTGATTGATGTAGCTTCTCTTGGCAGATCTTACGATTTTTCAATGTCAACTCCCTTTCCTCCTCAAGAGCTATAGTCGTGGACTTCAATGTGCTATTTTCATTCTCGAGCGCAAGCAGACGCTTCTTCAGCTTTTTATTCAACTTAGCCAACTTCTTAGATTCAATAAGTAGTTGATTGTACGCCATAGCTAAGTCGTCATCATCCGACTCCCCCTAACTCTCGTCGTCACCGTCCGTCGATGTTTCATGCAAGGAGGGAGAAATAAAAGAGTCCTCTTCAATTGAGGACGGACAAAAAGCCGAAGTGGGAGGTACAGAAGTGTGAGAGCATAAAGCAACATTATTCTTCTCCTCTTCACTTGAGGTCGATTCTTCAAAACTAGAATCGTCACAAGTTCTCACTTGCAAAGCCTTCTTATTATAAGACTTTTTAGTGGGACAATCCGTTGAAATATGGCCGTAGCCTTTCCATTTGTAACATTGGATTTTTCCTTCAAAATCATCCTTCTCTTTAGAAGATTTTGTAAGTTTCTTTTCTTTAGAGGATTTAGAATTTGAAGATCCTTCAGAAAAAGATTTTCGATTGGTAGATGAGGCGTTGTTGGTTTTGTTCTTCCAAAAATTCCGACGAAATTGCTTCGTTAAGAGAGCCAGTTGATGTTCAAAATCGGCGATTGAAATTTCTTCGTCGGAATCCGAGTCTCCGTCTTCCTCCTTTGTAGATTTAAGTGCAACACCTGTACTTTTAGAAGAAGTTTTGGAAGAAGATTGATTAGTAGGAAAAGTCATCTCATACGTTTGTAAAGCAACCTACTAATTCCTCAAACTTTTAAATCATCCGGGTGTTGTATAGTTTCAATGGCGGCAACTTTTAGACGAAATCTTTTGGGAAGGGTTCTTAGAATTTTTCTAACAACTTTGGGTTCCGAAATTTTCTCTCCCAAGTTTGCGCATGTGTTTACTATATCTTGTAAACGAGTATAATACTCGATAAAGGTTTCATATTCCTCCATGTGAATTGAGTCAAACTTGCTTGTTAACATTTGGAGTTTTTGAACATTTACCAAGCTTGTGCCCTCATGCATAACTCGGAGAGTATCCCTGTCACGCCCCGTCGGGCCTTTAACACCAACTAGGTGGAAAGGATAACCGCACGGGCGCACGCCCCAGACCCGCCGAACGGATAGAGTCTCTTCTACCCGCCCAAGGCGTCACAACACAAGCATGTCCACAAGGTTCCAACTAGGAACGGAGTACAAGAGTTGCACAAGGAAAGCATCAACATAAAGAAGTTCTACTTCTATTACATCAAATTAGCACATTTATACATGCCCAAAATTTTCTTTTCTTTCATTTTCATTCCATACATCATGTTCCAAAACTATGGAATATACGAGTTACATACATGTAATGAAAATCCCCTATACTATCAAAGTCCAAGACTAGGGGTACAACTCTATGTATCACCAAAATGGAAGGGCCGCTATCTAGAGAGCCAAACCCTTGCCTCGCTCCGCCGCCTCACTCGCAGAAGGACCTGAAAAATGTGGGGTGAGAACTATAAACATAGTTCCCAGTGGGTAAGGCCACCCAAGAGAGAAGCTCGACCCACCAGGTCCAAAGAAACACCATATGCATAAGTTAGATCACAAATAACTATGCAACAATTATTTACATGCTTGTAAATAAACGTAAAGGATGCAACCAAATAAAATGTCCATTTTTATTTTCTCCTAGGTTCATCCTATATTTCACATTGACCAAGTTCAACTACTTGTCATTTGCTTATGGTTTCCGAATCGCAGTCTCACCATATTTGTTTCAACATCCAAGGAGTGAAATCGTCACCTCGTAGTTCGAGTAGCGAAATCGTCGCATACTCGGGATAGCAAAATCGTCGCATACCCCATCTCAACACCGCCATCACATGGCATAGGTAGCGAACTCGTCGCATACCCGGGATAGCAACCTCGTCGCACATCCCATTTCAACACCGCCAACTCATGGCATGGTAGCGAAATCGTCGCATACCCGGGATAGCAAAATCGTCGCACATCCCGTTTCAACACCGCCAACTCATGGCATGGTAGCGAAATCGTCGCATACCCGGGATAGCAAAATCGTCGCACATCCCGTTTTTCACATTTTACACTTGCCAACCTAAGTCTCATGACCTTAGGTTCAAGTCACTAAGTCTCACCTATGTTCAATGACACTAGGTTTACTTTCTCATTGTCCACCTAGGTTCCATGACTCTAGGTTCCAATCTCATGTCCAACCTATGTTCAATGACACTAGGTTCCATTCTCACATGTTCCAACCTATGTTCAATAACACTAGGTTCTATTCTCACATGTTCCAACCTATGTTCAATAACACTAGGTTCTATTCTCACATGTTCCAACCTATGTTCAATAACACTAGGTTCTATTCTGACATGTCCCAACCTATGTTCAATAACACTAGGTTTCAATCATACATGCAACCATGCAACAAGTATATGTTACGGATTTTATATTGGCATATTTCGTGAAGTGAGTCGGAGTCTTGAAGGTTCAAAGAAGAAAAGACGAAGATTGAAGACTCAAAGACTCAACGTATGAATTCACGATGCTTGGTAAGTTTAAATAATCTTGATGATGATTTATGAACATTTACAAGTGTTTGGAAGATATTAGAATAGGTTTTTAATGATTTATAAACGAATCGAAAAAATTCATGCTACGGGGTCCGGACCCTGGGAGCTGCGGTCCGGAACCCGTAAGCCTGTCAGGCTGTTTCGTAAACCGGGTCCGGACCCTGATGGCTGCGGTCCGGACAATGAAAAGCTGAAACGTTTCAGAGTCCGGACCCTGCAATCCAAGGTCCGGACCCCGACCCGTCGCGATTTTTTGAAAAGTTATTTTTTCAATCCTACTCTGATTCTAATGTCTCCCAAACCTAAAAATAAGATGGTAGATTTCTTAAAATCTTTTTTGGCAATCCTAATTTGTTTCGAAACCTTTTAAAATCAGTTTTACAATCCTAATCGAAATTGGATTGTTTCCAAACCTTTCTAAAAACTATTTTTTAATCCTAATCTATTTCGGATTGCTTCTAAACCTATAAATAAGATGTGGGGGTGTCTCTAAAACGTGGTTAAGCATAGATTATCTTTTTGAAACCCTAGAAGCTTGTAGGTAACCGTTTTCCTCATCTTCTACATCAAGCTTCTCTCAAATTGATTCATGGTGCCCTAATTCCTAATATTCTTTTAGAATCAATTTGAGAATTGCTTAGAGACTATTCCCACAGATCTTCAATGATATTCTAAGCAATAAACCATCATCATTTTTATTGTTCTTGCTCCGGATGGAGTGCGCTCGTGGATTCAAGTGAGCGTCGTGGCTTCGACGTGTTGAAGGCTTCGTGGATTCGAAGTTGGGCGTCTCGTGGATTCGAGGCGTGGCGTTCGTGGATTCGAACGTGGGGCGTGGACAACCCGTTGGTGCGCGTGATCCGCTGAAGAGAAGGGAGAGGTTAAGTCCGTGGAGTCGGTAATCACCTTGTAATTCTTTACTCTTAGTGGATTGTTTTTTCGCGTGTTGGTCCCGTGGGTTTTTCTCCAAGGTGGAGTTTCCCACGTAAATCTCGGTGTGCTGATTTTATTTTCCGCATTACTTTATCGCATTGAGATTTGTGATTTTTGTTTATACACCTATTCACCCCCCTCTAGGTGATCGATATACTCTAGATAGATCCTAGGGCACCCCCTATCTTACAATTGGTATTAGAGCGGGATCTAGGCTTTATCTTTCATAATGGGTGAAGGAGGTAACATATTTAGGCCACCGTTATTTGATGAAACCAATTACGCCTATTGGAAAGTCCGGATGAGAGCTTTCCTCATCGCAATTGATGAGCAAGTATGGCAAACCATTGAACTTGGATGGAAACATCCAACCGAAGTGGTTAATGATTTGACCGTTCCTAAATCACGGACTAAGTGGTCGAAGGATGAAATCGATCTATCTTCTTTTAATGGTAAGGGTATTAATGCGTTATTTAATGCTTTATCTCAAACCGAGTTTACACGTGTCTCGGCGTGTGAAACGGCTAAAGAGATTTGGGATACCTTACAAGTTACACATGAAGGTACAAGTCTAGTTAAAATACAGAAGCTTCAAATGCTTACGAGTCAATTTGATTCTATTCGCATGGAGGAGCATGAATCGTTTATTGATTATTTTACTAGACTTCAAGATATAATCAATACATGTGCTAACTTGGGAGAGAAGATCCCAGAATCTAAGGTCGTTAGAAAAATCCTTCGAACACTTCCGGAGCGTTTTAGGGCTAAAGTAGCGGCTATTGAAACGATCAATCATCCGGATGATATGAAAGTTGAAGAACTAGTAGGTGCTCTTCAAACTTACGAAATGATTTTTCCTACTAATCAATCTTCTTCCAAGTCTTTCTCTAAAAGTACAGGTGTTGCACTTAATACAACAAAGGAGGAAGACGAGGATACCGAATCCGACGATGAAGTTTCTCTCGCAAATTTCGAACATCAAATGGCACTTCTTACCAAGAAGTTTCGTCGGAAGTTTAGGAAGAACCAAGGCATTCAAGCTTCATCCTCCAATCGAAAGCCTTCTTCTAACGGATCTTCACATTCTAAATCCTCTAAAGAGAAGAAGATTGCAAAGTCTTCTAAAGAAAAGGATGAGTTTGAGGGAGAAATCCAGTGTTACAAATGCCGAGGCTATGGCCATATCTCCACGGATTGTCCCACTAAAAAATCCTATAAAAATAAGGCGCTACAAGCTAGAACTTGGGATGACTCTACATCCAATGATTCGAGTTCTAGTGAAGAAGAAAACAATGATGCTATTGCTTTATGTTCACACGTTTCTTCTTCTCCTTCTGCTTTTTGTTTATCATCTATTATTGCTAACCCTTTTGCTTCTTCCTCTGTGCATGAAACGTCGAGCGACGATGGCACAAGTGAAGGAGAGTCGGACGATGATGACTTAGCCGAGGCGTACAATCAACTATTAATTGAATCGAAAAAGATGGCTAAGCTTAACAAGAAGCTAAGGAGGCAAATGTTAGAGCTTGAAAGTGAGAACATTGAATTGAAAGAGTCATCTAAAGCTCTTGCGGAGGAAAGGGAACAAATTCTAACAAGTAATAAGATCCTCCAAGAGAAGCTAGACCAATCGGAGATAACGATCAAATCGCATCAAGAAAAGGTTGGCTTTCTAGAACTACAATACAAGGAAATTCATGTTTCTAATCAAGTCTTGACCAAACAAGTCCATCAACTAAAGTCCGACATACAAAAATTCTCCTCCGGTTCAAAGAAACTTGATGATATGCTCGGATTGGGTCAAACAAGCAAACTTGTACTTGGATATGAGCGGACATTTGTTGAGAAGGTAAAAAATTCTATTCCCAAAGTCTCAACAAGTGTAAAAGAGAAAGTATGCCATAGATGCGGAAAGAAATGACATATCAAGAAGACATGCCTTAAAAAGAAAACTCAAGTAGCATCTTCTAAACATCTATCGGCATCTTTCATCACTCGACAACCTTCACGGATTCAAAAGCAACATCAAAAAGGTCAAGTACCCAAGGTCAACCAAAAGTCAAAGCCACAACAACCAACTACTCCAAAGCGGAATGCGATGGTGAGACCAAAGGTTGATCAAAAGTCAAAACAAACCGTCCTAACGTCAACAAACCAAGACAACCAACAATCCGACAAGTTTGGGTTCGGAAAGGTGATATCTTTCCTTCTCTAAAGTCTTAATTTGTTTTGACTTAGTGTAGTGCTTTGATCGGTTTCTATTGCATATCTTTTGTTTATTGCATTACACGTTTTGGTGCTTTCATTGTTAAGATTTTTAGATTCTTTGAATGATTAGAACATTAAATAGTGCCTTGGACATCAATAGGTTCACTTTCATTCACTCCTAATTAATCTCATATTAATTATCGGTTTTACTTTATTTTCATTATATTTGAAGATAATTTATTATGAGAATTCTTAGCACTTATATTCATCAAATTAAGGCAATCATGTGTGATCTTTAAGCACTTAACCTATCTCGGTTGTGTGTGTTGAATTTGATGAATAGTCATTCTCTTATGGACTAAAATTTGTCACATGTTCTTTCAACTAAGAGATTGCTTAAGTGAGGGGGAGTCATTATTATATTGAAAATAAAATGCTCATATGATTTGAAAGATGTGGAAAGAGTTGCATCCTTAAAAGGAGTGTGAAAACTACCACCACATGGAGGAAAGAGCTACCACCCCGGTCGTCCGGTTAGTGTGTGCAGCTACCACATGAGAATTGAATTGCATATCCGAAAAAAT
Organism: Puya raimondii; assembly: GCA_016920855.1. Taxonomy (NCBI): domain Eukaryota; kingdom Viridiplantae; phylum Streptophyta; class Magnoliopsida; order Poales; family Bromeliaceae; genus Puya; species Puya raimondii. The sequence goes on along the minus strand of JABWPP010000050.1, from coordinate 205,606,856 downwards.
ATATAATATATATAAGTGTAAAAGCATGCAAAAAGAAAAATATCACAAATTTTAATTTTCGGAGTTATAAGGTGGTCCACATACATGAAAGATGCTCAAAGAGCCACCCCTTGTGCTATTGATTTTATCTCAATTTTGAACGTTTATGCGACAATTTCTGTCTCTTTGATGAATCCCTTAAGTCTTCAACTTGGCATACAACTTCTTCTCCCTCAGAAGTTGCAGCACTATCCTCAAGTGCTCCTCATGCTCAGCATCACTCCGAGAGTAGATCAGGATATCATCAATAAACACCACCACAAACCGGTCCAAGAACGGCTTAAACACTCGATTCATCAAATCCATAAACGCGGCAGGGGCATTAGTCAATCCAAACGGCATCACCGTAAACTCATAATGCCCGTACCGAGTCCTAAAAGCCGTCTTAGGAATGTCCTCGGCCTTCACCTTCAATTGGTGGTAACCTGACTGCAAGTCAATCTTCGAGAAGACACAAGATCCTTGCAGCTGATCAAACAGATCATCAATACGCGGCAAAGGATACATGTTCTTGATGGTCACTTTATTCAACTCTCGATAATCCACACATAGTCTAAGTGAACCATCCTTCTTCTTCACGAATAACACCGGCGCTCCCCAAGGCGACACACTGGGTCTCACAAACCCCTTATCCATCAAATCCTGAAGCTGCGCCTCAAGCTCTCTCAGCTCAGCCGGTGCTATTCGGTAGGGTGTCTTTGAGATTGGCGCAGTTCCTGGGACTACGTCAATCACAAACTCGACCTCCCTGTCTGGTGGCATCTCAGTCAACTCCAGGGGAAACACGTCCGGGAACTCGCGGACTGCAGAGATGTCCTCGAGCTCCGGTGCCACCGCAGATACCTCAACAACAGTCGCAAGAAATGCGGTACATCCTCGACTCATCATATGTCTCGCTCGTGCCGACGAAATCCACATTGCAAACAACGTGCTCCTGCAGCCTCGATACACGTACTCCTCCTGGCCTGGCTCGCGAAACGTCACGGTCCTCTCGCCACAGTCGATCGTCGCGAAGTAGCGTGCCAGCCAATCCATGCCGAGCACCACATCAAAATTCTGCAATCGCCCCAAGACCAACAGGTCTGCGGGCATCACCCAAGGTCCAAGCTGCACTGGGCAAGCTCGACAACAGTCCTCCACACGCAAAACGTGCTCGGAAATCTGTACCTCCCGTACACAGGGTAACGGCCCTAACACTAGCCCATGCAAAGATGCAAATGCTCGACTAACAAAAGAATGTGATGCACCGGTATCAAATAATGCACGAGCTCTAATGCCAGAAATTAAAATGATACCTGCCACCACATGATCAGCCGCCGTGGAGTCCTCCAGTTGAGCCGCAAAGACTCTGCCGCCCTGCGCCTGCTGTCGCCGCTCACCTGGGCGGGGTATAGAAGCCCGATCCATCTGGCTATGAGTCGGTGAAGCTCCATAGGTCTGCTGATGAACTGGAGGTGCCGATGCGATCGATGGTACAGGCGACGCTGCTCGGGGACAAGCTGCCCGCAGATGTCCGGACTGACCACACCCAAAACACCGGCCCTCTCGCTGCTCGCACTGCCTAGGCCAATGTGGTCCTCCGCAGATGACACATCTCGGTGCTCCCCTCTGCTGCCGTCCCTGCTGACGGGATCCACCAGACCTCTGCCGCCCCGGAAACCCACGACCCTGAGAACGTGATCGTGGAGGTCTCGGCGGGCGTCTGCCACTGGTCTGTCCTCCGTCCTCTGGAATCGGGCGCTTCCTATCCAAACCCTGACTCAGAGTGGCCGCCCGCTCACTCGCCGTCAAGGCTCCACGCTCCACCCATAGCGCCTGCTCGATCGACGCGTCCAAGGTCTGCAACCTCTGCGCCTGAACTAAGACAAATATCTCCTGTCTCAATCCTCGCTCGAACAAATAAACTATGTTAGCCTCATCTCTCGCAGCAAAAGGAACACAGTTCAGGAGTCTGGTAAACTCCCGAGTATACTCCTGCACTGTGCGATCTCCCTGCAGTAAATTCTTCAGATCCTCCTCGAGTTTTTGCTTCACGCTGTTAGGGAAATAGGACCCATACAGCATCCCGCAGAACTCGGCCCAACTCAATCGCAGCGCATCCAGCGACCTGCTCGATCTCGTCCTCGTCCACCAGATGCGTGCATCACCTGTCAAGCAGTGAACTGCCAAGTGAACCCGCTCCCGCTCTGGCACGAAGAGATCCTCGAATAACTTCTCCATCTCGCCTACCCAGGCCTCCACCACCCATGGCTCGGTGTGGCTACCATCAAAACGAGGGGGATCAAACCGGCAAAAACGAGCCAGTCTCTCGGTCATCCGCTCCTGCTCAGCCTCCGACATCTGTCCACCTGACCGGGAAGTGTCGCCAACCGGTGCGGCCGGAACTGCCGCTGCTGGGGGCACGGCTGCAGCTGGAACGTCAGCTGGAATAGCAGGAGGTGGCTCCTGCGATTCCGTCGCTCTAGGTGCTGCACTCCACGTGTGAGTAATGGTATCACACATCCTCCGCAAAAGTGCACTCTGCTGCCTAGCTGACTCGGCTAGCGTAGTCAACTGCTCACACACATCAGGGGGTGCACTAGGTCCCGCCTTCTCAGGCACCTCAGAAGGCACAGGGATAGCCCGCGTCGGGGGTCCACCTCGGTGTCGGGGAGGCGTCATGCTCACCTGCGCAACACACAGATCAGCCAACAAACAAAAACAACTCAAGACCCAATCAAGCGAAAGTCTAGAAGGTCGCCTCTTTTCCCTCGTTGCTTGACGTCGTCTGCAGCCAACGCAAGTTCACGACAGGAAAGGACACACGCCTTCGATCACTCCCTCCACTTAAGGATGAGTTCAACAGTCAAATCAATGACTTTCGCAGCAAGTCACGTCTCTCACGTCTTGCATTCCTAGGGTCTGCCAAGCCTAGGGTTTACTAAGTCCCAACGACCTATTCCTAAGCTCTGATACCAACTTAATCTGTCACGCCCCGGATTACTCGTTTCCCCGGGCTCGCCAACAGATCCGCCGTATACATAGATATTTCTATGTATACGAAGCGATAGCTAACCTGTAAACAAACATACAAGCAACTACAAGAGATATAGAGCTGAAATAAAACATACTAGTAACAAAAGCCACCTGTACATATAGGATCCAAAATACAACAGGTCCTCCACAACCAAAATAGGAACAACTCCACACTATATGTACATGGCACAACTCAAAAAGAAACTATCTCCAGTAGGGTCCTCCTCTAGGAACAACAGGGACAGGTAGGGATCTAGCTCGCGACTCCCTTACCTCGATCCGCAGGGACAAGAGCAGCAGCCGCAACCGACGAAGGCTCTGCAAGAAAAGGTGGCAACAATGGGTGTGAGAACTACTATCAAAAGAAGTAGTCCTCAGTGGGTACCAATACCGACCTCAACGGTCCACCCACTAAGTCTACGAGACTAACAGTATAGCTGGTAGGTAAACAACAATAAAGTAAGCTGGAATAAACACTACAGCTGTAATGCCACTACCCTACCACTATCCAAGTCAAACTCTCAAGTAAGCATCACCAAAGTGAAAGGTCACCCCTGACCCAATCTAACGGAACCGCCCAAACGGGCTCGTCCAGCCAACTGCCTAGCCACACCGCACACTACCAAAGAGGGTAGCCGGTCCAAATACCAGATCCAACTAATCTATAGCGACATCAATGCAAAAGAGGCCTCACTCCGGAGCGGCACTCGGGGGAGCTACCCAACCGAGTTAAAAGCGTATCTCTGTCGAGCACATACAGACTCCGGCAGGCTATAATCAAATGGAAAGGGGTCAAAATGGGTCAAGACTCCAAGCTCACGTGCCCTCAGCACAAACAGAAGCTAAAACAAGAGTCTGGGTCCACCGTCAACCCCGACGGCACCCGAAAACACAAAACAGCCTAACCCTGTTGTAAATACAAGCTCGGCATCCCAGCACAAGCGTAAACTCGTCCTACAACGAACTAAGTATCCACCTCGCACTAACAGCGGTGATACAAGAACAGAAACGGCTCCTAGAGCTAAATCTGATAATAGTTCGAAAAGTGACGGTTGTATGTTCGCGAGTTTTCTCCTAAGTCAATTCCCAGTTCAGCATATGAAGTCATGTCTATAAATTATCAATTTATGCTCCAAATTCAGATTTCATAATAATACATGCAAATTCATGAATTCGAGCTACTAACATGATTTAACAGATGATAAAACAGCATGCTGCACTCTCTACAACTTAGGAGGAAATCCGGCGATTTCGGTAACATTAACCCACCTCAAAAGCTATCCAACAACGGCTAGGAGTCGAGTGGAAGGCCTCCAAACAACACCGGGTGAAATCTGAGGATCAAAATGGCAACCTAAGAGGGGGGTGAATTAGGTTTCTAAAATAAAATGTTAAATAATCAAGTAATTTAAAAAACTCGAAACAAATAAAGAAAGTGAGGAGTTAGAGAAATGCAAACTCAAGAAGCACACAATCGATTAGTTTCGAGGTTCGGCACTTTGCCTACGTCCCCGCCAACTTCTCAACACAAGAGAACGTTGGATCTCCACTAAACGATGCTTTTGCGGGCAAGCACCAAGCCTTCGCACCAACACCTTCTTCTCTCAAGAAGGTTACACTTTCAAGCTTCAACTCTTTTCTTTTCTCTCTTTTACAAGATGATATCTCACTATCATTTACACTCAAGTTTAGAGAGAGGATTGAGGGCTTAAGAGTATTAAAAATACTGAAGTATATAAGCTCAATTGGATTTTGGAATGCCTGCTGAGAAAGGCCTCAATACCATCTATTTATAGCCTCAGCCAACTTCAGGTCGTTGTACTTTCGGGCGCCCTAAACAGAACTTTCGGGCGCCCAGATGTTGAGCACGCGCACTGCAAAACCAGCTGCCTGTCAGGCCCGTGCGCCGCTTTTCTGGATCCGTACATTCGGGCCTCCAGACGTTTGTGGGCGCCCAGATCACGCGCGACAGCTTTCTGACCAGCCAGACCACGCGCGCCGCTTTTCTCTGAGCAGGACTTCTGGGCCTCCAGAAGTCAACTTGTGGGCGCCCAGAACATGCGCGTCGACTTTTCTGACACTGTCAGACCATGCGCGCCGTTTTCTCTGAGCAGGACTTCTGGGCCTCCAGAAGTCAACTTGTGGGCGCCCAGAACATGCGCGTCGACTTTTCTGACACTGTCAGACCATGCGCGCCGTTTTCTCTGAGCAGGACTTTTGGGCCTCCAGAAGTCAACTTGTGGGCGCCCACTTTCTCAGGCACGCGCGCCGCCTGCGCAGCGCCGCTGTCAGAACTTTCGGACCGTTGCGTCGTATTGTCCGGAACATCAAATCTGTCAAGTCATTCGGGCGCCCTAAACATACAGTTCGGGTGCCCAGATCATAAACCATTCTGGACTACCCAAACATCAAACCGTCAGGATCCACAAAACCTGAGCAGAACTTTCGGGCCTCCAGAAGTTAACTTGTGGGCGCCCAGATCAGGTGAAGAAGTTTCTGGACCACCTAAACAGCAAACCGTCAGGATCCACAAAACCTGAGCAGAACTTTCGGGCCTCCAGAAGTTAACTTGTGGGCGCCCAGATCAGGTGAAGAAGTTTCTGGACCACCTAAACAGCAAACCGTCAGGATCCACAAAACCTGAGCAGAACTTTTGGGCCTCCAGAAGTTTGTGGGCGCCCAGAACAGGGTCCAAAACACAAACTTGACAGAAAACAGTTTTTGAGAAGTTTTTGAATATTGTTTGAAGTCCCATGTGCTTTAGATGATAAAAAGAGTAAGTTAAAATATAACTTGACATTTCATAATTTAATCTTTAAAGCACAATGTTATAAAGGTGGAGTAGAGAGAAAATTTATCTACTAGACAATGTAGCTTCAAGTGGTGAAGCTTAGTGCTAGAGGATTTCCCATCTTGAGTCCTTTTGAAGATAGAGAAGTCTAAACACAAAACTCAAGATAAAAGATTAGTTCAATTATTTGTTATCATCAAAATCTAAAGAATGATTAGGGCCACTAGGCCAACAAAATCGAGCTCAAATCTGAAACCTCGAGATTCGGACCCACCTGCTCAATGTTCTGGGCGCCCAGATTATCAGCCCAGAACTGCAGCCTGGCAGCATGACCAACATGGATTCAACATGCAATAAAATCCAAATTCTAAGTCCAAATGCAGTGAAATTTGGCTCAACTCACCAGTAGGGGCTCAAGAACACACCCTCCAAATTTCAGCCAAGACGGAGTTCGACTCGATGTCCAAAAGGCCCCCACACAGATTCGGATTCACTTTTGGACCCTCCTGCACATGGATCAAGAAGTTCCAGCAACTAAGCAAAAATCACATTTAAGCAAGAATTCTGGAATTCCAACGAATCTAGCCCATGGAAAAGGGTTACCCACCTCCCAAATACAGTGATGGAACAAACCAAAACCTCTCCAAAGATCCTCACAAAGATCTGGATTCAAAAATCCAAGAAATTCCATCAATGACCCAAAAATTCAGCACTTAAGCAAATACTCCAAATCTGAGCTAGAACTCACCTTTGAATCCTCAATTCAGGTGGAATGAACCTCCAAACCAGTAAGGAAAGTGGAAGGACCAATCTTCACTTCGAAATTCCAGCTCCCAAAAGTTTTGGATCCATAAGATCAAAGGAAAACCCAAGTTTCAGCTCAAGAACATAAGGGGTCAAGTAATACATCAACTGTAGCTTACATACCTGTCCAAAATGTGATTGGAAGGATTTCACGTCTTCCTCTACGAGTCCTCTATCCACCAAACCAAGTTTTGTTGGATTTGGACACTCCTACACTGCACACGAGTACGAACACCACAGGTCGACGTTGCAGTTTCAGCAGGAAACCAAGGTCTTCAATGGAGAAAGGTGGAATTTGGTAGGGATTGGAGGGCTTCCTTGCAAAATCCTGGGTTCACCATGAAGAGGGGAGAAAAAGCCTCAGGGGAGGTCGTCCACTTCTTTTATAGACAAAGGATTTCGGTGCAATAAGCCTCAAGAATAGAAATGCCCTAACCTGTTTCTCAGCAGGAAATCCTCACAATCGGGCGCCCAAAACCCAAGAAGTGGGCGCCCGGTTCTTCAGCCTGCACAAGTCCAGAACATCGGTCTCTCCGCCCGCGGTCCGGTGCGCCCTAACCTGGTCCGGCGGAACTCACCTACCAACCAACACGTGTCAAACGGATCGATACTCACGAGGTAAGATTTCCGGACCCACTTTCCGGGTGCCCGATACTGGATCCGAAATGACTTAGAAATTTTCAGAAAACGAGCACTCAACATCTGGGCGCCCAAAACAATACTTCCGGGCGCCCTAAAGTCCAAAAGCCCAAAACTTCAGTTTTGGCTTGCTTCGGTGCTCCGAGTCCGTTTTCGCGTCTATTTGGCGCCGAAACGACTCCGACTTTTCTCGACCTTCTCTAGAAGTGTCGAACAGTCTAGGATACTGCAGTCATTCCGTCAGTTAGGCCCCAGGGGTACTACATCCTTCCCCCCTACGGAAAGTTTCGTCCTCGAAACTTAAACTCATACCTCAAGAAGGCAGCTCGAAAAGGTAGGGATAGGATTCCCGTATCACCGTCTCCAGCTCCCAAGTCGCCTCACGCTCCTCGTGATTACTCCACTGCACTTTCACGTACGGTATGACTCGGTTGCGCAATTCTTTCGTCTCGCGAGCAAGAATCCGCACCGGTCGCTCCTCGTACCGCAGGTCCTCAGCCAACTCAAGTGGGGTGAAGTCAATCACGTGGGAGGGATCGAACACATATCTCCTCAGAGCCGAGACATGAAACACATCATGGACTCCAGAGAGTCGCGGTGGTAGGGCGATCCTATATGCTACCGGCCCCACTCGCTCTAACACCTCGAACGGGCCAACAAACCGTGGACTGAGCTTTCCACGAACTCCAAAACGGTGAATTCCTCTGGACGGCGAGACTTTCAGAAACACATGATCTCCAATCTGGAACTCCAAGTCTCGTCTCCTAGTATCCGCATAGCTCCTCTGTCGACTATGGGCGGTCTCAAGACGTCGTCGAACCATCTTGACCTTCTCTTCCGCTTCCAACAGGATATCGGGACCCAAAGTCTTCCTCTCACCCACATCGCTCCAATGCAAGGGCGAACGACACTTGCGTCCATACAATGCCTCAAACGGAGCCATCTGGATGCTCGCTTGATAGCTATTGTTGTACGCAAACTCAACCAGTCCTAAGTGTCGATGCCACCCTCCACCAAAGTCTAGGACACATGCCCTCAACATGTCCTCCAGAGTCTGAATGGTCCGCTCAGACTGACCATCTGTCTGTGGATGAAAAGCCGTGCTAAACCGCAGCTGAGTACCCAATGCTGTCTGTAGACTCCTACAAAACTGTGAGACAAATCGGGTGTCTCGATCAGACACAATCGAGGTAGGCACTCCATGCAGTCTCACTATCTCGTCCAAATATAACTGAGCAAGTCTGTCCCTGGACCAAGTAGTCTGCACTGGTAAGAAGTGGGCAGACTTGGTCAGTCTGTCCACTATCACCCAAATAGCGTCGAAACTAGCCTGCGTCCTCGGTAATCCCACGACAAAGTCCATGGCGATCTGGTCCCACTTCCACTCGGGTATTGGGAGACTCTGAAGCTTGCCAGCAGGTACTCGGTGCTCCGCCTTTACCTGTTGACAAGTCAAACACTGAGCCACAAACCTCCCAATATGCCGCTTCATTCCATTCCACCAGAAGTGTGCCTTCAAGTCCTTATACATCTTGGTTCCACCGGGGTGAACCGTATAAGGCGAGTAATGTGCCTCTCTCAAAATCTCCTCTCGGATCTCAGAATCCATAGGCACATACAGTCGGTCCCTGTACCGCAGTACTCCCGAACTGTCAACACCAAAATCCCTTGTCTGCCCGCTGGCAATTTGATCTCGAATCCTCATCAAAAAGGGGTCCGCACTCTGTTTCTCTCGGATCCTATCCAACAGAGTGGGTTGCAAAACCAAAGACATAAGTTTTGCAGTAACCCCAGGGGATACCACCTCAAGCTCAAGCCGCCTCAACTCCTCAAGTAACGGCGCCTGCTGAGTGATCAACATACTAAGGCTCTGCACTGATCTCCTGCTCAACGCATCTGCCACTACATTCGCCTTGCCGGGGTGATACTGGATGGTAATATCATAATCCTTCAACAACTCTAACCACCGGCGTTGCCTCAGGTTCAATTCCTTCTGAGTGAACAGATACTTGAGACTTTTATGATCCGTGAAAATCTCACAGTGCTCACCATACAAGTAGTGCCGCCACAGCTTCAGTGCAAACACTACAGCTGCCAGCACCAAATCATGCGTAGGGTAATTCTTCTCATAATCCTTCAATTGCCGTGAGGCATAGGCAATTACCCTGCCATGCTGCATCAACACACATCCCAAGCCACTGTGTGATGCATCACTATAAATCACGAATCCGCTTCCCCCATAACTGGAAGGGTAAGGATGGGAGCAGACATCAGTCTCTCCTTCAGCTCCTCAAAGCTATGCTGGCACTCAGCACTCCAAACAAATCTAATCCCCTTCCTCGTCAGACGAGTGAGGGGTGTGGAGAGCTTCGCAAAGCCTTCCACAAATCGACGGTAATATCCAGCTAACCCGAGGAAACTCCTCACCTCGGTAACCGTCGTCGGTCTGGGCCAATCCCGCACAGTCTCAATCTTCTGCGGGTCCACCGCCACTCCAGTGGCTGAAATCACATGGCCCAAGAAAGCTACCTCTCGAAGCCAGAATTCGCACTTCTTCAACTTGGCATACAACTTCTTCTCCCTCAGAAGTTGCAGCACTATCCTCAAGTGCTCCTCATGCTCAGCATCACTCCGAGAGTAGATCAGGATATCATCAATAAACACCACCACAAACCGGTCCAAGAACGGCTTAAACACTCGATTCATCAAATCCATAAACGCGACAGGGGCATTAGTCAATCCAAACGGCATCACCGTAAACTCATAATGCCCGTACCGAGTCCTAAAAGCCGTCTTAGGAATATCCTCGGCCTTCACCTTCAATTGGTGGTAACCTGACTGCAAGTCAATCTTCGAGAAGACACAAGATCCTTGCAGCTGATCAAACAATCATCAATACGCGGCAAAGGATACCTGTTCTTGATGGTCACTTTATTCAACTCTCGATAATCCACACATAGTCTAAGTGAACCATCTTTCTTCTTCACGAATAACACCGGCGCTCCCCAAGGCGACACACTGGGTCTCACAAACCCCTTATCCATCAAATCCTGAAGCTGCGCCTTAAGCTCTCTCAGCTCAGCCGGTGCTATTCGGTAGGGTGTCTTTGAGATTGGTGCAGTTCCTGGGACTACGTCAATCACAAACTCGACCTCCCTGTCTGGTGGCATCTCAGTCAACTCCGGGGGAAACACGTCCGGGAACTCGCGGACTATAGAGATGTCCTCGAGCTCCGGTGCCACCGCAGATACCTCAACAACAGTCGCAAGAAATGCGGTACATCCTCGACTCATCATCTGTCTCGCTCGTGCCGACGAAATCCACGTCGCAAACAACGTGCTCCTGCAGCCTCGATACACGTACTCCTCCTGGCCTGGCTCGCGAAACGTCACGGTCCTCTCGCCACAGTCGATCGTCGCAAAGTAGCGTGCCAGCCAATCCATGCCGAGCACCACATCAAAATCCTGCAATCGCCCCAAGACCAACAGGTCTGCGGGCATCACCCAAGGTCCAAGCTGCACTGGGCAAGCTCGACAACAGTCCTCCACACGCAAAACATGCTCGGGAATCTGTACCTCCCGTACACAGGATAACGACCCTAACACTAGCCCATGCAAAGATGCAAATGCTCGACTAACAAAAGAATGTGATGCACCGGTATCAAATAATGCACGAGCTCTAATGCCAGAAATTAAAATGATACCTGCCACCACATGATCAGCCGCCGTGGAGTCCTCCAGTTGAGCCGCAAAGATTCTGCCGCTCTGCGCCTGCTGTCGCCGCTCACCTGGGCGGGGTATAGAAGCCCGATCCATATGGCTATGAGTCGGTGAAGCTCCATAGGTCTGCTGATGAACTGGAAGTGCCGATGCGATCGATGGTACAGGCGACGCTGCTCGGGGACAAGCTGCCCGCAGATGTCCGGACTGACCACACCCAAAACACCGGCCCTCTCGCTGCTCGCACTGCCTAGGCCAATGTGGTCCTCCGCAGATGACACATCTCGGTGCTCCCCTCTGCTGCCGTCCCTGCTGACGGGATCCACCAGACCTCTGCCGCCCCGGAAACCCACGACCCTGAGAACGTGATCGTGGAGGTCTCGGCGGGCGTCGGCCGCTAGTCTGTCCTCCGTCCTCTGGAATCGGGCGCTTCCTATCCAAACCCTGACTCAGAGTGGCCGCCCGCTCACTCGCCGTCAAGGCTCCACGCTCCACCCATAGCGCCTGCTCGATCAACGCGTCCAAGGTCTGCAACCTCTGCGCCTGAACTAAGACAAATATCTCATGTCTCAATCCTCGCTCGAACAAATAAACTCTGTGAGCCTCATCTCTCGCAGCAAAAGGAACACAGTTCAGGAGTCTGGTAAACTTCCGGGTATACTCCTGCACTGTGCGATCTCCCTGCAGTAACTTCTTCAGATCCTCCTCGAGTTTCTGCTTCACGCTGTTAGGGAAATAGGACCCATACAGCATCCCGCAGAACTCGGCCCAACTCAATCGCAGCGCATCCAGCGACCTGCTCGATCTCGTCCTCGTCCACCAGATGCGTGCATCACCCGTCAAGAAGTGAACTGCCAAGTGAACCCGCTCCCGCTCTGGCACGAAGAGATCCTCGAATAACTTCTCCATCTCACCTACCCAGGCCTCCACCACCCATGGCTCGGTGTGGCTACCATCAAAACGAGGGGGATCAAACCGGCAAAAACGAGCCAGTCTCTCGGTCATCCGCTCCTGCTCAGCCTCCGACATCTGTCCACCTAACCGGGAAGTGTCGCCAACCGGTGCGGCCGGAACTGCCGCTGCTTGGGGCACGGCTGCAGCTGGAACGTCAGCTGGAATAGCAGGAGGTGGCTTCTGCGACTCCGTCGCTCTAGGTGCTGCACTCCACGTGTGAGTAATGGTATCACACATCCTCCGCAAAAGTGCACTATGCTGCCTAGCTGACTCGGCTAGCGCAGTCAACTGCTCACACACATCAGGGGGTGCACTAGGTCCCGCCTGCTCAGGCACCTTAGAAGGCACAGGGGTAGCCCGCGTCGAGGGTCGACCTCGGTGTCGGGGAGGCGTCATGCTCACCTGCGCAACACACAGATCAGCCAACAAACAAAAACAACTCAAGACCCAATCAAGCGAAAGTCTAGAAGGTCGCCTCTTTTCCCTCGTTGCTTGACGTCGTCTGCAGCCAACCCAAGTTCACGACAGGAAAGGACACACGCCTTCGATCACTCCCTCCACTTAAGGATCAGTTCAACAGTCAAATCAATGACTTTCGCAGCAAGTCACGCCTCTCACGTCTTGCATTTCTAAGGTCTGCCAAAGCCTAGGGTTTACTGAGTCCCAACGACCTATTCCTAAGCTCTGATACCAACTTAATCTATCACGTCCCGGATTACTCGTTTCCCCGGGCTCGGCAACAGATCCGCTGTATATATAGATATTTCTATGTATACGAAGCGATAGCTAACCTGTAAACAAACATACAAGCAACTACAAGAGATATAGAGCTGAAATAAAACATACTAGTAACAAAAGCCACCTGTACATATAGGATCCAAAATACAACAGGTCCTCCACAACCAAAATAGGAACAACTCCACACTATATGTACATGGCACAACTCAAAAAGAAACTATCTCCAGTAGGGTCCTCCTCTAGGAACAACAGGGACAGGTAGGGATCTAGCTCGCGACTCCCTTACCTCGATCCGCAGGGACAAGAGCAGCAGCCGCAACCGACGAAGGCTCTGCAAGAAAAGGTGGCAACAATGGGTGTGAGAACTACTATCAAAAGAAGTAGTCCTCAGTGGGTACCAATACCGACCTCAACGGTCCACCCACTAAGTCTACGAGACTAACAATATAGCTGGTAGGTAAACAACAATAAAGTAAGCTGGAATAAACTCTACAGCTGTAATGCCACTACCCTACCACTATCCAAGTCAAACTCTCAAGTAAGCATCACCAAAGTGAAAGGTCACCCCTGACCCAATCTAACGGAACCGCCCAAACGGGCTCGTCCAGCCAACTGCCTAGCCACACCGCACACTACCAAAGAGGGTAGCCAGTCCAAATACCAGATCCAACTAATCTGTAGCGACATCAACGCAAAAGAGGCCTCACTCCGGAGCGGCACTCGGGGGAGCTACCCAACCGAGTTAAAAGCGTATCTCTGTCGAGCACAAACAGGCTCCGGCAGGCTATAATCAAATGGAAAGGGGTCAAAATGGGTCAAGACTCCAAGCTCATGTGCCCTCAGCACAAACAGAAGCTAAAACAAGAGTCTGGGTCCACCGTCAACCCCGACGGCACCCGAAAACACAAAACAGCCTAACCCTGCTGTAAATACAAGCTCGGCATCTCAGCACAAGCGTAAACTCGTCCTATAACGAACTAAGTATCCACCTCGCACTAACAGCGGTGATACAAGAACAGAAATGGCTCCTAGAGCTAAATCTGATAATAGTTCGAAAAGTGACGGTTGTATGTTCGCGAGTTTTCTCCTAAGTCAATTCCCAGTTCAGCATGTGAAGTCATGTCTATAAATTATCAATTTATGCTCCAAATTCAGATTTCATAATAATACATAAAAATTCATGAATTCGAGCTACTAACATGATTTAACAGATGATAAAACAGCATGCTGCACTCTCTACAACTTAGGAGGAAATCCGGCGATTTCGGTAACAATAATCCACCTCAAAAGCTATCCAACAACGGCTAGGAGTCGAGTGGAAGGCCTCCAAACAACACCGGGTGAAATCGAGCTCAAATCTGACACCTCGAGATTCGGACCCACCTGCTCAATGTTCTGGGCGCCCAGAACATCAGCCCAGAACTGCAGCCTGGCAGCATGACCAACATGGATTCAACATGCGATAAAATCCAAATTCTAAGTCCAAATGCAGTGAAATTTGGCTCAACTCACCAGTAGGGGCTCAAGAACACACCCTCTAAATTTCAGCCAAGACGGAGTTCGACTCGATGTCCAAAAGGCCCCCACACAGATTCGGATTCACTTCTGGACCCTCCTGCACATGGATCCAAAAGTTCCAGCAACTAAGCAAAAATCACATTTAAGCAAGAATTCTAAAATTCCAACGAATCTAGCCCATGGAAAAGGGTTACCAACCTCCCAAATACAGTGATGGAACAAACCAAAACCTCTCCAAAGATCCTCACAAAGATCTGGATTCAAAAATCCAAGAAATTCCATCAATGACCCAAAAATTCAGCACTTAAGCAAATACTCCAAATCTGAGCTAGAACTCACCTTTGAATCCTCAATTCAGGTGGAATGAACCTCCAAACCAGTAAGGAAAGTAAAAGGACCAACCTTCACTTCGAAATTCCAGCTCCCAAAAGATTTGGATCCATAAGATCAAAGGAAAACCCAAGTTTCAGCTCAAGAACACAAGGGGTCCAGTAATACATCAACTGTAGCTTACATACCTATCCAAAATGCGATTGGAAGGATTCCACGTCTTTCTCTACGAGTCCTCTATCCAACAAACCAAGTTTCGTTGGATTTGGACACTCCTACACTGCACACGAGTACGAACACCACAAGTCGACGTTGCAGTTTCAGCAGGAAACCAAGGTCTTCAATGGAGAAAGGTGGAATTTGGTAGGGATTGGAGGGCTTCCTTGCAAAATCCTGGGTTCACCATGAAGAGGGGAGAAAAAGCCTCAGGGGAGGTCGTCCACTTCTTTTATAGACAAAGGATTTCGGTGCAATAAGCCTCAAGAACAGAAATGCCCTAACCTGTTTCTCAACAGGAAATCCTCACAATCGGGCGCCCGAAACCCAAGAAGTGGGCGCCCGGTTCTTCAGCCTGCACAAGTCCAAAACATCAGACTCTCCGCCCGCAGTCCGGTGCGCCCTAACCTGGTCCGGCGGAACTCACCTACCAACCAACACGTGTCAAACGGATCGATACTCACGAGGTAAGATTTCCGGACCCACTTTCCGGGTGCCCGATACTGGATCCGAAATGACTTAGAAATTTTCAGAAAACGAGCACTCAACATCTGGGCGCCCAAAACAATACTTCCGGGCGCCCTAAAGTCCAAAAACCCAAAACTTCAGTTTTGGCTTGCTTCGGTGCTCCGAGTCCGTTTCGCGTCTATTTGGCGCCGAAACGACTCCGACTTGTCTCGACCTTCTCCAGAAGTGTCGAACAGTCTAGGATACTACAGTCATTCCGTCAGTTAGGCCCCAGGGGTACTACACACCCGGTAATACAAAACAGCCTAACCCTGCTGTAAATACAAGCTCGGCATCCCAGCACGAGCGTAAACTCGTCCTACAACAAACTAAGTATCCACCTCGCACTAACAGCGGTGATACAAGAACAGAAACGGCTCCTAGAGCTAAATCTGATAATAGTTCGAAAAGTGACGGTTGTAGGTTCACGAGTTTTCTCCTAAGTCAATTCCCAGTTCAGCATGTAAAGTCATGTCTATAAATTATCAATTTATGCTCCAAATTCAGATTTCATATTAATACATGCAAATTCATGAATTCGAGCTACTAACATGATTAAACAGATAATAAAACAGCATGCTGCACTCTCTACAACTTAGGAGGAAATCCGGCAATTTCGGTAGCATTAACCCACCTCAAACGCTATCCAACAAAGGCTAGGAGTCGAGTGGAAGGCCTCCAAACAACACCGGCTGAAATCGGGCTCCAAACTGCAACCTCGAGATTCGGACCCACCTGCTCAAGTTCTGGGCGCCCAGAACATCAGCCCAGAACTGCAGCCTGGCAGCACGACCAACATGAATTTAACATGCGATAAAATCCAAATCTGAAGTCCAAATGCAGTGAAACTTTGCCCAAATCACCAGCAGGGGCTCAAGAACACACCCTCCAAATTTCAGCCAAAACGGAGTTCGAATCGATGTCCAAAAGGTCCTCACACTGATTCGGACCCACTTCTGGACCCCCCTGCACAAGCATCCAAAAGTTCCAGCAACTAAGCAAACAGCACACTAAGCATGAATTCTGGAATTTCAATGAATCTAGCCCATGGAAAAGGATCACAAACCTCTCAAAACAGTGATGGAACAATCCAAAACCTCTCCAAAGATTCTCACAAAAATTTGGATTCAAAAATCCAAGAAATCCATCAATGACCCAAAAATTCAGCACTTAAGCTAATTACTCAAAATCTGAGGTATAACTCACCTTTAAATCCTCAAATCAGGTGGAAGGAACCTCCAAACCAGCAAGGAAATAGGAAGGACCAATCTTCACTTTGAAATTCCAGCTCCCAAGAGATTTGGATCCATAAGATCAAAGGAAAACCCAAGTTTCAGCTCAAGAACACAAGGGGTCCAGTAAAACAGCAACTGTAGCTTACATACCTGTCCAAATTGCGATTGGGAGGATTCCACGTCTTCCGCTACGAGTCTTCTATCCAACAAACCAAGTTTCGTTGAATTTGGACACTCCCACACTGCACACGAGCAAGAACACCACCGGTCGATGCTGCAGTTTCAGCAGGAAACCAAGGTCTTCAATGGAGAAAGGTGGAATTTGGGAGGAATTGGAGGGCTTCCTTGCAAAATCCTGGGTTCACCATGAAGAGGGGAGAAAAAGCCTCAGGGGAGGTTGTCCACATCTTTTATAGACAAGGGGTTAGGGTAAAATGGACCTCAAGAACAAAAGCTGCTAACCTGTTTCTCAGCAGGTTAACACACTTTCGGGCGCCCGGAACTCAAGAAGTGGGCGCCCGGTTCTTCAGCCTGCACAAGTCCAGAACTTCGGACTCTCCGCCCGCGGTCCGGTGCGCCCTAACCTGGTCCGGCGGAGTTCACCAACCAACCACCACGTGTCAAACGGATCGATATTCACGAGGTAGGATTTCCGGATTCACTTTTCGGGCGCCCGATCCTGGATCCGAAATGACTTAGCAGTTTTAGCAAATGAGCACTCGACATCTGGGCGCCCAAAACATAACTTCCGGGTGCCCTAAAGCTCTAAGCGTCCAAAACTTCTGTTTTGGCTTACTTCGGTGCTCCGAGTCCGTTTTCGCGTCTATTTGACGCCGAAACAACTCCGACTTGTCTCGACCTTCTCCAGAAGCTTCGAACAGTCTAGGATACTGCAGTCATTCCGTCAGTTAGGCCCCAGGGGTACTACACAGAGGCCGGAGGTACTCCCAACCTCTCCTCCCTAATCGCAGCCGCTTGCTGCGCCATCTCGTCTTGGAGCTTTTTAATTTGCTCCTCCTGTCGCTGCATGGCTTCGGCCTGCCGCCGAACCACGCCCATCAACTCGGTCAACTCATTACGAAGACCCGAGTTCTCGCCCTCCCCGAGTTGTTCGGGAGCCGCGCTCGATCCTCCGAGCCCAGCCCTCGTAGGAGGCCGTCCACGTACCATTATCTCCTGAAAGCACAACGACTTTGGTTATTTCGTGACATTCAAAGTCGTTTGTAACACAACGTTTCACGAAAATAAACGTGAACCCAATCTAGGCGAAAGTCACACAAAGGTCCTTATTCCCCTCACTTGGTTTCATGTTGTCGGCCGCCAACATGAACACTCTTGGTGAAGAATAAGACACACCTCGAATCTACCTCTATTTCCAACTAGAGGCATAAGGACATAACCCAATCACTTATCTTTCGCTACATCAAAGATCTCGTCACTCACGAGCCTACACTCCTAGGGTCCTTTCCATCCTAGGGTTTCTTAGGTCCACCTAGACCGTTTCTATTCTCTAATACCACCTCAGTCGGTCACGTCCCGTCGGGCCTTTAACACCAACTAGGTGGAAAGGATAACCGCACGGGCGCATGCCCCAGACCCGCCGAACGGATAGAGTCTCTTCTACCCGCCCAAGGCGTCACAACACAAGCATGTCAACAAGGTTCCAACTAGGAACGAAGTACAAGAGTTGCACAAGAAAAGCATCAACATAAAGAAGTTCTACTTCTATTACATCACATTAGCACATTTATACATGCCCAAATTTTTCTTTTCTTTCATTTTCATTCCATACATCATGTTCCAAAACTATGGAATATACGAGTTACATACATGTAATGAAAATCCCCTATACTATCAAAGTCCAAGACTAGGGGTACAACTCTATGTATCACCAAAATGGAAGGACCGCTATCTAGAGAGCCAAACCATTGCCTCGCTCCGCCGCCTCACTCGCGGAAGGACCTGAAAAACGTGGGGTGAGAACTATAAACATAGTTCCCAGTGGGTAAGGCCACCCAAGAGAGAAGCTCGACCCACCAGGTCCAAAGAAACACCATATGCATAAGTTAGATCACAAATAACTATGCAACAATTATTTACATGCTTGTAAATAAACATAAAGGATGCAACCAAATAAAATGTCCATTTTTATTTTCTCCTAGGTTCATCCTATATTTCACATTGACCAAGTTCAACTACTTGTCATTTGCTTATGGTTTCGGAATCGCCGTCTCACCATATTTGTTCCAACATCCAAGGAGTGAAATCGTCACCTCCTAGTTCGAGTAGCAAAATCGTCGCATACTCGGGATAGCAAAATCGTCGCATACCCCATCTCAACACCGCCATCACATGGCATAGGTAGCGAACTCGTCGCATACCCGGGATAGCAAATTCGTCGCACATCCCGTTTCAACACCGCCAACTCATGGCATGGTAGCGAAATCGTCGCATACCCGGGATAGCAAAATCGTCGCACATTCCGTTTCAACACCGCCAACTCATGGCATGGTAGCGAAATCGTCGCATACCCGGGATAGCAAAATCATCGCACATCCCATTTTTCACATTTTACACTTGCCAACCTAAGTCTCATGACCTTAGGTTCAAGTCACTAAGTCTCACCTATGTTCAATGACACTAGGTTTACTTTCTCATTGTCCACCTAGGTTCCATGACTCTAGGTTCCAATCTCATGTCCAACCTATGTTCAATGACACTAGGTTCCATTCTCACATGTTCCAACCTATGTTCAATAACACTAGGTTCTATTCTCACATGTTCCAACCTATGTTCAATAACACTAGGTTCTATTCTCACATGTTCCAACCTATGTTCAATAACACTAGGTTCTATTCTAACATGTCCCAACCTATGTTCAATAACACTAGGTTTCAATCATACATGCAACCATGCAACAAGTATAGATAATTGAATTATACTTGAATTCTATATCATGCAATAGGAGCTCATTGCTCTACCTATCATGATTTTACCTTTGCCAATATGCAAGTTCTAGGGTTCACAACACATACCATTTTATCTTTAAATGGATATTTACCCTAGACATGGAAGTGACCTAATCACTTCGGTAAACACAAACCCACCTCAAGAGCTTCCGAATTCTTGTATTCTTCAAGCCCCTAAGTGTCCAAGCCTTGAGTTCTTGCTTCAACCCAAGCTTCTACAAGAAAACGGTTTGTTACTCGTTACGAACCCTTAATTCAACTCAATACATGAAATCAAGTGTTCTAACATGATTTCCTATGCCTCAATTGCAATTCCCGAAGATCCAAATATTTTTAGAACCTCCCAAGGCAAAAACCCTCATTTCACCTAGGTTTCACATGCATGCATGTAGAACCACAAAATTTCTTGGCCCATCTCCACATTTTGTGGTTTAGATTGCCTAGGGTTCCCAAAAACCTCATTTCAAAGGATTAAATCCAAGGTTTGAACCCAAAACGTGAGGAACTAACCTTTTTTTTTTTTGAGAATGAGGTAGCTAAAAAGCTACCTGCTTTATTCATTAAGCGAAATGAACTAAGCATACAAGGTGGAAGCAGCTGAGGCCTCCGTGGAAAAAAAAAAAAAAAAAAAACGGCGCTAGCAGCCTTAGTTCCGATCAAGCCAGGATGACAATAAAAGTTTAATGCGTTCGAGAGCCCGAGGCGCACTTGGGAACTAACCTTAACCACGAGTTCCCCAATCTTCTTCTTGCACCAAGAAGCTTCTTTTCTCCTTTGGAGGCCTTTTCCAAGCTCAATCCACCCTTTTCTCCAAGTTTTGGAGAGATCTCTAGAGAGAGAAAGTGAGGGAGTGGGAGAGGAGAAGTGGAGGAAGATGATCTCTGAGAAAGGAGGGTGTCCCTGCCTTTCAAACACTCCCTCGAATGTGAAAAGACCGTTTTGCCCCTCTCCACAAAGAACCCAAACAGCCAGCCAAACCTGGCATTTCGTAACACTGTATACCGGTATGTGCATTTGCATACCGGTATACGGGTGTTAGTTCCGGTATACCCCGGAGAATTCCGCAGAACCCGAGAGCTGGGTTTTCGGTTTCGACCATGGCATTCCAGTATACCTCATCACATATCGGTACTAATCACTTCAGTACCGGTATGGAGGTCCACATACCGGAATCCACTGCAGACTTCACAAGTTCAGCAGTTTTAACTTTTCGAAGTCCGTTTTCGCGCCTCGTTTGCGCCGAAAACACTTCACACAAGTCCCAAACTTGGCCGAAGCCTC
This sequence comes from Puya raimondii, assembly GCA_016920855.1. Classification (NCBI taxonomy): domain Eukaryota; kingdom Viridiplantae; phylum Streptophyta; class Magnoliopsida; order Poales; family Bromeliaceae; genus Puya; species Puya raimondii. The sequence continues at coordinate 205,586,101 of JABWPP010000050.1, read as the reverse complement.
ACATATAGCCTCTCATGCTATTTTTCCACCGAAACTCTACAATTTGTAGAAGTTCGGTACGATGCACTGAAATTCAGTGTACTACAATCCCAAATTTGTTTTTCCGTTTCACACGCCGAGACGCGTGAAAACTCAGTTTGAGTTAGAGCATTGAATAAAGCATTTATACCCTTTCCATTAAAAGATGATAGATCAATTTCTTCTTTCGTCCACTTATTTCTAGTTTTGGGGACGTTAACATTATCGATGATTTGAGTGGGATGAGTCCATCCAAATTCTATGGATTGCCAAACCCACTCATCGATGGCAATTAGAAAAGCTCTCATGCGAACTTTTCAATAAGCATAATTTGTGCCGTCAAAAAGCGGAGATCGATTAATGTTACCAACCTCACTCATATTAATCAAAAAATCTAGATCCTGCTCTGACACCAATTGTTAGTTATGGGGAACCCTAGGATCTATCTATAATGTATCTAATACCTAGAGGGGGGTGAATAGGTATAACGGCCAAACCAGAAACTCGATGCAATAAAAATAAATGCGAAAAATAGAAATCAGCACACCGAGATTTATATAGGAAAACTCCAACTTGGAGAAAAACCCACGGGACCAACACGCGAAAAAATTATCCACTAAGAATAAATGATTATAAGGTGATTACCGACTCCACGGACTTAACCTCTCCTTTATCTCCTACGGATCTTGCGCACGCCGCCGGTTGTCCACGCCCCATGTCCGAATCCACGGACGCCACTCGAATCCTCGAGCACTCACGATTCGAATCCACGAATCGCCTTGATCACGTCGAATCCACGACGCCTCTTACAAAGAGAAAATTAACGTTTCTATGGTGATCCTTCGCTTAGAGAATCGTTGAAGAACCAGAGAGAAAGTCTCTAAGCAAATCGTAGATCAATTCGACATATGCATATCGAATGACGAAATCTCGAATTGACCTAAAAGAGGCTAATTTGATGGAGAAGGGTTTAGCATGAAAAACCTAGCCTCTAGGGTTGCTCTCTTGTGAATTCTGAGTACTTCAACGTCATAGAGAACCCTAACATTGTATTTATAGACTTTAGAATCAATTAGAGTCGGATTAGAGTCAGATTAGGAAATCTGCGCATTAAGTACCGTTACACGGAAGTTGGTACCGGTACGCAAAAGACGCAACAGGATTTTTCCTAACGCTGAGTTCCGATACTCGGATGTTTCAGTACCGGAACTACGCAAATCAGTACCGGTACTCAAACATGGTACCGGTACCCAATTCAATTTACAGAATTGGTACTCTCGAATTTTGAGGAACTCGATATTGGGTTCCGGTACTCAATATAAAACATCAAGTTTTTCAATCCGGTTTTGAGGAACTAACATCTAGTACCGGAACTCAATATAAAGTAGTGTTATATATGAAGCAAAAATTCCAAAAACCACTTCTAATCCACTAGTCATCACTTATATGATTCTAATGTCATAAATCCTTATGAACCACCATGAAAAATGTCTAAACCATACCTGAGCATCGTGATTCACCCTGTGAGATGTTTTTGAGTTCTTCTTGAAATCTCGGATTCTTCGACCGTCGACAATACGAACCGATCCCTTCAAGACTCCGACGCAAATCACGAAATATGCCAATATGAAAACCGTAACAATCCAAGGCAAGATAAGGTTAGGGGGCGATTCACGAGTGATCTTTGACTTCTATACTATAAGCAAAATTTATAATTCACCACGAAAATCCATCACAAATAAGAAATAAAGGTCGAGAATTCAGCTTCGATGTAAAAACCATTTTTCGGTTTTCGACCTCAATGAAAACTGAAATTCTCACACATCTTGCCTCCAAATTGATCCAAACAAGATTCTAACCACTAAAGGATGAAGTCAAGATCACTCTCAACCCTTCCAAGAGTCAGCTCCTGCAAGAAATTCAGATGGATTATATCAAAATCCGAAATTGGCCCAGTTCAGTCCAGAAAATCAGCATTTGCACCATCTACGATCAACTTTTAAATTAGAGCTACTAACCTGATTTTTCAGCTCAAGGGAGGTGCGATCAGCATCCCAACAACCCTAATTCGACTCAGGAACCTTTAATTTTAAAATTGGAGCACCAATTTGGCTCCGAACCTCAGCTGACCCTGCTGCCGGCCTGTAGAGGAGTTGCTGGCAGCTTTGTTGTTGCCGCTTGCAACCAGAGCTGCTAGCAGTAATCCCAGCCCCAGCTCAACCTTCACCTATTGCGTAATTGGTTGTAAAAGAGGGGAACAAGATGATGAACTAGGAATTGAATTGCAGCTAATTCCTTGCTACAACCTGCTGCATCTCTACCACTCATACAATGCTGACAGAATTTCAGCATAAGGCCAACTTGATTTGAACTCAACTCACAACTGAAATTCTCTTAATACAAACCTTCCAATCAGCTCGCATACTATTCCAACCAGTAGGAGAAGGAGTTAAGATCATCCAAAACCCTGCAAAAGCTCAGTTAAATGGGTAGATTAAAAGAAAATCCATCAAATTCTGGAAGTAGCCGAAAAATCAACCCATCTTAGCTCTACATCAAAATTGGCTCAATTAGCCTGAGATTCTAGCATCAAGAAAAATGTAAACTAAGTCCTAACATCCCCTTACACAAATACGTGTCTTCAATTTTGAAATTGGAGCATCAACAATCCTTCAATTTAGCTCCCCTCTCCAACCATGCTGCTGTCAGCCAGGAGGAGCTGCTAGCAGCTTGCTGCTGCAGCCTGTAGTTGGGGTTGCTACTGGACAGACAGCTGCAGTCCAAACCTCGCAATCTGAATTGGAGATACTAGAATTGACCCACTGGTTCACCTTCAACCCTCCAACCTCAGGAGCATCAAAATTCTGTAATTACTGAGCAAACTGCTGCCTACAGCAGGGTTGCTACTACTGAAGCTGCAGACTGCTTCTGCTGCAGACTGCTTCTGCTGATGCTGCAAGCTACTAATGCAGGTGCTGGATCCTAGGCAGCAGAGAATGAAAAGTAGAGGAGGAGCTAACTACAAATGCTCCATAATTGTTGTGGAAATGAACCAAAATCACAGCTGGATTCTCCTCTACTGCTGCTGCTGCCATCATTCTTTGCTGAAGTTGCTGGCTAGCCTACGCAATGAGGAAAAATAGCCAGGAAGAGGAAGGAAGAAGGAGAAAGAAAGAAGGGGAAAGAGAAGAATAAGATGTAGAAGAAGTAGGAGGGAATGAAGGGTACTAGTATCAGCTGGGTACTAAGGGACAAAACTCCCAATTAAGGGTGGTTGGGAGTAGTTAGGTTGTACCCTTCACCACACTTAAGTCTACTAACATGATTCAACAGCAATAATTCCCATTTCACTTTATTTGTGACGTCAATTTCGCGTCCAAACAATTCCAACTCATCCTAACATTTAATAGAAATGTCGACGAGTCGCCAAAACTGTAATCGTTTCGATAGTTAAATTTTCTGAAAAACTACAGTTCAGGCCAAGCCTCTGACTCGAGGAGGGGCAAAGGAGGGTCTAGGTGGCATTGGCGGCAACAGGGTAGGTCGCCGGACCACAATGGTCGGCGGAAGCGATGGCGGCGGCCACACAGTTCCGAAGGGAATAGGAACCCGAGAGAGAGAGAGAGAGAGAGAGAGAGAGAGAGAGAGAGAGAGAGAGAGAGGGCCTTCACCGTGCCTCCCCGCCCGCCGAGGAGGTCACCGCTGACAGGGCAGCGGCTGTAGAGAGGGATGAGGGAGAGTAACCCTAGGGTTAGGGTTATTATAAAATATATATATATATATATATATATATATATAACAATTGCCACATAAGTCCCCTAAACTCTCAAATTCTGCACCCAGCCTTACTAGCACACAACATAAGCATCTTTAGTGCCTCCTCTAGATTTCCTGTGCGATAAATTACTTGAAATTTTGCACCTTTTCTATGAAAATGCCTCCCAATCAAATATTCTCTCCCACTTCACCTAAGTGCCAGTTGGCACAGATTACCATAAATTTTGTGAAACTTGAATTCGCGTGATCGCCTCCGAATCCATTTTCATATGACTCCTTATGCTCGCTAAAACTGTGAAATTTCTCACATAAAATGATAGCCCCTTCACGAAGTGCTTCATTTTTCGAATTTGCAAAAATTGCATTTACACCTTCCAACCTTTGAGTTTCTTACTGATAACTCTCCAGTGCGTGTATTTTGCCAAGTGGCACCTTTTCTGAATTTTCACGTTATTCGACATATAAAATGTCGCAACTTTTGCCTAAAAGCCCATTTTCCCCAATTTTGAGCACTTGCTGCAATTTGCTTTAAACCGTGCTTTTGCGGCAAAATCTAAAATCGGACCTCAGTGCTACTTTTATCACTGCTAGACCTTGAGGGTGGCAAGTTTCGTCTCACTAAAAACTGTTCATTTTACAGAAATAGCCTATCTCTTTTTGAAATTATTCGGTTAACCCAATTTTCTAGAACTTAAAAATTTCGGTTTCTACAGGTACGTAGAATATCACCCCTCTACAGCACCACAAACACCAACAACAGAAGTCCAATACACTTAACTCAACTCTGGATTCATGCAACCATTGTAGTACTCGGATTTTGAGGGTTTCTGGATTTGGCGGGTTTCGGGCGCCCGGAAGTGAGGATGTGGACGCCCGAAAGATCTGGATCCAGTTGACTTTGTAGATGATCCGGAAGTTGCTGATGAGGTTTGGATCTGGACGCAGGAACCGGACGCCCGGAAGAGGATCCGGATTGAGCTGATGACGTGGAAAGCCACGTATCGCGACGCAGGACACGTGTCGACCGCCGGAGACACGCCGCCCCACCGCCTGCCGACCGACGACCGACGCTTGGCCGCCAGTTGACACCTGGCTTGCAGGGTTTCCGGATGCCCGGAAGTTGGATTCGGGCGCCCGAATGTGGAACTTTTGGGAGCCTATAAATAGGTGAGTCCCTGTGATATTGAGCTCATTTTCCATTTCGTGTGACCCATTTCTAGAGAGAGAAAGTTGGGTTTAGGGCCATGTGTTGGCATTAGTTGTAACCTAGCTTGCTCTCCTCTATTCTGTTGATCTGGTCTGGTGCTGAGCTGTTGTTCTGTCGAAGTTAGCAGCCTTTTTGGAGATATTCAGATCAGAGTACTGCTGGAGCTTGGTTATCTTGGAAGGTTGGATCTGAGGATACTGTTTTTCCCACCGTGGTTGGATTAGCTCTTGAGGTGGGTTGATGTTTGCCAGATTCAGTGGACTTCCTCCTATGTGTTTACTCTCATGTTAGCATGATAGTGTTGGATTATGTTAACATGATATGATGATATTGGGATTATGATAGCATGACATGCTGAGATTATGTTAGATATGACCTGTTAGGTTGAGATTTGCATGTGCATGATATGCTAATGATATATATATGAGCATGCTTGATTTCCCTTATATCCTTGATGCATGATTTGACCTACACCTATCCTGTTGATATCCCTTGTACCAGTTGTTGTACATACTAGTGTAGGTGATCATGTTGAGGCTCGTGCTATGTTGTTGTACCTCCTCTTTGTGGTAGAGTTGAGATTGATTGTGAGCACTGGAGCATTGATTGGGTCATGTTGATGACTATCCTTTGAGGTGCCGAGGGCACGTGATTCTTTGTGAGATCAGTGGATTGGGTCATACTTGTTGATTATCCTTTGAGATGCCGAGGGCATGTGATTCTTTGTTGACCCAGTCGTGTCGATCATATACCTGTGGGTGCTTGGCGCTGATATGAGGTTACTTTACTCGGTTGGGTCGCTCCCACGAGTACCGCTCCGGAGTTGGCATGTTCCGTACAGAGGGTTGTACGAGGGGCTAGTGACAGATGGTGTTCCTGTTCTAGCAGGCTCCCTACGGGTAGAGCATGATCAGGCCGCAGATATTGTATTGTATTATGTTGTATGGCATTATGGATTCGTGATAGTCCTCATTTGATATATTCAGTTCATTGGTATTCATGTTGACAGTTGAGCATTGTGCATAGTAGTGGTAGTATATCTCCTACTCTTTTTATTGCTCCATATATATCTCTTGAGATTGAGGACTTAGTGGGCAGACCGCTGAGGCTGGTGGCGGTACCCACTGAGGACTACTTGTTTGATAGTAGTTCTCACACCCGTTGTTGACACCTTTTTGCATAGTCTTCTTCCCCAGTTGTGCATACTGAGCGCGGAAAGGAGACCGTCGGGTAGAGTTGATCCCCGGATACTTGGCTAGAGGTATACCCTATTTTGGTAGATGGTTATGAGTCTGTACATACAGTGAATTGGATATTATCAGTGATGTATATGAGAGTTATATATGAGATTTATGGTTATGGATGATGTATGTACAGTGATCCTTTGATTATATATATATAGCAGCTCTGTTGATACCTTTAGCTTCTTTGTGGATATTGTTGTTTTCGCTTCGTATACACGGTAGAAATACTGTGTATGCGGCGGATCTTGTCATGCGCTTGGGAAGAGGTAACCCGGGGCGTGACATATTAAGTTGGTATCAGAGCTTAGGAATAGGTCATGAGGGCCTAGGAAACCTAAGATAAACAGACCTAAGAATGACGAGAGAGACGTGATTGATCGCGAAAGTCAAAGATTGGGTTTTTGAATCCTTCCTTGTGTAGGAAGAGTGATTGAGGGATTATGCCTTCTCTTATCAGATGAATTATGTTGGCTGCAGACGACATAATAATCTGAGAAGAAAAGAAGTGTCCTTCTAGACTTTCGCTAGATTGGGTCGTGAGATTGTTTGTGGTCCTAATCGGGTATTCTGTTGCAGGTTATTACTATGCCTCCTCGACGACCGTCGACGCGAGCACATCCGACGCCTTCGGATATGCCTGAGCAGACGGGACCTAGTGAACGGCCCACTCTGCAGGAGCAGCTAGCAGACATAGCTGCAGTTGGAAGGCAGCAGAGTGCCTTACTGCAGAAGATGTGCGACGCTTTTTCTCAACAGCAGAATAATACGCCTCGAGCTATGGAACCTCAGGCGGCAACGACTCCAACTACATCTCAACCCAGAGAAAGAAGTACTCAGCCTAGTCAAGTGCTTTCTGAAGAGGAGCAGGAGCGGATGGCGGATAGATTGGCTCGCTTCTGTAGGTTTGATCAACCGCGATTCAATGGAAGCAGCATAGAACCGTGGGTGGTGGAAGCTTGGATTTGCGAGATGGAGAAGTTGTTTGAGGATCTCTTTGTGCCAGCACGGGAGCAAGTGCATATGGCGGTTCATTGTTTATCTGGTGATGCTCATGTCTGGTGGAGGAGGACCCGTGATCATAGGTCCCTGAATCCTCTACAGATGTCTTGGAGCGAATTTCGGGGAATTATGTATGGAGCATATTTTTCCAGTAGCGTAAAGATGAAGATAGAGGAAGACTTGAAGAACCTGAAGCAAGGGAATCGTCCGGTACAGGAGTATGCGAGGGAGTTTACTAGATTACTCAATTGTGTTCCCTCAGCGGCGAGGGATGAGATACAGAAAGTCTATCTGTATGAGAAGGGTTTGAGACCCGAGATCTTTCCATTTGTCCACTCGCAGAGACTTCAGACTTTGGATGCTACTATCGAGCAGTCTCTGTGGGTAGAGCGAGGGCCATTTGTGACGAGAGGGCAGCTTGTGGACCCAGCTCAGGGTCAGGAGAGGAAGCGCCCGGTACCTGATGATGGAGGACAGTCGAGTAGCAGGCGACCGCCTAGACCTCCCCAGCGATCGCGTTTCCAGGGACGTGGATCTTCTAGTCGCCAGCAGTCTGGAGGATATCGTCAGCAGCGACAGCAGCAGTCGAGGGAATCTCCCCGATGTGTGATTTGTGGAGGACCTCATTTTGCTTATCTCTGTGATAGACGAGAGGGTCGATGTTTTGAGTGTGGGCAGCTAGGACATATGAGGAAGACTTGTCCCAGTCGAGTAGCAGCTCCTTCTATGGTGTCTGTGCCTTTCTCCCCACCGCAGTATTCTGGAGCCTCCCCGGTATTTTCTCAGGAGCGATCTTCTATGCCACGACAGCCGGATCGACGCCAGCCACCGGCGAGCGGACGAGTTTATGCCGCTCAGATTGAGGATGCCTCGATAGCTGATCGGGTGGTGGCAGGTATAGTTTTGATTTGTGGCATTAGATCGCGTACTTTATTCGATACTGGTGCATCGCATTCCTTTGTTAGTAGAGCATTTGCATTGCATCATGGTTTAGAGATAGGGTCATTACCCCAGACACAGGAGGTGCGGGTACCCGACCATAGTTTGCAGGTGACGCAGGGTTGTTTGGGATGTCCTGTGCAAGTAGGGCCTTGGATCATGCCTGCCGATTTATTGGTATTGAGACAGCTGCAGGATTTTGATATAATCCTAGGCATGGATTGGTTATCTCGATACTTTGCTACGATCGATTGTGGAACCAAGACGGTGATCTTTCGTGAGCCTGGACATGAAGAGTTTGTTTATGAAGGCTGTAGAAGTTCACTGTTCGCAGTGACGATATCTTCTTCTAAGGCCAGACAGATGTTGAGTAGAGGATGTATGGCCTATTTTGCAACAGTGACTGAGGTGCCCACTGTTGTACCAGGACTCGAGGATATTCCTATTGTCTGTGAGTTTTCGGATGTCTTTCCTTCTGAGTTATCCTCGATGCCTCCTGATAGGGAGATTGAATTCGTGATTGATGTGGTACCAGGAACCGCGCCAATCTCGAAGACACCCTATAGAATGGCACCAGCTGAATTGAGAGAGTTGAAGGCGCAACTGCAGGATCTTACGGATAAAGGTTTTATCAGACCTAGTGTGTCGCCTTGGGGAGCGCCTATGCTGTTTGTGAAGAAGAAGGATGGTTCACTTAGGTTGTGTGTGGATTATCGGGATTTAAACAAAGTGACCATCAAGAATATATACCTCCTCCCACGTATCGATGATCTGTTCGATCAATTGCAGGGAGCGTGTGTCTTTTCTAAGATTGATCTTCAGTCCGGTTACCACCAGTTGAAGGTGAAGGCCGAGGATATATCTAAGACAGCTTTTAGAACTCGGTATGGGCATTATGAGTTTATAGTCATGCCGTTTGGATTGACTAATGCCCCTGCTGCATTTATGGATATGATGAACCGAGTCTTTAAGTCTTTCTTGGACAAGTTTGTAGTAGTTTTCATCGATGATATTCTGATTTACTCCCGTAGTGATGCGGAGCATGAGGAGCATCTGAGATTATTGCTGCAACTCTTGCAAGAAAAGAAGTTGTATGCAAAGTTGAAGAAGTGTGAGTTCTGGTTGAGAGAGGTAGCCTTTTTAGGCTATGTGATTTCAGCTTCGGGAGTAGCTGTTGATCCTAAGAAGATTGAGGCGATTCATGATTGGCCTAGACCGACGACCATATCTGAGGTGCGGAGTTTTCTTGGCTTAGCCGGGTATTATCGACGATTTGTGGAAAGTTTTGCGAAACTCTCTACGCCTCTTACTCGGTTAACCAGGAAAGGAGTTAAGTATGTTTGGAGTGATGAGTGTCAAGAATGCTTTGATGAGCTTAAGCAGAGGTTGATGACAGCCCCTATTCTTGCACTACCAGTGATGGGTGAAGGTTTTGTTATCAATAGTGATGCTTTGCATAGTGGCTTGGGTTGCGTGCTGATGCAACATGGTAGAGTCATTGCATATGCTTCAAGACAACTAAAGGAATATGAGAAGAACTACCCCACTCATGATTTAGAGTTAGCGGCGGTAATCTTTGCTCTGAAGCTATGGCGCCACTATCTCTATGGAGAGCATTGTGAAGTGTATACTGATCACAAGAGCCTCAAGTATCTGTTTACACAGAAGGAGTTGAATCTACGGCAACGGAGATGGTTAGAGCTACTGAAGGATTATGACATCTCTATCTTGTATCATCCCGGCAAGGCGAATGTTGTTGCCGATGCTTTGAGTAGGAAGGCTGTGGCAACTTTGAGTTTGTGTATTACTCAACAGCCTGTCCTAGTGGAAGAGATGCGGAGGTTGTCCCTTGAGGTGGTTACTCACGGGATGACTGCGAGACTGATGACTTTGATCATACAGCCCACTCTGTTGGATACGATTCGAGAGAAACAGAGTGTAGATCCTCTGATGAAAGTTCAAGATCAACTGAGGAGTGGTGATCTTGAAGGTTTTTCTTGTGATGATTCTGGAGTTCTTCGTTATAGAGGACGTCTATGTGTACCAGCAGATCTGGAGATTCGAGAGGAGATATTGAAGAAAGCACACTATTCTCCTTATTCTGTACATCCTGGAGGGACTAAGATGTACCAGGATCTGAAGACTCACTTCTGGTGGAATGGTATGAAGCGGGATATTGGTAGAGCTGTAGCTCAATATTTGACATGTCAGCAAGTTAAGGCTGAACATCGAGTACCAACTGGTAAGCTACAGAGTCTTCCAATACCTGAGTGGAAGTGGGACCATATTACGATGGATTTCGTCGTTGGACTGCCGAGGACTTCGAGCGGCTATGATACCATTTGGGTGATTGTTGATAGGCTGACGAAGTCTGCTCATTTCCTGCCTATGCAGATTACTTGGTCACGTGAGCGACTTGCGCAGCTTTATCTGGATGAGATATTGAGATTGCATGGAGTGCCAATCTCAATAGTATCTGATAGAGACCCAAGATTTGTTTTTCATTTCTGGAAGAGTTTACAGACAGCTTTGGGGACTCAGCTTCGATTTAGCACTGCATTTCATCCCCAGACTGACGGTCAGTCTGAGCGCACTATACAGACACTCGAGGATATGTTGAGAGCTTGTGTATTGGATTTTGGTGGAGGATGGGATCGACATCTGAGATTGGTAGAGTTTGCGTACAACAATAGCTATCAAGCGAGCATTAAGATGGCTCCGTTTGAAGCATTGTATGGACGCAAATGTCGATAACCTCTGTATTGGGATGATGTTGGTGAAAGGAAGACGTTGGGTCCAGACCTTTTGCTTGAAGCCGAAGAGAAGGTTAAAGTGATACGACGGCATATTGAGACGGCTCAGAGCAGGCAAAAGAGTTATTCTAATACTCGGAGGCGAGATCTGGAATTTCATGTTGGTGATCGTGTCTTCTTGAAGGTCTCACCATCAAAAGGCATACGGAGATTTGGGATTCGCGGAAAGCTTAGTCCGCGATTTATTGGTCCTTTTGAGATCTTGGAGAGAGTAGGACCCGTGGCATATCGGTTAGCCCTTCCGCCTCGACTAGCAGGAGTGCACGATGTCTTTAATGTATCTATTCTGAGGAGATACATGCACGATCCTTCCCATGTGATAGATTTTTCTCCACTGGAGCTTACTGAGGATTTGCATTACGAGGAGCGACCGATACGAATTCTTGCTCGTGAGACGAGGGAATTGCGTAATCGGGTCATACCTTATGTCAAGGTACAGTGGGATTTTCATGATGATAGAGAGGCAACATGGGAGTTGAAGACTGTTATGCAGAGATCTTATCCCCACCTATTTGCATCTTGAGGTGAGTGCTTTACCTTAGTTTCGAGGACGAAACTATTTTAAGGAGGGGAGAATGTAGTACTCGGATTTTGAGGGTTTCTGGATTTGGCGGGTTTCGGGCGCCCGGAAGTGAGGAAGTGGACGCCCGAAAGATCTGGATCCAGTTGACTTTGTGGATGATCCGGAAGTTGCTGATGAGGTTTGGATCTGGACGCAGGAACCGGACGCCCGGAAGAGGATCCGGATTGAGCTGATGACGTGGAGAGCCACGTGTCGCGACGCAGGACACGTGTCGACCGCCGGAGACACGCCGCCCCACCGCCTGCCGACCGACGACCGACGCTTGGCCGCCAGTTGACACCTGGCTTGCAGGGTTTCCAGATGCCCGGAAGTTGGATTCGGGCGCCCGAATGTGGAACTTTTGGGAGCCTATAAATAGGTGAGTCCCTGTGATATTGAGCTCATTTTCCATTTCGTGTGACCCATTTCTAGAGAGAGAAAGTTGGGTTTAGGGCCATGTGTTGGCATTAGTTGTAACCTAGCTTGCTCTCCTCTATTCTGTTGATCTGGTATGGTGCTGAGCTGTTGTTCTGTCGAAGTTAGCAGCCTTTTTGGAGATATTCAGATCAGAGTACTGCTGGAGCTTGGTTATCTTAGAAGGTTGGATCTGAGGATACTGTTTTTCCCACCGTGGTTGGATTAGCTCTTGAGGTGGGTTGATGTTTGCCAGATTCAGTGGACTTCCTCCTATGTGTTTACTCTCATGTTAGCATGATAGTGTTGGATTATGTTAACATGATATGATGATATTGGGATTATGATAGCATGACATGCTGAGATTATGTTAGATATGACCTGTTAGGTTGAGATTTGCATGTGCATGATATGCTAATGATATATATATGAGCATGCTTGATTTCCCTTATATCCTTGATGCATGATTTGACCTACACCTATCCTGTTGATATCCCTTGTACCAGTTGTTGTACATACTAGTGTAGGTGATCATGTTGAGGCTCGTGCTATGTTGTTGTACCTCCTCTTTGTGGTAGAGTTGAGATTGATTGTGAGCACTGGAGCATTGATTGGGTCATGTTGATGACTATCCTTTGAGGTGCCGAGGGCACGTGATTCTTTGTGAGATCAGTGGATTGGGTCATACTTGTTGATTATCCTTTGAGATGCCGAGGGCATGTGATTCTTTGTTGACCCAGTCGTGTCGATCATATACCTGTGGGTACTTGGCGCTGATATGAGGTTACTTTACTCGGTTGGGTCGCTCCCACGAGTACCGCTCCGGAGTTGGCATGTTCCGTACAGAGGGTTGTACGAGGGGCTAGTGACAGATGGTGTTCCTGTTCTAGCAGGCTCCCTACGGGTAGAGCATGATCAGGCCGCATATATTGTATTGTATTATGTTGTATGGCATTATGGATTCGTGATAGTCCTCATTTGATATATTCAGTTCATTGGTATTCATGTTGACAGTTGAGCATTGTGCATAGTAGTGGTAGTATATCTCCTACTCTTTTTATTGCTCCATATATATCTCTTGAGATTGAGGACTTAGTGGGCAGACCGCTGAGGCTGGTGGCGGTACCCACTGAGGACTACTTGTTTGATAGTAGTTCTCACACCCGTTGTTGACACCTTTTTGCAGAGTCTTCTTCCCCAATTGTGCATACTGAGCGCGGAAAGGAGACCGTCGGGTAGAGTTGATCCCCGGATACTTGGCTAGAGGTATACCCCATTTTGGTAGATGGTTCTGAGTCTGTACATACAGTGAGTTGGATATTATCAGTGATGTATATGAGAGTTATATATGAGATTTATGGTTATGGATGATGTATGTACAGTGATCCTTTGATTATATATATATAGCAGCTCTGTTGATATCTTTAGCTTCTTTGTGGATGTTGTTGTTTTCGCTTCGTATACACGGTAGAAATACTGTGTATGCGGCGGATCTTGTCATGTGCCTGGGAAGAGGTAACCCGGGGCGTGACAACCATAATCCTCAATCACCAGTTGTTACACTATAATCAAATCTCACTTTCAATCTTTAAACATATCTATTTCTTACCTCAAATCAAGTACAGAATAAAAGACCTCAGTTGGAATCATCCAAAGTTATCCTTCTCACTTCCCCAATCTCAACCTCTGCAACAACTGCTCCCCAGATCACCAACAAAAGAAATATCAACTTCTAGGCACCTCCTAGCATGAGCCCTAAATTTAGTTAGGAGGAGATAGAGAGAAAAAATGCCAGAGAATGGACTTAATTTTAGTTGCAAAATGAAGAAAAAGGTGCTGAAAAAGGTTGGCCTATTTATAAGCCTGTAATAATAGCAAAAGAGCCCTCAAACAATCCTTAGTTCACCTTCTGTTCAGAATAGTTTTTGGGCACTCGGAACCACATTGGGGCGTCTGATACTTCATTAGTCCGATGGTTTCGGCGCTCACTGTTGCACTTGAACGTCCGAAACCATCAGAGCACTTCCAGTTCAGCCTTTCTAGTGCCTGGACCACTTTTTCGAGCATCCAAAACTCACATACTGAGTCACTTGCTCATCGCTTCACTCTAGCTCGGTTGTACTTATTCGCAACTTTTGGGCATCCATAGTACTTTCGGGTTCTCATTAAATAGCGTGAGCAGTGACTTCAACCTTTTTGACCTACTTTCGCCACATTTGGGCATCCACTAACTCCATTCAAACTTTCGAGCATTCGATCCACCATACGGATCATCAGAATCAACAAACTTTCCTCGGCTCTGAACTTTCGGGTGCCCACAATCCAATCTGGGCATCCGGAACTAATTTGAAACTCAAGTTTCAGCTCAGTTCATTTTTGAGTTTTATTTTCGCGTCCATTTCGCGCCAAAACAAATCCAACTCAACTCAGAGCTCTCCAAATGCACTATCTACCACCTCATACTGCAACCTTGCCAACTTCCAAAGGTCCAATATTGTCCCGCCCCGTCGTCCCTTCCCAAATAGGAGGAAGGAGCCCCACATGGGCGCGTGCGCCAGACCCGCCGAACGGACATAATTTTTCCTGTCCGCCCAAGGCGTCACAATCAGTACAATTCAAGAGGTTCCAAACAGGAACATAATTCATACACAATTGCATAAGGAAGCATCAAAAACATAAAACAACTACGCTATTACAAGCATTCGTCACATTCACATTACATTTACATTCTTTTTCTTCCAAATACAATCAAGTTGTTATTACAATTTTCTCTTTTCTTTTTCTATACCCTAAAGCTATACTGATCCAGGGTACATCTATCTCTGGTCATAATGGTAGGACACTAACTATGGAGCTTCGTCCTTTCCTCGCGCCGCCACGCCGCTCACGTGTGGACCTGAAATACATAGGGGTGAGAACTATAAATATAGTTCCCAGTGGGTACGGCCACCCAAGGGAAGAGCTCGACCCACCAGGTCCAAAGGAGGCAACATAAGCAGGTTAGTCCAATATATAAACATATAACTATGTAAGCATATAACTCTACTATATGCAATAACAAAACATCTATACTTATGCCTCAAGTAAATGCGATAATGAAATCATGCAAGTAGATATACCTCTTCTACTTCTATTTCATTACCCATATCTCATCCAATCCGCTCCTAAGGTTTACCTTAGCCAAGCTATACCACCCGACTCACTCTTGAGTCAATCATCAGCGGACTACCGCTCTTGTCCAGGCCTGAGGAGAGGAACGTGCCACATACACCTCAGCCTTCAATCCACTCGGCAGGTGAGGAATATACCACATACACCTCCGATGCTAAGTCGCCCGGCGGGTGAGGAACATGCCACATACACCCTCGGTCAGGGATCCCCCGGTGGGAGAGGAACATGCCACATACACCCGCGGCCAAAGATCCCCGATAGGGTGAGGAACATGCCACATACACCCTAGCTCAACAAGATCTTGCGGTGGGAGAGGAACATGCCACATACACCCACGGCCAAGAATCTTCCACAGGTCACAAGTCTTGGGATTCCGGAATCCACTTTCCAAATCTCAAGGGTTCATCATATTCCTTATGTTGTCAACCTTTCTAGGTTCATATTCTCATATCCAAGTGATTAATTTCTTATTTTGTTGTGACCATATTTGTAATTATGAGAAAAATTCAATTATCTTTGTATTCAAATGTATTATTTGATTTGTAACATATTACAAATTTTGATTTCTTTATGCTATATATGAGATTTTTAGCATTTACGGTCGCTGTCTATTTTGACTATTAATTTGGTGGAAAATTGTGAGTGAGTGGTATAGAAAGAGTATAAAATTATTATTGTTGTTGTAGTTAATTTTATTAGTCTCAATTAATCATAAATTTTTGATATAATAATTAATTAATGTTAATATAATAAACATTTTTACTAATAATTCAAAATACTGTTATATGTGATTGTTTAGTAACATTTAATTATTATTAGATATAATTATAATTATTAGTCAAAAATTAATAATAATTTAATTTAAATAATAGCAAAAGCTATAACTATAGCTATAATTAATGAATATTTTAATATAACTTAAAAAATAATAGCTATATTAATGCAACAATTTAATAAATAATATACACCATCATTTAGCAAATGTCTTTTAAACTTTACATATAGCAACATTTGCAATTGTTGCTAATTCCTCAGCATTAGCAATACTCTCTCTATATGTTGCTAAAAGATTCAACAACACGGACATAGGCAACACTAAGATATAAGTGTTGCTAAAAGATTTAGTTGCATTTCTTCCTTATTTAGCAACATTTGTAAATGCCACTAAATCTAATTTTTCTTGTAGTGATATTTTCCAACCTATGTTCAATGACACTAGGTTCAATGACATTCCAATCCAAGTGGTCTTCCTACCACTACATTTTTTCAACCTATGTTCAATGACACTAGGTTCAATACCCAATTGTGTTCTTTCCAATCCTAGTTGTCCACACCTAGGATTCATAGTTTCTATGACATCTAGTTCTTGATTTCCCACTTGTCGAATTCTCTAATTTTCTTAGAGTTCATCGACCTATGTTCAATGTTCACACCTTGGCATACATATATATACATCCTATATTTTTTCACATGCCTATTGTTCTTGTCCAATGGTAGATAATTCCATCTAGTAATATATGATTCATATATCCATATTTACCACATACAACCTACCATCATATACATGCATCAACAAATAATACCATACTTTACTGTTTTGACATGGAAGCGACCAAGTCACTTCGGTGAAGTACAACCCACCTCACAATGCTTCCTAATTGCTTGTAAACACTTGCAATTAGGCTCCCAACGACGATTCGCTGCGCTTTAAGCCTAACGAACCCAAATCTTCATGAATCGGCTTGTTTCCTCCAATTGATCGCCGAGGCTGCTACGCTTCCAAATTAAAGTTGTTGGGCGAGTTCTTCTAACCTTTAATCAGAGTATTAGAGGGTCAATTTAGTTCAAAACCTCACAGGGACAAAAACCCCAATTTCAACCCTAGGTTTCTAGATCCTCAAGAACACCCGAAATTCATGGTGAATCTTTTGATTAAACAAGTTTAGAATCATATAGAGATACTAAAAATATCAATTTTAAAGGATTTAGCCCAAACCATAACTCAAATCACAAAAGCTCACCATGGCCCCCAAGTCCACCAAGCTCCTACACTTTTTCTTGAGCTTGATCTTCTCCTCTAAGCTTTTTCCAAGCTTAATCTCCTCCAATTTCTTCTCTTTGATTGGGAGATTACAAGAAAGGGAGAGAGAGATGTTAGAGAGAAAGAGAGAGGCCTTTCCTCTTGTGTGTGTGTGTGGAGGAGTGTATGAGAGAAGGTTGGCTGTTAGGGGAGAAGAAGAAATAAGTTGGCAAAATTTGCAGAAAACCCCTGTACCTATTTTAATTACAGTTTCAGCTCAGTTTAAATCTAATACTTCCAATTGAAGCCCTTCTGAACATCCGTTTACGCTCAAATTTGACAAGCAGGCTCAAATAAAATCAGTCAGAAGTACGTGATTTTAACTTTTCAGTTTTGAATCATTTTTTGTCACTGAAAGCTCTACCGACTAGAATCTTTAACAGATTGTAGTCAGGTTTCGTTTTCACTGCTCGGGTGTCGGAATGACATGAAATTTTAAATCTTGTCTCAGAAAAATAGTTTCGACATATTCCCAATTTTTTGTAATTTTTTGACACTGCAAATTTTCAGCTGAAAGATAAGCCCTGTTCCTTACAAAAAATTCGAAATCTCCTGTTTCCATTCCAATTTTACCATAAATTATTTTTAAATTATCTTTTACTTTTCTAAGTCAATAAAAATAGTATCTCACACTATTTTTATTTACATTTGCTTTTATATTAAAAATCCGGTGTACTACAAATATATTATACACTCAACTTGTCCAAATCATATACGAAGAGTGTATATATGAAAAATATCCATTGGAGTCTATATACAACCATAGAACTATAGCTATAACTATACATGTCTCAACGGTACAACCAAATACATAATACAACACCATCTGTCCCATTGGGCCCAATATATATAGGTAGCTATGTTCTCAGAATGTGGCACTCCTCTAACAGTCGCCCAGTTGTAGTACACTGAACTTTAGCAAATTGCGAGGTTCTAGTGTGAGATTAGTGATTCGTACTAATCTGGAGGTTTTGGTTTTGTTTCGAGCTCTTGGGAGCGTTTTCGGGACTTGAGAAGTGCGAAAACGGACTCCGGGAGTCGAATTCTGCAAAACTGCAGGTTTGACACTGCATACCGGTATGTGCTGATCGCATACCGGTATTGGAGTGTGGATACCGGTATGTGACTTTGGTATACCGGAATCCCTTCGCGTGGCCGCTTGGCCGAGGCTCGGGTTGCGGGATTTCTGGCCTGGTACCGGTATGCCCATACGTATACCGGTATACAGAACCAGAAATTCTGTTTTTGAGCAGTTTGCGAATGTTGGCTTTTGGAGGGGTGTTAGGGCAATTGTTACATCATAACACTTAACCCCCACACCCTCTCCTCTCAGCCATTTGGGCTGAGGACTTAGAGAAAAAGAGGTAAGGTGTTCTCCCTCTCTCTCTCTAGGATTTCTTGGGTTTTAGTGATTAAACCTAGGGTTTGATCTCTTCTCTCTTTCTCTTTTGCATACAAGCCTTCTAGCTTGTTCTTGGTGGACTTGGTGGAGAAAGAGAAGAGCTTGGTTGAGGTTTATCTCCAACTTGGCCTCCTTGGATCTTGTTTGGAGCTTAATAGAGGTGAGTTTTCCTCTCTTGAACCCCCTATTGTAGTTTATTTGGGTTTTTGTTGTAGAAATCCCATTGTGGGAAACCTAGGGTTTATTTTAGGGTTTCTCAATTTCGGGATTTTGAGAGGGAATTGATGGGTGTAGAATGTTGTGTTAGGTTGGATTTGAGGCCTCCTAACTCTATTTTGGACTTTGGACAAGAAATTCTTAGTCTAAGGTATTTTCACCTTTTTTCCTCTTTTATGTATGTCACTTTTCGATTTTCGTCGTTCGATGTTCTAACCCCATAGGAATCTCCTTTAGGGCGCTAGAAATCGAGGGGACAACTTCGTTTTCGGATACTGCGAAGTTCCGAAGGACTTCGGGTGGGTTTGACCTCACCGAAATGGGTGAAATCCCTCTATGTCTTCAGTTTTATTAAAAAAACTCAAGTTTGTGCATTTACATGCTAAATGTAGCATTATGACATTGTTGGAATCATGACATATAGGTGTCATTCATGAGAATTGCATGTACCTTGTAGGGGTTGATAGCATGCATGGATTAAGCTTGGATAATGATTTTGTAACATTTCATCTTATTATATGTAGAAATGCATGTTGGATAAGTGAGATATATTGTGGGATACTAGATGTATAGTAGCATATGAGATTTGATCATGATGTATATATATTGGCTTTTAGTAGCATTAGTCATGGCATATGACAAACCTTTGAGAATGTTAAACTGAGTATATTGTATATTACTTAGGTGAATAACAAGTGGACATTATGACATAGTGTTGGACTCTTAGTCACTACTTGGCATTCCATGTTTTTAGACATGATGAACGTGACACTTATGCAGTTGATTATGCTTGTTGGCCAATTGTGCTCATTCGCACATGCTTGTGAGGGTCGCTCCCTACAAGCCGGCACTCCGGAGTTAGCCTTGCGACCTTGGTCGCCCGTGCAGGTTTGGGCGCCGAAGTGGATCGCCGTTGGGGGAGAGTCTCATTCTTGCGAGAGAATGTTGACTACCACGGGGCCATTAGGCACGGCACAAGCGGGACAACCTCGTCCCCTATGGATTGGGTATCTACGATGCATGTGGTAGTGGACATGGCATGGCATATAGAGAGATTATGACATTTGAACATATGTAGCTAGTATATTGCATATTCACCCATGTACATGAGTAGAGGAGTTACTTGCATTGTAACATGATCATGATTAGAATATCACATGTTTATAACTTATGGTAGAGGCATAGTAGTGTGGAATTTTAAATGTATGCATATTTTTATACTAATCCTACTTCTGCCTCAGTTGACCTAGTGGTGTATTCCGCTCCTCTCGGCGGCTTACCCACTGGGAACTATTGAATAATAGTTCTCATCCCCCTGGGGTTTGTTGTTTTATTTCAGAGCCATCCACTGCGGGAGAGGCTAGGGACCGCGGCAAGGGCATTGCGAGTAGCTAGATCGCGAGGGTGCTAGCGACTAGGTGGCGCACCTTTCTTTATGTTTTTAGTTGAGAGGTATTTTTGTATCGACCTCTTTCATAGAGACTACCCTATGTCCCTTTTTGGGTTTATGTTGTACTAAACTCTTGTAGTAACTTTACTTGTTTAGTATTTCATGCTTTTATCTTGAGGCCATACTTGTTTAGTATGTATGCTCTGATTATCATGATAGGTTTACTTGTTTATTCCTTTCATTCATGTTGATTATTAGACGCCTTGTGTGCATGTTGGTTGTTTGTGTACACGGCGGGTCTGTGCATGCGCCCGGGTGGGCTTCCGCTGGGGCCCCGGGGGCGTGACACCAGTGTAGGGATGTTATTTAATCTACGATCCCCTTACCTCGATCAACAGCCGACACTAAGGACTTTGAAATAAAACAACAATAAAAGGGCATAAGAACTATAATTAGAGTTTGTTAATTGAAAATTTATCTTGTATTTGATCTTGAGGGTCAAGGAATTGATTAAGGTCATTGTGTTTCAGGAAGCGATGATATGTGAACGACCTCCAACAAGGTTTAGGCGGGATGCGCCGAGCGAGGTCCCCGAGCAATCCGGGACGAGCGGGGATTCGGATCTCCATGAACAATTGGCTAAACTCATTGGGGTAGTGCACCGACAAGCGAAAACCATGCAACGCCAAGAGGAGTAGGTTAGAAGGCTCCAAAAATCAGTTGCGCAACAAGCGACCGTGGCTCGGGCAGATCAAGAGTAGGCTGTACTCTGATCGGTACCCTAATGTAGCCGAGGGGGTGACTGCGGGGGCCGTACCGGTGGCGGCGCGCCATGCGCAATTGGGAGCCACGATGGGTACCCATCCATCGAGTTTGGGTACATAGGCCCCCGGCTATGTGGAGATGGAGGCGGAGAGAGAGCGAGGGCTTGCGGCCCTCATGACCTTTAAAAAATTCAATCTGCTTGCCTTCGACGGAGAAACAATAGATCCGCAGGTCATTGAGACATGGATCGACTCCATGGAAACCTTCTTCGAGGACTTATACACCTTGGAGCAGGACAAAGTACACCTAACCGTGCATTGCTTGGAAAAGTTGGCAAAGGTGTGGTGGAAGAGGGTCAAGCGGGACTGATCCCCTAGCCTCCCTCCGATGACTTGGGAGGAATTTCGTGGGCTAGTATTCTCCGCATACTTCCCCGATAGTGAAAAGAAAAAGCTCCAGGAGAATTTTTGGAAGTTGCGGTAAGAAAACCGCACGGTGAGAGAGTACGAAAGGGAGTTCTCTCATATTGTGAAGTGTATTCCGTATGTAGTATGCGATGACAAGAATAAGGCCAAGTGCTTTGAACGCAGACTTTAGCTAGAAATTTTCGAAGTTGTCCACTCCTTCAAGCTTCAGAGCTTCGCCGAGGTGTTGAACCGGGCCTTCTGGGTGGAACAATGTAATGTTATCGCCCAGGAGGAGCATGAATCATATGACAAGGAGAAGGGAAAGAAGGTATTATTAGGTAGCTTGGGTGGTCAATCGAGCTCTAAGCGACCACCGAAGCATCTGTAATCGCGATCTCGAATCCCGGAGTCGTTCACCACCCAGTCCTCGGTGAGGTGTGTTATTTGCGGTGGCCCTCATAAATTGCATCAGTGTGGACAGTGAGAGGTCAAGTGTTTCAGGTGTGGGCAATTAGGATACATGTGGTTTGATTGCCTGGAGGAAGAGAGTCAGGCTCCATCGGTCGTGTCGACACTCTCCTCTCCGAAGCAGCTCAAGGGTATCCCACCCGCGACAATATTTGCAGGGCATGTGTCAACAGCATGACAGCCAGAAAGCTCGTGACAGGCGCCGAGCTCAGGTGGAGGAGCCTTCAACCCCAGAGGATGTCGTGGCAGGTATCGTTTTACTTAAAGATATACGATGTAGAGCACAATTCGACACAAGAGCATCGCATTCATTTATTAGTCAGTCATTTATTATTACTCATGGGATAGACATAGTAGAGACCAAGCATACTAGATGTATACAGGTGCCCAAACATAACTTTTATGCCAAAGAGATATATCGTGCCTACGCAGTCAAAATAGGTAATTGGATCATGCCGACGAATTTGCTAGTGCTTGATCAAATGGTTGGATTCGACCTAGTTTTGGAAATGGATTGGCTCTCCAAATGCTGATTGGCTCTCCAAATGCTATGCTACAATTGATCGTGAGAGTCGAGTTGTGACCTTTAGGGAATCGAGTCAAGAGGAGCTTGTGAATCGAGGGTGTAAAAGGTCACTCTTTGCAATTACGGTATCTAAGTCACATGCAAAGAAGCTGATCAATAGTGGCTGTGTTGCCTACATTGCGACGGTAGTGGAAGACCGAAAGTAAGTTTCGGCACTCGAGGACATCCCAATAGTCCGAGAGTTCCCGAATATATTTCGGTAGAGTTACCTGAAATGCCATCGGACCGAAAGATTGAGTTTGTTATAGATCTACTCCCTGGGACCGCACTAATTTCAAAGGCTCCGTATCAAATGGCACCGGCTGAGTTGAAAGAGTCGAAAGGTCAGTTGCAAGAATTGTTGGACAAGAGCTTCATCAAACCAAGCATGTTGCCTTGGGAGGGCGAAGGATAGTTCGCTACGATTGTTTGTGGACTAAAGTGAGCTAAATAAGATAACCATTAGGAACAAATACCCGTTACCTCGTTTTGATAATTTGTTTGACCAACTTCAAGGGTCTCAGATTTATTCTAAGATTGACTTGCAATCTGGCTACCACCAATGAAGATCAAGTCGGAGGGTGCATAAGACAGCATTCTGAACGCAGTATGGACACTACGAATTCACGGTCATGCCGTTTGGGCTCACTAATGTCCTTGCAGCGTTTATGGATTTAATGAACCATGTATTCAAACCATTGTTGGATCGGTTTCTAGTGTTGTTTATAGATGACATTCTAATCTACTCCCAGAGTGATGAAGAACATGAGGAGCATCTTCAAGTAGTGCTATAAGTTCTTCAGGAACACAAATTGTTTGCCAAGTTGAAGAAGTGTGACTTTTGGATCCATAAGGTCGCCTTCTTGAGTCATGTAATTTTTGAGAATAGAGTATCGGTGGACTCGAAGAAGGTTGAGACAATTAAGGATTGGCCCCGACCGACCAATATCACTGAGGTACGTAGTTTTCTCGGCCTTGTAGGATACTATCGGCGGTTCGTGGAGGGATTCTCTAAAATCTCTGGTCTGCTAATGCGCCTTACTCGCAAGAGACCAGATTTATTCGGAAAAAAGATTGCAATCAAAATTTCAAGGAGTTAAAGTAGAGATTGACCGTAGCTCTAGTCCTCGTCTTATCGATTGCGGGGGAGAACTTTGTGGTGTATAGCGATGCATCACGACATGGTCTTGGGTGTGTACTTATACAGCACAGGCAGATCATTGCCTATACCTCTCGTCAGTTGAAGATATACGAGCAGAATTACCCCAGTCATGACTTGGAGCTAGCGGCGGTAGTCTTCGCACTCAAGTTGTGGAGACACTATCTGTATGGAGAACATTGCGACGTTTATACGGATCGGAAAGGTTTGAAGTACCTATTCACTTAAAAAAAGTTGAACATAAGGCAACGAAGGTGATTGGAATTGTTAAAGAATTACAATGTAACCATCCTATACCACCCAGGCAAAGCAAATGTGGCCGCTGATGCACTCGGTAGGAAATCCGTGGAGGACCTGGCAACCATGATCACAATTCAGCAGTAGTTGATCACAGAAATATGGTGATTCAACTTGGAAGTCGTAACTTCAGGCACCCCCACGACACTCATGACTCTGGTGGTTTGGCATTATTGGAGAGGATAAAAGGGAGACAATTGTCGGACCCGGAACTCCAAAAGGTGCAGAGTGACATTGAGAGTGGGCAAGCTAGTGATTTTAAAATGGACTCAGAGGGCACTATTTGATTTTGGGATCTGTGGTGTGTGCCCAAATTATGAGGAGATCCATAGGGAGATCTTAAGGGAAGCTCATCAATCTCCATATGCTATTAACCCGGGCGTTACCAAAATGTATTAGGATCTCAGAATGCATTAGTGATAGCCGGAAATGAAAATAGGCATTGGATGCTTTGTGGCACAATACTTGGTGTGTCAACAAGAGAACATTGACTCCGGCGAAAAAATTGATAAATCTGTCGATTCTGATATGGAAGTGGGAGAATATAGCGATGGACTTTGTTGTTGGTTTACCTCGATCACAAGGAGGTCACGATACAATTTGGGTGGTTGTGGACCGTTTGACAAAGTTGGCTTATTTTTGCCGATCCACACCACTTGATCAAGGGACAAGTTGGCATAGCTCTATTTAAATGAGATAGTACACAATACATGGGGTTCCAACATCGATCATGTCGGATCGGGATCCCTATTTTGGATCCTAGTTTTGGAAGAGCTTGTACGATGCATTGGGCACACGACTCAATTTTAGCATGACTTTCCATTCTCAAATGGATGATCAATCAGAAAGGACAAATCAAATCCTTAAGGAGATTCTTCGAGCGTGTATTCTAGATTTTAAAGGTGCATGGCACACTTACTTGACGATAGCGGAGTTTGCCTATAATAATAGCTATCAGGGAAGTATCGAGATGGCACCATTTGAGGCTTTGTATGGAAGAAAATACCGGTCTTCAATACATCGGAGCGAGGTCGGCGAGAAAATGGCCTTAGGACCGGATGTTTTACAAGAGCGGAGGAAAATGTCCGTTTAGCGCGTCAACGACTATTAATGGCGCAAGCCCGACAAAAGAGCTATGCGGACAAGCGACGGTGAGATTTGGAATTCGTGGCAGGCGACCGCATTTTTCTGAAAGTGTCACCTATGAGAGGGGTGAAGCGGTTTGGAATTCGGAGCAAATTAAGTCCCGGATACATGGGAACATATGAGATTGTGGAGCGCGTGGGGTCATTGGCATATCGACTTGCGCTGCCACCGAGACTTGTGGGAGTCCACAATATGTTTCATATATCTACACTCTGCAAGTACGTTCATGATCCAAACCATGTCCTTCATTATGAGCCGCTGGAGTTTCAAGAGGATATGACTTATGAGAAATTCCAGGTATCCATCCTTGCTCGCGAAAAGAAGGAATTACGGAACCGCACAATTCCATATGTCAAAGTTCATTGGAGCAATCACGAAGATTGCAAGGAGCGATACCCTTACCTCTTCACTGAATTGAGTTGAGGTATAATTTTAGTTTCGCTAACGAAAAAACCTACTTTTAAGGAGAGAAGGATGTAGTGCATTGAACTTCTGCAAAATACAAAGTTCTAATGGAAAGTAGCTTAGAGAGCTATTCGAATAGTTTCAACAAGGTTTGAAAAATATTCAGTGTTTGAAAAATAGATTTCGGAAAGTCAAATCTGTTGAAACTACTGATTTTGTATTGAGTACCGATACTAAAATGGAGTATTGGAACTCTATTGTGTGGAGAAAAAAATCTATGTTTGGATTTTGAGGAACTTTTCATGAGTACTGGTACTGATTCGTTGAGTATCGTTACTGATATTGTACTACACCGAACTTCTACAAATTGTGGAGTTTCGGTGGAAAAATAGCATGAGAGGCTATATGTGAGGCTTCGGCCAAGTTTGGGACTTGTGCGAAGTGTTTTCGACGCAAATGAGACGCGAAAACGAACTTCGAAAAGTTAAAACTGCTGAACTTGTGAAGTCTGCAGTGGGATTCCGGTATGAGGATCTCCATACCGGAACTGAAGTGATTAGTACCGGTATGCGATGTGGTATACCGGAATGCAATGGCAGAATCCGAAAATCCAGCTCTCGGGTTCTGCGGAATTCCTCGTGGTATACCGGAACTAACGCCCGTATACCGGTACGCCAACCCGTATACCGAAATACAGTGTACAGAATGCTGATTTTGAAGGATAATTTGGTAATTTCAGTGAGTGGGGCCTACATAAAGGGGAACCCTTCCTCTTTCTCCTCTGAAAACACACACACACAGGGAGAGAGGGAGAGTGAGAAGCTCATCTCTCTCTCTTCTCTTCTTCATCTTCTTCACCTCCAAAATTGGAGATGTTGGTGGAGATCAAGCTTGGGAAGCTTGGAGGAGTGAAGATTCGAGCTCGTGCATGCATGGTGCCTTGGTGAGCTCGCGGATCCGAGGTGAGTCCTTGGATTTGGTAGTTAGGGTTTCGGATTTGGGGCTAAGAAATGAGATTTAGGAGACCCTTGGCTAATCTAGACTACAAATTGTAGAGATTAGCAAGAGATTTTAGATTTTGCCGTGAATTTTGGAAAACCCTAGGTTGAAAGAGGGATTTTCTTGTGGAGGGTTTTAAAAATGTTTTAACCCTTTGGAACCCTAGTTGGGGGTTAGTAGAGCATATGGGACAACTCCATTTTGAGTGATTCCAAGAGATGAGATCGTTATGAGTTCGACTCGGATTAACGAATCCTTCAGTGTGTTAGGGCTAGGAGCTTGAAGACCAAGCTTGAGGCCAAGGAAAAGAGCCCGATTGCAAGTGTCTACAAGCAATCGGAAGAGTGTGAGGTGGGTTTGTGTTTACCGAAGTGATTAGGTCACTTCCATGTCGAAAGAGTAAAGTATATTTATTTTACTTGATGCATGTAATGGTAGGTTAATTGACAAGTGGTATATATATATGAATGTGTATAGATCATATGATGTTAATACCATTACCTACCATAGATTGGAATTGTAGGCATGTGGAACACATCGTTACAAATGAACATGTGTATGCCTAGGTGAGAACGTAGCGGTGAGCTAGTTTTCTCTACATGATAGAGAACTTGACATGTGGTTAAACAAGGGCTAGAGGCCACGTAAATTGGAAATCTTAGCGGTGGACAACTAGGATAAGAAAGAACTATAATGTGCATGTTGGCATTAGATATATATATCAAGATGATTTGAGCCATGGGCTCACCTTGCATGTAAAAGAATCTAAGTATTTCATAATAATATATATACTTGAGAGATGATGCATGCATGTCAAACCTAGTGTTACTAAACATATGTTGGAATGTGATGGTACATAACCTAGTGTTACTAAACATAGGTTGGAATGTGATGGTACATAACCTAGTGTTACAAAACATAGGTTGGAATGTGAGGGTACATAACCTAGTGTTACTAAACATAGGTTGGAATGTGATGGTACATAACCTAGTGTTATTAAACATAGGTTGAAAAATATAGTGGTAGGTTGACCACTTGGACACGGTAATATGAACCCAGAAGAGGTTTGTAACATAGGGTAATGATGAACCCTTGAGATGTGGAAAGTGGATTCCGGAATCCCAGATCTGGTGACTTGTAATCTTGATATCAGCTGGTGGGTGCGACTATTTCGCCGCCAAGAGGGCTGGATATCAGCTGGTGGGTGCGACCATTTCGCCGCCAAGGGGCTTGATACCAGTGGTGAGTGCGACGGTTCGTCGCCCGGTGATCGAGGCCATTGTTCGGCGAGTGCGACGGTTCGCCGCCGGTTGACTGAAGCCATCGTTCGGCGAGTGCGACGATTTCGCCGCCAGGTGGTAAAGTCATGTTGGGCGGTGGCCCAAGGATATTTGACTCAAGAGTGAGTCGGTGAAGGTTCGACTAAATAAGTAAACCTTAGCTGGGCGGTGGCCCAAGGATATTTGACTCAAGAGTGAGTCGGTGAAGGTTCGACTAAATAAGTAAACCTTAGCTGGGCGGTGGCCCAAGGATATTTGACTCAAGAGTGAGTCGGTGAAGGTTTGACTAAATAAGTAAACCTTAGCTAGGCGGGTGGCCCAAGGATATTTGACTCAAGAGTGAGTCGGTGAAGGTTTGACTAAATAAGTGCACCTTAGTTGGGCGGTGGCCCAAGGATGTTTGACTCTAGAGTGAGTCGGATAAGGTTTGACTAAAATAAGTAAACCTTAGGAGGGTGGTAACCCGTTAATGTTTGACTCAAGAGTGAGTCATGTACGGCTTAGCTAAGGTAAATGAACCTTAGGAGCAGATTGATTATGAAATGGGTAGTGGAATAGCAGTTAAAAATATATTGCATGGATTTTATTATCGCATTTGTTGAAGCATAGCATGTTTACTTTTCATATATAGTAAAGTTATATGCTTACAGGTTATGTATATGTACTAACCCATGCTTGTATGCTTCCTTTGGACCTGGTGGGTCGAGCTCCTCTCTTGGGTGGCCTTACCCACTGGAACTATTTTATATAGTTCTCATCCCACTATTTTTCAGGTCCTCACGTGAGCGGCGCGGCGGCGCGAGGGAAGGGCATAACTCAGTAGTTAGCGTCCTACCACTGTGACCAGAATAGAAGTACCCTCTACTGCGTAGTTTAGGGGTATTCGAATGACATGAAATGTAATAATAATCTGATTGTATTTGGAAAGATAGAACAAAGACAAAAAAAAAATGTAATATGTGGTTGTATTGCGAATGCTTGTAATAGCATAGTAGTTTATGATGCTTTTCTTATGCAATCTTTGTATGAATTATGTTCCTGTTTGGAACCTCTTGAATTATACTGGTTGTGACGCCTTGGACGTACAGGGGAAACTCTGTCCGTTCGGCGGATCTGGGTCATGCACCCGTGCGTTTTTCCTTCCACCTAATTGGTGTTAAGGCACGGCGGGGCGTGACAGATTAAGGTGGTATCAGAGCGTAGAAACGGTCTAGGTGGACCTAAGGAATCCTAGGATGGAAAAAGACCCTAGGAGTGTAAACTCGTGAGAGACGAGGACTTGTGATGTGCGGCGAAAGGATAATCGATTGGGTCGTGTATTGGTTATGCCTCTAATAGGATGTTAGAGGTAGATTTAAGGCGTGGTTTATTCTCAGCCAAGTGTGTTCATGTTGGCGCGCGACAACATGAACCCAAGGGATGAGAATAGGCGCCCTTGTGTGACTTTCGCCTAATTTGTGTCCGTAATTGGAATCATGTTTATACTTGGCCTAGAAGGTCGAGGATATTGACGGAAGTTGTCGTGTTTCAGGATACGATGGCGTCATGTGGGCGATCTCCGACGAGATCAACACGGGATGGATGTAGTACACTGAATTTCAGTGCATCGTACCGAACTTCTACAAATTGTGGAGTTCCGATGGAAAAATAGCCCACTGTTTTTCAGGTCCTCACGTGAGCGGCGCGGCGGCGCGAGGGAAGGGCGTAACTCAGTAGTTAGCGTCCTACCACTGTGACCAGAATAGAAGTACCCTCTACTGCGTAGTTTAGGGGTATTCGAATGACATGAAATGTAATAATAATCTGATTGTATTTGGAAATAAAGAACAAAGACAAAAAAAAAATGTAATATATGGTTGTATTGCGAATGCTTGTAATAGCATAGTAGTTTATGATGCTTTCCTTATGCAATCTTTGTATGAATTATGTTCCTGTTTGGAACCTCTTGAATTATACTGCTTGTGACGCCTTGGACGTACAGGGGAAACTCTGTCCGTTCGGCGGATCTGGGTCATGCACCCGTGCGTTTTTCCTTCCACCTAATTGGTGTTAAGGCACGGCGGGGCGTGACAGATATGAGTGAGCACCGGTACGCAGTAAAAAACCCAGCAAACCAGCGTTCGGGTTTTGCAGAACTGGGTTGGTGGTAATGGAACTAAAGCTTGTGTATTGGTACTCAAGTTCAAGTACTAGTACTCAATGCTGCAAAGTGCCAGTTTTGAATGGTTCTTAATAATGAGACTTAAGGGACTTAAGGGCAGCTGTTGCAACCTTTTCAATAAGGGCACCCGGCCCTTCTTCTCCTACAGTGAATGCCCCACACACACACTCCTCACACTCATCCTTCTCCTCCCTCTCTCTAGTGGGGCTTTTCCAACACTTGGAGCTTGGAAGATCAAGCTTGGAGGAGAGATTTAGAGGTAGGAGCAAGCTTCTTGGAGCAAGCACATGCTAGAAGAAGCTAGGACAAAGGTGAGATTTTAGGGTTTTGAGTTAGGATTATGGATTGAACCCTTGTAAATGAATTTTTATCAAATTCTAGGACTGATCAAGACTACAAATTATAGAGATTAGCTATTAGATTCAGGTTTTGCTCTAGTTTTTAAAAAATCCTAGGTTAAAAGAGGGTTTTTGAATTTTGAGTGTTTAAAAATATTTTGACTCTTTGGAACTCTAATTGAATGTGAGAGAAACGCGGGGGACAACTTCGTTTCGAGAACGAAAGGATCCCGGTGGTCAATTTCAAGTAACAAACCATTTTCGGTGTTTTTGGGGCAAAATAGCTCGGGGGAGAGCAAATAGCCTACGGGAACTTAATTGGAAATGTCGACAAGCAATTAGGAGCGTATTGAGATGGGTTGTGCTTCACCGAAGTGATTTGGTCACTTCCATATCTAGAGTAAATAGTTGCGTTGGGTCTATGCATATGGAAAGTAGCATAATGGGTAAAAATTGATATGTATGCATTTTACTTTAGACAAATTGCTACTATGAAATGTGAACTAGACATTAAATAAGTTATGTATACCTAAGTATGGACAGCTAGTATGACGACTATGACACTCTCTAGAGACATTAGAGAATGAACTTGTATGTCTACTAAAACATAGTGCCATTGAACATAGGTTTGAAAAATATAGAAGTAGGATGACCTTTGGATATAAATGGCATTAAACCTAGGAAGGTTGACAACGCAGGGTGGATTATATGGGCCCTTGAAGAGACTATGAAAGCGGCGATTCTGCTATCTATGGACTTGGGGCAAAATAGGGGCAGCGATTCTGTTCTCGAACACCCAATGCACGCAGCGATTCCGCAACTTGTGAACTTATGACTAAGTGGTACAGCGATTTCGCTACC
Source organism: Puya raimondii (assembly GCA_016920855.1). Classification (NCBI taxonomy): domain Eukaryota; kingdom Viridiplantae; phylum Streptophyta; class Magnoliopsida; order Poales; family Bromeliaceae; genus Puya; species Puya raimondii. The sequence continues at coordinate 205,555,018 of JABWPP010000050.1, read as the reverse complement.
TAATTCCAAGATAAAGGCGGCGATTTCGCATGTGATTGACTCAAAATGGAGTCGGGTGACACGTAATGGGATAATGAAATAGTAAGTGAATAGTATAACTTACATATAGATTTCATTATCATAAGTAAAGGCATAAGCATGAATGTATGTATTTGCATGCAGTAGGGACTAATATGCTTGTTGATCATATATTATTACTCATAAATGCTTATGTTGCCTCCTTTGGACCTTATGGGTCGAGCTCTTTTCTTGAGTAGCCGTACCCACTGGGAACTATGTTTATAGTTCTTACCTTAATATTTTTCAGGTCTATCCGCGGGTGACGCGACGGAGCGAGGAAATACGTGGCTTGATAGATAGAGGTCCCTTTCTATTTTGATGTTTCCAAATAGATGTACCCCTTTTTCGAAACAATGTAAAGAAAAGAACAAGTAAAATAAATTGTAATGAAATCTTTTGGATTGTATTTTGAAAAATGGAATGTAAACATGTAGTGGATGATGTAATAGAAAGTAGTTTTACTTTATGTCATTTGATATTCTTCTTATGCGATCCATATATATAGTTCCTGTTTGGAATGTAATGTATATACAGGTTGTGACGTCTTGGGCGGATAGAAAAAATTATCCGCTCGGGGGGTCTATGCGCATGTCTGGTGAGTGCTTCCGTTGCGTGACAGCGAACCTGAGGCTTGCGAAGGGTTCGCCAGCAGCTGGAGCTCGAAATACGGCAAGTTGAAGGAGATCTCGGCCAATCTCCTTGATCTTGGCCGCAGCAAAAGGGCAGTAAAGGGTCAGTGCTTCTTGGTTGAAGGGGTTTCGCTGGAGGTGCAGGGGGGGCGCCGAAAAGTTGGCCGGCAATAAAGTCCCCCTTTGAGGAATGCTCAGCCATAGAAGGATTCAAGAGAGGGAGAAAGGAGAGAGAGTGTAGCCGAATCTCAAGGTTGATCTCCCAGTTTAGCTATTGCAGAGGTATGGCTGGCGATGCCTAGGGATGGCTCAGGTGCGAGGAGGAGCAGCAGAAGAGGCGAGGGGAGGAATGATACGTAGAGATGGAAAGGAGAGAAATCGCAGGGAGAGGGATCGGGTTCGAGTGCTGGCATGTTAGACTGTCGGTTCTTGGGTTTGGGCGGCGACAATTGTGTGACAGCCTGCAGATTAGACCTCCCTCGCGACGCCTCGCATAAATAGTCCCTCATCCTGCGACAAAAATGCACAAAACCGCATGTAATTTATTGGGTTTCAGCCTCAATCCCCCAATTGTCATCTCCAGTATGTCGCGGTTTTGCCATGAAAAATCCAATCTCGGCGAAACTTAGCCAGCGCATCACTTCTAAGTGTACTTGATCGTAGGACTTCTCGTTTCCAAAAACTGAAAAAAGTCACACGAAACAATAATTTGATCGCAGGGTGCTCAATTTTCCGAATTTCCTCGGTTCCACATAAAAACTCTAAATCTCCCGAAATACACTAGGATGGCAATCAAACCTCACAAGAACCCTCGAAACCCAAAGGATTTAATTTTTATCCAAACTGGCTTGCTTTTTATTAAACAAAAAATAAAACTGCGTTTGAATTCCTCAGTTATTACATGATGTTTAAAGGTCGGTGAAATGTTATCGTTTCACTGGCTTTTGAAATTATACTTTAGTCCCTCGATTATTACATAATTGTTCTTTACAGCACAAGCATTGCAATGGCTTTTGAGGATCTAATTTCTATATACTAAAAAATAATAGCTCTATAGCCTCAATTAGCACAGGATAATACAGAAATTTGCCCCAAGATGTTACAATTAAGTAGATGAAAAAAAAAAAAAAATTTAATTGCTCCCGTTTATGGGACAGAATCCTTTTAGCAAGGATCGTTAGAGACCAGAAGAGATGTACACAATATTGGAAAAGATACAACAACCTTAGAGAAGCAATCCTTCCGGTTCTTGTTAGCCACCTCAGCAAATATAGCTGTGTTAGTTCGCACGTTAGCGTCAGCAAATGCACGTTTTACGAAATTTTCTCATTTGCAACCTTGTCATGTTGAGCATGTAGCTGCGAATCATTAAAGCAGTTGCTTCGAGCTAACAATCCCACATCTTCTGGAGATAAGGATAGTGCACCCGAAGTCAAGTAATGCTTTGAAGTACGAGACCTGCTTGAAAGTAGAAAATAAATTATGACTAGATATTGAAGTAAATAACATTTATTTAGCAATAGTAGTACGCAAGAAATGCCCTGCCATGGCACAGCATTTTGCCGAGCCACAGTTCGCATGATACGTGCCATGGCACAGACCGTGACCTGTGGCACACTAGCACACCTCTAGCACAGGCTGGCCCAGGCTCCGGATATACTTTAATCGCCACTTCACTGGATTCCAATTTCATCACGTATTCACAATTTTCAAGTTGAATAGGATAGTATTTATCATGTTTCTTAACATATATTTTTGTAGGAAAATCATGCAGATCATCACACGTAGATATAAAATCACAAAGTAAAACGTACGAAAAGTGAAGCTTACATGAGATGGATGAAATTGAGTTATTATTTTTCTAATATGCAATTTTAAAAAATAAGGGAAAAAATAGGTACTTTAAAATTTAAAAAAAAAACAAAAACTCATCCAAACTAGAAAAAAAGAAATGGAAATTCAAGGGAAAGACCAAAAAGGTTAATCGACCAGGTTCTATAAGTCGCTAGTTCCCATTCCCATAATTTACTAACATCAAAAAACGGGCTTCAATATATGATCTAAAGTTAAAGAGTTTCGATAGCTGAGGCCATGTTTCATGTCCTGAAGAATTAAAATATGTTCTGACTGTCCTCTCTCTGTTCTACAAGTAACTATTCACAAAGCGATAACTTGAAAACAAAAAAGCAAATATAGATAGCTCACCTTCGTTGTAATTTCATATCTTTGCTTTCTGAGAGCCGAGAACATTCTAATTTGGCGATTTGGCTTGTAAAAGACAAATACTCATGGAAAGCAGGTCCTTTCAATGACATAGACATCCTAGTTGGAATTACAGGAAGAATGGCGTCATAGAGGCCAGATTCTAATACCCTGCGAACAGTAATGAGAGTTAATTAGGAGCACAGAAAAAATCAGGTATCCCAATTAACTATTTTGAGTTAGGTACCTAAATTTTATGGTAAAGCAACTCACGAAAATTATGGTCATAAATTTCAAGAACTTAAAAAAATTAGCTATGTATTCTTATTCATGCAATTGTACTAATCTATTGATGCAAAGTGAGGGGTTGCCATATCTGAATTTTCAACTTTATTTCGTTTAGAGGTACTTCTTGAAATAAACTAGGTTCAATTTATCAATTCCTGCGAACTTGACTAAAATTAAAGCAAGGAAGCAAAAATTTCAACAAGACAGCAAAATAAAATCAAATTTAGCAATACTAAGATGGTGATAAACCTTCAATATATAAAAAAACCGGCTGAAATTACATATAAAAGTTCCAAAAAGATAAATTTGTTTTTATCGGACTTAAAAGCTTTTAGATTTGGTTGTTTTTGCAAAGATGATTGGTAATGGTGGAAGGCTAGATTGAAAGGAATAATGGGAGATCAGAAGATGAGAGAGAAGATAAGATTCAAGAAGTGAACCGATCACGCGATTGCGGGGGATCCACGATCGATGAGGGCGGCACACCACGAGTAGAACTTCAGCAACAGGAAAGAAAAAAGAGGCAGGGATCCAAAGAAGAGGAAGAGTAAGAGCAAAAGCCGATCTTGCCACGAGGAAAAAGCGATAACGATCAAGTTGATGAAGAAGACGATCTCAACACGAGGAAGAAGCGTCGAAGATCACACCAGAAAGAAGAACACCATGACAATGATAAAGAAAAAGAGTAGAAATTTCTACTCATCAAATCCGCCCTCAAAGCATCAAGTGCGAAGTATTTATAGTATTAAGAGCCTATAGTATAATAAATTCTTGTCCTTACATCTTCAACACAGCATGGTCACCCAAAGGTCATACATAGAAGACGAGATGTTTTTGGGAAGCCAAAAGGTCTTTTTTGATTTGTTTCTATGTTTATTGGAGAAAGGGGTTTGGGTTAGCTGAACCAATTAAAACTAAATGATTTAAGCCCGAATCAACCACAAACTTACAAAATAAAAGAAAATGCATTCAAAAGTCAAAAAGTTTTATTTGCTGCATCAATTCTCCCCGTGTTGGAGAAATCTCGACACCGTCGAAATGGCATCCTGATACCTCTGGTATAAGTCCTCTCTAAGTTGGCGCAACTCCGCCTCAGAAATCCAACTGCTATCAAACAATGGTTGTCCAAGCCAACGTACCAAGTAATGGCGATGGATACCACAATGCGTCGCAGACTCGTGCACATCCAGAATATCCTCCACCTCATCTGACGGCATTTCAGCGTTTGTGCGAGATATCAAGCCATCAATATCGATAGTAGAGGGGGCCTCTCCATGGTACTTGTACAGCTCGCTGACATTGAAGATCGGACATGTCGGTACTTCCGAGGGAAGATCAACTAGAAATGCATTTGCCCCCAACTTCAGAATTTTGAATGACCCGTGCGTTTTCCTGCTCAACTTGCTATAACTTCCACCTGGAAACCTTTATTTCCTAAAATAGATTAAGATATTATCCCCTTCATTAAAAGTCATATCTCGGCGATGTTTATCCGCCGACTCCTTATACTTGATAGTGGAATCTCGCAACCTCTAATAAACCTGTTGTTGCACCTCAAAAATTTGTTTTAGTTAATATTTTGCATCTGCACTAACTCTATCAGGAAAAGGTATGGGTGCTCATTCAAGGAAGTGCGCTATAGGACGGCCAGATCAAGCTTTAAAAAGAGATTTTTCCAATGGTTCAATTTATGGAACTATTATAAGCAAATTCAGCTTGAGGTATGATTAAATCCCAGTGTTGGTTTTTCTCCAGCTAAACATCTTAAGAGATCACCCAAGATTGATTCACTAGTTTCGTCTGCCCATCAGTTTGTGGATGGTATGGACTACTGAAATTCAATTTGCTTCCTACTTTTGACATTAAAATTCTCGAATACTGAAAAATAATTTTGCAATATGTGATGCATCAGAAGTTTTTTTTTACAAGGAATAAAATGAGCCATTTTTGTAAAAGGATCAACAACTGCATAAACTAAATCAACTTGGCAAGCAGTCTAGGGTAGGCCTAGGACAAAGTCCATGGTAATATCCTCCCAGGGTATAGTAGGTATGGGCAAGGGAGTATATAAGCCGGTATTTTGAGTTTGTCCTTTAAATGACTAACGAGTTTTACGCCGCTGAAGTGCTGAACAAATCTTTCAAAGTCCTTACTCATGTTAAGCCAATAATACAGTTTTTGAACTAATCCCAAAATTTTGTCTCTCTCGAAATGTCGCTCTAGCCTCCTACTATGCAAATCGTAGATCAAGAACTCTTTTCAAGATCCCTGGGGAATGCACAACTTGGACGTTCTAAAAAGGTATCCGCCGTCCAAACAGTAATCAGAAGGTGAATTATTGCTAGGAGATAGACACTTTTCTATGGACCTAGGATCATTTTGATATTGGTCCTTAACTACCTCAAATCCTACAATCTGAAGAAGTGACAAGAGAATAGTTTCTATGGTAGAGCGCATCAGCAACACGATTATCAATGCCTTATTTATGCCACAAATGAAGTGTATTCTTGCAGAAATGCAGTCCACTTGGCATGCCTTTTGTTCAAGTTTTTTTTTAGAATTTAAATATCGCAATGCTTCGTGGTCCAAATTAAGAATAAACTCTCGATGCATCAAGTAGGGTCTCTAATGTTTCAAAGCCTGCACAATCGCATAAAATTCAAGATCATAAGTGGAGTAACGTTGTGAGACCTCAGGTAGTTCTATATAAAAGATATAATAGGGCTAAAACTCTTAACCCGGCTATAGTATTTTGGGCGATGGTTAGGCCCAAAAGGTTAAGAGAGTTAAGCGTGGTAGGACTGGAGTAGTCCTAGGATGGGTGACCCCCTGGGAAGTGGGGCATCACAGTTGGTATCAGAGCCAACTACCAGCCGGAAGTGTGAGATGAGTCTCGACTGAGCCAGGTTATACAGCGGGGAGAGCGAGGCTCTCAGGCTGATGATTGTTGTGGGTAGAGCGCGGCTTCCCCACAAGGTCGGTTAAGGCTAGCGAGACGAGTCTCGCATCGCTTGATACTTGTGAGTCTGAGCCTGACGAGGACTTCAGGGCTTAAAAGGAGGGAGAATGTGAGACCCCAGATAGTTCTATATATAAGATATAATAGGGCTAAAACTCTTAACGCGGCTATAGCATTTTGGACGGTGGCTAGGCCCAAGAGGTTAAGGGAGTTAAGCATGCTAGGACTGGAGTAGTCCTAGGATGGGTGACCGCCTGGGAAGTGGGGCGTCACAAACGTGTTAGTGCATTGTTCAGTTATTCGCCAAAGAAGGCTATAGGGCATTTCTCTTGAGACAATACGCCTCTAATTCCTATATGTGAGGCATCACAATCAATCTCAAACACCTTTTCGAAGTCGGGCAAGGCAAGTACTGAAGCGATTGTAAGTTTGTCCTCAACGAATTGAAAACTTTTTTAGCTTCAGGCGTTCAACTAAATTTAGCCCCTTTTAAGCTATCAGTTATCGGTGCAATTAATTAACTGAAAATTCGAATGAAACACCGATAAAATGACGCAAGTCCAATTTCGTGTTCAGTAGGATTCATCCTGTAGTAGGCTAGGTGTGGAAGGCTTGCACCATGTACAAAATCAATGCAGTGTTGGATCTCTCTCATAGGTGGAAGGCCATCGAAGAGTTCTTTAGGCATGATATCAAAATATTCAATCAGCAATGGCTGAACAGCTTGAGGAACTTCAGTGTTCTTAGATGTTTCTTTTGCTAAAAGGATATATACCATTGGAGACTTTATTAGATCTTTAGAGAATTGGCTTTTGTTCAAAACTATCATTTTCTATTCATCAGTGGAGGGTTCCTTTTGGGACTTCTCCAGTTTAGGCTTTGGTTTGGGTATGTAATTTAGGGGAACCAATCTAACTTTCTTATTGTCCCTTGTGACTATGTAAATGTTCTCCCTACCATCATGTATAGTGCTACGATCAAATTGCCAAGGCGTACCTAACAATACGTGACTCACGCCTATGGGAACAACATCACACCAAACCTCATTAGTACAAGTCTTCCCAATAGAAACTTCAACAAGACATCACTCTGTTACCTAAAACTCATCCCCATTCTTAGACCACGCTATTTTGTAGGTTTGAGCAAGTTTTTCAGTTTTCAGTTTGAGTTTATCAACCATTTCTCTAGAGATAAAGTTTTGAATCCTCCCACTATCAATGACAAGAGAGCAAATCTTACCCCCTGCGCTACAGGTGGTTCTAAATAGGCTACGACGCTTCCAATCATCTTGGCTGGACTTAGATGCTGATAGGACTTGATGGATCATGAGATTTGTTTCAGTCGCATCAGGAGATTCTTCAGGAATCTCATCTACAACTTCTTGTTTTATAGTTTCTTTCTATTTTCATTTTCTTCTTGATTTTCTATTACATCGGCTCCAAAATCAAATTATCTCAAAGGACAATGAGAGGATTTATGTCCTGATTTGTTACATTTATACAAATGATGCCTGAATCAATGGTTTTAGCACCAAAAATTCCTTTGCTCTTAAGATCTTGAATAGGTTTTGAAGAGGTTTGACTATCATTCTTTGGGATAGGCTTGGTTCCTATGGTGTTCTTTACACTCGCACTTTCCTGACGAAAGGTTTGTCTTTTAAATTTATTCTCAGCCTTAAATGCATGACTATAGGCCACGTTGACCCTATAGAAAGTTAAAAGAGCTAACTCGTCTTGGATTTGGATTCGAAGACTGGCTAGATAGCGAGCTATCCACTGTTCATTATTAAGTGAAGGGTGTAAAATTTTTCAATATATTCTTGTGCCGACTTAGAACCTTGCTTAAGATTGTGAAACTTTTGAAAAATAGTTTGACGGTAATCAATCGATAAAAATTTTCCTTTAAAGTTTTTTTTTCATTCTTTCCCACAAGGCAACCTTTTACTTACCTTTTCTAACTGTAGCGCACTGAACTTTAGCAAATTGCAAGGTTCCAGTGTGAGATTAGTATTTTATACTAGTCTTGAGGTTTTGGTCGTGATGCGAGAGTTTGGGAGTGTTTTCGGTACTTAAAAAGTACGAAAACGGACTCCGGAGATCGAAATCTGCCAAAGGTGCAGATTTTGTATTGTATTCCGGTACTGGCTTGAGGTACCGGAACTGATTCGATTTATTCCGGTACTGGCTTGAGGTACCGGAACTGATTCGATTTATTCCGGTACTGATTGGTGAGATACCAGAATACCGTATATCGGTCTGATTGACCGAGTCTCGGGTTTTGCGGAATTTGAGACTGATTCCGGTACGCCTGTACGTGTACCGGAATACAGTGCTGCAGAATCAGCTTTTCGTGTTGTTTGCAATTTCTGGCTTTTGGAGGGGTTTAAAGGCAATTGTTACAACGTAACTTAACCCTTCACCCCCCCCCCCATCACAGCCTTTTTGTGCTGAGGCTTGGAGAAGAAGAAGGTAGGGTTCTTCCTCTCTCTCTCTCTCTAGATTTCTTGCTTCCAAAGCTATGAAATCAAGGATTTGATCCCTTTTCTCTTCTCCTTTGCCCTCAAGCTTGCTAGCTCGACCTTGGGGGAACTTGGAGGTGGAGAAGAGAGCTTGTTTGAGGTTGAAGATCCCTCAAGCTTGCTAGCTCGACCTTGGGGGAACTTGGAGGTGGAGAAGAGAGCTTGTTTGAGGTTTTATCTCCAACCCTAGGCCTTTCTTAGCTTGGATCCAAGCTCTTTAGAGGTGAGTAGCTCTCTTGCAACCCCTTTTGCTTGAGTTTAGCTTGGGTTTTGGAGTTTAACCTAGTATGGTGTTATTAGGGTTTCATTTTGGGGTTTTCCTATTATGAGGCTTTGGAGTTAAATTGATGGGTGTAGAATATTGTTTTAGGTTGGAATTGAAGGTTCCCAACCCCATTTTGGACTTAGAACAAGTTCTATTGCTCTAAGGTATTTTCCACCCTTTTAACCCATGATTTTAGATTTTTGTAAAGCGTTCGTTCGACACTTCTAACCCCCTAGAAATTATCTTTAGGGTGCTAGATTTCAGCTGGGCAACTCCCTTTTGCATTACTGCGAGGTCTCGAAGGACTTCTGGTGGGTCGGACCTCACCGAAATGGGTGAACTCCCCTATGTCTTCGGTTTAGCTTTTAAGCTTAAATTGATGCATTTTCATGCTAAGTGTAACATGCTAGAATTTTTAGAACCAGGATTTACATGCATTACATATGTGGCATTGCATCCCCTATGTAGTAGGGATCATGATATACATGCATAGTGCATTTTGTAAAGTGGTAGCCTAATGCTATTCCTCGTTGAGAAAACATAGAAGGTGCATGTTTAAAAGTGTAAGACAACTTATAGGGTACTTGATGGATAAGGGATATGAGTTCCACTCATGGCACTTAGTATACTGGTTATTCATAGAGATCAACTTGACACATGACGTTCTTGCCATCGATAACGTAAACATTGTTGGCTTAAACGGGCCAGCATCCTGCCCTGTGACGGGAGGCCATGTGGGGCCAAGTCATGTTCGAAGTGGCGTGAGGCTGGGTGGGCCGAGTCATGTTCGAAGTGGCGTGAGGCTGGTGGGGCCGAGTCATAATCGAGACCCGTGGGCGCTGTATCTGTACGCTTTAAGTGAATTGATTGCGTATTTCTAACAGCTCGAGCTTTTGGGATTAATGGTTAGCGCCAACGATCCGACAAGTGGTATCAGAGCCAGAGGTCACGGGTTCGATTCCCGCATGCTGCAAATATGTGCAGGTGCTGGAGGGGGGATTGTTGGCCTGCCCTGTGGCGGGAGGCCATGTGGGGCCAAGTCATGTTCGAAGTGGCGTGAGGCTGGGTGGGCCGAGTCATGTTCGAAGTGGCGTGAGGCTGGTGGGGCCGAGTCATAATCGAGACCCGTGGGCGCTGTATCTGTACGCTTTAAGTGAATTGGTTGCGTATTTCTAACAGCTCGAGCTTTTGAGATTAATGGTTAGCGACAACGATCCGACAAACATGACACTCAATATGTTCTTGACATTGTAGATTAAATATGTTGTTCACTACTTAAATATACAACAAGGTTGCCATGTGACTTAGAATGACAAGGTACTAAACCCTTGGTCATCGATTGATACTCCACATTGTGGACATGATGAATGAGATGCCTATACCGTTGATGATGCTTGTATTGCCATTGTGCTCATGCGCACATGCTTGTGAGGGTCGCTCCCTACAAGCCGGCACTCCGGAGTTGGCCTTTGCGAGTTGGTACATTCGCCGTTCAAGGAAAAGAGCGCCGACATGGACCGCCGTGGGAAAGTCTCATTGTCTACGGGGGAATGTTGACTACCACGGGGCCACTAGGCACGGCGCAAGCGAAACAACACCGTATGGCGGTTCTCTATGGTTGGATACTTGTGGGTACATGTAAATGTAAACATGACATTAGAATATGTTTAGTCAAGCATGATGGTAGATACTTGTAATAGTAAACATTTCACCTTGTATGATCATAATACTGGACATGTGTAGTTGAACCTAGCTTATCCATGCATGAATTTGAATAGAACATTTACATGTTTCATAATATTGTGATTAGAGGCAATGTAGTGTTAAAGTTCTAAATTATCATCATGTTTATTTATCGCTAACCTACTTTTGCCTCAGTTGGCCTAGTGGTGTATTCCGCTCCTCTCGGCGGCTTACCCACTGGGAACTATTGAATAATAGTTCTCACCCCACGTTGTTGTTGATGTTTTTATTTCAGAGCCTTCCACAGCAGGAGAGGCTAGGGACCGTGGCAAGGGCGTTGCGACTAGCTAGTGCTCGAGGGAGCTAGTTGCTTAGGTGGAGCACATTTCTTTTGTTTTATGTTGAAAGGTGTTTTTGTGACCACTCTTTGTAGAGACCACCCCATGTCGTGGATTGTTAATGGTAGAAACTTGTATAATTGTTTTAGCTTACTTCCTTTTATTGGAAATTGTTGTAACTCCTTACTTTCCTTTTTATCAGTTCTACTTTGTTGGTTTTAAATTGTACCCACTCTCTTGATGGTTATTGTTTTCTTATCGGTTAGTACTTATGCTCTGATTACTATGATAGGATTATTTGCTTTATTCCTTTCATTGTGTACTGTAGTAGACGCCTTGTGTGCGCTAGGACTCCTTGTGTACACGGGTCTGTTCATGTGCCCGGGTGAGCTTCCGCTGGGGCCCCAGGGCGTGACACTAACCCTATTGTTTTGGATTGGGCTTTTTTTGTATTTAGCCCCCTCAGAAAAAAATTTCCACAAATAACCCCACAATTTATATTTGCAAGATTGGCCCTATCCCCGCCACGCAAGCGCCACGCGAGCGCCACGTGGGCGTGACAGTCTAGGTTAAGTTGAACACGGTGAACCATTCACCGTGTTTGGATACGGTGAATGGTTCACCGTGTCCTTCCTAAACCCAAAATATCACCCTAAACCCCAAATATTACGTAATACCAAATATTACGTAGTAGTAGGAAAATAATGGAACACACCGTGTTCAACTTAACCTACGCCGCCGTCCACGCTCGCATGGCGCTTACGTGGCGGGGATAGGGCCAATCTTGCAAATATAAATTTTGTGGGACTTTGTAGAAATTTTTTTTGAGGGGGCTAATTGCAAAAAAAGCCCTTTTGGATTTGTTTCCACCACACTAAGACATGACTTTCAATTTAAGGAAGACAAATTTAACTTTTTTGTCAGCGGGTAGTTCTTTCCATTCAAAAAATTGTTCTATTTTGTCTACCAAATCCATAAATTCTTCAGGTTGTAATTTACCCTCGAACTCACATCTACTTTAATACCCTGATCCTATCAAAGTATATTTCCTTGATTTTGGAAAAAAAAGGATTTCCTCTAGAAGGTAAATTTCGATTGTCAAAATCAATGTCACTCTCCAAATCTTCTCCTACCGTATTTTGTTGTTGCAAAGGTAAGTTAACCTTTCCAATAGTTGTTGAATGTTAGAATCTTGTTGTTTCTCATACGCTTCTCTCCAATGACAAGGATTTCACTATTGCCTGCCATTACCAAATGCTCCAAATTGATAAATGAAATAATGATCTTTTTTTTTGGCCCAAAAAAAGAAGAACAAGAAAGACAAACTTTAGCACCAAAGAAAATTGTTTAGATAAAAACAAACATTCCCACAAAAGGAACTTGCTCTGATACCAATTGATGCAAACCCGGGGGTTGCTAAACCTAAACTTTCAACTTTGTTTCATTTAAAGGTATTTCTTGAAATAAACTAGGTTCAATTTATCGATTATAGCGAACTTTACTAAAATTAAAGGAAGCAAATACTTCAGCAAGATGAAAAATTAAAATCGAATTGAAGCAATACTAAGATGGTGATAAACCTTCAAGATAATAACAACCAGCTAAAATACATATAGAAGTTTCAAAAAGATAAATTCGGTTTTATTCGACTTAAAGCTTTTAGATTTGGTTGTTTTGGCAAAGATGGTTGATAATGGTAGAAGGCTAAATTGAAAAGAAAAATAAGAGATCAGAAGATGAGGGAAAAGATAAGATACAAGAAGGGAGTTTTTAGGCTACTAAGCCTACGAAATCTTTTAAATATAAAAATAGGCCTCAACAATTTTTATTTATAAAAATAAGTTTATAAAAGCGGTGAATCATTTACCGCTTTCTAAAAACGATAAAAGCGGTAAATGATTCACCGCTTTCACCCTACTTCATTTATTTTCTTCATCGAAACTTCAAAAAAAATATGTATTAAATATTAAAAATAATATAAATTCTTTGAAGAATGCGGTGAATGATTTACCGCATTTAGAAAGCGGTAATTCATTCACCGTATAGGCCTAGTTTTGTAAATAAACTTTTTAGAGGACTATTTTTATAATTATAGTATTTTTTAAGGTTATTAATAAAAAAAATTCTACAAGAAGTGCACCGATCACACGATTGCAGGGGATCCACAATCGATGAGGGCAGCAATCGATGATGGCAGCACCCCACGGGTAGAACTTTAGCAACGAGGAAGAAGAGTAGGCAGGGACCTAGAAGAAGAGGGGTAGGAGCAGAAGCCGATCTTGCCACGAGGAAGAAGCAGCAATGATCAAGTTGAGGAAGAAAACGATCTCGGCACGAGGAAAAAGCGTCGAAGATCACACCAGTAAGACGAACACCACGACAAGGATACAGAACCACAATAGAAATTTCTATTCATCAAATCTGCCCTCAAAGCATCAAGAGCCAAGTATTTATGGTGTTAAGAGCCTATCCTGTAACAAATTCTTGTCCTTTCGTCTTCAACACAACACGGTCACCTAAGGGTCATGCATAGAAGACAAGGCGTTTTTGGGAAGTCGAAAGGTCCTTTTGCATTTGTTTCTATGTTTATTGGAAAAAAGGGTTTGGGTTAGCCGAACCAACTCCATTGTTATGATAGTAGAATCTCCAATTCCACAGGAACAAATGGATATAAAAGATATAATAAATTTTACCCCACTAATTATGAGAGCTATGTTCTCATCAGGATTGCGAAATGACCTCACCACTTCCCTACTAGTTGCAAATGGTCTTTACCATCCTCAACCATCAACAGATGGTTGAATGATCCTGGCAATCCCTATCCCCCCAATTTCTTCATTAACTTTCTTACTTTATACAATTCTAAAGACCAGCGGCTGGCCTCTCCATTTCCTCTAAGTACAACCTTCTCAACTTAGGAAGTTACATGTATTAAAACTACTTTTCTTTCTCAATCTAGAAAAGAAAGTTATAATTTCAGGTACTTAAAGTACTTAAAGACTTGACCGCCTAAGTCAATAGGGGCCTACTAAATGCCTAGGTAGTACCAAGGTGTTTGAAGAGTCCCTGGCCTTAGCCCACCTAGCAGCCTTGACATCCTTGTTTCCCGTAATGTTAGTATTATTTAGGACTGTTGTTCTTCAGGGATCACAAAGGATATAATAACATAATCCATGCAGTTTAAATAATTAAATTCTTCAATCACTTGCACTAAATTAACTATTGAGGGAAAATCCCACACGTTGCAAGCTTTTACTAAATATTGATTATTTAATTATCACCCGCAAGAATAAATCATGCTAAAAGTGAACACGATAACTAAAGCACGAATGTTACAAAGTAATATGAGCAGAACAACCAGCAAGACGATGAGGTGCCACTATGAGTAGTTCTTATTATGCAGCTAAAGTTAACTTTCAGAAGCAGTTTAATTGTCCAGACATTTCATACCTCTTTTGCGAAGGGCAAAATTTGGGCTCATTCATATGCAAACTTCTATTATATAATGCTTCACTATCAGTAATTTCCATAGTCAAAAGTTTTCCAAGAGCCATAGCACTAGTGCTGGAAGCTAGCATTTCCTGTGAAAGATCAGTTGAATTTATACTCAAATCTGGGCCTGCATTAGCACACGCATTAGCGTAAAAGCAAAAGCCATGCTGAACGTATGCAGATCCAATCTCAAACTGGTCAAAATACCAGGAGAAAGAATCTGATTCCTCCCTCAGGGTCAATGACGGCTCCAAAACATCCTGCAAAATTAACAGTAGAATTCCACATGAATGCGAAATATGAAAGGAAAAAGTTATTTTTCAGACTCTAAAAACCTAAAACAGCTTACATTGACAAGTGGCTTGCAACTAGTGAACATAATATCAGTTTCAGAAATTAGACCAGTAATTCCACTAGCAAGCTTTAATGCTTCAGAAGCTGCTTTATGGTGGTTGAGGTATGAACGAAGGTCACGTTGCCCACGTAATTTATTCCAAGTATCCTGAACGGATATGATTTTGGAAGAGCATTTACTACTCCCAGAAACCAGCCACATGGTCTCAGGACGGCTACACTCATCCATCAGATGGTAACCAACAGTTGTAGCTTCATCTTCATTCTGACTATTCCACAGCTCCAAATTTTCCTGAACGACTGATTCTACATCAGCCTCACGAGCATCACCAACAAGAGTTTCTAAATATTCATTTGATTTAAACATGAGGCCATTCAGATTGCCAGGGGATACTGCTGTTGATAGGAATTCATCATTTTTAATTGTTTCAGCCCCAGACACTGAGGACTCCGGAACAAATGACACATCCTGCATCTTGAATGAATCATAAACACATGAACTAGAAATTGTTCCATTGCCTTCAAATAGAGCTTGAACAGCATTGTCCTTTCTAAATTGATATGATAAATCAGCAGGTAGTTCCAAGACATTTGAAGCTTCTTGGCCGTGTAAATTAGTTGCCACTGATGTATCGTGCAATAAATAATTGCATAATTTGTTATCTTTGGGCAGATGCTCATCATATAGGTCATCATCTGATTGGGATGACAATACCATAATACGATTACTTGTCACTCTTCCTTGAACATTCGGCACAGGGGAATCTGAAGCATCAGAGAAGTCATCAAGATCATTCTCATGAGCTGGAACTTCAGAGCAATCAACTGTGTGATGCTTCTTTAGCTTAGCTTTCTTCATAGTCTTTTTACTTTTACATGCATTCTTTCCCATACTGAAAAAATCATTCATCTCTTCAAAGTTTAGCTTTGCATTGATTGGTGCTTCTACGCACTGCAAATTGTGTTCTAACATATCAATTGTCAGATTTATCTCCTCATATAACTTTCCTGATAGCTCACATGGAAACTCCCAAGGAAGTATTCTTGGCATTACTAAATGTGCTGCATCAATATCAAATGGAAGAGGGCTGCAAGTGCATTTGATTTTCTTATCTGAAAGAAAAGCAAAAATGTGGAATGATCATCATCATTGTTTAAAGGCAAATTGATTACGGGGGTGTTTAGCCTAGCTTCTAGGAAGTGATTTTGGAGCAAAAAGTGAATTTTCTTTCAAAAGAGCGTTCGGCAATCCTATTTTTAAAATCTGATTTTGATTTTTAGAATAACTTTTCTGATTTTAGAGGCCAAAAATCAGAAGTAGTTAAAAACTGCCTTTTGATATCTGATTCTGATTTTGGACTTTAAAATTAAATTTTGGATCCAAATTTAAATTCATTCATATTTTACATTTTAAATTTTAAATTTTAAATTTTAAATTTTAAATTTTAAATTTTTTAAATTTCAAATTTTAAGTATTAAATTTAAATTTTAAATTTCAAAACTTTAAATCTAGATATTAAATTTTAATTTTAAATACCGAATTTTAAATTTTAAAATTAAAATTTTATATTTTATATTTTATATTTTATATTTTAAATAAGATTGAAATTTTGAAATTTCAACTTTCAATTTTCAATTTTGAAATTTGAAATTTAAAATTTATAATTTGAAATTTTATTTTTAATTTTAAATTTTAAATTTTAAATTTGAGATTTTAAGTTTTAAGTTTTAATTTTCAAATTTCAAATTTGTAAATTTTAAATTTTAATATTCAAATTTAAATGTTAAGTTTCAAATTTTAAAATTTTTAATATGAATTTATATTTTAAATTTCAAATTTCAAATTTAAACTTTGAATATCAATTTTAAATTTTAAATTTTTTATTTCAAATTTCAAATTTAAATTTTATATTTCAAATTTTCAAAATTTAACATTTAAATTTTAAACTTAAAGTTTTAAATTTAATTTTAAATTTAAAATTTAAATTTAAAATTTAAAATTTAAAATTTTTTATTTCGAATTGAAATTCTAAATTTTAAATTTTATAATTCAAGTTTTAAATTTTAAATTTTAAATTTTAAAATTTAGATTTTAAACTCAACTCTCAAATTTTAAATTCTATTTCAAATTTTAAATTCAAAATTTTAAAATTTATATTTATATTTATTATTTGCAAATATAATTTTTTTTTTTTTTGCCAAACAGTTTTATAAAATCACTTCAGAAAAATCATTTCCCTACTAGACTGAGTCAAACGCTCTACAGCTTTTAACCAAACTCAGTTCTCCAAATCAAAATCAATTATCCAGAAATCGCTTTTTCAAAAGCTAGGCCAAACACCCCCTAAGTAAATTAGGAAGGCATGTAGTAACAAAGAATATAAAAGAAAAACAATGGACATTCTCTAAGCTACACGAATGTCATACAAAACTAGCTATAGCAACCATTCAAGCAATTTGGAGATTCTTTATGACAAATATTTGGTTATTGATTTTGGTTTTGCAGGACAGATAGGCAGTCTTAGAAATAGGTGACTAGCTCATCCATGTATCTTTTCCTTTGGTCTGCTTGTGCGGACGTTTCACATACACAACAAACACAATGGACTAAATTGAAACAAAGGAAAAGGTTCATTGCTCAAAGGAGTACTGAGGTGCGTAAAGAATCAATTCCAACAACGGAAAAGAACTGCCTCTGCAAATAACTAACCTACAAAGTCTCTCCTGCCTTGAGACCAAAACTGAAGAAGCATGATTGTCTTCCGAATATCACCTAGACAAGACTTGATTAAATGCTTCCTTAAGGAGGAAGAAACTTTAGCTCTTTCAGAAGTACAGATCTGCACAAAGAGAAAATAAACAGTGTTAAAAGTTACGAAAGATGCTAAAGACTTTGAAGAGAGTAGATGTTTTTACCAGTTCAACGAGGGAAAGTAGCTCTTCAAATGATGGATGTTTAAATTCCAATGATAACCGACCCAAAAGTTGTGGTAAGATAGGATTCTTGTCTAAAAATACCAAGTTAGAGCATCAGAACTTAAGCTTTCCCCCCACCCAAAAAAAAGAAAAAAAAAAAACCCATAAGAACTTAAGAATTTGAAATAAGTTGGACCACAAGATAGTAAAACTCACTATTACTAGTAAGCACGATGGGCCATTTTGTGGTGTCGGCTAGCTGAAGTACGGTGGAGATAAAACCACGGTCCTCATCAAAAACAGTATCAACATCCTCAAAGAGTATTAATGTTTTATTTGTGCCACGTTTAGGTGCAGTATTGTTTTCTCTAACACCCCAAGAGCACTCTGAAGAAGCTTTATCTGGATTACATCTGTTTACAACCACTTCTATTGAGCAATTCTCACTATCTTCTCTAGAACCACAAGCACTTGAGATCGATTCAAAAAGATTTTTTCTTCTTGCAAAATGGATATTATCGCATGACCTGAATGAAATTGCACTGGCATGTCAAGAAATATAATTTATAATAGTAGACATAAAGTCAAAGCACTATACATGTTTAATCAGTATTATGCAGCTGATAGATTTAAACATAAAAATGCCTTAAGTTTGCTCAGATTAAGGGCTAGTTGAAAACAAATGAAAGAGAATAAAAAAGAGAATATTACCTCTTGTTTTGCTTAGTTTATTATTTTTCAACTTACTCTGCTTCAACTACTGTAAAAGCCTATTATTTCATGTTCTCAACACAAACTCCTATTTAGGTACTGCAGAAGAACATGACATTAATTTCTCAATATATCTCCAAACTGGGCTACAGTCTATCTCACTGAATCTGCTAACCAGTTATACGACCAAATAAGCATAAGATGATTTTCCATGGTAAGTTATGGGGATAATACAACAATATGGTTGATGCATAGCTCACCACCTGTCATGCTGGATCATATAGTTGTGGTAGATGCTCAAAGGGTAATAGCAACTGTTATGTATCTTTATTAGCAAACAGACCTAGTCTGACTTTTTCAGATAACTGCATCTATCCTTGATGTATCCAGAAGCCTCCTTCGATCAATTTCATTCTTTCTTTCCCTCTTCTGGTTTAACAAGTTGGGTAGAGCTGGTTAACTCAGAGAGACCAAAGGCTGACAAGAAAGTAATCCTAGGTATCTAGGATTACTTAATTGCTCACCATCTGCTCAAGGGCATTTGGAATACCATCTGCTCAAGGGCATTTCCCTATTCCAAAATCAAGAAAAAACTTTTTGGAATCTCGACGACATAGGCTCTTTTCGATCTTACACGTGTCCCAATAAACAGCGCCAACACAACATATATAGGTAGTCTTGAAGTTGCAATGGATCGTGCAAGTTTATTGCCTACTTGGACAAAATGGAATCTATTCAAACAACATAGAAAAACAATATCTACTTCTCTTGCCAAGAACGCCTCTTGTCCATGTTGAATATCTTGATGCAGTGAATCTTTAGTTGATGCACTTTAACAGCTATCACATATCCCCTTCCTATCACTAAACTTTTCTTGGTTTCAGGTATTGAAAGGTAAGTAAAAGCAGAACATTGTAGGTTGGTCAAATATGAGACTTCTATAATGAGACACAAACTGATGTAATTAAGAGAATATCCACAAGATAAAAGGCAAAGAACCGAAATAACTTATATCAGAATATAGGATCAAGTTTATCAAATGATCTTTATATATGCATACAAAATTGAAGATTAGGTGACTGAGGAAAAATTAAGAAAAATTTTATCAGCTGAAAAAAGAATAAAACCTACATAAAGAACTAATAAAACTGCATGGCATACCATCTGTTCAGACCAAGTGAACCCACTGCCTCCCCAAATTTTTGCCTGACGTGTGCTCCATTTCTTAGATCAGATGTATTCACCTACAAAAAGATGGCAAATTTTAGTTAAAACCAGCATATTTTAAAAATAGATGCACATTGGCACTATCATATCAAATCAGTGGATTTGAAATGAATTAAGCGATGTTAACCAGAATTCTGAAAGAAGTATATAACTACTCCAGTTCCAAGTCTTCAGAAATTTCAGATCGAGTTATTTCATATACTACCCACTGTTAATATGAAATGACATTCAAAAGTAATTATAGTCATAGTAAAGGATTCTAAAAGCAACTCGTTCTATCAGTTAGAATCTCCGATTGTTCAACTTATGGCTGTTAGATCTACAAACACATAGAGGCATCTGAGCATTCTTAAAGGAATGATCGATGTAGAGTCAGCTGGCACACTAGGCGTCACGGACACGGGACACGGGATACGACACGACTCGAACACAGCGACTCGGCAACTTTCAAAAACTTAGGACATGGACACGACATGGACACCGCTAATAAAAAATAATATTATTAATATAATAATATATATTTATTATATATAAAATAATAATTTTATTAAAATACTATTATATTTCTCATACGAATGAAAGTTAATAAAATTCTTATTAATAGTTTATATATTTTGAAGGAATAAAATTGTCCATCATACATAATTTATTCATATTGTCCAAAAAAATTGTATGCATTCATCAAAAAGCCAGGGTTTTTTTTGCATTTAGCAACAAAAAAAAAATTTATAAATAGCCCTATAAAATTTATATTTGCAAAATTGGACCTATCTATGCCACGTGAGCGCCACGCAAACGCCATGTTGGAAGTGGAATTTAAGTTGAACATGGTGAACCATTCACAGTGTTCAAACACGGTGAACCATTCCCCGTGTTCAAGCGTTATGTACAATCCCCCTCCATACGATCTCTCTATCCCTCTCTCTCTTCCCCCGAGCTTTCCCCCATCTCTCTCTCTGTGCCCCACCGCCTCTCCCTACCGCCACCACAACGGCCCAACCACTATCGCCTCGCCGAGCCTCCCTCCGCGGTGGTTCCTTCTACGACCTTGGAGGTCTCGTAGGGGCCCCACCATCACCATATATCCACGGCGACCTGTTGGTAGAAAGGATAGAAGGGGGAACACACGGTGAACAGTTCACCGTGTTCAACTTAAACTCCACTTCAACGCTTGTGTGGCGCTCACGTGGCAGAGATAGGGCCAATTTTGCAAATATAAATTTTATGGTATTTATAAATAAAAGTTTGTTAGGGGGCTAAATGCAAAAAAAAGCCCAAAAGCCAAGATATTTATCATCCTACATTATATATGCGTAAAAAATATAAAATAATATATATATATATATAATTTTTAATAGAATGCATCGTGGACCCGCGTCGAACGCGCGCCCATGGCGTGTCCGCATCGGACACGGGTCCCACACGGACACGCGCGTGTCCGTGTGGGTTATAGAAGTGTCTGTGATATATAGCTGGCACAACATAATTGCAGCATAGTATGTTTCACCAATACCTACTGAAGTGACTCTCATGACAAGTCGGAAATAGATAGAACAAAGGACCAGCAATGGTTGATATTGCAGATACAAGTAGCAATGTAAGGCCTAAACCTAAAGCAATTAAATATGTCCTATAAATGATTGGGATTAAGCTTGCATTACTTTTGAACTTATTTATTTTGGTACGACATTTCATAAATTAAATAGTAAATAAAAATTACAAAATATAGAGAACTCGTTAATCGCCTTATGCCGAACCTAGCCCTAATATTTCGTGATGATAATAACCAAAACTCCAAAACAAAAAAATAATAATAATAATAATCAAATACTCAAACTAAGGAAAATAGTTTAACACATCAAACAACCTTTAAATGATACAAAAAATTATTTGCAGACTATATTTCTGAAGTTTTGTGTCGTTATGACACCTTCAAGTGACTAATACAAAATCCGAATATGGGCTACATGATTTTGCTCGACAAGGCATCTCATAAGTCGTTCCAAAACTCAATAAAAATTAGAATTATAGTTGATGACTTGCGATGAGCTCGAATATCATGAGTTTAAACTAGCCACGTAAAGAGCTCCAAATGAGTTCGACAAATCTAAATTGGATTAATTTGTAATTTCTTCAAAGAAGCAGGTGATTCTTTGTAAAATGGCACATATATGGCCTTTTTACCCTCTCCCACCGTCTCCAACCCATCATTATCTCCTTCTTCCCATTGATTCCTCCTCACCCATTTCCCATTCTCTCTTTTTCTTCCAGTTCTTTTTTTTTCCTTCCCCTTCTCCTATTTGTTCTCATCCATCTATCCTCCATTAGAGCTTTATAGTGAAAGTAAGGGTGGAGCCAGGACTTTTAAATAGGTGGGGCACAAGGTATTTAGGTTTTGCATTTGGATATTTTAATCGATTTCTAAAAGAAAGCTGGACCATCCAAACTTATTAATATTTAATTACGTAAAACTAAATCAGAGGTAAAAATCAAATTGAAATGAAAAAATTATTCAATTGAAAAGGTTTAGCTTAGGTGATGTTTGGTTGGTAGAAAGTGAAACACTGAAAGTAACACTTTTAGAAAGTGGCACCTTATCAGTTGTATGATTTGCAAAAGAGAATTACAAAAGTCACTTTACAAAAGTAGGTTGAGGAAGTGGGTTATTATTAAATCTTTTTTTTTTATTTTAAAAAATTTCGAAGTCACTGCAAGTGGAGAATCTATGTAAACGACGATGTTTGATCTTTAATTTAATCTTTGAATTTATTTTTAACTTCGAATTTTATCTTAACTTTAAATTCAATTATGAATCCATTTTAACATTAAATTTTTAAATTCAAATTTTTCAAATTAAATGTGAATTTAATTTTGCATTTAAATTGTTTATTCGAATTTCAATTCCACTTTTAATTTTTCAAATTCAAACTTGAATTCAAATATCTGAATTTAAATTTGAATCAGCAATGAGCTTCAACGTGAACGTCGAATTCAAATTGTGAATTCAACTGTATATTTTGAATTTGAATTATAAATTTAAATTTAAAGTTAATTTTCAATTCAAATTTTAAGTTTAAATTAAGAATTTAAATTTAAATTCAAAAAATTGAATCAAATTGTCGATTTTACTTTGCATCCAAACTATAGATTCAAAATATTGATTCAAATTTGAATTCAAAATTTAAATTTTTAAGTTAAAATTTGAATTCAAATTTAAGTTTGACTTTTGAATTTAATTTTAGTAATGACTTTCAATTTGAAATTGGAATTTGAACTATGAATTCAATTGTTCAATTTGAATTGTGAACTTAAAACTTAAATTTCAATTTCAATTTAAATTCAAACTGTGAATTCATATTTGACTTGAAAATTTAAGATCAAATAGTAAATTTAAATGTGGTTCAAATTATGGTTTCAAATTTCAATTCCAAGAAATTATATCTTCTACCAAGACATGCACCGATTGATTTTGTAATTTTCAAGTTCAAATTTGAATTCAAATTTAAGTTAGATTTTAGAATTTAATTTCAGTTATGAGTTGTAACTTAAATTTAAATTTAGGTAAAAGTAGATTGAAATTTAAAATTAATTAAATTTAAATTTAAATTTATAGTAAAACTTAAAAATGTATGATTAAATTTACTTTTAATTAATTGTAAATTTAAATTTAAATTTTAAATTCTAAATATAGTAAATTCAGATTTTTAATTCAAACGGGAAGTTTAAGTTGTTACTTTATATTTTTTTTACTTATTTATATGCAACCAAACAATCAAAACAGCGAAACTGTAATTTTTGGTTTCTCACTCTGTAACCAACTAAACAATCGAACTCAAAAGTCACTTTTGTAAAAGTGACTTTTTTCACTTCAGCCACTTACGGACAACCATATATGCCCTTAAAAGGATTTTACAGATTGCATATTGTTCTATACTTTGAGATTAGTTATAGCTTAATTATAGAGTTTCGATGTAATGAGTATCGTCGCATCATGTCTTACCACCAAATTAGTTGATTTCGTATCTAAATTATATTATTGTTAAATAAACTATTTAAAAGTTAGTTACAATAAATGAATAATCTATGTAATATTTAGAACTTTTTTTTGATTCACATGTCAAAACGCACAACAAATGAAAAAAACTAACCAATGTAATATTTTTAAAAGGAAAAAAAAATACATATATAGTAAGCTCTTTTATAGAGAGAGAATTCTTCACTTGTTCAGCATAAATATATTTTTGTTTATCTGCATACCTAGAAGGAAATAAATAGATAAAGGAACACTTCAGTAATTTTATTAATCAAAGTGGGGCACATAAAGTAATTACTAAGATATTTTCCCAAGCCAAGCGTGTGCATGTGCCAACACATGCTGACGCTTGGATCCGACCCCAAGTGAAAGTAATTCGCAAAAAAAGTTCACCTCAAGCCATCATCTTTTCTCCATCTTCTTCAACCTAAAATTTTTGTCCTACCATTGTTGATTCATTTAAACGTCTATACATAAGTAACCAAGTAAATTATAAAGAAAAGAAGGTGAAATTTAGATTGAAACATAAAAAGGAAAAAGGAAAGAACCTAGAACTCAATATTCTTTGATTTATAATTTAAAGAGGATTTAAACCTTGGTGGATATTAGGGAGAGCCCATTAATTTTATTTACTAAGAAAAATTTTAGTATTATAAGCCTGAAAAGTTTTAGGGACTCAGTTGTAATCTAGGAATTTATCCAAGGACTGAATTATAAATCACCTACAATTTTTTTTTGGCTGTAACTCCAATCGTGATGATTCAAGTAACCTTTGATTTCTAATAAAATCCTGGTTGCAACCATGGTATCAAATAAGGTGAAATATTTGTAAATGGCTGGACTCTGGAAAAACTCAGTTTAGGGGCTTAATTGTAAAATTGCTATAACTTTCTCATTTCAATTGTACCCACTAAAAAATTTTATAAGCTTCTCGCTTTATTATTTTTGTTCCTTTTTAGATCCGCCTGTGGGCGAGGGTGGGTGGTGATTGTGACGAGGCACATTTAAGCTAATTAAGTAGTGTGTTAGTGTTAGCTCAAATTTTGTAGAGTCTATTTTGTTATCCAAAGAAGCGAATGTGATGCATAAATGCAAATTTGTTAATGTAACTTGATGTAGAATGTTAAACCCATTTGGGTTATGTTGGGGTCCACTCTAATTCATGATCTCAAGTCGTATAAATTGCTTAACAAGTTGTTTGATATCTGAGCCAAGAATCCATAGGGATAGATTTTATAGGTGTTGAGGGTCTTTTGGTGCGCCCCATGTAGGGGGTGTCACAACATAATCCAGAATTTCAAAAAGGAAAATGAAAAGAGAAGAAAAAGAGAATTCAACCTGGAGTTTCAGGTTTCAAAACGTGAACATCAGGTTACCAAACCTCAGCAGTGAACTGGGGGAAAAGGGTTTTGTTTCAATGGAACTTGTTTATAGTTCCGGAACGTGTCTGAGTTCCGGAACCCATAATAAGATGTGCGGGCTGAGTTGGGAGAAAATGAAAACCTGGATTTTTCAAGAACTAAAATGCAATTGTGTACCTTTTATAAATAGCCCCAGAAAGCTAACCCTAGCTCTCTTTTTCCCCTTCTCTTCCCCTCAAGATAGCTCTCCTCTTCTCCTCCTCCCTCTCACTCCCTCACACTCTATGGAGCTTGAGTTTTGTCGGGAGATGCTTATTGAGACTAGGATTTTTCCTCGATTTTGAGCTTTTGGATACACAAAAGGACTTTATGACTTGGTTTCATAGGTGCATTGTCGTCGTATAGGGTTTTGAAATTATTCTTGTTATGAACTTCCATTGGATGAGCTTCTACACAATAGTGGAAGTCTCTTGAGGGATTTCATTGTAAACCCTAGATCTAGGTTTCTAGCCTTGAAAAATCTGGAAATGTGCCTTGAGCGGTTGAGCCCTAGGTTCCCCATGTATACATTTCTATACTAGGGAGCTCTCCAAGAGTTTTGAATGATTTGGAGTTGATTCTAATTGAATCGACATTTGCGATTTTGCAAAACTTGTGGAATCGCCGCAATTGGAATGCGGCCTAGGAGATCTAGTTCCGGAACCAAGGTACCGGGTTCCAAAACCAGCCAAATGGAATAGAGTGCAGGTTCTAGTTCTGCGGAAACTTAGGGTGGTTCTGAAACCTCAATGTCAGGTTCTGGAACTTGACAACCCAGAAACTCTAGTAGTGGGTTCCTGTAATGTACTGAATTTTAGTATAACATGCCGAAATTTAGCCAAATTGGTGAAGTGTCAAATAAAATAGTCTATAATACTATTTGGAGAAGATAAGAGGAGCTATTGGATGGATTAGAGGTGGTTCGGCGTGAATCTGTATGAAAACGTAAGGTTTGGAGCAAAATTGAGAAGTGCACCCAGTGTGTGAAGTAGCGGAAATAAGGAGCTAGTTCTGGAACTTTACAAGTCGAGAGTAGCCCCAACTTTCTATTTTCGAGGAACTCGGGCTAGAGTACTGAAACTCAGGCTGGAGTACCAATACTTAACGAGTACCTGAACTCCAACAGTGATTTCAGTGCAGAATTTCTTTGGGTTTTGAGGAATTTCCTGCGTACCAATACTGGGTAGGAGTTCTAGTACCTAAACAAGAGTACCGAAATTGCTGCAGCAGCAAGGCTGAAGTTGTGTAGGGTGCAAATTTTTATTGTTAGAGGGTTTATATTCTGATGTATCACCACTATAAGACTCCACCACAGCCCAAAAGCCCCCTTTTTCTCATTTACACCCAAATCCCCTCTTCTTCTCTCTTCTTCATCCCAAAACCCTAGAATCCCCGTGATGGGCTTTTAAAGCTCCACCTCCTTCTAATCCTAGAGATTGCTCAAGACACTAAAGAACAGCCTCTCTAAGGAGGATTTAGACTTCCCCAACTAGTCCTGTTGGGTTAAGGAGGAGTTGAGGTAAGTTTCAAATTATTTTTAAGGATTTTGAAGATTTTCTATATGCAAGTCTTTAAGGGTTCTAACCATGTTAGAACTTCTATATAGTTGATTAGAAGTCTCGACAATAAATTTACTTTATGACGAGGTTTTAACAAGTTGAAGTGAGTTCTCCACAATTTGATTGAATTTTAGGGACTTCCGAAATAGTGGTTTTCAACAATTCTGACTTGATTAGAACATCACCTTTAGGTTGGATTTGAAGCCTCAAGTGCTCAAAAAGAGTTTACGAAAGGTCTACTATGTCAAGGTTAGAAATACCCTCCGAAATGGATTTGTTCTTTCCTTTGTCTAAAGATTTCTCATTTTTGCCTTCCAAGATTAGTTTTCATGATTTTCTCTTACAAGAATGGATCATTTTCTGTCATGCATATGCATTAGCTTTGGTAGTAGCCATGAGGTATTTTAGATAGGTTAAATGCTCTTGCATGCATAGTACCGTTGTGTTTTTTTTAATTCAAGAAATTTTTGTACTACAATTCCTATAAGACATAGAGTGTATGCTCAATAAAACCTGAATACACTAAAATGGTAGTTCCTTGGACGCACTAACTTAGTTGGCATATTGTGAGCACTTGACATAGAAGAGAACCATGGTGAGAACGTAGTGACATTGTGTAAACCATGAGAACTTGCATGTGGATAGCATGTAGACACATGAGTAAAATCTTGAGGTAACCGTAGTGTTTGTTGAAATCCATGGATGTGGGTTGTGACTTAAGTTTTCAAGACCGTTATGAGCTATTAGACATTACTTGTGAAGATTGCAACTTTACAAGCCAAGACCTTCCGGAAGTGTCGTTGTGGGAGTTGTTGATCATTCTTGGCTCCCTTATGCCTTGAGTTAGGGATAATTCGATCATTCTCGACCCTTTGTGCCCGCCAAATGGTGAGTAGTACGATCATTCTCAACTTACCATTAGGCGATGGTGAGTAAGAACCGAATTTTAGGGTCGATTGAGAGAACTGTGTGTGACATCGGCAGTTCCCTCTTAAGAACCTGATGCATGGACACTAGACAAGTTGAACATAACATTGGCACTTCATAACTTTGTAGAGGTATAGTAGCGGCACTCTTACTTGTATTTCTTTTACCATTGTTAGTAGTAGCTTTAAATCTTGCCTACCATTTCCTATTATGCCTCCTTTGGACCAAGTGAATGTGAGTGTAGATCGCCATAATGGGAACTTATTCAAGTTCTCACCCCATTGATGTTGTTTTTGTCAGAGCCATCTACTGCCGGAGAGGCGCGCGATCACGTTAAGGGTGCCGCAAGCTAGTTAGAAGTTTATCCCTTGGACTTCGTAGGTGGCTCCTTTTGTGAGACGATATCTTGTACTTAGTAAAATTTGGAAATGTAAATTTAATCTCATTTCGGATGTAGTAAAAAGTACTCCGTGTTGGGAAATGATCTTGTACGAAGCAATTAGATTCAAGTTCGTAAAAGTTTAAAGCAGTAAACTAATTTCACTCTGATGCTATCTTGTACGTGATCTTGTATGATCTTGTATGTGATCTAGAGATTGTTGTATGTTACCGCTTCATGCAGACAGAAAAAACTCTGCCTGTTCAGTGGGTCGGTAGCCCGCACCTAGGCAGGCCCTCGATGGTCCTGAGGCATGATTGTTTCTATGGGTTATTTTGTTGGAGATCGCATTCTAGAGTCATATTTGATCAGTGTGTGCTTTTGTTAGGTCCGGGCGAGGAACAAGGAGCTGGAAACACGATGTAATCATCAAGTGGACTATTCTAAATAGGTGCTTAATCCAGAGAGGTATAGTGGTACCCCGTTGACATGGATCATTCCTCTCAACCCTACTACTAAAATATTGATGGTTCATTCTCCTTTGGTGCTTTTACTTGTATCATGCATATGATGTTCATGACTTGCTCACCGTAGACAATGAGAATAGCATGCTTAGTTTCTTTATACATATCGTAGTCGTCTATTGCCGTAGAAGCATGTCAAGATTCAGCCAGAGCGGCCGTCATTATTGATTATGGTTATGGTACCCAGCTCTTTACTGATATGTTATTGTTGATCATAGAGCACGATGACATGATGCTTTGCTCCTCTGTCATCGCCACGGTGGTCCGACCAATCTCGTAATAGGATGAGCTCTTTCAGAAGAGTAGCCCAAGACTAAAAAGTTAGGGCAACTAAGCACAAGCGGCCTACGACTAAAAAATTAGGGCCTCGCCCGAGACGAAGTTAGAGCGTAGATTAGGTCAAAAATTGATGGACATACCAATTGAGTTGATGCATAGCTTTACTCCCCCTGCATTTACATGAGTTATACCTAACCCATTTCAGTTGTACAGCTATTGTTTTTAGTGCATGCTTATTCGTAGTTCCCCGGTTATATCATTGCTAGCCTTACTATATGCTATTGACCGATCGGTGCAACTTGCTCGGCTTGTTGTACTCACTGGAAAATTTTTATAAGTTTCTCACCCACCGTTTTTCTAGTACGTCGAGTGGGGCAAAGCGAGACGCCGAATGAGGATCATGCGCTAGATAGATCCTCCACATTACGAACACACATTTTGGGTTTTACTTCTGAAAAGAAAATTGTAATCAAAGACCATAATCATTTTGGAATGTATTTGAAACACTTGTAAACATTTAAATAGTTTTGAAAAAAAATGTAGTCGTAAGCTTAGACTTCTTTAGACATCTTGTGATAAATTGCAGGTGCTTTGTTCTCCAACGTCATGCATGTATAGAGAAAACTCTATTAGTGTAGCGGGTCTGCTCGCACGCCTGGTTGAACTTCCGCGCAAAGGCGTAACAGATTAAATTGGTATCAGAGAGGTAGATTTTAAACTGAAACGGAACCTCGGGTTACCTAGGCCCGTGAGAGCTTACCCGAGGGGTGTATTTAGTGTTGTGTCATGTCTCCAATAGATTGTTGGCAACGGATTGACGGATACTTCTCCTTTTATCTTAATAAGCACGTTGCTGCAGAGAACGTGATATCGAGAGTTGGGAACAAGTATCCTACCCTGTAACTGGTTTCTCCTGATTGGGTTTTTGACTTGATTGTATGTTATCCCGAGTCGAGGAATTATCTCGAGGAAAATACTATGTCTGGTTGCCTCTTTGTTTCGGAACTGAATCCTTACTTTTCTATAGAAGCAAGGCAGCTTCGACAAGCACAGTGAAGCCATTCATTCCTTCTCTTCTTTTCCTTTGTTTTCTTCTCCCCCCTCCCCCCCCCCCTGCCGGCGTTTCACATATTGTGCATAAAAGTTGCTCTAAGTTTGACTTCTTTTATATGAGATTTATTTTCTAATTGGAAAGCATGTTAACTTTACCTTTTTTAAAAATAAAAAAAATTCCCCTGTATTTGATGACTTCGATCTAATTTTTTATAAGCATGTGTACATTTAATAGTACTTTCGTCTCCTTGTTCTATGGACTTGTGTGGTCCTACTACTTCCTAGGGAGAAGCATGTGACTATGTGAGTCATAATCATTTAATGAGTATCTGTTATGTTGTTGTTTTTTTCCTTCTCTTCTTCTACCGAGGTCTATTGACTCTTGTACTTCTACTATATAATAGGATGTGATTCTATGCTTATTTAATAGGTTTGTGATGTTTAATTTATGACCTCTCTCTCTCTCTCTCTCAAAATCTTAAACACTATATGTGCTTCTTATTACATATATAAACTGAAATTTCATCCTTTTTTTTTTATGCTGAGTGTTTTGTTGTGCACTAGTTTAGGCTCTATAAGAGATAAATTCTTATGTAAGTTATTCCCATTCCATAAAACTTGTTGATTAGTTGCATAGGTTCCATGCCTTTTGTTGGCATCAATATAAATTCTTTTATCACTGACCATCCCTAGCGCAAGTGGCAAAGGGCTTGGTAGTTAGTATCCGAGGTCCCAAGTTCGAATCCTAGTTGATTCACATTTCAAGCTTAGTTTATTTCTAAAAGAAATAAACGAAGCGGGTAGCATGCTACCTTTCTCTCAAATATATATATATATATATATATATATATATATATAAATTCTTTTATCAGCAAGCTTTTGTTGTTAAATATTTTTTTTGTGCTTGATTTGTAGGCATTGAGTGTTGACGATTCTTCTACAAGCTACAACGGCATTACAGCATCTTGCGATGTAAGTTTATGTTATGTACAGTATATATATATATATCCATTAAAAATAATTTTTTCTCCTAATATTTTGATATATAGTTATTTTTTTTCAGATGGCACAACAAGAAGGCACACCATCAAATGATGTGGTCACAAGTTCTCAACCTCCAAATCAGGTTGAAACAACCTCTAAAGCAAAGAGAAAAGGAATGAAGCCGAGATCAGACGTATGGGCACACTTCTCAAAGTTCATTAATGAAGAAGGTGATATGAAGGCTAAATGCAATTACTGTAAAAGAGAATTTCAGTGTGATCCAAAAACAAATGGCACTACCTCACTAAAGAATCACATACGTCAGTGCACAAAAAAATCCTCATAAGGCAAAATGCAATCCTTATTGGCTTCACAACCATACTCCATGGGTCAAGGTTGTGCCCTCATGAGTTGGAAGTTTGATCAAGATGCAATTAGGAAGCTTTAGCTTACATGATTTCAATTGATGAGCTTCCCTTTAAATTGTAGAGGGCGAAGGGTTCAAACATTTTATGTCACTTGCATGTCCACGGTTTTGAATTCCGTCACGAAGGACTATTCAAAGAGATTGCTTTCAACTTTATTTGAATGAGAGTTTAAAGTTGAAGAATTTCTTGAAAACATCGTGCCAAAAGACTTGTCTTATGACGAACAAATGGTCCTCCTTACAAAAAATGAATTACATGTGTTTCACCACTCATTTCATTGACCATGATTGGAAATTGCATTAAAAAAATATTAAACTTTTGTCCAATCACCGGTCACAAAGGTGAGGCCATTGATAAGGCGGTCAAAATGTGTTTGCTCAATCGGAGCATTGAAAAAGTGTTTACTGTCACAGTGGACAATGCAAGTCCAAATGATGTTGTGGTTGCATATTTGAGAAGAAGAATTGTCAACTGGAGTGAGAGTGTTTTACAAGGCAAATATCTTCACATGAGATGTATCGCACATATTATTAATCTTATCGTTGTTGATGGGCTGAAAGAAGTGGATGAGTCACTAGTATTCAGAGAGCTGTGAAGTATGTACGCTTATCTCCATCTAAATTGCAAAAATTTAGAGACTGCATTGAGATGGTAGAGATACATCCTAAGAGTCTGTTTGTCACTAAATATTAGTACCCAATGGAACTCCACCTATTTGATGTTGGACATGGCTCAAAATTTTGAAAAAAGCCTTTGAGAGGCTCGATGAGCTTGATCCTTATTATAGAACTGAACTTGATGCACGGATGGAGAAGGAACACCAACAGATAAGGATTGGAAAAATGCAAGAAGGATGGTAAAATTTTTGCAACAGTTCTATGACATCACAGTAAGGGTTTTGGGCTCACTGTACGTCATATCCACTTCATTTTTTCATGAAATTGCTGCTGCCGTTGATTGCCTTTTAAAAGAGTGGCAACGTAGTGAGGACTTCGGCTTAAGTACCATGGCAGAGAAATGAAAGAAAAATATGAAGAGTACTGGGGCAACATTGAGAAGATGAACATGTTAATTTATGTTCCCATGGTTCTTGATCCTTGTCCCAAATTTGAGTACGTACAATTTACACTTTCTGAAATTTATGAAGGTAATAGGGGCATCAGCATAGGAAAACAAGGATGGGAGGCCACATATGCCTTGTTTGATAAGTATAAAAATATGATTACAGCACAAAGTGCAAAGACAAGTGAGGGATCTCAAACAGCAAATGATTGGAGCTTGAGCAACCTATAGAAAAGGTTAGAATGATAATGCGGACTCAATATAAGAAGTACAAGAGTGAAATTAGAGGTGGAGATAATAAGTCAGAATTGGATAGGTATTTAAGTGAAGATATTGTAGAAGATAGTGAAGAGTTTGATATTCTGGAGTGGTGGAAACTTAACAGCCCTAGATTTCCCATCCTCTAACAAATGGCTCGTGATGTGTTGGCGGTTGCCATTTCAACTGTTGCCTCGGAGTCGGCATTCAGCACCGTAGGACGCGTCCTTGATGCATTTAGGAGCTCTTTGACCTCAAAGACAGAGCAGGCTCTAATTTGTTCTCAAGATTGGCTTCGAGCATCATCACATGACATTAATGTAGAAAAGCATTTGGAGAAACGTGGCAAACTTGAAAATGGTAACATGTATTCTTAATTGTGAATAGCTTTCAAATGTCTTGGAATTGATATACTATGTTTATCTTCTTACTTCCAGAATTATCAAAGGGATCAAAGGCATCCTCAGTTATTAACCCATAAAAAGCCCTATAGTACATTGATTTGGGTAAGTTCTACTACTTGCTTTCTTTTTGCAAATGGATTCTTTCCTAGTGAGAATAGAAACTTAAGCAGTAATCTACTTGCTGATGCAGGATGTTGGTAACTTTTCATGTTGTAGTAATCTGCCTACTAATGCTTAGCTTTTCTTGGTAAGATTGACATATCATAGAATTATAAGATTGACATATTCACCTCTCTTTACTTTTCTTCTTAACCAACTAACGCTTTTTTACTAATTCCAATTAACCATACTGTTGTTAATCTAATGCAGTTTCATTCCACTTTCGAAGAAGCTTTGCTTGGAGGTTTTCTAAGAACGGACAAGCTAGCTTCACTACATTGACTATTAGAACGCATTTTGCTATGCTGATGCGAACTCATTTTGGAATTTGGATACTAATTGATGTTGATAGTTCTTTTTGTATTTTGTTATGCTATCACATTATCCCCAGCTGACCAGAATGCTTCCTCGGTTCATTGCTGGCCACAGTTATGCTGTTTATAGTTCGATGGGTGATTTTGTATTTTTCTTATGTTGTCACATTATTCCTACCTGCCCAGGATGCTTGTTCTTATCTTTTCTTACATTTATTATATTATTGCTAGCTTAAGCTTTTTGGTACTGTTTAATGTTTGGTGGTTGTTCTTCCATTTTGTTTTGCTGCTATGTAATGTTGTTCTCTACTTCATCTTTTTGGGTGTAGCTTTGATAGTTGTTCCTGTATTTTATAATTGCTATTACAAAAGTTAATGACCGGCATTATTAATTTCTTTTGTGATCCTTATTAGATTTAAGTCCACCATAAATATTTTATTTGTGAAGCTGTTGGAATGCTGGTTATATGAAACAGTAGGCTGGAGGACAAGAAAAGAGAGCTTTTGAAAATCTATTGTATTTGATATTTGGTACCAAAATTTTGGTAGTCCAACGGAGCCAAAATATTTTTTTAGGCTGAAAATTGAACTATATATTTTGTTTTAAAATATTTTAAAAAGTAAAATAAATTTTTTTATTTAGTCTAACAAAATTTTTGTTATTATTTCATCTTAATTCTTTTAATGTAAATTAAATTTGAATATAAATGGTTTGAATTTTTTAAGCCAAAAATCTAAATTGTTGGCTATATTATAATCCTAAAGGCCCAACTTAGAGAGGCCCAAACTGACCAAACCGAACCAAAAAATTTCGGTTCGGTTGGTTTTCGGTTTGGAGTCATAGTACGATCCATTGGTTCAAAAAACTGTAAAATCGGAAAATTTGGTTCAGTCCACTCTTCACTGAAAAACCGATCGAATGCTCTCCCTTAGGCGCAAGCTTATGCGACGTTTGCCAGCTTTAAGGCATTCAACCCGCCAAAGTTTGACGAAGAGAGCACCGACTCATGGGTGACGAAGACGTGGGTCAACTCCATGAAGAAGTTCTTTGAGGATCTCTACATCCCTGAGGGGGAGAGGGTCCACATGGCCGCCCATTTTCTAGAACGGGTGGCATACTGCTGGTGTCAGTCAGCCAAGGTTGGCCATTCCGCCGACGCTGCACCCCAACGATGGGCCGAGTTTCGAGGGATGCTCTTCGATATCTTTTTTTCGGAGAGCGTGAAGCAGCAGTTAAAAAAATAACTTTAAGAATCTCCGGCAGGAGAACCGGACGGTGGTGAAGTACGAGCAGGAATTCTCCTACATTGTGAGCTGCGTCTCATATGTCATTCAGAACAAAAAGCATAAGGCTCAGAGTTTTGAGCGCGGACTCCGATCGGAGATTTACAGAATAGTCCAGTCGCATAACCTATAGACCTTCCAAGAAGTCGTGGATCGAGCGCTCCTAGCAGAGAGGGAGCTACTATAATTAAGGAGTGTGAATCCTCCGACAGGAGCAAGGAAAAGAAGCGGTCGTTCACCGAGCCTCAATGTTTGAAGAAACTGCTGAGACAACCCAGACCGCACTCAGAGGACACCTAACTCACAGTCCCACGACCAACAATCATCGAGGCCGTGTGCGGAGGCCTCATCGGCCGCATTACTGTGAGCACATGCCAGGAGGTCTTCTAGATGTGGTCATCCGGGCCACACGTCGGCGGTGTGCCCCGATGGATCGTCTACAGGCCCCACCACTGCATTCGTCCCTTTGGCCCCTAGCCAGCTTACCGAGGCCCTATCACCGGGCGCATTGACGGGGGGACGCCCCTCCACTTCGCGACAATCTGAGGGATCTCGCTTGATGACGAGTGGTCGAGTTTACTCTACCGGACAAGATGACAATGCGCAACCTGACATAGTCGCAAGTATAACTTCCTTATTTGGTATCCACGCTAGGACCTTATTTGACATGGGTGTATCGCATTCATTTATTTCTCGATCATTTGCATCTGTACATGACTTCCCTACGCATAACCTAGCGATTCCTATAGAGGTGAGCATTTCGGATCACCAAATCTATATTTGGCAACTATGCCCTACTTGTCCAATCTTGGTGGGCGAGCGGGAGTTTACAGCGGAGCTCCTGGTGCTACTGCTGAGGGGTTCAATGTGGTGCTAGGAATGGACTGGTGTAATACCCTAAGTTTTGAAAGGAAAAAAGAGAAAAGGGAAATGAGAGAAACGAAATTAGCTTGAAAATGTTAGATTCTGAAACCCAAGTGTGGATTCCGAAATCTGAGCAACTAATTGAGAGGATCCAGGTCGGTTTCTATGGAATTCCAACGGGAATTTCGAAAACTGGCCATATTCCAATTCCAAATGTTGATTTCAGAATCTACGCAGGAAAGTGTTGTGCGAGCTGAGTTTGATCAAAATGGAAATATGAGTTGTTCGAGGGCCTAATTGCAATTATGCAACCCTTATAAAAAGACCCCAAAGAGCTAACTCTAAGCTCTCTCTCTTCTCCTCCTCCTCAAGAGAAAACTCTCATTCTTCTCCTTCTCTTCCTTCCTCACTCCCTCTTATATCTTGAAGTGTGAAGGAGCCCTACTCTAAAAGGATCAAGTTAGGAGCTTAGAGAAGGAAAAACAAAAAAGAACAAAAAGAGATTCAGCCTAGAGTGCCAAGTTCCAGAACATGAATATTATGTTCTGTAGTGAATTGGGGGGGAAAGGATTCTATTTTTGCACAACCTGTTTATTGGTTTCAGAATGTGACTGGATTCTGGAACCCATAATGTAGGTTCTGAAACCTATATAGTGGTGAGTTGTGTGGGTTGAGTTGGGGAAAAAATGTAACTCGGATTATTCAGGGACTAAAATGCAAATGTGTACCCCTTATAAATAGCCCAAAAGAGCTAACCCTAACTTTTTTTTCCTCTTATTTTCTTCCCCTCAAGAAACTCTCCTCTCCTTCTCCTCCTCCTCCTCTCTCTCACTCCCATGCCCTTTACCTCTTTCCTCCTCTTTCTCAACGATTCCCACTTGGAGCTCGAGCTTTTGGGGGCTTGGACAAGGTGGACTCAACCTCTTGAGCTACATTGTCTGAAGAACTTTAAGGTTTAGGTGAGTTACTAAGGGATCTTTAGTTTTGTTGGGAGATCCTTGTTGATACTAGGGTTTTTCCTAGATTTTGAGTTGTTTTAAAAACTCAAAAAGGCTTTACTACTTGGTTTTATAGATGCATTGTTGTCGTATAGGGTTTTGAAACTATTCTTGTTATGAACTCCCATTGGATGAGCTTCAACACAAAAGTAGTAGAAGTCTCTTGAGGGATTTCATGGAAAATCCTAAATCTAGGTTTCTAGCCTCGAAACCCTAGAAAAGTGCTTTGAGCCCTAGCTTCCCCATGTTTCTATTTATATGCTAGGGAGACCTCCAAGCGTTTTGAATAATTTGGAGTTGATTCTAGTTGAATCGACGTCGCGATTTCACGAAACTCGCGAAATTGTTGCTGCCGGAATGCAACTCGAGAGACCTGGTTTCAGAACTAGGGCATTGGGTTTTGGAACAAGCCCAATGGAACGGGTGCAAGGTTCTGGTTCTGCGGAACCTAACCATGGGTTTCGAAACCTGAGGTTGGTTCCGAAATGCCAGTGTCAGGTTCTGGAACTTGACAGTCCAAAAACTTTGGCAATGGGTTTCTATGGGTTATTTTGTTAGAGACCATGTTTTAGAGTTGTGTTTGATCTGTGTGTGCTCTCCTTAGGTCCGAATGAGAATCGAAGAGTCGAAAACGCATCGTAATCGTCGAGTGGACTATTCTACGTGGGTGCTTAATACGCAATGGGTATAGTGGTACCCCATTGGCGTGGTTCATTCTTCCCAACCCTACTTCTAAAATATTGATGGTTCATTCTTCCTCGGTGCTTTTGCTTGTATTATGTATATGATGTTCATAACTTGCTCAGTGTAGACGTTGAGAATAGCATGCTTAGTTTCTTATACATGTTGTAGTCGTTTGTTGCCCTAGAAGCAACCAAATTGAATCTTGACACATTCATAATAACCTTATGGACTAGTAGCAGTAGAGGTGTTTAATATTGGCCAAAGCAGCCGTCATTGTTGATTATGGTTGTGGTACCCAGCTCTTTACTACTATTATTGTTGTTGATCATAGAGCATGATGACATAATGCTTTACTCCCTTGTCACTGTCATGGGGATCCGATCATCCTCGTGATAGGGTGTCACATCAGGGACTAAGAAGATAGATTGGGTCAAAGATTGATGGACATAACTGTTGAATTGATGCATAGTTTTACTCCATTTGCATTTACATGAGTTATAGCTACCCCATTTCAATCATATTGTTATTGCTTTTGGTACATACTTGTTCATAGTTCCCTTCGGTTATATCATTGCTAGCCTTACCATTTTCCGATGATC
Source organism: Puya raimondii (assembly GCA_016920855.1). Classification (NCBI taxonomy): domain Eukaryota; kingdom Viridiplantae; phylum Streptophyta; class Magnoliopsida; order Poales; family Bromeliaceae; genus Puya; species Puya raimondii. Next base: position 205,517,184 of record JABWPP010000050.1, on the reverse strand, counting down.
GATCAGTGCAACTTTTGCCTTTGTCGGCTTGTCGTACCCACTAGGAAACTTTTATAAGTTTCTCATCCCATTGTTTTTTAGGTACATCGAGTGAGATAGAGCGAGACGCCTAGTGAGGATCATGCACTAGATATATCCTCCCCATTACAGACACACATTTTGCGTTTTAGTTTGGAAAAGAAAATTGTAATCAAACATTATAATCATTTTGGAATGTCTTTGCAGCACCTAAACATTTAAATATTTTTGGAAAAATGTAGTCATGGGTTTAGACTACTTTAGGTATCCTGTGATAAATGGTAGGTTCTTTATTCTCCAACGTTGTGCATGCAAAGGAGAAACTCAGTCCGTATGTCGGGTAGTCTGCTCGCGCGCCCGATTGAGCTTCCGCGCCGGGGAGTGACATACAATCAAATATATTTTGATGTAAAATGTCAACTCCAATAGTGAACAGGCTTACCACATTCAGCATAAGCATTTGTAGTGTGCATTTAAAGTGTTTGAATATTGTGATAAATTTACTATTTTGCAGTATTGATGGCTTATTACATTTTGCTAAATGTTGATCAACAGGTTACTTCAACAGCTCATAATTGAGTGCTAACTGAAAAGAAAGTCAGATCAAAAATATAATGAATATATAGGAATCTGTTGAGTTGTAGTATTGACAATTCAAGATAACATATAAATAACGGCCGCTGAAAATATTGAATAACTAATTTAGCACAAAAATAGTTGGTTAGGGAAAACAAAAATATTAGAAGTACCTCAATTACTTGAAATCCTTGCTCTTTTGCGCAGGCATAAACTGCAGCAGATTTTCCACTCTGCAGTAAATAAAATAAAATAAAATAAAATATAAAAGATTGCAATGCAATTAGAAAATGAATAAAATAATTTTTTAACTCAATCCACTCTCAACGTATACTAATAACTTGAAAAAAGAAAAATTCAATTTCGCATTCTCATTTTCAGCATGGGGAATTTAACTAAAATGCCATGGAGTAAAATTAAATTAAGAGTTCAACTAGGATGAAGAAACCATTCAGATGCATATTATATTGCTTTATGGAAATTCCAATTTAAAATAAATTAAAGGATGCTCATTGTGCTGAGTTGAGATTCTTCAGCAAAAGTAGAACAATACAAAGTTCTTCACATCATAAACAATATCAAATTCAACTTGCAATAGGAGATATATAGCAAGAGTGGCAATGTCAAGCATCTAGATATACAAGTCCTCAAAGTGAGTACATACTCCAACTGGTCCTGTAATTAAAAGCACATTTGTAAGATCTGCCTCATTGATGTCATCGCTATCAGATCCGCATTCATACAAGTTATCTTCAACATCTTCATCAACAATATGTTCATCATATTTACAGTTATTACTCTTTCGGCGACCTCTTTCATACCAAGCTTTAAGCCATTCGCTGAGGAACCTTACAGATTCACTGTTTCCACATACCTGCAATACCAACAAGATAAAGTTAGAATATCGGAAGAGCTGCCACAACAGACGGCGTGTATTCTACAAGACAACCAAATGAAACAGCAAAAATAATCCTACAACTATTATACCCTAGAATCCTAGATTATACCCAACATGTCATGAACTACAAATGTTAAAGCATAAGCACCATATATAGGAAAAAACACGGCAATGGGATCACCTGAGAGGCAATTTCAGGCTGGTACTTATTGGTCCAGAGACTACATTCAGGCCAATAACTGCAACATTAAGTAAATGATGTAAGCATAGATGAGAAAAACATTCTAAGATAGAATAAGAAGTTCATAACATAGTGGCTAAGATACATGATACATCTATGAGAAATTACAGCTAAAATGATCTAAAAGGAAGCGAATAAAAATATTAGAATTTCCCAACATGCAAAACTACCCAAGACTGATTTCTATCATGATAGAGAAGAATATCAAAATAAACAGAATATGTTCGTATCTAATGTTTTAAACCTCGCTTCTGATAATTTTGATTCAAAAGCCAGCCACTTCAAGCTAATATGGAGGATATAATGTCAAATGAAAAACAAAGCAACCTGACTACATCCTAACAATATCAGGAAATTTAACAAAACAGGAAAGGTATGAATAATAACATTCAAGAAGATTCATTCACTATGAATTCAGTATTAACAAGCAGTAGGGACAATAACACACATAAGAAATGTTCGCAAGCAGAACAAAAATTAAATAATTTATTAGATAACATATTGTGATACGACCAGCGTCTAAAACTGAACTGCTTAAGTTAATATGACAACAAATTTTGGACTCAAAACTCATCCAAAAATTTACCATGCATTCTTTCTCAACCCCTTCTAATCATAATTTGTTAAGATACTGCAAAAAGAATGCAATCCAACAAGACAATGTAAACCAGTTAGATAAGGTCTGTTGTTAATTCGATCAGTGTAGCAAGCTTAGCAGTAGAGTACTAAATAAGGAATGGCACCAGAGGAGGTAATATGAATGCAACTAAAGCGTACGCCATAGTTGTTCATAAGAAAAAAATAATCCATGCAATATTTTCAGTACTAGTCCAAAGAAACAAAAGCAATTTCTAGAATATTATTGAAGGTTGTATATTATTTCAAGGCCAGTTTGAAAGTTCATTTGACCTATCAGAAGGTGTGCTATCCTGGTGCTGGTTCTCCAAACTCCCCATACAACCATCACATCTAGCGGTAAGATCATCGCCACCATGAAGCCGGAGCCCTCTTTTTCCTGAATCTGACAACTGGTCCAATTGTAGCTCTTTATGACAAGCACTCACCAGTGTTAAAGAACTAACTGCAGCATTAGAAACCACAAAAGCACTTTCAAGAGGAGATCCATCCTTGAATACCCAATTGTTCCAATCCAATGAGATATAACACTACAAGAACAAAAGGAACAAGCTTCTCATTATCAGCTAAATTTATAAACTTACATGAGAACCACTATGTCATAAATAATGTGCATTTTTATTTGGACACATTAAAGGAACCGAATTAAGTACCTTTGATTTGTCACAAACATGTATAGGAGGGCAGGAAACAAAGTCCTTCCCACCAAGACGAAGCAACTGACTGCCCTCAACTTTCATGAGGTTTTGACTCTCCAATACTCTATTGCTTGACCCCCAACATGCAAAAAATGGATGCATTTTCTTTCGTGGAGATAGATCGAAGGTTTCCTAATAATAGACAATAACAGCTTTAATCAGACAACATTTCCATAGAAAAATCAATCTAACAAATTCTACAGAGGAATTATATAGAAGTGCAAAGTAGAATAATACACGTTCTAAAATCCAGTATTCATAGCACACAACTAGCTATCACTGATACATTTAAGAGGAGCCCCAGGTTTCTTATCGGTATGGCTGGAAAAGCAATGAGGAAGGACAAGCATATCTTTTCTACTAATGTCCAACAATAGTTTAGGTTGGACGGAGATAACTCTTAGGGCCCGATCATTTCACCAATTTGTAACACTCTTGAAATGTCTACATTTTCTGTCTGAAGTGGTGAAATTGTTAGAAGCAACTTAAGCCGAGAGGGTGTAAAGGGCTTATGGGTTCTTGTGTTTTGTTCCAGTGTAAAACTCATTCCCGTCGGGTACCAATGGTATTCTAAGATGCCTAAGAGTTGAGAATGTCGGACATTTTATAAACAATATAGAGGATTTCTCGAATTTTCCAGCTCAGTGAAATAAACATCTTCGTAGAGTTTGATTTTTGATGAGAGGAGAACAAGACTTGAAGTGGAATCAGACCCGCTCACATGGAAGCAAGCGATGCAGGCCTATTCAATTTAAAATCTCAAATGTACATCATTGACCAATACTATAAGTTCAATTATTCAGAGTTTTCCAAACTTTACCCCAGTATGCAGAACTTTATCAAGAAAACTGCTAACATATAAAAACTCGAGTGTCTCTCAATACACTTCATGAGAAAAGAATTCATTTGCTATCGAAATCTCAACATGTAAAAGCTAATTCAAACTCCTTCAGAAAACATCTATAGAACCTAGTAGCTTGGGCAAGCAAGGAATAAATCAGAAAACAAAAATAATTTAAGTTCAATTGAAGTGCTTATTACTCGAAATAACAAAAACCCTAAAGGTAAAAAATCAAAAGAATAATTCAAGATAGATATGGAACATATCACACGCTAATCAATTAACTAGAAAACATCAACAGCAAAAGAATTTAAAAATAATAATAATAATAAAAACAAAGAGTACCTTTGTGATAATTCCAGCTTCAGGTTTCCCTGTCCCGATCCCTCTCCTCTTCCTCTTCTCCCTCTTCTCCTCCTCGCACCTTGCAATCTCCTCCGTCGCCGCCTCCACCTTCACAGCCTCGACGCCATTAGCCCCACCAGCCTTGGGGACGGCCCAGGAAAGCTTCGATTGGACGCACCTCCGAGGCCTCTTCGCCTTGGAAGGCGACGGCGTGACTGCCACCTCCTCCTCCACCACCGCCGCCGCTGTCCCCTCCTCCATTGGATCTACCTAATCGGAAAAGGGCGAGAACAAAACGTTACTCGAGAATTAGGGTTAGGGTTCGTCGATCTCGCATCCACCAGGGTTGGATGAGAAGGGAGAGAAATGGCGGGAAATCTCGCTCTTTTTCCCGCGCCGGAGAATTCCGAGGAAAGGAGGAGGACGGATAGGACGGGCGATTTATGTAAGGGGCGAGAAAACGCATCACTCGCCGCCGTCGTAATCTGGTGTAAGAGTAGGATTAGGAGTGAGTTTGGGGGATTTTTTTTTTTTTTTTTTTTTGGGGTTAATTGCATACATCTCCTATAAACATAAACATAGCGAATTATAAAAGATTAATTACATACAGGTCCCCGCAAACATAGTGAATTATAGATATATCTCTGTAAAGTTCAACTTTCATTAGTTATTCCTGCAAAAATCGTAATGTATGCAGATATGTCCCTGCCGTCAGGGGCTGTTAGAGAAATTGAGTTAACCATAGTTAAAATACTTAACTATGATTAGTTAATAAGGTGAATTGACGGTTTTACCCCTTCCCTCTTCCTCTTCCTCTTCCTTGATCGGGAACGGCGTCGCCGCTCCTCGACGGGCGCGGGCTAGACGATCCACACATCGAGAGGGCGAGAAGAGGCGGAGCGGGGCCGGGTGCGTCGCGGCGCGGAAGCGCTTCGCGTGGGCGACGAGCGCGGTGGCAGCGGCGTGGGCGAGGAACTGGAGGGCGAGGAAGAGCGGCTCCGCGATGCGCCACCCGGGGACGGCGAGGGCTAGGGTTCAGTCGAGGATGCCGCTGCGGCGGGGAAGCGGGAGCACCGCCGCGCACCGCGCCGCCGCCTCCTCTTTCTTCTTCTTCCTCGTATCCTTCTTTTGGAGGGATATATTTGTGAGGGCAAAACTGTCATTTCACATCGCTACTGTTAAAAAATTAACAGATCTCAAACGGCAACAAACCAGAGGGACATATCTGCATACATTACGACTTTTACAGGGATAACTAATGAAAGTTGAACTTTGCAGGGATATATCTGCAATTCACTATGTTTGCGGGGACCTGTATGCAATTAACCCAATTATAAATATATTCCTACAAAGTTTACTTTTTTTATATTATTCCTGCAAAAATTCTAATATTTCAAATATTCTCCTGCCGTTAGGATCCGTAAAAAATTTAATTAACCATAGGTAAAATATTTAACCCTGGTTAGTCAATGAGGTAAATTGATATTGGGGGATTTTATTTTATTTTTTTGGGGTTAATTGCATACATCTCCTATAAACATAAACATAGCGAATTATAAATATATTCCTACAAAGTTTAATTTTCTTATATTATTCCTGCAAAAATTCTAATATTTCAAATATTCTCCTGCCGTTAGGATCCGTAAAAAATTTAATTAACCATAGGTAAAATATTTAACCCTGGTTAGTCAATGAGGTAAATTGATATTGGGGGATTTTATTTTATTTTTTTGGCGTTAATTGCATACATCTCCTATAAACATAAACATAGCGAATTATAAATATATTCCTACAAAGTTTAATTTTTTTATATTATTCCTGCAAAAATTCTAATATTTCAAATATTCTCCTGCCGTTATGATCCGTAAAAAATTTAATTAATCATAGGTAAAATATTTAACCCTGGTTAGTCAATGAGGTAAATTGATATTTTTACCCCTCTTATATTATACCTTCTTCTCTTAATCAAAATCCTAGCAATGAAAATTCTTCTTCTTCTTCCTCTTCCTCTTCCTCTTCTTCTCTCTCCTTCATGCTTTTTTTGAACTCGTAACTAGAATTTCTCCGTCCCCATTCATCCATAACGCTGTTGCTTCGCCCATGTCAAACGCGTGTTGCTTCTCCATTCAATTTCCTCTATGATTTTTTCTTATTTTGCTCAAAAGAAATGGTTTAGGAGAAAAGGAGTGAGAGAAGAGGTTGCAACAATGGTGGATTGGGTTGGATTTTAAAGAGGAAGAAGATGAGGAAGAAGATGACCATTGAAATATTTTTGGGGGGACATTTCTGCACAATTATAGCAGTTGGGGCTTTTGAATGGACATATTTGTGATGGAAAAATTGACATTTCACTTATATGCTATTAAAAAATAAACAGTTCTCTAACAGTAACAAACCAGAGGGACAAATATGAATATCACTGGACTTTTGCAGGGATAACATAAGAAAGTTGTACTTTGTAGAGATATATTTGCAATTCGATGTGTTTACAGGGAGTTGTATGAAATTAACCCTTTTTTTCTCCTTTTTGAAAATAATCTTAATTTTTTGGGGAAAAAAAAAGACCAAAGTAGACCACTATCTTAGATTTTACAGATTCGGCCCCAATTTTTAGTAAACCGACCAAAATGCTATTATTTCTCTTTTCTCTTTCCTTTTTTTTTGCTCGTTTGTTTTTCTTCTTCCGCTCTGGTTCGTCTTTGTCGTCATTGTTTCTTCCTCTCCTTCTCCTCATTCTCCACCACCCCGACATCGACGCCGCACTCTTTTCTTTTTTTTCGCTCATTTTTTTTTCTCCTTCCGCTTTGGTTCATCTCCCTCCTCGTAGTTTCTTCCTCTTCTTCTCCTCCCGCTTCCTCTCCTTTCTCCTCCTCCTCCACAGCCCCTACATCGACATCACGCTCCGCTCTCTTACTCACCCATAACTCTATCGACGCAGGCTCGAATATGGTATAGATTGCGGAGGTGAGCTTGTGGAGGAGTGCATGGTCGCGGATGGCGACGACGACGAGTATATCAAAGGATTTAAGGATGACGGGAGAGCGCATCGGACGAGGGCGATGGCTGCGGCAGAAGGGGAGGGAGGGGGCGTGATAGAGAGAAAAGATGTAGAGGATGGAAGAAAAAAAAGAAGAAGAAAGAAAAAAAATAAAAAAAATAAAAAAAATATTTTCTTTGTATCGTCGCTGTACAAAAAAGACCAAAAACTAGAGAAGAAAGAAGATGATGATGATTTTGCACTGTTTGAGGCGCAAGTTGCACTATTTAAGACGAAAATTGCACTCTTTGAGGTAAAAATTATACTCTTTGAGCGAAAGTTGCACTATTTGGACGAAAGTTGTACTGTTTGAAAGAAAATTACAGTTTTTGAGTAAAAATTATATTACTTAAGACAAATATTACACTCTTTGAGGCAAAATTTTTATTATTTGAGACAAAAATTGCACTCTTTGAACGAAAGTTACACTGTTTAAGCAGAAGTTGTATTGTTTGAGAAGAAAATGCTACAACTTTTTCTCAAAAAGTGCAACTTTCGTTTCAATTAGTACAATTTTTCGCTCATAAAAGTGCAAGTTTTGTCTCAAACAATGCAATTTTCTTCTCAAACAACACAACTTTCCCTTAAAGGTGCAACTTTCGCTCAAAGAGTACAACTTTCGCCCAAACAGTAAAATTTTCAACGCAAACAGTGCAATTTTCGTCTTAAATAGTGCAACTTTCTTCTCAAACAGTGCAACTTCATTTTCTTCTTCTTTTTTCTCTAGTTCTTGGCCTTTCTTATAACAGCGATGGCACATAATGGTCTTCTCACGAGGGAAAAAAATATTTTTCTTTATTTTTTTCTTTTTATTCTTTCTTTTTCTTTTTTCTCTTCCACCATCTACATCATTTTTCGCTATCACGCCTCCTCCCTCACCCTCTGCCGAAGCCACCGCTCCCGCCCCCGCCCGATGCGCTCTCCTGTCATCCTTATATCCTTCGGTAACCTCGTCGCTGTCGTCATCCGCGGACATGCGCTTCGCCGCAAGTTCACCTCCACGATCTGTACTATATTCGAGCCAGCGTCGATAGATGTATGGGCAAGGTAAGAGAGCGGACCGTGGCGCCGATGTATGGGCGGTGGAGGAGGAGGAGGAGAAAGGAGAGGAAGAAACGACTAGGAGAGAGATTAATCGTAGAGGAAAAAGAAAAATGAACGAGCGAAAAAAAAAGAAAGGAAAGAGCGCGATGTCGATGTGGGGGCGGTGGAGGAGAAGGGAGAGGAAGCAGGAGGAGAAGGAGAGAAAGAAACGGCAAGGACATAGACAAACCGAAGCGGAAGAAGAAAAATGAATGAGCGATAGAAAATAGAGAGAAAAAGGAATAATGGTATTATGGTTAGTTTACTAAAAATTCGGAGTAAATCTACAAAATCTAAAATAGTGGCCCACTTTTGCAAAATCTCAAAACCGATGAATTTTTTATACAAAAAGGCCAAAAAAACCCCACTAATTTTGTGATTTTGCAAAACTGGATCACTATTTTATTTTATTTTAAATTCAGCCCAAAATTTTGGTAAGCTCACTAAAATGTCCTTCCGCCTAAAATACGTATAACAATGATATACATACATGCGAATTACGCTTTTCGAGAGTTATGACTTGTAGATGTGGGCGTACGACGTCACTTCTTTGTCCATACGTGGGATGTACAAGCTTTTCATTCGCACTCGTCACTGTTTGCTGTGTGAAAATTTTCAAAAACAGACCATACATAATATACGAAGCAAAATAAAAGAAGTCAGAAGACGCCAACTAGTGCAAGTTACATCTAAATAGTGCATTTTTTTAAGTAGTGCAACATTTGTTATTAAATAGTGCAAATTTTTGCATCACCGTGTAATTGCTCTCTTCTTCTTCTTCTTCTTCTTCTTCTTCTTTCTTTCCTGTCTTCTTCTTCTTCTCCTCCTTCTCAACTTCGCTTGCATGAATTATTTTTTTTACCGATATACAGCTTGGTTAAATAGTAATGCATTTTGCGTCATTAATTGTGTGATAAAATTTAAATGGAACGATATATTTTTCTTATGCCCCATCTGTTTCTTCTTCTCCTTATCCGCTTCTCTTTCTTCCTTCTCTTTCGTTCGAAATAACTTGCTTCCTCAGTACTCTTTTTCTCTTTTCTTATTTGTTTTTCATCTTAATCTCTGCTCGTTTCCTTCATGATTCTTGTTCTCATTTGTTCTTCGTTATTCTTCTTCCTTCCTTTTATTCCTCTCGTTAATTTTACTCGCCACATTTTGTTTATTATTTTTGTCCTTGTCGTTCTAATGTTTGAGTTCAACTTTCATCCTCATACTCATTCGATCACGAGGATCAAAATAGTTCAACTATGAATTAAACTATGCAATATTCACTAACTTTGTCTAATTTTTGTGTATTATTTTATCTAAATAGTGCAGCATAAGCTACACAATACAAATATTTAATGTTTAAATATAAAAATATAAAAAAGTTAAGTTTATTGGGACCTGCACAGGCGCTCTCTCTTTTCAAGAAAGAAGGTTGTTCTAGTTTACTTGCTGAGAAAAACCTACTTTTTTATCGATATATGTGACGGTCACATCATTCATTCTAGCTCTCTATTAGCTGAGATTGCAGAATAATCTATTAACCTCTATGAACCCCTAATATTTTTTGCCATGTGGTAAGTTCTTTTTCACCCTCACCAACGTGTGACCCTTTCCCTTTCCTTCACCCAACTTTCAATGCATCTAAACATTCCCACTACCAAGCTTCCAATTAATGCATTTAAATGGTTCTACTGCCATCTAGAATTCTAACCTCTCTATCTCCAATTAATTCGTCATGACTCTTCCCCTTCCCTCTACCAGACTTTCAATTAATGCATCCAAACGTTCCGCTGCCATCTATAATTCTCACATATCTATCTCCAATTAATTCATCAATTCTCTCTCCCTCATTTTCTTCTGTACACTGTCGCCTCCCTCCCTCCACCCCTTTCTCTGAATAATGCGCGCCCACCTCCCCCCTCTGCAGCGACCGAAGGGATTGTCGTTGCCGTCACTATCGCCGTCGCCGGAGAAGCCGTCGTCGGGCCTATTCCCGCCGCCAATAGTGAGGGACCTTTGGTGGGTGTAATAAGTAGGGTGCATATGAGAACGTTTGATATTCTCTTAATATTAATTTATCCTACAATTTCTACTCGCTGCGAAGCGCGGGCCCCTTCACTAGTAATATAATAATGTTCTAAAATAGTGCATTTTATTCACAAATAAAAGAAACAAACTCCTTATGTAGTGCAACATTTTGGGAACTATTCGGATTCTAACAAATTCGTGTGTACGTACCCTTTTCGGGACAAGCGCTAGACGCTATAATAATGGTGAGTAATGTAAGATAGGGGGTGCCCTAGGATCTATCTAGAGTATATCAATCACCTAGAGGGGGGTAAATAGGTGTATAAACAAAAATCACAAATCTTAATGCGATAAAGTAATGCGGAAAATAAAATCAGCACACCGAGATTTACGTAGAAAACTCCACCTTGGAGAAAAATCCACGGGACCAACACGCGAAAAAACAATCCACTAAGAGTAAAGAATTACAAGGTGATTACCGACTCCACGGACTTAACATCTCCCTTCTCTTCAGCGGATCACGCGCACCAACGGGTTGTTGTCACGCCCCGGATTACTCGTTTCCCCGGGCTCGCCAACAGATCCGCCGTATACATAGATTTTTCTATGTATACGAAGCGATAGCTAACCTGTAAACAAACATACAAGCCACTACAAGAGATATATAGAGCTGAAATAAAATATACTAATAACAAAAGCCACCTGTACATATAGAGTCCAAAATAAAACAGGTCCACCACAACCAAAATAGGTATAAATCCACACTATATGTACATGGCACAACCCAAAAAGAAACTATCTCCAGTAGGGTCCTCCTCTAGGAACAACAGGGACAGGTAGGGATCTAGCTCGCGACTCCCTTACCTCGATTTGCGGAAACAGGCGCAGCAGCCGCAACAGAAGAAGGCTCTGCAAAAAGGTGGCAACAAAGGGTGTGAGAACTACTATCAAAAGAAGTAGTCCTCAGTGGGTACCGATACCGACCTCAACGGTCCACCCACTAAGTCTACGAGACTAACAATATAGCTGGTAGGTAAAGAACAACAAAGTAAGCTGGAATAAACTCTACAGCTATCATGCCACTACCCTACCACTATCCAAGTCAACTCTCAAGTAAGCATCACCAAAGTGAGAAATCATCCCTGACCCAATATATCGGAACCGCCCAAACGGGCTCGTCCAGCCAACTGCCTAGCCACACCGCACACTACCAAAAAGGGTAGCCGGTCCAGAACAGATCCACAATCTGTAGCGATAACAACGCAAAAGAGGCCTCACTCCGGAGCGGCACTCGGGGGAGCTACCAGTCCGAGTTAGTACGCGTATCTCTGTCGAGCACAAACAGGCTCCGGCAGGCTATAGTCAAAGAACAAGGGGTCAAAAGGGGTCAAAGACTCTAAGCTCACGTGCCCTCAGCACAACCAGAAGCTAAAACAAGAGTCTGGGTCCACCGTCAATCCCGACGGCACCCGGTAATACAGAACAGTCTAACCCTGCTGTAAATACAAGCTCGGCATCCCAGCACGAGCGTAAACTCGTCCTATAACGAACTAAGTATCCACCTCGCACTAACAGCGGTGATACAAGAACAGAAACGGCTCCTAGAGCTAAATCTGATAACAGTTCGAAAAGTGACGGTTGTATGTTCGCGAGTTTTCTCCTAAGTCAATTCCCAGTTCAGCATGTAAAGTCATGTCGATAAATTATTAATTTATGCTCCAAATTCAGATTTCATATAAACACATGCAAATTCACGAATTCGAGCTACTAACATGATTAAACAGATAATAAAACAGCATGCTGCACTCTCTACACTTAGGAGGAAATCCGGCGATTTCGGTAACATCAACCCACCTCGAAAGCTATCCAACAACGGCTAGAAGTCGAGTGGAAGGCCTCCAAGCAACACCGGCCGAAATCGAGCTCAAATCTGCAACCTCGAGATTCGGACCCACCTGCTCACTGTTCTGGGGGCCCAGAACATCAGCCCAGAACTGCAGCCTGGCAGCACAACCCACATGTATTCAACATGCGATAAAATCCAAATCCTAAGTCCAAATGCAGTGAAATTTGGCTCAACTCACCAGCAGAGGTTCAAGAACAAACCCTCCAAATTTCAGCCAAAACGGAGCTCGATTCGATGTCCAAAAAGCCTAAACACTGAATCAGGTCAACATCTGGACCCTCCTGCACATGGATCCAGAAGTTCCAGCACTTAAGCAAAACTCAAAAACAGCAAGAATTCAGGGATTCCAACGATTCTAGCTCATAGAAAGGGGTCACAAACCTCTCAAAAACAGTGATGGAACAATCCAAAACCTCTTCAAAGGTCCTCACAAAGATCTGGATCTAAAAATCCAAGAAATTCCATCAATGACCCAAAAATTCAGCACTTAAGCAATTACTCAAAATCTGAGCTAGAACTCACCTTTGAATCCTCAATTCAAGTGGGAAGAACCTCCAAACCAGCAAGGAAAGTGGAAGGATCAATCTTCACTTCGTAATTCCAGCTCCCAAGAGATCGGGTCCAAAGAACAAAGGAAAAACCCAAGTTTCAGCTCAAGAACACCAGGGGTCCAGTAAAACATCAACTGTAGCTTACATACCTGTCAAAATCGCGATTGGAAAGATTTCACTTCTTCCTCTGCGAGTCCTCTATCCAACAAACCAAGTTTCGTTAGATTTGGATACTCCTACACTGCACACGAGCACAAACACTCCAGGTCGACGTTACAGTTTCAGCAGGAAACCAAGATCATCAATGGAGGAAGATGAAATTGGGAGAGAAGAGAGGGTTTCCCCTTGCAAGCTCCGAGTTCACCTTGAAGAGGGGAGAAAAGAGCCTCAGGGGAGGTCGTCCATTGCTTTTATAGACAAGGGATAAAGGTGCAGTGAGCCTCAAGAACAGAATACATCTAACCTGTACTCAGCAGGAAATTCCCAAATTTGGGCGCCCGAAACCCATGAAGTGGGCGCCCGGTTCTTCAGCCTGCACCAACTCAACCATCGGACTCTCCGCCGCGGTCCGGTGCACCCAAACCTGGTCCGGCGGATCTCACCAACCGATCAACACGTGTCGAGCCGTTCGATACTCACGAGGCAGGATTTCCGGACTCACTTTCCGGGCGCCCGAAACATGGATCCGAAATGACTTAGTAATTTTCAGAAATGAGCGCTGCACAACTGGACGCCCAAAACAAGGCTTCTGGGCGCCCTAAAGTTCAAAAGCCCAAAACTTCAGTTTTGGCTTGCTTCGGCGCTCCGAGTCCGTTTTCGCGTCTATTTGACGCCGAAACGACTCCGACTTGTCTCGACCTTCTCCAGAAGCGCCGGACAGTCTAGAATACTACAGTCATTCCGTCAGTTAGGCCCCAGGGGTACTACATCCTTCCCCCCTACGGAAAGTTTCGTCCTCGAAACTCAAACTCATACCTCAAGAAGACGGCTCGAAAAGGTAGGGATAGGATTCCCGCATCACCGTCTCCGGCTCCCAAGTCGCCTCACGCTCCTCGTGATTACTCCACTGCACTTTCACGTACGGTATGACTCGGTTGCGCAATTCTTTCGTCTCGCGAGCAAGAATCCGCACCGGTCGCTCCTCGTACTGCAGGTCCTCAGCCAACTCAAGTGGGGTGAAGTCAATCACGTGGGAGGGGTCGAACACATATCTCCTCAGAGCCGAGACATGAAACACATCATGGACTCCAGAGAGTCGCGGTGGTAGGGCAATCCTGTACGCTACCGGCCCCACTCGCTCTAACACCTCGAACGGGCCAACAAACCGTGGACTGAGCTTTCCACGAACTCCAAAACGGCGAATTCCTCTGGACGGCGAGACTTTCAGAAACACATGATCTCCAATCTGGAACTCCAAGTCTCGTCTCCTAGTATCCGCATAGCTCCTCTGTCGACTCTGGGCGGTCTCAAGACGTCGTTGAACCATCTTGACCTTCTCTTCCGCTTCCAACAGGATATCGGGACCCAAAGTCCTCCTCTCACCCACATCGCTCCAATGCAAGGGCGAACGACACTTGCGCCCATACAATGCCTCAAACGGAGCCATCTGAATGCTCGCTTGATAGCTATTGTTGTACGCAAACTCAACCAGTCCTAAGTGTCGATGCCACCCTCCACCAAAGTCTAGGACACATGCCCTCAACATGTCCTCCAGAGTCTGAATGGTCCGCTCAGACTGACCATCTGTCTGTGGATGAAAAGCCGTGCTAAACCGCAGCTGAGTACCTAGTGCTGTCTGTAGACTCCTCCAAAACTGTGAGACGAATCGTGTGTCTCGATCAGACACAATCGAGGTAGGCACTCCATGCAGTCTCACTATCTCGTCCAAGTATAACTGAGCGAGTCTGTCCCTGGACCAAGTAGTTTGCACTGGTAAGAAGTGGGCAGACTTGGTCAGTCTGTCCACTATCACCCAAATAGCGTCAAAACCAGCCTGCGCCCTCGGTAGTCCCACGACAAAGTCCATGGCGATCTGGTCCCACTTCCACTCGGGTATTGGGAGACTCTGAAGCTTGCCAGCAGGTACTCGGTGCTCCGCCTTTACCTGTTGACAAGTCAAACACTGAGCCACAAATCTCCCAATATGGCGCTTCATTCCATTCCACCAGAAGTGTGCCTTCAAGTCCTTATACATCTTGGTTCCACCGGGGTGAACCGTATAAGGTGAGTAATGAGCCTCTCTCAAAATCTCCTCTCGGATCTCAGAATCCATAGGCACACACAGTCGGTCCCTGTACCGCAGTACTCCCGAACTGTCAACACTAAAATCCCATGTCTGCCCGCTGGCAATCTGATCTCGAATCCTCATCAAGTAGGGGTCCACACTCTGTTTCTCTCGGATCCTATCCAACAGAGTGGGTTGCAAAACCAAAGACATAAGTTTTGCAGTAACCCCAGGGGATACCACCTCAAGCTCAAGCCGCCTCAACTCCTCAAGTAACGGCGCCTGCTGAGTGATCATCAAACTAAGGCTCTGCACTGATCTCCTGCTCAACGCATCTGCCACTACATTCGCCTTGTCGGGATGATACTGGATGGTAATATCATAATCCTTCAACAGTTCCAACCACCGGCGTTGCCTCAGATTCAATTCCTTCTGAGTGAACAGATACTTGAGACTTTTGTGATCTGTGAAAATCTCACAGTGCTCACCATACAAATAGTGCCGCCACAGCTTCAGTGCAAACACTACAGTTGCCAGCTCCAAATCATGCGTAGGATAATTCTTCTCATAATCCTTTAATTGCCGAGAGGCATAGGCAATTACCCTACCATGCTGCATCAACACACATCCCAAGCCACTGTGTGATGTATCACTATAAATCACAAATCCTTCCCCCATAACTGGAAGGGTAAGGATGGGAGCAGACATCAGTCTCTCCTTCAGCTCCTCAAAGCTACGCTGGCACTCAGCACTCCAAACAAATCTAATCCCCTTCCTCGTCAGACGAGTGAGGGGTGTGGAGAGCTTCGCAAAGCCTTCCACAAATCGACGGTAATAGCCAGCCAACCCGAGAAAACTCCTCACCTCGGTAACCGTCGTCGGTCTGGGCCAATCCCGCACAGTCTCAATCTTCTGCGGGTCCACCGCTACTCCAGTGGCCGAAATCACATGGCCCAAGAAAGCTACCTCTCGAAGCCAGAATTCGCACTTCTTCAGCTTAGCATACAACTTCTTCTCTCTCAGAAGTTGCAGCACAACCCTCAAGTGCTCCTCATGCTCAGCATCGCTCCGAGAGTAGATCAAGATGTCATCAATAAACACCACCACAAACCGGTCCAAGAACGGCTTAAACACTCGATTCATCAAATCCATAAACGCGGCAGGGGCATTAGTCAATCCAAACGGCATCACCGTAAACTCATAATGCCCGTACCGGGTCCTAAAAGCCGTCTTAGGAATATCCTCGGCCTTCACCTTCAATTGGTGGTAACCAGACTGCAAGTCAATCTTCGAGAAGACACAAGATCCTTGCAGCTGATCAAACAGATCATCAATGCGCGGCAAAGGATACCTGTTCTTGATGGTCACTTTATTCAACTCTCGATAATCCACACAAAGTCTAAGTGAACCATCCTTCTTCTTCACGAATAACACCGGCGCTCCCCAAGGCGATACACTGGGTCGCACAAACCCTTTATCCATCAAATCCTGAAGCTGCGCCTTAAGCTCTCTCAGCTCAGCCGGTGCCATTCGGTAGGGTGTCTTTGAGATTGGCGCAGTTCCTAGGACTACGTCAATCACAAACTCGACCTCCCTGTCAGGTGGCATCTCAGTCAACTCCGGGGGAAACACGTCCGGGAACTCGCGGACTACAGAGATGTCCTCGAGCTCCGGTGCCACTGCAGATACCTCCACAACAGTCGCCAGAAATGCGGTACATCCTCGACTCATCATCTGTCTCGCTCGTGCCGACGAAATCCACGTCGCAAACAACGTGCTCCTGCAGCCTCGATACACGTACTCCTCCTGGCCTGGCTCGTGAAACGTCACGGTCCTCTCGCCACAGTCGATCGTCGCGAAGTAGCGCGTCAGCCAATCCATGCCGAGCACTACATCAAAATTCTGCAATCGCCCCAAGACCAACAGGTCTGCGGGCATCACCCAAGGTCCAAGCTGCACTGGGCAAGCTTGACAACAATCCTCCACACGCAAAACGTGCTCGGGAATCTGCACCTCTCGTGCACAAGGTAACGGCCCTATCACTAGCCCATGCAAGGATGCAAATGCTCGACTAATAAAAGAATGTGATGCACCGGTATCAAATAATGCACGAGCTCTAATGCCAGAAATTAAAATGATACCTGCCACCACATGATCCGCCACCGTGGAGTCCTCCAGTTGAGCCGCAAAGACTCTGCCGCTCTGCGCCTGCTGCCGCCGCTCACCCAGGCGTGGTACAGAAGCCCGATCCATCTGGCTGTGACTCGGTGGAGCTCCATAGGTCTGCTGATGAACTGGGGGTGCAGATGCGATCGATGGTACAGGCGACGCTGCTCGGGGTCAAGCTGCCCGCAGATGTCCGGACTGACCACACCCAAAACACCGGCCCTCTCGCTGCTCGCACTGTCTAGGCCAATGTGGTCCTCCGCAGATGACACATCTCGGTGCTCCCCTCTGTTGTCGTCCCTGCTGACGGGATCCACCAGACCTCTGTCGCCACGAAAACCCACGACCCTGAGAACGTGATCGTGGAGGTCTCGGCGGGCGTCTGCCGCTGGTCTGTCCTCCGTCGTCTGGAATCGGGCGCTTCCTATCCAAACCCTGACTCAGAGTGGCTGCCCGCTCACTCACCGTCAAGGCTCCACGCTCCACCCATAGCGCCTGCTCGATCGACGTGTCCAAGGTCTGCAACCTCTGCGCCTGAACTAAGACAAATATCTCATGTCTCAATCCTCGCTCGAACAAATAAACTCTGTGAGCCTCATCTCTCGCAGCAAAAGGAACACAGTTCAGGAGTCTGGTAAACTCCCGGGTATACTCCTGCACTGTGCGATCTCCCTGGAGTAGACTCTTCAAATCCTCCTCGAGTTTCTGCTTCACGCTGTTAGGGAAATAGGACCCATACAGCATCCCGCAGAACTCGGTCCAACTCAAATGCAGCGCATCAGCGACCTGCTCGATCTCGTCCTCGTCCACCAGATGCGTGCATCACCTGTCAGGCAGTGAACTGCCAAGTGAACCCGCTCCCGCTCTGGCACGAAGAGATCCTCGAATAACTTCTCCATCTCGCCTACCCAGGCCTCCACCACCCATGGCTCGGTGTGGCTACCATCAAAACGGGGTGGATCAAACCGACAAAAACGAGCCAGTCTCTCGGTCATCCGCTCCTGCTCAGCCTCCGTCATCTGTCCACCAAACCGGGAAGTGTCGCCAACCGGTGCGGCCGGAACTGCCGCTGCTGGGGGTACGGCTGCAGCTGGAACGTCCACTGGAACAGCAGGAGGTGGCTCCTGCGACTCCGTCGCTCTAGGTGCAGCACTCCGCGTGTGAGTAATGGTATCACACATCCTCCGCAAAAGTGCACTCTACTGCCTAGCTGACTCGGCTAGCGCATTCAACTGCTCACACACATCAGGGGGTGCACTAGGTCCCGCCTGCTCAGGCTAGCTCGCGACTCCCTTACCTCGATCTGCGAAAACAGGCGCAGCAGCCGCAACAGAAGAAGGCTCTGCAAAAAGGTGGCAACAAAGGGTGTGAGAACTACTATCAAAAGAAGTAGTCCTCAGTGGGTACCGATACCGACCTCAACGGTCCACCCACTAAGTCTACGAGACTAACAGTATAGCTGGTAGGTAAAGAACAACAAAGTAAGCTGGAATAAACTCTACAGCTATCATGCCACTACCCTACCACTATCCAAGTCAACTCTCAAGTAAGCATCACCAAAGTGAGAAATCATCCCTGACCCAATCTATCGGAACCGCCCAAACGGGCTCGTCCAGCCAACTGCCTAGCCACACCGCACACTACCAAAAAGGGTAGCCGGTCCAGAACAGATCCACAATCTGTAGCGACAACAACGCAAAAGAGGCCTCACTCCGGAGCGGCACTCGGGGGAGCTACCCAGCCGAGTTAGTACGCGTATCTCTGTCGAGCACAAACAGGCTCCGGCAGGCTATAGTCAAAGAACAAGGGGTCAAAATGGGTCAAAGACTCTAAGCTCACGTGCCCTCAGCACAACCAGAAGCTAAAACAAGAGTCTGGGTCCACCGTCAACCCCGACGGCACCCGGTAATACAGAACAGTCTAACCCTGCTGTAAATACAAGCTCGGCATCCCAGCACGAGCGTAAACTCATCCTATAACGAACTAAGTATCCACCTCGCACTAACAGCGGTGATACAAGAACAGAAACGGCTCCTAGAGCTAAATCTGATAACAGTTCGAAAAGTGACGGTTGTATGTTCGCGAGTTTTCTCCTAAGTCAATTCCCAGTTCAGCATGTAAAGTCATGTCGATAAATTATCAATTTATGCTCCAAATTCAGATTTCATATAAACACATGCAAATTCACGAATTCGAGCTACTAACATGATTAAACAGATAATAAAACAGCATGCTGCACTCTCTACACTTAGGAGGAAATCCGGCGATTTCGGTAACATCAACCCACCTCGAAAGCTATCCAACAACGGCTAGAAGTCGAGTGGAAGGCCTCCAAGCAACACCGGCCGAAATCGAGCTCAAATCTGCAACCTCGAGATTCGGACCCACCTGCTCACTGTTCTGGGCGCCCAGAACATCAGCCCAGAACTGCAGCCTGGCAGCACAACCCACATGTATTCAACATGCGATAAAATTCAAATCCTAAGTCCAAATGCAGTGAAATTTGGCTCAACTCACCAGCAGAGGTTCAAGAACAAACCCTCCAAATTTCAGCCAAAACGGAGCTCGACTCGATGTCCAAAAAGCCTAAACACTGAATCAGGTCAACATCTGGACCCTCCTGCACATGGATCCAGAAGTTCCAGCACTTAAGCAAAACTCAAAAACAGCAAGAATTCAGGGATTCCAACGATTCTAGCTCATAGAAAGGGGTCACAAACCTCTCAAAAACAGTGATGGAACAATCCAAAACCTCTTCAAAGGTCCTCACAAAGATCTGGATCTAAAAATCCAAGAAATTCCATCAATGACCCAAAAATTCAGCACTTAAGCAATTACTCAAAATCTGAGCTAGAACTCACCTTTGAATCCTCAATTCAAGTGGGAAGAACCTCCAAACCAGCAAGGAAAGTGGAAGGATCAATCTTCACTTCGTAATTCCAGCTCCCAAGAGATCGGGTCCAAAGAACAAAGGAAAAACCCAAGTTTCAGCTCAAGAACACCAGGGGTACAGTACAACATCAACTGTAGCTTACATACCTGTCCAAATCGCGATTGGAAAGATTCCACTTCTTCCTCTGCGAGTCCTCTATCCAACAAACCAAGTTTCGTTGGATTTGGATACTCCTACACTGCACACGAGCACGAACACTCCAGGTCGACGTTGCAGTTTCAGCAGGAAACCAAGATCATCAATGGAGGAAGATGAAATTGGGAGAGAAGAGAGGGTTTCCCCTTGCAAGCTCCGAGTTCACCTTGAAGAGGGGAGAAAAGAGCCTCAGGGGAGGTCGTCCATTGCTTTTATAGACAAGGGATAAAGGTGCAGTGAGCCTCAAGAACAGAATACATCTAACCTGTACTCAGCAGGAAATTCCCAAATTCGGGCGCCCGAAACCCATGAAGTGGGCGCCCGGTTCTTCAGCCTGCACCAACTCGACCATCGGACTCTCCGCCGCGGTCCGGTGCGCCCAAACCTGGTCCGGCGGATCTCACCAACCGATCAACACGTGTCGAGCCGTTCGATACTCACGAGGCAGGATTTTCGGACTCACTTTCCGGGCGCCCGAAACATGGATCCGAAATGACTTAGTAATTTTCAGAAATGAGCGCTGCACAACTGGATGCCCAAAACAAGGCTTCTGGGCGCCCTAAAGTTCAAAAGCCCAAAACTTCAGTTTTGGCTTGCTTCGGCGCTCCGAGTCCGTTTTCGCGTCTATTTGACGCCGAAACGACTCCGACTTGTCTCGACCTTCTCCAGAAGCGTCGGACAGTCTAGAATACTACAGTCATTCCGTCAGTTAGGCCCCAGGGGTACTACAGTTGTCCACGCCCCACGTCCGAATCCACGGACGCCACGCCTCGAATCCACGAGACGCCCAACTTCGAATCCATGAAGCCTTCAACACGTCGAATCCACGCTCACTCGAATCCACGAGCACACTCCATCCGCAGCAAGAACAATAAAGTTGATGATGGTTTATTGCTTAGAATATCATTAAAAATCTGTGGGAATAATCTCTAAGCAATTCTCAAATTGACTCTAAAAGAATATTAGAAATTAGGACACCATGAATCAATTTGAGAGAAGTTTGATGTAGAAGATGAGGAAAACGGTTACCTACAAGCTTCTAGGGTTTCTAAAAGATAATCTATGTTTTACCACGTTTTAGAGACACCCCCACATCATATTTATAGGTTAGAAGCAATCCGAACTAGATTAGGATTAAAAATAGATTTTGGAAAGGTTTGAAAGCAAACCGATTTCGACTAGGATTGCAAAACTGATTTTAGAAAGGTTTGGAACCAAATTAGGATTGCAAAGATATTTTAAGGAATCTACCATCTTATTTACAGGTTTGGGAGACATTAGAATCAGAGAAGGATTGAAAAAATAACTTTCCAAAAATTCACGACGAGTCGGGGTCCGCATCGCGGGTATGGGGTCCGGACCTTGAAACTCTTCAGGCATTTCATTGTCCGGACCTCAGCCATCAGGATCCGGACCCGGTCTGCGAAACTGTCTGTCACGCTCACGGGTTCCGGACCTCAGCTTCCAGGGTCCGGACCCGGACTGCGAAATAGCAAGATATGCGTACGGGTTCCGGACCTCAGCTTCCAGGGTCCGGACTCGGTCTGCGAACCAGCATAACCTGCTCACGGGTTCCGGACCTCATGTTCCAGGGTCCGGACCTCGTAGTATGAATTTTTTCGATTCGTTTATAAATCATTAAAAACCTATTCTAATGTCTTCCAAACACTTATAAATGTTTATAAATCATCATCAAGATTATTTAAACTTACCAAGCATCGTGAATTCAAACGTTGAGTCTGCGAGTTTTCAAACTTCGTTTCTTCTTCTTTAAACCTTCAAGACTCCGACTCACTTCACGAAATATGCCAATATAAAATCCGTAACAATCTCCCCCTTTGACAATTTCGTGACAAAACTCAAAAATACATAAAACACTCACGATGCTCATCTCTCCAAAAATGAAATTCATTGCCATCACCAAAACAATGAACTTCTCGCGTGAAAGATCCAAATAGAATTCAAAATTACAATTTTGTAACTCCTAAAAACAAACTCTATGACTTAGACAAACATGGAGTCTTGAAGTCTTGAAAGATCTGTAAAAAATTTTCATTCTCCACGAACAAAGTTAGTAGAAAAAATATATCAAAACCTCTCCCCCATGTTCAAAAAATATATCAAAACCTCTCCCCCTATGTTCATGCAATCTCCCCCTTTGTTCATGCGTCTAAGTTCTCATTACCTCTCTCCCCCTTTTTGTCAAAAATTGCCAAAAAAAAACACCCAAAAATAGAGAGAGTTGAAAGAAATTAAAATAAAATACAAGTTCAAAATATTTTTCATTTTTGAAACCACTTGTGATAAAAACGTCAAACATTGTTAGTGCTTGAGGAGTATAAATTCACATTGACTTCTTTCAATCCCTATTAATTTCATAAGAATTAAGAACTTTACTACACAATCATCATAATGTAGATAAAATATTATCCGATTTCTTAATTCATATAAACTTCAAAAACAAGTCATCAAAAATAATCTAAAGGCTCAAAAGCTATCAAGATGTAAACGGATTATGAAAATGACTTAAGGGATTCATCAAAGAGACAGAAATTTATTGCATAAACATTCAAATTTGAGATAAAACAAATATCGCACAGGGGGTGGCTCTTTGAGCATCTTTCATGTATGTGGACCACCTTATAACACCGAAAAAATAACATTTTGTGACATTTTCCTTTTGCATCCTTTTGCACTTATATATATATTTTTTTTTCGAATATGCAATTCAATTCTCATGTGGTAGCTGCACACACTAACCGGACAACCGGGGTGGTAGCTCTTTCCTCCATGTGGTGGTAGTTTTCACACTCCTTTTAAGGATGTAACTCTTTCCACATCTTTCAAAGCATATGAGCATTTTATTTTATATAATAATAACTCCCCTCGCTTATGCAATCTCTTAGTTGAAAGAACATGTGACAAATTTTAGTCCATAAGAGAATGACTATTCATCAAATTCAACACACACAACCGAGATAGGTTAAGCTCCTAGAGATTACACATGATTGCCTAAATTTGATGAATATAAGTATTAAGAATTCTCATAATAAATTATCTTCAAATATAATGAAAATAAAGTAAAACCGATACTTAATATGAGATTAATTAAGAGTGAATGAAAGTGAACCTATTGATGTTCAAAGCACTATTTAATGTTCTAATCATTCAAAGAATCTAAAAATCGTAACAATGAAAGCACAAAAACGTGTAATGCAATAAACAAAAGATATGCAATAGAAACCGATCAAAGCACTACACTAAGTCAAAACAAATTAAGACTTTAGAGAAGGAAAGATAACACCTTTCCGAGCCCAAACTTGTCGGATTGTTGGTTGTCTTGGTTTGTTGACGTTAGGCATGGTTTGTTTTGACTTTTGATCAACCTTTGGTCTCACCATCGCATTCCGCTTTGGAGTAGTTGGGTGTTGTGGCTTTGACTGTCGGTTGACGTTGGGTACTCGACCTTTTTGATGTTGCTTTTGAAACCGTGGGGGATGTCGAGTAATGGAATATGCCGATAGATGCTTCGAAGTTGCCACTTGAGTTTTCTTGTTATGGCATGTCTTCTTGATATGTCCTTTCTTTCCGCATCTATGGCATACTTTCTCTTTTACACTTGTTGAGACTTTGGGAATATAATTTTTTACCTTCTCAACAAATGTCCGCTCATATCCAGGTCCAAGTTTGCTTGTTTGACCCAATCCGAGCATATCATCAAGTTTCTTTGAACCGGAGGAGAATTTTTGTATGTCGGACTTGAGTTGATGGACTTGTTTGGTCAAGACTTGATTAGAAACATGAATTTTCTTGTATTGTAGTTCTAGAAAGCCAACCTTTTCTTGATGCGATTTGATCGTTATCTCTGATTGGTTGAGCTTCTCTTGAAGGATCTTATTGTTAGTCAACATATGTTCCCTTTCCTCCGCAAGAGCTATAGATGACTCTTTCAATTTATTATTTTCTCCTTCAAGCTCAAGTAGACGTCTCCTTAGCTTCTTGTTAAGCTTAGCCATCTTTTTGGATTCACCAAGTAATTGATTGTAGGCTTCGGCTAAACTTTCATCATCCGACTCCCCCTCACTTGTGCCATTGTCGCTCGATGTATCTTGCACAGAAGAAGAGTCAAAGGGGTTAGAAATAATAGATGATAAACAAAAAGTAGAGGGAGAAGGAGAAACATGTGAAGAAAAAGCAATTCCATCATTGGTTTCTTCTTCACTAGAACTTGAATCATTGGAAGTAGAATCATCCCAAGTTCTAGCTTGTAAGGTCTTCTTATCATAGGATTTCTTAGAGGGACAATCCGTGGCGATATGGCCATAGCCTCGGCATTTGTAACACCGGATTTCCCCTACAAACTCATCATTTTCTTTAGAAGACTTTCCAAGCTTCTTCTCTTTAGAGGATTTAGTATGTGAAGATCCTTTTGAAGAAGATTTGGATGTAGATCGGTTTGACTTGTTCTTCCGGAAATTCCGACGAAATTTCTTCGTGAGACGCTCCAATTGATGTTCAAAATCGGCGAGCGAAATTTCTTCATCGGAATCCGAGTCGTCGTCTTCCTCCTTCGTAGATTTGAGTGCAATACCTGTACTCTTAGAAGAAGACTTGGAAGAAGATTGATTAGTAGGAAAAGTCATTTCATAAGTTTGTAAAGCGCCTACTAATTCATCTACTTTCATATCATCCGGATGATTGATCGTTTCAATAGCCGCGACTTACGCCCTAAAGCGCTCCGGAAGTGTTCGAAGGATTTTTCTAACAACCTTAGATTCGGGGATCTTCTCTCCCAAGTTAGCACATGTATTAATGATATCTTGGAGTCTAGTAAAATACTCAATAAAAGATTCATGCTCCTCCATTCGAATAGAATCAAATTGACTCGTAAGCATCTGGAGCTTTTGAACTTTTACTAGACTTGTACCCTTATGTGTAACTTGTAGGGTATCCCAAATCTCTTTTGCCGTTTCACACGCCGAGACGCGTGAAAACTCGGTTTGAGTTAGGGCATTAAATAAAGCATTTATTCCCTTACCATTAAAAGAGGATAAATCAATTTCATCATTCGACCACTTATTCCGTGGCTTAGGTACAGTTGCGTTATTAACCACTTCGGTTGGATGTTTCCATCCAAGTTCAATGGTTTGCCATACTCGCTCATCAATTGCGATGAGGAAGGCTCTCATCCGGACTTTTCAATAAGCGTAGTTGGTTCCATCAAATAAAGGTGGCCTAAATATATTACATCCTTCACCCATTATGAAAGATAAAGCCTAGATCCCTCTCTGATACCAATTGTAAGATAGGGGGTGCCCTAGGATCTATCTAGAGTATATCAATCACCTAGAGGGGGGTAAATAGGTGTATAAATAAAAATTACAAATCTCAATGCGATAAAGTAATGCGGAAAATAAAATCAGCACACCGAGATTTACGTGGGAAACTCCACCTTGGAGAAAAACCCACGGGACCAACACGCGAAAAAACAATCCACTAAGAGTAAAGAATTACAAGGTGATTACCGACTCCACGGACTTAACCTCTCCCTTCTCTTCAGCGGATCACGCGCACCAACGGGTTGTCCACGCCCCACGTCCGAATCCACGGACGCCACGCCTCGAATCCACGAGACGCCCAACTTCGAATCCACGAAGCCTTCAACACGTCGAATCCACGACGCTCACTCGAATCCACGAGCGCACTCTATCCGGAGCAAGAACAATAAAGTTGATGATGGTTTATTGCTTAGAATATCATTAAAAATCTGTGGGAATAATCTCTAAGCAATTCTCAAATTGACTCTAAAAGAATATTAGAAATTAGGACACCATGAATCAATTTGAGAGAAGTTTGATGTAGAAGATGAGGAAAACGGTTACCTACAAGCTTCTAGGGTTTCTAAAAGATAATCTATGCTTCACCACGTTTTAGAGACACCCCCACATCATATTTATAGGTTAGAAGCAATCCGAACTAGATTAGGATTAAAAATAGATTTTGGAAAGGTTTGAAAGCAAACCGATTTCGACTAGGATTGCAAAACTGATTTTAGAAAGGTTTGAAACCAAATTAGGATTGCAAAGATATTTTAAGGAATCTACCATCTTATTTACAGGTTTGGGAGACATTAGAATCAGAGAAGGATTGAAAAAATAACTTTCCAAAAATTCACGACGAGTCGGGGTCCGCATCGCGGGTATGGGGTCCGGACCTTGAAACTCTTCAGGCGTTTCATTGTCCGGACCTCAGCCATCAGGATCCGGACCCGGTCTGCGAAACTGTCTGTCACGCTCACGGGTTCCGGACCTCAGCTTCCAGGGTCCGGACCCGGACTGCGAAATAGCAAGATATGCGTACGGGTTCCGGACCTCAGCTTCGAGGGTCCGGACTCGGTCTGCGAACCACCATAACCTGCTCACGGGTTCCGGACCTCATGTTCCAGGGTCCGGACCTCGTAGTATGAATTTTTTCGATTCGTTTATAAATCATTAAAAACCTATTCTAATGTCTTCCAAACACTTATAAATGTTTATAAATCATCATCAAGATTATTTAAACTTACCAAGCATCGTGAATTCAAACGTTGAGTCTGCGAGTTTTTAAACTTCGTTTCTTCTTCTTTAAACCTTCAAGACTCCGACTCACTTCACGAAATATGCCAATATAAAATCCGTAACAAGTAATCCATTTTTATTGGCTCTTCGGTGTGTGTTGTTTGCAGCCATTTTGAAGAAATGACATAGTGCCGTAATGCAACCTGATATTTAAATAATTCATCTATACACAAAGTCGTGTAAGATAATCTAGCATTGTGCAATTTTGTTAATATTGTGCCGAACTATTGTAGCACACTGAACTTTAGCAAATTACGGAGTTCTAGTGAGAGAATAGTGCCTTATACTATTCTGGAGATTTGGGTTGAGTTTGGTGAGCTTGGGAGTGTTTTCGGGACTTGGGAAGTGCGAAAACGGACTCCGGAGAGCGAAATCTGCAAAAGGTGCAGATTTTGTATTGTATTCCGGTATGGCTCGAGATACCGGAATGGATTTAAAGTATTCTGGTATGGATGTTGAAATACCGGAATACTGTGGAATTCCGCAGTCTGGCCGAGGCTCGGGTTTTGCGGATTTTTTAGGCTGATTCCGGAATGCCTATTCGTATACCGGAATACAGTGCTGCAGAATGTGATTTCGAGCAGTTTTGCAATTTTGGCTTTTTGAGGGGTCTTTGTGGATTTTGTTGCAATGGGATAAATATCCCTTCAACCCTCTCTTGCAGCTCTTTGCTGCTGAAGCTTGGAGGAGAAGGTGAGCCCTCCTCACACCCTCTCTCTTGATTTTCTCTTCTTCAAACCCTTGGATTGTGGATTTGATCTCCTCTTTTCTTCTTCTTCATGGTACCTTGCTTCTAAGGCTTGGAGAGGAGCTCGGGATTGGAAGAGGAGAGCTTATTTGGGGACTTAGCTTCAACCCTTGCATCTTTGAGCTTGGTTGAGAGCTTGATTGAGGTTTGTAGCCCTCTATTCTCTCTTTATGTATGAGATTTGTGTGTATTTTGGAAGAAAACCTAGTTTGGTAGAAATTAGGGTTTATTTTGGGTTTCCTCTCATGAGGGTTTTTGAGATGAGGTTAATGAGTGTAGAACACTCTTGTAGGATGTATTTGAAGCTCCAATGTGTTGATTTGGAGTTTGCACAAGCTTTTCTTGGATTAATGTATTATTCACCTATTTTCTTCATGAATTTTGGTGAATTTCGTGGTGAGCTTGTTCGAAGCCCCTAACCCCTTGAAAAATTATCTTAGGGTATGTGAAGCTCGGGGGACAACTTCGTTCTGAAGTACTGCGAGATTTCGATGGGTATCCGGTGGGTCTAACCTCACCGAAATGGGTGAACTATGTCTCCTATTTTATTATAGAATTGATTAGATGCATATTCATGTTGTTATAACATGTTAGAAATTGTGAATACATAATTTATGTATGTTGCATGTGAGATCTAGCATGCTCTATATAGTTGAAGTTCATGAGGGTGATATGCATGTTAGTGAGGAGTGGTGTCATATGAGGCACTACTTGGTTAATGGATTAGTGAATTCACCTACGCATACTAATGTATGCTTGCTATAAAGAAAAGAAAGGACATGCTAAATGCAAAACAAGTATGTTGCACCTCATCTAGGTGAGCAACTATGACGGGCATTGTTGACATTGAGCTCGACCTTTTGGTCGTTGAACGATTCCATGTTTAAGACATGAGGAAATGGGTTCTCTTTGTATTTGACAATTGTGATTGGCTAAAGCATGTGTTTACTTGGTTAAATAAGAGATTGAACACTTGTATGATGACTTATACTCCATGTAGTGGAGGCTTATGTAGCATAGCATTTACACATCTTTAACTATAATTTTGTTGGCATTTGTAGAATGCATCAATTATAGCATTTGTAGAATGCATCAATTATAGCATTTGTAGAATGCATGGATTATAGCACTGGTAGAATGCATTGATTATGGCATTTGTAGAATACATCGATTATGGCATTAGAATAATGCATGAATTATGGTATTTGTAGAATGCATCGATTATGGCATTAGAATAATGCATTGATTATGGCATTAGTAGAATGCATTGAAAACAACATTAGTATAATGCATTGAGTATGGCTTTGGTGATAGCATATGATAGTAGCCCGTTGGGGTCATGAATAAGACGTAGATCCATTCTTGTTGATAGGTGAGATGTAAACTTTTGCATGTTAGAGACATGCTACTTATTGGTAGAGTGAGATGTGGACATTGTGTAGCACTCGGAATTTCGGTGCGTCGTAGCGAACTTTGCTAAATTTGATAAAGTTCGATGGAAGCCGATAATAGCTGGTGTGGAATTGGGTTCCGAAGGTTTCGGAACATTGTGGGTGCGAGTGGAAATCCGAAAATTAAAAAATTATGAAAAAGGGACCAAGTGGAGCAAAACTGCTCACGGGGTCCGGACCCTGGAAGCTGGGGTCCGGACAATGAAGTCCGCGGGCAGCTACGGTCCGGACCCGGATGTCACGGTCCGGACCCGAGCTGGCTTCCGAGTTGGGGTGCGTACGGGTTCCGGACCCGGACACCAAGGTCCGGACCCGGCCTGCGCGGTGGACTGTCACCTGTGCGGGGTCCGGACCCCACTTGCAAGGTCCGGACCCGGCTGAGGCAGAATGCCCAGTGAGGGGTATTTTAGTAATTTCATGGTGGAGGGCTATGTATAGGGGCTGAGGTATCTCTCTCCTCATTACTCCTCCACTCTCCTCACATTCCCTCTCCCTCTCCCTCACTTTCTCTCTCTAGAGATCTCTCCAAAGTTTGGAGAAGTGTAGGATTTGACCTTGGGAAAAGCTTCTAAGGTGGATTTGGAGCTTCTTGGTGCAAGAAGAAGCTTGGGAGCTAGGGCTTTGAGGTGAGTTCTTGTGATTTAGGGTTTAAACCTTGGATTTAATCCTTTAAGATGAGATTTTTGGAAACCCTAAGCAATCTCAACCACAAATGGTGGAAGATTGGCCATGAAATCTAGGGTTTGGCTTGCATGCATGCAAACCCTAGGTAGATTTGGGGCTTTTGCCATGGGAGGTTCTAAAAATATTTGAACATTCGGGAATTGCAATTGAGGCAAGGGAAATCATGTTAGAACACTTGATTTCATGTATTGAGTTGATTATAGGGTTCGTAATGAGTAACGAACCATTTTCTTGTATAAGCTTGGGTTGAAGCAAGAACTCAAGGCTTGGAGACCTAGGAGCTCAAAGAATACAAGAATTTGGAAGCTCTTGAGGTGGGTTTGTGTTTACCGAAGTGATTAGGTCACTTCCATGTCTAGGGTAAATATCCATTTAAAGATAAAATGGTATGTATGGTGAACCCTAGAACTTGCATGTTGGCAAAGATGAAAATAATGATAAGTAGAGCCATGAGCTCCTATTGCATGTTATAGAATTCAAGTATATTTATATTATCTATACTTGTTGCATGGTTGCATGTATGATTGGAACCTAGTGTTATTGAACATAGGTTGGAACATGAGATTGGAACCTAGTGTTATTGAACATAGGTTGGAACATGTATGATTGGAACCTAGTGTTATTGAACATAGGTTGGACATGAGAATGGAACCTAGTGTTATTGAACATAGGTTGGACATGAGATTGGAACCTAGCGTTATGGAACCTAGGTTGAGAATGAGAAAGTAAACCTAATGTCATTGAACATAGGTGAGACTTAGTGACTTGAACCTAGGGTCATGAGACTTAGGTTGGCAAGTGTAAAATGTTGAGATGGGATGTGCGACGATTTTGCTATCCCGGGTATGCGACGATTTCGCTACCCATGCCATGAGTTGGCGGTGTTGGAATGGGATGTGCGACGAGTTTGCTATCCCGGGTATGCGACGATTTCGCTACCCGTGCCATGAGTTGGCGGTGTTGAGACGGGATGTGCGACGAGGTTGCTATCCCGGGTATGCGACGAGTTCGCTACCTGTGCCATGTGATGGCGGTGTTGAAATGGGATGTGCAACGAGGTTGCTATCCCGTGTATGCGACGAGTTCGCTACCTGTGCCATGTGATGGCGGTGTTGAGATGGGGTATGCGACGATTTTGCTATCCCGGGTATGCGACGATTTCGCTACCCGAACTCGGAGGTGACAATTTCACTCCTTGGATGTTGGAACAATTATGGTGAGACGGCGATTCCGAAACCATAAGTAAATGACAAGTAGTTGAACTTGGTCAATGTGAAATATAGGATGAACCTAGGAGAGAATGAAAATTTACATTTCATTTGGTTGCATCCTTTGTGTTGATTTACAATCATGTAAATATTTCTTGCATAGTTATTTGTGATCTAACTTATGCATATGGTGTTTCTTTGGACCTGGTGGGTCGAGCTTCTCTCTTGGGTGGCCTTACCCACTGGGAACTATGTTTATAGTTCTCACCCCACGTTTTTCAGGTCCTTCCGCGAGTGAGGCGGCGGAGCGAGGCGGCGGAGCGAGGCAAGGGTTTGGCTCTCTAGATAGCGGCCCTTCCATTGTGGTGATACATAGAGTTGTACCCCTAGTCTTGGACTTTGATAGTATAGGGGATTTTCATTACATGTATGTAACTCGTATATTCCATAGTTTTGGAACATGATGTATGGAATGAAAATGAAAGAAAAGAAAATTTTGGGCATGTATAAATGTGTAATGTGATGTAATAGAAGTAGAACTTCTTTATGTTGATGCTTTCCTTGTGCAACTCTTGTACTCCGTTCCTAGTTGGAACATCGTGGATATGCTTGTGTTGTGACGCCTTGGGCGGTAGAAGAGACTCTATCCGTTCGGCAGGTCTGGGGCACGCGCTCGTGCGGTTTGTCCTTCCACCTAGTTGGTGTTAAGGCACGGCGGGGCGTGACACATTGCATGTTAGAGACATGTTACATATTGGTAGAGACATATCAACGAGTAATTTGAGAACAAGTATGGCATATGAGTTATGGTTCCGACCCTCGAGTCGATGTTATGATTCCATGTTTTAGACATAATGATTGGAACATGTTGGCCTTGGATACGATACTTATGATCTGCGCTTGCTTGCCCTTGTGCTCATTCGCACATGCTTGTGAGGGACGCTCCCTACAAGCCGGCACTCCGGAGTTGACCTTTGCGATTACGATCCCCCGTTGCGGGATTGGGCGCCGAAATGGATTGCCGTGGGGGAGGCTCATTCTTAGCGTGAGAATGTTGACTACCACGGGGCCATTAGGCATGGCACAAGTCGGGACGTTACCTTGTGTAAGTCCCCTCGTTGATTGGGTAAAAGCTAAGTAAACTTGACATAGTACACCATAGTTGGTTGTTGCATATACATGTAGTAGTTGGATATAATAGCGAGTTGCTATCTTGTGGCATTACTTAGCTTGACACCATTTGGGTGCATACATCATAGTTGGACATTCATGTTATTCGCTATTTGCATTGGCATCCATAGTGGTATTAAACCTATACTTATGTTGATTGGTATAGTGGCATGGTTACATGATGATAATAGAAGGTTTCCCTTTAACTAGTATTCATAGCATTAAATGGAAATGCATGTAAACTAGTGTAAATGATATATCTGTGCATATGATAGTAGAAAAATCATATTCATGTAGATGACATTGTCACTTGGAGGCAAGTTAGTAGTAGATGCATTGTTTATCATTTACTGTTTTATGCTTTATGTTACAGCTTATAATATCTTTGCCTCGGTTGACCTAGCGGTGTATTTCGCCACTCTCGGCGGCTTACCCACTGGAAACTATTGTTTAATAGTTCTCACCCCCATTGTTGTTGGGTTTTTGTTTCAGAGCCTTCTGCAGCGGGATAGGCTTGGGATCGTGGCGAGGGGTTAGCATCTAGCTAGAGCTCCTCTACGATGATGCATAGATGGACCCTTATGCCTTTCTTTTTATTTTGAGTGAAAGGTGTATAGTGTATTTGTTGGCCAATCTTTTAGCATTTAAGATGTACTATGAGTAAATTTTATTGTATATCTCGAGATTATAGTTGTGATGAACTTATTTTAGCAGTAGAATTATGTACATGCTCTGATCACCTGGTGTAGGTTGTACTCTTGCTACTTCTTTGTTGTTGTTGTAGACGCCTTGTGTACATTGAGGTTTTCTTTGTGATGTACACGGCGGGTCTGTGCACGCGCCTAGTAGGCTCCCTCGAGGGCCCGGGACGTGACAGATTATTTTGGTATCAGAGCCTAGGATTGAGTCTTAGTGGACCTAGTGAACCTTAGGCCGGTTGGACGATAAGGAATAGGAACGTGAGAGACGGGGTCTCTTGTGACTTATTGGCGATAGTATCATGATTGGGTCATATCTTCAGCTCCAAAAGTGTTGGAGCTAGATTGAAGTGAACCACTTCTATACCCTTGGAGGGTCACGTTGGCGGCCGACAACGTGACATCAGGGAATAGTGGAAGTCCACTTCATTACTTTCACATGATTGGGGTTGTAGTTTCGTGTGGGGATGCGTTGGCGTGGGGTGTTTCACCAGCGCATGTTATGCTTGTTGCAGCTTGAGTGGTGGACGACGCACTCGATAGCGGCCGAGGCAGCCGAGACGGAAATTCTGCATCCTCCGGATCTGGTGAGATCCTGAAGTTGTGAATACAACTGGCAATTTCAGCGAGCACGGTGGAGCGGTGATCAATTATGATGTTACTCCAAGTTGAGGCTTTACGCCAACAAGACGAGGAAACTAAGCGGCTGGAGGGCTTGTTGATCGAGCAGGCGGCCGACTTCAAGGAAACTCTATGAGAATGCGGATCGCACCTTGATAAGGGCGAGTGACGTGGAGACCGTTGGGACGGTAAGAGAAGTCACTGAGAGCGACAAGTCAAGTGTAATAGGACAATCAAGGCATTTAAAGAGAAATTGCTTTCGAGGACGTGGTTCCTTAGCAGAATGAATGAAGGACATCAAATCGTCATCAACTATTACGATGTGCGAGTGGTGGAATCCGCATGTACCTTGCAATGCCCTCGACGTGGAGGCGAGTGCTTTTATGTGGCCAGGCGAACCATTTCCAGTTGGAGTGTTCATGGAGAACAATGTCGACAAAATTGGTATCGACTTCGTGCGGCTGGCACCCGGTGGACGCATGCCTGTATGACAGGCGGAGGACGAGGTAGCGACGATGGAGGTTGTCACAGTTCGTGGCATTGGAGCTAGTTTGCTGTTTGTTATGATTGCGTTGATTGTAGTGCTGGATCGGCTGTTTGCCGAGTGTGGGGGCAGGGAACTCATTCCTTATTGATTGCAGAATAAGTTGGTCCCCATTTTGGGGATTTTTGGGAGTACTGTCTTTGTGCTCCATGTAGATTGGATGTTGCTGTGCGCCAACGAAGTGATTGGCTTTGTTTAGCGAAGAGCGTATGGTTCTGATTTGAACTTGAGCTGGCTCCTCGGGTATTTTGTTACCGATGATTGTGTGAGCCGAGCGGTAGTGTCTTGGGAACCTGGACACGAAATAGTGTTTTTAGAGGGCGTGAAGGTTCGCTATTTGCGATGATTGTTTCACCCGCCCGAGCCTAGTTGTGGGCTGAGTGGACATGTGGCCTTTGGGCCAGCATTCTTGAGAATGATTGAGAACCCTCAAAAGTGAGGATGTCTCTCGTGAGGGAGTTGCTTGTGCAATCCCGGTTGCGTTGTGAGAATCGAAGGTTTGGTCTTGAGACCTCCTTCTGTCTAGTGTTTCTCTTGTGGAGCATCGGTCTCATTGTTTTGGGTGGTTGGGTTACTTCGACTATATGTCGACTATCGTGAACTCAGCAAGGTCACGATCATGAGTGAGTAACCGCAGCCGAGATCTGTTGATCTGTTTGATCAGCTCCATGGATTCTGGTTTTACTCGAGATTGGTTTACAATCTGAGTACCGCTCTAGTTTGATCGAGCTTGAGAGTGTATCGAGGATGACTTTTCGTACTCGGTTTGGACATTACGAAATGTCGTGATGTCATGCGAGCTGGTAGTTGCTCGTGTAGTGTGTTGTGATTGTTGATTTGTTTTGGGTGTCTTTGCCCCTGTGTGCATCGACGACACCTTGTGGAAATCTTGAAGTGATGAAGACCAGGAAGATTCCTTGGAGTAGGTGTTGCAAGTACTTCAAGTTGAGGAAGTGCCGAATTGGTTGTGAGAACAAGCATTATTTGACAAGTGATGTCAAAGCGGATGTGATTGAAGTTTCCATGTAGTACACCAAACTTCTACAAATTGGGGAGTTCTAGTGAAAATGGCCAAACAGACTATTTGAATAGTTTTGGCAAGGTTTGGAGAGTATTCGAGTGTTTTTGGCGCAAATTGGGCGCGAAAACGGACTTCGAAAATCAAGTATGCTAAACTTGCAGATTCTGCACTTGGTTCCGGTATGGATTGTGAGATACCGGAATGCAGTAGAAGATCTGGAAATCTAACTCTCGGGTTCTGCGGAATCGAGTATCAGATACCGGAATGGATTCGTTTAGTTTCGGTACTGATTTATGAGGTACCGGATTGCAGTGGGAGACCTGAAAATCTAACCTTCGGATTCTGCGGAATCGTATGCGGGATACCAGAATTAACGCCCGTATTCCGGTACGCCAACCCGAGTATCGGTACGCAGTTATGCAGAATGCAATTTTTGAAGGTTATTTTGGTAATTTCAGTGGGGGTGCCTATTTAAGGGGAGCCTTCTCCCCTTTCTTCTCTTAAAACACACACGTACACAGGGAGAGAGGGAGAGAGAGAAGCTCCTCTCTATCACTTCTTCTTCTTCTTCTTCTTCTCCTCCAAATTTGGAGATCTTGGTGGAGATCGAGCTTGGGAACCTCGGAGGAGTGGTGAACCGAGCTCGTGCACGCATGGTGGCTTGGTGAGCTCGCGGATCCGAGGTGAGTCATTTAATTTGGTAGTTAGGGTTTCGAATTTGGGCTAAGAAATGAGATTTTGGAGACCCCTTGGCTAATCTAAACTACAAATTTTAGGGATTAGCATGTGATTTTTGGGTTTTGCCATTATTTTTGAAAACCCTAGGTTGAAAGAGGGATTCTCTTGTGGAGGGTTTTAAAAATATTTTAACCCTTTAGAACCCTAGTTGGGGGTTAGTAAAATATGTGGGACAACTCGATTTTGAGTGATTCCAAGAGATGAAATTGTTTTGAGTTCGACTCGGAGTAACGAATCCTCCATGTATGATAGGGCAAGGAGCTTGAAGTTTAAGCTTGAGGCCAAGAAAAAGAGCCTAATTGCAAGTGTCTACAAGCAATTAGGGAGCTTTGTGAGGTGGGTTTGTGTTGCACCGAAGTGATTAGGTCACTTCCATGTCTAGGATAAAATAACCATAATGATAATGGCAGTTGCATGTTACCCTAGTGTTTAATTATGCATGTTGGCATAAGTGACTTGTGAAATGAAATAGAGCAATGTGCTCATTTTGCATGTAAGTAGAATTACGTGTTTAATACTTATACATCATGAAGAAATGTTTGCATGTATGAAAACCTTGTATGCCTAAGTGATGAACAGGTAGATAAACAAGTACATGCATGAACTATTGAAATAGTGACATCATGATTCGTGGAACATGATTAGTTATGGGACAACATTAGTACAATTATGTACCAAAGCATGTGTATAATGTGGATAATTCTCTATTAATCTAAGAGAATGGGAATTGTGAACTTAGAAAACCTAGTATTGTTGAACATAGGTTGGAATTGATGATGTTAAACCTAATGTCATGGAACATAGGTTGACAATGAGGATATGAACTCAGCGTGGTCAAAACATAAGTTGAAAGTTCAATTATGTGAGCTAATAGGGGTAGACGGCGATTCCGCTATCCACGAACAAAGAGATGGTGATTCCACTCTTTGGAGGTTGGGACCATAAAAAGGGGATGGCAGTTCCACTGCCCGGCGTCCAACCTTATGCGGCGATTCCGCAAGTGTTGGTAAATGGAATGTGGTTTGTATGAAATAACTTGCACTAGTTGTGTAAAGTTGGGGTCCTCTAGTAATAAAAAGGGGAAGGTAAAGTGTGAATTTTGTGAACCTAGTGTCATGGAACATAGGTTGGACATAGTAAAGTGAACCTAGTGTCATTGAACATAGGTGAGACATGGTGACTTGAACCTAGGGTCATTGAACTTAGGTTGACAAGTGTGAAATGTGAACAAATGTGGGTATGCGGCGATTCCGATACCCCGGGCAAAGAGATGGCGATTCCACTCTTTGGATGTTGGGACCATAGACGGGGATGGCGATTCCATTGCCCGGTGCCAACACTATGCGGCGATTCCGCGTGTACTTACAAAATGGGTTGGTGGAGTGGCGATTCCAACACCAATGCCATAGCAAGGCGGCGATTCCGCGTGTACTTACAAAATAGGTTGGTGGAGCAGCGATTCTGACACCAATGCCATAGCAAGGCGGCGATTCCGCGTGTACTTACAAAATAGGTTGGTGGAGCATCGATTCTGTCACCAATGCCATAGCAAGGCGGCGATTCCGCGTGTACTTACAAAATGGGTTGGTGGAGCAGCGATTCTGACACCAATGCCATAGCAAGGCGGCGATTCCGCGTGTACTTACAAAATGGGTTGGTGGAGCAGCGATTCTGACACCAATGTCATAGGAAGGCGGCGATTCCGCGTGTACTTACAAAATGGGTTGGTGGAGCAGCGATTCTGACACCAATGCCATAACAAGGCGGCGATTCCGCGTGTACTTACAAATGGGTTGGTGGAGCAGTGATTCTGACACCAATGCCATAGCAAGGCGGCGATTCCTCGTGTACTTACAAAAAGGGTTGGTGGTGCAGCGATTCTGACACCAATGCCAAGTATTTGAGAAAAGGGTTGGTGGTGTAGCGATTCTGACACCAATGCCAAGTATTCGACAAATGGGTTGGTGGAGCGGCGATTCCGACACCAATGCCAAAAAGAATGACATAAATGAACTTGTGGGATGAACCTAGGAGAAAATAAAAAATGTCATTTATATAGGTTGCATTCCTTCATGTTTTAAATTTAAACATGTGATTGTAGTTATGCATGGTTTATTATGAACTAACCTATGCTTGTGTTGTTTTCTTTGGACCTGGTGGGTCGAGCTTCTCCCTTGGGTGGCCTTACCCACTGGGAACTATGTTTATAGTTCTCACCTCCATATTTTTCAGGTCCACACGTGAGTGCGCGGCGGCGCGTGGGAAGGACGTAGCTTGATAGCTAGCCTCCTGCCAGTGACCAGAGATAGATGTACCCTAGATCAGCGTAGCTTAAGGGTATAGAAAAGAGAAAAATTGTAATAACAATTTGATTGTATTGGAAAAGAAAATGTATGAATTCTATTCCTATTTGGAATGTTTTGAATTGTACCGATTGTTACGCCTTGGGCGGATAGGGGAAACTCTGTTCGTTCGGCGGGTCTAGTGCATGCACCCGTGCGGGGCTTTTTCCACCTATTTGGGGAAGGGACGGCGGGGCGTGACAGACTAAGGTGGTATCAGAGCGTAGAAACGGTTTAGATGGACCTAGGAGACCCTAGGATGGTAAACCATAAGGACCTAGGCTCGTGAGAGACGAGGACTTGTGACATGTGGCGAAAAATGAATCGATTGGGTCATGTATTTGTATGCCTCTAATCGGATGTTAGAGGTATGAAAGATAGGGGGTGCCCTAGGATCTATCTAGAGTATATCAATCACTTAGAGGGGGGTGAATAGGTGTATAAACAAAAATCACAAATCTCAATGCGATAAAGTAATGCGGAAAATAAAATCAGCACACCGAGATTTACGTGGAAAACTCCACCTTGGAGAAAAACCCACGGGACCAACACGCGAAAAATAATAATCCACTAAGAGTAAAGAATTACAAGGTGATTACCGACTCCACGGACTTAACCTCTCCCTTCTCTTCAGCGGATCACGCGCACCAACGGGTTATCCACGGCCCACGTCCGAATCCACGGACGCCACGCCTCGAATCCACGAGACGCCCAACTTCGAATCCACGAAGCCTTCAACACGTCGAATCCACGACGCTCACTCGAATCCACGAGCGCACTCCGTCCGGAGCAAGAACAATAACAAAGATGATGGTTTATTGCTTAGAATATCATTGAAGATCTGTGGGAATAATCTCTAAGCAATCCTCAAATTGATTCTAAAAGAATATTAGAAATTAGGGCACCATGAATCAATTTGAGAGAAGCTTGATGTAAAAGATGAGGAAAACGGTTACCCACAAGCTTCTAGGGTTTCTAAAAAATAATCTATGCTTCACCACGTTTTAGAGACACCCCCACATCTTATTTATAGGTTAGAAGCAATCCGAAATAGATTAGGATTAAAAAAAAAAAAGTTTTTAGAAAGGTTTGGAACCAAATTAGGATTGCTAAGATATTTTAAGGAATCTACCATCTTATTTACAGGTTTGGGGGACATTAGAATCAGAGTAGGATTGAAAAAACAACTTTCCAAAACTTCGCGACGGGTCGGGGTCCGGACCTTGGATCGCAGGGTCCGGACCCGAAAACAATTCCGCGTTTCATTGTCCGGACCGCGGTCAACAGGGTCCGGACCCTCTCTGCGAAAAGCCTGAGAGTCGTACGGGATCCGGACCTCAGCCCACAGGGTCCGGACCCTCCCTGCGTGATAGCCAGGGAGGCGTACGGGATCCGGACCTCAGCCCACAGGGTCCGGACCCTCCCTGCGTGACAGCCAGGGAGGCGTACGGGATCCGGACCTCATCTCAGGGTCCGGATCCTGGAAGTTGGAAAACTCATTTTTTATAATTTAAAACAATTTTTATCTATTCTAATGTCTTCCAAACACTTATAAATGTTTATAAATCATCATCAAGATTATTTAAACTTACCAAGCATCGTGAATTCAAACGTTGAGTCTGCGAGTCTTCAAACTTCGTTTCTTCTTCTTTAAACCTTCAAGACTCCGACTCACTTCACGAAATATGCCAATATAAAATCCGTAACAAGGTAGATTCAAGGTGTGGTTTATTCTCAGCCGAGTGTGTTCATGTTGGCGCGCGACAACATGAAACCGAGTGATGAGAATAGGCGCCCTTGCATAACTTTCGCCTAATTGAGTTTGATTTTTGAATGTTGCCTTGTATTGAAGGTCGAGGATTTGATCTAGGTCATGGTATC
Source organism: Puya raimondii (assembly GCA_016920855.1). NCBI lineage: Eukaryota > Viridiplantae > Streptophyta > Magnoliopsida > Poales > Bromeliaceae > Puya > Puya raimondii. The sequence continues at coordinate 205,477,134 of JABWPP010000050.1, read as the reverse complement.
GCACAGGCGACCTCTGATAGGGTCTAGGCCGGAAAGGTTTAGGAAGTTGCGGCAGGGAGACCGCATTGTGAGGAAATATGAGAGAGAATTCTCTCTCATCGTAAATTGTATCCCTTACGTGGTTCGGGATGACAAGGACCAGGCCGATTGCTTCGAGCGGGGATTTCGGCCAAAAATTTTATGGTGGTCCACTCGCTCAAGTTGCAAACTTTTGTCGAGGTATTGGACCGGGCCTTGTGGGTGGAGCAAGGCAATGCATTCATGCGGGAGGAGCGCGAATCTTATGGCCAAGAGATGGGGGGAAAAGGCGATTGATTGGCAGTTCGAGTGGTCAATCAAGAATTAGGCGACTCTCGAGACATTTGCAATCGCAATCCTAAACCCCGGAGATGTCTTCTATTCAATCTTCCACGGGGTGTGTTAATTGTGGTGGTTCTCACCAGGCGCGGCGGTGTGCGCTGCGAGAGGGAAAATGCACTCGATGTGGGCAACTGGGTCATATGAAATATGACTGTCCTTTGGGTGATAGCCGGGTCCTACCGACCGCAACAGCATTTTCTTCTCCGAGGCAGCTCGTGGGTATGCCACCTGCGACAAGGTCTGGAGAGCGTGTGCCGATGTTAAGGCAACTGGTGGGTTCGTGACGGGCGCCAAGTGGCCATAGGTACGTGACCCAGGTTGAGAAGCCTACTACTGCCGACGACGTCGTGGCGGGTATGATTTAATTGAAGGAATCATATGTAGAGCATGATTTGACATTGGAGCATGGCATGTATTTATCATGTGGTCATTTGCTACTATTCAGGTATAAATATAGTAGGGACCAAACGTATGGGTAGGCATTGGGTACCCAGGCATGCTCGTGTCATGGAAGTGTATCGCCTACCAAAACGGATAGGTGATTAGACGGTGCCGACGAGTGGCTGGTGATGAGCCAAGGAGAGGGCTCGAGGCAGGAATGGAAATGGTGGACTGACTCTCAAGGCAATGTGTGTAGCCAATTGCGAGAGTCGAGTCATAACACTCGAGGACATCGTGGTAGTCCAAGAGTTCCGGATGTCGATCCGGTGGACCGAATGGTGAAAGTGGAATCACTGTTGCGGAAATAGTAAGACAATCGCCAAGCTTTGACGAGTGGGTCTTGTAGTACTCAACCTGAGGTGAGGGAATTGTGCTAGTGTACTTGTGCACTTAGGCAAGATTGCCTAGTGCTTGTGTTTTGTATGAAAAAGTATAGTAACGTAGAACGCTCGAGTATTGGTACTGTGGAGTACAGATTTTGTTCAGCCGAGAGGGTTTGTTGGCAGTAACACTTGAGCATTATTAAGTGTGAAGGAGGCCATGGACCGCTCGAAGGGCTGGTGGCTCGCACTAGGTGCTTAGGAGCCGATAGAGATATGTGTCGCTCGGTAGAGCTTGTTAGTCGTGTGTGACGACGGTGGCGGGTATTGCTTGGGGACGATCCGTGCCCGGACCATGTGAGGACTGTGGAGCCTGGGGCCATATGGACAGGCGCAGTCAGCTGTGAGTGACAGCAGCCCGAGACCTGAGGGTAGGGCAAAGACTTATGGTCGGGGCGGTAGTCCAAGCGATGACCCGAGAATGTGGAATGCCACATGTGAGACAGTGTGATCGATAGTACACCGAGGGTGTAGATATGACCCAACCCGGAGACTTGTAGTGGTTCGGGGTCTTGGTTGCTTCTGGCTGGAGTGTGTGTGCAAAGTCCCAAGTGAGGACTCCGCCAAGTGATGATTTGGATCTGTGCATGCGAACGAGAGACGTTACGCAATGACGAGACAATTTTTAGGCTGTAGGCCTACGTAAGAATTTCGGTCTGTGGACCATCCGTGATAAACCGAAGTAAGCGGTTTAGTCAATGGCTCTGATAGTAAGAGAGCGTAGGTTGTGGACAGGAGGACTGTAGGTAGTGGCCAAAGGAGCGAAGGCTCGGTCATACCTCTCTCCTTGTTGGTGAAGTCACCAACCGCCGAGTCTGGCATTACCGATGAGATGAAATCGGATTCATGAAGGGAGTGTTCGTGTGGACTCATCGTGAAAACGACGTGATGTTGACCCGTGGCTGATGAAAGCAAAGTGACGTGCTCTTTATGAGACATTGGAATAGTAAGAGCCACGTGGGGTTTGAGGACTAGGCTCTCAAGTGAACAAGAACTTGGGGATGTGCCGAAATGTGCCATCTCGTCGTAGAGCTGGAAGTCCACGTATGGTAGAACCACTCATGATGGGACGATGCACCAATGATATTGCTTTTAAGCAATGCCGATGATCGAATCAGGGTGAGCTCCGCAATGGAACGATAAATGTGAGGGAGGGTCGCATATGACGACATGGACTCTTGAATGGCCAAGGCATTGGGCCTTGTTGAGTGAATGGGAGTGGATAGCACCAAATCAGGTCGACAGTGAAATATGTTGACAATGTAAGGTGTTGGGGCAGGGTAATAGAGTGATGCCCTGTGGACCCTTGTGTGAATCGAGGAGGTCTACCCATATGCAATACGTAGTGGTGGTGGACCATTCGACTAGTTGGTTCATTCTTGTTTGATCCACATCACGAAAATGAGGGGTAGTCCTGGCCTTGGAGAAAGTACAACGGTGAATTAGTAAAGTTTGTCATCTTGTAATGCCGGTTATCGACAACATGGGCCCGATGAGAAATGTGTACGGGCGGTCGTCGGTTGGCTTGGAATGTATGCGGCAAACGACTGCCATTCCTTGAAGGTGTCACCCGAGAGAAGGGTAAGGTGAATTGGGGTACGGGGCAAGATAAGTCCTCGATATGTCGGACCGTGAGAAGTGTTGGAGCGTTTAAGATCATTACATACCGACTTACGCTGCCATTGAGACTTGCGGGAGTTCATAATGTGTTTTATGTATCACATTCCGCAAGCATGTTCGTGATCAGACCCACGTCCTTCATTATGAGCCACTTAAGCAATCACGAAGATCGTGAAGCTGCTTAGGAGTGGGAGAACTCGATGATACCCTCATCTACTTGATAAGTCAAATTGAAGTGTAATCTTAGTTTCGCGGACGAAACTCCTTCTAAGGAGGGAGGAATGTAGTACACTGAACTTCTACAAATTGAGGAGTTCAAGTGAAAATGGCCAAAAAGACTATTTAAATAATTTTGGCAAGGTTTGGAGAGTATTCGAGTGTTTTCGGCGCAAATTGGGCGCGAAAACGGACTTCGAAAATCAAGTCTGCTAAACTTGCAGATTCTGCACTTGGTTCCGGTATGGATTGTGAGATACCGGAATGCAGTAGGAGATCTGGAAATCTAACTCTCGGGTTCTGCGGAATCGAGTATCAGATACCGGAATGGATTCGTTTAGTTCCGGTACTGATTTATGAGGTACCAGAATACAGTGGGAGACCTGAAAATCTAACCTTCGTATTCTGCGGAATCGTATGCGGGATACCGGAATTAACGCCCGTATTCCGGTACGCCAACCCGAGTACCGGTACGCAGTTATGCAGAATGCAATTTTTGAAGGTTATTTTGGTAACTTCAGTGGGGGGGCCTATTTAAGAGGAGGGTTCTCCCCTTTCTCCTCTGAAAACACACACGCACACAGGGAGAGAGGGAGAGAGATAAGCTCCTCTCTCTCACTTCTTCTTCTTCTTCTTCTTCTTCTTCTTCTTCTCCTCCAAATTTGGAGATCTTGGTGGAGATCGAGCTTGGGAAGCTCGGAGGTGTGGTGAACCGAGCTCGTGCACGCATGGTGGCTTGGTGAGCTCGCGAATCCGAGGTGAGTCCTTGGATTTGGTAGTTAGGGTTTCGAATTTGGGCTAAGAAATGAGATTTTGGAGACCCCTTGGCTAATCTAAACTACAAATTGTAGGGATTAGCATGTGATTTTTGGGTTTTGCCATTATTTTTGGAAATCCTAGGTTGAAAGAGGGATTCTCTTGTGGAGGGTTTTAAAAATATTTTAACCCTTTAGAACCCTAGTTGGGGGTTAGTAAAATATGTGGGACAACTCGATTTCGAGTGATTCCAAGAGATGAAATTGTTTTGAGTTCGACTCGGAGTAACGAATCCTTCATGTATGATAGGGCAAGGAGCTTGAAGATTAAGCTTGAGGTCAAGGAAAAGAGCCTAATTGCAAGTGTTTACAAGCAATTAGGGAGCTTTGTGAGGTGGGTTTGTGTTGCACCGAAGTGATTAGGTCACTTCCATGTCTAGGGTAAAATAACCATAATGATAATGGTAGTTGCATGTTATCCTAGTGTTTAATTATGCATGTTGGCATAAGTGACTTGTGAAATGAAATAGAGCAATGTGCTCATTTTGCATATAAGTAGAATTATGTGTTTTATACTTACACATCATGAAGAAATGTTTGCATGTATGAAAACCTTGTATGCCTAAGTGATGAACAGGTAGATAAACAAGTACATGCATGAACTATTGAAATAGTGACATCATGATTCGTGGAACATGATTAGTTATGGGACAATATTAGTACAATTATGTACCAAAGCATGTGTATAATGTGGATAATTCTCTAGTAATCTAAGAGAATGGGAATTGTGAACTTAGAAAACCTAGTATTGTTGAACATAGGTTGGAATTGATGATGTTAAACCTAATGTCATGGAACATAGGTTGACAATGAGGATATGAACTCAGCGTGGTCAAAACATAAGTTGAAAGTTCAATTATGTGAGCTAATAGGGGTAGACGGCGATTCCGCTATCCACGAACAAAGAAATGGTGATTCCACTCTTTGGAGGTTGGGACCATAAAAAGGGGATGGCAGTTCCACTGCCCGGCGCCCAACCTTATGCGGCGATTCCGCAAGTGTTGGTAAATGGAATGTGGTTTGTATGAAATAACTTGCACTAGTTGTGTAAAGTTGGGGTCCTCTAGTGATAAAAAGGGGAAGGTAAAGTGTGAATTTTGTGAACCTAGTGTCATGGAACATAGGTTGGACATAGTAAAGTGAACCTAGTGTCATTGAACATAGGTGAGACATGGTGACTTGAACCTAGGGTCATTGAACTTAGGTTGACAAGTGTGAAATGTGAACAAATGTGGGTATGCGGCGATTCCGATACCTCGGGCAAAGAGATGGTGATTGTCACGCCCCGTCGGGCCTTTAACACCAACTAGGTGGAAAGGATAACCGCACGGGCGCATGCCCCAGACCCGCCGAACGGATAGAGTCTCTTCTACCCGCCCAAGGCGTCACAACACAAGCATGTCCACGAGGTTCCAACTAGGAACGGAGTACAAGAGTTGCACAAGGAAAGCATCAACATAAAGAAGTTCTACTTCTATTATATCACAATTGCACATTTATACATGCCCAAATTTTTTTTTCTTTTATTTTCATTCCATACATCATGTTCCAAAACTATGGAATATACAAGTTTCATATAATCAATGAAAATCCCCTATACTATCAAAGTCCAAGACTAGGGGTACAACTCTATGTATCACCAAAATGGAAGGGCCGCTATCTAGAGAGCCAAACCCTTGCCTCGCTCCGCCGCCTCACTCACGGAAGGACCTAAAAAATGTGGGGTGAGAACTATAAACATAGTTCCCAGTGGGTAAGGCCACCCAAGAGAGAAGCTCGACCCACCAGGTCCAAAGAAACACCATATGCATAAGTTAGATCACAAATAACTATGCAAGAAATATTTACATGCTTGTAAATCAACACAAAGGATGCAACCAAATTAAATATAAATTTTTCATTCTCTCCTAGGTTCATCCTATATTTCACATTGACCAAGTTCAACTACTTGTCATTTACTTATGGTTCCGGAATCGCCGTCTCACCATAATTGTTCCAACATCCAAGGAGTGAAATTGTCACGTCCGAGTTCGGGTAGCGAAATCGTCGCATACCCGGGTAGCAAAATCGTCGCATACCCCATCTCAACACCGCCATCACATGGCGCAGGTAGCGAACTCGTCGTATACTCGGGATAGCAACCTCGTTGCACATCCCATTTCAACACCGCCATCACATGGCACAGGTAGCGAACTCGTCGCATACCCGGGATAGCAAACTCGTCGCACATCCCATTCCAACACCGCCAACTCATGGCATGGGTAACGAAATCGTCGCATACCCGGGATAGCAAACTCGTCGCACATCCCATTCCAACACCGCCAACTCATGGCATGTGTAGCGAAATTGTCGCATACCCGGGATAGCAAAATCATCGCATATCCCATCTCAATATTTTACACTTGCCAACCTAAGTCTCATGACCCTAGGTTCAAGTCACTAAGTCTCACCTATGTTCAATGACATTAGGTTTACTTTCTCATTCTCAACCTAGGTTCCATAACGCTAGGTTCCAATCTCATGTCCAACCTATGTTCAATAACACTAGGTTCCAATCATACATGTTCCAACCTATGTTCAATAACACTAGGTTCCAATCATAGATGCAACCATGCAACAAGTATAGATAATATAAATATACTTGAATTCTATAACATGCAATAGGAGCTCATGGCTCTACCTATCATGATTTTCATCTTTGCCAACATGCAAGTCCTAGGGTTCACCATACATACCATTTTATCTTTAAATGGATATTTACCCTAGACATGGAAGTGACCTAATCACTTCGGTAAACACAAACCCACCTCAAGAGCTTCCGAATTCTTATATTCTTCAAGCCCCTAAGTGTCCAAGCCTTGAGTTCTTGTTTCAACCCAAGCTTCTACAAGAAAACGGTTCGTTACTCGTTACGAACCCTTAATTCAACTCAATACATGAAATCAAGTGTTCTAACATAATTTCCTATGCCTCAATTGCAATTCCCGAAGGTCCAAATATTTTTAGAACCTCCCAAGACAAAAACCCTCATTTCACCTAGGTTTCACATGCATGCATGTAGAACCTCAAAATTTCTTGGCCAATCTCCACATTTTGTGGTTTAGATTGCCTAGGGTTCCCAAAAACCTCATAACAAAGGATTAAATCTAAGGTTTGAACCCAAAACGTGAGGAACTAACCTTAACCACGAGTTCCCCAAGCTTCTTCTTGGAATTAGTTTATCTCACTCATGATTTCATATAACAAGCAAATATAATATATTATAATAATCATGGTTTCTCATGCTACAATAGAAAAACAAAAAATGAAACCAAAGTGAAATAAAAGAGACATAGGGGAGATCACCAATTTCAAGCACAAAAACCTACCGTAGTCACCAAACCTCGAGCAACATCGATCTAAAGTGTCCTTGCATGTCAACCAATCCTATGATCTGAGGCTTTCAGGATCAATTGGATTCGAAACCATCTAAGTTCATTTTTTCCCAAATTTCAATCAAAAATTACTATTTAATTTTAAGAAATTTCTCAAGAATCCCTACTCCAAACCCCTAACTTGAATCATCAAGTTCTCGAAGGGAACCGTTTCTTCTATCATTCCCTCAAAACCCTAACTTAAATTTACAGAACTCACTGTTAATCCATTCTAGAAGGATCCTCTCTTGTCAAGAGCTAACTCCTCTCTCAAAAAGCTTCTCCAAGCTTGATTACCGTCAAAAAATCTCCAATTTGGTGGATAAATTGCTAAAGAGAGGTAAGGGATTAGCATTACTTAGAAAAAAGAAAGAGAAAAGGTTGTAAGTTATGGGAGAGCACTAAGATCTATCTAGATACTACAATACCTAAGGGAGGTGGAAAGGTATAAACGGCTCAAACCACAAATCTCATGCAATAAAAGAAGTGCGAAAAACAAATACACCCGAGATTTTGGTGGAAAAACTCCAACTAGAGAAAAAACTCACGAGACCCAACACGCGATAACAATCCACTAAGAAATAAAAGATTACAAGGTTGATTACCGCCTCCACGGACTCAACCTCTACTTTATCTTCTTTGGATCTCGCGCTCACCACTGGTTGTCCAGCCCACGTCGAATCCACACGAACGCCACGTCCCGATCCACGAAACCTCAACTTCGAATCCTCGAGCCTTTATCACGCCGAATTCCACGAGCCCACGTCAATCCATCGAGCGCACTCCCTCCGGAGCAAGAACAATAAAGTCATGATGATTTTATTGCTTAGAAATTCTGAAGATCTATGGAAATAATCTCTGCTAAAGCAATTCTCAAATTTGATTCTAGAAGAACATTAAAGATCTAGGGCACCATGGAATCAATTTTGAGAGAAGCTTTATGTAAAAATGAGGAAAATGGACTACCTACAGCTTCTAGGGTTTCTAAAAGGTATTCTAAGATTAACCACATTTTTAGAGACATCCCCACAACTTATTTATAGGTTTAGAAGCAACTGAAATAGACTAGAAGAAAAACTGATTTTAAAAAGGTTTGAAGCAAATTCCGAATTAGACTATGATTGAACACAGATTTTTCACTCTAAAAGTTTGGAAGCAATTCGAATTCAAATTAGGAATGCAAAACTGATTTTTAAAAAATCCTACCATCTTATTTTAGGTTTGGGAGGAACTTAGAACAAGTAGGATTAAAAAATATATTTTCGAAAAATCGCCCACTGTCGGGGCCGACCTTGGATGCAGGGTCCTGGACTCTAAAACTCTCCAGCGTTTCATAGTCCGACCTCAGCCCTCAGGGTCCGGACCCTCCTGCGTGACAGCCAGGGAGGCGAACGGGTTTCCGGACCTCACCTCAGGGTCCGGATCCTGAAAATTGATAAACCAATTTTTATATTTTAAATCAATTTTTATCTATTCTAATTCTACCAAACACTGTAATGTTCATAAATCACGCCGCGCAGACGCCTAGAACAAAGCTTGGGAACCGCAAGTCCAAAACCGAGCACAATCAAGATTATTTAAACTTACCAAGCATCGTGAATTACATACGTTGAGTCTTCGAGTCTTCATCTTCGTCCTTTTCTTCTTTGAACCTCCAAGACTCACGACTCATCTTCACGAAATATGCCAAATAAAAATTCCGTACAAAGGCTCGGTGTTGTACCCGAGGTCCCCGAGTTCGAATCCTAGTTGATTCACATTTCTTCTAGCTAAGTTTATTTCTAAAAAAAAATAAAAAAGGAAATGAAAAAAAAAAAAAAAATCAAGAAGCAGGTAGCGTGCTACTTTCGCTCAAAAAAAAAAAAAAAAAATTCCGTAACAATCTCCCCCTTTGGCAATTTCGTGATAAAACTCAAAAATACAAAAAACACTCACAAATGCTCAACTCTCCAAAATTGAAATTCCTTGGCCATCATTCACCAAAACAAAAAACTCCGGCGTGACGTTCAAAAAAAATCAAAAATTACAACCTTGTAACTCCAAACAAAACACTATGACTTAGACAGACATGGCGTCCTTGAAAGCTGAAAAGACCTGCAAAAAGTTTTCATTCTCCACGAAACAAAGTTAGTAGAAAAAAAATATCAAAATCTCACCCCCTTTGGTTTCATGCGTCTAAGTTCAAAATTCTCTCCTCTTTTAAAAAAACTTTTGAATCTTTCAATATCGCACTATCATCACCTCTCTCCCCTTTTTGTCAAAAATTGCCAAAAAAAAAACACCAAAAAATAGAGAGAGTTTAAAGAGAAATCAAATCGAAGCACAAGAAACACAAATTTAAAATTTTGGTGCAACTTGAAACCCTTGTGAAATAATAGAAAACATAATGATTGCATTGAAAAAATATGTTAGTACATTGAGCGTGATGCATTCACATATAACTTCTTTTCAATTCCTATTAATATCATAAAAAATAAAGAATTTTCTACACAATCAACCATGATGTAGATAAAATATTACAAACGATTTTTTTAATTCATATAAACTTTCAAAATCAAATAATCTAAAGCTCAAAGCTATCAAGATGTAACGGATTTATGAAGATGACTTAAGGGATTCATCAAAGAGACAGAAATTTTATCGCATAATAAACTTCAAATTTGAGATAAAAACAAACATCAGCACAGGGGGTGGCTCTTTTGAGCATCTTTCCTGTATGTGGACCACCTTATAACTCCGAAAAATAAATTTTGTGATATTTTTCTTTTGCAGCTTTTGCAACTTTTTATTATTTTTTTAGAGCTTGGTATAAAAGACTTAGCACTTTTCTTATTTCAAATAAATTTTCAAGAGGAAAAGTTGACACTACATTATTTATCAAAATTAAGGATAAAGAGTTTCTCATTGTACAAATTTATGTTGATGATATCATATTTGGTGCTACTAACGAATCTCTTTGCAAAGAATTCTCTAAGTTAATGCAAGATGAGTTTGAAATGAGCATGATGGGCGAACTCTCCTTCTTCCTTGGACTCCAAGTCAAGCAAACGAAGGATGGAATATTCATCAATCAAGCCAAATACGCAAAGGATCTAATCAAAAGATTTGGTTTAGAAAGCTCAAAAGAGACAAATGCTCCCATGAGCGCTTCAACTAAACTTGATAAGGACGAAAAAGGCAAGGATGTTGATATCAAGCTCTACCGAGGTATGATTGGTAGTTTACTTTATCTTACCGCAAGTAGGCCGGACATCATGTTTAGTGTTTGCTTGTGTGCTCGATTTCAAGCTCAACCTAAGGAGTCACACCTAGTGGCCGTAAAGAGAATTCTTAGATATGTTAAGGGAACTCTCAACTTAGGATTATGGTATCCCAAGGGCACTAGTTTTAATCTCATTGGCTTTTCGGATGCTGACTTTGCTGGGTGCAAAGTTGATCGAAAAAGTACTAGTGGAACTTGTCAGTTTCTTGGTCACTCATTAATCTCATGGTCTTCGAAAAAGCAGAATTCGGTTGCACTTTCAACCGCCGAAGCCGAATATATTGCGGCGGGTTGTTGTTGTGCACAAGTTTTATGGATGAAACAAACCCTTGAGGACTTTGGAGTGCATCTAAAATAAGTTCCAATCAAATGTGATAATACTAGTGTCATCAACCTATCTAGAAATCCTATTCAACATTCTAGAACTAAACACATTGAAATTAGACATCATTTCATTAGAGATCACATTCAAAAGGGTGATGTCACCATAGATTTTGTCGATACCCATCATCAATTAGCGGATATTTTTACTAAACCACTTAGTGATGATAGATTCACTCAACTTAGAAGAGAATTAGGAATGATTGATTTAAACGCTTGATTCTCTTATATTGATTGCTTTGATATGTTTTTGCTACATTTGTTAAGTCTCCTTTATGCTTATTTTTATGATGACAAAGGGGGAGAACTTGTGATATGTGATATGCTTATGTTTTGGTACTAATTTGTGATATGTGATATGCTTATATTTTGGTGCTTTGATATATGCTTAATTGGTTATTTTTTACTTGCGATTGTGATATATACTATGACTATGATTATGATATATGCTAAAATTTAATTGTTAAATATATGCATATATTTAGGGGGAGTATTCTATTCTTTTGCTCTCTACTTATTTGAATCTTATATCACATTATTTGACATCATAAAAAAGGTGGAGATTGTTGGCCTAGTGGCCCTAATCATTCTTTAGATTTTGATGATAAGAAATAATTATAATTATTGAACTAATCATTTATCTTGAGTTTTGTGTTTAGACTTCTCTATCTTCAAAAGGACTCAAGATGGACAATCCCCTAGCACTAAGCTTCACCACTTGATGCTACCTTGTCAAGTAGAAAAAATCTCTCTCTATTCCTCTTTTTAACATTGTGCTTTAAAGATTAGAGTAAGAAATGTCGAGCTAAATTTTAACTTACTATTTTTATCATCTAAAGCACATGGGACTTCAAACTATATTCAAAATCTTCTCAAAATCTGTTTTCTGTCAAGTTTGTATTTTGGACTCTGATCTGGGCGCCCTAAAAGTGGATCCGAATCTTGTTTGATTTTGGATCCTGACTGTTTGCTGTTTGGGTGGTCCAGAATTGTCTATACATAATATGGGCGCCCGAATTGTCTGTTTAGGGCGTCCGAAATGTTGACTTGACAGGTTGCGTGTTCCGGACAGTACGGCGCAACGGTCCGAAAGTTCTGACAGCGGCGCTGCGGAGGCGGCGCGCGTGCCTGGAAAAGTGGGCGCCACAAGTTGACTTCTGGAGGCCCAAAAGTTCCTGCTCAGTAACTTCGGCGCGCGTGGTCTGACAGTGTCAGAAAAGTCGACGCGCATGATCTAGGCGCCCAAACTTCTGGAGGCCCGAAAGTTCTGCTCAAAGAAAATGGCGCGCATGGTTTGGCTGTGTCAGAAAAGCTGACGTGCGTGATCTAGGCGCCCACATGTTAACTTCTGGAGGCCCGAAAGTTCTGCTCAGAGAAAACGGCGCGCATGGTCTGACAATGTCAGGAAAGCTGACGCGCGTGATCTGGGCGCCCACAAGTTGACTTTTGGAGGCCCGGAAGTTCTGCTCAGAGAAAACGGCGCGCATGGTTTGGCTGTGTCAGAAAAGCTGACGCGCGTGATCTGGGCGCCCACAAGTTTCTGGAGCCCAGAATATACGGATCCAGAAAAACTGACGCGCGTGATCTGGGTGCCCACAAGTTTCTGGAGCCCCGAATGTACGGATCCAGAAAAGCGGCGCGCGTTGTCTGGCAGTGTCAGAAAAGCCGACGCGCATGATCTGGGCGCCCACAAGTTTCTGGAGCCCCGAATGTACGGATCCAGAAAAGCGGCGCGCGTGGTCTGGCTGGGTCAGAAAAGCTGACGCGCATGATCTGGGCGCCCACAATTTCTAGAGGTCCAAATGTACGGATCCAGAAAAGCGGCGCACGGGGTCTGACAGGCCGCTGGATGTGCAGTGCGCGTGCTCACCTTCTGAGCGCCCGAATTCCTGTTTAGTGCGCCCGAAAGTGCAACAACCTGGAGCTGGCTGAGGCTATAAATAGATGGTGTTGAGGCCTTTCTCAGCAGGGATTGGAAAGCAAAATAGAGCTTATAAATTTCAGTGTTTTCAATACTCTTAGCCCTCAATTCTCTCTTTAAACTTGAGTGTAATTGGTAGTGAGATATAATCTTGTAAAAGAGAGAAAATAAAAGAGTTGAAGCTTGAAAGTGTAACCTTCTTAGGAGAAGAAGGTGTTGGTGTGAAGGCTTGGTGCTTGCCCGCAAAAGCATCGTCTAGTGGAGATCCAACGTTCTCTTGTGTTGAGAAGTTGGCGGGGACGTAGGCAAAGTGCCGAACTTCGAAACAAATCAATTGTGTGATTCTTGAGTTTGCATTTCTCTAACTCCTCACTTTCTCTCACTTTATTTGTTTCGAGTTTTTAAATTGCTTGATTATTTAGCATTTTATTTTAGAAACTTAATTCACCCCCCCTCTTAGGTTGCCATTTTGATCCTCACTAATATGGCCGATGCTTTCGATACTTACATTAATCATTTGCGGCCTCCCTTCGGCCGCAATCTCCTTCACGAGATCTCCAACCCTTTGGAACAACTTTCCATGTAGGGTTGAAGGAACACATTCATTGGCATGAATCCAATCACGCCCTAGTAACAAGTTGTAGTGGCTACTGGCGTCCACCACAAAGCTGTGCGTAGAGTTTTTGACACCGCTGTCAACTCGGTTGTCAAAACTCCTCGCGCTTGCTGCCCCCTAACTTGCTGTAAAAATTGGTCATTGTGGTGTCGATTGGCTTCAAGTCATTCTCATCTTTGCCTAACTTCTTCAGAAATGAAGTTGACATTATATACACCATGGCTCCTCCATCCACCATTACCCGGCTAATTAGCCGTCCTTCGATCAAGGCCTTTATAAATGATGGCCTTACAAATCTGGTATGAAAAGTCAATGGTTTCTCAAAAACCACCTTATCGAATGTGTCCTTTCTTTCCAGTTGAAACTGAGTCACTAGCGACTCCTCTTCATATTAAAGCTGCCCCCCAACTTCTTCTACTTTTGCTTGAAACGGCATCGATAGAGCATGCACCATATTCACTCTATCCGATTTTCTTTCGATCGACTTTTCTTCGGTCCTAACTTTCTTCTCCTCGGACTCCTTTATTTCTTCAACCAAGGATTCTTCCTCTTGAGTCGTCTCTCTTTTTTTAGCTGGCCATCTTTCTCTTTTCATGATGGCTTTTAAGGAGTTAATCCTCTTCTCCAATTTTCTTCAAATGTTTTTCTTTGCTTGCTTCAATGTCACAGGCTAGACAACCTATGATTTCAATCGATGCACCGCGGATGAACCACTTGCCTCATGATCATTCTTCATGGGCCTCCATGGATACTGATATTCAGGCCGTGTCCAAACATTCGGCCGAAATCTCTTGGCTTCTTTCCAATGTCTTTTCATCTCGGCATGCATTCTTTACTGCCGTCTCTTTTAAGTTTTTATCATAACCAGCCTATATCATTTGGTTGGTCCTCTCGCAACATACCATTGATAAGCCGGCACATTTGCCGGCGTCTTCATCGTCCTTAAATACTTTATCAATATTTCTCTCCTTTGCCACGGATTCGACCAAGGCTAAATCCTCAATTCATTTACCAATCTTCAAACGAGCATCCCAATCTCTTTCTCCATCATCTCCTCAAATTTAGGGTCAGCTCTCGGCCATATTGTTTGGTACCTCATTGGCTGATAGCTGTGATTCCATCGTGGATTACCGAAAGTTCGCCTCTAAGGCTTTTTTCGGTCATCTTTATTTTCTCTTATAACTCTTTTAATCGGTGAGTCCAGATCGAAATCCACATTATTATTGGATTCCTCTTCTGAGCATTCGTCCGAATTATTTTCTCAAGTTGGAAAGTGCCCCCTACTCTTCAGGAAATGCTACGGACTCCTATCATTATGCTATCATTTTTTTTCGTTTAGGATCACTTCTGAATCTATCCTCTTCATTTCGGTCTTGCATTTTACACAAAGCCAAATCTTTCTTCTCGCCATTGCTATAGCCTTTTGGAATATTTTTTCCTCCTGCATTGGCTTTTTTCCCTTGATGTCCACCATACTGAACTATGTAGGAAAATGATTTTTATCAATTTACATCTCATTTATTTTCTTGATCGACAAAAATCAGACCACCCTCATTAATTTCTTTCTGTATTTGTCTTTTAAAGGCTGTACAATCGTTTGTTTATGGCTCAAAGAATTATACCATTTACAATACTTTCTTTTTTTCAATTCTTCATTCGAAGGCAAGACTTGCCCTTCTTGAAGTTTAGTTCTTCCACCTTTATAAAACCGATCAGAAATTGATCGGTCTTTACTATATCGAAAGAATAAGTGAAAGCCGAGAACTAAGTTGTAGCCTCGTTGGTCTTTGTCGGCTTTAGAAAAGAACACTTATACGGCTGCCGATTTTAAATCATTTAGGCCGCATAAACCTCAGCTTCATCAACCAATCCTTTTCCTTGCCTCTATTCCAATCTTTGCCTTGGCTCTAGTGTGGCCGATCATCTTGACTTTACTTTCAAAATTACTCATATTAAGCAACCCGGATACCTAAATATCTTTTCCTTAGCTCCAGTGTGGCCGATCATCTTGACTTTCCTTTCAAAATTACTCATATTGAGCAACCCGAATACCTAAACTGTAAAGATTTCAAAAGTACTTATCTTCAAAATGATTTTTTATTTTAAAATGAAGGAAACTCTATCTCTGGCATTTTTACAAAACACCGATTTCTCCCTACTTTAAAATGGTTTAGATATTCTTCAACCGTTTCTCCCGACCTTTGCTGGTATAATTCTAAATCGGCCACTCATAATTCTTGCTCTGATCTAAAAAATTGTTCATGGAAGTCGCACTCCAATTCATCCCAATCTCTGATAGAATTGGGAGGTAGACTTGTGTTCCATGTAAATGCTGTCTTTGTCAACGACGTATTTAATAATCTCAATTTTAAAAGGGGGTCACAGCCGCTTCTCTACATTGGGCCGTGAACCGAGCAACATGTTCTACAGTGTTTTCAATCTCCTCACCTGAAAACTTATCAAATTTTGGCATTTTCTAATTTGGCAAATAAGGATGTTTATCAATATTTGTTGGATACAGAGATCAAAGTACTGGCCGCATAGCCGGTCGTGCGCCAACACCAAAGTTGTTTCTAATCGCCTCCTCGAGTTGAGCATAAAGATCATTCTTCCCTGCCATTGGAACAAGTGCTTCGGCCTGAGTCCCATTTAATCTAAAAAGATGCTGAAGATCCTGCATCACCGAATTTTGAAACTGTCTTGCATTTAGGCGCTACCCACTAGCCCTCACACCTACATTCTGAGGCTGATAGGCTGGCAGAGAGGTGGAGGAGGTAAACTGTAGTACTCGAATTTTTGTGGACTTTGAGGGTTTCAGGCTTGAGACATTTCGGGCTCCCGGAACTTGTGAATTGGACGCCTGAATGTACCAGAGCCAGTGTATGTTTCGGATGATCCGGAAGTGCTGACTGAATTGGATCTGGACGCAGGAACCGGACGCCCAGGTGAGGATCCGGATTGAGTAGATGACGTGGAGAGCCACGTGTCGTGTCGATGGACACGTGTCGACCGTCGGAGACCTGCCGCCCCACCGCCTGCCGACCACCGCCGACCGACAGGCCGCCTGTTGACACCTGGCGTTTTGGGTTTTCGGATGCCCGGAAGTTGGATTCGGGCGCCCGAAAGTGGAATTTTGGGAGTCTATAAATAGGTGAGTCCCTGGTTGTTTTAGCTTGCATTCCACTTCGAGATTTTTGATTCTAGAGAGAGAAAGCTAGAGTAAGGGCCATGTGTTGGCATTAGTTTGTGATCTAGCTTGTTCTCCTCTACTCTGTTGATCTGATCTGGTGCTGAGCTGTTGTTCTGTTGGAGTTAGCAGTATCTTGGAGATATTCAGATCAGAGTACTGCTGGAGCTTGGTTATCTTGGAGGGTTGGATCTTAGGATACTATTTTCCCCACCGTGGTTGGATTAGCTCTTGAGGTGGGTTGATGTTTGCCAGATTCAGTGGACTTCCTCCTATGTGTTTACTCTCATGTTAGCATGATAGTGTTGGATTATGTTAGCATGATATGATGGTATTGGATTATGATAGTGTGATATTATTGGGATTATGATAGCATGACATGCCGTGATTATGTTAGATATGACCTATTAGGTGGATATTGCATGATATGCTAATGATATATATATGAGCATGCATGATTTCCTTGTATCCTTGTTGCATGATTTGGCTTACTCCTATCCTGTTGATATCCCTTGTACCAGTTGTTGTACATGTTAGTGTAGGTGATCATGTTGAGGCTCGTGCTATGTTGTTGTACCTCCTCTTTGTGGTAGAGTTGAGATTGATTGTGAGCACTAGAGCATTGATTGGGTCATGTTATTGACTATCCTTTGAGGTGCCGAGGGCACGTGATTCCTTGTGAGATCATGGATTGGGTCATACTTTTTGATTATCCTTTGAGATGCCGAGGGCATGTGATTCTTTGTTGACCCAGTCGTGTCGATCATATACCTGTGGGTGCTTGGCGCTGATATGGTTGTACTATACTCGGTTGGGTCGCTCCCACGAGTACCGCTCCGGAGTTGGCATGTTCCGTACAGAGGGTTGTACGAGGGGCTAGTGACAGACGGGCTTCCTGTACTAGTAGGCTCCCTGTAGGGTTGAGCATGATCAGGCCGCAGGTATCGTGTGGTATCATATTGTGTTGTATGGTATTATGGATTGAGCTAGGGACAGACGGTGTTTCCTGTACTAGCTGGTTCGTAGGTATTATATTGTGTATGGATTCATGATAGTCCTCTTTTGGTATATTCAGTTCATTGGTATTCATATTGACAGTTGAGCATTGTGCATAGTAGTGGTAGTATATCTCCTACTTTCTTTATTGCTCCATATATATCTCTTGAGATTGAGGAATTAGTGGGCAGACCGCTGAGGCTGGTGGCGGTACCCACTGAGGACTACTTGTTTGATAGTAGTTCTCACACCCGTTGTTGTCATCCTTTTTGTAGAGTCTTCTTCCCCAGTTGTGCATATTGAGCGCGGAAAGGAGACCGTCGGGTAGAGCTATTCCCCGGATACTTGGCTAGAGGTATACCCATTTTGATAGATGGGTCTGTACATGCAGTCTGATTGAGATATCAGTATTGTATATGAGAGTTATATATGAGAGTTATGGATGATGTATGTACAGTGATCTTTTGATATATTTATATAGCAGCTCTGTTGATACCTTTAGCTCTGTGTGGTTGTTGTTGTTTTCGCTTCGTATACATGGTAGAGATACTGTGTATGCGGCGGATCTTGTCATGTGCCTGGGAAGAGGTAACCCGGGGCGTGACAGATTAAGTTGGTATCAGAGCTTAGGAATAGGTCATGAGGGCCTTGGAAACCTAAGATAAACAGACCTAAGAATGACGAGAGAGACGTGATTGATTGCGAAAGTCAAAGATTGGGTTTTGAATCCTTCCTTGTGTAGGAAGAGTGATTGAGGGATTATGCCTTCTCTTATCAGATGAATTATGTTGGCTGCAGACGACATAATAATCTGAGGAGAAAATAAGTGTCCTTCTAGACTTTCGCTAAATTGGGTCGCGAGATTGTTTGTAGTCCTAATCGGGTATTCTGTTGCAGGTTGTTACTATGCCTCCTCGACGACCGCCGACGCGAGCACATCCGACGCATTCGGATATACCTGAATAGACGGGACCTAGTGAACGGCCCGATCTGCAGAGCAGCTAGCAGACATAGCTGCAGTTGGAAGGCAGCAGAGTGCCTTGTTGTAGAAAATGTGTGATTCTTTCTCTACGCCTCGAGCTATGGAACCTCAGGCGGCAACTACTCCAACTACATCTCAACCCAGAGAAGGAAGTACTCAGCCCAGTCAAGTGCTTTCTGAAGAGGAGCAGGAGCGGATGGCGGATAGATTGGCTCGCTTCTGTAGGTTTGATCCACCACGATTCAATGGTAGTAGTATAGAGCCATGGGTGGTAGAAGCCTGGATTTGTGAGATGGAGAAGTTGTTCGAAGATCTGTTCGTGCCAGCACGGGAGCAGGTGCATATGGCAGTGCATTGTTTATCTGGTGATGCTCATGTCTGGTGGAGGAGGACCCGTGACCACAGGTCCCTGAATCCTCTACAGATGTCTTGGAGCGAATTTCGGGTGATTATATATGGAGCATATTTTCCCAGTAGTGTAAAGATGAAGATAGAGGAAGATTTGAAGAATCTGAAGCAGGGGAATCGCTCGGTGCAGGAGTATGCGAGGGAGTTTACTAAATTACTCAACTGTGTTCCCTCAACGGCGAGAGATGAGATACAGAAGGTCTATCTGTATGAGAAAGGTTTGAGACCCGAGATCTTTCCATTTGTCCACTCGCAGAGACTTCAGACTTTGGATGCTACTATCGAGCAGTCTCTGTGGGTAGAGCGAGGGGCATTTGTGACGAGAGGGCAGCTTTTGGACCCAGCTCAAGGTCAGGAGAGGAAGCGCCCGGCGCCTGATGATGGAGGGCAAACAAGTAGCAGACGGCCACCTAGACCACCCCAGCGATCGTGTTTCCAGGGACGTGGATCTTCTAGTCGCAAGCAGTCTGGAGGATATCGCCAGCAGCGACAGCAGCAGCAGTCGAGGGGATCTCCCCGATGTGTGATTTGTGGAGGACCTCATTTTGCTTATCTCTGTGATAGACGAGAGGGCCGATGTTATGAGTGTGGACAGCCAGGACACATCAGGAGGGCTTGTCCCAGACTTGTAGCAGCTCCTTCTATGGCGTCTGTGCCTTTCTCCCCACCGCAGTATTCTGGAGCCTTCCCGGTATTTTCTCAGGAGCGATCTTCTATGCCACGACAGCCGGATCGACGCCAGCCACCGACGAGCGGACGAGTTTATGCCGCTCAGATTGAGGATGCCTCGATAGCTGATCGAGTAGTGGCAGGTATAGTTTTGATTTGTGGCATTAGATCGCGTACTTTATTCGATACTGGTGCATCGCATTCCTTTGTTAGTAGGGCATTTGCATTGCATCATGGTTTAGAGATAGGGTCGTTACCCCAGACACAGGAGGTGCGGGTACCCGACCATAACTTGCAAATGACGCAGGGTTGTTTGGAATGTCCTGTGCAAATAGGGCCTTGGATCATGCCTGCCGATTTATTAGTATTGAGACAGTTGCAGGATTTTGATGTAATCCTAGGCATGGATTGGTTATCTCGATACTTTGCTACAATTGATTGTGGAACCAAGACGGTGATTTTTCGTGAACTTGGACATGAGGAGTTCATTTATGAAGGTCGTAAGAGTTCACTGTTCGCAGTGACGATCTCTTCTTCTAAGGCTAGACAGATGTTGAGTAGAGGGTGTACGGCCTATTTTGCGACAGTGACTGAGGTGCCCACTGTTGTGCCAGGACTCGAGGATATTCCTATTGTCCGTGAGTTTCCGGACGTATTTCCTTCTGAGTTATCCTCGATGCCTCCTGATAGGGAGATTGAATTCGTGATTGATGTGGTACCAGGAACCGCGCCAATCTCGAAGACACCCTATAGAATGGCACCGGCTGAGTTGAGAGAGTTAAAGGCGCAATTGCAGGATCTTATGGATAAAGGATTTATCAGACCCAGTGTGTCGCCCTGGGGAGCGCCTGTGTTGTTTGTGAAGAAGAAGGATGGTTCACTTAGGCTGTGTGTGGATTATCGGGAATTGAACAAAGTGACCATCAAGAATAGATACCCCCTCCTACGTATCGATGATCTATTCGATCAATTGCAGGGAGCGTGTGTCTTTTCTAAGATTGATCTTCAGTCCGGTTACCACCAGTTGAAGGTGAAGGCCGAGGATATTTCTACGACAGCTTTTAGAACTCGGTATGAGCATATGAGTTTACAGTCATGCCGTTTGGATTGACTAATGCCCCTGCTGCATTTATGGATATGATGAACCGAGTCTTTAAGTCTTTCTTGGACAAGTTTGTGGTAGTCTTTATTGATGATATTTTGATTTACTTCCATGATGATGCGGAGAATGAGGAGCATCTGAGATTAGTGCTACAACTCTTGCGAGAAAAGAAGTTGTATGCAAAGCTGAAGAAGTGTGAGTTCTGGTTAAGAGAGGTAGCCTTTTTAGGCCATGTGATTTCAGCTTCGGGACTAGCTGTTGATCCTAAGAAGATTGAGGCGATTCGTGATTGGCCTAGACCGACGACCATATCTGAGGTGCGGAGTTTTCTTGCCTTAGCCGGATATTATCGACGATTTGTGGAGAGTTTTGTAAAACTCTCTACGCCTCTTACTCAGTTAACCAGGAAAGGAGTTAAGTATGTTTGGAGTGATGAGTGCCAAGAATATTTTGATGAGCTTAAACAGAGACTGATGACAGCCCCTATTCTTGCACTGCCAGTGATGGGCGAGGGATTTGTTATCTATAGTGATGCTTCGCATAGTGGCTTGGGTTGCGTGTTGATGCAACATGGTAAAGTGATTGCATATGCTTCAAGACAACTAAAGGAATATGAGAAGAACTACCCCACTCATGATCTGGAGTTGGCGGCGGTAGTCTTTGCTCTGAAGCTATGGCGCCACTATCTCTATGGAGAGTATTGTGAAGTTTATACAGATCACAAGAGCCTCAAGTATCTGTTTACATAGAAGGAGTTGAATCTGCGACAACGGAGATGGTTGGAATTATTGAAGGATTATGACATCTCTATTCTATATCATCCCGGCAAGGCTAATATTGTTGCCGATGCTTTGAGTAGGAAGGCTGTAGCGACTTTGAGTATGTGTATCACTCAACAGCCTGTCCTAGTGGAAGAGATGCAGAGGTTGTTCCTTGAAGTGGTTACTTCTGGGATGACGGCGAGACTGATGACTTTGGTCATACAGCCCACTCTGTTGGATAGGATTCGAGAGAAACAGAGTGTTGATCCTTATCTGATGAAAGTTCGAGATCAACTGAGGAGTGGTGATCTTGAAGACTTTACTTGTGATGATTCTGAGATTCTCCGTTATAGAGGACGTCTTTGTGTACCTACGGATCAGGAGATTCGAGAGGAGATATTGAGGGAAGCACACTATTCTCCTTATTCTGTACATCCTGGAGGGACTAAGATGTATCAGGATCTGAAGACTCACTTCTGGTGGAATGGTATGAAGCGAGATATTGGTAAAGCTGTAGCTCAATGTTTGACATGTCAGCAAGTTAAGGCTGAACATCGAGTACCAGCTGGTAAGCTACAGAGTCTTCCAATACCTGAGTGGAAGTGGGATCATATCACTATGGATTTTGTCGTAGGATTGCCGAGGACTTCGAGCGGCTATGATTCTATTTGGGTGATTGTTGATAGGCTGACGAAGTCTGCTCATTTCCTGCCTATACAGATTACTTAGTCACGTGAGCGACTTGCGTAGCTCTATATGGATGAGATATTGAGATTGCATGGAGTGCCAATCTCAATAGTATCTGATAGAGACCCAAGATTTGTTTCTCATTTCTGGAAGAGTTTACAGACAGCTTTGGGGACTCAGCTTCGATTTAGCACTGCATTTCATCCCCAGACTGATGGTCAGTCCGAGCGCACTATACAGACACTCGAGGATATGTTGAGAGCTTGTGTCTTGGATTTTGGTGGAGGTTGGGATCGACATATGAGATTGGTAGAGTTTGCGTACAACAATAGCTATCAAGCGAGCATTAAGATGGCTCCGTTTGAAGCATTGTATGGACGCAAATGTCGATCGCCTTTGTTTTGGGATGATGTTGGTGAAAGGAAGACGTTGGGTCCAGACCTTTCGCTTGAAGCCGAAGAGAAGGTTAAAGTAATACGACGGCATATTGAGACGGCTCAGAGCAGGCAAAAGAGTTATTCTGATACTTGGAGGTGAGATCTGGAATTCCAAGTTGGTGATCATGTTTTCTTGAAGGTCTCACCATCGAAGGGCATACGGAGATTTGGGATTTGCGGAAAGCTTAGTCCGCGATTCATTGGTCCTTTCGAGATCTTGGAGAGAGTAGGACCCGTGGCATATTGATTAGCCCTTCCACCTCGACTAGCAGGAGTGCACGATGTCTTTCATGTATTTGTTCTGAGGAGATACATGCACGATCCTTCCTATGTGATAGATTTTTCTCCACTAGAGTTTACTGAGGATTTGCATTACGAGGAGCGACCGATACGAATTCTTGCTCGTGAGACGAGGGAATTGCGTAATCGGGTCATACCTTATGGCAAGGTACAGTGGGATTTTCATGATGATAGAGAGGCGATATGGGAGTTAGAGACTGTTATGCAGAGATCTTATCCCCACTTATTTGCATCTTGAGGTGAGTACTTTGCTTTAGTTTCGAGGACGAAACTAATTTAAGGAAGGGAGTATGTAGTACTCGGATTTTTGTGGACTTTGAGGGTTTCGGGCTTGAGACATTTCGGGCGCCCGGAACTTATGAATTGGACGCCCGACTGAATTGGATCTGGACGCAGGAACCGGACGCCCAAGTGAGGATCCGGATTGAGTAGATGATGTGGAGAGCCACGTGTCGTGTCGATGGACACGTGTCGACCGTCGGAGACCTGCCGCCCCACCGCCTGCCGACCACTGCCGACCGACTGGCCATCGACATTAGTTTTTGAGAAAGCTAGAGTAATGGCCATGTGTTGGCATTAGTTTTTGATCTAACTTGTTCTCCTCTACTCTGTTGATCTGATCTGGTGCTGAGCTGTTGTTCTGTTGGAGTTAGCAGTACCTTGGAGATATTCAGATCAGAGTACTGCTGGAGCTTGGTTATCTTGGAGGGTTGGATCTGAGGATACTGTTTTCCCCACCGTGGTTGGATTAGCTCTTGAGGTGGGTTGATGTTTGCCAGATTCAGTGGACTTCCTCCTATGTGTTTACTCTCATGTTAGCATGATAGTGTTGGGTTATGTTAGCATGATATGATGGTATTGGATTATGATAGTGTGATATTATTGGGATTATGATAGCATGACATGCCGAGATTATGTTAGA
The DNA here is from genome assembly GCA_016920855.1 of Puya raimondii. Classification (NCBI taxonomy): domain Eukaryota; kingdom Viridiplantae; phylum Streptophyta; class Magnoliopsida; order Poales; family Bromeliaceae; genus Puya; species Puya raimondii. The sequence continues at coordinate 205,453,258 of JABWPP010000050.1, read as the reverse complement.
TATGACCTGTTAGGTTGATATTGCATGATATGCTAATGATATATATATGAGCATGCATGATTTCCTTGTATCCTTGTTGCATGATTTGGCTTACTCCTATCCTGTTGATATCCCTTGTACCAGTTATTGTACATGTTAGTGTAGGTGATCATGTTGAGGCTCATGCTATGTTGTTGTACCTCCTCTTTGTGGTAGAGTTGAGATTGATTGTGAGCACTAGAGCATTGATTGGGTCATGTTATTGACTACCCTTTGAGGTGCCGAGGGCACGTGATTCCTTGTGAGATCATGGATTGGGTCATACTTGTTGATTATCCTTTGAGATGCCGAGGGCATGTGATTCTTTGTTGACCCAGTCGTGTCGATCATATACCTGTGGGTGCTTGGCGCTGATATGGTTGTACTATACTCGGTTGGGTCGCTCCCACGAGTACCGCTCCGGAGTTGGCTTGTTTCGTACAGAGGGTTGTACGAGGGGCTAGTGACAGATGGGCTTCCTGTACTAGCAGGCTCCCTGTAGGGTTGAGCATGATCAAGCCGCAGGTATCGTGTGGTATCATATTGTGTTGTATGGTATTATGGATTGAGCTAGGGACAGACGGTGTTTCCTGTACTAGCTGGTTCGCAGGTATTATATTGTGTATGGATTCATGATAGTCCTCTTTTGGTATATTCAGTTCATTGGTATTCATATTGACAGTTGAGCATTGTGCATAGTAGTGGTAGTATATCTCCTACTTTTTTTTTATTGCTCCATATATATCTCTTGAGATTGAGGACTTAGTTGGCAGACCGCTGAGGCTGGTGGCGGTACCCACTGAGGACTACTTGTTTGATAGTAGTTCTCACACCCGTTGTTGTCATCCTTTTTGCAGAGTCTTCTTCCCCAATTGTGCATACTGAGCGCGGAAAGGAGACCGTCGGGTAGAGCTATTCCCCGGATACTTGGCTAGAGGTATACCCATTTTGATAGATGGTTGAGTCTGTACATGCAGTCTGGTTGAGATATCAGTATTGTATATGAGAGTTATATATGAGAGTTATGGATGATGTATGTACAGTGATCTTTTGATATATTTATATAGCAGCTCTGTTGATACCTTTAGCTCTGTGTGGTTGTTGTTGTTTTCGCTTCGTATACATGGTAGAGATACTGTGTATGCGGCGGATCTTGTCATTTGCCTGGGAAGAGGTAACCCGGGGCGTGACATAAACCCCATGCAACCTCTGGTTGAGGACCAAGGTTAACATTTGCTGGCCTGTAGGCCGCTTGAAAAGGTGCCATTTGAGGTTGAGCCAGCACCACTACCGGACCAACCGGATTCTGCTATACTAGGGGATTTGCTTGAATAACATTTTTACCCCCAAGTTGATTCAATACTGGAGGTCCCTGTGGTTTTCCCTATATTTGTTCATTTCGGGCTAATATGTGCCCGATATGTGCTATCCCCTTAGTAGTAGATGCAATTGCAGCCAACACCGCATGTGACGAGTAGTCTATACTGGCTATTTTAGTCAAGATTCTAAAGTACTTGGGTCATTTGCCTGAGAGTATGAACAAAACTTGGCTCATGTTGAGCCGATTGTCCACTACTTTCAATCTCCGAAGATAGCGCCAACTGTTGTTCATTTGCATTTTTAGCACTACTCATTTGTTCATTCCCTGATCATCTAGGAATGATTCGATTTCGAAGATTCATTCTGTTGTCATTACCTTAGGCCATCCTGAGTTCCAAATGTAACATCTTTACTTGAGCGTCTCACCGGGCATGCCAAAAATTATTGTGCGTCGAATCGAAGTTCCAATCTGTTTACTTGAGTCAAACTTTGAGGGAGTCAAACTTTGATCGAGTCAAAATTCCTTCAATTTGCAATTCGACTCTTAGAATGACCCTCGGTAACGTGATCAGCGATAGGTTGAGAAGGGATCGGCTCAACCAGATTCTTTCTCAATGCATAAAATGAACCGAACTCAGAAGCTTAAGAACGAATTCGGCTGAAACTAGAGCCGAAGTAAATATATTTCATTAATTGAGGTGGGAAAGTTACAAGGATTGCATAGCACTAAGGCTTGAATTACTGTGAAGTAAGGATAAAACTCTACAAACTATAAGCTACCCCTCGAAAAATAGTAAATGCTGGAAATAGAAAGAAATGTAAAAGTGGTGGTCTTGTATGCAGAGAAGACCTTTATTTTAGGTAACTTCTTGCTATTTATAGAATTTCTGCTAGTCTCAATTAGCATGCGGTTACTAGACGATTTGTTTCGTGGGGAGTGCTTTGGCCACTTTCTTGTTGATTACGAAATCGTTCCCCACCTTTTCAACCGTTCCTGTCCAAAATCAATTCGCCTTTGGGCATTCTTTCCCGGCTCTTGATGCACCATGTGCCATCTTTCTATTCGTCCACATGAGCCAAACATATGAGCCGAGCCGATTACGAGCCGGCACCATTTTTTCTTGCGCCAACACTGGGTAATATTACAACTTGGACTATCTAAGGACCAAGTTGTAAGTAGTCTTATTATTATTATTTTCACTAAAAATGAAAAGGATTAGTAAACCCTCTTGGCCTTTGGTTGAGGTTTGTAAAGATCACAACCCCCAGCTTGTAGACTTACCATTTCTCGTCTTAATTATCATCTTATATTAAAAATTGCATCAATTACCACCTTCTACTTTTCCACCATATCAATTATCATCCTAAAAAGAATTAGTATATCACATTATTCCACATCTCAAAATCTATTTAATTTGCAACTCAAAAAAATGTATAAAAAGAATTTAGATAAAAGAGATCTCTTATTTTGTCAATACAATAAAAATTGATAGTCATTGAGCATTTTTATAGAATTTATATGGTTCTATTGTATTATTATTGGTAACTTCAGTTAGGTGAAAATATTGGTTTTGAACTTTTGATATACTAATAGACAATGATTTACTATATGGTATTTTTAGGAGTAGAATTTTGTCGAGATTTTGGGTGATACTGGTGTTGAGCATTTATTTTCCTCGATTTTCTTTTGGGACAATGATTCAGGCGGGTTCCATGTTGTAAAATATGTTGAACTACTCGATATGTCTATTTTTTCATACATCTATTGTAGTTCTGAGGTATCTGTTAGTATCATTATTGTAGTTGCATTCTTCTTTGTATATCCATGTATTTAAATTTGTATATCTGATATTGATAGCATGATGATCATGTGGACTGAGGTTCTTTATCCTTGTTGTACATTATTCTTATTGAGATCATGTTACACATACAAAACTATAAAACTGCTAAAATGATTACAGATTGATAGTGGGACATATGACATGTGATTATGACCAGGACACTTGGATAGTTGATTATGATTATGACTGAGACTTGAGACAGTGCATTTGTGATCTGTTTGATCATTGTACGTGACCATAGTCTGCATTGGGCTGAATTGAGTTAGGTTGCGATGATGTGATATATATTGATACTCGGTGGGGTCGGGTCCTACAAGTGCCCCTCAGGAGTTGTGGCGGCTGGTTAGATGTGATAGGTGTACACACGCGGGCCGGGCCGAGCCACCAGGTCAGGGTTGGTTATCGGCATGTGGCGGCACAGGCTTGGCCAAACCTTTGAGCTGGCCTGTATGATTGGGTCTTATGACTTTGATTATCAGATATTTAGTTGATGCATATGATGTTTGTTTACTGTTCTTTGAGATATTATACTAGAGACATGATTACTGTTTATTTTCTTCCACAGACACATATTGAGGCATGATAGTTTCTTGTATTTCTAGTTCATATTATGCTCAATTATTTGCTCACTATTTACTATTCTTGTCTCTGATAGACCTAGTGTTGTAGGTCGTTGTTGTTATCGACTGTACCCACTGGAAACTATTGATTATAGTTCTCATGCCCTTGTTTGTTGTTTCTTTTTCAGAACCTTCAGCACCAGCTACAGATCGAGGTAAGGGGATAGCGGGCTAGATAGCATCTCCTACCCAAATGGTGACCGCTAGAGGAGGATCCTGTGGATAGATTTATGTATAGCAGCATGTTATATGATGAACTGGCTAAGCCAGTGTCAGCTGTACTTGTATTATTTGTTGATAGTGGGTGTTTATGTATATGTATAGTTTATGTCGATATTATCAGATAGTGGATGTACATGTATATGGTGCTATACATGTCGTTTATTTTATATACTATGATACCTGTTTAGTTGTAGACTCCTACTGCAGTGCACGAACTTCTACAAATAGTAGAATTCTAGGGAAAAGTAGCCTAGGAGGCTACTCGAATAGTTTTGGCGAGGTTTGGAAACTATTCGAGTGTTTTCGGTGCAAACTTTGCGCGAAAACGGACTCCGAAAGGTCAAATCTACCAAAGCTGCAGATTTTGTATTGTGTACCGGTACTGGAATTGGGTACCGGAACACAACACAAATGAAAGAAAACCAGCCCTCGGGCTCTGAGGAACTTAACCTGAGTACCGGTACTGATACGCTGTGTACTAGTACTAATGCGTTGGTTACCGAAACATAGTAGAAGGTCTGAGAATCCAACGTTCGAGTTCTAAGGAGCTGCTGGTGGGTACCAGAACTAAATTCCTATGTTCCGGTATGCAAATTCGTGTACCGGTATGTAGTGTTGCAAATTGCCAATTTTGACTAGTTGTAAATAGAGGAATGTGAGAGACTTAGTTGTAAATGTCGCAACCCTTTTATATAAGGGGAACCCGAGCCATTTCTCCTATTTAGATACAAAGAGAAAATTCTTCTCTTTTCTCCCCCTCTCTCTTCTTCTCTCTCTCACTCTAGATCATCTCCAATACTTGGAGATTTGTGGAAATAGAGCTTGGAGGAGGTTCTTGAAGTGGAGGGCCTTCTTCTTGAGCAAGAATGAGTGGGAAAGCTTGTGACTAAGATGAGATTATAGTGTTTTTAAGGTTAAGGTTTTGGATTTAAATTTTGTGAATGGATTCTTATCAAACCCTAAGCTAATTTAGGCTACAAATTGTAGAGATTAGCAAATGAAAGCGAGTTTTGTCATGATTTTTGGGAAGCCATAGGTTAAAAGAGGATTTTTGAATTTGAAGGGTTTAAAAATTATTTGACCATTTAAAATCCTAATTAGAAGTCAAGAAATTATGTGGGACAACATGATTTCATGAAATAAAACTCTTTAAGGGTTCGAAAGTAGTAACGAACTATTTTTCTTGTTCTAGGACAAGGGACCTTGAAATCAAGCTAGAAGCCCAAGGAAGATCTAATTGCAAGTGTCACGTCCCGGGGCCAGTTTAAGAAAGCCTTTATATGATAAATACTTATTTTAGAAATCAGAGTTACAGAAAACGTGCCATTTTTTTTGAAAACTGCCTGGCCCACGTGACGTACAGACCCGATACAAACACAAGGTTCCATTGTCCACACGGACAGAGTCTCCTCTGTATTTGCACGACATACCATCTTATACACCAAGATCCAAGATCACAATTACAATCCACACATTCACACAATTATCCGCAACAACTCACGTGATGAATAAATCTCACAAGCAACCTATTAGTTGAAAGTGCTCCCCACCCGGAAGCTGTTTTTAAATTCGAAGTAAACATCAATCGACTGCAATCAAAATCCATTTTGAAAACTGTTTCCCACACGAAAACGATGTGTTTTGGAAACCACCTACCACGAGGGGTAGAAAACCAAACAACATAGGTGCGAAGAAGCCAAAATACCACAAGTTCGGAAACTCCAAGTACATGCATAGATGAAAAACCAAAACCATACAAGACCAAAGTAACTATTCATGCATAATCCCAATGATCATCTAACTGATTTATACTACTAAGAAAAAGTAAGAGAGATTAAATCAGGGTAAACCACTAACAGCTAGCTAGGGCCGTCCTCCCATCTCACCGTGACCAGTCCCCTCTTCTGCATCACCTGGGAAAAAGAGGGTGTGAGAAACCACAAAAGAGGTTTCACAAATGGGTACGACAAAGCCACGAAGGCAAGGCGTAATCACTGGAAAACAAAAGAGAACGAGTAATACAGATGCATGTGCCATGATACAATAAAGAACTACAGTAGTAATGGTAACAGAGATAGTAAAGGAACAAGTAATGAAAACTACTACTGTAACAGGAATGCCACACAACAGATGCCTCAAGAGTAAGTAATCTGAATCTGAAACTAATCTGGAGCCTGCTATATTGGTCCGTGGACCTCAAGCACTGCCTGTCACAAACCTGCACCGACTTGATTCATGCGTCCACTACGACACCTATCCGGATAGTACACCCCTGGTCGGTGGCCAAACCGACCTGGTGTCAATGAATACCTCCAAGTGCTGTGACGAAGTCATGCTAGATTCTTAATGCAATAGTCGCCATGAAGCCGATGCCTTGGCAGAAGCCAGACGCTACAGCATATAGACGCCAAACTTGATTAACTAGAGCAATATTCAGCAATAAACAGAGAACTGTGATGCCTGGACCTAAAAGTCCGTAGATAGTCAAATGCAAGCCTACTCTACATGTCTAAGAACAACTACCACAATGCAAGTAACAAGTACATATACGCGAATAGTAAAGAAAAGCAATGCTGACATGTAGAGATGAAAGCAACTGATATAGAAAGGTAAAAGACAGGGGAAAGTGATGATACGATCTCACCGACTACTAGCTCAAAGCACCCACCTGTACTACTGTGAACTCGATGTCTAGAAAGCGCAGAATCGTCCGCCGGACCTATGAAAGATCCACTAAGTCAAGATCTACCATAAATGACACCAAACAACCCAGCAAAACTCATAACTTCTCGGAAGAATGGTTACAGAAACCGATTCCCCCAAAACTCACCGAAACTTTCGGAAACTTGCCGAAACGCCTCCGGAACCCACAAACTGCTCCGAAACATTCTGACTCTCACCGTAAGATATTCACTAACCCCAAATGCACCAAAAAAAATGTCCAAGCAGCAACCACATTTAAATAATGTGGGATCAACTAAGCGAGAATCTGCCGGAACGGACTCCTGAAATTGCCGAATTCGGCTTCGAAATCCCTCCGCCGCTAACCTACCATCTCTGAACTTCTAAGACAGCAATAGCAACCAGCCAACAAGGCTTGGCGGTGTTCCTAGGGTGTCCACATTGCTAGAATGCGGAAACTCAAACCCAAACCACGTCCGATCGGCGAATTTTCACCAATCGGCACCGCAAAACCCAATTTTATCTCCGCAACGGCCCCCAGACCTTCGACGATCAGTCAAGAGGTCACCAACAGCGATTACATGCTGTTCGGGGCAGTGCACAGGGTCCCCAAAGCTCCAACACACAAAGTATACATCTATAATACATATTACTATTCAAATAATAACATAAAAGTGGGTTTTAAGCTCGTTACAAAGATCCATGTCGTAACGGACCCAACCAACCTATCGATTTGAGTTGTCTCGATGCTATGAGACTTGTGCTCACTGTCCGGAGCACAACCGATGACCATGGAGTCTCAAAACAGCAAGAAAACCTTCCAACAAAGTTGTTTCGGGAGCGGCCAAGTCTGTCGCATGCACCGAGGCTTCGCTGACCGCGACGCAGGTGAGCACCAGTCTCCTCCGGGTCCCAAAGAAGCCATTCTCATGCTTTGGAGGTTCGACGAAGTCCCTGCTGGCCGAAACAACTAAGCTAGCCCAAGACCACCCCTGAACTGAGCCCGGGCAGAGCTAGGGCACACCCGTGGCAGTGGCCGGCGACACGCCGGGGCAAGCTCCAGTCAAAGGAGGGTCGCCGCACCCAGCGGAGGCCGTCGGCACCCACAGCTGCGGCGGCAGCGGTGGTGACGCTTCGATCCAAAGAAGGCCGCAGCAAGGGCACGCGCGCCCGGCCCCTGTGGCGGCTCGGGGAGGGAGGCGATGGCATCGGTGGTCCTCCTAAGACCAACGGTGACAGACGACGGTGGTGCTGTGCGGCGACGGCCGTCAGGTGAAGGCCCACGGTTGCTGTACCACACTGAACTTTAGCAAATTGTGAAGTTCTAGTGAGAGAATAGTACCTTATGCTATATCGAAGGTTTTGATTGAGTTTGGAGAGCTTTGAGGTGTTTTCGAGGCTTAAAAAGCGCGAAAACGGACTCCGGAGATCAAATTCTGCAAAAGGTGAAGAATTTGTATTGGGTATAAGTACTGGCTTTGGGGTACGGGTACTGATTTAGTTAGTTTCGGTACTGATTTTTGAGGTACCGGAACGCAGTACAAAATTGAAGATCATCGTTCGGGTTTTCCAGAATTGGTTCTGAGGTACCGGAACTGTTGAGTACCGGTACCCCAACCCGTGTACCGGTACGCAGTGCTGCAGAACTAGATTTCGTGCAGTTTTGCAATTTTGGCTTTTTGAGGGGCCTAAGTGAATTTTGTTGCTCGGGATTAAATACCCCTTCACCCCTCTCTTGTGCCCATTGCTGCTGAGGATTAGGAGGAAGAAGGTGAGCTCCTTCCCTCTCTTTCTCTCTTGATTTTCTCTCCTCCTAACCCCAAATCTTGGATTTGATCTCTTTTTTCTCCATTTTCTTCATGGAGGCTTGCTCCTAGGCTTTGGAAGGAGCTCGGGATGGAGGAGAAGAGTTTGTTTCAGGATCAAACTTCAACCCTAGCACCTTATAGCTTGATTTGGAGCTTAATTGAGGTTGGTGGCCTTCTTGTTATCCCTATGTATGAGATTTGTAGAAATCTTGTTAGAAAACCTAATTTCTTGAAAACTAGGGTTTGTGTTGGGATTTTTCTTATGAAGGATTTTGGGGTTGAATTGATGAGGGTAGAACACTCTTGTAGGTTGGATTTGAAGCTCCATTGTGTTGATTTGGAGTTTGCACAAGTTTTTCATGGATTAAGGTAAATTTTACCTATTTTCCTTATGATTTTTCGGTGAATTTCATGGTGAGCTTGTTCGAAGCTCCTAACCCCTTGGAAAATTTTCTTAAGGCATATGAAGCTTAGGGGACAACTTCGTTTGAAGGAACGAACAAGTTTCGATGGGTATCTAGTGGGTCTGACCTTATCGAAATGGGTGAACTCCCCCTATGTCTCCTATTTTGTTATAGGATTGAATAGATGCATATTCATGCTAATTATGACATGGTAGAAATTGTGAACACATGACATCTTCATGTTGCATGTGAAATTTGGCATACTCTATATAGTAGATGTCACGCCCCGGGCTAGTTTGAATGCGGAAAACGAGTCAATTTTTTTTTTTTTTTTTTGAAAGTCTAGCCCGCGCAGTGAACAGACCCGCCACAAATACAGGCACCTCTGTCTACACGGACAGAGTCTACCCTGTATTTGCACGGCGTACCGACAACATACAACAGGATCACAATCACACTTACATTCACGATAATCCATACAATACAACATAGAGTATATTTGCATTCAGCTATACCTACATGCTTTTAAGCACTCCTTAAGCGAAGGATGATGCAATGCACAGTACAACAAGCATCCTATTAAAAGTGCTTCCCACTCGAAAGCTTTATTTTCAAACTCTAATAAGCATTAGAAGAATCCAAGAAAAACCTTTGAAAACTGTTCCCACACGGAACTTCATTTTGAAAATCAGCTACCACGAAGGGTAGACACCCACACGATAAAACACAAGTCGAATGCTGATAATAGAAGCTAAAACCCAATCTCATGCATAATAAGTCATCATCTCATACAAGTTATAAGCATTCAATATTGATCATCCAACTGAACCATTTATATATCTATCTGACTACTAATGCAGATAAGAAAAACATAACCGGGTAAGGACTGCTAATGCTGGCTAGCTAGATCGTCCTCACATCGCACCACGAACTGGCTCCTCGCCCGATCCACCTGAAAAACAGGGAGTGAGAAACCACAACGAGGTTTCTCAGTGGGTACAACTGAGCCACAGGGGCAGGTCGTAATCACTGAGAAATAAAGGATATATGATAACAATATAATCCGAGATCTACAGTAGCTGTGTCAGTATGAACAGAATAAATAATCAAAATGCTACTGTACGGGAAAAACTAAGCTGCATATGCATCAATGGAATGAAAACTCAAAATACCCAATCAGAGTTGCCTGCCAGTTGGTCCGAGACCCCAGGCTTGCCTGTCACATTACTTGCACCCGATCTAACTCATGCGCCCGCAGGTCGACTCATCCGGATAGTACACCCTTGATCGGTGGCCAAACCGATCTGGTGTCATGAATACACGCTGTGCAGTGACCGATCATGCGATATGCTCAATAAAAAGCCGGCAAGAAGCCGATATCTGGCCGAAGCCACAGGCGAAAGGAACGCCGCATCCTGATCAACCGATCAAATCCACGTCGGCAAGAAGCCGATACCTGGCCGAAGCCACAGGCGAAAGGAACGCCTCATCCTGATCAAACAGATCAAATCCAAAGCCGGCAAGAGGCCGGTACCTGGCCGAAGCCACAACAGATCGAAACACACGACAAGAGAGTCGATGTGTTGCCTGGACAAGAAGTCCACAAATCATCAATGCATAATCCTGCTCTACATGTCCATGACCACAAATATACTATGCAAGTAAGATAAGTATGAACGAATGCTGTAAAGAAGAACTGACATGTAGAGCTATATCAAAGAAGGGACAAGGAATAGTGATACCGACTACTCCGTAGGCTCACCCACCTGTCGTACTCGCGTCGGGAACCTGGACGCGAAGCAGATCAACCGGACCTACGATAGGTCCACGAGTCAGAGACATGTCCCAAAGGACTCTACAAATGCATCTCACACAAATCCCCAAAACCCGAGACTCGGTTTCCAAACCGATCTCCGTAAATCACCGGAACTCCCGAAATCGCATCGGGACGTCCCCGGGACACACGAATAGTCCCGAAATGTACCGACTCGATCCACGAGTCAACCGCTGCCCCAAAACACTTCCATTTGGGTGTCTTGGCAGCGAACACAAGATCAAACATCGAAACGATTATCGTCGGACAATCGTTCCGTTCCGGGTTCCCGTAAGTGTCGATTTCGACACCGGAACCCACTGCCGCTCACCGGGAGTATCCGAATACGTGAGACGACCGAGATAACCAGCCAGCAAGGCTCAGCGACAGCTCACAAGGCATGTGAGTCGTGACAGTCGATTCCACATCGCAATCCGTGTTTCGCCGACAAATTTCGTCGGAAAAACGCACTAGAAATCGTTCTTTGATTTCCGCGAAAGACGACGGACCTTGGACGATCAGTCCAGAGGTCACCCCAAGTCTACAATTACTGTTCACAGGGCCCACCCGATGCATAATTGCATAAAAGTCCTCATACTTCCATAAAATCACATTATTTTATGTGATTTATCGGACACTATGGGTCGTTACGACAATCAGAGGGTCTTCGGGGTCAGCCGAGACACGCACTGATAGGTCTCGACATGCCGGAGGCCGTGCTCACAATTTGGAGCACATCCGGACACTGTGGAGCGCGCGGGTGTGACGCGAACTTCAGCGAACTATGCGCACCGTACGATGATCGCGCTTATTCCGCAGATCCGGGAGGCGCTGACCACAATGGAGGTGAGCATCGCGTTCGGTACTGACCAACGATCACCGTGCTCACCTCCGGAGGCATCAGAACAGCCTCCGGATCATCGGAATATTGATCCGAACTCAGATCCATGCACAGACTGCAGTAAACAGGGCTTACCGGGCAGAGGGAGCTAGGGCACGGCCGGCGGCGGCACGGCGGTGGGCGCGCCGGCGGGAGGCAGGTGCGGACGGCCAGGGGAGGTTGCCGCACACAGTATCCGGCGGCGGGAGGCGGCCGGAGGAGCAGGCGATGATGCCCTAGCCCGGGAGCACCTAAAAAGTCGGGCTTTGTTCCCGGCAAGCGGCGGCTCCGGCGACGGTTTTGCCGGCAGCCGACGGGTGCGGGAGGTCCAGGGAGGCCGGGGCTCGGGTTGGCCGGCGGCACGGCGGTGCGTGAGGAAAAGATCTACCCCTCCTCGGCCAGAACTGCACCAGGGTTGGTGCAGTCTGCCAGCGGCGGCCGTGGCGGCGCGCGGGGACGGCGACGACCGGCCAGCGGCTCGTCGGAGGTCAGGGGATGCCGCAGGGAGGGAGCCCGAAGACGTGGTTTCCTTCGGGTTGGTCCCTGGCAGAGATGGACCGGGGTAGGGAAAAGGTGTGATGCCGGGGTTGCACCTTCTGCCGGCCGGAAAAAGGGTCGCCGGCGGCGGCAGTCGCGCGCAGAGGGAGGAGTAGGAGGTGGGATGTCGGCTGGGTGGCTGTGGAGGGAGGAAGTGGCCTAGGGTTAGGGTTTGTGTAGAGGAAACCCTAAAACCACCTATATACAAGTTGCCAATTTGCAACTTAGCCCACCAACACAGACTATTATCCGTTGAGTCCCCGGCAGCGCGTGTATTTTGCGCATAGGTACCTCCCGGTCCAATGTCGTGCAATTTGGTACATAAAATATCAGTAATTTCCTTAAAATACCAACAACGACTTTTTGACCCTTCCTCGGAAAACGTGCTACATCTTACGATCCGTCCGTCAGATTTCTGAACGGATTGCGGCAGCGCGATGAGCACTGCCGAGGCATCGAACTCACGATTTTGTTTCGTTCGATTTGATTGCCGATTTGCAGATCAATAGACCCCTTTACCGTTCACATTTTTAATTACAATTTGGTCCCTCAACCACCAAGTAGGCTTTTCTCGGAAACCGTGCGTCAGATCCAAATTTCGTCAGTGCTATCGAGTCCAGAATAATCGAACAGTCGAAAACGAGCTATTGGACTAATATGAACGGAGTCCGATACACTCCGGAAGCCGTCTCTAATCATCGGCCTATCCGAAAAACCAGAGTTACTATTCACTTAAGTGAATTTTCGAGATCGCGTAACTCTTTCATTTTAAATCATTTTCTCCCGAAACTTGACGAGTGATTATGTAATTAAAATACACATATAAACATCATCAACGGAGAGTTAAATTAAATATGAGAAAAATCTCGGTTCTTACATCATTCCCCCCTTAAAAGAAGTTTCGTCCCCGAAACTTGATTAAATGTACCCCTCAAGTAAATGTGGCTAACATTCCCGCAAAAATCGATTTAAGCTCCCATAACGCTACGCGTTCCTCATAATTAGCCTATTGAACTTTAACATACGGAACGCTCCGGTTCCGTAGTTATTTCTCCTCACGTGCCAATATCCGCGTCGGAGCCTCATCGTAGGTCAGATCCTCCCGAAGCTGAATAGTCGTCGGACTGCTGACATGGGACGGATCAAAACTACACTTCCGAAGTATGGACACGTGGAAGCCATCACGTACTTGGGCGAGACTCGGAGGTAGAGCCAATCTGTACGCCACCGGACCAATGCACTCCCAGATTTCAAACCGTCCCACATATCTCGGGCTAAGCTTGCCCCTCAAACCGAACCGTTTGATCTCTCTGGACGGTGAAACCTTGAGCAGAACTTGCTCGCCGACCTGAAGCTCTAGGTCACGACGCTGATGGTCCGCGTAGCTCATTTGCCGACTCTGTGCAGTCAATAATCGCTCTCTAGCAATGTGAATCTTTGTCTCTGGATCCACCACCAAGTCCGGCCCGATCATCCGGCGTTCTCCGATGTCGTCCTAACTGATAGGGACCGACATCGACGCCCATATAAAGTCTCATACAGTGCCATCCCAATGCTCACCTGATGACAGTTGTTATAGGCGAACTCCACCAGTGACAGGTACTTGAACCACCCATCACCATAATCCAGGACGCATGCATGTAGCATGTCCTCAAGAGTCTGAATAACTCGCTCAGACTGTCCGTCGCTCTGGGGATGGAAAGCCGTACTGAAGTTCAGATTCGTACCCAAAGCTTGCTATACACTCTTCCAAGACTGGGACAATAATTCTTCACTTAGAAACTCAAGGTCCACCCAAATCTGGTCTACGTAGCAGTAACTAATTCAACTACGTCAAAGGTTCATGCAGGAAAAATTCCGGGACAATACCATAAGTCTGGAGTATGTTTTCGGAGTCCGAAACGACGCATTCCATCTTGCCAACAACATCAACCTGCCCACCATGAGCGAATCTATATCATTGTCCCAAAACCTGCGTCAGTAACGTCCGACTTGGAGACTATAGTCTCCCACCAGTTTGAGATACAACCAAACGAAATCAAACCTTTAGCTTCACAAACCCACTAGCGGTATTATGACATTCCTTGGTCCAAGACCAAACCATACGCCTAGCCCAAAAAGGTCTGAGGCTATCACAACTAGTTGAGCTCTACAAGTGAGCCAGCTACAGGTACATGCAGTTCGACATGTAGGTCCACGGGTGTCCGCAACAGGGTTGCGAATCGGTACTTATTATCAAAACCATCAGTGGTGCTCAACATCTGTCTCCACGAACCCGGTCGCTGAAATCCGCATGGGACCAGCGATGCAATGTTCCAGACCACATCCGATGTCTGTCTCAACGAGACCCAGAGGCATCAATCGTCAAGTGACCAGAAGAGCAATTCACTCTCATCATTATCCGTGTTTAACCACGTCATGTACCTCGTATTCAAGCACCTGCATCAACTTCTGAGCCAAAGGCCAGGCTCAGTCCACGTGCCCAGCATAGTTTACACCTTCTAGGAATGCAATATAAATTGCGACTGAGGGCGCATTGTCCCTTTAACTACGCGAGACCTGGCTACTGGTTCGTATACAACCAGACCATCACCGAAGTACATACCATTGGTGAGGTAACTCATCACTTTACATAACTTTGCCTAGGGCTAACCCAGAATATACTGCGTGGTCGGAGGTGACCATGATTCTAACCTTTGCATGAGATCATCCATAAAGGTTATCTACACGGGAAACACAAATCCCAATCCAAATACTCCCAAAAGGGATAGGGCATTTCGTCCTAACTTTTGACAATACGTTGTCTGCAGCCAACGCATTTATCAAAAGAAAAGCGAAATACCGTAGATCCATCTCCAACGCCACGTTGGAGAAGTGACACCAGCACGAAATCATCCAATCTCAGAACGCTGCACCAGAGTGCACCACAACATTAATAAATATCGACCACAGAAGTCGATATTTGAGATTGAACCAGCCATCAAGCCGACTCTCTAAGAGTCCTATGGCTCCAACAACAAGGATAAAAACTTTCAGCGACATAGAGTCGCCAACTGCATAAGCTAAATGCGATCATCAACTCGATCTTCAAGCCTTACTTCAACTATCCATACTTGGATTCGCTCCTCTCTCAGTGACATACGTCACCATTAGAGAATAGAGAGATAGTGTAGGCACCACGGTCCTACCCACCAAAGCTCAAGAAACCCTACTCACACCGCAACCGTACAAGCGGTCGGTGAACAAACCTCGAGCCGCGCATTTGCAACCCACGCTATACTTGCGGTCAAGCCCGCATCGTCATCTCCACAGAGATGCATGCAACCCTATATGAGCTCTAAATAGGGAGGAGTAGGCCCTAAAGCCATACTCACAGAGTCTGAGGAAACAATATCCACACTGCAATCGCCCAAGCGATTGCACTTAGAAACCTCGAGCTATACTCACACAGCTCCAACAACAGTCGCGGCTATAACCGCACACTGTATCGTCTCTATAGAGATACCCGCAGTGGACCTCGTGCTCTACATAGAAAGTGGGGCCAAGAAATCACGGCTCAGCCGTCAGCTAAGGCCCAGCAGATGCCACTGCCTGGAACCTCAATATCAACATCTTTCCCGAGTGGTTTTACCAGGTGCACATCACCCTACCACTCGATATCTGTCTGGTAATCCGCCACCACTCCCAGTAGAGACACAAGTCTGCACCGCAACTGCAAAACAAACACGGGGTAACGAAACAACAAAAGACCTCGAGTTAATAAAACTCGACCAACTTACCGGGACTCAATCCCACAACCCCGTGCTCTCACGTGCTTATCAACCTTAGGTCGTCCTAGGGTCATCCTAACCAGTGGTTCAGTTAGATAGCTTGTGAATTTAATTGTGATTGTTCACTCTCTGATACCATCTTAATCTGTCACGCCCCGGGCTAGTTTGAATGCGGAAAACGAGTCAATTTTTTTTTTTTTTTTGAAAGTCTAGCCCGCGCAGTGAACAGACCCGCCACAAATACAGGCACCTCTGTCTACACGGACAGAGTCTACCCTGTATTTGCACGGCGTACCGACAACATACAACAGGATCACAATCACACTTACATTCACGATAATCCATACAATACAACATAGAGTATATTTGCATTCAGCTATACCTACATGCTTTTAAGCACTCCTTAAGCGAAGGATGATGCAATGCACAGTACAACAAGCATCCTATTAAAAGTGCTTCCCACTCGAAAGCTTTATTTTCAAACTCTAATAAGCATTAGAAGAATCCAAGAAAAACCTTTGAAAACTGTTCCCACACGGAACTTCATTTTGAAAATCAGCTACCACGAAGGGTAGACACCCACACGATAAAACACAAGTCGAATGCTGATAATAGAAGCTAAAACCCAATCTCATGCATAATAAGTCATCATCTCATACAAGTTATAAGCATTCAATATTGATCATCCAACTGAACCATTTATATATCTATCTGACTACTAATGCAGATAAGAAAAACATAACCGGGTAAGGACTGCTAATGCTGGCTAGCTAGATCGTCCTCACATCGCACCACGAACTGGCTCCTCGCCCGATCCACCTGAAAAACAGGGAGTGAGAAACCACAACGAGGTTTCTCAGTGGGTACAACTGAGCCACAGGGGCAGGTCGTAATCACTGAGAAATAAAGGATATATGATAACAATATAATCCGAGATCTACAGTAGCTGTGTCAGTATGAACAGAATAAATAATCAAAACGCTACTGTACGGGAAAAACTAAGCTGCATATGCATCAATGGAATGAAAACTCAAAATACCCAATCAGAGTTGCCTGCCAGTTGGTCCGAGACCCCAGGCTTGCCTGTCACATTACTTGCACCCGATCTAACTCATGCGCCCGCAGGTCGACTCATCCGGATAGTACACCCTTGATCGGTGGCCAAACCGATCTGGTGTCATGAATACACGCTGTGCAGTGACCGATCATGCGATATGCTCAATAAAAAGCCGGCAAGAAGCCGATATCTGGCCGAAGCCACAGGCGAAAGGAACGCCGCATCCTGATCAACCGATCAAATCCACGTCGGCAAGAAGCCGATACCTGGCCGAAGCCACAGGCGAAAGGAACGCCTCATCCTGATCAAACAGATCAAATCCAAGCCGGCAAGAGGCCGGTACCTGGCCGAAGCCACAACAGATCGAAACACACGACAAGAGAGTCGATGTGTTGCCTGGACAAGAAGTCCACAAATCATCAATGCATAATCCTGCTCTACATGTCCATGACCACAAATATACTATGCAAGTAAGATAAGTATGAACGAATGCTGTAAAGAAGAACTGACATGTAGAGCTATATCAAAGAAGGGACAAGGAATAGTGATACCGACTACTCCGTAGGCTCACCCACCTGTCGTACTCGCGTCGGGAACCTGGACGCGAAGCAGATCAACCGGACCTACGATAGGTCCACGAGTCAGAGACATGTCCCAAAGGACTCTACAAATGCATCTCACACAAATCCCCAAAACCCGAGACTCGGTTTCCAAACCGATCTCCGTAAATCACCGGAACTCCCGAAATCGCATCGGGACGTCCCCGGGACACACGAATAGTCCCGAAATGTACCGACTCGATCCACGAGTCAACCGCTGCCCCAAAACACTTCCATTTGGGTGTCTTGGCAGCGAACACAAGATCAAACATCGAAACGATTATCGTCGGACAATCGTTCCGTTCCGGGTTCCCGTAAGTGTCGATTTCGACACCGGAACCCACTGCCGCTCACCGGGAGTCTCCGAATACGTGAGACGACCGAGATAACCAGCCAGCAAGGCTCAGCGACAGCTCACAAGGCATGTGAGTCGTGACAGTCGATTCCACATCGCAATCCGTGTTTCGCCGACAAATTTCGTCGGAAAAACGCACTAGAAATCGTTCTTTGATTTCCGCGAAAGACGACGGACCTTGGACGATCAGTCCAGAGGTCACCCCAAGTCTACAATTACTGTTCACAGGGCCCACCCGATGCATAATTGCATAAAAGTCCTCATACTTCCATAAAATCACATTATTTTATGTGATTTATCGGACACTATGGGTCGTTACGACAATCAGAGGGTCTTCGGGGTCAGCCGAGACACGCACTGATAGGTCTCGACATGTCGGAGGCCGTGCTCACAATTTGGAGCACATCCGGACACTGTGGAGCGCGCGGGTGTGACGCGAACTTCAGCGAACTATGCGCACCGTACGATGATCGCGCTTATTCCGCAGATCCGGGAGGCGCTGACCACAATGGAGGTGAGCATCGCGTTCGGTACTGACCAACGATCACCGTGCTCACCTCCGGAGGCATCAGAACAGCCTCCGGATCATCGGAATATTGATCCGAACTCAGATCCATGCACAGACTGCAGTAAAAACAGGGCTTACCGGGCAGAGGGAGCTAGGGCACGGCCGGCGGCGGCACGGCGGTGGGGCGCCGGCGGGAGGCAGGTGCGGACGGCCAGGGGAGGTTGCCGCACACAGTATCCGGCGGCGGGAGGCGGCCGGAGGAGCAGGCGAAGATGCCCTAGCCCGGGAGCACCTAAAAAGTCGGGCTTTGTTCCCGGCAAGCGGCGGCTCCGGCGACGGTTTTGCCGGCAGCCGACGGGTGCGGGAGGTCCAGGGAGGCCGGGGCTCGGGTTGGCCGGCGGCACGGCGGTGCGTGAGGAAAAGATCTACCCCTCCTCGGCCAGAACTGCACCAGGGTTGGTGCAGTCTGCCAGCGGCGGCCGTGGCGGCGCGCGGGGACGGCGACGACCGGCCAGCGGCTCGTCGGAGGTCAGGGGATGCCGCAGGGAGGGAGCCCGAAGACGTGGTTTCCTTCGGGTTGGTCCCTGGCAGAGATGGACCGGGGTAGGGGAAAGGTGTGATGCCGGGGTTGCACCTTTTGCCGGCCGGAAAAAGGGTCGCCGGCGGCGGCAGTCGCGCGCAGAGGGAGGAGTAGGAGGTGGGATGTCGGCTGGGTGGCTGTGGAGGGAGGAAGTGGCCTAGGGTTAGGGTTTGTGTAGAGGAAACCCTAAAACCACCTATATACAAGTTGCCAATTTGCAACTTAGCCCACCAACACAGACTATTATCCGTTGAGTCCCCGGCAGCGCGTGTATTTTGCGCATAGGTACCTCCCGGTCCAATGTCGTGCAATTTGGTACATAAAATATCAGTAATTTCCTTAAAATACCAACAACGACTTTTTGACCCTTCCTCGAAAAACGTGCTACATCTTACGATCCGTCCGTCAGATTTCTGAACGGATTGCGGCAGCACGATGAGCACTGCCGAGGCATCGAACTCACGATTTTGTTTCGTTCGATTTGATTGCCGATTCGCAGATCAATAGACCCCTTTACCGTTCACATTTTTAATTACAATTTGGTCCCTCAACCACCAAGTAGGCTTTTCTCGGAAACCGTGCGTCAGATCCAAATTTCGTCAGTGCTATCGAGTCCAGAATAATCGAACAGTCGAAAACGAGCTATTGGACTAATATGAACGGAGTCCGATACACTCCGTAAGCCGTCTCTAATCATCGGCCTATCCGAAAAACCAGAGTTACTATTCACTTAAGTGAATTTTCGAGATCGCGTAACTCTTTCATTTTAAATCATTTTCTCCCGAAACTTGACGAGTGATTATGTAATTAAAATACACATATAAACATCATCAACGGAGAGTTAAATTAAATATGAGAAAAATCTCGGTTCTTACAGTAGAGGATTATGAGGATAACATGCATGCTAGAACACTTACAATACTATTGTGATGTTAGATTTTTCCTATGAGAAATAAGACATGCATGTTAGAGATGAGTGGAATCATATGAGACCGTACATGATTAGTGAGGCTATGGGACTTGACCTAGCATGGCAATATTTTATGTTTGTCATAGATAATGGAAAATGTTGACTTAATGCCTGTTAATGATATGATGCAGAGCAAAGTATGTTGTACCCGACCTCTAGGTCGTTGAATGAAACTCCATGTTTAAGACATGATGAAAGAGTTCTCGACACAATTGATGATGTAAATGGTGGAAGCATATAATTGCTTAGTTAAATGAGAGATAATTACTTGCATGGTGACTTTCATTCTCCATGTAGTGGAGGCTTAGGTAGTAAGGCATATTCGTGTCATGAATTATGATCTTGTTGACATCTTCGTAATGTATTGAGATGGCCTTAGTAAGTTGTCCTCTTACATACTATAGTGGAAATATTATACATTGCAACCCGGTAGGGTCATGCATGAGATGTGGAACCGTCATTGCTGGGGTTCAATTTGGTGCATATTCATGCTAATTGGGACATGAGAGAATTTTCGGATACATGATATGAACATATCATATTTGAACTTTGCATACTCTATGTAGTAGATGTTTGTGATAATGATATGCATGTTATGCCATTGACTAGTGCATTGTGATAACAATTCCTTTAATTTAAAGATAGGAATGCATGATTGAAATGAGTGGACCACTAGTCCCAACTTGTATGCTATGTAATACATTTGCTATTGTTGTAGTAGTAAAAGTAAACATGACACTTTGCATGTTCATGACAAAATGTAGAATCTAGAATGTAGCACCTAACTTAGGTGAACATTAAATGTTGGCATTATGACATCGTACCCGACCCTTTGGTCACTAGTTCACTATCCATGTTAAGACATGATGAATGTATTCCCTATGCTGTTGACTATGCTTGCTTGCCATTGTGCTCATTCGCACAAGCTTGTGAAGGGTCGCTCCCTACAAGCCGGCACTCCGGAGTTGGCCTTTTGCGACATCATGCTCGCCATGCGGGATTGGGCGCTGAAGTGGATTGTTGTGGGCGAGGCTCATCCTCAGCGTGAGAATGTTGACTACCACGGGGCCAGTAGGCACGGCACAAGCCGGGACTATACCTTCGGGAAGTCCCCTATGGTAGGGAAATTGTAATCAATGTAACATTTGACATTACAACTAAATAGATCATATTATATGCACATGAGTGGTTGATATTGCATCTTCAATCATATGATAGTGTAGAATTCTTGCATGACATATAGCATGCTATTTGGAACATAATTGGATATTCAATCATACAATAGTGTAAACTCATTACAAATTAGTAGCATAACATTTGGAGGCATAGTAGCATTAGAAACTTTATTTCTAATCATGCTTTAGTTCTAGTTCATTCTACTTTTGCCTCAGTTGACCTAGTGGTGTATTTCGGCACTCTCGGCGGCTTACCCACTGGGAACTATTGTTTAATAGTTCTCACCCCCATTTGTTGTTGGTTTTTGTTTCAGAGCCTTCCGCAGCGGGAGAGGCTTGGGATCGTGGCGAGGGTTAGCGACTAGCTAGAGCCTCTACGATGATATTATAGATGGACCCTTGATGCCTTTCCTTTTGTTTTGAGTGAAAGGTGTATAGTTGTATCTGGTTGGGTGATATTTTAGCATTCAAGATGTGTAATCTTATTGTATATCTTGAGATTGTGGCTTTGTGATAGATTTGATTTAGTAGTAGAATTATGTACTTGCTCTAATCACCGTGTTTAGGATGTACTCCTGCTACTTCTTTTATTGTTGTTGTAGACGCCTTGTGTGCATCGGGGGGTGCTTGGTGTATACGGCGGGTCTGTGCACGTGCCTGATGGGCTTCCGCTAGGGCCTGGGGCGTGACAGATTATGTTGGTATCAGAGCCTAGGGTTGAGTCTTAGTGGACCTAGTAAACCTTAGGCCGGTTGGACGATAAGAAATAGGAACGGGAGAGACGGGATCTCTTGTGACATATTGGCGAAAGCAACAAGATTGGGTCATGTCTTTAACTCCAAAAGTGTTGGAGTTGGATCGGAGTGAACGACTTCTATTCCCTTGGAGGGTCACGTTGGCGGCCGACAACATGACATCGGGGAATAGTGGGCGTCCACTTCATTACTTTCGCATGATTGGGGTTGTAGCTATGTGTGGGGATGCATTGGCGTGGGGTGTTTCACCTGCGCATGTTATGTTTGTTACAGCTCGAGATGTCGACGACGCGCTCCATGGCGGCGAAGGCAGCCGATACAGAAAATTCTGCATCCTCCGGATCTGGTGAGATCCTGAAGTTGAGAGAGCAGCTAGCTATTATAGCGAGCACGGTGGAGCGGCAATCATCTACGATGTTACTCCAAGTTGAGGCTTTACGCCAACAAGAGGAGGGAATTAAGCGGCTGGAGGACTTGTTGATCCAGCGGGCAGCCGACCTCAAGAAACTCCATGAGACTACATATCGCACCTCGACAGTAGCGAAAGGCAGAGAGACCGTCGGGACAACAACAAAAGCCACTAAGCGTGGCCAGTCGTATGTAAGAGGACTATGAAGGCATTCGAAGAGAAATTGAATTTGACGACGTGGTTCCTTAGCTAGAAGAAGGACATCAAATCATCAACAACCATTACGATGTGTGAGTTGTGGGGTTCGTATGTACCTCCACAATGTCCTCGACGTGAAGGCAAGTGCTTCCTTTGTGGCCAGGCAGGCCATTTTTAGTCTGAGTGTTCGGGGAGAACAATGTCAACAACATCAGTATGGACTTCACCGTGGCAAGCACCAGATGAACGCATACCTGCATATCAGGCGAAGGATGATGTAGCGACAAAGGAGGTTGTCGCAGTTCGTGGTGTTGGAGCTAGCGCATTGTTTGTAGTGATTGCATTATTTGTATTTCTGGATCGGCTGTTTGCCGAGTTGCATGGCATCGAACTCATTCCTTGTTGCATGTAGAATGAGTTAGTCCCGATTATGACGATATTCGGGAGTACTGTCATTGTGCTCCATCAAGATTGGAGGTTCTGTGTGCCAACAAATTGATTGGCTTTGTTAGACTAAGAGAGTATAGCGTTGGTTTGGGCATGGTCTGACTCAACGGGTATCATGTTACCGTGGGTTGTCAGAGCCGAGCTGTTATGCCTTGGGAATCTGGACATGAAATAGTATTTTTAGAGGGTGTGAAGGTTCGCTATCTGCGATAATTGTTTTACCTGCCCAAGCTAAGTTGTTGACCGAGTGGACGGGTGGCCCTTGGGCCGGCATTCTTGAGAATGGTTGGGAACCCTCAGAATCGAGGATATCTCTATTGTGAGGGAGTTGCTTATGCAATCCTGACTGAGTCTTGAGAATTGAAGGCTTGACTGCGGGACTTTCTTGTGAGTGTTCCTTGATGCATAGTATTCCATTTTGTGGAGCATCGGTCTCATTTGTCTTGAGTGGATGGGTCACTTCGACCGTGTGTCGACTATAGTGAACTCAACAAGGTCACGATCAAGGATAAACACCCGTAGTTGAGATTTGATGATCTGTTTGATCAGCTCCATGGATTCTAGATTTACTTGAGATTGGTTTGCAATCTGGGTACTACCCTCATCGGGCTATGTTGGATGTTGTACCGAGGGTAACTTTGCGTACCCGGTGTGGACATTACGAGTTTATCGTGATGTCGTTTGAGCTTGTTGATGCTCTTGATGTGTTGTGATTTCTGACCCTTTGTGGGTGTCTTCGTCCCTGTGTGCATCGACGACATGTTGGAAATCGTGAAGCGACCATGAAGATTCCTTGAAGTAAGTGTTGCAAGTGTTTCAAGTTGAAGAAGTGTCGAGTTAGTTGTGAGGAGTAGCATTCTTTGACATGTGATGTCAGAAGCGGATATGATAGAAGAAACCGAGAAATTAAGCAATCAATGATTGGTTCAGAATTGCCGAGTGTGCTTGAAATTTGCGCTACTCAATTTGATTTGATATTATAGAAGATTGTGGAGAGATTTGCTAGGTTATCTACTCTCCTCACTTGACTCACACATAAAGGAACTAAGCCTTTTGGAATGATATGTGTGAGAGAAGTTCCTTGGAATCGTCGGCATGGTTGACAACCACCAACCTTGCCTACCCCGAAGGTGGGTTATGTAGTTTGTAGTTATGTTTCCCTCAGTGGACTGAATTGCATTTCGATGCAAAATAGAAAGGTAATACTGACCTTTCGTCAATTTAAGGAATATGAGAAGAATCACCAACCCATGATTTGGAATTGACTGTCATAACCCTTGCCTGGAAACTATGGAATTGTTATTCATAGCGAGTGGGGTGTAGTATACACTGACCTTAAAGTTGAGATACCTCTTCCACCAAAGATTGAAGTTTGAAGCAGCGAAAACAGGTTAGAGGTTGTTACACTGGAGAGTTGTAGTGTAATGCTTGATGTAACAACAAGTGAAGACTGAGCATCAACTTCCTAACAGCAAGTTTCGAAGGCTGTCTACCCTCGTATGAAAGTAGAGGATGATTACCGAAAATTCTGGTATTGGATTATCTCGCTTCCAGGCCAGACATGATGTTAGCAGGAGATTGTGAATAGGTTTGCTACGCCAGCTCGTCTACTCCTATTCACACTTTTGGGCCAGAGGAGAGACTCGCACTAACAACGGTGATACAAGAACAGAAACGGCTCCTAGAGCTAAATCTGATAACAGTTTCGAAAAGTGACGGTTGTAGGTTCACGAGTTTTCTCCTAAGTCAAATCCCAGCTCAGCATATAAATCATGTCTATAAATCATTAATTTATGCTTCAAATTCAGATTTCTTATAAACACATGCAAATTCATGAATTCGAGCTACTAACATGAAAAGTCTGATAATAAAACAGCATGCTGCACTCTCTACAACTTAGGAGAAATTTCGACGATTTCGGTAACATCAACCCACCTCAAACGCTAGTCCAACAATGGCCAGAGGTCGATAGGAAAAGCCCTCGCACAAAATCAGCCTCAACCGAAAACAATCCTGCTGAAAACAGGATTCGGATCAACTCTGCAGCACTTCCGGGCGCCCAGAACTTCAGCCCAGAACTGCAGCCTGGCAGCACGACCAGCACGAGTTCAACTTGCGATAAAATTCAATTCCATAGTTCAAATGCAGTGAAAATTTTCCCAACTCACCAGGAGAGGTTCAAGAATAATCCCACAAATTTTCAGCCAAAACAGAGTTTGATTTGATCTCCAAAAAGGGTCCCAACTAGATCAGATCCACTTCTAGATGCCCAGATTCTGCATCCAGAATTTCAGCACTTCAACCCTTTAAGCAATTTAGCCCAAATTGAGAATTCCTACTTATAAAACCAGTGAATTAGGGTCACAAACCTCCCAAATACAGTGAGGGATCAACCCAAATCTTCCCCAAAGCTTCCAAGAAAGATCTAGATTAAATAATCCAAGAAACTCATCAAAAATCCACCATTTCAGTACTTAAGCTTAAATCTCTAAATCTGAGCTAAAACTCACCTTTGAACTCTCAAATCTAGGTGGAAAGAACTTCCAAATCATCAAGGGGTGAGGGAAAACCTTTCCTCACTTCGAAAATCCAGCTCCATAGAGATTTGGATCCATAAAACCAAAGAAAACCCAAGTTCAGCTCAAGAACACAAAGGGTCCAGTAAAACAGCAACTGCAGCGTACATACCTGTCCAAATCGTAATTGGAAGGTTCCCGCGCCTTCCTCTACGAGTCCACAATCCAACAAATAAATATTCACAGGATTTGGACACTCCTACACGGAACACGAGCTGAAACACCACAGGTCGACGTTGCTGTTCTGCAGGAATTCGAAGCCTTCAAAGGGAAAAATGCAATTTAGAGGAATTAGAGGGGTTTCCTGCAATTATCCAGGGCTCACCATGAGAGGGAAGTAAAAGAGCTTCAGGGGGTTCGTCGTCCTCTATTTATAGCCAAAGGAAGGGATAAAATAGGCCTCAAGAACACAAGTTGTAAACCTGCCCATTGCTGAAAAAAATAACATTCGGGCGCCCAGAACCCAAGAACTGGGCGCCCAGATCTTCCAGCCTGCACTCGACCAGCACTTCGAAAAATCTGCCCGGCGGTCTGGTGTGACCTAATGTGGTCCGGCACCTACCACCACACACGTGTCAAAAGGATCGATATTCACGAGGTAAACTTTCGGACTCACTTTCCGGGCGCCCTAAAGCTGGATCCGAAATGACTCAGTAATTCAAAGGACTAGCACTCAACATCTGGGCACCCTAAACCTAACTTCTGGGCGCCCTAAACTGCCAAACTTCTAAAACTTCAGTTTTGACTTATTTCGGTGCTCCGAATCCGTTTTCGCGTCTATTTTGCGCCAAAATTACTCCGACTCGTCACGACACTCTCCAGAAGTGTCGAACAGTCTAGGATACTGCAGTCATTTCGTCCTCGAAACTTAAACTCATACCTCAAATTAAAAACTCAAAAAGGTAGGGATAGGATTCCCGCATCACCGTCTCTGGCTCCCAAGTCACCTCACGCTCCTCGAGATTACTCCACTGCACTTTCACGTACGGTATGACCCGGTTGCGCAATTCTTTCGTCTCGCGAGTAAGAATCTGCACCGGTCGCTCCTCGTACCTTAGGTCCTCAGCCAACTCAAGTGGGGTGAAGTCAATCACGTGGGAGGGGTCGAACACATATCTCCTCAGGGCCGAGACATGAAACACATCGTGGACTCCGAAAAGTCGCGGTGGTAGGGCAATCCTGTACGCTACCGGCCCCACTCGCTCTAACACCTCGAACGGGCGAATGAACCGTGGACTAAGCTTTCCACGAACTCCAAATCGGCGAATCTCTCTAGACGGCGAGACTTTCAGGAATACATTGTCACGCCCCGGGTTACCTCTTCCCAGGCGCATGACCAGATCCGCCGCATACACAGTATCTCTACCGTGAATACGAAGCGATACAACATCCACAATCAAACACACAGAGCTAAAGGTATCAACAGAGCTGCTATATAATATATCAAAAGATCACTGTACATACATCATCCATAACTCTCACATATAACTCTCATATACAACACTGATATCACAATCATACTGTATGTACATACTCCACCATCTAACCAAAATGGGTATACCTCTAGCCAAGTATCCGGGAAATAGCTCTACCCGACGGTCTCCTTTCCGCGCTCAGTATGCACAACTGGGGAAGAAGACTCTGCAAAAAGATGTCACCAATGGGTGTGAGAACTACTATCAATCAAGTAGTCCTCAGTGGGTACCGCTACCAGCCTCAGCGGTCTGCCCACTAAGTCCTCAATCTCAAGAGATATGTATAGAGCAATAAAAGAGTAGGAGATATACTACCACTACTATGCACAAAGCTCAACAGTCAGTATGAATGCCAATAAACTGAATATACCAAATGAGGACTATCATACACAATACAATACCTGCGAACCAGCTAGTACCGGAACCCCATCTGTACCTAGCTCTCGCCATACAATACCTCTCAATACAATACCATACCTGCGGCCTGATCCCGCTCAACACAATAGGGAGCTGCTCAACACAATAGGGAGCCCAACTAGGACAGGAACACCATCTGTCACTAGTTCCTCGTACAATCCTCTGTACGGAACATGCCAACTCTAGAGTGGTACTCGTGGGAGCGACCCAACCGAGCAAAGTACAACCATAGTATACGCCAAGCACCCGCAGGTATATGATCGACACGACTGGGTCAACAAAGGATCATGTGCCCTCGGCACCTCAAAGGATAGTCAACAGGTAAGACCCAATCCACTGTGCCCTCGGCACCACAAAGGATAATCAACAAGTGTGACCCAATCAATGCTCTCACAAAGAACCACGTGCCCTTGGCACAATCAATGCTCCAGTGCTCACAATCAATCTCAACTCTATCACAAAGAGGAGGCTCTCAACTCTACCACAAAGAGGAGGTACAATAACATAGCACGAGCCACAACATGATCACCTACACTACATGTACAACAACTGGTACAAGGAATCAACAGGATAGGTGTAGGTCCAATCATGCAACAAGGATACAAGGAAATCATGCATGCTCACAAACATATCATTAGCACATCTAAGATCATAACATGCCCATGCAGTCTATAGATCAGTCTCACCCTAACATGGCATCTCTAACATAATCTTAGCATGGCATACTAACATAATCCCAATATCATAATCCAATATCCACATATCATAATCCAATCATGCTAACATAATCCAAACAACATCATATCATATTATGCTAACATGAGATAAAACACGTAGGAGGAAGTCCACTGAATCTGGCAAACATCAACCCACTTGAAAAGCTAATCCAACCACGGTGGGGAAAGAACAGTATCCTCAGATCCAACCCTCTAGATAACGCACTCCGGCAGCACCCCGATCTGTCAAAACCTCCAAGGAAACTGCTATCTCCAGCAGAATAACGGCTTGGCACCAGATCAGATCAGCAGAGTAGAAGAGAGCAAGCAGGGTTACAAACTATGCCAACACATGGCCCTAAACCCACTTTCTCTCTCTAGAAATAGGGATCATACGAAGTGGAAATGCCCAAAAACCATCAGGGACTCGCCTATTTATAGGCTCCCAAAATCCCACTTTCGGGCGCCCACTTCCCAACTTCCGGGCGTCCGGAAATCCTGCCGTACAGGTGTCGTCGTGCGGTCAAGCGGTCGGTCGGCGGTCAGCAGGCGGTGGGGCGGCGTGTCTCCGGCGATCGACACGTGTCCTGCGTCGCGACACGTGGCTCTCCACGTCACAACTCAAACCGGATCCTCCATCCGGGCGTCCGGTTCATGCATCCAGATCCGATCTCCGTCGGCCACAACCGGATCGTCCACAAAGTGCAACAGGGTCCACTTCTTTCGGGCGTCCACTTCACCACTTCCGGGCGCCCGAATCCCGCCAAGTCCAGAAACCCTAATTCATGAAAATTTCCGAGTACTACATTCTCCCCTCCTTAAAATAGTTTCGTCCTCGAAACTAAAGCACTCACCTCAAGATGTAAACAGGTGTGGATAAGATCTCTGCATAATAGTCTCTAACTCCCACGTCGCCTCTCTATCATCATGAAAAGCCCACTGTACCTTGACATAAGGTATGACCCGATTATGTAATTCCCTCGTCTCACGAGCAAGAATTTGTATCAGTCGCTCCTCGTACTGCAAATCCTCAGTAAGCTCCAGTGGAGAAAAATCAATCACATGGGAAGGATCATGCATGTATCTCCTCAGAACAGATACATGAAAGACATTGTGCACTCCTGCAAGTCGAGGCGGAAGGGCTAACCGATAAGCCACGGGTCCAACTCTCTCTAAGATCTCAAAAGGACCAATAAATCGCGGACTAAGCTTTCCGCGAATCCCAAATCTCCGTATGCCCTTCGATGGTGAGACCTTCAAGAAAACATGATCGCCAACATGAAACTCTAGATCTCGCCTCCGAGTATCAGAATAACTCTTTTGCCTACTCTGAGCCGTTTCAATATGCCGTCGTATCATCTTAACTTTCTCTTCGACTTCAAGCAAAAGGTCTGGTCCCAACGTCTTCCTTTCACCAACATCATCCCAATACAGAGGTGATCGACATTTGCGTCCATACAATGCTTCAAACGGAGCCATCTTAATGCTCGCTTGATAGCTATTGTTGTACGCAAACTCTACCAATCTCAGATGTCGATCCCAACCTCCACCAAAATCTAAGACACAAGCTCTCAACATATCCTCGAGTGTCTGTATAGTGCGCTCGGACTGACCATCAGTCTGGGGATGAAACGCAGTGCTAAATCGAAGCTGAGTCCCCAAAGCTGTTTGTAAACTCTTCCAAAAATGAGAAACAAACCTTGGGTCTCTATCAGATACTATTGAGATTGGCACTCCATGCAATCTCAATATCTCATCCATATACAGCTGCGCAAGTCGCTCGCGTGACCAAGTAATCTGCATAGGCAGAAAATGAGCAGACTTCGTCAGCCTATCGACAATTACCCAAATAGAATCACAGCCGCTAGAAGTCCTTGGCAATCCTACGATAAAATCCATCGTAATATGATCCCACTTCCACTCAGGTATTGGAAGACTCTGTAGCTTACCAGCTGGTACACGATGTTCAGCCTTAACTTGCTGACATGTCAAACATTGAGCTAGAGCTCTACCAATATCCCGCTTCATACCATTCCACCAGAAGTGAGTCTTCAGATCCTGGTACATCTTTGTCCCTCCAGGATGTACAGAATAAGGAGAATAATGTGCTTCCTTTAGTATCTCCTCTCGAATCTCCTGATCTGCAGGTACACATAATCGTCCTCTATAGCGAAGAGTCTCAGCATCATCACAAGAAAACCCTTCGAGATCTCCACTCCTCAATTGATCTCGAACTTTCACCAAGTAAGGATCCACACTCTGTTTCTCTCGAATCCTATCTAACAGAGTGGGCTGCAAAATCAGAGTCATCAGTCTCGCTGTCATCCCAGAAGTAACCACTTCAAGGGACAACCTCCGCATCTCCTCCACTAGGACAGGCTGTTGAGTAATACACAAACTCAAAGTTGCCACAGCCTTCCTACTCAAAGCATCGGCAACAACGTTCGCCTTACCGGGATGGTATAATATAGAAATGTCATAATCCTTCAATAATTCTAACCATCTCCGTTGCCGTAGATTCAACTCTTTCTGTGTAAACAGATACTTGAGGCTCTTATGATCTGTGTACACTTCACAATGCTCTCCATAGAGATAGTGACGCCATAGCTTCAGAGCAAAGACTACTGCTGCCAACTCCAGATCATGAGTGGGGTAGTTCTTCTCATATTCCTTTAGTTGTCTTGAAGCATATGCAATCACTTTGCCATGTTGCATCAGCACGCAACCCAAACCACTATGCGAAGCATCACTATAAATGACAAATCCTTCGCCCATCATAGGTAGCGCAAGAATAGGGGCTGTCATTAATCTCTGCTTAAGCTCATCAAAGCATTCTTGGCACTCATCACTCCAAACATACTTAACCCCTTTCCTGGTTAACCGAGTAAGTGGTGTAGAGAGTTTCGCAAAGCTCTCCACAAATCGTCGATAATACCCGGCTAGACCAAGAAAACTCCGCACTTCAGATATGGTCGTCGGTCTAGGCCAATCACGAATTGCCTCAATCTTCTTAGGATCAACAGCTACTCCCGAAGCTGAATCACATGGCCTAAAAAGGCAACATCTCTCAACCAAAACTCACACTTCTTGAGCTTTGCATACAACTTCTTCTCGAGCAAGAGTTGTAGCACTAATCTCAGATGCTCCTCATGCTCCGCATCATCACGGGAGTAAATCAAAATGTCAT
Organism: Puya raimondii; assembly: GCA_016920855.1. NCBI lineage: Eukaryota > Viridiplantae > Streptophyta > Magnoliopsida > Poales > Bromeliaceae > Puya > Puya raimondii. Next base: position 205,421,919 of record JABWPP010000050.1, on the reverse strand, counting down.
CAATAAAAACTACTACGAACTTGTCCAAGAAGGACTTAAAGACTCGGTTCATCATATCCATAAATGCAGCAGGGGCATTAGTCAACCCAAACGGCATGACTGTAAACTCATAATGCCCATACCGAGTTCTAAAAGTAGTCTTAGAAATATCCTCGGCCTTCACCTTCAACTGGTGGTAACTGGACTGAAGATCATGTGAGTTAAGATACCCCAAGGATCTAATAGGTAACAACACACCTAGAGGGGGGGTGAATAGGTGTATACAATAAAACAACCAACTCGATGCACCAAAAATAAAAGCGCGGAAAATTAAAGCAACACACCGAGCAATTTACGTGGGAAAACTCCTAAAGGAGTAAAACCCACGGGACCGATCACACGAAAAATCCACTAAGAGAAAATAGAGTACAAGGTGATTTACCGAATCCACGACTCAACCTTTACCCTAGACTTGAAGTGGATCTCCTTCGTTGGTCCCCAATCAATCGAACTCCTCCGATTGATCACACCGCGACTCCTCGCAGCAGCAACGCCCCGTTTCCACGAGCGTCCACCGAATCCACGGCTTCACGCGAAATCCACGCGCACTCGCTCCATCCGGAGCCTCGATACGAATACTTGATGGTGATTCCGATGCTTAGATAAGCAATGAATATGAGAGGAAGTATATCTAAGCGACCATCGACTCGATTCTCAGATAAAATCAGAATTTAAGCTCTAAGAACCAAGTCGACAAGAGAGAAAAAGAAACTTGTCATCGAAAAGATGAACGAACGGCTCCGAGACAAGTTTCTAGGGTTTCAACAGGTAAATCTCTCTTAGGTCAGTTTTAGAGATGCCCCCATATCATATTTATAGGTTTAGGAGACATAGAATCATATTAGGATTGAAAATTAGGAAATCAGAAATTTTCGACGGGTTGGGGTCCGGACCGCGGGTATGGGGTCCGGACCCTGACACTCCTCAGGCGTTTCATTGTCCGGACCCCAGCCATCAGGGTCCGGACCCGGTCTGCGTGACTGCTCTGCAGACCTACGGGTTCCGGACCGCAGCTTCTGGGGTCCGGACCCGGACTGAAAGACCGTACGTTTCTGTACGGGTTCCGGACCTTAGCTTCCAGGGTCCGGACCCGGTCTGCGAGAAAGCAATATCAACGTACGGGTTCCGGACCTCAAGTTCCAGGGTCCGGACCCGGTCTGTGAGACAGCAAGACCAGCTTACGGGTTCCGGACCTCAGCTTCTGGGGTCCGGACCCCGCAACATGAAATTTCCGATTTCAAACCAAGAATAGTTTAAACCTATTCTAATGCCTCCAAACTCTTAAAATATATCAATAAATCACCATCAACTATATTAAACATACCTGGGAGACGATGAGCTGATAAGCGAGTCCTCGAGCCTCTGAACTTGACATATTCTTTTTCGTCCCTTCAAGACTCCACAAGACTCTACGAAATCTGCCAATAAAAAGCCGTAACAATCTCCCCCTTTGGCGATTTCGTGACAAAACAAGAATACACATACAAAGCTCATCTAAAAAGAAAAAAGAATAGAATTTTGCAATCACCAAACAACAAACTCTACGCATGACCGATCCAATAAAAACAAACGTACATCCAAACCAATTCCTAATACAAACTCTATGACTTAGACATGACCAGGAGTCTTGAAGTCTTCTACGACCTGCAAAACAATACTCGGCAACATAGAAGATTAATACAGTGGATAGCACAAGAAATACACAGACGAAATACTAAAAGCATAGTAACTATAGTCACTAAGAGTCCGAGTGTATCTCCTACTCCTAAGTCAAGTAGTACCTAAGTCAAGTCAAGTTAAAATACAATCCCTCTATCTCCCCCTTTTGTCAGCAAAACGCCAAAGCAACAGAAAGAGAAACGCCAAAAGATAAGACCAAAAAGGCAGCACAATGAAGACCCCACGCAGACTAAACTGAAGCATCATCTGGTGGAGGAAGATCAGCACGACAACAACCCAGTTTATCAAAAATAGCCTTCATAAGCCGCTCAATGGCACTAAGCTTCTTAGTGATCTTAGCTTGTTCAGAACCAAGACGCGCCTGCTCAGAGGAAAGACAGTGAAGTTCATGCGAGATGCGCTCTTGCTCGGAGGACAGACGCTGCTGAGCACGGTAGATCGAAGTCACCGAGACATCTTCCTCAGAGGCATGCCCAGAAGGCTGAGATGAGCTCGGGCGCGTACGAGATGAACCAGTAGGTCCAACCGCCGGGGAAGTACGACCAGTAAGCCGAGACTTATTTAAAGTCATCTCATTAATCTTCCCAAGACTATGCTCGTAGGAAGCACACTGAGTGTCGACCCCCTTGAGACGTAAGATCCTCATAATTATCATTGGATACGGAAGACGATCAACCTGATTCGAGGTCTTGATCTCCTTCGCCATGCGATGCCAGATCAGAAAAGGGATATTCAGATTGATATTCCGTGCCGTGGCCTCATCAGGATGACCGACCAAATACATGTAAAGTAACCGCTCCCAACGAACTACCTTGGTGTTCATAGTAGGCAGAATGTTGTAGACCACAATGAAGTTCAGAAATCGATACTCCGGTTTTAGTTCTTTGGACATAACCGAATTCCCAGCCGACATCGTGTCCGGAGGGCATACACCATTAATCACCTTCCGCCAGTCACGAAGCGACTCCAGACCTCCCCGAAGATAATCCACACCGTCGGTGCGAGTCTCCATATCAATAGCTGTAGCAATCGTCTCGGGAGTGACATCCAATGTAACTCCCCGAACAGTAGTCAAGAAAGCGTAAGGACCACCCTCCTCATCGCGAAGAGATCCAGCATGCATGTAGAAATCGCGAATCAGTTCCAGACAATAGCCGGTCCGCTCAGGAAACGAGCAAATGTTGGCGAGGTGACCATCCTCATAGAGTCGAGCAAAAACAGGAGCTTCTTCAATGAGTTCTTTAACGGCGACATCGCGCTCGCCAACACACACCTTCGAGGAAAACATCGTCCTTCGCTGTGAGGAAACGGGCACATCATGCTGCGGCGGACGTCGGGGTGCCTCAGACGCTGGTTCCTGAATATGGACACCTCCCGAACGCCTAGTACCCCTCTTTGGTAACAGCTTTCCTTTGCCCGGCCTCTGCGAAACCATGGGTTCCTTCCCTTTGCTCCTAGTAACCATCTTGGGAGAACTCGGAGCAGCCTCAGTATCAGAGCCCTCAGAAGAATGATATTCAGACTCTGTATCAGGTGAGCGACCGCGTTTATGAGCGAAAGTCTTTTTACGCCTCCCACCTTGACCAACACCACTCATGAGAACACTCAGCGCCAACAACCAAGGGAAGAACATAATGATAAAACAGGTCCTGTCAAATAGGGCACAAAAAGCTGGCGAAGAAACAATGGAATGAGACAAGTGGAAATAGGCACAATGAGAGAGTCCTAGGGCCATAAGAAGTCATGAGAAAAGAACATGCAACAACCAAATTGACCCAAAAAGCCGAGATTTGCAGTTTCAGAAAAGCACAAAAAACAGTTCGTAAAACCGAGTCGAAGCAAATCGGAACTCATGGAGCGTGCAAAATCATGCAAAACAGCATAGAATGAGAAGCACGACAAGATGATCCTAGATATATGGCAAATCACAGGATAAATCCAACACATGTAGGAGAAATTTCAAAAACACATGGAAAATGCAGGATGCTGGCTGTATGTAGGAGGACCAAGAGGAAAATTGGAAATACTCACACTGTGATGCTCAAATCCAGGCAAGAGGTTAAGGAGAAACTCCGTACTAGAGAGAGAAACACTGGAGAAACAGCATAAACGGAAAGCTCTGCGGATAAAAACTGGAAAAAACGCTAAACCCTATATGCAGGTTCGAGCGTGGGGTCCGGACCCGGTCTAGCGCGGTCCGGATCCCGCAAATTTTTTTTTTTTTTTTTTTTTTTAAATTTGAGATACAGAATGTAAGAGACAGAGAAAATATCAGCAAACGAACACCATAATAGCGAAGATATTTCAAGATAATCAAACCTTAAGAAAATTTCTATCTATATATCCAAAAATGTTATAGCCCCTTTTGAAAAAAAATCGAAACAAATCCTAAAAACTAAGCTTTGTTAATTGTAACATATCAAGCAAGATCTAAAGCATATGAAGACTATCAAACACAGCATGTCGAAAGGAATATTGAATAGAAAAAGCATAAAGATGAAGTTATTCATGATAATACCTCGAAGAGAAAGTAAGCATCGCTAAAACCCAGGGAGTGGCTCTTTGAGCATCTTACTTCCACCACCTTATATCTTCTGGAGAGTGGCTCTATGAGCATCTTATAGAGACAATTATACCAAACATCTAGGTTAATACCTTTGGCAAGTGAAACTCTCCTTGTTTTTTTTTTTTTTTCATATATAATGGAATCACACCCAGCATGTAAACCATGTGGTAGCTGCACACACTACCCGGACGACCGGGGTGGTAGCTCTTTCCTCCATGTGGTGGTAGTTTTCACACTCCCCTAAAGGGATGTAACTCTTTCCACATCTTTAACAGCAAATATACTATTCTGAAAAACTCCCCCTAAATATATGCAACCTTCAATCTGAGGGATTAACAGATAACCAGTCAATAATAAAATTGCTATTCACATTCCCAGCAACATCCTTATAAGATAGTAAAGATATCTAAAGGTCAAGAAGATATGTCAAAATTAACTAAGGTGAGTAGCAGAATTTGAAAAGATATTGATCTCAACCGAGTATAACAGGATCAGATATATAGATAGCAATCAAAGAAGATAAGCATATCAAGAAAGTATCAATGTTATGATAAGTGATTTGCTGGCATATTAAAGTGTATAAAAGACAAACACAGAAAAAAAATGACATGTTATGCAAAAGGAATGGAAAACGAATTGTAATAAACACAATGCATGACTATGGCCCGAAGAACTAATCTAAAGAGATGGATTCATTCCAATTGCCTTTCGCAAGTGTAGAAAACGTTTTTGATCCAAAGGTTTAGTCAAAATATCAGCAAGTTGATCCTCAGTTGAAATGTAGGAGAGTTGAAGAGAATTCAATTCAACTAGCTCACGCAGAAAAAAAAATGATATCGAAGATCAATATGTTTTGTTCGAGAGTGTAAGACAGGGTTTTTTGAAATTTGTATGGCGCTGGTGTTATCACAAAGTATGGTGACAGTACCGGAGGGAATACGATAGTCACTCAATAAGCCTTTCATCCATAGTAATTGAGTTGAGCAACTTCCTGCAGCAATGTACTCCGCTTCAGCAGTGGACAGGGCAATACAATTTTGTTTCTTACTATGCCATGCTACTAGGCAATGACCTAGATAGAAACATCCGCCACTAGTACTCTTCCGGTCGTCCACTGAACCAGCCCAATCAGCGTCTGAATATCCAATCAAATCAAGTGATGTTCCCATCGGATACCAGATACCATGATCCACCGACCCTTTCACATACCGGATGATACGCTTAACAGCGTTCAGATGAACTTCTTGGGATTTGCTTGATAACGGGCACAAACTCCCACACTAAATGCAATGTCCGGTCGACTAGCAGTCAAGTAAAGCAAACTCCCAATCATACTCCTGTAAAGCTTTTCATCAACACTTTTCCCATGAGCATCTAGACCAAGACCCTTGTTACCCGTGCCCATCGGAGTAGGGAAGTCCTTTGAATTCTCCAAACCAAATTTTTTCACTAATTCTTTCGCATACTTGGACTGACACAGATGAATCCCTTCATTAGTTTGTTTTACCTGAAGTCCCAAAAAGTAGGAAAGTTCACCCATCATGGACATCTCAAATTCACTTGTCATGACCTCAGCGAACTTTGCGGCATCTTTGTCTCTAGTTGCACCAAAAATAATATCATCAACATATATTTGTGCCACTATAAAATCATCTTTCAAATGTTTCACAAAAAGAGTTCTATCAGCTCCCCCTCGGTTATAGCCCTTGTCAAACGTTCGTACCATGCTCGCGGAGCTTGTTTGAGTCCATAAAGTGCCTTTTTCAAACGGTAAACATAGTCTGAATGTTTTGAGTCAATAAAACCTCTTGGTTGTTCAACATAAACCTCTTCATTTAAAAAACCATTTAGAAAAGCACTTTTCACATCCATTTGAAATAATTTAATTTTGTAATGACAAGCTATCGCGAACAAAATACGAATGGACTCAAGACGAGCTACCGGGGCAAACGTTTCATCAAAGTCAACTCCCTCTATTTGAGAATATCCCTGTGCAACAAGTCTTGCTTTATTTCGAATTACAGTACCTTCCTCATTTTTCTTATTCTTAAAGATCCATTTGGTACCAATTACGTTTTGCTGCGCAGGGCGTGGCACCAACTCCCACACGTCATTTCGTAAAAATTGACCAAGTTCTTCTTGCATAGCATGTATCCAATATTCATCTAGAAGAGCTTCATCAATGTTTTTAGGTTCAACTAAAGATACATAACATGCAAATTCACATTCATGTTGTCTCCTTGTCCGCACGCCTCGATGAGGATCTCCAATTATATTAGATAAAGGGTGATCTTTGGAGATACGAGATGTAGAAGGATTAGACGATGTGTGAGAAGCTTCGTGCGGTGAGGAAGCATCAGACGATACAGGAATTTCATGAGAGTTAGTAGAATCAGGTGAAGCAACAGTTTGATCAATCAATTCATCATCATGAGAATTTGTAGTAAAAGGAGATTCAGTATTGTCATTCAAATTCAAGTCAGTCATGGATTCATTCAAAGAGATAGATGTGGAGAAAGCTTCATCTACTTTTACATTAACTGACTCTATCACAGTCTTAGTGCGCAAATTGTACACACGATAGGCTCGGCTAGTGGTAGAATAGCCTAAGAAAATCCCTTCGTCACTTCGAGAATCGAATTTTCCAAGATTTTTACGATCTCTAAGTACATAACATCGACTCCCGAAGACACGGAGGTATTTGATATTTGGCTTTCTACTATACCACAATTCATATGGAGTGTTTAAGGTACCCGGGCGAAGATAGACTCTATTAATTATATAGACAGCCGTGTTAACTGCTTCAGCCCAGAAGTGTAAAGCAATTTTCTTGCTATGAAGCATAACACGAGCCATCTCTTGCACAACCCGATTCTTACGTTCAACTACTCCATTTTGTTGTGGTGTATAAGGAGCAGAGAATTCATGTTTTATCCCTTTAGAAACACAGAAATCAATAAATTTTGAATTTATGAATTCTCCCCCTTGATCACTACGAATGCGTACAATTTTCTCATTACGTTCATTCAAAAGACGGCAACAAATTTCAGAAAATGAGTCAAAAGTATCGGCTTTCTCACGTAGAAAAACAGTCCATACAAAACGAGTAAAATCATCAACCATAAGAAAAATGTATCGTTTTCCACCCAAGCTTTGAACTCTAGTTGGTCCCATCAAATCCATGTGCAGTAATTCTAGAGGTTTTGTTGTCCCTAAATGATTTGTCTTCTTATGAGCAGTTCTACTTTGTTTACCCAATTGACAACCCCCACACACAACATTTTCTTTAAAACTAATTTTAGGGACTCCTCTAACTACATCATTCCGTGTAATCCTAGATAGCTCCTTAAAGTTGATATGACCTAGCCTTTCATGCCATAGAGTTTCAGTGTCCAATGTAGCTAGATTACAGTGTTCATTAGCAGTACAGGGAACTATATAACAGTTGTTCTGTGACCTAACACCTTTTAAGAGGAAATCATCATCACACCCAGTCACAGTGCACTCTTTAGCAGAAAATTGAACAGAGCATCCATTATCACACAGTTGGCTAATACTTATAAGATTCGTCTTAAGCCCTTCAACATAAAGAACATCATTCAAAGTAGGGCCATCTGGAATCGTGATTGTTCCCTTTCCAACAACTTTAGATGATCGTCCATCTCCGAAAACGACTAGACCTCCAGAGATTTTGGTTAAAGAAGTAAAACAATTTTTATCTCCGGTCATATGTCGGGAACATCCACTATCTAGATACCAAGACGAATTATCATAAGCATGTAGTGAAGTATGTATTACATGACAGGGAAAAAGCTCACCTTTGCGCACCCAAACCTTACGTGTTTTGGGTTGCGTCGGCCTATTGTGACTAGACACTTGCTGCGTTGATGTCTTTAGGAAATCCTGCTTCCTTGATACGCCCCTGATTTTAAGTTGTGGATTAATGCGACGTAGCTCCTGGTTTGGTTGAGACAAATTCTTCGTCAATCTTTGAGAGTGTCGCGGCTGGGTATACACCATTGGAAGTGATCGCGTCGGTGTTGTGGCTTGCTTCAAGCCTTGCTTACAGTTTCTTTTGATGTGACCTACAACACCACACTTATGGCAAGTTCTGTTAGCAAATTTGTTCTTATGTGTAGAAGACATACCTTGGTTTGTTGAAGGGGGCTGTTTCAAGTCATTTGGATCTGATTTCGAAACTTGGCCGACATAAGTCCGTTCGTACCCAAGTCCGAATCTGTTAGTTTGACCAAGTCCCAACATTTTATCCAATTTAGAAGTCCCAGATGAAAACTTGTTGAGATCATTTTTGAGTTGAAAAATCGTCTTGGTCAATTCCAAATTGGATTCTCTAGATTCGGTGTATTGCTTGGAAAGGAAATTTATTTTATCTAAATGAGATTCCTTTTCCTTTTCAAGTAGCTTACACTTATCTAGTAGGGAGTTGTTTGACTTGATCAAACTTTCTCTCTCTTCCTCAAGAGACTTAGAGACAGTAGCAAACTTCATGCTTTCTTCCTCAAGTTCAAGCAATCTTCTCCTCAATTTCTTGTTGTGTTTCGCCAACTTCTTAGACTCAGACAATAATTGATGATAGGCCGCTGCAATGTCATCTTCTCCGGACTCCTCATCACTTGTGTCGCTCTCCGACGCGGATTTTTCATGCAAAGGAGACAGAGAAGACAGGTTAGTAGAAGTAGAGGCTAAACACATAAAATGAGAGTTAGTTGCAAGTAAGGCAGTAGCATTGGTGTCTTCATCCGTCGATGTGGATTCATCCGATGATGAATCATCCCACGTAATAGCTTGCATAGCTTTCTTTTTCGAAGACTTTTTATTTGGACAATCCGAGGCGATGTGGCCAAAACCCCTGCACTTGTAGCATTGAATTTGACCTTCGGAACTCTTCTTCTCCTTGGAAGAACTCTCGGTTTTCCTAGATTTGAAGAAATTACTCCCTTTGGTCTTAGACTGCTTTGACGAGGATGTTGGTTTGTTTGCATGTTTCTTTCCGAAGTTTCGTCGGAACTTCTTCGTTAGAAGCGCCAATTGTTTTTCAAAATCCTCCAAAGCAGTATCTGAATCTGAATCTGAGGAAGACGTGTTTGAATCTTCTTCCTTCGTGGATCTTAAAGCCATCCCTGCACCCTTGGAGGAAGACTTGGTAGAAGATGAATTAGTAGGAAAGGTCATCTCATAAGTTTGTAATGCACCAACTAATTCTTCTACTTTTAATTCATCAGGATGTTTCATTGTTTCAATGGCCGCAACCTTAGGACGAAACCTCTCCGGAAGGGTTCTTAATATTTTACGAACAACTTTGGATTCAGAAATTTTCTCTCCCAAGTTAGCACAGGTATTAACAATATCTTGCAAACGGGTATAGTACTGCGTAAAGGTTTCATGTTCCTCCATACGAATAGAGTCGAATTTGCTCGTTAACATTTGAAGTTTTTGAACCTTTACGAGACTAGTACCCTCATGCGTCACTTGGAGAGTATCCCAAATTTCCTTTGCCGTTTCACACGCCGAAACGCGTGAGAACTCAATTTGTGTTAAAGCGTTGAATAAAGCATTAATACCCTTTCCGTTATATGACGATTGATCAATTTCGTCTTTCGTCCATTTGTTTCTAGGTTTAGTGACGCTAACATTCTCGACAACATGTGTGGGATGAGTCCATCCAAACTCAATAGACTGCCACACACGCTCATCTATGGCTATTAGAAAAGCTCTCATACGAACATTCCAATAAGCATAATTAGTACCATCGAAAAGTGGAGGTCGATTAATGTTACCGCCCTCGGCCATGATGAAAATAACCTATTCCCGCTCTGATACCACTTGTGAGTTAAGATACCCCAAGGATCTAATAGGTAACAACACACCTAGAGGGGGGGTGAATAGGTGTATACAATAAAACAACCAACTCGATGCACCAAAAATAAAAGCGCGAAAAATTAAAGCAACACACCGAGCAATTTACGTGGAAAACTCCTAAAGGAGTAAAACCCACGGGACCGATCACACGAAAAATCCACTAAGAGAAAATAGAGTACAAGGTGATTTACCGAATCCACGACTCAACCTTTACCCTAGACTTGAAGTGGATCTCCTTCGTTGGTCCCCAATCAATCGAACTCCTCCGATTGATCACACCGCGACTCCTCGCAGCAGCAACGCCCCGTTTCCACGAGCGTCCACCGAATCCACGGCTTCACACGAAATCCACGCGCACTCGCTCCATCCGGAGCCTCGATACGAATACTTGATGGTGATTCCGATGCTTAGATAAGCAATGAATATGAGAGGAAGTATATCTAAGCGACCATCGACTCGATTCTCAGATAAAATCAGAATTTAAGCTCTAAGAACCAAGTCGACAAGAGAGAAAAAAAAAAACTTGTCATCGAAAAGATGAACGAACGGCTCCGAGACAAGTTTCTAGGGTTTCAACAGGTAAATCTCTCTTAGGTACGTTTTAGAGATGCCCCCATATCATATTTATAGGTTTAGGAGACATAGAATCAGATTAGGATTGAAAATTAGGAAATCAGAAATTTTCGACGGGTTGGGGTCCGGACCGCGGGTATGGGGTCCGGACCCTGACACTCCTCAGGCGTTTCATTGTCCGGACCCCAGCCATCAGGGTCCGGAGTCTGCGTGACTGCTCTGCAGACCTACGGGTTCCGGACCACAGCTTCTGGGGTCCGGACCCGGACTGAAAGACCGTACGTTTCTGTACGGGTTCCGGACCTTAGCTTCCAGGGTCCGGACCCGGTCTGCGAGAAAGAAATATCAACGTACGGGTTCCGGACCTCAAGTTCCAGGGTCCGGACCCGGTCTGTGAGACAGCAAGACCAGCTTACGGGTTCCGGACCTCAGCTTCTGGGGTCCGGACCCCGCAACATGAAATTTCCGATTTCAAACCAAGAATAGTTTAAACCTATTCTAATGCCTCCAAACTCTTAAAATATATCAATAAATCACCATCAACTATATTAAACATACCTGGGAGACGATGAGCTGATAAGCGAGTCCTCGAGCCTCTGAACTTGACATATTCTTTTTCGTCCCTTCAAGACTCCACAAGACTCTACGAAATCTGCCAATAAAAAGCCGTAACAGATCAATCTTAGAAAAGACACACGCTCCCTGCAATTGATCGAACAGATCATCGATACGTGGGAGGGGGTATCTATTCTTGATGGTCACTTTGTTCAATTCTCGATAATCCACACATAACCTAAGTGAACCATCCTTCTTCTTCACAAATAGTACAGGCGCTCCCCAGGGCGACACACTTGGTCTAATAAAACCTTTATCCATCAAATCTTGCAATTGAACCTTCAACTCTCTCAATTCAGCTGGTGCCATTCTATAGGGTGTCTTCGAGATTGGCGTGGTTCCTGGTACCACATCAATCACGAATTCAATCTCCCTATCAGGAGGCATCGAGGATAACTCAGAAGGAAATACGTCCGGAAATTCACGGACAATAGGAATATCCTCGAGTCCTGGTACAATAGTGGGCACCTCAGTCACCGTTGCTAAGTAGGCCATACATCCACTTTTTAACATCTGTCTGGCCTTAGCAGAAGAAATCGTCACTGCGAACAGTGAACTTTTACAACCTTCAAAAACATACTCCTCATGCCCAAGCTCACGAAAAATTATCGTCTTAGATTCACAATCGATCGTAGCAAAGTATCGAGATAACCAATCCATGCCTAGGATTACATCAAAATCCTGCAACGGTCTCAATACTAATAAGTCAACAGGCATGATCCAAGGTCCTACTTGCATAGGACATCCTAAACAACCCTCAATCACCTGCAAATTATGGTCAGGTACCCGCACCTCCTGTGTCTGGGGTAACAATCCTATCTCTAGACCATGATGCAATGCAAATGTCCTACTAACAAAGGAATGCGATGCACCAGTATCGAATAAAGTACGCGATCTAATGCCACAAATCAAAACTATACCTGCCACCACTCGATTAGCTATCGCAGGGTCCTCAATCTGAGCGGCATAAACTCGCCCGCTCGCCGGTGGCTGGCGTCGATCCTGCTGTCGTGGCATAGAAGATCGCTCTTGAGAAAATACCGGGGAAGCTCCAGAATACTGCGGTGGAGTAAAAGGTACGGATGCCATAGAAGGAGTCGCTACAAGTCTGGGACAAGCCCTCCTGATGTGTCCCCGCTGTCCACATTCAAAACATCGGCCCTCTGGTCGATCACAAAGATAAGCAAAATGAGGTCCTCCACAAATCACACATCGGGGAGGTCCCCTCGGCTGCTGCTGCTGCTGTCGCTGCTGGCGATATCCTCCAGACTGTTGGCGAAATCCTCCAGACTGCTGGCGACTAAAAGATCCACGTCTCTGGAAACGCGATTGCTGAGGAGGTTTAGGTGGCCGTCTGCTACTTGATTGTCCTCCATCATCAGGCGCCGGGCGCTTCCTTTCCTGACCTTGAGCCGGGTCCACATGCTGCCCTCTCGTCACAAATGCCCCTCGCTCTACCCACAGAGACTGCTCAATAGTAGCATCCAAAGTCTGAAGTCTCTGCGAGTGGACAAATGGAAAGATATCGGGTCTCAAACCCTTCTCATACAGATAAACCTTCTGTATCTCATCTCTCGCTGCTGAGGGAACACAGTTAAGCAACCTAGTAAATTCCCTCGCATACTCCTGCACCGAGCGATTCCCTTGCTTCAGGTTCTTCAAGTCTTCCTCTATCTTCATTTTCACGCTACTAGGAAAATACGCCCCATACATAATCCCCCGAAATTCACTCCAAGTCATCTGTAGAGGATTCAAGGACCTATGATCACGGGTCCTCCTCCACCAGACATGTGCATCACCAGATAAACAATGCACTGCCATATGCACCTGCTCCCGTGCTGGCACAAAGAGATCCTCGAACAACTTCTCCATCTCACAAATCCAGGCTTCTACCACCCACGGTTCTATGCTACTTCCATTGAATCGCGGTGGATCAAACCTACAGAAGCGAGCCAATCTATCCGCCATCCGCTCCTGCTCCTCTTCAGAAAGCACTTGACTAGGCTGAGTACTTCCTTCTCCAGGTTGAGATGTAGTTGGAGTCGTCGCCGCCTGAGGTTCCATAGCTCGAGGCGTAGAGAAAGCATCACACATCTTCTGTAACAAGGCACTATGCTGCCTTCCAACTGCAGCTATATCTGCTAGCTGCTCCTGCAGAGCGGGCCGTTCACTAGGTCCCGTCTGCTCAGGTATATCCGAAGGCGTCGGATGCGCTCGCGTCGACGGTCGTCGAGGAGGCATAGTAATAATCCTGCAACAGAATACCCGATTAGGACCACAAATAACTCACGACCCAATCCAACGAAAGTCTAGAAGGACACTTCTTTTCTTCTCAGATTATTATGTCGTCTGCAGCCAACATAATTCATCCGATAAAAGAAGGCATAATCCCTCAATCACTCTTCCTACACAAGGAAGGATTCAAAACCCAATCTTTGACTTTCGCGATCAATCACGTCTCTCTCGTCATTCTTAGGTCTGTTTATCTTAGGTTTCCTAGGCCCTCATGACCTATTCCTAAGCTCTGATACCAACTTAATCTGTCACGCCCCGGGTTACCTCTTCCTAGGCGCATGACCAGATCCGCCGCATACACAGTATCTCTACCGTGAATACGAAGCGATACAACATCCACAATCAAACACACAGAGCTAAAGGTATCAACAGAGCTGCTATATAATATATCAAAAGATCACTGTACATACATCATCCATAACTCTCACATATAACTCTCATATACAACACTGATATCACAATCATACTGTATGTACAGACTCCACCATCTAACCAAAATGGGTATACCTCTAGCCAAGTATCCGGGGAATAGCTCTACCCGACGGTCTCCTTTCCGCGCTCAGTATGCACAACTGGGGAAGAAGACTCTGCAAAAAGATGTCACCAATGGGTGTGAGAACTACTATCAATCAAGTAGTCCTCAGTGGGTACCGCTACCAGCCTCAGCGGTCTGCCCACTAAGTCCTCAATCTCAAGAGATATGTATAGAGCAATAAAAGAGTAGGAGATATACTACCACTACTATGCACAAAGCTCAACAGTCAGTATGAATGCCAATAAACTGAATATACCAAATGAGGACTATCATACACAATACAATACCTGCGAACCAGCTAGTACAGGAACCCCATCTGTACCTAGCTCTCGCCATACAATACCTCTCAATACAATACCATACCTGCGGCCTGATCCCGCTCAACACAATAGGGAGCTGCTCAACACAATAGGGAGCCAACTAGGACAGGAACACCATCTGTCACTAGTTCCTCGTACAATCCTCTGTACGGAACATGCCAACTCTAGAGTGGTACTCGTGGGAGCGACCCAACCGAGCAAAGTACAACCATAGTATACGCCAAGCACCCGCAGGTATATGATCGACACGACTGGGTCAACAAAGGATCATGTGCCCTCGGCACCTCAAAGGATAGTCAACAGGTAAGACCCAATCCACTGTGCCCTCGGCACCACAAAGGATAATCAACAAGTGTGACCCAATCAATGCTCTCACAAAGAACCACGTGCCCTTGGCACAATCAATGCTCCAGTGCTCACAATCAATCTCAACTCTATCACAAAGAGGAGGCTCTCAACTCTACCACAAAGAGAAGGTACAATAACATAGCACGAGCCACAACATGATCACCTACACTACATGTACAACAACTGGTACAAGGAATCAACAGGATAGGTGTAGGTCCAATCATGCAACAAGGATACAAGGAAATCATGCATGCTCACAAACATATCATTAGCACATCTAAGATCATAACATGCCCATGCAGTCTATAGATCAGTCTCACCCTAACATGGCATCTCTAACATAATCTTAGCATGGCATACTAACATAATCCCAATATCATAATCCAATATCCACATATCATAATCCAATCATGCTAACATAATCCAAACAACATCATATCATATTATGCTAACATGAGATAAAACACGTAGGAGGAAGTCCATTGAATCTGGCAAACATCAACCCACTTGAAAAGCTAATCCAACCACGGTGGGGAAAGAACAGTATCCTCAGATCCAACCCTCCAGATAACGCACTCCGGCAGCACCCCGATCTGTCAAAACCTCCAAGGAAACTGCTATCTCCAGCAGAATAACGGCTTGGCACCAGATCAGATCAGCAGAGTAGAAGAGAGCAAGCAGGGTTACAAACTATGCCAACACATGGCCCAAAACCCACTTTCTCTCTCTAGAAATAGGGATCATACGAAGTGGAAATGCCCAAAAACCATCAGGGACTCGCCTATTTATAGGCTCCCAAAATCCCACTTTCGGGCGCCCACTTCCCAACTTCCGGGCGTCCGGAAATTCTGCCGTACAGGTGTCGTCGTGCGGTCAAGCGGTCGGTCGGCGGTCAGCAGGCGGTGGGGCGGCGTGTCTCCGGCGATCGACACGTGTCCTGCGTCGCGACACGTGGCTCTCCACGTCACAACTCAAACCGGATCCTCCATCCGGGCGTCCGGTTCATGCATCCAGATCCGATCTCCGTCGGCCACAACCGGATCGTCCACAAAGTGCAACAGGGTCCACTTCTTTCGGGCGTCCACTTCACCACTTCCGGGCGCCCGAATCCCGCCAAGTCCAGAAACCCTAATTCATGAAAATTTCCGAGTACTACATACATGATCTCCAACCTGGAACTCCAAGTCTCGTCTCCTAGTGTCCGCATAGCTCCTCTGTCGACTCTGGGCGGTCTCAAGACGTCGTCGAATCATCTTGACCTTTTCTTCCGCTTCCAACAGGATGTCAGGACCCAAAGGTCTTTCTTTCACCCACATTACTCCAATGCAAGGGCGATCGACACTTGCGTCCATACAATGCCTCAAATGGAGCCATCTGAATGCTTGCTTGATAGCTGTTGTTGTATGCAAACTCAACCAGTCCTAAGTGTCGATGCCACCCTCCACCAAAGTCTAGGACACATGCTCTCAACATGTCCTCCAGAGTCAGAATGGTCCGCTCAGACTGACCATCGGTCTGTGGATGAAATGTCGTGCTAAACCGGAGCTGAGTACCCAGTGCTGTCTGAAGACTCCTCCAAAACTGCGAGACGAACCGTGGATCTCGATCCGACACAATCGAGGTAGGCACTCCATGCAACCTCACTATCTCGTCCAAATATAACTGAGCAAGTCTATCCCTGGACCAAGTAATCTGCACTGGTAAGAAGTGGGCAGACTTGGTCAGTCTGTCCACTATCACCTAAATGGCATCGAAACCAGCCTGGGTCCTCAGTAATCCCATGACAAAGTCCATGACGATCTGGTCCCACTTCCACTCAGGTATTGGGAGACTCTGAAGCTTGCCAGCAGGTACTTGGTGCTCCGCCTTTACCTGTTGACAAGTCAAACACTGAGCCACAAATCTCCCAATATGCCGCTTCATTCCATTCCACCAATAGTGTGCCTTCAAATCCTTATACATCTTGGTTCCACCGGGGAGAACCGTATAAGGCGAGTAATGAGCCTCTCTCAAAATTTTCTCTCGGATCTCAGAATCCGTAGGCACACACAGTCGGTCCCTGTACCGCAGTACTCCCGAACTGTCAACACTAAAGTCTCCATCCACTGGCAATCTGATCTCGAATCCTCATCAAATAGGGGTCCACACTCTGATTCTCCCGGATCCCATCCAACAAAGTGGGCTGCAAAACCAAAGACATAAGTTTTACAGTAACCCCAGGGGACACCACCTCAAGCTCAAGCCGCCTCAACTCCTCAAGTAATGGCGCCTGCTGAGTGATCATCATACAAAGGCTCTGCATTGATCTCCTACTCAACGCATCTGCCACTACATTCGCCTTGCCGGGGTGATACTAGATGGTAATATCATAATCCTTCAACAACTCTAACCACCGGCGTTGCCTCAGGTTCAATTCCTTTTGAGTGAACAGATACTTGAGACTTTTATGATTCGTAAAAATCTCACAGTGCTCACCATACAAGTAATGCCGCCACAGCTTCAGTGCAAACACCACAGCTGCCAGCTCCAAATCATGCGTAGGGTAATTCTTCTCGTAATCCTTCAATTGCCGGGAGGCATAGGCAATTACCCTACCATGCTGCATTAACACACATCCCAAGCCACTGTGTGATGCATAACTATAAATCATGAATCCTTCCCCCATAACTGGAAGGGCAAGGATGGAAGCAGACATCAGTCTCTTCTTCAACTCCTCAAAGCTACGCTGGCACTCGGCACTCCAAACAAATCTAATCCCCTTCCTCGTTAGACGAGTGAGGGGTGTGGAGAGCTTCGCAAAGCCTTCCACAAACCGACAGTAATATCCAGCCAATCCAAGAAAACTCCTCACCTCGGTAATCGTCGTCGGTCTGGGCCAATCCCGAAAAGCATCAATCTTCTGCAGGTCCACTGCCACTCCAGTGGCTGAAATCACATGGCCCAAGAAAGCTACCTCTCGCAGCCAGAACTCGCACTTCTTCAACTTGGCATACAACTTCTTCTTCCTCAGAAGTTACAGCACTATCCTCAAGTGCTCCTCATGCTCAGCATCACTCTGAGAGTAGATCAGGATATCATCGATAAATACCACCACAAACCGGTCCAAGAACGGCTTAAACACTCAATTCATCAAATCCATAAATACGGCAGGGGCATTAGTCAATCCAAACGGCATCACCGTAAACTCATAATGCCCGTACCGGGTCCTAAAAGTCGTCTTGGGAATATCCTCGGCCTTCACCTTCAATTGGTGGTAACCGGACTGCAAATCAATCTTCGAGAATACACAAGATCCTTGCAGCTGATCAAACAGATCATCAATGCGCGGCAAAGGATACTTGTTCTTGATTGTCACTTTATTCAACTCTCGATAATCCATACAAAGTCTAAGTGAACCATCCTTCTTCTTCACGAATAATACCGGCGCTCCCCAAGGCGATACACTGGGTCTCACAAACCCTTTATCCATCAAATCCTGAAGTTGCGCCTTAAGCTCTCTCAGCTCAGCCGGTGCCATTCGGTAGGGTGCCTTCGAGATTACCGCAGTTCCTAGGACTACGTCAATCACAAACTCGACCTCCCTGTCCGGTGGCATAGAAGTCAACTCGGGGGGAAACACATTCGAAAACTCGCGGACTACAGAGATGTCCTCGAGTCCCGGTGCTACCGTAGGCACCTGTACAACAGTCGCCAGGAATGCAGCACATCCTCGACTCATCATCTATCTCGCTCGTGCCGATGAAATCCACGTCGCGAACAATGTACTCCTGCAACCTCTATACACGTACTCCTCCTAGCCTGGCTCGCGAAACATCACGGTCCTCTCGTCGCAGTTGATCATCGTGAAATAGCGCGCCAGCCAATCCATGCCGAGCACCACATCAAAATCCTGCAATCGCCCCAAGACCAATAGGTCTGCGGGCATCACCCAAGGTCCAAGCTGCACTGGACATGCCCAACAACACTCCGCCACAAGCAAAATATGCTCAGGAATCTGCACCTCTCGTGCATGTGGTAATGGCCCTATCACTAGTCCATGCAGTGATGCAAATGCTCGACTAATAAATGAATGTGATGCACCAGTATCAAATAATGCACGACCTCTAATGCCAGAAATTAAAATGATACCTGCCACCACATGATCTGCTGCCGTGGAGTCCTCAACCTGAGCCGTAAAGACCCTGCCGCTCTGCGCCTGCTGTCGCCGCTCAACCGGGCGTGGCACTGAAGCCCGGTCCGTCTGGCTATGAGTCGGTGGAGCTCCATAGGCCTGCTGATAAGCTGGGGGTGCCGATGCCATCGATGGTGCTAGCGACGATGCTCGGGGACAAGCTGCCCGCAGATGTCCTGGCTGACCACACCCAAAACACCGGCCCTCTCACTGTTCGCATTGCCTAGGCCAATGTGGTCCTCCACAGATGACACATCTCGGTGCTCCCCTCTGCTGCCGTCCCTGCTGACGGAATCCGCCAGATCTCTGTCGCCCCGAAAACCCACGACCCTGAGAACGTGATCGTGGAAGCCTCGGCGGACGTCTGCCGCTGGTCTGTCCTCCGTCGTCTGGAGCCGGGCGTTTCCTATCCAGACCTTGACTCAGTGCGGCCGCCCGCTCTCTCGTCGTCAAGGCTCCTCGCTCGACCCACAGTGCCTGCTCGATCGACGCATCCAAGGTCTGCAACCTCTGTGCCTGAACTAAAACAAAGATCTCCTGCTTCAATCCCCGCTCGAACAAGTAAACCTTGCGAGCCTCATCTCTCGCTGCAAATGGGACACAGTTCAGGAGTCTGGTGAACTCTCGCGTATACTCCTGCACTGTGCGGTCTCCCTATAGTAGATTCTTCAGATCCTCCTCGATTTTTTGCTTCACGCTGTTTGGGAAATAGGACCCGTACAGCATCCCGCAAAACTCGTCCCAACTCAACCGCAGCGCATCCAGCGACCTGCTCTGTCTCATCCTCCTCCACCAGATACGTGCGTCACCCGTCAAGCAATTAACCGCCAAGTGAACCTGCTCCCGCTCTGGTATGAAGAGATCCTCGAATAACTTCTCCATCTCACCCACCCAGGCCTCCACCACTCATGGCTCGGTATGGCTACCATCAAAGCGAGGCGGATCAAACCGGCAAAAACGAGCCAGCCTCTCAGTCATCCGCTCCTACTCAGCCTCTGACATCTGTCCACCTGATCGCGAAGTATCGCCAATCGGCGCGGCCGGAACTGCCGCTGATGGAGGTGCGGCTGTAGCTGGAACATCCACTGGAGTAGAAGAAGGTGTCTCCTGCGACTCCGTCGCTCTGGGTGCTGCACTCGGCTGATGAGTAAAAGTATCACACACCCTCTGCAATAGCGCACCCTGCTGCCTAGATGCCTCAGCTAGGGCAGCCAACTACTCTCTCAAATCTGGGGGTGCACTAGGTCTCGCCTGCTCTGGCACCTCAAAAGGCGCGGGGGTAGCCCGCGTCGACGATCGACCTAGGCGTCGGGGACGAATCATGACCACCTGCACAACACACACATCAGTCACAAAACACAAACAACTCTTGACCCAATCAAGCGAAAGTCTAGAAGGTCGCCTCTTTTCCCCCGCTTCTTGACGTCGTCTGCAGCCAACGCAAGTTCGCGGCAGGAAAGGACACACGCCTTCGATCACTCTCTCCACTTAAGGATGAGTTCAACAGTCAAATCGATGACTTTCGCAGCAAGTCACGTCTCTCACGTCTTGCATTTCTAGGGTCTGCCAAAGCCTAGGGTTTACTAAGTCCCAACGACCTATTCCTAAGCTCTGATACCAACTTAATCTGTCACGCCCCGGATTACACGTTTTCCCGGGCTCGTCAACAGATCCGCCGTATACATAGAATTTTTCATGTATACGAAGCGATAGATAACCTGTAAACAATGCATACAAGCAACTACAAGAGATATAGAGCTGAAAATAATATCATACTAATAAAGCAAAAGCCACATGTACATATAGGATCCAAAATACAACAGTTCCTCCAAAGCCAAAATAGATACAAATCCATCACTCACAGGAACAACAAGTTCACACTATATGTACATGGCACAGTCCAAAATAAAACTATCTCCAGTAGGATCCTCCTCTAGGAAAAACTGGGAATGGTAGGGATCTAGCTCGCGACTCCCTTACCTCGATCCGCAGGAACAGAAGCAGCAGCCGCAACAGTCGAAGGCTCTGCAAGAAAAGGTGGCAACAAGGGGTGTGAGAACTACTATCAACAGAAGTAGTCCTCAGTGGGTTCCGCTACCGACCTCAACGGTCCACCCACTAAGTCTACGAGACTAACAGTATAGCTGGTAGGTAAAGAAATAATAAAGTAAGCTGGAATAAACTCTACAGCTGTAATGCCACTACCCTACCACTATCCAAGTCATACTCTCAAAGTATATGCATCTCTAATGAGGATAGTCACTCCTGACCCGATCTAATGGAACTGCCCAAACGGGCTCGTCCAGCCAAATGCCTAGCCACACCGCACACTACCAAAAGGTAGCCGGTCCAAGAATCATATCCAACTAATCTGCAGCGACATCAACGCATGAGAGGCCTCACTACGGAGCGGCACTCGGGGGAGCTACCCAACCGAGTTAATAAGCGTATCTCTGTCGAGCACAATCAGGCTCCGGCAGGCTATAATCAAATAAAAAGGGGTCAAATGGGTCAAAGACTCCAGCTCACGTGCCCCCGGCACAAACTGATACTAAAATAAAAATCTGGGTCCACCGTCAACCTCGACGGCACCCGGCAATACAAAACAGTCTAACCCTGCTGTATACACAAGCTCGGCATCTCAGCACGAGCGTAAACTCGTCCTACAACAATCTAAGTATCCACCTCGCACTAACAACGGTGATACAAGAACAGAAACGGCTCCTAGAGCTAAATCTGATAACAGTTTCGAAAAGTGACGGTTGTAGGTTCACGAGTTTTCTCCTAAGTCAAATCCTAGTTCAGCATGTAAATCATATCTATAAATCATTAATTTATACTCCAAATTCAGATTTTATATAAACACATGCAAATTCATGAATTCGAGCTACTAATATGAAAAGTCTTATAATAAAACAGCATACTGCACTCTCTACAACTTAGGAGGAATTCCGACGATTTCACTAACATCAACCCACCTCAAATGCTAGTCCAACAATGGCCAGAGGTCGATAGGAAATACCCTCGCACAAAATCAGCCTCAACCGAAAACAATCCTGCTAAAAACAGGATTCGGATCCACTCTGCAGCACTTCTGGGCGCCCAGAACTTCAGCCCAGAACTGCAGCCTGGCAGCACGATCAACACGAGTTCAACTTGCGATAAAATTCAATTCCATAGTCCAAATGCAGTGAAAATTTACCTAACTCACCAAGAGAGGTTCAAGAATAATCCCACCAATTTTCAGTCAAAACAGAGTTCGATTCGATCTCCAAAAAAGGTCCCAACCAGATCAGATCCACTTCTGGATGCCCAGATTCTGCATCTAGAATTTCAGCACTTCAACTCTTTAAGCAATTTACCCAAATTGAGAATTCCAACTTATAAAACCAGTGAAGTAGGGTCACAAACCTCCCAAATACAGTGAGGGATCAACCCAAATCTTTCCCAAAGCTTCCAATAAAGATCTAGATTCAAAAATCCAAGAAACTCATCAAAAATCTACCATTTCAGCACTTAAGCTTAAATCTCTAAATCTGAGCTAAAACTCACCTTTGAACTCTCAAATCCAGGTGGAAAGAACTTCCAAATCAGCAAGGGCTGAGGGAAAACCAATCCTCACTTCAAAAATCCAGCTCCATAGAGATTTGGATCCATAAAACCAAAGAAAACCCAAGTTCAGCTCAAGAACACAAAGGATCCAGTAAAATGGCAACTGCAGTGTACATACATGTCCAAATCGTAATTGGAAGGATCCCACGCTTTCCTCTACGAGTCCACAATCTAACAAATAAAGTTTCACAGGATTTGGACACTCCTACATGGCACACGAGCTGAAACGCCATAGGTCGACATTGCTATTCTGCAGAAATCCGAAGCCTTCAAAGGGAAAAATGCAATTTAGAGGAATTGGAGGGGTTTCCTGCAATTATCCAGGGCTTACCATGAGAGGTAAGTAAAAGAGCTTCAGGGGGTTCATCCTCCTCTATTTATAGCCAAAGGAAGGGATAAAATAGGCCTCAAGAACACAAGTTGTAGACCTGCCCATTGCTGAAAAAAACAACATTCGGGCGCCAAGAACCCAAGAATTGGGCACCCAGATCTTCCAGCCTGCACTCGACCAGCACTTCGAAAAATCCGCCTGGCGGTCTGGTGTGCCCTAACGTGGTCCGGCGGAACTCACCTACCACCACACACGTGTCAAAAGGATCGATATTCACGAGGTAAACTTTCGGACTCACTTTCCGGGTGCCCTAAAGCTGGATCCGAAATGACTCAGTAATTCAAAGGACTAGCACTCAACATCTGGGCGCCCTAAACCTAACTTCTGGGCGCCCTAAACTGCCAAACTTTCAAAACTTCAGTTTTGGCTTATTTCGGTGCTCTGAGTCCGTTTTCGTGTCTATTTTGCGCCAAAACGACTCCGACTCGTCACGGCACTCTCTAGAAGTATCGAACAGTCTAGGATACTGCAGTCATTTCGTCAGTTAGGCCCCAGGGGTGCTACATATAACTTGGCAAAATTGTGCGACTTCGTGGAGCGCCTAGCTCTATTATTTTGGAATATGAGCTAAATGAAAAATCCTCGGTGAGAAATGAAACTTCGAGCATGAGATCTGACATTCTGAATGTAATACCTGGTTAAGGGAATTCAGGAGTTATATGTATGAGGAATCTAAGTCCTAAATTTATTGGACAATTTGGAATCTTGTAGCGAATGAGCCTAGTGGCGTATTGACTTGTTTGACCTCCAGACCTGTTAGAGGTATACGATGTGTTTCAAGTATCGACGCTTCGAGTAATTATTTTAATCCTACCCCGATGGTAGATGTCACTTCATTAGTGGTGGATGTCGCTTCACTAGAGCTACATGAAGATCTAAGCTTCAAGGAGCAATTGCTATGGATGGGACTTGTGGAGTGTAGGAGTTCAGAATCGTGATTATTCCTACTACGAAGGTGCTTTGGAGCAACCATCTTGGATGCGATGTTATGTGAGAGCTGGGGGCTTCACTGCGAGGCCGATGTTCTATCTCCTTCAGATCTGTTGTTTGGATAGTTGATCCGTAGTTTTGCGGACGAAACTCCTTTTTAGGAGAGGAGAAAGTAGCACACTGAAGTTTAGCAAATTGTGAAGTTCTAGTGAGAGAATAGTACCTTATACTATATCGAAGGTTTTGATTGAGTTTGGAGAAGTTTGAGGTGTTTTCGAGGCTTAAAAAGCGCGAAAACGGACTCCGGAGATCAAATTCTGCAAAATATGCAGAATATGTATTGGGTATAGGTACTGGCTTTGGGGTACGGGAACTGATTTAGTTAGTTCTGGTACTGATTTTGAGGTACCAGAACGCAGTACAAAATTGAAGATTTCATCGTTCGGGTTTTGCAGAATTGGTTCTGAGGTACCGGAACTGTTGAGTACCGGTACCCCAACCCGTGTACCGGTACGCAGTGCTGCAGAACTAGATTTCGTGCAGTTTTATAATTTTGGCTTTTTGAGGGGCCTAAGTGGATTTTGTTGCTCGGAATTAAATACCCCTTCACCCCTCTCTTGTGCCCATTGCTGCTGAGGCTTAGGAGGAAGAAGGTGAGCTCCTTCCCTCTCTTTCTCTCTTGATTTTCTCTCCTCCTAACTCCAAATCTTGGATTTGATCTCCTTTTTCTCCATTTTCTTCATGGAGGCTTGCTCCTTGGCTTTGGAAGGAGCTCGGGATGGAGGAGAAGAGTTTGTTTGAGGATCAAACATCAACCCTAGCACCTTGTAGCTTGATTTGGAGCTTAATTGAGGTTGGTGGCCTTCTTGTTATCCCTATGTATGAGATTTGTAGAAATCTTGTTAGAAACCTAGTTTCTTGAAAACTAGGGTTTGTGTTGGGGTTTTTCTTATGAAGACTTTTGGGGTTGAATTGATGAGTGTAGAACACTCTTGTAGGTTGGATTTGAAGCTCCATTGTGTTGATTTGGAGTTTGCACAAATTTTTCATGGATTAAGGTAAATTTTATCTATTTTCCTCATAATTTTTTTGGTGAATTTCATAGTGAGCTTATTCGAAGCTCCTAACCCCTTGGAAAATTTTCTTACGGTATATGAAGCTTAGGGGACAACTTCGTTTGATGGAACGAACAAGTTTCGATGGGTATCTGGTGGGTCTGACCTCACCGAAATGGGTGAACTCCCCTATGTCTTCTATCTTGTTATAGTATTGAATAGATGCATATTCATGTTAATTATGACATGGTAAAAATTGTGAACACATGACATCTTCATGTTGCATGTGAAATTTGGCATACTCTATATAGTAGAGGATTATGAGGATAACATGCATGCTATAACACTTACAATAGTATTGTGATGTTAGATTTTTCCTATGAGAAATAAGACATGCATGTTAGAGATGAGTGGAATCATATGAGACCCTACATGATTAGTGAGGCTATGGGACTTGACCTAGCATGGCAATATTTCATGTTTGTCAGAGATAATGAAAAATGTTGACTTAATGCATGTCAATGATATGATGCAGAGCAAAGTATGTTGTACTTCATTTAGATGAACAACTAATTAAGACTGTCATTGTGACATTGTACCCGACCTCTAGGTCGTTGAATGAAACTCCATGTTTAAGACATGATGAAAGAGTTCTCAACACAATTGATGATGTAAATGGTGGAAGCATATAATTGTTTAGTTAAATGAGAGATAATTACTTGCATGGTGACTTTCATTCTCCATGTAGTGGAGGCTTATGTAGTAAGGCATATTCGTGTCATGAATTATGATCTTGTTGACATCTTCGTAATGTATTGAGATGGCCTTAGTAAGTTGTCCTCTTACATACTATAGTGGAAATATTATACATTGCAACCCGGTAGGGTCATGCATGAGATGTGGAACCATCATTGCTGGGGTTCAATTTGGTGCATATTCATGCTAATTGGGACATGAGAGAATTTTTGGATACATGATATGAACATATCATATTTGAACTTTGCATACTCTATGTAGTAGATGTTTGTTATAATGACATGCATGTTATGTCATTGACTAGTGCATTGTGATAACAATTCCTTTTATTTAAAGATAGGAATGCATGATTGAAATGAGTGGACCACTAGTCCCAACTTGTATGCTATGTAATACATTTGCTATTGTTGTAGTAGTAAAAGTAAACATGACACTTTTGCATGTTCATGACAAAATGTAGAATATAGAATGTAGCACCTAATTTAGTTGAACATTAAATGTTGGCATTATGACATCGTAGCCGACCCTTTGGTCGCTAGTTCACTATCCATGTTAAGACATGATGAATGTATTCCCTATGCTATTGACTATGCTTGCTTGCCATTGTGCTCATTCGCACAAGCTTGTAAGGGTCGCTCCCTATAAGCCGGCACTCCGGAGTTGGCCTTTTGCGACATCATGCTCGTCGTGCGGGATTGGGCGCCGAAGTGGATTGCCGTGGGCGAGGCTCATCCTCAGCGTGAGAATGTTGACTACGACGGGGCCATTAGGCACGGCCCAAGCCGGGACTATACCTTCGGGAAGTCCCCTATGGTAGGAAAATTGTAATCAATGTAATATTTGACATTACAACTAAATAGATCATATTATATGCACATGAGTGGTTGATATTGCATCTTCAATCATATGATAGTGTAGAATTCTTGCATGACATATAGCATGCTATTTGGAACATAATTGGATATTCAATCATACAATAGTGTAAGCTCATTACAAATTAGTAGCACAACATTTGGAGGCATAGTAGCATTAGAAACTTTATTTCTAATCATGCTTTAGTTCTAGTTCATTCTACTTTTGCCTCAGTTGACCTAGTGTTGTATTTCGGCATTCTCGTACCCACTGGGAACTATTGTTTAATAGTTCTCACCCCCATTTGTTGTTGGTTTTTGTTTCAGAGCCTTCCGCAACGGGAGAGGCTTGGGATCGTGGCAAGGGTTAGCGACTAGCTAGAGCCTCTACGATGATGTTATAGATGGACCCTTGATACATTTCCTTTTGTTTTGAGTGAAAGGTGTATAGTTGTATCTGGTTGGGTGATCTTTTAGCATTCAAGATGTGTAATCTTATTGTATATCTTGAGATTGTGGCTTTGTGATAGACTTGATTTAGTAGTAGAATTATGTACTTGCTCTGATCACCGTGTTTAGGATGTACTCCTGCTACTTCTTTTGTTACTGTTGTAGACGCCTTGTGTGCATCGGGGGGTGCTTGGTGTACACGGCGGGTCTGTGCACGTGTCTGATGGGCTTCCGCTAGGGCCTGGGGCGTGACAGTTGCACTGCTTCCCTGGGTACTCCGCTTGGCCGCAGCTACTCCTGGCGCATAGCGGTGCCGGAGGCGGCTCAGGGAGGGCCGCTAGAACCTCAGGTGGCGGCGGCGACGGTGCTGGGCCGGCGGCGGCTCAAGAAAAATGGGGCTTGGGCTCCTCTCCAACAAGAAGAATAAAAGAGAGAGAGAAAGAGAGAGGAGGGGAAAAGAGGTCTCTGGCGGCCGGCGCGGCGACAGCACGGCAGGGACACCTCTGGTAGGCCGGGGTGGAGGGGGTATAGGATTAGGGTTAGGGTTAGGGCTAATAAATCCCTAATATATGTATCATTACGTATATATATTATTATTCTAAAGGAATAATTGCCCGTACACCCTCCAAACCTCAAATTTTATGGCCCAGTCCCTCTCCACAGCCTTTCTCTCACAAAAAGGTCCCTGCCCGTGTGTTTTACGCAAAACAGAGCACCAGATGATTTTAAAAAAAATAAAAACACTACGTATAAATAGGCCAATCTGTGATAAAGGCAGATTTTCTCGAAAACTGTGCATCAAACGTAAAATCGGTCAGTGCCGTTATCTCCGGCACAGTCGGACCATCGGAAACGATCTATTGGATTGCCCGAAACGGAGTCCGATTCACGTCCGAAGCCATCCTTACGGCATTGCCTCAATTCGAAACGCCGATTACTATTCATTTAAGTGAATAGTAATAATCACGTTATGGCTTTATTTTAACTCGTTTTCTGCTGAAATTTGACGAGCGATTTTAAAATTAAAAATACACATAAAAACATCATAAAAATATCAAGTTACACAGAAAATTGTCAGTCCTCACAGCAAGTGTCTACAAGCAATTAGGAGTGTGCTAAGGTGCGTTGTGCTCTACCGAAGTGAATAGGTCACTTCCATGTCTATGGTGTAATAACTAAATTGAGTTATTTATGGTTGCATGGTAGTTTAATTGTGAGATATGCATGATAGAGGCATATACTGTCACGCCCCGAATTACAGCGGAAGCTCTTTCGGGAACGTCAACAGCCCCGCCCGCCGTATGTACAAGACTTTCCTACACATACGAAGCGGTCCAAAATAGGAACCTGTCTCAACAACAATAAAATAACAACAACAATCCTAGGAGCCCACAACTAAGATAATGAGAACAGGTATCAGAGTATGAAATGATTAAACCAAAAGTATCACTGTACATCTACAACACATCATAACCAGATGAGAAATATACATCCTAAGACTGTATACAAAAGGCTGCTCCAGCAGCAATACGTACAGTGAGGAAAAAAAAACAAAATAACTGGTGCTCTCTAGCTCGAGTCTGCTAGTGGGAGACGTATCTAGTCCGCGGTCCCCTTACCTCGCTCAGCTGCAATCGCTGAAAACTCTGAAATAAAAATCAACAAAGGAAGGCGTGAGAACTATATAAACAATAGTTCCCAGTGGGTAACAACCACCAACCACGGCGACCTTCCCACTAGGTCAACTAGAGGTATAAATAGGAGAACAACTATAAAGAACTGGAATAGAGAGCTGAAAAAATAAACTGCAGTAAATCTACCATTATCATGCCTCTACTAAGCTACTAAAAGTTATAACTCATGCCCATACAACTCATGCATCACTGAGATGTCCCATATCCAAATACTGATAGTAACCCAATCATAGGGACCGACTGAAGTCCAGTCCAGCCCGCGGTGCCACGTGCCCGACTACCCGGATCCAGGGCTCAGCCACACGTGCAAATGAATGTCAATGGCCGTACTCCAGAGCGGCACTCGAGGGGAGCGACCCCACCGAGAAATACATATCACTAGGAACCCAAAGGCTCAGGCAGGCTATAGTCCAATGCGACCTCCAGTCGCAAGTATACACTATCAACCGACCCTCGACTATAATCATAGAATACAGCGGCATTGCCCACAATCCCAACAGTAGTATCCACTTACTCATTGTCTACTCGACTGACAACATACATATGTGTCAAATAAAATCTATAGCTAAATATGTCTATGTCCAGGTCATAGTAAAGAGAAATGAAAAGCTGGTGCATAGCAGTATAATCAAATAACATAATAAAGTTACCAATACAACACTACAAAAAAGGTTAAATTTAAGGACGCTCTTTCTTATAGTTAATGATGCTTAAAAGCGTCGCAATATAATTTAGTGTCGCATTTGAAAGCGTCTGTCAAAGCGCCAGTAAATGAAGAGTCGCGAGCTATATACCGACGCTTATGCTAAGCGTCAGTAAAATATATTTTGACGCTTTAAAGCGTCAGAAATTTTTAAAATCCTGACGCTTTAAAGCGTCGAAAAATTAAAAATAATAGTAAAGTTTATCATTTAATAAATTAGTTTAATATAATATAGAGTTCATATGACGACGCTTTTTGAAGCGTCGGTATTTGCTAAATTATAAGGATGCTTAGGAACGCTTACCCCAAGCGTCATCTAAAAAGCGTCCTTATATTGAGATTTTCTTGTAGTGCAACCACTACTATCTAAATCACACTAATTAATTAGGTGCCATGTGCTGAAGGAAGCATCTCACAATTAGGTGCCAAACATCTCACTAATTCAACATGTCCAGTCAATGGGTTAAATTAACTTCTATATACGATACACATACCTAATTTAATGCTTCAACTTAAGTTTAATTAGCTAGGCTATATATATATACACACATTAGTGGGAGCACCTCTCAAAATACATGCAACGTGCATGTCAACTTGTCGCAATCAATGATCTCCTTCATGCACATATATATAGAACATGCATAACAATAGACGTAATCTATAGTAGCAGAGGGCTAATTAATTAGCATGCTTCCGATTCACATATATGGACTGTGAAATCAACAACCTCTTAAGGCTATTCCATACACCTAATAGACATTATATACACAAAATCCACCTTCATAGGATCGAGAAAAGCATGCAATAAAGTCATCTTGTTAACAGGCTTCTTGCAGGAACATCTCTCATATGTCAAGCTCCAAGAATCTTGATATCACCATGTACCAAAATCTTAATAACTACAAAATAAAGGTGACATAGTAGGGAGTTCATCTTGTTTGGATGCTAGAAACCCACCAAAAAATACTCTCCAAATTTCTGAAAAAAAGAGTAGAAGAAGAAGATGCCGAAGATGACTTCGCAGCCTTAACAAGCTTGCGCACGGGGTTGTCGCCACGCCGTTCACGCGCAAACTCGGCTTCGTAGAGTAGTTCACAAAATCCTTCAGAGCCTTGTCTTGCTCTTATGCTTTCCCTCCCTTTCTTCTCTCTACTTGAAGTAGCATAAGGCAAAAGAGATAAGAATGAAACACTTAAGCGGTTCCAATTAGTCTTAATTAATTAGAGCAGCTTCACATTTGGGCACCCATATTGCCCAATGACAAAGCTGGTTGCTACAAAAAGCCAAAACTCCACCGCCAAGATTTAGGATCCAGGTTTAGGCGCCCCCATGCGAACCCAAATCTTCACATTTGCACAAACAGCAATTCAAATGTCAACATGTGTACTCTCCAGAATTGCTGACTAACATCTCACCTGCAACCTTGCCAATTTGCCAAGGTCCAGTACACTACATATACTACTTCGAATAATTAATTACACTAGATGTGCATGCTTGTGATACATGTTGATTAGAGTTACTCATTTTCATGAGACAAATAGATGCATGCATGGTTAATTTGTATACCTATGTTGTGGACTAAATAGTAGGTTGATATTCTCTAGGGTCATTAGAGAACTCAACATGTGGACATATAAAACATAGTGCCATTAGAATATACGTTGGAAACATATATAGTGGCTAGGATACCACTTGGACAAGAGGACTTGAACCTAGAAAGATTGACAATATAGGTAAAAACAATGGATCCTTAAGACCATGAAAGAGGGAATATCGGAAATCCTAACAACCCGTGGCCGGGAGTGTGCAGAATGCCACCTAATGCCGATAGGGTGACTTCATACCTATAAACCTATGGTCGGGGGTGTGCAGAATGCCACCTAATATCAAGGTGAAAGGTGAAATGGTTGAAGTCGCTACCAAGAATCCGAAAGTCGGGGTGTGCGATATGCCACCTAACACCAAGGAAAGGAACGACTTCACGAGCTATGGACATGTGGCCGGGGGTGAAAGACAATCTCGCCACCTAATTTCCCACACTTGGTTGACTCAAGATTGAGTCGGGTGATATGATTAGGATAATGGAACTAGTGAATAAAAGATAGTTTACATCACATGAGTAGGTTTTATTATTGTGAGTAGAGGAATAAGCATGATTACATTCGAATGCATATAGTAAAGATTTATATGCTCATGAAATTATTTGCTATTCACTAACCCATACTTATGATGCCTCCTTTGGACCTAGTGAGTCGAGCTTTTTCCTTGGGTGCCATATCCACTGAAAACTATGTTTATAGTTCTCACCCCCATATTTTTTAGGTCTGTCCGAGATGGATGCGGCGAAGAGAGTAAAGGGTGTAGCTCAGTAGATAGTGTCCCTTCCACATTTTGAGGTCTTTATAGATGTACCCCATTTTGGATAATGTATTAGAAAAAGTAAATGTAAGGCTCATTTTGGAATTGTATTTGTGAACTCATGTATGTAAATGAATGAATCAAATGATGTAATAGAAATAGTATTTACTTTATATCTTGTGATACTTTCCTTATGCAATCCATATATTTCGTTCCTGTTTGGAATGTGTTGTGTATACATACTTGTGACGCCTTAGGCGGATAGAAAAAACTTTATCTGCTCGGCAGATTTGGTGCACGTACCCAATGAGTGCTTCTGCTGTGGGCTCAGGGCGTGACAGGTTACAGTTTAGGTGAACCTAGGAGACACTAGGATGAAAAATCATAAGGACCTAGGCTCGTGAGAGACAAGAATCTATGACTTGTGGTGAGAGTTGAATCCATTGGATCAAGTTATATATGCCTCTAATAGGATGTTAGAGGTAGATTCAAGGCATGGTTTATTCTCAGCCGAGAGTATTCATGTTGGCGGCCGATGACATGAAACCAAGTGATGGGAATAATCGCCCTTATGTAACTTTCGCCTAAATTGAGTCCATTATTCGTATATTACTTTGTATTTGACCTTGAGGGTCATGTTATTGACCAAGGTCATTGTGTTTCAGGAAGAGATGACGCGTGGTCGACCTCCGACGAGGTCTAGGCCGGAAGTGCCGAACGTGGTCCCCGAGCAATCCGACGCGAGCGGGGATATGGATCTCCGCAAATAGTTGGCCGCGCTCATGGGAGTAGTGTGGCAGCAAGCTGAGACGATGCAGCGCCAAGAGAAGCAGATCAAGAGACTCCAAGAGACTGTGGCGCAACAAGCGGCTACGGCTCGAGCAGGCCAAGAGCAACATGCGCCGCCGATTAATATTTCGAATGTAACGAAGGGGGTTACCACAGCGGCCGTACCTGTAGCGGTGCATCATCCTGCGCCATTGGTGGCAGCGACAGATTCAGGCACTTCGGTCCCCGATCATGCGGCGATAGAGGCGGAGAGGGAGCGAGCACTCGTGGTCCTCATACATTCAAGAAGTTTAACCCGCCTATCTTCGACTAGAAGACAATCGATCCATGGGTCGTGGAGACGTGGATCGACTCCGTGGAGACATTTTTCGAGGATCTCTATATCTTAGAGAGGGATAAGGTACATCTAGCCACGCGCTGTATGGAAAAATCGGCGAAAGGGGTCAAGCGGGACCGACCCTCTAGTCACCCTCCAGTGACGTGGGAGGAGTTTTGGAGGTTGGTGTTTTCCGCCTACTTCCCCGATAGTGAGAAGAAGAAGCTTCAAGAAAGGTTCCGGAAGTTGAAATAGGGGAACCGCACCGTGAGGAAATTCGAGCGATAATTCTCTTATATCATCAACTGTGTCCCGTATGTAGTTAGGGATGACAAGGACAAGGCCGATTGCTTTGAGCGAGAACTTCGGCCGAAAATCTTCAAGGTTGTGCATTCACTCAAGTTGCAAACCTTTGCCAAGATCTTGGACCGAGTCCTGTGGGTGAAATAAGGCAACGCCTTCGCGCGAGATAAGCGCGAGTCCTATGAGAAGGAAAAGGACAAAGGGAAGAAGCGACCATCGGGTGGTTCGGGTGGTCAATCAAGCTCCAAGCGACCCCCGAAGCATCCACACTTGCAATTCCGAGCTCAGGGGTCCCAACCTACTCGGTCCTCGTCGAGGTGCGGCATCTGCGGTGGTCCTCATAGGCCGCATGTGTGTGAGCAGCGAGAAAGAAGGTGCTATAGGTGTGGGCAGCCGGGTCACATGCGGTTCGAGTGCCCACAGGGTGATGGCCGAGCTCCGTCAGTGGCATGGACACTCTCCTCACTGAGGCAACTCGCGGGCATCCCACTCGCGAAGATGTCTGCGGGACGTGCGCCGCCGGTACGACAGCTTGAGGGTTCGCGGCAGGTGCCGAGTGGCCGAGTGTTCGTGACCTGGGTGGAGGAGCCCACTACACCCGAAGATGTCGTGGCAGGTATCATTTTACTTAATGGTATAAGATGCACAATATTGTTTGACACAGGAACATCACATTCATTCATTAGTCAGTGTTTGCTACTACTCATGAAATAGACATAGTAGACACCGAGCACACTAGATGGGTACAAGTACCCGAGCATGTATTTTGTATTAAGAACGTATGTCGTGCCTGCCCTGTCAGAATAGGGGATTGCGTCATGCTAGTGAATTTGCTGATTTTGAATCGAATGGTCGAATATGACTTACTGTTGAGAATGGATTGACTCTCCAAGTACTATGCTATAATTGATTGTGAGAGCCGAGTGGTAACTTTTAAGGAACCAAGTCAAGAGGAGCTTGTGTACCGAGGGTGTAGGAGCTCACTCATTGCAACTATAGTATCCACGTCGCAGGCGAGAAAATTGATTAATAGTGGATGTTGCCTACTTACTGACGGTGGTGGATGACCGAAAGGAGATTTCGGCGCTCGAGCACATCCGAGCAGTCCGAGAGTTTTCGGATGTATTTCCGGCGGAGTTGCTAGGAATGCCATCGGACCGGGAGATTGAATTTGTTATAGATCTACTTCCCGGGACCGTGCCGATTTCAAAGGCATCGTATAGAATAGCACCGGCTGAGTTGAAAGAATTGAAAGCTCAGTTGCAAGACCTATTGGACAAGGATTTCATTAAACTAAGTGTGTCGCCTTGGGGAGCCCCGATGCTATTTGTTAAGAAAAAGGATGGTTCGCTATGATTGTGTGTGGACTACCATAAGCTGAATAAGGTGACCATCAAGAATAAGTACCCGTTACCCCGCATTTACGATCTGTTTGATCAACTACAAGGGTCTCAGGTGTATTCGAAGATTGACTTGCAGTCCGGATATCACCAATTGAAGATCAATCCAGAGGATGTGCATAAGACCGCATTTAGGATGCGGTATAGACATTACGAGTTCACGGTCATGCCATTTGGGCTCACTAATGCCCCGGTAGCATTCATGGACCTAATGAACCGTGTATCAAACCTTTATTTGATCAATTTGTGGTGGTGTTCATAAATGATATCATAGTCTATTCCCGGAGTGATGAAGAACATAAAGAGTATCTTCGAATAGTGCTAAAAGTTCTTCGACAGAACAAGTTGTTCGCCGAATTAAAGAAATGCGACTTTTGGATTGGTGAGATCGCCTTTCTAGGTCATGCGGTATCGAAAAATAAAGTATCCGTGGACCCGAAGAAAGTAGAGGTGATAAAGAATTGGCCCTGACCTACCAATGTCACCGAGGTACGTAGTTTTTTCGGTCTTGCAGGGTATTATCGGTGGTTCGTGGAGGGATTCTCAAAGATCTCTGATCCGCTAATGCACCTTAACCGCAAGGGGACCAAGTTCATGTGGAGCGGTAATTGCGATAAAAGCTTCCAAGAACTGAAGGAGAGATTGACCACAGCTTTAGTTCTTACCTTGCCGATTACGGGGGAGGACTTTGTGGTGTACAGCGATGCCTCGCAACATGGTCTTGGGTGTGTGCTTATGCAACGTGGGCAGGTTATTGCATATGCCACCTGTCAGTTGAAGAGCTACAAGCAAAATTATCCCACCCATGACTTGGAGCTAGCGGCGGTGGTCTTCGCACTAAGGTTGTGGAGACATTACTTGTATGCAGAGCATTGCGAGGTCTATACGAACCACAAAAGTTTGAAGTACTAATTGTAGTGTCCCTGGGGATTAACTGTCGGAATGATTACAGTATCAGCGACTGGTCGACGCATCTGTAGAGCGTTGGGACGAGTCGGAGTCGTTTTGGCTCGAAATGAATGCGAAAACGGACTCGACACACTCAAATAAGCCAAAATTGAAGTTCTAGCAGTTTAGGGTGCCCAGAAGTGGTTTAGGGCGCTCAGATCCAGAGTGTTGTTTTGTATAGGATGCTGAAGTCATTTCGGACCCAGTTTAGGTCACCCGAAATGTAATACTTGGCATTTTGAGGGTTTTTGGACTCGAGATATTTCGGGCGCCCGGAACTTGGAAAGTGGACGCCCGAATGTTTTCGGAGCCAGTGGATGTTTTGGATAGGTCCGGATGTTGCTGACTGATTTCGGATCTGGGCGCAGGTTTCGAACGCCCGGATTGTGGATCCGGATTGGGCTGATGACGTGGATTTCCACGTGTCGTGTTGCAGGACACGTGTCGACCGTCGGAGAAGCACCGCCCCACCGCCTGCCGACCACCGCCGAACCGCTTGGCCGCCAGCTGACACCTGGCATTTTGGATTTTCGGGCGCCCGAAAGTGGAAATTCGGGCGCCCGAATGTGGAAATTTGGAGCCTATAAATAGGTGAGCCCCCTGAGTGTTTTGGTGCATTTCCACTTCGTGATTCCCATTTCTAGAGAGAGAAAGCTAGAGTAAGGGCCATGTGTTGGCATTAGTTGTGATCTAGCTTATTCTCCTCTACTGTGTTGTTCTGATCTTGTTCTGAGCTGTTGTTCTGTTGAGATTAGCAGTCTTTGGTGATATATTCAGATTGGAGTACTGCTCGAGCTCGGTATATCTTGGAGGGTAGGATCTGAGATTATAGTTGTTCCCTACCATGGTTAGATTAGCTCTTGAGGTGGGTTGATGTTTACCAGATTCAGTGGATTTCCTCCTATGTGCTTACTCTCATGTTAGCATGATATTATTGGGATTATATTAATAGTAACATGCCTTAGTTGAGATTGATACATGTGCATGATATGATCATAGGTGAGATAGTGATATCTGATAGCAAGCATGATTTTCTTATATTCTTGATGCATGATTTAGCCTACACCTATCCTGTTGATATCCATTGTACCAGTTGTTGTGCATACTAGTGTAGGTGATCTATTGTGGCTCGTGCTATGTTATTTATACCTCCTCTTTGTGGTAGAGTTGAGCTGTTTGTGAGCACTTGAGCATTGATCAGTTGATTGGGTCATACTTGTCGATTATGCATTTGAGGTGCCGAGGGCAGCAGGTATTGTATTGTGGATTTATGATAGTCCTCGTTTGATATGTTCAGATCATTGTTATTCATATTGACAGTTGAGCATTGTGCATAGTAGTGGTAGTTTATCTCCTACTTTATTTATTGCTCTCTATATTTCTTGAGATCGAGGACTTAGTGGGCAGACCGCTGACGCTGGTAGTGGTACCCACTGAGGACTACTTGTTTGATAGTAGTTCTCATACCCGTTGTTGATACCTTTTTGCAGAGTCTTCTTCCCCAGCAGTGCATTCTGAGAGTGGAAAGGAGACCGTCGGGTAGAGCTGATCCCCGGATATTTTGGCTAGAGGTATACCCCATTTTGTAGATGATCCTATGAGTCTGTACATACAGTGTTATGGAGATTGTCAGTAATGTATATTTTGATTATGGATTGATGTATGTATGTATAGTGATCTTATTATATATATATTTATAGCAGCTCTATTACTCTTGATACCTTTAGCTGTTGTTAGATGATTGTTTTCGCTTCGTATGCTCAGTTTTATTACTGTGTATACGGCGGGTCTGTTGATGTGCCCGGGAATTGGTAACCCGGGGCGTGACAGATTAAGTTGGTATCAGAGCTTAGGAATAGGTCAAGAGGGCCTAGGGAAACCTAAGATGACAGACCTTAGAATGTTATGACGTGAGAGACGTGATTAATTGCGAAAGTCAAAGATTGGGTTTTGAATCCTTCCTTGTGTAGGAAGAGTGATTGAGGGATTAACGTCTTCTCTTATCAGATGAATTATGTTGGCTGCAGACGACATAATAATCTGAAAAGGAAAGAAGTATCCTTCTAGACTTTCGCTAGATTGGGTCGTGTGATTGTTTATTGTCTAAGTGGGTATTCTGTTGCAGGTTATTACTATGCCTCCTCGACGACCATCGACGCGAGCACATCCAACGCCTTCGGAGATGCCAGAGCAGTCGGGACCTAGTGTACGACCCGATCTGCAGGAGCAGCTAGCTGACATAGCTGCAGTGGGAAGACAGCAGAGTGTCTTATTATAGAAGATGTGCGACGCTTTTTCTCAGCAGCAAATACTACGCCTCAAACTATGGAACCTTAGGCTGCAACCACTCCAGCTACATCTCAACCCAGGGAAGGGAGTACTCAGCCAAGTCAAGTGCTTTCTGAAGAAGAGCAGGAGCAGATGGCGGATAGATTGGCTCGTTTCTGTAGATTTGATCCACCACGATTCAATGGTAGTAGCATAGAACCGTGGGTGGTAGAAGCTTGGATTTGTGAGATGGAGAAATTGTTTGAGAATCTTTTTGTGCCAGCACGGGAGCAGGTGCATATGGCAGTCCATTGTCTGTCTGGTGATGCTCATGTTTGGTGGAGGAGGACCCGTGATCATAGGTCCTTGAATCCTCTACAGATGACTTGGAGCGAGTTTCGTGGGATTATGTATGGAGCGTATTTTCCTAGTAGTATGAAGGTGAAGATAGAGGAAGATTTGAAGAATCTGAAGCAAGGAAATCGTTCGGTGCAGGAGTATGCTAGGGAGTTTACTAGATTGCTTAACTGTGTTCCTACTGCTGCAAGAGATGAAATACAAAAGGTTTATCTCTATGAGAAGGGTTTGAGACCGGAGATATTTCCATTTGTCCACTCACAGAGACTCCAGACTTTGGATGCCACTATTGAGCAGTCTCTGTGGGTAGAGCGAGGGACATTTGTGACTAAAGGGCAGCTTGTGGACCCGGCCTTGGGTCAGGAGAGGAAGCGCCCAGCACCTGAGGATGGACGGCAGTCGAGGAGCAGACGACCGCCAAGACCTCCACCGCGATCGCATTTCTAGGGACGTGGATCTTCTAGCCGACAGCAGTTCGGAGGATTTCGCCAGCAGCGACAACAGCATAAGGGATCTCCCCGATGTGTGATTTGTGCAGGACCTCATTGGCCTAGTCTTTGTGATCGACGCGAGGG
Organism: Puya raimondii; assembly: GCA_016920855.1. Classification (NCBI taxonomy): domain Eukaryota; kingdom Viridiplantae; phylum Streptophyta; class Magnoliopsida; order Poales; family Bromeliaceae; genus Puya; species Puya raimondii. Next base: position 205,383,141 of record JABWPP010000050.1, on the reverse strand, counting down.
TCGATGTTATGAGTGTGGACAGCCGGGGCATGTGAGGAGGACTTGTCCCAGATTAGTATCAGCTCCATCTATGGCGTCCGTTCCTTTCTCCCCACCGCAAGTATCTAGAGCTTCCCCAGTATTCAGTCAGGCGGACCGATCTTTTATGCCACGACAGCCAGATCGACGCCAGCCACAGGCGAGCGGCTGAGTCTATGCTGCACAGATTGAGGACGCCTCGATAGCTGATCGTGTGGTGGCAGGTATTATTTTGATTTGTGGCATTAGATCGCGCACTTTATTCGATACTGGTGCATCGCATTCCTTTGTTAGTAGAGCATTTGCATTGCATCATGGTTTAGAGATAGGGTCGTTACCCCAGACACAGGAGGTGCGGGTACCCAACCATAGCTTGCAGGTGACGGAGGGTTGTAGGGGATGTCCTGTGCAAATAGGGCCTTGGATCATGCCTGCCGATTTATTGGTATTGAAGCAGTTGCAGGATTTTGATATAATCCTTGGCATGGACTGGTTATCTCGTTATTTCGCGACGATTGATTGTGGAACCAAGACGGTGATCTTTCGTGAGCCTGAACATGAGGAGTTTATTTTTGAAGGATGTAGAAGTTCACTGTTTGCTGGGACGATATCTTCATCTAAGGCCAGACAGATGTTGAGTAGAGGATGTATGGCCTATTTTGCAACAGTAACTGAGGTGCCTACTGTTGTATCAGGACTCGAGGATATTCCTATTGTTCGCGAGTTTTCGGATGTTTTTCCTTCCGAGCTATCCTCGATGCCTCCTGATATGGAGATTGAATTCGTGATTGATGTGGTACCAGGAACCACGCCAAACTCGAAGACACCCTATAGGATGGCACCAGCTGAATTGCGAGAGTTGAAGGCGCAACTGCAGGATCTTATGGATAAAGGATTTATTCAACCTAGTGTGTCGCCTTGGGGAGCGCCTGTACTATTTGTGAAGAAGAAGGATGGTTCACTTAGGCTATGTGTGGATTATCGGGAATTGAACAAAGTGACCATCAAGAATAGATATCCCCCCCCACGTATTCATGATTTATTCGATCAATTACTGGGAGCATGTGTCTTTTCTAAGATTGATCTTCAGTCCGATTACCACCAGTTGAAGGTGAAGGCCGAGGATATCTCTAAGACAGCTTTTAGAACTCGGTATGGGCATTATGAGTTTACTGTCATGCCTTTTGGTTTGACGAATGCCCCTGCTGCATTCATGGATATGATGAACCGAGTCTTCAGGTCTTTCTTGGATAAGTTCGTGGTAGTCTTCATTGATGATATCTTGATTTACTCCCGTGATGACGCGGAGCATGAAGAGCATCTGAGATTAGTGCTGCAACTCTTGCGAGAAAAGAAGTTGTATGCAAAGCTGAAGAAATGTGAATTCTGGTTGAGAGAAGTAGCATTTTTAGGCCATGTGATTTCTGCTTCGGGATTAGCTGTTGATCCTAAGAAGATTGAGGCAATTCGAGACTGGCCTAGACCGACAACGATTTCTGAAATGCGGAGTTTCCTTGGTTTAGCCGGGTATTATCGACGATTTGTGGAAAGTTTTACGAAACTCTCTACGCCTCTTACTCGGTTAACCAGGAAAGGGGTAAAGTTTATTTGGAGTAATGATTGCCATAAATGTTTTGATGAGCTTAAGCAGAAGTTGATGACAGCCCCTATTCTTGCATTATCAGTGATGGGCGAAGGATTTGTAACCTATAGTGATGCTTCGCATAGTGGCTTGGGTTGCGTGCTGATGCAACATGGTAGGGTGATCGCATATGCTTCAAGACAATTAAAGGAGTACGAGAAGAACTACCTTACTCATGATTTGGAGTTAGCAGCGGTAGTCTTTGCTCTAAAGTTATGGCGCCACTATCTCTATGGAGAGCATTGTGAAGTTTATACTGATCACAAGAGCCTCAAGTATCTGTTTACACAGAAGGAGTTGAATCTACGGCAACAGAGATGGTTGGAGTTACTGAAAGATTACGACATCACCATTCTGTATCATCCCGGCAAAGCTAATGTTGTTGCCGATGCGTTGAGTAGGAAGGCTGTGGCGACTTTGAGTATGAGTATCACTCAACAGCCTGTCCTAGTGGAGGAGATGCGGAGATTGTCACTTGAAGTAGTTACTCATGGGATGACTGCAAGACTGATGACTATGGTCTTACGGCCCACTATGTTGGAAAGGATTCGAGAAAAACAGAGTGTAGATCCTTACTTGATGAAAATTTGAGATCAACTGAGGAGTGATGATCTTGAAGGTTTTTGTTGTGATGAGTCGGAAGCTCTTCATTATAGAGGTCGTTTATGTGTACCAGCAGATCCGGAGATTCAAGAGGAGATATTGAAGGAAGCGCATTATTCTCCTTATTCTGTACATCCTGGTGGGACTAAGATGTATCAAGATCTAAAGACTCACTTCTGGTGGAATGGCATGAAGAGGGACATTGGAAAAGCTGTAGCTCAATGTTTAACATGTCAGCAAGTGAAGGCTGAACATCGTGTGCCAGCTGGTAAGCTACAAAGCCTCCCGATACCTGAGTGGAAGTGGGACCACATTACGATGGATTTTGTTGTGGGATTGCCGAGGACTTCTAGCGGCTATGATGCGATATGGGTGATTGTGGATAGACTGATGAAGTCTGCTCATTTTCTACCTATGCGGATTACTTGGCCCCGCGAGCTACTTGCTCAGCTTTATATGGATGAGATATTGAGATTGCATGGAGTGCCAATCTCGATAGTATCTGATATAGACCCGAGGTTTGTCTCACATTTCTGGAGGAGTTTACAGACAGCTTTGGGGACTCAGCTTCGTTTTAGCACCGTATTTCATCCACAGACGGATGGTCAGTCCGAGAGTACTATTCAGACGCTTGAGGATATGCTGAGGGCTTGTATTTTGGATTTTGGTAGAGGATGGGATCGACATATGAGATTGGTGGAGTTTGCGTACAACAATAGCTATCAGGCGATCATTAAGATAGCTCCGTTTGAAGCATTGTATGGACGTAAATGTCGATCACCTTTGTATTGGGATGATGTAGGTGAAAGGAAAACTTTAGGTCCAGACTTATTACTTGAAGCTGAAGAGAGTTAAAATAATACGGCGACATATTGAGACGGCTCAGAGCAGACAAAAGAGTTATTCTGATACTCGGAGGCGGGATCTGGAATTTCAAGTTGGAGATCATGTCTTCTTAAAGGTTTCACCATCGAAGGGCATACAGAGATTTGGGATTCGCGGAAAGCTTAGTTCGCAATTTATTGGTCCTTTTGAGATTTTGGAAAGAGTAGGACCCGTGGCTTATCAGATAGCCATTCCGCCTCGGTTAGAAGGTGTGCATGATGTTTTCCATGTATCTGTTCTGAGAAGATACATGTTGATCCTTCCCATGTGATAGATTTTACTCCACTTGAGCTGACGGAGAATTTACATTTCGAGGAGCGACCGATACGGATTCTTGCTCGTGAGACGAGGGAATTGCGTAATCGGGTCATATCTTATGTCAAGGTACAGTGGGATTATCATGATGAACGAGAAGCGACTTGGGAATTGGAGACAGTGATGCAGAGGTCTTATCCTCACTTATTTGCACTGTGAGGTGAGTACCCTACCTTACTTTAGTTTCGAGGACGAAACTATTTAAAGGAGGGAAGAGTGTAATACTTGGCATTTTGAGGGTTTTTGGACTCGAGACATTTCGGGCGCCCGGAACTTGGAAAGTGGACTTCCGAATGTTTTTGGATAGGTCCGGATGTTGCTGACTGATTTCGGATCTGGGCGCAGGTTTCGGACGCCCGGATTGTGGATCCGGATTGGGCTAATGATGTGGATTTCCACGTGTCGTGTTGCAGGACACGTGTCGACCGTCGGAGAAGCACCGCCCCACCGCCTGCCGACCACCGCCGAACCGCTTGACCGCCAGCTGACACCTGGCATTTTGGATTTCCGGACGCCCGGAAGTGGAAATTCGGGCGACCGAATGTGGAAATTTGGAGCCTATAAATAGGTGAGCCCCCTGAGTGTTTTGGTGCATTTCCACTTCGTGATTCCCATTTCTAGAGAGAGAAAGCTAGAGTAAGGGCCATGTGTTGGCATTAGTTGTGATCTAGCTTATTCTCCTCTACTGTGTTGTTCTGATCTGGTTCTGAGCTGTTGTTCTGTTGAGATTAGCAGTCTTTGGTGATATATTCAGATTGGAGTACTGCTCGAGCTCGGTATATCTTGGAGGATTGGATCTGAGATTATAGTTGTTCCCCACCGTGGTTGAATTAGCTCTTGAGGTGGGTTGATGTTTACCAGATTCAGTGGATTTCCTCCTATGTGCTTACTCTCATGTTAGAATGATATTATTGGGATTATATTAATAGTAACATGCCTTAGTTGAGATTGATACATGTGCATGATATGATCATAGGTGAGATAGTAATATCTGATAGCAAGCATTATTTTCTTATATTCTTGATGCATGATTTAGCCTACACCTATCATGTTGATATCCATTGTACCAGTTGTTGTGCATACTAGTGTAGGTGATCTATTGTGGCTCGTGCTATGTTATTTGTACCTCCTCTTTGTGGTAGAGTTGAGCTGTTTGTGAGCACTTGAGCATTGATCAGTTGATTGGGTCATACTTGTCGATTATGCATTTGAGGTGCCGAGGGCACATGAGATTCTTCTGTGAGTTCAGATTGACCCATCTTGTCGATCATATACCTGTGGGTGCTTGGCGTTGATATGTGTTGTGATACTATACTCGGTTGGGTCGCTCCCACGAGTACCACTCCGGAGTTGGGTTATGTATAGTACAGAGGGTGTTTGCCTGTACTAGTTGGCTCCCTACGGGTAGAGCATGTTCAGGCCGCAGGTATTGTATTGTCGATTTATGATAGTCCTCGTTTGATATGTTCAGATCATTGTTATTCATATTGATAGTTGAGCATTGTGCATAGTAGTGGTAGTTTATCTCCTACTTTATTTATTGCTCTCTATATTTCTTGAGATCGAGGACTTAGTGGGCAGACCGCTGACGCTGGTAGTGGTACCCACTGAGGACTACTTGTTTGATAGTAGTTCTCACACCCGTTGTTGATACCTTTTTGTAGAGTCTTCTTTCCCAGCAGTGCATTCTGAGCGTGGAAAAGAGACCGTCGGGTAGAGCTGATCCCCGGATATTTTGGCTAGAGGTATACCCCATTTTGTAGATGATCCTATGAGTCTGTACATACAGTGTTATGGAGATTGTCAGTGATGTATATTTTGATTATGGATTGATGTATGTATGTACAGTGATCTTATTATATATATATATAGCAGCTATGTTACTCTTGATACCTTTAGCTGTTGTTAGATGATTGTTTTCGCTTCGTATGCTCAGTTTTATTACTGTGTATACGGCGGGTCTGTTGATGTGCCCGGGAATTGGTAACCCGGGGCGTGACACGAAAGTTGAGCCCAAATTCTCCCTCATGAGTATCGGACGTGTCGACACGTGGCAGGTGGCAGGTGGCAGGTGGTAGGTAGGAACCGTCGGAGCAGGATAGGCTCACCAGACCGCTGCACGGGTGAGCCAACTTTGCTGGGCTGTGGGGGCGTGCAGTTTAGGGCGCCCAGAAGTGGTTTAGGGCGCCCAGATCTCCAATTTTAGTACTAAAGCAGGTTAGCTTCTAATTTTTTTTTGTGGCTCATTTTACCCCTCCATTGCTTCTATAAAAGGCTGTGGGCAACCCTAGTGAACTCTTTTCCTCCCTCCTTCACACAAGCTTGAATTCTTCATCCAAATCCCCTCCAAATTAGCTCAACTTCATCTCTTTCTCCCTGCGGTGGATCCAGAACTGCAGGATTCCAGCAGCAACTTTAGCAAATTGTGAAATTGTGATCCGTTGGAACTTCCAATTGCTATTGGGAACAATTTCGTGGACGCAGAATTGAGGGAGAGTGTGTAGAGCAATTCTGCCATCATTTAATTCAGGTTAGTATGGCTGAATTGCGGATTTTGACTCGAATCGGAGTTTTTGAGCTAAAATTGAATTTTTATTGGTTTTCTTGGATCTGATTCTTATAGTTGGGGGATTTTCGAATTTGGAACTGGTTCTCCATCTTTCCTCACTGGTTTAGAAGCTTTTCTCACCAAAATTTTCGGATTTGAAGGTGAGTTCACTACGGAATTTGAGTAGTTTAGCTTTAGATACAGTTTTTGAGGTTTTTGATGGAACTGTTGGAATCTTGGATCCAGATTTTGGTTGAGAGCTGATTGCTGGAATTGGGTTGGTTTTCCCTCACCTCAGGAGATTTTTGATTCCCTTTCCACTATATTTACATGTTAGATTTTCCAGATTTTAGCTGGAATTAGGTTGTAATGCTGTGTGCTTGCTAATTTCTGGACTTAGCTGAATCTGGGCCTCCATTTCTAGATCCGAATTGCCTTGGAGGGCTTTTGATGCTATTTTAGCTGGGAGCTGGCGAGACTATACCTCTTGGAGTCTGATCTTGTTATTAGGAGGTGAGCTTGACTGATTTTAGAACTTTGATTCCAGATTCTGGAGCTTGAATGCAAGATTTGAGTACTTGCTGTTCTTCGCTGTCCTGCAGATTTGGGCTCAGGTTCTAGGTGCCCAGAACCTGCTGCTAGAGGATCCAGAAGTGCCACAGCTTGAGAGGTTGTTGGTTGTTTTGTTGGCTCTCGAGTCCTTTGTTCCGTGGTTGGTTTAGCACTTCAGGTGGGTTAATGTTTATCGAATTCTTCAAAATTTCTCCTAAGTTTTGTGGAATTTCATCATACATAGTTAAGTGTTAATCATCATGTTTAGTAGCTCAAATTATAGATTTGCATTTTATTATATGAAATCTGAATTTGGAGCATGATCTAGATATTTTAGATGATTATGTCGGATCGTTGGCGCTAACCATTAATCCCAAAAGCTCGAGCTGTTAGAAATACGCAACCAATTCACTTAAAGTGTACAAATACAGCGCCCACGGGTCTCGATTGTGACTCGGCCCCACCAACCTCACGCCACTTCGAACATGACTCGGCCCACACAGCCTCACGCCATTTCGAACATGACTCGGCCCCACATGGCCTCCCGCCACAGGGCAGGATGCTGGCCCATTTAAGCCAACAATCCCTCCTCCAGCACCTGCACACATTCGCAGCATGCGGGAATCGAACCCGTGACCATTGGCTCTGATACCACTTGTCGGATTGTTGGCGCTAACCATTAATCCCAAAAGCTCGAGCTGTTAGAAATACGCTGTTACGAATTTTATATTGGCATATTTCGTGAAGTGAGTCGGAGTCTTGAAGGTTCAAAGAAGAAAAGACGAAGATTGAAGACTCGAAGACTCAACGTATGAATTCACGATGCTTGGTAAGTTTAAATAATCTTGGTGATGATTTATAAACATTTACAAGTGTTTGGAAGACATTAGAATATATAAAAATTATTTTAAAATGCAAAAAATAAGTTTTCCAACTCCCGGGTCCGGACCCTGGAAGCTGAGGTCCGGATCCCGTACGCCTCCCTAGCTGTCACGCAGGGAGGGTCCGGACCCTGAGGATGAGGTCCGGACCCTGAGGGCGGAGGTCCGGACCCTGAAGCTGAGGTCCGGAACCTGTAGGTCTGATGAGCAGTTTCGCAGACCGGGTCCGGACCCTGTTGACTGCGATCCGGACAATGAAACGCGAAATTATTTCAGGGTCCGGACCCCATACCCGCGGTACGGACCCCGACCCGTCGCGAAGTTTTGGAAAGTTATTTTTTCAATCCTACTTTGATTCTAATGTCTCCCAAACCTGTAAATAAGATGGTAGATTCCTTAAAATATCTTTGCAATCCTAATTTGGTTCCAAACCTTTCTAAAATCAGTTTTTCAATCCTAGTCGAAATCGGTTTGCTTCCAAACCTTTCTAAAAACTATTTTTTAATCCTAATCTATTTCGGATTGCTTCTAACCTATAAATATATTGTGGGGGTGTCTCTAAAACGTGGTGAAGCATAGATTATCTTTTAGAAACCCTAGAAGCTTGTAGGTAACCGTTTTCCTCATCTTCTACATCAAGCTTCTCTCAAATTGATTCATGGTGCCCTAATTTCTAATATTCTTTTAGAATCAATTTGAGGATTGCTTAGAGATTATTCCCACAGATTTTTAATGATATTCTAAGCAATAAACCATCATCAACCTTATTGTTCTTGCTCTGGATGGAGTGCGCTCGTGGATTCGACGTGTTGAAGGCTTCGTGGATTCGAAGTTGGGCGTCTCGTGGATTCGAGGCGTGGCGTTCGTGGATTCGGACGTGGGGCGTGGACAACCCGTTGGTGCGCGTGATCCGCTGAAGAGAAGGGAGAGGTTAAGTCCGTGGAGTCGGTAATCACCTTGTAATTCTTTACTCTTAGTGGATTGTTTTTTTCGCGTGTTGGTCCCGTGGGTTTTTCTCCAAGGTGGAGTTTTCCACGTAAATCTCGGTGTGCTGATTTTATTTTTCGCATTACTTTATCGCATTGAGATTTGTGATTTTTGTTTATACACCTATTCACCCCCCTCTAGGTGATTGATATACTCTAGATAGATCCTAGGGCACCCCCTATCTTACAATTGGTATCAGAGCGGGATCTAGGCTCTATCTTTCATAATGGGTGAAGGTGGTAACATTAATCGACCTCCGTTCTTTGATGGCACGAGCTATGCTTATTGGAAAGTTCGCATGAGAGCTTTTCTAATAGCCATCGATGAACGAGTGTGGCAATCCATAGAATTTGGATGGACTCATCCCACTCAAATCGTCGATAATGTTAGCATCCCTAAACTTCGAAATAAATGGAGTAGGGAAGAGATTGATTTATCTTCTTACAATGGTCGGGGAATTAATGCCTTATTTAATTCTTTATCTCAAACCGAGTTTTCACGCGTCTCGGCGTGTGAAACGGCTAAGGAGATTTGGGATACTCTCCAAGTTACGCATGAGGGAACTAGCTTGGTAAAGGTCCAAAAACTTCAAATGCTTACAAGTAAATTTGATTCAATTTCCATGGACGATCATGAGACCTTTACCGAGTACTATACTCGTCTTCAAGACATAGTCAATACATGCGCAAACTTGGGAGAGAAAATCTCGGAATCTAAAGTTGTAAGAAAATTTTTGAGAACTCTTCCCGAAAGATTCCGTCCGAAGGTTGCGGCCATTGAGACTATAAAACATCCGGACGAGATGAAAGTAGAAGAATTAGTAGGCGCTTTACAAACATATGAAATGACTTTTCCTACTAATGAATCTTCTTCCAAGTCTTCTTCTAAGAGTACAGGTATTGCACTCAAATCTACGAAGGAGGAAGACGACGACTCGGATTCCGATGAAGAAATTTCGCTCGCCGATTTTGAACATCAATTGGAGCGTCTCACGAAGAAATTTCGTCGGAATTTCCGGAAGAACAAGTCAAACCGATCTACATCCAAATCTTCTTCAAAAGGATCTTCACATTCTAAATCCTCTAATGAGAAGAAGCTTGGAAAGTCTTCTAAAGAAAATGATGAGTTTGTAGGGGAAATCCGGTGTTACAAATGCCGAGGCTATGGCCATATCGCCACGGATTGTCCCTCTAAGAAATCCTATAATAAGAAGGCCCTACAAGCTAGAACTTGGGATGATTCTACTTCAAATGATTCAAGTTCTAGTGAAGAAGAAACCAATGATGCAATTGCTTTTTCTTCACATGTTTCTCCTTCTCCTTCTACGTTTTGTTTATCATCTATTATTTCTAACCCCTTTGATTCTTCCTTTGTGCATGATACATCGAGCGACAATGGCACAAGTGAGGGGGAGTCGGATGATGAAAGTTTAGCCGAAGCCTACAATCAACTACTTGTTGAATCGAAAAAGATGGCTAAGCTTAACAAGAAGCTAAGGAGGCAAATGTTAGAGCTTGAAAGTGAAAACAATAACTTGAAGGAGTCATCTAAAGCTCTTGCGGAGGAAAGGGAAAACATATTGATGAACAACAAAATCCTTCAAGAGAAGCTCAACCAATCGGAGATAACGATCAAATCGCATCAAGAAAAGGTTGGTTTTCTAGAGCAACAATACAAAGAAGTTCACACATCCAATCAAGTCTTGACCAAACAAGTCAATCAACTCAAGTCCGACATACAAAAATTCTCCCCCGGTTCAAAGAAACTTGATGATATGTTCGGATTGGGTCAAACAAGCAAACTTGGACTTGGATATGAGCGGACATTTGTTGAGAAGGTAAAAAATTATATTCCCAAAGTCTCAACAAGTGTAAAAGAGAAAACATGCCATAGATGCGGAAAGAAAGGACATATCAAGAAGACTTGCCTTAAAAAGAAAACGCAACCGGCATCGTCTCAACATCTATCGGCATCTTTCATTACTCGACAACCCCCACGGTTTCAAAAGCAACATCAAAAAGGTCGAGTACCCAAGGTCAACCGAAAGTCAAAGCCACAACACTCAAATACTCCAAAGCGGAATGCGGTGGTAAGACCCACGGTTGATCAAAAGTCAAAACAAACCGTGCCTAACGTCAACAAACCAAGACAACCAACAATCCGACAAGTTTGGGTTCGGAAATGTGATATCTTTCCTTTTCAAAAGTCTTAATTTGTTTTGACTTAGTGTAGTGCTTTGATCGGTTTCTACTGCATATCTTTTGTTTATTGCATTACATGTTTTGGTGCTTTCATTGTTACAATTTTTAGATTCTTTGAATGATTAGAATATTAAATAGTGCATTGAATATCAATATGTTCACTTTCATTCTCTCCTAATTAATCTCATATTAATTATCGATTTTACTTTATTTTTATTATATTTGAAGATAATTTATTATGAGAATTCTTAATACTTATATTCATCAAATTTAGGCAATCATGTGTGATCTTTAAGCACTTAACCTATCTCGGTTGTGTGTGTTGAATTTGATGAATAGTTATTCTCTTATGGACTAAAATTTGTCACATGTTCTTTCAACTAAGAGATTGCATAAGCGAGGGGGAGTTATTATTATATTAAAAAAAAATACTCATATGCTTTGAAAGATGTGAAAAGAGTTACATCCTTAAAGGAGTGTGAAAACTACCACCACATGGAGGAAAGAGCTACCACCCCGGTCGTCCGGTTAGTGTGTGCAGCTACCACATGAGAATTGAATTGCATATCCGAAAAATATATATAAGTGCAAAAGGATGCAAAAGGAAAATATCACAAAATTTTATTTTTTCGGTGTTATAAGGTGGTCCACATACATGAAAGATGCTCAAAGAGCCACCCCCTGTGCGATATTTGTTTTATCTCAAATTTGAATTTTTATGCAACAAATTTTTGTCCCTTTGATGAATCCCTTAGGTCATCTTCATAATCCGTTTACATCTTGATAGCTTTGAGCCTTTAGATTATTTTTGATGACTTGATTTTGAAGTTTATATGAATTAAGAAATCGTGTAATATTTTATCTACATTATGGTGATTGTGTAGTAAAATTCTTAATTCTTATGAAATTAATAGGGATTGAAAGAAGTCAATGTGAATTTATACTCCTCATGCACTAACAATGTTTGACGTTTTTATCACAAGTGGTTTCAAAATTGAAAAAGCTTTAAAACTTGTATTTTGATTGATTTCTCTCGAACTTCTCTCTATTTTTGGTATTTTTCTTTTGGCAATTTTTGACAAAAAGGGGGAGAGAGGTAATGATAACTTAGACGCATAAACATAGGGGGAGAGATTGCATGAACAAAGGGGGAGCGATTTTGATATTTTTTCTACTAACTTTGTTCGTGGAGAATGCAAATTTTTACAGGTTTTTCAAGACTTCAAGACTCCATGTTTGTCTAAGTTATACAGTTTGTTTTTAGGAGTTACAAAATTATAATTTTGGATTTTATTTGGATCTTTCACGCGAGAAGTTCATTGTTTTGGTGATGGCAATGAATTTCATTTTTGGAGAGATGAGCATCGTGAGTGTTTTATGTAATTTTGGATTTTGTCACGAAATTGCCAAAGGGGGAGATTGTTACGGATTTTATATTGGCATATTTCGTGAAGTGAGTCGGAGTCTTGAAGGTTCAAAGAAGAAAAGACGAAGATTGAAGACTCGAAGACTCAACGTATGAATTCACGATGCTTGGTAAGTTTAAATAATCTTGGTGATGATTTATAAATATTTACAAGTGTTTGGAAGACATTAGAATATATAAAAATTATTTTAAAATGCAAAAAATAAGTTCTCCAACTCCCGGGTCTGGACCCTGGAAGCTGAGGTCCGGAACCCGTACGCCTCTCTGGCTGTCACGCAGGGAGGGTCCGGACCCTGAGGGATGAGGTCCGGACCCTGAGGGCGGAGGTCCGGACCCTGAAGCTGAGGTCCGGAACCCGTAGGTCTGATGAGCAGTTTCGCAGACCGGGTCCGGACCCTGTTGACTGCGATCCGGACAATGAAACGCGAAATTATTTCAGGGTCCGGACCCCATACCCGCGGTCCGGACCCCGACCCGTCGCGAAGTTTTGGAAAGTTATTTTTTCAATCCTACTTTGATTCTAATGTCTCCCAAACCTGTAAATAAGATGGTAGATTCCTTAAAATATCTTTGCAATCCTAATTTGGTTCCAAACCTTTCTAAAATCAGTTTTTCAATCCTAGTCGAAATTGGTTTGCTTCCAAACCTTTCTAAAAACTGTTTTTTAATCCTAATCTATTTCGGATTGCTTCTAACCTATAAATATGTTGTGGTGGTGTCTCTAAAACGTGGTGAAGCATAGATTATCTTTTAGAAACCCTAGAAGCTTGTAGGTAACCATTTTCCTCATCTTCTACATCAAGCTTCTCTCAAATTGATTCATGGTGCCCTAATTTCTAATATTCTTTTAGAATCAATTTGAGGATTGCTTAGAGATTATTCCCACAGATTTTTAATGATATTCTAAGCAATAAACCATCATCAACCTTATTGTTCTTGCTCCGGATGGAGTGCGCTCGTGGATTCGAGTAAGCGTCGTGGATTCGACGTGTTGAAGGCTTCGTGGATTCGAAGTTGGGCGTCTCGTGGATTCGAGGCGTGGCGTTCGTGGATTCGGACGTGGGGCGTGGACAACCCGTTGGTGCGCGTGATCCGCTGAAGAGAAGGGAGAGGTTAAGTCCGTGGAGTCGTTAATCACCTTGTAATTCTTTACTCTTAGTGGATTGTTTTTTCGCGTGTTGGTCCCGTGGGTTTTTCTCCAAGGTGGAGTTTCCCACGTAAATCTCGGTGTGCTGATTTTATTTTCCGCATTACTTTATCGCATTGAGATTTGTGATTTTTGTTTATACACCTATTCACCCCCCTCTAGGTGATTGATATACTCTAGATAGATCCTAGGGCACCCCCTATCTTACATACGCAATCAATTCACTTAAAGCGTACAGATACAACGCCCATGGGTCTCGATTGTGACTCGGCCCCACCAGCCTCACGCCACTTCGAACATGACTCGGCCCACACAGCCTCACGCCATTTCGAACATGACTCGGCCCCACATGGCCTCCCGCCACAGGGCAGGATGCTGGCCCATTTAAGCCAACAGATTACTATCTGTTGAATTTGGAATTGACTTAGGAGGAAACCTACACATTGAACCTGTCATTTATATTATCAGATTTAGCTTCAGAAACTATTTACATAATTGTATCGCCGCTGCTAGTGTGACGCGGATACTCAGATTAGTGTAGGTTGAGATTACGCTCGTGCTGAGATGCCGAGTAAGTTTTTACAGCAGAGTTTAGACTGTTCCGTGTTGTCGGGTCCTGTCCGAACTGACGGTGGACCCAAATCCTTACTTTTTTAAATCAGATTGTGCCGAGGGTACGTCAGCTCTAGTTTTTGGACCTGTTTGACCCATTCGCATCGATCATAGCTTGCGTGAGCTTGATTGAGCTCGACAAAGACACGCTTCTATACTCGGTGGGGTCGCGCCCCTCGAGTGCCGCTCCGGAGTCTAGCTTTCTTGCGTAGATGTCGCAGCCGCCCTTTTGGGCATTCTACTTTGGTCGGCCATCCTCGTGGGTGGTGCGCGTAGTAGTTTAGGCACAGGCTGGACTGGCCAGTTAGCGGTCCCTTTGGATTGGATCAGTGGTGACTGTTTCTCAGCTAGTGATGGATATGTGTACAGAGACCATGACATGGGTAGTGGTAGTGTAGTAGCATATTAGCTGTAGAGTTTCTTCTAGCATATCTTACTATTCTTTTACCTACCAGCTTTACTGTCAGCCTTGTAGACTTAGTGGGTAGGCCATTGGGGTTGGGGTCGGTGACGGTACCCACTGAGGACTACTCTTTTAGTAGTAGTTCTCATACCCATTGTTGCCACTTTTTCTTGCAGAGTCGTTGGTTGTTGCTGCTTCTACTGATCGAGGTAAGGGAGTCGCAAGCTAGATCTCTGTCTACCCCAGTCATTGAGCTAAAGGAGTACCATTTTGGACAGTAGTTATTTTTTTAGTCATGTACATACAGATGTATTTTGTTCCAGCTGTTGAGAGTTGTGAGGTGTTGTACTTTTGGTTTATGTTATACACCTTGGATTACATGTATGTACAGGTGACTATTTATTTTTGTTTTAGTAGCTATGTTACTCTCTAGTAGTAGTTCTTGTATTATTTGCAGGTGCTTCTATCGCTTCGTGTACACAGGGCTTCTTGTGTATGAGGCGGATCTATTGATGGGCCCGGATAACGCTAGACCCCGAGGCGTGACAGATTAAGTTGGTATCAGAGCTTAGGGATAGGTCATCGGTACTTAGAAAACCCTAGACTTTTGGCAGAATCTAGGAAAGCAAGACGTGAGAGACGTGACTTGCTGCGTAAGTTAGCGATTGAGTGATCGAAACTCTCCCAGAAGTGTGGAGAGTGATTGAAGGAAATGTGTCTTTTCCTGCTAGATGAATTATGTTGACTACAGACGACATAATATTGTGGGAAAAAAGAGATGTCCTTCTGGACTTTCGCTTGATTGGGTCGAGAGTTGCTTTGTGCGTTTAACTGACATGTGTTTTGTGCAGGTGGTCAAGATGCCTCCCCGGCGCCGAGATCGACCACCGACGTGACAAATCCTGTGCTACCAGAGGTGCCAGAGCAGGCGGGACCTATTGCACAGTCCGATTTGAGGGAGCAAATAGCTGCCTTGACAGAGGTGACTAGGTAGTAGGGTGCGCTATTGCAGAGAATGTGCGACACATTCACTCAGCAGCTGAGTGCAGTACCTGGAGCGCCAGAGCCGCAGGCGCCACCTTCGACTACCCTAGTGGGTGCTCCAGCCGCAGTTGCACCTCCACCAGCGCCAGCGCCAGCAGCACCCAGACCCAGTGGAGAGACTTCGCGGTCAGGCGGGCAGTTGTCTGAGGCTTAGCAGGAGCTGATCATTGAGAGGTTGGCCCGCTTTTGCTGATTTGATCCGCTCCAATTTGACGGTAGCCGCACCGAGCCATAGGTTGTGGAGGCATGGGTTTGCGCGATGGAGAAGTTGTTTCAGAACCTCTTCGTACCAAAGCACGAGCAGGTCCACCTAGCGATACACTGTTTGGCAGGTGATGCGCAAACATGGTGGAGGAGGATGCGGCATGATAGATCTTTGGATCCGCTGAAGAAGAGATGGAGCGAGTTTCGTGGGATGTTGTATGGGTCCGACTTCCCAAGCAGCGTAAAGCAGAAACTCGAGGAGGATCTGAAAAATATGCAGTAGGGAGACCAATCAATTCAGGAGTACACCCGAGAGTTTACTAAACTACTGAACTGCGTGCCTTTCGCAGCGAGGGACGAGGCTCACAAGGTTTATCTGTATGAGCGGGGATTGCGACCGGAGATCTTCACCTTGGTTCAGGCGTAGAGGTTGCAGACCTTGGATGCGTCGATTGAGCAGGCACTATGGGTCGAGCGAGGAGCGATGGTAGTCAGGGAGCGAGCGACAGTGCCGGGACAGAGTCAGGATAGGAAGCGCCCGGCCCTTGACGACGGGGGATAGACCAGTGGTAAACGTCCACCGAGGCCTCCACGATTACGCTCCAAGGGTCGTGAGTCCTCGGGGATGACAGCGGTCTGGTGGACCCCGGCAGCTGGGACAGCAGCAGAGGCCACCGCGATATATCATTTGTTGGGGACCACATTGGCCTCGACAGTGTGAGCAGAGAGAGGGCCGATGTTTTGGATGTAGACAGCCAGGACATCTGTGGTCAGCTTGTCCCCAAGCAGCGTCACCAGCACTTTCGACCGCGTAAGCCCCTCGTGTATCTCAGCAGATGTTAGGAGCTCCATCGACCTACAGCCAGGCTGAGCGGCGACAGCAGTCGTAGAG
Source organism: Puya raimondii (assembly GCA_016920855.1). NCBI lineage: Eukaryota > Viridiplantae > Streptophyta > Magnoliopsida > Poales > Bromeliaceae > Puya > Puya raimondii. The sequence goes on along the minus strand of JABWPP010000050.1, from coordinate 205,366,781 downwards.
TGACAGAGTCTATGCAGCTTAGGTTGAGGACTCCACGACAGTGGATCATGTGGTGGTAAGTATCATTTTAATTTCTGGTATTAGAGTTCATACATTATTTGATACCGGTGCATCGCATTCATTTATTAGTCGAGCATTTGCATCACTGCATGGACTAGAGATAGGGCCGTTATCACATGCACGAGAGGTGCAGATTTTTTATCATGTTTTGCATGTGGCAGAGTGTTGTTGGGCTTGTCCGGTGCAGTTGGGAGCTTGGATTATGCCCACAAACCTGTTGGTCTTAGGGCAATTGCAGGATTTTGATGTAGTGCTCGGCATGGATTGGCTGGCATGCTACTTCGCGACGATCGACTGTGGAGCTAGGACAGTGATGTTTTGCCAGCCAGACCAGGAGGAGTTTGTCTACAGAGACTATAGAAGCACACTGTTTGCCACTTGGGTTTCTTCAGCGAGGGCCAGACAGATGATAAGTCGAGGATGTATCGCCTTTCTAGCGACTGTTGTAGAGGTGCGTACGGCGGCGTCGGGACTCGAGGATATCCCTATAGTCTGTGAGTTTCCGGATGTCTTTTCCCCTGAGTTGACGACTATGCCGCCGGACAGGGAGATTGAGTTTGTGATTGATGTGGTCCCGAAAACCGTGCCAATCTCAAAGGCACCCTACAGAATGGCACCGGCTGAGCTGAGAGAGCTTAAGACGCAACTTCAGGATCTGATGAAAAAAAGATTTGTGAGACCCAGTGTGTCGCCTTGGGGAGTGCCGGTGTTATTCGTAAAGAAAAAGGATGGTTCACTTAGACTTTGTGTGAATTACCGAAAGTTGAATAAAGTGACCATCAAGAACAAGTATCCTTTGCCGCGCATCGACATTATTTTCGATCAGCTGCAAGGATCTTGTGTCTTTTCGAAGATTGACCTGCAGTCAGGTTACCACCAGTTGAGGGTAAAGGCCGAGGACATTCCCAAGACGGCTTTCAGAATACGGTACTGGCATTATGAGTTTACAGTGATGCCGTTTGGACTGAGTAATGCCCTTGCCGCATTTATGGATTTAATGAATCGAGTATTTAGGCCGCTCTTCGATAGATTTGTGGTGGTGTTCATTGATAGTATCCTGATTTACTCCCGAAGTGATTCGGAGCACGATGAGCACTTGAGGATCGTGCTACAACTTCTGAGAGAAAAGAAGTTGTATGCCAAGTCGAAGAAGTGCGAGTTTGGGCTTTGGGAGGTTTCTTTCTTGGGCCACGTGATTTCTGCCGCTAGAGTGGCAGTTGACCCGAAGAAGATCGATGCGATTCGGGATTGGCCCAGACCGACGCCGATTACCGAAGTGAGGAGTTTTCTTGGATTAGTGGGATATTACCGTCGGTTTGTGGAAGGCTTTGCAAAGTTTTCCACACCCCTCACTCGATTGACTCGAAAGAGAATCAAGTTTATCAAGAGTGAAGACTGCCAGAGCAGTTTCGAGGGGTTGAAGTAGAGACTGATGTCAGCTTCTATCCTTGCCCTTCCAGTTATGGGCGAAGGATTTGTGATCTACAGTGATGCGTCACACAGCGGTTTGGGTTGTGTGTTGAAGTAGCATGGTAGGATAATTGCTTATGCTTCACGGCAATTGAAGAATTATGAAAAGAATTATCATACGCATGATTTAGAGCTTGCCGCTGTAGTGTTCGCACTGAAGTTGTGGCGTCACTACTTGTATGGAAAACATTGTGAGATTTTTACTGATCACAAAAGTCTCAAGTATCTGTTCACCCAGAAGGAATTGAATCTAAGACAACACCAGTGGTTGGAATTGTTAAAGGATTATGATATTAGCATCCAGTATCACCCCGGCAAGGCGAACATGGTGGCAGATGCGTTGAGCAGGAAGTCAGTGCAGAGCCTTAGTATGATGATCACTCAGCAGGCGCCATTACTTGAGGAGTTGCGGCGACTTGGACTTGAGGTGGTATCCCCTGGGGCGACTGTAAGACTTATGTTTATGGTCTTGCAGCCCACTCTGTTAGATAGGATCATGAAGAAACAGAGTGTGGACCCCCATTTGATGAGGATTCGAGACCAGATGGAGAGTGATCAGATAGGAGACTTTGGAGTTGACAGTTCGGGAGTACTACGATACAGAGACCGACTGTGTGTGCCCATAGACTCAGAGATCCGAGAGTTGAGAGAGGCTCATTACTCACCTTATACGGTTCATCCTGGTGGAACCAATATGTTTAAGGTTTTGAAGGCTCACTTCTGGTGGAACGGAATGAAGAGAGTCATTGGAAGATATGTGGCTCAGTGTCTGACTTGTCAACATGTGAAGGCTGAGCACCGAGTACGTGCTGGCAAGCTTTAGAGCTTTCCAGTGCCAGAGTGGAAGTGGGATCAGATCACCATGGACTTCGTCGTGGGATTATCGAGGACGTGGGATGGATTTGATGCCATATGGGTGATAGTGGACAGACTGACCAAGTCTGCTCACTTCTTACTAATGCAGACTTCTTGGTCCAGAGATCGACTTGCTCAGCTCTACTTGGATAAGGTAGTGAGGTTACATGGAGTACCTACCTCGATTGTATTAGATAGAGACTCGAAATTCGTCTCACATTTCTGGAGGAGCCTACAGACAGCTTTGGGTACTCAGCTTTACTTTAGTACAGCATTCCACCCTCAGACAGATGGTCAGTAAGAGCGAACCATTCAGACTCTGGAGGACATGTTGAGAGCTTGTGTCCTGGATTTTGGTGGAGGGTGGCATCGACACTTGAGTTTGGTTGAGTTCGCGTACAACAACAGCTATCAAGTGAACATCCAGATGGCTCCGTTTGAGGCGTTGTTTTGGCGCAAGTGTCGATCATCCCTACATTGGAGTGATGTGGGTGAGAGGAAGATTTTGGGCCCAAACATTCTGTTTGAAGCAGAAAAAAAGGTTAGGATGGTGCGACGACATCTTGAGACTAGGAGGCGAGACTTGGAGTTTTAAGTTGGAGACCATGTCTTCTTGAAAGTTTCGCCGTCTAGAGGGAGACGTAGATTTGGAGTTCGTGGAAAGCTCAGTCCATGATTCGTTGGCCCCTTTGAGGTGTTAGAGCGAGTCGGGCCTGTGGCATACAGGATTGCCCTTCCACCGCAACTTGCAGGGATCCACGACGTCTTCCACGTCTCGGCATAAAGGAAGTATGTCTTTGATGCTTCACACGTGATTGACTTCACTCCGCTTGAGTTGGGCGAGGACCTGAGGTACGAGGAGTGACCGGTACGGATTCTTGCTCGAGAGACGAAATAATTGCACAATCGGGTCAAACCGTACGTGAAGGTGCAGTGGAGTAATCACGAGGAATGTGAAGCGGGAGATTGTGATGCGGGAGTCCTACCCCTACCTTTACGAGAGTTCTTCTTGAGATATGAGTTTAAGTTTCGAGGACGAAACTTTTTATAGTGGGGGAGAATGTAGTGTCCCTGAAGATTAACTGTCAGAATGACTATAGTATCAGCAACTGGACGACGTATCTGTAGAGCGTCGGGACGAGTCGGAGTCATTTTGGCACGAAATGGATGCAAAAACGGACTCGTAGCCAAAACTGAAGTTCTGGCAGTTTAGGACGCCCAGATCCAGAGTGCTATTTTGTATAGGATGCTGAAGTCATTTCGGACCCAGTTTAGGGCGCCCGAAAGTTGAGCCCGAATTCTCCCTCGTGATTATCGAAGCGGAAAATAAAATCAGCACACCGAGATTTACATGGGAAAACTCCACTTTGGAGAAAAATCCACGGGACCAACACGCGATAAACAATCCACTAAGAATAAAGAATTACAAGGTGATTACCGACTCCACGGACTTAACCTCTCCTTTATCTTCTCTGGATCTCGCGGACACCACGGCTGTGCACGCCTCACGTCCGAATCCACGGACGCCACGCCACGCCTCGAATCCACGAGACGCTTCACTTCGAATCTTCGAAGCCTCCACGATTCGTATCCACGAGCTGCCTCGATCACGCCGAATCCACGACGCCGTTTGGAACACAAACTCAGGGTTTATACTGGTGATTCCTTGCTTAGAATTTCATTAAGAACCAGAGGAAAAGGATCTAAGCAAAGTGAAGATCAATTCGACATATGTAGATGAGAATCGAACTATCTCGAATTGATCTCGAAGGCTAGTTTGATGGAAAAACAAAAATCCTAGCCTCTAGGGTTTCTCTCTTATGAATTCTGAGTGGTTCCACGTCAAAGAGAACCCTAACAAGTTATTTATAGGCGTTGGAATCAACTAGAGTCGGATTAGATCAAACTTACCAAATCTGGACACTGCGTACTGGTATACGTAAGGAGATATCGAAATGTAATGACGAAACAGAAACTATACGCAGCGGCATTCCAGTAAAAATTGAATCCATACCGGAATACTTTGAATCAGTACCGGTACTAACATGAGATACCGGTATGCAGTTCAAAATCTAGAATTTTAACTTTCGGGTTTTGAGGAACTTCAAATATGATTCCGGTACTCTATATGAAAACTCTAGTTTTTCAAAACAGTTTTGAGGAACAAACTTAAAGTATCAGAACACAATATAAAATAGTTCTATATATGAAACTAAAGTTCCCAAAAACTCGTCTAATCCATGTTTAAGCATATAATATTATTCCAATACCATAAATAATGATAAATCACCATATAAACAGTAAATCATACCTTCACGACGTAATTCATTATACGAGTCGTCAACACATTGTTCTTGAGGTCTCGGATTCTTCAACTTGTTCAAGTGACACCTCGACCTTCAAGACTCCGACTCAACAACTCACGAAATGTGCCAATACAAAATCCGTAACAATCTCCCCCTTTGGCAATTTTGTGACAAAACCTAAAAATACATTGTTCTATCCAAATCAAAGACAAATAAAATCCAATGTCATCACCAAAACATTGAACTTCACGCGTGTATGATCCAAAATAAAAATAAAATTACATATGACCAACTCCTAAGACAAACTCTATGACTTAGGACTTGGAGTCTTGAAGTCTTCAAAAAGTTTCCTGCAAAACAAACTTCAGACAAAGTAGAACAAGCAAGTTAAGTTTAAATACTCCCCCTTCGTGTATGATCAAATCAATCATTTCTTCGCCTCGCGCCAGTTCATCTTCTTCTCCCCCTATGTTCAATGTTCAACTCTCCTCCTTTGGTTCATTATCCGCCCCTCGCGCCAGTTCATCTTCTTCTCCCCCTATGTTCAATGTTCAACTCTCCTCCTTTGGTTCATTATCCGCCTTCTCATTGTTCTTACTCCCCCTATCACCTCTGACTCTTGCATTTTCTCTTCAGATAACTACTATGGTTCTCTCCCCCTTTTTGTTAAAAATTGCCAAAAAGACACAAAGAAATAAAGCAAAAATAAACTAAGAGAGTAACAGTTAGTCCATAGTTACAAGTCCAAAACAGAGAGATAGCTTCTAAAACAAGTTGAAAGCAAAGACATACATAACATAAAGACAATGAAAAAAACTGAACCAAAATAAGTAGAAGATAACATATTTCCTTTGCATGCTTTTCCAATCATATTTTTCTTTTGGATATGCATTTTAATTCTCATGTGGTAGCTGCACACACTAACCGGACGACCGGGATGGTAGCTCTTTCCTCCATGTGGTGGTAGTTTTCACACTCCTTTAAAGGATGTAACTCTTTCCACATCTTTCAAGCATATTAGCAATCAGATTTTCAATAATACTCCCCTTTGCTCTAGCAATCTCTTAGTTGAAAGAACATGTGACAAATTTTAGTCTGTAAGAGAATAACTATCCATCAAATTCAACACACACAACTGAGATAGATTAAGCTCCTAGAGATTATACATGATTATCCAAATTTGATGAATATAAGTATTATGAATTATCACAATATATTATTTCCAAGGAAAATAATAAGGAAGTAAAACCGATAATTAACGTGAGATTAAGAGGAAATGAATGGATGTGAATCAAGAAAGTTCAAGACACTGTTTGATGTTGAATAAAAACATAAAACGTCAAAGTCTTAAAGCATAAAAACTACAAAGAAAGCATTTTAAAGCAATGATCCATTAAGATATGCAATAAATACCGATCAATGCAATATTTCAAAAGATATTAATGCTTAAGACAAGGAAAGATATCACCTTTCCGAACCCAAACTTGTCGGATTCTCGATTGACTTGTTTTGTTAGTATTAGGCACTGTTTGCATCGACTTTTGTTCATCCATTGGTCGCCACTTTGCATTCGGCTTCGAAGAAGTTGTTTGTTGTGGCTTTGACTTTCGATTGTTCCCGGGAACTCGACTTGATTGATGTTGCTTTTGAATCCTTGAAGGTTGTCGAGTATTGGATGATGCCGATAGATGTTCGGACAATGCCGGTTGAGTCTTCTTATTTTTCCTAAGGCATGTCTTCTTAATATGACCTTTGTTTCTACATCTATGACATACTTTATCCTTCAATTTCGTGGAGACTTTGGGTATTGAATTTTGAACCTTCTCAACAAATGTCCTCTCATATCCAACTCTATGTTTATCCGTTTGACCCAATCCGAGCATATTATCAAGTTTCTTCGAACCGGAGGAGAATTTTTGTATGTCGGATTTGAGTTGATAGACTTGTTTGGTCAAAACTTGGTTGGATGTATGAATTTCTTCATGTTGTCTTTCTAGAAAATTGATCTTCTCCAAATATGATTTGATCGTTATTTTCGAGTGGTCTAGCTTCTCTTGGAGGATCTTATTACTTGTTAGAAGTTGTTCCCTTTCCTCCACAAGAGCTTTAGTTGACTCCTTCAATTTATTGTTTTCACTTTCAAGCTCTAGAAGTCGTTTTCTTAGCTTCTTGTTATGCTTAGCCATCTTCTTTGATTCAATAAGCAATTGGTTGTAGGCAACGGCTAAGTCTCATCATCGGACTCATCCTCACTTTCGCCATCATCGCTCGACGTACCATGCAAGGAGGAAGAAGCAAAATGATCAGTGATAATAGATGATAAACAAAAAGCCGAAGAGGAAGGTAAAGAAGTGTGTGAACATAATGCAATCACATCATTCTTTTCCTCTTCACTTGAAGTCGATTCTCCCGAAGTAGAATCGTCCCAAGTTTTCGCTTGCAAAGCCTTCTTTTTATAGGACTTTTTAGTGGGACAATCCGTGGAGATGTGGCCGTAGCCTCTACACTTGTAGCATTGGATTTTCCTCTCAAATTCATCATTTTCTTTTGGAGACTTTGCAAGATTCTTTTCTTTAGAGGATTTAGAACGTGAAGATCCGTTAGAAGAATGCTTTCGGTTGGAGGATGAAGCTTGAATGCTTTGGTTCTTCCTAAACTTCCGACGAAACTTCTTAGTGAGAAGCGCCAATTGATGTTCGAAGTTTGCAAGAAAAACTTTCATCATCGGATTCGGTGTCATCTTCTTTCTATTTTGTAGATTTAAGTGCAACACCTGTACTTTTAGAGAAAGACTTGGAAAAAGATTGATTAGTAGGAAAAGTCATTTCACATGTTTGAAGTGCACCTACAAGTTCTTCTACTTTCTTCTCATCCGGATGTTTAACCGTTTCAATAGTCGCCACTTTCACCCTAAAGCGCTCCGGAAGTGTTCGAAGGATTTTTCTGACGACCTTAGATTCCGGGATCTTCTCTCCCAAATTCGCACACGTGTTAATGATATCTTGAAGTCTAGTATAATAATCAATAAAGGATTCATGCTCCTCCATGCGAATCGAGTCAAATTGACTAGTAAGCATTTGGAGCTTTTGAATTTTTACTAGACTTGTACCCTCGTGTGTAACTTGTAGAGTATCCCAAATCTCTTTAGCCGTATCACACGCGAAAACACGTGTGAACTCAGTAGGGGAAAGAGCATTAAATAAAGCGTTAATTCCTTTCCCATTAAACGATGAAGCTTCATTGTCATCCCTCGACCACTTATTCCGTGGCTTAGGTATAGTAACGTTATCAACCACTTCGGTTGGATGTTTCCACCCAAATTCCACGGCTTGCCATACTCGCTCATCAATTGCGATGAGGAAGGCTCTCATCCGAACTTTCCAATAGGCGTAATTGGTTCCATCAAACAACGGTGGCCTATTTATATTACCTCCTTCACCCATTATGAAAGATAAAGCCTAGATTCCGCTCTGATACCAATTGTAAGTTATGAAAACCCTAAGGATCTTCTAGAGTATATCGATCACCTAGAGGGGGGGTGAATAGGTGTATAAACTAAAATCACAAATCTCAATGCAATAAAGTGAATGCGGAAAATAAAATCAGCACACCGAGATTTACGTGGAAAAACCCCACTTTGGAGAAAAACCCACGGGACCAAAACGCGATAAACAATCCACTAAGAATAAAGAATTACAAGGTGATTACCGACTCCACGGACTTAACCTCTCATTTATCTTCTCTGGATCTCGCGCACACCACGGCTGTCCACTCCTCACGTCCGAATCCACGGACGCCGCGCCATGCCTCGAATCCACGAGACGCTTCACTTCGAATCTTCGAAGCCTCCACGATTCGTATCCATGAACTGCCTCGATCACGCCGAATCCACGACGCCGTTTGGAACACAAACTCAGGATTCATACTAGTAATTCCTTGCTTAGAATTTCATTAAGAACCAGAGGAAAAGGATCTAAGCAAGGTGAAGATCAATTCGACATATGTAGATGAGAATCGAACTATCTCGAATTGATCTCGAAGGCTAGTTTGATGGAAAAACAAAAATCCTAGCCTCTAGGGTTTCTCTCTTATGAATTCTGAGTGGTTCCACGTCAAAGAGAACCCTAACAAGTTATTTATAGGCGTTGGAGTCAACTAGAGTCGGATTAGATCAAACTTACCAAATCTGGACACTGCGTACCGGTATACGTAAGGAGATACCGGAATGTAGTGACGAAACAGAAACTATACGCAGCGGCATTCCGGTAAAAATTGAATCCATACCGGAATACTTTGAATCAGTACCGGTACTAACATGGGATACTGGTATGCAGTTCAAAATCCAGAATTTTAACTTTCAGGTTTTGAGGAACTTCAAATATGATTCTGGTACTCTATATGAAAACTCTAGTTTTTCAAAATAGTTTTGAGGAACAAACTTAAAGTACCGGAACACAATATAAAATAGTTCTATATATAAAACTAAAGTTCCCAGAAACTCGTCTAATCCATGTTTACGCATATAATATGATTCCAATACCATAAATAATGATAAATCACCATATAAACAGTAAATCATACCTTCACGTCGTGATTCATCCTACGAGTCGTCAACACATTGTTCTTGAGGTCTCGGATTCTTCAACTTGTTCAAGGAACACCTCGACCTTCAAGACTCCGACTCAACAACTTACGAAATGTGCCAATACAAAATCCGTAACAGTATAATATGCAAGTGACGTTCCACTTGTTGCCAAAATCGGTGTACATTGGAACTCGTTAAGACATAGTTTGGTGTCGGGGTCACTATTGTTGGGGACTTTACGTGTGGCTGTCCCAGCATCTAATTTGGTATGTCTCATCATAACAGGTGGTCTAAGGAGACCTACGGCATGGCTCAGGTTGCATCATGGTTAAGTGGATGTTTCAGTGTGTTAGGTGATGGTTTGGATGAGATTCGAAAACGAGTTAAGGAAACCGATTTTCTGATCACATCAGTTCTTGTTGTTGACAGATAGTGTTGTGGGTTATTGTCGACTTGATGTTTGAGAGCAGTTTGGACTCTTATAGAGATAGCTTATGGGTTGGTCTAGTCTCTGAAGTTAGATTGCAAAATCGATGTTCATAGTATGTTATTGTGCATTTTGGTGTGGTACATGTGTAGCGGTTAGTGTGTGGACACGTAACGGCTTATATTGACACTTACTAATTATGTTTAGATTCTCATAGCGCCTAGAGGCATTGGTTGAGTCGTGGATTTAGGTATTCCATATATAGGTGGATGTTTCGGTCCGAAGTCGATAAAGTGGTGCCTACTTTGTTATCTTTCCTTATCGTTCTAACCTTCTTTATGGTTGAGTATATCTCATGCACCACTTTTACTTATCATTGTTAATTGCTCTATTTCAGTTGATACATTTTATAGATTATTCTTGAGTTGTAGAACGGCAGTTATTTCATTGCATGATTATATGACGGTTATTTGACCTAGTAGGTCGGTGTTATACTAATTATCCTTGCGATATTATTTTGACCTTGTTGGTCGGTTAATTACTTGGTTATCTATTGTGGCTATTTACTATGATTTGGCTACTGAGCATACAGCATCGATCGCCATAGCTTATGGAGAATTTCATGTACACCAGCGGTTTGGTCCTCGAAATAGTGTATTTTTTCGAAAAAGTGGTCGTGTTCCAACTCGTGAGACCTATACGGTATCTTTGCTATTGGAATTATATGCCTAGTGGCTGAGCACAGGTATGGCTTTGCTTGAGGTCTTTAGAGCAACACAATGGTACTCGAATTGGGTTTGGATATTAGATTGTTCATCCGATTGATACATATATATAGTTGATTATCTTTGTTATAGTAGTGGTACTATTTCAGTTTTTTAATCACATGTTCCTTTTCCTGTTTTACTTTTCACTACCGTATCAGCTATGCATGTTTATACATATCATATTTACCTTATTGTTCTCTTTTGTTGACCAGCGAATACAGTTTGCCTTCAGTGGCTTGTGATACCCACTGGAAAACATGTGTACATATTTCTTACCCCCTTGTTTTCCACAGGTGACCTTGATGGTGAGATTCAGGATGGTGCATGAGGACACTTTTAGTTAGGTGTGACCCCATGATACCAACGACCTATTTTTTGGGTCGTATCTGGTGATTTTAGACTTTCCCTATCATTAATTAGTTTTATCTTATATTTTGGTAGTTGTGGATTTGTACTTCTTAGTATTTTCATGTAGTTTCAAGTTGGAGTTTTTGGTTTTCAGTATTAGTATCTTATTACTTGTTAGTATTCTTCATTTTTGTTCTTATTGTCATTGTGGTTGATTGTATGATTGATCGTTGTACTCTACATCCTTACATCGTGCAGGTATAGGGGAGATTCTATCCATTTGGATAGAGGAGATTCTGTTCATGTGGCGGATCTGTGCACGTTTGGAGCATGCTCTTTGTTTAAAAAAAAAGTACATTTTTTGCTATTTTCCTTATGAAAGGCTTTACAAAAGAGTATCGAAGCATGACAAGAACAGATTTACAAGTTTCAATCTAAAGAATTCTCTATGCCTAATCAAGAAAATAAGGTGCATAAATTAGTCCGTTCTTTATATAGATTAAAACATGCACGTAAGCAATGGCACGAAAATTTTGACAGTGTTATTCTATCTTATGGATTTCAAGTCAATGACTTTGACAGCTATCTCTATTTCAAGAGATTTGATTATCGTTCTGTCCTTCTTTGTATTTCTATTAATGACATTTTCATCCTAGCCCTTGATTTTGACCTAATTTTTTATGTCAAAAGTGTCTTATCTTATTATTTTGACATGAAAGATCTTGGAGATGATGATGTGATTTTAGGAATGAAAATTATTAGGTTATTTGATTCAAGCAATTTGATTCAATTTTATTATACCCAAAGGGTACTTGATAAATTTGGACATTCATATTACTCTCCTATTTCCACGACTTTCAATCATAGTGTTCAACTTGTAAAGAACATTAATAATCCTGTTAATCAAGAGAAGTGTGCTCAAATTATTGGCTCTCTTATATAAATTACCAACAAAACTACACCTAATATTACCAATGCCACATCAAATTTGAGTAGATATACTAGTAACCTTGATATGTCTCATTCGATTACTTTAGAGAGAGTCTCCCAACAATCTTAAAGGGATATTTTTCTATGTGCTTAGATTTGTTGGCTATCCTGCTGCACTTGTGAGATATAATTATGCCAATTGAATTTCTGATACTTTGGATATTAAGTAGTTACACCCCAGATTTGATCTAGAAAGAACTTTCCCTTGAAAAGCACTTGTTTTTTAAAAAAATAATTAGCTTCATGCCCAATGTTGGAATGGAAGTTTTTCGGAAGCACTAACAGATCTGCTATATGCAAAAGATTGTTCCCGCACATGCGGAGCATACGCAATTTAATGAAATGTTTCCGATAAATAAAGCATAAACAAATAATATCGGGAGATGGCATAGTATTAAAACCAAAATATAAACATTCTACCGTGAAGTTTCATGTACACTATTTGTTATACAACTATCTCAAAACAATATTTACATTTTTTTTTCACATATATGTCATATGCCCAGGGTCACCATTATCGATCTTCAAGGATGGCGGGTGCTAAAAACTTATGATCTCCTTGCCGTGTTCACCAACAGATGATGAAGGTTGAAAAGAAATAACAACAAAGGCATGAGAGCTATAAAAATAGTTTCTAGTGAGTTCAACCGCCAAAAGAGACGAAGTACTAAAACAACAATAAGGTAATAGAAACAATAATAATGAATGTCATAATACTGTTATGCTCTATGGAATATACTACCAATGATCAGATTTAGTGTATTATGCATCAATTGTGTTTAAGCATACCTTGTCAATGTTACCTAATCATGACAACAAGCTCCGAGTCCGGCCAAACCTGCGCCATGCCTGGCAAGCCGCCGAACAATGTGCAAACCCGCACAGGTGCCAACGTAAAAGGCTTGAGTACACTCCCACCATATGGCTACACCTCCGAAGGCCCTACTCGTGGGGGTGCAACCCCACACGAGTAAACAAGTAGTCGAAGCCAATTTGGCTCTTGCAGGCTGTGGCCACTATTATGCCCTAAGGTCGCAGCAGAAGCCCCTGAAGCACGAACAAAGCCGATGTATGTGTAGTGTTATGCCCACACACACAAAGCGTGCTCCACTAAATTAAGAAGCAAATGATGGACTAGTCATTCTAAAAGACAATATGATATCAGAGCAGTGTAATACAAACATAATTATTCATCTAATACTAACATTTTCTCTATTTATTACATTCTAATTTCATGTACAATATTAACAAAGGGTACTTTCTAGCAATCTCCCAGGGACGAAGGTGCTATCTACCTCGCAAGCTCCTTCCTGCGCTCTCCCATAGATGACGAGAGCTAAAAATAAACCATAAGAGGGCATGAGAACTATATAAAAATAGTTCCTAGTGGGTTCAAACACCAAAGAAGGCACCCTACACCACTAGGTCCACGTGAGGCATAAATAATACGAACAGCTAAAATAATAGCAGAGTGAATAAAGAGGGTACAGGAAAATGTATAAAACTATTATGCCTCTACAAGAATGGGATCTACCGTCAATCAATAAACCAAGTAAGTTATGCATCAATTACGTTGAGTAACTTTATCAATTTTACCCAATCATGGCAACAGGTTCTATATCCGGTTAAGCATGCACTGTGCCTGGCGAGTCGCCGAAAAAACACACAAACTTGCACAAGCGCCCAACTAATACAACTCGAGTACATGTTAGCCGTCGGGCAACACCTCTGAAGGCCCCGCTCACTAGGGCGTGACCCCACACAAGTAATACATGTACCTGAGCTCAATTTGACTCCTGCAGGCTAAGCTCACATGGCGTGATCAATCAGATCTCAAAATGTCCTCTTTCTGTCACCTTAATTCTCAATTTTACAGTTTTCTAATTTCTATCAACAATTCATGCAAATACAATCAGTCCAAGTTTGTGCTAGTAAATTTAAAAAATTATTAAACAATACAAACTCATGCAGAAAGTATAACTAAAATGAGACATAGAGGGAGGTCACCAATTTTTGAGTACTATCACCCACTGGAATTACTTGCTAGTTGTGGCATATTACAATCTTTAACCTTCTCAACTGTCCAAACACCTAGAGCCAACAGTACTATCATGAAAATCCTTCCCAATAAGTTTTTAGAATTTAAATCTCCTATTTTTCCAGTATACTTAATTAGCCAAAATATCAAACTCAATAATTTCGTCTATTAAACAATTCAATTTGTACCTCTGTTTCGCAAAATTCTAGTTGAAGCTCCTAGGTCACCCTCCTTGAGACCTCCCTTCGCAGCGCAGGCTCAAGTCCCAGCTTCAGAAGGCTCTGAGGTAAACCTGGGCTTAGCAGGTTCGAGGGAGAAAAGAAAAAGGAGGAGAATACGAAGAAGATGATGATCATGATCATGATTAAAAGAGAGAAAAGAATTGACTATTCAAATGAATTGTTATAGGTATGAAATGAAAGAAGGCAACAGTTTCGACATCTTTTCGATCATGATCTTTTTCAACATGAGCCGGATAATAATGTCAGAGAATTTTTAAAATATATTTTTAGGACGTTGTATAATATTTCAATGTATGGATATGAGCACCACACATCTTCTTAAGGACCACCGTATGCAGAATTTTTTTTTTTTTTTTTTTTTTTTTTATGCACAGAACAATCAATCTCACCGCGATATGCTTTTAACCCCCTTCGTATTCGGTAGCTTGTATATATTCCAGCCGCTGATGATGAACAGTGAAATCATTCTATGTATAAAGAAATTCTGGACATGGGACTATATATAGAAAAACTGTGCCTGTTTATGAGAACTATTTGCGACTTTTAACTTAAACTGAGTTTGGCCCTACAGTTTTGCAATTGGTTGGGCAAGTTCAAATTCTTTGCATGATGAAAAGTATGAAACAATGTTGGATTAAACAACCATCTTGGGCAAAGTTATTTATAGTTCTATGGGAAGTTCAAATTGCTTCAGCGAGATTGAATAACAAGTGTACAGCGGACGGATACATGCCGAAATTCGAATATCCCCTGTCGATTTTCATTGGAGCTAGCATTTGAATTGGAATGTTGCCTTTTTTTGTCAGAAGTTGGCCGTTGGATAGCATTAAACGGAAGCCTTACTACCAGTTGACCAATATTCTTCCTTTAATTTGGTACGTAAATTGAAATAAAATTCTTTTATTCTACTATTACATAAATGTTCCTCCTTCAGAAGAGTCTATATATTCAAATGACAATTTTAATTGTACAACCACTAGTAAATCCAGGTAGGACCTGTACGTATAAGACTAAGTGGTGCTCTGAAAATAATTGAGTATAATAATCTCTATATCTCCTTATACAAATTACCTTTTTTCTTATATTAACTTGATACAATTGTTGTACAAATTATATGGAGTGTTTTTGACAACCCTGGCTACAATCTCCAAGTACGTTCAAATGGTGCACGCTAATTCAATCAATCAATGGAGACAAATTGCACATCAAAACAAATGGTATATACATATAGGAACACGCCGAAACATCTTGTTCAATCTTTCTAGCTCAATATCTCTTTATTTGTCTCAACAGATAAGCGGCGGATTTAAATATTTTTCCTAGTCGAGCTAATACATAATGTAGAAAAAATTAAAAGAAAAAATATATATAAATCAATTATTAATATTGTATAAATAAAAAAATGTATCATTTTTATTTACAATTGTTCTCGGCGTGTTTTCATATTCTGAAAACGATGCATGATAACTTCATTGATAACACTGCTAAATGCATTATTTTTTATATATCACCAAATAATTATTTGTCAATTGATTGCACATACGGTTGCGCAATTTGTTCTTTACGAAATTTATCATAGAAAAAGATCTTTTCACTATAGAATAGCAATTTGTAGAATTAATGTCAACTTTAAAAGCAAATAGAGTTTTAGAAACACTATATGTTTCTTCGTCTCAATAAAAGAAAAAATATATAAAATTTAGCGGGTCCCACATTTTTATTGGACCTACTATTTTTTTCTATTTTTTTTTCTTATTTTATTTTGCGGTTCTACCTAATCCTTCATGCTTTCTCATGGCCCCACTACCACGTGGGCATGACATACAAGAAACGAAGAGCCTATTATTTGACCCATTTTGGGATCTAACTTTGGCCCAAGATTAGCCAATGTGGTCTTTATTTGACGTATGTTAGTGGAATCAATGAATCCCACTAAGTTCTATACAGATCCGTCAATACAACAGAAAATTCAAAAATATTATGTTACACCGATAAGAAAGTTTATTATATTTTGATTCAGCTAATTAAAAAAAAAAGGTTAGAAACAGATATATTACTAACCTATCAACCACTTATCTCGTGTGTTTTATAGAAGTTAGATATGTCGAACAACATATTGTTCATAAATCCAAACAATCTCTTAATTAGAATTAGGGAAGAAATGTACAAAACAAACATGAATTTCTGATCAAGGAGAGATGAATATTCAATCTTTGACAATTTTAAACGTTTCAATTTACTTAATTTGAGTCATTTTATATAGAACGCTGCAGAAAATTGTTACTTGCAGCCAGCACCGACCGTATACATCCATGCACTACTGCATCTTCATATGTAATTCTTCAATCCTCACTGGCTAATGGGCTGGGATTTTTGGAATTAAAGCGTGAAATGCTTCAAGATTATATAGAGGAATTTAGTTGATCAAACACTAAATTATGTATGTTCGCAAAATTGGAAGAGTGACAAGTTGAACAAAGTGAACAAGACAACGAATCCATTATGTTAAATATAAAAATATTTAAAACACCATTAATCCATCAGCTTAAGCTTTTAAAGTACCGGTTGTTTCATTTATTTTACATGGTATCAAAACAGAAGATCCTGAGTGCGAATCATGACAGGCTCCTAACATTATTAATTTCCTTCCATTTAATTTAAGTTCTTGTTATGGACCTACAAAAAGTCTCATTTTATATTTAAAACACATTTCTATCGGCTTAAGCTTTTAGAGTATGCTTTTAGAGTATAACGATTGTTTCATTTATTTCACACACTAAGCTAGCAAAAGAAATCAAGTGAAAAAAGTAAACACAATCATACAGTTACATGAACATCAGCATCAAAATTATAATGTCAAAAAAAAAAAGCAAAAAAATAAAATAAAATAGAATAGACAGAAAGGACTCCAAATAAACCACAAGTTCGTATTTGGTTAATTTGAGAACAGCTTAAAGAATTCAATCACTGAAGGGCCTATATCATTTCTGTTAGGATTTGGTTAGATTTGTAGATGAATCCTAGTTGGATAAGAATTAATATTTAAATCTATTGAAGATAAATTAAGATTTAAATATTAATTAGAGTATAAATCTAATTAGATTATGATTAATATCTAAATCTATTGAAAATAAATTAAAATAGATTTGAATATTAATTAAAAATCGAAATCCTAATTATAGTAGATTTGGGGTACATTGAGAAGTGCATTATATATATAATGCATTAAGGTTTGATGCACCCTGGAGAAGTAAAAGTTAATTAAGTTGAAGCCTAGGCCTCTAGGAGAAGTACGGCTGAGAGAGTCCTCCTCTAGGAGAAGTACGGCTGAGAGAGAGAGAGAGAGAGTCTTGGGCCATGATTTGGTGCACCTAGTGCACGGGTGCACCAAGAGAGGAGTCTTCTTTGGAATTATAGAAGACGAGAAAAGGGTAGGAGAGATTCAGAAAGAGGGTTCGGGTTGTAGCTACTATTACAGAAGAGGAGTAAGATGTAATCTTCTTTTATTTAGTGAACCTTATTTTACCCGCATATTTTTCTGTTTGATTTTTTTCTCTTATTTTATTCGCATATTTTTCTGTTTGGTTTTTTTTTCTTTTTGTGATTGTATCAGTTTTTGCTGGGGAGACGGGTTTATGGTAAAAACTCGATTCGACGCTTCCGTTGCGGAATCCCAACAATCGATACCGAATCAATAATAGTCGATATCGGAGCGGGTTGCGAATTTTCAAAATCCGGTACCGGGACGAGTACCCCCAATAATTTTCATTCTAACTGAGATCATACTAAACAAGACCAAAACTCAGATATCGTAAATTCAAATATTTGAAACAAACCACCACTACAGAGAGCACACAGGCTTATAAAAAAGGGGAAAAAAAAAAAAGAATGAGAAGAAGAAAACCTTCTTATTATGGAATGAGATTTCGGCTCGAATCCAGCTTCTTCAAGAGTGATTTAGGTTCGAATCCAGCTTTTTTAAGAATGATTATCCATAGAAGTGTTCATCAATACCGGAAAAATTGAATAAAACAAAATCAATGTACATTTCACTGATTTTGGAAATCCGACTTTTCTAGTACCGTTTCAGTTTTGGCCTTTAAAAAAAAATGATTAACCAAACCGAACTGAATATATATATAGTCCGGCTACTATACTCTTATGAGTATAGGCCCCTTTGTACTCATAAATTTTCGACCGTTAGATCTACCCTTTTGACCATTTCTATCCGTTAGATCATACTATTCAACCAACCACCCACTCAACCCTAGGGGACTACTATCATCCTAACCGGGGACCACTATCATCCTAACCGCATATCCATTCATCCAACGACCAAAAACTTATGAGTATAAAGGGGTCTATACTCATAAGAGTATAGTAGCCCTAGTCTATATATATATATATATATATAATTGAGGTCCTACGCTTTTAAAAGTACTAATGATTTTTAGGTTTTCGGCTCTTAGATTAAATGATGTGAATGATAGTGGTTCCCTAGGATTGAGTGATGGTTGGTTGAATATTATGATTTAACAGGTGAAAATGGTTAAAGTGGTAGAACTAACGGCGAAAAACATACAAGCACCAAGTGCTTGGTGCTTTAAGAAGCACCATAATCGGACTATATATATATATATATATATATATATATATATATGTAGTACACTGAATTTCAGTGTATCGTACGGAACTTCTACAAATTGTAGAGTTCCGGTGAAAAAATAGCATGAGAGGCTATATGTGAGGCTTCGGCCAAGTTTGGGACTGGTGTGAAGTGTTTTCGGCACAAACGAGGCGCGAAAACGGACTTCGAAAAGTTAAAACTGCTGAACTTGTGAAGTCTGCAGTGGATTCCGGTATGTGGACCTCCATACCGGTACTGATGTAATTAGTACTGGTATGTGATGAGGTATACCGGAATGCCATGGTTGAAATCGAAAACCCAGCTCTCGGGTTCTGCGGAATCCTCCGGGGTATACCGGAACTAACACCCGTATACCGGTATGCACATGCACATACCGGTATACAGTGTTACGAAAATCCAGTTTGGCTGGTTGTGTGTAGTGAAGTGTGGAGAGGGGCAAATGGGTCTTTTTACACTCGAGGGAGTGTTAGAAAAGCAGGGAACATCCCCTTTCTCAGTCATCTTCCTCCTCCACTTCTCCTCTCCATCTCCTTCACTTTCTCTCTCTAGAGATCTCTCGAAAATGGTGGATTGATCTTGAAAAAGACTTCCAAAGGAGAAAAGAAGCTTCTTGGTACAAGAAGAAGCTTTGGAAACTCGTGGTTAAGATTAGTTCCTCACGTTTTGGGTTCAAACCTTGGATTTAATCCTTTATTATGAGGTTTTTGGAAACCCTAGACAATCTAAAACATAAAATGTGCAAGAAATTTTGTGGTTCTACATGCATGCATGTGAAACCTAGGTTAAATGAGGGTTTTTGCCTTGGGAGGTTCTAAAAATATTTGGACTTTCGGGAATTACAATTGAGGCATAGAAAATCATGTTAGAATACTTGATTTCGACTATTGAGTTGAATTATGGGTTCGTAACGAGTAACGAACCGTTTTTTTGTAGAAGCTTGGGTTGAAACAAGAACTCAAGGCTTGGACACTTAGGGGCTTGAAGAATACAAGAATTCGGAAGCTCTTGAGGTGGGTTTGTGTTTACCGAAGTGATTAGGTCACTTCCATGTCTAGGGTAAATATCTATTTAAAGATAAAATGGTATGTGTTGTGAACCCTAGAACTTGCATGTTGGCAAAGGT
The DNA here is from genome assembly GCA_016920855.1 of Puya raimondii. NCBI lineage: Eukaryota > Viridiplantae > Streptophyta > Magnoliopsida > Poales > Bromeliaceae > Puya > Puya raimondii. The sequence goes on along the minus strand of JABWPP010000050.1, from coordinate 205,346,922 downwards.
AAAATCATGATAGGTAGAGCAATGAGCTCCTATTGCATGATATAGAATTCAAATATAATTCAATTATCTATACTTGTTGCATGATTGCATGTATGATTGAACCTAGTGTTATTGAACATAGGTTGGAACATGTGAGAATAGAACCTAGTGTTATTGAACATAGGTTGGAACATGCGAGAATGGAACCTAGTGTTATTGAACATAGGTTGGAACATGTGAGAATGGAACCTAGTGTCATTGAACATAGGTTGGACATGAGATTGGAACCTAGAGTCATGGAACCTAGGTTGAGAATGAGAAAGTAAACCTAGTGTTATTGAACATAGGTGAGACTTAGTAACTTGAACCTAAGGTCATGAGACTTAGGTTGGCAAGTGTAAAATGTGAACAACGGGATGTGCGACGATTTTGCTATCCGGGTATGCGACGATTTCGCTACCATGCCATGAGTTGGCGGTGTTGAAACGGGATGTGCGACGATTTTGCTATCCCGGGTATGCGACGATTTCGCTACCATGCCATGAGTTGGCGGTGTTGAAACGGGATGTGCAACGAGGTTGCTATCCCGGGTATGCGACGAGTTCGCTACCCATGCCATGTGATGGCGGTGTTGAAATGGGATGTGCGACGAGATTGCTATCCCGGGTATGCGACGAGTTCGCTACCCATGCAATGTGATGGCGGTGTTGAGATGGGGTATGCGACGATTTTGCTATCCCGAGTATGCGACGAGTTCGCTACTCGAACTAGGAGGTGACGAGTTCACTCCTTGAATGTTGGAACCATTATGGTGAGACGGCGATTCCGAAACCATAAGTAAATGACAAGTAGTTGAACTTGGTCAATGTGAAATATAGGATGAACCTAGGAGAGAATGATAATTTACATTTCATTTGGTTGCATCCTTTATGTTTATTTACAAGCATGTAAATATTTCTTGCATAGTTATTTGTGATCTAACTTATACATATGGTGTTTCTTTGGACCTGGTGGGTCGAGCTTCTCTCTTGGGTGGCCTTACCCACTGGGAACTATGTTTATAGTTCTCACCCCACGTTTTTCAGGTCCTTCCGCGAGTGAGGCGGCGGAGCGAGGCAAGGGTTTAGCTCTCTAGATAGCGGCCCTTCCATTTTGGTGATACATAGAGTTGTACCCCTAGTCTTGGACTTTGATAGTATAGGAGATTTCCATTACATGTATTAACTTATGTATTCCATAGTTTTCGAACATGGTGTATGGAATGAAAAGAAAGAAAATAAAAATTTGGGCATGTATAAATGTGCAATGTGATGTAATAAAAGTAGGACTTCTTTATGTTGATGCTTTCCTTGTGCAACTCTTGTACTCCGTTCCTAGTTTGAACATTGTGGATAAGCTTGTGTTGTGACGCCTTCGGCGGGTAGAAAAGACTCTATCTGTTCGGCGGGTCTGGGGCATGCGCCCGTGCGGTTATCCTTTCCACCTAGTTGGTGTTAAAGGCCCGGCGGGGCGTGACAGACTGAGGTGGTATCAGAGCGTAGAAACGGTCTAGGTGGACCTAAGAAATCCTTGGATGGGAAAGACCCTAGGAGTGTAGGCTCGTGAGTGACGAGATCTTTGATTGTGGCGAAAGATAAGAGATTGGGTTATGTCCTTATGCCTCTAGTCGGAAATAGAGATAGATTCGAGGTGTGTCTTATTCTTCACCAAGAGTGTTCATGTTGGCGGCCGACAACATGAAACCAAGTGAGGGGAATAAGGACCCTTGTGTCACTTTCGCCTAGATTGGGTTCACGTTTATTTTCGTGAAGTATAATGTTGCAAATGACTTTGAATGTCATGAAATGACCAAAGTCGTTTTGTTTTCAGGAGATAATGGTACGTGGACGGCCTCCTACGAGGGATGGGCTCGGAGAATCGAGCACGGCTCTCGAACAACTCGGGGAGGGTGAGAACTCGGGTCTTCGTAATGAGTTGACCGAGCTGATGGGCGTGGTTCGGCGACAGGCCGAAGCCATGCAGCGACAGGATGAGCAAATTAAAAAGCTCCAAGACGAGATGGCGCAGCAAGCGGCTGCGATTAGGGAGGAGAGGTTGGGAGTACCTCCGACCTCTGCTTCGGCACCGGCCGAGGAGGTGACACCGGCGCCGGCTGTGGCGCCACCGGCATCACCGATTGTAGCCGGTAGGTCGGGTACTCCTATGCCCGACTCCGAGATGGAGGACGCGGAGCGAGAGCGCGCACTTGCGGCTCTCATGAGGTTCAAGAAGTTCAACCCGCCTATCTTTAGCGGGAAGAACATAGATCCATGGGACGTGGAAATGTGGATCGACGCATTGGAGACGCTCTTCGAGGATTTGTATACCTTGGAGAGGGACAAGGTGCACCTCGCCGCTCATTGTTTAGAGCGATCGGCGAAGGTGTGGTGGAAGAGAGTCCGGCGCGATCGACTCTCTAGCCTTCCGCCACCGACGTGGGAGGAATTTCGGGGTATGGTGTTCGCCGCCTACTTCCCCGATAGCGAAAAAAGGAAACTTCAAGAAAGGTTCCGGAAGTTGAAGCAAGGGAACCGCACCGTGCGCGAGTACGAGAGGGAGTTCTCGTACATTATTAATTGCGTACCGCACGTTGTCCGCGGAGAGTTGGACAAGGTCGACTGTTTCGTGCGCGGACTTCGACCGGAGATCTTTCGGGCGGTGCACGCCCTTACGCTACAGACCTTTGCGGAGGTATTGGACCGTGCTCTTTGGGTGGAGCACGGGAATGCATGTGCGCGCGAGGATCGCGAGTCGTGGGAGAGAGAAAAAGAAAAAGAAAAGAGAAAGAAGCAACCGGCGGGTGGCTCGGGTGGGCAGTCTAGCTCTAAGCGGCCCCCGAAGCACTCGCAGTCGCAGAACTAATCGCGAGGGTCCCGGCGGAACCGACCCTCAACCCAGTGCCCGATTTGTAGCGGCCCCCACAACCCTCAGCAATGTGATTATCGTGAGGGCCGGTGCTACAAGTGCGGACTGCCGGGTCACATGCGGTACAACTGCCCGATGGATGATGGCCGAGCACCGTCGTCGGCATCGGCATTTGCACCACCGAGGCAGCTTGCGGGCATCCCACCCGCGGCGATGTCTGAAGGGCGTACTCAGCCGCCGAGACCAGTGGAGGGTCAGCGGCCAGCGCCCAGTGGACGGGTATTCGCCTCACAGGTGGAGGAGCCTTCTTCCCAGGATGACGTCGTGGCAGGTATTGTGTTAATTAAAGGCATTCGATGTAGAGCTTTGTTTGATACTGGTGCATCGCATTTATTCATTGCTCGATCATTTGCTATTGCACATGGAATAGAAATTGTAGATGCCACACATGCAAGAACTGTGCAAGTACCTGAACACACCTTTTGCGTACATCACGCGTGTGTAGACTGACCTGTGAGGGTTGAAAACTGGATCATGCCAGCTGATTTGCTGGTGTTAAATCGAATGAACGAGTATGATTTGATCCTAGGGATGGATTGGCTCTCGAGATATCACGCTACTATTGATTGTGAGAGCCGGACAGTGAGGTTTAAAGAACCCGGGCACAAGGAGTTTGTGTACCATGGGTGCAAGAGTTCGCTCTTTGCGTCAATGGTGTCCACGTCGCAAGCAAGGAAGCTTATTGCTAGTGGTTGCATTGCCTACTTGGCGACGGTAGTGGATGACCGAAAGGAAGTGTTGGGGCTCGAGGACATTCCTATAGTCCAAGAGTTCCCGGATGTGTTTCCGACGGAGTTGCCCGGAATGCCACCGGATCGGGAAATAGAATTCGTGATCGATTTGCTCCCGGGTACGGCGCCGATCTCTAAGGCCCCGTACAGGATGGCACCCGCGGAACTGAAGGAATTGAAAGTACAATTGCAAGATTTGATGGACAAGGGTTTCATAAAGCCAAGTGTGTCACCTTGGGGAGCCCCTGTTCTATTTGTGCAGAAAAGGACGGTTCACTACGGTTATGTGTGGATTACCGTGAGTTGAACAAAGTGACCGTCAAGAATAAGTACCCGTTACCCCGAATTGATGACTTGTTCGATCAGTTGCAAGGGTCTCGGGTGTATTCAAAGATTGATTTGCAATCCGGTTATCACCAATTGAAGATCAAACCGGAGGATGTGCATAAGACCGCATTTAGGACGCGGTATAGACACTATGAATTCACGGTTATGCCTTTCGGGCTTACCAATGCCCCGGCAGCGTTCATGGATTTAATGAACCATGTGTTCAAACCACTATTGGATCAATTTGTGGTTGTGTTCATAGATGATATTCTTGTCTACTCTCGGAGTGAAGAGGAACATAATGTTACGGATTTTGTATTGGCATATTTCGTGAGTTGTTGAGTCGGAGTCTTGAAGGTCGAGTGCTTCATGAACATGTTGAAGAATCCGAGACTTCAAGCATAGACAACCATCGACTCACATATTGAATCACGACGTGAAGGTAAGTTTTATTGTTTATATGGTGATTCATAGTTAATTATGGTATTGGAATCATGTGTATGTTTAAAATCGGATTAAATGAGTTTTTAGGAACTTTTGATTCTTAGTTAAAACTTTTTTATTGGAATTCCGGAGTCACATACCGGTATGCGTAATCTGATACCGGTATGCAAGTGTATTCCGGAATACAATTTGGTGTTCCTCAAAACCGATGTTGAAAATACTGTTTTCTGAATTGTATACCGGTACTGGACTTTTTAGTACCGGAATGCCTCTGCGTAAGTTTCTGTTCCGTCATCGCATTCCGGTATCAGCTTAGGTATACCGGTACTGAAACATTGTATACCGGTACTGAAGCTTGTAGTACCGGAATGCCTTTGCGTGAGAAACTGTTTCCGTCATCGCATTCCGGTATCTGCATACGTATACCGGTATACAGAGCCAATTTTGGTATGTTTCGATTTAATCCGACTCTATTTGATTCCAACACCTATAAATAACCTATGGGGGTTCTCTTAACCTTTGAACAACTCAGAATTCGTGAAAGAGAAACCCTAGAGGATAGGATTTTCGTTCTAAACCTTTTTCCACAAAATAGCCTCCGAGATCAATTTGAGATAGTTGTTATTTCTATTTCATATGTCAAATTGATCTCCCTCTTGCTTAGAACTTTTTCTTCTGGTTCTTAATGAAATTCTAAGCAAGGAATCACCTGTAAACCTGAGTTCCTGTTCCAATTTGCGTCGTGGATTCGGCGTGTTCGAGGCGTCGTGGATTCGGCGTGTTCGAGGCGATTCGTGGATTCGGATCGTGAAGGCTTCGTGGATTCGAGGCGTGGCGTCTGTGGATTCAGACGCGAGGCGTGGACAGCCGTGGTGTGCGCGAGATCCAGAGAAGATAAATGAGAGGTTAAGTCCGTGGAGTCGGTAATCACCTTGTAATCTTTTATTCTTAGTGGATTGTTTTTCGCGTGTTGGTCCCGTGGGTTTTTCTCCAAAGTGGAGTTTCCCACGTAAATCTCAGTGTGCTGATTTTATTTTCCGCATTATTTTTATTGCATTGAGATTTGAGTTTTAGTTGTTACACCTATTTCCCCCCCTCTAGGTGATAGATATACTCTAGATAGATCCTAGGGCTACCCCCTATCTTACACATAAAGAGCACCTAAAGATTGTGCTTCAAGTTCTTCGAGAGAACAAATTGTTCGCCAAGTTGAAGAAGTGCGAATTTTGGATTCGTGAGGTCGCTTTCTTGGGTCATGTGATCTCCGCGGAAGGAGTATCGGTGGACTCTATGAAAGTTGAGGCAATCAAGGATTGGCCTCGTCCGACCAATGTCACGGAAGTACGAAGCTTTTTGGGTCTTGCGGGGTACTATCGGCGGTTCGTGGAGGGATTTTCAAAAATCTCCGGTCCACTAACGCGTCTTACCCGCAAGGGAGCCAAATATGTTTGGAGCGAGAAATTCGACCAAAGCTTTAAGGAGCTAAAGGAAAGGTTGACTTCGGCTCCGGTTCTCGCCTTGCCGATTGCGGGAGAGGGCTTTGTGGTGTATAGTGATGCATCACGGCGTGGTTTTGGGTGTGTGCTTATGCAAAGAGGACAAGTAATAGCATATGCCTCTCGACAGCTGAAGAGCTATGAGCAGAATTACCCCACCCACGACCTAGAGCTTGCAGTAGTGGTCTTCGCACTTAAGTTGTAGAGACACTACTTGTACGGGGAACATTGTGAGGTGTACACGGATCATAAAAGCTTAAAGTATTTATTCACTCAGAAGGAGTTGAACTTGAGGCAGCGGAGGTGGTTGGAGTTAATAAAAGATTACGACTTGACCATCTTGTACCACCCCGGTAGAGCCAATGTGGTGGCCGATGCGCTCAGTATAAAATCCGTGGAGAACTTCGCAATTGAGATGACGGGACAAATACCGTTAATCAAGGAAATGGGCCGGTTTGACTTGGAGATCGTGGCCTCGGGCGTCCCCGCTAGACTCATGAATCTCGATGTGTGGCCGACCTTGTTGGAGCAAATAAAAGAAAAGCAATCCGGTGATCCGGAACTCCAAAAGATACAGGGTGCTATCGAGAGCGGGCACGCCGGTGAGTTTCATGTAGACTCGAAGGGCGCAATTCGATTCCGAAATCGATTGTGCGTGCCAAAAGTTGAAAACATTCGTGGGGAGATCTTGGAAGAACCTCATACTTCTCCCTATGCGATTCACCCGGGCGACACCAAAATGTACAAGGATCTTAAATTACATTATTGGTGGCCGGGGATGAAACTTGATGTTGCACGCTTTGTGGCACAATGCTTAGTATGCCAACAGGTAAAGGCCGAGCGTCGCTTTCCGGCGGGAAAATTGCAAAGGTTGCCAATTCCAGTTTGGAAGTGGGAGAATATCGCAATGGACTTCGTTGTGGGTTTACCTCGATCGCAAGGTGGCCACGACGCGATTTGGGTGGTGGTGGATCGTTTGTCAAAGTCGGCACACTTTTTGCCAATCCACACCACTTGGTCGAGGGACAAGTTAGCACAAGTCTACCTGGACGAGATTATGCGGTTGCACGGGGTCCCGACCTCGATAGTTTCAGATCGAGATCCCCGTTTCACATCGTATTTTTGGAAAAGCTTGCAAGAAGCTTTGGGTACACGACTCGATTTCAGTTCAGCATTTCATCCTCAAACTGACGGTCAATCGAAAAGGACAATTCAGATTTTGGAGGATATGCTACGAGCGTGTGTGTTGGACTTCAAGGGTGCATGGTCTACTCATTTGTCGATGGCTGAATTTGCTTACAATAATAGCTACAAATTTAGCATCGGTATGGCACCGTTTGAGGCCTTGTATGGAAGAAAATGCCGCTCTCCTATTCATTGGAGCGAGGTCGGCGAGAGAAGGGTCTTAGGACCGGATGTGTTGCGTGAAGCAGAGGAAAAGGTCCGCTTGGCACGCGAACGCTTATCGACGGTGCAATCTAGACAAAAGAGTTATGCGGATCGACGTCGACGAGATTTGGAATTCGCGGTAGGAGACCGCGTCTTCTTGAAAGTGTCACCCATGAGAGGGGTGAAACGATTTGGTGTTCGGGGTAAGTTGAGTCCCCGTTACATTGGACCTTATGAAGTTTTGGAGCGTGTGGGATCCGTGGCATATCGGCTAGCTTTGCCGCCAAAACTTGCGGGGATACACAATGTGTTCCAGGTATCGACGCTCCGTAAGTATATGTATGACCCAGCGCACATCCTCGAGTATGTGCCGATGGAGCTTCATGAGGATATGACTTATGAAGAATTTTCCTTGTGTATCATGGATCGCGAGGTGAAAAATTTGAGGAACCGTGAAATTCCTTATGTAAAAGTACAATGGACGAATCACGGTGAGCGCGAATCTACGTGGGAATTGGAAAGCTCGATGAAGGAGCGGTTTCCTTACCTCTTCGCTGAGTCCAGCTGAGGTATGATTTAGTTTCGCGGTCGAAACTCTCTTTAAGGGGGGGAGGAATGTAGTACACTGAATTTCAGTGCATCGTACCGAACTTCTACAAATTGTAGAGATCCGGTGGAAAAATAGCATGAGAGGCTATATGTGAGGCTTCGGCCAAGTTTGGGACTGGTGTGAAGTGTTTTCGGCGCAAACGAGGCGCGAAAACGGACTTCGAAAAGTTAAAACTGCTGAACTTGTGAAGTCTGCAATGGATTCCGGTATGTGGACCTCCATACCGGTACTGAAGTGATTAGTACCGGTATGTGATGAGGTATACCGGAATGCCATGGTTGAAACCGAAAACCCAGCTCTCGGGTTCTGCGGAATCCTCCGGGGTATACCGAAACTAACACCCGTATACCGGTATGCACATGCACATACCGGTATACAGTGTTACAAAAATCCAGTTTGGCTGGTTTTGTGTAGTGAAGTGTGGAGAGGGGCAAATGGGTCTTTTCACACTCGAGGGAGTGTTAGAAAGGCAGGGAACACCCCCTTTCTCAGTCATCTTCCTCCTCCACTTCTCCTCTCCATCTCCTTCACTTTCTCTCTCTTGAGATCTGTCCAAAACTTAGAGAAAATGGTGGATTGATCTTGGAAAAGGCTTCCAAAGGAGAAAAGAAGCTTCTTGGGGCAAAAAGAAGCTTGGGGAACTCATGATTAAGGATAGTTCCTCACGTTTTGGGTTCAAACATTGGATTTAATCCTTTATTATGAGGTTTTTGGGAACCCTAGGCAATATAAACACAAAATGTGGAGATTGGCCAAGAAATTTTGTGGTTCTACATGCATGCATGTGAAACCTAGGTTAAATGAGGGTTTTTGCCTTGGAAGGTTCTAAAAATATTTGGACCTTCGGGAATTGCAATTGAGGCATAGGAAATCATGTTAGAATACTTGATTTCGAGTATTGAGTTGAATTATGGGTTCGTAACGAGTAACGAACCATTTTCTAGTAGAAGCTTGGGTTGAAGCAAGAACTCAAGGCTTGGACACTTAGGGGCTTGAAGAATGCAAGAATTCGGAAGCTCTTGAGGTGGGTTTGTGTTTACCGAAGTGATTAGGTCACTTTCATGTCTAGGGTAAATATCCATTTAAAAATAAAATGGTATGTGTTGTGAACCCTAGAACTTGTATGTTGGCAAAGGTAAAATCATGATAGGTAGAGCAATAAGCTCCTATTGCATGATATAGAATTCAAGTATAATTCAATTATCTATACTTGTTGCATGGTTGCATGTATGATTGAACCTAGTGTTATTGAACATAGGTTGGAACATGTGAGAATGGAACCTAGTGTCATTGAACATAGGTTGGACATGAGATTGGAACCTAGAGTCATGGAACCTAGGTTGAGAATGAGAAAGTAAACCTAGTGTTATTGAACATAGGTGAGACTTAGTGACTTGAACCTAAGGTCATGAGACTTAGGTTGGCAAGTGTAAAATGTGAACAACGGGGTGTGCGACGATTTTGCTATCCCGGGTATGCGACAATTTTGCTACCATGTCATGAGTTGGCGGTGTTGAAACGGGATGTTCGACGATTTTGCTATCCCGGGTATGCGACGATTTCGCTACCATGCCATGAGTTGGCGGTGTTGAAACGGGATGTGCGACGAGGTTGCTATCCCGGGTATGCGACGAGTTCGCTACACATGCCATGTGATGGCGGTGTTGAAATGGGATGTGCGACGAGGTTGCTATCCCGGGTATGCGACGAGTTCGCTACCCATGCCATGTGATGGCGGTGTTGAGATGGGGTATGCGACGATTTTGCTATCCCGAGTATGCGACGAGTTCGCTACTCGAACTACTAGGTGACGAGTTCACTCCTTGAATGTTGGAACCCTTATGGTGAGACGGCGATTCCGAAACCATAAGTAAATGACAAGTAATTGAACTTAGTCAATGTGAAATATAGGATGAACCTAGGAGAGAATGATAATTTACATTTCATTTGGTTGCATCCTTTATGTTTATTTACAAGCATGTAAATATTTCTTGCATAGTTATTTGTGATCTAACTTGTGCATATGGTGTTTCTTTGGACCTAGTGGGTCGAGCTTCTCTCTTGGGTGGCCTTACCCACTAGGAACTATGTTTATAGTTCTCACCCCACGTTTTTCAGGTCCTTCCGCGAGTGAGGCGACGGAGCGAGGCAAGGGTTTAGCTCTCTAGATAGCGGCCCTTCCATTTTGGTGATACATAGAGTTGTACCCCTAGTCTTGGACTTTGATAGTATAGGGGATTTCCATTACATGTATGAAACTTATGTATTCCATAGTTTTGGTACATGGTGTATGGAATGAAAAGAAAATTTTGGGCATGTATAAATGTGCAATGTGATGTAATAGAAGTAGAACTTCTTTATGTTGATGCTTTCCTTGTGCAACTCTTGTACTCCGTTCCTAGTTGGAACCTCGTGGATAAGCTTGTGTTGTGACGCCTTGGGCGGGTAGAAGAGGCTCTATCCGTTCGGCGGGTCTGGGGCATGCGCCCGTGCGGTTATCCTTTCCACCTAGTTGGTGTTAAAGGCCCGATGGGGCGTGACAGACTGAGGTGGTATCAGAGAATAGAAACGGTCTAGGTGGACCTAAGAAACCCTAGGATGGAAATGACCCTAGGAGTGTAGGCTCGTGAGTGACGAGATCTTTGATTGTGGCGAAAGATATGAGATTGGGTTATGTCCTTATACCTCTAATTGGAAGTAGAGGTAGATTCGAGGTGTGTCTTATTCTTCACCAAGTGTGTTCGTGTTGGCGGCCGACAACATGAAACCAAGTGAGAGGAATAAGGACCCTTGTGTGACTTTCGCCTAGATTGGGTTCACGTTTATTTTCGTGAAATATAGTGTTGCGAATGACTTTGAATGTCATGAAATGACCAAAGTCGTTGTGTTTTCAGGAGATAATGGTACGTGGACGGCCTCCTACGAGGGCTGGGCTCGGAGAATCGAGCGCGGCTCCCGAACAACTCGGGGAGGGTGAGAACTCGGGTCTTCGTAATGAGTTGACCGAGTTGAAGGGCGTGGTTCGGCGACAGGCCGAAGCCATGCAGCGACAGGAGGAGCAAATTAAAAAGCTCCAAGACGAGATGGCGCAGCAAGCGGCTGCGATTAGGGAGGAGAGGTTGGGAGAACCTCCGGCCTCTGCTTCGGCAACGACCGAGGAGGTGACACCGGCGCCGGCTGTGGCACCACCGGCATCACCAATTGTAGCCGGTGGGTCGGGTACTCCTATGCCCGACTCCGAGATGGAGGATGCGGAGCGAGAGCGCGCACTTGCGGCACTCATGAGGTTCAAGAAGTTTAACCCGCCTATCTTTAGCGGGGAGAACGTGGATCCATGGGATGTGGAAATGTGGATCGATGCTATTGAGACGCTCTTCGAGGATCTCTATACCTTAGAGAGGGACAAAGTGTATCTCGCCGCTCATTGTTTAGAGCGATCGGCGAAGGTGTGGTGGAGGGAAGTCCGGCGTGATCGACTCTCTAGCCTTCCGCCACTGACGTGGGAGGAATTTCGGGGTATGGTGTTCGCTGCCTACTTCCCCGATAGCGAGAAAAGGAAACTTCAAAAAAGGTTCCGAAAGTTGAAGCAAGGGAACCGCACCGTGCGCGAGTACGAGAGGGAGTTCTCGTACATTATTAATTGCGTACCGCACGTTGTCCGCGGAGAGTTGGACAAGGTCGACTGCTTCGTGCGCGGGCTTCGACCGGAGATCATTCGGGCGGTGCACGCCCTCAAGCTACAGACCTTTGCGGAGGTCATGGACCGTGCTCTTTGGGTGGAGCACGGAAATGCATGTGCGCGCGAGGAGCGTGAGTTTTGGGAGAGAGAAAAAGATAAAGATAAAGAAAAGGGGAAGAAGTGACCGGCGGGTGGCTCGGGTGGGCAGTCTAGCTCTAAGCGGCCCCCGAAGCACTCGCAGTCGCAAAACCAATCGCGAGGGTCCCGGCGGAACCGACCCTCAACCCAGTGCCCGATTTGTAGCGGCCACCCTCAGCAATGTGATTATCGTGAGGGCCGGTGCTACAAGTGCGGACAGCCGGGACACATGCGATATAACTGCCCGATGGATGAAGGCCGGGCACCGTCGTCGGCATCGGCGTTTGCACCACCGAGACAGCTTGCGGGCATCCCACCCGCGGCGATGTCGGTAGGCCGTACACAGCCGCCGAGACCAGTTGAGGGCCAGCGGCCAGCGCCCAGTGGACGGGTGTTCGCCTCGCAGGTGGAGGAGCCTTCTGCCCAGGAGGATGTCGTGGCAGGTATTGTGTTAATTAAAGGCATTCGATGTAGAGCTTTGTTTGATACTGGAGCATCGCATTCATTCATTGCTCGATCATTTGCTATTGCACATGGAATAGAAATTATAGATGCCACACATGCAAGAACTGTGCAAGTACCTGAACACACCTTTTGCGTACATCACGCGTGTGTAGGTTGTCCAGCGAGGGTTGAAAACTGGATCATGCCAGCTGATTTGCTGGTGTTAAGTCGAATGAATGAGTATGACTTAATCCTAGGAATGGATTGGCTCTCGAAATATCACGCTACTATTGATTGTGAGAGCCGGACAGTGAGGTTTAAAGAACCCGGGCACAAGGAGTTTGTGTACCGTGGGTGCAAGAGTTCGCTCTTTGCGTCAATGGTGTCCACGTCGCAAGCAATGAAGCTTATTGCTAGTGGTTGCATTGCCTACTTGGCGACGGTAGTGGATGACCGAAAGGAAGTGTTGGGGCTCGAGGACATTCCTATAGTCCAAGAGTTCCCAGATGTGTTTCCGACGGAGTTGCCCGGAATGCCACCGGATCGGGAGATAGAATTTGTGATCGATTTGCTCCCGGGTACGGCGCCGATCTCTAAGGCCCCGTACAGGATGGCACCCGCGGAACTGAAGGAATTGAAAGCACAATTGCAAAATTTGATGGACAATGGTTTCGTAAAGCCAAGTGTGTCACCTTGGGGAGCCCCTGTTCTATTTGTGCGGAAAAAGGACGGTTCACTACGGTTATGTGTGGATTACCGTGAGTTGAACAAAGTGACCGTCAAGAATAAGTATCCGTTACCCCGAATTGATGACTTATTCGATCAGTTGCAAGGGTCTCGGGTGTATTCCAAGATTGATTTGCAATCCGGTTATAACCAATTGAAGATTAAATCGGAGGATGTGCATAAGACCGCGTTTAGGACGCGGTATGGACATTATGAATTCACGGTTATACCTTTCGGGCTTACCAATGCCCCGGCATCGTTCATGGATTTAATGAACCGTGTGTTCAAACCACTATTGGATCAATTTGTGGTTGTGTTCATAGATGATATTCTTGTCTACTCTCGGAGTGAAGAGGAACATAATGAGCACCTAAGGATTGTGCTTCAAGTTCTTCGAGGGAACAATTTATTCGCCAAGTTGAAGAAGTGCGAATTTTGGATTCGTGAGGTCGCTTTCTTGGGTCTTGTGATCTCCGCAGAAGGAGTATCGGTGGACTCTATGAAAGTTGAGGCAATCAAGGATTAGCCTCTTCCGACCAATGTCACGGAAGTATGAAGCTTTTTGGGTTTTGCGGGGTACTATCGGCGGTTCGTGGAGGGATTTTCAAAAATCTCTGGTCCACTAACGCGTCTTACCCGCAAGGGAGCCAAATATGTTTGGAGCGAGGAATGCGACCAAAGCTTTAAGGAGCTAAAGGAAAGGTTGACTTCGGCTCCGGTTCTCGTCCTGCCGATTGCGGGGGAGGGCTTTGTGGTGTATAGTGATGCATCACGGCGTGATCTTGGGTGTGTGCTTATGCAAAGAGGACAAGTAATAGCATATGCCTCTCGACAGCTAAAGAGCTATGAGCAAAATTATCCCACCCACGACCTAGAGCTTGCAGTAGTGGTCTTCGCACTTAAGTTGTGGAGACACTATTTATATGGGGAACATTGTGAGGTTTATACGGATCATAAAAGCTTAAAGTACTTATTCACTCAAAAGGAGTTGAATTTGAGGCAGCGGAGATGGCTGGAGTTGATAAAGGATTACAACTTAACCATCTTGTACCACCCCGATAGAGCCAATGTGGTGGCCGATGCGCTCAGTAGGAAATCCGTGGAGAACTTCGCAATTGAGATGATAGGACAAATGCCGTTGATCAAAGAAATGGGCCGGTTTGACTTAGAAGTTGTGGCCCCAGGCGTCCTCGCTAGACTTATGAATCTCAATGTGTGGCTGACCTTGTTGGAGCAAATAAAAGAAAAGCAATCCGGCGATCCGGAACTCCAAAAGGTGCGGAGTACTATCGAGAGCGGGCGCGCCGGTGAGTTTCCTGTAGACTCGAAGGGCGCAATTTGATTCCGAAATCGATTGTGCGTGCCAAAAGTTGAGAACATTCGTTGGGAGATCTTGAAAGAAGCTCATACTTCTCCCTATGCGATTCACCCGGGCGGCACCAAAATGTACAAGGATCTTAAATTACATTATTGGTGGCCGGGAATGAAACTTGATGTTGGACGCTTTGTGGCACAATGCTTAGTATGCCAATAGGTGAAGGCCGAGCGTCGCTTTCCGGCGGGAAAATTGCAAGGGTTGCCCATTCCAGTTTGGAAGTGGGAGAACATAGCAATGGACTTCGTTGTGGGCCTACCTCGATCGCAAGGTGGCCACGACGCGATTTGGGTGGTGGTGGATCGTTTGTCAAAGTCGGCACACTTTTTGCCAATCCACACCACTTGGTCGGGAGACAAGTTAGCACAAGTCTACCTGGACGAGATTATGCGGTTACACGAGGTCCCGACCTCGATAGTTTCAGATCGAGATCCCCGTCTTACGTCGCATTTTTGGAAAAGCTTGCAAGAAGCTTTGGGTACACGGCTCGATTTTAGTTCAGCATTTCATCCTCAAACTGACGGTCAATCGGAAAGGACAATTCAGATTTTGGAGGATATGCTGCGAGCGTGTGTGTTGGACTTCAATGCTGAATTTGCTTACAATAATAGCTACCAATCTAGCATCGGTATGGCACCGTTTGAGGCCTTGTATGGAAGAAAATGCCGCTCTCCTATTCATTGGAGCGAAGTCGGCGAGAGAAGGGTCTTAGGACCGGATGTGTTGCGTGAAGCGGAGGAAAAGGTCTGCTTGGCACGCGAACGCTTATCGACGGCGCAATCTAGACAAAAGAGTTACGCGGATCGACGTCAACGAGATTTAGAATTCGCGATAGGAGACCGCGTCTTCTTGAAAGTGTCACCCATGAGAGGGGTGAAACGATTTGGTGTTCGGGGTAAGTTGAGTCCCCGTTACATTGGACCTTATGAGGTTTTGGAGCATGTGGGATCTGTGGCATATCGGCTAGCTTTGCCGCCAAAACTTGCGGGGATACACAATGTGTTCTATGTATCGACGCTCCGCAAGTACATGTATGATCCGGCGCACGTCCTCGAGTATGTGCCTATGGAGCTTCATGAGTATATGACTTATGAGGAATTTCCCTTGTGTATCATGGATCGCGAGGTGAAAAATTTGAGGAAGCGTGAAATTCCTTATGTAAAGGTACAATGGACGAATCACGGTGAGCGTGAAGCTACGTGGGAATTGGAAAGCTCAATGAGAGAGCGGTTTTCTTACCTCTTCGCTGAGTCCAGCTGAGGTATGATTTAGTTTCGCGGCCGAAACTCTCTTTAAGGGGGGAGGAATGTAGTACACTGAATTTCAGTGCATCGTACCGAACTTCTACAAATTGTGGAGTTCCGGTTGAAAAATAGCAAGAGAGGCTATATGTGAGGCTTCAGCCAAGTTTGGGACTTGTGAGAAGTGTTTTCGGCGCAAATGAGGCGCGAAAACGGACTTCGAAAAGTTAAAACTGCTGAACTTGTGAAGTCTGCACTGGATTCCGGTATGTGGATCTCCATACCGGTACTGAAGTGATTAGTACCGGTATGTGATGAGGTATACCGGAATGCCATGGTTGAAACCGAAAACCCAGTTCTCGGGTTTTGCGGAATTCTCCGGGGAATACCGGAACTGTCACCGTATACCGGTATGTGATGAGGTATACCGGAATGCGATGGTCGAAATAGTAAACCCAGCTCTCGGGTTCTGCGGAATCCTTCGAGGTATACCGGAACTAACACCCGTATACCGGTATGCACATGTACATACCGGTATACAGTGTTACGAAAATCTAGTTTTGGGCTGGTTGTTGTGTTGTTTGTGGAGAGGGGCAAAATGGAGGTGTATGAAGGGCTGAGACCTTCTCCCCTTCTCATTGTCTTCCTCTCTACTTCTTCTCTCCATCTCCTTAACTTTCTCTCTCTAGATATCTCTCCAAAACTTAGAGAAAATGGTGGATTGATCTTGGAAAAGGCTTCCAAAGGAGAAAAGAAGCTTCTTGGTGCAAGAAGAAGCTTGGGGAACTCGTGATTAAGGTTAGTTCCTCACGTTTTGGGTTCAAACCTTAGATTTTATCCTTTGTTATGAGGTTTTTGGGAACCCTAGACAATCTAAAACACAAAATGTGGAGATTGGCCAAGAAATTTTGAGGTTCTACATGCATGCATGTGAAACCTAGGTTAAATGAGGGTTTTTGCCTTGGGAGGTTCTAAAAATATTTGGACCTTCGGGAATTGTAATTGAGGCATTGGAAATCATGTTAGAACACTTGATTTCGTGTATTGAGTTGAATTAAGGGTTCGTAACGAGTAACGAACCGTTTTCTTGTAGAAGCTTGGGTTGAAACAAGAACTCAAGGCTTGGAGACTTAGGAGCTTGAAGAATACAAGAATTTGGAAGCTCTTGAGGTGGGTTTGTGTTTACCGAAGTGATTAGGTCACTTTCATGTCTAGGGTAATTATATATTTAAAGATAAAATTGTATGTGTTGTGAACCCTAGAACTTGCATGTTGGAAAAGGTAAAATCATGATAGGTAGAGCAAAAAGCTCCTATTGCATGATATAGAATTCAAGTATAATTCAATTATCTATACTAGTTGCATGGTTGTATGTATGATTGAACCTAGTGTTATTGAACATAGGTTAGAACATGTGAGAATGGAGCCTAGTGTCATTGAACATAGGTTGGACATGAGATTGGAACCTAGAGTCATGGAAGCTAGGTTGAGAATGAGAAAGTAAACCTAGTGTTATTGAACATAGGTGAGACTTAGTGACTTGAACCTAAGGTCATGAGACTTAGGTTGGCAAGTGTAAAATGTGAACAACGGGGTGTGCGACGATTTTGCTATCCCGGGTATGCGACGATTTCGCTACCATGCCATGAGTTGGCGGTGTTGAAACGGGATGTGCGACGATTTTGCTATCCCGGGTATGCGACGATTTCGCTACCATGCCATGAGTTGGCGGTGTTGAAACGGGATGTGCGACGAGGTTGCTATCCCGGGTATGCGACAAGCTCGCTACATATGCCATGTGATGGCGGTGTTGAAATGGGATGTGCGACGAGGTTGCTATCCCGGGTATGCGACGAGTTCGCTACCCATGCCCTGTGATGGCGGTGTTGAGATGGGGTATGCGACGATTTTGCTATCCCGAGTATGCGACGAGTTCGCTACTCGAACTAGGAGGTGACGAGTTCACTCCTTGAATGTTGGAACCCTTATGGTGACAAGTAATTGAACTTAGTCAATGTGAAATATAGGATGAACCTAGGAGAGAATGATAAGTTATAATTCATTTGGTTGCATCATTTATGTTTATTTACAAGTAATTGTTGCATAGTTATTTGTGATCTAACTTATGCATATGGTGTTTCTTTGGACCTGGTGGGTCGAGCTTCTCTCTTGGGTGGCCTTACCCACTGGGAACTATGTTTATAGTTCTCACCCCATATTTTTCAGGTCCTTCTGCGAGTGAGGCGCCTGAGCGAGGCAAGGGTTTAGTTCTCTAGATAGCGGCCCTTCCATTTTGGTGATACATAGAGTTGTACCCCTAGTCTTGGACTTTGATAGTATAGGGGATTTCCATTACATTATGAAACTTATGTATTCCATAGTTTTAGAACATGGTGTATGGAATGAAAAGAAAAATTTGGGCATGTATAAATGTGCAATGTGATGTAATAGAAGTAGGACTTTTTTATGTTGATGCTTTCCTTGTGCAACTCTTGTACTCCGTTCCTAGTTGGAACGTTGTGGATAAGCTTGTGTTGTGACGCCTTGGGCGGGTAGAAGAGGCTCTATCCGTTCGGCGGGTCTGGGGCATGCGCCCGTGCGGTTATCCTTTCCACCTAGTTGGTGTTAAAGGCCCGATGGGGCGTGACACTTAGTGACTTGAATCTAAGGTCATGAGACTTAGGTTGGCAAGTGTAAAATGTGAACTACGGGATGTCTGAGCGATTTTGCTATCCCGGGTATGCGACGATTTCGCTACCATGCCATGAGTTGGCGGTGTTGAAACGGGATGTGCGACGATTTTGCTATCCCGGGTATGCGACGATTTCGCTACCATGCCATGAGTTGGCGGTATTGAAACGGGATGTGCGACGAGGTTGCTATCCCGGGTATGCGACGAGTTCGCTACCCATGCCATGTGATGGCGGTGTTGAAATGAGATGTGCGACGAGGTTGCTATCCCGGGTATGCGACGAGTTCGCTACCCATGCCATGTGATGGCGGTGTTGAGATGGGGTATGCGACGATTTTGCTATCCCGAGTATGCGACGAGTTCGCTACTCGAACTAGGAGGTGACGAGTTCACTCCTTGAATGTTGGAACCATTATGGTGAGACGGCGATTCCGAAACCATAAGTAAATGACAAGTAGTTGAACTTGGTCAATGTGAAATATAGGATGAACCTAGGAGAGAATGATAATTTATATTTCATTTGGTTGCATCCTTTATGTTTTTTTACAAGCATGTAAATATTTCTTGCATAGTTATTTGTGATCTAACTTATGCATATGGTGTTTCTTTGGACCTGGTGGGTCGAGCTTCTCTCTTGGGTGGCCTTACCCACTGGGAACTCTGTTTATAGTTCTCACCCCACGTTTTTCAGGTCCTTCCGCGAGTGAGGCGGCGGAGCGAGGCAAGGGTTTAGCTCTCTAGATAGCGGCCCTTCCATTTTGGTGATACATAGAGTTGTACCCCTAGTCTTGGACTTTGATAGTATAGGAAATTTCCATTACATGTATGAAACTTATGTATTCCATAGTTTTGGAACATGGTGTATGGAATGAAAAGAAAGAAAAAAAAATTTGGGCATGTATAAATGTGCAATGTGATGTAATAGAAGTAGGACTTCTTTATGTTGATGCTTTCCTTGTGCAACTCTTGTACTCCGTTCCTAGTTGGAACGTTGTGGATAAGCTTGTGTTGTGACGCCTTGGGCGGGTAGAAAAGACTCTATCTGTTCGGCGGGTCTGGGGCATGCGCCCGTGCAGTTATCCTTTCCACCTAGTTGGTGTTAAAGGCCCGGCGGGGCGTGACAATATATATATATATATATATATATATATATATATATATATATATATACTATATATAAAAGCATGTATTTCAAATTTCGGTCTGTCGACAGAACCATTTTAAAAATAGAAATATAAGAATAAGAATAGAAATCGTTGGGAATGAATACATAAGGATAAGAATAGGAACTGTTGGGAATGAATACGTAAAGATAAGAATATGAACGTTTGGAAATGAATACATAATGAATGGATACGTAACAAACAAACTTTAATTTAGTTTTTTTCTCTAACAGATAATTGGTGGAGAATTAAAAAAAAAAATTATTTCCCTACAAATTTAAATTTACAACAACTAGATAGCCAACAACTAACTAAATTTAAATTTATTGAAATATATAATACATAAATTTAATCTATAACTAAAGTGTAGTACACCGAACTTTTACAAATTATGGAATTCCGGTGGAAAAATAGCATGAGAGGCTATACGTGAGGCTCCAGCCAAGTTCAGAACTCGTACGAGTGTTTTCGGCGCAAATGAGGCGCGAAAACGGACTCTGGAAAGTTAGAACTGCTGAAATTGTGAAATCTGCAGTGGGATTCCGGTATGTGAAATTGAATACCGGAATTGGAGCATGGTATACCGGTATGTGAAATAGTATACCGGTATGCGATGTTTGAAACAGTGAAACCAGCTTGCGGGTTCTGCGGAATTCCGCAGGGTTTACCGGTACGCCAACCCGTATACCGGTATGCCAACCCGCATACCGGAATACTGGGTGCAGAATGCTGTTTTTGAAGGGTAAATTGGTAATTTCACTTGGGGAGGCTTGTATATAGGGTAACCCTTCCCCTTTCTCCTCTAAAAATACAGCAATACACACACTTAGAGAGAGAGAGAGAAGCTCTTCTCCCTCTCTTCTCTTCTTCATTTTCTTCTCCTCCAAAGTGAAGATCTTGGTGGAGATCAAGCTTGGGAAGCTTGGAGGAGTGAAGATCGAGCTCGTGCATGCATGGTGGATTGGTGAGCTCGCGGATCCGAGGTAAGTCCTTGGATTTGGTTGTTAGGGTTTCGGATTTGAGGCTTGGAAATGAGTTTTTGGAGACCCTTGGCTAATCTAGACTACAAATTGTAGAGATTAGCAAGAGATATCGGGTTTTGCCATGAGTTTTGAAAAAAAAAAAAACCCTAGGTTGAAAGAGGGATTTTCTTGTGGAGGGTTTTAAAAATGTTTTAACCCTTTAGAACCCTAGTTTGGGGTTAGTAGAACATGTGGGACAACTCCATTTCGAATGGTTTGGAGAGTTGAGATCGTTATGAGTTCGACTCGGATTAACGAATCCTTCATGTGTGTTAGGGCTAGGAGCTTGAAGATCAAGCTTGAGGCCAAGGAAAAGAGCCCGATTGCAAGTGTCTACAAGCAATCGGAAGAGTGTGAGGTGGGTTTGTGTTTACCGAAGTGATTAGGTCACTTCCATGTTGAAAGAGTAAAGTATAATTATTTTACTTGATGCATGTAATGGTAGGTTAATTGGCAAATGGTATATATGTATGAATGAGTAGATCATATGATGTTAATACCATACCTACCACGGATTGGAATTGTAGGCATGTGGAACACATTGTTACAAATGGACATGTGTATGCCTAGATGTAAAAATAGCGGGGAGCTAGTTTCTCTACATGATAGAGAATTTGACATGGTCCAAAATGGGCTAGAGGTCATGTGAATGGAAAATCCCAGATATGGACAACTAGGATAAGAAAGAATTGTAATGTGCATGTTGGCATAGATTTATATATCAAATGATTTGAGCCATGGGCTCACCTTGCATGTAAAGAATCTAAGTATTTTATAACAATGTATATTTATACTTGAGAGATGATGCATGCATGTTAAACCTAGTGTTACTAAACATAGGTTGAATGTGTAATGAACCTAGTGTCATTGAACATAGGTTGGAATGTATGCGAACCTAGAGTTATTGAACCTAGGTTGAGGCACATAGTGATAGGGAGATCACTTAAACAAGACTATTGAAACCTAGTGTCATTGAACATAGGTTGAATGTGTAATGAACCTAGTGTTATTGAACATAGGTTGGACATGAAATTGGAACCTAGAGTTATGGAACCTAGGTTGAGAATGAGAAAGTAAACCTAGTGTTATTGAACATAGGTGAGACTTAGTGACTTGAGCCTAAGATCATGAGACTTAGGTTGGCAAGTAAGTAATGTGAATATCGGGATGTGCGACGATTTTGCTATCCCGGGTAGGCGACGATTTCGCTACCATGCCACAAGTTGGCGGTGCCGACACGGGATAGGCGACGATTTCGCGATCCCGGGTATGCGACGATTTCGCTACCTCGCCATGAGTTGGCGGTGTCGAGGGTTGGGACGTGCGACGAGGTTGCTATCCCGGATATGCGACGAGTTCGCTATCCATGCCATATGATGGCGGTATTGCGACGGGGTATGCGACGATTTCGCTATCCTGAGTATGCGACGAGTTCGCTACTCGAACTAGGAGGTGACGAGTTCACTCCTTGAATGTGGAACAATTATGGTGAGACGGCGATTCCGAAACCATAAGTAATTGACAAGTAAATGAACTTAGTCAATGTGAGACATAGGATGAACCTAGGAGAGAATGATAAATTATATTTCATTTGGTTACATCCTTTGTGTTTATTTACAAGCATGTAAATAATTGTTGCATAGTTATATATGACTCAAGAGTGAGTCGGTGAAGGTTTGACTAAATAAGTAAACCTTAGCTGGGCTGCGGTCCAAGGATATTTGACTCAAGAGTGAGTCCGTGAAGGTTTGACTAAATAAGTAAACCTTAGTTGGGCGGTGGCCCAAGGTGTTTGACTCTAGAGTGAGTCGGTTAAGGTTTTACTAAAGTAAGTGAACCTTAGGAAGGGTGGTGACCCGTTAATATTGAACTCGAGGACAAGTCGAGTATGGCTTAGCTAAGGTAAATGAACCTTAGGAGCAGATTGGTTATGAAATGGATAGTGGAATAGCAGTTAAAATTATATTGCATGGATTTCATTATCGCATTTGTTGAAGCATAGCATGTTTACTTTCGTATATTGTAAAGTTATATGCTTATCGGTTATGTATATGTACTAACCCATGCTCGTATGCTTCCTTTGGACCTGGTGGGTCGAGCTCCTCTCTTGGGTGGCCTTACCCACTGGGAACTATTTTATATAGTTCTCATCCCACTATTTTTCAGGTCCTCACGTGAGCGGCGCAGCGGCGCGAGGGGAGGGCGTAACTCAGTAGTTAGCGTCCTACCACTGTGACCAGAATAGAAGTACCCTCTACTACGTACTTTAGGGGTATTCGAATGAATGGAAATGTAATAATAATAATTCGATTGTATTTGGAAAGAAAGAACAAAGACACAAAAAAAAAAAGTGTAATATGTGGTTGTTTTGCGAATGCTTGTAATAGCATAGTAGTTGATGCTTTCCTTATGCAATCTTTGTATGAATTCTGTTCCTGTTTGGAACCTCTTGAATTATACTGGCTGTGACGCCTTGGACGTACAGGGGAAACTCTGTCCGTTCGGCGGATCTGGGTCATGCGCCCGGTCTTTTTGTCCTTCCACCTACTTGGTGCTAAGGCACGGCGGGGCGTGACATAAAGAGTTAACAATTATTTAAATTCAAATTTGGGTACAATAGATCTATACAAATTTGAAATTGAATTCACATTTTAATTTAAAAATTTTGGTATTTTAATTTAAAACATATAGACAGACAGAATCTAAAAAGGAATAAGAGAATATTCCCTACGAATGGTTATTATCAATTTGTTAAAAAAATTTAGTTTGTTAAAAAAAAATATCTCAAGTAAGAACGAATGGTTATAACCAATCTCATAAAAACAGCATTTCAGTAGATCTATAAATCCAATTCTACGAATGGTTATGATCAATTTGTTAAAAAGTATCTCAAATAAAAACGAACGATTACGATCAATCATTAAAATATAGCATTCCTATCAATCTATATTACATTAAAATTAAAATTTAAGTTTAAATCATCAATTAAATTTAATTTTTTATATCAAATTTGAATTAACAATTAAATTTTTTTAATTAAAGAAGATCGAAATTAATTTTAAATTTTAATGTAAATGTGAATTAAATTTTGATATTTTTAGTTTAAAACGCATATTTAAGTTTTAGATTCACCATAATTCGAAAAATATATAAAAATATTAAATGTATATAAAAAAATAATATAAGATATTGCAGATATTTTTTAATAAAATATAACATATAAATCAACATAAGAATAAAAAATTATTCCTACAAATGGTTATGACCAATTTATTAAAAAATATGTCAAATATGGTCGAACGATTATGATTAATCTCTTAAAAAATAGTATTTCTATCCATCAATAAATTTAATCATAGAAGGGTTATGATCAATTTGTCAAAAAATATCTCAAATAAAAATGAATGGTTATAATCAATCTGTTTAAAAAACATTCCTACTCATCTATTTTACTTTAAAATTAAAATTTGAGTTTAAATCGTGAATTAAATTTAATTTTCGATATCAAATTTGAATTAACAATTAAAAATTTTTAATCAAAGTGGATCAAATTAAATTTTAAATTTTAAAGTAAATGTGAATTAAATTTTGATACTTTTAGTTTAAAGTATATATTTAAATTTTAGATTCATTAAAAAACAAAAAATATATAAAAATATTCAGTGTATATAAAAAAAGGAAATTGCAAATATTTTCTAATAGAATATAACATATGAGTTTATAAAATATAAGTTTTATTCTAAATTTTTGAACAAATGTGATATATAAATTTGTATTGATTTAATATACATTAAAATAATTGTTACGTGTATTTGCGCGTATACTTAATTATCTATATTACTATATATAAAAGCAGGTATTTTAAATTTTGGTCTGTCGATAGACCCATTTTAAAAATAGAAATATAAGGATAAGAATGGAAATCGTTGGGAATGAATACGTAAAGATAAGAATAAGAGCCATTGGTAATGAGTACATTGGATACGTAACAAATAAATTTAAATTTAAATTTTTCTCCAACAGATAATTAGTGGGATTAAAAAAATTATTACCCTACAAATTTAGATTTACAACAACTAGATAGCCAACAACTAATTAAATTTAAATTTATACTTTATTTAAATTCTTTTTTTTCTCTAACCTATTTCAAAATTTATTTTTTTCGTATGCAAAATAAGTAACGTAATGAAACAAACTATTAATTCCTTTTTTTCCATATGTTAAAAAATAATATTCATATCTATTTATAAATTCAATCCTACGAAAGATTATGATAAATTTATTAAAAATATCTCAAATAACAATAAAGGTTATGATCAATCTTTTATTCATCTATTTTTTATTAAAATTAAAATTAGAGTTTATGTAGTACTCTGAATTTCGGTGCACTGTATCGAACTTTACCAAATTGGATGAAATTCGGAGAAAGCCGATAATGGCTGGTGTGGAATTGGATTCCGAGGGTTTCGAAACGTTTGGGTGCGAGTTAGGACCCCGAAAATCAAAAAATTTGAATTTTTGGAAAAGCCCGAACTGGAGCTAAATTTCTCACGGGGTCCGGACCCGGGATCTGGGGTCCAGACAATGAAGTCCGTGGAGCAGCTAGGGTCCGGACCCGGACGCTACGATCCGGACCCGACCTGTTTTCTGAGCTGAGATGCTCACGGGTTCCGGACCCGGCTGTGGGGTCCGGACCCAAACTTGCGCTGAGAGCTTATGCGCGTACGGGGTCCGGACCCCATTTGCAAGGTCCAGACCCGGCTGACGCAGAATGCCCAGTGAAGGGCAGTTTGGTAATTTTATGGGGTGGGGTTTATGTATAGGGGCTGAGACCTTCTCCCCTCATTCCTTCTCCACCATCCTCACTCCCTCTCCCTCACTTTCTCTCTAGAGATCTCTCCAAAGCTTGGAGAAGTGGTGGATTGGAGCTTGGAAAAGGACTTTCAAGGTGCAAAGGAGCTTCTTGGTGCAAGAAGAAGCTAGGGAGCTTGGGTGTTGAGGTGAGTTATTATGATTCTAGGCCTTAACCTTGGATTTGATCTTGGATTTTGAGGTTTTTGGAAATCTTTGGCACTCTAGACCACAAATGGTGGGAGATAGGCCATGAAAACTAGGATTTTGCCACATGCATTCAAAACCTAGGGTAAAATTTGGGTTTTGCAATTGGAATGTGCTAAAAATATTTAGACCTTCAGGAATTGCAATTGAGGCCTAGAGAATCATGTGGGAACACTTGATTTCGATGAACGGTTAGATTTAAGGGTTCGTAATGGGTAACGATCCATTTTTGCTTGTTTAGGACAAAAGCTTGGGTTGAAGCAAGAACTCAAAGCTTGGTGACCTAGGAGCTCAAAGAACACAAGGATTTGGAAGTTCTTGAGGTGGGTTTGTGTTGCACCGAAGTGATTAGGTCACTTCCATGTCTAGGGTAAATAATCATTAAGAATTAAAATGGTGTATGTGTAAGAAACCCTAAAATAAAATTGTGCATGTTGGCTAAAATACTTTGTTAAGTGAAATGAGTAATGAGCTCACCTTGCATATGAGTAGAATCATATGTAACATGTTTAAATACCATGGAAGAACATTTGCATGTATGAATAACTTGTGTTTCTAAGTGTTAGAAAGGTTATAGACACATACATGCATGAATTGTGACATAATGACAACATGATTATTGAAGTACGATTGTCATGTGGTAACTCGCACTAAATGTGTGTAGTAGTGCAATTGTGACATGAACCTAGTGTGGTTGAACATAGGTTGGAAAATGATATGTGAACCTAGTGTCATTGAACATAGGTTGGAACTTGACATGAACCTAGTGTGGTTGAATATAGGTTGGAAAATAATATGTGAACCTAGTGTCATTGAACATAGGTTGCAACTTGACATGAACCTAGTGTGGTTGAACATAGGTTGGAAAATGATATGTGAACCTAGTGTCATTGAACATAGGTTGGAACTTGACATGAACCTAGCATTGTTGAACATAGTTTGAAAAATGATAAATGGGTTGGTGAAGTGGCGATTCCGAAACCAACGCCAAAGTAATTAAAGATGGGTTGGTGAAGTGGCGAATTCCGAAACCAACACCTAAGTTATCAAAGATGGGTTGGTGGTGTGGCGGTGCCAACCCCAATGCCATAGCAAGGCGGCAAGTCCGCACAAATGATAAACGGGTTGGTGAAGTAGTGAATCCGAAACCAATGCCGAAGTGATCAATAATGGGTTGGTGAAGTGGCGAATCTGAAACCAACGCCAAAGTGATCAAAGATGGGTTGGTGATGTGGCGGTGCCAACCCCAATGCCATAGTAAGGCGGCAAGTCCGCACAAAAGATAAACTGGGTTGGTGGGTCGGCGATTCCGACACCAATGCCTATGAAAATTACAAATAAAAATGAATTATATACTATGGGATGGACCTAGGAGAAAATGATATATGTCATTTAGTAGGTTGCATCCGTTCATATTTATTTACATGTTTGGAAATTTAATTGTGCATGGTTATTTGTATTTACTAACCGATGCTTGAGTTGTTTCTTTGGACTTGGTGGGTCGAGCTTCTCTCTTGGGTGGCCTTACCCACTGGGAACTATGTTTATAGTTCTCACCCCACCATTTTCAGGTCCTTCCGCGAGCGAGGCGGCGGAGCGAGGCAAGGGTTTGGCGTAAATAGATTGCGGCCCTTCCCTTTTGGTCTCATGTATAGATGTACCCCAACTTTTGGAACAATACATTATAGGGGTTATGTAAAGCATGTCAAATGTAAATTCCATATTTTGGAACTTGTTGTATGGAATGTATGTCAAGAAAAGAAAAAGTTGGCATGCAAATGAGAATATGTGTTTTAATAGAAGTAGGATCTTCTTTTACCGATGCTTCCCTTGCGCAACTTTGTACTCGGTTTCTGTTTGGAACGTCTTGTGACTGCATGTGTTGTGACACCTTGGGCGGATAGGAAAGATCTTGTCCGTTCGGCGGATCTGGTGCGCGCGCCTGTGCGTGTTGACCTCTCACCTAGTTGGTGATAAGGCACGGCGGGGCGTGACAGATTGAGGTGGTATCAGAGCATAGAAACGGTCTAGGTGGGCCTAAGAAACCCTAGGATGGAAAAGACCCTAGGAGTGTAGGCTCGTGAGTGACAAGACCTTATGTTGTGGCGAAAGTTGAATTGATCGGGTCAAGTCATCCATGCCTCTAGTTGGAAGTAGAGGTAGATTCGAGGTGTGTCTTATTCTTCGTCAAGAGTGTTCATGTTGGCGGCCGACAACATGAAACCGACTGAGGGGAATAAGAGCCCTTGTGTGACTTTCGCCTAGATTGGGTTCACGTTTATTTTCGTGAAATGTTATGTCGTAAATGACTTTGAATGTCACGAAATGACCAAAGTCGTTGTGTTTTCAGGAGATAATGGTACGTGGAAGACCTCCTACGAGGGCTGGGCTCGGGAAGTCGAGTGCGGCCCCCGAACAACTCGAGGAGGGCGAGAACTCGGGTCTTCACGAGCAGTTGACCGAGTTGATGAGCGTGGTTCGGCAACAGGCCGAATCCATACAACGTCAAGAAGAGCAGATCAAGACGCTCCAGAAATTAGTGGCGCAGCAAGCGGCTGCGGCCAGTGAGGAGCAACAGCGGGCACCCCCGGCTCCCGTTTCGGGTACGGCGGAGGGGGTGGCAGCGGCGCCGGCTATGGTGCAGCCCGCACCACCGACTGTGGCGGCGGAGTCGGGTGCTGCTATGCCCGATCCCGCTGCGGAGGATGCGGAGAGGGAGCGTGCGCTCACGGCCGTCATGAGGTTTAAGAAGTTCAACCCGCCTATCTTTGACGGGGAGAACGTGGATCCGTGGATCGTGGAGACATGGATCGACTCGATGGAGACACTTTTTGAGGATCTGTATATCTTGGAGAGGGATAAGGTACACCTTGCCACTCATTGTTTGGAGCGGTCGACGAAGGTGTGGTGGAAGGGGGTCAGACGGGACCGGCCCTCTAGCCTTCCGCCACCAACGTGGAATGAGTTTCGGGGGTTGGTGTTCTCTGCCTACTTCCTCGACAGCGAGAAAAGGAAGCTTCAGGAGAGGTTCCAGAAGCTAAAACAAGGAAGCCGCACCGTGCGGGAGTACGAGAGGGAGTTCTCGTACATCATTAACTGTGTCCCTCACGTCGTTCATGGCGAGTTAGACAAGGTTGACTGCTTTGCGCGGGGGCTTCGACCGGAGATTTTTAGGGCAGTCCACGCTTTCAAATTACAAACCTTTGCGGAGGTTTTGGACCGGGCCCTATGGGTTGAACACGGAAATGTCGTGGCTCGCGAGGAGCGCGAGTTATTCGAGAAGGAGAAAGAGAAGGACAAGGGAAAGAAGCGCCCTTCGGGTGGCTCGGGTGGTCAATCGAGCTCTAAACGACCCCCGAAGCACCCGCAGCCGCAAGCCCGTCCCCGAGGGTCCCAGCCGAACCGACCCTTGGGCCGGTGCCCGATTTGCAGCGGCCCTCACAAACCTAACTAGTGTGAGTACCGGGAGGGCCGATGCTTTAAGTGCGGGCAGCCAGGACACATGAGAGCGGATTGCCCTCTAGGAGATGATCGGGCGCCGTCGATGGCATCGACGTTTTCATCGCCGAGACAACTTGCGGGCATCCCACCCGCGGCGATGTCTGCAGGACGTGCACCACCGCCGAGGCAGGCCGAGGGACAGCGACCGGCACTGAGCGGCCGCGTGTTCGCCTCGCAGGTGGAGGAGCCCACTGCTCAGGAAGACGTCGTGGCAGG
The DNA here is from genome assembly GCA_016920855.1 of Puya raimondii. NCBI lineage: Eukaryota > Viridiplantae > Streptophyta > Magnoliopsida > Poales > Bromeliaceae > Puya > Puya raimondii. Next base: position 205,317,727 of record JABWPP010000050.1, on the reverse strand, counting down.
TATTGTCCTAGTAAATGATATTCGATATAGAGCATTGTTTGGCACTGGGGCATCGCATTCATTCATTAGTAGATTATTTGCCATTGCACATGGAATACAAATTGTAGAGGCCACGCATGCAAGAACGGTCCTAGTGCTAGAACATGTCTTTTGTGTGCATCAGGCGTGTCTAAATTGCCCAGTGAGAATTGGGGATTGGATTATGCCAGCGGATTTGTTGGTATTGAACCGGATGGTCGAGTATGACCTAATCCTGGGGATGGATTGGCTCTCTAAGTATTATGCTACTATTGATTGTGAGAGCCGAATGGTAAAATTTCGAGAACCAGGACAGGAAGAACTCGTGTATCGTGGGTGTAAGAGTTCGCTCTTTGCCATAATGGTATCCACGTCGCAAGCAAGGAAACTCAAGATGCGTTGCTTACTTGGCGACGGTGGTGGAGGACCAAAAGGAGGTTTCGGGGCTCGAGGACATCCCTGTGGTCCAAGAGTTCCCAGATGTATTTCCGGCGGAGTTACCCGGAATGCCACCAGATCGGGAGATAGAGTTTGTGATAGATCTACTTCCGGAAACGGCACCGATCTCTAAGGCTCCGTATAGAATGGCGCCGGCTGAGTTGAAAGAGCTAAAAGCTCAGTTACAAGATCTGTTGGATAAGGGCTTTATTAAGCTAAGTGTGTCCCCTTGGGGAGCCCCGGTGCTATTTGTATGTAAGAAGGACGGTTCGCTGCGGTTGTGTGTAGACTACCGTGAGCTGAATAAAGTGACCGTCAAGAACAAGTACCCGTTATCCCGAATCGATGACTTGTTTGATCAATTGCAAGGGTCTCGGGTGTACTCGAAGATAGATTTACAATCCGGTTATCATCAGTTGAAGATTAAACCGGAGGATGTGCATAAGACCGTGTTTAGGACGCGGTATGGACACTATGAATTCACGGTTATGCCTTTTGGGCTTACCAAAGCCTCGGCAGCGTTCATGGATTTAATGAACCGTGTGTTCAAGCCACTATTGGATCAATTTGTGATAGTGTTCATTGACGACATACTTGTTTACTCCCGGAGCGACGAGGAACCTAAAGAGCATCTTCGGATTGTGCTACATGTTCTTCGGGAGCACAAGTTGTTTGCAAGATTGAAGAAGTGCGAATTTTGGATTCGCGAGGTCGCTTTCTTGGATCATATTATATCCGAGAGTGGAGTATCGGTGGATCCTAAGAAAGTTGAGGCAATTGAAGATTGGCCTAGACCGACCAATGTTACCGAGGTGAGGAGTTTCCTCGGTCTTGCGGGGTATTATCAATGGTTTGTGGAGGGATTCTCAAAGATTTTCGGTCCACTAACCCGTCTGACCCGCAAGGGAGCCAAGTTCGTGTGGAGCGAAGATTGTGACCGAAACTTCAAAGAGCTAAAAGAAAGGTTGACTTCGGCTCCGGTTCTCGCCTTACCGGTGGCGGGGGAGAGTTTTGTGGTGTATAGTGATGCATCACGGCATGGTCTTGGGTGCGTACTCATGCAACGTGGACGAGTGATTGCTTATGCCTCTCATCAGTTGAAGAGTTTATATGGAGACATTATTTATATGGAGAACATTGTGAGGTGTACACGGATCACAAAAGTTTGAAATACTTATTCACTCAGAAGGAGTTGAATTTGAGGCAGCGGAGATGGTTGGAGTTACTCAAAGATTATGATCTCACCATCTTGTACCACCCGGGTAGAGCCAATTTGGTGGCCGATGTGCTCGGTCGGAAATCTGTGGAGAACCTCGCAATGATGATGACGGCACAAATGCCCTTGATCAAGGAAATGTACCGGTTCAACTTAGAGGTCGTAGCAACGGACGTTCCCGCTACACTTATGAATCTTGAGATTCGGCCGACCCTGTTTGAGCAAATTAAAGAAAAGCAATCTGGAGACCCGGAACTCCAAAAGGTACGGAAAAATATTAAGAGCGGGCGTGCCGAAGATTTCCATTTGGATTCGGAGGGCACAATTCGATTACGGAATCGTTTGTGTGTGCCTAAGAATGATGGAATTCGCAAGGAGATCTTGAAAGAAGCTCACACATCTTCCTATGCAATTCACCCGGGCGGCACCAAAATGTATAAGGATCTTAAAATCTATTATTGGTGGCCGGGGATGAAGCGTGATATTGGACGCTTTGTGGCGCAATGTTTAGTGTGCCAACAAGTGAAGGCCGAGCGTCGCTTCCCGGCGGGGAAATTGCAAGGTCTGCCCATTCCAGTGTGGAAGTGGGAGAACATAGCGATGGACTTCATTGTTGGTCTACCTCGGTCACAAGGTGGCCACGACGCGGTATGGGTGGTGGTGGACCGTTTGACAAAGTCGGCTCATTTCTTGCCGATCCACACCACTTGGTCGGGAGATAAGCTTGCACAAGTCTATCTTGATGAGATTGTGCGATTGCACGGGGTTCCGACATCAATAATTTCGGATCGAGATCCCCGTTTTACGTCACATTTTTGGAAAAGCTTACATGAAGCTTTAGGCACACGGCTCGACTTTAGCACCGCGTTTCATCCTCAAACGGACGGACAATCCGAGAGAACAATTCAAACTCTTGAGGACATGTTGCGAGCGTGTGTATTGGATTATAGGGGTGCTTGGCCCACTTACCTACCGATGGTGGAATTTGCTTACAACAATAGTTATCAAGCTAGCATCGGTATGACACCCTTTGAGGCCTTGTATGGATGGAAGTGCCGGTCACCAATTCATTGGAGTGAAGTCGGTGAGAATAGGGTCTTAGGACCGGATGTACTACGTGAAGCGGAGGAGAAAGTCCGCTTAGCACGTGAACGATTGGCGACGGCGCAATCTAGGCAAAAGAGTTATGCGGATAAGCACCGGCGAGACTTGGAATTTGCGGTAGGAGACCGCGTCTTTTTGAAGGTTTCGCCCATGAAATGGGTGAAGCGCTTCGGTATTCGGGGTAAGTTGACTCCCCGATATATTGGACCATATGAAGTCTCAGAACGCGTGGGGACTTTGGCATACCGGCTAGCCTTACCGCCGAAACTTGCGGGGATACATAATGTGTTTCATGTATCGGCACTCCCCAAGTACGTGCATGATCCCGCACACATCCTCGAGTATGTGCCAATTGAACTTCAAGAGGACAGGACTTACGAGGAATTTTCCTTGTGTATCATGGATCGCGAGGTGAAGAAATTGAGGAACCGTGAAATTCCTTATGTGAAAGTGCAATGGACAAATCACGAGGAGCATGAAGCCACTTGGGAGCTGGAAAGCTCGATGAGAGAGCGTTTCCCTTACCTCTTCGCTGAGTCCAGCTAAGATATGGTTTAGTTTCGCGGCCGAAACTCCTTTTAAGGGGGGAGGAATGTAGTACTCTGAATTTCGATGCGCTGTATCGAACTTTACCAAATTGGATGAAGTTCGAAGAAAGCCGATAATGGCTGGTGTGGAATTGGGTTCCGAGGGTTTCGGAACGTTTGGGTGCGAGTTAGGACCCCGGAAATCAAAATTTTGAATTTTTGGAAAAGCCCGAACTGGAGCTAAATTGCTCACGGAGTCCGGACCCGGGATCTGGGGTCCGGACAATGAAGTCCGTGGAGCAGCTAGGGTCCGGACCCAGACGCTAAGGTCCGGACCCGACCTGTTTTTCGAGCTGAGATGCTCACGGGTTCCGGACCCGGCTGTGGGGTCCGGACCCGACCTGCGCTGAGAGCTGATGCGCGTACGGGGTCCGGACCCCATTTGCAAGGTCCGGACCCGGCTGACGCAGAATACCTAATGAAGGGCAGTTTGGTAATTTCATGGGGTGGGGGTTATGTATAGGGGCTGAGACCTTCTCCCCTCATTCCTTCTCCACCATCCTCACTCCCTCTCTCCCTCTCCCTCTCCCTCACTTTCTCTCTCTAGAGATCTCTCCAAAGCTTGGAGAAGTGGTGGATTGGAGCTTGGAAAAGGACTTCCAAGGTGCAAAGGAGCTTCTTGGTGCAAGAAGAAGCTAGGGAGCTTGGGTGTTGAGATGAGTTCTTATGATTCTAGGCCTTAACCTTGGATTTGATCTTAAATTTTGAGGTTGTTGGAAACCTTTGGCAATCTAGACCACAAATGGTGGGAGATTGGCCATGAAAACTAGGATTTTGCCACATGCATTCAAAACCTAGGGTAAAATTGGAGTTTTACAATTGGAAGGTGCTAAAAATATTTAGACCTTCGGAAATTGCAATTGAGGCCTAGAGAATCATGTGGGAACACTTGATTTCGATGAACGGTTAGATTTAAGGGTTCGTAATGGGTAACGAACCATTTTTGCTTGTTTAGGGCAAAAGCTTGGGTTGAAGCAAGAACTCAAGGCTTTGTGACCTAGGAGCTCAAAGAACACAAGGATTTGGAAGCTCTTGAGGTGGGTTTGTGTTGTACCGAAGTGATTAGGTCACTTTCATGTCTAGGGTAAATAACCATTAAGAATTAAAATGGTATATGTGTAAAAAACCCTAGAATGAAATTGTGCATGTTGGCTAAAATACTTTGTTAAGTGAAATGAGCAATGAGCTCGCCTTACATGTGAGTAGAATCATATGTAACATGTTTAAATATCATGGAAGAATATTTGCATGTATGAATAACTTGTGTTTCTAAGTGTTAGAAAGGTTATAGACACATACATGCATGAATTGTGACATAATGACAACATGATCATTGAAGTACGATTGTCATGTGATAACTCGCACTAAATGTGTGTAGTAGTGCAATTGTGACATGAACCTAGTGTGGTTGAATATATGTTGGAAAATGATATGTGAACCTAGTGTCATTGAACATAGGTTGGAACTTGACATGAACCTAGTGTGGTTGAACATAGGTTGGAAAATGATATGTGAACCTAGTGTCATTGAACATAGATTGCGCGCAACTTGACATGAACCTAGTGTGGTTGAACATAGGTTGGAAAATGATATGTGAACCTAGTGTCATTGAACATAGGTTGGAACTTGACATGAACCTAGCGTTGTTGAACATAGGTTGGAAAATGATAAATGGGTTGGAGAAGTGGCGATTCCGAAACCAACGCCAAAGTAATTAAAGATGGGTTGGTGAAGTGGCGATTCCGAAACCAACGCCAAAGTAATTAAAGATTGGTTGGTGAAATGGCGAATTCTGAAACCAATGCCTAAGTGATCAAAGATGGGTTGGTGGTGTGGCGGTGCCAACCCCAATGCCATAGTAAGGCGGCAAGTCCACACAAATGATAAACGGGTTGGTGAAGTGGCGAATCCGAAACCAATGCCGAAGTGATCAATAATGGGTTGGTGAAGTGGCGAATCCGAAACCAACGCCAAAGTGATCAAAGATGGGTTGGTGGTGTGGCGGTACCAACCCCAATGCCATAGTAAGGCGGCAAGTCCGCACAAAAGATAAACCGGGTTGGTGGGGCGGCGATTCCGACACCAATGCCTATGAAAATTACAAATGCAAATGAATTATATACTATGGGATGGACCTAGGAGAAAATGATAGATGTCATTTAGTAGGTTGCATCCGTTCATATTTATTTACAAGTTTGTAAATTTAATTGTGCATGGTTATTTGTATTTACTAACCGATGCTTGAGTTGTTTCTTTGGACCTGGTGGGTAGAGCTTCTCTCTTGGGTGGCCTTACCCACTGAGAACTATTTTTATAGTTCTCACCCCACCATTTTCAGGTCCTTCCGCGAGCGAGGCGGCGGAGCGAGGCAAGGGTTTGGCGTAAATAGATAGCAGCCCTTCCCTTTTGGTCTCATTTATAGATGTACCCCAACTTTTGGAACAATACATTATAGGGGTTATGTAAAGCATGTCAAATATAAATTTTATGTTTTGGAACTTGTTATATGGAATGTATGTAAAGAAAAAAAAAAGTTGGCATGCAAATGAGAATATGTGTTGTAATAGAAGTAGGATCTTCTTTTACCGATGCTTTCCTTACGCAACTTTGTACTCGGTTACTGTTTGGAACGTCTTGTGACTGCATGTGTTGTGACACCTTGGGAGGATAGGAAAGATCATGTCCGTTCGGCGGATCTGGTGCACGCGCCCGTGTGGGTTGACCTCTCACCTAGTTGGTGATAAGGCACGGCAGGGCGTGACAGTTTAGTTCATGAATTAAATTTAATTTTTTATATCAAATTTAAATTAACAGTTAAAAATTTTTAATTACAGTAGATCAAAATTAAATTTTAAATTTTAAAATAAATATGAATTAAATTTAAAATTTTTACTTCAAAATATATAGACATGCGAAATAAAAAAGGAATAAAAGAATATTTCTTACAAACGATTATGATCAATTTGTTAAAAAAATAGTTTGTTAAAAAAAAATCTCAAATAAGAACGAATGGTTATAAACTATCTGTGAAAAGATAGCATTTCTATCCATCTATAAAATAATCCTACAAATAGTTATGACCACTTAGTCAAAAAAAAATCGGAAATAAAAATGAGCGGTTATAATCAATTATCAGAAAATAGCATTCATTTCCATCTATTTTTATATTAAAATTAAAATTTAAGCTTAAATTGTAAATTTAATTTATTTTTTTATATCAAATTTGAATTAACAATTAATTTTTTTTAATTACAGTGGATCAAAATTAAATTTAAAATTTAAAATAAATGTAAAATTCAATGTATATAGAAAAGCATAATATAAGATATTGCAGATATTTTTTCAAATAAAATATGATATATAAATTAAAAAAAAGGATAAAAGAATATTCCCTACAATTGGTTATGATCATGTTGTTAAAAAAATCTCAAATAAAAATGAATGATTATAATCAGTCTATTAAAAAATAATATTTCTATTTATTAATAAATCTAATCCTAGGAACGGTTATAATAAATTTGTTAGAAAATATCTCAAATAAAGATGAATGGTTACAATCAATCTACTTTACATAATTAAAATTGAGTTTAAATCATGAATTAAATATAATTTTTGATATCAAATTTGAATTAACAATTAAAAAATTTTAATTATCGTGGATAAAAATTAAATTTTAAATTTTAAAGTAAATATGAATTAAATTTTGATACTTTTAACTTAAAACACATAATTAAATTTTAGATTTATCAGAAATTGAAATATATATAAAAAATATTTAAATGTATATAAAAAAAGTATATTACAAATAATTTCAAAGAAAATATAATATATGAACTTATAAAATATAATTTTTATTCTAACTTATTGGACAAATGTAATATACAAATTTATGTTGATTTAAAATAAATTAAAATAATTATTACGTGCATTTGCATGTACACTTTGCTAGTATATATATATAGAGAGAGAGAGTCCGGCTACTATACTCTTATATGAGTATAGGTCCCTTTGTACTCATAAGTTTTTGACCGTTAGATCTACCCTTGACCATTTTCATCTGTTAGATCATATTATTCAACCAACCACCCACTCAACCCTAAGGGACCATTATCATCCTAACCGGAGACCACTATCATCCAAACCGTACATCCCTTCATTCAACGGTCGAAAATTTATGAGTACAAAGAGGTCTATACTCATAAGAGTATAGTAGCCCTAGCTTATATATATATATATATATATATATATAGAGTCCGGCTGGTATACTATCGGTAGCACGGAGGCCTCCGTGCTACCAAGTTGTTTTCGATGATGCGGCTTTCAAATCAACGATCGGCTCCGCTAGACTTGATCTACACTATTGAAAGTGTTTGGAAATTAAATTTCATAATTTTTCGATATCATTTACCTATCAAACGAGTAGTCGAAAAATGAATGGCTGAAAATAAAAATTTCATAAAAAATGATGATAAAAGGCTTAAATTTAAGATCAGAAATACTGATCTTACTCTAAATAGTTCAAAGAATTTTCTATAAAAATTTTATCAGATTTGGATTGTTTTACACCGTTAAACTTACAAACGCATCTCATCTACCATTGAAATTGTCAATTTTGAGACCCTTTGATCACTAGCCAAATAATGTCGAAAAATTATGAAATTTAGTTTCCAAATACTTTCAATAGTGTAGATCAAGTCTAGCGGAGCCGATCGTCGATTTGAAAGCCGCAACATCGAAAACAACTTGGTAGCACGGAGGCCTCCGTGCTACCGATAGTATACCAGCCTAGCTCTATATATATATATATATATATACATACATATATATATATATATATACATATATATATATATATATATATATATATATATATATATACATACATATATATATATAGAGCTAGTCTCCTATACTATCTATAGTACCGGTGCTCCGGTACTATAGTCGCTTTTTCGATCTTAGGGTGTTCAAATCAACGATCCACACCGTTGAAACTGATCTAGGATATTTGAAGTTCTTAGGAATAAAATTTTATAATTTTTCGACGTAGTTTACTTTGTGATCAAAACGTTTCAAAATTGTCAAATTTCAATGGTTATTATGGCGAGTTTGTAGTTTAACGGTGGAGAAGAATCTAAATTTATTCAAATTTTGATAGAAAATACTTTAAACTACATAGATGAAGGTCAACATCCTTGATCTTCAATTCGAAACTCCTATACTCAAATTTTAAGGATTATTCAATTTCCACCGTTCATTTTGACATGATTTATTTACTAAGTAAACGATATTCAAAAAAATTAATATTTTATTCCTAAGAACTTCACATACCCTAGATCAGTTTCAACGGTGTGGATCGTTGATTTGAATACCCTAAGATCGAAAAAGCAACTATAGTACCGGAGCCCCGGTACTATAGATAGTATAGTAGCCTCATTCTATATATATATATATATATATATATATATATATACATACATATATATATATATATATATATATATATACATATATATATATATATATACATACATACATACATACATATATATATACATACATACATACATACATATATATATATACATACATACATACATACATATATATACATACATACATACATACATACATATATATATACATACATACATACATACATATATATACATACATACATACATATATATATATATACATACATACATACATATATATATATACATACATACATACATACATATATATATATACATATATACATACATATATATATATATATATATATACATACATATATATATATATATATGAGTTGAGCTAGAATACTTCTAAGAGTATCAAGGAGGTGGTGCTTGTGGGTTTATAGCCTTTGGATTGAGATTTGGAGGGTTGGGATGATGGTGGTAGGTGGTGGTAGGTGGTGGTAGGTGGAATAGTGTTTGATCTAAAGGCTATTAGTAATCAAAAAGTAGATCCAATGGCTAAAAATGTGGAAGCACCAAGGGGTTGGTGCTTCCAAAAGTATTCTAGCTCAACTCTATATATATATATATATAGTAGGGCTACTATACTCTTATAAGTATATAGAGCGCTTTGTACTCATAAATTATTTTTAATGATAAAGCTTTTGAATCAACAACTCGCACCGTTAAATATGACCTAGAGCGTTTAAAACTTCTAGAAAATGAATTTCGTAATTTTTCAAAATTATAGTAAAGTCCATTAAGCAGGTATAAAATGAATGGTAAAATTGAACGACATCCTAAAAATGGATGATCGGATGCTTCAATTTAAGATCAGGGTTATTAATTTTTATCTCAATAGTGAATAAAATTTTCGATAAAAAATTCAACCAATTTCGATTCTTTTACACCGTTAAACTAGTAAGTATTCCATACCGGCCATTAAAGTTATCAATTTTGAGATATTTTGATCATAAGGTAATGATGTCGAAAAATTATGTTTAACGGTATAGATTGTTGATTCAGAAGTTCTACTATCGAAAACGAATTATGAATACGAAAGCGATTGTACTTACAAGAGTATAGTAGCCATACTATATATATATATATATATATATATATATAGAGAGAGAGAGAGAGAGAGAGAGAGAGAGAGAGAGAGAGAGAGAGAGAGAGAGAGAGAGAGAGAGAGAGAGAGAGAGAGAGAGAGAGAGAGAGAGTAGGGCGACTGTGCTATTAGGAGCACAGTAGCCATTGTGCTCCTAACTTCCTAACCATCCATCAATTTTAATGGATGGTTAAGGTGTGAGAGAGAGGAGAACTTGAGGAGAAATTCAATTTCTCCTCTATATATATATATATAGTAAGACTTGTGTTCTTTTAGGAGCACGGAGATCTCCGTACTCCTAAGTCGTTTAATGAAACTTCCGAATCGACAATCAACTTCGTCAAATTTGATCTAGCGTATTTGAAATATCTAGAAAATAAATTTTGTGATTTTTAATATCATTTACCTAGTGATCGAAAGCACTCAAATCAACGGTTGAAAATAAAAATCTCACAAAAAGTTAAAATATAGTACTAAAAATTTCGATCATAGATATTAATCTTGTTATAGATAGTATAAAGAATTTTCTATCAAAATTTCATCTACTTTGAATACTCCTACACCATTAAACTTGCAAATGGCACACATAAATCATTAAAAATTGTTGATTTTGAATCCTTTCAATCATTAGGTAAATAATATCAAAAAATTATAAAATTTATTTTCTAGATACTTCAAATATTATTATAGATCAAGTTTGATGGAGTTGATAGTCGATTCGAAAGTTTTAACTATCGAAAACGGATTAGGAGTACGGAGGCCTCCGTGCTCCAAATAGCACACAGGTTCTACTCTCTCTCTCTCTCTCTCTCTCTCTCTAGATATACATATATATATATATATATATATATATATATATATATATATATATATATATATATATATATATATATATATATATATATATATATATATGATATCTTGTTATTTGGATACATGTACTCATCCGTAATAATAGTATAATCATATTCAAGTTTTCATCCATATTAATTAGTTTGATTGAATTTGTCTCTACATTTTGTTGACTATTAATTGTTAAATTAATTTTTATTCTCTTAGAATTAATGTATTAATATAGATGCTTTATAGTTTTATTAATGTGAATATTTTGTAATATTACATTTCGTCTATATAAATAGATTAGAAGGATTGTAATATGACAATAGTTTAATTATACTTACCGCTAAAACTGGTTAAAGGCTGAATAACTGAAAATCCGGTTAATAGCCAGGTACACAATCTTGCTATTTTGAATAAAACCGGCACAGGACATGAAATTATAAACTGGTACGGGCATCTTAAAAACTAAAAAAAAATCCGGAAAAAAATAATAATAATCAGGTTTTAGACGTTCAAAATAACTACGGCTGTAGGCCGAGGATTAGACCGATTTTGCATATAGAGATAGATCTAAATGGAGGCCCAAAGGCCGACTTTCCGGGCCCCAATGGATCGCGATTTACAATCGATCCTAGTACAGAGACTCAAAATTTCACTTTGTTGTGAGTTTTGGGGCCAAAAACCAAAAAGCAAGCACATTTTCATCGCATTAATTGTTACTGATCCAAGAAATGCCCGGGGCTAAACTCGCCCCCTTAATTCCTTTTTTTCTTTTTTTCTTTTTGTCACCATTGGTGGTTCGGCTCAAAATTAAATGAAAATTGTGCTGATGTTTGAACCCAGTAAAGTAGTAATTATCAATCGCATATAATATTAACGGAGCCAAATTTGTTGGAGACAGATAAAGTATATGTAATAGTTGCTTGTTCCTATAAATAAACCTACCTATATATATATATTGCTCCTTCTCCGACAACAATTTTAACAATTAGTTAATATTCCTGATTCCTGATTCCTGATTCTGAGAAAAGAAGGTTTAAAAAAGAAAATAGAAAAGAGGTTCCTAAATTTTAAATTTTCATAATTGAGTTTCTAACCTTAATTTTTTAGTGTTTTAATTGAGTCTCTTCCGTCGAAAAGAACCTCATGCATTTATTTTTCACAAATCACAATGAGAATAGATTTGACGCTACTATTATTACAAACATGAGTAAGTAGTGATGTAATGGTTTCTTTTTGAATTTACGAACACTTTGATAGAGAAAACTAACTAGTAAAAACCAAATTTTATGAACGTAAGAATGAAAGTATGTTTCTCTCCTGTAGTTTGTATTAAGGGTAAAAGAAAAAGAAAAAATATATAACTCTCTCATTTCCTCTGTTTTTCTTTTTTTTCTCCTCAAGTTTTGATCCAAACAAAAAAAAAAACAAGATATTATCTTATAACTTGTTTTTTTCTTTTCTCTCTTATTCTCTTCTTTTCTGTCCATCCAAACGGAGTTGAAATCTTCCTTTTTCCTTTAAGAGAATCGAGATAACTCTATGTAGAACTCTTTCAGATGGGTCGGGTCGATAAACTCAAATGTACGACATTCCAAATCCCATCTCATACCTTACCATCATGATTTCATTAGCTTGGCATGCCGAAAAATATTTTACGGATATATAATATAAGATTCCGGATTCCAAGGTGAGAACTTTTAAAAGAAAAAATAAAATGAAAAATAAAAACATCGTAAGATAAAAAGTTGGGAATCCTAATAAGACTAATTTAGCGTACATTTAGAGTCTCTACTTGTTCATGAGTCTAAGGTTTTCATCATGTTCCACGAAAAAAAATATGATTAAAAAAATATTTCATCTACTTCAATAAATGATAATATATCATATATATACTTGTTTAATTAAGATATACTTTGTTACAGCTCCACGAGCAAATAGAGAAAGCATATTTCTCTATGCTTTTATCTTTATTTCACCCAATAGTCTTAGACTAATTAAACTGGGCTCCAAAAATTGCGCGAATATGATTTGAGCGACATATGAGTTTTGCATGGGTTAATTCAATGTATATTAGTTTTTTTACCTAGATAATTTAAAGTTGTACTTTAGTGCTTGAACTTCAGTTTGTTGCAATATTTTAGTTCTTAAACTATGAGATAATTTGCAAATTCTCAAAAGTATGTTTGGAAAATGATAATGAATTTTTGTATCATACGACAATGTGTAATAACTAGTTTGTACTCATATAGTCTCAAAAAAAATGGATATATCCGTATATTTTCAATCGGACGAATCAGATTTAATTATCGAATCTAAATTAAGTTCAATTATTTTAAAAAAACCAGATTTAATATAATTTGATTTGTCAATAGTAAAACGTAAATCTATTAATAATATCGTCCTTGCGTAAACAGTTCACAAATTGACATTTCACCAAGAAGAGGTGCTGTAATCGAGGGGCTTTGTACTATGATAGGTGGTGATAGATGATGGATGATACCATAGGCTTTATAAATGTTACACATGTACACTCTATAAATGTTACACACACCATGTGGGTTTCGTACCTACAAAGCAAATTAAGGTGAGTGAAGTCCACGAGGATTAATGAAACAATAAAAAGTGAAAGCCCTCCTTGTTTATACTTTAATTGTAAGAGAGAGAGAGAGAGAGAGAGGGAGAAAATAATAATAATAATAATAATAATAAGTAGATCTCTAATAATTGGGTGAAAGTCACGTGACAATATCTTATCCCACGCGCATTAAGCACTCGATACACGGAGGGGCAACTTAAAACTTTTGGAAGAGAGAGAGAGATCATTGGCAAAAAATTTATTAAAGTTGCATTTCGATAATAGTATATTAGAAGGATCATAACACGATCATTTTAGTAGTAATTAAAGAGATCTCGCACTACAGAAAATATCTTATTTAACGAAAGGAACCACCATCGTTATTAACTATTATATCCGTCGTTACTAGTTAATAACGACGAAAATTTCATCCGTCGTCACCCGTCGTAAAAGCTTTCTTCGTTAAAACCAGCTACGAACAAAATAAACCGCCCAGGGGAGGAAGCCAGAACTTTAGTTCTAGGGGAGCCAAAAATATATTATGCAAAACCATATTGATCTTGAAAAAAGTATTAATAAAGCAAACAAGATATCATAGAAATTCAAAGTACAAGAATACAAAAAAAATTTAAATTTTTTTGCTTACCATGCAAAGTTAGAATAGTGTTCGACACTCCTTCAAGTCACGAAATCTATCGATGATTGAATCAATAGTAAACTTTTCGGCAATTACTCTTTCAATATACACGATCAAAGAATTAGCGAGAAAGAGTGCCTGAGATTTTGAGAGAGAGAGAGAGAGAGTTGAGAGCGTTTTTTTTGGGGGGGGGGGGGGTTGTGTGAATACGTGGGTGTAGGAGGGACGGGGCGTGTGGACGACGGTGCGGCACAGCAGCGGGCTATCGTGAATCATGATGCATTGGTGCGCGAGAGACGTGGCCCACAAGCAACATAATTTTTTTCAAAAAAATTTTAGTTTAGCCCCCAACGTTTATAATATTTTAACTTTCTCAACACCATACCTAGTGGACTATTTTGTAATTTTCAAAATCTTGGGGGGGGGGGGGGCCATGGCCACTGTGGGTCTCCACATGGCTCCGCCCCTGGAACCGTCCGTCGTTATAGACTATTAACGACCACATATTTTATCGTCGTTATTGATACATATATAGTAACCACCCTGTTTTATAATAACGACCAACTCTACCTTCGTAATAGAGATTATAAAAATAATAAATATGTTCTTCATAGTGTTAATAACGACCAAAATTTTATTACTATCGACTATATTTTTTGTCGTTAAAAGCAGAAGAAGATAACATAATAACGACCACTCTTTCCGTCGTTAATGACACAAATATTGCATTTGATCATAATTTATTTTGACCATTTATATTACTTTCAAACACATAAATACTTTGCATACACAATGATATAAATACATAAATACAAAAAATATATATAATAAACAAACTTTCAGCAAATCCACAATTTGTAAATGTATAATAATCTTCATTAACAATAAAAGTAATTAGCATCGGCTCAATGCAAAGAGGCATATATATATATATTGGTGCAATTTAATTTGTGCGCAGATTTTTTTTTTTTTTTTGTCTACAGAGTTACTAGCTATGTCATTCATCAGTTGCAAGTTAATATGCATATATATCATTTTTACTTTCAGACCCAAAAAAATGATGTTTTAATAGTTTTTATATTCAACATTATTTTTTACGTCTGAATTTAAAAATCTTGCTAAGTTTAAGATATGTATTTGAATTATATGAAAAAAAAAATTAAGTAAAACTAAAAGTGTGACACAATTCTAATTAAAAACCTAGCTTCTATTCTGATAAACTGCTTGAAAATAATTAATTACTTCAAATATTTAGATAAACAAAAAATAATATATATATATATATATATTAACATCATTAGAATATAAATTATTTAAAATATTTTATAATAAAAAAATATGTAAGTAATTAACTATTTCTTACTATTTTCATATTAATTAACACGTACGGAGACAATAATAAGTGAAACTAAAAAAGAGTACATCTCCAGTGATTGGTGGAGATCTGATCATGTGGAGAGAGAGAGAGAGAGAGAGAGAGAGAGAGAGAGAGAGAGAGAGAGGGGGGGGGGTGGTTGGTTGAAATTGGAAACCAAAATCCTCTTAAAAAGTGGGCA
Source organism: Puya raimondii (assembly GCA_016920855.1). Classification (NCBI taxonomy): domain Eukaryota; kingdom Viridiplantae; phylum Streptophyta; class Magnoliopsida; order Poales; family Bromeliaceae; genus Puya; species Puya raimondii. The sequence continues at coordinate 205,302,180 of JABWPP010000050.1, read as the reverse complement.
GCGACATCCTGGTTTCACGTGGACGTGTCTTTTGAATTTGGGAGGCTTATTCCTTTTACAGTCAAAAAAAGGAAGAAGAAAAAAATTAAAAATGTGATGGTAATGGCATTAAACAATACCGTCGACATACACTCCAACATTGTTGAGCTGTAGTGAGTTGTATATTCTTAGCACGCCCATTTATAGAAGTACCATGCATTTATCTCCAACATGTAAAAGATGATATTATTATTTAATACTTGCTAAATAAATAAAAAAAGTGGTAAATGATGATATGAATGAGCAACTGTATTAATGCAAACGAATGAAGCAACAAATGGCTGAGACCGAATCTTTAATGTTTAATTTGTTAGTGCGCTCCTAATCTAAACTAAACTTGTTACATCGGAGATGATAATGGACTATATGAAAACAAATCTCATCTAAATAAAGATGATATAATTTTCTTTTATACAAACCTTAGATTTGAATTCTAATGTCGCATCTAGGATAACAACGCCCAACAGTTTTAACATACTCTGTTTCCAAATTGTATATGTATTTCGGACTGCAATTACCAAAATTATGTAAATACTTTAAAACCTAGTATATATTTACTACATATGTGAGTATTTCTTAAAACAATCATTATTAATTATACACATATTCTGCCCACATTTCTATGCAAAAATAGGAGACATATGTCTATACATATGAAATAGATATTTGCAAAACAAATAATACTTTATGATATACACGAGCAAAATCCAAGTTACATAGTATTATTATTATTATTGACATAATTTGGCATATTTAGAGGGGTATATCATGAATAAAACAAAAAACCTATACTCTATTAGTGATGAGCTACAACCCTAATAATATTCCTAGGACAACCATGCATTTTCAAACCTCCGAAATTGTACATTAATTTGTACCTCATTTTCACCCAAATATATATATATATATATATATAGTTGGCGCGCGTATATACATGCATATATGTGGAATTTTTTCTTTTCTTAATTTCACACATGCAATGGGCCTTTGGGATCGACTGGGAACTTTGAGAACCTTCCTTTTTCTTCTGCTTCGTTCCTTTTTTTCTCCACCACCGTCCAATTAAGTAAAGATTCGGCAGGTGAATGAATGAATGGGTATTATATATAGGTACGTAGATGCAGCATATATATATATATATATATACTTACGTACAGGTTGAATATGAAACTGTACAAATTAAATTGCACCACCAGTCCTAAACTTTATGCAACATTTTGTTTTCGTGCTGATCAAACTTGTAAGTTTGATATTAAGAATTTTAAATTATTTCAAGTATATATTTCACTTTAATCCCTCTTATTATTTATTTACTATCAAAGTACAAATTATTGCCTACAACAAATACGCTTGTATACATTCAGGTACCTTTTATGTATCTATTGATCCTTGATTTCGCCTTATATTTCGATCTTAAGATCCATTAATTAGTTATAGTCCTTTTTTCAATATATTTAGAAATGAAAATCCTTCAAATCAGTTATCTAGAGGGGCTGTAAATTAAATTCATTAACTCATGTGTTTAGGAACGTTCGTGGTTATGATATGAGTTGATTTGCGGTGACTCGATACGGTTTTAGTAAATGTAGGGCGTCGAATGATTTGAGTTTAGACTTGCCATGTATAAAAAAAAATTTATACAATTTTGTCGCAATTTTATACCAAAGAGAATTAAGGTAAAAAGTAAGATGAATTATGGATGTGAAGAATTAAGATGCGGTCAGTAATTTTAACTCTGAGATAAGTACAAACAAGAATTATGCCTAAGTAGAAGTTCAGAGTCTAAAATAATCAAATATCAAACTTAATAAGAGTTTAAGGACCAAAATAAAAAGTTGGCTAAAAGTTGAGGGTCCACCGGTGAAATTTAGCCAATCAATATGAAATGATAGAGCCACATATAACTCCACTGGTGATTAATAAAGGTGACGTGAGAGAAAAGCAAAAGCTGCGATAGTCACGAGGTTAATATACTCCTTGTCGATTTGGTCCCACGTATCAATTTCCTTCCACTTCCGCACAAATATTAAAAAATAAAAAAGAAAAGAGAAAAGCCCCATTAGAATAAAGCTGTGAAACACAATTTAAATTTTTGGTAACCTTCTCGAATAAATTTCTGAAATTTAAATTACTTTAAAGATAGAGCGATCAGGATCGATTTACCATATAACTATGTAATAACTCGCTTGATCCTTTGTCATAAGAGAATTTTAATGTTCTTGTGCTTATAAAATTTTAAACAATCAGCGCAATTTATCTATACGGTCCGTGAATCATAATGAACTATGATCAGCTAGGGTGTTGTACTCACTCTAGCATATTTGTATGATCTCTTTAGATCTCCTTATTAGATCAATCGGCACGCACCTTGTAATTTAACTTAATCCTCCTTCATTTACCATATATGAAGGATTCGCCTACGATAGTATATAGGTTTTTGTGTCGAGTAGTTACGCAAAACTTACCAGTGACTTGTTCGTTTGGTGATAAAGATTAAAAAATGTAATTGCCATAAAACGCCATTTTTTCATCATCTAGCTAACGAATTCGAGGGTGAGAACTCACGATTCGCTAAACATTTTCACTATTTGAGCTTCGTAAAACGTGAATTTTGTAATTTTTCGAAATTATTTGTTTAGTTAGAGCAATCGATAATCTCAAATTCTTCTTAGATTACCCATTTAAAAAATAGTCAATTTTGAAAGCATTGGAATAATAGACAAATAATCTCAAAAAATCATCAAATTTTGCTCCTAAAAAGTTCAAACAGCCTAAATCAAATTTAACATATACTGACTGTTCATTTGAATACCCCATCATGCACCAGAAATGACATGAAAGTAAACTAACTCCATTTATTTCTATAAGTATATATTCTAACTTTACTCTTCATATCTATATTCTTGGAAATAGCTCGTATAGTTTCCTAGGCTATTCATGCCTCTTAGAGGGCTTTCACAGCGAAAAAAGTGGTAAGATCTAAAGAACAGAAAGATAAGCATACATGCAACTGCATAATGAAAAATGCTATCTGTACACTTCTATTTAGGAGTGTAAATCTTACACAATTAAATCTAAAGATTCACAAAATTCTATTGAGTTTTTTTATAGAAAATAATAATAATAATAATAATACTAGTGAGTTAATTCTAACCACAAGAGAAAAACTAGGATGTAACATCTACACCTATGGTTTTCTAGGTGTAAAGGTAGTACTAGCATAGACTGTAACTTTTAAAAGCTATATATAAGCATCTCTGCAGCCATCTATTATAATATATATGTCCTTTTTATGTTCTTAGGTAAAAGCCAATTTGTATGCTCTGCTTCCTTTGTTCCGTTATAAACGGGGCCATTTTAGCTGCATGCTTTCCCAATTATGCTCACATTTTGGGCTTGTTCAGCTTTATCTGGGCTTAATTTGCTGTATTAATAAAGCAATTTAGAGATTAAAAATTTAATAATTAACTTTTTAAATTTTTTTTCCCCCTTTTTCTTGAACCATTTCCTGATGAAGCTGAAAGTTTAACTTCAATTTCGAATTTCGGTTCCCTTAAAACCATCTTAGCTTTCCACTCCCCTAAGAATTTCGACGTGACGCATTCTATAAACTGAATTATGTCGCAGCTTCTAAGGCAGAGTAGTTAGATGCATTATTTATAATTATTACTGATAGTATTACTTTGTTAATATCATGTCCTGCTTTAACATAGAATTAAACGTCGCACTTGAAACACCGAACCTTATTACTTAGGTAGGTAAACATTCACAAGAGATCAGTAAGTAAATTAAATTAGGTGATAGAGTATTCCTCAAACACTTAATTAAACCCCGTCCGATACTTAATTAGTATTCAGATTCAAAGCATACGGAGACACGGAAATTGCTAGCAATCTCATAATTTCTCTAAGCTAGCTTTTTCTTCGTAGGATGCACTTTTTCAAGGTCAAAATTGGGTAAATTGTACCATTGTGGTTCCTAAACTTTCAACCTCCTTTTATTTTGGTTCTCAAATTTTTAAGCTCGATATTACAGATTCTAAGTTATATATATATATGATCATGAAAGTTTCAATTTAGGCATCCATGTATAAATATTTGTTATTGAATGGCACATTATTGTCTGCACGAAATGATAAAAACTTTTAGAACATGTTTGGTTCATGATTGGAATAGGAATGAAAAATTAAATTAAATTATTTTGGAATGAAAAACGGAATGACGAATCATCCTAAAATGTTTGGTTCATTATTGGAATGGAAATCGGAATGAAAATCTAGGATTGTGAGGGAGGGTTTTAATTAAGAGAGAGAGGAGAGTGAGAAGAGAGAGGAGGGAGAGATGTTTGGGAGACAGGATTTTGAGTAGTTTATTTTGGAATGGACCAATCCGGGATTCAAAACCGGATTGGGCCATAAATGGATTTGGTCATTTTCATTCCAGGATGGAATAGGAATCCGAATCCGATTCCTGCAAAACAAACAACAACTATCGGAATCAATAAATATCATTCTGATTCCATAATCTAAAATAGGCGAACCAAACATACCCTTAATTTATTTGGTTCATAAAAGGAGTTGCGATCAAAATCATGTTCAAGTTGAAATTCAAAAGTATTTAAATATTGTATAAAATTTAAATTTTCTATCTAAATTCATAATCAAAAATTTGAATCCAAATTTAAACTCACAATTTGAACTTAAAATTTAAATTTTCAACTGATAATCAAGTTCAATGTCAAAATTTAAATTTAAAACTAAATTCAGATATTAAACTTAAATTAGGATTTAAATTTGAACTTAGAAATTAAAAATTAAAATTTGAATCTAAAAGTCAGATTTAAATTTTAACTTATAATTTATTCTAAAATTAAATATAAATTAATATTTAAATTTAATAATTGAAAATTGGTTATTCCAATTTTCATTTCAAGTATGTAAAAATGAAAGGGTGAACTATTTGACTATTTTCCTTAAAACTCATTATATAATGAATATTAAATTATCAACAATATATAAAAAGGGAAATACACTAGAACCACCCAAAATTTGGCCCATTTACGGAGAGCCACCTAAATTTAAAATTTAAAATTTTATATTTACTATAGATCCAATCGTTCAAAACTTCCACATTAACTATCTACATTCATATTCGTCAATCTAAAATAATTAGCATTAGCCAATTAGTCAAAAACCAATAAAATAAATGCATGCTATCATTATAAATAAGTTTTCTTCATGCCAAAAATTACTTTCATGGATAAAATCGATCTGACGAAATTTAAATGTAAAAAGGACTCTTCCATATTGCAGGAAATGTATTCATTATCATTTCTTAATTATTTGACTAATATTAGTTAATTCAAATTATTAAAGTATAAACCTGTATGATCAATTGTAAAACATTAAAAATATATAAATATTAAATAAGAATATATAAATATTTTAAAAGTTTAGTCACTATTATAAGGACATTTGACGGTAACCCTCTCTGCAGCCGCAGTAGTGTACGACCGCGTAGGAGTACCTCTAAATTTAGCAACCGGACATGACACAGTTGAGTGTTGACCGCACGACAGAAGTGACGGCATTTACATTTTTTTTTTTTTTTTGTTTGGCTAAAATTATAAAAAGAGGGGAGAAAAATGTTGGGACAACTCTGTTAACGACAAGGGATTCTAAAATGCGAAACAATTTTCTTTTTGACAGTCATACAACATAGTAAATTAATTTAATTGTGCCAATATAATGCATTCTAATTAAGAATAATAAAGTAATATTATATTCAAATAATATTTTTATGAAAAATTATACCTCTACGTATGCGTCACGCTCCAAATTACAGCGAAAACTCTCGGACATACTAACAGACCCGCCGTATACACAGAGATATACATATGATGTGTGTGTACATACATTTATACATATATCTGTATATATATATATAGAGAGAGAGAGAGAGAGAGAGAGTCCGGCTACTATACTATCGATAGTATCAAGCGCTTAGTGCTATCGAGTTTTCCGCCGTCAGATCTACCCTTTTGATTATTTTCACCCGTTAGATCATGTTATTCAACCAACCATCCACTCAACCCTAGGGAGCCACTATCGTCCTAACCGAAACCACTATCATCCTAACCGCACATCCCTTCATCCAAGGACCGAAAACCTAATAGCACCAAATGATTGATATTATTAATAGTATAGTAGCCTAATTCTATATATATATATAGAATTTGGCCGGAATACTATTAATAGCACCAAGTCATTGATGCTATTAGATTTTCGGCCCTTGGATGAAGGGATGTGCGGTTAGGATGATAGTGGTTTCCGGTTAAGTTGATAGTGGTCCCCTAGGTTTAATTGAGTGGGTGGTTAGTGGAATAGTATGATCTAACAGTAGTACACCGAACTTTTACAAATTATGGAGTTTCGGTGGAAAGATAACATGCGGCGCCATATGTGAGGCTCCGGCCAAGTTAGGAACTTGGGCGAAGTGTTTCGGCGCAAATGAGGCGCGAAAACGGACTTCGGAAAGCTAGAACTGCTGAATTTGAGAAATCTGCAGTGGGATTCCGGTATGTGGAAGTTCATACCGGAATTGGAGTGCGTATACCGGTATGCGATGTGAGATACCGGTATACAGTAGCATAATCCGAAAATCCAGCTCTCGGGTTCTGCGGAATTCCTCGTGGTATACCGGTACGCCAACCCGTATACCGGTATTCCAACTCGTATACCGGAATACAATGTGCAGGATGCTGATTTCGAAGGGTAGTTTGGTAATTTCACTGAGGGGAGGCTTACTTAAAGGGGAACCCTTCCCCTTTCTCCTCAGGGAACACACACATAGAGAGAGAGAGTGAGAAGCTCTTCTCCCTCTCTTCTCTTCTTCATCTTCTTCTTCTCCAAATTGGAGATCTTGTTGGAGATCAAGCTTGGGAAGCTTGGAGGAGTGAAGATCGAGCTCGTGCATGCATGGTGACTTGGTGAGCTCGCGGATCCGAGGTAAGTCCTTGGATTTGGTAGCTAGGGTTTCGGATTTAGACTAAGAAATGAAGTTTTGGAGACCCTTGGCTAATCTAGACTACAAATTGTAGAGATTAGCAAGAGATTTTGGATTTTGCCATGAGTTTTGGAAAAACCTAGGTTGAAAGAGGGATTTTCTTGTGGAGGGTTTTAAAAATGTTTTAACCCTTTAGAACCCTAGTTTGGAGTTAGTAGAACATGTGGGACAACTCAATTTTGAATGATTTGGAGAGATGAGATCGTTATGAGTTCGACTCGGATTAACGAATCCTTCATGTGTGTTAGGGCTAGGAGCTTGAAGATCAAGCTTGAGGCCAAGGAAAAGAGCCCGATTGCAAGTGTCTACAAGCAATCGGAAGAGTGTGAGGTGGGTTTGTGTTTACCGAAGTGATTAGGTCACTTCCATATTGAAAGAGTAAAGTATAATTATTTTACTTGATGCATGTAATGGTAGGTTAATTGGCAAATGGTATATGTGTATGAATGAGTAGATCATATGATGTTAATACCATTAACTACCACGGATTAGAATTGTAGGCATGTGGAACACATTGTTACAAATGGACATGTGTATGCCTAGATGTAAACATAGCGGGGAGCTAGTTTCTCTACATGATAGAGAATTTGACATGGTCCAAAATGGGCTAGAGGTCATGTGAATGGAAAATCCTAGATATGGACAACTAGGATAAGAAAGAATTATAATGTGCATGTTGGCATAGATTTATATATCAAATGATTTGAGCCATGGGCTCACTTTGCATGTAAAGAATCTAAGTATTTTATAACAATGTATATTTATACTTGAGAGATGATGCATGCATGTTAAACCTAGTGTCATTAAACATAGGTTGAATGTGTAATGAACCTAGTGTCATTGAACATAGGTTGGAATGTATGCGAACCTAGAGTTATTGAGCCTAGGTTGTGACACATAGTGATAGGGAGATCACTTAAACAAGACTATTAGAACCTAGTGTTATTGAACATAGGTTGGACACGAGATTGAAACCTAGTGTCATTGAACATAGGTTGAAAGTGTAATGAACCTAGTGTTATTGAACATAGGTTGGACATGAAATTGGAACCTAGAGTCATGGAACCTAGGTTGAGAATGAGAAAGTAAACCTAGTGTTATTGAACATAGGTGAGACTTAGTGACTTGAACCTAAGATCATGAGACTTAGGTTGGCAAGTAAGTAATGTGAATATCGGGATGTGCGACGATTTTGCTATCCCAGGTATGCGACGATTTCGCTACCATGCCACGAGTTGGCGGTGCCGACACGGGATAGGCGACGATAGGGTATGCGACGATTTCGCTACCTCGCCATGAGTTGGCGGTGTCGAGAGGGGGGATGTGCGACGATTTTGCTATCCCGGGTATGCGACGATTTCGCTACCATGCCACGAGTTGGCGGTGCCGACACGGGATAGGCGACGATTTCGCGATCCCGGGTATGCGACGATTTCGCTACCTCGCCATGAGTTGGCGGTGTCGAGGGGGGATGTGCGACGAGGTTGCCATCCCGGGTATGCGACGATTTCGCTACCATGCCAGGTGATGGCGGTGTTGAGACGGGGTATGCGACGATTTCGCTATCCCGAGTATGCGACGATTTCGCTACTCGAACTAGGAGGTGACAAGCTCACTCCTTGAACGTTGGAACAAATATGGTGAGACGGCGATTCTGAAACCATAAGTAAATGGCAAGTAAAAGAACTTAGTCATTGTGAGACATAGGATGAACCTAAGAGAGAATGATAGATTATATTTCATTTGGTTGCATCCTTTGTGTTTATTTACAAGCATATAAATAATTGTTGCATTATTATATATGACTCAAGAGTGAGTCGGTGAAGGTTTGACCAAATGAGTAAACCTTAGCTGGGCTGCGGTCCAAGAATGTATGACTCAAGAGTGAGTCGGTGAAGGTTTGACCAAATGAGTAAACCTTAGTTGGGCGGTGGCCCAAGGATGTTGACTCTAGAGTGAGTCGGTTAAGGTTTATCTAAAGTAAGTAAACCTTAGGAGGGTGGTAACCCGTTAATATTGAACTCGAGGGCAAGTCGAGTACGGCTTGGCTAAGGTAAATGAACCTTAGGAGCAGATTGGTTATGAAATGGATAGTGGAATAGCAGTTAAAATTATATTGCATGGATTTCATTATCGCATTTGTTGAAGCATAGCATGTTTACTTTCATATATTGTAAAGTTATATGTTTAATGGTTATGTATATGTACTAACCCATGCTCGTATGCTTCCTTTGGACCTGGTGGGTCGAGCTCCTCTCTTGGGTGGCCTTACCCACTGGGAACTATTTTATATAGTTCTCATCCCACTATTTTTCAGGTCCTCACATGAGCGGCGCGGCGGCGCGAGGGAGGGGCGTAACTCAATAGTTAGCGTCCTACCACTGTGACCAGAATAGAAGTGCCCTTTTACTGCGTAGTATAGGGGTGTTCGAGCGTATGGAAATGTAATAATCAATTGATTGTATTTGGAAAGATTGAACAAAGACAAAAAAAAAAACAAATGTAACATATGGTTGTATTGCGAATGCTTGTAATAGCATAGTAGTTTATGATGCTTTCCTTATGCAATCTTTGTATGAATTCTGTTCCTGTTTGGAACCTCTTGAATTATACTGGTTGTGACGCCTTGGACGTACAGGGGAAACTCTGTCCGTTCGGCGGGTCTGGGGCATGCGCCCGTGAGGTTATCCTTTCCACCTAGTTGGTGTTTAAGACACGGCGGGGCGTGACACTAACAGTTAGAAATGATGAAAAGGGTAAATCTAACGGCATAAAATTTGGTAGCACCAAGCGCTTGGTGCTATCGATAGTATTCCAGCCCAACTATATATATATATATATATATATATATATATATATATATATATATATATATATATATATATATATATATATAATTGAGCTCATATACTTTTAAAAGTACCAAGTTATTGGTGCTTGTAGATTTTTGGCCATTGGATTAAGGGATGTGCGGTTAGGATGATGTGGGCCCCCTATGATTGAGTGGGTGGTTGGTTGAATAGTATGATCTAACGGGTGGAAATAGCATAAAGGGTAGATTAATCTAACGGTAAATAATTTACAAGCACCAAGTTCTTGGTGCTTTTACAAGCACCATAGCCGGACTATATATATATATATATATAGAGAGAGAGAGTTGGGCTGGAATACTATTGATAGTATTTGGCCCCTTTTGCTATCAAGTTTTTAACCCTTGGATGAGAAATTGTAGGGTTAAGATGATATTAGTCCCTTAGGGTTGAGTGGTCCCCACTGGGTTATAATATTTAATCCAATGATTAAAAATGATCAAAGAAATTGATCCAGAGGCTAAAAATTTGATAGCAAAAGGGGCAAATACTATTAATAGTATTCTAGTCCAACTCTATATATATATACAGAATTATGCTACTATACTATCGATAGTACCAAGCGCTTGGTGCTATCGAGTTTTCAGCCGTTGGATGAAAGGATGTGCAGTTAGGATGATAGTGGTCCCCTAGGGTTGAGTAGGTGGTTGGTTGAATAGTATAATCTAACAGGTGAAAATGATCAAAGGGTAGATCTAACGGCAGAAAACTTAATAGTACCAAGAGCTTGGTACTATCGATAGTATAGTTGCCGGACTATATATATATATATATATATATATATATATATATATATATATATATATATATATATATATATATATATATATATATATATATATATATATATATATATATATGAGTCCGGCTGGTATACTATCGGTAGCACAGAGGCCTCTGTACTACCAAATTGTTTTTCGATGATGCGGCTTCCAAATCGATGATCGGCTCCGCTAGACTTGATCTACACTATTGAAAGTGTTTGGAAACTAAATTTCATAATTTTTCGATATCATTTACCTATCAAACGAGTAGTCGAAAAATGAATGGCTGAAAATAAAAATTTCATAAAAAATGATGATAAAAGGCTTAAATTTAAGATCAGAGATACTGATCTTACTCTAAATAGTTCAAAGAAGTTTCTATAAAAATTTTATCAGATTTGGAATGTTTTACACCGTTAAACTTACAAATGCATCTCATCTACTATTGAAATTGTCAATTTTGAGACCCTTTGTTCACTAGCCAAATAATGTCGAAAAATTATGAAATTTAGTTTCTAAACACTTTCAATAGTGTAGATCAAGTCTAGTGGAGCCGATCGTCGATTTGGAAGCCGCATCATCGAAAACAACTTGGTAGCACGGAGGCCTCCGTGCTACCGATAGTATACCAGCCTAGCTCTATATATATATATATATATATATATATATCAGAAACTAGATGTAACTATACTATCACAGCTACAACTATATAAGTCTCCAACCAAAAATATCATTTACAATCACTTCTATATACAATAAGCAAGTCCCACACCACAAAGTCACCCACTAGATCTATCTCGAAATCCCCTTATCACGATCACCTGCTGACGATAATGGCTCTGAAAGAAAACAACAATAGGACGGTATGAAAACTGCTGAAAAATAGTTTTCAGTAGATACAGTCGTCGATAGCGGTGACCTACACCACTTGGTCTACATCGCATGTTGATCACCTGTGGGTTGTGCTGCCAGGCTGCAGTTCTGGGCTGATGATCTGGGCGCCCAGAACAGTGCGCAGGTGGGTCCGAATCTCGAGGTTGCAGATTTGAGCTCGATTTCGGCCGGCGTTGTTTGGAGGCCTTCCACTCGACTCCTAGCCGCTGTTGGATAGCTTTCGAGGTGGGTTGATGTTACCGAAATCGCCGGATTTCCTCCTAAGTATAGAGAGTGCAGCATGCTGTTTTATTATCTGTTAAATCATGTTAGTAGCTCGAATTCGTGAATTTGCATGTGTTTATATGAAATCTGAATTTGGAGCATAAATTGATAATTTATCGACATGACTTTACATGCTGAACTGGGAATTGACTTAGGAGAAAACTTGCGAACATACAACCGTCACTTTTCGAACTGTTATCAGATTTAGCTCTAGGAGCCGTTTCTGTTCTTGTATCACCGCTGTTAGTGCGAGGTGGATACTTAGTTCGTTATAGGACGAGTTTACGCTCGTGCTGGGATGCCGAGCTTATATTTACAGCAGGGTTAGACTGTTCTGTATTACCGGGTGCCGTCGGGGTTGACGGTGGACCCAGACTCTTGTTTTAGCTTCTGGTTGTGCTGAGGGCACGTGAGCTTAGAGTCTTTGACCCCTTTTGACCCCTTTGTTCTTTGACTATAGCCTGTATGAGCCTGATTGAGCTCGACAGAGACACGCTTGCATACTCGGTTGGGTCGCGCCCACGAGTGCCGCTCCGGAGCCTGGCTACTTGCGTTGATGTCGTCTTAGTCCCGGTGGGACTCTCGCTCTCCACCCAGTGCCTTTGAGGTAGCGTACGGTGTTGCTTAGACAGGCGGGACGGGCGTATTGCAGTCCCTGTGGATCGGGTCAGTGTTGGTTACCTATTGGTTGGGGATGCTTTTACTTTGAGAGTTGGCTGGACGAGCCCGTTTGGGCGGTTCCGTTAGTTTGGGTCAGGGGTGACCTTTCACTTTGGTGATGCTTACTTGAGAGTTTGACTGGGATAGTGGTAGGGTAGTGGCATTCAGCTGTTGAGTTTATTCCAGCTTATCTTGTTGTTCTTTACCTACCAGCTATACGGTTAGTCTCGTAGACTTAGTGGGTGGACCGTTGAGGTCGGTATCGGTACCCACTGAGGACTACTTCTTTTGATAGTAGTTCTCACACCCTTTGTTGCCACCTTTTTGCAGAGCCTTCTTCTGTTGCGGCTGCTGCGCCTGTTTCCGCGGATCGAGGTAAGGGAGTCGCGAGCTAGATCCCTACCTGTCCCTGTTGTCCCTAGAGGAGGACCCTACTGGAGATAGTTTATTTTGAGTTGTGCCATGTACATATACTGTGGATTTGTACCTATTTTGGTTGTGGTGGACCTGTTGTATTTTGGACTCTATATGTACAGGTGGCTTTTGTTATTAGTCTGTTTTATTTCAGCTCTATATATCTCTTGTAGTGGCTTGTATGTTTGTTTACAGGTTAGCTATCGCTTCGTATACATAGAAAAATCTATGTATACGGAGGATCTGTTGGCGAGCCCGGGGAAACGAGTAATCCGGGGCGTGACAGATTAAGTGGTATCAGAGCTTAGGAATAGGTCGTTGGGACTTAGTAAACCCTAGGCTATGGCAGACCTTAGGAATGCAAGACGTGAGAGACGTGACTTGCCGCGAAAGTCATCGATTTGACTGTTGAACTCATCCTTAAGTGGAGGGAGTGATCGAAGGCATGTGTCCTTTCCTGTCGCGAACTTGCGTTGGCTGCAGACGACGTCAAGTAGCGAGGGAAAAGAGACGACCTTCTGGACTTTCGCTTGATTGGGTCTTGAGTTGTTTTGTGGTTGTTGACTGATCTGTGTGTTGTGCGGGTGAGCATGGCACCTCCCCGACACCGAGGTCGACCCCCGACGCGGGCTACCCCCGCGCCTTCTGTGGTGCCTGAGTAGGCGGGACCTAGTGCACCCCCTGATGTGAGTGAGCAGTTGAATGCGCTAGCCGAGTCAGCTAGGCAGCAGAGTGCACTTTTGCGGAGGATGTGTGATACCATTACTCACACGTGGAGTGCAGCACCTAGAGCGACGGAGTCGCAGGAGCCACCTCCTGCTGTTCCAGTGGACGTTCCAGCTGCAGCCGTACCCCCAGCAGCGGCAGTTCCGGCCGCACCGTTTGGCGACACTTCCCGGTTTGGTGGACAGATGTCGGAGGCTGAGCAGGAGCGAATGACCGAGAGACTGGCTCGTTTTTGTCGGTTTGATCCACCCCGTTTTGATAGTAGCCACATCGAGCCTTGGGTGGTGGAGGCCTGGGTAGGCGAGATGGAGAAGTTATTCGAGGATCTCTTCGTGCCAGAGCGGGAGCGGGTTCACTTGGCAGTTCACTGTCTGACAGGTGATGCACGCATTTGGTGGACGAGGACGAGATCGAGCAGGTCGCGGGATGCGCTGCATTTGAGTTGGACCGAGTTCTGCGGGATGCTGTATGGGTCCTATTTCCCTAACAGCGTGAAGCAGAAACTCGAGGAGGATTTGAAGAGTCTACTCCAGGGAGATCGCACAGTGCAGGAGTATACCCGGGAGTTTACCAGACTCCTGAACTGTGTTCCTTTTGCTGCGAGAGATGAGGCTCTCAGAGTTTATTTGTTCGAGCGAGGATTGAGACAGGAGATATTTGTCTTAGTTCAGGCGCAGAGGTTGCAGACCTATGGAGCTCCACCGAGTCACAGCCAGATGGATCGGGCTTCTGTACCACGCCTGGGTGAGCGGCGGCAGCAGGCGCAGAGCGGCAGAGTCTTTGCGGCTCAACTGGAGGACTCCACGGCGGCGGACCATGTGGTGGCAGGTATCATTTTAATTTCTGGCATTAGAGCTCGTGCATTATTTGATACCGGTGCATCACATTCTTTTGTTAGTCGAGCATTTGCATCCTTGCATAGGCTAGTGATAGGGCCGTTACCTTGTGCACGAGAGGTGCAGATTCCCGAGCACGTTTTGCGTGTGGAGGATTGTTGTCAAGCTTGCCCTGTGCAGCTTGGACCTTGGGTGATGCCCGCAGACCTGTTGGTCTTGGGGCGATTGCAGGATTTTGATGTAGTGCTTGGCATGGATTGGCTGACGCGCTACTTCGCGATGATCGACTGTGGCGAGAGGACCGTGACGTTTCGCGAGCCAGGCCAGGAGGAGTACGTGTATCGAGGCTGCAGGAGCACGTTGTTTGCGACGTGGATTTCGTCGGCACGAGCGAGACAGATGATGAGTCGAGGATGTATCGCATTTCTGGCGACTGTTGTGGAGGTATCTGCAGGGGCACCGGAGCTCGAGGACATCTCCGTAGTCCGCGAGTTCCCGGACGTGTTTCCCCCGGTGTTGACTGAGATGCCATCTGACAGGGAGGTCGAGTTTGTGATTGACGTAGTCCTAGGAACTGCGCCAATCTCAAAGACACCCTACCGTATGGCACCGGCTGAGCTGAGAGAGCTTAAGGCGCAGCTTCAGGATTTGATGGATAAAGGGTTTGTGAGACCCAGTGTATCTCCTTGGGGAGCGCCGGTGTTATTCGTGAAGAAGAAGGATGGTTCACTTAGACTTTGTGTGGATTATCGAGAGTTGAATAAAGTGACCATCAAGAATAGGTATCCTTTGCCGCGCATTGATGATCTGTTTGATCAGCTGCAAGGATCTTGTGTCTTCTCGAAGATTGACTTGCAGTCTGGTTACCACCAATTGAAGGTGAAGGCCGAGGATATTCCCAAGACGGCTTTTAGGACCCGGTACGGGCATTATGAGTTTACGGTGATGCCGTTTGGATTGACTAATGCCCCTGCCGCGTTTATGGATTTGATGAATCGAGTGTTTAAGCCGTTCTTGGACCGGTTTGTAGTGGTGTTTATTGATGACATCTTGATCTACTCTCGGAGCGATGCTGAGCATGAGGAGCACTTGAGGCTTGTGCTGCAACTTCTGAGAGAGAAGAAGTTGTATGCTAAGCTGAAGAAGTGCGAGTTCTGGCTTCGAGAGGTAGCTTTCTTGGGCCATGTGATTTCGGCCACTGGAGTAGCGGTGGACCCGCAGAAGGTTGAGACTGTGCGGGATTGGCCCAGACCGACGACGGTTACCGAAGTGAGGAGTTTCCTCGGGTTAGCTGGATATTACCGTCGATTTGTGGAAGGCTTTGCGAAGCTCTCCACACCCCTCACTCGTCTGACGAGGAAGGGGATTAGATTTGTTTGGAGTGCTGAGTGCCAGCGTAGCTTTGAGGAGCTGAAGGAGAGACTGATGTCTGCTCCCATCCTTACCCTTCCTGTGATGGGGGAAGGATTTGTGATTTATAGTGATGCATCACACAGTGGCTTGGGATGTGTGTTAATGCAGCATGGTAGGGTAATTGCCTATGCCTCCCGGCAATTGAAGGATTATGAGAAGAATTATCCTACGCATGATTTGGAGCTGGCAGCTGTAGTGTTTGCACTGAAGCTGTGGCGGCACTATCTGTATGGTGAGCACTGTGAGATTTTCACAGATCACAAAAGTCTCAAGTATCTGTTCACTCAGAAGGAATTGAATCTGAGGCAACGCCGGTGGTTGGAACTGTTGATGGATTATGATATTACCATCCAGTATCATCCCGGCAAGGCGAATGTAGTGGCAGATGCGTTGAGCAGGAGATCAGTGCAGAGCCTTAGTATGATGATCACTCAGCAGGCGCCGTTACTTGAGGAGTTGAGGCGGCTTGAGCTTGAGGTGGTATCCCCTGGGGTTACTGCAAAACTTATGTCTTTGGTTTTGCAACCCACTCTGTTGGATAGGATCCGAGAGAAACAGAGTGTGGACCCCTACTTGATGAGGATTCGAGAGCAGATTGCCAGCGGGCAGATAGGGGATTTTTTTTGTGTTGACAGTTCGGGAGTACTGCGGTACAGGGACCGACTGTATGTGCCTATGGATTCTGAGATCCGAGAGGAGATTTTGAGAGAGGCTCATTACTCACCTTATACGGTTCACCCCGGTGGAACCAAGATGTATAAGGACTTGAAGGCACACTTCTGGTGGAATGGAATGAAGCGCCATCTTGGGAGATTTGTGGCTCAGTGTTTGACTTGTCAACAGGTAAAGGCGGAGCACCGAGTACCTGCTGGCAAGCTTCAGAGTCTCCCAATACCCGAGTGGAAGTGGGACCAGATCGCCATGGACTTTGTCGTGGGATTACCGAGGGCGCAGGCTGGCTTTGACGCTATTTGGGTGATAGTGGACAGACTGACCAAGTCTGCCCACTTCTTACCAGTGCAGACTACTTGGTCCAGGGACAGACTCGCTCAGTTATACTTGGACGAGATAGTGAGACTGCATGGAGTGCCTACCTCGATTTTGTCTGATCGAGACACACGATTGGTCTCACAGTTTTGGAGGAGTCTACAGACAGCACTGGGTACGCAGCTGCGGTTCAGCACGGCTTTTCATCCTCAGACAGATGGTCAGTCTGAGCGAACCATTCAGACCCTGGAGGACATGTTGAGGGCATGTGTCCTAGACTTTGGTGGAGGGTGGCATCGACACTTAGGACTGGTTGAGTTTGCGTACAACAATAGCTATCAAGCGAGCATCCAGATGGCTCCGTTTGAGGCATTGTATGGACGCAAGTGTCGTTCGCCCTTGCATTGGAGCGATGTGGGTGAGAGGAAGACTTTGGGTCCCGATATCCTATTGGAAGCGGAAGAGAAGGTCAAGATGGTTCGACGACGTCTTGAGACCGCCCAGAGTCGACAGAGGAGCTATGCGGATACTAGGAGACGAGACTTGGAGTTCCAGATTGGAGATCATGTGTTTCTGAAAGTCTCGCCGTCTAGAGGAATTCACCGTTTTGGAGTTCGTGGAAAGCTCAGTCCACGGTTTGTTGGCCCGTTCGAGGTGTTAAAGCGAGTGGGGCCGGTAGCGTACAGGATTGCCCTACCACCGCGACTTTCTGGAGTCCATGATGTGTTTCATGTCTCGGCCCTGAGGTGATATGTGTTCGACCCCTCCCACGTGATTGACTTCACCCCACTTGAGTTGACTGAGGACCTGCAGTACGAGGAGCGACCGGTGCGGATTCTTGCTCACGAGACGAAAGAATTGCGCAACCGAGTCATACCGTACGTGAAAGTGCAGTGGAGTAATCACGAGGAGCGTGAGGCGACTTGGGAGCCGGAGACGGTGATGCGGGAATCATATCCCTACCTTTTCGAGCTGTCTTCTTGAGGTATGAGTTTGAGTTTGAGTTTCGAGGACGAAACTTTTCGTAGGGGGGAAGGATGTAGTACCCCTGGGGCCTAACTGACAGAATGACTGTAGTATTTTAGACTGTCCGACACTTCTGGAGAAGGTCGAGACAAGTCGGAGTCGTTTCGGCGTCAAATAGACGCGAAAACGGACTCGGAGCACCGAAGCGAGCCAAAACTGAAGTTTTGGGCTTTTGGAGTTTCGGGCGCCCGGATGCTCTGTTTTGGGCGCCCAGTTGTTCAGTGCCCCTTTTCTGAAAATTACTAAGTCATTTCGGATCCATGTTTCGGGCGCCCGGAAAGTGAGTCCGGAAATCCTGCCTCGTGAGTATCGAACGGCTCGACACGTGTTGATCGGTTGGTGTGATCCGCCGAACCAGGTTTGGGCACACCGGACCGCGGCGGAGAGTCCGATGGTCGAGTTGGTGCAGGCTGAAGAACCGGGCGCCCACTTCATGAGTTTCGGGCGCCCGAAAGTGTGGTTTTCTGCTGAGGACAGGTTAGTTGTAATTATGTTCTTGAGGCTTATTACACCGAAACCATGGGTCTATAAGAGTTGTGGACGACCTCCCCTGAGGCTTTTTCTCCCCTCTTCATGGTGAAACTCGGATCTTGCAAGGGAAACCCTCTCTTCTCTCCCAATTTCATCTTCCTCCATTGATGAACTTGGTTTCCTGCTGAAACTGCAACGTCGACCTGGAGTGTTCGTACTCGTGTGCAATGTAGGAGTATCCAAATCCAACGAAACTTGGTTTGTTGGATAGAGGACTTGCAGAGGAAGAAGTGGAATCTTTCCAATCGCGATTTGGACAGGTATGTAAGCTACAGTTGATGTTTTACTGGACCCCTGGTGTTCTTGAGCTGAAACTTGGGTTTTTCCTTTGTTCTTGGGATCCAATCTCTTGGGAGCTGGAATTACGAAGTGAAGATTGATCCTTCCACTTTCCTTGCTGGTTTGGAGGTTCTTCCCACTGGAATTGAGGATTCAAAGGTGAGTTCTAGCTCAGATTTTGAGTAATTGCTTAAGTGCTGAATTTTTGGGTCATTGATGGAAATTCTTGGATTTTTAGATCCAGATCTTTGTGAGGATCTTTGGAGAGGTTTTGGTTTGTTCCATCACTGTTTTTGAGAGGTTTGTGACCCCTTTCTATGAGCTAGATTCGTTGGAATCCCTGAATTCTTGCTGTGTTTGTGTTTTGCTTAAGTGCTGGAACTTCTGGATCCATGTGCAGGAGGGTCCAGAAGTGAATCCGGTTCAGTGTGTGGACCTTTTGGACATCGAGTCGAACTCCGATTTGGCTAAAATTTGGAGGGTTTGTTCTTGAACCTCTGCTGGTGAGTTGAGCCAAATTTCACTGCATTTGGACTTAGGATTTGGATTTTATCGCATGTTGATCACATGTGGGTTGTGCTGCCAGGCTGTAGTTCTGGGCTGATGATCTGGGCGCCCAGAACAGTGCGCAGGTGGGTCCGAATCTCGAGGTTGCAGATTTGAGGTCGATTTCGGCCGGCGTTGTTTGGAGGCCTTCCACTCGACTCCTAGCCGCTGTTGGATAGCTTTCGAGGTGGGTTGATTTTACCGAAATCGCCGGATTTACTCCTAAGTATAGAGAGTGCAGCATGCTGTTTTATTATCTGTTAAATCATGTTAGTAGCTCGAATTCGTGAATTTGCATGTGTTTATATGAAATCTGAATTTGGAGCATAAATTGATAATTTATCGACATGACTTTACATGCTGAACTGGGAATTGACTTAGGAGAAAACTTGCGAACATACAACCGTCACTTTTCGAACTGTTATCAGATTTAGCTCTAGGAGCCGTTTCTGTTCTTGTATCACCGCTGTTAGTGCGAGGTGGATACTTAGTTCGTTATAGGACGAGTTTACGCTCGTGCTGGGATGCCGAGCTTGTATTTACAGCAGGGTTAGACTGTTCTGTATTACCGGGTGCCGTCGGGGTTGACGGTGGATCCAGACTCTTGTTTTAGCTTCTGGTTGTGCTGAGGGCACGTGAGCTTAGAGTTTTTGACCCCTTTTGACCCCTTTGTTCTTTGACTATAGCCTGTATGAGCCTGATTGAGCTCGACAGAGACACGCTTGCATACTCGGTTGGTTGGTCGCGCCCACGAGTGCCGCTCCGGAGCCTGGCTACTTGCGTTGATGTCGTCTTAGTCCCGGTGGGACTCTCGCTCTCCACCCAGTGCCTTTGAGGTAGCGTACGGTGTTGCTTAGACAGGCGGGACGGGCGTATTGCAGTCCCTGTGGATCGGGTCAGTGCTGGTTACCTATTGGTTGGGGATGCTTTTACTTTGAGAGTTGGCTGGACGAGCCCGTTTGGGCGGTTCCGTTAGTTTGGGTCAGGGGTGACCTTTCACTTTGGTGATGCTTACTTGAGAGTTTGACTGGGATAGTGGTAGGGTAGTGGCATTCAGCTGTTGAGTTTATTCCAGCTTATCTTGTTGTTCTTTACCTACCAGCTATACGGTTAGTCTCGTAGACTTAGTGGGTGGACCGTTGAGGTCGGTATCGGTACCCACTGAGGACTACTTCTTTTGATAGTAGTTCTCACACCCTTTGTTGCCACCTTTTTGCAGAGCCTTCTTCTGTTGCGGCCGCTGCGCCTGTTTCCGCGGATCGAGGTAAGGGAGTCGCGAGCTAGATCCCTACCTGTCCCTGTTGTCCCTAGAGGAGGACCCTACTGGAGATAGTTTATTTTGAGTTGTGCCATGTACATATACTGTGGATTTGTACCTATTTTGGTTGTGGTGGACCTGTTGTATTTTGGACTCTATATGTACAGGTGGCTTTTGTTATTAGTCTGTTTTATTTCAGCTCTATATATCTCTTGTAGTGGCTTGTATGTTTGTTTACAGGTTAGCTATCGCTTCGTATACATAGAAAAATCTATGTATACGGCGGATCTGTTGGCGAGCCCGGGGAAACGAGTAATCCGGGGCGTGACAGATTAAGTGGTATCAGAGCTTAGGAATAGGTCGTTGGGACTTAGTAAACCCTAGGCTATGGCAGACCTTAGGAATGCAAGACGTGAGAGACGTGACTTGCCGCGAAAGTCATCGATTTGACTGTTGAACTCATCCTTAAGTGGAGGGAGTGGATCGAAGGCATGTGTCCTTTCCTGTCGCGAACTTGCGTTGGCTGCAGACGACGTCAAGTAGCGAGGGAAAAGAGACGACCTTCTGGACTTTCGCTTGATTGGGTCTTGAGTTGTTTTGTGGTTGTTGACTGATCTGTGTGTTGCGCGGGTGAGCATGGCACCTCCCCGACACCGAGGTCGACCCCCGACGCGGGCTACCCCCGCGCCTTCTGTGGTGCCTGAGCAGGCGAGACCTAGTGCACCCCCTGATGTGAGTGAGCAGTTGAATGCGCTAGCCGAGTCAGCTAGGCAGCAGAGTGCACTTTTGCGGGGGATGTGTGATACCATTACTCACACGTGGAGTGCAGCACCTAGAGCGACGGAGTCGCAGGAGCCACCTCCTGCTGTTCCAGTGGACGTTCCAGCTGCAGCCGTACCCCCAGCAGCGGCAGCAGTTCCGGCCGTACCGGTTGGCGACACTTCCCGGTCAGGTGGACAGATGTCGGAGGCTGAGCAGGAGCGGATGACCGAGAGACTGGCTCGTTTTTTTCGTCGGTTTGATCCACCCCGTTTTGATGGTAGCCACACCGAGCCATGGGTGGTGGAGGCCTGGGTAGGCGAGATGGAGAAGTTATTCGAGGATCTCTTCGTGCCAGAGCGGGAGCGGGTTCACTTGGCAGTTCACTGCCTGACAGGTGATGCACGCATCTGGTGGACGAGGACGAGATCGAGCAGGTCGCTGGATGCGCTGCATTTGAGTTGGACCGAGTTCTGCGGGATGCTGTATGGGTCCTATTTCCCTAACAGCGTGAAGCAGAAACTCGAGGAGGATTTGAAGAGTCTACTCCAGGGAGATCGCACAGTGCAGGAGTATACCCCGGGAGTTTACCAGACTCCTGAACTGTGTTCCTTTTGCTGCGAGAGATGAGGCTCACAGAGTTTATTTGTTTGAGCGAGGATTGAGACATGAGATATTTGTCTTAGTTCAGGCGCAGAGGTTGCAGACCTTGGACGCGTCGATCGAGCAGGCGCTATGGGTGGAGCGAGGAGCCTTGACGGCGAGTGAGCGGGCAGCCACTCTGAGTCAGGGTTTGGATAGGAAGCGCCCGACTCCGGAGGACGGACGGGGGACAGACCAGCGGCAGACGCCCGCCGAGACCTCCACGATCACGTTCTCAGGGTCGTGGGTTTTCGGGGCGACAGAGGTCTGGTGGATCCCGTCAGCAGGGGACGTCAGCAGAGGGCAGCACCGAGATGTGTCATCTGCGGAGGGACCACATTGGCCTAGGCAGTGCGCGAGCAGCGAGAGGGCCGGTGTTTTGGGTGTGGTCAGTCCGGACATCTGCGGGCAGCTTGTCCCCGAGCAGCGTCGCCTGTACCATCGATCGCATCGGCACCCCCTGTTCATCAGCAGGCCTATGGAGCTCCACCGAGTCACAGCCAGATGGATCGGGCTTCTGTACCACGCCTGGGTGAGCGACGGCAGCAGGCGCAGCAGCGCAGCAGAGCGGCAGAGTCTTTGCGGCTCAACTGGAGGACTCCACGGCGGCGGATCATGTGGTGGCAGGTATCATTTTAATTTCTGGCATTAGAGCTCGTGCATTATTTGATACCGGTGCATCACATTCTTTTGTTAGTCGAGCATTTGCATCCTTGCATGGGCTAGTGATAGGGCCGTTACCTTGTGCACGAGAGGTGCAGATTCCCGAGCACGTTTTGCGTGTGGAGGATTGTTGTCAAGCTTGCCCAGTGCAGCTTGGACCTTGGGTGATGCCCGCAGACCTGTTGGTCTTGGGGCGATTGCAGGATTTTGATGTAGTGCTCGGCATGGATTGGCTGACGCGCGCTACTTCGCGATGATCGACTGTGGCGAGAGAGAGACCGTGACGTTTCGCGAGCCAGGCCAGGAGGAGTACGTGTATCGAGGCTGCAGGAGCACGTTTTTTGCGACGTGGATTTCGTCGGCACGAGCGAGACAGATGATGAGTCGAGGATGGTATCGCATTTCTGGGCGACTGTTGTGGAGGTATCTGCAGGGGCACCGGAGCTCGAGGACATCTCCGTAGTCCGCGAGTTCCCGGACGTGTTTCCCCCGGTGTTGACTGAGATGCCACCTGACAGGGAGGTCGAGTTTGTGATTGACGTAGTCCTAGGAACTGCGCCAATCTCAAAGACACCCTACCGAATGGCACCGGCTGAGCTGAGAGAGAGAGAGAGCTTAAGGCGCAGCTTCAGGATTTGATGGATAAAAGGGTTTGTGAGACCCAGTGTATCGCCTTGGGGAGCGCCGGTGTTTTTCGTGAAGAAGAAGATGGTTCACTTAGACTTTGTGTGGATTATCGAGAGTTGAATAAAGTGACCATCAAGAACAGGTATCCTTTGCCGCGCATTGATGATCTGTTTGATCAGCTGCAAGGATCTTGTGTCTTCTCGAAGATTGACTTGCAGTCTGGTTACCACCAATTGAAGGTGAAGGCCGAGGAGGATATTCCTAAGACGGCTTTTTTAGGACCCGGTACGGGCATTATGAGTTTACGGTGATGCCGTTTGGATTGGATTGACTAATGCCCCTGCCGCGTTTATGGATTTGATGAATCGAGTGTTTTTAATAAGCCGTTCTTGGACCGGTTTGTAGTGGTGTTTATTGATGACATCTTGATCTACTCTCGGAGCGATGCTGAGCCATGAGGAGCACTTGAGGGGCTTGTGCTGCAACTTCTGAGAGAGAGAAGTTGTATGCTAAGCTGAAAAGTGCGAGTTCTGAGTTCTTCTGCTTCGAGAGAGAGAGAAGTAGCTTTCTTGGGCTTTCTTTGGCATGTGATTTCGGCCACTGGAGTAGCGGTGGACCCGCAGAAGGTTGAGACTGTGCGGGATTGGCCCAGACCGACGACGGTTACCGAGGTGAGGAGTTTTCCTCGGGTTAGCTGGATATTACCGTCGATTTGTGGAAGGCTTTGCGAAGCTCTCCACACCCCTCACTCGTCTGACGAGGAAAGGGATTAGATTTGTTTGGAGTGCTGAGTGCCAGCGTAGCTTTGAGGAGCTGAAGGAGAGACTGATGTCTGCTCCCATCCTTACCCTTCCTGTGATGGGGGAAGGAAGGATTTGTGATTTATAGTGATGCATCACACAGTGGCTTGGGATGTGTGTTGATGCAGCATGGTAGGGTAATTGCCTATGCCTCCCGGCAATTGAAGGATTATGAGAAGAATTATCCTACGCATGATTTGGAGCTGGCAGCTGTAGTGTTTGCACTGAAGCTGTGGCGGCACTATCTGTATGGTGAGCACTGTGAGATTTTCACAGATCACAAAGTCTCAAGTATCTGTTCACTCAGAAGGAATTGAATCTGAGGCAACGCGCGGTGGTTGGAACTGTTGAAGGATTATGATATTACCATCCAGTATCATCCCGGCAAGGCGAATGTAGTGGCAGATGCGTTGAGCAGGAGATCAGTGCAGAGCCTTAGTATGATGATCACTCAGCAGGCGCCGTTACTTGAGGAGTTGAGGCGGCTGGAGCTTGAGGTGGTATCCCCTGGGGTTACTGCAAAACTTATGTCTTTGGTTTTGCAACCCACTCTGTTGGATAGGATCCGAGAGAAACAGAGTGTGGACCCCTACTTGATGAGGATTCGAGAGCAGATTGCCAGCGGGCAGACAGGGGATTTTAGTGTTGACAGTTCGGGAGTACTGCGGTACAGGGACCGACTGTGTGTGCCTATGGATTCTGAGATCCGAGAGGAGATTTTGAGAGAGGCTCATTACTCACCTTATACGGTTCACCCCGGTGGAACCAAGATGTATAAGGACTTGAAGGCACACTTCTAGTGGAATGGAATGAAGCGCCATATTGGGAGATTTGTGGCTTAGTGTTTGACTTGTCAACAGGTAAAGGCGGAGCACCGAGTACCTGCTGGCAAGCTTCAGAGTCTCCCAATACCCGAGTGGAAGTGGGACCAGATCGCCATGGACTTTGTCGTGGGTTTACCGAGGGCGCAGGCTGGTTTTGACGCTATTTGGGTGATAGTGGACAGACTGACCAAGTCTGCCCACTTCTTACCAGTGCAGACTACTTGGTCCAGGGACAGACTCGCTCAGTTATACTTGGACGAGATAGTGAGACTGCATGGAGTGCCTACCTCGATTGTGTCTGATCGAGACACACGATTCGTCTCACAGTTTTGGAGGAGTCTACAGACAGCACTGGGTACTCAGCTGCGGTTTAGCACGGCTTTTCATCCACAGACAGATGGTCAGTCTGAGCGGACCATTCAGACCCTGGAGGACATGTTGAGGGCATGTGTCCTAGACTTTGATGGAGGGTGGCATCAACACTTAGGACTGGTTGAGTTTGCGTACAACAATAGCTATCAAGCGAGCATCCAGATGGCTCCGTTTGAGGCATTGTATGGACGCAGGTGTCGTTTGCCCTTGCATTGGAGCGATGTGGGTGAGAGGAAGACTTTGGGTCCCGATATCCTATTGGAAGCGGAAGAGAAGGTCAAGATGGTTCGACGACGTCTTGAGACCGCCCAGAGTCGACAGAGGAGCTATGCGGATACTAGGAGACGAGACTTGGAGTTCCAGATTGGAGATCATGTGTTTCTGAAAGTCTCGCCGTCTAGAGGAATTCGCCGTTTTGGAGTTCGTGGAAAGCTCAGTCCACGGTTTGTTGGCCCGTTCGAGGTGTTAGAGCGAGTGGGGCCGGTAGCGTACAGGATTGCCCTACCACCGCGACTCTCTGGAGTCCATGATGTGTTTCATGTCTCGGCTCTGAGGAGATATGTGTTCGACCCCTCCCACGTGATTGACTTCACCCCACTTGAGTTGGCTGAGGACCTGCAGTACGAGGAGCGACCGGTGCGGATTCTTGCTCGCGAGACGAAAGAATTGCGCAACCGAGTCATACCGTACGTGAAAGTGCAGTGGAGTAATCACGAGGAGCGTGAGGCGACTTGGGAGCCGGAGACGGTGATGCGGGAATCCTATCCCTACCTTTTCGAGCTGTCTTCTTGAGGTATGAGTTTGAGTTTGAGTTTCGAGGACGAAACTTTTCGTAGGGGGGAAGGATGTAGTACCCCTGGGGCCTAACTGACGGAATGACTGTAGTATTTTAGACTGTCCGACACTTCTGGAGAAGGTCGAGACAAGTCGGAGTCGTTTCGGCGTCAAATAGACGCGAAAACGGACTCGGAGCACCGAAGCGAGCCAAAACTGAAGTTTTGGGCTTTTGGAGTTTCGGGCGCCCGGATGCTCTGTTTTGGGCGCCCAGTTGTTCAGTGCCCCTTTCCTGAAAATTACTAAGTCATTTCGGATCCATGTTTCGGGCGCCCGGAAAGTGAGTCCGGAAATCCTGCCTCGTGAGTATCGAACGGCTCGACACGTGTTGATCGGTTGGTGAGATCCGCCGGACCAGGTTTGGGCGCACCGGACCGCGGCGGAGAGTCCGATGGTCGAGTTGGTGCAGGCTGCAGAACCGGGCGCCCACTTCATGAGTTTCGGGCGCCCGGAAGTGTGGTTTTCTGCTGAGGACAGGTTAGTTGTAATTCTGTTCTTGAGGCTCATTGCACCGAAACTAGTGGTCTATAAAAGCAATGGACGACCTCCCCTGAGGCTCTTTTCTCCCCTCTTCAAGGTGAACTCGGAGCTTGCAAGAGGAAACCCTCTCTTCTCTCCCAATTTCATCTTCCTCCATTGATGAACTTGGTTTCCTGCTGAAACTGCAACGTCGACCTGGAGTGTTCGTGCTCGTGTGCAGTGTAGGAGAATCCAAATCCAACGAAACTTGGTTTGTTAGATAGAGGACTCGCAGAGGAAGAAGTGGAATCCTTCCAATCGCGATTTGGACAGGTATGTAAGCTACAGTTGATGTTTTACTGGACCCCTTGTGTTCTTGAGCTGAAACTTGGATTTTTCCTTTGATCTTTTGGATCCAATCTCTTGAGAGCTGGAATTACGAAGTGAAGATTGATCCTTCCACTTTCCTTGCTGGTTTGGAGGTCCTTCCCACTTGAATTGAGGATTCAAAGGTGAGTTCTAGCTCAGATTTTGAGTAATTGCTTAAGTGCTGAATTTTTGGGTCATTGATGGAATTTCTTGGATTTTTAGATCCAGATCTTTGTGAGGATCTTTGGAGAGGTTTTGGATTGTTCCATCACTGTTTTTGTGAGGTTTGTGACCCCTTTCTATGAGCTAGAATCGTTGGAATCCTTGAATTCTTGCTGTTTTTGGGTTTTGCTTAAGTGCTGGAACTTCTGGATCCATGTGCAGGAGGGTCCAGATGTTGACCTGATTCAGTGTTTAGGCTTTTTGGACATCGAGTCGAACTCCGATTTGGCTGAAATTTGGAGGGTTTGTTCTTGAACCTCTGCTGGTGAGTTGAGCCAAATTTCACTGCATTTGGACTTAGGATTTGGATTTTATCGCATGTTGATCACATGTGGGTTGTGCTGCCAGGCTGCAGTTCTGGGCTGATGTTCTGGGCGCCCAGAACAGTGAGCAGGTGGGTCCGAATCTCGAGGTTGCAGATTTGAGCTCGATTTCGGCCGGTGTTGCTTGGAGGCCTTCCTCTCGACTCCTAGCCGTTGTTGGATAGCTTTCGAGGTGGGTTGATGTTACCGAAATCGCCGGATTTCCTCCTAAGTGTAGAGAGTGCAGCATGCTGTTTTATTATCTGTTAAATCATGTTAGTAGCTCGAATTCGTGAATTTGCATGTGTTTATATGAAATCTGAATTTGGAGCATAAATTGATAATTTATCGACATGACTTACATGCTGAACTGGGAATTGACTTAGGAGAAAACTTGCGAACATACAACCGTCACTTTTCGAACTGTTATCAGATTTAGCTCTAGGAGCCGTTTCTGTTCCTGTATCACCGCTGTTAGTGCGAGGTGGATACTTAGTTCGTTATAGGATGAGGTTACACTCGTGCTGGGATGCCGAGCTTGTATTTACAGCAGGGTTAGGCTGTTCTGTATTACCGGGTGCCGTCGGGTTTGACGGTGGACCCAGACTCTTGTTTTAGCTTCTGGTCGTGCTGAGGGCACGTGAGCTTAGAGTCTTTGACCCCTTTTGACCCCTTTGTTCTTTGACTATAGCCGCCGGAGCCTGTTTGTGCTCGACAGAGATACGCGTACTAACTCGGCTGGGTAGCTCCCCCCGAGTGCCGCTCCGGAGTGAGGCCTCTTTTGCGTTGTTGTCGCTACAGATTGTGGATCTGTTTTGGACCGGCTACCCCTTTTGGTAGTGTGCGGTGTGGCTAGGCAGTTGGCTGGACGAGCCCGTTTGGGCGGTTCCGATAGATTGGGTCAGGGATGATTTCTCACTTGGGTGATGCTTACTTGAGAGTTGACTGAGATAGTGGTAGGGTAGTGGCATGATAGCTGTAGAGTTTATTCCAGCTTACTTTGTTGTTCTTTACCTACCTGCTATACTGTTAGTCTCGTAGACTTAGTGGGTGGACCGTTGAGGTCGGTATCGGTACCCACTGAGGACTACTTCTTTTGATAGTAGTTCTCACACCCTTTGTTGCCACCTTTTTGCAGAGCCTTCTTCTGTTGCGGCTGCTGCGCCTGTTCCCGCGGATCGAGGTAAGGGAGTCGCGAGCTAGATCCCTACCTGTCCCTGTTGTCCCTAGAGGAGGACCCTACTGGAGATAGTTTATTTTGAGTTGTGCCATGTACATATACTGTGGATTTGTACCTATTTTGGTTGTGGTGGACCTGTTGTATTTTGGACTCTATATGTACAGGTGGCTTTTGTTATTAGTCTGTTTTATTTCAGCTCTATATATCTCTTGTAGTGGCTTGTATGTTTGTTTACAGGTTAGCTATCGCTTCGTATACATAGAAAAATCTATGTATACGGCGGATCTGTTGGCGAGCCCGGGGAAACGAGTAATCCGGGGCGTGACAGTAGGGATCTAGCTCGCGACTCCCTTACCTCGATCCGTAGGAACGGAAGCAGCAGCCGTAACAGACGAAGGCTCTGCAAGAAAAGGTGGCAACAATGGGTGTGAGAACTACTATCAAAAGAAGTAGTCCTCAGTGGGTACCGCTACCGACCCCAACGGTACACCCACTAAGTCTACGAGACTAACAGTATAGCTGGTAGGTAAAGAAATAATAAAGTAAGCGGGAATAAACTCAACAGCTGAAATGCCACTACCCTACCACTATCCAAGTCATACTCTCAAAGTATAAGCATCACAAATGTGAATAGTCACTCCTGACCCAAACTAACGGAACCGCCCAAACAGGCTCGTCCAGCCAAAAGCCTAGCCACACCGCACACTACCAAAAGGTAGCCGGTCCAAGGATCATAACCACTAATCTGCAGCGACATCAACGCATGAGAGGCCTCACTCCGGAGCGGCACTCGGGGGAGCTACCCAACCGAGTTAATAAGCGTATCTCTGTCGAGCACAATCAGGCTCCGACAGGCTATAATCAAATAAAAAGGGTCGAATGGGACAAAGACTCCAAGCTCACGTGCCCTCAGCATAAACAGATACTAAAACAAGAATCTAGATCCACCGTCAACTCCGACGGCACCCGGTAATACAAAACAGCCTAACCCTGCTGTAGGTACAAGCTCGGCATCTCAGCACGAGCGTAAACTCGTCCTACAATAATCTAAATATCCACCTCGCAGTGACAGCGGTGATACAAGAACAGAAACGGCTCCTAGAGCTAAATCTGATAACAGTTTCGAAAAGTGACGGTTGTAGGTTCGCGAGTTTTCTCCTAAGTCAAATCCCAGTTCAGCATGTAAATCATGTCTATAAATTATTAATTTATGCTCCAAATTCAGGTTTCATATAAACACATGCAAATTTATGAATTCGAGCTACTAACATGATCAATCAAATAATAAAACAACATGCTGCACTCTCTACAACTTAGGAGGAATTCCGAAGCTTTCGGCAACATCAACCCACCTCAAACGCTATCCAACAAAGGCTAGGAGTCGAGTGGAAAGCCTCCAAACAAAACCAACTGAAATCGGGCTCAAACCTGCCAAAATAGGATTCGGATCCCCCTGCTCAAGTTCTGGGCGCCCAGAACATCAGCCCAGAACTGCAGCCTGGCAGCATGACCAATATGGATTCAACAAGCGATAAAATCTAAATCCTAAGTCCAAATGCAGTAAAAATTTACCCAACTCACCAGCAGGGGCTCAAGAACAATCCCTCCAAATTTCAGCCAAAACGGAGTTCGAATCGATCTTCAAAAAGCCTTTGCACTGATTCGGACCCACTTCTGGACCCTCCAGAACTGCATCCAGAAGTTCCAGCAACTAAGCAAATAATACTTCTAGCATAATTCCTGAAATTCCAACAAATCTAGCCCAGGGAAAAGGGTCACAAACCTCCCAAATACAGTGATGGATCAATCCAAATCTTCTCCAAGGCTTCTAACAAAAATCTGGATTCAAAAATCCAAGAAATCCATCAAGGATCCACAATTTCAGCACTTAAGCTAAATTCTTAAAATCTGAGCTAGTACTCACCTTTGAATTCTTAATTCAGGTGGAAAGAACCTCCAAACCCACAAGGGATGAGGGAAAACCAATCTTCACTTCGAAAATCCAGCTCCAAGGAGATTTGGATCCATAAGGTCAAAGGAAAACCCAAATTTCAGTTCAAGAACACAAGGGGTCCAGTAAAACAGCAACTGCAGCGTACATACCTGTCCAAAATGTGATTGGAAGGATCCCACGGTTTTCTCTACGAGTCCACAATCCAACAAACTAAGTGTTGTGAGATTTGGACACTCCTACACTGCACACGAGCAGAAACTCCACAGGTCGACGCTGCTGTTCTGCAGGAATCCAAGGCCTTCAATGTAAAAGATGGAAATTGGACGAGTAGGAGGGGTTCCCTGCAATTTTCCAGGATTCACCAAGAGAAGGGAGCAAAGAGGGCTTCAGGGTTTCATCCACCACCAATATAGCCAAAAGAAAAGATGTAAAGAGCCACAATAACACAGCTGCAAACCTGCACCATTGCTGGAAACTCAACATTCGGGCGCCCGAAACCCAAGAAGTGGGCGCCCGGTTCTTCCAGCGTGTACTCATCCAGCACTTCGGACTCTCCGCCCGCGGTCTGGTGTGCCCTAACGTGGTCCGGCGGAAATCACCTACCACCTCACACGTGTCACACGAATCGATACTCACGAGGTAAACTTCCGGACTCACTTTCCGGGCGCCCGAATACTGGATCCGAAATGACTTAGCAAATCAAGAAATAAGCACTCAACAACTGGGCGCCCAAAACATAACTTCCGGGCGCCCTAAAGTACCCAACGCCCAAAACTTCAGTTTTGACTTATTTCGGTGCTCCGAGTCCGTTTTCGCGTCTATTTGCGCCAAAACGACTCCGACTTGTCTCGACCCTCTCCAGAAGTGTCGAACAGTCTAGGATACTGCAGTCATTTCGTCAGTTAGGCCCCAGGGGTACTACAGGCTATCTCATTGGGGACAACCCCACGGAAGTAAATAAGTAGTTGAGCTTAATTTGGTTTTTGCATGCTATAATCATTAGTATACATGATTCATGATAGTGATAATCTCAATAGAATTAGGGTAGAAAATGTACCTAATTATTAGATTTCCGACATGTCAACATGAACCATACCTCAAGTACAACAATTCTTCCATATGCTCATGTATCAAAGTATGAACGAAGGACAACATACTAACATGGGAAATTATGCTAATGGAACATAAAAGATAGTTAGAACATGAACAAGAAGATATAGAGTTAGTTCACCACTTTCGGCATATAAGTACCCACCAAATCAACCCCACACTTGTAGAGACCACAACATAAGCTCTGTTGTCTTCAAATCAACCCTAAACAAAGAGATTTCCCACATCAAATCTTAGCCAAGATTCAACCCTAACATAACAACCTTTGAAACCCATCGCAAAACCATTAGTACTAGAGAAAACTTCTCAAAATCCTAATACATGCCTCTAACAAACAAATCTTACCTTAACCTTACTCTAACTTGATGGAACATGAGAAATTCCTCAAACGAGTATTTCTCCTTGCTCCATATCTCCAAACCTAACCATGGAAAGATTAGAAGTCACTAGGAGAAAGTAGGAATCAAATTAGAGTTATAGAAGTAGAGAACAAGTAAGAAAAAGAGATAGAGAAGATGGAGAAAGAGTAGAGAACTAGGGTTCTCAGCTGAAAATGGATAGAAAAGGCGATGGGATTCTCTTATAGATTTGAAACGATTGCATTTAAATGCCTCAAACCCAAAGAAATACCATTAAAGCATCCTTCTGCCCGCAGCTGGTTTCCGGCGATTGGAACATCTTTCGAGCACCTAAAATCTCATCGCCCAACTTAGCTGCTCGCGGGTTTCGGACATTGCTCTGCCCACCCGTGTAATTTCGGGTGCCCATAGGGCATTACGGGCGCCCAAATATATATGGTGAACAGTAGCCAAGCTCTCGAGTTGAGCTTCCGAATCCACTTCCGGGTGTCTGAATCTATATCGATAAAACATTCGAACGTCCATAGGCAATCCAGATCATCTAAAACACTGAAATCTCACAAAGTATACCATTTTCGGGTCACCATCACTTCTAGGCATCCAAAATCCACAGAACTCTAGTTTCAGTAAAAATTGATTCCATATTTCATTTTTTTCGTCTGTTCCACGCCTAAACTAACCCAGCTCATCCAGAAAGCCTCCATAACTCTTTACACAATATCAAATGCTATTTTATACGAAGACCTTGCTAATGTCAAAGATCCAATACATTATATTCTCCCATAGTCTCAGGTAGACAGTTTCTATGGGGCGTAGGCCTCCCAAAAGGTAACGGAGGCGTGCAAAGGTTTCTGCGGGCCGAACGGAGATTGGCCCTCGAGTGCAAAGGCAGAAGGGAGCTTGACTGCAAGACTCACCCGTCGAGCAGGGACGAAAGTCGGCCATCCTAAAAAAAGTTTCGTCTGCGAAACTTAAGCTTCTTTCCTTACTCCTAAACCTCAAAAAGATGAGGGTAGCGTTCCCACATCGAGTTCTCCAACTCCAAAATTGCCTTACGCTCCCAATAGTTGCTCCATAATACTTTTACATACGGAATAGTCTGGTTTTGAAGTTCTTTTTCCTCCCAAGCAAGAATACGAACCGGTTGCTCCTTGTAGATCAAGTCTTCTCGTAGCTCCAACGGGGCAAAGTCAATGACATGAGAAGGATCACATATATACTTATAGTGTTGATGTATAAAATACATCATGAACTCCTGCAAGGTTAGGCAGCAAGGCGATCCGATATTCTATGGGTCTAAATCGCTTCAACACATCAAAAGGTACAATGTACTAGGGACTTAGCTTTCCCTGTATCCCAAATCTTTTCACCCATTTTCGGTGATGAAACTTTTAAGAACGCATGATCTTCAACCACTTGTCAGAATAGTCCTGTTTCGACTTTGAGCTGTTATTAAGTTTTGTCGTGCAATTTTAACATTTTCTTTAGTTTCCAATAACATATCAGGGACTAAGGTCATCTTCTCATCCACTTCACTCTAATGCAAAAGTGATTGACATTTTCTTCTATACAATGCCTCAAAGAGAGCCATCTTAATACTTACTTGATGGTAGTTATTATAGGCAAATTTCGCCATTTGTAAGTGTTGATGCGATCCACCACTTTAATCAAGAATGCAAGCTTGAAGCATATCTTTTAAATCTGAATTGTTCTCTCCGATTATCCATCGGTATATGGATGAAATATTAAGCTAAAGTTTAATGGAGTCCCCAACGCTTTATTAGACTCTTCCGAAAGTGTGATACAAATTTTGGGTCTTAATCCGATACAAATGAAGTAGGTACTCTGTCACGCCCCGGGCCCTAGTGGGAGCCTACCAGGCACGTGCACAGACCCGCCGCGTACACCAATAAGGAAACCTCAATGCACACAAAGCGTCTAGAACAACAAAAATCAAGTAGTAGTAGGAGTACAACCTAAACAAGGTAATCAGAGCAAATACATAAATCTACTAATAGAACAAGTTCAACACAACTATAATCTCAAGATATACAATAAAATTTGCTTAATGTACATCTTAACAACACTAGGAGATCATTCTCTAGAAACAACTATACACCTTTCACTCAAAATATAAGAAAGGTGTCAGGGTCCATCTGTAATATCATCGTAGAGGCTCTAGCTAGCTGCTAACCCCTCACCTCGATCCCAAGCCTCTCCCGCTGCGGAAGGCTCTGAAACGAAAACCCAACAACCATAGGGGTGAGAACTATTAAACAATAGTTTCCAGTGGGTAAGCCGCCGAGAGTGGCGAAATACACCGCTAGGTCAACTGAGGCAAAGATAGTATAAGTTGAAACATAAGGCATAAAGCAATAAATGCTAAACAAGTAATTCTACTACTATCATGCCTCCAAATGATTATATCATTTCTATAAAAAAAATGATTTCTACTACTACATGCATAGGTAGGTGCATTACTAAAATTTACATGTACTTGGTTCCTTACAATCATATGCACAATTATGTCTTCCACCATAACCTACATGCATGTCCATTTATGCTATAAATATTAGTTAAGGAAAACCTCTTTTTCATTAACATCATACATTCATGCCACTATACTAAACCAATGTGAGTATAGGCCTAATGCTACTATGGATGCCAATGTATGTAGTGATTAACTAATATGTCCAACTACAATGAATGCATCCCAATGGTGTCAAGCTAAGTAATGCCACAATATACAACTCACTACTATGTCCATACACTACATGTATATGCATCAACCGATTATGATGAACAATGTCCAAATTACTTAGCTTTTACCCAATCAACGAGGGGATTTACACGTGGTAACATCCCGGCTTGTGCCATGCCTAATGGCCCCGTGGTAGTCAACATCCTCACGCTGAGAATGAGCCTCCCCCACGGCAATCCACTTCGGCGCCCAATCCCGCACGGGCGAACATACTGTCTCGCGTAAGCCAACTCCGGAGTGCCGGCTTGTAGGGAGCGACCCTCACAAGCATGTGCGAATGAGCAGAAGGGCAAACAAGCACTGATCATAAACATCATATCCAAGGCCAACCGGTCTCACTCATCATGTCTAAAACATAGAATCATAACATCGACTCGAGGGTCGGAATCATACTCATATGCCAAACTTGTTCTCAAATTACTTGTTGGTATACCTCTACCAATATGTAACATGTCTCTAACATGCAAATGTTCACATTTCACTCTACCAAGTCCATATTCAATGCATTCTACAATGCCATAATTAATGCATTATTCTAATGCCATATTCGATGGATTCTATAAATGCCATATCCATACATTATTCTAATGCCATATTTGATGCATTCTACAAATGCCATATCCATGCATTATTCTAATGCCATAATCGATGCATTCTACAATGCTATAACCCATGCATTATTCTAATGCCATGATCCATGCATTCTACAATGCTATAACCCATGCATTATTCTAATGCCATGATCCATGCATTCTACAAATGCCGATAAGTCATCATTCATAATATTCATAGGTCGTACTATTTGAACCTCCACTTCATGGAGTATAAGGATCATCATGCAAGTACTCTATTCTCATTTAATTAAGCAATTTTATGCTTTTACCAATTACATAATCAAATAAGTAGGAAAACCCCTTTCATCATGTCTTAAATATGGAATCATTCAACGACCTAAAGGTCGAGCTTAATGTCAACAATGCCAATCTTAGTTGCTCACCTAGATGAGGTGCAACATTCATAGCTCCATTAGTCATATAGTGTGTCATATGATACTACCCATCTCTAGCATGCATATCTTAAATAGCATTTCATGAAAGTGTCATCACAATACTAGTGCAAGTGCTCTAGCATGCATATCATTGTCACAATACTCCACTACAAGGAGTATACCACTTTCCACATGCAACATGTGTATATCATATTTTTACAATTTCTACCATGTCATAATTAGCACAATTATGCATCTAATCAATCCTATAATAAAATATGAGACATAGGGGGAGTTCACCCATTTCGGTGAGGTCAGACCCACCGAATATCCATCGAGACCTCGCAATACTTCAAAACGAAGTTGTTCCCCGAGCTTCACATACCCTAAGATAATTTTCCAAGGGGTTAGGGGCTTCGAACAAGCTCACCACGAAATTCACCAAAATTCATGAAGAAATATAGGTGAATAATACCTTAATCCAAGAAAAGCTTGTGCAAATTCCAAATCAACACATTGGAGCTTCAAATCCAATCTACAAGAGTGTTCTACACTCATCAATTTCATCTCACAAACCCTCATGAGAAAAATCCCAAATAACACCCTAGTTTCATCATACTAGGTTTCCTCTACCAAAAATCCAAGCAATACTCATAGAGAGGTTGCAAGAGAGCTACTCACCTCTAAAAGAGCTCTAATCAAAGCCCAAAGATGTTAGGGTTGGAGATCTAACCACAAACAAGCTCTCTCCTTCACATCCAAGCTTCCCTCAAAGCCAAGAAGCAAGCCTCCAAGATGAAAATGGAGAAAAGAGAGATCAATCCAAGCTTTAGAGGGTTGGAGAAGAGAAAATCTAGAGAGAGAGAGAGGGAAACCTACCTCTTCTTCTTCTCCACCCTCAGCCAACAAGAGACAGTGAAGGGGTGAAGGGGTAAGTTATAATAGATGTAACAATATCCCCAAAAGCCCCTCTAAAGTCCAAAATTACAAAACTGCTCAAAATCACATTCTGCAGCACTGTATTCCGGTATACGAACAGGCATTCCGGAATCAGCCTAAAAAATCCGCAAAACTCGAGCCTCGGCCAAAAACAGATTTTTATACAGCATTCCGGAATGCCAAAGTCCATTCCGGAATACATTAAATCTGTTCCGGAATCCAGATTCCAGTACCCGAATCCAATACAAATTCTGCACCTTTTGCAGAATTTGATCTCCGGAGTCCGTTTTCGCCCTTTTTAAGCCACGAAAATACCTCAAAGCTCTCCAAACTCAACCCAAATCTCCAGAATAGTATAAGGCACTATTCTTGTAGTACACTGAACTTTAGCAAATTACGGAGTTCTAGTGAGAGAATAGTGCCTTATACTATTCTGGAGTTTTGGGTTGAGTTTGGTGAGCTTTGAGGTGTTTTCGTGGCTTAAAAAGTGCGAAAACGGACTCCGGAGATCAAATTCTGCATAAAGTGCAGAATTAGTACTGCATTCGGGTACTGATTTTGGCATACGGGTACTGATTTAATTAGTACCGGTATGCCAATTCGTATACCGGTATACAGTGCTGCAGAATCAGATTTCGTGCAGTTTTGCAATTTCTGAGTTTTGAGGGGCCTAAGTGGATTTTGTGCTTAGGGTTAAGTAACCCTTCACCCCTCATGTTGCTGTTTTGGCTGAGGATGGAGGAGAAGAAAGGTAGGGGGTTTTCTCTCTCTCTCTCTAGATTTTCTTGCTCCCAACCCTCTAGATCATGGTTTTGATCTCTTCTCTTTCCATTTTCTTCATGGAGGAGTGCTTCTAGGCTTTGTGGGGAGCTCGGGATGGATGAGAGGAACTTGTTTGTGGATTTAGCTTCAACCTAGCACGTGTGAGCTTGGTTTGGGGCTTGATTTGAGGTTAGTAAACCCTTTTACAACCTCTATTTGTGATTTTGCTTGAGATTTGGCATGAAAACCTAGTTTCATGAAAACTAGGGTTTTATTTAGGGTTTCGTGATTGTGAGCTCTTGAGGTTGAATTGATGGGTGTAGAACGTTGTTGTAGGTTGGATTTGAAGATCCCTAACCTCAATTTGGACTTAGAACAAGTTTTACTTGCTCAAGGTATTTTTCACCCATTTACCTCATAGTTTTTGGTGGTTTTCGAATTCGTTCGTTCGAAAATTGTAACCCCTTGGAAAATTATCTTAGGGTATGAGAAGCTCGGGGGACAACTCCGTTTCGAAGTACTGCGAGGTTTCGACGGTTATCCGGTGGGTCTGACCTCACCGAAATGGGTGAACTCCCCCTATGTCTCCTATCTTGTTATAGGATTGATTAGATGCATAATTATAATAATTATGACATGATGAAAATTGTAATTACGTGAGACACATATGTTGTGTATGAAAAATGCATAGTGCATATAGTGCGGTATTATGATGATAATATGCATGCTAGAGTATTTGCACTAATAGTGTAATGATGCATTAGGAAATGCTAATTAAGATATGCATGCTAGAAAGAAGTGTCATATGAGACACTACTTGCTTAGTGGATTAGTGAATTCTCTTTGCATACTAAAGTATGCTTGTATAGAGAAAAGAGAAGTTATGGCAAATGCATGATAAGTTGTAGCACCTCATCTAGGTGAGCAATTTTGACGGTCATCGTGACTTTGGGCTCGACCTTTAGGTCGTGGAAATGATTCCATGTTTAAGACATGAGGAATGAAATTCTATTTGCATTGATAATTATAATTGGTTAAACGTGAGTCCATTGGGTTATTTAAACACTTGCATGATAGCTTTATACTCTATGTAGTAGAGATTGTTGTAGCTTATGCATGGCATGAATATGGACTCGTTGGCATCGTAGAATGCATTGTTATAGCATTGTAGAATGCATGGATTATAGCATTAGTATAATGCATAGTTTTGGCATTTGTAGAATGCATGATATGTGGCATTAGAATAATGCATGGTTTATGAACTTAGTAAACAAAGAGATGGACATTTACATGTTAGAGACATGTGCATATTGGTAGGGACATACCAACGGACATATTGAGAACAACATGATATTGTTGACATTTAGCATATTGGCTATTGAATGTAGTAAACATAATGTGACATGTTTTGACATAGTTTGAGGTTAAGCATATTGTATTTCACTTAGGTGAATAACTAGGTTGACATTATGACATAATGTTAGATCCTTGAATTTCGGTTGGCAATTCCATGTTAGCGACATGACGAACGTATTTCCTATGCTGTTGACTATGCTTGTTATGCCATTGTGCTCATTCGCACATGCTTGTGAGGGTCGCTCCCTACAAGCCGGCAGCTCCGGAGTGGGCCTTTCGCGATGTTGATCGCCTGTGTGCAGGTTATATGGGCGCCGAAGTGGATTGCCGTGGGGGAGGCTCATTCTAGCGAGAATGTTGACTACCACGGGGCCATTAGGCACGGCACAAGCCGAGACTTGAAAAGTCCTTTATGGTAGGAAATATGGTGAGGAATGTGACATTTGACACCCTAATTAATCGGTACACATAGATGTAGCTGATGGACGTAGTATTGGGTGGTGACATTGTGGCATTACATGTAGTGAAACATTGACATGACTTGGCACACTAGTGGTTAGTGAACATAACATACATATAGTTGGGAACAAGTCAAATAGTTCATACATGTCGTGGGAAATTGATCATACATTTCATACTTGTGGTTGGAGATAAGTCATTCGTGTATTAATAATAAACTTGACATATAGTAAGTTTATAACATTAGATTATGTGTAGTTGATCATGGTTTATTTACACATATATGAGTAGAATGTTTACATACTTTGTAACATGTTCATGTAGATGATTTAGTCATTGGAGGCATGATAGTTGTAGAATTATCTGCTTAGCATTCAATGTTTTATGCTTTATGTTTCAGTTTAAACTATCTTGCCTCAGTTGACCTAGCGGTGTAATTCGCCACTCTCGGCGGCTTACCCACTGGGAACTATTGTATAATAGTTCTCACCCCCATTGTTGTTGGGTTTTTATTTCAGAGCCTTCCGCAGTATGAGAGGCTTGGGATCGTGGCGAGGGGTTAGCAGCTAGCTAGAGCCTCTACGATGTTGTTGTAGGCACACCATGGTGTCCTTTCATTGTATTCTATATGAAAGATGTATAGTTATTTTCTAGAGAGTGATCTCCTAGTATTCTTAAGATATATAATTTTATTGTATATCTTGAGATTTTAGTTGTGTTGATTTTGTATTAGATGTAGAATTATGTTCTCGCTCTGATTACCTTGTTTAGGATGTATTCTTTATCCTACTTGATTGTTGTTGTCATAGACGCCTTGTGTACATTGTGTTTTTTTGAGGTACACGGCGGGTCTGTGCACGTGCCTGGTAGGCTCTCCCTAGGGCCCGGGGCGTGACAGATAATAGTGGTATCAGAGCCTAGGGTTGAGTCGTAGTGGACCTAGTAAACCTTAGGCAGGTTGGACGATAAGGAATAGGAACGTGAGAGACGGGATCTCTTGTGATTTATTGGCGAAAGTATTATGATTGGGTCATGTCTAAAACTCCAAAGGTGTTGGAGTTAGATCGGAGTGAACCACTTCTATACCCTTGGAGGGTCACGTTGGCGGCCGACAACGTGACATCGGGGAATAGTGGGAGTCCACTTCATTACTTTCGCATGATTGGGGTTATAGTTTTGTGTGGGGATGCGTTGGCGTGGGGTGTTTTACCTGCGCATGTTTTGCTTGTTGCAGCTTGAGTGGTGAACGACGCGCTCGATGACGGCCGAGGCAGCCGAGGCGGGAACCCTGCATCCTCCAGATTTGGTGAGATATTAAGTTGGGAGAACAACTGGCAAATTCAGCGAGTACGGTGGAACGGCGATCATTTATGATGCTACTCCAAGTTGAGGCTTTGCGCCGACAGACGAGAGGATTAAGCAACTAGAGGATTTGTCAATCCAGTTGGCAGTCGACCTCAAGAAATTTTATGAGAATGCGGATCGTACCTTGATAAGGGCAAGAGATGTGGAGACCGTTGGGGACGGCAAAAGAAGCTACTAAGAGTGGCAAGTCTAATGTAAGAGGACAATCAAGTGTTCAAAGAGGAATTGATCTGGAGAGGGTGGATCTTTGGCAGAATGGAAGAGAGACGTTGAATCGTCATCAACTATAGGGATGTGTGAACGGTGGAGTCCGCATGTACCCGATGATGCTCTTGGAGTAGAGGCATGTACACTCTTCGTGGCCAGGTGGGCCATCCTCAGTTGGAGTGTTTGAGGAGAACAATGTCGACGGTGTTGGGATCGACTTCGCGCTGCTAGCACCGGTTGAATGCGTGTCTGTTTGACAGGCAGTGGATGATGCAGCGAAGACGAAGGTTGTTCGCAGCTCGTGGTTTTGGAGCTAGCTGGTTGTTTGTTGTGATTGTGGTTTTGGCTCGGCTGTTTGCCGAATGCAAGGCAGGGGAATTATTCCTTGGTGCTTGCTGTTTGAGTTGGTCCTGACTGTTTGGACTTGGAAGTACTGTTCTTGTACTCCGTTAGTTTTGGATGTTTCTGTGCGCCAACGAAGCGATTGGCTTTATTTGGCTGGGAGCGTATAGTTCAGATTTGAACTTGGGTTGGCTCTTCGGCTATCAGGTTGCCGATGAGTGAGTGAGCCAAGCTGTAGTGCTTTGGGAACCTGGACACGAAATAGTGTCTTCAGAGGGCGTTTCGCTATTTGCGACGATTGTTTCACCTGCCCAAGCCTGGTTGTTGGCTGAGTGGGCGCGTGGCCTTTAGGCCAGCATCCTAGGTGAGTATTGAGAATCCTCAAAAGCGAGGATGTCTCTTGTGAGGGAGTTGCTTGTGCAATCCCGGTTGAGTTGCGAGAATTGAAGGCTTGGTCTGGAGACCTCTTTTGCCTAGTATTTTCTCTTGCGGAGCATAGATCTCATTTGTTTTAAGTGGACGGGTCATTTCGACTGTGGGTCGACTATCGTGAACTCGGTAGGGTCACGATCGAGAATATGTACCCGTAGCAGAGATCGGTTGATCTGTTTGATCAAGCTCCATGGATTCTGGTTTTACTCGAGGGTAGTTGCAATCTGAGTACTACTCTCGTTGAATCGAGTTTGAGTTTGGACCGAGGGTGACTTGTTCACTCGGTGTAGACATTACGAAATTGTCGTGGTGTCGTTTGAGCTTGCTGATGCTCTTGTGTGTTGTGATGTTTGGCCCTTCTGGGTGTCTTTATCTCTGTGCGCATCGACGACATATTGGAAGTCGAGAGGCGATGAAGACCATGAAGATTCCTTTGAACGAGGATTGCAAGTGCTTCAAGTTGAAGACGTGCTGATTCGGTTGTGAGGACTAGCATCCCTTGGCAGTTGATGCCAAAGTGATTATGAGTGGAGATCTCAAGGAAATCAAGCCATCCATAGTTGATTTGGACAAGCGGATGTGATCGAAGTTCAAACTTCCTAGTTTGATTGGATGTTATGGATAATGGTGGGGAGGTTACTGAGTTGTCTACTCCCTTCATTTGACTCACACATAAAGGGATTAAACCTTTTGGAAAGATATGTGTGAGAGAAGTTTCTTGGAACTGTTGGTATCGTTGACTACCGCCAACCTTGGTTACCCCGAAGGCGGGTTATGTGCTTTGTAGTTATGTTTCTCTCCACGGATTGAGTTGCACATTGGTGTAAAATAGAAAGGTAGTATTGACCTTTCAGCAAGTGAGAGAATGCAAGAGGGATCGCCAATTGTGATTTGGAATAGATTGCCATAGCAATTACTTGGAAAATGTGGCAAGTTTATGTATCGTTAGTGGTGTGAAGTGCACCCAGATCTTAATGTTGGAGATATCTCTACACTCAAAAAAATGAGTTGAAACTGTGAAAACAGGTTAGAGGCCGGTGTACTAGAGATATCGATGAGATGAGTATTATGGAGTGATATCTATCCTTTGAATCGGATCACGAAAGTTAGCCTTGATCCCGACTGGTGAATGGTGCAATTGAGACCAAGAGTGATGTGACTAATGAATTCCTAGTGGACTGTCAGAAAGTGTCTTGACGGTGGAACTAATGAGTTGTACCTGTGATAGCAGGATTTTTGAGATATGCTAAGTAAAGGCTATCTACCTGGTTGGATAGAGGATGATTGCCGGAGTCTCCGGAATTGGATTGTCTCGCTTCTAAGCTAGACGTGATGATTGTTGAGAGGTTGTGAATAGGAGTAACTATTCACCTGGGTTGGATTGAGATTTGCACAAGTATACTTGGGCAATTTGTTCGATTGCATGGGGCGTCTAGCTCTATCATTTTGGAATTTGAGTCCAATGGATGATTCTCGGTGAGAGATAGGATTTTGGCACCTGAATCAGATGATCTGATTATGATACTTGGTTAAGGAAATCCAAGAGCTTATGTTTGAGGAATCTAAGTTTCAAATTCTTAGGATTATTTGAAACCCTGAGGCAAATGGGCCTAGCGGCATGTGGAGTTATTTCACTTCAGATCTGTTGAAGGTATATGAAGTGGGTTGACGCTCCGAGCGAGTATTTGAATTCTACCCCGATGGTGGATGTCGTTTTCTTAGAGCTATATGAAGATCTAAACTTCAAGGAGCATTGTTGTGGATTGGACTTGTGGAATGTAGGAATTTGGAATTATCACTATTCCTACTACAAGATGCTTTGGAGCAACATCTTGGATGCGATGCATGGTGTGAGAGCTGGAGGCTTCACTGCGAGGGCGATGCTTTTATCTCCTTCAGTTTTGTTGTTTGTTTGTTGTTGTTGATCCGTAGTTTCGCGGACGAAACTCCTTTTTAGGAGGGGAGTATGTAGTACACTGAACTTTAGCAAATTGCGGAGTTCTAGTGAGAGAATAGTGCCTTATACTATTCTGAAGTTTTGGGTTGAGTTTGGTGAGCTTTGAGGTGTTTTCGTGGCTTAAAAAGTGCGAAAACGGACTCCGGAGATCAAATTCTGCATAAAGTGCAGAATTAGTACTGCATTCGGGTACTGATTTTGGCATACGGGTACTGATTTAATTAGTACCGGTATGCCAATTCGTATACCGGTATACAGTGCTGCAGAATCAGATTTCGTGCAGTTTTGCAATTTCTGAGTTTTGAGGGGCCTAAGTGGATTTTGTGCTTAGGGTTAAGTAACCCTTCACCCCTTATGTTGCTGTTTTGGCTGAGGATGGAGGAGAAGAAAGGTAGGGGGTTTTCTCTCTCTCTCTCTAGATTTTCTTGCTCCCAACCCTCTAGATCATGGTTTTGATCTCTTCTCTTTCCATTTTCTTCATGGAGGAGAGCTTCTAGGCTTTGTGGGGAGCTCGGGATGGATGAGAGGAACTTGTTTGTGGACTTAGCTTCAACCTAGCACGTGTGAGCTTGGTTTGGGGCTTGATTTGAGGTTAGTAAACCCTTTTACAACCTCTATTTGTGATTTTGCTTGAGATTTGGCATGAAAACCTAGTTTCATGAAAACTAGGGTTTTATTTAGGGTTTCGTGATTGTGAGCTCTTGAGGTTGAATTGATGGGTATAGAACGTTGTTGTAGGTTGGATTTGAAGATCCCTAACCTCAATTTGGACTTAGAACAAGTTTTACTTGCTCAAGGTATTTTTCACCCATTTACCTCATAGTTTTTGGTGGTTTTCGAATTCGTTCGTTCGAAACTTGTAACCCCTTGGAAAATTATCTTAGGGTATGAGAAGCTCGGGGGACAACTCCGTTTCGAAGTACTGCGAGGTTTCGACGGTTATCCGGTGGGTCTGACCTCACCGAAATGGGTGAACTCCCCCTATGTCTCCTATCTTGTTATAGGATTGATTAGATGCATAATTATAATAATTATGACATGATAAAAATTGTAATTACGTGAGACACATATGTTGTGTATGAAAAATGCATAGTGCATATAGTACGGTATTATGATGATAATATGC
The DNA here is from genome assembly GCA_016920855.1 of Puya raimondii. Classification (NCBI taxonomy): domain Eukaryota; kingdom Viridiplantae; phylum Streptophyta; class Magnoliopsida; order Poales; family Bromeliaceae; genus Puya; species Puya raimondii. The sequence goes on along the minus strand of JABWPP010000050.1, from coordinate 205,257,439 downwards.
ATGCTAGAGTATTTGCACTAATAGTGTAATGATGCATTAGGAAATGCTAATTAAGATATGCATGCTAGAAAGAAGTGTCATATGAGACACTACTTGCTTAGTGGATTAGTGAATTCTCTTTGCATACTAAAGTATGCTTGTATAGAGAAAAGAGAAGTTATGGCAAATGCATGATAAGTTGTTGCACCTCATCTAGGTGAGCAATTTTGACGGTCATCTTGACTTTGGGCTCGACCTTTAGGTCGTGGAAATGATTCCATGTTTAAGACATGAGGAATGAAATTCTATTTGCATTGATAATTATAATTGGTTAAACGTGAGTCCATTGGGTTATTTAAACACTTGCATGATAGCTTTATACTCTATGTAGTAGAGATTGTTGTAGCTTATGCATGGCATGAATATGGACTCGTTGGCATCGTAGAATGCATTGTTATAGCATTGTAGAATGCATGGATTATAGCATTAGTATAATGCATAGTTTTGGCATTTGTAGAATGCATGATATGTGGCATTAGAATAATGCATGGTTTATGAACTTAGTAAACAAAGAGATGGACATTTACATGTTAGAGACATGTGCATATTGGTAGGGACATACCAACGGACATATTGAGAAAAACATGATATTGTTGACATTTAGCATATTGGCTATTGAATGTAGTAAACATAATGTGACATGTTTTGACATAGTTTGAGGTTAAGCATATTGTATTTTACTTAGGTGAATAACTAGGTTGACATTATGACATAATGTTAGATTCTTGAATTTCGGTTGGCAATTCCATGTTAGCGACATGACGAACGTATTTCCTATGCTGTTGACTATGCTTGTTATGCCATTGTGCTCATTCGCACATGCTTGTGAGGGTCGCTCCCTACAAGCCGGCAGCTCCGGAGTGGGCCTTTCGCGATGTTGATCGCCTGTGTGCAGGTTATATGGGCGCCGAAGTGGATTGCCGTGGGGGAGGCTCATTCTAGCGAGAATGTTGACTACCACGGGGCCATTAGGCACGGCACAAGCCGAGACTTGAAAAGTTCTTTATGGTAGGAAATATGGTGAGGAATGTGACATTTGACACCCTAATTAATCGGTACACATAGATGTAGCTGATGGACGTAGTATTGGGTGGTGACATTGTGGCATTACATGTAGTGAAACATTGACATGACTTGGCACACTAGTGGTTAGTGAACATAACATACATATAGTTGGGAACAAGTCATATAGTTCATACATGTCGTGGGAAATTGATCATACATTTCATACTTGTGGTTGGAGATAAGTCATTCGTGTATTAATAATAAACTTGACATATAGTAAGTTTATAACTTTAGATTATGTGTAGTTGATCATGGTTTATTTACACATAAATGAGTAGAATGTTTACATACTTTGTAACATGTTCATGTAGATGATTTAGTCATTGGAGGCATGATAGTTGTAGAATTATCTGCTTAGCATTCAATGTTTTATACTTTATGTTTCAGTTTAAACTATCTTGCCTCAGTTGACCTAGCGGTGTAATTCGCCACTCTCGGCGGCTTACCCACTGGGAACTATTGTATAATAGTTCTCACCCCCATTGTTGTTGGGTTTTTATTTCAGAGCCTTCCGCAGTATGAGAGGCTTGGGATCGTGGCGAGGGGTTAGCAGCTAGCTAGAGCCTCTACGATGTTGTTGTAGGCACACCATGGTGTCCTTTCATTGTATTATATATGAAAGATGTATAGTTATTTTCTAGAGAGTGATCTCCTAGTATTCTTAAGATATATAATTTTATTGTATATCTTGAGATTTTAGTTGTGTGGATTTTGTATTAGATGTAGAATTATATTCTTGCTCTGATTACCTTGTTTAGGATGTATTTTTTATCCTACTTGATTGTTGTTGTCATAGACGCCTTGTGTACATTGTGTTTTTTTGAGGTACACGGCGGGTCTGTGCACGTGCCTGGTAGGCTCTCCCTAGGGCCCGGGGCGTGACAATTCTCTCACTAGAACTCCGCAATTTGCTAAAGTTCAGTGTGCTACATTCTCCCCTCCTAAAAAGGAGTTTCGTCTGCGAAACTACGGATCAACAACCAACAAACAAACAGCAAATCCGAAGGAGATAAGAACATCGCCCTCGCAGTGAAGCCTCCAGCTCTCACAATGCATCACATCCAAGATGTTGCTCCAAAGCACCCTTGTAGTAGGAATAGGGATAATTCCAAATTCCTACATTCCACAAGTCCAATCCACAATGACTGCTCCTTGAAGTTTAAATCTTCATGTAGCTTTAACGAAGCGACATCCACCATCGGGGTAGGATTCAAACACTTACTTGGAACGTCGCTAGCTGAAACACACCATTTACCTCCAACAGGTCTGAGGTAAAACAAGTCAATACGCCACTTGGCCCATTCGCCTCAGGGTCTCGAACAATCCAATGAATCTAGGGCTTAGATTCCTCATACGCACAACTCTTGAATTTCCTTAACCAAGTATCACAATCAGATCATCTGATTTCAAGTGCAAAATCCTATCTCTCACCGAGAATCATCCATTTGACTCATATTCCAAAACGATAGAGTTAGGCGCTCTACGCAGTCGCACAATTTACCAGGGTATACTTGCGCAAAATTTTCTCAATCCAACCCAGGTGAATAGCTACTCCTATTCACAATCTCCCAACAATCATCATATCTAGCTTGGAAGCGAGACAATCCAATTCCGGAGCCTCCGGTAATCATCCTCTATTATACGAGGGTAGGTAGCTCTTGCAACTTGTCGTTGGGAAAACGACGCACATCCTTCACTTGTTGTTACATCCAACATTATATCATAACTTTCCAGTGTCATTTCCACCTCTGTCGCTGGTGTGACACATCTGGTCTAGGCACTATCTTCGATGCCGCCCATACGCATAGCATGCGTTGCTCAAAGAGCTTCACTTAGCATGTCCGCTCAATCTTGTTATCTACAGGCACAACTTGTCGGTTCCACAGCTGAGGCATCGTTCGACCATCCACATGGAATTCATCGGCCGCTGCATTCTTGATCTTTGATTGCACCATTTACAAGTCGGGATCAAGGCTAACTTCCGTGATCCGATTCAAAGGATAGATATCAATTCATTGTTACTAACCTTATTGATATCTCCAGTGCACCAACCTCTGACTTGTCTTCACTGCTTCAACTCATTTCCTTGAGTGAAGAGGCATTTCAAGCTTATAGATCTGAGTGTACCTCACGCCACTGGCTATACATAACAATGCCATAGTTTCCAAGTAAAGGCTATGGCGGCCAATTCCAAATCATGGGTTGGCGATTCTCCTCATATTCCCTCGATTGCTGAAAGGTCAATACTACCTTTCCATTTTGCATCAAACACAGTTCAGTCCACTGAGAGGAATATAACGGCAACTACATAACCCACCTTCGGGGCAGACAAGGTTGGCGGTCGTCAACCACGCCAACGATTCCAAGAAACTTCTCTCACACATATCTTTCCAAAAGGTTTAATCCCTTTATGTGTGAGTCAAGTGAAGGGAGTAGGCAACTTAGTAATCTCCCCACAATTATCCATAACATCCAATCAAACTAAGAAGTTTGAACTTCGATTACATCCGCTTGTCCAAATCAACTATGGATGGCTTGATTCCTTGGGATCCCCAATCATATCCACTTTGGCATCAACTGCCAAGGGATGCTAGTCCTCACAGCCGAATCAGCACGTCTTCAACTTGAAGCACTGGTAGTCTTCATTCAAAGGAATCTTCATGGTCTCCATCACTTCATGACTTCCAAAGTGTCGGCGCAAACAGCGACAAGAATACCCTCAAGGGTCAGAGAATACAACACACAAGAGCATCAACGGCTCGAATGACATCACGATAATTTCGTAATGTCTACACCGAGTGTACAAGTTACCCTCGGTCCAAACTCAAACTCAATCCAACGAGAGTAGTACTCAGATTGCAACTAACCTCGAGTAAAACCAGAATCCATGGAGCCGGTCAAACAGATCATCAAATCTCGACTACGGGTACATATCCTTGATCGTGACCTTACCGAGTTCACGATGGTCGACCCACAGTCGAAAGGACCCGTCCACTCAAAACAAATGAGATTGATGCTCCACAAGAGAAAATACTAGGCAAAAGAGGTCTCCAGACCAAACCGTCGATTCTCACAACTTAAAGGGAATTGCACAAGCAACTCCCTCACAAGAGACATCCTCATTTTTGAGGATTCTCAACTCTCTCCAAGGATGCTGGCCTAAAGGCCACGCGCCCACTCAGCCAACAACTAGGCTGGGGCGGGTGAAACAAGCATTGCAACCAGCGAACCTTCACGCCCTCTGAAAACACTATTTCGTGTCCAGGTTCCCAAGACACTACAGCTTGGCTCACTCAATCATCGGTAATCCGATACCCGAAGAGCCAGCCCGAGTCCAAATCAGAACTATACGCTCTCAGCCAAACAAAGCCAATCGCTTTGTTGGCGCACAGAAACATCCAATCCTAATGGAGTACAAGAACAGTACTCCCAAGTCCAAGCAATCAGGACCAACTCGTTCTGCAAGCAACAAGGAATGAGTTCCCTGCCATGCATTCGGCAAACAGCCGATCCAAAACTACAATCATAACAAACAACAAACTAGCTCCAAAACCACGAGCTGCGACAACCTCCATCGTTGCTGCATCATCCTCCGCCTGTCACACAGGCACGCATTCACCCGGTGCCAGCCGCGCAAAGTCGATACCAATATTGTCGACACTGTTCTCCTCAAACACTCCAACTGGGAATGGCCCACCTGGCCACGAAGAGAGCACCCGCCTCCACTCCAAGGGCATCATAGGGTACATGCGGACTCCACCGCTCACACATCATAATAGTTGATGACGATTTGACGTCCCTCTTTCATCCTGCTAAAGATCCACATTCTCGAGATCAGTTTCTCTTTGAACACCTTGATTGTCCTCTTACATTAGACTTGCCACTCTTAGTAGCTTCTTTTGCCGTCCCAACGGTCTCCACGTCTCTCGCCCTTATCAAGGTGCGATCCGCATTCTCATAAATTTTTTTAAGGTCGGCTGCCAACTGGATCGACAAATCCTCCAGTCGCTTAATCCTCTCGTCTGCCGGCGCAAAGCCTCAACTTGGAGTAACATTGAAAATGTCTGCCGCTCCACTATGCTCGCTGTAATCGCTAGCTGTCCTCTCAACTTCAGGATCTCACCAAATCGCTCGGAGGATGCATGGTTCCCGTCTCGGCTGCCTCGGCCGCTATCAAGTGCGTCGTCCACAACTCAAGCTGCAACAAACATAACATGCGCAGGTAAAACACCCCACGCCAATGCATTCCCACACAAAACTATAACCCCAATCATGCGAAAGTAATGGAGTGGACTTCCACTATTCCTCGATGTCACGTTGTTGGCCGCCAACGTGACCCTCCAAGGGTATAGAAGTGGTTCACTCCGATCTAACTCCAACACTTTTGGAGCTTTAGAAATGACCCAATCATAACACTTTCGCCAATATGTCACAAGAGATCCCGTCTCTCACGTTCCTATTCCTTATCGTCCCACCTGCCTAAGGTTTACTAGGTCCACTAAGACTCAACCCTAGGCTCTGATACCAAAATAATCTGTCACGCCCCGGGCCCTACTGGGAGCCTACCAGGCACGTGCACAGACCCGCCGTGTACACCAACAAGGAAACCTCAATGCACACAAGGCGTTTAGAACAAAAAAAATCAAGTAGTAGTAGGAGTACAACCTAAACAAGGTGATCAGAGCAAATACATAAATCTACTACTAGAACAAGTTCAACACAACTATAATCTCAAGATATACAATAAAATTTGCTTAATGTACATCTTAACAACACTAGGAGATCATTCTCTAGAAACAACTATACACCTTTCACTCAAAATACAAGAAAGGTGTCAGGGTCCATCTGTAATATCATCGTAGAGGCTCTAGCTAGCTGCTAACCCCTCACCTCGATCCCAAGCCTCTCCCGCTACGGAAAGCTCTGAAAAGAAAACCCAACAACCATGGGGGTGAGAACTATTAAACAATAGTTCCCAGTGGGTAAGCCGCCGAGAGTGGCGAAATACACCGCTAGGTCAACTGAGGTAAATATAGTATAAGTTGAAAAATAAGGCATAAAGCAATAAATGCTAAACAAGTAATTCTACTACTATCATGCCTCCAAATGATTATATCATTTCTATAAAAAAAAATATGATTTCTACCACTACATGCATAGGTAGGTACATTACCAAAATTTACAAGTACTTGATTCCATACAATCATATGCACAATTATGTCTTCCACCATAACCTACATGCATGTCCATTTATGCTATAAACATTAGTTAAGGAAAACTTCTTTTTCATTAACATCATACATTCATGTCACTATACTAAACCAATGTGAGTATAGGCCTAATGCTACTATGGATGCCAATGTATGTAGTGACTAACTAATATGTTCAACTACAATGAATGCATCCCAATGGTGTCAAGCTAAGTAATGCCACAATATACAACTCACTACTATGTCCATACACTACATGTATATGCATCAACCGACTATGATGAACAATGTCCAAATTACTTAGCTTTTACCCAATCAACGAGGGGATTTACACGTGATAACATCCCGGCTTGTGCCATGCCTAATGGCCCCGTGGTAGTCAACATCCCCACGCTGAGAATGAGTCTCCCCCACGGCAATCCACTTCGGCGCCAAATCCCGCACGGGCGAACATACTGTCTCGCGTAGGCCAACTCCGGAGTGCCGACTTGTAGGGAGCGACCCTCACAAGCATGTGCGAATGAGCACAAGGGCAACAAGCACTGATAATAAACATCATATCCAAGGCCAACCGGTCTCACTCATCATGTCTAAAATATGGAATCATAACTTCGACTCGAGGGTCGGAATCATACTCATATGCCAAACTTGTTCTCAAATTACTTGTTGGTATACCTCTACCAATATGTAACATGTCTCTAACATGCAAATGTTCACATTTCACTCTACCAAGTCCATATTCAATGCATTCTACAATGTCATAATTAATGCATTATTCTAATGTCATATTCGATGCATTCTATAAATGCCATATCCATGCATTATTCTAATGCCATATTCGATGCATTCTACAAATGCCATATCCATGCATTATTCTAATGCCATAATCGATGCATTCTACAATGCTATAACCCATGCATTATTCTAATGCCATGATCCATGCATTCTACAATGCTATAACCCATGCATTATTCTAATGCCATGATCCATGCATTCTACAAATGCCGATAAGTCATCATTCATAATATTCATAGGTCTTACTATTTGAACCTCCACTTCATGGAGTATAAGGATCATTATGCAAGTACTCTATTCTCATTTAATTAAGCAATTTTATGCTTTTACCAATTACATAATCAAATAAGTAGGAAAATCCCTTTCATCATGTTTTAAACATGGAATCATTCAACGACCTAAAGGTCGGGCTTAATGTCAACAATGCCAATCTTAGTTGCTCACCTAGATGAGGTGCAACATTCATAGCTCCATTAGTCATATAGTGTGTCATATGATACTACCCATCTCTAGCATGCATATCTTAAATAGCATTTCATGAAAGTGTCATCACAATACTAGTGCAAGTACTCTAGCATGCATATCATTGTCACAATACTCCACTACAAGGAGTATACCACTTTCCACATGCAACATGTGTATATCATGTTTTTACAATTTCTACCATGTCATAATTAGCACAATTATGCATCTAATCAATCCTATAATAAAATAGGAGACATAGGGGGAGTTCACCCATTTCGGTGAGGTCAGACCCACCGGATATCCATCGAGACCTCGCAATACTTCAAAACGAAGTTGTCCCCCGAGCTTCACATACCCTAAGATAATTTTCCAAGGGGTTAGGGGCTTCGAACAAGCTCACCACGAAATTCACCAAAATTCATGAAGAAAAATAGGTGAATAATACCTTAATCCAAGAAAAGCTTGTGCAAACTCCAAATCAACACATTGGAGCTTCAAATCCAACCTACAAGAGTGTTCTACACTCATCAATTTCATCTCACAAACCCTCATGAGAAAAACCCCAAATAAAACCCTAGTTTCATCATACTAGGTTTCCTCTACAAAAAATCCAAGCAATACTCATAGAGAGGTTGCAAGAGAGCAACTCACCTCTAAAAGAGCTCTAATCAAAGCCCAAAGATGTTAGGGTTGGAGATCTAACCACAAACAAGCTCTCTCCTTCACATCCAAGCTTCCCTCAAAGCCAAGAAGCAAGCCTCCAAGAGGAAAATGGAGAAAAGATAGATCAATCCAAGCTTTAGAGGGTTGGAGAAGAGAAAATCTAGAGAGAGAGAGAGGGAAACCTACCTCTTCTTCTTCTCCACCCTCAGCCAACAAGAGGCAGTGAAGAGGTGAAGGGATAAGTTATAATAGATGTAACAATATCCCCAAAAGCCCCTCTAAAGTCCAAAATTGCAAAACTGCTCAAAATCACATTCTTCAGCACTGTATTCCGGTATACGAATAGGCATTCCGGAATCAGCCTCAAAAATCCGCAAAACCCGAGCCTCGGCCAAAAACAAATTTTTATACAGCATTCCGGAATGCTAAAGTCCATTCCGGAATACATTAAATCTGTTCCAGAATCCAGATTCCAGTACCCGAATCCAATACAAATTCTGCACCTTTTGCAGAATTTGATCTCCGGAGTCCGTTTTCGCCCTTTTTAAGCCACGAAAACACCTCAAAGCTCTCCAAACTCAACCCAAATCTCCAGAATAGTATAAGGCACTATTCTCTCACTAGAACTCCACAATTTGCTAAAGTTCAGTGTGCTACATACTCAGTAAAAGCGCACTATTTCACTCAAATAAACTTGGGCAAACTTATCTTTTGACCAAGTAGTGTTGAATATATAGACAGTGAGCAGAATTAGTCAATCTGTCTACTATCACCCACACCGCATTGTGTCCTTGTGATTGCGGTAACTCAATTACAAAATTCATAGTGATATTGTCCCACTTCCAAATAAAAAGTGGAAGGTTCTGAATCTTTCCTGCTGGAATATGATGCTCGGTCTTTACTTGCTGACAAGTAAGGCATTATGTAACACACCTTCCAATGTCACCAACCCAACAATAATGCGACTTTAAGTCTTTATACATTTTTGTACCTCCAAAAAGAATAGAATAAGGAGAACAATGTGCTTCTCTCAAAATCTCCTTCTGAATCTCTGAATCGGCGGGTACACATAATTGATCATGAATTGGAGCACACCTGATGCATCTATATTAAACTCTCCTGCATGTCCAGTTTCGATATTAGATCGTATCTTCTGTAAACTCATATTCGAACCTTGTGTTTCTGTCACGCCCCGCCGGCCCTTAAACACCAACTAGGTGGAAAGGTTAACCGCACGGGCGCATGCCCCAGACCCGCCGAACGGATAGAGTCCTTTCTACCCGCCCAAGGCGTCACAACACAAGCTTATCCACAATGTTCCAACTAGGAATGGAGTACAAGAGTTGCACAAGGAAAGCATCAACATAAAGAAGTTCTACTTCTATTACATCAAATGGCACAATATACATGTACAAATTTTTCTTTTCTTTCACTTTCATTCCATACGCTATGTTCCAAAACTATGGAATATACAACATTCATACAAGAATGAAAATCCCCTATGCTATCATAGTCCAAAATAGGGGTACAACTCTATGTATCACCAAAATGGAAGGGCCGCTATCTAAAGAGCCAAACCCTTGCCTCGCTCCGCCGCCTCACACGCGGAAGGACCTGAAAAAGGTGGGGTGAGAACTATAAACATAGTTCCCAGTGGGTAAGGCCACCCAAGAGAGAAGCTCGACACACCAGGTCCAAAGAAACACCATATGCATAAGTTAGATCACATATAACTATGCAACAATTATTTACATGCTTGTAAATAAACATAAAGGATGCAACCAAATGAAATATAATTTATCATTCTCTCCTAGGTTCATCCTATGTCTCACAATGACTAAGTTCATTTACTTGTCATTTATTTATGGTTTCGGAATCGCCGTCTCACCATAATTATTCCAACATTCGAGGAGTGAACTCGTCACCTCCCAGTTCGAGTAGCGAACTCGTCGCATACTCGGGATAGCAAAATCGTCGCATACCCCGTCTCAACACGGCCACCGCATGGCATGGGTAGCGAACTCGTCGCATACCCGGGATAGCAACCTCGTCGCACATCCCCTCTCGACACCGCCAACTCAAGGCGAGGTAGCGAAATCGTCGCCTACCCGGGATTGCAAACTCGTCGCACATCCCGTGTCGGTACGGCCAACTCATGGCATGGTAGCGAAATCGTCGCCTACCCGAGATAGCAAAATCGTCGCACATCCCGTCTCAATACGGCCAACTCATGGCATGGTAGCGAAATCGTCGCCTACCAGGGATAGCAAAATCGTCGCACATCCCGTTGTTCACGTTTTTCACTTGCCAACCTAAGTCTCATGACCTTAGGTTCAAGTCATTAAGTCTCGCCTATGTTCAATAACAATAGGCTTACTTTCCCATTATCAACCTAGGTTCCATGACTCTAGGTTCCAATCTCATGTCAAAACTATGTTCAATGACACTAGGTTTCAATCTCACATGTTCCAACCTATGTTCAATAACACTAGGTTTAATCCTCATGTCCAACCTATGTTCAATAACACTAGGTTTAGCCTCATGTTCAACCTATGTTCAATAACACTAGGTTTAATCATACATACAACCATGCAACAAGTATTAATATTTGAATTATACTTTAAATATACATCATGCCATAGGATCTCCTTGTTCATCCTATCATGATTTTACCTTTGCCAACATGCAAATTCTATGGTTCACTACACATACCATTTTATCTTTAAATGGATATTTACCCTAGACATGGAAGTGACCTAATCACTTCGGTAAACACAAACCCACCTCAAGAGCTTTCAAATCCTTGTATTCTTCAAGCTCCTAAGTGTCCAAGCTTTGAGTTCTTGCTTCAACCCAAGCTTCTACAAGAAAACGGTTCGTTACTCGTTACGAACCCTAAATTCAACTCAACATGTGAAATCAAGTGTACTAACATGATTTCCTATGCCTCAATTGCAATTCCCGAAGGTCCAAATATTTTTAGAACCTCTCATTGCAAAAGCCCCAAGTCTACCTAGGGTTTGCATGCATGCAAGCCAAATCCTAGATTTCATGGCCAATCTCTTACATTTTGTGCTTTAGATTGCCAAGGGTTCCCAAAAACCTCATTTCAAAGGATTAAATCCAAGGTTTGAACCCAAAACGTGAGGTACTAACCTTAATCATGAAATCCCCAAGCTCCTTCTTGCACCAAGAAGCTTCTTTTCTCCTTTGGAAGCTTTTTCCAAGATCAATCCACCATTTTCTCCAAGTTTTGGAGAAATCTCTAGAGAGAGAAAGTGGAGAAGATGAAGAGGAGAAGTGGAGAAGAAGATGACTGAGAAAGGGGGGGTGTTCCCTACCTTTCAAACACTTCCACGAGTGTGAAAAGACCAAAATGCCCCTCTCCACACCTAACACTCTCAACCAGCCAAAACTGGGCATTGTATACCGGTATGCGCATATGCATACCGGTATACCTCAGAAATCCCGCAGAATCCCGAGAGCTGGATTTATTGTTTCGGCCATCGCATACCGGTATCCTCTTTCACATACCGGTATACAGCGACATTCCGGTATTTCCCGGAGAATTCCGCAAAACCCGAGAGCTGGGTTTTCGGTTCAACCACGGCATTCCGGTATTCCTTATGCACATACCGGTACTATTCACTTCAGTACCGGTATGAGCTCCACATACCGGAATCCAATGCAGAGCTTACAATTTCTGCAGTTTTCAACTTGTCGAAGTTCTTTTCGCGCCTCGTTTGCGCCAAAAACACTTCGCACAAGTCTCAAACTTGGCTGAAGCCTCACACATAGCCTCACATGCTATTTTCCCACTGGAACTCCACAATTTGTAGAAGTTCGGTACGGTGCACTGAAATTCAGTGTACTACATTCCTCCTCCCTTAAAGAGAGTTTCGGCCGCGAAACTAAATCATACCTCAGCTGGACTCAGCGAAGAGGTAAGGAAACCGCTCAGTCATTGAGCTTTCCAATTCCCACGTAGCTTCGCGCTCACCGTGATTCGTCCATTGTACGTTTACATAAGGAATTTCACGGTTCCTCAAGCTTTTCACCTCGCGATCCATGATACACAAGGGATACTCCTCATAAGTCATATCCTCATGAAGCTCCATAGGCACATACTCGAGGACGTGCGCCGGATCATACATATACTTGCGCAGGGCCGATACATGGACCACATTGTGTATCCCCGCAAGTTTTGGCGGCAAAGCTAGCCGATATGCCACGGATCCTACACGCTCCAAAACCTCATAGGGTCCAATGTAACGGGGACTCAACTTACCCCGAACACCAAATCGATTCACCCCTCTCATGGGTGATACTTTCAAGAAGACGCGGTCTCCTACCGCGAATTCCAAATCTCGTCGACGTCGATCCGCATAACTCTTTTGTCTAGATTGCGCCGTCGATAAGCGTTCGCATGCCAAGCGGACCTTTTCCTCCGCTTCACGCAATACGTCCGGTCCTAAGACCCTTTTCTCGCCGACCTCGCTCCAATGAATAGGAGAGCGGCATTTCCTTCCATACAAGGCCTCAAAAGGTGCCATTCCGATGCTAGATTGATAGCTATTATTATAAGCGAACTCAGCCATCGGTAAATGTGTAGGCCATGCACCTTTGAAGTCCAACACACACGCTCGTAGCATATCCTCCAAAATCTGAATTGTTCTTTCCGATTGACCGTCAGTTTGAGGATGAAATGCTGAACTGAAATCGAGCCGTGTACCCAAAGCTTCTTGCAAGCTTTTCCAAAAATACGATGTGAAACAGGGATCTCGATATGAAACTATCGAGGTCGGGACCCCGTGCAACCGCACAATCTCGTCCAGGTAGACTTGCGCTAACTTGTCTCCCGACCAAGTGGTGTGGATTGGCAAAAAGTGTGCCGACTTTGACAAACGATCCACCACCACCCAAATCGCGTCGTGGCCACCTAGCGATCGAGGTAAGCCCACAACAAAGTTCATTGCGATATTCTTCCACTTCCAAACTGGAATGGGGAATCCTTGCAATTTTTCCGCCGGAAAGCGACGCTCGGCCTTTACTTGTTGGCATACTAAGCATCGTGCCACAAAGTGTCCAACATCAAGTTTCATCCCCGGCCACCAATAATGCAATTTGAGATCCTTGTACATTTTGGTGCCGCCCGGGTGAATCGCATAGGGAGAAGTGTGAGCTTCTTTCAAGATCTCCCCACGAATGTCCTCGACTTTTGGCACGCACAATCGATTTCGAAATCGAATGCCGCCCTTCGAGTCCACATGAAAATCACCGGCGCGCCCGCTCTCGATAGCACTCCGCACCTTTTGGAGTTCCAGATCACCGGATTGCTTTTCTTTTATTCGCTCCAACAAGGTCGGCCACACCTCGAGACTCATAAGTCTAGCGGGGACGCCCGGGGCCACGACTTCCAAGTCAAATCGGCCCATTTCCTTGATCAACGGCATTTGTCCCGTCATCTCAATTGCGAAGTTCTCCACGGATTTCCTACTGAGCGCATCGGCCACCACATTGGCTCTACCGGGGTGGTACAAGATGGTCAAGTCTTAATCTTTTATCAACTCCAACCACCTCCGCTGCCTCAAGTTCAACTCCTTTTGATGTGGTAATCATCATCGCCAAATTTTTTACCTATTTTTGGCTTAATGCATCTACCACCATAGCCTCACACATAGCCTCACATGCTATTTTCCCACCGGAACTCCACAATTTGTAGAAGTTTGGTACGGTGCACTGAAATTCAGTGTACTACAGTTTCTTTGATCCATTCCAACAGATTAGGTTACAACCTCACAATCATAAACCTTGCCGAAGCTCTACGTGGTACCACTTCCAATTCAAATCATCGCATCTCTTCAAGAAATGGCGCTTGTGTGGTAATCATCATTGCCAAATTTTTTACCTATTTTTGGCTTAATGCATCTACCACCAAGTTAGCATTGTTCAAGTCAGGGACGAAGCCAGGATTTTAGTTCTGGGCGGCCAAAAATATATTATGCAAGATATATTGATCTTTAAAAAATATTAATAAAGCAAACTATAGATTAATAAAAATTCAATGTACAAAAGTACAAAAGAAAATTCAAAAAAAATCGCTTACCATTCAAAAATTAGAATAGTGCTCGGCGCTCCTTCAAGTCACGAAATCCATCAATGATTGAATCAATAGTAACTTCTCAGCAATTTCTCTTTTAATATACATGATCAAAGAATTAGTGAGAATGTCATCATCCATTTTATTCCAGAGATCGGTTTTGATAGTGTTCATAGCAGAATCGGTTGTTGCAGTTGAAAATGGAAGAACTAGTACATGCTTAACTAATCGATAGAGATGGAATTATATTTATGACTTCTTTTTTGCTACCAACTGTTGACATAACTTAGAAATAGTTGTCAAGTTTTGCAAATCGGAATATTGTGAATTTTAAATTCATAATGATGAAGCTCTATTATCAACCCTTCTTTCTCTAACTCGTAAGATCTTGAGGATAATATTTTTTTCGCAAGATTACAAATATCATCGATATTAAAAGATTTGCAACCATCCTTAGGATCCAAAGAGATTTGCAACCATCTTTAGGATCCAAAGCACAACATAGAGTAAATAATTCAATCATATTGTCACTAAATCTTGTATTCAATTCTTGCAATTGACAATCTATTGCACCATTAAAAATATCAAGTTGATAGTGATGCTCAAATATAAAGTGGTCTCATTGAAGGCGACACGAACTCCTCTTTCCACATAAGGAGCAGACATAATTAGAACTTTCATATCATAGTTCGCACAAAATAACTTTACTTTATCAAAAAGAGAACCCCATCCTTCATCTCTAAGCTTTTGAATAAGTAATTTTGTTGATGTCATATGATGCATTGCATAAAGAATATCTTGAAATTTACGTTGCAAATGTTGACAAAAAAATGTAGGTCACCTCCGTTATTTCTTTCATGAGATACAAGATAAACACAAATTCAAAAGATGTCATTGCCTTATGAGCTAAATATGCTTCACCATAATGAAATACATTGGATCCTTCATCAATAATATTCTCTAAAACTGTGCATTTTGTCTTAAACATTTTTAGCAAACTTGTGATAGATTTGGAGTGTGAACTCCAACAAGTATCACCAGCCATTTGTAAAGTGCCAACTTAATTGAGTCTGGTTCCTATCTCAAGCTCATTGCTTTCAATCATTTCGACAATTTCAAAACTATAAAACTTTTTTAGCTCATCATTTCACTTAGTAGAAGATCCAACAATATTGACAATAGTACTTAATTTTGAGTAAACTCATAGACCTCAAGAACATCTTTAGATGCCGCAACCAAAGCCAATTGGAGATGATAAGCTAAACAATAGATATAGTAAGTATAGGGACAATCATTAGAAATTAATGCTTGTTATCAATTCCATTCATCTCTCATATTACTCGCCCCGTCATAACCTTGGCCTCAAATATTTTGAACATCAAAACTATAATGAGAAATAATGAAATAAATTGTATGTTTTATGTTTAATGCTTTAATATCCGAGATGCGAACAAAACCAAAAAAAAATTTCTAAACAAAACCTTGTACGTCAACAAATCTAAAAACGATAGCTAACTGCTCTTTTTTTTATTCATCGTGTGCTTCATCAACCACTATAGAAAATTTTGAGTCCCCAATTTTATTTTGAATTTTTCTTCTTACTTTCTTTGATAGAACTTGCCAAAAAAATTTTGCATATCCGGCGAAGTATAACAAGCATTTTGTGGAGCATTTTCTAAGATATCTTTTGCAATATCTTTATTAAGAAAAGAGAACACTTCCAACATTTTCAAAAAATTACCCCGATCAATAGATTCTTTACTTTCGTCCTAATCTCTCATAGCACATCTTTGAAAAGTAAGATATCTAACTACAATTATTGATGTTTTGAATATGTTGTAATTGCTTCATCTTTCACAAGTTCTTTCGGCAACTTTATGAGGTGACTTTGGTTCTCTACCTATATGATTTGGAAAAACACATATTTTTTCAATCTTTAACTTTTTTGCAATTATGAAAACCTGAATGGTGAAGGTATTTTGTGAAGAATGCCCATATGGTTTGTTAAGAAGAAAGCATGACAAAATACGACATCTTTGTTTGGAGAAATTCTAACCATGATTTGAATGATTCAAAACATGAAAGTTGGAAGCAACGGTGATCAGAAAGAGGCACACTTTTTGGATATTCCAAAAGTCTCGGTTGATATGGACTATTGATTATATATGCCCGTCGAACTTTATCATGTTCTTCAACGGAATAATCCCAAATTTGGGGTCGTAGTCCAAGATGGCGCTCAAAGGTCATGTCATTAGCCTCTTTAACTTCTATTTTTGGAGATTTTAAATGACAATTTTGGGAATCCGAAGTCTCATCTCTATAAATAGCTTCTTGTTCATTAGCTTTCGAGTTTTCTATATTTTTTCTTTTGAAAAAAGAATCGAGTGTAGTTGTCTTTCCCATTTAACAATAATGGTTTAAGATCTACAAAAAATTATGTCCAGAAATCAAGTATTAAGATCTAGTCTATATAAGATAATTTGCAAATCATGTAGAATTATATAAAAAATTAAACAATAATAAAATCTAAAAATAAATTATATATAATATTTATTCTACTAACAACAAATAATTTACTCAATAATAACAATAATATAATTCTAATTAGTAAATTATAAGTTCACAACACTATAACACTACAACAGAAATATTAAGAAAAATATTTTTAAGCAACAAAAAAAAGGGAAAGGAGAGCCTGAGGGAATATTTGACCTTGGCTAGTCATAGGAACTAGGAATTTCTTGTGGGCGCCAGCTACCGATTGCCAATATCAGCGACTACGATGAGCGAATGAAGGAAAGGAGATGAGTCGACAACGATGTGCTACCTGTTGATAGCGATGACGATGGTGAGCAAGGAAAAGGCAACGAGCCGAAAGCCGATATGGTCGACAAAAAGCGAAGGAGTGGAGAGGAGGCAGAATGAGGCCAGAGGGGCATAGGCCGAGATCGAACGGCGAGCTAGAGGTGGAGAGAAGGAGATTGAGAAAGAGATAGGAAAGAGAGAGCGACTCAGAGAGAGATTGACACAGACATAGAGAGAGAGAGAGAGAGAGAGAGAGAGAGAGAGAGAGAGAGAGAGAGAGACGTTTACCATACCCGGTCCCTACATGACGTGTTGCGAGTGGAAGGCGGCGCGGCAGGCCATCTTGAGGTTTCGTGGCCCGCAAAACAGCACTATTTTTTTAAAAAAATTTATTTTGACCCCTAAAGTTTATAATATTTTAACTTTTTTAATAACTTAATAATGGACTTTTATGTAATTTTAAAAATGATGGAGAGGCCATGGCCATTGTGGGCATACACATGGCTCCATCCCTGGTTGAGGTTATACAAATTAGTAATAACATAGTCCTTCAATAGTTCTAACCATCGGCGTTGTATCAAATTTAATTCTTTCTGGGTGAATAAATATTTAAGGCTTTTGCAATCGATGTAGATCTCGTAATGCTCACCATATAAGTAGTAGCGCCATAACTTAAGAGCAAGAATCACTATTGCTAATTTCAAATCATGTGTAGGGTAGTCCTTTTTGTATTCCTTCTATTGTCACGAAGTATAAGGAATCACCCTATCATCCTACATCAACGTATAACCCAATCTACCTCGCAAAGCATAGCTATAAATTATAAATTCTTTCCCCATAACTAATAAAGTGAGGATAGGAGCTGACATCAATCTACTCTTTAATTCTTCAAAGCTTCTTTGGTACTTGTCACCCCAAATATACTTAGTCCCTTTGTGAGTAAGTTGAGTAATGGAGTGGAGATCTTTGCAAAGCTTTCCACCAACCAATAGTAATATTCAGCAAGTCTATGAAAACTTCTCAATTTGATAATAGTCGTCGGTTTAAGCCAATTCCGAATTGGTTCTATCTTTTATATGTCCATTGAAATACCTACATCAAATGTTACATGCCCCAAGAAAGCAAACTCTCAAAACCAAATGTCACGCCCCGTCGGGCCTTTAACACCAACTAGGTGGAAAGGATAACCGCACGGGCGCATGCCCCAGACACGCCGAACGGATAGCGTCTCTTCTACCCGCCCAAGGCGTCACAACACAAGCATATCCTCAAGGTTCCAACTAGGAACGGAGTACAAGAGTTGCACAAGGAAAGCATCAACATAAAGAAATTCTACTTCTATTACATCACATTTGCACATTTATACATGCCCAAAATTTTCTTTTCTTTCATTTCCATTTCATACATCATGTTCCAAAATTATGGAATATACAAGTTGCATACATTTAATGTAAACCCCTATACTATCAATGTCTAAGACTAGGGGTACAACTCTATGTATCACCAAAATGGAAGGGCCGCTATCTAGAGAGCCAAACCCTTGCCTCGCTCTGCCGCCTCACTTGCGGAAGGACCTGAAAAACGAGGGGTGAGAACTATAAACATAGTTCCCAGTGGGTAAGGCCACCCAAGAGAGAAGCTCGACCCACCAGGTCCAAAGAAACACCATATGCATAAGTTAGATCACAAATAACTGTGCAACAAATATTTACATGCTTATAAATAAACATAAAGGATGCAACCAAATAAAATGTCAATTTTCA
Organism: Puya raimondii; assembly: GCA_016920855.1. Classification (NCBI taxonomy): domain Eukaryota; kingdom Viridiplantae; phylum Streptophyta; class Magnoliopsida; order Poales; family Bromeliaceae; genus Puya; species Puya raimondii. Next base: position 205,238,534 of record JABWPP010000050.1, on the reverse strand, counting down.
TTTTCTCCTAGGTTCATCCTATATCTCACATTGACCAAGTTCAACGACTTGTCATTAACTTATGGTTTCGGAATCGCCGCAACACCATAATAGTTCCAACATCCAAGGAGTGAAATCGTCACCTCCGTCTTCGGGTAGCGAAATCGTCGCATACCCGGGATAGCGAAATCGTCGCATACCCCATTTCAACACCGCCATCACGTGGCACAGGTAGTGAAATCGTCGCATACCCGGGATAGCGAAATCGTCGCATACCCGGGATAGCGAAATCTTCGCGGATCCCAATTCATCACCGCCAACTCATGACACGGGTAGCGAAATCGTCGCATACCCGGGATAGCGAAATTGTCGCACATCCCAATCCGTCACCGCCAACTCATGACACGGGTAGCGAAATCGTCGCATACCCGGGATAGCGAAATCGTCGCATATCCCAAATGTAGTACACCGAACTTCTACAAATTATGGAGTTCCGGTGGAAAAATAGCATGAGAGGCTATATGTGAGGCTCCGGCCAAGTTTGGGACTCGTGCGAAGTATTTTCGGCGCAAATGAGGCGCGAAAACGGACTTCAAAAAGTTAAAGCTGCTGAACTTGTGAAGTCTGCAGTGGGATTCCGGTATGAGGAACTCCATACCGGTACTGAAGTGATTTGTACCGGTATGCGATGTCGTATACCGGAATGCAATGGCAGAATCTGAAAATCCAGCTCTCGGGTTCTGCGGAATTTCTCGTGGTATACCGGTACGCCGACCCGTATACCGGTACGCCAACCCGTATACCGGAATACAGTGTGCAGAATGCTGATTTCGAAGGGTAATTTGGTAATTTCACTGAGGGGAGCTTACATAAAGGGGACCCTTCCCCTTTCTCCTCTGAAAATGTACACACACACAGCGAGAGAGGGAGGGAGAAACTCCTCTTCCTCACTACTACTTCTTCTTCTTCCCCTCCAAATTGGAGATCTTGGTGGAGATCAAGCTTGGGAAGCTTGGAGGAGTGAAGATTCGAGCTCGTGCATGCATGGTGGCTTGGTGAGCTCGCGGATCCGAGGTGAGTTCTTGGATTTGGTAGTTAGGGTTTCGGATTTGAGGCTAAGAAATGAGGTTTTGGAGACCCTTGGCTAATCTAGACTACAAATTGTAGAGATTAGCAAGAGATTTTGGATTTTGCCATGAGTTTTGGGAAACCCTAGGTTGAAAGAGGAATTTTCTTGTGGAGGGTTTTAAAAATATTTTAACCCTTTATAACCCTAGTTGGGGGTTAGTAGAACATGTAGGACAACTCCATTTTGAGTGATTCCAAGAGATGAGATCGTTATGAGTTCGACTCGGATTAACGAATCCTTCATGTGTGTTAGGGCTAGGAGCTTGAAGACCAAGCTTGAGGCCAAGGAAAAGAGCCAGATTGCAAGTGTCTACGAGCAATCGGAAGAGTGTAAGGTGGGTTTGTGTTTACCGAAGTGATTAGGTCACTTCCATGTCTAGGATAAATATCCATTTAAAGATAAAATGATATGTGTTGTGAACCCTAGAACTTGCATGTTGGCAAAGGTAAAAGTCATAATAGGTAGAGCAATGAGCTCCTATTGCATGATATAGAATTCAAGTATAATTCAATTATCTATACTTGTTGCATGGTTGCATGTGAGATTGGAACCTAGTGTCATTGAACATAGGTTGGACATGAGATTGGAACCTAATGTTATTGAACATAGGTTGGAACATGTGAGAATGGAACCTAGTGTTATTGAACATAGGTTGGACATGAGATTGGAACCTAGTGTCATTGAACATAGGTTGGACATGAGATTGGAACCTAGTGTCATTGAACATAGGTTGGACATGAGATTGGAACCTAATGTTATTGAACATAGGTTGGAACATGTGAGAATGGAACCTAGTGTTATTGAACATAGGTTGGACATGAGATTGGAACCTAATGTTATTGAACATAGGTTGGACATAAGATTGGAACCTAGTGTTATTGAACATAGGTGGGATATGAGATTGGAACCTAGTGTTATTGAACATAGGTTGGACATGAGATTGGAACCTAGTGTTATTGAACATAGGTTGGAACATGCGAATGGAACCTAGTGTTATTGAACATAGGTTGGACATGAGAATGGAACCTAGTGTTATTGAACACAGATTGGACATGAGATTGGAACCTAGCGTCATGGAACCTAGGTTGAGAATGTAAAGTAAACCTAGTGTCATTGAACATAGGTGAGACTTAGTGACTTGAACCTAAGGTCATGAGACTTAGGTTGGCAAGTGTAAAATGTGAAACGGGATGTGCGACGATTTTGCTATCCCGGGTAGGCGACGATTTCGCTACCATGCCATGAGTTGGCGGTGTGAAACGGGATGTGCGATGATTTTGCTATCCCGGGTAGGCGACGATTTCGCTACCATGCCATGAGTTGGCGGTGTTGAAACGGGATGTGCGACGATGTTGCTATCCCGGGTATGCGACGAGTTCGCTACCTATGCCATGAGTTGGCGGTGTTGACACGGGATGTGCGACGATGTTGCTATCCCGGGTATGCGACGAGTTCGCTACCTATGCCATGAGTTGGCGGTGTTGACACGGGATGTGCGACGATGTTGCTATCCCGGGTATGCGACGAGTTCGCTACCTATGCCATGAGTTGGCGGTGTTGACACGGGATGTGCGATGATGTTGCTATCCCGGGTATGCGACGAGTTCGCTACCTATGCCATGAGTTGGCGGTGTTGACACGGGATGTGCGACGAGGTTGCTATCCCGGGTATGCGACGAGTTCGCTACCTATGCCATGAGTTGGCGGTGTTGAGATGGGGTATGCGACGAGTTCGCTATCCCGGGTATGCGACGAGTTCGCTACCCGAACACGGAGGTGAAGATTTCACTCCTAGGATGTTGGAACCATTATGGTGAGACGGCGATTCCGAAACCATAAGTATTTGACAAGTAGTTGTACTTAGTCAATGTGAAATATAGGATGAACCTAGGAGAGAATAAAAGTTAACATTTTATTTGGTTGCATCCTTTATGTTTATTTACAAGCATGTAAATATTTCTTGCATAGTTATTTGTGATCTAACTTATGCATATGGTATTTCTTTGGACCTGGTGGGTCGAGCTTCTCTCTTGGGTGGCCTTACCCACTGGGAACTATTTTATATAGTTCTCATCCCACTATTTTTTAGGTCCTCACGTGAGCGGCGCGGCGGCGCGGGGGAAGGGCGTAACTCAGTAGTTAGCGTCCTACCATTGTGACTAGAATAGAAGTACCCTCTACTGCGTAGTTTAGGGGTATTCGAATGACATGAAATATAATAATAACTTGATTGTATTTGGAAAGAGAGAACAAAGACAAAACAAAAAAAAAACAAAAATATAATATGTGGTTGTATTGCGAATGCTTGTAATAGCATAGTAGTTTATGATGCTTTCCTTATACAATCTTTGTATGAATTCTGTTCCTGTTTGGAACCTCTTGAATTATACTAGTTGTGACGCCTTGGACGTACAGGGAAAACTCTGTCCGTTCGGCGGATCTGGGTCATGCGCCCGTGCGTTTTGTCCTTCCACCTACTTGGTGCTAAGGCACGGCGGGGCGTGATACCAATTCATCACCGCCAACTCATGGCACGGGTAGCGAAATCGTCGTATACCCGGAATAGCGAAATCGTCGCATATCCCATTGTTCACATTTTACACTTGCCAACCCAAGTCCCATGACCCTAGGTTCAAGTCACTAAGTCTCACCTATGTTCAATAACACTAGGTTCACTTTACATTCTCAACCTAGGTTCCATGACACTAGGTTCCATTCTCATGTTCCAACCTATGTTCAATGACACTAGGTTCCAATCATACATGTTCCAACCTATGTTCTCAACATAGGTTCCAATCATACATGAAATCACATAACAAGTATAAATAATAGAAATATACTTGAATTCTTTAACATGCAAGAGGAGCTTATGGCTCTATCTATCATGATTCTCATTTTGCCAACATACAAGTTCTAGGGTTTCACATTACACACCATTTTATCTTTAAATGGTTATTTACCCTAGACATGGAAGTGACCTAATCACTTCGGTAAACACAAACCCACCTCAAGAGCTTTCAATTCCTTGAATTCTTTGAGCTCCTAGGTCTCCAAGCCTTGAGTTCTTGCTTCAACCCAAGCTTCTACAAGAAAATGGTTCGTTACTCGTTACGAACCCTTTAATCAACTCAATACATGAAATCATTTGTTCTAACATGATTTCCTATGCCTCAATTGCAATTTCCGAAGGTCCAAATATTTTTAGAACCTTCCATGGCAAAAACTCTCATTTTACCTAGGTTTCACATGCATGCATGTAGAACCTCAAAATGTCTTGGCCAATCTTCACGTTTTGTGGTTTAGATTGCCTAGGGTTCCCAAAAACCTCAAAATACTAGATCAATTCCAAGGTTTGAACCCAAAACATGAGGAACTCACCTTAGCCACGAGTTTCCCAAGCTTCTTCTTGCTCCAAGAAGCCCCAAATCCACCTTAGAAGCTTTTTCCAAGGTCAAATCATTCACTTCTCCAAGCTTCGGAGAGATCTCTAGAGAGAGAAAGTGAGAGAGATGGAGAGGAGAAGTAGAGGAGGAAGATGACTGAGAAGGGAAGGTATCCCTACCTTTCTAACACTCCCTCGAGTATGAAAAGACCCTTTTGCCCCTCTCCCCATTCAACACTAACAACCAGCCAAAGTGGGCATTTCGCAACATTGCGTACCGGTATTCGCACTGGCATACCGGTATACGCGTGTTAGTTCCGGTATACCACGAGAAATTCCGCAAAACCCGAGAGCTGGATTCTCGGATTCAGCCCTCACATTCCGGTATACCACACTCCATACCGGTACTAATCACTTCAGTACCGGTATGGACATCTTCATACCGGAATCCACTGCAGACTTCGTAAGTTCAGCAGTTTTAACTTTTCGAAGTCCGTTTTCACGCCTCATTTGCGCCGAAAATACTTCGCACAAGTCCCAAACTTGGCCGAAGCCTCACACATAGCCTCTCATGCTATTTTTCCACCGGAACTCCACAATTTGTAGAAGCTCGGTACGACGCACTGAAATTCAGTGTACTACACCAAAACTCACATTTCTTCAACTTTGCAAATAACTTCTTTTCTCACAGGACTTGTAACACTTGCCTCAAATATTCTTTTTGTTCAATGTCACTTTGGAAATAAATAAGATATCACCAATAAAAACTACCACAATCAATCCAAGAGCGGCTAAGACACGATTTATCATATCTATGAATGTTGTCGGGCATTAGTGAGTCCAAACGGTTTCATTGTAAGCTCATAATGCCCATATTCTAAATGCCATTTTAAGAACATTTTCTAGCTTAATCTTGAGTTGATGATATCCAGATTGAAGATTAATCTTTGGATATAACCGGGAACCTTGCATCTCATCAAAAAGGTCATCAATGCGTGGCAAAGGGTACTCATTCTTAATTGTTACCTTATTTGATTCCCAATAATCCACATACAATCTTAAAGAATCATTCTTCTTTTTCACAAATAATATCGGTGCTTCCCACGATAATACACTCGGTTTGATGAACCTATTTTCAAGAAGATGCTGGAGTTGTCTTTAACTCCCTCAATTCAGCTAAATGCCTTTCTGTACGGCACTTTAGAATCTGGCATGATTCTGGGAACCATGTCAATCACAAACTCAATCTCCTGATCTCGCTGTATGCCTAGTAACTCTGGAGGAAACATATCGAAAAGCTCTTGGAATTATCGAAATGCCCTCGAGTTCCGGCATCGCCTTAGGCACCTTGTCCACAGTTGCCAAATAGGCTACACATCCACTATTTACCAAATGCTTTATCCACGACGTCGAAATCATCATAGCAAATAGGATATTCTTACAACCCCAATATACAAACTCCTCTTGGCCCGACTTGCAGAAAATCACCATCCTACTCTCGCAATCAATCATCGCATAATAGTGAGTGAGCTAGTCCATACCGAGAACAACAACAAAATCCTTCAACTACTTTAAAACCAATAAATCTATAGGCATAATCCAAACCCCTCTCTACACTAGACGAGATAGACAACATTCTCCAATATATAACACATGATCCGAAATTTGAACTTCCTCTACTTGTGGCAAAGAAATTTGCTCTAGTTCTTCAATATAGCAAATGCCTGACACAAGAATGAATAAGATGCATCAGTATCAAATAATACTCTTAAGTTTTGTACCATTTATCTAATAGTACCTGCAACAATATTGTCGGCTGCTGATGCATCTTCTACTTGTGCCACATACATTATGCCACTTGGTACTTGCCGAGTTCTCTCGGTCTGGCTTAGTACAAGGGGGTGACCTACCAAAGCGTATGCGTGTGGAGCCCTAGTCGTCTCTCATGGGTTCAAAGGAGTCGAGGCTACTGATGAAGTCAGTGAAGTACCTCGAGATCACTCTGCCTGTATATGGCCCGGTTGTCCACGACAATAATACCGACCCTCCCACTATGGACACACGTTAGGCAGATATTGCCCACCACAAATAACATATCTCCTATTCTGCCTAAGCACGAAAGGTTTTGTCACACCCCGGGCCCTCGGGGGAGCCTACCAGGCACGTGCACAGACCCGCCGTGTACCTCAAACAACACAATGTACACAAGGCGTCTATGCTAACAACAATCAAGTAGGATAAAGAATACATCCTAAACAAGGTAATCAGAGCGAGAACATAGTTCTACATCTAAAATAAAATCCACAAAACTAAAATCTCAAGATATACAATAGCATTATACATCTTTTCAACTAGTAGATCAGTCAACAAATCTATACATCTTTCATTCAACATACAATGAAAGGAAAACCCATGGTATGCCTACAACAACACCGTAGAGGCTCTAGCTAGCTGCTAACCCCTCGCCGCGATCCCAAGCCTCCCCTGCTGCAGAAGGCTCTGAAAAACCCAACAACAATGGGGGTGAGAACTATTAATCAATAGTTCCCAGTGGGTAAGCCGCCGAGAGTGGCGAATTACACCGCTAGGTCAACTGAGGCAAGATAGTTTTAAACAGAAAGACATAAGGCATTAAGCAAATAACATACAATGCACAGGTAGTTCTACATCTATCTTGCCTCCAATGACTAAAACATTTACATGAACATGAACATGTTCTAATGTCATATGCTCAACAATTAATTTCATGGTTGATATGCATGTCAAATTAATGCCATGATCAATTACATATGCTTAATGTCATAAACTCGCTATATGTCAAGTTTAACTATTTCAAGTATGACTTGTTTCCAACTACAAGTATGTAATGTGTAACTAATTCTCACTACATGTATGAACTACATGACTTGTTCCCAACTATAAGTGTGTTATGTTTACTATTTCACAAATATGCCAAGTCATGTCAATGTCTCACTACATACAATGCCACAAAGTCACCACCCTATACTATGTCCATACACTACATGTATATGCATCAATTAATTAGGGTGTCAACTGCCACATTCCTCACGATATTTCCTACCATAAAAGACTTTTTAAGTCTTTGCTTGAGCCGTGCCTAATGGCCCCGTGGTAGTCAACATTCTCGCTAGAAGAATGAGCCTCCCCCACGGCAATCCACTTCGGCGCCCATATAACCTGCACATAAACGATCGACGTCGCGAAGGCCCCACTCCGGAGCTGCCTGCTTGTAGGGAGCGACCCTCACAAGCGTGTGCGAATGAGCACAATGGCATAACAAGCATAGTCAACAGCATAGGAAATACGTTCGTCATGTCTCTAACATGGAATAGCCAACCAATATCCAAAAAGGGTCTAACACTAAATCATAATGTCAACCTTGTTGTTCACCTAAGTGAAAAGTCATATGTTTAACCTCTATGTCAAAACATGTCACTTTATGTTTACTACATTCAATAGCCAATATGCTAAATGTCAACAATATCATCATGTTGTTCTCAATGTCCGATGGTATGTCCCTACCAATAAGTCCATGTCTCTAACATGTAGATGTTCATCTCTTTGTTTACTAAGTCCATAAATCATGCATTATTCTAATGCCATAAATCATGCACTCTACGATGCCATTGTCATGCATGCATTCTCTAATGCTATAATCCATGCATTCTACGATGCCATAACAATGCATTCTACGATGCCAACGAGTCCATAATCATGCCATATGTAAGCTACAACAACCTCTACATCTAGAATATAAAACTATCATGCAAGTGTTTATATAATCCAAAGGACTCACGTTTAATCAATTATAATATCAAATGCCAATATAATCCATTTCCTCATGTCTTAAACATGGAATCAATCCACGACCAAAAGGTCGAGTCCAAGGCCAACAATGCCCGTCAAAGTTGCTCACCTAGATGAGGTGCAACAACTTATCATGCATTTGCCATAACTTCTCTTTTCTCTATACAAGCATACTCTAGTATGCAAGAGAAATCATTAATTCAACAACCATGTGGTGTCTCCTATGATCCCCACTTCTAGCATGCATAACCTAGTTAGAATTTCATCATGCATAATTATAATACTAGCACAATTACTCTAGCATGCATATTAACATCATAATACCGCACTATATATGTACTATGTATTTTTCATACATAACATATATGTCTCATGCAATTACAATTATCATCATGCCATAATTAACATAATTATGCATCAAATCAATCCTATAACAAGATAGGAGACATAGGGGGAGTTCACCCATTTCGGTGAGGTCAAACCCACCGGATACCCGTCGGAACCCCGCAGTACTTCGAAACGAAGTTGTCCCCCGAGCTTTTCATACCCTAAGATAATTTTCCAAGGGGTTAAAAGCTTCGAACGAACAAATTCGAAAACCACCAAAAACAAAGAGGTAAAAGGGTGAAAATTACCTTGAGCAAGTAAAACTTGTTCTAGGTCCAAATTGAGGTTAGAGATCATCAAACCCAACCTACAACAACGTTCTACACCCATCAATTCCACCTCAAGGGCTCACAAACACAAAACCCTAAACCAAACCCTAGTTTTCAAGAAACTAGGTTTACATGCTAAATCTTAAGCAAAATCACAAATAGAGGTTATAAGAAAGCTTACTAACCTCAAATCGAGCTCCCACTCAAGCTCACACAAGCTAGGGTTGAAGATCTATCCTCCAACAAGCTCTCCACAAAAGCCACGAGCTCCCTCCATGCCTAGGAGTCATCCTCCAAGGAGAAAACGGAGAGAAAAGAGATCAAACCATGATCTAAGGGGTTGGGGGAAGAGAAAACCTAGAGAGAGAGAGGAAAAACCTACCTCTCCTTCTCCTCCAAGCCTCAGCCAAACAACACAAGAGGGGGGTGAAGGGGTACTTAAACCCAAAGCACAAAATCCAACTAGGCCCCTCAAAAAGCCAAAATTGCAAAACTGCTCAAAATGCAATTTCTGCATTGTATACCGGTATGCGTATGGGCATACCGGTATCCAACCAAAAAAATCCCGCAAACCCGAGCCTCGGCCAAGCAGTCTGCGCAAAGGGATTCCGGTATGCGACTTCCCCATACCGGTACTAACACTCCAGTACCGGTATGCGCATTGCACATACCGTAATGCCAGCGTATTCCGGTATCTCCAGCCGGATTCCGCAGAACCCGAGAGCTGCGCAAACCAGTTCTCACTGGATTCCGGTATCCCTAACCAGATACCGGTATGCAATTGCAAAATCTGCACTTTTGCAGATTTTGACTCCCGGAGTCCGTTTTCGCACTTTTTAAGTCCCGAAAACACTCCGAAGCTCACCAAACTCAGCCCAAAACTCCAGAATAGCATAAGGCACTATTCTCTCACTAGAACTCCGCAATTTGCTAAAGTTCAGTGTACTACAGGTTTCCATCTAGCGAAAGGTCCACGGCCTTGAGAATGAGGTTATAGATACTTTGGTAGCCTTTTGGAACTCTCCACTAGGCACTTTTTTTTTTCTTTTCTTTATTCAAATCCTCACTTTCCTCACGCATCACTACTGCACTCCTCTCAACCCAAAGTGTTATTTCTAACATCTCATCAATAGTCTGCATATGCTGAACAAACTAGTTTATCTCTGGCCAAAACCCTCGCTCAAAACAATAAGCCTTGTGCCTCTAATTCCACACCGCAAAGGGCATACAATTGAGAATGCGAGTAAACTCCCGCTCGTATTCCATCATAGTATGATCCCCCTATCTAAGATTCTTAAAAGCCATCATCCAGTTTCTCCTTCACACTTTTTGAAAAATACACGTTGAAAAGCATCCTCCGAAATTACTCGGACATCAAAGGAGATGTATTCTCCGATCAATTAGTTCGAGCCGATTTCCACCAAATATGTGCTTCGCCTTCAAGACTATGCGGCATCAAATGAACCTTGTACCAATCTGCAATGCACATGTCCTTAAATAGTTTCTCCATTGCATCAACCCAAGCTTCTACCACCCAAGAATCTGTGGTTCTGTCCATTAAGCTTTGGCAAGTTAAACTTTTGAAAATTAGCAACGCTAGTTCAAGCTCACTCTTGCTCTTCCTCATATATACCTAACTTACAGCCGATGTATCCTAAGTAGTCGTAGGAGTAGCAGCAGTAGTACCCGTCACCGATGCACCAGTAGTAATCAATATAGCAGCCACTGTCGCTCCCAAGTGGGCATTCGGTGCAGCCGACGGAGGTGGGCTCTTTTCTTGAGTTCTCTATGCCACACTCACCTGGTATGATATTAACTCATGCAACAACTTAATCTGTTCCTCCTGATGCTGGGAATCCTCTACCGATCTCTCCACTACTCTGATCAAACCAGCCATTTGATCATGAAACTCCCGACTTCACTATTTTCGGTTTGACCATATTCTTCAGGCTGTGCCAGTGCGGCTCTCATCAGGGGTCGTGCATGTCACTTCATCTCGATCATCTGGAATACAACAACATTAGTTATTCGACAACCGAGTAATTATTTAGCTTCAACCAATATGAATTTATAAACTTGACCAATCAACCGAAAGTATTGAAGGATATCTTCTTTCCCCCTTATCGCATCATATTATCTGCAACAGTGCCCTTAAGTTTTTTTTCTTTTTGATCCATTTCCTCTTAATTTTTAGAGTGTTTGTCTCCTCACACCAAAAGCCTACCATTTTATTAATTTAAGTTACTCTCCTTTGTTAATTTAAATTTTTTTAAATAAATCCTTTTTGGCTATAATTTAATATTTATTTCATTTTATCTGCTAAAATATTACTATAATATATTATTAAATTTGAGAAAATTACTAATAAATTGAATAAAATCTCTATTTTTTTTAAAAACACACAACGCAAATAATTTTAGGTGTTCAGTAAACAAAAAGCCAATTGAGGTGGCTATTTCGGACCGACCTGTAATTGAGGGGTCTTACTACATCTTTACTTTTCATGATTTTTTTAGTGTTCCAGACAGTTCAAAAAATTTAGAACAAATTATTGACTTTGGATACAAAAAATTTCGTAGAATATGACCTGAGTAAATTATCACATAAAATGTCAATTTAATAACTCTAAGAGAAGAAAAGTTCTTTTTTTTCTTCTAGGGGTTGTTTAGTTATATGTAGTTGTATCTGTTTGTAGTTATAACTATATATAGATCTAATTTTGATGTTTGATTTTTATGCATTACTATAGTTGGAACTGCATAAGAAGGTTTAACCGCAACAGGCGAAACTACGCCCAGATGGATCGCAATTCCAAATACAACAGTTAGATGGAATAACTTTTTTTTAAAAAAGATAAGCTTATCTCCCTAATATCTTTTTTTAAATAAAAAATATTTTTATTTTCTATATTGGAGGTAATCTCACCATTACATATATAAAGTGATAAAATTTTTAAAATACACTTTTCAATTGCATGCAACCAAACAAATTATTTATAGTTGCTGTAATTTTTACTATATTCAACCAAACATTATGCTTGAAGTTGCAACTACTATATTTCCAACCGTATGCATTTTCAAAAATATTGTATTTCTAATTACATTCAACCAAACAACTCCTTAAATATATTATATAGGGATAAATACCTGTATACCCCTCCGAACTTTTGAAATATCTTATTTACCCCTACTTTTTTTTTGTTTCAAATATATTCCTCATATATTTCTCTTTTATTCAAAAGTACCTCTACTTAATGCCCGTTAAGTCATCTCGGGTTAAACCTGAGTTAAATTTCTATCATAGTTAAAAAATAGTAAAAATATCTATTTTGTCCCTAACTTAAGGGCAAATAAGAAAAGTTGATGATGGTAGAAGGGTATATTTGAAACGGTAAAAAGTCAAAATATTTCTTTTGCTCCTAACTTAAGGACAAAAAAGAAAAACTGGTGACAGTAAAAAAATATATTTGAAAGGGCAAAATGATAATTTTACACAAATAATGGTTGTTTCTAACAGTTCACTAATAATTGATGATGATTTATAATTATATACATATGTTTGGAAAATATTAGAATAGGTATAAATTGATAAATATTCAAAACTGAAGTTTTTGAATCCTAATCTGATTCTAATTACTTTCAAACCCATAAATAAGATGGCAGATTTTTTTTAGAATCAGTCTTGCAATCCTAATCTGATTCTAATTACTTACAGGCCTTTTTAAAATCAGTTTTTTCAATTCTAATCTGATTCTAATTGCTTCTAAACCTTTTCTAAAATCAGTTTTTCAATCCTACTCTAATTCTAATTGCTTCCAAACCTATAAATAAAATGTAGGGTGTCTCTAAAATATGATTAAGCATAGATTATTTTTTAGAAATTTTATAAGCTTGTAGATAGCCGTCTTTCTCATCTTCTACAACAAGCTTCTCTCAAATTGATTCTTGGTACCCTAATTCTTAATTTTTTTTTAGAATCAATTTGAGAACTGCTTAGACATTATTCCCACAGATTTTTAATATTCTTTTAAGCAATAAATCATTACCAACCTTATTGTTCTTGCTCCGGATGGAGTGGCGTCGTGGATTCGATGTGATCAAGGCGATTCGTGGATTCAAATCGTTGGCGCTCGTGGATTCAAGAGGCGTCCGTGGACTCGGACGTGGGGCTGGACAACCCGGTGGTGTGCGTGAGATCCGTTGAAGGTAAAAGAGAGGTGTGAGTCCATGGAGTCGGTAATCACTTTGTATTCTTTTAATTCATAGTGGATTGTCATCGCGTGTTGGTCCCGTGAATTTTTTACTCCTAGTTGAAGTTTTTTCACGTAAATCTCGGTGTGCTATTTTATTTTCTGCATTTATTTTAATTGCATTGAGATTTATATTTTTAGCCTATACACCTATTCACCCCCTCTAGGTGATTGATAGTATCTAGATAGATCCTAGAATTTTCATAACTTACAAATGGTACCAGAGCGGGATCTAGATTTTTCTATCATAATGGGTGAAGTTGGTAATATTAATAGGCCTCCTCTATTTGATAGGACTAACTATACCTATTGAAAAGTCCGGATGAGAGCCTTCCCCATCGCGATTGATGAGCGAGTATGAAAATTCGTGGAATTCGAATGGAAACATCCAACCAAATTAAACGGTGATGCAACCGTACCTAAGCCACGGAATATGTGGTCAAAAGTTGAGAACGGGGCTTCTTCTTACAATGGAGAAAGTATTAATGCTTTATTCAATACTTTGTCTCAAACCAAATTTCCACACGTCTCGACGTGTGAAACGACTAAAGAGATTTGCGATACCCTACAAGTTACACATGAGAGTACAAGTCTAGTAAAAATCCAAAAGTTCCAGATGCTTACTAGTCCATTTGATTTCATTCATATGGAGTGAGAATCTTTTACCGAATATTTTACTAGACTCCAAGATATCATAAATATATATATGCTAACTTGGGAGAGAAGATCCCAGAATCTAAAATTGTAAGAAAGATTTTTTAAACTCTTCCGGAACGCTTTAGGGCGAAGGTTGCGGCGATTGAAACCGTCAAACATCCGGATGAGATGAAAGTAGAAGAATTAGTAGGTGCTTTACAAACATATGAAATGACTTTTCCTACTAATCAATTTTTTGTCAAGTCTTCTTCTAAAAGTACAGGTGCTGTACTCAAATCTATCAAGGAGGAAGATGAAGACTTGGATTCCGATAAAAAAAATTTTACTTGCCGACTTTGAAAACCAATTAGCGCTTCTCACGAAGAAATTTTATGGAAATTATCAGAAGAACAAAACCAACAAAGCCTTATCTACGAAAAAGAAAACTTCTTCCAAAGGATCTTCAATTGTTAAATCCTCTAAAGACAAGAAACTTACGAAAGCTTCTAAAGATAAAGATGATTTTGAAGGAAAAATCTAATGCTATAAATACAAAGGTTACGGTCATATTTTTACGAATTGTCCTACTAAGAAATTCTATAAGAAAAAGCCTTTGCAAGCTAAAACTTGGGACAATTCTGAGGATCAAAATGGCAACCTAAGAGGGGGGGGTGAATTAGGTTTCTAAAATAAAATGTTAAATAATCAAGTAATTTAAAAACTCGAAACAAATAAAGGGAGAGAAAGTGAGGAGTTAGAGAAATGCAAACTCAAGAAGCACACAATCGATTTGTTTCGAGGTTCGGCACTTTGCCTACGTCCCCGCCAACTTCTCAACACAAGAGAACGTTGGATCTCCACTAAACGATACTTTTGCGGGCAAGCACCAAGCCTTCACACCAACACCTTCTTCTCTCAAGAAGGTTACACTTTCAAGCTTCAACTCTTTTCTTTTCTCTCTTTTACAAGATGATATCTCACTATCAATTACACTCAAGTTTAGAGAGAGAGGATTGAGGGCTTAAGAGTATTAAAAATACTGAAGTATATAAGCTCAATTGGACTTTCAAATCCCTGCTGAGAAAGGCCTCAATACCATCTATTTATAGCCTCAGCCAACTTCAGGTCGTTGCACTTTCGGGCGCCCTAAACAGAACTTTCGGGCGCCCAGATGTTGAGCACGCGCACTGCAAAACCAGCTGCCTGTCAGACCCGTGCGCCGCTTTTCTGGATCCGTACATTCGGGCCTCCAGACATTTGTGGGCGCCCAGATCACGCGCGACAGCTTTCTGACCAGCCAGACCACGCGCGCCGCTTTTCTCTGAGCAGGACTTCTGGGCCTCCAGAAGTCAACTTGTGGGCGCCCAGAACATGCGCGACAGCTTTCTGACCAGCCAGACCACACGCGCCGCTTTTCTCTGAGCAGGACTTCTGGGCCTCCAGAAGTCAACTTGTGGGCGCCCAGAACATGCGCGACAGCTTTCTGACACTGTCAGACCACGCACGCCGTTTTCTCTGAGCAGAACTTTTGGGCCTCCAGAAGTCAACTTGTGGGCGCCCAGTTTCTCAGGCACGCGCGCCGCCTGCGCAGCGCCGCTGTCAGAACTTTCGGACCGTTGCGTCGTACTGTCCGGAACATCAAACCTGTCAAGTCAAATATTCGGGCGCCCTAAACATACAATTCGGGCGCCCCAGATCATAAACCATTCTGGACCACCCAAACATCAAACCGTCAGGATCCACAAAACCTGAGCAGAACTTTTGGGCCTCCAGAAGTTTGTGGGCGCCCATAACATAAACCATTCTGGACCACCCAAACATCAAACCGTCAGGATCCACAAAACCTGAGCAGAACTTTTGGGCCTCCAGAAGTTTGTGGGCGCCCAGAACATAAACCATCCTGGACCACCCAAACATCAAACCGTAAGGATCCACAAAACCTGAGCAGAACTTTTGGGCCTCCAGAAGTTTGTGGGCGCCCAGAACAGGGTCCAAAACACAAACTTGACAGAAAACAGTTTTTGAGAAGTTTTTGAATATTGTTTGAAGTCCCATGTGCTTTAGATGATAAAAAAGAGTAAGTTAAAATATAGCTCGATATTTCTTACTCTAATCTTTAAAGCACAATGTTAAAAGATTGAGTAGATAATTTATCTACTTGACAAGGTAGCTTCAAGTGGTGAAGCTTAGTGCTAGGGGATTGCCCATCTTGAGTCCTTTTGAAGATAGAGAAGTCTAAACACAAAAACTCAAGATAAAAGATTAGTTCAATTATTTGTTATCATCAAAATCTAAAGAATGATTAGGGCCACTAGGCCAACAATCTCCCCCTTTTTGATGATGACAAATAATGTGATATAAGATTGAAATAAGTAGAGAGCAATAAGAATAAAATACTCCCCCTAAATATATGCATATCTTTTACAATTAAATTTGACATATATCACAATCATTGACATAGCATGTATCACAATCATAAGTGAAAGATAACCAATTAAGCATATATCAAAGCATCATAACATAAGCATATCATTAGTTAGTGCCAAATCATAAGCATATCACATATCACTAGTTCTCCCCCTTTGTCATCATAAAAAAAACATAAAGGAGACTTAACAAATGTAGCAAAAACATATCAAAGCATAAAATATAAGAGAATCAAGCGTTTAAATCAATTATTCCTAATTCTCTTCTAAGTTGAGTGAACCTTTCCTCACTAAGTGGTTTAGTAAAAATGTCCGCTAATTGATGATGGGTATCGACAAAATCTATGGTGACATCTCCTTTTGAATATGATCTCTAATGAAATGATGTCTAATTTCAATGTGTTTAGTTCTAGAATGTTGAATAGGATTTCTAGATAGGTTGATGGCACTAGTATTATCACATTTGATTGGAACTTGTTTTAGATGCACTCCAAAGTCCTCAAGGGTTTGTTTCATCCATAAAACTTGTGCACAACAACAACCCGCCGCAATATATTCGGCTTCGGCGGTTGAAAGTGCAACCGAATTCTGCTTTTTTTTTTTTTTCGAAGACCATGAGACTAAGGAGTGACCAAGAAACTGACAAGTTCCACTTGTACTTTTACGATCAACTTTGCACCCGGCAAAGTCGGCATCCGAAAAGCCAATGAGATTAAAACTAGTGCCCTTGGGATACCATAATCCTAAGTTGAGAGTTCCCTTAACATATCTAAGAATTCTCTTTACGGCCACTAGGTGTGACTCCTTAGGTTGAGCTTGAAACCGAGCACACAAGCAAACACTAAACATGATGTCCGGCCTACTTGCGGTAAGATAAAGTAAACTGCCAATCATACCTCGGTAGAGCTTGATATCAACATCCTTGCCTTTTTCGTCCTTATCAAGTTTAGTTGAAGCGCTCATGGGAGTATTTGTCTCTTTTGAGCTTTCTAAGCCAAATCTTTTGATTAGATCCTTTGCGTATTTGGCTTGATTGATGAATATTCCATCATTCGTTTGCTTGACTTGGAGTCCAAGGAAGAAGGAGAGTTCGCCCATCATACTCATTTCAAACTCATCTGTCATTAACTTAGAGAATTCTTTGCAAAGAGATTCGTTAGTAGCACCAAATATGATATCATCAACATAAATTTGTACAACGAGAAAATCTTTATCCTTTATCTTGATAAATAATGTAGTGTCAACTTTTCCTCTTGAAAAATTATTTGAAATAAGAAAAGTGCTAAGTCTTTCATACCAAGCTCTAGGAGCTTGTTTTAAACCATAGAGTGCTTTTGAAAGTTTAAAAACATGATTGAGAAAATCGTGTTTTTCAAAATCGGGTGGTTGCTCAACATAGACTTCTTCGGAAATGTATCCATTTAAGAAAGCACTTTTTACGTCCATTTGAAATAACTTGAAGTTCATGTAAGAGGCAAAAGCCAAAAGAATTCGAATAGCTTCAAGTCGAGCAACCGGTGCAAAAATTTCATCAAAATCAATCCCTTCAATTTGGTTGAAACCTTGGGCCACTAGTCTAGCCTTGTTTCGAACCACAACACCAGATTCATCTCGCTTGTTTCGGAAGATCCATTTAGTGCCAATAACGGTATGATCACTTGGTCTTTCCACAAGCGTCCAAACTTGGTTTCGCTCAAATTGATTGAGTTCATCTTGCATCGCAATGAGCCAATTTTCGTCATTACTAGCCTCAACGAAATTTTTAGGTTCAATTTGAGACAAAAAAGCCAAGTGGTCACAAAGTAATCTAAGAGAGGATCTAGTCTTGACTTTTTGACTAGGATCTCCAATGATGGAGTCCTTGGGATGATAAGTAGCAAATTTCCACACTTTAGGTAGAGGAGTGGGTTCATTATCTTTAGAAATGAATTCCTCAACTTCCTTGGATTGAACAACCTCTTGTGGTGTGGAATTTATTTGTAACTTATCAAAGTCAAAAAGATCATCTTCAATAGAAGTATCCTTTCCCTTAGATTCTTCAAAGAGAACATGCATGCTTTCTTCTATTACCAAAGTTCGTCGATTATAGACTCGATAAGCTTTGCTAGTAGAGGAATATCCCAAGAATATTGCTTCATCGGATTTAGCATCAAACTTTCCCAACTTATCTTTTGTGTTCAAAATGAAACATTTACAACCAATAATTTTAAAATAACCAATATTGGGAATTCTATTATGCCATAACTCAAAGGGAGTTTTTTCAAGAATTGGTCGAATTAGAACACGGTTCATAATGTAACAAGCCATGTTTACGGCTTCGGCCCAAAAATACTTTGGCAACTCCCCCTCAATTAACATAGATCTAGCCATTTCTTGGAGAGATCTATTTTTGCGTTCAACAACCCCATTTTGTTGAGGTGTACGAGGAGTAGCGAACTGATGTTCTATTCCCAATTCATTGCAAAATTCTTCAAAGTTATGGTTTTCGAATTCACCACCATGATCACTTCTAATTTTAGAAATAATACAACCTCTTTCATTTTGAACACGAAAAACAAATTTTTTGAAGGATTTAAAAGTGTCATACTTGTGTCTCAAAAACAAGGTCCAAGTAAATCTTGAGTAATCATCAACAATTACAAAAACATAGTTACTTCCACCAAGGCTAGAGACATCAATTGGACCAAAGAGATCCATATGGATTAATTCCAAAGGCCTAGATGTAGAAATAATATTTTTGGATTTAAAAGAAGATTTTACTTGTTTTGCTTGAGCACAAGCACTACAAACCTCATCTTTGGCATAGTTAATGTTAGGTAAACCTTTTACAAGTTTTTCCTTGGAAAGTTTTGAAAGAGAATCCATACTAGCATGAGCTAGCCTTTTATGCCAAAGCCAAGATTCGTTAATTTGAACCGAAAAACATTTTTCACCTTCATGAGAAAGTTTGCTTAGATCAACGGTGTAGACATTCTTGGATCTAAAGCCCATAAAAGCTACCTCATTTGTAGAAGGATCAAGGATGCTACAATGAGATGCTTTGAACTTTACAAAATAGCCTTTGTCACACAATTGACTAATGCTCAATAAATTGTGCTTAAGGCCATCAACTAAAAGAACATTTGAAATATTAACCTTCTCATTTCCGATTGTGCCGGTTCCAATGATCTTTCCTCTAGTGTTGTCTCCAAATGTGACAAAACCTCCATCTTTCTTTTCAAGTGAAATAAACTTGGTATAATCCCAAGTCATATGTCTTGAGCATCCGCTATCTAAGTACCATTTGTCACTAGCACCTTTTGATTGGAGACACACCTACAAGAACAAATCAAGTTTTTAACTTTGGTACCCAAGTGAGATTGGGTCCTTTTGGGTTAGATGAGCCTTTCACAACCCAAATTTGGTTAAGTGTAAGATTTTTCTTATATTTACATGATGATGTATGATGTCCTTTAATATTACAATAAGAGCAATGCAAAGTTGGGTCTTGATAGGAACTTTTAACAAAAACTTTTCTTTTAGTCTTTGTTAACTTAACATTGTTTGGATTAGGAACATATCCTATCCCAAACTTCTTGAAGTTCATAACTTGACTTCCAAGCATCATATTTAAGTACTTGGTTCCACCAACAAATTTCTCAAGAGTTTTCTTAGATTCACTTAAGCTAACTTTGAGTTGTTGGTTTTCAACTTGAAGTTTTTCAAGTTGATTGCCTTGATGAAGAATTGGCTTAAAATGTTGACCTTCAATTTTCTTCTTTAATGCCTCGTTTTCACAAGTGAGATTACAACATGTCTCATTAGCTTGTTTAAGCTCTTTCATGAGAGAGGAGATCTCATTTGTAAGTATTAAAGAAGGATTTGAAGTCGAAGATTTTAGGTCATTTACTTCCATCTCTAATGAGGCATTTTGCTTCTTGAGAGATGTATACTTGGGACCCAAACTTTGTAGATCATCATATAAAGAAAAGAAAACTTCTAAAAGTTCATCATAACTTAAATTATTTACCTCATCTTCAAGAGCCATGAGACATAGAATAGATCTTTGTTCCTCAAGGCAAATTTGGGCAACTTCGTTTTCCGATTCGTCACCGCTAGACTCGTCGGGAGTGTCCCAATTTAGAGCATTGAAGGCTTTCTTTTTCTTGTCTTTCTTGAAGGCCTTGCTTGGGAGAGTGCATTCGCTTTTCAAATGCCCCGGTTTGTTGCAATTGTAGCAAATGATTCCCTTCTTGAATCCCTCACCTTTGAACCCGTCTCGTTTAGGTCTACTTAAGTTACGCCTCTTAATTAGTCGGTCGAGCCTTTTTGAAATCATAGCGATTTCTTCGCTTGAGCCTTCTTCGCCATCTTCACTATCGGAAGCTATGACTCCCTTAAGTGCAAGACTTTTCTTTTTCTCGGGAGGCTCTTCGTTGTCATATTCTTTGAGGCGTTGTTCATGCGCCATGAGTGATCCGACAAGTTCGTCAATCTTTACCTTGTCCAAATCATGAGCTTCTTGGATGGCCGTAACCTTAGGTATCCAACTTCTTGGTAGCACACGAAGAAGTTTTCGCACCAAGTCCGATGGAGGAAAATCTTTACCTAAGGCTTTCAAGCTATTTATAATGTTAGTGAATCTTGTGAACATATTTGAAATGGATTCACTTTCTTCCATTTTAAATAGTTCATAACTTGACATAAGCATGCTTATTTTAGATTCCTTCACCCTAGAAGTTCCTTCATGAGTAACTTCTAATTTATCCCAAATCTCTTTAGCCGTTGTGCATATAGAGATTCGATGAAATTCATCTCTACTAAGAGCGCAAAGGAATGAATTAATTGCTTTAGCATTTAATTGAAAACGAAATTTTTCCGCTTCATTCCATTCCGCTCTTGATTTTGATGGAGTGATATAACCACTTTCGATTATGTCCCAAATATCAAAATCTAGAGATTGAAAGAATATCTTCATTCTAATCTTCCAAAAAGGATAATCGGTCCCATCAAAATATGGTGGCCGAACAATAGATTGTCCTTCGATATTCTTTCCCATGGATGCCATTCTCACTTAGATTTTAATCTAAATAGTGTGAGACCTCGCTCTGATACCAATTGAGGATCAAAATGGCAACCTAAGAGGGGGGGGTGAATTAGGTTTCTAAAATAAAATGTTAAATAATCAAGTAATTTAAAAACTCGAAACAAATAAAGGGAGAGAAAGTGAGGAGTTAGAGAAATGCAAACTCAAGAAGCACACAATCGATTTGTTTCGAGGTTCGGCACTTTGCCTACGTCCCCGCCAACTTCTCAACACAAGAGAACGTTGGATCTCCACTAAACGATACTTTTGCGGGCAAGCACCAAGCCTTCACACAACAACACCTTCTTCTCTCAAGAAGGTTACACTTTCAAGCTTCAACTCTTTTCTTTTCTCTCTTTTACAAGATGATATCTCACTATCAATTACACTCAAGTTTAGAGAGAGAGGATTGAGGGCTTAAGAGTATTAAAAATACTGAAGTATATAAGCTCAATTGGACTTTCAAATCCCTGCTGAGAAAGGCCTCAATACCATCTATTTATAGCCTCAGCCAACTTCAGGTCGTTGCACTTTCGGGCGCCCTAAACAGAACTTTCGGGCGCCCAGATGTTGAGCACGCGCACTGCAAAACCAGCTGCCTGTCAGACCCGTGCGCCGCTTTTCTGGATCCGTACATTCGGGCCTCCAGACATTTGTGGGCGCCCAGATCACGCGCGACAGCTTTCTGACCAGCCAGACCACGCGCGCCGCTTTTCTCTGAGCAGGACTTCTGGGCCTCCAGAAGTCAACTTGTGGGCGCCCAGAACATGCGCGACAGCTTTCTGACCAGCCAGACCACACACGCGCCGCTTTTCTCTGAGCAGGACTTCTGGGCCTCCAGAAGTCAACTTGTGGGCGCCCAGAACATGCGCGACAGCTTTCTGACACTGTCAGACCACGCACGCCGTTTTCTCTGAGCAGAACTTTTGGGCCTCCAGAAGTCAACTTGTGGGCGCCCAGTTTCTCAGGCACGCGCGCCGCCTGCGCAGCGCCGCTGTCAGAACTTTCGGACCGTTGCGTCGTACTGTCCGGAACATCAAACCTGTCAAGTCAAATATTCGGGCGCCCTAAACATACAATTCGGGCGCCCAGATCATAAACCATTCTGGACCACCCAAACATCAAACCGTCAGGATCCACAAAACCTGAGCAGAACTTTTGGGCCTCCAGAAGTTTGTGGGCGCCCATAACATAAACCATTCTGGACCACCCAAACATCAAACCGTCAGGATCCACAAAACCTGAGCAGAACTTTTGGGCCTCCAGAAGTTTGTGGGCGCCCAGAACATAAACCATTCTGGACCACCCAAACATCAAACCGTAAGGATCCACAAAACCTGAGCAGAACTTTTGGGCCTCCAGAAGTTTGTGGGCGCCCAGAACAGGGTCCAAAACACAAACTTGACAGAAAACAGTTTTTGAGAAGTTTTTGAATATTGTTTGAAGTCCCATGTGCTTTAGATGATAAAAAAGAGTAAGTTAAAATATAGCTCGATATTTCTTACTCTAATCTTTAAAGCACAATGTTAAAAGATTGAGTAGATAATTTATCTACTTGACAAGGTAGCTTCAAGTGGTGAAGCTTAGTGCTAGGGGATTGCCCATCTTGAGTCCTTTTGAAGATAGAGAAGTCTAAACACAAAACTCAAGATAAAAGATTAGTTCAATTATTTGTTATCATCAAAATCTAAAGAATGATTAGGGCCACTAGGCCAACAAATTCTACTTCTGATGAATCGACCTCAAGTGACGAGGAAAAGAATGACGCTATTGCTTTATTTACTCATACTTTTTTACCTCCATCTTTAGCTATTTGTTTATCTTCTATTATTTCTGACTCTATTTCTTTTGTTTTGCATGAAACATCGAGTGATGGTGGCAAGAGTGAGGGGGAGTCGGACGATGACGACTTAGCCGCTGCGTACAATCAACTTGTTACGGATTTTATATTGGCATATTTCGTGAAGTGAGTCGGAGTCTTGAAGGTTCAAAGAAGAAGAGACGAAGTTTGAAGACTCGAAGACTCAACGTATGAATTCACGATGCTTGGTAAGTTTAAATAATCTTGATGGTGATTTATGAACATTTACAAGTGTTTGGAAGACATTAGAATAGGTTTTTAATGATTTATAAGCGAATCGGAAAAATTCATGCTACGGGGTACGGACCCTGGGAGCTGCGGTCCGGAACCCGTACGCCTCCTTGGCTGTCACGCAGGGAGGGTCCGGACCCTGAGGCCAAGGTCCGGACTATGAAACATCTGGAAACTTCAAGGTCCGGACCCGGCAATCCACGGTCCGGACCCCGACCCGTCGCGAATTTTTGGAAAGTTATTTTTTCAATCCTACTATGATTCTAATGTCTCCCAAACCTATAAATAAGATGGTAGATTTCTTAAAATTATTTTTGCAATCATTATTTGATTCCAAATCTTTTTAAAATCAGTTTTCAATCCTAGTCGAAATTGGATTGCTTCCAAACCTTTCTAAAATCTGTTTTTAATCCTAATCTATTTCGGATTGCTTCTAAACCTATAAATAAGATGTGGGGGTGTCTCTAAAACGTAGTTAAGCATAGATTATCTTTTAGAAATCCTAGAAGCTTGTAGGTAACCGTTTTCCTCACCTTCTACATCAAGCTTCTCTCAAATTGATTCATGGTGCCCTAATTTCTAATATTCTTTTAGAATCAATTTGAGGATTGCTTAGAGATTATTCCCACAGATTTTTCATGTTCTTCTAAGCAAGGAATCATCATCAATCTTATTTGTTTTGCTCCGGACGGAGTGGCGTCGTGGATTCGGCGTGATCAAGACGGTTCGTGGATTCGGATCGTTGGTGCTCGAGGATTCGAGTAGCGTCCGTGGATTCGGACGTGGGGCGTGGACAACCCGTTGGTACGCGTGATCCGCTGAAGAGAAGGGAGAGGTTAAGTCCGTGGAGTCGGTAATCACCTTGTAATTCTTTACTCTTAGTGGATTGTGTTTTCGCGTGTTTGTCCCGTGCATTTTTCTCCAAGGTGGAGTTTCCGACGTAAATCTCGATGCGCTGATTTTATTTTCCGCATTACTTTATCGCATTGAGATTTGTGATTTTTATTTATACACCTATTCACCCCCCTCTAGGTGATTGATATACTCTAGATAGATCCTAGGCTACCCCCTATCTTACAATTGGTATCAGAGCGGGATCTAGGTTTTATCTTTCATAATGGGTGAAGGAGGTAATATAAATAGGCCACCGTTATTTGACGGAACCAATTACGCCTATTGGAAAGTCCGGATGAGAGCCTTCCTCATCGCAATTGATGAGCGAGTATGGCAAGCCGTGGAATTCGGGTGGAAACATCCAACCGAAGTGGTTAATAACGCGACTGTACCTAAGCCACGGAATAAGTGGTCGAAGGATGATAATGAAGCTTCATCTTTTAATGGGAAAGGAATTAATGAATTATTTAATGCTCTTTCTCCTACTGAGTTCACACGTGTTTCCGCGTGTGATACGGCTAAAGAGATTTGGGATACTCTACAAGTTACACACGAGGGAACAAGTCTAGTAAAAATTCAAAAGCTCCAAATGCTTATGAGTCAATTTGATTCTATTCGTATGGAGGAGTATGACTCGTTTATTGATTATTTTAATAGACTTCAAGATATTATCAATACGTGTGCTAACTTGGGAGAGAAGATCCCAGAATCTAAGGTCGTTAGAAAAATCCTTCGAACACTTCCGGAGCGTTTTAGGGCTAAAGTAGCGGCTATTGAAACGATCAATCATCCGGATGATATGAAAGTTGAAGAACTAGTAGGTGCTCTTCAAACTTATGAAATGACTTTTCCTACTAATCATGGAGGACCCACTTGATAAGCTTAAACCGACCCGCAAAGGATAAGAGTTTGCCTGTCCAGCCAAAAATCTTGACTTTGACAGGGATTGGAAACAGAAGATGGGTGTAAAGACCTGGAAAAAGGTAGCTCGGCTTGGAGATCGTACTTCTCTCACGCTAGGATTAGGAGGTAGGACAAACATCTTTCGCCGACCTGATCATTTTCACCGAAATCGGCGAGATAAAAAGGAGCATACGTGCCCGCTTCAAACCCGGGGATAGCTAGTGAAGCAACGGATTCTGTACCAGCTTTCGGCTTTCGGTCTCGAGGCAAGTCAACTAAAGCCTTATCGAGCAAACTACGGGGCAGAAAATGAGTACTGTGCCTGAGAAGCCCGGATGGACCGGATTCTTTTTGTTGGGGGTGGTTCAGGGTTGCCTGAACTCAGCCCAATTTTGTACTTAGATTCCACTGCCGTTTTTCACAAACGTGCTGTAACTTGATAGGCGAGAACGCCTATTTTTGATTAATGCATTGTTTTTATTGATCCTGCACAATTGACCTGCTTCGTACCAGCTAGTATCTGACTTACTTAATTAATGCACTCACAAACGTTCGCATCGCTGCCGTTTTAAGGGCACAACGAAAAGAAAAACGGACTCTATTGACGTAAGGAATAGAAGGAAGGTTCTTTGCGAGAACAATGTGAGCTTCTGCTTCTGCTGATAGTGAGTTTCAGTTCTTTCCTAGCTCAGATAACCAAACTTACGGATTGTCGTCCGTAAGCTAGACGGAGGTAGAACTTGATTGCTTCCTTTGCTGATCAGCGGTCCTGCCTCGCTTCTGCTTTCGATTTATCCGCGCCAGCTAAGAAGGAAGGACTGAGGAGAGAATAGCAAAGACTACTAGACGCCGTGAGGCTTTGGCGGGAATCAGAGATTTCAATTCCTTAATCTGATAAATCCTTAAAGCTCCTTCTTGCATTGCTTCTTGCTAGCAGCCTTCCAGGTCACGAATCGGCTCTTTGCTCTTAAGGAACTTAGCAAATGGGGTACGGCTCTATGAGCTCCTGGACCAAGGGTTTCGCTCGAAAGACCTCGATGCTCATTCAACCCTGAAAGCACTGAAAAGTATGCCCTCCTCTCGCTGTACCCTCCCGTTTTTTGGTTCCCATCCCATTGGGTTTACCTTGTTCTTCCAAGTCTTTCTCTAAAAGTACAGGTGTTGCACTCAAATCTACAAAAGAGGAAGACGACGACTCGGATTCCGACGAAGATATTTCGCTCGCCGACTTTGAACAACAACTAGCGCGTCTCACGAAGAAATTTCGTCAGAATTTTCGGAAGAACGAGACAAATCGATCTACATCCAAATCTTCTTGTAAAGGATCTCAAGCTACTAAGTCACCAAGTCTTGAGTTCTTGCTTCAACCCAAGCTTCTACAAGAAAATGGTTCGTTACTCATTACG
Source organism: Puya raimondii (assembly GCA_016920855.1). Lineage (NCBI taxonomy): Eukaryota > Viridiplantae > Streptophyta > Magnoliopsida > Poales > Bromeliaceae > Puya > Puya raimondii. The sequence continues at coordinate 205,211,889 of JABWPP010000050.1, read as the reverse complement.
AACCCATAAATCAACTCAATGTTAGAAATCAATTGTTCTAACATGATTTCCTATGCCTCAATTGCAATTCCCGAAGGTCCAAATATTTTTAGAACCTCCCAAGGCAAAAACCCTCATTTCACCTAGGTTTCACATGCATGCATGTAGAACCCCGAAATTTCTTGGCCAATCTCCACGTTTTATGGTTTAGATTGCCTAGGGTTTCCAAAAACCTCATATTAAAGGATCAAATCCAAGGTTTAAACCCTAAATCACAAGAACTCACCTCTACACCCAAGCTCCCTAGCCTCTTCTTGCACCAAGAAGCTCCAAATCCACCTTAGAAGCTTTTTCCAAGGTCAAATCCTACACTTCTCCAAATAGAACAGGGGCTCCCCAAGATGACACACTTGGCTTTACGAAACCCTTGTCCAACAAGTCTTGTAATTGTGCTTTCAATTCCCTTAGCTCCGCGGGTGCCATCCTGTACGGGGCCTTTGAAATCGGCGCCGTACCCGGGAGCAAATCAATCACGAATTCTATTTCTCGATCCGGTGGCATTCCGGGTAACTCCGCCGGAAATACATCCGGGAACTCTTGGACTACAGGAATGTCCTCGAGTCCCAACACCTCCTTTCGGTCATCCACTACCATCGCTAAGTAAGCAATGCAACCACTAGCAATGAGCTTTCTTGCTTGCGACGTGGACACCATCGATGCAAAGAGCGAACTCTTGCACCCACGGTATACAAACTTCTTGTGCCCGGGTTCTCTAAACCTCACTACTCGGCTCTCACACTCAATAGTAGCGTGATATTTCGAGAGCCAATCCATACCTAGGATTAAGTCATATTCATTCATTCGATTCAACACCAGTAAATCAGCTGGCATGATCCAGTTTTCAATCCTCACTGGACAATTTACACACGCTTGATGTACACAAAAGGTGTGTTCTGGCACTTGCACAGTTCTTGCATGCGTAGCATCTATAATTTTTATTCCATGTGCAATAGCAAATGATCGAGCAATGAATGAATGCAATGCTCCGGTATCAAACAAAGCTCTACATCGAATGCCATTAATCAACACAATACCTGCCACAACATCCTCCGGGGCAGAAGGTTCCTCCACCTGCGAGGCGAACACCCGTCCACTGGGTGCCGGCCGCTGGCCCTCAACTGGTCGCGATGGAGGTGTACAGCCTGCCGACATCGCCGCGGGTGGGATGCCCGCAAGCTGTCTCGGTGATGCAAATGCCGATGCCGACGACGGTGCCCGGCCATCATCCATCGGGCAATTGAACCGCATGTGTCCCGGCTGTCCGCATTTGTAGCACCGGCCCTCACGGTAATCACACTGTTGAGGGCTGTGGGGGCCGCTACAAATCGGGCACCGGCCCAAGGGTCGATTCCGCTGAGACCCTCGAGATTGATTCTGCGACTGCGAGTGCTTCGGGGGTCGCTTAGAGCTAGTCTGACCACCCGAGCCACCCGCCGGACGCTTCTTTCCTTTCTCTTTATCCTTTTCCTTCTCTCTCTCCCAAGATTCGCGCTCCTCGCGCACACAAGCATTCCCGTGCTCCACCCAAAGAGCACGGTCCAAGACCTCCGCAAAGGTCCGTAGCTTGAAGGCGTGAACCGCCCGAAAGATCTCCGGTCGAAGCCCGCGCACGAAGCAGTCGACCTTGTCCAATTCTCCACGGACAACGTGCGGTACACAGTTAATGATATACGAGAATTCCCTCTCGTACTCACGCACGGTGCGGTTCCCCTGCTTCAACTTCCGAAACTTTTCTTGAAGTTTCCTCTTCTCACTATCGGGGAAGTAGGCGGCGAACACCATACCCCGAAATTCCTCCCAAGTCGGTGGCGGAAGGCTAAAGAGTCGATCACGCCTGACTCCCTTCCACCACACCTTCGTCGATCGCTCTAAACAATGAGCGGCGAGGTGCACTTTGTCCCTCTCCACGGTATATAGATCCTCGAAGAGCGTTTCTATGGCATCGATCCACGTCTCCACGTCCCATGGATCCACGTTCTCCCCGTTAAAGATAGGCGGGTTAAACTTCTTGAACGTCATGAGAGCCGCAAGTGCGCGCTCTCTCTCCGCTTCCTCCGCCGCGGAGTCGGGCGACCCATCGGCCGCAGTCGGTGGTGCGGATGGCGCCACAGCCGGCGCCGGTGCCACTCCCTCGGCCGGTGCCGAAGCAGAGGCCGGAGGTGCTCCCGTTCTCTCCTCCCTAATCGCAGCCACTTGCTGCGCCATCTCGTCCTGGAGCTTCTTAATTTGCTCCTCCTGTCGCTGCATGGTTTTGGCCTGTCGCCGAACCACGCCCATCAACTCGGTCAACTGGTCACGAAGACCCGAGTTCTCGCCCTCCCCGAGTTGTTCGGGAGCCGCACTCGATCCTCCGAGCCCAGCCCTCGTAGGAGGCCTTCCACGTACCATTATCTCCTGAAAACACAACGACTTTGGTCATTTCGTGACACTCAAAGTCATTTACGACATAACATTTCACGAACATAAACGTGAACCCAATCTAGGCGAAAGTCACACAAGGGCTCTTATTCCCCTCACTTGGTTTCATGTTGTCGGCCGCCAACAAGAACTCTCTTGGTGAAGAATTAGACACACCTCGAATGTACCTCTACTTTCAATTAGAGGTATAAGGACATAACCCAATCACTTATCTTTCGCCACAATCAAAGATCTCGTCACTCACGAGCCTACACTCCTAGGGTCTTTTCCATCCTAGGATTTCTTAGGTCCACCTAGACCGTTTCTTTGCTCTGATACCACCTTAGTCTGTCACGCCCCGTCGGGCCTTTAACACCAACTAGGTAGAAAGGATAACCGCACGGGCGCATGCCCCAGACCCGCCGAACGGATAGAGTCTCTTCTACCCGCCCAAGGCGTCACAACACAAGCATATCCACAAGGTTCCAACTAGGAACGGAGTACAAGAGTTGCACAAGGAAAGCATCAACATAAAGAAGTTCTACTTCTATTACATCACATTTGCACATTTATACATGTCCAAACTTTTTCTTTTCTTTCATTCCTATTCTATACATCATGTTCTAAAACTATGGAATATACAAGTGCATACATTTAATGAAAACCCCTATACTATCATAGTCCAAGACTAGGGGTACAACTCTATGTAACACCAAAATAGAAGGGCTGCTATCTACAGAGCCAAACCCTTGCCTCGCTCCGCCGCCTCACTCGCGGAAGGACCTGAAAAATGTGGGGTGAGAACTATAAACATAGTTCCCAGTGGGTAAGGCCACCCAAGAGAGAAGCTCGACCCACCAGGTCCAAAGAAACACCATAAGCATAAGTTAGATCACAAATAACTATGCAAACAAGTATTTACATGCTTGTAAATAAACATAAATGATGCAACCAATTAAAATGTCAACTTTTATTTTCTCCTAGGTTCATCATATATCTCACATTGACCAAGTTCAACTACTTGTCATTTATTTATGGTATCGGAATCGCCGCATCACCATAATGGTTCTCAACCAAAGCGGAATCGCCGCAAGCGTTGGGCACCGGGCAATGGAATCGCCATCCCCATCATGGTCCCAACCTCCAAGGAATGAAATCGTCATCTCCTTGTTCGGGTAGCGAAATCGTCACGTACCCGGGATAGCGAAATCGTCACATACCCCATTCCATCACCGCCAACACATGGCAAGGGTAGCGAAATCATCGCGTACCCTGGATAGCGAAATCGTCGCGTATCCCAATCCATCACTGCCAACACGTGGCACGGGTAGCGAAATCGTAGCGTACCCGGGATAGCGAAATCGTCGCGTATCCCAATCCATCACCGCCATCACATGGCACGGGTAGCGAAATCGTCGCGTACCCGGAATAGCGAAATCGTCGCGTATCCCAATCCATCACCGCCATCACATGGCACGGGTAGCGAAATCGTCGCGTATCCGGGATAGCGAAATCGTCGCATATCCCAATGTTCACATTTCACACTTGCCAACTTAAGTCCAATGGCTCTAGGTTCAAGTCACCAAGTCTCACCTATGTTCAATGACACTAGGTTTACTTTACATTCCCAACCTAGGTTCCATGACACTAGGTTCCAATCTCATGTTCCAACCTATGTTCAATGACACTAGGTTCCATTTGCAGTTTTCAACCTATGTTCCTCAACACTAGGTTCTAATTCATACATGCAATCACATAACAAGTATAGATAATAAGGATATACTTGAATTCTTTAACATGCAAGAGGAGCCCATGGCTCTATCTATCATGATTCTCATTTTGCCAACATGCAAGTTCTAGGGTTACACATTTACACACCATTTTATTTTTCAAATGGTCATTTATCCTAGACATGGAAGTGACCTAATCACTTCGGTAAACACAAACTCATCTCAAGAGCTTACGATTCCTTGACTTTTTTTAGCTCATAAGTCACCAAGCTTTGAGTTCTTGCTTCAACCCAAGCTTCTACAAGAAAATGGTTCGTTACTCATTACGAACCCATAAATCAACTCAATGCTAGAAATCAATTGTTCTAACATGATTTCCTATGCCTCAATTGCAATTCCCGAAGGTCCGAATATTTTTAGAACCTCCCAAGGCAAAAACCCTCATTTCACCTAGGTTTCACATGCATGCATGTAGAACCCCAAAATTTCTTGGCCAATCTCCACGTTTTGTGGTTTAGATTGCCTAGGGTTTCCAAAAACCTCATATTAAAGGATCAAATCCAAGGTTTAAACCCTAAATCACAAGAACTCACCTCTACACCCAAGCTCCCTAGCCTCTTCTTGCACCAAGAAGCTCCAAATCCACCTTAGAAGCTTTTTCCAATGTCAAATCCTACACTTCTCCAAGCTTTGGAGAGATCTTGTAATACCCCAGGGGCCTAACTGACGAAATGACTGTAGTATCCTAGACTATTGGACACTTCTGGAGAGGGTCGAGACAAGTCGGAGTCGTTTTGGCGCAAAATAGACGCGAAACGGACTCGGAGCACCGAAATAAGCCAAAACGGAAGTTTTGGGCGTTTGGTACATTAGGGCGCCCGGAAGTTATGTTTTGGGCGCCCAGTTGTTGAGTGCTTATTCCTTGATTTGCTAAGTCATTTCGGATCCAATGTTCGGGCGCCCGGAAAGTGAGCCCGGAAGTTTGCCTCGTGAGTATCGATTCGTGTGACACGTGTGGGGTGGTAGGTGAGTTCCGCCGGACCACGTTAGGGCACACCAAACCGCGGGCAGAGAGTCCGAAGTGCTGGGCAAGTGCAGGCTGAAAGAACCGGGTGCCCACTTCTTGGATTTCGGGCTCCCGAATGTGGGGAATTCGGCTGAGGGACAGGTTAGCAACAGTTGCTCTTGAGGCTCATTGTACCCTAACCCTATGTCTATAAAAGTTAGGGGACGACCCCCTGAGGCTTTTTCTCCCCTTATTCACAGTGAGCCCTGGATATTTGCAGTTTAGCCCCTCCTACTCCTCCAATTTCCATCTTTTCCATTGAAGGCCTTGGATCCCTGCAGAACAGCAGCGTCGACCTGTGGTGTTTCTGCTCATGTGCAATGTAGGAGTGTCCAAATCCCACGAGACTTGGTTTGTGGGATTTTGGACTCGTAGAAAAAACCGTGGGATCCTTCCAGTCGCATTTTGGATAGGTATGTACTCTGCAGTTGCTGTTTTACTGGACCCCTTGTGTTCTTGAACTGAAATTTGGGTTTTCCTTTGATCTTATGGATCCAAATCTCCGTGGAGCTGGATTTTCGAAGTGAAGATTGGTTTTCCCTCATCCCTTGCTGGTTTGGGGGTTCTTTCCACCTGAATTAAGAATTCAAAGGTGAGTGCTAGCTCAGATTTTGAGAATTTAGCTTAAGTGCTGAAATTTTGGATCATTGATGGATTTTTTGGATCTTTTGAATCCAGATTTTGTTAGAAGCTTTGGAGAGGATTTGGATTGTTCCACCACTGTATTTGGGAGGTTTGTGACCCTTTTCCCAGGGCTAGATTTGTTGGAAACTCCAGGATTTATGCTAGAAGTGTTTTTACTTAGTTGCTGGAACTTCTGGATGCAGTGCTAGAGGGTCCAAAAGTGGGTCCGAATCGGAGCGCAGGCTTTTTGGAGATCGATTCGAACTCCGGTTTGGCTGAAATTTGGAGGGTTTGTTCTTGAGCCCCTGCTGGCGAGTTGGGTAAATTTTTACTATATTTGGACTTAGGATTTGGATTTTACCGCATGTTGAATCCATGTTGGTCCTGCTGCCAGGCTGCAGTTCTGGGCTGATGATCTGGGCGCCCAGAACTTGAGCAGGGGGATCCGAATCCTGTCTTTGGCAGGTTTGAGCCCGATTTCTGCTGGTTTTGTTGGATGCCTTCCACTCGACTCCTAACCTTTGTTGGATAGCGTTTGAGGTGGGTTGATGTTGCCAAAAGCTTCAGAATTCCTCCTAAGTTGTAGAGAGTGCAGCATGTTATTTTATTATCTGATTGATCATGTTAGTAGCTCGAATTCGTGAATTTGCATGTGTTTATATGATATCTGAATTTGGAGCATAAATTAATAATTTATAAACATGCTTTACATGCTGAACTGGAATTTGACTTAGGAGAAAACTCGCGAACCTACAACCGTCACTTTTCGAAACTGTTATCAGATTTAGCTCTAGGAGCCGTTTCTGTTCTTGTATCACCGCTGTTAGTGCGAGGTGGATACTTAGATTGTTGTAGGACGAGTTTACGCTCGTGCTGAGATGCCGAACTTATATATACAGCAGGGTTAGGCTGTTTTGTATTACCGGGTGCCGTCGGGGTTGACGGTGGATCCAGATTCTTGTTTTAGTATCTGTTTGTGCTGAGGGCACGTGAGCTTGGAGTCTTTGATCCATTCGACTCTTTTTATTTGATTATAGCCTGCCGGAGCCTGATTGTGCTCGACAGAGATACGCTTATTAACTCGGTTGGGTAGCTCCCCAGAGTGCCGCTCCGGAGTGAGGCCTCTCATGCGTTGATGTCGCTGCAGATTAGTGGTTATGATTCTTGGACCGGCTACCTTGTGGTAGTGTGCGGTGTGGCTAGGCTTTTGGCTGGACGAGCCTGTTTGGGCGGTTCCGTTAGTTTGGGTCAGGGGTGACTATTCATTTCGTGATGCTTATACTTTGAGAGTATGACTTGGATAGTGGTAGGGTAGTGGCATTTCAGTTGTTGAGTTTATTCCAGCTTACTTTATTGTTTCTTTACCTACCAGCTATACTGTTAGTCTCGTAGACTTAGTGGGTGTACCGTTGGGGTCGGTAGCGGTACCCACTGAGAACTACTTCTTTTGATAGTAGTTCTCACACCCATTGTTGCCACCTTTTCTTGTAGAGCTTTTGTCTGTTGCGGCTGCTGCTTCTGTTCCTGCGGATCGAGGTAAGGGAGTCGCGAGCTAGATCCCTACCATTCCCAATTTTTTTCCTAGAGGAGGACCCTACTGGAGATAGTTTCATTTTGAGTTGCGCCATGTACATATAGTGTGGACTGGTTGTTCCTTTTGAGGTGGACTTGTACCTATTTTTGGCTTTGGAGGAACTGTTGTATTTTGGATCCTATATGTACATGTGGCTTTTGTTCTATTAGTATGATCTTATTTCAGCCCTATATCTCTTGTAGTTGCTTGTATGCTTTGTTTACAGGTTAGCTATCGCTTCGTATACATAAAAAATTTTATGTATACGGCGGATCTGTTGGCGAGCCCGGGGAACGAGTAATCCGGGGCATGACAGATCTCTAGAGAGAGAAAGTGAGGGAGAGGGAGAGGAGAAGTAGAGAAGTTAGAAAACTGAGAAAGGAAGGGTGTCCCTGCCTTTCTAACATCCCCTCGAGGGTGAAAAGACTATTTTGCCCCTCTCACATTTCACTACACACAACCAGCCAAAGTTGGCATTTCGCAACACTGACAGATTAAGTTGGTATCAGAGCTTAGGAATAGATCGTTGGGACTTAGTAAACCCTAGGCTTTGGCAGACCCTAGGAACGCAAGACGTGAGAGACGTGACTTGCTGCGAAAGTCATCGATTTGACTATTGAACTCATCCTTAAGTGGAGGGAGTGATCGAAGGCGTGTGTCCTTTCCTGCCGCGAACTTGCGTTGGCTGCAGACGACGTCAAGCAGCAGGGGAAAAGAGGCGACCTTCTAGACTTTCGCTTGATTGGGTCAAGAGTTGTTTGTGTCTTGTGACTGATGTGTGTGTTGTGCAGGTGGTCATGACGCCTCCCCGACACCGAGGTCGACCCCCGACGCGGGCTACCCTCGTGCCTTCTGAGGTGCCAGAGCAGGCGAGACCTAGTGTACCCCCTGATTTGAGTAAGCAGTTGGCTGCCCTAGCCGAGACATCTAGGCAGCAGGGTGCACTATTGCGGATGATGTGTGATACTTTTAACCATCAGTCGAGTGCAGCACCCAGAGCGACGGAGTCGCAGGAGCCACCTCCTTCTATTCCAGTGGGCGTTCCAGCTGCAGCCGCACCCTCATCAGCGGCAGTTCTGGCCGTGCCAGTTGGCGATACTTCACGGTCAGGTGGACAGATGACGGAGGCCGAGCAGGAGCGGATGACTGAGAGACTGGCTTGTTTTTGCCGGTTTGATCCACCCCGCTTTGATGGTAGCCACACCGAGCCATGGGTAGTGGAGGCCTGGGTGGGGGAGATGGAGAAGTTATTCGAGGATCTCTTCATACCAGAGCGGGAGCAGGTTCACTTGGCGGTTCACTGCTTGACGGGTGATGCACGCATCTGGTGGAGGAGGACGAGGCAGAGCAGGTCGCTGGATGCGCTGCGTTTGAGTTGGGATGAGTTTTGTGGGATGTTGTACGGGTCTTATTTTCCAAACAGCGTGAAGCAAAAACTCGAGGATGATCTGAAAAATCTACTTCAGGGAGACCGCACAGTGCAGGAGTATACTCGAGAGTTTATCAGACTCCTGAACTGTGTCCCTTTTGCAGCGAGAGATGAGGCTCACAAGATTTACTTGTTCGAGCGAGGATTGAGACAGGAGATCTTTGTTCTAGTTCAGGCGCAGAGGTTGCAGACCTTGGATGCGTCGATCGAGCAGGCACTATGGGTCGAGAGAGGAGCCTTGACGGCGAGAGAGCGGGCGGCTACACTAAGTCAAGGTTTGGATAGGAAACGCCCGGCTCCAGACGACGGAGGACAGACCAGCGGCAGACGCCCGCCGAGACCTCCACGATTACGTTCTCAGGGTCGTTGGTTTTCGGGGCGACAGAGGTCTGGTGGATCCCGTCAGCAGGGACGGCAGCAGAGGGGAGCACTGAGATGTGTCATCTGCAGAGGACCACATTGGCCTAGAGAGTGCGAGCAGCGAGAGAGCCGATATTTTGGGTATGGTCAGTCCGGACATCTGCGGGCAGCTTGTCACCAAGCGGCGTCGCATGTAACATCGATAGCATCGACACCCTCAGTTTATCAGCAGGCCTATGGAGCTCCACCGACTCATAGCCAGACGGATCGGACTTCTGTACCACGCCCGGGTGAGCGGCGACAGCAGGCGTAGAGCGGCAGGGTCTTTGCGGCTCAACTTGAGGACTCCACAGCAGCAGATCATATGGTGGCAGGTATCATTTTAATTGCTGGCATTAGAGCTCGTGCATTATTTGATACCGGTGCATCACATTCTTTTATTACTCGAGCATTTGCATCATTGCATGGGCTAGTGATAGGACCTCTACCTTATGCACGAGAGGTGCAGATTCCCGAGCACGTTTTGCTTGTGGAGAAGTGTTGTCGGGCTTGCCCAGTGCAGCTTGGACCTTGGGTGAAGCCCGCAGACCTATTGGTCTTGGGGCGATTGCAGAATTTTGATGTGGTGCTCGGCATGGATTGGCTGGTGCGCTATTTCGCGACGATCAACTGCAGCGAGAGGACCGTGACGTTTCGCGAGCCAGGCCAGGAGGAGTACGTGTATAGTGGCTGCATGAGCACTTTGTTCGCGACGTGGATTTTTTCAGCACGAGCGAGACAGATGATGAGTCGAGGATGCACTGCATTTCTGGCGACTGTTGTAGAGGTACCTACGGTGGCACCGAAACTTGAGGACATCTCTGTAGTCCGCGAGTTTCCGGACGTGTTTCCCCCTGAGTTGACTGCTATGCCACCGGACAGGGAGGTCGAGTTTGTGATTGAAGTAGTTCCAGGAACTGCGCCAATCTCAAAGGCACCCTACCGAATGGCACCGGCTGAGCTGAGAGAGCTTAAGGCGCAGTTTCAGGAGTTGATGGATAAAGGGTTTGTGAGACCCAGTGTATCGCCTTGGGGAGCGCCGGTGTTATTCGTGAAGAAGAAGGATGGTTCACTTAGACTTTGTGTGGACTATCGAGAGTTGAATAAAGTGACCATCAAGAATAGGTATCCTTTGTCGCGCATTGATGATCTGTTTGATCAGCTGCAAGGATCTTGTGTCTTCTCGAAGATTGATTTGCAGTCCGGTTACCACCAATTGAAGGTGAAGGCCGAGGATATTTCCAAGACGGCTTTTAGGACCCGGTACGGGCATTATGAGTTTACGGTGATGCCGTTTGGTTTAACTAATGCCCCTGCCGCATTTATGGATTTGATGAATCGAGTGTTTAAGCCGTTCTTGGACCAATTTGTGGTGGTGTTTATTGATGATATCCTGATCTACTCTCGGAGTGATGCTGAGCATGAGGAGCACTTGAGGATAGTGCTGCAACTTCTGAGGGAGAAGAAGTTGTATGCCAAGTTGAAGAAGTGCGAGTTCTAGCTTCGAGAGATAGCTTTCTTGGGCCATGTGATTTCAGCCACGGGAGTGGCGGTGGACCCGCAGAAGGTTGATACTGTTCGGGATTGGCCCAGACCGATGATGGTTACCGAGGTGAGGAGTTTTCTCGGGCTGGCTGGATATTACCGTCGGTTTGTGGAAGGCTTTGCGAAGCTCTCCACACCCCTCACTCGTCTGACGAGTAAGGGGATTAGATTTGTTTGGAGTGCCGAGTGCCAGCGTAGCTTTGAGGAGCTGAAGGAGAGACTGGTGTCTGCTCCCATCCTCACCCTTCCAGTTATGGGGGAAGGATTCGTGATTTATAGTGATGCATCACACAGTGGCTTGGGATGTGTGTTGATGCAGCATGGTAGGGTAATTGCCTATACCTCCCGGCAATTGAAAGATTACGAGAAGAATTACCCTACGCATGATTTGGAGCTGGCAGCTGTGGTGTTTGCACTGAAGCTGTGGCGGCACTACTTGTATGGTGAGCACTGTGAGATTTTTACGGATCATAAAAGTCTCAAGTATCTGTTCACTCAAAAGGATTTGAACCTGAGGCAACGCCGGTGGTTAGAGTTGTTGAAGGATTATGATATTACCATCCAGTATCACCCCGGCAAGGCGAATGTAGTGGCAGATGCGTTGAGCAGGAGATCAGTGCAGAGCCTTAGTATGATGATCACTTAGCAAGTGCTATTACTTGAGGAGTTGAGGCGGCTTGAGCTTGAGGTGGTGTCCCCAGGGGCTACTACAAGACTTATGTCTTTGGTCTTGCAGCCCACTTTATTGGATAAGATCCGGGAGAAACAGATTGTGGACCCCTATTTGATGAGGATTCGAGATCAGATTACCAGTGGGCAAATGGGGGACTTTAGTGTTGACAGTTCGGGAGTACTACGATACAGGGACCGACTGTGTGTGCCTACAGATTCTAAGATCCGAGAGGAAATTTTGAGAGAGGCTCATTACTCGCCTTATACGGTTCACCCCGGTGGAACCAAGATGTATAAGGATTTAAAGGCACACTACTGGTGGAATGGAATGAAGCGGCATATTGGAAGATTTGTGGCTCAGTGTTTGACTTGTCAACAGGTAAAGGCGGAGCACCGAGTACCTGCTGGCAAGCTTCAAAGTCTCCCAATACCCGAGTGGAAGTGGGACCAGATCGCCATGGACTTTGTCATGGGAAAACCGAGGACGCAGGCTAGTTTCGACGCCATTTGGGTGATAGTGGACAGACTGACAAAATTTGCCCACTTCTTACCAGTGCAGACTACATGGTCCAGGGACAGACTTGCTCAGTTATATTTGGACGAGATAGTGAGGTTGCATGGAGTGCCTACCTCGATTGTGTCGGATCGAGACACACGATTCGTCTCGCAGTTTTGGAGGAGTCTACAGACAGCACTGGGTACTCAGCTTCGGTTTAGCACGGCTTTTCATCCGCAGACCGATGGTCAGTCTGAGCGGACCATTCAGACTCTGGAGGACATGTTGAGAGCATGTGTCCTAGACTTTGGTGGAGGGTGGCATCGACACTTAGGACTGGTTGAGTTTGCGTACAACAATAGCTATCAAGCGAGCATCCAGATGGCTTCGTTTGAGGCATTGTATGGACGCAAGTGTCGTTCGCCCTTGCATTGGAGTGATGTGGGTGAGAGAAAGACAGTGGGTCCTGACATCCTGTTGGAAGCGGAAGAAAAGGTCAAGATGGTTCGACGACGTCTTGAGACCGCCCAGAGTCGACAGAGGAGCTATGCGGACACTAGGAGACGAGACTTGGAGTTCCTGATTGGAGATCATGTATTCCTGAAAGTCTCGCCGTCCAGAGGGATTCACCGTTTTGGAGTTCGTGGAAATCTTAGTCCACGGTTCATTGGCCCGTTCGAGGTGTTAGAACGAGTGGGGCCGGTAGCGTACAGGATTGCCCTACCACCGCGACTTTCCGAAGTCCATGATGTGTTTCATGTCTCGGCCCTGAGGAGATATGTGTTCGACCCCTCCCACGTGATTGACTTCACCCCACTTGAGTTGGCTGAGGACCCGCGGTACGAGGAGCGACCGGTACAGATTCTTGCTCGCGAGACGAAAGAATTGCGCAACCGAGGCATACCGTACGTGAAAGTGCAGTGGAGTAATCACGAGGAATGTGAGGCGACTTGGGAGCCGGAGACGGTGATGCGGGAATCCTATCCCTACATTTTCGAGTTTTCTACTTGAGGTATGAGTTTAAGTTTCGAGGACAAAACTTTTCGTAGGGGGGAAGGATGTAGTACCCCAGGGGCCTAACTGACGAAATGACTGCAGTATCCTAAACTGTTCGACACTTCTGGAGAGGGTCGAGACAAGTCGGAGACGTTTCGGTGCAAAATAGACGCGAAAACGGACTCGGAGCACCGAAATAAGCCAAAACTGAAGTTTTGGGCGTTTGGTACATTAGGGCGCCCGGAAGTTATGTTTTGCGCGCCCAGTTGTTGAGTGCTTATTCCTTGATTTGCTAAGTCATTTCGGATCCAATGTTCGGGCGCCCGAAAAGTGAGTCCGGAAGTTTGCCTCGTGAGTATCGATTCGTGTGACACGTGTGGGGTGGTAGGTGAGTTCCGCTGGACCACGTTAGGGCACACCAGACCGCGGGCGGAGAGTCCGAAGTGCGGGGCGAGTGCAGGCTGGAAGAACCGGGCGCCCACTTCTTGAGTTTCGGGCGCCCGAATGTGGGGAATTCGGCTAAGGAACAGGTTAGCAGCAGTTGCTCTTGAGGCTCATTGTACCCTAACCCTATGTCTATAAAAGTTTGGGGACGACCCCCCTGAGGCTTTTTCTCCCCTTCTTCACAGTGAGCCCTGGATATTTGCAGTTTAGCCCCTCCTACTCCTCCAATTTCCATCTTTTCCATTGAAGGCCTTGGATCCCTGCAGAACAGCAGCATCGACCTGTGGTGTTTCTGCTCGTGTGCAGTGTAGGAGTGTCTAAATCCCACGAAACTTGGTTTGTGGGATTGTCGACTCATAGAGGAAACTGTGAGATCCTTCCAGTTGCATTTTGGACAGGTATGTACGCTACAGTTGCTGTTTTACTGGACCCCTTGTGTTCTTGAACTGAAATTTGGGTTTTCCTTTGATCTTATGGATCCAAATCTCCGTGGAGCTGGATTTTCGAAGTGAAGATTGGTTTTCCGTCATCCCTTGCTGATTTGGAGGTTCTTTCCACCTGATATAAGAATTCAAAGGTGAGTGCTAGCTCAGATTTTGAGAATTTAGCTTAAGTGCTGAAATTTTGGATCATTGATGGATTTCTTGGATCTTTTGAATCCAGATTTTGTTAGAAGCTTTGGAGAGGATTTGGATTGTTCCACCACTGTATTTGGGAGCTTTGTGACCCTTTTCCCTGGGATAGATTTGTTGGTAACTCCAGGATTTATGCTAGAAGTGTTTTTACTTAGTTGCTGGAACTTCTGGATGCAGTGCTAGAGGTCCAGAAGTGGGTCCGAATTGGTGCGTAGGCTTTTTGGAGATCGATTCGAACTCCGTTTTGGCTGAAATTTGGAGGGTTTTTTCTTGAGCCCCTGCTGGTGAGTTGGGTAAATTTTCACTACATTTGGACTTAGGATTTAGATTTTATTACATGTTGAATCCATATTGGTCATACTGCCAGGCTGCAGTTCTGGGCTGATGATCTAGGCGCCCAGAACTTGAGCAGGGGGATCCGAATCCTGTCTTTGGCAGGTTTGAGCCCGATTTCTGCTGGTTTTGTTGGAGGCCTTCCACTCGACTCCTAACCTTTGTTGGATAGCGTTTGAGGTGGGTTGATGTTGCCGAAAGCTTCGGAATTCCTCCTAAGTTGTAGAGAGTGCAGCATGTTGTTTTATTATCTGATTGATCATGTTAGTAGCTCGAATTCGTGAATTTGCATGTGTTTATATGAAATATGAATTTGGAGTATAAATTAATAATTTATAAACATGTTTTACATGCTGAACTGGGATTTGACTTAGGAGAAAACTCGCGAACCTACAACCGTCACTTTTCGAAACTGTTATCAGATTTAGCTCTAGGAGCCGTTTCTGTTCTTGGATCACTGCTATTAGTGCGAGGTGAATACTTAGATTGTTGTTGGACGAGTTTACGCTCGTGCTGAGATGCCGAACTTATATATACAGCAGGGTTAGGCTGTTTAGTATCTGTTTGTGCTGAAGGCACGTGAGCTTGGAGTCTTTGACCCATTCGACCCTTTTTATTTTATTATAGCCTGCCGGAGCCTGATTGTGCTCGACAGAGATACGCTTATTAACTCGGTTGGGTAGCTCCCCCGAGTGCCGCTCCGGAGTGAGGCCTCTCATGCGTTGATGTCGCTGCAGATTAGTGGTTATGATTCTTGGACCGGCTACCTTGTGGTAGTGTGCGGTGTGGCTAGGCTTTTGGCTGGACGAGCCTGTTTGGGCAGTTCCGTTAGTTTGGGTCAGGGGTTACTATTCACTTCGTGATGCTTATACTTTGAGAGTATGACTTGGATAGTGGTAGGGTAGTGGCATTTCAGCTGTTGAGTTTATTCCAACTTACTTTATTGTTTCTTTACCTACCAGCTATACTGTTAGTCTCGTAGACTTAGTGGGTGTACCGTTGGGGTCGGTAGCGGTACCCACTGAGAACTACTTCTTTTGATAGTAGTTCTCACACCCATTGTTGCCACCTTTTCTTGTAGAGCTTTTGTCTGTTGCGGCTGCTGCTTCTGTTCCTGCGGATCGAGGTAAGGGAGTCGCGAGCTAGATCTCTACCATTCCCAGTTTTTTTCCTAGAGGAGGACCCTACTGGAGATAGTTTTATTTTGAGTTGCGCCATGTACATATAGTGTGGATTGGTTGTTCCTTTTGAGGTGGACTTGTACCTATTTTTGGCTTTGGAGGAACTGTTGTATTTTGGATCCTATATGTACATGTGGCTTTTGTTCTATTAGTATGATCTTATTTCAGCTCTATATCTCTTGTAGTTGCTTGTATGCTTTGTTTACAGGTTAGCTATCGCTTCGTATACATAGAAAATTTTATGTATACGACGGATCTGTTGGCGAGCCCGGGGAACGAGTAATCTGGGGCATGACAGATCTCTAGAGAGAGAAAGTGAGGGAGAGGGAGAGGAGAAGTAGAGGAGGTAGAAAACTGAGAAGGGAAGGGTGTCCCTGCCTTTCTAACACCCCCTCGAGTGTGAAAAGACTATTTTGCCCCTCTCACATTTCACTACACACAACCAGCCAAAGTTGGCATTTCGCAACACTGAGTTCCGGTATTCACACTGGCATACCGGTATACGGGTGTTAGTTCCGGTATGCCACGAGAAATTTCGCAAAACCCGAGAGCTGGATTCCCAGATTCTGCCCTCACATTCCGGTATGCCACACTCCATACCGGTACTAATCACTTCAGTACCGGTATGGACACATCCATACCGGAATCCACTGCAGACTTCACAAGTTCAGCAGTTTTGACTTTTCGAAGTCCGTTTTCGCGCCTCATTTGCGCCGAAAACACACGCACAAGCCCCAGACTTGGCCGAAGCCACTCACATAGCCTCTCATGCTACTTTCCCACCGGAACTCCACAATTCGTAGAAGTTCGGTACGACACACTGAAGTTCAGTATACTACATAGGGTAGTGGCATTACAGCTGTAGAGTTTATTCCAGCTTACTTTGTTGTTCTTTACCTACCAGCTATACTGTTAGTCTCGTAGACTTAGTGGGTGGACCGTTGAGGTCGGTAGTGGTACCCACTGAGGACTACTTCTTTTGATAGTAGTTCTCACACCCATTGTTGCCACCTTTTTTCTTGCAGAGCCTTCATCTGTTGCGGCTGCTGCTCTTGTCCCTGCGGATCGAGGTAAGGGAGTCGCGAGCTAGATCCCTACCATTCCCTGTTGTTCCTAGAGGAGGACCCTACTGGAGATAGTTCTTTTTGAGTTGTGCCATGTACATATAGTGTGGACTGGTTGTTCCGGTCAGGTGGACTTGTACCTATTTTTGGTTCAGGAGGGACTGTTGTATTTTGGATTCTATATGTACAGGTGGCTTTTGTTCTATTAGTATGTTCTTTTCCGCTCTATATCTCTTGTAGTTGCTTGTATGCTTTGTTTACAGGTTAGCTACCGCTTCGTATACATAGAGAATTCTATGTATACGGCGGATCTGTTGGCAAGCCCGGGGAAACGAGTAATCCGGGGCGTGACACTCCTCTTCCTCCTCCTCTACCGCCCCCACGTCAACAACATGATCCGCTCTCTTACCTTACCACACCTCTGTTGACGCCGGCTCGGATATGGTATAGATCGCGGAGGTGATGCTGCGACAAAGCACATGGCCGTGGACTGCGACTGCGACGGAGACAAAGACGAAAATGCCACTGGATTTGAGGATGACGGGGAAAGAGAGTGCATCAGGGCGGGGGTGGCGGCTGCAGCAGAGGGTAAAAGAGCGAGCTCGATAGTGAAAAAAGATATAGAGGGTAGAAGAAAAGTAAGAAGAAAGAATAAAAATAAAAAAATATTTTTTCTTCTGGGAAGACCATCATGTGTCGTGGCCGCTAAAGAAAAGGACAAGAGCAGATAAGAAACAAAAAGAAGACAGAATTGCACTGTTTGAGATGAAATTTACACTGTTTGAGACTAAGTTTAGCTATTTAAAATTATTTAAGACTAAATTGCACCACATAATATAGAAGTTGCACTATTTGAATCTTAAGTTCCACCATTTAAAACTATTTAAGACTAAATTGGACCACATAAAATAGTACAACTTACTCTCAAATAGTTTTATATAGTGCAACTTTTGTCTCAAACAGTACAACTTTTGTCTCAAATAGTGCAACTTTCATCTCAAACAGTGTAATTTCGTCATCTTCTTCTTTCTTCTATACTTCTTATCCTTTTTTGTAGTGGGTATATACGACCCATGATAGTCTTCCCAGGAGAAGAAAAATATTCTTTTTCTTTATTTTTTCTTTTTATTTTTTGTTCTACTTTTTCTTTCAGCCTCCGCATCTTTTTTCACTATCATACTTGCTTCCTCACCCTCTATCGCAACTGCCGCCCCCGCCCTAACTCTCTCTCTCTCTTCTCGTCGTCCTCAAATCCTGCGGTACCTTCGTCTGTAGTACACTGAATTTCAGTGCATCGTACCGAACTTCTTCAAATTGTGGAGTTCCGATGGAAAAATAGCAAGAGTGGCTATATGTGAGGTTTCAGCCAAGTTTGGAACTTGTGAGAAGTGTTTTCGGCGCAAATGAGGCGCGAAAACGGATTTCGAAAAGTTAAAACTGCTAACTTGTGAAGTCTGCACTGGATTCCGGTATGTGGACCTCCATACCGGTACTGAAGTGATTAGTACTGGTATGTGATGAGGGTATACCGGAATGCCATGGTTGAAACCGAGAACCCAGCTCTCGGGTTCTGCGGAATCCTCCGGGGCATACCGGAATAGCACCCGTATACCGGTATGCAATGCACATACCGGTATACAGTGTTACGAAATTCCAGTTTTGGCTGGTTGTTTGTGTTGTTTGTGGAGAGGGGCAAAATAGTCTTTTCACATATATTAGGGGTGTATGAAGGGCTGAGACCTTCTCCCCTTCTCATTGTCTTCCTCTCTACTTCTCCTCTCCATCTCCTTCACTTTCTCTCTCTAGAGATCTCTCCAAAACTTGGAGAAAAGGGTGGATTGATCTTGGAAAAGGCTTCCAAAGAAGAAAAGAAGCTTCTTGGTGCAAGAAGAAGCTTGGCGAACTCGTGATTAAGGTTAGTTCCTCACGTTTTGGGTTCAAACCTTAGATTTAATCCTTGGAAATAAGGTTTTTGGGAACCCTAGGCAATCTTAAACACAAAATGTGGAGATTGGCCAAGAAATTTTGTGGTTCTACATGCATGCATGTGAAACCTAGGTTAAATGAGGGTTTTTGTCTTGGGATGTTCTAAAAATATTTGGACCTTCGAGAATTGCAATTGAGGCATAGGAAATCATGTTAGAATGCTTGATTTCGAGTATTGAGTTGAATTATGGGTTCGTAACGAATAACGAACCGTTTTCTTGTAGAAGCTTGGGTTGAAGCAAGAACTCAAGGCTTGGACACTTAGGGACTTGAAGAATACAAGAATTTGGAAGCTCTTAAGGTGGGTTTGTGTTTACCGAAGTGATTAGGTCACTTCCATGTCTAGGGTAAATATTCATTTAAAGATAAAATGGTATGTGTTGTGAACCCTAGAACTTGCATGTTGGCAAAGGTAAAATCATGATAGGTAGAGCAATGTGCTCCTATTGCATGATATAGAATTCAAGTATAATTCAATTATCTATACTTGTTGCATGGTTGCATGTATGATTGGAACCTAATGTTATTGAACATAGGTTGGAACATGTGAGAATAGAACCTAGTGTTATTGAACATAAGTTGGAACATGTGAGAATAGAACCTAGTGTTATTGAACATAGGTTGGAACATGTGAGAATAGAACCTAGTGTTATTGAACATAGGTTGGAACATGTGAGAATGGAACCTAGTGTCATTGATCATAGGTTGGACATGAGATTGGAACCTAGAGTCATGGAACCTAGGTTGAGAATGAGAAAAGTAAACCTAGTGTCATTGAACATAGGTGAGGCTTTGTGACTTGAACCTAAGGTCATGAGACTTAGGTTGGCAAGTGAAGAAAATGTGAACAACGGGATGTGCGACGATTTTGCTATCCCGGGTATGCGACGATTTCGCTACCATGCCATGAGTTGGCGGTGTTGAAACGGGATGTGCGACGATTTTGTTATCCCGGGTAGGCGACGATTTCGCTACCATGCCATGAGTTGGCGGTGTTGACACGGGATGTGCGACGATTTTGCTATCCCGGGTATGCGACGATTTCGCTACCACGCCATGAGTTGGCGGTGTCGAGATGGGATGTGCGACGAGGTTGCTATCCCGGGTATGCGACGAGTTCGCTACCCATGCTATGTGATGGCGGTGTTGAGATGGGGTATGCGACGATTTTGCTATCCCGAGTATGCGACGAGTTCGCTACTCGAACTAGGAGGTGACGAGTTCACTCCTTGAATGTTGGAACCCTTATGGTGAGACGGCGATTCCGAAACCATAAGTAAATGACAAGTAATTGAACTTAGTCAATGTGAAATATAGGATGAACCTAGAAGAGAATGATAAGTTATATTTCATTTGGTTGCATCCTTTATGTTTATTTACAAGCATGTAAATAATTGTTGCATAGTTATTTGTGATCTAACTTATGCATATGGTGTTTCTTTGGACCTGGTGGGTCGAGCTTCTCTCTTGGGTGGCCTTGCCCACTGGGAACTATGTTTATAGTTCTCACCCCACATTTTTCAGGTCCTTCCGCGAGTGAGGCGGCGGAGCGAGGCAAGGGTTTGGCTCTCTAGATAGCGGCCCTTCTATTTTTGTGATACATAGAGTTGTACCCCTAGTCTTGGACTTTGATAGTATAGGGAATTTCCATTACATGTATGAAACTTATGTATTCTATAGTTTTGGAACATGGTGTATGGAATGTAAAGAAAGAAAAGAAAAAATTTGGGCATGTATAAATGTGCAATGTGATGTAATAGAAGTAGAACTTCTTTATGTTGATGCTTTTCTTGTGCAACTCTTGTACTCCGTGTAAGATAGGGGGTGCCCTAGGATCTATCTAGAGTATATCAATCACCTAGAGGGGGGTGAATAGGTGTATAAATAAAAATCACAAATCTCAATGCGATAAAGTAATGCGGAAAATAAAATCAGCACATCGAGATTTACGTGGTAAACTCCACCTTGGAGAAAAACCCACGGGACCAAAACGCGAAAAAAAATAATCCACTAAGAGTAAAGAATTACAAGGTGATTACCGACTCCACGGACTTAACCTCTCCCTTCTCTTCAGCGGATCACGCGCACCAACAGGTTGTCCACGCCCCACGTCCGAATCCACGGACGCCACTTGAATCCTCGAGCACCAACGATCCGAATCCACGAACCGTCTTGATCACGCCGAATCCACGACGCCACTCCGTCCGGAGCAAAACAAATAAGGTTGATGATGATTCCTTGCTTAGAAGAACATGAAATATCTGTGGGAATAATCTCTAAGCAATTCTCAAAATTGATTCTAAAAGAATATTAGAAATTAGGGCACCATGAATCAATTTGAGAGAAGCTTGATGTAGAAGATGAGGAAAACGGTTACCTACAAGCTTCTAGGGTTTCTAAAAGATAATCTATGCTTAACCACGTTTTAGAGACACCCCCACATCTTATTTATAGGTTAGAAGCAATCCGAAATAGATTAGGATTAAAAAAACAGTTTTTAGAAAGGTTTGGAAGCAAACTGATTTCGACTAGGATTGAAAAACTGATTTTAGAAAGGTTTGGAACCAAATTAGGATTGCTAAGATATTTTAAGGAATCTCCAATCTTATTTACAGGTTTGGGAGACATTAGAATCAGAGTAGGATTGAAAAAACAACTTTCCAAAACTTCGCGACGGGTCGGGGTCCGGACCTTGGATTGCCGGGTCCGGACCCTGAAACAATTTCGCGTTTCATTGTCCGGATCGCAGTCAACAGGGTCCGGACCCTCTCTGCGAAATAGCCTGAGAGGCGTACGGGATCCGGACCTCACCTCAGGGTCCGGATCCTGGAAGTTGAAAAACTTATTTTTTACATTTTAAAATAATATTTATCTATTCTAATGTCTTCCAAACACTTGTAAATATTTATAAATCATCATCAAGATTATTTAAACTTACCAAGCATTGTGAATTCATACGTTGAGTCTTCGAATATTCAATCTTCGTCTTTTCTTCTTTGAACCTTCAAGACTCCGACTCACTTCACGAAATATGCCAATATAAAATCCGTAACAATCTCCCCCTTTGGCAATTTCGTGACAAAACCCAAAATTACATAAACACTCACGATGCTTATCTCTCAAAAAATAATGAAACTCATTGCCATCACCAAAACAATGAACTTCTCGCGTGAAAGATCCAAATGAAATTTAAAATTACAATTTAGTAACTCCTAAAACAAACTCTATGACTTAGACAAACATGGAGTCTTGAAGTCTTGAAAGACCTGCAAAAATTTGCATTCTCCACGAACAAAGTTATTAGAAAAAAATATCAAAATCGCTCCCCCTTTGTTCATGCAATCTCTCCCCCTTTGTTTATGCGTCTAAGTCATCATTACCTCTCTCCCCATTTTTGTCAAAAAATTGCCAAAAGAAAACACCCAAAAATAGAGAGAGTGTAAAGAGAGATCAATCAAAACACAAGTTTAAAGCTTTTTCAATTTTGAAACCACTTGTGATAAAAACGTCCAACATTGTTAGTGCATGAGGAGTATAAGTTCACATTGACTTCTTTCAATCCCTATTAATTTCATAAGAATTAAGAATTTTACTACACAATCACCATAATGTAGATAAAATATTACACGATTTCTTAATTCATATAAACTTCAAAATCAAGTCATCAAAAATAATCTAAAGGCTCAAAAGCTATCAAGATGTAAACGGATTATGAAGATGACTTAAGGGATTCATCAAAGAGACAGAAATTTGTTGCATAAACATTCAAATTTGAGATAAAACCAATATCGCACAGGGGGTGGCTCTTTGAGCATCTTTTATGTATGTGGACCACCTTATAACACCGAAAAAATAAAATTTTGTGACATTTTTCTTTTGCATCCTTTTGCACTTATATATATATTTTTTTCGGATATGCAATTCAATTATTATGTGGTAGCTGCACACACTAACCGGACGACCGGGGTGGTAGCTCTTTCCAACATGTGGTGGTAGTTTTCACACTCCTTTAAGGATGTAACTCTTTCCACATCTTTCAAAGCATATGAGCATTTTATTTTATATCATAATAACTCCCCCTCGCTTATGCAATCTCTTAGTTGAAAGAACATGTGACAAATTTTAGTCCATAAGAGAATGACTATTCATCAAATTCAACACACACAACCGAGATAGGTTAAGCTCCTAGAGATTACACATGATTACCTAAATTTGATGAATATAAGTATTAAGAATTCTCATAATAAATTATCTTCAAATATAATGAAAATAAAGTAAAACCGATAATTAATATGAGATTAATTAGGAGTGAATGAAAGTGAACCTATTGATATTCAATGCACTATTTAATGTTCTCATTATTCAAAGAATCTAAAAATCGTAACAATGAAAGCACCAAAACGTGTAATGCAATGAACAAAAGATATGCAATAGAAACCGATCAAAGCACTACACTAAGTCAAAACAAATTAAAACTTTAGAGAAGGAAAGATATCACCTTTCCGAACCCAAACTTGTCGGATTGTTGGTTGTCTTGATTTGTTGACTTTTGGGTACCGATTGTTTTGACTTTTGATCAACCTTTGTTCTCACCATTGCATTCCGCTTTGGAGTATTTGAGTGTTGTGGCTTTGACTTTCGGTTGACCTTTGGTACTCGACCTTTTTGATGTTGCTTTTGAAACCGTGGGAGTTGTCGAGTATTGGAAGATGTCGATAGATGTTTAGAAGATGCCTCTTGAGTTTTCTTATCTTTTCTAGGGCATGTCTTCTTGATGTGTCCTTTCTTTCCACATCTATAACATACTTTTTCTTTTACACTTGTTGAGACTTTAGGAATAGAATTTTTAACCTTCTCAACAAATTTTCGCTCATATCCAACACCAAGTTTATCCGTTTGACCCAATCCGAGCATGTCATCAAGTTTCTTTGATCCGGAGGAGAATTTTTGTATGTCGGACTTGAGTTCATGGACTTGTCTAGTCAAGACTTGATTAGAAGTATGAATTTCCTTGACTTGATGTTCTAGAAAACCAATCTTTTCTTGATGTGATTTAATCGTCGTCTCCGATTGGTCTAGCTTCTCTTGGAGGATCTTATTGTTCTTCAAAATTTGTTCCCTTTCCTCCGCAAGAGCTTTAGTTGTGGTCTTCAACATTTTATTTTCATCCTCAAGTTCCAATAGACGGTTCCTCAACTTCTTATTGTACTTAGCCATCTTCTTTGATTGCTTAAAAAGTTGTTGATACGCCACTACGAGATTTTCCTCGTCTGACTCTTCTTCGCTCTCATCAAATAGAGGAGGCCGACTAATATTACTACCTTTTTCACCCATAATGATAGATAAATCTAGATCCCTCTCTGATACCAATTGTAAGATAGGGGGTGCCCTAGGATCTATCTAGAGTATATCAATCACCTAGAGGGGGGTGAATAGGTGTATAAATAAAAATCACAAATCTCAATGCGATAAAGTAATGCGGAAAATAAAATCAGCACATCGAGATTTACGTGGAAAACTCCACCTTGGAGAAAAACCCACGGGACCAACACGCGAAAAAAAATAATCCACTAAGAGTAAAGAATTACAAAGTGATTACCGACTCCACGGACTTAACCTCTCCCTTCTCTTCAGCGGATCACGTGCACCAACAGGTTGAGTAACTTCTTTCACTCGTTCTGTCATCTCATTTCAGCTTTCAACCGCATTTCCACCACGATTTTTATCCAAACGAGAAGCTTTGGCTAGCCGTTCACTCACCCTGGTCTGCCATTTAGTTCGTTCGTTGTAGCAGAGCGAGCAAAAGGGGGATAGGAAGGTTTGGACAAGCTCCTTTGGGCGCCGAACCGACAATTCCTTTTTCAGAAAGAAAGTGAACCAGAACTAATTCTTTGATTGGTCCACGCCCCACGTCCGAATCCACGGACGCCACTCGAATCCTCGAGCACCAACGATTCGAATCCACGAACCGTCTTGATCACGCCGAATCCACGACGCCACTCCGTACGGAGCAAAACAAATAAGGTTGATGATGATTCCTTGCTTAGAAGAACATAAAATATCTGTGGGAATAATCTCTAAGCAATTCTCAAAATTGATTCTAAAAGAATATTAAAAATTAGGGCACCATGAATCAATTTGAGAGAAGCTTGATGTAGAAGATTTACCTACAAGCTTCTAGGGTTTCTAAAAGATAATCTATGCTTAACCACGTTTTAGAGACACCCCCACATCTTATTTATAGGTTAGAAGCAATCCGAAATAGATTAGGATTAAAAAAATAGTTTTTAGAAAGGTTTGGAAGCAAACCGATTTCGACTAGGATTGAAAAACTGATTTTAGAAAGGTTTGGAACCAAATTAGGATTGCTAAGATATTTTAAAGAATCTCCAATCTTATTTACAGGTTTGGGAGACATTAGAATCAGAGTAGGATTGAAAAAACAACTTTCCAAAACTTCGCGACGGGTCGGGGTCCGGACCTTGGATTGCCGGGTCCGGACCCTGAAACAATTTCGCGTTTCATTGTCCGGATCGCAGTCAACAGGGTCCGGACCCTCTCTGCGAAATAGCCTGAGAGGCGTACGGGATCCGGACCTCACCTCAGGGTCCGGATCCTGGAAGTTGGAAAACTTATTTTTTACATTTTAAAATAATATTTATCTATTCTAATGTCTTCCAAACACTTGTAAATATTTATAAATCATCATCAAGATTATTTAAACTTACCAAGCATTGTGAATTCATACGTTGAGTCTTCGAGTATTCAATCTTCGTCTTTTCTTCTTTGAACCTTCAAGACTCCGACTCACTTCACGAAATATGCCAATATAAAATCCGTAACACTCCGTTCCTAGTTGGAACCTCGTGGATAAGCTTGTGTTGTGACGCCTTGGGCGGGTAGAAGAGGCTCTATCCGTTCGGCAAGTCTGGGGCATGCGCCCGTGCGGTTATCCTTTCCACCTAGTTGGTGTTAAAGGCCCGGCGGGGCGTGACATCGTCGCAGTCGCAGTCCGCAGCCACGTGCTCCATCGCAGCCTCATCTCCGCGATCTATGCTATATTCAAGTCAGCGTCGATGGAGGCATAGGGGAGATAAGATAGCAGAGCACCACGTCGATGTGGGGGTGGTGAAAGAAGAGGAGGAGAATGAAGAATAAGCGGGAGAATAAAGAGAGCAAAAAACGACGAGGAGGAGGGAGACGAACCGAAAGGAAAAAAAATGAACGCAAGAAAAGAGAGAGAGAGAGAGAGAGAGAGAGAGAGAGAGAGAAGAATAAGATACTTTGGTCAATTTATTAAAAATTCACTTCAAATCTGCAAAATTTAAAATAATGATCCGTATTTTTACAAAAATGTAAAATTGGTAGATTTTTTTTATGCAAATTGGACCTTTTCTGTTAACCAAGTCACTAAAATTCTATATATATATATATATATATATATATATATATATATATATATATATATATATATATATATATTGATAATAATAATATGGCAATTAATTTAGCTATCACTATCACTAGATGACATTATATGTTTAAAAGATTAGACAATTTAATAAAGTCACTCTATTAAGACAAAAATAAAAATTCATTGTCTCAATGAATACATATTAAATTTCAATGGATACGTATTATGGCATGTTTGGTTCGGATTATTTTGTCAAGATTACAAGCAATCCTGTAAGGATTACTGTATTTGCTTCATCGAGTCTGTAATCTGGTTGATAATATAACATTACAAATAGTACAAAATTACTCCAAAAATATTACCAAGCTAGGGGATAAGTATCTCGTATTACTGATGGCGGATAATATTATACGTTACGTAAAATTATAATTTTATCCCTCGAACCCTCAATCCTTTTAATACGTCAACCCTTTAAATACATCATTTTTATCTATTTATGTTACATAAAATTATAATTTTATCACTCCATCCCTCCCAAATCCTTTCAATACATTATTTATATCTCTCTATAAAGGTTAAAATTACAATTTTAACCCTTGACCCTCCCAAACCCTTTAATTAATACGTCAATTTTATCTCTCTCTTTCCCCCCTCTTCCTCTATTCCTATTTGCTCAAAAGCTTATAAATGAGTTTTCAACTTGAAATTCATTTATACTTGAACAGTCATATGATTATGTAATTTGGTCTTTTTCTTATTTATTTTTATATGGGTTGTAATTAATTTTTTGCTTTATAATTTGTTTTATGCGTGTTCTTTTTATTTATTTTTCTTATTAATAGAATTAATTCATGTACAAATTATATTAAGTTATAATTTAATAAAAAAATATTAAATATGACCACAAGAGTAATTTTGGAATAGACTATATTTTACTGTCAGAATTACTAAATATTATAAACTGAATCAAACATAGTAATTCAATATATGCTGTAATCCAGCATTATTTACTGTATTAAACCAAATACGATAATGCAGTATCACTAGTAATCTGATTCAGAAATTTTAAATATCTGATTTTGTCAAAATAATCTATAATGCTATATAACTTGAACCAAACGCATCCTTAAAATTAACTGACCTAAATAAAAATTTGCTTGGACATGTATTAATCATTTGATCCGATTCAATAAAACAAGTATGATTCTAGAAAGTGGATCGGTCAATTTCGCTTTTCCATTCCCGAAAAAATCTAGTATTTTTGTAAGGATATTTAAAAAGCTAGTTAAGGAGAGAAAATATATATATATATATATATATATATATATATATATATATATATATATATATATATATATATATATATCAAAAGAGTTAGAGTAAAACTAGTCATTTCTCCTCTTTAGGTACCTACTAAACTAGTGAGGACATAAAATTATTGGAATTGACGGTTCCTTGTCCAGGGTTCATAAAAGCAGCATAGTAGAATTCCTACAACAAAATTGCCATATAAACATTTAATTAATTATTTTCATTATATATAAAATGTATATGAAAAGTTCTTAAAATTTTATGAATTCAAAATTACTAGAATACATTTTATTAGATTATTTTTTTCCGAGGGTAAAGCCCGTATGAAAACCTTTAATTAGGCCTTCATAACATACTTTTTGTTGGCCTTCATAACATACTTTAATTAGGCCTTTTATTAGATTTACTTTCTGTTCTTGAAAGATTTGAAGTAAAAATTAGAGCAATTTTTATCTTGTGATTTTGCATTTGATCCGTTGGAGCAAGTGGTTTAGTTTGATCCTACTTTATTACGATCTACGAATTATAATTGAG
Organism: Puya raimondii; assembly: GCA_016920855.1. NCBI lineage: Eukaryota > Viridiplantae > Streptophyta > Magnoliopsida > Poales > Bromeliaceae > Puya > Puya raimondii. The sequence continues at coordinate 205,184,021 of JABWPP010000050.1, read as the reverse complement.
ATATTTTAAAGACTATTTTTTCACTTTCGTTTTTATATAAGAGCATTAGTACCCATACATTTTATAGTACCAATGTAAACTTTATATCCTAATCTATTTAAGGCCTATATTAACTTGTTATATCATTGTTTTTTATTTACTAAAATCCTTACCAAAATTTGGAAAGAATTTTATTTACTGTTTGATGCAAAGGTGTAAGATGTATATCTCTAAAATGTAATATTTTTCTATATATAAGAAGTGGTGGACAAAAATTATTAGTCTATCTATACTACTTATAAAAGAGGGAGTTTTAAAAAAAAAATTCTTTTCCAAAATGCCGCTCCTTATTAATATAATTCCAATCACATACGAACAATATCATTCATTTAACTTTGATAGGATAAATCACAGTATTATAACTTTTATTTTATTTTTAAATTATCATAGAATGTATTAATTCTTAGTATTGGATCTAATCCAATGGCTGACGAATTAAATATCTGTCACTTTTTTATCTAAATTGCCCTCAAGCAGTACGTACCAAACCCCACCTTTTAATCGTGTACCCTATCTCCTAATAACCACCGCCTACATAATATCCTTATTCCATCTTATCTAATATCTTATCTCCACTTTTATATGTGTATCCTATCTCCTAATAATCACCGCCTACATAATATCCTTATTCCATCTTATCTAATATCTTAACTCCACTGTCTATCATACGCGTGATGAAAAAAATCACGACCTAATTAATCCCTGCTTCATAATACCCTATCTTGTCGTCCTCACTGGCACGTCGTAGTTGTCTATTTATGTCACTTTCAAATGACGGAGGGAGGCGAAATTTTTCTGACGTAATGATTAAAAATTTACTTTTTATTCCAACATTTTTTTTTGTTAAATGATGAAATGATGATGACACTTTTAGTTTAATTTAGTTATGAGTTCTTTGCTTTTTTTATGATACTGTAATTCTATTTTTTATTATTATCGTTATTTTGATAATGATAAAATACTATATATCAAAGCTATATATTTATTTATAAATATTTTTATTTTTTAATATTTTATACGACGTGCATTGCATGTGCACTTAACTAGTTTCAAGAAAAATTTAAAATATAGCAGTCATATAAATAACGTGGCATCTTCAACCAATCACATTGAGCCACTAAGATTAACCCCTCCTATCATAATTTTAGAAATATATTTTTTAAATAAAAAATATAATTGGTTGAGATATGGATGACGTAGTGTGACCGTGATATAGTAAACTTCTTCCCACTTCATATAGTGACACGCTGAAAAAGGCATTAATGCGGGACAAAAATTTTATGGGCATCGTCCCCAAACTATTAGTTTGGGGAATAGTTTGTGGCCCATTCGACGGGCGCCGCGTGGCCCATTCGACGGGCGCCCACCTCTCTTCCTCTGCTGCTTTCTCTCTCTTTCTCTCTCTCTCTCTAAAAGCTCAGGCCATGATTTTTTTTTTCCCTTTCATGGGCGCCCGTCGGATGGGCCACGCGGCGCCCATCTGCATCGTCAAATAGTTTGGGGACGATGCCCATAGAATTTTTGTGCATTAATTAATGGGCCTATGCTCTGTCGGGTTGCTGTATCTTATCCTCCCTAAACCGATCCTCTGACTAATTAGCGCACACCATAAATAAATAAATTAATTCATTAATTAGTTAATTAATTAATTAATTAATTGTGCCACCCAACCTTGTATAAGTTAGTAGGATGGCACCTAATTCCCTACCCAAAAGGCTCTGGTTCAAACACCTGTAGAGGGTGTGGGATTCGGTTTTAGGGGCCTACAGGCAAAGATCACACACACACACACACAAAAGCAAAAAACCATTGCCTAAGTATGCAAATTTCTTGTTTTTGAAACTTTATAATTTTTTATATATTGATATTTTAAATACCATAAAAATACATCAATCGACTTAGATCTTGATTTTGAAATATCGATTATCAAATTTTAGAGGCGCGATTTGTGAATCGTACTTATACGACCAGTGCGGGCAATAATTTCTCCACAGAAAGGATTACATTTGATGCTTCCAGCAAAAAATTACTACTTAGAATAGAGACCTACAATGGACCAACTATTTATTTCATTTTGTCTATTTTAAAATTCCCGGTGCATTCAGTTCGTACTAACTTACTGAATTCTTAAAAATTCTGTAAATATTATAGCATTTGGGTAATACCGTTCGGTAATCTAGTCAAAAATCTTTCCTCCGGAAGAAAATAAAATTTTTCCCAAAAAAAATAATTTTATTAATAAGAAGAGAGAAGAGGGCATCTTATCCTGAATGCGACTGATATGAAATCTTTTTCAATTTGTAAATTACCCTCAAGAAATCCTAAAACCTTCAATTTAAAATTTAAATTAATTAAAATTTAAATGAATCGCTAGAAGTTTTTTGAATCAAAATTTTAAATTTATATTCAAATTCACAATCTAGATGTAAAATTTAAATTGTGAACATGAATTTAAATTTTAATTTAAGTGAAATGTGCAATTTGTATTAAATATTCGAGCTCAAACTTAACTTTGAGTTTAATTTTGTATTTTAAGTTTTTTTAGTTTTAATTAAACTATTTAAAGTCCTTTGAACTTAAAATTAATCTCAAAATTTGAATTCAAGAGTTAAAGATACAATTTCAATTCAACAATTCAGCTCAAAGTTTAAATTTGAGATTAATTTTTTTAATTTTAAATTTACTTCAGTTTAATTAAATCATTGGAAGTCCTTTGAATTTAAAAATTAAACTAAAAATTTAAATGTAAGAGTTAAACATACAAGTTGAACTCAATATTTAAGTCAAAATTTACTAATTTAAGTTTGAGTTTGATCTATTAGTTTTAATTTACTTAGATTTTATGAAATTATCGAAAGTTCTTTGAATTCGAAATTTAAACTCAATTTGATATTATAATTTTGTCATAAAATTTCAATTTCAAATAACAAAATTTTAATTAAATATTTTATTAGATTTATAATTTGAATTAAAAATTTGAGCTCAAATACGAATTCAAATTTTGAACGAACAATGCATACAACGAAATTACGTTTGATTTTTAAAAAATATCAAAATCATGATTTTCACAATTTTCACTAGTTTGATTTTGGATTTAATTTTGTTTTCACAAATTTTTAAATTATAAGGATAATTCTAGAAAATTGCTTGTATTACTATCTATATTTCGAAAAATTGAATAATTCGGCCAAACACAAGAATTTTATATTCTTAGTAATCTAAGATAAGATTCTTATATGAATCAAATGTAAGAATACTATATTTCCTATTAATTTTTATACCTAAGAATGAGATTCTCTTCTTTTTTTTTCGAAAAGAACACCGTAAGGCATTTATTTCATAGGATAAACAGTCACAGACTCCTCAAACTCTTCGAAAGAAGACCAACTAGAAGCTACCTGGGAAATAAGGTCCCATTTAGCTAGTTTATCAACACATTGTGGAAATGAACTATATCTAGAAGACCACCCTATAAGAATATTATTATTATTGGACTCCAAAAGGCGTCGAAGCGAAGCAATGAGATTCTCTTTAATCTAATAATTTTTTAGAATCTTTTATGACCCGGACCAAATACACCGTGAAAGTAATCACCTAGCGCTTTTATTCTAAAAAAATAATAATAATTTGAAAATAGTTGAGCACTACTAGAAGTTTCTCATAATATTGCTCCAATGTGTTATTACGTATTGGGACCTATAATATAAACTTGTTCGGTGCTAACACTCAGAATAAAATATCACATATATTTATTAACATAGATATCAATAACTCATACAAACAATTTATTGCAGGCTCTAAATATTTCCTAAAGTTATAAATAAAATTAGGTTTGGATTTTCTAAGTCAACTAAATAAAATAAAATTCGTGCCATAATTTAATTCCGCTACTTAAAGCTAACTAAACTAATTAGAAAAGTTGCTAAAAATAAAATTTAAAATTTTATTCAAATAAAAAACCGGCTATTTATTTAAAGAGTAATTCTAGAAGGGGGCTATAAAATTTTACACCTTCTTCGTCTAAAGAGCAATAATTTTTGGCTTTTTTGCATAAAAAATCCACTAGTTTTGGGCTTTTGCAAAATTAGGTCGCTATTTTTGATTTTGCAGATTCGGTCCGGATTTTCAGTAAATTAACCAAAATATCCTTCTTACTTTTTCTCTCTCCTCTTTTTTTTCTCTCTCTTCTTATTTTTTTCTCTCGCTCTTTTTTTTTCTCTCCGGAGGCGGAGGCGGAGGCGGAGGCGGAGGCGGAGGCGGAACGCCGAGCCTCTGCCCCTCACGCCCTCGCCCTCGCCCGCGCACCCCCGCCCTCCTCGCCTCCGACCCCGCCGAGGCCGCGCCGCGCCGCGACTCTTTTTTTTTTTTCCCTCTCCGACCCTCCTCCACCCGCCGTCCCCGCCGCCACCACCGGCGACGAAGAAGAAGTGCTTCTTGGGGCCGAGAAGCACGCCGGCGTGGGAGGGGAAAAAATATAGTTACACTCCGACAAGGGCGGTGGGTCGTGACCAAAAAAATTATAGAGAAAAAAAATAAAAATAAAAAAATATTGTGTCCCTACTGAAAAGAACAAAAAATAGAGAAAAATAAAGAAGATGATGAAATTGCACTGTTAAAAAAAATTACACTGTTTTAAAAAATATTTATACTGTTTTAATGAATGTTGCACTATTTAAGAGAAAAATTACACTCTTTTGAGATGAAATTATACTCTTTATGCCAAATTGCACTATTTGGGATAATATTGCACCATTTCTTTCTCTTCCTCTTCTTCTTCCTTCTTCCTCCACTCTCCATCCTCATCCCCCCCCCCCCCCCCCCCCCTCTCTCTCTCTCTCTCTCTCTCTCTCTCTCTCTCTCTCTCTTTCCTCACACTCTAAAACAATTTTGAACCGGTGCGGTCGAAGCCGGAGGAGGAGGAGCGGCCGTAGTCGTAGGGGTCGAAGAGGTAAACGGGAAGGAGGGAGAGGGAGGCGTCGGCGGTGGCGCGCGTGGCGGTGGTGGGCGAGCGCAGGGGGTGCGGCGACCGCAGGGGGCGTGGGCGGGGGCACGGGCGCGGGCGCAGGGGGCAGGGGGCGCGGGCGCGGGCGCGGGGGGCGCAGGGGACGCGCCCCCTGGGGGCGCGTGAGCGGGCGCAGGGGGCGCAGGGAGCGCCCCCTGCGCCCACCCGGGGCGGGCGGGGGGCCGGGCCCGGGCCGTGGCGGGGGCGAGGGCCCGGGCCCGGGCGGGCGCAGGACCACAGGGGGCGCGTCCCCTGAGCCCCGCGCACGCGTCCCCAGGGGGCGCAGAGGGCGCGTCCCCTGCGCCCCCCGCGCCCCGCGCCCCTGCCCCCCTTGCCCCCTGCGCCCGCGCGCCCCCGCCCTCGCCCCCCCGCCCCCCGCCCGTGCCCCCTGCGCTCGCCGCGCCCCCCCCCCTGCACCCGCCCACCACCGCCCCGCGCGCCACCGCCGACGCCTCCCTCTCCCTTTTCCCCGTTTACCTCTTCGACCCCCCCGACTACGGCCGCTCTTCCTCCTCCGGCTTCGACCGCACCGGTTCAAAATTGTTTTGGAGTGTGAGGAAAGAGAGAGAGAGAGAGAGAGAGAGAGAGAGAGAGAGAGAGAGAGAGAGAGAGAGAGAGAGAGAGAGAGAGAGAGAGAGAGAGGGGGGGGGGGATGAGGGGATAGATGGAGGAAGAGGAAGAAGAGAAGAAGAAGAAGAGGAAGAGAAAGAAATGGTGCAACATTATCCTAAATAGTGTAATTTGACCTAAAGAGTGTAATTTCATCTCAAAAGAGTGTAATTTCTCTCTTAAATAGTGCAACATTCATTAAAACAGTAAAATATTTTTTAAAATAGAGTAAATTTTTTTAACAGTGCAATTTCATCATCTTCTTCCTTTTTCTCTATTTTTTGTTCTTTTTCGGTAGGAAAATAATATTTTTTATTTTTATTTTTTTTCTCTATAATTTTTTTTGTCACGACCCACCGCCCTCGTCAGAGTGTAACTATATTTTTTCCCCTCCCTCGCCGGCGTGCTTCTCGGCCCCAAGAAGCACTTCTTCTTCGTCGCCGGCGGTGGCGGCGGGGACGGCGGGTGGAGGAGGGTCGGAGAGGGAAAAAAAAAAAAAAGTCGTGACGCAGCGCGGCCTCGGCGCGGTCGAAGGCGAGGAGGGCGGGGGTGCGCAGGCGAGGGCGAGGGCGTGAGGGGCAGAGGTGAGGCGTTCCGCCTCCGCCTCCGCCTCCGCCTCCGCCCGCCTTCTTCGGAGAGAAAAAAAAAGAGCGAGAGAAAAAAAAAAAAGAGAGAGAAAAAAGAGGAGAGAGAAAAAGTAAGAAGGGTATTTTGGTCAGTTTACTAAAAATCCGGATTGAATCTGTAAAATCAAAAATAGCGATCTAATTTTGCAAAAGCCCAAAACTAGTGAATTTTTTATGCAAAAAGGCCTAAAATATATATTGTTTTTGGAATGTAGTAACTAGTATTTTTTTCCTAGGTTAACTCAGTTAATAGAATGTTTTCAAAAATCATTAAGAAAAAAGACACGGTAGCCCCACCACCAAACACGGCCCAGCGACTAGTTTCACCTTTGTTTGTGATTTGATAAAATCAACTATATATAAGTTGGCCACGTGTCAACCTCTAAGCAGTTGCTACCAAATAGTAGTTGTGGCTTTGTGTGCTACTTAATTATACCACAACCAAATCCACGCCAGCAGGAATTTAATTAGAATTTATGCATATAGAAGATAGCTAGATAGGAGCTGACTATGACATTTGATTATCACGTCTAGTTTCTAATGACATTTAGAGGCATCAGTCGAGTCACAGACTCTGGTTATTATAGCATCGATAGTTGCTTCGATCTGAATGTCAGTGTAGTACATTTACTTGGTTTTTTTCTTCTGTCGTAGTTTTGGATGGTTATGATTGTGATTTAGTTGTCGGTATAACTTGATTGATTCCTTCTAGTGTCTTGCATATTCATTCTTTTACAGGTTCTTGTTGTTGTAATAGTTGTTACTGTAGTTGTGATTGTCGTTTTATACACTGACGCCGCGCATGGCAAGAGAAGATGCTGTCCGTATTGCTGGTCCGTCGCGCCTCGGATTAGACTCTAAAACTTATTTAAATAGGCTTTCCACTGAACTATGTTTTTCAAATAAAAAATAATTTATAAAAGAGTAAACTACACTTTTGGTCCTCAAACTATGAGGTGCGTGACACTTTTAGTCCTCAAATTTTAATTTACTGTAATTTCTGACTCAAACTCGATTTTTGTATTATTGCAATTAAATCTCGCAATCCAATTTAGTTGGCTAAATATTGACAAATTATTAATATAAATGATATATAACATTTTAATTCCTGTCTTATTATCAATTATAATACTTTCATATCACTTTTATGTCAATAATTTATCAATATTTAAATCGTTGGGTTGTAGGACTTGATTCCAATAAGTCAAAAAAGTCGAGCCAGAAATTATAAAAAAAATTAAAATTAAAGGACGAAAGTGTCACGCACCTCATATTTTGATGGCCAGAAGTGTACATTTAAAAAAAAAAAAAAAAAAAAAAAAAAAAAAAAATAAAAATCAGCCATTGTCAATGTTCCTTAGAAAGAGAGTAAAAGTGTAATTTTAGAATTTTTTTTTTCCCCCTCAGTCAACGTGCCTTCGGAAGAGAGTTTTTCATATGAGAGAGAGAGAGAGAGAGAAAGGGAATGTACGTTAATTCTATTTCTCAAGGTTAATTAAGCAATGTTGCTTACGATTTTAATTAACTAAACATTTCCTTTACATTACATGATAATTAATTATTATATTAATAATTTGAAAGTAATACGTATCTTCTGTTGAATATAAATATTAAAAATACCGTCCTCTCATAATTTAAGCTTTGAAAAAAAAACGGCTACTTCACGTAATTTAACATTGTACTAGAGCGGAAAGTTACAATTTCGAGTTCTTTAATATAAATATTAAAAGTAGCGTTCGCTTGTACCTTAAGTTTTTAGAGATAAACGGTTAAGGAGAAAAAAAAACGTACATTTTCAAATTTTGATTTTACTATCCAATCTGTCAATTCATTTGATTTAAGTCAGTCAACAATAACTTTGACTTCAATTTATAGTTGCGAAAATTATATAAAGTATACTAAGTAAATTTTTAAAGATAACCGACGTATTCAAATTTTAAAATCAAAATACTGTTGACTGACTCAAATCAAACAAATTGAAATATTGGATAGTTAAATTAAAATTTTGAAAAATCAGATAGTTGGATAGTTTAATTACAACTGAACATCAGGAGTAATGTTGTTAAGTCGTATTAATTAGCAAATGAATTTATTGAATCTAATCATTACTTATTATTTACTTTTGGATGAATTCGATTTATTAATTTACAGTAAAAGTGGACTGTCGCAGTGGCATTCTGATAATGCAACTTTGTTTCTAACCGCTATATTTCTTTAAAATGATTCTTTAAATGATATTGTGAGTATATGAAAGCAAATAGAGTTTAAGTTTATTACATATATATATATATATATGTATAAATAATTATTTATCTATTTGAAAAATTAGCTTTCCTTCTACAATTTTTTTTTTTTTTTTGAGATAAAGATAGCACGCTACCCCTTTCCTTCTACAATTAGGAATGAAATTGTAGCATTTGAAAAAAAAAAAAAAACTTCAAATACCATCTCTGTGGTTTCGCACTTTCTCACTTTAGTACCACAGGTTTCGTTTTTCTCTTTTTCTTATTTTTTTTTGTTAATTTTTTTGTTTTTCTCATTTTTCATATATGTATCAATAAAATTAGGTTTCGTTTTTCTCTTTTTCTTATTCCTTTTGTTAATTTTTTCGTTAAATTAGTGAGAAAGTTAAAACCACAGGGTACTAAAATAAATATTCGATAAACCAGAGGTGGGTTATCTGAAGTTTTTTCTATATGATTTAATGAAAAAATTAATGAAAGGAACAAAAAAAAGAGAAAAATGAAACCACAGTGTACTAATATGAGAAAGTACGAAACTACAGGGGTGATATTTGAAGTTTTCTTCATTTGAAAAGGTTCAGAAGAGCCAGAGTGTTTAGGCAAGAAGTTCAATAACTAAGAGCATGCATATTGTTTGGATTAGAGACCATAGTGTTTAAGCGAGAAGTTCAAAAACTAATTAAGGGCATGCCTGTTTGGGCGTCCAAATATTTGTTCGGGACATTTCTTTTATTAACTAAAAGATTTCATAGCGATCGCTAACACTCCGTTTGGTTCGGGGTTAAAGGGGGGTTAAGGGGGTTAACCCCCCTTTAACCCCAAACAAGAAAAAGTGGGGGTTGGGTTTGTTAACCCCACCCCTAATGGGGTTATCCTAGGATAACCCCAAGGGGTGGGGTTAACAAACCGCACCCCCCCCCCCCCCCCTAGAATTGGGGTGGGATTAATTTAAAATTTTAACTTAAATTTTTAAATTTTTAAAATTTAAAATTTGTAATCTTAAAATTAATATTTTAAAATTAACATTTTAAATTTTAAATTTTAAATTTTAAATTTTAAATTTTAAATTTTAAATTTTAAATTATTATTTTTAATTATTTAATTTTAAATTTAATATTTTATATTTGAAATTTCAAAATTTATAATTTGTAATCTTATAATATATATTTATATTTTTAAATTTAAAATATTAAATTTTAAATTTTAAATTGTTATTTTTAATAATTTAAATTTTAAATTTGAAATTTTATATTTAAAATTTTATACTTGACTTTTTTAATTTTATAAAAGTTAACTATTTAAATTTGAAATTTAAAATATAAAATAAAAAATTTAATTTCAAATATCATAATTAGGGCCAAATTATTATTTTCTATTTATAATTACCCACTATTCTTCTTATTCCATCTAATCTATCCAAACGCTATTTTTCTTAATCCCGGGAACAACTCAATTTTCATCCAAACGCAAAATTGGTCTATTCCAGGCTTAATCCTGAACTTAACCCTATCCCTGGAATAACCAATTCTTACTTAACCCCGAACCAAACGAAGCCTAAATGAATTATATTATAGCAGCCACCTACTGGCTAGCACCTTACAATGAATTATAAATATAAACTCCCAAAGCTTTTATAATGTATATAAGTTATAACAGAATAACTTGTTCGGACATCACGAGTCCTAAATTATAAAAACAAATATATATAAGGCTGAGGCTATCCCTATATTTTACTGCAGAAAGTATATATTTTTAGCTTCTCTATATTTCTATGTATGTATTTCTTGGCGACCATCTTTGTAGTCCGGTCTTCGATCGAACAGTAGTTGGAACTTTGTGATCCAAACTTATTACAAAATTTAATTTAGAAATGGAGTTTATCCAAATTAGAGTACTCTAATTAAATCTGAAAGTATAAATTAGTATGCAAGTTGTAACAGAACTAACTTATCTATAGAAAGTAGATAATATTCATTGTGATCGGAGTCGGTGGACTAGTATGCAAACAAATAATCTTTTTTTTTGAGAGAAAGGTAGCATGCTACCTGCTTCGTTTATTCTTTTTAGAAATAAACTTAATTAGCTAGAAATGTGAATCAACAAAGATTCGAATTTGGGACTTCGGGCACCAACCACCAAGCTCTTTGCCATTTGCGCTAGGAACAGTCGGTTATGAAAACAAATCATTAATATCGCTTTCAACATGAACCTCGGCTGTGCACTTCCAAAACGAGAGAGTTCGAGCCGTTGGCTTCTCGAGATTTTATCGAGTCGAAGTATAATCTTAGACCCCGTTTGGTTCAGAAATAACGAATATTCGGATAAAAAAAATTTATCCCTGTAATAGCTGACTATTCCAAAATAGTAAGGACTAAAAGTAAAATTATATTTGATTTGTAACGCTGTTATTCTCAGGAATAGTAGAGAATAATGAAAAACCAGTGATGGTTAAATTTGATATAAAATATAATTAATATTTCACGATAAATTAAATATAAAATATACTATGCAAAAGAATATTTGACATATAATACTATTATTTTTCAAATTCTACTTAAACTTAAATTTAATAAAAATAATTTATTATAATATGTAATATATCATGTCTGCATAATTTACTTTAATTTAATTTATGACCGTAATTAAGCTTAAAATTAAATCATAGAATAGTACTATTCCAACAAAAAAATAGTTTATCCTAAGCTATTTCAAAATAATCGGAAACAACAGAGTTTGACCAAAATATTTTATCACGGTCAAAAAAATATTTCCTTTGACCGAATAGCGGTGATAACTTTTATTATCTCCACTTTATCTCGGAATGAAATGGGGCCTGAGTGTTAGCGCCAACATGCAAAATCATTGGGGCCTCAGGGGGTGTTTGGTTTGGCGTAAAACTACTTTTTTTCTTAGACAAACCAAACACTACAAACGTAAAATAAAATTTCAACGAATTTTTTTTTTTTACGATTTTACATACAACCAAACACTCCGTTATTTATTAACAAGCCGAACACGAGCTGACTGGCCAATAGCAAGTTAGATTGTCAACCATACTACTGAGTGAAAAGTCGAAAGAAAATTAGAATCTTAATCTAATAATTAAAATTTACAAAATATAAGTCTTTTTATATCTGGGTTGGCTATATATTCGAGATATACGGGGCCAAACACAGGTGAGACAATTCCAGCCGGTGCTCCGCTCATTAATTTAACAAAAACAAAAGAAAATGGGTTCCAATTCTCTAGTGAACAGTATAGCACAAGGTTATTTTAGTCATTTAAGTCGGGGCCTGGATCTAAGGATGGAATGTGGTGGGCCCCAAATCCAATCCGCGTTGGAGGTTTGCGAAGCACGCGTGGACGGAAATGCCCCTCGGCCCGCGACTCGACTCCGGCGCGTCGCTTTCTGAACACTACCGACGCGGGAATCTGGGGCTGCGTCCTTGCGCGGTTTGTGAATAAATATAAATTAATTAAAGAAACAAAAAGTCCCAATAATTCACCACCAAATTAAGTCTCCTCTCCGCGTAGTACCCTATATAGAACGGTCCCCAACGAGACCTACATTCATTGATTGCGCGCATTAATTGCTTAGTAAAATTCTTTGATGAATTGCGCTGGTGTTATCCGAAAGATCAATCTGATGATGGAGACAACCTCTCATGCGTTGTTGTTGTACGACGGAATAGAAATTTTATAAAATTTAAAATCTGAACCTCTTAAAACTCATTATCATGCTTAATACTATATTAATAATGCTAAATTATGAATATTCAGACCTTCCAAAAGAACAAAAATTAATCTTCTTGTTTCCAAATACACAAATATATATATATATATTGAATAAAATTGTCATTGAATATCATATTCTTACATTCAAATAAGACCTTAAGTTAGAAGCTCGGCAAGTTAAGCTTTCTAAGTATTATATATACTTCCGTCCTTATTTTAGAGAGACGGTGTTTCTCCTTCGTACGTATGGTACATTTGCACTTTCGCACATCAACAAGAAATATGTCGATCCTTTATTTATTTTATAGATATAGTCAATTTAACTTCTGAGTTTGGATATCGATGTGTCTAAATTTTTTAATCTTATCACCATTAGCTTGCAATGCACTTCAGTCGTGCCACGATGGATGACAATGTAAATATTTTTTGTCGGTAAATTAGGATCACTCATAAATTTTTTTAGTATGAAAATGTTTATTTAAATAATAGAAAAAAAACCAACAACAACACCAAATTATAAGGCCGAACATTATAAAAATTACTAGACATGGCTAAAAATTGTAAGGAGATTATTGACTGCAATTTATTATTTATTTATATATGTTTTTTTGGCTTTTTATTTAATTTTTGCAGCTGCTTGCATGGGGGTCGTTATTGGGTACGCATTAGCTAATTAGGAATGCGAATAATCTTTGTTTTTGTTTTTTGTGTTTAAATAAATAAAAGCGCTCGACCCCACGCCACCGGAAAGGTGGAAACCCGATAACGACAAGGATACCGCTCCGGTACCCGAAACCCCCGACCCACATCCGCAGAATCCCATCGTTGGCTGCGACCAACTCGCACGAATCTCCAGGCACTGCGCTTTAACGCAGGACACATTGTAGACATTTTATATTCACGTGTACCCGCCGCGTACACCGTAATATAGGCATGCCATCATCAAAGGCATCGTTAAACGTAATAATAAAAGTTTTAATTAATCAGAATGTAGATCAAAATAAATAAAAGTTGAGGGGTCTGTATCAAAAAAAGAAAAAAAGAGGCGCTTCTAGATTGGCCTACAGTTGAGTGCTGATTAATCTTCATTTCATTTTTGAGTTATCCTAGTCATTTAAATAAAAATAGTATTAGAATTAATGACCTCAAAATCACTGTTTTTATTAGATATATTAGTAAAATAATTAAATAGTAATATTCAAATTTAATAATTTTTTAATTTATTTGGTCTCTGAAAGTAAAACTAAAATATATATATATATATATATATATGTAAAAGTGGACGCTCATTCTTAAAAGAGAAAGAGCAATACTATCCGTACACCCAATTTGGAATGTACATCCCACATCCCACTCATCTAATGGGTGGGGTGAAAATGTACTGAGAACACCTCAACTATCAGAGACTCGGAAATAGACCTTTCTTTTTTTATTCATACCCCCTCCTTCTGAATTGAAATTTTATAGTAAATTAACTTAAAAATTTTGTCAAATTTTATTACTCAATTTGCTGGCGCTCTTTAGCAAGGACCAATAATTGAAGGGGTCTCCGTGCATTTTTAACCAAACCAAAAAAATAAAAAATATTACCAAAAATAATTATTTTTGTTATTGCTAGAATGACTATATTATTATATTTGGTCGTAATTTGAATTGCTTTGCGTCGAGAGTAGTATAAAAAATAAAAAAAATAATAAAACCGGGCTATAAAAATCCCGAGCACATGTGGATTGCTTTGCGAGGAGGACAACTTCGCGGGGGAGTGGGGACCACATTAATTAATTTATTTATTGCGAATTTAGAGACACACAAGATCATAAATGATAACAACAATATATAATAATAATTAGTTAATTATCAAATATCTCGTGATTTAAACGGGAGATTCGCTGCGTTGCGACAGCGACCGTCGGATGGGTCGGGCGCGCCCAATGATCAGAGCCCGATCACCGTCCGTCCATCGCGCCACGTGGACGGATGCCCTGCTGCCGCGTGGGCCCCACGCGGAGCGGGCCTCGCTGTCCTCGAGGGGGACGTGCGGACTACCCGCAGCGGTGGCCGCCGTGGGATCTTTTCGATCGGACGGTTCGCGTAGGGCGGGGAGGGAGAATGAGACGAGGAGGGGGAGAAAAAGACGCCGCAACCGATCGACGGCTCAGTCTGATTCGTGCCCGCGCGGCGTACCATCTCGGCCGTCCAAAGCGAGTGGGATTCGAGTCTTTGTTGTTGGCCGCAATGCTCTTTGATCAAGTACCAACTCCCCCACACAATATATTATATATATAGTATAGTACTCCGAGTCCGGCTACTATCCTCTTAAGAGGATAGAAGTCTTTGTCCTATCAAATTTTTGACCGTTAGATCTAACTTTTAATTATTTTCAACCGTTAGATTATACTATTCAACCAACCACCCACTCAACTCTAAAGGCTCACTATCAATCTAACCGTAACCACTCTCATCCTAGCCGCACATCTTTTCATCCGAACGGTAGAAAACTTAGGAGGACGAAGGCTCCCATCCTCCTAAAAGGATAGTAGCTGGATTCATAGTACTACTTTTTTCTTTTAATTTTTGTGGAAAACAAAGCTCCAAATTAAGGTTTCGATCCCTATCCCTATCCTTATTATTGTTATTTTATTTATTAAAATTAAAATAAAATTTTCTGATGGGGATTGTAAATTACTTATAATTTTTTTTAATCTAAAGTGTGTCTGTTTGGAAGCAAAACACGAAAATTTAGAAGCAATTTTTTTTTTTACTCTTCAGATTTTTTTTTTAAAAAAAACAAATGATATTTCCGGTATATCAAATTATACAAAATTAAAATTTTAAAAAATAATTATAAAAAAAAAAACGCGTACAGTTTCTACTTTTCAGGTTCGAAATCAATCTTGTTTAATTGTTCTTTCCACAGCATTACAAAAGCTATGAATTCCTAATTTTGCAAAACAAAGAATTTTATAGTCTTTGTTTTGGGGGAAAAAAAATCCCTAAATTTTAGTGTTTTTGCAAGCATACATTTAAACTTTTAATTTTGAAAAGTAGACCATTAAACTTTATCAAAGTTACTAAATATATGTCTAGTTTGGTGGCTCGTATTGTATGTACGTATATAGTCTTACAAAACTTGAAAATATAAAAAAAGTTTATTTCTTATATTTTAATAAATACAAAAGAAATAAAAATGGAAGGTAGACTCACCCTTTTTCTTGTAATACAAATGATTAGTTAGCACAACTAGAAGAGAGAAAAAAAAAAAAAAGTTTTCTTTTGTGTTTTTAAATTATACAAAATTATGTATAAGATACACGATCAAATGGCCGCTCAATTAGTAACTTGACTCGCGCATAGAGGCTATTAAACTATTTTATAAAGTTTACAAGGTCTATTTATCAAGATTAATAATTTAGGCGTCTATTTACAACAGTTTTAGAGTTCAGAGAGTTTTTCTTTTTTTTACATGTCGAATTGGTGTTTTTATAATGCGAATCTAATTTATTGGGAATTACTATCATTAATAGTGTTTTTTTGCAGTGAAATTGGCTTAACTTACTGTACACAATATAAATATCTATTGCATTCAACGTATGTGTGCTATTGACAACTACACATAGTATGTTAATATATGGTTACCAATTAATTTTAGAGTTCATAAAATATTTTGCTT
Source organism: Puya raimondii (assembly GCA_016920855.1). Lineage (NCBI taxonomy): Eukaryota > Viridiplantae > Streptophyta > Magnoliopsida > Poales > Bromeliaceae > Puya > Puya raimondii. The sequence continues at coordinate 205,168,097 of JABWPP010000050.1, read as the reverse complement.
ATATAGTAACCATTGGATGAGGCCCATTGTATATAATAATTTTTATCATAGACGACAAAAATTAGTTCTTAAATTAATGGAAAAAGTTATTAATTGTTAATTTGAGCCATGTATTATAATTGTTCTATGTTTACATAGAAATAAAATATTGTAAATGAACAAAAATAAACAAAAAGCCATGCAGGGATAATATGATGATGGGGAAAAGGACTCTCATGCCATTATTATTTATATTTTGACCAAATAATGATAATACAAGAATAACACCAATATATATATAACAATTCATTCGCATTAAGCCTTGTAATGTAGGAATGAGAGGATGGAATAAGACACTCACTCAATATCCACACTTAATATTATTATTATTATTATTATTATTATTATTATTATTATTATTATTATTCATGTGACCTATTTTGTGTTCTCTAGTTTAATTTTTCTTTTGTACCTTTTCTAACTTTCCTCGAAAAGTACACCCACATTTTATCCTTTTTTTAATGTCAAAATATTACAACCAATTAAGTAATACACGATTTAGCAAAGTGTTGATTAATTACAATTAATTGGAATAGAGATTATTGTATGTACTAAATTAAGGAAACACATGCATTTGTCAAGTAGTTTCTTTTATCTTCCATTTGACAATCTGTTTGCAGCTGCAGGCCCCTACTAATTGGATTAATTGAACTCATGAATGTCTGTCAGCAGTCTCCTAGGTTTGCATGCACATTCAATATGCAAATAATTTACAATAAATGCTTAAATATTTATGTTTAACTATTCATTTTCTTAATTTCAAGTATGATATAGATAATGATGCACATGCTCACAAATTAAGGAGAAAAACACTGGGTCTCTGATGTTAATTTTGGAGAGCGCTAGCTTATCCGACGAATAATTTTGGTGTGTAAAAAATTCTTGCACATTAGTTGATCTTGTCAAATCGTATTTTCTGGCCAACCATTGAACCACCCCTTATGGTTAAGTCGAATCCTAACGTTCGGATGACTAACAAGTTTAATGTCGTCCAAAGTTTTCTGCCTACAAAGTTATATAAAATCTATGCTCCGTTTGTTCTACATTTTTGCTCCTGAACTATATGCATGGAAAACACCCAATGTTTTTAAAGAAAAAGTGTCGGTATAGTTTTTTTAAGATGCCAACCAATTTTCATTGTCATGCCATGTAGCACACTGAACTTTAGCAAATTGCGGAGTTCTAGTGAGAGAATAGTGGCTTATACTATTCTGTAGTTTTGGGTTGAGTTTGGTGGACTTGAGAGTGTTTTCGGAACTTTGAAAGTGCGAAAACGGACTCCGGAAGTCAAAATCTGCAAAAGTGCAGATTTTGCATTGTATACCGGTATGTGGTTCTGGGATACCGGAATCCAGTGGAAAACTGAATTTTGCGCAGCTCTCGGGTTTTGCGGAATCCGGCCCTCGATACCGGAAAAGATGCAATGTATACCGGTACTGATGTTTGGTATACCGGTATACTGTTTCGTGGCCTTTTTGGCCGAGGCTCGGGTTTTGCAATTTTTGTGCAGTATACCGGTAGGCCTATGCGTATACCGGTACACAGTGCTGCAGAGTGCATTTTGTGCAGTTTTGTAATTTTGACTTTTTGAGGGGCCTAAGTGAATTTTGTTGCTTTGGGTTAAGTACCCTTTCACCTTCATTCACAGTCATTGTTGGCTGAGGAGGATTTTAGAGTGGAGGTAGGTTTTCTCTCTCTCTCTCTAGATTTTCTTACTCCCAAACCCTAGAAACTTGGTTTTGATCCCTTCTTCCTCCATTTTCTTCATGGAGGAGTGCTTCTAGGCTTTGTGGAGAGCTCGGGATGGATGAGAGGAACTTGTTGGTGGACTTAGCTTCAACCTAGCATGTTTGAGCTTGGTTAGGAGCTTGATTTGAGGTTAGTAAACCCTTTTACAACCTCTATTTGTGATTTTGCTTGAGATTTGCTTGAAAACCTAGTTTCATGAAAACTAGGGTTTGAATTAGGGTTTCGTGATTGGGAGCTCTTGATGTGGAATTGATGGGTGTAGAATGTTGTTGTAGGTTGGATTTGAAGATCCCTAACCTCAATTTGAGACTTAGAACAAGTTCTACTTGCTCAAGGTATTTTTCACCCATTTACCTTATGAATTTTGGTAGTTTTCGAAATTGTTCGTTCGAAACTTGTAACCCCCTTGGAAATTATCTTAGGGTACGGGAAGCTCGGGGGACAACTTCGTTTTGAAGTACTGCGAGGTTTCGATGGTTATCCGGTGGGTCTGACCTCACCGAAATGGGTGAACTCCCCTATGTCTCCTATCTTGTTATAGGATTGATTAGATGCATAATTATGATAATTATGACATGATGGAAGTTGTGATTGCATGGGGTATATATGTTGTATATGAAAAATGCATATCCCATATAGTATGGCATCATGAGAATAAAATGCATGCTAGAGTATTTGCACTAATAGTGTAATGACATATTTATAAAATGCTAATTAAGATATGCATGCTAGAAAGGAGTGTCATATGAGACACTACTTGGTTGATGGACTAGTGAATTCTCTTCGCATACTAAAGTATGTTTGTATAGAGAAAAGAGAAGATATGGCAAATGCAAGATAAGTTTGTTGCACCTCATTTAGGTGAGCAACTTTGACGGACATCGTTGACTTTGGGCTCGACCTTTTGGTCGTGGAATGATTCCATGTTTAAGACATGAGGAAAGGGATTCTTTTTGTGTTCATAATTGTAATTGGCTAAATATGAATTTTACTTGGTTAAACGAATACTTGCGTGATGACTTTTATACTCTATGTAGTAGAGGTTAGTGTAGCTCATGCATGGCATGGATTATGGTCTAGTTAGCATCGTAGGATGCATTGTCATGGCATTCGTAGAATGCATGAATTGTAGCATTGAAATAATGCATGGATTATAGCATTTGTAGAATGCATCGGTTACGGCATTGAAATGTATTGGTTATAGCATTAGTAGAATGCATTGGACATGGCATTAGAATAATGCATGGTTTATGAACTTAGTAAACTGAGAGATGAACATTTTACATGTTAGAGACATGTGCATATTGGTAGGGACATACCAACGGATAATTTGAGAACAACATGAGATGTTGACATTTAGCATATTGGCTATGGAATGTAATAAACATGATATGACATATTTTGACATAGTGTGAGGTTAAGCATATTATATTTCACTTAGGTGAATAATTAGGTTGACATTATGACATAATGTTAGATCCTTGGACATTGGTGGGCTATTCCATATTTTAGACATGATGAACGTATTTCCTATGCTGTTGACTATGCTTGTTAATGCCATTGTGCTCATTCGCACATGCTTGTGAGGGTCGCTCCCTACAAGACGGCACTCCGGAGTGGGCCTTTCGCGACATTGATCGCCTATGTGCAGGTTATATGGGCGCCGAAGTGGATTGCCGTTGGGGAGGCTCATTCTAGCGAGAGAATGTTGACTACCACGGGGCCATTAGGCACGGCACAAGCCGAGACTTGAGAAGTCCTTTATGGTAGGAAATATTGTGAGGAATGTGACATTTGACAACATAATTAAATCGGTACATATAGATGTAGCAGATGGACATAGTAGTGAGTTTATGACATTTGAACATGTGTAGTGGATCATGGCATATTTACACGTTTATGAGTAGAATGTTTACATGCTTTGTAACATGTTCATGTAGATGATTTATTCATTTGGAGGCATGATAGTAGTAGATTTATCTGTTTAGCATTTAATATTTTATGCTTTATGTTTCAGTTATACTATCTTGCCTCAGTTGACCTAGCGGTGTAATTCGCCACTCTCGGCGGCTTACCCACTGGGAACTATTGTTTAATAGTTCTCACCCCCATGGTTGTTGGGTTTTTGTTTCAGAGCCTTCCGCAGCATGAGAGGCTTGGGATCGTGGCGAGGGGTTAGCAGCTAGCTAGATCCTCTACGATGTTGCTATAGACATACCATGGTGTCCTTTCATTGTATTTTGAGTGAAAGGCGTATAGTTATATTGTTGGTTGATCTGTTAGTACATAAGATGTATAAATTCTTTTGTATATCTCAAGATTTTAGTTGTGTTAATCTTATTTTAGTTGTAGAATTATGTTCTCACTCTGATCACCTTGTTTAGGACGTATTCCTTCTTCTACTTGATTGTTGTTATTATAGACGCCTTGTGTACATTGTGTGTTGTTTTGAGGTACATGGCGGGTCTGTGCACGTGCCTGGTAGGCTCTCACTAGGGCCCGGGGCGTGACAGATTATTGTGGTATCAGAGCCTAGGGTTGAGTCTTAGTGGACCTAGTAAACCTTAGGCAGGTTGGACGATAAGGAATAGGAACGTGAGAGACGAGATCTCTTGTGACATATTGGCGAAAGTATTATGATTGGGTCATTTCTAAAGCTCCAAAGGTGTTGGAGTTAGATCGGAGTGAACCACTTCTATACCCTTGGAGGGTCACGTTGGCGGCCGACAACGTGACATCGGGGAATAGTGGGAGTCCACTTTATTACTTTCGTATGATTGGGGTTATAGTTTTGTGTGGGGATGCGTTGGCGTGGGGTGTTTTACCTGCGCATGTTATGCTTGTTGCAGCTTGAGTGGTGAACGACGCACTCGATGGCGGCCGAGGCAGCCGAGACGGGAACCCTGCATCCTCCGGATTTGGTGAGATCCTGAAGTTGAGAGAACAACTGGCAATTTCAGCGAGCACGGTGGAGCGGCGATCAATTATGATGTTACTCCAAGTTGAGGCTTTGCGCCGGCAGACGAGAGGATTAAGCGACTAGAGGATTTGTCAATCTAGTTGGCAGCCGACCTCAAGAAAATTTTATGAGAATGCGAATCGCACCTTGATAAGGGCGAGAGATGTGGAGACCGTTGGGACGGCAAAAGAAGCTACTAAGAGTGGCAAGTCTATCGTGAGAGGACAATCAAAGTGTTCAAGGAGAAATTGATCTCGAGAAGGTGGATCTTCAGCAGGATGAAAGTGGGACGTTAAATCGTCTTCAACCTTTGCGATGTGTGAGCGGTGGAGTCTGCATGTACCCGATGATGCTCTTGGAGTAGGGGCAAGTACTCTCTTCGTGGCCAGGTGGGCCATTCCCCGTTGGAGTGTCTGAGGAAAACAGTGTCGACAATATTGGGATCGACTTCGCGCGGCTGGCACCGGGTGAATGCGTGCCTGTTTGACAGGCGGAGGTTGATGCAGCGACGATGGAGATTGTCGCAGCTCGTAGTTTTGGAGCTTGTTTGTTGTTTGTTATGATTGTAGTTTTGGCTCGGCTGTTTGCCGAATGCATGGCATGGAACTTATTCCTTGATGCTTGCTGAATGAGTTAGTCCTGATTGTTTGGACTTGAGAGTACTGTTCTTGTACTCCGTTAGGATTGGATGTCTCTGTGCGCCACGAAGCGATTGGCTTTGTTTGGGCTGAGAACGTATAGTTCTGATTTAAACTTGGGCTGGCTCTTCGGGTATCTGATTGTCGATGAGTGAGTGAGCCGAGCTGTAGTATCTTGAGAATCTGGACATGAAATAATATTTTCAGAGGGTGTGGAAGTTCGCTATTTGCGATGATTGTTTCACCCACCCAAGCCTAGTTGTTGGCTGAGTGGGCGCGTGGCCTTGAGGCCAGCATCTTTGGTGAGAGTTGAGAATCCTCAAAAGTGAGGATGTCTCTCGTGAGGGAGTTGCCTGTGCAATCCCGATTGTGTTGTGAGAATTGAAGGCTTGGTCTGGAGACCTCTTTTGCCTAGTGTTTTCTCTTGCGGAGCATAGATCTCATTTGTTTTGAGTGGACGGGTCTTTTCGACTGTGGGTCGACTATCGTGAACTCGGTAGGGTCACGATCAAGAATATGTACCCGTAGCCGAGATCTGTTGATCTGTTTGATCAAGCTCCATGGATTCTGGTTTTACTCGTGGGTAGTTGCAATCTGAGTACTACTCTCGTTGGATCGAGTTTGAGTTTGGACCGAGGGTGACTTGTTCACTCGGTGTAGACATTACGAAATTGTCGTGGTGTCGTTTGAGCTGGTTGATGCTCTTGTGTGTTGTGATGTTTGGCCCTTCTGGATGTCTTTGTCCCTGTGCGCATTGACGACATGTTGGAAGTCGAGAGGTGATGAAGACCATGAAGATTCCTTTAAATGAGGACTGCAAGTGCTTCAAGTTGAAGACGTGCTGATTCGGTTGTGAGGACTAGCGTCCCTTGGCAGTTGATGCCAAAGTGGATATGATTGGAGATCTCAAGGAAATCAAACCATCCATAGTTGATTGGGACAAGCGGATGTGATCGAAGTTCAAACTTCCTAGTTTGATTGGATGTTATGGATAATTGTGGGGAGATTACTAAGTTGTCTACTCCCTTCTCTGGACTCACATATTAAGGGATTAAACATTTTGGAAAGATATGTGTGAGAGAAGTTTTTGGAACTGTTGGTATAGTTGACGACCGCCAACCTTGTTTGCCCCGAAGGTGGGTTATGTAATTGTCGTTATATTGATGCGATCCTCAGTGAGGGAGTGCAAGAGGAATCGCCAATCTGTGAATCGGAAATGCCATCGCGTTTACTTGGACTGGCTTGTACTGTACTTGATGCAGATTAGGAAGGTAGTATTGACCTTTCAGCAATTGAGGGAGTGCAAGAGGAATCGCCAATCTGTGAATCGGAAATGGTCGCCATCGCGTTTACTTGGAAACTATGGCAATTTTTATGTATAGTTAGTGGTGTGAAGTTGTAGTGCACTGAACTTTTGCAAATTGCGGAGTTCTAGTGTGAGAATAGTGGCTTGTACTATTCTGGAGTTTTGGGTTGAGTTTGGCGAGCTTCGGAGTGTTTTCGGAACTTAGAAAGTACGAAAACGGACTCTAGAAGTCGAAATCTGCAAAAGTGCAGATTTTGCAATTGCATACCGGTATCTGGTTTAGGGATACCGGAATCCAATGAGAATTGGTTTGCGCAGCTCTCGAATTCTGCGGAATCCGGCTGGAAATACCGGAATACACTGGCATTCCGGTATGTGCAATGCGCATACCGGTACTGGAGTTTTAGTACCGGTATGGGAAGTCGCATACCGGAATCCCTTTGCGCAGACTGCTTGGCCGAGGCTCGGTTTGCGGGATTTTTGGTGGGATACCGGTATGCCCATGCGCATACCGGTATACAATGCTGCAGAATGCAATTTGTGCAGTTTTGTGATTTTGTTCTTTGGAAGGGCTTATGGGGATATTGTTACATCTCTATAACTTACCCCTTCACCCCTCCTCTTTGCTGTTTTGGGCTGAGGCTTGGAGGAGAAGAAAGGTAGGGTTTTCCCTCTCTCTCTCTCTAGATTTTCTCTTCCCCCAACCCCTTAGATCATGTTTTGATCTCTTTTCTCTCCATTTTCTTCATGGAGGAGTACTCCTAGGCTTGGAGGGAACTCGGGGCTGAGGAATGGAGCTTGATGGTGGATGGATCTTCAACCCTAGCTTGTGTGAGCTTGGTTGGAAGCCCGATTTGAGGTTTGTAGACTCTCTTACAACCTCTATTTGTGTTTTTGCTTAAGATTTAGCTTGTAAACCTAGTTTCTTGAAATTAGGGTTTATTTTGGGGTTTCGTGATTGTGAGCCCTTGAGGTGGAATTGATGGGTGTAGAATGATGTTGTAGGTTGGATTTGATGATCTCTAACCTCAATTTGGACTTAGAACAAGTTTTACTTGCTCAAGGTAATTTTCACCCTTTTACCTCATTGATTTTGGTGGTTTTCAAATTTGTTCGTTCGAAGCTTTTAACCCCTTGGAAATTTATCTTAAGGTATGAGAAGCTCGGGGGACAACTTTGTTTCGAAGTACTGCGAGGTTCCGACGAGAATCCGGTGGGTCTGACCTCACCGAAATGGGTGAACTCCCCCTATGTCTCCTATCTAGTTATAGGATTGATTAGATGCATAATTATGTTAATTATGGCATGATGATAATTGTGATTGCATGAGACATGCAAGTTGTTTATGAAAATGCATATTTCATATAGTATGGCATTATGAGAATATTATGCATGCTAGAGTATTGGCACTATTAGTGTAATGACGCATTAGGAAATGCTAAGTATACTATGCATGCTAGGGATGAGCATCATTTGAGACACCACTTGAGCGGTGGACTAGTGAACTCTCTTGCATACCAAAGTATGCTTGTATAGAGAAAAGAGGAATTATGGCAAATGCAATATATGAATGTTTGTATAGAGAAAAGAGAGGATTTGATATATGCAGGATAAGTTGTTGCACCTCATTTAGGTGGGCAACTTTGACGGGCATCGTTGGCTTTGGCTCGACCTTTTGGTCGTGGATTGATTCCATGTTTAAGACATGAGGAAAGGGATACCATTTGCATTTGATATTATAATTGGTTTAACATGAGTCCATTTGGTTAATTAAACGCTTGCATGATAGTTTTATACTCTATGAAGTAGAGGTTGTTGTAGCTTATGCATGGCATGAATATGGACTCGTGGGCATTGTAGAATGCATGGATTATAGCATTAGAGAATGCATGACATATGGCATCGTAGAAATGCATGATTTTGGGCATTTGTAGAATGCATTGTTTTGGCATTAGCGGAATGCATAGTACACGACATTAGAATAATGCATGGTTTATGAACGGTTACATGTTAGAGACATGGACATATTGGTAGGGACATACCCTAGAACATTGAGAACAACATGATGATGTTGACATTAGCATATTGGCTATTGGATGTAGTAAACATAAAGTGATATGTTTTGACATAACGTGAAATTAAACCTATGATATTATTATGGTTGATTGTGCTTGTGGCCATTATGCTTATTCACACATGCTTGTGAGGGTCGCTCCCTACAAGCCGGCACACTCCGGAGTTGGCCTAGCGACAGTTATTTCGCCCGTGTGTTAGATATAGCGCCGAAATGGAACCGCCGTGGGCGAGGCTCATCCTTAGCGTGAGGGTGGTGACTACCACGGAGCCATTAGGCACGGCACAAGATGAACATCCCGCTATTATATTATTTTATGGCTACACAATTATGGTGTATGCAAGGTGAATATTCATATGGTAAAAAGGTTATTTTAACCGGAACGAGATATTTGACACCCTAATTAATTGTTGCATATACATGTAGTGTATGGACATAGTATAGGGTGGTGACATTGTGGCATTACATGTAGTGAACATAACTTTTATATTGTTGAGAACAAGTCACTTAGTTCATACATGTAGTAGCAAATTAAACATACATTACATACTTGTAGTTAGAGACAAGTCATTATGTATTATTAAACTTGACATATAGTAAGTTTATGACATTAGAATATGTGTAGTTGATCATGGCATTAAATTGACATGCATGTAAAAATCATGAGATTAATTGTTGAGCATATAACAATAGAACATGTTTATGTTCATATAGATGTTTTAGTCATTGGAGGCAAGATAGGTGTAGAACTATCTGTTTAGCATCAAATATTATTATGCTTTCTGCTTTATGTTTCGAATTTCTTTTAACCATCTTGCCTCAGTTGACCTAGCGGTGTAATTCGCCACTCTCGGCGGCTTACCCACTGGGAACTATTGAATAATAGTTCTCATCCCCCTGGGGTTGTTGTTTTTATTTCAGAGCCTTCCGCAGCAGGAGAGGCTTGGGATCGCGGTAAGGGGTTAGCAGCTAGCTAGAGCCTCTACGGTGTTATTATTGTAGGCATACCATGATGTCCTTTCATTTTATTTTATATGAAAGGTGTGTAGACGTTGGTTGACCTATTGTGGATAAGATGTATAAAGTTTATTGTATATCTTGAGATTTTAGTTGTATGGATTTATTTTAGTTGTAGACATATGTTCTCGCTCTGATTACCTTGTTTAGGATGTATTATTTATCCTTTTTGATGGTTGTTAGCATAGACGCCTTGTGTACATTGTGTTGTTTGAGGTACACGGCGGGTCTGTGCACGTGCCTGGTAGGCTCCCTCGAGGGCCCGGGGCGTGACAGATTATAGTGGTATCAGAGCCTAGGGTTGAGTCATAGTGGACCTAGCAAACCTTAGGCAGGTTGGACGATAAGGAATAGGAACGTGAGAGACGGGATCTCTTGTGACATATTGGCGAAAGTATTATGATTGGGTCGTTTCTAAAAGCTCCAAACTTGTTGGAGTTAGATCGGAGTGAACCACTTCTATACCCTTGGAGGGTCACGTTGGCGGCCGACAACGTGACATCGGGGAATAGTGGGAGTCCACTTCATTACTTTCGCATGATTGGGGTTATAGTTTTATGTGGGGATGTGTTGGCGTGGGGTGTTTCACCTGCGCATGTTTTGCTTGTTGCAGCTTGAGTGGCGATCGACGCACTCGATGGCGGCCGAGGCAGCCGAGACGGGACTTCTGCATCCTCCGGATTTGGTGAGACCCTAAAGTTGAGAGAACAACTGGTAAATTCAGCGAGTGTGGTGGAGCGGCGATCATTATGATGTTACTCCAAGTTGAGGCTTTGCGCCGGCAGACGAGAGGATTAAACAACTGGAGGATTTGTCGATCCAGTTGGTAGTCGACCTCAGGAAATGTTATGAGAATGCGGATCGTACCTTGATAAGGACGAGAGTTGTGGGGACCGTTGGGACGGCAAAGGAAGCTACTATGAGTGGCAAGTTTATCGTAAGAGGACAATCAAGTGATCGAGGAGAAATTGATCTCGAGAGGGTGGACCTTTAGCAGGATGTTATGGGACGTCGAATCGTCATCAACTATTGTGACGTGTGAGCGGTGGAGCCGCGAGTGCCCGATGATACTCTTGGAGTTGGGGCAAGTACTCTCTTCGTGGCCAGGTGGGCCATTTCCAGTTGGAGTGTTTGTGGAGTTTAATGTCGACGATATTGAGATCGACTTCGTGCGGTTGGCACCGGGTGAATGCATGTCTATTTGACAGGCAGAGGATGATGCAGCGATAATGGAGGTTGTCGCAGCTCGTAGTATTGGAGCTTGTTGTGGTTTGTTATGATTGTGGCTTTGGATCGGCTGTTTGCCGAATGCTTGGCAGGGAACTTATTCCTGGATGCTTGCTGATGAGTGGTCCTGAGTGTTTGGGCTTGTGAGTACTGTTCCTGTACTCCGCTAGTTTTGGATGTTTTGTGCGCCAACGAAGTGATTGGCTTTATGTGGCTGAGAGCGTTTAGTTCTAATTTGAACTTGGGCTGGCTCTTCGGCTATTTGATTGCCGATGAGTGTGTGAGCCGAACAGTAGTGCTTTGGGATCTTGGACACGAAATAGTATTTTCAGAGGGCGTGAAAATTCGTTAATTGCGACGATTGTTTCACCCGCCCAAGCCTGGTTGTTGGCTGAGTGGGCGCGTGGCCTTTAGGCCAGCACCCTTGGTGAGTGTTGAGAATCCTCAAAAGCGAGGATGTCTCTTGTGAGGGAGTTGCCTGTGCAATCCCGGTTGTGTTGTGAGAGTTGAAGGCTTGGTCTGGAGACCTCTTTTGCCTTGTGTTTCCTCTTGTGGAGTGTAGATCTCGTTTATTTTGAGCGGATGGGTCATTTCGACTGCGAGTCGACTATCGTGAGCTCGATAGGGTCACGATCAAGGATATGCACCCGTAGTTGAGATCTGTTGATCTGTTTGATCAAGCTCCGGGGATTCTGGTTTTACTCGAGGGTAGTTGCAATCTGAGTACTACTCTCGTTGAGATGAATTTGAGTTTGGACCGAGGGTAACTTGTTTACTCGGTGTAGACATTACGAAATTGTCGTGGTGTCGTTCGAGCTGTTGATGCTCTTGTGTGTTGCGATGTTTGGCCCTTTTGGGTATCTTGGTCCCTGTGCGCATCGACGATGAGTGGGAAATCGAGAGGCGATGAAGACCATGAAGATTCCTTTGGATGAGGATTGCAAGTGCTTCAAGTTGAAGACGTGCTGATTTGGTTATGAGGACTAGCACCCCTTGGCAGATGATGCCAAAGTGGTTATGAGTGGAGATCTCAAGGAAACCAAACTATTCATAGTGGATTGAGACAAGCGGATGTGATCGAAGTTCAAACTTCCTAGTTTGATTGGATGTTATGGATATTGGTGGAGAGATTACTTAGTTATCTACTCCCTTTTCTGGACTCACACATTAAGGGATTAAACCTTTGGAATGATATGTGTGAGAGGAGTTTCTTGGAACTGTTGGTGTGGTCGACGACCGCCAACCTTGGTTACCCCGAAGGTGGGCTTTTTGTTTTGTAGTTGTGTTTCTCTCTATGGATTGAGTTGCACTTTGGTGTAAAATTGAAAGGTAGGGTTAACCTTTCAGCAAGTGAGAGAATGCAAGAGGATTTGCCAAATTGTGATTTGGAAATGATTGCCATGGCATTTGCTTGAAAATGTGGCAATTGTATGTATTGTCAGTGGTGTGGAGTGCACCCAGACCTTATTGTTGGAGATATCTCGATACTCAAGGAAATGAGTCGAAGCTGTGAAAACAGATTAGAGGCTGGTGTTCTAGAGATATCGATGAGATGAGTATTATGATGTGGTATCTATCCTTTGGATCGAATCACAGGAGCTAGCCTTGATCTCGAACGGTAAATGGTGCAATTGAGACCAAGAGTGTAGTGATTGATGATTTTCTAGTAGACTGTCAAAAAGTGTCTTGACGGTGGAACCGACAAGTTGTGCTTGTGATGGCAAGGCTTATGTGATATGCTATGTAAAGACTATCTACCTTGTATGGAGAAAGGATGATTACCGGAGGTTCCGGGATTGGATTGTCTCGCTTCTAAGCTAGACGTGATGATTGTCGAGAGGTTGTGAATAGGAGTCACTATTCACCTGAGTTGGATTGAGAAAATTTTGCACAAGTATACTTGGGCAATCTGTGTGATTGCATAGGGCGTCTAGCTCTATCATTTTGGAATTTGGACCATTGGATGACTCTCGGCGAGAGATGGAATTTTTGGACATTTGAATCTGATGATTGAATTGTGATACTTGGTTAAGAAAATCCAAGAGCTTATGTTTGAGGAATCTAAGTTTCAGATTCTTAGGATTATTTGAGACCCTGAGGCAATTGGGCCTAGTGGTATGTGTAGCTGCTCTACTTCAGGTCTATTGAAGGTATTTGAATTCTACTCCGATGTGGATGTCGCCGAATTAGAGCTACATGAAGGTCTAAACTTCAAGGAGCATTGATGTGGATTGGACTTATGGAATGTAGGAATTCGGGATTATTACTATTCCTACTACAAGATGCCTTGGAACGACATCTTGGACGCGATGCTTGGTGTGAAAGCTGGAGGCTTCACTGCGAGGATGATGTTCTTATCTCCTCTGGATTTGTTGTTTATTTGTTTGTTGTTATTGTTGATCCGTAGTTTCGCGGACGAAACTCCTTTTTAGGAGGGGAGTATGTAGTGCACTGAACTTTTGCAAATTGCGGAGTTCTAGTGTGAGAATAGTGGCTTGTACTATTCTGGAGTTTTGGGTTGAGTTTGGCGAGCTTCGGAGTGTTTTCGGAACTTAGAAAGTACGAAAACGGACTCTGGAAGTCGAAATCTACAAAAGTGCAGATTTTGCAATTGCATACCGGTATCTGGTTTAGGGATACCGGAATCCAATGAGAATTGGTTTGCGCAGCTCTCGGATTCTGCGGAATCCGGCTGGAAATACCGGAATACACTGGCATTCCGGTATGTGCAATGCGCATACCGGTACTGGAGTTTTAGTACCGGTATGGGAAGTCGCATACCGGAATCCCTTTGCGCAGACTGCTTGGCCGAGGCTCGGTTTGCGGGATTTTTGGTGGGATACCGGTATGCCCATGCGCATACCGGTATACAATGCTGCAGAATGCAATTTGTGCAGTTTTGTGATTTTGTTCTTTGGAAGGGCTTATGGGGATATTGTTACATCTCTATAACTTACCCCTTCACCCCTCCTCTTTGCTGTTTTGGGCTGAGGCTTGGAGGAGAAGAAAGGTAGGGTTTTCCCTCTCTCTCTCTCTAGATTTTCTCTTCCCCCAACCCCTTAGATCATGTTTTGATCTCTTTTCTCTCCATTTTCTTCATGGAGGAGTACTCCTAGGCTTGGAGGGAGCTCGGGGCTGAGGAATGGAGCTTGATGGTGGATGGATCTTCAACCCTAGCTTGTGTGAGCTTGGTTGGAAGCCCGATTTGAGGTTTGTAGACTCTCTTACAACCTCTATTTGTGTTTTTGCTTAAGATTTAGCTTGTAAACCTAGTTTCTTGAAATTAGGGTTTATTTTGGGGTTTCGTGATTGTGAGCCCTTGAGGTGGAATTGATGGGTGTAGAATGATGTTGTAGGTTGGATTTGATGATCTCTAACCTCAATTTGGACTTAGAACAAGTTTACTTGCTCAAGGTAATTTTCACCCTTTTACCTCATTGATTTTGGTGGTTTTTTTCAAATTTGTTCGTTCGAAGCTTTTAACCCCTTGGAAATTTATCTTAAGGTATGAGAAGCTCGGGGGACAACTTTGTTTCGAAGTACTGCGAGGTTCCGACGAGAATCCGGTGGGTCTGACCTCACCGAAATGGGTGAACTCCCCCCTATGTCTCCTATCTAGTTATAGGATTGATTAGATGCATAATTATGTTAATTATGGCATGATGATAATTGTGATTGCATGAGACATGCAAGTTGTTTATGAAAATGCATATTTCATATAGTATGGCATTATGAGAATATTATGCATGCTAGAGTATTGGCACTATTAGTGTAATGACGCATTAGGAAATGCTAAGTATACTATGCATGCTAGGGATGAGCATCATTTGAGACACCACTTGAGCGGTGGACTAGTGAACTCTCTTGCATACCAAAGTATGCTTGTATAGAGAAAAGAGAGGAATTATGGCAAATGCAATATATGAATGTTTGTATAGAGAAAAGAGAGGATTTGATATATGCAGGATAAGTTGTTGCACCTCATTTAGGTGGGCAACTTTGACGGGCATCGTTGGCTTTGGCTCGACCTTTTGGTCGTGGATTGATTCCATGTTTAAGACATGAGGAAAGGGATACCATTTGCATTTGATATTATAATTGGTTTAACATGAGTCCATTTGGTTAATTAAACGCTTGCATGATAGTTTTATACTCTATGAAGTAGAGGTTGTTGTAGCTTATGCATGGCATGAATATGGACTCGTGGGCATTGTAGAATGCATGGATTATAGCATTAGAGAATGCATGACATATGGCATCGTAGAATGCATGATTTTGGGCATTTGTAGAATGCATTGTTTTGGCATTAGCGGAATGCATAGTACACGACATTAGAATAATGCATGGTTTATGAACGGTTACATGTTAGAGACATGGACATATTGGTAGGGACATACCCTAGAACATTGAGAACAACATGATGATGTTGACATTAGCATATTGGCTATTGGATGTAGTAAACATAAAGTGATATGTTTTGACATAACGTGAAATTAAACCTATGATATTATTATGGTTGATTGTGCTTGTGGCCATTATGCTTATTCACACATGCTTGTGAGGGTCGCTCCCTACAAGCCGGCACTCCGGAGTTGGCCTAGCGACAGTTATTTCGCCCGTGTGTTAGATATAGCGCCGAAATGGAACCGCCGTGGGCGAGGCTCATCCTTAGCGTGAGGGTGGTGACTACCACGGAGCCATTAGTTACGGCACAAGATGAACATCCCGCTATTATATTATTTTATGGCTACACAATTATGGTGTATGCAAGGTGAATATTCATATGGTAAAAAGGTTATTTTAACCGGAACGAGATATTTGACACCCTAATTAATTGTTGCATATACATGTAGTGTATGGACATAGTATAGGGTGGTGACATTGTGGCATTACATGTAGTGAACATAACTTTTATATTGTTGAGAACAAGTCACTTAGTTCATACATGTAGTAGCAAATTAAACATACATTACATACTTGTAGTTAGAGACAAGTCATTATGTATTATTAAACTTGACATATAGTAAGTTTATGACATTAGAATATGTGTAGTTGATCATGGCATTAAATTGACATGCATGTAAATCATGAGATTAATTGTTGAGCATATAACAATAGAACATGTTTATGTTCATATAGATGTTTTAGTCATTGGAGGCAAGATAGGTGTAGAACTATCTGTTTAGCATCAAATATTATTATGCTTTCTGCTTTATGTTTCGAATTTTTTTTAACCATCTTGCCTCAGTTGACCTAGCGGTGTAATTCGCCACTCTCGGCGGCTTACCCACTGGGAACTATTGAATAATAGTTCTCATCCCCCTGGGGTTGTTGTTTTATTTCAGAGCCTTCCGCAGCAGGAGAGGCTTGGGATCGCGGTAAGGGGTTAGCAGCTAGCTAGAGCCTCTACGGTGTTATTATTGTAGGCATACCATGATGTCCTTTCATTTTATTTTATATGAAAGGTGTGTAGACGTTGGTTGACCTATTGTGGATAAGATGTATAAAGTTTATTGTATATCTTGAGATTTTAGTTGTATGGATTTATTTTAGTTGTAGACATATGTTCTCGCTCTGATTACCTTGTTTAGGATGTATTATTTATCCTTCTTGATGGTTGTTAGCATAGACGCCTTGTGTACATTGTGTTGTTTGAGGTACACGGCGGGTCTGTGCACGTGCCTGGTAGGCTCCCTCGAGGGCCCGGGGCGTGACAGAAGTGCACCCAGTTCTGGATGTTGGAGATGTCTCTTCACTCAGGAGAATGAGTTGAAGCTGTGAAAACAGGTTAGAGGCTAGTGTACTAGAGATATCGATGAGATGGGTAACAGGATGTGATATCTATCCTTTGGATCGGATCACGGAAGTTAGCCTTGATCCCGACTGGAATGCAGCGGCTGATGAATTCCTAGTGGATTGTCAGAAAATGCCACGGCGGTGGAACTGACAAGTTGTACCTGTGA
This sequence comes from Puya raimondii, assembly GCA_016920855.1. NCBI lineage: Eukaryota > Viridiplantae > Streptophyta > Magnoliopsida > Poales > Bromeliaceae > Puya > Puya raimondii. Next base: position 205,151,125 of record JABWPP010000050.1, on the reverse strand, counting down.
TAGCAGGAGTTATGAGATATGCTAAGAAAAGGCTATCTACCATTGTATGGATAGAGGATGATTACCGGAGGCTCCGGAATTGGATTGTCTCGCTTCCGAGCTAGATGTGATGATTGTTGGGAGATTGTGAATAGGAGTATCTATTCACCTGGGTTGGATTGAGGAAATTTCGTGCAAGTATACCCTGGTAAATTGTGCGACTGCGTAGAGCGCCTAGCTCTATCGTTTTGGAATTTGAGTCAAACGGATGATTCTCGGTAAGAGATAGGATTTTGCACCTCAATCATATGATCTGATTGTGATACTTGGCTAGGGAAATCCAAGAGCTATGTGTATGAAGAATCTAAGTTCCAGATTCTTTGGATTATTTGAGACCCTGAGACAAATGGGCCTAGTGGCGTATCGAGTTGTCTTACCTCCATACCTGTTGAAGGTATATGATATGTTTTAGCTAGCGACGTTCCAAGTAAGTGTTTGAATCCTACCCGATGGTGGATGTCGCTTCGTTAAAGCTACATGAAGATCTAAACTTCAAGGAGCAGTCATTGAGGATTGGACTTGTGGAATGTAGGAATTTGGAATTATCACTACTCCTACTACAAGGGTGCTTTAGAGCAACATCTTGGATGCGATGCATTGTGAGAGCTGGAGGCTTCACTGCGAGGGCGATGTTCTTATCTCCTTCGGATTTGTTGTTTGTGTTTTGGTTGTTGATCCGTAGTTTCGCGGACGAAACTCCTTTTTAGGAGTGGAGTATGTAGCACACTGAACTTTAGCAAATTGCGGAGTTCTAGTGAGAGAATAGTGGCTTATACTATTCTGTAGTTTTGGGTTGAGTTTGGTGGACTTGGGAGTGTTTTCGGGACTTTGAAAGTGCGAAAACGGACTCCGGAAGTCAAAATCTGCAAAAGTGCAGATTTTGCATTGTATACCGGTATGTGGTTCTGGGATACCAGAATGCAGTGGAAAATTGGATTTTGCGCAGCTCTCGGGTTTTGCGGAATCCGGCCCTCGATACCGGAAAAGATGCAATGTATACCGGTACTGATGTTTGGTATACCGGTATACTGTTTCGTGGCCTTTTTGGCCGAGGCTCGGGTTTTGCAATTTTTGTGCAGTATACCGGTATGCCTATGCGTATACCGGTACACAGTGCTGCAGAGTGCATTTTGTGCAGTTTTGCAATTTTGGCTTTTTGAGGGGCCTAAGTGGATTTTGTTGCTTTGGGTTAAGTATCCTTTCACCTTCATTCACAGCCATTGTTGGCTGAGGAGGATTTTGGAGTGAGGGTAGGTTTTCTCTCTCTCTCTCTAGATTTTCTTGCTCCCAAACCCTAGAAACTTGGTTTTGATCCCTTCTTCCTCCATTTTCTTCATGGAGGAGTGCTTCTAGGCTTTGTGGGGAGCTCGGGATGGATGAGAGGAACTTGTTGGTGGACTTTGCTTCAACCTAGCATGTTTGAGCTTGGTTGGGAACTTGATTTGAGGTTAGTAAACCCTTTTACAACCTCTATTTGTGATTTTGCTTGAGATTTGCTTGAAAACCTAGTTTCATGAAAACTAGGGTTTGAATTAGGGTTTCGTGATTGGGAGCTCTTGAGGTGGAATTGATGGGTGTAGAATGTTGTTGTAGGTTGGATTTGAAGATCCCTAACCTCAATTTGAGACTTAGAACAAGTTTTACTTGCTCAATGTATTTTTCACCCATTTAACTCATGAATTTTGGTAGTTTTCGAAATTGTTCGTTCGAAACTTGTAACCCCCTTGGAAATTATCTTAGGGTACGGGAAGCTCGGGGGACAACTTCGTTTTGAAGTACTGCGAGGTTTCGATGATTATCCGGTGGGTCTGACCTCACCGAAATGGGTGAACTCCCCCTATGTCTCCTATCTTGTTATAGGATTGATTAGATGCATAATTATGATAATTATGACATGATGGAAGTTGTGATTGTATGGGGTATATATGTTGTATATGAAAAGTGCATATCCCATATAGTATGGCATCATGAGAATAAAATGCATGCTAGAGTATTTGCGCTAGTAGTGTAATGACATATTTATGAAATGCTAATTAAGATATGCATGCTAGAAATGAGTGTCATATGAGACACTACTTGGTTGATGGACTAGTGAATTCTCTTCGCATACTAAAGTATGTTTGTATAGAGAAAAGAGAAGATATGGCAAATGCAAGATAAGTTTGTTGCACCTCATTTAGGTGAGCAACTTTGACGGACATCGTTGACTTTGGGCTCGACCTTTTGGTCGTTGAATGATTCCATGTTTAAGACATGAGGAAAGGGATTCTTTTTGTGTTGATAATTGTAATTGGCTAAATATGAATTTTACTTGGTTAAACGAATTGCGTGATGACTTTTATACTCTATGTAGTAGAGGTTAGTGTAGCTCATGCATGGCAAGGATTATGGTCTAGTTGGCATCGTAGGATGCATTGTCATGGCATTCGTAGAATGCATGAATTGTAGCATTGGAATAATGCATGGATTATAGCATTTGTAGAATGCATCGGTTACGGCATTGAAATGTATTGGTTATAACATTAGTACAATGCATTAGACATGGCATTAGAATAATGCATGGTTTATGAACTTAGTAAACTGAGAGATAAACATTTACATGTTAGAGATATGTGCATATTGGTAGGGACATACTAACGGACAATTTGAGAACAACATGAGATGGTTGACATTTAGCATATTGGCTATGGAATGTAATAAACATGATATGACATGTTTTGACATAGTGTGAGGTTAAGCATATTATATTTCACTTAGGTGAATAATTAGGTTGACATTATGACATAATGTTAGATCCTTGGACATTGGTTGGCTATTCCATGTTTTAGACATGATGAACGTATTTCCTATGCTGTTGACTATGCTTGTTAATGCCATTGTGCTCATTCGCACATGCTTGTGAGGGTCGCTCCCTACAAGCCGGCACTCCGCAGTGGGCCTTTCGCGACATTGATCTTCTATGTGCAGGTTATATGGGCGCCGAAGTGGATTGCCGTGGGGGAGGCTCATTCTAGCGAGAGAATGTTGACTACCACGGGGCCATTAGGCATGGCACAAGCCGAGACTTGAGAAGTCCTTTATGGTAGGAAATATTGTGAGGAATGTGACATTTCACACCATAATTAAATCGGTACATATAGATGTAGCAGATGGACATAGTAGTGAGTTTATGACATTAGAACATGTGTAGTGGATCATGACATATTTACACGTTTATGAGTAGAATGTTTACATGCTTTGTAACATGTTCATGTAGATGATTTATTCATTTGGAGGCATGATAGTAGTAGATTTAGCTGTTTAGCATTTAATGTTTTATGCTTTATGTTTCAGTTATACTATCTTGCCTCAGTTGACCTAGCGGTGTAATTTGCCACTCTCGGCGGCTTACCCACTGGAAACTATTGTTTAATAGTTCTCACCCCCATGGTTGTTGGGTTTTTGTTTCAGAGCCTTCCGCAGCAGGAGAGGCTTGGGATCGTGGCGAGGGGTTAGCAGCTAGCTAGATCCTCTATGATGTTGCTATAGACATACCATGGTGTCCTTTCATTGTATTTTGAGTGAAAGGCGTATAGTTATATTGTTGGTTGATCTGTTAGTACATAAGATGTATAAATTCTTTTGTATATCTCAAGATTTTAGTTGTGTTGATCTTATTTTAGTTGTAGAATTATGTTCTCGCTCTGATCACCTTGTTTAGGACGTATTCCTTCTTCTACTTGATTGTTGTTATTATAGACGCCTTGTGTACATTGTGTGTTGTTTTGAGGTACACGGCGGGTCTGTGCACGTGCCTGGTAGGCTCTCACTAGGGCCCGGGTCGTGACATGCCAAGCTTTCGGGAAAAAAAAAAAAACTCTAGTAGCCTTTACATTTTGTTGAAAAGTCATATCCTTTCTGTATTGGCATTCGGTTAAACTGAATTGGGCGCATTCATGATCGAATTCGATCCGATGGTTAATTTATTGTCTAATTGGACTAGATTTAATCTCGCTTTTAATTTAGAGAGCTAATTAGATATATGTTCTAGCCATATTAGGATAGCAATCATAAACCGATTCGATTTAATTTTATACCTAGCTATTGTGGTATTAGGATCTCTTATAACTATACAGGTGATTCTCTCATAAAATATGAACAAAAATTTGTGCACCATCGTGTGAGAGAGAAAAATCACATTCTTCATTAACCTATTACTTCTAAAGGATCCTGAACGGTGGATTATAGATCTAACTCGTTCGTAACTCGTTCTACCACGGGTTTGGAGTGATAGAAAACCTTCGTGGACGATCCGAGGACACGTAAATTAACTTTTACAATTCGAAACTTATCGCATTCTAGCGTGAGTTGATCCTGCAAAAGGTATGAATAAATACTTCTACTGCATTCTACAGTCACATATGAAACATCAAAGAAAACTAAAAAAAAGGAAGAAGAGAAATTAGAGCTTACAACCAATTCGTATACCTTGGCCGCTAAGGGGATGTTTGGAACGATGTAAAAAATCGTTGAAAATTATTTTTCAACGGAAAAGTAAGATTCTGTCATTTGTTTCGTAGTAAAAAAATTTCTCGAAAAAAAGTTTTTACGAATTGTGAGGAAAACGAGTGTTTTTATTTTCCGCTTTAAGCGAGCGGAAAACAAAAACGAACCCCGAAAAAACACGGCGTTGGGAGGGGAGGGGAGCAGCGGGGCACGCGGTCCACGAGGTACTCCCCACCTCGTGGACCGCGAGAGAGAGGTACTCCCCACCTCGTGGACCTCCCCCTCTTTTCTTTTATATAATATATATATATATTTATATTTATATATATTTTAAAAATAGTATTTTTTTTTTAATATAAATATATTCTTATATAATATTTTATTTATAAATATTATTTATAAATATTTAGTAATTTATTTTATAGTATTAAGTATATACTATTATATATTATATTACATACTTAATTTTTTTGTATAATATATTTTATTTATAAATATAAAAACTATAATACTAATATATATAATATGATAATTATTATATATCAATAATAATATATAATATATAAAATAAATAAATACATAAATATATATATATATATATATAATAATTCTCTATTTATAATTTTTTTTTCCTTTCAACCAAACAACCGTAATGAAAAACTACTTTTCATTTCCTACGTACAAATCAAACGCTAAAAAGCGTAAAACTTATTTTCTCCCGAAAATTTTTTTCTACGAAATTTTTTTTTTCACTGTTTTACGTGGAACCAAACACACCCTAAGCTACATCCATAATTGAAAATCAAGCGAAGAATTTACTATAATTAAAAGTCACCCCCAATTCCTTAGTCCCCTTACTAGAAAACTCACGAAAAAGATATTCAAAAGCATAGTAAGGGAGGAAAAAAAAAAAAATCTTGGTTAGGTATTTAGAAATCTTTGCCATTCTTAAAATGATTCAAGTCAAAAGTAGTAAATATCTGCTTCGGCCATATCAGTTAATTTTATTTATTTGGGAATTTAATATAATTGTGTTGTGAGTTTTTTTTAAGGATTTTTATACAAAATAATCTTCTAAAAATAAGAGAAATGGATTTGGAAGTTTTAAACTAGAATAAGAGTTATTCAATATTTTAGAAAAATTTTAAAATTTAGGGATTTGATTAGGATTAAATTAGGATTTAAGTTATTTATAAATAAGCTTGATATCTATTGTGGAAAAAAGGTTTTTGGTTAGTAAAAATTATTTTAAATCTATGTGATCTTTCTTAATGCCTATATGGCTTATCCCTCTTCTAATTTCTTATTCTCTTTTTACTTTTTCTCTTTTTGTTGTCTCTACGCTACAATATTTGTGGCCTACTTTTATCCAGCTTGCATTACTTTGATACCAGAGATAAAAGATCCTCTACCGAAGACGAAAGATTCTTTATTAGGGCCAAAGTATTCTTCATCAGAGTGGAAAGCTCCTCCATTGGAGCAAAAGTCGATCCTAAAATGTATGAAAAATCATTCCTTTACTTATTTCGATTATGAATTCTATTTCTTTTTACTTCTTTTTTCTAATATTTTGTGAGATTTGATGAGGTTCCATGTTGAGTACAAATTGATAAACGACTTTCTCATAATCTAATTTCAAAAAAGTTTGTGGAGAAATTAGATCTTACTCAGTACCATATCTTTTTCTCTTAATTTTGTTTCTTATGAGAACACCATCATACAATTGAAATATATTAAATTTGGTATTCTTACTATGCAAGACGAGTACAAAGAAAAAAATAATGTTCATCATGGTTGACATAGAGGACTATGATATCGTGCTTGGCTGACCGTGGCATGAGGCAAAGAATGCTTTTCTAACTGTGGAGAAAAATAGGTGCATCTTTCATCATAATAGCATCCGATATACTATTATTCCGAAAATTATTGAAGCGCTCATGACACCACCACCATCACCACCATCAAAGGAATTTCTTTTGTCACAAATTAAGCTTTATATGATGGTGCGTCATCCTCTTCCATCGACACATGATTTTTCGTTGCAACATTACAAATTGCTATGTTTTGACAAAAAATATATATCCATTCAAATTAATTTCATGATGCCTATGGTGCTTCCTACACTATAACAATCGAGAAATTATTAATGAAGATTATTCAAGATACTGGTGTTGATCTGCACCATCAAATTATGCCAATATTCAATGGCTAACGTCACTGTTATTGATCTTGTCGATCTTGAGGACAAGATTTTATACAGCAGAAGCGAATGATATGACAAAAAAATTAATTAAAATTTTTTATAATTTTCAAATTATTATTTTGTTAAATTTTTTTGGAGTTTTTTTTTAGTTTTTGAGGATTTTTCATGTGAAAAATCTCTTAAAAGTTAGGGATATGGATTTATAAGTTTTAAATTAGAATTAGATTTATTTGTTTTAGAAAAATTTCGACAATTATAGAATTTGATTAGGATTAGAATTAGGGTTTAGTTTATTATAAATAAATGATGTCTATTATAGAAAGAGAGTTTTTGGTTAATAAAAATTTATTTTAAATCTGTATAATCTTTTTTACTGCTTGTGTAACTTGTATCTAACCTATGTGGCTTATCTCTCTTCTTTTTTTCTTTTTCTTTCTTTATTCTTTCTCTTTTCTTCCCATGCCCTACAATATTTGTAGCCTACTTTTGTTTAGCCTGTATTAAGGGCACAGCTCCTCGCAACGAATTGAAGAAGAATTTTGTTGGCAGGTTAGATTTGCACTTGAAACACCTAGGAACGGAGCGATCACCTTTGATGTGCTGCCAAGGTGAATGGCAACGGTGCGAAACAAATAGCCGTTGCCGATGGGCACCGCTTCCGCCAATGAGGACAAAAAAGCAGTGATGTAGAGGCTCCGGGCAATGTCTCAGAGGCTCCAAAGGGAGCTGGAAAAGGAAGAGAGGAGCGGCCCTACAGCCCTAAGCGAGCCAAGTAAGTTTAACAACCAATTTGTCCAATTCTAGCCAGCAAGGTCGGTCCACTCGAGATCGATAAATATGCTGAAAAGGCAGCAGGTCCATGGAGGTCAATTTCATCAAAGGAATGGGTTCGAAGAGAACTCCTAGTTAAATTTTCGACTGCCAAAGATAAAAGAAATGCGTAATCTCAACTTTTGAAGTTGAGAGAAGAAGATTTTGGCTTGGTAAAAGATGACATTTCTAAAATAAGAGCTGAAGAGTGGAACCAACTCTAAGTAAAACAATATCACACAACCAGAAAATTCGCTGGAATAAGCGCAAGCCTAATAGGCCGCAGGAGCTATTGGTTAGAAAAAAAAAATCTAAATAATGAAACGAAGAGCAAATGAAAGAACATCAAGGATAAAAGGGTTAAAATAGATTCATATTCGAGTCGGTACGAAATTTAGCTGAAACTCATATAAGCGATTTTAAAATAAAAGTACAAAGTAGTGCAAAGAATGGAAAAGCTCAAACACTCCTTTAGTAAGCATCTTCATTGCTCTCATAAGCAGTAATAAGCGGCACAAAGCTTCAGCATAGTACAGGTCATCGATAGATACTTGACGGCAGACAAAGACAAACTCACAGCTCGAACTTAAAATTACTAGATGGAATATCTGCGCGCCCGATGTTGAAGCTCCCCACCAGTCATTTTCTCATCAGAAAAGTCATTTGAAGTCACCAATTCTAGAGTCAGGTTTGTCTTGAGGGAGAGATGCCGAATCAATTTATTGGAGAACTGGCATTACGTTCAGAATATCTTCAAAATCTTTTAGCTTTTTAATTGGTTGATGGTGATGAAGAAGAAACCAAGGGTCATGAAAGAAGTCATACAAGGGCCAACTATCTTGCCCACCATAATAAAAAGAGGACGACGAGGCTTCTGTGGAAGGCCAAAGGGGAGGAACAAAAATATGTGACTCACAGAGAACTCTAGACACTAGGGAGTAGACGGGATTTATATTGAGCCAATTGAACCGATCTCATTGGGGTTTAAGATGGCTATGACACCCTAATAGTTCCACATCGAATAGGAAAGAGATTCTGATGGCCTTACATGCCTGGTAACCTTGGGCTATGTGTGTGATGGGCTAATGAGGACGTAGAGTTTAAACAAGGAGAGTCTGTGGCACCCTAATAGTCTGACATCGGATGAGAAAAAGACTGTGATTGAGAATATAAGGGACTATGAACCATAGTCATAATAACTGGGCTAAAACATTTTGTGTCAGTGGTTTGAGCCCAATAAGTTATAATTACTAGCGGGTCGGGTCATTATAGCGGCATAACATGCACTACAATAATGGCTCAGTATTAAAGGCATGCTAGCAACGATGCACACAACATGCACTACAACAATGGCTGAGTATTAAAGGCATGCTAATGACGATGCAAGTGCAACAGACAAACATGGATAGTGCTGATACGAACAATATAGCCTATGACGTGACAATTTGAATCTCGTAGGATCGTGATGATGTGTTTGAGTTAATGCACATGGATACCAGAAGTATTTAATACGATAGCGGCGATCGATTCAACGACTACCAGTCACTAAACTATTAATCGTCAAATGGGCAACTGTAGACACCAAAAATAAACATCTAAGGTGAAATGAGTATAGTGAGGACACGTGGCGTCGAAGATGGCTTTGGCATGGAGATTAGACTTCGCCGAATGAGGCCTCAGTTTTGGTTTCACTAGCACGCCCAACAATCCTACTTAGTAAGAGTTCAACTTATTTGAAATTCGAAATCCAAATGAATGCCTTTAAAGACAAACAACAAGTTCGGATGCAGTTAAGGAAAAACGGGTGGCGAATCGCGAGAGTTTCTTCGGCACACTACTAGAAATTTGACATACAGCGGCATTATTTGTAGCAATATTTAAGTAAATATTGCTAAATACAAAATATATTGGCAATTGTAAAAGATTGTTACTAAATATGTCATTTATCGATATTTAAAAATTATTGTTGGTAACTAAGAATATGTAGCAATATTTATTTTTAAATGCCGGTAAAAGATAATTTAAACATCGGCATTTATTTTTTATGGCACTAAGAGAAATTAAATACCGGCATTTAAAATTAAATATTGGTAAAAGATCTTAAATCTACCCCTCCCGCCTCATTCTTCCCTTTCACCCCTTTAGGTTTTAGTCCGATCATTTTCTCCTCATCCTCCTTAGGGTTTAATCCCAAATATCTTCCTCCTCATCTTTTTAGGGTTTAGTTTCGATCATCTTCCTCCTCACCCTTTTAGGATTTAGTCGTGATCATCTTCATCCTAAATCGTGGCGTAATCTGGTATGTTTTTTTCTATCTTTTTTATAGATTTCTCTAATCCAAAAAATACCTAATAATATTATTTCTTTATTTTTATGAATTTTTTGAAAAAAAATAGATTTAATGAAATTTTATAATATACACTATTAGAATATCATGAGCTATATCTGAAAATGATAAGTTTTTTATTTATTGTTTTATCTAGTCAATAGGATGGAACCATATTATGTATATGTTTATTTTGCTATGCCGTATAGAGGGATTTCGATCATTTTTCTATGCCATATTATGTATATGTTTAATTTGATGTAAAAGAAGGTGGAAAAAAAAATTTGGTGGAAAAATGATTTGCGGCTCGATTGTCTCGACGTAAAATAATTTTCTGTAGAACACTGAACTTCAATGTGTTGTACCGAACTTCTACAAATTGTAGAGTTCTGGTGGAAAGTGGTATGAGAGGCTATGTGAGTGGCTTCGGCCAAGTTAGGGACTTATACAAGTATTTTCGGCGCAAATGAGGCGCGAAAACAGAATTCGAAAAGTCAAGTGTGCCAAACTGCAGAATTCTGCGGCGCATTCCGATATGTATGTGTTGATACCGGAATGGCATGGTTGAGCTGGAAATCCAGCTCTCGGGTTCTGCGGAATCAAGTGTTGAAACCGGAATAAACTCACTTGATTTCGGTATAGATGTGTTGATTCCGGAATGGATGTAATTAGTTCCGGTATGGATTGTGATATACCGGAATGCAGTGGAAAATCTGAAAATCCAGCTCTCGGGCTTTGCGAAATTGCCTGTTGATACCGAAATAAACGCCCGTATTCCGGTATACCAGTGCGCATACCGGAATGCAGAGCTGCGAGATGCCAGCTTTGGCTGGCTGTGTGTAGTGATATATGGGGGGGGTATTTTAGTTTTTTCACATGAGTGGGGTTGTATGAAAGGCTGAGACACCTACCCCTTCTCATTTTCTTCCTCCTCTACTTCTCCTCTCCTTCTTCCTCACTTTCTCTCTCTAGAGATCTCTCCAAAGCTTGGAGAAAAGGGTGGATTGAGCTTGGAAAAAATTTCCAAAGTGGAGAAGAGGCTTCTTGGTGCAAGAAGAAGCTTGGGGAACTCGTGGCTAAGGTGAGTTCCTCATGATTTGGGTTCAAATCTTGAGATTTATCTAGTATTTTGAGGTTTTTGGAGACCCTAGGCGATCTAATCCACAAAACGTGGAGATTGGCCAAGAAATTTCGGGATTTTACATGCATGCATCTGAAACCTAGGTGAAATGAGGGCTTTTGCCACGGAAGGTTCTAAAAATATTTGGAACTTCGGGAATTACAATTGAGGTATAGGAAATCATGTTAGAACAATTGATTTCAAGTGTCGAGTTGATTTATGGGTTCGTAATGAGTAACAAACCATTTTCTTGAAGAAGCTTGGGTTGAAGCAAGAACTCAAGACTTGGTGACCTAGGAGCTCAAAGAACACAAAGACTTGGGAGCTCTTGAGGTGGGTTTGTGTTTACCGAAGTGATTAGGTCACTTCCATGTCTAGGGTAAATAACCATTGAAATTAAAATGATGTGAAAGTATGTAACCCTAGAATTTACATGTTGGCAAAATGAGAATCATGATGAATTGAGCCATGGGCTCATCTTGCATGTTAATGAATTCAAGTATTTCATTATTAGTTATACTTGTTATGTGATTGCATATATGAGATTTGGAACCTAGTGTCATTGAACATAGGTTGGAACATGAGATTTGGAACTTAGTGTTAGATGTATGCCCTAGAAGCCAATCAGGCTGACACATGTATTTCTTTTAGGACATAAATTTATATTTGACTTTAAATATTATGAATAAATATGGGTTCTTATTTCCATTCATGTTGAGTATGTGTCCATGAATCGTCCAAGAAATTAATAAGATGATGACATGTATTCTCAAGAGTTGAGAATTTGAGACATGTGTCATTGATGGTTAATTCCTAAATGCTCCCGATCGATGGATCATCACGGGGACGGTGATTGATCCGATGAGATTGGTGCACATGTTGCTTCCATTTTGGGTAGATGAGTCTCGAGTCAACAGTGTGGAGACACTGGAGCGAATGTGCAGGTAGTTGTTAGAGAACAAGGGTACCGAGCGTGACCAACGCGAGAAGTCACTTGGATGTCTACTCACTCGTCAGTGACTTACTCAATGTTGCAGTAGTGTGACTGGTCCTTTGACCTGCGGTGCCTCGGCTATTCACAATGAGGTTACTGTAGTTGGACTGTACATACACTTGGTCCCTAGCCATTCGGGTCCTTGCGGTGCATGTTGGCTGCAGTAGGTTCGTTGTAGGAATAGGGTGTGCACCTATATAGAATCTATCTCCCTTGGTAGATAGGGGCGTTAGTCCTATGTGATTTATGAGACCGAGTTTAGAAGACCTTGGCCAAGGCAGGATAAATAGCAGAAAGGATTTTCGATATTAGAAACTCGAGTCGAATAAATTTGACATATGACAGATGATGGGGTTTGACGAGTTGTTCCATGATCTCCGTCTAGTCGGGACTCATGATAGAAGGACTGTATCACACGGTAACTGCACCAAGAGGTTCAGTATTCCATTCTACTGGAATGCCACTACATGCTGCTAGGCGTCACTGGTGGATTGTGAGACTCATGAGAATTATCTGGATGATTGATAATTCTCATTAGGCTGAGTTGAAATTGTTCCGACCCACTGAAAGGAGTTTCAGTGACATTATTGATAGTGATCAAAATATATCTCACTACCAGATATGAATTTTTTAAATTTTTTAAATTTTTTTTAAATTTAATTTTATTTTGATTAGATCAATTTAAAAATAAAAGGGTTAATTTGATGATATCAAATTTAGATCTTGATGAGATCAAGTTGTTATGTATGCAGATTAAATTTTTGATCAAAATAATAAACAATCAATAAGATTGGTTGATTTCAATGATTTTATCATTGTTATTTTTCGAATCATTGGCAAACGGTTAATTAGAATATTCAAAATTAATTGTTATGTATGTGATGTATGAGATACATATCGGTGATGATCATGGATAGCGACCTATTTATTTTCGACATGTGATGTATGATGTGTATGCGGAATCCTGTAATTTTAAATTTGTTTAAATTAAGGACTCTGTATTAGAGATGACTTTTTGGGTGCCTGCGTGCATGAGCCGATTTATTTGGAGACCTGCGTGTCTCAATAGATTAGAGATAAAAGTTATCAAATGTAATTAATTATATTTTATCATTATTGTTGGGTTGTATGTTGTATGGTTGCACGTCATTGGTTGATCGGTTGCAAGCCGAGAAGCACGCAAAGACCAGATCGAGATGAGCACTTGATGGCGGTCGGATCAAGATGTTGATAGGGATCGGATCAAGTTGAAGCTCCGGATCGGATCAAGTAGTTGAAGACGATCAAACCAATGACGTGTATGTGCTTGTAATTTATGACCCTAAGACCCTGATTCCGGCTCAGTGGCTCGAGCCCGAATCCTCTTTTAGATCCATGATCATCACCAGTAACATTATGTTTTATGCGCGGATTATTTTATTTGTATTAGATGTAAATAAATAAAATAAAATATGAGACCTAAATTTTAATCTCCTCACAAATATTAAGTCGAGCGGTCTTCCGCCGTTGTAGAAGTGCGGGCATTTTTCTGGTGTTGATTGGCACGGCTGGATACAGTGGTCAGTTGCATCGGGAAGGCACAACCACTCTATTAGCATGAGATGCTGCGGAGTAAAGATGGGGTTGGGCCCAATAACTGTCAGGTGAGGGACCCAATGATGGCTTTGCTTACGCGTTTGAATGGTGGGTCTGACTTAACTAAGGAATGAGGCCAATATCTGTCAGGTGAGGCCTACAGGACTTAGAGACCGATCGCTGCAATATGCTTGAGAAGCATTGGACAAGAGTTGTTCACTCATCGATTTGCGTGTCGCCAATAACTGTCAGGTGAGGTGGTGCGTTAAACTGGTGGGACCGCAGTACCCACTTGAAACCTTTGTCGCGTTGGGTTTCCGTTTCTCTACCCGAGGAGTATAAGAGACTCGAGAAAATAGTGGGAGGCTATATTTGTTTTTAAAATCCCTAAAAATTTTTTTTCAAAACAAATATAAATATCTAACTTGAATCTTTACTCTCTGCAAAGCAAATGTCTGCTTCCAATCGTCTTTTTTATATTCTCGACACAAACTCCTTAATCGAAACGAATTATAAAGACTGGCTAAGAAACTTAAAAATAGTTTTGAGTTCCGAAAAGCTCAGTAATGTTCTCGACCAGGAAATCCTCACGTTACCAAATCGTCCAATAGCTGACGAAAGGGCAGTCTGTTCATGATCATTGTTTGACAATGATCAAAAGATCTCGAAGAGCTTGAGAAGCTCGGTTCGAAAGTGGATAAGGAATTGCAAGTTGATCTAATCCGGCAATCCCTGCCTATATCATATGGACAGTTTATTGTAAACTATCATATGAATAAAATTGACTGCATCAACGTAGAATTATTGAACATGTTGGTAACAACGGAGGGGACTTTGAAAAGTTCAAAGGGCTCGGTTCTCGCTGTGGAGCGGGCTTTCTCTTCCAAAAGAAAGTCTAATTGGAAGAAGAAACCTGCGAAGAAACAAAAGACGGAGAACAAGCCCAAGATGAAAGCTCCTAAGATAAAGACCACTGACAAAGGAAAATGTTTCCACTGCAATGTTGATGGTCATTGGAAAAGGAACTATCCCGTCTACCTGGAGAGCCTGAAGAATAAGAAGAAGGACACACCTTCGGAAGGTATGTCAGACTTGCTCATAATAGAAACTAACCTTACGGTTTCCTCTACTTCCAGTTGGGTCATAGACTCTGGTTCTAGTGCTCATTGGTGTACTTCAATGCAGGGTCTAAGGGAAAGTAGAGGGCTTAGGGAAGGTGAAGTGACCTTACGGGTAGGCAACGGGGCAAGAGTTGCTGCTGTGGCTGCTGACACCTATCCTTTGCGACTACCGTCAGGACATATTTTAAAAGGACTGTTATTATGTACCTGCTGCTAGCAAAAATTTGATTTATGTTTCTTCTTTAGCACAGGACTGTTATGTTTTTAATTTTCATAAAGACTACTGCATAATTTATTTTAGAAATAAAATTATTGGTAGTGGTTTTATGATTGACAGTCTTTATCATTTACATATGGATGTATTTATGTATATTTCTGAGCAAGTAGTGAGTGCCGTTGGGTCTAAGAGACCTAGAGATGAGATGAACTTAAAATATATGTGGCATTTTAGACTTGGTCATATTAGAGAAGAAATGATTAACAAATTGGATAAAAATGGGCTCCTTGGCTCATTGACTTCAGAGTCTTATCCGGTTTGTGAATCTTGTCTTCAAGGAAAAATGACCAAATTATCTTTTGTAGGACAAGGAAAAGAGCCACTGAGATACTTGCCCTGATACATACTGATGTGTGTGGCCCATTTGATGTGCAAGCCAGGGGTGGTTATCTCTACTTCATAACCTTTACTGATGATTATTCACGGTATGGGTATGTGTGTCTTATGAGACACAAATATGAAGCTTTTGAAAAGTTCAAAGAATTCAGATATGAAGTAGAAAAGCAAACTGGAAAATCCATCAAGGTTCTTCGATCAGATCGAGGAGAAAAATACCTTAGTGGAGAGTTTCTAAACTATCTCAAACAAAAATGGTATAGTCTCACAATGGACTCCTCTGGGAACACCTCAACTTAACGGGGTGTCGGAACGGAGAAACCAAACCTTATTGGATATGGTTCGATCCATGATGAGCTTCACTAATCTTCCTTTATTTCTTTGGGAACATACTTTGCTTACGGCAGCTTACTTGTTAAATAGGGTACCTTCTAAATCCGTTCCTACTACGCCGTATGAGATGTGGCATAGTAAGAAATCAAGTCTTGGTCATATTAGGATTTGGGGATGTCCTGTCCATATAAAGCGATTACAGGCAGACAAGTTAGAGGTTAGGTCTGAAATGGCTCGTTTTATTGGATATCCTAAAGAAACTTTGGGTTACTATTTTTATATCCCAGAGGATCACAATGTAGTTGTGAGCCGACATGCTACTTTCTTGGAAAAATAGTTTATTCAAGAAGCGGCTAGTGGGAGAAAAATTGAGCTTGAAGAGAGAGTCTCTGAAGAGCAACGAGTCGTCGAACCTATAGAACCCATTCAAGCTGAGCCAGTACATGTAGTACCTCATCCACCTCGTAGGTCGAGTAGAATCTCCCATCCTACCAAAAGATACTTAGGTATTCTTACAGAGGATGTAAAGGAAATGTTCCTCATGGGAGATAGGGAACATGGAGATGATCCCAAAACATACAACGAGGCGATGTCTGACATCGATTCTGAGAAATGGTTGGAAGCTATGAAGTCAGAAATTGACTCAATGAACTCCAACGAGTTCTGGATTTTGGTAGATCCACCAGAAGGTATAGTACCTATTGGATGTAAATGGATCTACAAAAGAAAGATAGGTTCGGATGGAAAGGTGGAGACCTATAAAGCAAGGCTGGTAGCGAAAGGCTATAGTCAACGTGAAGGCGTTGACTATCAGGAGACTTTTTCGCCTGTGGCCATGCTTAAATCCATTCGAACATTGCTTGCCCTTGCAGCATACCATGATTATGAGATCTGGCAAATGGATGTGAAAACTGCCTTCTTAAATGGATATCTTGAGGAAGATATTTATATGGAGCAGCCTCTGGGTTTCACTTCCGATGACGAACGTCATAAGGTATGCAAGCTGCAACGGTCCATATATGGACTTAAGCAAGCATCTCAGAGTTGGAATACTCGTTTTAATGACGTGATCAAATTGTTTAATTTCATTAAGAACGAGGAGGAACCATGTGTTTATAAGAAGGTCAGTGGGAGTGCTGTCACATTCCTCGTATTGTACGTGGACGACATTCTCCTAATTGGAAACGATGTTCCAATGCTGACTTCGATTAAAGTGTGGTTGTCTAAAGAATTCTCCATAAAAGATTTAGGGGAAGCATCCTATATTTTGGGGATTAAGGTCTATAGAGATAGATCTAAGAGGATGCTAGGCCTTTCACAGAAAATGTACATAGAAGAGGTGCTGAAAAGGTTCGGCATGGAAAACTCAAAAAGGGGACTTTTACCCCTTAGGCATGGGATTTATCTCTCCAAGAAAATGTGCCCCAATACATTTGAAGAGATTCAACGTATGAGTAAGATCCCTTATGCCTCAGCTATAGGGAGTCTTATGTACGCCATGCTATGTACACCACCTGATATCGCACTTGCTGTGAGTGTCACAAGCAGATATCAGTCTAATCCAGGCGAGGAGCACTGGACTGCTGTGAAGAACATACTTAAGTATTTGAGAAGAACTAAGGATATGTTCTTGGTCTTTGGAGGAGGAGAATTGAAAATACAAGGATATACTGATTCAGACTTTATGTCTGATGTTGACGATAGAAAGTCTACGTCAGGATGCGTGTTCTTGTGCAATGGTGGCTCGGTGTTTTGGAAGAGTTCCAAACAACCAATTATTGCTGATTCTACCATAGAAGCAGAGTATATCGCCGCATCTGTTGTTGGCCTTCTGATTTAAGAAGTTTGTCGCGGAGTTAAGTGTAATGCCATCAGATGCCATACTACTTGATTGCGACAACAATGGCTCTATAGCTCTAGCTAAGGAGCCGAGGTCTCATCAAAAGTCCAAATAGAGCGGCGGTTTCATATTATACGCGATTATCTCGACAAGAAGTATATCGAGGTGCAGAGAGTAGACTCCGCGGATAACGTGGCAGACCTATTGACTAAACCGCTTAGCCAGCAGAAGACTGAAGCCCACCTTGAGAAGATGAGACTTAGGTATATGGCTAATTGGCTTTAGTGCAAGTAGGAGATTGTTAGATGTATGCCCTAGAAGCCAATCAGGCTGACACATGTATTCCTTTTAGGACATAAATTTATATTTGACTTTAAATATTATGAATAAATATGGGTTCTTATTTCCATTCATGTTGAGTATGTGTCCATGAATCGTCCAAGGAATTAATAAGATGATGACATGTATTCTCAAGAGTTGAGAATTTGAGACATGTGTCATTGATGATTAATTCCTAAATGCTCCCGATCGATGGATCATCACGGGGACGGTGATTGATCCGATAAGATTGGTGCACATGTCGCTTCCCTTTTGGGTAGATGAGTCTCGAGTCAACAGTGTAGAGACACTGGAGCGAATGTGCAGGTGGTTGTTAGAGAACAAGGGTACCGAGCGTGGCCAACGCGAGAAGTCACTTGGATGTCTACTCACTCGTCAGTGACTTACTCAATGTTGCAGTAGTGTGACTGGTCCTTTGACCTGCGGTGCCTCGGCTATTCACAATGAGGTTACTGTAGTTCGACTGTACATACACTTGGTCCCTAGCCATTCGGGTCCTTGCGGTGCATGTTGGCTGCAGTAGGTCCGTTGTAGGAATAGGGTGTGCACCTATATAGAATCTATCTCCCTTGGTAGATAGGGGCGTTAGTCCTATGTGATTTATGAGACCGAGTTTAGAAGACCTTGGCCAAGGCATGATAAATAGCGGAACGGGTTTCCGATATTAGAAACTCGAGTCGAATAAATTTGACATATGACAGATGATGGGGTTTGACGAGTTGTTCCATGATCTCCGTCTAGTCGGGACTCATGATAGAAGGACTGTATCACACGGTAACTGCACCAAGAGGTTCAGTATTCCATTCTACTGGAATGCCACTACATGCTGCTAGGCGTCACTAGTGGATTGTGAGACTCATGAGAATTATCTGGATGATTGATAATTCTCATTGGGCTGAGTTGGAATTGTTCCGACCCACTGAAAGGAGTTTCAGTGATATTATTGATAGTGATCAGAATATATCTCACTACCAGATAGAATAGAACCTATGGAGTCACACACATAAGAGGTTGTGACTAATCGGATAGCTAGATTGCGATTTTTGAATCGCCGGAGGACTTAATTGTCAATATGTTGATAATTGGACTAATTTATAATTATTACAAATTAGTGGTATTAAAGTGTAAATATTACAAAAGAGGACTTACTAATAGTTAGTAATTTATGAGAGAGCTTATGTGCAAATATTACATTATAATTTGATATGATCAAATTAGGATAAAGTTCAAGTCGAATCAAATTAGGATTTGATCGATCTAACCAATTAAGGAAAGAATAAATTTAAACATAGATTTATTCTTATCCTTAATGGTTATTATATTATTAAAAGAGGTTTATATCCCTCTATATAATATACGGGAGTTTTTAGAAAATCCTAGCCGTCATCTCTCTCTCTCAATTTCTCTCTTCTTCCTCTAGCAACAAAGACGTTATTTGCAAGGGAGCTAGCACCCCGGTGAGGACATCGATTGGATCGTCAACCTCGTGTGGATACCTATAGAGGCCGGACGCGTGTGCGGCTTCAAGAGAACCTAATTCCACGATCATCGGATTGCAGTGAAGAACAACCCGCGCAAAGGTGAAGATTAGATCTTCCTATCTCGTTTTAATCTTGAATAACATGAGGGGTCCTAATTGCGTGGTTTAGAGATTGGATCTCGAGAGTTTTTTTTTTAAATCAAATTTGTTTGATTTTGTTCCGTTGCGTTTTTACCGTACGCAATTTTCTAACACTTAGTGTCATTGAACATAGGTTAGAACATAAGATTTGAAACCTAGTGTCATTGAACATAGGTTGGAACATGAAGTTGGAACCTAGTGTCATTGAATATAGGTGAGATTTGGTGACTTGAACCTAGGACCATTGAACTTGGGTTGGCAAGCGTGAAATGTGAAATTGGGGTATGAGGCGATTTTGCTACCCCGGGTACGCGACGATTTCGCTACCCGAGCCACGTGATGGCAGAGACGAATTGGGGTATGCGACGATTTCGCTATCCCGGGTATGCTGTGACGCCCCGGACTTTCCAGGAGGTCACCCATCCTAGGACTACTCCCGTCCTAGCACGCTCAACTCTCTCAACCTCTTGGGTCTAGCCACCACCCAAAATGCCTAAGCCGGGTTGAGAGGTTAGCCCTAATATATCTTTTATATAGGACTACCTGGGGTGTCACAATCTCCCCCCCTTAAGTCCTGACGTCCACGTCAGGCTCCGACTCACAAGTACCAGGCGGTGTGAGACTCATCTCGCTAGCCTAAACCGGGGGAGCCACACTCTACCCATAAACCCTGGGGAGCCATGCTCTACCCATAACTACACCTGGCTCAGCCGAGACTCATCTCACACTTCCGGCTGGTAATTGGCTCTGATACCAACTGTGACGCCCCGGACTTCCCAGGGGGTCACCCATCCTAGGACTACTCCCGTCCTAGGACGCTCAACTCTCTCAACCTTTTGGGTCTAGCCACCACCCAAAATGCCTAAGCCGGGTTGAGAGGTTAGCCCTAATATATCTTTTATATATGACTACCTGGGGTGTCACATATGCGGCGATTCCGCTACCCGAATAAGGAGATGACGATTTCACTCATTAGAGGTTGGGACCATGTTGGGAATGGCGATTCCATTGTCCCGTGCCCAACACTATATTGTGTAAAGTGAACATATTGGGATATGTGACGATTTCGCTACCCCGGGTATGCGGCGATTCCGCTACCCGAATAAGGAGATGACGATTTCACTCCTGGGAGATTGGGACCATGATGGGGATGGCGATTCCATTGCCCGATGCCCAACACTTGTGGCGATTCCGCTTTGGTTGAGAACCAAATTGGTGATGCGGTGATTCCGACACCATAAATAAATGAAAAATAATTGAACTTGGACAATGTGAGATATAGGATGAACCTAGGAGAAAATGAAAGTTATCATTTTATTTGGTTGCATCCTTTATGTTTATTTACAAGCATGTATATATTTGTATGCATAGTTAATTGAAATCTAACTTATGCTTATGGTGTTTCTTTAGACTTGGTGGGTTGAGCTTCTCTCTTGGGTGGTCTTACTCACTGGGAACTATGTTTATAGTTCTCACCCCATATTTTTCAGGTCCTTCCGCGAGTGAGGCGGTGGAGCGAGGTAAGGGTTTGGCTCTGTAGATATCGGCTCTTCCATTTTGGTGTTATGTGTAGTTGTACCCCGAGTTTTGGACAATGATAGAATTTTTATTAATTGTATACAACTTGTAAATTCCATAGTTTTGGAACTTGATGTATTGAATAGGAATGAAAGAAAAGAAAAATTGGGCATGTATAAATGTGCAAATGTGATGTAATAGAAGTAGAACTTCTTTGTGTTGATGCTTTCCTTGTGCAACTCTTGTACTCCGTTCCTAGTTGGAACATCGTAGATATGCTTGTGTTGTGACGCTTTGGGCGGGTAGGGGAGACTCTGTCCGTTCGGCAGGTCTGGGGTATGCGCCCGTGCGGTTTATCCTTTCCACATAGTTGGTTTTAAAGGCCCGGCGGAGCGTGACATTTTCAGTGAAATTTTTTTTATATATTTAGAAAAAATTCTTCATTTTCTTTTCTGTGGGAGAGCGACGAAAATCAAAAGAGGAGACGCGGCGGCGACATTTTTACGCGGTCCACGAGCCGAAGAAAAACCAAAGAGGAGACACGGCCGTGGCATTTTTACGCGGTCCACGAGGCCACTTCGGCCTCGTGGACCACGTAAGAGGGAGGTCCACGATAGACCTCCCTCTCATTATATATATATATATATATATATATATATATATATATATATATATATATATATATATATATATATATATATATATATATATATATATATATATATATATATATATATATATATATTTATTAAAATAAATATATGTTTATTTATTATCCATATAGTATTTTTTTTTATATAGAGTTATTATTATATAATATTTTATTTATAAATTTGTAATTATTTATAAATATCCCTAAATATATAACTTTTATATATTATGTTATATGTGTATTATAATTTTAAATATATCTAATTTATAAATATAAATTATAATAATATACATAAAAAATTTTAAATTTTTTTTATATATAAAATTAAAATTCAATTGAGAGATATGTTCTACAATAATTAATAGTCTACAGATTTTGAATCACATAGCATAAATCTTATGTGTCTCATTAGTTTAGTTTCAAATTTTAAGTTTAAAATATTGAAATTTGTTGGTGAATATATTAATATGCTAGTTGCGTATGATAATCTTATATATTTGAATGCAATTAAGCAAATTATCATATTACCTTCCGTGTGAGGTCACCTGGTTGTTGATACGGACACAAAAATCATGGCAGATAGCCGGTCATCTTAATATATTCCACAGATCTCAACCATTGATTGAGTAAAGAAGGACGGTAATGAGAAAAATTAAGTATAAAAGAATCTCTTTATATTTTAATATGGTAACTTTTGTAAATTAGAATACTAGTATCTTTATATGGACTAATTGGTTACAAGAAAGACTTTTCTATTTGGGAAAAAGAACTATTTGGATAGCTAATTAAATAAAATTTTGATTGATTTGTCATTTGTTAGGTGTTAGGTATTCTGGTATATTTTTTGAAAGAAATTAAGTTGAACGGAGAAACATAAGTTGTGCTTTCTCGATCAAACTGGAAGGTATATTCTTTTATTCATTTTATATTTTCTTTCTATTGCATGTTTTTCTTGTGAGACTTAATTGTGGGAGCAATTGTGGCTCGTCCATTTACATTTGTATAAGACTTATGTTTTTATCTTTTAATTAATTTTATCATCTAATATAGACTATTGATTCATTAAAACTAACTCTTAACGTATTCTTTTTTTACAGGTTCAACGCAAGTAATGATACATTTAGAGTTCAAGAAGATCTAAATCATTTTATGCTATTTTGTTATGTTCGCAAACTACTTTATGTTATGTGACTATTTTGTATTTGGATGCGTTATTTGTGTACGCATTAGTACTTTTGTGTTTAGAAAAATTTGGTGGTGTTTTGTTGCTTCTTTGGATGTTGAATGGACTACAAGATTTTAACTTATTTGTTTGTTTAATTGGAAATGAGCTTATTAAGTATTATTTATTATTTTATTATGTATGAACTATGTTACTTACCATATGAAAATACTGAAATTACATATTTTTTAATAAAATTATATTTTTTAAAATATTTTGGTAAAATTTAATTATTATATGATAGTACAAATTATTATTTATATTATATTTATCTGTTTAAAAGCATAATTTAAAAAATATTTATATTTTGCAAAATAATTTAGAATTACCGGCATTTATTAATGCTGGAATCAATAATAGATTACCAACATTTATATAATATTGCAAATTAAATAATATTCACCGATATTTATTAGTGCTGGAGATAATTAAAAAATACTGGCATTTAAATAATATCTCTAATAGCCATCTCTACAGCGGCATTTATTTAATGTTACTAATTACTTAATATTAACGGCAATCTATTTAAATGTCGGTGGAAGATTCACCAACACGAGAAAAAGCGGCATTAAAATCTTAATGCCGCTAATAGTTTTCACGGCAAATTTTGGACTTTAGACGTCAATAACTGAATGCCGCTAAATCACAATTTTTTTGTAGTGGCATCAGCAGCTATGAGCCTATAAAAGAGAATGAGTGCGCACTCAGGAGTAGACTGATCAACATCTCAACCACCGATACAAGATGCATAGTCCCTCGTATCATACGAGTACGCATAATGTAACTTAGGAGTAATTGTAATGTAGCCTAGTAGTAGATGCAACTTAACTGCTCCCTTCCTTCAACCACCATATTGCTCATTGACGACCGCCTACAACTGCCACTCCAACCATCGTCAGACTACCTTGTCTTTACCTATGAACGCACCTCTACGTTGCACGCGATCACCTGTGTAGATTTACTTCTTCGAGGATCGCCATCGATTAGCGGTCTGCCTATCTACCTTTAGCCCAAATAGTGGCCAAAGCCCAAAACTCGAAGCCGCAAATAGACCTCGAGGACTTTCCTCAAGATTGAGTCTGACCAAATCATTCCCTCTTCGATGCGCACTTGAAACTTAAGTTAGATCCAACCTTCCATCGAGGGACTCCATGTTTGGCGGACAGACAGACCAAATCGGGCAATGCATCGGGCCGCGCTTTCTCTGCCAACACTTGCTTTTAAGTTCGTTGATTCATATAAACAAACATTGAATAAACTTTCACTCACTATATGAGTTCCAGGCACAATTTCATTGCAACAAATTGCATCTTAGCCAATAGACCCAAAGTAACAATATCTTAAAAGTTTCAAGACTACTCTACGCTTTTTTTTTTTTGAGAGAAGGGTAACAAGCTGTCCACTTCGCTCTTTTTTTAAAAAAATTAATTTCAACTAAAATATAAAACAATTAAATTTTAAACTTAAAATTTTGTGTATTAATTATTAAGCTATTAACTAACTCTTATCCCACTAAATTACTCTCCATTAAGTTTTATACTTTCACTACACCTTCTCTCTCTCTGCTCTCTCTATGTGGCTACTTCTACTCCTCTGGTCAAAGAGGGTGGATTATACCCACATGGTGGGTGGGAATAAAAAGCGCGTAGTGGATAGTACGTGTCATTTGCCTTTAAAAAATATTTTTAAAAAAACAACAGGAACAATGCCTCCATACATTCTATACTAGAGTGTAAAGCTTACATTGTAATCTTTTTATAATTTTTATTATTCTACTTATTTCATCATTTTTTTACTAAATTTTTTCTGAAATTTTATCGAACCTTAAGAGTAGCGTTTGGATCGGGGATAAGGGGGGTATAATCTCTTATCCCCCCTTTATATCCAAACGTAAATTTTTTACCTGAGAATAATAATTATCGAGTACCTGAAATAAGCTGGTATAACTATCGTCACATATATCTCCATTTTCTATATATAACTACCAACTATTCTTCTTATTCCATATTATCTATCCAAACACTATTTTTTTTATTTTCGGGAACAACCCAATTTTCATCCAAACGTTATTTTTCTTATCCCCACACTTATATCTATCCCTGGAATAGCTAATTTTTGCTTATACCCGAACCAAACGAAGGCGAATGTATAAAATCTACATCCCTATATAGAGTATACAAGCAGTATTTTTCACAAAAGGAAAAAGAAAAAAACTATCTACACACCTCACATTGTGGTATATATTTTACATTCACAATTTTAAAGCCTTATTTGGCTCAGGGATAATGAACATTAGGATAAATTTCTTTTATCCTAAAATAGTTTACTATTTCAGAATAGTGAGTAATAAAAGTAAAATTTTGTTTGGCTTGTAATACTGCTATTCTCAGATATAATTAAAATTGTGCTTAGTTAATTTTATGGAATAGTGCAATAGAAAAAGGTGATTATTAAATTTGATATAAAATGTAATTTGGTAAAATAATTTATTATAAAAATAATTTTCTTTTCAAATTATATTTAAACTTAAATTTAACAAAATTAATTTATTATAATATTCACATATACTTTATTATAATATTTAAGTAGAAATAATATGTATAGATATAATAAAATTAATTATTTTAATAATAAAAATGATTTATTATCATGTTTACATATTATATTTTAATTTAATTTATAACCTTAATAAATCTTGGAATTAAACTTTAGAACATCACTATTCTATTAAAAGGATGGAATAGCTTATCCAAACTGTCTCGGAAATAATCGAAAATAGCAAGATTTGATCGAGATTAAATATCTTGGCAGAAAGACACTCATTTAGTGGAATAGCAAGGATTATCCTCACTTTGTTCCCGAACCAATCAATCGGAGGGTAAGGATTTAAAATTTTTTCCTTAAATTTTTAGTTTAGCAAAAATTAATAAGACTAGTAGATGGATCCTAGCCATCTAAAGATCAGTGTGTAAATCATACACCTAACTGCTAGGTGTAAAAATAATATTGTTAAAAATGTTAAATTTACAACAAAAAAATATTATAATCCCTACAATCCCTCATCCAAGGGATATAAAATTTACTAATCCCTTTTAATTTTAATAGTCCAAAAAAAAAATTAAAAATTGATAAGGCTAGTAAAGAAAGAGAAAGCCATGAGATTGGGATGGTTGGATTACAACCTACGTTGGGTTGTCGTCTTGCAGACCTAGGATTTAAAAGGTTAAAATTTACATAGAACCCCCTCAACCATCACACATTTAAACTGGACCCCTGATCCATTTTCAATTCTTTAACTTTAAATTATTTATTTTTAAGGTAAAATGTATATAGAGACGACATGAACTTTAGGTTTTTTTGGCAAATAAGTATCTTTTTAGCGTTTAATTTTGGCAATTATATTTTTTAAAACATTATCAAATAATTCAATATATCTCTATTCTCAGGTGAACTTACTAGTTACACCACTATTTTTATATAATCCTATAAGATCTTAAAATGTAAATAAATCTATTTTTTTCTTTTCCAATTTTGATAATTAAGTTTGATGATAGTTGAACCAGATTTTAATTATTATAGCTTTCTGCACATTAGAATATAAAAACTATATATATATATATATATATATATATATATATATATATATATATATATATATATATATATATTTTTGGTGATTTGAAGCTTTATAAAAAAACTATATGCAATACATGTGAAAAAAAAAAATTAATTGTGTAATCCATAAGTTTAATTAAAGAGATGAATCTATTAAACTATTTGATAAAGTTAAGAAGTCTAATTATCAAAATTGAAAGTTCAGACGTCTGTTTACCAAAAAAAAAAAAAAGAGCTAAATTCATGGGGGTCTTCGTACATTTTTTTAAAATTATATAACTTAAAATAGCTAAATTAAGTTTTACTTTTAGTAATAATTATTTTATGTAGATTGTCGACAAGTGAGAACTGGTGAAGTCGTTAATTTTCATGAAATTTTAATTTAATTTTCTTATAAATAAAAATTAAAAATATACATAAAAATAATGAAGAAGGCCTTCTGAAACTGGCATATATGCACCCCTTTTATTTTATACTATACTATACTGACTTAGCATACTCGCTCAAAGGCTCAAACATGACACTTTTACCTTTAATAAAATTATTAAAAAAAAGAAAAAAACTCACTTAAACGTTACGAAAGTATGAGAAGGGGGAGGCATCTTTGGATCCTTTGCTACACCCGAAGCTTTTATGTGCCTCCACCTAACGCTGGTATATTTTTGCTTTCTCTTTCCCCACTCCCCTCCTCGCTTTCCTCTCTCTCCCTCTCTCTCTCTCTCTCTCTCTCTCTCTCTCTCTCTCTCTCTCTCTCTCCTCCCCTCCACTTTCTCTCTCCTCTCTCACTCCACTTTCTCTCTCCTCCATTGCTCTTCTCCCTCTTCTCTCTTCCCGAAGTGGACAGCGCACTGTACAACCGAGGCAGTAGTAGGAAGAGAGAAATGTGTCGTAGCTCGCGCAGAGGAGAGCAATAACTACCCCTGCCACCCCCCTCTTCTCTCTCTCTCTCTCTCTCTCTCTCTCTTCGCAGTGGTGTATTCGAACTAAGCAGTAGAATAAGAGGATCCTCCTCATGGGGGAAACCCACAGACCCCAGTAGCGAGATCCGCCGCTCAAATCCCCGGTTTTGATTCCGCATTTGATATAGTGAGTAAGCTACCGCCATGGATGAGTCCTCACGCCTCTCTTTCTCTCTGTCATTTCAAGCTGTTTGTAGCTTTAAAAAAAAAAAAAAGAAGGGATTTTTATGGGTTTTTCTTTCCTGGGCATCGTGAAGTTGGAATCTTGCGATTGGTTTTTGGCTCGATTAGGTGAAATGTTGCTAGTTTTTGTTCTCGCCTTAGTTTTTAATCGTTTTTTCAAGTCGTTTTCTTTAGTTTTTATCTCGTATTTTGCTTCGATTATGCGGTTATATTGTTTACTCGACCGTCCACAATTTCCAGAGTCTATGTTGTGTTGCCTTTGAATCTTTGGATTTATTTATTTTTTCTAATATTTCTTTCTTTTTTTTTAAAAAAAATTTTCTCTCACAATTAAGTGTTGTTGGAGTCGGCTTTCTTATGTAATTTGGCTTTCAATGCACTCAATCTGTTTGTTGAATTGCCGATTATAGCTTTTATTTTTATTGCATGCCCTTTTTTTGTTTTCTTTAAAAAAAAAAAAATCAAGTTAGGGTCGGCTTATTCTGATCTTTTATTTTATTTTTTTGTTTTTAATTTCGCCCGTCATAATTGTTGTTTAGAGTGGAAGCAAAACAGGTATAAAATTGGTTGCAGGTACCACTCGTAACAAATATGAATAATTTATTTGGCTCATTCATAATAACATCTTATATCTCATTTTATTCCAATTAAATATTTAATTTATGAATTGAGGTTGCAAAACTTCAGATGCATCTTTTCACCATCGGAGTTCTTTGTTTTTTTAACCTATCTAGTACATGTTTGATGCATCTTATGAATGTAAGAATTTCTTCCTTCATGTGGTATACTATCCATATTGGAGTGGTTAATGGGTGTTTCTAATCACAACCTATAATCACTTAATTTGCCTCTCTGTGGGTCTTAATAATCCATGCCCCACCATTCTTTAAATCCACAACTACTTTGCGCCATTTCGACTCTTTTAGGTACTTCTTTAATGCCTATTGTTGTTGAGTTCTTTTGGCTTGTAATGCAATGTGGACTGGATCTCTATAATGATAGCTTTTGTGGGTTACTATGAAATGGTTCTAAATACTGATTAGTGTTGGTATGTGTTGGTTAGGTAGGGATGCTTTACTTGTGCATGTCATTTAGCTGTCTTGTTCCTATATATTGGTCTTGGGTTTTACTTCAATTGATTACTGGGGTTTTTTGAAGGCTGTATTCTACCTTATGATACATATTTTTATCTGCCTAATTTTATCTTGCAGTTGAATTTTATTTATCCTAGCTGGATGTAAATATTCTCTTTTAGATATATATGGACTGAATTTTTCAACCTGAACAAATTTAAGTCAAATTCCAACATAAGAAACTTATTTTGGGTACCAAAGTTCTCCAGTAATTTCACTGTTAATTCCCATTACTAGTTGACTGTATTTTGTTCTTTTAGGAAATCGCTTTCTAGCTAGATGTCTACAGCATTCGCTCTGTTTAGGATAAACTTCAAACTATTATTGGGTGTTCTTTTTCCGACATCTCTTACTCTATTTTTTCATAATCAGTAATTACTTCTGTTTTTATTCTTTGTATTCCTAGTCATTAGGGTATATTGTAGCTTCTTTGTCATCATTTGTTATTTCTTTTTTAATATCCTATATATTTTTTTAAAATCTGATAATGATGAAAATGATTTCAAATTTTCAGTTCATTTCGTGAGAGATATTAGTTTAAAATGGATCGCCGCTGGCCATGGAAGAAGAAATCTTCTGAGAAAGCGTCTACAGCAGATTCATTGAATGCAATTTTACCAAGTTCGGATGGCAACCAAGCAGATCAGGTTCATTCACCCTTTGACTAAAATGTAGTTTTTCCTATTGTAGTGTGTTCTGCCTTTGCTATCTTCCATTGGCTGTTGTCTTTCTATTTTACCTTGTTTAGCTTTTTCTGTTCTAAAAACTGCATTTCAGGAGTTTGAGATCATAAATCTTTGCTTCAATGACCATTAGGTTTGTTGGTTAAAATTTCATTTTTAAATAAAAGGGACACACTGTTCATCGTATCAACTTTCTTCGGCCAATTTACCTGTTGTAAAAATTCTCTCTAGTTTGACTTGTTAAGGGTAATTAAACTGAGGATATTTTAATCTGTCTGCATCAGTGCAATCCTCCATTTGTATAATGCTCACTTTCAGATCATGCAAATGTTTGCGAACTTGTTTGCTAATAAAACTGCCCCTGATATCGTTTTTAAGTGCTAAAATCATAATACCTTGCATTTGGGTCATGTTATCCTTTGTTATTTTTGTCATGAAGTCGGCATCTTTTGTTAAGGGTCATTATCCATGTTATCAGGGATTGAAAGGACAAAAATCTATCATCTAACTGCTTGTAGTTATTAGTTTGTCATTACTCAAAGATCATTATCCTGGATATTAGCGACTGGAAGGATAGAAATGTGACACCCCAATAGTCCCATATCGGATTATGCAGGAGAATGTGAGGGTTATATATATGATGGGCATATTAGAACTACTAACTGGGTTTAAGCATTTTGGGCCAGTGATTTGGGCCCAACAAGTTAGTAGTGTTAGTTGGCCGGATCGTGACAGTTGGTGTCAAAGGTAGATTACCAGCCGGAAGTGTGAGATGAGTCTCACATTGCCTGGTGAATCTTGGGTTATGTGTTTGATTGGGCTGGGCTGACGAGAACGTCAGGCATAAACAGAGAGAGCATTCTATACCCCAATAGTCATACATCGGATTATGTGGTAGAATGTGAGGGTTATATATGTGATGGGCACACTAGAACTAATAATTGCGCTTAAGCATTTTGGGCTAGTGGTTAGAGCCCAATAAGTTATTAGTGCTAGTGGGCTGGGTGTCGTCACAGGAATCTATCATTCAACTGCTTGTATTTATTTGTTTTTCCATTATTGATGGAATTAGTCTTACTGCTACTTATTGAGAATTTAGATCTATCTTAGCTTGTTTGCTTTTTTACTTTCTTTTAGGAGTGATTTTATCCGTTATTCATTCATTCACCTGATTGTTGTTTGCTTTCATTATCTGATCAGATTTATATGTATATTGTTTATCTGATCAAGGAATTGCTCCCTATCATTTACTTACTCCCCTTTATTCTCTCACTTTACATATTCAGTTTTAAGTTATGCTCCCTGGCATGATATGAGTGAGCTATCTATTTATGATTATTAACACAAGATTTACATGCCCTTTGCATGATAATCCAAATTATTTTCATGTCATCTTAATCTTCCAGGATCAATAAGATCCTTCTTCACTATTCTTCATTTGAGATGTTCGATTCTCGATGAAACTGTTTCTATGTTGATTTGCTAGTAGAATAACTGCATCTTCTTTCATGTGTTTCTTTAATGTATTTAATATTCCATTTATGATCCTCAAAGAATGGAAATAAATGATACTATAGCCTTTAAATGTACATATAAAAGTTTAAATATTCTAAAATGCTGATAAGTAGGTTTAAGACTTCCTTGGAAAGCTCCTTTATGTGAAATGGGACACAAACTGGATTTGCTAGAAAATTCAGGAATTCTGCACTGCTCATTGGTAGAAACTATATTGGTAGAAACTGTAGATTTAATCCACACAGTATGAAAGGCCTTAATGAAGGACCTCGAGCATAGTACAACTGTTTTAATTGGACTTGGGCTTGAAATAGAGTAGAGACTTCATTCTAAATGTTAAAAGGATGTTAGAGAGAGCCACTTAACCTAATGATCTGCGACTGAATACAATTTCATATACTATTGTAAGCACAATAACAAGTTTAACCAATAAAGCAACAGTAACTGCATTGACAGTGTTGTGATCTCTGTCTCATCTGTTGATGATGATCTCTGTTTCACCACTTTTTTGTGTTTTTCTTAGGCAGCATTCTACTTTCTTTACTGTCATCTTTTTTTCTTTTTTTTTTTCCTTTCTTTCTTTATCATGAGTTTTCCTTTTTCTATATTTTCATTTGATACTGGAATATTTATGTAAACTGTAAAAGAAGCTCTCACATGTGTTTGAAGCACTTGAGTTTTGATGTTCATGACTGTTGACCAACTCGAACGCGCACAACATTACTCATTCCAATCACATCGCATAACAGAGCTATTATCTGTGATATAATAGTTTGATTGGATTAAGACACCATTCAATTTTTGTCTTTTTTGATGTAATTGGACACTAGTCTAGTTTCGTTTAATTCCTAGTCATCATACTTCAATTGTAACTTAAGTGCAGGATGCTCCTTGCTGACAATTGGCTTGCCAGAAACTCTTTTTCTGTAAATTTCTTGATTCAATTCAGTTTCTCGCCTTTTTCAGTTACTCTGCTAGTTGGATCTAGTTTTATATGGAATATGTTACTACTAAGTAAATTGGAATGCCCTATCCTATCTTCCTCGAACTTAATCCCGAACGAGATGGCAAATTACGTTTTAACTTAGTTCTTTGTCAACGGGGCCTTCGCGCTTTTCTTGTTTATGACTATGTTGCATCAGCCAGAATTTATACCCTAAAAGTATGAATTTAAATTATCCAACCACTATAGATGAAATATCAGGATTAATCATCCCTTCTTTCGACTTTTTGGATTTCCATGCTACCAATCTACTCCATCCTAAGTGGTCTAATACAAATATATTAAACATTACTTACTTTTCAACGTACTCATCTCACTTAGTTATCGTAATTTCCTACTAGTATACAATTGCTTTTATGCTACCTCTCCTTTGTTGTATATTCTTCTTTATTCCTTCTCTAGACTGCAGAAGATCATGATAATCTCATTCTTGACAAATACTTGACAAAAATCAATCCTTTATTTGCAGGAAAATTCTACACCTGTTAGTCACGTGCAGATTTCCCCAGAAACATATGCTCATTTCACTGATTTGGAAGAACAGGTGAAGATCTTAAATGAAAAGGTCGGCGTCTTAAATGAAAAACTCTCTGCCGCAGAATCTGAGATGACTACCAAAGAAACTCTTGTAAAGCAGCATGCTAAAGTTGCTGAAGAAGCAGTCTCAGGTATGACAACCATTTACTTCATGTTAATCAGTTATTTTACTTTGCATAATTTATACTTAATTTGCTAAGGGTTTCTTAGAAATCTAGTTGAAAAATGCCCCTTATTTCGATTACAGTTCTCAAAGTTTCAATTTTAGCAATTCAGTCCCTGATGTAAGTTAGGGGGTAGCCTAGGATCTATCTAGAGTATATCAATCACCTAGAGGGGGGTGAATAGGTGTATAAACAAAAATCACAAATCTCAATGCGATAAAGTAATGCGAAAAATAAAATCAGCACACCGAGATTTACGTGGGAAACTCCACCTTGGAGAAAAACCCACGGGACCAACACGCGAAAACACAATCCACTAAGAGTAAAGAATTACAAGGTGATTACCGACTCCACGGACTTAACCTCTCCCTTCTCTTCAGCAGATCACGCGCACCAACGGGTTGTCCACGCTCCACGTCCGAATCCACGGACGCCACTCGAATCCTCGAGCACCAACGATCCGAATCCACGAACCGTCTTAATCACGCCGAATCCACGACGCCACTCCGTCCGGAGCAAAACAAATAAGATTGATGATGGTTTATTGCTTAGAATATCATGAAAGATCTGTGGGAATAATCTCTAAGCAATCCTCAAATTGATTCTAATAAGAATATTAGAAACTAGGGCACCATGAATCAATTTGAAAGAAGCTTGATGTAGAAGATGAGAAAAATGATTACCTACAAGCTTCTAGGATTTCTAAAAGATAATCTATGCTTAACCACGTTTTAGAGACACCCCCACATCTTATTTATAGGTTTAGAAGCAATCCGAAATAGATTAGGATTAAAAACAGATTTTAGAAAGGTTTGGAAGCAATCCAATTTCGACTAGGATTGAAAACTGATTTTAAAAAGATTTGGAATCAAATAAGGATTGCAAAAATGATTTTAAGAAATCTACCATCTTATTTATAGGTTTGGGAGACATTAGAATCAGAGTAGGATTGAAAAAATAACTTTCCAAAAATTTGCGACGGGTCGGGGTCCGGACCTTGGATTGCAGGGTCCGGACTCTGAAACGTTTCAGCTTTTCATTGTCCGGACCGCAGCCATCAGGGTCCGGACCCGCTCTGCGAAACAGCCTGGTGTCCGGACCTCAGCCCTCAGGGTCCGGACCTCATCCCTCAGGGTCCGGACCCTCCCTGCGTGACAGCCATGGAGGCGTACGGGTTCCGGACCTCACCTCAGGGTCCGGATCCTGGAAGTTGAAAATCTCATTTTTTATATTTTAAATCAATTTTTATCGATTCTAATTTCTTCCAAACACTTATAAATGATCATAAATCATCATCAAGATTATTTAAACTTACCAAGTATCGTGAATTCATACGTTGAGTCTTCGAGTCTTCAATCTTCGTCTTTTCTTCTTTGAACCTTCAAGACTCCGACTCACTTCACGGAATATGCCAATATAAAATCCGTAACAATCTCCCCCTTTGGCAATTTCGTGACAAAACCCAAAATTACATAAAACACTCACGATGCTTATCTCTCCAAAAAAATGAAATTCATTGCCATCACCAAAACAATGAACTTCTCGCGTGAAAGATCCAAATAAAATCCAAAATTACAATTTTATAACTCCTAAACAAACTCTATGACTTAGACACACAGAGTCTTGAAGTCTTCAAAGACCTGCAAAAAATTTTCATTCTCCACGAACAAAGTTAGTAGAAAATAAAATCTCTCCCCCTTTGTTCATGCGTCTAAGTTCAAAATCTCTTTTAAATTTTCAATATCATCACCTCTAAATCTCCCCTTTTTTGTCAAAAATTGCCAAAAGAAAATACCAAAAATAGAGAGAATATCGAGAGAAATCAATCAAAACACAAGTTTAAAGCTTTTTCAATTTTGAAACCACTTGTGATAAAATTTCAAGCAATGTTAGTGCATGAGAAATATAAGTTCACATTGATTTCTTTCAATCCTTATCAATTTCATAAGAATTAAGAATTTTACTACACAATCACCATGATGTAGATAAATTATTATACGATTTCTTAATTCATATATACTTCAAAAATAAGTCATCAAAAAATAATCTAAAAGCTCAAAGACTATTAAGATGTAATGGATCATGAAAACAACTTATAGAGATTCACCAAAAATGACACCAATTTGTCGCATAAACGTTCAAATTTGAGATCAAGCAAATAACGCACCGGGGGTGGCTCTTGGAGCATCTTTCATGTATGTGGACCACCTTATAACTCCGAATTTTTTTTTAAGATATGCATACTTTTTCAACCTTTTCGGTTATGCAATAAAAATCCATGTGGTAGCTTCACACACTTACAGGACGACCGGGGTGGTAGCTCTTTCCTACATGTGGTGGTAGTTTTCACACTCCCTTAGGGATGTAACTCTTTCCACATCTTTCAATTTAGAAGCTTTTTCCTTTTCAAATTTCTCACAATTTCTTTTTCACAATAATACTAACTCCCCCTAAATTAAGCAATCTCGCATTTGAAAGAAAATTTGACTAATTTTAGTCCATTAGCGAGTAACCATTTATCAAATTCAACACTCACAACCGAGATAGGTTAAGTGCCTAAAGATCACACATGATTGCCTAAATTTGATGAATATAAGTGTTAAGAACTCCTATAATAAATTATCTTTAAACATAGTGAAAATGAAGTAAAATCGATAATTAATATGCAATTAACTAGGAGTGAATGAAAGTGAACCTATTGATGTTCAAAGCACTATTTAATGTTCTAATCATTCAAAGAATCTAAAAATCGTAACAATGAAAGCACCAAAACGTGTAATGCAATGAACAAAAGATATGCAATAGAAACCGACCAAAGCACTACACTAAGTCAAAACAAATTAAAATTTTAGAGAAGGAAAGATATCACCTTTTCGAACCCAAACTTGTCGGATTATTGGTTGTCTTGATTTGTTGACGTTGGGCACGATTTGTTTTGACTTTTGATCAACCGTGGGTCTCACCATCGCATTCCGCTTTTGAGGATTTGATTGTTGTGGCTTTGACTTTCGGTTGAACTTGGGTACTCGACCTTTTTGATGTTGCTTTTGAAACCATGAAGGTTGTCGAGTGATGGAAGATGCCGATAGATGTTTAGAAGATGCCACTTGAGTTTTCTTTTTAAGGCATGTCTTCTTGATATGTCCTTTCTTTTCGCATCTATGGCATGTTTTCTCTTTTACACTTGTTGAGACTTTGGGTGCTGATTTTTTAACCTTCTCAACATGTTTTCGCTTATATCCAAGTCCAAGTTTATCCGTTTGACCCAATCCGAGCATACTATCAAGCTTTTTCGAACCGGAGGAGAATTTTTGTATGTCGGACTTGAGTTCATGGACTTGTTTAGTCAAGACTTGGTTAGAAGTAAGAATTTCCTTGACTTGATATTCTAGAAAACCAATCTTCTCTCGGTAGGATTTGATCGTTATCTCCGATTGGTCTAGCTTCTTTTGGAGGATTTTGTTGTTTTTCAACATCGGCTCCCTTTCCTCCGCAAGAGCTTTATTTGATGTAATCAAAATCTTCTTGTCATCCTCAAGTTTCAAAAGTTGCTTCCTCAACTTCTTTTTGTGCTTAGCCATCTTCCTTGATTCAATTAGAAGTTGATTATACGCCTCGGCTAAGTCATCATCGTCCGACTTTCCTTCACTTGTGCCGTCGTCGCTCGACGTTTCATGCAAAGAAGGAGAAAGCATATCATTAGAAATAGATGATAAACAAAGAACCGACGAGGAAGGTAAAGTAGTATGTGAGCATAAAGCTATAGCATCATTCTTTTCCTCTTCACTTGAGGTCGATTCATCCGAAGAAGAATCGTCCCAAGTTTTTGCTTGCAAAGCCTTATTTTTATAGGATTTCTTAGTGGGACAATCCGTAGAAATATGGCCGTAGCCTCTACATTTGTAGCATTGGATTTTCCCCTCAAGCTCATCCTTTTCTGTAGAGGACTTTGCAAGTTACTTCTCTTTAGAGGATTTAGAATTTGAAGATCCTTTAGAAAAAGATTTGGATGTAGATCGATTTGTCTTGTTCTTCCGAAAATTCCGACGAAATTTTCTTCGTGAGACGCGCTAGTTGTTGTTCAAAGTTGGCAAGCGAAATATCTTCGTCGGAATCCGAGTCGTCGTCTTCCTCTTTTGTAGATTTGAGTGCAACACCTGTACTTTTAGAGAAAGACTTGGAAGAAGATTGATTAGTAGGAAAAGTCATTTCATAAGTTTGAAGAGCACCTACTAGTTCTTCTATTTTCATATCATCCGGATGATTAACCGTTTCAATAGCCGCTACTTTAGCCCTAAAACGCTCCGGAAGTGTTCGAAGGATTTTTCTAACGACCTTAGATTCCGGGATCTTCTCTCCCAAATTCGCACACGTGTTTATGATATCTTGAAGTCTAGTATAATAATCAATAAAGGATTCATGCTCCTCCATACGAATCGAGTCAAATTGACTTGTAAGCATTTGGAGCTTTTGAATTTTTACTAGACTTGTACCCTCGTGTGTAACTTGTAGAGTATCCCAAATCTCTTTAGCCGTATCACACGCGGAAACACGTGTGAACTCAGTAGGGGAAAGAGCATTAAATAATGCATTAATTCCTTTCCCATTAAAAGATGAAGCTTCATTATCAACCTTCGACCACTTATTCTGTGGCTTAGGTACAATCGTGTTATTAACCATTTCGGTTGGATGTTTCCACCCGAATTCCACGGCTTGCCATACTCGCTCATCAATTGCGACGAGGAAGGCTCTCATCCGGACTTTCCAATAGGCGTAATTGGTTCCATCAAATAACGGTGGCCTATTTATATTACCTCCTTCACCCATTATGAAAGATAAAACCTAGATCCCGCTCTGATACCAATTGTAAGTTAGGGGGTAGCCTAGGATCTATCTAGAGTATATCAATCACCTAGAAGGGGGTGAATAGGTGTATAAACAAAAATCACAAATCTCTATGCGATAAAGTAATGCGGAAAATAAAATCAGCACACCGAGATTTACGTGGGAAACTCCACCTTGGAGAAAAACCCACGGGACCAACACGCGAAAACACAATCCACTAAGAGTAAAGAATTACAAGGTGATTACCGACTCCACGGACTTAACCTCTCCCTTCTCTTCAGCGGATCACGCGCACCAACGGGTTGTCCACGCCCCACGTCCGAATCCACGGACGCCACTCGAATCCTCGAGCACCAACGATCCGAATCCACGAACCGTCTTGATCACGCCGAATCCACGACGCCACTCCGTCCGGAGCAAAACAAATAAGATTGATGATGGTTTATTGCTTAGAATATCATGAAAGATCTGTGGGAATAATCTCTAAGCAATTCTCAAATTGATTCTAATAAAAATATTAGAAACTAGGGCACCATGAATCAATTTGAGAGAAGCTTGATGTAGAAGATGAGAAAAACGGTTACCTACAAGCTTCTAGGATTTCTAAAAGATAATCTATGCTTAACCACGTTTTAGAGACACCCCTACATCTTATTTATAGGTTTAGAAGCAATCAGAAATAGATTAGGATTAAAAACAGATTTTAGAAAGGTTTGGAAGCAATCCAATTTCGACTAGGATTGAAAACTGATTTTAAAAAGATTTGGAATCAAATAAGGATTGCAAAAATTATTTTAAGAAATCTACTATCTTATTTATAGGTTTGGGAGACATTAGAATCATAGTAGGATTGAAAAAATAACTTTCCAAAAATTCGCGACGGGTCGGGGTCCGGACCTTGGATTGCAGGATCCGGACTCTGAAACGTTTCAGCTTTTCATTGTCCGGACCGCAGCCATCAGGGTCCAGACCCGCTCTGCGAAACAGCCTGGGGTCCGGACCTCAGCCCTTAGGGTCCGGACCCTCCCTGCGTGACAGCCAAGGAGGCGTACGGGTTCCGGACCTCACCTCAGGGTCCGGATCCTGGAAGTTGAAAATCTCATTTTTTATATTTTAAATCAATTTTTATCGATTCTAATGTCTTCCAAACACTTATAAATAATCATAAATCATCATCAAGATTATTTAAACTTACCAAGCATCGTGAATTCATACGTTGAGTCTTCGAGTTTTCAATCTTCGTCTTTTCTTCTTTGAACCTTCAAGACTCCGACTCACTTCACGAAATATGCCAATATAAAATCCGTAACACCTGAAGTTTGTAACGTGTAGCAATTAAGTCCTCAGTCTATCGTCCAAGAAGGCACCATATCAGCATCCTTATTTCAAGTAGCTGACATGGCCTTTTTTTGACATTTTGATTTTTAACGATGATGCTAAGGTGACATTCCCTTTAGATGGTAGGCTAATGGTAGAGCATAAATGATATGCCGAGCATACTTTCTTGACTGAAAAATAAGGGTCAAACTAGGACTGAATTCATAATAATCAACTTTTTTGGGAAGACTTCTACTCTAGCATAATCACATGTTTTATATGCTCCAATCTTTTTCTTGTAGGTTGGGAGAAAGCAGAAGCAGAAGCCACTGTGCTAAAACATCAACTCGAAACTGTTACACTATCAAAGCTAGCGGCTGAAGAACGATCAGCTCATCTTGATGGCGCTTTAAAGGAGTGCATGAAACAGATAAGGAACGTAAAAGAAGAGAGTGAGCAAAAGCTGCACGATGTAGTATTTGCTAAAACCAAACAGTGGGAAAAAGTTAAGGCCGAGTTTGAAGCCAAAATAGTCGATTTCGAGCAGGAGCTTCTCAGGGCTTCCGCTGAAAATGCCGCACTATCGAGATGTCTTCAAGAACGCTCAAACTTGCTGATGAAAATCAGTGAAGAGAAATCTCAAGCAGAAGCCGAGATCGAATTGTTGAAGAGCTCTATTCAATCGAGCGAACGGGAAATAAACTCATTTAAGTACGAGCTTCATGTTATCTCGAAGGAGCTCGAGATCCGCAACGAGGAGAAGAACATGAGTGTGAGATCTGCTGACGTGGCAAACAAGCAGCACTTAGAGGATGTTAAGAAGATTTCAAAATTGGAAGCGGAGTGTCAAAGGTTACGTAGCTTAGTACGCAAGAAGTTGCCTGGGTCTGCTGCAATAGCACAGATGAAGCTTGAAGTTGAGAATCTGGGTCGAGATTTTGGTGAAAATAATAGATTGCGTCGATCTCCTGCCAAGAGTTCGAGCCCTCATCCTGCTTCACCTCCACCTCCCGACTTTGCTTTGGAGAATTTAAATCATTTCCAAAAGGAGAATGAATTTCTAACTGCTCGTTTACTAACAATGGAGGAGGAAACTAAGTTACTGAAAGAGGCATTATCCAAACGTAATAGCGAGTTACAGACGTCAAGAAACATGTGTGCTAAGACGACAAGCAAGCTCCGGAGCTTGGAAATGCAGTTAGTGGGCCTGAACCAGCAGAAAAGCCCATCAGGTACAAATATGGATATCCAATTTGATGGCCCATTAAGCCAGAACGGGAGCAACCCACCGAGTTTGACCTCTATGTCTGAAGATGGTGTGGACGATGAAGGAAGTTGCTCAGAATCTTGGGCCACTGCTTTAATATCCGAGCTTTCACAGTTCAAGAAGGAAAAATATGGTGGAAAGGGCTACAAAACTGACAATTCAAACCATTTGGAACTTATGGATGACTTTTTAGAGATGGAGAGACTAGCTTGTCTATCAGCTGATTCCAATGACAAGATGAAAACCGAGAATGCTTCTGCTGCTTTAATGGTTGCCATGAAAAGTGACGAGAATGGTAAAGAATCAATTCCTCCACTTCCTTTCGAAAGTCCATCTTCTTCTACCAATCCAAAACAAATTGGTTCTCCACTTTCGAAGCTTCAATCGAGAATAGCTTCTACATTTGATTCGCAAGACCTGAAGAATGATGTTGGCAAAGTATTGGAGAACATCAGATCTATTCTAAAGGATATTCAGGATGAACTACCCCAGAATTCTGAATCTTGCATCAGCGATGAACCTTCAAAATGTCATGAAGAGATGGAAGAAGTTACAGAAAGAGATACTCCATTGAAAGGTGGTAATTTAGAGAATAACACTAAGGATGGGATAGATCAAGAATTAAGAAATGCTATTTCCCAAATTCATGATTTTGTTACACTACTTGGTAAAGAAGCCATGGAAATTCAAGGTAGGCCTTCGGACTATAATGGACTCTGCGAGAAAATAGAACAGTTTTCTACATCAGTTGAGAAAGTCCTCTCTAACGAGAAAAGTTTATATGACATTATAATTGCCCTATCCCAAGTCTTATCTGAGACCAGTGAGCTGAATTTTATCATGTCGAGTGATAAAGCCAATGAAGGCGAAAACAATAATTTGGATTGCGTGGACAAGGTAACATTACTGGAAAATAAAGTGGCTGTGCATGAAAAACCAATGAAAGAGAATTATTCGGAACTTTGTTCACTTTTACCCCATTCATCTTCTGATCCCGAATTTGAAGGGCCCATTGGTTCTGGCTTCGAATTAAAGACTGCTGTACCCAATTGCCCACATGATGATTATGAGCAATTGAAAAATGAAAAGAAAGATATGGAGGTGGAATTAGCAAAATGTAATGAAATGTTGGAACATACAAAGCTTCAGTTGGGTGAAATGGAGCAAAATTTGGCAGTGGTTAAGTCTCAATTAGCTGCCAGCGAGAAATCAAACAGCTTAGCTGACACGCAACTGAAGTGCATGGCCGAGTCCTATAAATCGCTTGAATCCCGAACATCAGAATTAGAAGCTGAACTAGACTCGTTGCAGACTAAAATAGAAACTCTGACCGGCGAACTTCTTGAAGAAAGGCAAAGCCATCAGGAAGATCTGGCCAAATACAAAGATCTTCAGGAGCAGATGAAAAGGTTGGTTTTAAGTTTATCTTCCAAAACAAACATTCATTGTTGATCTAGGTTTTCATGTGCTTGACTTTTATTTTCTTTCTATTTATCTAATTGTTAAATTGTTTTTTTTCCATCTCTCTTCTTGATTCCTTATTTATTTTTCCACTTATTCTAGGATCGAGAAGAATTCGATGTCTGTGGATGGTGATACTGATATCAAGTCAAAACAGGTAAGACATTAAAATTCGGATATGTCTAATAAAATTTGGACATATAGCAGCAAAAGTAATAATCATCACTAGAATCGAGTGGAATGATTTTGATTTCATTTTTTTCCTGAGCTTCTATGCAATCCTTTTGCCAGAATGATGAATTCTTATTGTCTGAATGTAGTAATCACTTTATCAAAGCTTGTTTTCACTCATTTCTTTCAACTCACACAACTTTTGATAAGGGGCTTCCTGGCACATATCATGGTAGTAAACTATTTTCCGATTCTGATTTCCCTACCTATTTTGAGGAAGAGTTGACTAGTCCTCTCGACTCTTTGCTTAAAACCGTGCAGCATCGTGATCACTCTATGTAATAGCTAGATGATGTAAGACAATGTTTTTTACGAATGTTAGACTAGTAAGAAATCATGTTGCTTGCGGAACAAATATTGGATTGATTTTGATGAACTTGCCAAGGTTGTGATTTAAATTTGATCCGAGTTTACAACCGGATTACTGAGTCTGCGTGAATTTTCACAGACTCGAGTCTATGTGGCTTTGTTTTAGTCAACTATTCGAGAACTTAAGCTATGGTCTAGGCACCAACGTTGTTATTAGTAAACATGAGTTGGGAAGGCACATGGTTGCTTCCGGTCGAAGTATCCATCATTTATACACATGGCTTTGCTGTCATCAATGTTTGCCAGTTCACAGTCTTGGTTCTTTATTTCCTAACACTGCTGGCTTACCTCTATTCCTCGAGTTGAACTTCAGCTAGTATTGATTTCTTCTGGATTTCTTTTGTCCCCTTTTGTCTTTCTTTCGGGGTCTTATCTGCGTACTGATATGTTAACATATGTAGATTCAACCCAAAAGATCTGTAACTTCAAATTACTTGATATATACATATGGATTATAAAGGAATCCCTGAAAATTTCTGGTAACCCAACAAATACCATGATGACAGGAGACAGAGATAGCAGCTGCAGCTGAGAAGCTCGCGGAGTGCCAAGAGACCATCATCCTCCTTGGCAGGCAGTTGCAAGCCTTGCGGCCCCCTGCAGAGCCTATGAGTTCCTCCCCAAACAACAATAATCGGTACCAAATGGACGATGATAATTTCGAAGATGAACCAGGCCCCAGCAGCATTTTCCGTCTAGCCATTCACTCCCAACAGCCATCGGGCCAATATGAATTTGAAAACGCTGCTTCTCCCAATATTACTCAGAGAGGAGCTGAATCTCCCAGGAATGGCTGCAGTGTACAAAAAAGCCCTTCTGATACCGAATCAAGCCCCTTGTCGAACTCGCCCATCAGCTCGAAGCGCCAAAAACACAGGTCATCACGAAGCCCGTCCGCCGCCTCCGTGTCAAATCCTCTGCCAGAGAAACATGGGCGGGGTTTCAGCAGATTCTTCTCAAAGGGAAAGAGCGAACATTAGAGCATTCTATTTCCTTTTCTTTTCCCCCTCCCAGAAATATCAATGGTGGAGTAATGATTTCACTGTGGTTGATCGAAAGGGCGATTATTTGTTTAAACTCTCTCTTAAAAGCCTCTAGTATGTGGTTTTCCAAGTAACCTGCTTTAGTTCTTGCAATTACTAGTAATAAGAACATGCTCGTAAAATCACTTGTAATCATCAAATTTTTTTTCCTTTTCTTTTTTGGGGTTGTGGATTGGCTTGAGATCTCGCGTTCTGCGCTAAACCTCACTGTATATGGGGATAAAGAAGGACATCATTGTTTTCACCCTCTCTTTGTTCGGATGGACAGAGTATTTGTATTTTATTCTTTCCAGCTGTTTGTTGTAGATGCATAATTGATCTGCATATAAAAAAATGTTCCATTTGCTGTTCAGGTTGGGTCTCCTTCATATGGAAAATTCTATCGTTTTGTGTAAAAAGATCATGTTTTGGCATGGCATAGAAGTTTTACTGAAGTTACCTACTTGGTACGCTAAAGTAAATCATTTTTGCATTTGATCTTTGCATCTCTTTTCGGTACAAAGGTGTTATTGGAATTTCAGCAAAGAACTGTTAGGGCCTCTTCCATCATGTGAATAAGAAGGGATAAATGCAATTGAACCACTTTCGAGTTCTCGGCCGGCCGTAAATAGCCATCTAAATTTTAATTTTTTTTTTAATTTACTATCTAAATTTTTAAAATCTTACAATTAACCCTCTAAGTTTTTATTCCAATTAATTTAAAGTGAATAACATTAGTTAAACAAGCAACTTATCCGTGCAATGCACAAAAATGAAACAATTTTTGAAAATATTTTTACATTGATGTAATTTATTTTTTTAATATTATAGTTCATATATAATGCATTTTTTATGAATGTTAATGAATGAATTTGTCCTCAAGTTGTTAAAATGATAAAAATGTTTTGGTGCTAGATGTTTCTTGTACCATACTGAAATTGTTTTTTAAATCTTGATTTAATTATTTAGTTTTCTACCATTTGTGAAGAAGATACATGAAAATAATTTATACGCAAATATTGAGATAAAATGAGAGCAATAATGGGAATCTAAGAATTTTATTAAATATTATAATAGCTTAAATTGTTGATATAGCAATTAATTTACAACTCAAAATATCTAAGATTCCTCACAAAGTATTTTCTTTGTGTTACTAATATATTGGTAGATAGGAACCAGCTGAAATACTTTTAGGAGTACTAAAGAGTTGACGTTTTCAACTTTTTAGTCATTGGATCCATTTGGATCCAAGCTTTGGGCCCTTAGATCTTAGTGGCTCAAAAGTCTCCAATGGTGGTCAATGTGGGTCCCTTATTATGTATGATTCGAAGTCACCAAAAAGTAGATCCAAGGACCAAAAAATTAGAGCCGGTGCTTTCTAATTAAGCACCCTAGCTGAATTAT
This sequence comes from Puya raimondii, assembly GCA_016920855.1. Lineage (NCBI taxonomy): Eukaryota > Viridiplantae > Streptophyta > Magnoliopsida > Poales > Bromeliaceae > Puya > Puya raimondii. The sequence continues at coordinate 205,106,606 of JABWPP010000050.1, read as the reverse complement.
TGGTAGATATGTAAAATACCTTCAACTATGTTACGATGCATTAAGCACTTATTCTTCCAAAATACTTGGGCATTATTTGGTTTGAGAATAAGAAGGTGCAAAAGAGGAATAAGACCTTATTCCCTTCCTGGTTACCAAACAAAAAAGAAAACTCTAAAAATTTCCCTCTTAACGGATTATCCTAGGACCACTGCTCAAGTATGACCACTGCTATGCATTTTTTAATCACTTAAAAACTTGACAAATCTAGCAAGGGTAGCTCATTAGGAAATCTGTCCTTGCATGCAATAATAAAATAGGCAACAATGAGATATAAACAGCTATGTCTAAGGTGCATGGTACCTCTATTAAGGATTGTAGCCCTGCCACATAGTCCACTCTGACACGCTATCTAGTTCTATCCGCACGACAATTAGACATAGTAGGTGATTAGGAAATACTAGGTTGCCATCATATCCTATTAGGATATAATTTGAAGGAGTTAACAACTAGCGATTCAATCATGTCTATACTAAAATGCTTATGAACACACTCTCAATGAATCATGCTAGATACCTCGACGCTTTCAGTGCCTCAGATACGGATTGACCAATTCAGTAACCAACTCAATATCACTACATCTGTCCCACCCACCTCTGAGCACGAGCATGCCGCTTCAGAGTAGCTTGTCATAACATACCCACCCTCACTGGTCCTACTTTAGCAAACTTTAGCGTAACGCTCCAAGTCGGGGGTGTATTTTTCATCTTCATTGATACTACCTGAGCAAACTCTAGCGTAAAATCCCCACATGATGTACTCTAGTCCGTCAACACCTTGCCTACACCCTGGTAATTCATCAAACATACAGACGTTAGAATCAGATCGGACCTTGTCATACTAAGCAACATTAGGTCGTGTCTCGGCCTACTAAACTCGACGCACATCACATTCTAGCATATGTCTCCACTCCAAAGATTATACCTCTACTAAACAGCTATCTTTGTTCTCCTAGCTCACATATCCTTACATGTATAAATATCTATCACGAGTCCTCAACTTAACTACCAAATCCTCAGGCCATGGACTGACACATGTTATCCATAGGTCTCTATTCAATACTCATATAATTCTCAGGCCTTTTCTGAGCATAGATTATCTACGTGTATCTATCTATATCCACCATCCAGGGGATTACAGCCTGCTGTTTACTGTAATAGTCATATCAACTCATCAGCACACCCGATTGTTGAGTGGCTTACACAATGCCATGAATACCAACTCAGCACACACATCATGTGTGTACCCAATATAATGATCGATCCTAATCCAACTTATGCTACTCAGGAAGTGAGACCCGTACAATACATATTACTCTAAGATTATCCTCATGCAAAATGCAGTTCCACATAGATGATTGCAAATGAACAACACTTATTATATTTGAATGCAACAAGGCTCGTAGAGTAATCATGATCCTAATAGGATAGATAATACAGTCAAGAAGCAGCAAAATTATTAACTCAATAAGATAATATCTTACTCATAGTTTGACGATGCACAAAGGTGTCAGTAGAAGTCAAGGAAGAAGCTGTCCGGACTCTCTGGTTAGCCCTTGGTCAACCTAGGGTCCAGCTCAGTCGGCCACTTCTATAGAGTTGACTGCTCTAGAATCTATTGACCATTGGGTCCCAAAGCCGATCCTCTATCAATTACCTATAACGGGTCGACCACAACAATACAGTCGATCAACCTTATGATGCCCAAAGCATCAAAAACAAGTTCACAACACCTTAATAAAAAATATAAAAAATTCAAAGGACTAAGACTCATGAAAAGATTAAAACACATAGAAAGCATACATGCAAGGCATCTTACCCAAGTTTTGAGCTTCAAACACAAGAATGGGTGGCTTAGAGTGAAACTTCCATTTTTCATGTTTGGGTGGAGTAATTTACACCTACTACTCAACGAGCAGTGAGAAGTGCGATTTGGATTTACCTTGGTGCATAAGATGGGCTAGGAGAAGAAGAGAGGAGAGAAGGAGAGAGTGAAGTCGTCACACCCCGAGACCACTAATTGGGCCCGCTCGGGCACGTGCAACAGAACCGCCGAACTAGAAAGGCTTTGCCTACCCGCATGAAATGGAATCACATACCAAGCTGTACAATAATATGTACAATATTGATACAATAGAGCATCAAAGTGAATGCTAGTAAACTAAACCCTATATACTTTAAACTTAAAGTTCACAATGCATAATGTCATTCCATAATATTACAAGTCTTTTCTTGTTTACAAAAGGGGTACGACTAGACCTCTCTCTAGGTCCACTACTCTGCAATACTTTTGTCGTGGTCACGTGCCTCACCAGTGATAGTATACTCTGAAAAAGGGTGAACATTAACAAAGGGGTGAGAACTTCAGTTAGTTCTCAGTGGGTGCAACCGCCGAAAGTGGCACACTCTATGCCCATTTGGTTCAAAACAGGCATAGTAGATATATGGAATCAACATATATTTCTACGATTGGAATGAATAGTTAAATTTGCAATTGCAATGCCTCAAATATGTACAGGATGACACTATGCTATTAGCTATATATTTATCCAAATTACCTTATGTCTCTAACCATCTATTTGATTGGTTCTATTTCACACTACTCCTCATGAGAGTAGAGGGAGATCGTACTATTCTTCAATCAGTAGAGATTCTACACCTCATGGAGAGTTGAGGGAGATCGTACTACTCTCTAATCACTAGGCACCTGGAGTCGAGGGAGATCGGCCATCCAAGTACCACATAAGGAGTCGAGAGTGATCAGCACTCCAATGCAACATAGGAGTCGAAGGTGATCGGCTCTCCCAATGCACATAAGGGAGTCGAGGGTGATCGACAGTCCAAAGTGTAAGATAAGGGGTGCCCTAGGATCTATCTAGAGTATATCAATCACCTAGAGGGGGGTGAATAGGTGTATAAACAAAAATCACAAATCTCAATGCGATAAAGTAAATGCGAAAAATAAAATCAGCATACCGAGATTTACGTGGGAAACTCCACCTTGGAGAAAAACCCACGGGATCAACACGCGAAAAAACAATCCACTAAGAGTAAAGAATTACAAGGTGATTACCGACTCCACGGACTTAACCTCTCCCTTCTCTTCAGCGGATCACGCGCACCAACGGGTTGTCCACGCCCCACGTCCGAATCCACGAACGCCACGTCCCGAATCCACGAGACGCCCAACTTCGAATCCACGAAGCCTTCAACACGTCGAATCCACGACGCCCACTCGAATCCACGAGCGCACTCCGTCCGGAGCAAGAACAATAACAATGATGATGGTTTATTGCTTAGAATATCATTGAAAATCTGTGGGAAAGATCTCTAAGCAATTCTTAAATTGATTCTAAAAGAATATTAAAAATTAGGGCACCATGAATCAATTTGAGAGAAGCTTGATGTAGAAGATGAGGAAAACGGTTACCTACAAGCTTCTAGGGTTTCTCAAAGGTATTCTATACTTCACAACGTTTTAGAGACACCCCCACATCTTATTTATAGGTTAGAAGCAATCCGAAATAGATTAGGATTAAAAAACAGTTTTTAGAAAGGTTTGGAAGCAAACCGATTTCGACTAGGATTGAAAAACTGATTTTAGAAAGGTTTGGAACCAAATTAGGATTACAAAGATATTTTAAGGAATCTACCATCTTATTTAAAGGTTTGGGAGACATTAGAATCAGAGAAGGATTGAAAAAATAACTTTCCAAAAATTCACGACGAGTCGGGGTCCGGATCGCGGGTATGGGGTCCGGACCTTGAAACTCTTCAGGCGTTTCATTGTCCGGACCTCAGTCATCAGGATCCGGACCCGGTCTGTGAAACTGTCTGTCACGCTCATGGGTTCCGGACCTCAGCTTCCAGGGTCCGGACCCGGACTGCGAAATAGCAAGATATGCGTACGGGTTCCGGACCTCAACTTCCAGGGTCCGGACCGGGTCTGCGAACCAGCAAAACCTGCTCACGGGTTCCGGACCTCATGTTCCAGGGTCCGGACCTCATAGCATGAATTTTTTCGATTCGTTTATAAATCATTAAAAACCTATTCTAATGTCTCCAAACTCTTAAATTAGATATATAAATCATCACTAAGATTATTTAAACTTACCAAGCATCGTGAATTCATACGTTGAGTCTTCGAGTCTTCAATCTTCGTCTTTTCTTCTTTGAACCTTCAAGACTCCGACTCACTTCACGAAATATGCCAATATAAAATCCGTAACAATCTCCCCCTTTGGCAATTTCGTGACAAAACCTAAAATTACATAAAACACTCACGATGCTTATCTCTCCAAAAATGAAATTCATTGCCATCACCAAAACAATGAACTTCTCGCGTGAAAGATCCAAATAAAAATTAAAATTACAATTTTGTAACTCCTAAAAACAAACTCTATGACTTAGACAAACATGGAGTCTTGAAGTCTTGAAAGACCTGAAAAAAAAAAAATTTCATTCTCCACGAACAAAGTTAGTAGAAAAAATATATCAAAATCTCTCCCGCTATGTTCATGCGTCTCCCCCTTTGTTCATGCGTCTAAGTTCTCATTACCTCTCTCCCCCTTTTTGTCAAAAATTGCCAAAAGAAAACACCTAAAAATAGAGAGAGTTGAAAGAAATTAAAATAAAACACAAGTTCAAAATATTTTTCATTTTTGAAACCACTTGTGATAAAAACGTCAAACATTATTAGTGCTTGAGGAGTATAAATTCACATTGACTTATTTCAATCCCTATTAATTTCATAAGAATTAAGAACTTTACTACTCAATCATTATAATGTAGATAAAATATTATCCGATTTCTTAATTCATATAGACTTCAAAAACAAGTCATCAAAAATAATCTAAAGGCTCAAAAGCTATCAAGATGTAAACGGATTATGAAGATGACTTAAGGGATTCATCAAATAGACATAAATTGTCGCATAAACGTTCAAAATTGAGATAAAACCAATATTGCACAGGGGGTGGCTCTTTGAGCATCTTTCATGTATGTGGACCACCTTATAACTCCGAAAAATAAAATTTGAGACATTTTTTCCTTTTGCATACTTTTGCACATATATATATATTTTTTTCGGATATGCAATTTAATTCTCATGTGGTAGCTGCACACACTAACCGGACGACCGGGGTGGTAGCTCTTTCCTCCATGTGGTGGTAGTTTTCACACTCCTTTTAAGGATGTAACTCTTTCCACATCTTTCAAAGCATATGAGCATTTTATTTTATATAATAATAACTCCCCATCGCTTATGCAATCTCTTAGTTGAAAGAATATGTGACAAATTTTAGTCCATAAGAGAATGACTATTCATCAAATTCAACACACACAACCGAGATAGGTTAAGCTCCTAGAGATTATACATGATTGCTTAAATTTGATGAATATAAGTATTAAGAATTCTCATAATAAATTATCTTCAAATATAATGAAAATAAAGTAAAACCGATAATTAATATGAGATTAATTAAGAGTGAATGAAAGTGAACATATTGATATTCAATGCACTATTTAATGTTCTAATCATTCAAAGAATCTAAAAATCGTAACAATGAAAGCACCAAGATGTGTAATGCAATAAACAAGAGATATGCAATAGAAACCGATCAAATCACTACACTAAGTCAAAACAAATTAAGACTTTAGAGAAGGAAAGATATCACCTTTCCGAACCCAAACTTGTCGGATTGTTGGTTGTCTTGGTTTGTTGACGTTGGGCACGGTTTGTTTTGACTTTTGATCAACCTTTGGTCTCACCATCGCATTCCGCTTTGGAGTAGTTGATTATACGCCTCGGCTAAGTCATCATCATCCGAGTCCCCTTCACTCGTGCCATCGTCGCTCGACGTTTCATGCAAAGAAGGAGAAAGCAAATCATTAGAAATAGATGATAAACAAAGAATCGATGAGGAAGGTAAAGATGTATGTGAACAAAAAGCAATCGCATCATTGTTTTCTTCTTCACTAGAACTCGATTCATTAGAAGTTGAATCGTCCCAAGTTCTAGCTTGTAAAGCCTTCTTTTTATAAGACTTTTTAGTGGGACAATCCGTGGAGATGTGACCGTAGCCGCGACACTTGTAACATCGGATTTCCCCTTCAATCTCATCCTTATCTTTAGAGAACTTTGCAAGCTTCTTCTCTTTAGAAGATTTAGAATTTGAAGATCCTCTTGAAGAAGTTTTGGATGTAGATCGATTTGTCTTGTTCTTTCGGAAATTTCGACGAAATTTTTTCGTGAGACGCTCCAATTGATGCTCAAAATCGGCGAGCGAAATTTCTTCATCGGAATCCGAGTCATCGTCTTCCTCCTTCGTAGATTTGAGTGCAATACCTGTACTCTTAGAAGAAGACTTGGAAGAAGATTCATTAGTAGGAAAAGTCATTTCATATGTTTGTAAAGCGCCTACTAATTCTTCTACTTTCATCTCGTCCGGATGTTTTATAGTCTCAATGGCCGCAACCTTCGGACGAAATCTTTCGGGAAGAGTTCTCAAAATTTTTCTTACAACTTTAGATTCCGAGATTTTCTCTCCCAAGTTTGCGCATGTATTAACTATGTCTTGAAGACGAGTATAGTACTCGGTAAAGGTCTCATGATCGCCCATGGAAATTGAATCAAATTTACTTGTAAGCATTTGAAGTTTTTGGACCTTTACCAAGCTAGTTCCCTCATGCGTAACTTGGAGAGTATCCCAAATCTCCTTAGCCGTTTCACACGCCGAGACGCGTGAAAACTCGGTTTGAGATAGAGCATTAAATAAGGCATTAATTCCTCTACCGTTGTAAGAAGATAAATCAATCTCTTCCTTACTCCATTTATTCCGAGGTTTGGTCTTGTCAACATTCTCTACCTTTTCGGTAGGATGTTTCCATCCAAATTCGATGGATTGCCAAACACGCTCGTCAATAGCAATTAGAAAAGCTCTCATGCGAACCTTCCAATACGCATAATTGGTTCCATCAAAAAACGGTGGCCTAAATATATTACCTCCTTCACCCATTATGAAAGATAAAGTCTAGATCCCGCTCTGATACCAATTGTAAGATAGGGGGTGCCCTAGGATATATCTAGAGTATATCAATCACCTAGAGGGGGGTGAATAGGTGTATAAACAAAAATCACAAATCTCAATGCGATAAAGTAAATGCGGAAAATAAAATCAGCATACCGAGATTTACGTGGGAAACTCCACCTTGGAGAAAAACCCACGGGACCAACACGCGAAAAAATAATCCACTAAGAGTAAAGAATTACAAGGTGATTACCGACTCCACGGACTTAACCTCTCCCTTCACTTCAGCGGATCACGCGCACCAACGGGTTGTCCACGCCCCACGTCCGAATCCACGAACGCCACGTCCCGAATCCACGAGACGCCCAACTTCGAATCCACGAAGCCTTCAACACGTCGAATCCCCACTCATCTATTCTCTTTTTGCAAGCCAAATGTGGGAGAGAATGGTTTCTTCTTCCTCCTATAGCTTCCTCTTGAAGTTCTAGATCTCCTCCAAGCTCCAAAAGAAATCAATCCTAAGGGCTGACAATGGGGGAGGTGGGTTTCTACGCTTTTCTAGAGAGAGAAAGGGAAGAGAGAGGTGGAGCGAGAGTGTCACGCCCCGGGCCCCCAGCGGAAGCCTACCAGGCACGTGCACAGACCCGCCGTGTACATCAGACATCCACAAAGTACACAAGGCGTCTACAACAAGAATAACACAAGAAATAGCAAGAGTGCATCCTATACAAGGTGATCAGAGCAAATATATAATTCTGCTACTAAATTGAGTTCATCACAACTATCTCTCAAGACATACAATAAAATTATACATCTTATAAGCTAAAAGATCATCCAACGAAACACAACTATACACCTTTCGCTCAAAATACAAAGAAAGGTGACCATGGTGCATCTATAACATCATCGTAGAGGCTCTAGCTAGCTGCTAACCCCTCGCCACGATCCCAAGCCTCTCCTGCTGCGGAAGGCTCTGAAACAAAAACCCAACAACAATGGGGGTGAGAACTATTAAACAATAGTTCCCAGTGGGTAAGCCGCCGAGAGTGGCGAAATACACCGCTAGGCCAACGGAGGCAAAGATAGTATAACTGAACATGAAACATAAATTAGTAATGCTAAACAATAAATCTACTACTATCATGCCTCCAAGTGACTACATCAACTATATGAATATGATTTTACTATCATATGTACAATAATGTCCATTTCTCTAGTTTACATGCAGGTCCATCTTTATGCTATTGTCATCATGTAATCATACCACTATACTAATCAACATGAGTATAGGTTTAATTCCACTATGGTTGCTGATGCGAGTAGTGACTAACATGAATGTCCAACTACGATGAATGCAACCAAATGAGGTCAAGCTAAGTAATGCCACAAAATAACAACTCACTACTATGTCCATACACTATATGTATATGCATCAACCGCCTGTGATGTACTATGTCCAGTTTACTTAGCTTTTATCCAATCCACGAGGGACTTACACATGGTAACGTTCCGGCTTGTGCCATGCCTAATGGCTCCGTGGTAGTCACCACCCTTACGCTAAGGATGAGCCTTGCCCACGGCGGTTCCATTTCGGCGTCTCAATACTGCGCGGGCGAAATAACTATCGCAAGCGAAATAACTGTCGCATAGGCTAACTCCGGAGTGCCGGCTTGTAGGGAGCGACCCTCACAAGCATGTGCGCATGAGCACAATGGCAAACAAGCATAATCAACCACATAAAATCCTGCTCGTCATGTCTAAACATGGAATAGCCAACCAATGTCCAAAGGGGTCTAACACTATATCATAATGTCAACCTTGTTGTTCACCTAAGTAAAGTGTAATATACTTAACCTCACACTATGTCAAGAACATACAATGTGTAATGTTTACTACTCTCAATGGCAAGTATATCAAATGTTATGTTGTCCTCAAATTACTCGTTGGTATGTCTCTACCAATATGCTACATGCCTCTAACATGTACATGCTCACATCTCAATTTACCAAGTCTATATTCAATGCATTCTACAAATGTCATATATCATGCATTCTACAAATGCCATAATCTTGCATTATCCTAATGCCATATATCATGCATTCTACAAATGTCATAATCATGCATTCTACAAATGCCATAATCTTGCATTATCCTAATGCCATATATCATGCATTCTACAAATGCCATAATCATGCATTCTACAAATGTCATATATCATGCATCCTACAAATGCTAACAAAATCATTATTCATGACATACATATGTCATACTACATGAACCCCCACTTTGTGGAGTATAAGTCACCATACAAATGTTCGATCTCTCATTTAACCAAGTAAACACATTCTTTAGCCAATTACAATTATCAAATACAAAGAGAACCCCTTTTCTTATGTCTTAAACATGGAATCGTTCATCGACCAAAAGGTCGAGCTCAATGTCAACAACGCCCGTCATAGTTGCTCACCTAGATGAGGTGCAACATACTTGTTTTGTATTTTGTCATATCCTTTCTTTTCTCTATAGCAAGCATACTTTAGTATGCATAACTAAATTCACTCATCCAATAGCCAAGTAGTGTCTCACATGATACTACTCCTCACTAGCATGCATATCTTAAATATCATTTCGTGAATGCGTCATCACAATACTAGTGCAAGTACTATAGCATGCTTATCATTCTCATAACACTCTACTATATGGAGTATGCCACTTTTCACATGCAACATGTATATATCATGTGTTTACAATTTCTACCATGTTATAATTAGCACAATTATGCATCTAATCAATCCTATAATAAAATAGGAGACATAGAGGGAGTTCACCCATTTCGGTGAGGTCAGACCCACCGGAAACCCAACAAAATCTCGTCGTTCCTTCGCACGAAGTTGTCCCCTAAGCTTCTCATGCCCTAAGATAATTTTCCAAGGGGTAAGAAGTTTCGAACGATCATATCTCAAAAATCACAATAATACAAGAGAAAAATGGGTGGAAATTACCTTTGATCAAGTAGAACTTGTCCAAAGTTCAAATCAAGGTTAGGGATCTTCAAATCCAACCTAAAGCATCATTCTACACCCATCAATTCTAATTCAAGGGCTCATAATCAAGAAACCCTAAAACAAACCCTAGTTTCTACTAAACTAGGTTTATATCCAAAATTCCATGCAATACTCATGAAAAGAGGTTGCTAGAGAGCCACTCACCATCTCAAGAGCCCCAATCCAAGCTAGCAAGTGCTAGGGTTGAAGTTTGATCCACAAACAAGCTCATCTCATCCATCCGAGCTCCCCACAAAGCCTAGAAGCACTCCTCCATGAAGAAAATGTAGAAAGAAGAGATCAAATCCATGATCTAGAGGGTTGGAGAGGAGATAATCTAGAGAGAGAGAGAGGAAAAACCTACCTCATCAACATCTTCTCCCTCAGCCAACAAGAGGCAGTGAAGGGGTGAAGGGGTAAGTTGTAATAGATGTAACAATATCCCCATAAGCCCCTCCAAAGACCAAAATTGCAAAACTGCACAAATTGCAGTTTCTGCACTGTATTCCGATATGCGTATGGGCATACCGGTATCAGTCCAGAAATCCCGCAAACCCGAGTCTCGGCCAAAAAGGCCACGCAACAGTGTTCCGGTATGCAACCCTCAGTACCGGAACAAAAAACTTCAGTACCGGTACGCAAATATCAGTACCGGAATACCAGCCCATTCCGGTATCCGATGCCGGATTCCGCAGAACCCGAGAGCTGCACAAAAATCAGTTCTCACAGGATTCCGGTATCCCAAAACCAAATACCGGTATACAATGTCAAATCTGCAGTTTTTACAGATTTTGACTTCCGGAGTCCGTTTTCGCACTTTCCAAGTCACGAAAACACTCCCAAGCTCACCAAACTCAACCCAAAACTCCAGAATAGTATAAGATACTATTCTCTCACTAGAACTATGCAATTTGCTAAAATTCAGTGTGCTACAGAGAGTGAGAAATATGGAGTGGCCGTGAAATTAGGGTTAACAGTGAGAACTCTGTACATAGGGTTGCTACAATAGCAACTAAACCCCCCAACTCTATTTATTTACAAACAAATGATACGCAGTTCGTATGCAGGGTTTCAAGTAGCCATCCAAGTTTATAATAATAGTTTAAAAATGAATCCCACAAAATTGGTTTGAATATTTAACAAAGAGATTTTTATATACTTTCTAGTTTAAAATATGAATCATGCAGATTTTAGTGAACCAACTAGACAAAGGCTTGTGAACTATTGAGGACTTCTCTAGTTGAGGTTGGGTTAGCAACTCCGAAAGTGTTAAGACTTGCTATCTAGGCGTCACGGACACTGACACGGGGCACGGGACATGACACGACTCGGACACCGTGACTCGGCAACTTTCAAAAAATTAGGACACGGACACGACATGGACACCGCTAATAAAATATAATATTATTAATATAATAATATATTTTTATTATATATAAAATATTAATTTTAGTAAAATATTGTTATATTTCTTATACGAATGAAAGTCAGTAAAATTTTTATTGATAGTTCATATATTTTAAGAAAAGAAATTCTCTACCATACATAATTTATTTATTATTGTCAAAAAAAATTATATGCATTCATCAAAAAGCTAAAATATTTATCATCTTATATCATATATGCATAGAAAAAGTAAAATAAAAATATGTATATATATATTTTAGTTGTATGCGCTATGGATCGGCATTGAACGCGCGTTCAAGAAGTATCCACATCAGACACGTGTTCGACACGGACACGCGCGTGTCCGACACGGACACGCGAGGCTTATAGAAGTGTCCGTGATACATAGCTTGCTATTAATCCTGATTTTCTATTATTAGGTATAATTTATATCTTTGGTTATCCTTATCTGGTTCTTTCGTTACATATTGTTAAATATAAAAATATTTAAAATATCATTTTTATTAGCTTAAACTTTTAGAGTACAACAATTGTTTCATAGATTTAGCACGGTATCAAAATTAGAACATGTTTATGTGAAAGAACCGTGGCAGTATGAAAGCAATCACGAGACATGCCATTAGGAAGTTACAAAAGGGCGTCTTCGGCAACCGCCTCTCTCCGTCGTGTTTCTTTGGAAAGTGATTCTCCTTTCGTGCCATTCCTCCATGAATCGGGTGTCTTCGATGCCCATGATGTTTTTGACGTTCGAACCACAAATTTCGCAGCACCTGTTGCCCCTTAGCTTGAACCAAGTCTCTGGCGATGCACGATCCCGAGATCGTCTTTGCACCCGCAACCAAGCTAGATCAGCTTGGACTTCTGACATGGACTTGAATTAAATGGAAGACAAATAATAATACTAGGAGCCTGGCGTAATTCGAATTTAGGACCTTCTGCCATGATAATCTGTTAAATAATTCGAAACAACCGTTATACTCTAAAATCTTAAGCTTTTAGAGTGTAACAGTTGTTTTACATGACATCAGAGTAAGAGGTTCCGAGTTCGAGTCACCTCGGGTTTTTAGCATTATTAATTTTTTTCCAATTTAATTCAATTCCACGCCATGGGCCTTGCAAAAAATCTCGAGCCCAGATATGAGGGGGAGTGTTAAATATAGAAATATATAAACACCGTTCTCTATCAGCTTAAGTTTCTAGAGTACACGGTTGTTGTATATACACTTCACATGGTATCAAAACAGGCGTGAGAGGGGTGTTAAATATAAAAATATTTAAAATATTATTCTCTACCAGCTTAAGTTTTAGGTAGTATTTGGTTCGGGAACAAGGGGGAATAAGCTTTTGTTCCTTCCTTTGTTCCCAAACGCTACTTTTTTTTTTTAATCTGAGAAAAGTAGTTCTTCTACCTTTGGAATTAGCTGAAATAATTCAGTACAACCTTGGAATAGCTGTTCCACCCTCCCCCCTAGAACAAGCTTGTTCCTAAGTGGGAACAAGGTTAACTAAAGTCTAATCTAATTTTAATTATGATATTAAATTATTAATTAATCTAATTAATGTATTTAAGTCATTACCAATTGCTTAAATAGTATAGCAATTAATTAAGTTATTATTTATAATTAATTAACTAATTAAAAATTAATATTTTAATCAATTTATGCAATAAGCAATATTTATATTGATCAATCATTAATATTTTGACTAATCTATTTAATTTTTAACTAATTATCTAACTAAAATAATTTACTAACTAATTAAAAAGTTAAGTTATTTTTATAATTAACTAACTAATTAATTAATGTATTAATTAACTAATTAATCAAGCAATATTTATATTTATAAATTTATAAATTTATTCATATTCAATAAATTTATTAATTTATTGAATTATTTTTAATTAATATTTTCATGTTAGTTAATTAGATAAAATATTTTTATTTAAAATTATAACTCGTATTCCCTCTGTTCCAATCTAACTATCCAAACATCATTTACCTTATTCTCGTGAACAATCAAAATTTTCATCCAAACGCAAAATTGATCTAGTTACTGCTTATATCTCAACTTGTATCTATCCTTGGAATAAACAGTTCTTACTTATACCCGAACCAAACGCAACCTTTGAGTACAACGGTTGTTTTACATGGTATCAGAGCAGGAGGTTTTGAGTTCGGGTCACGACAATTTCTTAATTAGCATTACTAATTTTCTTCCGTTTAACTCAAATCTATGTCATGGGCATTGCAAAATATCTCGAGCCCAAAAATAAGAGGGAGTGTTATATAGAAAAAAATATATAAAAACAGTCCTCTATATATCAGTTTAAGCATAATAGTGATGCACAGTTATGTATTTTACTTTTATTGACAACAGTATAGTACTTAGCGGCGCCCGATCGTATGCCTACAAATAGTATGCGTCAATGGTTGGTTACCGACAGTTAGCTAGATTATATAGAGTCTTGAGCACACGCATTGACTAGAGCTTGCAAATATATATATACTATTGTGCCATTACCGTTAACGTTTCCAACCTTGCGATTGGCGCCCTCCGTAGCGGATATGCGTGGCCGTATCGACTCTTCCTTACGGGCCGGTGAGAAAGCAAGATGGGCCAAAGCTTACATGATAACCCGGTATGATTGGGTCGACTGTCGACAATGAAATATCTGCTGAATAATTTGATACTGGATGCGTACTACTTCGGATGCCTGCAAGTTGAGCTAAACATCTATCTAGTTATTACAGCTTTCATTTTTTTTTTATAACATTATTTCTTGGAATCCATTCATATTCTTATTTGTACAGTTACAAGGGCTACAGTCGGTATTTTTCGGTATTTCTTTATTCTTTATTTTCTACTTTTGTTTACTATTTATACCTATTATACCCTGTTTTATTTTGGGCGCGCAGCGTTTATATATATATATATATATATATATATATATATATATATATATAGTAGAACTACTAGAGGACCTGGTGCTTCCAACTTTTTGGCCCTTAGATTAATTCTTTTGATCATTTCTAACCTTTGGATTAATATTATTACCCTGTGGGGACTAGGGGTGGCAATCCGGCTCGCTGTTCGTAAGCCAGGTCGTGTTCGGCTCGAAATAAGCTCGAGATCGAATCGCTTTTTTAGTAAACGAGTTGAACACGAGCGAAATTTTTCAGCTCGTTTAATAAACGAGCCGAACACGAGCTGGGGTCAGCTCGCTCGTGTTCGGCTCGATAATAGCTCGAATACATATATTTAATATTTATATTATTTATATAATTTATATCTATATATAAATAAATAATTATATATATATATATATATAAATTTTTATTATTTGATTTTTAACTCAACCTAAATATAAAGCCCAACTAAATTATAAAAAATTAATTTATATGTAAAGTTTCAACCATTAGATCAAAATCTAATGGGTAAGATCTTATAAATTTATTTTTTATATATATTTTCTTTCTAATCTTTTTAATTTGTTGTTCGTGAGCCAACTCATTTTCGGCTCGTGTTCGGCTCGTTAATAAACGAGCCGAACACGAGCTGAATTTTTAGGCTCGATACTTAAACGAGCCGGCCCCAGCTCGCTCGTGTTCGGCTCGTTGACACCCCTAGTGGCGACCACTTAATCCTAGGGAGGACCGCTATCATCCCAACCGTAAAATTCTTGATCCAAAGGCCAAAAAGTCAGAAGCAACAAGTCCTCTATACTTCCGATAGCATAGTAGCTCTACCATATATATATATATATATATATATATATATATATATATATATATATATAGTCCGGCTACTATCCTCTTAAGAGGATAGAAGCCTTTGTCCTATCAAATTTTTGACCGTTAGATCTAACTTTTAATCATTTTCAACCGTTAGATTATACTATTCAACCAACCACCCACTCAACCCTAGGGGGCCCACTATCAACCTAACCGTAACTACTCTCATCCTAGCCGCACATCTTTTCATCTGAACGGTAGAAAACTTAGGAGGACGAAGGCTCCCATCCTCCTAAAAGGATAGTAGCTGGATTATATATATATATATATATATATATATATATATATATATATATATATATATATATATATATATAGAGAGAGAGAGAGAGAGAGAGAGAGAGAGAGAGAGAGAGTTGAGCTAGAATACTATCGGTAGCAAACGGGCTATTTTTCCACCCATTTGTTTTCGATGATGGAGCTTCCAAATCGACAATCGGCACCGTTGGACATTATCTAGACCACTTAAAGTATCTAGAAACCAATTTATAAATTTTTTCGACATCATTGGCCTAATGATCAAAGGGTTTCAAATTTTGTAATTTTAATGGTCGATTTGAAACGTTTTCTTGTTTAACGGTGTAAAGATATCCAAATCAATTGAATTTTTGATAGAAATTTTTTAAACTATTTAAAACAAGATCCATACTCTTGATCTTGATTACAAGACTCCTATCATCACTTTTTAAAGGATATTTATTTTCAACTATTCATTTTTGTGTCCACTTGATGGACAAGAAAATAATATCGAAAAAGTATAAAATTTGATTTCTAGATACTTTAAATGCTCTAGATCATGTTCAACGGTGCCGATCGTCGATTTGTAAGCTCCATCATCGAAAACAAATGGGCGGCAAAAGAGCCCGTTTGCTATCGATAGTATTCTAGCTCAACTATATATATATATATATATATATATATATATATATATATATATATATATATATATATATATATATATATATATATATATATATATATATATATATATATATATGGTAGAGCTAGTATGCTATCGGAAGCACGGAACCCTCCGTGCTTCCGACTCGTTTTCGATGTTGGGACTTTCGAATCGACGATCGGCTCCGTTAGACTTGATCTAGAGTATTTGAAGTACCTAGAAAATAAATTTCGTGATTTTTCGATATCATTTGCCTAGTGATCGAAAGGGCTCAAAATCAACGACTGAAAATGAAAATCTTACAAAATGTGATGACATGACACTAAAATTTTAGATCAAAGATATTGATCTTGTTTTATATAGTATAAATTTTTTTTATCAAACTTTCACGTGATTTGAATACTTCTACACCGTTAAACTTGCAAACGGCTCACAATGATCATTAAAATTATTGATTTTTGAGCTCCTTTGATCGCTAGGCAAATGATATCGAAAAACTACGAAATTTATTTTTTAGGTACTCCAAATACTCTAGATCAAGTCTAACGGAGCCGATCGTCGATTCGAAACTCCCAACATCGAAAACGAGTTGGAAGCACGGAGGGCTCCGTGCTTCCGATAGCATAGTAGCTTTACTCTCTCTCTCTCTCTCTCTCTATATATATATATATATATATATATAGAGTTGGGCTGGAATGCTATCGATAGCACCAGCCCTTTTTTGCCACCAACTTTTTAGCCCTTGGATAAAAAATCGTAGGGTTGAGATAATAGTTGTTTGTTAGGATTGAGTGGTCCCCCTAGGGTTGAGTGGTCCCCACTGGGTTATAGTATTTAATCCAATGGCTAGAATGATCAAAGGGACTTATCCTAAGGCTAAAAACTTGATAGCAAAATGGGCTAAATACTATTAATAGTATTCTAGCTCAACTCTATATATATATATATATAGAGTTGAGCTAGAATTCGATAGCAAACGGGCACTTTTGCCACCCATTTGTTTTTGATGATGGAGCTTCCAAATCGACGATCGGTACTGTTGAACATAATTTACAACATTTAAAGTATCTAGAAACTAAATTTCATGCTTTTTCGATATTGTTTTCTTGTCCATCAAGTGGTCACAAAAATGAATGGTTGAAAATAAATATCCTTTAAAAAGTGATGATATGAGTTTTGTAATCAAGATCAAGAGTATAGATCTTGTTTTAAATAGTTTAAAGAATTTTCTAACAAAAATTCAATTGATTTGGATATCTTTACACCGTTAAACAAGAAAACGTCTCATATCGACCATTAAAATTACAAAATTTGAAACCCTTTGATCATTAGGCCAATAATGTCGAAAAAGCATGAAATTTGATTTCTAGATACTTTAAATACTCTAGATCATGTTCAACGGCGCCGATCATCGATTTGGAAGCTCCATCATCGAAAATAAATGGGTGGCAAAAGTACCCGTTTGCTATCGATAGTATTCTAGCTCAACTCTATATATGTATATATTTTGGTCGCTTCTCTCTCGTCAGGCGGACTCTTGCTCCTCGCGCTGCAACGTCGCCGCTGCTGTTCTTGGCTGCTGCAGTGCTTCTCGATTGCCGGCGACACCGTTTGGTTTGCCGTTGACGGCACTTCATTTACCACCGCTTTCCTCATTGTATTTGAAAAGGTTCTCTATCTTCTTCATCTTCGTCTCTTTTATCTAATTTTAGAAGAGAATTTGTTTACAAGTAAACTGGTAGGGCTTTAAATCAACTGTGTGTGAGCTCTCTCTCTCTCTCTCTCTCTCTGTCTCTCTCCGTGTAGTGTTGAAAGCCTGAACCATAGAGGTCATTTTGAAATGGGCCCTCAAGTCCTCAACAGTCAACATTAATATTTTTTATTAATTTGTTCTATTTTTTTATTTGACTTATTCTAGTTTGTTAAAAACTTGATTATTTTTTTATATTTAATTACTTTGTTAGCTATTAACTGAATCAAGGTTCGTGTGCCAAAAGGTGATCAAAACTAGTAAAAATATAGAATTAGCAATGGATCTTATATTCTTATGAATTTTAAATTTTTTAAATACCCAATTTAATTAACTGAGTAGAATCGTTCAATTTAAAATGTCCTGATAAGATAAATATTTGATAAGATGTGTTAATGGAAACTTTTATATATTTTTAATACCCATACATATTATTTAATATTTTAATAGCTGGACTGCATATGCACCCGCGAACTGCTATGTGCTATGCGGTGGATGATATGGACACTGTATATCGCCTTTTGGAAAATGGGCCTTGTGTTAGATAAGTTGAATCTCTTCTTAGAGACTAAACTTTCACTTCGAGACCTAGTAAGCTTTTGATGGTTTAGTTTTTTGTATTTTGTGCCTGTGATGATATATGAAAATAATATTTTCTTTCTTACTTTAGGTTCAGGTGATTAAATTGATACTTACCTTTTGATTGGACCATAAGTTAGATTACTTTTGGATGTAAGTGACTGGACACTCTTTAGTTTATTTTTAGTAAAAATGTAGAAATAGGTTACGACAAGAAAATAATTACTTTCTGTACAGTTTTCTGAAAAATAAGGATTAAGCGTACTTATATAGATTACGAATCATTAGAAGAGAAGGCTTTTTCTCAAAATTTTGCTCTCAAGGTTGTATACTTTTAGAAAAATAACTACTTAGGAAATTTATGCTTATTTGGTAAAATTTAGTATTCGATAAGTTATTTTTTTCAAATTATTGACTGGCTACGTAACCTTAAAGTTGTGATGTTTCTTAGTATTCTACTTTAATCGTGTTGGCTATGCCGACAAAATTAGAAGCCAGCAGCTTCGATTGTGTAATGGAGGTGATGCGCCTCCGGGTTCTATTTTGATACTCCTACGGTTGACTTTACTGTGTGATCGCATCTTAGGGTGTGTCTGATATGTGCTTTGGACCTGTAACAATGGGTCGCTTATGTTGTTAGTTACCAGAGACTTTTGTTTTCAAATTTTAATTTCTTTCTTGGAATAAAAATGCTTTTGTCAAAAAATCTATTTTTCTTAGTTCAATTTGTAAAATATGTTCGTTTACAAATCAAAATTATGCAAATAAGATGTGGGATTTTTGTGAAACCCAGTCATTGTTGTTGTAATCCGACTAATGTGGTGAATGGTTGCTTACCCGAAACTGAGTCCCATCAGCTTGCGGGGATAGGATTGAGTTATCGCTAGATGCAGAGACCCTTATTTAATTTTTATGTCTTGGTTAATAAATTTAGTTAGTGGTTTAAAATTTTAATATTTTTAACGTAGTGGATATTTGTTTAGTTTACAATTGTTTTGATTCTTAGTGAGTTTGAATAATTGAGTATTTGTGGAATCTTTAGTAGTGGATTTTAGTTTTGTAGATAATCGATTTATTGAAGATTTAAGGGTTTCCAATTTGTTAGGTGTTTAACTTGTTCTTGAGATTAGATTTATTGCTTGATATTTACAGGTTTTGCTGTCTTGCATATTTGCGATTAATTGCAAGTATGCGGTATTTGTTATGTCTCGGAGTTGGGGCGTGATAATACCTCTAATTGGACCTAGTAGGTATAGTTTGCCTCTCTTGACCTATTGTACCAACTGAAAAACTTTATTAGTTTCCCACTTCCTGTCGTTGAAATCTTTTCAGATCAAGCCGTAGATGAGGATAGGCTGTGAGCAACCGCATTGCTAGATTTTAGGAGTTAGATATAGCTCTGATTTTTTTTAGTCATATTCTGAGAGTGACATATTTATAAAGCTTATAATGTAGTTAAAAAGATTTGATAGAATCTGTGAAACTAAGTAAACTTTATGTTATAAAATTAAAATCTAGTTTGATGCCCACTTTGTTGATCTCTTAAATGCTTATTTTGCTAAGTATACAAATTGTGATAGGTTGTTTCATTTGATGCCTTGCACACACACGGGAGACTCTGTCCGTGTGGCGGGTTTGTTGTGCGCCCGGTTGGGCTTCCGCGCAGGGCGTGATAGGTTCTAGCTCTGCTCAAATCTCACCAAGTTCATCAGTAAGTTCTTCTCTGAAATCAAATCCATTAAGGGTGAGATCCCTTCCAGAGATTTATGAAATTATAGAAATGTGCAAGTTTAGTTCAACAGTTGGATCCGAGAAATTAGAAGATGTGGCTAACAGCTAAGTCATTAGATTAGTGTAAAACCATTCTTGAGGAGATAAGCAGTGTGCGAAATCAAACTTGGGAGCTTATAGATCTACTCCTAAATAAGTATACGATTAAACTAAAGTGGATTTACAAGACCAAGTTCAAGACCAGTGGATCCATTAATGAAGTTGAAGGCGAGAATTATTGCAAAAGGCTACCCACAGCGGGAAGGTATTAATTTTTTTGGAGCTTTCGTTGTGGTAGCTTGATTAGATACAGTTAGAATAGTTTTAGCCTTAGCAGCTCTAAACAAATAAAATTTAATTTGATGTTAAATTTGCATTTAAATAGTGTTTCTCATGATTAAGTGTATGTTAAGCAATCTTAGAGGTATGAAATTTAAAGGTTGGAAGATAAGATGTACATGCTCAAAAAGGCTATATATGGAATCAAGCAGGCATCGCAACCATGATATAGCAAGATTGTAAAATGGGGGTGAAAAATATTGATGACGATTTCACAAATACTTGGTGGGCAATTTCACAACCACACTCTATAAACATCCAATGGAGAGCCAAACACAAGAGCAAGAACAAAATAAAGGGAATCACAAGAACACAAGGATTTATGTGGTTCGACTATACCTATATTCGCGGGAGAACAATGCAAAAAAAATTTCCACTATAAAACTTGAAAATTAGAAGAGAGATACAAATGGATACCTTCTCTCCAAGATATAAAGAGAGCTCCAACAATCTCTAGCTCTATCCAAATGATGTAAATCAAACCTCACAAGGAAGATCCCACTGTTTGAGTTTTTTTAAAAAAAGAAGAGTAGATTTATATAAAAGAAGAATAGACCAATTAGAATAGGAGTTCTAGTTTGCTTAGATTTGGATTCTTTCAAAAAAAATATTTAAAAAAAAGAGAGGGAATAAAAAAAAAAGAAAATAAAAAAAAGGAATAAAAAAAAGAGAAAGGAAAAAAAAGGAAAAGAAATAGAAAAAGGGGAAAGTAAAGGGAGGTGACTCACCTCCCCTGATCCGTACAAGAGGAGGTGAGCCCACCTCCCTTTTCTTCCAGATAAGCAAAAAAAGAAGAAGAGAAGAAGAGAAGAAAAAAAAAGGGAAACGAAAAAAACGAGGAAAGAAGAATCTCCCACTTCTAAAAAAAAGAAAAAATTTACATGTCTTATTGATGGTCAAGTTACCAACCTTTTAAATTTTTTAAATAATTTCCAAAAAACTAATGGAAGTCTTGTAGGCCTTTTAAAAGGAGAAGAAAGGTTAAAAAAAAAAGAGGGGGGAGCTGAAAAAAAAAAAGAGAGATCTGTGAAGGAAAAAAAAAAGGAGAATTTTTTAAAAAAAAGAAATTTTCTTTTTTATTTTCCCTCTTTCTCGAATGCACACACGAGGGGGCTTTTCTCCCTCTTTTTACCCTGACGCGTTGGCAGAGAGGAAAGGGTGTGCTCACCCATTCCTCTCCTTCATCCCTATACCGAGCGGCCATCTTCGCGATAGGCACGATACGATCAAAGGATTGATCGAGCGGCCATCTTCGCGATAGGCTCGACAAGATGAAACCTGCGTACTTGGACAAAATATGATAATAAAAAAATAAAAAAAATGAATGAGCTTTGTTTTGATTTGCTATCTTCGTGATAGACATTGTTCGAATCACTCGCCATCTTCGTGATATGCACGATTCGACTTGATCAAATCGCCATCTTCGTGATTGGCGTAACTTGACTTAATCGAACTTCGTGTTTGAGATGGGTTGTCGTAGCAACGCCTCATGGGTGCAAGAGAAAATTGATGATTCATGAATTTGGTATTGATTTTTAAATCGGACCAAATTAATTCAAATCGAATCCAATAAAAAAAAAGGAGAATGGTTTGGATTTAATTAATTTAAAGGAGCCCAATCTACAATTTACTTAAGGGCTCAATGAACAAAATTCCACATGCAGTCCACCAATAAGACTAAATTCAATCAAGCCCAAAATCTGAATCCAGCCCGTATACAATGCATCCCAGTCTACTCACGGGCTCTGAATCCAGCCCGTACGTAAATGCAAGCCCAGTTCACACATGGGCTTCAAACTCAGCCCACATACTAATAAAACCCAAAACCTAAAGTCCACAAATAAAACCCATAAAACCTAAAGTCCACAAACAAAACCCAAAAACTCAAAGTCCATAAATAAAACCCCAAAACCCAAAGTCCACAAATAAAAGCCAAAACCCGAAGTTCACAAATAAAATCCAACTCAATATCAAAAATTAATTTCATGAACCAAAATAGGCTTTCCAAATGGACCTCTATCATGAATTAATTTTATGGGCTTTCCAAATGGGCCTCTATCATGAATTAATTTCATGAACCAAAATAGGCTTTCCAAATGGGCATCTATCATGAATCAATTTCATTTCACAAAGATGGGCCTCTACCATGAATTAATTTCATGAACCAATTTCACGGACTTCAAATTCAAAATGACCGTCAAGTCGTTAAACTGAACAAATGATCGTCAAGTCGTTAAACTGAACGAATGACCGTCAAGTCGTTAAACTGAACGAATGACCGTCAAGTCGTTAAACTGAACGAATGACCGTCAAGTCGTTAAACTGAGCAAATAACCGTCAAGTCGTTAAAATAAATAAATGACCGCCAAGTCGTTAAATTGAACAAGACCGCCAAGTCGTTAAACTGAGCAAGCCAACATCAAACTCTACTTGATTTGACCGCCAAGTCGTTAAACTGAGAAAATCAATTTCAAACTCAATTTGACCACCAAGTCGTTAAACCGAGCAACTCAATTTGACCGCCAAGTCGTTAAACTGAGCAAACTAATTGCAAACTCATTTTGACCGCCAAGTCGTTAAACTGAGCAAACCAATTTCAAACTCAATTTGACCGCCAAATTGTTAAACTGAGCAAACCGAGTTTCAGCTCAAACTGACCGCCAAGTCGTTAAACTGAGCAAATCGACTTCAAACTCAAACTGACTGCCAAGTCGTTAAACTGAGCAAATTAAATTTGGACTCAACTCAATTTGACCGCCAAGTCTTTAAACTGAGCAAATTAAATTTCAACTCAACTTGACTATTCAGTTTTACAAAATCTATGTATAGTGGGGGTATGCCCCTGCTTAATCCATGTACACAGCAAATTATATAATAAAATTTTATCTTCATGCTTTGGTCTCTTTTTTTATCAGCATCTATATTCGGTCTCTTAATCGAGAGTTCCTTAACACTGAAAGTGTGGGGTAATTAACAACAGATTCTTGAGTCTGTTGGAAGCCATGAACCTATAATCCTGATTTTAAAATAAAACTTAAATAGATTTAATCTCTACCATGAATGACCACTCGCCGGAGAAAAAGCTTGCGGCGGGGCCGATTCGTTCGTGGCAGACACCCACCTCCTTCTTGCTAGAACTAAGATTAAATCAAACTTTAGGATTTTCTCTCTTTTCTCCCACTTCTTTTCTCTTTCTCTACTTCTCTCACTTTTTTTCTCTAATATTCTAATACCCCACTTTAGCTCCTAAGACAAGAAGCTATCAAATATGGGCCTTTGGATCAAAAGAATCTTGATCCAAAGGCTTACAAGTAGGAGGCCCACACGCATAGTAAGAAAACATAGAAATATGAGATTTGACTTCACCAAATTACATAGCTCAAATATAATAAGGCCCAAATAACAAATAGACCCGATGTAATTAGCTCAACAATGATTGATGCCCATATTCTTCCAAATGGTTGTAAAAGAAGCGAAAATGAGCCAACTTTGTTGTACATGAAGAATCAAAATACAGAAATTTTGTTTGTATGTCTTTCTGCAGATAATTTAATATTCGTTGGTAGTTCAGAAAGAGAATGATGAATTTAAATTTTGTATGGTGCAAGAATTTGAAATAATAGATCCTGATATGATTAATTATTTTTTGGTTCTTGAAGTAGACAATGTGAAAAGGGTATTTTATTTTACCAACGAGTTATATATTTGATTTACTTGAGAGATTTGGCCTGAATGATTATAACCTAGTGGCAAATCCTATGGGAGCAAATATAAAATTTTCAGTTGATGACGGCGTAGAGAAAGTGGAGTCCAATATGTACAAGAGTTTCATTAGGAATTTACTATATGTGACAAACGCTCGGCTGGATATTGTGCAAACAATCAATTTGCTATCTTGGCTATGCAACGTTCGAGCAAAATTCATTTTGGTGTAGCAAAATGGATCCTGAGAAACTTGATGGAACTATTGGCCATGTTTTTTTGGTACGGTAACTCTAATAATTTTATTTGTCTTGGTTTCTTCCGATAGTGATTGAGGAGGTCGAGTGGATGATAGAAAAAGCACTAGCATGTTCATCTTCAAGTTTATATTAATAGCAATGTGCTGGTCCTCAAAGAAGCAATACTCGACAGCATTTCATCTTCTAAAGTAGAATATATTGCCGTTATTGTTGCATCTTGCCTACCAGTGTGGATGCGGTGGATTTTGTTCGACTAGAAGCAAGGCTGGAAGGAGCTTACATCCATTTACTGTGACAGTTGATCAACAGCTACCAGGACAAAAAATCTATTGCACTATAGTCGCACCAAAAACATAGAAATTTACTACCATTTCATTTGGAAAATTGGCGAATGGCGACATCGAGTTGGCGCATTGTTCAAGTCAAGAGCAACTAGTGGATTTTTTTCACCAAACCTCTTAACTCTGAAAAATATTATTTGAAGGAATCAAGCGTAACAGAGGTCTCATGGGGTTGTGATGAACATAAGACCAAATCTATTTTAGTTTTGATAATATTATTAGCTTTTTGCTGGGAAAAGTTAGTGGATAGTTGAGACAGATTTGTTTTTTGGCTAATCTCTTTGTTAATTAACGACCTTATTTATTACCTATTCATAAAGCATGTTAATTAGTCAGTAGATTGTTCTAATCTTAGGGCAAGTAAGCTGTGTGTAGATGGAGCTGCAGCATAAAACCATCAATCCGAGCAACCATGCATGTACTGGCTGCATTCCAGTTAATTAGATAGCTTTTATTCTCCTATTTCAAGCTTTACCAAATTCTCTGCCTCCTTTCCATGTTCTTTTGTGTGAACCTATACACCATCGAATCTAGGGGCAAGTCGTTAAGTAGCTTTCTAGTAGTCATAATTAAGCATCAGGCATAAAAAGAAATATCATATCCTGAAACTATCTTATAACTCTATTTTTTTATAATAAAAAAAAAAATCAAATCAAATCTATGAGTTGGTATTTACACATTCTGTTGCAGAAACTAGGTTGGCCACAATCTTAAAATCTCTTTTAAAGAGTTTCCAATAATGTTAATCTCTAACTATACGAATATAACTATATATTGAAATATACATAACTAATGAAACATGAAGACAGATGTGCAAAGAAACGCAAATATTAGAAAGAAAAGAATGAGACTCGGTACCAGATAAAGAAACTGATTAATTAGTTAGCGTAACTACTCTCTCACAGATTTTGTACGGTTTCACCATCTATGAGTATATAAGGAACGTGAGCAATAAGTTGCCAGTCTAGTCCTTGATCCTTTATGCAGCGCTCCTTCAGCAATGGGCACCCCCAGATACGCAATTCTTTAAGCGAAGCTGGTAGGCCGTTCTCCGGCAATGATTTAATCTCGGGGCAGAGGCCTATTGACAACTTCTTGATGGAGAAAAAGGTTAATAGAGAAGTAGGAAGGCTCTGCAAATTTCGACATGACAAGAATTGTAGTTCTTCGAGTGAGATTAGTTTCTGGAACCATTCTTCCTGCTCTACTTTGAAGCAAGCAAGATGATCGCAGTAATTAAGGACAAACAAACGGAGCGAGCGGACAATTCCTAGTGTGATCCACACATTGTTGAAAGGGATATCATCCGTGCTAAAAAAAGAGAGTGATTTCAGATCCGGATCCTCATATGGCTGCTCAGTCTGCATGAAATCATTCAACTTGGGACATCCTTCAATTCGCAAATCTTTCAGGCTAGTGAGGGACTGAAACCCGGTAAGTAAGCTCAACTCCGAGTATTCGAGGAACAACAACTCTAGATGCCTTAGGTTAGACAGACAAACTGATGTTCTATGTGGGTAGTTCTTCAATTCTAGGACGACAAGGGAGGTCAGGCTCTGTAGACATCTAGGCAGGGCGTCACCCAAGTCACCACACTCACCAATTCTGAGCTCAATCACTGTTGAACTTAAGTAATGAAGTGGGAGTTTTCTCAGCTTCCAGCAAGTGAAAATGTGGAGTAGACGGAGTCGAGGGAAAAATTGCCGACCTTTGGTGTGAGGCCACTCTTCCCATTCCTTCCACTCTTCCCATTCCTTCAAGTCTATAAACTTGAGCTCCTCGAGTGATGGAAAGACTTGATCAGCATCCCCATAGAATTCAACTCCGATTTGTTTTACTGCAGGCATCGTGTTAATGTGCAGGACCTTGAGAAAAGGAAGCTGCCCGAGGGGTGGTAGACTCGCACATCTAGCACAGTTGCTTAGATAAACAGATTCTAGATTGGTGAGATACTGCTTCTTTACAAGCCAATTTGGAAGTGTCGCACCTCCGTAATGCCGAATTGTAAGCTCTTTAAGACTGTAATGTGGTTCTAGGCCTTCAAACATATGCTCCTCCAGATCACTCTGGCCTTTTAAATCAGGCTTCCTATTCAAGCAAAGTGCATTAAGGTATTCTTTGTTCTTTAAGTTGGCTTCCATGGCCTCCTCCATGCTTTCCACACTCTCAAGATTTTGTATAACAAGTCGCCTCCGGAGATTTCTCAGTCCTTTCAACTCTCCGATCAGGTGCCCTCTCTTCCTTGTGATGCGGAATTCTTCCAACTCCTGAAGGTCGGTGAGTCTCCCAATCCCATCAATTAGAGCAATAGTTTCAGCTCCTGCGTATAAATGTCGCATGTTTATCAGTCTGTTCATTCCTTCAGGCATCTTCTTAAAGCGACAGCGCTGCAAGTTAAGAACCTGCAGATGGCAAAGCCTGGAAAACTGTTTTGGAAATTGTCTGATACCAGTGCACGAAATATCTAGGTACCGAAGATGTGAGAGGTCACATATAGCATCTGGTAACTTTTTTATTTGTATACCGCTGCGTGATAAATCTAGTACTCGCAGGCTTTTGAGATTCTTTAAGATGCCTTCGAGGATCCCATGAAGTTCTGAAGAATCATATTCTCGAAAAAGTATGATAGTTCGTAATCTTTGAAACTTGGGGATGTCCCTTAGCACATCTAGATTATCTGTATTAAGAGTTAAGTGATGAACAGTCGCTGGAAACTTTTCCGGCCACTCACTGACCACATAACATTCATCCAACGAAACATACACGGCCAAGTCTCTGATCAGATCATGCATCACAAACTTGTTATGCATCGTAGGGAAAAAGAAGTGCCTGTTGGTTAACTCATCAAACATACGATTGCCTGAGTCCTCCGGCCTGGTTCTCTGGTCGGAGTCGAATTGGATAAATCCCTGAGCAATCCACATGTGGACCAGTTGTTCCTTCTCGAATTCGCAACCCCTCGGGAATATAGAAGCGTAAGCAAAGCATTGTTTCAGGTTCGTGTTCAAGTGCTGATAGCTCAATCCAAGAGATGGAAGGATGCTATCAGCGCAAGTTCTTGCTTCCACCACTCGCTTTCGGAGACTGATCTCCAGTACCCCTCTTCTTGTTCGGATTGGAGCAGAGTTCCGAGCACCTTTGCCGCAAGTGGTAAGCCGTGTAGCTTTTTCGATATTTCTTGACCAATTAATTGCAACCTTCTCCGCTTGCTCCCGTCAAGCTGATTCTGATCGTGAAACACGCAATGTTCAAAGAGCTCCCAATAGTCGTCGTCCTCTAAGCACTTCAACTCAATCGGTTCCACTGTCCCCATAAGATCTGCCACAACCGGGCTTTGAGTAGTTACTAAAACAATACTTCCTTTCGACCCGAATGTCAATGCGCTACGGAGCTCCTTCCACTTGATTCCTCTCTCATCCCACACATCATCGAGTATGAACAAGAACCTTACATTCCTAGTGGCATCCGTGAGCTTCATTAGAGCCTCATCTAAACTGATATCGACGAAGCGAGGATCGGCAATCCCCCCATGCACCAGCTCTTTGGAGATCCTTTTCACGTCGAAATTGTCGGAGACGTAGACCCACCTCCGAAGCTGAAAGTGCTCGGCTACCCTTGGATCATTGTAGATAAGCTGTGCAAGAGTTGTCTTGCCGACTCCTCCTATACCTACAATCGGAAGAACGGCAAGACCAGGACCGCTGCTGCTCCCCGCAGCACTGCTGCATGTAGCGGCGCCACCACCATCAGCCGGCTGATCTCCTGAGCTGAGCAGCAGATCTAGCATCATCTGTATCTCTTTGTCCCTCCCAAACACCCTGTCTGCCAACAGGAACGAGCTGGTCTCCCTGCAGGCCGCGATAGCTTCCTTCTTATCTTTGCGGCACTGATCCAGCTTCAATTCCTGGCGGCCTATGTCGACATAAATTTTATCAAGATTCTCTACAAGATTCTTCAAGCTTGTAATGAGGTCCTCGTCCGAGAAGGTAAAATGCATGAGAAGTTTTTGAGCCGAGGATGAAAGCTCGCCCACCTTGCTCCGCTGGTGCAATCTGTCGTGCAGCTCTCTGAACTCGAACTCGTCCGCGACATCGTCGGCCGCGTACGCGGCGTCTTTGAGCTCAGCTATCCATTTGGCCAGCGCCTGATCCCTGACGGGCATCCCCTCAGCCGCGTCGATCACCGCTCGGATGCGCGGAAGCCGGTCCTCCACGTCCCGCAGCATGTCCTCCACGCCTTTGAGCAGATCGCGTCGGCCGGAGAAGTAGGAGAAGACCTTGCTGACCAGCTTATCCAGAACGTAAAATGCGAACCACTCGCCGACTTTCATCCCGACAAATTCTGCCATATCCGTGAAGAGGAGGGGACGATGATAAGCTCTTCCCTCTTCGGCCCAAGCAACGGGCCTTGCTTCCGTGAAGAGGATGAAGAGTGCATTAGGAATCTCTTACTTTTCGACTTTGACTTTGGTAGACGGCCTAGGCTACCCAATTGCCAGTGTCGGCGATATAATTGTACCAGATATTTAGTGGCTGAATTGCACACTACACTCTAAATTTGCATAAATTTTTTGGCGTGGATATCCTAGCTTCTCAGAAGTGATTTTGAGTCCAAAATTACTTTTAAGCTCAGCAGAGCGTTTGGCAACGACAGTTGGACAATCTGATTCTACCTTTTAGAATCAGAAAATTGATATTGATGGCTCTAGAATCAGAAGCAGGAAAAATCTACTTCTCCAAAATTGATTCTGATTTTGGACTCAAACTTCAAATTTTTATTTTTATTTTAGATTCAAGATATAAATTTAACTTTAAATTTAAATTTTGAAATTTTATATTCATATTTGAATTTTTAAATCTCAACTTTTCAAATTTAAAGTTTAAAATTTAGATTTTATATTTTAAAGTTAAGTTTCAAATCTCAAATTTAAAATTTTAAATTTTTAAATTTTAAATTTTCAATTTAAAATTTAAAATTTAAAATTTTAAAATTTAAAATTTTAAATTTTAAATTTTAAATTTCAAAATTTAAATTAAAAAATTTCAATTTTAAATTTGAAATTTCAAAATTTAAATTTTAATATTCAAAATTTTAAAATATAAATATTAAATTTAAAGTTTAAATTTGAAAATTTAAAATTTAAAATTAAAACTAAAATTAAAATTTAAAATTAAAAATATAAAATTTATAATTTTAAATTTAAAATTAAAAATTAAAAATTTAAAATTTAAAATTTAAAATTTAAAATTTAGAATCTAAAATCTTGAATTTTGAATTTCAAATTTCCAATCTTAAATTTTAAATTTTAAATTTTAAATTTAGATTTTAAATTTGAAATTAAAAATTTAAATTCAGATTGAAAAATTAAAAATTTAAATTTTGATTTAAAAATTCAAATTTTAAATTATAAATTATGAAATTTTAAATTTATTTTTTGTACAAATTTGAAATTTAAAAATTATACTTTTAATTCAAATTTAAATTTTAATTTAAATTCAAATTTTAAATTATTTTAAAATAAAATTAGTGAAAATATTAAAATACGTAAGCATCAAAAAAATTTTGCCAAATAGTTTGAGAAAATCACTTCAGAAAAATTATTTTTATTTAAACTCAGCCAAACGCTCTACAACTTTTCACCAAAATCAATTCTCCAAACCAAAATTACTTCTGCAGAAATCACTTTTCCAGAAGTTAGGCCAAACGTGTAAGTTACGGGGGAGCCCTAGGATGTATCTAGATACTATCAATACCTAGAGGGCGGTGAATAGGTATAACGGCCAAACCACAAATCTTGATGCAATAAAATAAGTGCGGAAATAAAAATAACACACCGAGATTTACGTGGAAAAACTCCAACTAGGAGTAAAAAACCCACGGGATCAACACGCGATAACAATCCACTAAGAAATAAAAGATTACAAGGTGATTACCGACTCCACGGACTCAAACCTCTCTTTTATCTTCTTTTGATCTCGCGCACACCACCGGGTTGTCCACACCCCACGTTCAAATCCACGAACGCCACGTCCCGAATCCACGAAACGGTCAACTTCGAATCCACGAAGCTTTTATCACGCCGAATCCACGACGCCCACTCGAATCCACGAGCGCACTCCGTCCGGAGCAAGAACAATAAAGTCGATGATGATTTATTGCTTAGAATATCATTGAAGATCTGTGGGAATAATCTCTAAGCAATTCTCAAATTGATTCTAGAAGAACATTAAAAATCTAGGGCACCATGAATCAATTTGAGAGAAGCTTGATATAGAAGATGAGGAAAACGACTACCTACAAGCTTCTAGGGTTTCTAAAAGATAATCTATGCTTAACCATGTTTTAGAGACATCCCCACATCTTATTTATAGGTTTAGAAGCAATCCGAAATAGATTAGGATTGAAAACTGATTTTAAAAAGGTTTGGAATCAAATTAGGATTGCAAAACTGATTTTAAAAATGTTTGGAATCAAATTAGGATTGCAAAACTGATTTTTAAAAAATCTACAATCTTTTTTATAGGTTTGGGAGACATTAGAATCAGAGTAGGATTGAAAAAATATATTTTCGAGAAACCGCAACGGGTCGGGGTCCGGACCTTGGATGCAGGGTCCGGACTCTGAAACTCTCCAGCGTTTCATAGTCCGGACCTCAGTCCTCAGGGTCCGGACCCTCCCTGCATGACAGCCAGGGAGGCGTACAGGTTCCGGACCTCACCTCAGGGTCCGGATCCTGAAAATTCAAAAACTCAATTTTTAAATTTTAAATCAATTTTTATCTATTCTAATGTCTTCCAAACATTTGTAAATGTTCATAAATCATCATCAAGAACTTACCAAGCATCGTGAATTCATACGTTGAGTCCGCGAGTCTTCAAACTTCGTCTCTTCTTCTTTGAACCTTCAAGACTCCGACTCACTTCACGAAATATGCCAATATAAAATCCATAACAATCTCCCCCTTTGGTAATTTCGTGACAAAATCCAAAAGTATATAAAATACTCACGATGCTCATCTCTTCAAAAACTTTGAAATTCATTGCCATCACCAAAATAATGAACTTCTCGCGTGAAAGATCCAAACAAAAATCAAAATTACAACTTTATAACTCCTAAAGCAAACTCTATGACTTAGACACACATGGAGTCTTGAAGTCTTGAAAGACCTGCAAAAAGTTTTCATTCTCCACGAACAAAGTTAGTAGAAAAAATATATCAAAATCTCTCCCCCTTTATTCATGCGTCTAAGTTCAAAATCTCTCCCTCTTTTTTTTTAAAAAAACTTTCAATCTTTCAATATCATCACTATCATCACCTCTCTCCCCCTTTTTGTCAAAAATTGCCAAAAGAAAACACCAAAAATAGAGAGAGTTTAAAGAGAAATCAAATCGAAGTACAAGAAACACAAGTTTAAGATTTTGTTCACTATGAAACCACTTGTGATATAATGAGAAAACACAATGATTGCATTAAAAATAATGTTAGTGAATGAATGTGATGCATTCACATAGACTTCTTTCAATTCCTATTAATTTTATAAAAATTAAGAATTTTACTACACAATCACGATGATGTAGATAAAATATTACACGATTTCTTAATTCATATAAACTTCAAAATCAAATCATCAAAAATAATCTAAAGGCTCAAAAGCTATCAAAATGTAAACGGATTATGAAGATGACTTAAGGGATTCATCAAAGAGACATAAATTTGTCGCATAAACGTTCAAATTTGAGATAAAATAAACATCGCACAGGGGGTGGCTCTTTGAGCATCTTTCATGTATGTGGACCACCTTATAACTCCGAAAAATAAATTTTGTGATATTTTTCTTTTGCATGCTTTTACACTTATATTTTTTTCGGATATGCAATTCAATTATCATGTGGTAGCTGCACACACTAACCGGACGACCGGGGTGGTAGCTCTTTCCTCCATGTGGTGGTAGTTTTCATACTCCTTTAAGAATGTAACTCTTTCCACATCTTTTAAAGCATATGAGCATTCTTTTCTCAATATAATAATGACTCCCCCTCACTTAAGCAATCTCTTAGTTGAAAGAACATGTGACAAATTTTAGTCCATAAGAGAATAACTATTCATCAAATTCAACACACACAACCGAGATAAGTTAAGCTCCTAGAGATTACATATGATTACCTAAATTTGATAAATATAAGTATTAAGAATTCTCATAATAAATTATCTTCAAATATAATGAAAATAAAGTAAAACCGATAATTAATATGAGATTAATTAGGAACGAATGAAAGTGAACCTATTGATGTTCAAAGCATTATTTAATGTTGTAATTGTTCAATGAATTTTCAAAAATCGTAACAATGAAAGCACCAAAACGTGTAATGCAATGATCAAACAAGATATGCAATAGAAACCAATCAACGCACTACACAAAGTCAAAACAAGTTAAGATTTAAGACAAGAAAAGATATCACCTTTTCGAACCCAAACTTGTCGAATTGTTGGTTGTCTTGGTTTGTTGCGGTTGAGCAACGATTGTTTTGACTTTTGATCACCCGTTGGTCGCCACGTTGCATTCGGCTTTGTGTGCACTTGTGAAGACCAGAATTTTCTTTTATGATTGTTTGAGTTTCTTTTCAGTGTTATCGTGTGTATTTGGATTTTAAACTTGCTGGTCAGATTTTAGTGAAAAATGATTTAAAATAAAGTTTTTTTGCGATTTCTAAAAACAACTTGAAATGAATAGTAACCGGCGTTTCCGGAATGGACCAAGAGAAGAGAAGGGCTTCGGACGCGAATTGAACTCCGATTCAGGCGTTCCGATAGCTCGTTTCTAATATCTCGACTATTCTAGAACCAATGGTGCTGACGGTTTTTATGTTTGATGCACGATTTTCAAGGAAAATGGGTTTTATCGCTGGAAGGGTTTTTGTGCATTGATGTTTTTGCTTCTTAGAGGTATTCTTTGCTCCGTTTTGCGTGAAACTTGACGTGTTGGGGTCTTTTTGTGTGAGGATTGTCCGTGATGAAGTTTTGAGGTTGCTGCTTCGCTTATCGGATGATTTCGAGGGCAACTTAGGGTTTTGTGTCTTTTCCTTCATGTGTTTGTGTGTTGGAGAGAGTAGGGGATGAGTTTCGTCGCGAATCAGCGATCGTTTCTGGTGATCCAAAATCGTGAGTTCGATGATCCGGCAGTGCTGATCACGATGGCGTAATCCGTTCGTGGATCCGACGGTCGGATCGCGAGATATCGTGAAATCATCGCCGTGGGGTCTACAGTCCGATTTTGGTCTTTTCGCGAAAGGGTCTGTATTTTATGTACCGTCTCGCGCTAGTTCGGACATGGAGGGTCGTCAGCGCGTTTTACTCTCGCTGTGAAGGACCGGGCTTAAATTCCCAGGGTTTTATGGGGTTTCGCGCAATTGTACCCTTTGTATAAAAGTTGCATTTAGGGTTTCTTTGGGAGAAACCCTAACCCTAACCCCCCTAACCTAGGTTTTCGTGCCCTAGCCGCTAGCTCCACCCGCCACCTTCCCCTGGACCTTTCCCTGTGCGCCGTCGCCGCCGCCGGCCGCCCCTGGCTGGCCGGAGCCCCGGCCACCCTCTCATTCTCCCTTTTCTTCTTCTCTTTCTTCTTGTTCTTGGCCGAGCCCTTGGTGGACCTTCCCCTGCATCTGGACCTCCCTCCGATGCTGCCCCAATGCCCGGCGCCCATTCTCGGTGTCCGTCACCGCCGCCGCGTCGCCGGCGCTGCCTGTACCACTGCTGCTGCTGCCACGGACTGGTGCGGGCAGCAGGCGGTTGCCCCGTGTTGCCGCCGCCCCCCCGCCGCCGTAGGAGGGGAGCACCAGCCTCCTGAGGTGCACCGCCGCCGGCCCCGGCCGCCCCGCGCCGCCGCCCCAACCCGCTCGGGTTGGGGGAGCAGCAGCGGCCGCTGCTGCTTAGCGCCGCCGCTGCCGCCCCTTGGCGGACTCGGCCGCCCTCCCTCCGGCCTCTGAGGGCTGCCGCCGTCGTCTCCTGCCTCCTCGTCCGCCGCCGTCGTCGGACTACACGGTTCGGGCCGTGCCCTAACCCGGGTTGGGCTAACCTTGCTCTGCCGCCGTCGCCGTCGCTCGCCGTCGCCATCTGAGGTGAGCACCACCTTCCCCGTGTCCCCCGAGTCCGATCTGAGCCACCTCGCGCGCCGCCCGGCCGCCGGCTGCCGGCCGGAGCTTGTTTGCTCCGGCCGGGCTCGTTTCGGGCTCTTTTGAAGCCGCACGCATGGATCTCAGTCTCCGGTTGCCTCCCGATCTTTGAGAGGTGAGCATGATGATCACGGCGATGCGCTGATCCCCGTGCTCACCTCGGTTGACAGCATCGGTGCCCCGGTTCATTATTTCGGCGATGTCGAGCCCTTGGACCCTATGCTTGTGCACTGTTCTTGGGCCCGACGCACTCCGCGAATGTTTTTGTCACCTCGGACAGTGAGCACGGGCTCCGCTGCATCGAGACCTATCCGCTGGTGCTCGCGGAGGGTCGCGCGGATGATCGGAGGGCTCTAACGGCCGTTCCGAGTGCTTTTTATTGCTTTATGTGAATATTATTGTGAGTGGTGGATTGTTTTGCAACTATTGATGCGTGGGGTCGCTGTGGGCAGTGAGGGCTTGACCCTTGAGGCCC
The DNA here is from genome assembly GCA_016920855.1 of Puya raimondii. Classification (NCBI taxonomy): domain Eukaryota; kingdom Viridiplantae; phylum Streptophyta; class Magnoliopsida; order Poales; family Bromeliaceae; genus Puya; species Puya raimondii. The sequence continues at coordinate 205,071,012 of JABWPP010000050.1, read as the reverse complement.
TGTGGACTAGTTGTCCATGTTTGATGTACCCCCGCGGAAATCCGGTTTGATTTCCGGTGCGTTTTCCGACAAATTGTCGGCGGAACGCACGTTTCGATCGTGGGATCCATTGGTTGGTTTCGTGGGCGACCTGGCTTTGTTGCTAAGCCTTATTGGTTGTTCCCCTTCGCTGTCTCGAAGTTCCGAGGGCAGCGAATGAGCGACGGAGGGTTCCGGTGTCAAATCGGCACTTTTCAGAAATCGGGAAAGCCGATTTCGGGTGCGTTGGTGTTCGTGGCACCCCGGACTTGTGCCCGCTGTCCATCCACCTTGTTTGGTGTTTTAGGGGACACCGGATGACTTGGGTTGTTTGTTGGTACCCCTCTGGGGCTTGGTTTGAGTTTGGGATCGTTTCGGCGAGTTTTTCGGACGATCCGACGGTTTGGGTTTCTGAGCATTTGTGTTAGTGCCGACTTGGTGGACATTGACCTTGTGAGTCTTTCGTAGGTCCTGTCGTCGTTCCTGAGAGCAGTGGTGTTAGGCTCTTCTGTTGTACAGGTGGGTACTTCGATCCGGAGTCGGTTCAGTGGACTACGGTGATACCATTCTACCCTTTTCTCTTGCATGGTTTTTTTTCAGTTCTCTATACTTCTATTGTCTCTAATTTTGTGAGCTTGCCATTAGTAGAGTAGTTGTGATTGCATGATTTATTGATGACCTGGTTGGTCGGTGGTGATTGCCTGTTGTTTCGGGGATCCTCGTTTACTCATTTATCCGTTGCTATTCTCGGCTGGTTGTCGTCCTGTGGTTTGAGCATATCGCATCGATCGTCACAGCTCTTCTAGCACTTCACGTACACCAACGGTTTGGCCACCGTGTGGGTGTTCTTTTTCAAAAAAGTGGTCGCGTGCATCCGACCCGTGAACCTCGACGCACATGCATCTGCGGAGGTTATGTGTCGATGATTGAGCATGTTGTGGCAGTGCCAGTGCCAGTGGTCTGCGGTGCGTTCCATGTGGCCTGGTGGTGATTGGGTAATATTTGTGGTTACTTACGTTTGATGCATGCGTTTCATATCGGCAGTAGCTTAGTCTTGTCATATCTGGTTATTTGTGCTAACCTGTGCTACTGTTCTTGTTTATCCATCTTCTTGTTGACCCTCGTGCCGGTGTGTACACCTCGCCTTCGTCGGCTTGCGGTACCCACTGGGAGGGGAGACGTGATTTATCATGTTCTCACCCCCCGCCATCGTTGTTGTTTTCAGGTGAGCCGGGTGGTGTGAGTCGGGACGTGGTGAGACGCGAGTAGCTAGCGTGCATTAGAGGTCCCGACTAGTACCTCGTCAGATTTGGTTTACCCTGACCCTCTCTTATAATAGATTTATGTTTATAGCATGGTTCAGTTACATCGTGGTTACTGCTTATCTGTATGTTTGAATATTTGGATTTATTATCGTCTTGTGGATTTGTGTCATATCTTGTGATATCGGTTTATCGTGGATTTCTACCCCTCGTGGTAGCGGTTTTCAAAACAAGGTTTCTGCGTGGGAAACAAATTTTTTTTTTTTTAAAAGGGCTTTTCGATCGTTCGGCTTTTGATTTTCCAAAAAAGAGTCCTCGTGTGGGGGACAGTTTTCCAAAAGGATATTTAAATGATTGAACTTAGGATTTCAAAATAAAGCTTCTGGGTGAGAAGCACTTTTCTAGAATAATTTGGTGTAATGTGCATTGCATCATCCTTCGCCTAAGGATTTGTTTAGATTCATGCAGGTGTTAAGTATGGTTAGCTGTATGTGTTGATTGTTGTTTGTGTGGATGAATGAATGATGTTTGAGATCCTGTTATGTATGATGGTACGCCGTGCAAATACAGGGGAAACTCTGTCCGTGTGGACAGAGGGACCTGTATTTGTGGCGGGTCTGTACGTTGCTCGGGCTAGGCTTTCAAAAAAAAAAAAAATGGTACGCTTTCCGCATCTAAAACTAGCCCGGGGCGTGACAGCACTATTTGTTGTGGCTTCGACTTCCGGTTGATCTTGGATACTCGACCCTTTTGATGTTGCTTTTGAAACCGTAAGGGTTGTCGAGTATTGGATGATGCCGATAGATGTTTAGAAGATGCCGGTTGAGTTTTCTTATCTTTTCTAGGGCATGTCTTCTTGATGTGGCCTTTGTTTCCACATCTATGGCATACTTTATCCTTCAAAATAGTTGAGACTTTAAGTGCTAAATTTTTAACCTTCTCAACATGTTTCCGCTCATATCCAAGTCCAAGTTTGCTTGTTTGACCCAATCCGAGCATATCATCAAGTTTCTTTGATCCGGAGGAGAATTTTTGTATGTCGGACTTGAGTTCATGGACTCGTTTAGTCAAGACTTGGTTAGAAGTATGAATTTCCTTGTATTGTAGTTCTAGAAAGCCAATCTTTTCAAGATGTGATTTAATCATTACTTCCGATTGGTTGAGCTTCTCTTGGAGGATTTTGTTGTTCTTCAATATGTGTTCCCTTTCCTCCTCAAGAGCTTTAGATGTCTTCTTCAAGTTGTTGTTCTCATCTTCAAGCTCGAGTAATCGCTTCTTCAACCTCTTGTTGTGCTTAGCCATTTTTCTGGATTCAATGAGTAGTTGATTATACGCATCGGCTAAGCCTTCGTCATCCGACTCCCCCTCACTCTCGCCATCGTCCGTCGAAGTTTCATGCAAGGAAGGAGAAAGAGAAGAGTCAGAAATAATAGATGAAAAATATGTAGCTAAAGGCAAAGGAGTATGAGAACTTAAAACAACATTATTTTTCTCTTCATCACTTGAGGTCGATTCTTCAGAACTAGAATCGTCCCAAGTTCTCGCTTGCAAAGCCTTCCTTTTATAGGATTTCTTAGTGGGGCAATCCGTAAAAATATGGCCGTAGCCTTTACATTTGTAACATCGGATTTTTCCTTCAAACTCATCTTTTTCTTTAGATGACTTTGCAAGTTTCTTCTCTTTAAAAGATTTAGAATTTGAAGATCCTTTAGAAAAAGATTTGGATGTAGATCGATTTGTCTTGTTCTTCCGGAAATTTCGACGAAATTTCTTCGTGAGACGCGACAGTTGAAGTTCAAAATCGGCAAGTGAAATTTCTTCGTCGGAATCTGAGTCGTCGTCTTCCTCCTTCGTAGATTTGCGTGCAATACCTGTACTTTTAGAAGAATACTTGGAAGAAGATTTATTAGTAGGAAAAGTCATTTCATACATTTGTAAAGCGCCTACTAGTTCCTCTACTTTCATCTCGTCCGGATGTTTTATAGTCTCAATGGCCGCAACCTTCGGACGAAATCTTTCGGGAAGAGTTCTCAAAATTTTTCTTACAACTTTAGATTCCGAGATTTTCTCTCCCAAGTTTGTGCATGTGTTGACTATGTCTTGAAGACGAGTATAATACTCGGTAAAGGTCTCATGATCGTCCATAGAAATTGAATCAAATTTACTTGTAAGCATTTGAAGTTTTTGGATCTTTACCAAGCTAGTTCCCTCATGCGTAACTTGGAGAGTATCCCAAATCTCTTTAGCCGTTTCACACGCCGAGACGCGTGAGAACTCGGTTTGAGATAGAGTATTAAATAAGGCATTAATTCCTCTACCGTTGTAAGAAGATAAATCAATCTCTTCCTTACTCCATTTATTCCGAGGTTTGGGCTTGTCAACATTTTCTACCTTTTCGGTAGAATGTTTCCATCCAAATTCGATGGATTACCAAACACGCTCGTCGATGGCAATTAGAAAAGCTCTCATGCGAACATTCCAATACGCATAGTTAGTGCCATCGAAAAACGGAGGTCGATTAATGTTACCACCTTCACCCATAATGATAGAAAAATCTAGAACCCACTCTGATACCAATTGTAAGTTAAGGGGGAGCCCAAGGATCTATTTAGATACTATCAGTACCTAGAGGGGGGTGAATAGGTATAATGGCCAAACCACAAATCTCGATGCAATAAAATAAGTGCGGAAATAAAAATAACACACCGAGATTTACGTGGGAAAACTCTAAATAGTAGTAAAAAATCCACGGGACCAACACGCGATAACAATCCACTAAGAAATAAAAGATTACAAGGTGATTACCGACTCCACAGACTCAAACCTCTCTTTTATCTTCTTTAGATCTCGCGCACACCACCGGGTTGTCCACGCCCCACTTTCGAATCCACGAATGCCACGTCCCAAATCCACGAAGCGCTCAACTTCGAATCCACGAAGCCTTTATCACGCCGAATCCACGACGCCCACTCGAATCCACGAGCGCACTCCGTCTGGAGCAAGAACAATAAAGTCGATGATGATTTATTGCTTAGAATATCATTGGAGATCTGTGGGAATAATCTCTAAGCAATTCTCAAATTGATTCTAGAAGAACATTAAAGATTTAGGGCACCATGAATCAATTTGAGAGAAGCTTGATGTAGAAGATGAGAAAAACGGCTACCTACAAGCTTCTAGGGTTTCTAAAAGATAATCTATGCTTAACCACGTTTTAGAGACATCCCCACATCTTATTTATAGGTTTAGAAGCAATCCGAAATAGACTAGGATTGAAAACTGATTTTAAAAAGGTTTGGAATCAAATTAGGATTGCAAAACTGATTTTAAAAAGGTTTGGAATCAAATTAGGATTGCAAAACTGATTTTTTAAAAAATCTACCATCTTCTTTATAGGTTTGGGAGACATTAGAATCAGAGCAGGATTGAAAAAAAATATTTTCGAGAAACCACGACGGGTCGGGGTCCGGACTCTGAAACTCTCCAGCGTTTCATAGTCCGGACCTCAGCCCTCAGGGTCCGGACCCTCCCTGCGTGACAGCCAGGGAGGCGTACGGGTTACGGACCTCCCCTCAGGGTCCGGATCCTGATGTCACGCCCCGTCGGGCCTTTAACACCAACTAGGTGGAAAGGCTAACCGCACGGGCGCATGCCCCAGACCCGCCGAACGGATAGAGTCCCTTCTACCCGCCCAAGGCGTCACAACACAAGCTTATCCACGAGGTTCCAACTAGGAACGGAGTACAAGAGTTGCACAAGGAAAGCATCACCATAAAGAAGTTCTACTTCTATTACATCACATTGCACATTTATACATGCCCAAAATTTTCTTTTCTTTCATTTTCATTCCATACATCATGTTCCAAAACTATGGAATATATAAGTTGTATACAATCAATGCAAACCCCTATACTATCCAAGTCCAAGACTAGGGGTACAACAACTCTATGTATCACCAAAATGGAAGGGCCGCTATCTAGAGAGCTAAACCCTTGCCTCGCTCCGCCGCCTCACTCGCGGAAGGACCTGAAAAACGTGGGGTGAGAACTATAAACATAGTTCCCAGTGGGTAAGACCACCCAAGAGAGAAGCTCGACCCACCAGGTCCAAAGAAACACCATATGCATAAGTTAGATCACAAATAACTATGCAACAATTATTTACATGCTTGTAAATAAACATAAAGGATGCAACCAAATGAAATGTAACTTATCATTCTCTCCTAGGTTCATCCTATATTTCACATTGACTAAGTTCAATTACTTGTCATTTACTTATGGTTTCGGAATCGCCGTCTCACCATAAGGGTTCCAACATTCAAGGAGTGAACTCGTCACCTCCTAGTTCGAGTAGCGAACTCGTCGTATACTCGGGATAGCAAAATCGTCGCATACCCCATCTCAACACCGCCATCACAAGGCATGGGTAGCGAACTCGTCGCATACCTGGGATAGCAACCTCGTCGCACATCCCATCTCGACACCGCCAACTCATAGCGTGGTAGCGAAATCGTCGCATACCCGGGATAGCAAAATCGTCGCACATCCCGTGTCAACACCGCCAACTCATGGCATGGTAGCGAAATCGTCGCTTACCCGGGATAGCAAAATCGTCGCACATCCCGTTTCAACACCGCCAACTCGTGGCATGGTAGCGAAATCATCGCCTATCCGGGATAGCAAAATCGTCGCACATCCCGTTTCAACACCGCCAACTCGTGGCATGGTAGCGAAATCGTCGCCTACCCGGGATAGCAAAATCGTCGCACATCCCGTTTCAACACCGCCAACTCGTGGCATGGTAGCGAGATCGTCGCCTACCCAGGATAGCAAAATCGTCGCACATCCCGTTGTTCACATTTTTCACTTGCCAACCTAAGTCTCATGACCTTAGGTTCAAGTCACTAAGTCTCACCTATGTTCAATGACACTAGGTTTACTTTCTCATTCTCAACCTAGGTTCCATGACTCTAGGTTCCAATCTCATGTCCAACCTATGTTCAATGACACTAGATTCCATTCTCACATGTTCCAACCTATGTTCAATAACACTGTGAGAATTCAAATTTTGGAAATTTGAAATTCTGTGTTCCTCTCCCCTGATACCGTGTTTTTGATCAGTATACATATATATATACAGGTATATATGTATATATATGTATATAAGTGGTTTTTATCGTGTTTTAGTGTTTTTGGATTTTCGTCGCGGAGAGAGAACGGCTTAACGGCGCGATCCGGAGTCTGATTCTGGCGATCCAAAATGGTAAGTTCGATGTCTCGGCCGTGCTGAACGCGATGGCAGGATCCGTTTCGGTATGCGGCGAACGGTTTGAGAGTTATTCCATCTTCTTCGCCGAGAGGTCGAAAGTCACATTTTGTTTTTCGCATTTTGGACCCCGTTTTTCGCACCGTTTCGCGCGATTTCGAATTTGGAGGGGTGTAAGGGGTTTTGTTCCTGCTGTGGGAGAGGGGACAATGGCTGTGAGGGTTAGTGAGAGGGTAGGTGAGGTGTTTAATGCAACTCACCCACCCCCTCTCTTTTCCTCTCACACACTCAATCTCTCTCTCTCTCTCTCTCCCCCTCTTTTCCTCAGCCCCTGACCAGAGCACCCTCTCCCCACTGCCCCTTGGCTCTGCTCCAGTGCCTCTCCGGCCGCCGCCGACCACCCTCTGGCCGGGATCTGCTCCGGCCACCTCCTTCTCTCTCTCTTTTTCCTTTTTCTTCTTCTTCTTCTTCTTCTTCCTTTGTTTCTTCTCCTCCTCTGAGGTGAGCACCCAGGGGGAACCCACGCCGAGCTCCCCCTGAGTTCGCTGTGATGCGGGGGACCGCCGCCGTGTCGCCGGAGGGCCGCCGGAAGCAGCCCGAGCTGCTGCTGCCACAGCTAGGGCAGCAGCTGGCCGAGGTGCTTGGGCCATCGCCGCAGCCGCTTCCCGGAGCTCGGAGGGGTGAGCATCGTCACCCCCGAGTCCTCCGCCACCGACCCTCCCCTTCCCGGCCGCCGGAACGCCGCCGGAGCCTCCTCCAGCTCGGGGAGTCGCCTAGGGCAGTGGGCTGCCACCTTGGCTCCGTCGCCGTTGGTCGCCGGAGCCGCCGTGCCCTAGCTAACCCGAGCCCGAGCTTGGTCCCAGCGCCGCCGCCGCCGCTTCCCGTCGCCGGCCAAGGTGAGCATCACCTTCCTCACCTCCTCCGCATCCACCCCTGGCCGCCGCCGGCCATGCTTGTCGGCCGGCAGCCGGCCGGAGCTAGTTGCTCCGGCCAGGGTGCTTTAGTGTTTTGTTTTAGGTTTCTTTGCTTGTTTGTCGCTTCCGATGACTCCCGAAGCTCGGGAGGGTGAGCCCGATGATCGCAGCGATGTGCTGAACACCGTGCTCACCCTAGTTTTGGGTTTCGTTGAGCCGTTTTATCGTTCGGCCTTTGTCGGGGCATTTGGACCTAGGCGCTCGCTATTTTTATGCTTTTCCCGGCCCGCGACTTGTCCTGTCGCAGTGGGGCTGTGAGCACGGTCACCGTGACATCGATACCTACCCGCTGGCGCTTGCGGAAGGTCGTGCGGATGTACGGTTTGCTCACACGGCCTTAGTTATGCTTGCTTTTGTGCGCGCGCTCACTATTTTTATGGGATTTTCCGGCTTGCGACTGGTCCTGTCACAGTGGGACAGTGAGCACGGTTTCCGTGACGTCGTTACCTATCCGCTGGTGCTTGCGGAAGGTCGTGCGGACGTACGGTTTGCTCTAGCAGCTCCGTTTATTGCTCGTATGTATGGAATTGTGCTTGTTTTGGGACTTTGGCGTTTGTGGCAGCATTGCGACGCTGTGGGCAGCAAGGGTTTGGTCCTCGAGACCCTGTGGACTGGTTGTCCAACCCCCTCGCCCTTCGTGGAGTTTCGGATTCATTTTCGACGCGTTTTTCGATGAAATAATCGGCGAAACGCACGTTTCTAGTTGTGCGACTCACTCGCTGTTTTCGCAAGCGACTTGGCTTCGTCGTGTAGCCTTGTTGGCTGTTCCTCATCGCTGTCCCGAAGTTCCGAGGACAGCGGATGAGTGATGTGGGGTTCCGGTGCCAAATCGGCACTTTTCGGGAACCCGGGAAGCCTTTACGGGTGCGTTTGATGTTCGTGGCACCCCGAGCTTGTGCTCGCTGTCCCGTCACTTGGTTTTGTGTGTTCGGGGACAGCGAAGGACCTTGTTGGCTGTTTGGAACCCCTCTGGGGCTTTGTGTGGTTTCGGGATCGTCCCGGTGGGTTTCCCGGGCGATCCGTCGGTTTCGGGATGTGAGAGCTTTGTGTTTAGCGTCGACTTGGTGGACCTTGACCCCGTGAGTCTTTCGTAGGTCCTGTCGCGGTTCCCCAGAGCCGTCGGTGTTAGATTGGATCTTACCTACAGGTGGGTGCTTCGATCCGGAGTCGGTTCAGTGGACTACGGTGATACCTTTCTATCCCTCCTCTTGCATTTCAGTTTAGTTCACTTGACTCCCATTGACTCTACTTATATGCGTGCTTGGATAGTAGAGTAGTTGTTGTTTGCATGGTTCTTGAGACGACCCAGTTGGTCGGTAGTGATCGCCTATTGTCCCGAGCGATCCTAGTTGTGGTTTGCATGGTTCTTGTGACGACCTAGTTGGTCGGTAGTGATCGCCTATTGTCCCGAGCGATCCTAGTTGTGGTTTGCATGGTTCTTGAGACGACCCAGTTGGTCGGTGGTGATCGCCTGTTGTTCCGAGCGATCCTAGTTGTGGCTTATTGGTTGCTTCTCGGCTTGTTGCCGTTCTGTGGATTGAGCATTCGCATCGATCGTCACAGCTCTTCTAGCACTTCACGTACACCGCGGTCTGATCCACCGTTTGAGGGTGTTCTTTTCCGGAAAAGGGTCGTTGAGTTTGTGCCGACCCGTGAGCCTTGATGCAGTGCGTCCAGAAGGTTTATGTGCCGATAGATGAGCAGGTGACAGTGACAGGGATACGTCCCGGTGGTTTCAGATTGGGTTTACTTTGTGGTTATCTCTTTTGATGCATATACTAGTTGCTTACAGTAGCATAGTTGTTTCAGTTGTTTGTCAGCTTCATACTTACTTGTGCTACTGTATACCATATCTATCTTTTGTTGACCCTCGTGCCGGTGTGTACACCTCGCCTTCGTCGGCTTGCGGTACCCACTGGGAGGGGAGACATGTGTACATGTTCTCACCCCCCGCCCTCGTTGCAGTTTTCAGGTGAGCAGGGTGGTGAGTGTCGGGACGCTGCGAGGCACGCCTAGATAGTAGCTCTAGAGGTTCCGACTCGTGAGGCTACTTCCCCAGATTTGGTTATCACCCTACCTTCGCCTATTAGATGTGATTTGTGGTTCAGTTTTTCATTGGGCTTATTCTAGCATGCTTGTGTTGTGGATTCATTCTTTACACTTATACGATGATTGCATGCTTGGGCCAGTTGGTTATATAACTGTTTTTAGATGGTTTCCTTATCGAGTATTTGGGCTTTCTACCCCTCGTGGTAGCGTCGTGAAATAAAGGTTTCCGTGTGGGAAACGGTTTTCAAATGGATTTCTGATTGTTCGGTTTTTGCGATTTCAAAAGAGAGTTCTCGTGTGGAGAACAGTTTTCAAATGATTCTGGAATGATTGAAATTAGGGTTTCAAATAAAGCTTCTGGGTAAGAAGCAGTTTTCTAGAATGACTGTTGCTTGTGCATCGCATCATCCTTCGCCTAAGGATTTGCTTAGATTCATACAGGTTTAAGGACGGTTAGCTGTATGAATCTCTCTGAGTTGTTGTGCTGTTGTGATGAATGAATGGTGATTGTGATCCTGTTGTAAGTTGTGGACGCCGTGCAAATACAGGGGAGGTTCTGTCCGTGTGTACAGTGGACCCTGTATTTGTGGCGGGTCTGTACGTAGCGCGGGCTAGGCTTTCAAAAAAAAATTTAGCACGTTTTTTCGCATCTAGAACTAGCCCGGGGCGTGACAAACACTAGGTTCTATTCTCACATGTTCCAACCTATGTTCAATGACACTAGGTTCCATTCTCACATGTTCCAACCTATGTTCAATAACACTAGGTTCTATTCTCACATGTTCCAATCTATGTTCAATGACACTAGGTTCCATTCTCACATGTTTCAACCTATGTTCAATAACACTAGGTTCTATTCTCACATGTTCCAACCTATGTTCAATAACACTAGGTTCTATTCTCACATGTTCCAACCTATGTTCAATAACATTAGGTTCAATCATACATGCAACCATGCAACAAGTATAGATAATTGAATTATACTTGAATTCTATATCATGCAATAGGAGCTCATTGCTCTACCTATCATGATTTTACCTTTGCCAACATGCAAGTTATAGGGTTCACAACACATACCATTTTATCTTTAAATGGATATTTATCCTAGACATGGAAGTGACCTAATCACTTCGGTAAACACAAACCCACCTTAAGAGCTTCCAAATTTTTGTATTCTTCAAGCCCCTAAGTGTCCAAGCCTTGAGTTCTTGCTTCAACCCAAGCTTCTACAAGAAAACGGTTCGTTACTCGTTACGAACCCATAATTCAACTCAATACTTGAAATCAAGTGTTCTAACATGATTTCCTATGCCTCAATTGCAATTCCCGAAGGTCCAAATATTTTTAGAACCTCCCATGGCAAAAACTCTCATTTAACCTAGGTTTCACATGCATGCATGTACAACCTCAAAATTTCTTGGCCAATCTCCACATTTTGTGTTTTAGATTGCCTAGGGTTTCCAAAAACCTCATTTTCAAGGATTAAATTCAAGGTTTGAACCCAAAACGTGAGGAACTAACCTTAATTACGCGTTCGCCAAGCTTCTTCTTGCACCAAGAAGCTTCTTTTCTTCTTTGGAAGCCTTTTCCAAGATCAATCCATCATTTTCTCCAAGTTTTGGAGAGATCTCTAGAGAGAGAAAGTGAAGGAGATGGAGAGGAGAAGTAGAGAGGAAGACAATGAGAAGGGGAGAAGGTCTCAGCCCTTCATACACCCCCCAATACATGTGAAAAGACTGTTTTGCCCCTCTCCACAAACAACACAAAATACCAGCCAAAACTGGAATTTCGTAACACTGTATACCGGTATGTGCATTGCATACCGGTATACGGGTGCTATTCCGGTATACCCCGGAGGATTCCGCAGAACCCGAGAGCTGGGTTCTCGGTTTCAACCATGGCATTCCGGTATACCCGTCATCACATACCGGTACTAATCACTTCAGTACCGGTATGGAGGTCCACATACCGGAATCCAGTGCAGACTTCACAAGTTTAGCAGTTTTAACTTTTCGAAGTCCGTTTTCGCGCCGAAAGTACTTCTCACAAGTCCCAAACTTGGCTGAAGCCTCACATATAGCCTCTCTTGCTATTTTCCCACCGGAACTCCACAATTTGTAGAAGTTCGGTACGATGCACTGAAATTCAGTGTACTACACCTGAAAATTCAAAAACTTAATTTTTATATTTTAAATCAATTTTTATCTATTCTAATGTCTTCCAAACACTTGTAAATATTCATAAATCATCATCAAGATTATTTAAACTTACCAAGCATCGTGAATTCATACGTTGAGTCTGCGAGTCTTCAAACTTCGTCTCTTCTTCTTTGAACCTTTAAGACTCCGACTCACTTCACGAAATATACCAATATAAAATTCGTAACAAAACGGGCTCTTATTTCGGTCATCTAACTTTAGAATTTGACATTTTTAAAGATCTGTAATTTTTTTAAAAAATGTTCCATTAGATCCTGTGAATGTTAATTATGACTTTTTTAATACAATAACTCTCTAGAATTTTACAATTTATGAAATAATTCTGTCAAATCTATATTTGGCAAACTAACCCTCTTAATGCGGTGAATCGTTCACCGCATTCAAAAAAAAAATTTAGCCCTTCTAAAGATGGTGAATGGTTCACCGCCTTTAGAAGGAGGTCAGAAAGGAGGGGAGAGAAAAGGAAAGTAGTTGGCGACTGGATAAATATAGAAAACGGTAAATCATTCACCGTCTTTATTAGGCCTATGAGATATTCTGAATGCGATAAATAATTCACCGCCTTTAGGAGGTTAGTTTGTCAAATATAAATTTGTCAAGATTATTTTGCAAATTATAAAATTATAAAATATTATTTTGTAAAAAAGTCCTGTTAATTTCTATTGGACGACAAATTATCTTCTACATCCTATGCATCAGATTTTTTTATGCACCATATGTTTATCGAGTCTTTATAACAACTCATATTTCAAGACGATCGCTCAATATTGAGTTGTAATTTTTTACTTTATTTAGAAACTAGATCATTGAATTGAAAGTATGCGGATAGATTGTAAATTTGGTTCTCAAACTATGAGGCGCGTAACATTTTGGTCCTCAAAGTTTAATTTATTCTAATTTCTGATTTGAACTTTTTGAATTGTTGTAATTAGGTCTTACAATATTGATGTGTCGCTGATTTAAAGTTATGTGACATCTTAATTATTGTCACTTTGTTAATTACAACTCCGGTACATTACTTTCGCATTAGTTTCTAGGACTTGATTTTAATAATTTTGAAAATTCAAGTCAGAAATTACAATGAATATAGTTTGAGGAGCAAAATGTCATGCATCTCATAGCTTGAGGACAAACCGGGCAATTTACCCAAAGTATAAAATAGACAAAGATGGAAAAATGAGGATTAAAATTATGCAGAGTTCACATAATATATAAGGCAGAGTATAAGGCAGAGTCGATAATTTGTTGAAACGCGTTGAGGCATAAAAGGACAAGCTTCTCTAATAAATATGTAAATAATTTGTTCAAACTCTAGGCATAGAATATTGTCTACCTAAAATCTTTTATTTCCTTGCTAATTTCTTCACGATGCGAGTACTTGTTTTGGAAATATGTGTTGGGAATCTGGTACTCACCTGGATACCAGATTTTGAGAATCTACAATCTGCTCTGATACCGACCGTCGTTGATCTGGTATCATTACAAGAAGAGATAGTATTTTTTTTTTTTTGAGAGAAAGGTAGCACGCTACCCGCTTCGTTTATTTTAGAAATAAACTTAGCTAGAAATGTGAATCAACTAGGATTCGAACTCGGGACCTTGGGTACCAACCACCAAGCCCTTTGCCACTTGCGCTAGGGACGGTGACAAAAATAGTATTGGTGGCAAAAATAATATGGCGACAAAATTTATCGCCACTATATAGTTACCTATGGTGGCAATAAAAAAAATCGCCACCGATTAATTAACTTAAAATGGCGTTACTAATTTTACCACTAAATTGTTGGCCTAGTGACCCTAATCATTCATTAGATTTTGATGATAACAAATAATCATGATTATTGGACTAATATTTTATCTTGAGTTATATATTTAGACTTCTCGATCTTCAAAAAGGACTCAAGACGGGCTACTCTCTAGCACCAAACTTCACCATTTGAAGCTATACTTGCTTCCTTTGTCAAAAAGACAAACTCACTCTCTCTATTCCTTAATTTGTTTAATATTATGCTTTAAGATTAGAGTGAGAAATTTTGAGCTAAGTTTAAATTATTCTTCTTATCTTATTAAAGCTCATTTGAACAAATTTCTATTTGATCTAACTGTTGGCCTAGTGGCCCTAATCATTTTTTAGATTTTGATGATAACAAATAATTACAGTTATTGAACTAATCTTTTATCTTGAGTTTTGTGTTTAGACTTCTCTATTTTCAAAAGAACTCAAGATGGGCAATCCCCTAGCACTAAGCTTCACCACTTGAAGCTACATTGTCAAGTAGATAAAATATCTCTCTATTTCCTCTTTTTAACATGGTGCTTTAAAAATTAGAGTAAGAAATGTCGAGCTATATTTTAACTTACTCTTGTTATCATCTAAAGCACATGTGACTTCAAACTATATTCAAAAACTTCTCAAAATTTGTTTTCTGTCAAGTTTCAGTTTTGGACTCTGATCTGGGCGCCCTAAAAGAGGATCTGAATCTTGGTTGATTTTGGATCCTGACTGTTTGCTGTTTGGGTGGTCCAGAATTGTCTATATATGATCTGGGCGCCCGAATTGTCAGTTTAGGGTGTCCGAAATGTTGACTTGACAGGTTGCGTGTTCCGGACGGTACGGCGCAACGGTTCGAAAGTTCTAACAGCGGTGCTGCGCAGGCGGCGCGCGTGCCTGGGAAAGTGGGCGCCCACAAGTTGACTTCTGGAGACCCAAAAGTTTCTGCTCAGTAACTTCGGCGCGCGTGGTCTGACAGTGTCAGAAAAGCCGATGTGCATGATCTGGGCGCCCACAAGTTTCTGGAGCCCCGAATGTACGGATCCAGAAAAGCGGCGCGCGTTGTCTGGCTGGGTCAGAAAAGCTGACGCGTGTGATCTGGGCTCCCACAATTTTTGGAGGCCCGAATGTACGGATCCAGAAAAGCGATGCACAGGTCTGACAGGCCGTTGGAAGAGCAGTGCGCGTGCTCAACTTCTGGGCGCCCGAAATCCCTATTTAGGGTGCTCGAAAGTGCAACGGTTTGGAGCAGCTGAGGCTATAAATAGATGGTCTTGAGGCCTTTCTCAGCAAGGGATTTGAAAGTCAAATTGTCACGCCCCGGGCCCTAGAGAGAGCCTACCAGGCACGTGCCCAGACCCGCCGTGTACCTCAAAACAACACAATGTACACAAGGCGTCTACACAACATCAAGTAGGATAAAGAATACATCCTAAACAAGGTAATCAGAGCGAGAACATAATTCTACATCTAATACAAAATCCACACAACTAAAATCTCAAGATATACAATAAAATTATACATCTTAACAATACTAGGAGATCACTCCCTAGAAACAACTATACACCTTTCATATAAAATATAATGAAAGGACACCGTGGTATGCCTAAACAACATCGTAGAGGCTCGAGCTAGCTGCTAACCCCTCGCCACGATCCCAAGCCTCTCCTGCTGCGGAAGGCTCTGAAACAAAAACCCAACAACAATGGGGGTGAGAACTATTAATCAATAGTTCCCAGTGGGTAAGCCGCCGAGAGTGGCGAATTACACCGCTAGGTCAACTGAGGCAAGATAGTATAACTGAAACATAAAGCATAAAATATTAAATGCTAAACAGGTAGTTCTACAACTATCATGCCTCCAAATGACATAAATCATCTACATGAACATGAACATGTTACAAAGTATGTAAACATTCTACTCATATATGTGTAAATATACCATGATCAACTACACATAATCTAATGTTATAAACTTACTATATGTCAAGTTTATTATTAATACCCGAATGACTTGTCTCCAACTACAAGTATGAAATGTATGATCAATTTCCCACGACATGTATGAACTATATGACTTGTTCCCAACTATATGTATGTTATGTTCACTAACTACTAGTGTGCCAAGTCATGTCAATGTTTCACTACATGTAATGCCACAATGTCACCACCCAATACTACGTCCATCAGCTACATCTATGTGTACCGATTAATTAGGGTGTCAAATGTCACATTCCTCACCATATTTCCTACCATAAAAGACTTCTCAAGTCTTGGCTTGTTCCGTGCCTAATGGCCCCGTGGTAGTCAACATCCTCGCTAGAATGAGCCTCCCCCACGGCAATCCACTTCGGCGCCCATAAAACCTGCACACAGGCGATCCTCGTCGCAAAAGGCCCACTCCGGAGCTGCCGGCTTGTAGGGAGCGACCCTCACAAGCATGTGCGAATGAGCACAATGGCATAACAAGCATAGTCAACAGCATAGAAAATACGTTCGCCATGTCTCTAACATGAAGTAGCCAACCGATGTCCAAAGGTCTAACATTATGTCAAAATGTCAACCTAATTATTCACCTAAGTGAAATACAATATGTTTAACCTCACACTATGTCAAAAACACGTCATATCATGTTTACTACATTCAATAGCCAAGATGCTAAAAGTCAACAGTATCATGTTGTTCTCAATATGTCCGTTGGTATGTCCCTACCAATATGCACATGTCTCTAACATGTAATGTCCATCTCTTTGTTTACTAAGTTCATAAACCATGCATTATTCTAATGCCACATATCATGCATTCTACAAATGCCAAAACTATGCATTATACTAATGCTATAATCCATGCATTCTACAATGCTATAACAATGCATTCTACGATGCCAACGAGTCCATATTCATGCCATGCATAAGCTACAACAACCTCTACTACATAGAGTATAAAGCTATCATGCAAGTGTTTAAATAACCCAATGGACTCACGTTTAACCAATTATAATTATCACTGCAAATAGAATTTCATTCCTCATGTCTTAAACATGGAATCATTTCCACGACCTAAAGGTCGAGCCAAAAGTCACGATGACCGTCAAAGCTGCTCACCTAGATGAGGGGCAACAACTTATCATGCATTTGCCATAACTTCTCTTTTCTCTATACAAGCATACTCTAGTATGCAAGAGAATTCACTAATTCAACAACCAAGTAGTGTCTCCTATGATGTTCATTTCTAGCATGCATAACCTAATTAGCATTTCATAATGCATCATTACACTACTAGCACAAATACTCTAGCATGCATATTATCATCATAATACCGCACTATATGTACTATGTATTTTTCATACACAACATATATGTCTCATGCAATTACAATTTTCATCATGTCATAATTATTATAAATATGCATCTAATCAATCCTATAACAAGATAGGAGACATAGGGGGAGTTCACCCATTTCGGTGAGGTCAGACCCACCGGATACCCGTCGAAACCTCGCAGTACTTCGAAACTGTGAGAATTCAGTTACTGTTATTATTTATTTTTATCTGTAATTTGATTTCTGTGACCTTCACCCCTGTGTTCTGTGTATTTGAGCTGTTTTGGATGTATTTATGCGTATACTTTTAGTATACGGGGTTTAATTTGCGTGTTAGTGAATTGTTGGTTTTTCGTCGCGGAGAGTGAACGGCTTAACGGCGCAATCCGTGTCGCCGTGCGACTGACGGATTGAAAGATATTGCATCTTCTTCGCTGAGTGCACGAATGGCACATTTATTGTTTCGCGATTTGGACCCCGTTTTTCGCACCGTTTCGCGCATTTTCGAATTTCGAGGGGTGTGAGAGGTTTGTTACCTGCTGTGGGAGAGGGGGCAGGAGCTGAGAGGGTAGGTGGGGGGTTGGTGGGAGCATTTAATGTGTCTCAACCACTCTCCCCTCTCTTTACCACTCTCACACTCCATCTCCCTCACTCTCTCCCTCTCTCTCCCTTCTCTCCCCCTGCTCCCAGAGTTGAGCCCGAGCTCCCCCTGCCCCTTGGCCTCCTCCCCGGGCCCTGCCGGCCACCGCCGGCCACCGCCTGGCCGGAGCAACTCCGGCCAAGCCTTTCTCCCCTTTTCCTCTTTTTCTCCTTCTTCTTCTTCTTCTTCTTCTTCTTCTCTGAGTTGAGCACCCAGGGGGGGGACCCACGCGTGAGCCCCCTGAGGTGACTGAGCTGCTGGTGCCGCCGGAGCGCCGCCGGAGCCGCCGCCAGGCTGCTGGAGCCACTGCTGGAGCAGCAGGTGGCCGAGCTTGGTGGGGCCGCGCCGCCGCCGCCCGCCCGACGCCGGAGAGGGTGAGCATGGTCACCCTCGGGACCTCCGGCGCCGCCTCCTCCTTCCCCGGCCATCGCCGTGCTGCCGGAGCGCCGCCGCAGCCGCCGCAAGCTTCGGCTTGGCAGCTTGGGCAGCTGCGGCTGTGCTAGCTCCGCCGCCGCCACCGCCAGTTGTTGCTGTCGCGGCCGCCCCCTACCCCCCGACGTCCCGCGACGCCATCTTGCCGGTGCTCGCCGTCCGGGCCGCCGCCACCGCCGTTCCTTGCCGGTGTGGGGGCGTAGCAGAGCCTTCCCGGAGCTAGGGCTCTCCCCTACGCCGCCGTCGCCGCACCCTGTCACCGTCTGAGGTGAGGGCTGCCACCCTTGGGTCCTCCGGCGCCGCCCCCTGCCTTCCCGGCCGTCGCCGTGCCACCGGACAGTCGCCGGAGCCGCCGCGGGCTCAGTGTAGGCACCTTGGGCAGCCGCGGCCTACCTTGCCCCGCGCCGCCGCCGCCGGTTCCTGCCGCCACCTGAGGTGAGCCCCCACTTCCTCACCTCCCCCGCACTCACCCCTGGCCGCCGCCGGCCATGCTTGTCCGCCGGCAGCCGGCCGGAGCTAGCTGCTCCGGCCGGGGGTCATTTTGTGGTGTTTTGGTGTTGCGCGCTTGTTTGAGCTCTCCGTTGCCTCCCGAAGCTCAGGAAGGTGAGCACGATGATCGCGGCGACGCGCTGATCATCATGCTCACCCTGGTTTTCCATTTTGGTGGAGTATTTTGCCGCATAGCCGTTGTCGAGCCTTTTTGCCTTGTTAGCTCTGTTTTTATGCACTTTCCCGGACTGCGACCGTTCCTGTCGCAGTGAGGCTGTGAGCATGGCCTCCGTTACGTCGTTGCCGATCCGCTGGTGCTTGCGGAAGGTCGTGCGGATGTACGGTTTGCTCACACGGCCTTAGTTATGCGTGCTTTTGTGCGCGCGCTCACTGTTTTTATGGGATTTCCCGGCTTGCGACTGGTCCTGTCGCAGTGGGACAGTGAGCACGGTCTCCGTGACGTCGCTACCTATCCGCTGGTGCTTGCGGAAAGTCGAGCGGACGAACGGGTTGCTCGAACGGCTTATTTTAGCGCTTGTATGTATGTATATTGTGCTTGTTTTGGGACTTAGGCGCTTGTGGCAGCGTTACGACGCTGTGGGCAGCAAGGGTTTGGTCCTCGGGACCCTGTGGACTGGTTGTCCAACCCCCTCGCCCTTCGTGGAGTTTCGGATTTGTTTCCGACGCGTTTTTCGATGAAATAATCGACGAAACGCACGTTTCTTGTCGCGCGACTCACTCGCTGTTTTCGCGAGCGACTTGGCTTCATTGTTTAGCCTCGTTGGCTGTTCCTCATCGCTGTCCCGAAGTTCCGAGGACAGCGGATGAGTGATGTGGGGTTCCGGTGCCAAATCGGCACTTTTCGGGAACCCGGGAAGCCTTTTCGGGTGCGTTTGGTATTCGTGGCACCCCGTGCTTGTGCTCGCTGTCCCGTCACTTGGTTTGTTGCGTTCGGGGACAGCGAGGGGCCTTGTTGGCTGTTGGGTACCCCTGTAGAGCTTTGTGTGGTTTCGAGATCGTCCCGGTGGGTTTCCCGGACGATCCGTCTGTTTCGGGATGTGAGAGCTGGTGTTTAGCGTCGACTTGGTGGACCTTGACCCTGTGAGTCTTTCGTAGGTCCTGTCGCGGTTTCCGAGAGCCGTCGGTGTTAGATTGGATCTTACCTACAGGTGGGTGCTTCGATCCGGAGTCGGTTCAGTGGACTACGGTGATACCTTTCTATCCCTTCTTTTGCATTACAGTTTTTAGTTCACTTGACTCCCGTAGACTCTACTTATATGCGTGCTTGGATAGTAGAGTAGTTGTAGTTTGCATGGTTCTTGAGACGACCCAGTTGGTCGATGGTGATCGCCTGTTGTTCCGAGCGATCCTAGTTGTGGCTTATTGGTTGCTTCTCGGCTTGTTGCCGTTCTGTGGATTGAGCATTCGCATCGATCGTCACAGCTCTTCTAGCACTTCACGTACACCGCGGTCTGATCCACCGTTTGAGGGTGTTCTTTTTCGGAAAAGGGTCGTTGAGTTTGTGCCGACCCGTGAGCCTTGATGCAGTGCGTCCAGAAGGTTTATGTGCCTATAGATGAGTAG
The DNA here is from genome assembly GCA_016920855.1 of Puya raimondii. Taxonomy (NCBI): domain Eukaryota; kingdom Viridiplantae; phylum Streptophyta; class Magnoliopsida; order Poales; family Bromeliaceae; genus Puya; species Puya raimondii. The sequence goes on along the minus strand of JABWPP010000050.1, from coordinate 205,050,989 downwards.
GTGACAGTGCATGGGATACGTCCCGGTGGTTTTAGATTGGGTTTACTTTGTGGTTTTCCCTTTGATGCATACTAGTTGCTTACAGTAGCATAGTTATTTCAGTTGTATGTTAGCCTCATACTTACTTGTGCTACTGTATACCGTATCTATCTTTTGTTGACCCTCGTGCCGGTGTGTACACCTCGCCTTCGTCGGCTTGCGGTACCCACTGGGAGGGGAGACATGTGTACATGTTCTCACCCCCGCCCCCATTGCAGGTTTCAGGTGAGCAGGGTGGTGAGTGTCGGGACGCTGCGAGGCACGCCTAGATAGTAGCTCTAGAGGTTCCGACTCGTGAGGCTACTTCCCCAGATTTGGTTATCCCCCTACCTTCGCCTATTAGATGTGATTTGTGGTTCAGTTATTCTTTGGGCTTATTCTAGCATGTTTGTGTTGTTGAATCATTCATTATCATTATGTGATGATTGCATGCTTGGACTAGTTGGTTATATAACTGTTTTTAGATGGTTTCATTATCGAGTATTTTGGCTTTCTACCCCTCGTGGTAGCGTCGTGAAATAAAGGTTGGGAAACAGTTTTCAAATGGATTTCTGATTGTTCGGTTTTTGTGATCTCAAAAGAGAGTTCTCGTGTGGAGAACAGTTTTCAAATGATTCTGGAATGATTGAAATTAGGGTTTCAAATAAAGCTTCTGGGTAAGAAGCAGTTTTCTAGAATGACTGTTGCTTGTGCATTGCATCATCCTTCGCCTAAGGATTTGCTTAGATTCATACAGGTTTAAGGACGGTTAGCTGTATGAACCTCTCTGAGTTGTTGTGCTGTTGTGATGAATGAATGGTGATTGTGATCCTGTTGTAAGTTGTGGACGCCGTGCAAATACAGGGGAGGTTCTGTCCGTGTGTACAGTGGACCCTGTATTTGTGGCGGGTCTGTACGTGGTGCGGGCTAGGCTTTCAAAAAAAAAAAAAAAAATTGGCACGTTTTTCCGCATCTAGAACTAGCCCGGGGCGTGACAGAAACGAAGTTGTCCCCCGAGCTTCTCATACCCTAAGATAATTTTCCAAGGGGTTAGGGGTATCGAACAAGCAAATTCGAAAACTACCAAAAACTATGAGGTAAATGGGTGAAAAAATACCTTGAGCAAGTAAAACTTGTTCTAAGTCCAAATTGAGGTTAGGGATCTTCAAATCCAACCTACAACAACATTCTACACCCATCAAAACCACCTCAAGAGCTCCTCATCACGAAACCCTAAATAAAACCCTAGTTTTCATGAAACTAGGTTTTCATCCCAAATCCAAGCAAAAATCACAAATAGAGGTTGTAAGAGAGTTTACTAACCTCAAATCAAGCTTCCAACCGGGCTTACACAAGCTAGGGTTGAAGCTAGGCCCACCAACAAGCTCCTTTCCTCAGCCCCGAGCTCCCTCCAAGCCTAGGAGTACTCCTCCATGAAGAAAATGGAGAGAAAGGAGATCAAAACCATGATCTAAGCGGTTGGGAGCAAGAAAAACTAGAGAGAGAGAGAGGGAAACCCTACCTTTCCTCTCCTCTAAGTCCTCAGCCCACACAACAAGAGAGGGGTGAAGGGGTACTTAAACCCGAGCAACAAAATCCACTTAGGCCCCTCAAAAAGCCAAAATTGCAAAACTGCACAAAATGCACTCTGCAGCACTGTATACCGGTATGCGTATGTGTATACCGGTATACTGCACAAATTTTGCAACAACCCGAGCCTCGGCCAACCAGGCCACGCAACAGCATTCCGGTAAGCGACTTCCCAGTATCGGTACTAATCACTTCAGTACCGGTATGCGAATTGCACATACCGGAATGCCAACCTATTCCGGTATCAACAGCAGAATTCCGCAGAACCCGAGAGCTGCGCAAAACCAGTTCTCACTGGATTCCGGTATACCAAAACCAGATACCGGTATGCAATTGCAAAATCTGCACTTTTGCAGATTTTGACTCCCGGAGTCCGTTTTTGCACTTTTCAAGTCCCGAAAACACTCCGAAGCTCACACAACTCAACCCAAAACTCCAGAATAGCATAAGGCACTATTCTCTCACTAGAACTCCGCAATTTGCTAAAGTTCAGTGTACTACACAAATAGAGCTTATAAATTTCAGTGTTTTCAGTACTCTTAGCCCTCAATTCTCTCTCTAAACTTGAGTGTAATTTGTAGTAAGATATAATCTTGTAAAAGAGAGAAAAGAAAAGAGTTGAAGCTTGAAAGTGTAACCTTCTTGGGAGAAGAAGGTGTTGGTGTGAAGGCTTGGTGCTTGCCCACAAAAGTATCGTTTAGTGGAGATCCAACGTTCTCTTGTGTTGAGAAGTTGGCGGGGACGTAGGCAAAGTGCAGAACCTCGAAACAAATCGATTGTGTGATTCTTGAGTTTGCATTTCTCTAACTCCTCACTTTCTCTCACTTTATTTGTTTCGAGTTTTTAAATTGCTTGATTATTTAGCATTTTATGTTATAAACCTAATTCGCCGGGTGCAAAGTTGATCGAAAAAGTACTAGTGGAACTTGTCAGTTTCTCGGTCACTCCTTAGTCTCATGGTCTTCGAAAAAGCAGAATTCGGTTGCACTTTCAACCGCCGAAGCCGAATATATTGCGGCGGGCTATTGTTGTGCACAAGTTTTATGGATGAAACAAACCCTTGAGGACTTTGGAGTGCATCTAAAACAAGTTCCAATCAAATGTGATAATACTAGTGCCATCAACCTATCTAGAAATCCTATTCAACATTCTAGAACTAAACACATTGAAATTAGACATCATTTCATTAGAGATCACATTCAAAAGGGAGATGTCACCATAGATTTTGTCGATACCCATCATCAATTAGCGGACATTTTTACTAAACCACTTAGTGAGGATAGGTTCACTCAACTTAGAAGAGAATTAGGAATAAATGATTTAAATGCTTAATTCTTCTATGTTGATTATATTGAATGATTGATAATTGCATCTTTAATTTTCTTTTTTTTATTTTTGCTGTTCGGTCGCCCGGTTGGTCTTGTGGACACCCAAATTCTGGTTCGATGTACCCGTCACAATCGGACGCCCGATAAAATGTTTCGGGCGTCTGAATTACATTTTCCGGACGCCCGAAAATTTTCTGGACGACCGAAAGCGGCTTTGACCTCCTGACCTTCTGACGTCCACTAATGGGTTCCGGATCTATTTTACTGGGCGTCCACTTTCACCCGACCCGCGCCGAAACCCGGTTTCTCTTCTTCTTCCTCCCAGACCGACCGATTTTTTTTCCCGTTTTCTCTTTTCTTCCTCCTCCCTCTCCGGTCGCCCACTTCCGCTCCGCCTCTGGCGCAGTGCGGTCGTCCATTTCCTTGGCCGGTCGGATCCTCCCACCTGATCGGCCGTCCGCTTCTTGCTCGGCTGCTGGCCCGGATCGTCCCGAGCTCCTCCTCGCCCTTTTTCGGCCGACCACTTCCTACGCCGCACCCGCGCCCACCTCCGGCCGCCCACTTCCTGCGCCGCACCCGCACCCAACTCCGGCCGCCTACTCCCTGCACCCAGATCTTCCTCAAATATGTGGTATTCTCTTCTCTTTTTCATTTTTTTTTTCTTGTTCTTAGTTTTCTTAGTAAACCCTAACCTAGATCTTTCTACCTAATTTTTTTTTTTTTTCAAATCTCTTGTACTTTTTGCATCTTAATCTCATTCTCCACCAAGATTAACACTCATTTTTATCTTAGATCTTGCTTTTGTTCATCATTTGCATAAACCCTAGATTTTTTTTTTAAATGCCTAAAACTAAACATGCATCTAGTGGCCCCTCCTCACATGGACCTCCTAGAGATCATTCAAATGATGATTTGGATGCATTTAATTTTGTCTCTAGGGAAGCTCAAGATAAATATCTTTTAGATCGTCCCATTCAACCTTGCCGTAGCATTCATCATCTAAATTTTGATTGCTATGAACTCTTAGATAGGCTCACCCAAGTAGGTTGGGACCAATTTGTTCAAAATCATCAACCTTTTTATCCCGACCTAATTAGGATCTTCTATGCTAATGCTTCCTATAATCCCGATTATTTTGCTATCACTTCCCGTATCCGAGGACGTGATTTTTCCATTACACCTACACTTCTTCACACCGTTTTAAACATTCCTAATGACGGCGTTCGCTACTACCAAACCAATATTTGGAACTTTACCACATTCACCGAGGCTCAACTTCGCACTCGCTTTCTTAGTGAGTATTTTACTTTTAGGGAAGATAGCTCTCACCTTTCTTTTCCACACCGCCTCGCTCATTTTCTTCTCACTAAGTTAATTCTTCTCCGAGACGGTCACCACACCGCCATTCAAAAGATGAATCTTTTTCTCCTTTATCATCTCTTTGAGGGAATCCGGGTCAATTTGGGGTATATTATTATTCGCCACACGGCCACCGCCACATCTCATACCTCGCGCTCGCTTCCTTATGGCTCTTTGCTCTCCGCCGTCCTTCACTTTATTGCGTTTGATCTTCATGATGAAAGGCCGATGAAGTACCCCTCCGCCATCAGTACGGATACTTTCTCAACCCTTGGATTTAAGAAAAATCGTTATGGAAATTGGGTGAGAAAGCATATGATTGATCAATGTGATGACAACGATGGCGACGACACCGAGGATGAGCCTATGCACTATGAGCCGCCTCCACATGAGCCTTCTCCACCGGTTGAGCCACCGCCCTATGTTCCTCCGCCTCATGATCCTCCTCCTATGGATTTTCAAAACCAAGTTTTTCAAAGACTTGATAGGATGGATGAACGTATGCATGAGATCAAGACGGAAGTTTCCGGCATAAAGGATTACATGGACTCTATCTTTGGACCTTCTAGTGCCTTCTATGCCGCATATGGGCCTTATGTTGATCGACCTTCATCCTCCGCCGTGCCTCCGCCGGTTTCTCCTACGGGTCAAGAGGACGATGATCAAGAGGATGACGATGATGACTAGCTCTTTTTGTTACTCTTTTATGCTTTCTTTTATGCTTTTTGCTACTTTTACTAAGTCTCCATTATGCTTATTTTTATGATGACAAAGGGGGAGAACTTGTGATATGTGATATGCTTATGTTTTGGTACTAACTCGTGATATGTATTATGCTTATGTTTTGATGCTTTGATATATGCTTAATTGGTTGTTTTTTACTTGCAATTGTGATATATGCTATGATTATGATTATGATATATGCTAAAATTTAATTGTTAAATATATGCATATATTTAGGGGGAGTATTCTATTCTTTTGCTCTCTACTTATTTGAATCTTATATCACATTATTTGTCATCATCAAAAAGGGAAAGATTATTGGCCTAGTGGCCCTAATCATTCTTTAGATTTTGATGATAACAAATAATTACAGTTATTGAACTAATCTTTTATCTTGAGTTTTGTGTTTAGACTTCTCTATCTTCAAAAGGACTCAAGATGGGCAATCCCCTAGCACTAAGCTTCACAACTTGAAGCTACCTTGTCAAGTAGATAAAATATCTCTCTATTTCCTCTTTTTAACATGGTGCTTTAAAGATTAGAGTAAAAAATATAGAGCTATATTTTAACTTACTCTTTTTATCATCTAAAGCACATGGGACTTCAAACTATATTAAAAAACTTCTCAAAATCTATTTTCTGTCAAGTTTCAGCTGATTTGGGCGCTCTAAAAGTGGATCCGAATTTTGGTTGATTTTGGATCCTGACTGTTTGCTGTTTGGGTGGTCCAGAATTGTCTATACATGATCTGGGCGCCCGAATTGTCAGTTTAGGGCGTCCAAAATGTTGACTTGACAGGTTACGTGTTCCGGACAGTACGGCGCAACGGTCCGAAAGTTCTGACAGCTGCACTGCGCAGGCGGCGCGCGTGCCTGGGAAAGTGGGCGCCCACAAGTTGACTTCTGGAGACCCAAAAGTTCCTGCTCAGTAACTTCAGCGCGCGTGGTCTGATAGTGTCAGAAAAGCCGACGCGCATGATCTTGGTGCCCACAAGTTTCTGGAGCCCCGAATGTAAGGATCCAGAAAAGCGGCGCGCGTGGTCTGGCTGGGTCAGAAAAGCTGACGCGCGTGATCTGGGCGCCCACAATTTCTGGAGGCCCGAATGTATGGATCCAGAAAAGCGGCGCATGGGTCTGACAGGCCGCTGGAAGAGCAGTGCGCGTGCTCAACTTCTGGGCGCCCGAAATCCCTGTTTAGGGTGCCCGAAAGTGCGACGGTCTGGAGCAGCTGAGGCTATAAATAGATGGTCTTGAGGCCTTTCTCAGCAAGGGATTTGAAAGTCAAATTGAGCTTATAAATTTTAGTATTTTCAATACTCTTAGCCCTCAATTCTCTCTCTAAACTTGAGTGTAATTTGTAGTGAGATATAATCTTGTAAAAGAGAGAAAAGAAAAGAGTTGAAGCTTGAAAGTGTAACCTTCTTGGGAGAAGAAGGTGTTGGTGTGAAGGCTTGGTGCTTGCCCGCAAAAGCATCGTTTAGTGGAGATCCAACGTTCTCTTGTGTTGAGAAGTTGGCGGGGACGTAGGCAAAGTGCCGAACCTCGAAACAAATCGATTGTGTGATTCTTGAGTTTGCATTTCTCTAACTCCTCACTTTCTCTCACTTTATTTGTTTCTAGTTTTAAAATTGCTTGATTATTTAGCATTTTATTTTATACACCTAATTCACCCCCTCCTCTTAGGTTGCCATTTTGATCCTCACTAACTTGCAAATTTCTCAAAAACTTCTCAGAATCAGTTTTCTATCAAAATTGCTATTTCGGACCCTATTTTGGGCACCCTAAACTGGATCCGAAACTCATTTAGGATTTGGATCCTGCCTGTTTGCTGTTCGGTGACCCAGAAACTCTTATTACCTGATCTGGGCGCCCGAATTGGTTGACTTCACAGGTTGCGTGTTTTGGACGATCTGCGTACGGCCCGAAAGTTCTGATAGCAGGACTGCGCAGGCGGCGCGGGCAATCTGGGCGCCCGATTGTCTATTCCGGGCGCCCGAATGTGTGGATTTGACAGATCGCCCGTTTCGACAGTACGACACATCTGACAGCGGTGCTGCGCAGGCGGCGCACGTGATCTCGGCGGCCACAACTTCTGGAGGCCCAAAAGTCGCTGCTCAGAAAAAGTGGGCGCATAGTCTGACTGTGTCAGAAAAACTGGCGCGCGTGATCTCGGAGCCCACTTCTTCTGGAGGCCCGAATGTACGGATCCGAAAAGCAGCGCACGCGGTCTGACAGGCCGATGGAAGTGCAGTCTGCATGCACCACTTCTGGGCGCCCGAATTCCTGTTTAGTGCGCCCGAAAGTGCAACGACATGGAGCTGGCTTGAGGCTATAAATAGATGGTTTTGGAGCCTTTCTCAGTAGGGATTAGAAAGTCCAATTAAGCTTAAGAATTTCAGTGTTTTCAATACTCTCAGCCCTCAATTCTCTCTCTAAACTTGAGTGTAATTTGTAGTGAGATATAATCTTGTAAAAGAGAGAAAAGAAAAGTGTTGAAGCATGAAAGTGTAATCTTCTTGGGAGAAGAAGGTGTTGGTGCGAAGGCTTGGTGCTTGCCCGCAAAAGCATCGTCTAGTGGAGATCCAACGTTCTCTTGTGTTGAGAAGTTGGCGGGGACGTAGGCAAAGTGCCGAACTTCGAAACAAATTGATTGTGTGCTTTTTGAGTTTGCATATCTCTAACTCATCACTTTCTCTCATTTTATTTGTTTCGAGATTTTAAATTGCTTGATTATTTAGCATTTTATTTTAGAAACCTAATTCACCCCCCCTCCTCTTAGGTTGCCATTTTGATCCTCAATTGGTATCAGAGCGAGGTCTCACATTATTTAGATTAAAATCTAAGTGAGAATGGCATCCATGGGAAAGAATATCGAAGGACAATCTATTATTCGGCCACCATATTTTGATGGGACCGATTATCCTTTTTGGAAAATTAGAATGAAGATGTTCTTTCAATCTCTAGATTTTGATATTTGAGACATAATCGAAAGTGGTTATGTCACTCCATCAAAACCTAGAGCGGAATGGAATGAAGCCGAAAAATTTCGGTTCCAATTGAATGCTAAAGCTATCAATTCATTCCTTTGCGCTCTTAGTAGAGATGAGTTTCATCGAATCTCTACATGCACAACGGCTAAAGAGATTTGGGATAAATTAGAAGTTACTCATGAAGGAACTTCTAGGGTGAAAGAATCTAAAGTAAGCATACTTATGTCAAGTTATGAACTATTCAAAATGTAAGAAAGTGAATCCATTTCGAATATGCTCACAAGATTCACTAACATTATAAATAGCTTGAAAGCCTTAGGTAAAGATTTTTCACAATCGGACTTGGTGCGAAACTTCTTCGTGTGCTGCCAAGAACTTGGATACCTAAGGTTAAGAAGCTCATGACTTGGACAAAGTAAAGATTGATGAACTTGTCGAATCACTCATGGCGCATGAACAACGCCTCAAAGAATATGACAACGAAGAGACTCCCGAGAAAAAGAAGAGTCTTGCACTTAAAGGAGTCATAACTTTCGATAATGAAGATGGCGAAGAAGGTTCGAGCGAAGAAATCGCTATGATTTCAAAAAGGCTCGACCGACTAATCAAGAAGCGCAACTTGAGAAGACCTAAACGAGACGGGTTCAAAGGTGAAGGATTCAAGAAGGGGATCATTTGCTACAATTGCAATAAACCGGGGTATTTGAAGAGTGAATGCACTCTTCCAAGCAAGGCCTTTAAGAAAAATAAGAAAAAGAAAGCCTTTAATGCTTTGAATTGGGACGCCCCCGACGAATCTAGCGGTGACGAATCGGAAAACGAAGTTGCCAAAATTTGCCTTGAGGAGCAAAGCTCAATTCTATGTCTCATGGCTCTTGAAGATGATGTAAATAATTTAAGTTATGATGAACTTTTAGAAGCTTTCTTTTCTTTATATGATAATCTACAAAGTTTGGGTCCCAAGTATACATCTCTCAAAAAGCAAAATGCCTTATTAGAGATGGAAGTAAATAACTTAAAATTTTCAACTTCAAATCATTTTTTAGTACTTGAAAATGAGGACTCTTTAGTCAAGAAAGAGCTTAAACAAGCTACTGAGACATGTTGTAGTCTCATTCGTGAAAATGAAGCATTAAAGAAGAAAATTGAAGATCAAAATTTTAGGCCAATTCTTCATTATGACAAACAACTTGAAAAACTTCAAGTTGAAAACCAACAACTCAAGTTGGCTTAGGTGAATCTAAGAAAACTCTTGAGAAATTTGTTGGTGGAATCAAGTACCTTAATATGATGCTTGGAAGTCAAGTTATGAACTTCAAAAAGTTTAGGATAGGATATGTTCCTAATCCAAATAATGTTAAGTTAACAAAAGCTAAAAGAAAAGTTTTTGTTTAAAGCTCCTATCAAGACCCAACTTTGCATTGCTCTTATTGTAATATTAGAGGACATCATATATCCTCTTGTAAATACAAGAAAAATTCTAAACTTAACCAAATTTGGGTTGTGAATGGCTTATCTAACCCAAAAGGACCCAATCTCACTTGGGTACCAAAGTTAAAAACTTGATTTGTTTTTGTAGGTGTGTCTCCAATCGAAAGGTGCAAGTGACAAATGGTACTTAGATAGAGGATGCTCAAGATATATGACTTGGGACCAAACCAAGTTTAAATCAATTGAAATGAAAGATGGAGGATTTGTCACGTTTGGAGACAACACTAGAGGAAAGATCATTGGGATCGGCACAATCGGATATGAAAAGGTTAATATTTCCAATATTCTTTTAGTTGATGGTCTTAAGCATAATTTACTAAGCATTAGTCAATTATGTGACAAAAGCTATTTTTGTAAAGTTTGAAACATCTCATTGTAGCATTCTTGATCCTTCTACAAATGAGGTAGCTTTTATGGGTTTTAGATCCAAGAATGTTTACACCATTGATCTAGGCAAACTTTCGCATGAAGGAGAAAAATATTTTTCGGTTCAAATTAATGAATCTTGGCTTTGGCATAGAAGGTTAGCTCATGCTAGTATGGATTCTCTTTCAAAACTTTTCAAAAGAAAACTTGTAAAAGGTTTACCTAAAATAGACTATGCCAAAGATGAGATTTGTAATGCTTGTGCTCAAGCAAAACAAGTAAAATTTTCTTTTAAATCCAAAAATGTTGTCTCTACATCTAGGCCTTTGGAGTTAATTCATATGGATTTCTTTGGTCCAATTGATGTCTCATGTCTTGGTGGAAATAACTATGTTTTTAAAATTGTTGATGATTACTCAAGGTATACTTGGACTTTATTTTTGAGACAGAAGTATGACACTTTTAAATCCTTTAAAGATTTTGTCAATCGTGTTCAAAATGAAAAGGGTTGTATAATTTCCAAAATTAGAAGTGATCATGGTGGTGAATTTGAAAACTTAAACTTTGAAGAGTTTTGCAATGAGTTGGGAATAGAACATCAATTTGTTACCCCTCGTACACCTCAACAAAATGGGGTTGTTGAACGCAAAAATAGATCTCTCTAAGAGTTGGCTAGATCTATATTAATTGAGGGGGAATTGCCAAAGTATTTTTGGGCCGAAGCCGTAAACACGGCTTGCTACATCATGAACCGTGTTCTAATTCGACCAATTCTTGAGAAAACTCCTTTATGAGTTATGGTGTAATAGAATTCCCAACATTAGCTACTTCAAAATTGTTGGTTGTAAATGTTTCATCTTGAACACAAAAGACAAGTTGGGAAAGTTTGACGCTAAATCCGATGAAGCAATATTCTTGGGATATTTCTCTACTAGTAAAGCTTATTGAGTCTATAATCGACGAACTTTAGTAATAGAGGAAAGCATGCATGTTCTTTTTGAAGAATCTAAGGGAAAGGATGCATGTTCGAGAAGTTAAATATAAACTCCACACCTCAAGAAGTTGAACAATTTAAGAAAGTTGAGGAGTTCATTTATAAAGATAATGAACCCACTCCTCTACCTAAAGTATGAAAATTTGCTACTTAATATCCCAAGGACTCCATTATTGGAGATCCAAGTCAAAAGGTCAAAACAAGATCCTCTCTTAGATTACTTTGTGACCACTTGGCTTTCATATCTCAAATTGAACCTAAAATTTTTGTTGAAGCTAGTAATGACGAAAATTGGCTCATTGCGATGCAAGAAGAACTCAATCAATTTGAGAGAAACCAAGTTTGGACGCTTGTGGAAAGACCAAGTGATTATAGCGTTATTGGCACTAAATGGGTCTTCCGAAACAAGCGAGATGAATCCGGTGTTGTGATTCGAAACAAGGTTAGACTAGTGGCCCAAGGTTTCAACCAAATTGAAAGGATTGATTTTGATGAAACGCTTGCACCGGTTGCTCGACTTGAAGCTATTCGAATTATTTTGGCATTTGCCTCTTACATGAATTTCAAATGATTTCAAATGGACGTAAAAAGTGCTTTCTTAAATGGATATATTTTCGAAGAAGTCTATGTTGAGCAACCACCCGGTTTTGAAAAACACGATATTCCCAATCATGTCTTTAAACTTTCAAAAGCACTTTATGATTTAAAACAAGCTCCTAGAGCTTAATTGGTATGAAAGACTTATCACTTTTCTTATTTCAAATAATTTTTCAAGAGAAAAAGTTGACACTACATTATTTATCAAAATTAAGGATAAAGATTTTCTCATTGTACAATTTTTTTTTTTTGAGAGAAAGGTAGCACGCTACCCGCTTCGTTTATTTTTTTTAGAAATAAACTTAGCTTGACGTGTGAATCAACTAGGATTCGAACTCGGGGCCTCGGATACCACCCACCAAGCCCTTTGCCACTTGCGCTAGGGACGGTCGGTATTGTACAAATTTATGTTGATGATATAATATTTGGTGCTACTAACGAATCTCTTTGCAAAGAATTCTCTAAGTTGATGCAAGATGAGTTTGAAATGAGCATGATGGGCGAACTCTCATTCTTCCTTGGACTCCAAGTCAAACAAATGAAGGATGTAATTTTCATCAATCAAGCCAAATACGCAAAAGATCTAATCAAAAGATTTGGTTTGGAGAGCTCAAAAGAAACCAATACTCCTATGAGTGCTTCAACTAAACTTGACAAGGATGAAAAAGGTAAGGATGTTGATATCAAGCTCTACCGAGGTATGATTGGTAGTTTACTTTATCTTACCTCAAGTAGACCTGACATTATGTTTGGTGTTTGTTTGTGTGCTCGGTTTCAAGCTCAACCTAAGAAGTCACACCTAGTGGCCGTAAAGAGAATTCTTAGATATGTTAAAGGTACTCTCAACTTAGAATTATGGTATCCCAAGGGCACTAGTTTTAATCTCATTGGCTTTTCGGATGCGGATTTTGTCGGATGTAAAGTTGATCGAAAAAGTACTAGTGGGACTTGTCAATTTCTCGGTCACTCCTTAGTTTCATGGTCTTCGAAAAAGCAAAATTCGGTTGCACTTTCAACCGCCGAAGCTGAATATATCGCGGCAGGTTGTTGTTGTGCACAAATTTTATGGATGAAACAAACCCTTGAGGACTTTGGAGTGCATCTAAAACAAGTTCCAATCGAATGTGATAATACTAGTGCCATCAACCTTTCTAAGAATCCTATTCAACATTCTAGAACTAAACACATTGAAATTAGACATCACTTCATTAGATATCACATTCACAAGGGAGATGTCACCATAGAATTTGTAGATACTCATCATCAATTAGCGGACATTTTTACTAAACCACTTAGTGAGGATAGGTTCACTCAACTTAGAAGAGAATTAGGAATGGTTGATTTAAATGTTTGAATCTTTTATGTTGATTGCTTTGAGGATAGGTTCCTCCTTCTTCGTTCATGACCATCCGAAACACTTCCTTTTATTTATTTTTTTTCTTCTTCCTCCCACTTCGGCCGCCCTCTCCCAGCACCGAACCCGCGCCCAGACCTCGCAAAATCCCTCAAATCTCTCGGATCCATCCTCCTTCCTCTTCAAAAGTGTGGTAAAACCTTTTTTTTAATCATCATCTTCTGCATTGTTCTTGGATTTTCTCTCTCTAGCAAAACCCTTTTCTTAGATCTCTAGCTTTCTTAAATAATTTTTTCTTCAAACTTTTTGTACTTTTAGTATCTTAGTATCATTCACCACCGAGATTTACAATCTTTTCATCTTAGATTTGTGTTTTTTGCTCTCTTTTGCATAAACCCTAGATTTTTTTTAAAAAATAGGGGGGGGGGGGGGGGGGGGGGGGGGGGGGGGGGGGGGGGGGGGGGGGGGGGGGGGGGGGGGGGGGGGGGGGGGGGGGGGGGGGGGGGGGGGGGGGGGATATGCATAGAACTAAACGTGCATCTAGTGGCCCTTCTTCACATAGATCCCCTAGAGATCATTCACCTCCACCAAACTATGATTTTGATGCTTTTAATTTTGTCTCTAGGGAAGCTCAAGATAGGTATCTTTTAGGACGCCCAGTTCAACCTTGTCGTAGTATTCATCACCTAAACTTTGATTATTATGATCTTTTAGATCAACTCACCCAAGTAGGTTGGGATCATTTTGTGCAAAATCATCGACCTTTTTATCCCGATCTAATTAAGATTTTTTATGCAAATGCTTCATTTAATTCGGATCATTGCTCTATCACTTCTCGTTTCCAGGGACGTGACTTTGCCTGTAGTACACCGAACTTCTACAAATTATGGAGTTCCGGTGGAAAAATAGCATGAGAGGCTATACGTGAGGCTCCAGCCAAGTTTGGAACTCGTACGAGTGTTTTCGACGCAAATGAGGCGCGAAAACGGACTCTAGAAAGTTAGAACTGCTGAAATTGTGAAATCTGCAGTGGGATTCCGGTATGTGAAATTGAATACCGGAATTAGAGCATGGTATACCGGTATGAGAAAGGGGTATACCGGAATGCTGTGTTGAGACCGAGAAACCCAGCTCTCGGAAATGTTCGGAGTATATCGGTATGCGAAGAGGGATACCGGTATGCGATGTTTGAAACAGTGAAACCAGCTTGCGGGTTCTGCGGAATTCCGCAGGGTATACCGGTACGCCAACCCGTATACCGGTATGCCAACCCGTATACCGGAATGCAATGTGCAGAATGCTGATTTCGAAGGGTAAGTTGGTAATTTCACATGGGGAGGCTTACTTATAGGGGAACCCTTCCCCTTTCTTCTCAGGGAACACACACATGGAGAGAGGGTGAGAAACTCTTCTCCCTCTCTTCTTTTCTTCATCTTTTCTCCTCCAAAAGTGGAGATCTTGGTGGAGATCAAGCTTGGAAAGCTTGGAGGAGTGGAGATCGAGCTCGTGCATGCATAGTGGCTTGGTGAGCTCGCGGATCCGATCCGAGGTAAGTCCTTGGATTTGGTAGTTAGGGTTTCGGATTTAAGACTAAGAAATGAGGTTTTGGAGACCCTTGGCTAATCTAGACTACAAATTGTAGAGATTAGCAAGAGATTTTGGGTTTTTGCCATGAGTTTTGGAAAATCCTAAGTTGAAAGAGGGATTTTCTTGTGGAGGGTTTTAAAAATGTTTTAACCCTTTAGAACCCTAGTTTGGGGTTAGTAGAACATGTGGGACAACTCCATTTCGAATGATTTGGAGAGATGAGATCGTTATGAGTTCGACTCGGATTAACGAATCCTTCATGTGTGTTAGGGCTAGGAGCTTGAAGATCAAGCTTGAGGCCAAGGAAAAGAGCCCGATTGCAAGTGTCTACAAGCAATCGGAAGAGTGTGAGGTGGGTTTGTGTTTACCGAAGTGATTAGGTCACTTCCATGTTGAAAGAGTAAAGTATAATTATTTTACTTGACGCATGTAATGGTAGGTTAATTGGCAAATGGTATATGTGTATGAATGAGTAGATCATATGATGTTAATACCATTAACTACCACGGATTGGAATTGTAGGCATGTGGAACACATTGTTACAAATGGACATGTGTATGCCTAGATGTAAACGTAGCGGGGAGATAGTTTCTCTACATGATAGAGAATTTGACATGGTCCAAAATGGGCTAGAGGTCATGTGAATGGAAAATCCTAGATATGGACAACTAGGATAAGAAAGAATTATAATGTGCATGTTGGCATAGATTTATATATCAAATGATTTGAGCCATGGGCTCACCTTGCATGTAAAGAATCTAAGTATTTTATAACAATGTATATTTATACTTGAGAGATGATGCATGCATGTTAAACCTAGTGTCATTAAACATAGGTTGAATGTGTAATGAACCTAGTGTCATTGAACATAGGTTGGAATGTATGCGAACCTAGAGTTATTGAGCCTAGGTTGTGGCACATAGTGATAGGGAGATCACTTAAACAAGACTATTGGAACCTAGTGTTATTGAACATAGGTTGGACACGAGATTGAAACCTAGTGTTATTGAACATAGGTTGGACATGAAATTGGAACCTAGAGTCATGGAACCTAGGTTGAGAATGAGAAAGTAAACCTAGTGTTATTAAACATAGGTGAGACTTAGTGACTTGAACCTAAGATCATGAGACTTAGGTTGGCAAGCAAGTAATGTGAATATCGGGATGTGCGACGATTTTGCTATCCCGGGTATGCGACGATTTCGCTACCATGCCACGAGTTGGCGGTGCCGACATGGGATAGGCGACGATTTCGCGATCCCGGGTATGCGACGATTTCGCTACCGCGCCACGTGTTGGCGGTGTCGAGGGGGGGGGATGTGCGACGATTTTGCTATCCCGGGTATGCGACGATTTCGCTACCATGCCATATGATGGCGGTGTTGAGACGGGGGTATGCGACGATTTCGCTATCCCGAGTATGCGACGATTTCGCTACTCGAATAGGAGGTGACGATTTCACTCCTCGAATGTTGAAACAACTATGGTGCGACGGCCATTCCGCAACCATAAGTAAATGACAAGTAAAAGAACTTAGTCAATGTGGAATATAGGATGAACCTAGGAGAGAATGATAAATTATGTTTCATTTTGGTTGCATCCTTTATGTTTATTTACTAAGCATGTAAATATTGTTGCATAGTTATATATGACTCAAGAGTGAGTCGGTGAAGGTTCGACTAAATAAGTAAACCTTAGTTGGGCGGTGGCCCAAGGTGTTTGACTCTAGAGTGAGTCGGTTAAGGTTTTACTAAAGTAAGTAAACCTTAGGAGGGTGGTAACCCGTTAATATTGAACTCGAGGGCAAGTCGAGTACGGCTTAGCTAAGGTAAATGAACCTTAGGAGCAGATTGGTTATGAAATGGATAGTGGAATAGCAGTTTAAATTATATTGCATGGATTTCATTATCGCATTTGTTGAAGCATAGCATGTTTACTTTCATATATTGTAAAGTTATATGCTTATTGGTTATGTATATGTACTAACCCATGCTCGTATGCTTCCTTTGGACCTGGTGGTTTGAGCTCCTCTCTTGGGTGGCCTTACCCACTGGGAACTATTTTATATAGTTCTCACCCCACTATTTTTCAGGTCCTCACGTGAGTGGCGCGGCGGCGCGAGGGAAGGGCGTAACTCAATAGTTAGCGTCCTACCACTGTGACCAGAATAGAAGTACCCTCTACTCCGTAGTTTAGGGGTATTCGAATGAAGGGAAATGTAATAATAAATTGATTGTATTTGGGAAGATTGAACAAAGAAAAAGAAACAAAAATGTAATATATGGTGGTATTGCGAATGCTTGTAATAGCATAGTAGTTTATGATGCTTTCCTTATGCAATCTCTGTATGAATTCTGTTCCTGTTTGGAACCTCTTGAATTATACTGGTTGTGACGCCTTGGACGTACAGGGGAAACTCTGTCCGTTCGGCGGATCTGGGTCATGTACCCGTGCGTTTTCCTTCCACCTATTTGGTGCTAAGGCACGGCGGGGCGTGACATTGCCATTACTCCTACCCTTCTTAACACCATTTTAAACATCCCTAATGACGGTGTTTGTTACTACCAAACCAATGTTTGGCATTTTCCTCACTTCTACGAGGCGCAACTTCGCGCTCGCTTTCTTTGTGAGCCTTCTCCTTCTAGGGAAGATAGCTCTCATCTTTCTTTCCCTCACCACCTCGCCCATTTCCTTCTCACTAAATTAGTTCTTCCTCGGGACAGTCATCACACCGCCGTTCAAAAGATGGATCTTTTTCTTCTTTATCATCACTTTGAGGGCATCCGGGTAAATTTGGGCTATATCATTATTCGCCACATGGCCACCGCCGCATCTCTTACCTCGCGCTCACTTTCTTACGGCTCTTTGCTTACCGCCGTCCTCGAGTTTATTGATTTTGATCTTCATGGTTTGAGGCCGATGAAGCACCCCTCCGCCATTAACACCGACACTTTCTCATCCCTTGGATTTAAGAAAAATCGCTATGGTGTTTGGGTAAGAAAGAATGTGATCGATCAACCCGAAGAGCATAGTGACGACGACGACGCCGCCGCCGAGGATGAACCTATGCACCATGAGCCGCCTCCACATGAACCGGCTCCACATGAGCCTCGTCCACCGTTTGAGCCACCGCCTTATGTTCCTCCGCCTATGGATTTTCAAAGTCATGTTTTTCATAGACTTGATCGGATGGATGAACATATTAATGAAATCAAGACGGAAGTTTCCGGCATAAAGGCCTATATGGACTCTCTCTTTGGTCCCTCTAGTACCTTGTATGCCGCCTACGGGCCTCATGTGGATCAACCATCCTCCTCCGCCGTGTCTCCACCGGCTTCACCTACGGGTCAAGAGGACGATGATCAAGAGGATGACGATGATGACTAGATCTTTTTATTGTCTCTTTTATGTTTTTGCTAAGTCTCCTTTATGCTTGCCTTTTTATGATGACAAAGGGGGAGAACTTGTGATATTTGCTTATTTGCTCTAGCTTATGTTTGACTATATGCTTGTGACTATATGCTTGTGCTATTTGACATTTTTGCTTATGGTTGATTATATGCTTTTGATATATGCTTATTTGTGAATTTACATTTATGATATATGCTAATTGTTAAATATATGCATATGCTTAGGGGGAGTATTCTCTACTTTTGCTCTCTTAATATCACATTATTTGTTATCATCAAAAAGGGGAAGATTGTTGGCCTAGTGGCCCTAATCAATTATTAGATTTTGATGATAACAAATAATCATGATTATTGGACTAATATTTTATCTTGAGTTTTATGTTTAGACTTCTCGATCTTCAAAAAGGACTCAAGATGGGCAACTCTCTAGCACCAAACTTCACCATTTGAAGCTATACTTGCTTCCTTTGTCAAAAACTCTCTATTCCTTAATTTGTTTAATATTATGCTTTAAGATTAGAGTGAGAAATTTTGAGCTAAGTTTAAATTATTCTTCTTATCTTATTAAAACTCATTTGAACAAATCTCTATTTGATCTAACTTGCAAATTTCTCAAAAACTGCTCAGAATCAGTTTTCTGTCAAAATTACTGTTTCAGACCCTGTTTTGGGCGCCCTAAACTAGATCCGAAACTCATTTAGGATTTGGATACTTCCTGTTTGCTGTTCGGTGGCCCAGAAACTCATATTACCTGATCTGGGCGCCCGAATCCCTGTTTAGGGCACCCGAATTGGTTGACTTCACAGATTGCGTGTTTTGGACGATCTGCGTACGGCTCGAAAGTTCTGACAGCAGGACTGCGCAGGCGGCGCGGGCAATCTGGGCGCCCGAATGTCTGTTCTGGGCGCCCGTGTGACCCCCTGGGAAGTCTGGGGCGTCACAGTCCGAATGTGTGGATTTGACAGATCGCCCGTTTCGACAGTACGACACATCTGACAGCGGCGCACGTGACCTCGGCGCCCACAACTTTTGGAGGCCCAAAAGTCGCTGCTCAGATAAAGTGGGCGCATGGTCTGACTGTGTCAGTAAAGCTGGCGCGCGTGATCTGGACGCCCACTTCTTCTGGAGGCCCAAATGTACGGATCCGAAAAGCAGCGCACGCGGTTTTACAGGCCGATGGAAATGCAGTCCGCATGCACCTGGGTGCCCGAATTCCTGTTTAGGGCGCCCGAAAGTGCAACGACTTGGAGCTGGCTTGAGGCTATAAATAGATGGTTTTGGAGCCTTTCTCAGCAGGGATTTGAAAGTCCAATTAAGCTTAAAAATTTTAGTGTTTTCAATACTCTCAGCCCTCAATTCTCTCTCTAAACTTGAGTGTAAGAGATATAATCTTATAAAAGAGAGAAAAGAAAAGTGTTGAAGCTTGAAAGTGTAATCTTCTTGGGAGAAGAAGGTGTTGGTGTGAATGCTTGGTGCTTGCCCGCAAAAGTATCGTCTAGTGGAGATCCAACGTTCTCTTGTGTTGAGAAGTTGGCGGGGACGTAGGCAAAGTGCCGAACCTCGAAACAAATTGATTGTGTGCTTTTTGAGTTTGCATTCTCTAATTCATCACTTTCTCTCATTTTATTTGTTTCGAGATTTTAAATTGCATGATTATTTTGCATTTTATTTTAGAAACCTAATTCCTCCCCCCCCTCTTAGGTTGCCATTTTGATCCTCATAAATGACTATTTTATCGCTACTATTTAGTTACGTATGATGGCGATAAAAAATATTGCTACCAATTAATTAATTTAAAGTGGCGAAAGTATTTTTACCACTAAATTACTATTTTGTCGCCACTATTTTCTTATCTATGGTAGCAATAAAAAAATCACCACCGATTAATTAACTTAAAGTGGCGATACTTGTTTCACCACTAAATGGCTATTTTGTTGTCACTATTTGGTTACCTTTATAGTGATAAAAAATTACCATCAATTATTAATAAAATAAAATTGCAATCAAAGTAATATACTTGATATGATGATAAAATTTCTCGCCACTATATAGTTACTTATGGTGACAATAAAAGAAAATTGCCACTAATTAATTAACTAAAAGTGACAATATTACTTTGGCCATTGAATGGTTATTTTATCGCCACTATTTAGTTATCTATGATGGCGATAAAATAAATAACCACCGATTAATTAACTTAAATTGACGATACTATTTTCGCCACCAAATAGTTATTTTGTCCATTGATTAATTAACTTAAAGTGACAATATTACTTTTCTTACCAAAGGATTATGTTATCACCATTGTTCGGTTACCTATAGTGGCAATAAAAAAATTGCCACCAATTAATTAAATTTAAGTGGCAATACTACTTTCTCCACTAAACGGCTATTTTACTGCTACTGTTTGTGTAGCACACTGAACTTTAGCAAATTGCGAGGTTCTAGTGTGAGATTAGTATTTTATACTAGTCAGGAGGTTTTGGCCATGATGCGGGAGCTTGGGAGTGTTTCGGGACTTGGAAAGTGCGAAAACGGACTCCGGAGATCAAAATCTGCAAAAGGTGCAGATTTTGTATTGTATTCCGGTACTGGCTTGAGGTACCGGAACTGATTCGATTTATTCCGGTACTGATTTGTGAGATACTGGAATACTGTGTATTGGCCTGGTTGGCCGAGGCTCGGGTTTGCTGGAATTTGTACCTGGTACCGGTACGTCTTATGGGTACCGGCACGCAGTGCTGGAGAACCAAATTTCGCACAGTTTGCAATTTCTGGATTTTAGAGGGGCTTAAGGGCAATTGTTACAACATGTAACTTAACCCTTCATCCCCCTCACTGCTCTCTCTTGTGCTGGGAATTAGAGAGGTGAAGAGGTAGGTTTTCTCCCTCTCTCTCTCTCTTGATTTCTTGCTTCCAAACCCTTGATTCATGGGTTTGATCTCTTCTTTTCCCTTCTTTGCCTTGAAGCTTGCTAGCTAGACCTTAGAGGAAGCTTGGTTGTGAAGAAGAGAGCTTGTTTGAGAATTAATCTCCAACCCTAAACCTTTTTAGCTTGGATTGGAGCTCTTTTGAGGTGAGTAGCTCTCTTGCAACCCCTTTGTATAAGTTTTGTTTGGAAATTAGAGAGAAAACCTAGTATGGATGAAATTAGGGTTTTATTTGGGGTTTCTTGATTGTGAGCTTTTGAGGTTGAATTGATGGGTGTAGAATATTGTGTTAGGTTGGAATTGAAGCTTCCTAACCTTGATTTGGGCTATGGACAAGTACTTCTTGATCTAAGATATTTTCCACCCATTTACCTCATGATTTTGGTGATTTTCGAATTGTGTTCATTCGACATTTGTGACCCCCTAGAAATTATCTTTAGGGTGCTAGAAATCGAGGGGGCAACTTCGCTTCGAAGTACTGCGAGGTCTCGAAGGAGTTCCGGTGGGTTTGACCTCACCGAAATGGGTAAATTCCTCCTATGTCTTCGGTTTAGCTTAAAGGCTTGAATTGGTGCATATTCATGATAAATTGTAGTACCCCTGGGGCCTAACTGACGGAATGACTGTAGTATTTTAGACTGTCCGACACTTCTGGAGAAGGTCGAGACAAGTCGGAGTCGTTTCGGCGTCAAATAGACGCGAAAACGGACTCGGAGCACCGAAGCGAGCCAAAACTGAAGTTTTGGGCTTTTGGAGTTTCGGGCGCCCGGATGCTTTGTTTTGGGCGCCCAGTTGTTCAGTGCCCATTTTCTGAAAATTACTAAGTCATTTCGGATCCATGTTTCGGGCGCCCGGAAAGTGAGTCCGGAAATCCTGCCTCGTGAGTATCGAACGGCTCGACACGTGTTGATCGGTTGGTGAGATCCGCCGGACCAGGTTTGGGCGCACCGGACCGCGGCGGAGAGTCCGATGGTCGAGTTGGTGCAGGCTGAAGAACCGGGCGCCCACTTCATGAGTTTCGGGCGCCCGGAAGTGTGGTTTTCCTGCTGAGGACAGGTTAGTAGCAATTATGTTCTTGAGGCTTATTACACCGAAACCATGGGTCTATAAGAGTTGTGGACGACCTCCCCTGAGGCTTTTTCTCCCCTCTTCATGGTGAAACTCGGATCTTGCAAGGGAACCCTCTCTTCTCTCCCAATTTCATCTTCCTCCATTGATGAACTTGGTTTCCTGCTGAAACTGCAACGTCGACCTGGAGTGTTCGTGCTCGTGTGCAGTGTAGGAGTATCGAAATCCAACGAAACTTGGTTTGTTGGATATAGGACTCGCAGAGGAAGAAGTGGAATCTTTCCAATCTCGATTTGGACAGGTATGTAAGCTACAGTTGATGTTTTACTGGACCCCTTGTGTTCTTGAGCTGAAACTTGGGTTTTTCCCTTGTTCTTGGGATCCAATCTCTTGGGAGCTGGAATTACGAAGTGAAGATTGATCCTTCCACTTTCCTTGCTGGTTTGGAGGTTCTTCCCACTGGAATTGAGGATTCAAAGGTGAGTTCTAGCTCAGATTTGAGTAATTGCTTAAGTGCTGAATTTTTTGGTCATTGATGAAATTTCTTGGATTTTTAGATCCAGATCTTTGTGAGGATCTTTGGAGAGGTTTTGGTTTGTTCCATCACTGTTTTTGAGAGGTTTGTGACCCTTTTCTATGAGCTAGATTCGTTGGAATCCCTGAATTCTTGCTGTGTTTGTGTTTTGCTTAAGTGCTGGAACTTCTGGATCCATGTGCAGGAGGGTCCAGAAGTGAATCCGGTTCAGTGTGGGGACCTTTTGGACATCGAGTCGAACTCCGATTTGGCTGAAATTTGGAGGGTTTGTTCTTGAACCTCTGCTGGTGAGTTGAGCCAAATTTCACTGCATTTGGACTTAGGATTTGGATTTTATCGCATGTTGATCACATATGGGTTGTGCTGCCAGGCTGCAGTTCTGGGCTGATGTTCTGGGCGCCCAGAACAGTGCGCAGGTGGGTCCGAATCTCGAGGTTGCAGATTTGAGCTCGATTTCGGCCGGTGTTGCTTGGAGGCCTTCCTCTCGACTCCTAGCCGTTGTTGGATAGCTTCCGAGGTGGGTTGATGTTACCGAAATCGCCGGTTTTCCTCCTAAGCGTCGGAGAGTACAGCATGCTGTTTTATTATCTGTTAAATCATGTTAGTAGCTCGAATTCGTGAATTTGCATGTGTTTATATGAAATCTGAATTTGGAGCATAAATTGATAATTTATCGACATGACTTACATGCTGAACTGGGAATTGACTTAGGAGAAAACTTGCGAACATACAACCGTCACTTTTCGAACTGTTATCAGATTTAGCTCTAGGAGCCGTTTCTGTTCTTGTATCACCGCTGTTAGTGCGAGGTGGATACTTAGTTCGTTATAGGACGAGTTTACGCTCGTGCTGGGATGCCGAGCTTGTATTTACAGCAGGGTTAGACTGTTCTGTATTACCGGGTGCCGTCGGGGTTGACGGTGGACCCAGACTCTTGTTTTAGCTTCTGGTTGTGCTGAGGGCACGTGAGCTCAGAGTCTTTGACCCCTTTTGACCCCTTTGTTCTTTGACTATAGCCTGTATGAGCCTGATTGAGCTCGACAGAGACACGCTTGCATACTCGGTTGGGTCGCGCCCACGAGTGCCGCTCCGGAGCCTGGCTACTTGCGTTGATGTCGTCTTAGTCCCGGTGGGACTCTCGCTCTCCACCCAGTGCCTTTGAGGTAGCGTACGGTGTTGCTTAGACAGGCGGGACGGGCGTATTGCAGTCCCTGTGGATCGGGTCAGTGCTGGTTACCTATTGGTCGGGGATGCTTTTACTTTGAGAGTTGGCTGGACGAGCCCGTTTGGGCGGTTCCGATAGATTGGGTCAGGGATGATTTCTCACTTTGGTGGTGCTTACTTGAGAGTTGACTTGGATAGTGGTAGGGTAGTGGCATGATAGCTGTTGAGTTTATTCCAGCTTACTTTGTTATTCTTTACCTACCAGCTATACTGTTAGTCTCGTAGACTTAGTGGGTGGACCGTAGAGGTCGGTATCGGTACCCACTGAGGACTACTTCTTTTGATAGTAGTTCTCACACCCTTTGTTGCCACCTTTTTGCAGAGCCTTCTTCTGTTGCGGCTGCTGCGCCTGTTTCCGCGGATCGAGGTAAGGGAGTCGCGAGCTAGATCCCTACCTGTCCCTGTTGTCCCTAGAGGAGGACCCTACTGGAGATAGTTTATTTTGAGTTGTGCCATGTACATATACTGTGGATTTGTACCTATTTTGGTTGTGGTGGACCTGTTGTATTTTGGACTCTATATGTACAGGTGGCTTTTGTTATTAGTCTGTTTTATTTCAGCTCTATATATCTCTTGTAGTGGCTTGTATGTTTGTTTACAGGTTAGCTATCGCTTCGTATACATAGAGAAATCTATGTATACGGCGGATCTGTTGGCGAGCCCGGGGAAACGAGTAATCCGGGGCGTGACAGATTAAGTGGTATCAGAGCTTAGGAATAGGTCGTTGGGACTTAGTAAACCCTAGGCTATGGCAGACCTTAGGAATGCAAGACGTGAGAGACGTGACTTGCCGCGAAAGTCATCGATTTGACTGTTGAACTCATCCTTAAGTGGAGGGAGTGATCGAAGGCGTGTGTCCTTTCCTGTCGCGAACTTGCGTTGGCTGCAGACGACGTTAAGTAGCGAGGGAAAAGAGACGACCTTCTGGACTTTCGCTTGATTGGGTCTTGAGTTGTTTTGTGGTTGTTGACTGATCTGTGTGTTGCGCAGGTGAGCATGGCACCTCCCCGACACCGAGGTCGAACCCCGACGCGGGCTACCCCCGCGCCTTCTGTGGTGCCTGAGCAGGCGGGACCTAGTGCACCCCCTGATGTGAGTGAGCAGTTGAATGCGCTAGCCGAGTCAGCTAGGCAGCAGAGTGCACTTTTGCGGAGGATGTGTGATATCATTACTCACACGTGGAGTGCAGCACCTAGAGCGACGGAGTCGCAGGAGCCACCTCCTACTGTTCCAGTGGACGTTCCAGCTGCAGCCGTACCCCCAGCAGCGGCAGTTCCGGCCGTACCGGTTGGCGACACTTCCCGGTTTGGTGGACAGATGTCGGAGGCTGAGCAGGAGCGGATGACCGAGAGACTGGCTCGTTTTTGTCGGTTTGATCCACCCCGTTTTGATGGTAGCCACATCGAGCCATGGGTGGTGGAGGCCTGGGTAGGCGAGATGGAGAAGTTATTCGAGGATCTCTTCGTGCCAGAGCGGGAGCGGGTTCACTTGGCAGTTCACTGTCTGACAGGTGATGCACGCATCTGGTGGACGAGGACGAGATCGAGCAGGTCGCTGGATGCGCTGCATTTGAGTTGGACCGAGTTCTGCGGGATGCTGTATGGGTCCTATTTCCCTAACAGCGTGAAGCAGAAACTCGAGGAGGATTTGAAGAGTCTACTGCAGGGAGATCGCACAGTGCAGGAGTATACCCGGGAGTTTACCAGACTCCTGAACTGTGTTCCTTTTGCTGCGAGAGATGAGGCTCACAGAGTTTATTTGTTCGAGCGAGGATTCAGACAGGAGATATTTGTCTTAGTTCAGGCGCAGAGGTTGCAGACCTATGGAGCTCCACCGTGTCACAGCCAGATGGATCGGGCTTCTGTACCACGCCTGGGTGAGCGACGGCAGCAGGCGCAGAGCGGCAGAGTCTTTGCGGCTCAACTGGAGGACTCCACGGCGGCGGATCATGTGGTGGCAGGTATCATTTTAATTTCTGGCATTAGAGCTCGTGCATTATTTGATACCGGTGCATCACATTCTTTTGTTAGTCGAGCATTTGCATCCTTGCATGGGCTAGTGATAGGGCCGTTACCTTGTGCACGAGAGGTGCAGATTCCCGAGCACGTTTTGCGTGTGGAGGATTGTTGTCAAGCTTGCCCTGTGCAGCTTGGACCTTGGGTGATGCCCGCAGACCTGTTGGTCTTGGGGCGATTGCAGGATTTTGATGTTGTGCTCGGCATGGATTGGCTGACGCGCTACTTCGCGATGATTGACTGTGGCGAGAGGACCGTGACGTTTCGCGAGCCAGGCCAGGAGGAGTACGTGTATCGAGGCTGCAGGAGCACGTTGTTTGCGACGTGGATTTCGTCGGCACGAGCGAGACAGATGATGAGTCGAGGATGTATCGCATTTCTGGCGACTGTTGTGGAGGTATCTGCAGGGGCACCGGAGCTCGAGGACATCTCCGTAGTCCGCGAGTTCCCGGACGTGTTTCCCCCGGTGTTGACTGAGATGCCACCTGACAGGGAGGTCGAGTTTGTGATTGACGTAGTCCTAGGAACTGCGCCAATCTCAAAGACACCCTACCGAATGGCACCGGCTGAGCTGAGAGAACTTAAGGCGCAGCTTCAGGATTTGATGGATAAAGGGTTTGTGAGACCCAGTGTATCGCCTTGGGGAGCGCCGGTGTTATTCGTGAAGAAGAAGGATGGTTCACTTAGACTTTGTGTGGATTATCGAGAGTTGAATAAAGTGACCATCAAGAACAGGTATCCTTTGCCGCGCATTGATGATCTGTTTGATCAGCTGCAAGGATCTTGTGTCTTCTCGAAGATTGACTTGCAGTCTGGTTACCACCAATTGAAGGTGAAGGCCGAGGATATTCCCAAGACGGCTTTTAGGACCCGGTACGGGCATTATGAGTTTACGGTGATGCCGTTTGGATTGACTAATGCCCCTGTCGCGTTTATGGATTTGATGAATCGAGTGTTTAAGCCGTTCTTGGACCGGTTTGTAGTGGTGTTTATTGATGACATCTTGATCTACTCTCGGAGCGATGCTGAGCATGAGGAGCACTTGAGGCTTGTGCTGCAACTTCTGAGAGAGAAGAAGTTGTATGCTAAGCTGAAGAAGTGCGAGTTCTGGCTTCGAGAGGTAGCTTTCTTGGGCCATGTGATTTCGGCCACTGGAGTAGCGGTGGACCCGCAGAAGGTTGAGACTGTGCGGGATTGGCCCAGACCGACGACCGTTACCGAGGTGAGGAGTTTCCTTGGGTTAGCTGGATATTACCGTCGATTTGTGGAAGGCTTTGCGAAGCTCTCCACACCCCTCACTCGTCTGACGAGGAAGGGGATTAGATTTGTTTGGAGTGCTGAGTGCCAGCGTAGCTTTGAGGAGCTGAAGGAGAGACTGATGTCTGCTCCCATCCTTACCCTTCCTATGATGGGGGAAGGATTTGTGATTTATAGTGATGCATCACACAGTGGCTTGGGATGTGTGTTGATGCAGCATGGTAGGGTAATTGCCTATGCCTCCCGGCAATTGAAGGATTATGAGAAGAATTATCCTACGCATGATTTGGAGCTGGCAGCTGTAGTGTTTGCACTGAAGCTGTGGCGGCACTATCTGTATGGTGAGCACTGTGAGATTTTCACAGATCACAAAAGTCTCAAGTATCTGTTCACTCAGAAGGAATTGAACCTGAGGCAACGCCGGTGGTTGGAACTGTTGAAGGATTATGATATTACCATCCAGTATCATCCCGGCAAGGCGAATGTAGTGGCAGATGCGTTGAGCAGGAGATCAGTGCAGAGCCTTAGTATGATGATCACTCAGCAGGCGCCGTTACTTGAGGAGTTGAGGCGGCTGGAGCTTGAGGTGGTATCCCCTGGGGTTACTGCAAAACTTATGTCTTTGGTTTTGCAACCCACTCTGTTGGATAGGATCCGAGAGAAACAGAGTGTGGACCCCTACTTGATGAGGATTCGAGAGCAGATTTCCAGCGGGCAGACAGGGGATTTTAGTGTTGACAGTTCGGGAGTACTGCGGTACAGGGACCGACTGTGTGTGCCTATGGATTCTGAGATCCGAGAGGAGATTTTGAGAGAGGCTCATTACTCACCTTATACGGTTCACCCCGGTGGAACCAAGATGTATAAGGACTTGAAGGCACACTTCTGGTGGAATGGAATGAAGCGCCATATTGGGAGATTTGTGGCTCAGTGTTTGACTTGTCAACAGGTAAAGGCGGAGCACCGAGTACCTGCTGGCAAGCTTCAGAGTCTCCCAATACCCGAGTGGAAGTGGGACCAGATCGCCATGGACTTTGTCGTGGGATTACCGAGGGCGCAGGCTGGTTTTGACGCTATTTGGGTGATAGTGGACAGACTGACCAAGTCTGCCCACTTCTTACCAGTGCAGACTACTTGGTCCAGGGACAGACTCGCTCAGTTATACTTGGACGAGATAGTGAGACTGCATGAAGTGCCTACCTCGATTGTGTCTGATCGAGACACACGATTCGTCTCACAGTTTTGGAGGAGTCTACAGACAGCACTGGGTACTCAGCTGCGGTTCAGCACGGCTTTTCATCCACAGACAGATGGTCAGTCTGAGCGGACCATTCAGACCCTGGAGGACATGTTGAGGGCATGTGTCCTAGACTTTGGTGGAGGGTGGCATCGACACTTAGGACTGGTTGAGTTTGCGTACAACAATAGCTATCAAGCGAGCATCCAGATGGCTCCATTTGAGGCATTGTATGGACGCAGGTGTCGTTCGCCCTTGCATTGGAGCGATGTGGGTGAGAGGAAGACTTTGGGTCCCGATATCCTATTGGAAGCGGAGGAGAAGGACAAGATGGTTCGACGACGTCTTGAGACCGCCCAGAGTCGACAGAGGAGCTATGCGGATACTAGGAGACGAGACTTGGAGTTCCAGATTGGAGATCATGTGTTTCTGAAAGTCTCGCCGTCCAGAGGAATTCGCCGTTTTGGAGTTCGTGGAAAGCTCAGTCCACGGTTTGTTGGCCCGTTCGAGGTGTTAGAGCGAGTGGGGCCGGTAGCGTACAGGATTGCCCTGCCACCGCGACTCTCTGGAGTCCATGATGTCTTTCATGTCTCGGCTCTGAGGCGATATGTGTTCGACCCCTCCCACGTGATTGACTTCACCCCACTTGAGTTGGCTGAGGACCTGCAGTACGAGGAGCGACCGGTGCGGATTCTTGCTCGCGAGACGAAAGAATTGCGCAACCGAGTCATACCGTACGTGAAAGTGCAGTGGAGTAATCACGAGGAGCGTGAGGCGACTTGGGAGCCGGAGACGGTGATGCGGGAATCCTATCCCTACCTTTTCGAGCTGTCTTCTTGAGGTATGAGTTTGAGTTTGAGTTTCGAGGACGAAACTTTCCGTAGGGGGGAAGGATGTAGTACCCCTGGGGCCTAACTGACGGAATGACTGTAGTATTTTAGACTGTCCGACACTTCTGGAGAAGGTCGAGACAAGTCGGAGTCGTTTCGGCGTCAAATAGACGCGAAAACGGACTCGGAGCACCGAAGCGAGCCAAAACTGAAGTTTTGGGCTTTTGGAGTTTCGGGCGCCCGGATGCTCTGTTTTGGGCGCCCAGTTGTTCAGTGCCCCTTTTCTGAAAATTACTAAGTCATTTCGGATCCATGTTTCGGGCGCCCGGAAAGTGAGTCCGGAAATCCTGCCTCGTGAGTATCGAACGGCTCGACACGTGTTGATCGGTTGGTGAGATCCGCCGGACCAGGTTTGGGCGCACCGGACCGCGGCGGAGAGTCCGATGGTCGAGTTGGTGCAGGCTGAAGAACCGGGCGCCCACTTCATGAGTTTCGGGCGCCCGGAAGTGTGGTTTTCCTGCTGAGGACAGGTTAGTAGCAATTATGTTCTTGAGGCTTATTACACCGAAACCATGGGTCTATAAGAGTTGTGGACGACCTCCCCTGAGGCTTTTTCTCCCCTCTTCATGGTGAAACTCGGATCTTGCAAGGGAACCCTCTCTTCTCTCCCAATTTCATCTTCCTCCATTGATGAACTTGGTTTCCTGCTGAAACTGCAACGTCGACCTGGAGTGTTCGTGCTCGTGTGCAGTGTAGGAGTATCTAAATCCAACGAAACTTGGTTTGTTGGATAGAGGACTCGCAGAGGAAGAAGTGGAATCTTTCCAATCGCGATTTGGACAGGTATGTAAGCTACAGTTGATGTTTTACTGGACCCCTTGTGTTCTTGAACTGAAACTTGGGTTTTTCCTTTGTTCTTGGGATCCAATCTCTTGGGAGCTGGAATTACGAAGTGAAGATTGATCCTTCCACTTTCCTTGCTGGTTTGGAGGTTCTTCCCACTGGAATTGAGGATTCAAAGGTGAGTTCTAGCTCAGATTTTGAGTAATTGCTTAAGTGCTGAATTTTTGGGTCATTGATGGAATTTCTTGGATTTTTAGATCCAGATCTTTGTGAGGATCTTTGGAGAGGTTTTGGTTTGTTCCATCACTGTTTTTGAGAGGTTTGTGACCCCTTTCTATGAGCTAGATTCGTTGGAATCCCTGAATTCTTGCTGTGTTTGTGTTTTGCTTAAGTGCTGGAACTTCTGGATCCATGTGCAGGAGGGTCCAGAAGTGAATCCGGTTCAGTGTGGGGACCTTTTGGACATCGAGTCGAACTCCGATTTGGCTGAAATTTGGAGGTTTGTTCTTGAACCTCTGCTGGTGAGTTGAGCCAAATTTCACTGCATTTGGACTTAGGATTTGGATTTTATCGCATGTTGATCACATGTGGGTTGTGCTGCCAGGCTGCAGTTCTGGGCTGATGTTCTGGGCGCCCAGAACAGTGCGCAGGTGGGTCCGAATCTCGAGGTTGCAGATTTGAGCTCGATTTCGGCCGGTGTTGCTTGGAGGCCTTCCTCTCGACTCCTAGCCGTTGTTGGATAGCTTCCGAGGTGGGTTGATGTTACCGAAATCGCCGGTTTTCCTCCTAAGCGTCAGAGAGTACAACATGCTGTTTTATTATCTGTTAAATCATGTTAGTAGCTCGAATTCGTGAATTTGCATGTGTTTATATGAAATCTGAATTTGGAGCATAAATTGATAATTTATCGACATGACTTACATGCTGAACTGGGAATTGACTTAGGAGAAAACTTGCGAACATACAACCGTCACTTTTCGAACTGTTATCAGATTTAGCTCTAGGAGCCGTTTCTGTTCTTGTATCACCGCTGTTAGTGCGAGGTGGATACTTAGTTCGTTATAGGACGAGTTTACGCTCGTGCTGGGATGCCGAGCTTGTATTTACAGCAGGGTTAGACTGTTCTGTATTACCGGGTGCCGTCGGGGTTGACGGTGGACCCAGACTCTTGTTTTAGCTTCTGGTTGTGCTGAGGGCACGTGAGCTCAGAGTCTTTGACCCCTTTTGACCCCTTTGTTCTTTGACTATAGCCTGTATGAGCCTGATTGAGCTCGACAGAGACACGCTTGCATACTCGGTTGGGTCGCGCCCACGAGTGCCGCTCCGGAGCCTGGCTACTTGCGTTGATGTCGTCTTAGTCCCGGTGGGACTCTCGCTCTCCACCCAGTGCCTTTGAGGTAGCGTACGGTGTTGCTTAGACAGGCGGGACGGGCGTATTGCAGTCCCTGTGGATCGGGTCAGTGCTGGTTACCTATTGGTCGGGGATGCTTTTACTTTGAGAGTTGGCTGGACGAGCCCGTTTGGGCGGTTCCGATAGATTGGGTCAGGGATGATTTCTCACTTTGGTGGTGCTTACTTGAGAGTTGACTTGGATAGTGGTAGGGTAGTGGCATGATAGCTGTTGAGTTTATTCCAGCTTACTTTGTTGTTCTTTACCTACCAGCTATACTGTTAGTCTCGTAGACTTAGTGGGTGGACCGTAGAGGTCGGTATCGGTACCCACTGAGGACTACTTCTTTTGATAGTAGTTCTCACACCCTTTGTTGCCACCTTTTTGCAGAGCCTTCTTCTGTTGCGGCTGCTGCGCCTGTTTCCGCGGATCGAGGTAAGGGAGTCGCGAGCTAGATCCCTACCTGTCCTTGTTGTCCCTAGAGGAGGACCCTACTGGAGATAGTTTATTTTGAGTTGTGCCATGTACATATACTGTGGATTTGTACCTATTTTGGTTGTGGTGGACCTGTTGTATTTTGGACTCTATATGTACAGGTGGCTTTTGTTATTAGTCTGTTTTATTTCAGCTCTATATATCTCTTGTAGTGGCTTGTATGTTTGTTTACAGGTTAGCTATCGCTTCATTGTCCGGACCTCAGCCATCAGGGTCCGAACCCGGTCTGCGAAACAGCCTGGGGTCCGGACCTCAGCCCTCAGGGTCCGGACCCTCCCTGCGTGACAGCCAGGGAGGCGTACGGGTTCCGGACCTCATCCTCAGGGTCCGGACCTCGGAAGTTGGAAAACTCATTTTTTATATTTTAAATCAATTTTAATCCATTCTAAAGTCTTCCAAACACTTGTAAATGTTTATAAATCATCATCAAGATTATTTAAACTTACCAAGCATCGTGAATTCAAACGGTGAGTCTTCGAGTCTTCAATCTTCGTCTTTTCTTCTTTGAACCTTCAAGACTCCGACTCACTTCACGAAATATGCCAATATAAAATCCGTAACAATCTCCCCCTTTGGCAATTTCGTGACAAAACTCAAAAATACATAAAACACTCACGATGCTCATCTCTCCAAAAATGAAATTCATTGCCATCACCAAAACAATGAACTTCTCGCGTGAAAGATCCAAAATTACAATTTTGTAACTCCTAAAAACAAACTCTATGACTCAGACAAACATGGAGTTTTGAAGTCTTCAGAGACCTGCAAAAAGTTTTCATTCTCCACGAACAAAGTTAGTAGAAAAAATATATCAAAATCTCTCCTCCTTTGTTCATGCAATCTATCCCCCTATGTTTATGCGTCTAAGTCATCATTACCTCTCTCCCCCTTTTTGTCAAAAATTGCCAAAAGAAAAACACCAAAAATAGAGAGAAGTTCGAGAGAAATCAATCAAAATACAAGTTTAAAGCTTTTTCAATTTTGAAACCACTTGTGTTAAAAACGTCAAACATTGTTAGTGCATGAGGAGTATAAATTCACATTGACTTCTTTCAATCCCTTTTAATTTCATAAGAATTAAGAATTTTACTACACAATCATCATAATGTAGATAAAATATTATCCGATTTCTTAATTCATATAAACTTCAAAATTAAGTCATCAAAAAATAATCTAAAGACTCAAAAGCTATCAAGATGTAAACGGATTATGAAGATGACTTAAGGGATTCATCAAAGAGACATAAGTTTGTTGCATAAACATTCAAATTTGAGATAAAACAAATATCGCACAGGGGGTGGCTCTTTGAGCATCTTACTTGTATGTGGACCACCTTATAACACCGAAAAATAAAATTTTGCGACTTTTTCCTTTTGCATACTTTTGCACTTATATATATATATATATTTCGGATATGCAATTTAATTCTCATGTGGTAGCTGCACACACTAACCGGACGATCGGGGTGGTAGCTCTTTCCTCCACGTGGTGGTAGTTTTCGCACTCCTTTAAGGATGCAACTCTTTCCACATCTTTCAAAGCATATGAGCATTTTATTTTATATAATAATAACTCCCCTCGCTTATGCAATCTCTTAGTTGAAAGAACATGTGACAAATTTTAGTCCATAAGAGAATGACTATTCATCAAATTCAACACACACAACCGAGATAGGTTAAGCTCCTAGAGATTATACATGATTGCCTAAATTTGATGAATATAAGTATTAAGAATTCTCATAATAAATTATCTTCAAATATAATGAAAATAAAGTAAAACCGATAATTAATATGAGATTAATTAAGAGTGAATGAAAGTGAACCTATTGATATTCAATGCACTATTTAATGTTCTAATCATTCAAAGAATCTAAAAATCGTAACAATGAAAGCACCAAAACGTGTAATGCAATAAAAGATATGCAATAGAAACTGATCAAAGCACTACACTAAGTCAAAACAAATTAAGACTTTAGAGAAGGAAAGATATCACCTTTCCGAACCCAAACTTGTCGAATTGTTGGTTGTCTTGGTTTGTTGATGTTGGGCACGGTTTGTTTTGACTTTTGATCAACCTTTGGTCTCACCATCGCATTCCGCTTTGGAGTAGTTGATTGTTGTGGCTTTGACTTTCGGTTGACCTCGGGTACTCGACCTTTTTGATATTGCTTTTGAAACCGAGAGGCTTGTCGAGTGTTGAAAGATGCCGATAGATGTTTAGAAGATGCCGATTGAGTATTCTTATCTTTTCTAGGGCACGTCTTCTTGATGTGACCTTTCTTTCCACATCTATGACATACTTTCTCTTTTACACTTGTTGAGAGTTTGGGTGCTGAATTTTTAACCTTCTCAACATGTTTTTGCTCATATCCAAGTCCAAGTTTATCCGTTTGACCCAAACCGAGCATACTATCAAGCTTTTTCGATCCGGAGGAGAATTTTAGTATGTCGGACTTGAGTTGATGGATTTGTTTGGTCAAGACTTGATTAGAGACATGAATTTCCTTGTATTGTAGTTCGAGAAAGCCAACCTTTTCTTGATGCGATTTGATCGTTATCTCCGATTGGTTGAGCTTTTCTTGGAGGATTTTATTACTTGTTAGGATTTGTTCCCTTTCCTCCGCAAGAGCTTTATTTGAAGTACACAATGTATTTTTGTCATCCTCAAGCTCCAAAAGTTGCTTCCTCAACTTCTTGTTGTGCTTAGCCATCTTCTTTGATTCAATAAGTAGTTGATTATACGCTTCGGCTAAGTCTTCATCATCGGACTCCTCCTCACTCGCGCCATCATCGCTCGATGTACCATGCACAGAGGAAGAAGCAAAAGGGTTAGCAATAATAGATGATAAACAAAAAGTAGAGGGAGAAGGAGAAACATGTGAGGAAAAGGCAATTGCATCATTGGTTTCTTCTTCACTAGAACTTGAATCATTGGAAGTAGAATCATCCCAAGTTCTAGCTTGTAAGGCTTTCTTATCATAGGATTTCTTAGAGGGACAATCCGTGGCGATATGGCCATAGCCTCGGCATTTGTAACACCGGATTTCCCCTACAAACTCATCATTTTCTTTAGAAGACTTTCCAAGCTTCTTCTCTTTAGAGGATTTAGAATGTGAAGATCCTTTTGAAGAAGATTTGGATGTAGATCGGTTTGACTTGTTCTTCCGGAAATTCCGACGAAATTTCTTCGTGAGACGCTCCAATTGATGTTCAAAATCGGCGAGCGAAATTTCTTCATCGGAATCCGAGTCGTCGTCTTCCTCCTTCGTAGATTTGAGTGCAATACCTGTACTCTTAGAAGAAGACTTGGAAGAAGATTCATTAGTAGGAAAAGTCATTTCATATGTTTGTAAAGCGCCTACTAATTCTTCTACTTTCATCTCGTCCGGATGTTTTATAGTCTCAATGGCCGCAACCTTCGGACGGAATCTTTCGGGAAGAGTTCTCAAAATTTTTCTTACAACTTTAGATTTCGAGATTTTCTCTCCCAAGTTTGCGCATGTATTTACTATGTCTTGAAGACGAGTATAGTACTCGGTAAAGGTCTCATGATCGTCCATGAAAATTGAATCAAATTTACTTGTAAGCATTTAAAGTTTTTGGACCTTTACCAAGCTAGTTCCCTCATGCGTAACTTGGAGAGTATCCCAAATCTCCTTAGCCGTTTCACACGCCGAGACGCGTGAAAACTCGGTTTGAGATAAAGAATTAAATAAGGCATTAATTCCCCGACCGTTGTAAGAAGATAAATCAATCTCGTCCCTACTCCATTTATTTCGAAGTTTAGGGACGCTAACATTATCGACGATTTGAGTGGGATGAGTCCATCCAAATTCTATGAATTGCCACACTCGTTCATCGATGGCTATTAGAAAAGCTCTCATGCGAACTTTCCAATAAGCATAGCTCGTGCCATCAAAGAACGGAGGTCGATTAATGTTACCACCTTCACCCATTATAAAGCCTAGATCCCGCTCTGATACCAATTGTAAGATAGGGGGTTGCCCAAGGATCTATCTAGAGTATATCAATCACCTAGAGGGGGGGTGAATAGGTGTATGCAAAAATCACAAATCTCAATGCGATAAAGTAATGCGGAAAATAAAATCAGCACACCGAGATTTACATGGGAAACTCCACCTTGGAGAAAAACCCACGGGACCAACACGCGATAACAATCCACTAAGAATAAAAGATTACAAGGTGATTACCGACTCCACGGACTTAACCTCTCTTTTATCTTCTCCGGATCTCGCGCACACCACCGGGTTGTCCACGCCCCACGTTCGAATCCACGAACGCCACGCCTCGAATCCACGAGACGCCTCACTTCGAATCCACGAAGCCTTCTACACGTCGAATCCACGACGCACACCCGAATCCACGAGCGCCAACGATCCGAATCCACGAACCGTCTTGAACACGCCGAATCCACGACGCCACTCCGTCCGGAGCAAGAACAATAACGTTGATGATGGTTTATTACTTAGAATATCATGAAAGATCTGTGGGAATAATCTCTAAGCAATCCTCAAATTGATTCTAAAAGAATATTAGAAATTAGGACACCATGAATCAATTTGGGAGAAGCTTGATGTAGAAGATGAGGAAAACGGTCACCTACAAGCTTCTAGGGTTTCTAAAAGATAATCTGTGATTAACCACATTTTAGAGACACCCCCACATCATATTTATAGGTTAGAAGCAATCCAAAATAGATTAGGATTAAAAAAACAGTTTTTAGAAAGGTTTGGTAGCAAACCGATTTCGACTAGGATTGAAAAACTGATTTTAGAAAGGTTTGGAACCATATTAGGATTGCTAAGATATTTTAAGGAATCTACCATCTTATTTACATGTTTGGGAGACATTAGAATCAAAGTAGGATTGAAAAATAACTTTCCAAAACTTCGCAACGGGTCGGGGTCCGGACCGCGGGTATGGGGTCCGGACCTTGACACTCTCCAGGCGTTTCATTGTCCGGACCTCAGCCATCAGGGTCCGGACCCGGTCTGCGAAACAGCCTGGGGTCCGGACCTCAGCCCTCAGGGTCCGGACCTCCGCCCTCAGGGTCCGGACCCTCCCTGCGTGACAGCCAGGGAGGCGTACGGGTTCCGGACCTCATCCTCAGGGTCCGGACCTCGGAAGTTGGAAAACTCATTTTTTATATTTTAAATCAATTTTAATCCATTCTAAAGTCTTCCAAATACTTGTAAATGTTTATAAATCATCATTAAGATTATTTAAACTTACCAAGCATCGTGAATTCAAACGGTGAGTCTTCGAGTCTTCAATCTTCGTCTTTTCTTCTTTGAACCTTCAAGACTCCGACTCACTTCACGAAATATGCCAATATAAAATCCGTAACAGTAGGGATCATGAATGATGTTATGCATGATGCATTTATAAATGATTATTATAGAATGGCATTTCACCTTATGTATATGTAGAAATGTATACATGAATGACTAAACAACATGTGGGGTACTAGATGAATAGTGGACCATGAGGTTCATACAAGATGCTTTGTATATTGGCTATTGGTAGCAATAAACATGATATATGGCAAGTTCTTGACAATGTAAGACTAAGTATATTGCACATTACTTAGGTGAACAACAAAGTTGACATTATGACATAGTACTAGACTCTTTGGTCACTAGTTGGTATTCCATGTTATAGACATGATGAACGTGATGCTTATGCGGTTGATTATGCTTGTTTGGCATCGTGCTCATTCGCACATGCTTGTGAGGGTCGCTCCCTACAAGCCGGCACTCCAGAGTTGGCCTTTGCGACGATTGTTCGCCCGTGCGGGATTGGGCGCCGAAGTGGATTGCCGTGGGGAAGACTCATTCTTATCATGAGGATGTTGACTACCACGGGGCCTTTAGGCTCGGCACAAGCGGGACAACACCGTATGGTAGTCTCCTAAGATTGGATAATTGTGGTTTCATGTAAGTACTAAACATGACATATATGTAGTAGTAAACATGACATATAGCGAGATCATGACACTTGAACATGTGTAGTTAAATGTTGTATATTCACACATGAACTTGACTAGAACATCTACATGTTTTATGACATAATGTTTAGAGGCATAGTAGTGTAGCACTTTTAAACATAATTATGCTTTACTTTTGCTAATTTCTACTTTTGCCTCAGTTGACCTAGTGGTGTACTCCGCTCCTCTCGGCGGCTTACCCACTGGGAACTATTGTATAATAGTTCTCATCCCCCTGGGGTTTATTGTTTTTATTTCAGAGCCTTCCACTGCGGGAGAGGCTAGGGACCGAGGCAAGGGCGTGGCGACTAGCTAGTGCTCGTGGGAGATAGTCGCATAGGTGGACACCTTTCTTTTATTTTTGTTGAAAGGTGTATGTATTTTTGGGTTTGGTGTTGTAGATGTTACCCTATGTCTTGGACCTTTATTGTAGTAACCTTGTACAACTTTTATTAGTTCACTTTTTGTATGTTGGGATTTGTATATCTCCTTGTTATGATTATCGTTTCTCTATCTAGTATGCTTATGCTCTGATTACCATGATAGGATTGTTATTATTACTCCTTTCATTGCATACTTGTTGTAGATGCCTTGTGTGCACTGGGGCGCCTTGTGTACACGGCGAGTCTGTGCACGCGCCCGGGTGGGCTTCCGCTGGGGCCCCGGGGCGTGACAGATTATAGTGGTATCAGAGCCTAGGGTTAAGTCTTTGTGGACCTAGTAAACCTTAGGCCGGTTGGACGATAGGAATTAGGCTCGTGAGAGACGAGATTGTCTATGACTTTGGGCGAAAGTAACTTGATTGGGTAGTAGTCTTAACTCCGAATGGTTGGAGTTTGACCGAAACGTGCAACATCTAACTCTTCAGAAGGTCTCGTTGGCGGCCGACAACGTGACATTGGGGGTTAGTTGTGAGCCCGTTTAACTACTTTCGCATGATTGAGGGTTTGTTTATTTGAGTGGGGTTCCGATGGCGTGAGTTTTTCTAACTTGCGCATTTTATGTTTGTTGTAGCTTGCGATGCCGGCCACTCGCTCTCAGTCAGCTGGGGTGGCCGCGGCAGCCGATGCTGAGGAAGTAGAGACCTCTGCTACCTCCGGATCTAGTGAGGTCCGTGAGCTGAGAGATCAGCTGGCTTTGTTGACGGACTTGGTGGCGCGACAATTAGCTGCGACTCAACAGCAGGCGGATGCATCACGCCGACATGAGGCGAGGATGAAACGGTTGGAGGATTTGCTATTGCAGCAAGCTTCCACTAGGACGACGCAGGATCCTTCACCACCCGCACCGACAGGAGGAGTTACTGTAGGGGTACAGCCACCAGTGCCGGGTACTTTCCATACAGCCCTGAGTGTGGATCCAAGGGAGGAAGTTGTTGTGACACCGCCGGTTCAGGCATCGCCATTGAGGACGGTTTTACCGACGATGGTGACGGGAGCGGAGCGGGATCGACTTATGGACCGCCTAAGTGAGTTTCGAAAGTGCAATCCGCAGGTTTTTGATGGTGAGAAAGCGGATCATTGGATTATGGAGAAGTGGGTTCTTCACATGGACAAGTTGTTTCATGACACCTTTGTGGAGGAGCAAGACAAGGTGTGGTTGGCTATATATCACTTGGATGGCGTGGCATACCAGTGGTGGGCGGATATTCGGGATGATCATAATACCGACCTAGCGGCCATCACTTGGAGAAGGTTCAAGGAGATGATGTTGGAGACGTACTTTCCGGAGAGCGTCAAGCGACAGATGGAGAGGGACTTGCGGAGTTTGCGCCAACGTGATATGACTGTGGCGGAGTATGAACACGAGTTCTCACGTCTATTGCATTGTGTACCCTTCGTGGTGAGAGATGATGAAGATAAGGCTCGAATCTTCGAAGCGGGCCTTCGACCGTCGATTTATAAGTTGGTACAGTCGGCAGGTTTGCGAACCTTTCGAGAGGTGGTGAATCGCGCCTTGGTTGTGGAAAAGGGCGCGGAGATTGCTAGAGAGGAAAGTGAAGCTTGGGATCGAGCTAAAGGCAATAGGCAAGCGGTCGAGGGAAGCGGCAAGACGTATTCTAAGAGGCCGCCGAAGCATCCTAGGAGCCAATCTCGTGGACGTGGCTGTACTTCATCGCGCGGAGCGCCAGATCGCCGCCAGCCACCGCGTTGTGTGATCTGTGGTGGTCCTCATTTTCCACTACAGTGCCCGCAGCGCGGAGGCAACTGTTTTCAGTGTGGCCAGGAGGGCCACTTTCGCTCTTAGTGCCCGAGAGGTTCTTCCCCAGCTCCGTCATCGGCATCAGCACTAGCGTCACCGGGTCAGAGTCGTGGGACTCCACCTACTCACATCAGGGTGGGCGACCGCCCGTTCAGCGACAGACTGAGGGGTCGCGGCAGGCACCTAGTGGGCGCATGTATGCGGCCCAGACTGAGGAGGCAGCAGCAGCAGGGGAGGTCGTTGCAGGTATCATTTTAATTAATGGCATAAGAAGTAGAGCATTATTTGATACCGGTGCATCGCATTCATTCATTGATCGGCTGTTTGCCGAATTGTATGGCATTGAGCTTGTACTGACCTTGTATCCTGGTCGAGTTGTTGTTCCCAACCATACTTTGGGCATTCGGAAGTTTTGCCCTAGTTGCCCCGTTAGAGTGGGGGATTGGATCATGCCGATTAATTTGTTAGCTCTACGGAAACTTGGAGAATTCGACGTGGTGTTGGGCATGAATTGGCTTACAAGATACTACGCCACTATCGATTGCAAGAACAGGGTTGTGATCTTTCGAGAACCTGGACAAGATGAAGTTGTATTTCAGGGGTGCATGAGTTCGCTGTTCGTGATGACTATCTCTTCGACGCGAGCTAAACAGTTGATTCGGAGTGGTTGTGTAGCCTATTTGGCTAGCATCACCATGAGGGATGGAGATACCCCTCAGGTTGAGGATATACCGGTTGTGCGAGAGTTTGGAGATGTGTTCCCGACTGAACTACCGGGAATGCCACCTGATAGAGAGATTGAGTTCGTGGTAGATCTCATTCCTGGAACTACCTCGATCTCAAAGGCACCCTATATGATGGCACCTGCTGAACTTAAGGAGCTGAAGGCGCAGTTGCAAGATCTATTGGACAAGGGTTTCATCAGACCGAGTGTTTCACCTTGGGGAGCGCCAGTTTTATTTGTTAAGAAGAAAGATGGATCCCTTCGTTTGTGTGTGGATTATCGTGAGCTTAATAAAGTCACGATTAAGAATAGGTATCCATTGCTGAGGATAGATGATCTATTTGATCAATTGCAAGGATCAATGGTGTACTCCAAGATATACTTGCAATATGGATATCACCAACTCAAGATCAAGGCCGAGGATGTGCCTGTGACGGCTTTTCGAACACGGTATGGACACTATGAGTTTACAGTTATGCCGTTTGTGAGGATCAAAATGGCAACCTAAGAGGGGGGGTGAATTTGTTTTCTAAAATAAAACACTAAATAATTAAGTAATTTAAAAACTCGAAACAAGTAAAGTGAGAGAAAGTGAGGAGTTAGAGAAATGCAAACTCAAGAAGCACACAATCGATTTGTTTCGAGGTTCGGCACTTTGCCTACGTCCCCGCCAACTTCTCAACACAAGAGAACGTTGGATCTCCACTAGAC
Source organism: Puya raimondii (assembly GCA_016920855.1). Taxonomy (NCBI): domain Eukaryota; kingdom Viridiplantae; phylum Streptophyta; class Magnoliopsida; order Poales; family Bromeliaceae; genus Puya; species Puya raimondii. The sequence continues at coordinate 205,009,716 of JABWPP010000050.1, read as the reverse complement.
GATGCTTTTGCGGGCAAGCACCAAGCCTTCACACCAACACCTTCTTCTCTCAAGAAGGTTACACTTTCAAGCTTCAACACTTTTCTTTTTCTCTCTTTTACAAGATTATATCTCACTACAAATTACACTCAAGTTTAGAGAGAATTGAGAGCTAAGAGTATTAAGAACACTTAAGTATTTAAGCTCAAAGGGACTTGGAAATACTTGCTTAGAAAGGCCTCAACACCATCTATTTATAGCCTCAGCTAGCTTCAGGTCGTTGCACTTTCGGGCGCCTTAAACAGGAATTCAGGCGCCCAGAAGTTGAGCACGGGCACTGCACATCCAGCGGCCTGTCAGACCCCGTTCGCCGCTTTTCTAGATCCGTACATTCGGGCCTCCAAAAATTGTGGGCGCCCAGATCACGCGCGTTAGCTTTTCTGACACAACCAGACCACGCGCGCCGCTTTTCTGGATCCGTACATTCGGGCCTCCAAAAATTGTGGGCGCCCAGATCACGCGCGTCAGCTTTTCTGACACAGCCAAACCACGCGCGCCGTTTTCTCTGAGCAGAACTTTGTAAGATAGGGGGTAGCCCTAGGATCTATCTAGAGTATATCTATCACCTAGAGGGGGGTGAATAGGTGTAACAACTAAAACTCAAATCTCAATGCAATAAAAATAATGCGGAAAATAAAATCAGCACACTGAGATTTACGTGGGAAACTCCACTTTGGAGAAAAACCCACGGGACCAACACGTGAAAAATAATCCACTAAGAATAAAAGATTACAAGGTGATTACCGACTCCACGTACTTAACCTCTCCTTTATCTTCTCTGGATCTCGCGCACACCACGGCTGTCCACGCCTCACGTCTGAATCCACAGACGCCACGCCTCGAATCCACGAAGCCTTCACGATCCGAATCCACGAATCGCCTCGAACACGCCGAATCCACGACGCCTCGAACACGCCGAATCCACGACGCAAATTGGAACAGGAACTCAGGTTTACAGGTGATTCCTTGCTTAGAATTTCATTAAGAACCAGAAGAAAAAGTTCTAAGCAAGAAGGAGATCAATTCGACATAAGAAATAGAAGTTAAAACTATCTCGAATTGATCTCGGAGGCTATTTTGTGGAAAAAGGTTTAGAACGAAAATCCTAGCCTCTAGGGTTTCTCTTTTACGAATTCTGAGTTGTTCAAAAGTTAAGAGAACCCTCATAGGTTATTTATAGGTGTTAGAATCAAATAGAGTCGGATTAAATCAAAACATACCAAATCTGGCACTGTATACCGGTATACGTAGGTAGATACCGGAATGCGATGACGGAAACAGTTTCTCACGCAGACGCATTCCGGTACTAATAAGTCCAGTACCGGTATACTGTGAATCAGTACCGGTACTAAATATCACATACCGGTATACAGTTCAAAAACCAAATTTATCACTTTCGGTTTTGAGGAACTTATTAATTGTATTCCGGAATACACTTGCATACCGGTATCAGATTAGGCATACCGGTATGTGACTCCGGAAATTCAATAAACGAGTTTTAACAAGAATCAAAAGTTCCTAAAAACTCATTTAATCCGATTATAAACATACACATGATTCCAATACCATAATTATACAGTTCAAAAACCAAATTTATCACTTTCGGTTTTGAGGAACTTATTAATTGTATTCCGGAATACACTTGCATACCGGTATCAGATTAGGCATACCGGTATGTGACTCCGGAAATTCAATAAACGAGTTTTAACAAGAATCAAAAGTTCCTAAAAACTCATTTAATCCGATTATAAACATACACATGATTCCAATACCATAATTAACTATGAATCACCATATAACCAATAAAACTTACCTTCACGTCGTGATTCAACATGTGAGTCGATGGTTGTCTATGCTTGAAGTCTCGGATTCTTCAACATTGTGACGCCCCAACTTCCCAGGGGGTCACCCATCCTAGGACTACTCCCGTCCTAGCACGCTTAACTCTCTCAACCTCTTCGGCCTATCCACCACCGAAAATGCTTAAGCCGGGTTGAGAGTTTAGCCCTATTATATCTCATATATAGGACTAATCTGGGGTCTCACAATCTCCCCCCCTTTAAGCCCTGACGTCCTCGTCAGGCTCAGACTCACAAGTACCAGGCGATGTGAGACGTCTCGCTAGCCTGTCATTCAGACCCGGCTCAGCCGAGACCCATCTCACACTTCCGGCTGGTAACCTGGCTCTGATACCAACTGTGACGCCCCAACTTCCCAGGGGGTCACCCATCCTAGGACTACTCCCGTCCTAGCACGCTTAACTCTCTCAACCTCTTCGGCCTATCCACCACAGAAAATGCTTAAGCCGGGTTGAGAGTTTAGCCCTATTATATCTCATATATAGGACTAATCTGGGGTCTCACAAACATGTTCATGAAGCACTCGACCTTCAAGACTCCGACTCAACAACTCACGAAATATGCCAATACAAAATCCGTAACAATCTCCCCCTTTGGCAATTTCGTGACAAAACCTAAAATACAAGTTCTACCCGAACCAAAATAAAAGAAATTCATTGCCATCACCACAACAATGAACTTCACGCGTGTATGATCCACAACATAAAAACCAAATTACAAATGGTTCAACCTCCTAAGACAAACTCTATGACTTAGGACTTGGAGTCTTGAAGTCTTAAAAGAAATCCTGCAAAAATAACTTCAGACACACATAGGTAGAAACATGTTGAACAAGTTAAGTTAGTAAAATGTTATGTCATCATCTTTTCCCCCTTTAGTCATCTCTCCCCCTCAATATAGTTCTCTCCCTCTAACTATAGTTCTCTATAACGCTCTCCCTTAGTATGACCCTCTCCCCCTTTTTGTCAAAAATTGCCAATCAAAAATAGAAAAAGAGAACAATAGCAATAACTAAGCAAGTAGAGTTAGTCCATAGTTACAAGTCCAAAATAGAGAGAAAATAACGAAAACAAGCAGATAACTAAGACAAACATGAAATAGTGGAAAAGTGAAAACAAGATAAGAGATAGAAAACATCACTCTCCGTCATCACTATGATCATCATCGTCGTCTCCTTCACCCTCAGTGCCCGGAAGATGCTGCTCATAAGAAGAAGGGGCAGGTGGATGTGAAGTACTAGGACCTGCACCACCGGCAACGTCATCATGACGACAAGTAAGAATCTCTAGAATTTTCTTCACACCATCCTCGACATTCTTAAGTCTGTCCTCCAGTGCTCTGAAGCCTCGTTCAACCCTCTTCTTGAAAGATCGTAATTCATGACGAAGAGAGACATCGGTAGCTGCTCCCCCTGAGCTAGATGACCCACCACGCTCAACAGGACGGGGCGCGGTACTAGGAGTAGTCGTAGAATATCCTTTAACTTGTTGAAACGTCTTCAAAGTACTGATCGACTTAGCCAAGGTAACTCCATCAATAGGTCCTAAGCCATAGTCATACTTGTTGCAAGACGTATCTACTCCATGTGCTTCAAGAATACGTGTGATCAATATAGGAAACGGAAGAAGCTCACGACGTCCGGAAGCATGAATAATAGTAGCCATACGCTGCCACATCAGAAAAGGAATGTTGATGTTGAGTCCCAATGCATACTCAGGATGACCAAGTAAAAATAGAAGCACTAATCGGTCCCACCGGATGCGTTTTGTGCCAACAGTTGGCACAATGTTGTAGCAGACTATCAACGAAAGAATGTGATATTCAGGCTTCAATTCTCTTGATTCAACAAACAAACGGTTTGTATAAGTGCCCGGTTTGCATAAAGCATCTGTCATGATCTCCCAATGCGACGACGGTTGAATATGCCCTTGAGTATAAGATAAACCCGTGGTGCTCACATTTAAACCAAAGATCTCCCCAATAGTGTGAGGAGTGACCACTACGCGTATACCTCGAACCATAGTCTCAAACTGATAGTTTCCGGTTTCAGAGTCTTCATAAGTAACATGCCCGTGCAGATAAAATTCCCGAATTAATTCTACGCAAAAAGGGGCACGGATAGGAAGGCGACCGACAGGTTCGATCGGAGCTCGTTGAAGTAGGTGAGCGAAGTCTGGAACTTCGCGTGACAACTCACCGAAATTCACATTACGCTCCGCATGACAAGCCTTGCTTGCATACGCCTTTTGCCGAGTAGAGGAAACAGCTTCAGTATCTGCTCCTCGTTTGGTACGTCGTTTAGTTGTACTCGGTTCGCGAATGACCGGACCACCGGTGCTCCGACGAGGTGGAGAAGAAGCTCTCCCCCTACGAGTAGAGCCCTCAGGAGCTTTACCCTTGCCGCGATCAGTTTGCTCTTCAGGAGCATATTCCGAGCCCTCCGACTCGGTGCTCGATGTGTCCTCCTCTACACGTGTCCTCTTGGTGACACTTTGCTTGCCACGACCACGACCACGGCCACCACCGGCAGCCATCATCATCACAAGAACAAGAACAATGGAAAAAGTCATTTTTTCCTATGCAACAAAGCACAAAAAAAAAAAAAAAAAATGAAGATCAAGATCACATTGTTATTTAACTTCGAATGAGTGTAATAATCATCAAGACATGTATCAAGAACATCATATGCAAGTTTCATGAGGTTTCATTCATCAACAAAAATATTCTAGCGAAAACCCTAAAAATGCCCCAAAACATGCCTTAGAACAAAGATCAAAGAGAAATAACATGTTATTCTCGGATCTAAGTGTATTAGAACAAAGCTTGCATGTATCTAAACTCATTTCAAGCATAAACCCTCAAGAAATTTCAGTAAAAACGAAGATCGATCGTCAACCCAACAAAAACATGTAAAAATAGTTAAAAACTAGGGTTTCGGGAAAGAAAGTAGATCCAAGAAGATAAACTTACAAATCCAAAGTGAAAATCACAGATCTGGAGGAGAATCACGTCAGGGAACTCTTAGAGAGAGAAAGAGAGAGTTTTGAAAAAGATTGAGTGTGTTTTCAAAAAATAGAATACCGGAATATAAGCACATTCCGCAGGCGCATACCGGTATGCGATACCGTATACCGGTATGCAATGTAAATTTTCCGAAAAACAGTATTCGGTTTAAAAACAGAAAAACATGGTATACCGGTATTCCTTTTATATATACCGGTATGCAGAGAGAAAAATACAGTGTATGCCCTTTTCATGAAAAATTCACATGTAGAATATTCATCCCTTGATAATTTCACGAAAATTAAATATTTTAATCCAAAATTATCATGATGCAAATACAATAGTGTAAAAAATTTCAGTAATCATATATAAATCAAAATTAAGTCATCACTAATAGTCTGTAGACTTAAATTCTATCAAGATGTAACCGGTTTATGAAGATGACATAAGAAATTCATCAAAATAACAATTATTTGTCGCACAAATGTTCAAATTTTGAGATAAACTTTAATTACAGGGGGTGGCTCTTTGGGCATCTTACTTGCATGAGGATCACCTTATAACTCCAAAAAAAAAAAATGTAAACATATTTCCATTGCACGCTTTTGCAATCATAAATTTTTTTTTTTAGATATGCCAATCAATTCATGTGGTAGCTGCACACACTAACCGGACGACCGGGGTGGTAGCTCTTTCCTCCATGTGGTGGTAGTTTTCACACTCCTTTAAAGGATGTAACTCTTTCCACATCTTACAAGCAATATTTATATAATAATATTCCCCCTTATTTTAGCAATCTCTTAATTGAAAATACATGTGACAAATTAGAGTCTGTAAGAGAATAACCATCCATCAAATTCAACACACACAACCGAGATAGATTAAGCTTCTAGAGATTATACATGATTACACAAATTTGATGAATATAAAAATTATGAAATCTCACAATATAGTATTTCCAAAAATAATAAAGATGGAGTAAAAACGATAATTAACGTGAGATTTAAAAAGTGAGTGAATGAATGTGAATCAACAAACATCTAAGGCACAGATTAATGTAGAAAGGAAAACACAAGTCGACACAGTCTTAAAGCATTAAAATAACAAAAGTAAGTAACGAAAAGCAATGATCAAATAAGATATGCAATAAATATGGATCAATGCAATATTTCTAATATATTAATGCTTAAGACAAGGAAAGATATCACCTTTCCGAACCCAAACTTGTAGGATTCTCGGTTGACTTGGTTTATTAGAATGAAGCTCCGCTCTCTTCGGCTTTTGTGCAACCCTTGGTCTGCGCATAGATTTTTCCTTTTGTTGTGGCTTAGACAGTAGGTTGATCTTCGCATTTTGACCCGTTTGAATTTTCTTTTGAGTCCTCGGGAGTTGCCGGATTGTTGAAGATGCCATTTTCTTTTCACTTTTGCGACAAAACCTTTTAATATGTCCTTGAATCCCACATTTATGGCATACAATCTCCTTTACTTTGGATGGAGTTTTAGATGCTGAAATTGCACTCCTTTTAACATGGGTTCTTTCATATCCGACTCCAATTTTATCCGTTTGACCAAGTCCAAGCATGTTATCAAGTTTCTTTTCTTGATTCGTTTTGATCGATACCTCCGCTTGAACTAGCTTCTCTTGGAGGATTTTATTACTTGTTAGAATTTGATCCTTTTCCCCCGCAAGAGCTTTAGTAGAATTTTTCAATTCATTGTTTTCTCCTTCAAGCTCAAGTAGTCGACTCCTTAGCTTCTTGTTTAGCTTAGCCATCTTTTTCGATTCAATTAGAAGTTGGTTGTAGGCATCGGCTAAATCTTCATCATCCGACTCCCCCTCGCTAGTGCCATTTTCGCTCGACGTTTCATGCACAGAAGGAGAAGCAAAGGAGTTAGCAATAACAGATGATAAACAAAAAACAGAGGGAGAAGAAGAAACATGTGAACATAAAGCAATATTATCATTATTTTCTTCTTCATTAGAGCTCGAATCGTTTGAGGTAGAATCATCCCAAGTTTTAGCTTGTAAGGCCTTCTTATCATAGGATTTCTTCGAGGGACAAACTATGGCGATATGACCATATCCTCGGCATTTGTAGCATCGGATTTCACCTACAAACTCATCCGTTTCTTTAGAAGACTTTCCAAGCTTCTTTTCTTTAGAAGATTTAGAATGAGAAGATACGTTAAAAGAAGGCTTTCGATTTGAGGATGAAGCTTGAATGTTGTGATTCTTCCTAAACTTCCGACGAAACTTCTTAGTAAGAAGTGCCATTTGACGTTCGAAATTTTCAAGAGAAACTTCATCGTCGGATTCGGTATCCTCATCTTCCTCCTTTGTCGTATTGAGTGCAGCACCTGTACTTTTAGAGAAAGACTTGGAAGAAGATTGATTAGTAGGAAAAGTCATTTCATAAGTTTGTAAAGCGCCTACTAATTCATCAACTTTCATATCATCCGGATGATTGATCGTTTCAATAGCCGCGACTTTAGCCCTATAACGCTCCGGAAGTGTTCGAAGGATTTTTCTAACGACTTTAGATTCCGGGATTTTCTCTCCCAAGTTAGCACATGTATTAATGACATCTTGAAGTCTAGTAAAATAATCAATAAATGATTCATGCTCCTCCATGCGTATAGAATCAAATTGACTCGTAAGCATTTGAAGCTTTTGTATTTTTACTAGACTTGTACCCTCATGTGTAACTCGAAGAGTATCCCAAATTTCTTTAGCCGTTTCACACGCTGAGACACGTGTAAACTCGGTTTGAGATAAGGCATTAAATAGCGCATTAATACCCTTACCATTAAAAGACGATAAATCAATTTCATCATTCGACCACTTATTCCGTGGCTTAAGTATAGTCGCGTCATCAACCACTTCGGTTGGATGTTTCCACCCGACTTCAATGGTTTGCCATACACGCTCATCAATTGCGATGAGGAAGGCTCTCATCCGGACTTTCCAATAGGCATAATTAGTTCCATCAAAAAATGGTGGCCTAAAGATGTTACCTCCTTCACCCATTAAGATAGATAAGGCCTAGATCCTGCTCTGATACCAATTGTAAGATAGGGGGTAGCCCTAGGATCTATCTAGAGTATATCTATCACCTAGAGGGGGGTGAATAGGTGTAACAACTAAAACTCAAATCTCAATGCAATAAAAATAATGCGGAAAATAAAATCAGCACACTGAGATTTACGTGGGAAACTCCACTTTGGAGAAAAACCCACGGGACCAACACGCGAAAAACAATCCACTAAGAATAAAAGATTACAAGGTGATTACCGACTCCACGGACTTAACCTCTCCTTTATCTTCTCTGGATCTCGCGCACACCACGGCTGTCCACGCCTCACTTCTGAATCCACAGACGCCACGCCTCGAATCCACGAAGCCTTCACGATCCGAATCCACGAATCGCCTCGAACACGCCGAATCCACGACGCCTCGAACACGCCGAATCCACGACGCAAATTGGAACAGGAACTCAGGTTTACAGGTGATTCCTTGCTTAGAATTTCATTAAGAACCAGAAGAAAAAGTTCTAAGCAAGAAGGAGATCAATTCGACATAAGAAATAGAAGTTAAAACTATCTCGAATTGATCTCGGAGGCTATTTTGTGGAAAAAGGTTTAGAACGAAAATCCTAGCCTCTAGGGTTTCTCTTTTACGAATTCTGAGTTGTTCAAAAGTTAAGAGAACCCTCATAGGTTATTTATAGGTGTTAGAATCAAATAGAGTCGGATTAAATCAAAACATACCAAATCTGGCACTGTATACCGGTATACGTAGGTAGATACCGGAATGCGATGACGGAAACAATTTCTCACGCAGACGCATTCCGGTACTAATAAGTCCAGTACCGGTATACTGTGAATCAGTACCGGTACTAAATATCACATACCGGTATACAGTTCAAAAACCAAATTTATCACTTTCGGTTTTGAGGAACTTATTAATTGTATTCCGGAATACACTTGCATACCAGTATCAGATTAGGCATACCGGTATGTGACTCCGAAAATTCAATAAACGAGTTTTAACAAGAATCAAAAGTTCCTAAAAACTCATTTAATCCGATTATAAACATACACATGATTCCAATACCATAATTAACTATGAATCATCATATAACCAATAAAACTTACCTTCACGTCGTGATTCAACATGTGAGTCGATGGTTGTCTATGCTTGAAGTCTCGGATTCTTCAACATGTTCATGAAGCACTCGACCTTCAAGACTCCGACTCAACAACTCACGAAATATGCCAATACAAAATCCGTAACAAACTTTCGGGCCTCCAGAAGTTGTGGGCGCTCATATCACGCGCGTCAGTTTTTCTGACACTATCAGACCATGCGTGGCATTTTCTCTGAGCAGAACTTTCGGGCCTCTAGAAGTTGTGGGCGCCCAGATCACGCACGTCAGCTTTTCTGACACTGTCAGACAATGCGCTCCGTTTTCTCTTAGCAGAACTTTTGGGCCTCCAGAAGTCAACTTGTGGGCGCCCACTTTCCCAGGCACGTGCGCCGCGCCGCTATCAGAACTTTCGGACCGTTGCGCCGTACTGTCCGGAACACGCAACCTGTCAAGTCAAACAATTCGGACGCCCTAAACAGACATTCGTGCGCCCAGATCATGTGTAGACAATTCTAGATCACCCAAACCGCAAACAGTCAGGATCCAAAATCAACCTAGATTCGGATCCACTTTTAGGGCGCCCAGATCAGAGTCCAAAATAGTAACTTGACAGAAAACTGATTCTGAGCAGATTTTAAGAGCTTTACAAGTTTGATCAAATAGAGATTTGTTCAAGTGAGCTATAAAAGGATAAGTAGAATAATTTAAACTTAGCTCACAGTTTCTCACTCTAATCTTAAAGCATAATATGAAACAGATTAAGGAATAGAGAGAGTGAGTTTGTCTATTTGACAAAGGAAGCAAGCATAGCTTCAAGTGGTGAAGCTTGGTGCTAGAAGATTGCCCATCTTGAATCCTTTTTGAAGATAGAGAAGTCTAAACACAAAACTCAAGATAAAAGATTAGTCCAATAATCGTGATTATTTGTTATCATCAAAATCTAATGAATGATTAGGGCCACTAGGCCAACAATCTCTCTCTTTTTGATGATGACAAATAATGTGATATAAAGTTCACATAAGTAGAGAGCAAAAGTATAGAATACTCCCCCTAAATATATGCATATATTGAACAATTTATTTTTAGCATATATCACAATCTCCCCCTTAGCATATATCACAATCATAAGTATAAATAATCAAATAACCAAAATATAAGCATATAACCAAGCATAAGCATAATATCACAAGTTCTCCCCCTTTGTCATCATAAAAAAAAGCAAGTATAAAGGAGACTTAACAAATGTTGCAAAAACATATCAAAGCAATCAATATAAGAGAATCAAGCGTTTAAATCAATCATTCCTAATTCTCTTCTAAGTTGAGTGAATCTAACCTCACTAAGTGGTTTAGTAAAAATGTCCGCTAATTGATGATGGGTGTCGATAAAATCTATGGTGACATCTCCCTTTTGAATATGATCTCTAATGAAATGATGTCTAATTTCAATGTGTTTAGTTTTAGAATGTTGAATAGGATTTCTAGATAGGTTGAGGGCACTAGTATTGGATGCACTCCAAAGTCCTCAAGGGTTTGCTTCATCCATAAAACTTGTGCACAACAACAGCCCGCCGCAATATATTCGGCTTCGGCAGTTGAAAGTGAAACCGAATTCTGCTTTTTCGAAGATCATGAGACTAAGGAGTGACCAAGAAACTGACAAGTTCCACTAGTACTTTTTCGATCAACTTTGCAACCGGCAAAGTCGGCATCCGAAAAGCCAATGAGATTAAAACTAGTGCCCTTAGGATACCATAATCCTAAGTTGAGAGTTCCCTTAACATAACTAAGAATTCTCTTTACGGCAACTAGGTGTGACTCCTTAGGTTGAGCTTGAAACCGAGCACACAAGCAAACACTAAACATGATGTCCGGCCTACTTGTGGTAAGATAAAGTAAACTACCAATCATATCTCGGTAGAGCTTGATATCAACATCCTTGCCTTTTTCATCCTTATCAAGTTTAGTTGAAGCGCTCTTGGGAGTATTTGTCTCTTTTGAGCTTTCTAAGTCAAATCTTTTGATTAGATCCTTTGCGTATTTGGCTTGATTGATGAATATTCCATCCTTCGTTTGCTTGACTTGGAGTCCAAGGAAGAAGGAGAGTTCGCCCATCATGCTTATTTCAAACTCATCTTGCATTAACTTAGAGAATTCTTTGCAAAGAGATTCGTTAGTAGCACCAAATATGATATCATCAACATAAATTTGTACAATGAGAAAAGGCTAAATTATAGAAAACCCCCCTGTCAATACCCGCTTTTTCACTTTTACCCCTTGTCATTAAAAAACCTAAACTTTGCCCCCTTGTAAAATAAAAAATGTTCACTTTGGCCCCTGCCGTCAGTGTTCCGTTAAGGTTCCGTTAATAAAATATTATTATATATATTTTTATACCCAAAATACCCTCGAGTCCCCATCTCCCTCCTCCTCTCTGACTTCTTCCTCCACCTCGCCGCCGACCTCACCGTCCCCCGCCTCGCCGTCGGCATTCTCCGCCGGCACGGCTTCCCCGTCCCCGTCCCCGTCCCCGTCCCCGTCCCCGTCCCACTCCTCCTCCGCCGCAGCGGAGGCGGCGCCACCGCTCGCGGTGGAGGAGGCGCGGCGGAGGCGGCGGCGGCGGCGGAGGAAGAGGACGACGGAGAAGGATAGGAGGTGGAGGAAGAGGGCCGCGGCGAGGAGGAGGGAGGCTGCGAGGTCGTGGTGGAGGAGAAGGGGTCGGGGGAGCGCAGGAGGGAGAGGGTGAGGCATGAAGGGCGGAGGGGCATTTTGGTTATTTTGCCATCAAAGTTAGCACCGTACCCCCCTGTGTACATTTTTCATTTTACAAGGGGGCAAAGTGTACATTTTTAAATGATAGGGAGGGAAAGTAAAAAAGCGGGTATTGACAGGGGGGATTTCTGAAATTTAGCCATGAGAAAATCTTTATCCTTAATTTTGATAAATAATGTAGTGTCAACTTTTCCTCTTGAAAAATTATTTGAAATAAGAAAAGTACTAAGTCTTTCATACCAAGCTCTAGGAGCTTGTTTTAAACCATAAAGTGCTTTTGAAAGTTTAAAGACATGATTGAGAAAATCGTATTTTTCAAAACCGGGTGGTTGCTCAACATAGACTTCTTCGGAAAGATATCTATTTAAGAAAACAATTTTTACGTCCATTTGAAATAACTTGAAATTCATGTAAGAGGCAAAAGCCAAAAGAATTCAAATAGCTTCAAGTCGAGCAATTGGTGCAAAAGTTTCATCAAAATCAATCCCTTCAATTTGGTTGAAACCTTGGGCCACTAGTCTAGCCTTGTTTCGAACCACAACACCGGATTCATCTCGCTTGTTTCGGAAGATCCATTTAGTGCCAATAACGGTATGATCACTTGGTCTTTCCACAAGCGTCTAAACTTGGTTTCGCTCAAATTGATTGAGTTCTTCTTGCATCGCAATGAGCCAATTTTCATCATTACTAGCCTCAACGAAATTTTTAGGTTCAATTTGAGATAAGAAAGCCAAGTGGTCACAAAGTAATCTAAGAGAGAATCTAGTCTTGACCTTTTGACTAGGATCTCCAATGATGGAGTCCTTGGGATGAAAAGTAGCAAATTTCCACACTTTAGGTAGAGTAGTGGGTTCATTATCTTTAGAAATGAACTCCTCAACTTTCTTGGATTGTACAACCTCTTGTGGTGTGGAATTTATATTTAACTTATCAAAGTCAAGAAGATCATCTTCAAAAGAAGTATCCTTTCCCTTAGATTCTTCAAAGAGAACATGCATGCTTTCCTCTATTACCAAAGTTCGTCGATTATAGACTCGATAAGCTTTGCTAGTAGAGGAATAACCCAAGAATATTACTTCATCGGATTTAGCATCAAACTTTCCCACCTTGTCTTTTGTGTTCAAGATGAAACATTTACAACCAATAATTTTAAAATAACCAATATTGGGAATTCTACTATACCATAACTCAAAGGGGGTTTTCTCAAGAATTGGTCGAATTAGAACACGGTTCATAATGTAACAAGCTGTGTTTACGGCTTCGGCCCAAAAATACTTTGGCAACTCACCCTCAATTAACATAGATCTAGCCATCTCTTGGACAGATCTATTTTTGCGTTCAACAACCCCATTTTGTTGAGGTGTACGAGGGGTAGCAAACTGATGTTCTATTCCCAATTAATTGCAAAACTCTTCAAAGTTACGATTTTCGAATTCACCACCATGATCACTTCTAATTTTAGAAATTATACAACCTTTTTCATTTTGAACACGAAAGACAAAGTCTAATAAGGCATTTTGCTTCTTGAGAGATGTAAACTTGGGACCCAAACTTTGTAGATTATCATATAAAGAAAATAAAGCTTCTAAAAGTTCATCATAACTTAAATTATTTGCCTCATCTTCAAGAGCCATGAGACATAGAGTTGAGCTTTGCTCCTCAAGGCAAATTTGGGCAACTTCGTTTTCCGACTCGTCACCGCTAGACTCGTCGGGGGTGTCCCAATTTAGAGCATTGAAGGCTTTCTTTTTCTTATCTTTCTTAAAGGTCTTGCTTGGAAGAGTGCATTCACTTTTCAAATGCCCTGGTTTGTTGCAATTGTAGTAAATGATTCCCTTCTTGAATCCCTCACCTTTGAACCCGTCTCGTTTAGGTCTTCTCAAGTTATGCTTCTTAATTAGTCGGTCGAGCCTTTTTGAAATCATAGTGATTTCTTCGCTCGAACCTTCTTCGCCATCTTCATTATCGGAAGCTATGACTCCCTTAAGTGTAAGACTCTTCTTTTTCTCGGGAGCCTCTTCGTTGTCATATTCTTTGAGGCGTTGTTCATGCGTCATGAGTGATCCGACAAGTTCGTCAATCTTTACTTTGTCCAAGTCATGAGCTTCTTGGATAGCCGTAACCTTAGGTATCCAACTTCTTGGTAGCACACGGAGAAGTTTTCGCACCAAGTCCGATTGAGGAAAATTTTTACCTAAGGCTTTCAAGCTATTTATAATGTTAGTGAATCTTGTGAACATATTTGAAATGGATTCACTTTCTTCCATTTTGAATAGTTCATAACCTGATATAAGCATGCTTATTTTAGATTCCTTCACCCTAGAAGTTCCTTCATGAGTAACTTCTAATTTATCCCAAATCTCTTTAGCCGTTGTGCATGTAGAGATTCGATGAAACTCATCTCTACTAAGAGCGCAAAGGAATGAATTAATTGCTTTAGCATTCAATTGAAAGCGAAATTTTTTCGCTTCATTCCATTCCGCTCTTGATTTTGATGGAGTGACATAACCACTTTCGATTATGTCCCAAATATCAAAATCTAGAGATTGAAAGAATATCTTCATTCTAATCTTCCAAAAAGGATAATCGGTCCCATCAAAATATGGTGGCCGAACAATAGATTGTCCTTCGATATTCTTTCCCATGGATGCAATTCTCACTTAGATTTTAATCTAAATAATGTGAGACCTCGCTCTGATACCAATTGAGTATCAAAATGGCAACCTAAGAGGGGGGGGGTGAATTAGGTTTCTAAAATAAAACGCTAAATAATCAAGCAATTTAAAAACTCGAAACATGTAAAGTGAGAGAAAGTGAGGAGTTAGAGAAATGCAAACTCAATTTAAACACTCAAGAAACACAATCGATTTGTTTCGAGGTTCGGCACTTTGCCTACGTCCCCGCCAACTTCTCAACACAAGAGAACATTGGATCTCCACTAGACGATACATTTGCGGGCAAGCACCAAGCCTTCACACCAACACCTTCTTCTCTTAAGAAGGTTACACTTTCAAGCTTCAACACTTTTCTTTTTCTCTCTTTTACAAGATTATATCTCACTACAAATTACACTCAAGTTTAGAGAGAATTGAGAGCTAAGAGTATTAAGAACACTTAAGTATTTAAGCTCAAAGGGACTTCGAAATCCTTGCTTAGAAAGGCCTCAACACCATCTATTTATAGCCTCAGCCAGCTTCTGGTCGTTGCACTTTCGGGCGCCCTAAACAGGAATTCCGGCGCCCAGAAGTTGAGCACGCGCACTGCACATCCAGCGGCCTGTCAGACTCCGTGCGCCGCTTTTCTAGATCCGTACATTCGGGCCTCCAAAAATTGTGGGCGCCCAGATAACGCGGGTCCGCTATTCTGACACAGCTAGACCACGCGCACCTCTTTTCTGGATCCATACATTCGGGCCTCCAGAAATTGTGGGCGCCCATATCACGCGCGTCAGCTTTTCTGACACAGTCAAACCACGCGCGTCGTTTTCTCTGAGCAGAACTTTCGGGCCTCCAGAAGTTGTGGGCGCTCAGATCACGCGCGTCAGCTTTTCTGACACTCTCAGACCATGCGCGTCGTTTTCTCTGAGTAGAACTTTCGGGCCTCCAGAAGTTGTGGGCGCCCAGATCACGCGCGTCAGCTTTTCTGACACTGTCAGACCATGCGCGCCGTTTTCTCTGAGCAGAACCTTTGGGCCTCCAGAAGTCAACTTGTGGGCGCCCACTTTCCCAGGCACGCGTGCCGCGCCGCTATCAGAACTTTCGGACCGTTGCGCCGTATTGTCCAGAACACGCAACCTGTCAAGTCAAACAATTCGGACACCGTAAACAGACATTTGGGCGCCCAGATCATGTGTAGACAATTCTGGACCACCCAAACCGCAAACAGTCAGGATCCAAAATCAACCAATGTAGCTGAGGTTCGAAGTTTTCTCGGTTTAGCCGGGTACTATCGGAGATTTGTTGAAGGATTTGCTAAGTTATCTATGCCCCTCACTCGACTCACACATAAAGGGGCCAAATTCATTTGGAGTGATATGTGTCATAGAAGCTTTTTGGAGCTGAAGGAGCGTTTGACAACCACCCTGATTCTGGCATTGCCTATCGCGAGAGCAGGATATGTGATTTATAGTGATGCTTCACTTAACGGTTTGGGTTGTGTTTTGATGCAGGACGGAAAGGTCATAACTTATGCTTCCCGTCAACTTAAAGATTATAAAAAGAATTACCCAACCCATGATTTGGAATTGGCAGCCATAGTGTTTGCTTTGAAGCTATGGCGCCATTATCTTTATGGCGAGCGATGTGAAGTCTACACCGATCACAAGAGCCTAAAGTACCTCTTCACGCAGAAAGAGCTGAACCTGAGGCAACGAAGATGGTTGGAGCTACTTAAAGATTATGATCTGACTATTCTCTACCACCCTGGAAAAGTGAATGTGGTGGCGGATGCTCTAAGTCGCAAGTCAATAAAAAATTTGGCTATGCTACTTGTTACTCAACCACCTTTGTTGGCGGAATTGAGATGGATGGAATTGGAAGTGATAGCTCCCGACACACCTTTGAGGTTGATGTCTTTGGTTGTGCAACCTACTTTGTTAGAGTGGATTAAAGAAAAGCAAGCCCAAGACTTGGAAGTGCAAAAGATTCGATCTAGAATCGACGAAGGACACGCTGGTAGTTTTCACTTGGATGATCAAGGAATGCTTCGATTTCAGAATCGCATTTGTGTGCCGGCCGAAATCAAAATTAAAGAGAAGATCTTGATGGAGGCTCATCGAGCACCTTACACTGTGCATCCGGGCGGGACAAAAATGTCTAAAGATCTGAAATTGCTTTATTGGTGGCCCGGAATGAAGAAAGATGTGGGCGAATTTGTGGCTCGATGTTTGACTTGTCAGCAAGTGAGGGCTGAGTATAGGCTCCCCGCGGGAAAACTGCAAAGTCTACCTATACCTGTTTGGAAATGGGAGCGGATCACCATGAATTTTGTTACGGGTTTGCCTCGCTCACAAGCCGGGCATGACGCCGTGTGGGTGATTGTGGATAGGTTGACTAAATCGGCGCATTTTATTCATATTCACACTACTTCGACCGGAGAGAGGCTCGCACAAGTTTACCTTGATGAAGTGGTGCGGCTTCATGGTGTGCCCATATCTATTGTATCGGATCAAGATACTAGATTTGTATCGCACTTTTGGAAAAGTCTACATAAGGCTTTAGGCACTCGACTGGATTTTAGCACCGCATTCCACCCTCAGAGCGACGGACAATCTGAGCGCACTATCCAGATTTTGGAGGACATGCTTCGAGCTTGTGTTGTGGATTACCAAGGTGGGTGGCATCAACATCTACCTATGGCGGAGTTTGCTTATAACAACAGCTATCAAGCAAGCATTAAGATGGCACCATTTGAAGTACTTTATGGAAGGAAGTGTCGATCACCTCTTCATTGGAGTGAAGTTGGTGAGAAGTTGGTTTTGGGCCCCGATGTGCTGCAAGAAGCTGAAGACAAGGTTCGCCTTGCACGACAACGACTGATTTCAGCTCAGAGTCGTCAGAAAAGTTATGTGGATAAGCGTCGGCGGGAATTAGAATTTCGAGTAGGAGATCATGTTTTCCTAAAGGTGTCGCCGACGAAAGGGGTTAAGAGATTTGGCATTCGAGGAAAGTTGAGTCCTCGTTTTATTGGACCCTTTGAAATCCTGGAGCATGTAGGCCTGGTAGCTTATCGGCTTGCTTTGCCGCCGAACCTATCGGGAGTGCACAATGTGTTTCACGTTTTCATGCTCCGGAAGTATGTTTTTGATTCAGCTCATGTTTTGGACTCCACTCCATTAGAACTGCATGAGGATTTTAGTTTTGAAGAACATCCGGTGAAGATTTTGGCTTGCGAGGTGAAGAAGCTCAGGAATCGTGATATCCCTTATGTGAATGTGCTTTGGAGCAACCACGACGAGCGCGAGGCTACGTGGGAGTTGGAGAGCTCATTGCTGGAGCGTTACCCCCATCTTTTTCAGATGGACTCTTGAGGCATTTGACTTCTAGTTTCGCGGACGAAACTCCTCTTTAGGAGGGGAGAATGTAGCACACTGAACTTTAGCAAATTGCGAGGTTCTAGTGTGAGATTAGTATTTTATACTAGTCAGGAGGTTTTGGTCGTGATGCGGGAGCTTGGGAGTGTTTTCGGGACTTAGAAAGTGCGAAAACGGACTCCGGAGATCGAAATCTGCAAAAGGTGCAGATTTTGTATTGTATTCCGGTACTGGCTTGATGTACCGAAACTGATTCGATTTATTTCGGTACTGATTTGTGAGATACCGAAATACTGTGTATTGGCCTGGTTGGCCGAGGCTCGGATTTACTGGAATTTGTACCTGGTAGCGGTACGTCTTGCGGGTACCGGTACGAAGTGCTGCAGAACCAGATTTCGCACAATTTATAATTTCTGGGTTTTAGAGGGGCTTAAGGGCAATTGTTACAACATATAACTTAACCCTTCATCCCCTTCACTGCTCCCTCTTGTGCTGGGACTTAGAGAGGTGAAGAGGTAGGTTGTCTACCTCTCTCTCTCTATTGATTTCTTGCTTCCAAACCCTTGATTCATGGGTTTGATCTCTTCTTTTCCATCCTTTGCCTTGAAGCTTGCTAGCTAGACCTTGGAGGAAGCTTGGTTGTGAAGAAGAGAGCTTGTTTGAGGATTAATCTCCAACCCTAAACCTTTTTAGCTTGGATTGGAGCTCTTTTCAGGTGAGTAGCTCTCTTGCAACCCCTTTAATGAGTTTTGTTTGGAAATTAGAGAGAAAACCTAGTATGGATGAAACTAGGGTTTTATTTGGGGTTTCTTGATTGTAAGCTTTTAAGGTTGAATTGATAGGTGTAGAATGTTGTGTTAGGTTGGAATTGAAGCTTCCTAACCTCGATTTGGGCTTTGGACAAGTACTTCTTGATCTAAGATATTTTTCACCCATTTACCTCATGATTTTGGTGATTTTCGAATTGTGTTCGTTCGACATTTGTGACCCCCTAGAAATTATCTTTAGGGTGCTAGAAATCTAGGGGGCAACTTCACTTCGAAGTACTGCGAGGTCTCGAAGGAGTTCCGGTGGGTTTGACCTCACCGAAATGGGTAAATTCCTCCTATGTCTTCGGTTTAGCTTAAAGGCTTGAATTGGTGCATATTCATGATAAATATGACATAATAGATTTTTGGAATACATAATATGTATGTGATACATGTGAGAAAAATATGCCCTATGTAGTAGGGATCATGAATGATGTTATGCATGATGCATTTATAAATGATTATTATAGAATGGCATTTCACCTTATGTACATGTAGAAATGCATACATGAATGACTAAACAACATGTGGGGTACTAGATGAATAGTGGACCATGAGGTTTATACAAGATGCTTTGTATATTGGCTATTGGTAGCAATAAACATGATATATGGCAAGTTCTTGACAATGTAAGACTAAGTATATTGCACATTACTTAGGTGAACAATAAAGTTGACATTATGACATAGTACTAGACTCTTTGGTCACTAGTTGGTATTCCATGTTATAGACATGATGAACGTGATGCTTATGCGGTTGATTATGCTTGTTTGCCGTCGTGCTCATTCGCACATGCTTGTGAGGGTCGCTCCCTACAAGCCGACACTCCAGAGTTGGCCTTTGCGACGATTGTATATTCACACATGAACTTGACTAGAACATCTACATGTTTTATGACATAATGTTTAGAGGCACAGAACTACGGATAATACCCTACAAGACTGAAAAAACTACGTACCTTGGTGACATTGGTTGGTCGGGGCCAATCCTTTATTGCCTCAACTTTCTTCAGGTCTACGAATACTCCATTCTTCGAAATCACATGACCCAAAAAGGCAATCTTTCGGATTCAAAAGTCACATTTCGTAAACTTGGCGAACAACTTGTTCCCCCGAAGAACTTGTAGCACTATTTGAAGATACTCTTCATGTTCTCTATCACTCCCGAGAAGGATGTCATCTATAAATACCACCACAAATTGATCCAATAAAGGTTTGAATATACAGTTCATTAAGTCTATAAAAGCTTCGGGGCATTAGTGAGCCCAAATGGCATGACTATGAACTCGTAGTATTCATACCGCGTCCTAAACACGGTCTTATACACATCCTCTTGCTTGATTTTCAATTGGTGATAAACGAATTGCAAGTCAGTTTTCGAATACACTCGAGACCCTTGTAACTGATCAAATAAATCATCGATATAGGGTAACGGGTATTTATTCTTGATGATCACTTTGTTTAGCTCACGGTGGTCTATACACAACCGTAGCGAACCATTCTTTTTCTTAAGAAATAGCACTGCGCCTCCTCAAGGCGACACGCTTGGTTTGATGAAGTCTTTATCCAACAGGTCTTGCAACTAAGGTTTTAACTCTTTCAACTCAGCCGGTGCCTTTTATATGGAGCCTTAAAAGTTGACGTGGTCTCGAGAAGTAGATCTATAACAAATTTAATCTCCCTGTCAAGTGGCATTCCGGGCAACTCTGCCGGAAATACATCCAGAAACTCTTGGACTACTCTGATGCCCTCAAGCGCCAAAACCTCCTTTTAGTCATCCACGACCATTCCTAGGTAGGCAGCACAATCACTATTAATTAGTTTTCTCGCCTGCGACGTGGATATCGTAGTTGTAAAGAGTGAGTTCTTACACTCTCGGTACACAAGCTCTCTTGGTTCCTTTAAAGTTACCACTCAGCTCTTACAATCTATTGCAGCATAGTACTTACAGAGTCAATCCATTCACAACACTAGGTCATACTTGACTATATGATTCAATACCAGCAAGTTTGCCGGCATGATCCAATCCCTTATTCTGACAGGGCAGGCACGACATACGTTCTTAACACAAAATGCATGTTCGGGTATGTCACGCCCCGCCGACCCTTTCCCAATTAGGTGGATTGAGCCCCTCATGGGCGCATGCACCAAATCTACCCAACGGACAGAGTTTTTTCTATCCGACCAAGGCGTTACAATCAGTACAATTCAAAACATTCCAAATAGGAACATAATTTGTACATAGATTGTATAAGGAAAGTATCAAAAATATAAAACAACTAAACTATTATAACCATTCGTCTCACACAAATTATATTAACATTTTTCTTTCCAAATACAATCAATTTATCATACATTTTCTCTCATCTCAATACCCTTAAGTTACACTATTCGAGGGTACATCTATCTTGATAACAAATGGTAGGATGCTAACTATCGAGCTATATCCTTTTCTCGCGCCACCGCGTCGCTCACGGATGGACCTGAAAGAATATGAAGGTGAGAATTATAAAAATAGTTCCCAGTGGTTATGGCCACCCAAGAGAGAAGCTCGATTGTTTCATTTGATGCCTTGCGCACACAGGGGAGACTTTGTCCGTGTGGCAGGTTTGTTGTGCGTCCGGTTGGGCTTCCAGACACGGCGTGATAGGTTCTAGTTCTACTCAAATCTCACCAAGTTCATCAGTAAGTTCTTCTCCAAAATCGGATCCATTAAGGGTGAGATCCCTTAAAGAGATTTATGAAATTATAGGAATGTGCAAGCTTAGTTCAACAGTTGGATTCGAGAAATTAGAAGATGTGGCTAACAGCTAAGTCATCGGATTAGTGTAAAGTCATTCGTGAGGAGATAAGCAGTGTGCGAATTCAAACTTGGGAGCTTACAGATCTACTCCTAAATAAATATAGGATTAACCTAAAGTGGATTTACAAGACCAAGTTCAAGACCAATGGATCCATTAATGAAGTTGAAGGCGAGAATTATTGCAAAAGGCTACCCACAGCGGGAAGATATTAATTTTTCTGGAGCTTTTGTTGCAGTAGCTCGATTAAATACAGTCAGAATAGTTTTACCCTTAGCAGCTCAAAACAAGAAACTTTTTTTTTTAATTTGATGTTAAATTTGTATTTAAATAGTGTTTCTCATGATTATATATATGTTAAGCAATCTTAGAGGAATGAAATTTAAAGGTTGGAAGAAAAGATGTACAGGCTCAAAAAGGCTACATATGGAATCAAGTAGGCATTGCAAGCATGATATAGCAAGATTTATACCCATTTTCTTCAAAACGGTTATAGAAGAAACGAAAATGAGCCAACTTTGTACGTGAAGAATCAAGGTACAGAAATTTTGTTTGCATGTCTTTATGTAGATAATTTAATATATCAGAAAGAGAGCCGAAAGAGCTACTCGGATAAGATCGTTAGAAACTCATGATGGGCGTGACACTGATGACATGGAGAAGGGAGGTGAGTCTAATTCCCCTTTGGGATCCATTAACATTACACTCTTTGATCTTATGAATGTTAAGGATGTAGCAATGTTTGGGAGCGATAGTGGTTTTGTTATTAAAGAAAAAGGCAACATCTGGGATGTTATTAAGAACATGGAAGGGTATAAAAGGATGATTACTGGTGACGCAGGGACATTTGTGGTTCCTAATTCTCAGTAAGAAGCGCTTAATTGGTGGGGTATAGTCAGAATTCAATAGAAATGAAAGTGGTCACTTGGAATCTAAGAGGTCTAGGAGATGAAGGGAATAGAAGAATAACCAAAGATTATATTTAGAAACAAAGATGGGATATTGTATGTTTACAGGAGACTAAATTACATGGCATTTCTGAAAAAATTTTACAATCAACAGGGGGGAGAAGATTAGATAGTTGCTGTGTGCTAGACTCGGTTGGAGCTTCTGGAGGCATAGCAGTTGGATGGAACAAGGAAAATTTCAGATTAGACAATCCACTTATTGGAAAATACTCAGTAACAGTACAATTTCAGCAAAGCCGGCAATATTATAAATGGAATCTCACAGCAGTGTATGGCCCTATGATAAGAACAAAGTTGATGACTTCTTAGAGGAATTAAACTCTATAGGGAGCCAGGGAACTCAGGGATGGGTGATTGCAGGCGACTTTAACATAATTAGATTCAGTTCAGAGAGATTAAGTGGGATCTACAATTATTCATCAATGATTAATAATAGACCTGCCACTTATAGGAAGGAAGTTCACATATTCAAACTATAGAGAAAAACTTGCCCTTGCAAGGCTAGACATATTCTTAATTTCTATGGAATTCATGCAAAAATTTCTTAAAGCTATGCAAATGGCAAATGTTAGTATCATCTCTGATCACATACCTGTTGTGCTAGATACTGGAGCTTGTGTATTTAACAAGTCTAAACCATTTAGATTTGAATCTGTTTGGTTAGAGAATGAAGAAAATTTTGATTTAATACCAAGGTGGTGGGTTGAAGTGGAGGTAGAGGGGTCTGCTAGTAAAATTCTTGTGAGAAAATGTAAGGAGTTGAGGCAAAAACTGAAAGAGTGGGAGAAAAATAGCTTCAGGTAATATCTTGAGAAGAAAAAAGGATGTTATTGAAGAAATAGCGAGGTTAGATTGTAAAAAAGAAGTGGGGGCTTATCTGAAGAAGAAAGGTGTGAGATTTCGAATTTTGGAAATTTGGAATCTGTGTTCCTCTCCCCTGATACTGTGTTTTTGATCTGTATACGTATATATATATGTGTGGGTATATATATATGTATGTATATAAGTTGTATTTTATATGTATTTTATTATTTTGAGTTTTTGTCGCGGAGAGAGAACGGCTTAACGGCGTGATCCGGAGTCCGATTCTGACGATCCAAAATGGTAGATTCGATGTCTCAGCAGTACTGAACGCGATGGCATGATTCGTTTTGACATGCAACAGACGGTTTGAGAGATCTTCCATCTTCTTCGCCGAGAGGTCGAATTGTATATTTTGCAGTTTCGCGATCTGGACCCTGTTTCATGCACCGTTTCGCGTGGGATTGCTTGTGGAGGGGTTTATGAGCATTTTGTTCCTGCTGTGAGGGGCTGAGGGGTTATTTGTTTTGTTTGAGGGGTGTTTTTGCAATTTGTGCAAAGTGTATATGTGTTGTGTTTGTGTGTGTGAGTGGAGATTGATCCACACTCTCTCTCTCTCTTCCTCAGCCACCCCAGCTGCGAACCCCCACTTCCCCTGCCCCTTAGCAACCTCCCCGAGCTCGGCCGGCCGCCGCCGACCACCCCTGGCCGGCGCAAGCTCCGGCCAAGCTCCCTCCCTCTCTTTTCTCATTTTTCTTCTTCTTCTTCTTCTTCTTCTTCTTCTTCTTCTTCTTCCCGGGGGTGTGCACCCAGGGGGAACCCACGCCGGAGCTCCCCTGAGGTGGCACAACCGCCGGCGCCGTCACCCCGACGTCAGGAGCCGCCGGGAGCCGCCGCCAGGCTGCTGCGGCTGCTGCTAGGGCAGCAGCTGGCCGAGGCTAGTGGGCCCGAGCCGCCGCCGCCTCCCGCCGCCTGGGAGGGTGAGCTTCGCCACCCTTGTGACCTCCGGCGCCGTCCCCTGCCTCTTCGGCCGTGGCCGTGCCGCCGGAGCGCCGCCGCAGCCGCCGCGGGCTCCGACTGGACAGCTAGGGCAGCTGCGGCCGAGCTTGCTCCGCCGCCGCCACCCGCCATCTTTTTTGTCGCGGTCACCGGCAGGACGATGTCCGGCGACCCCCTCTTGCCGGTGCTTGCGTCGCCGCCGGCCGCCGTCGCCGTCCGTTGCCGCGCCGCCGTGCCCTAGCCAACCCGAGAGTGGGCCTCCTCCCCGCGCCGCCGCCGCCGCTTCCCGCCGCCTGCTGAGGTGAGCCCCCTCTTCCCCACCTCCTCCGCACCCGACCCTGGCCGCCGCTGGCCGTGCATGTAGGCCGGCAGCCGGCCGGAGCTTGTTGCTCCGGCCAGGGTCTTATTGTTTGGTTTTGTGGCTTGCATGCTTGTGTTTGATGTCCCTGTTGACTCCCGAAGCTCGGGAAGGTGAGCACGATGATCGCGGCGACGCGCTGATCACCATGCTCACCTTAGTTCACTGTTTAGTTGAGCCGTTTTGTTGTTCGGCCTTTGTCGAGCTTTTTCGTCTACTATGTTCACTGTTTTTATGCAATTTCCCAGCCAGCGACTGTTCCTGTCGCTGTGGGGCTGTGAGCACAGCCTCCGTTACGTCGTTGCCTGCCCGCTGGTGCTTGCGGAAGGTCGTGCGGACGAACAGAGCGCTCGAACGGCCTTAATTATGCTTGCTTATTGCATGTGTTCATTGTTTTTATGGGCTTGCTGAGCTTGCGACTTGTCCTGTCGCAGTGGGGTTGTGAGCACGGCCTCCGTGACGTCGTTACCTATCCGCTGGTGCTTGCGGAAGGTCATGCGGACGTACGGATTGCTCTAGCGGCCTAGTTTATTGCTTGTATGTTTGCAATTGTGGCTTGTTTGTGGATTTTGGCGATTGTGGTAGTGTTGCGACACTGCGGGCAGCAAGGGCATGATCCTTGAGGCCCTGTGGACTGGTTGTCCAACCCTTTCGCCCTTCGCGGAGATCCGGATTCATTTCCGACGCGTTTTTCGATGAAATAGTCGGCGAAACGCGTGTTTCTAGTCATGCGACTCACTCGCTGTTTTTGCGAGCGACTTGGCTTCGTCGTTTAGCCTCGTTGGCTGTTCCTCATCGCTGCCCTGAAGTTCCGAGGACAGCGGATGAGTGACGAGGGGTTCCGGTGCCAATTCGGCGCTTTTCGGGAACCCGGGAAGCCGTTCCGGGTGCGTTTGGTGTTCGTGGCACCCCAAGCTTGTGCTCGCTGTCCCATCACGTGGTTTTGTGTGTTCGGGGACAGCGAGGGACCTGGTTTGGTTGTTGGTACCCCTGTGGGGCTTAGTGTGGTTTCGGGATCGTCCCGGTGGGTTTTCCGGGCGATCCGTCGGTTCGGGATGTGTGAGCTCTGTGTTTAGCATCGACTTGGTGGACCTTTACCCTGTGAGTCTTTCGTAGGTCCTGTCGCGGTTTCCGAGAGCCGTCGGTGTTAGGCTTGATCTTACCTACAGGTGGGTACTTCGATACGGAGTCGGTTCAGTGGACTACGGTGATACTTTTCTATCCCTTCTCTTGCATTTCAGTTATTAGTTTACTTGACTCCCGTTGACTCTACTTATATGTGTGCTAGGATAGTAGAGTAGTTGTGGTTTGCATGATTCTTGAGACGACCCAGTTGGTCGGTGGTGATCGCCTGTTGTTCCGAGCGATCCTCGTTGTGGTTTATCAGTTGCTTCGCTGCTCGTTGCCGTTCTGTGGATTGAGCATTCGCATCGATCGTCACAGCTCCCTAGCACCTCACGTATGCCAACGGTCTGATCCACCGTTTGGGCTTCTTTTCCGGAAAAGGGTCGTTGAGTTGTTCCGACCCGTGAGCCTCGATGCAATGCGTCGGGAAGGTTTTGTGCCGTTGGTTGAGCAGGTTGTGACAGTGCCAGGGATATGTCCCTGTGGTTATGGAATGGGTATACTTTGTGGTTATCTCCTTTGATGCATATACTAGTTGCTTACAGTAGCATAGTTGTTTCAGTTGTATGTCAGCCTCATACTTACTAGTTGACCCTCGTGCCGGTGTGTACACCTCGCCTTCGTCGGCTTGCGGTACCCACTGGGAGGGGAGACATGTTTACATGTTCTCACCCCCTGCCCTCGTTGTTGTTTTCAGGTGAGCAGGGTGGTGAGAGTCGGGACGTTGTGAGGCACGCCTAGATAGTAGCTCTAGAGGTTCCGACTTGTGAGGCTACTTCCCCAGATTTGGTTATTACCCTTATCATCTACCAGTTAGTTATGGATATGGTTCAGTTACACTGTGGTTGTTTTATCTAGCATGATATGTTTTGATACAGGTATATGTTGGATGATTGTCTTGCATGCTTAGATCTCGTGGATTTCGTTTAGTATTATGTGAGGTTTTCATGCTTAGACTTTTGGATGTCGGTACCTTTATTCTATCATCGTGGCTTTTATCGCATGTCTTGGTTTTCTACCCCTCGTGGTAGCGTTTTCGAATAAGGGTTTCCGTGTGGGAAACAGTTTTCAAATGGATTTTCGACCAATCGACTTTTGTGATTTCAAAAGAGAGTTCTCGTGTGGAGAACAGTTTTCAAATGACTCTTCAATGTTTGAGATTAGAGTTTCAAAATAAAGCTTCTGTGTAAGGAGCAGTTTTCTAGAATGATCTGTTGTATGTGCATTGCATCATCCTTCGCCTAAGGACTTGCTTAGATTCATACAGGTTTAAGGACTGTTAGCTGTATGAATCTCTTGTGTTGTTGTGTTGTTGTGATGAATGAATGGTGGTTGTGATCCTGTTGTATGTTGTGGACGCCGTGCAAATACAGGGGAGGCTCTGTCCGTGTGTACAGTGGACCCTGTATTTGTGGCGGGTCTGTACGTGACGCGGGCTAGGCTTTCAAAAAAGAAAAAAATTGGCACGTTTTTTCGCATATAGAACTAGCCCGGGGCGTGACAGATTAAGATGGTATCAGAGCGTAAAGGGTACAAACACTCATTCATTCAT
Organism: Puya raimondii; assembly: GCA_016920855.1. Lineage (NCBI taxonomy): Eukaryota > Viridiplantae > Streptophyta > Magnoliopsida > Poales > Bromeliaceae > Puya > Puya raimondii. The sequence continues at coordinate 204,982,451 of JABWPP010000050.1, read as the reverse complement.
AAACTTGTAACTGAACCATTGGTTAGGCTGACCCATAGGAAGACCTAGGATGTATAGGTGCGCGAGTTCGAGGGGTTTGTTTTCGGCATGTGTTTTGTGGTAGTTGCCGACCCCTTTCTCTTGCACTGGTTTTTGTGTTTTGTTGTGGGCTTGTGGTCGCGGTGGTAGGCGTGCGCCTGCGGAGCCGTATGATGGTGTTCTGTCTCGGGCTTTTACGGCTGGTTCGAGTGAGGAGCTGGCAGGAGGCGGACAGCCTGGTGTGGACCGTACTCTGTGTGCTTGAGGCCGAGGCGAGGGGTCAGCTGGCGACCCTCTCCGGCATGCTCCGGCTTGTTCCGGCAGTTTTTGCAGCAGCAGGCTACGGCGACTGCCGCTCCAGCCCTCCTCCTCCTTCGCCGAGTGCCCCGATGACTGCAGACCCTCCTGTGGCACCCACGCTGTTGTGGCCACGACCGCGACGACGACAGCGATTTCGTCGGCTGTTACGCGTGTGGACGCCGACCCCGTGTTTGGGGGTGGTGGCCGCATCCGAGCGCGCTGGGCGGATTTCCTGAGTTTTGATCCGCCCTTATTCGCAGACTCGTGCTCCTTCTTGTAGTGGTGGTGGAGTACCAGACAGATCCCAAGTGGCAGGGTGTTTTCCCCTTTTGCGTAACCACTCGTTGGCAGGTGGTGGCCCTTGTGGGCTAGGTGACGTCACTTGATGGATCTGTGTTGTTGTTTGGGCTGTTCTTGCCCTGGCCCCACTTTTCGTGTTGAGCACGAGGGCCTCTGCGAGCGTCTCTACGGAGACTGTGCTTTGAGCGATTTCGACCGCAGTTTGGGTGTTACCTTCTCTGTTTTGTTGGGTAGGGCGGTGAAGCCTACCCCTCTGACGTATTGCTGGTAGAATCGTCAGTGTTGGTCTTTCGACCTTTAGCTAGTTCTTGCGTCGAACTGACGTGTACTAGGCTGAGTGGACACTGTTTGGTGTCGGGTTTTTGTTGGTGCCTACATGGTTTGCGGCTATCCTAACGCCTAAATTGGTGTGTTTTGGGATTTCTGGTGGTATTTGTAGGCTTTTGTGCTGTCGCGAGATCTTCCAGGTTGTTGTTGGAGGTCTCACCGCGTTCGACGTTGGTTAGTCGACGCTGGATTTGTTCTTCCTTCGCTTTGGTTCGTGTGGTTGACGACCCTTCGTCGCCTGTAGCCATTGGTTTGTTGTTGGAAGCCGAAGACTCCTAGGGAGTTGGCTCAGGGCAGACTTTGTTTTGTGGGTCAGTTTGCTTTTTTTTTTTTTCGTTAATTCGGTGACTTGTCTGTGATTTTGGTCCAGCTTTTGAGTTGGTTGACCTGGTACCTTTGTGGTGTTGCCAACTGGTTGTTGACCTTTGATCTTGGGATATTTCGTTTTCTTTTGATAAGTACGTTGGCTGTAGACAACATAGTGTCAAAAGTTAGGACGAAATATCCTATCCCTTTTTGGGACTTTCTGGATTGGGTTGGTGCTTTCTCTTGCAAGACAATCTCTCTGCGTCATCTTGTAGGAAAGCTGAGTGGTGGTCATCCCTGATCTTGTAGTGAGCCTTGAGCTGATCCTGGCGTGGTTTTTGCGCAGTTGAGTTGCCATCACTGCGGTCGGTTTGACTCCGGTTGAGTCAGGTTGCCTTTTAACTCAGTTTTGGGATGACGGGAGCTTGGTTGTTGGCTCCGAGGTCTCTGTGCTTGTGTTTGCGTACAAGGTTATCGCCGCACAGTCTTGGTTTGGAGCTCGTGTCCGATCTTTTGGATCTGGTGTTTGGCATCTCTGGTGATCTTATCGCTTGTTGTGATCGGCAACCCTGTGCACCAGAGTGATGGACTCGCAAGGTTTTACGTTGGTTTGATTGTGAGTTCGAGCTTATCGAGTTGACGGTGATGTTTTAGTACCCTCTACCGCAGATCTGCGATCTCTTCGACCGGCTCCAGGGAGCCTCGATTTTCTCGAAGTGTGTTCTGCAGCCAGGTTATCTTTAGCTGAGGATCAAGGCCGAGGACGTTGCGTTGACGGCCATCCGGACTCGTTACGGGCGTTACGAGGTCACGGTTATGCCGTTCGGTTTGACGAACGCCCCGGCAGCTTTTTGGATTTGATGAACTGGGTTTTTCGGCAGTTCTTGGACCAATTTGTCGTGGTCTCCTTTGACGACATACTGATCTATTCGAGAAGTTTCTTTCTTGGTTCACATCGTGACGCAGGCTGGTTTGCGGTGGAACCAAGGAAGGTGGACTCTGTAGTGGATTGGCCTGTTCCGACTTCTGTGGCAGAGATTAGGAGCCTCCTCGGCTTGGCGAGTTGTCATCGGCGATTTGTTGAGGGTTTCTCAAGATCGCCGCCCCGTTGAGCAAGCTGACGAGGAAGGGCGTGAAGTTTCTGTAGACTCCCGCTTGTCAGATGAGCTTCTAGGAGCTGATGGACTGTTAGACTCGTGCCCCTATCTTAGCATTGTCGCAGCCTGGTGAGGTTTTTGTGGTCTACTGCGATGCTTCTTGGATAGGATTGGGGTGCGTGCTCTTGCAGCAAGAGAAGGTCATCGCGTATGCTTCGCGCTAGTTGATGGACTATGAGAAGATCTATCTGGTGCTCGATCTCGAGTTAGCAGCAGTGGTGTTCGCCCTCAAGCTTTGGGGACACTACCTGTACGGAGCGCATTGTGAGATCTTCACGGATCACCAGAGTCTGATGTATCTCCTCAAGGAGCTGTCTCTTTTGATCACCGACCAAGAGCGATTGGTGGTGGAGTTTCGTCGACTAGATTTGGAGATGTTACTTTATGAAGCTACCGCTTTGTTGTTGACTTTGGAGGTGCAGCCCCACCTTGTCGGATCGAATTTTCGGTGGGCAGCTGACGGATCCGCACTTGTAGAGAGTGCGAGTAGAGGCCGAGCAGGGCAGAGATGGTGACTTCATGTTACATGCTGTTGGTTTCCTTCGAGGACGGAGGTGTGTGCCCAGTGATCCGGATTTGAGGTGAGAGATTTTGACTGAGGCACACCGGTCGCCGTACACCGTTCATCCTGGAGGGACGAAGATGTACCGCGACTTGAGGCGGAGTTTCTGGTGACCTGATTTTGACAATGGATGTAGCTCAGCATGTAGCACTGTGACTGGTTTGTCAGCAAGTGAAGGCTGAGCATCAGCGACCAGTAGGGAAGCTTCAACCGTTGCTCGTACCTGTAGGAAAGTGGAAGCAGATCACCATGGATTTTCGTCACCGGGTTGCCTCGTTCTCAGCGAGGTCATGTTGCGATCTGGGTTTTTGTGGACTGTTTGACGAAAGCAGCTCACTTCCTACCGGTACACGCGACTTGGTCTCGGGGTCGACTGGCGCAGCTTTACTTGGTTGAGATTGTCAGGCTGCTTGGTGTGCCAGTGTCGATCGTCTCTGATCGGGATTCTCGCTTCGTTTCCCAGTTCTGGAGGAGCTTGCTGTAGGCACTGGGGACGAGGCTCGACTTCAGCTCAGCTTACCACCCTCAGAGTGATGGGCAGTCGGAGCGTGTTATCCAGACTCTCGAGGATATGCTCCGGGCATGCGTTTTGGGTTTTGGTGAGGGTTGGTTCATGCACTTTTCCTTGGTGGAGTTTGCCTTCAACGACAGCTTCCAAGCGAGCGTTGGATTGGCACCGTGCGAGGCGTCGTATGGAAGTCGTTGTCGATCACTGTTCTGTGGGGTAGACTGGGTGAGCGTCGTGTGATCGGCCCGACAACGGTTCAGCTGAGGGAGGATCTTAGCTACGGTGAGGTGCCTTTGAGGTTTTGGCTCGCAAGGTGAAGCAGTTGAGGAATCGGAGTTACCTGTTGTGCGAGTGCAGTGGATGAGTCGCGAGGGGCGTGAGACTACTTGGGAGCTGGAGTCTGCTTTGCGTGTGAGGTATCCGCTGTTGTTCGCGGATGGTGTGTGAGTAAGTTTCAGGGACGAAACTTCTTGTTAGGTGGGAGTGATGTGAGATTTCGAATTTTGGAAATTTGGAATCTGTGTTCCTCTCCCCTGATACTGTGTTTTTGATTTGTATACGTATATATATATGTGTGGGTATATATATATATGTATATAAGTTGTATTTTATATGTATTTTATTATTTTGAGTTTTTGTCGCGGAGAGAGAACGGCTTAATGGCGCGATCCGGAGTCCGATTCTGACGATCCAAAATGGTAGATTCGATGTCTCGGCAGTGCTGAACGCGATGGCGTGATCCGTTTTGACATGCGACAGACGGTTTGAGAGATCTTCCATCTTCTTCGCCGAGAGGTCGAATTGTACATTTTGCAGTTTCGCGATCTGGACCCTGTTTCATGCACCGTTTCGCGTGGGATTGCTTGTGGAGGGGTTTATGAGCATTTTGTTCCTGCTGTGAGGGGCTGAGGGGTTATTTTTTTGTTTGACGGGTGTTTTTTGCAATTTGTGCAAAGTGTATATGTGTTGTGTTTGTGTGTGTGAGTGGAGATTGATCCACACTCTCTCTCTCTCTCTTCCTCAGCCACCCCGGCTGCGAACCCCCACTTCCCCTGCCCCTTAGCAACCTCCCCGAGCTCGGCCGGCCGCCGCCGACCACCCCTGGCCGGCGCAAGCTCCGGCCAAGCTCCCTCCCTCTCTTTTCTCCTTTTTCTTCTTCTTCTTCTTCTTCTTCTTCTTCTTCTTCTTCTTCCCGGGGGTGTGCACCCAGGGGGAACCCACGCCGGAGCTCCCCTGAGGTGGCACGACCGCCGGCGCCGTCACCCCGCCGCCGGGAGCCGCCGCCAGGCTGCTGCGGCTGCTGCTAGGGCAGCAGCTGGCCGAGGCTAGTGGGCCCGTGCCGCCGCCGCCTCCCGCCGCCTGGGAGGGTGAGCTTCACCACCCTTGTGACCTCCGGCGCCGTCCCCTGCCTCCCCGGCCGTCGCCATGCCGCCGGAGCGCCGCCGCAGCCGCCGCGGGCTCGGACTGGACAGCTAGGGCAACTGCGGCCGAGCTTGCTCCGCCGCCGCCACCCGCCGTCTTTTTTATCGCGGTCACCGGCAGGACGATGTCCGGCGACCCCCTCTTGCCGGTGCTTGTGTCGCCGCCGGCCGCCGTCGCCGTCCGTTGCCGCGCCGCCGTGCCCTAGCCAACCCGAGAGTGGGCCTCCTCCCCGCGCCGCCGCCGCCGCTTCCCGCCGCCGGCTGAGGTGAGCCCTCTCTTCCCCACCTCCTCCGCACCCGACCCTGGCCGCCGCTGGCCGTGCATGTCGGCCGGCAGCCGGCCGGAGCTTGTTGCTCCGGCCAGGGTCTTATTGTTTGGTTTTGTGGCTTGCATGCTTGTGTTTGATGTCCCTGTTGACTCCCGAAGCTCAAGAAGGTGAGCACGATGATCGCGGCGACGCGCTGATCACCATGCTCACCTTAGTTCACTGTTTAGTTGAGCCATTTTGTTGTTCGAGCTTTTTCGTCTATTATGTTCACTATTTTTATGCAATTTCCCGGCCAGCGACTGTTCCTGTCGTAGTGGGGCTGTGAGCACAGCCTCCGTTACGTCGTTGCCTGCCCGCTGGTGCTTGCGGAACGTCGTGCGGACGAACAGAGCGCTCGAACGGCCTTAATTATGCTTGCTTATTGCATGTGTTCACTATTTTTATGGGCTTGCTGAGCTTGCGACTTGTCCTGTCGTAGTGGGGCTGTGAGCACGGCCTCCGTGACGTCGTTACCTATCCGCTGGTGCTTGCGGAAGGTCATGCGGACGTACGGATTGCTCTAGCGGCCTAGTTTATTGCTTGTATGTTTGCAATTGTGGCTTGTTTGTGGATTTTGGCGATTGTGGTAGTGTTGCGACACTGTGGGCAGCAAGGGCATGATCCTTGAGGCCCTGTGGACTGGTTGTCCAACCCTTTCGCCCTTCGCGGAGATCCGGATTCATTTCCGACGCGTTTTTCGATAAAATAGTCGGTGAAACGCGTGTTTCTAGTCATGCGACTCACTCGCTATTTTTGCGAGCGACTTGGCTTCGTCGTTTAGCCTCGTTGGCTGTTCCTCATCGCTTCCCCGAAGTTCCGAGGACAGCGGATGAGTGACGAGGGGTTCCGGTGCCAATTCGGCGCTTTTCGGGAACCCGGGAAGCCGTTTCGGGTGCGTTTGGTGTTCGTGGCACCCCGAGCTTGTGCTCGCTGTCCCATCACTTGGTTTTGTGTGTTCGGGGACAGCGATGGACCTGGTTTGGTTGTTGGTACCCCTGTGGGGCTTAGTGTGGTTTCGGGATCGTCCCGGTGGGTTTTCCGGGCGATCCGTCGGTTCGGGATGTGTGAGCTCTGTGTTTAGCGTCGACTTGGTGGACCTTGACCCTGTGAGTCTTTCGTAGGTCCTGTCGCAGTTTCCGAGAGCCGTCGGTGTTAGGCTTGATCTTGCCTGCAGGTGGGTACTTCGATCCGGAGTCGGTTCAGTGGACTACGGTGATACCTTTCTATCCCTTCTCTTGCATTTCAGTTATTAGTTCACTTGACTCCCGTTGACTCTACTTATATGTGTGCTTGGATAGTAGAGTAGTTGTGGTTTGCATGATTCTTGAGACGACCCAGTTGGTCGGTGGTGATCGCCTGTTGTTTCGAGCGATCCTCGTTGTGGTTTATCAGTTGCTTCGCGGCTCGTTGCCGTTCTGTGGATTGAGCATTCGCATCGATCGTCACAGCTCCCTAGCACCTCACGTATGCCAACGGTCTGATCCACCGTTTGGGCTTCTTTTCTGGAAAAGGGTCGTTGAGTTGTTCCGACCCGTGAGCCTCGATGCAGTGCGTCGGGAAGGTTTTGTGCCGTTGGTTGAGCAGGTTGTGACAGTGCCAGGGATATGTCCCTGTGGTTATGGATTGGGTATACTTTGTGGTTATCTCCTTTGATGCATATACTAGTTGCTTACAGTAGCATAGTTGTTTCAGTTGTATGTCAGCCTCATACTTACTTGTGCTACTGTATACCTTATCTATCTTTTGTTGACCCTCGTGCCGGTGTGTACACCTCGCCTTCGTCGGCTTGCAGTACCCACTGGGAGGTGAGACATGTTTACATGTTCTCACCCCCCGCCCTCGTTGTTGTTTTCAGGTGAGCAGGGTGGTGAGAGTCGGGACGTTGCGAGGCACGCCTAGATAGTAGCTCTAGAGGTTCCGACTTGTGAGGCTACTTCCCCAGATTTGGTTATTACCCTTATCATCTACCAGTTAGTTATGGATATGGTTCAGTTACACTGTGGTTGTTTTATCTAGCATGATATGTTTTGATACAGTTATATGTTGGATGATTGTCTTGCATGCTTAGATCTCGTGGATTTCGTTTAGTATTATGTGAGGTTTTCATGCTTAGACTTTTGGATGTCGGTACCTTTATTCTATCATCGTGGCTTTTATCGCATGTCTTGATTTTCTACCCCTCGTGGTAGCGTTTACATATAAGGGTTTTCGTGTGGGAAACAGTTTTCAAATGGATTTTCGACCAATCGACTTTTGTGATTTCAAAAGAGAGTTCTCGTGTGGAGAACAGTTTTCAAATGACTCTTCAATGTTTGAGATTAGGGTTTCAAAATAAAGCTTCTGTGTAAGGAGCAGTTTTCTAGAATGATCTGTTGTATGTGCATTGCATCATCCTTCGCCTAAGGACTTGCTTAGATTCATACAGGTTTAAGGACTGTTAGCTGTATGAATCTCTTGTGTTGTTGTGTTGTTGTGATGAATGAATGGTGGTTGTGATCCTGTTGTATGTTGTTGTGATGAATGAAATTATATTTGCTTGTAGTGTCAGGAAAAAAGACGGAATACTCGTAAAACTTGACTTTGAAAAAGCATATGACAAGCTTGATTTACAATTTTTGTGGAAGGTACTAGAAGCAAGAGGGTTTGGAGAAAAATGGATAAATCGGCTAAGAATTCTCTTAACATCCTATAAGATTCAAGTTCTCTTAAATGGGATTCCTGGGAAAAAAATCATTTGTAAGAGTGGGTTAAGGCAGCGGGATCCATTGGCACCTTATCTATTCGTTCTAGCTATTGATACCTTGGCAAAGTCAGTGGAGCTTGCTGGCAGTGAAGGATATATCAGAGGCCTTGGTATGATTGGATTTGACGACTCAGTTTCTTGCCTACAGTTTGCAGATGACACTTTGTTATTTGGGATAATTGCCTATACACTCCTCAGAACTTTAGAGATATCTGATTTATCCCTACTTTTTTTTTTCTTTCCAATATACCCCTGATGTGTTCCTCCGTTATTCAAAAATATCTCTGCAGTTACCACCCGTTAAGTTAACTTGGGTTAAACATTTGTTAAATGTCTACCAGAGTTAAAAAAAAATCAAAATACCTAATTTACCCTTAACTTAAGGGCAAATAAGAAAAATTGATGATGATAAAAGGTTATATTTGAAAAGACCAAAAATTAAAATACTTCTTTTGCCCCTAACTTAAGGGCAAATAAGAAAAGTTGGTTATGGTAGAATGGTATATTTGAAAGGGCAAAATAGTAATTTCACAGAGATAACAACTATTGCTAACAGTTTACTAACATAGTTTAACTCTAGGGACATATTAGAAATAGGTTGGAACGTAAAAAGAATATTTTCAATATTAGCCTCGTAAGAGGGGTAAATCTAAAAATCGGAAACTTTTCAGGGGTATATAAAGCAATTGCCCCTTATTATTTTGTGAAGCAAGCATTGAACAAGTATGCTATCTGAAGTTTCTATTAAGGTGTTTCGAGTTATCTTCAGGATTGAGAATCAATTTTGCAAAATCCAGTCGGGTGATGTTGTGTGACAATGTAGAATTGGAAGGTGTGTTAGCTCAAGTACTACAATGTAAGGTTGATTCTTTTCCAATTAAGTACTTGGGACTACCTTTATCAAATACGAAGCTCCGAAAACAAGATTGGCAATGCCTAATTGATAGAGTGGAGAAGCAGTTGGATTGCTGGAAAAGTAAACTCCTGGCAATTGGAGGTAGGTATGTTCTTGTCAACTCTGTTTTAACCAATCTTGCCATATATTATCTTTCATATTTTTATATTCCTGATTGGGTATTAGCGTATTGACAAGATAAGGAGGAGTTTCTTTTGGAAAGGAAAAAAGGAAGTAAAAAGTGGGCTGTGTTTAGTAAATTAGAAGAGGGTATGTAAGAGTAAAAAGCAAGGTGGCTTGGGGATTCTGAATTTATGAGAGTTCAACTTGGCATTATTTGCAAGGTGGTGGTGGAGACTTCTGTCTCCAGTTAAAACTAAATGGAAAGAGCTAGTGAAAGGAAATTACTTTAAGAGAGCAATGCTTTTCTCATGTTACATACCAAAGAGCAGAAATACTTCTTACTGGTGGAAGGGAGTAAAGAAATCTTGTGCCATTTTTAGATCAAGTTTGACAATTAAGATTGGGAACGGTAATAGCACTAGGTTTTGGACTGATAGGTGGTTAGGGAGGACAAATCTAGCTTCTGCATTTCCAAATATTTATAAACTAGCTTACTCCAAAAATTGTTATCTAGCAGTTATTTTTCAGGGACTGACTGGTAGAGGGTCATTTAAATTACATTTCAGTAGAACTTTGGAGCCACAAGCACATATTGAGTACTGTAAACCGTTGGGGTGGTTGGCCAATGTCAGTCTAAATAGGGAAGATGATAGAGCTCAATGCAGATGGGCTACTAATGGAAATTTTCTATTAAAAGCCTATACAAAGTTCCTAATAATGGAGGAATGAGATGTCCTATGGCCAAAAAACTTTGGTCTTCCTCTGCTCCTTTAAAAGTGAAGCTATTCATGTGGTTAGCTTTGAATGGACTTTTTAGCCTACTAACCCTCTCCAAAATTTTTATTATAAAAATATACCCATGAAACTAAAATTTATAAAAATAGGCTCAGAGTTGACATGTAGACGGTGAGGTGGCGGAATTATGTAAAGGCGGTGAACCATTTACTGCTTTCAAGTGAAAACGGTAAATGGTTCACCGCATTTACGGAATTTCCATAATCCCAGGAAGGCGGTGAATGGTTCACCTCATTCATCGAATTCACAGAATTATGAAAAACCATAAATGTGGTGAATGACTCGCAGCATATAAAGGCAGTGAACCATCCACCGCATTTATAGGCGGTGAACCATTCACCGCTTTTAAATGCGGCCAATGGTTCACCACATTTATGTTTTTCCCAGCCCACTACAGAGAAAACTTGAAAATTCCCCACATTTTATAGACTAACAATTTGACCAAATGTTTCAATCACAAGAAATGGTACATAAATTCATTCATACCAATTTCAATCACAATTTAAGCATATAAAGTAAACTATATCAATGTTAACATACTTCAATATGAATAAACTGAGATAATGCTATAAAAATCCATGTCCAAAAGACTAGAAATATCAAATGTACATGATAATCAAAAGAATTACAAGAAAATCAAGCCCTCTCGACGCCCCTCCCATGCCTTCACCCTCGACCCCTGCCACGTCCATGTCCACGTCCTCGTCCGCGATCCCCTCCTCGAATATGCATATCATGCTCTATCTCAGGATGCACGGGTCAATGCCATGCATCTAATCAATATGCTCGATGGCAATGCCCTCGACAATCGACTCTATCTCTTGCATGTCAATGGTTGATGGTAGTATCCCCTCCTTCGACTCAACTATAGGCTGAGTGGCAATATGATGCTATCGCCGTCACCTACGTAGATATACAATATCATCGCGAGGAACCTCTGATGTGGACGGAACGTCGGAGGGAGGGATAGGCGTGAATGGAATATCAAGATAGGGTACTTCTGACGTAGATGGAAAGTCTAATATAAATGGAAAGTCTGACGTAGATGGAATGTTAAATGGTGGGATAGATGCTGACGGTATATCAAACTGCACTTCCGATGTCGAGGGGATGCCAGATGGATGAACCGGACGGGATATGCAGGCATATGACTGCGGTCATGAAAAGTCGGAAAAGGAATATGTAGATGCCCTGTCACTGGTAATGTCGGAAGGCTCTCTAACACATTCTCCAGGTCCCATCTCACATGTGCTAGAGCATCCATTATCTTGGATGGCTCCGGAGGATCATCCATCAAATGTCCAATACTTCTAACAGTATGCCGCATCGCATCCACCTGTATAAGTATACATATTTATACATATTAGATATCTTTATATTAAAATAAACCATAATATAAAATTATCTTACTAATGTTCGCTTGACATGCCCACACGGCAGAAAAGAGAGTGGAGGCCGCTGTATAGGACGAGAAATCCACCTCCTCGTGATTCTTCATTACCACTGCATGTACATAGAGGTGGCTTGTACTGGATCTGGATCGACGAAAGGACTCTGCTCTGCAATATGCTCTAGACGATCTGCCCACTGGCTGTATATACGGTGCATGAAAAGTTGCCCTGTCCTCGCCTGACCTACGCTGCGATGTAATCCTCTGTACAACTTCTATTGGCTCCGGTATATGCTGCAACAACCCAAATTGGCGCAGTACTCTATCAAGTACATGTAGCTTCACAATATGGTAGTATATCAAGTAAGTCCTTGAACGACAGACTGTAGATCTCTCAAGACAAAAAGCAGGAAGGCTATTCAAAACATCCTCCGTACAAGGCATTCATATAACCTATACAAGTATATAAAATAGAATGAAATAAAATGGATGTAAAATTTTAAAATGAATGTGCATGTATTTAATTCAAGAAATCTGTACGTACTTGCGACTCTCTTTATGCTCATAATATTCTCTTTTAGTTGCAGCACATCCTATGCCCGTATAAAATTTATTGAGTATATTTTTATTTTTAAAACCGGCTGTTTTCATATTTGCCTTCATATGGAGAAAGCATCGACGGTAAGCATGTCCCTCGCTTCTTGGAAACTTCTCTGCAATAATCTCCTTTAACTTAGGATAGCGGTCTGAAATAAGACAAATTAATCGATCACGTGTCAAGAATACTTTTAAATGTCGTAAAAACCAACGCCAACTAGCCGCATTCTCTCCCTCGCACATAGCAAAATGCAACAGATAAAGGCCATTATTTGCATCTATATCCGTGGCGATCAATGCATGCCCTTGATACTTTCCATACATATGAGTTCCATCAATGCTCAACAATGGTCGACAAAAAGAAAACCCATTAATTAACGGCCCAAAAGTCCAAAATACCCGTCCAAATTGTCGAACGCCATTCGACAGTATTTTAGGATCAAGATGTCATTGAGTCTCAGGATTCATGCATTGTAGTATAGATAGGAACCAACCATGATCTCTGTAGGACTCCTCCCAACCCCCGTAAATGATATGCAAAGCTTTACTTCTAGCCTGCCATGCCTTCGAATAAGGTATGTCTATATGCAATTCAATAGTATCTTTTCTTTTATTTCTGCCAGTGTTAAAGTAAGCTTTACCCTCAATGATGGAAGAATATGTCGACATATAAGAGATGAAGTGCAGTTCCGTTGTGCAGTGTTAAGCATCGAAACTAAACAGGTATGAGGCCCGGTATATATTTTGACTCTAAAATAACTCACATCCTTTGGCACCGAAGCATATAGTCTCCAGGGACATGAATCTACCGTGCATTTTACTGTATAAACTTTTATCGTCGACTTTATTACTTTCATTTTACGTTGTGAACAATATACCATTCCCCCAGAGTGTGCAATAATCTTGGTTTATCACGAAATATTCGACCAACCCATGAGCCATCAACACTAGGAGGGCACTGTTCAATCAGTGCACAATCAAATTCACTGTTATCGACCACATACTAGTCCATCCAATCAGCATCCTCTACAAACTGCTCTGGACGATCTATAAACTCTGCCCCTTCATCTGGATCATCAACGTATTCATTATTGGTGGTTGGATCATCAACCTCAGCATATAATATCTGCAAGGGCTCCTAGTCCGCCATCATGATCCACATCACTGTGGCAACCTTCCGCTACGATATTCTCACTTGAGGCCAAATTCGGAGGTTCATATTCAATACCCTCTCGATCAGTATCGCAGCTGTCCTAAGCTATTTCTGCCTAATTTTCTATCTCATCATACTTGCTTTCCAATGGATAGGATCCAAAGTCATGCACATCATGGGAGGCAAGAAATCTGCAATTTTATCGCAATTAATTACTTCCAAATAATATAACAAGTTTTGTGATTAAATTAATTGTAGCATATTCTAACCCTTCTTCACATGAGACATCTTGTTGTTCGTCTAGTGGCGCATGAAAACTAGATGTCGTGGTATAATGAGTAGTATGTGGAGTAAGGGTGGCAATCCAGCTCGCCGTTCGCGAACCAGCTCGTGTTCGCTTGAAATGAGCTTGAGATCGACTCGCTCGTAAACGCAAGTTGAGTTTTTTAGCTTGTTTAATAAACGAGCCGAACACGAGCTGAGGTCAGCTCACTCGTGTTCGGCTCGATAACAGCTCGAATATATATATATATATATATATATATATATATATATATATATATATATATATATATATATATATATATATATATATATATATATTATTTATATAATTTATGTATTTTTTTTTAAGATATCAACTTTAAGAAATAACATATATTTTTTAAAATTTCTCACCTATAAACTAACTGGGACAATGTGGATGCAATGTTAGAAAAAAGGACACCACGGCGGCGGTTGCGGTGGATTTTGACTTACTAGAAGCAAGGCTGGAAGCTTACATCCATTTACTGCGACAGTCAATCAATAGCAACCAGGACGAAAAATCTGATGCATTATAGTCATACCAAAAACATAGAAATTTACTACCATTTCATTTGGAAAAGTGGTGAATGGCAACATCAAGTTGGCGCATTGTTCAAGTCAAGAGAAACCATTCACCAAAGCCTCTTAACTCCGAAAAATTTTATTTGAAGGAGTCAAGTGTCACAGAGGTCTCATGGGGCTGTGATTAACATATGACCAAATCTATTTTAGTTTTGATAATATTATTAGCTTTTTGCTGGGAAAAGTTAGTAGATAGTTGTGACAGATCTGTTTTTTCGCTAATCTCTTTGTTAGTTAACGACCTTGTTTATTTGTCACGCCCCGGGCTAGTTTTAGAAGCGGAAAGACGTGCCAATTTTTTTTTTGAAAGCCTAGCCCGCGCCACGTACAGACCCGCCACAAATACAGTGCCCATTGTCCGCACGGACAGAGCCCCCCCTGTATTTGCACGGCGTACACAACATACAAATATGATCACAACCACCATTCATTCATCACACAAACCACCACAACACAATAAGATTCATACAGCTAACAGTCCTTAAACCTGTATGAATCTACGCAAGTCCTTAGGCGAAGGATGATGCGATGCACAAACAACAGATCATTCTAGAAAGCTGCTCCTTACCCAGAAGCTTTATTTGAAACCCTAATCTCAATCATTCAAGAATCATTGAAAACTGTTCTCCACACGAGAACTCTCTTTTGAAATTCCAAAAGTCGATCGATCGAAAAATCCATCTGAAAACCGTTTTCCACACGAAAACCTTTATTTGAAAACGCTACCACGATGGGTAGAAATCCAAGGCATGCAATATGAAGCCATAATGAAGGATCTAAGCATGCGATCAACACAAAAACTAAACCCAATCCATGAGATCTAAACATGCAAGACAAAACATCCAAAATGTAACTGAACCTCATCCATAACTAGCTGAATAAAAGGATAGGGCGATAACCAAAATCTAGAGGGAAGAACCTCACAAGTCAGGACCACTAGTACCACTAACTAGGCGTGCCTCGCTGTGTCCCGACTCCCACTACCCTGCTCACCTGAAAACAACAACGAGGGCGGGGGGTGAGAACATGTAAACATGTCTCCCCTCCCAGTGGGTACCGCAAGCCGACGAAGGCGAGGTGTACACACCGGCACAAGGGTCAACAAATAGATAGATAAGGTAAACAGTAGCACAAATAAGTATGAGACTGACATACTGAACAACTATGCTACTGCAAGTAAGGTAATCATATGCATCAAAAGTGATAACCACAAATGTATACCCAATCCATAGCCACCGGGTCTGTAATACTCGGATTTTTGTAGATTTTGAGGGTTTCTAGACTTGGCGGATTTCGGGCGCCCGAAAGTGAGGAAGTGGACGCCCGAAAGATCTGGATCCAATTGATTTTGTGGATGATCCGAAAGTGCTGATAAGGTTTGGATCTGGATGCAGGAAACCGGACGCCCGTATGAGGATCCGGATTGGACTTGTGACGTGGAGAGCCACGTGTCGCGACGCAGGACACATGTCGATCGCCGGAGACACGCCGCCCCACCGCCTGCCGACCGATGACCAACCGCTTGGCCGCCCGCTGACACCTGGATTGCAGGGTTTCCGGATGCCCGGAAGTTGGATTCGGGCGCCCGAAAGTGGAATTTTGGGAGCCTATAAATAGGTGAGTCCCTGATGGTTTTAGGCTCATTTCCACTTCGTGTGACCTATTTCTAGAGAGAGAAAGTTGGGTTTAGGGCCATGTGTTGGCATTAGTTGTAACCTAGCTTGCTCTCCTCTACTCTGTAGTTCTGATCTGGTGCTGAGCTGTTGTTCTGTCGGAGTTAGCAACCTTTTGGAGATATTCAGATCGGAGTGCTGCTGGAGCCTGGTTATCTTGGAGGGTTGGATCTGAGGATACTGTTATTCCCCACCGTGGTTGGATTAGCTTTTGAGGTGGGTTGATGTTTGCCAGATTCAGTGGACTTCCTCCTATGTGTTTACTCTCATGTTAGCATGATAGTGTTGGATTATGTTAGCATGATATGATGGTATTGGATTATGATAGCATGATGGTATTGGATTATGATAGTGTGATATTATTGGGATTATGATAGCATGACATGCTGAGATGATGTTAGATATGACCTGTAAGGTTGATATTGCATGATATGCTAATGATATATGTATGAGCATGCATGATTTCCTTGTATCCCTGTTGCATGATTTAGCCTACACCTATCCTGTTGATATCCTTTGTACCAGTTGTTGTACATGTTAGTGTAGGAGATCATGTTGTGGCTCGTGCTATGTTGTTGTACCTCCTCTTTGTGGTAGAGTTGAGATTGATTGTGAGCACTGGAGCATTGATTGGGTTATACATGTTGTTGATTATCCTTTGAGATGCCGAGGGCATGTGATTCTTTGTTGACCCAGTCGTGTCGATCATATACCTGTGGGTGCTTGGCGCTGATATGGTTGTACTATACTCGGTTGGGTCGCTCCCACGAGTACCACTCCGGAGTTGGCATGTTCTGTACAGAGGGTTGTATGAGGGACTAGTGATAGATGGTGTACCTGTACTAGCAGGCTCCCTACGGGTAGAGCATGAACAGGCCGCGGGTATTGTATTGTGTATGGATTCATGATAGTCCTCATTTGGTATACTCAGTTCATTGGTATTCATACTGACAGTTGAGCTTTGTGCATAGTAGTGGTAGTATATCTCCTACATTCTTTATTGCTCTATATATATCTCTTGAGATTGAGGACTTAGTGGGCAGACCGCTGAGGCTGGTGGCGGTACCCACTGAGGACTACTTGTTTGATAGTAGTTCTCACACCCGTTGTTGACATCTTTTTTGCAGAGTCTTCTTCCCCAGTCGTGCATACTGAGCGTGGAAAGGAGACCGTCGGGTAGAGCTGTTCCACGGATAGTTGGCTAGAGGTATACCACATTTTGATAGAGAGTTATGAGTCTGTACATACAGTGAGATAGATTGTATCAGTGATGTATTATGGTTATGGATGATGTATGTACAGTGATCCTTTGATTATATATATAGCAGCTCTGTTGATACCTTTAGCTTCTTGTGTTGTTGTTGTTTTCGCTTCGTATACATGGTAGAAATACTGTGTATGCGGCGGATCTTGTCATGCGCCTGGGAGGAGGTAACCCGGGGCGTGACAGGGACGGATCCCTGGCACTGTCACAACCTCCTCAACTCTCGGCACAAAATCTACCAGACGCACTGCGTCGAGGCTCACGGGTCGGAAAAGAAGACCAAACGGTGGATCAGACCGTTGGCATACGTGAGTTGCTAGAAGAGCTGTGACGATCGATGTGAATGCTCAATCCACATAACGGCAACGAGCCGTGAAGCAACTGATAAGCCAATATACGAGGATCGCTCAGAACAACAGGCGATCAACATCGACCAACGAGGTCGTCTCAATAATCATGCAACCAACAACTACTCTACTAAGGTTAGCACACACACAAGTAGAGTCAACAGGAGTCAAGTGAACTAATAACGAAATGCAAGAGAAGGGAAGAAAGGTATCACTGTAGTCCACTGAACCGACTCCGGATCGAAGAACCCACCTGTAGAAATGCTGGAGCCTAACACCGACAGCTCTCGGGAACCACGACAGGACCTACGAAAGACTCACCGGGTCAAGGTCCACCAAGCCAACACTAAACACACAGCGCTCACATCCCGAAACCGACGGATCGTCCGAAAAACCCACCGGAACGATCCCGAGACCACACTAAGCCCCAGAGGGGTACCAACAACCAAACCAAGCCCTCCGCTGTCCCCAAACACTCTAAACAAGATGACGGGACAGCGAGCACAAGCTCGGGGTGCCACGAACACAAACGCACCCGAAACGGCTTCCCGGGTTCCCGAAAAATGCCGATTTGGCACCGGAACCCTTTGTCACTCATCCGCTGTCCTCGAAACTTCGGGACAGCGATGAGGAACAGCCAACGAGGCTAAATGACAAAGCCATGTAACTCGCAAAATCAGCAAGTGAGTCGCACGACTAAAAACACGCGTTTCGCCGACTATTTCATCGGAAAACGCATCGGAATTAAATCCAGATCTCCGCGAAGGACGAAGAGGTTGGACAACCAGTCCACAGGGCCTCAAGGATCATGCCCTTGCTGCCCGCAGCGTCGCAACGCTGCCACAATCACCAAAAGACCCTAAACAAGCAACATTTACACATAAAGTAAGCATAATTAAGGCCGTTCGAGCACTCCGTTCGTCCGCACGACCTTCCGCAAGCACCAGCAAATAGATAACGATGTAACGGAGGCCGTGCTCACAGCCCCACTGTGACAGGAACAGTCGCAAGCATAGAAAATCCATAAAAATAGCCTCTACATGCGATAACATTGCTCGACAAAGGCCGAACAGCGAAACGGCTCACCAAACCAGCCAAATAAGGTGAGCATGGTGATCAGCGCGTCGCCGCGATCATCGTGCTCATCTTCCCGAGCTTCGGGAGGCAACAGGGAGGCCAGAACCATGCATGCGCGTGATCCGCTGAAGAGAAGGGAGAGGTTAAGTCCGTGGAGTCGGTAATCACCTTGTAATTCTTTACTCTTAGTGGATTGTGTTTTCGCGTGTTGGTCCCGTGGGTTTTTCTCCAAGGTGGAGTTTCCCACGTAAATCTCGGTGTGCTGATTTTATTTTTCGCATTACTTTATCGCATTGAGATTTGTGATTTTTGTTTATACACCTATTCACCCCCTCTAGGTGATTGATATATTCTAGATAGATCCTTAGGGCACCCCCTATCTTACAATTGGTATCAGAGCGGGATATAGGCTTTATCTTTCATAATGGGTGAAGGAGGTAATATAAATAGGCCACCGTTATTTGATGGAACCAATTACGCCTATTGGAATGTCCGGATGAGAGCCTTCCTCATCGCAATTGATGAGCGAGTTTGGCAAGCCGTGGAATTCGGGTGGAAACATCCAACCGAAGCGGTTAACAACACGATCGTACCTAAGCCACGGAATAAGTGGTCGAAAGATGATAATGAGGCTTCATCTTTTAATGGGAAAGAAATTAATGCATTATTTAATGTCCTTTCTCCTACTGAGTTCACACGTGTTTCCGCGTGTAATACGGCTAAAGAGATTTGGGATACCCTACAAGATACACACGAGGGTACCAGTCTAGTAAAAATTCAAAAGCTCCAAATGCTTACGAGTCAATTTGATTCTATTCGTATGGAGGAGCATGAATCGTTTATTGATTATTTTACTAGACTTCAAGATATTATCAATACGTGTGCTAACTTGGGAGAGAAGATTCCAGAATCTACGGTTGTTAGAAAAATCCTTCGAACACTTCCGAAGCATTTTAGGGCTAAAGTAGGGGCTATTGAAACGATCAATCATCCGGATGATATGAAAGTTGAAGAACTAGTAGGTGCTCTTCAAACTTATGAAATGACTTTTCCTACTAATCAATCTTCTTCCAAGTCTTTCTCTAAAAGTACAGGTGTTGCACTTAATACAACAAAAGAGGAAGACGAGGATACCGAGTCCGACGATGAAGTTTCTCTCGCAAATTTCGAACATCAAATGGCACTTCTTACTAAGAAGTTTCGTCGAAAGTTTAGGAAGAACCAAGGCATTCAAGCGTCATCCTCCAACCGAAAGCTTTCTTCTAACGGATCTTCACATTCTAAATCCTCTAAAGAGAAGAAGATTGCAAAGTCTTCTAAAGAAAAGGATGAGTTTGAGGGAGAAATCCGGTGTTACAAATGTCGAGGCTATGGCCATATCTCCACGGATTGTGTAGTACCCCTGGGGCCTAACTGACGGAATGACTGTAGTATTCTAGACTGTCCGACACTTCTGGAGAAGGTCGAGACAAGTCGGAGTCGTTTCGGCGTCAAATAGACGCGAAAACGGACTCGGAGCACCGAAGCGAGCCAAAACTGAAGTTTTGGGCTTTTGAAGTTTCGGGCGCCCAGATGCTCTGTTTTGGGCGCCCAGTTGTTCAGTGCCCCCTTTTCTGAAAATTACTAAGTCATTTCGGATCCATGTTTCGGGCGCCCGGAAAGTGAGTCCGGAAATCCTGCCTCGTGAGTATCGAACGGCTCGACACGGTGTTGATCGGTTGGTGTGATCCGCCGGACCAGGTTTGGGCGCACCGGACCGCGGCGGAGAGTCCGATGGTCGAGTTGGTGTGGGCTGAAGAACCGGGCGCCCACTTCTTGTGTTTCGGGCGCCCGGAAGTGTGGATTTCCTGCTGAGAAACAGGTTAGGGCATTTCTGTTCTTGAGGCCCATTTCACCGAGATCCTTTGTCTATAAGAGTTGTGGACGACCTCCCCTGAGGCTCTTTTCTCCCCTCTTCAAGGTGAACTCGGAGCTTGCCAAGGGAACCCTCTCTTCTCCCCCAATTTCATCTTCCTCCATTGATGAACTTGGTTTCTTGCTGAAACTGCAACGTCGATCTGGAGTGTTCGTGCTCGTGTGCAGTGTAGGAGTATCCAAATCCAACGAAACTTGGTTTGTTGGATAGAGGACTCGCAGAGGAAGAAGTGGAATCTTTCCAATCGCGATTTGGACAGGTATGTAAGCTACAGTTGATGTTTTACTGGACCCCTGGTGTTCTTGAGCTGAAACTTGGGTTTTTCCTTTGTTCTTGGGATCCAATCTCTTGGGAGCTGGAATTACGAAGTGAAGATTGATCCTTCCACTTTCCTTGCTGGTTTGGAGGTCCTTCCCACCTGAATTGAGGATTCAAAGGTGAGTTCTAGCTCAGATTTTGAGTAATTGCTTAAGTGCTGAATTTTGGGTCATTGATGGAATTTCTTGGATTTTTAGATCCAGATCTTTGTGAGGACCTTTGGAGAGGTTTCGGATTGTTCCATCACTGTTTTTGAGAGGTTTGTGACCCCTTTCTATGAGCTAGATTCGTTGGAATCCCTGAATTCTTGCTGTGTTTGTGTTTTGCTTAAGTGCTGGAACTTCTGGATCCATGTGCAGGAGGGTCCAGATGTTGACCTGATTCAGTGTTTAGGCTTTTTGGACATCGAATCGAACTCCGATTTGGCTGAAATTTGGAGGGTTTGTTCTTGAACCTCTGCTGGTGAGTTGAGCCAAATTTCACTGCATTTGGACTTAGGATTTGAATTTTATCGCATGTTGATCACATGTGGGTTGTGCTGCCAGGCTGCAGTTCTGGGCTGATGATCTGGGCGCCCAGAACAGTGCGCAGGTGGGTCCGAATCTCGAGGTTGCAGATTTGAGTTCGATTAAGGCCGGTGTTGCTTGGAGGCCTTCCACTCGACTCCTAGCCGCTGTTGGATAGCTTTCGAGGTGGGTTGATGTTACCGAAATCGCCGGTTTTCCTCCTAAGCGTCAGAGAGTGCAGCATGCTGTTTTATTATCTGTTAAATCATGTTAGTAGCTCGAATTCGTGAATTTGCATGTGTTTATATGAAATCTGAATTTGGAGCATAAATTGATAATTTATCGACATGACTTACATGCTGAACTGGGAATTGACTTAGGAGAAAACTCGCGAACATACAACCGTCACTTTTCGAACTGTTATCAGATTTAGCTCTAGGAGCCGTTTCTGTTCCTGTATCACCGCTGTAGTGCGAGGTGGATACTTAGTTCGTTATAGGACGAGTTTACGCTCGTGCTGGGATGCCGAGCTTGTATTTACAGCAGGGTTAGACTGTTCTGTATTACCGGGTGCCGTCGGGGTTGACGGTGGACCCAGACTCTTGTCTTAGCTTCTGGTTGTGCTGAGGGCACGTGAGCTGAGAGTCTTTGACCCCTTTTGACCCTTTGTTCTTTGACTATAGCCTGCCGGAGCCTGTTTGTGCTCGACAGAGATACGCGTACTAACTCGGCTGGGTAGCTCCCCCGAGTGCCGCTCCGGAGTGAGGCCTCTTTTGCGTTGATGTCGCTACAGATTGTGGATTTGGTTTGGACCGGCTACCCTATTTGGTAGTGTGCGGTGTGGCTAGGCAGTTGGCTGGACGAGCCCGTTTGGGCGGTTCCGATAGATTGGGTCAGGGATGATTTCTCACTTTGGTGGTGCTTACTTGAGAGTTGACTTGGATAGTGGTAGGGTAGTGGCATGATAGCTGTAGAGTTTATTCCAGCTTACTTTGTTGTTCTTTACCTACCAGCTATACTGTTAGTCTCGTAGACTTAGTGGGTGGACCGTAGAGGTCGGTATCGGTACCCACTGAGGACTACTTCTTTTGATAGTAGTTCTCACACCCTTTGTTGCCACCCTTTTTGCAGAGCCTTCTTCTGTTGCGGCTGCTGCGCCTGTTTCTGCGCGGATCGAGGTAAGGGAGTCGCGAGCTAGATCCCTACCTGTCCCTGTTGTTCCTAGAGGAGGACCCTACTGGAGATAGTTTCTTTTTGGAGTTGTGCCATGTACATATACTGTGGATTTGTACCTATTTTGGTTGTGGTGGACCTGTTGTATTTTGGACTCTATATGTACAGGTGGCTTTTGTTATTAGCATGTTTTATTTCAGCTCTATATATCTCTTGTAGTGGCTTGTATGTTTGTTTACAGGTTAGCTATCGCTTCGTATACATAGAAAAATCTATGTATACGGCGGATCTGTTGGCGAGCCCGGGGAAACGAGTAATCCGGGGCGTGACAGATTAAGTGGTATCAGAGCTTAGGAATAGGTCGTTGGGACTTAGTAAACCCTAGGCTATGGCAGACCTTAGGAATGCAAGACGTGAGAGACGTGACTTGCCGCGAAAGTCATCGATTTGACTGTTGAACTCATTCTTAAGTGGAAGGAGTGATCGAAGGCGTGTGTCCTTTCCTGTCGCGAACTTGCGTTGGCTGCAGACGACGTCAAGTAGCGAGGGAAAAGAGACGACCTTCTGGACTTTCGCATGATTGGGTCTTGAGTTGTTTTGTGGTTGTTGACTGATCTATGTGTTGCGCAGGTGAGCATGGCACCTCCCCGACACCGAGGTCGACCCCCGACGCGGGCTACCCCCGCGCCTTCTGTGGTGCCTGAGCAGGCGGGACCTAGTGCACCTACTGATGTGAGTGAGCAGTTGAATGCGCTAGCCGAGTCAGCTAGGCAGCAGAGTGCACTTTTGCGGAGGATGTGTGATACCATTACTCACACGTGGAGTGCAGCACCTAGAGCGACGGAGTCGCAGGAGCCACCTCCTGCTGTTCCAGTGAACGTTCCAGCTGCAGCCGTACCCCCAGCAGCGGCAGTTCCGGCCGCACCGGTTGGCGACACTTCCCGGTTTGGTGGACGGATGACGGAGGCTGAGCAGGAGCGGATGACCGAGAGACTGGCTCGTTTTTGTCGGTTTGATCCACCCCGTTTTGATGGTAGCCACACCGAGCCATGGGTGGTGGAGGCCTGGGTGGGCGAGATGGAGAAGTTATTCGAGGATCTCTTCGTGCCAGAGCGGGAGCGGGTTCACTTGGCAGTTCACTGTCTGACAGGTGATGCACGCATCTGGTGGACGAGGACGAGATCGAGCAGGTCGCTGGATGCGCTGCATTTGAGTTGGACCGAGTTCTGCGGGATGCTGTATGGGTCCTATTTCCCTAACAGCGTGAAGCAGAAACTCGAGGAGGATTTGAAGAGTCTACTCCAGGGAGATCGCACAGTGCAGGATTATACCCGGGAGTTTACCAGACTCCTGAACTGTGTTCCTTTTGCTGCGAGAGATGAGGCTCACAGAGTTTATTTGTTTGAGCGAGGATTGAGACAGGAGATATTTGTCTTAGTTCAGGCGCAGAGGTTGCAGACCTTGGACGCGTCGATCGAGCAGGCGCTATGGGTGGAGCGAGGAGCCTTGACGGCGAGTGAGCGGACGGCCACTCTGAGTCCGGGTTTGGATAGGAAGCGCCCGACGCCGGAGGACGGGGGACAGACCAGCGGTAGACGCCCGCCGAGACCTCCACGATCACGTTCTCAGGGTCGTGGGTTTTCGGGGCGACAGAGGTCTGGTGGATCCCGTCAGCAGGGACGTCAGCAGAGGGCAGCACCGAGATGTGTCATCTGCGGAGGACCACATTGGCCTAGACAGTGCGAGCAGCGTGAGGGCGGCTGTTTTGGGTGTGGTCAGTCCGGACATCTGCGGGCAGCTTGTCCCCGAGCAGCGTCGCCTGTACCATCGATCGCATCGGCACCCCCTGTTCATCAGCAGGCCTATGGAGCTCCACCGAGTCACAGCCAGATGGATCGGGCTTCTGTACCACGCCTGGGCGAGCGACGGCAGCAGGCGCAGAGCGGCAGAGTCTTTGCGGCTCAACTGGAGGACTCCACGGCGGCGGATCATGTGGTGGCAGGTATCATTTTAATTTCTGGCATTAGAGCTCGTGCATTATTTGATACCGGTGCATCACATTCTTTTGTTAGTCGAGCATTTGCATCCTTGCATGGGCTAGTGATAGGGCCGTTACCTTGTGCACGAGAGGTGCAGATTCCCGAACACGTTTTGCGTGTGGAGGATTGTTGTCAAGCTTGCCCTGTGTAGCTTGGACCTTGGGTGATGCCCGCAGACCTGTTGGTCTTGGGGCGATTGCAGGATTTTGATGTAGTGCTCGGCATGGATTGGCTGACGCGCTACTTCGCGATGATCGACTGTGGCGAGAGGACCGTGACGTTTCGCGAGCCAGGCCAGGAGGAGTACGTGTATCGAGGCTGCAGGAGCACGTTGTTTGCGACGTGGATTTCGTCGGCACGAGCGAGACAGATGATGAGTCGAGGATGTATCGCATTTCTGGCGACTGTTGTGGAGGTATCTGCAGTGGCACCGGAGCTCGAGGACATCTCAGTAGTCCGCGAGTTCCCGGACGTGTTTCCCCCGGTGTTGACTGAGATGCCACCTGACAGGGAGGTCGAGTTTGTGATTGACGTAGTCCCAGGAACTGCGCCAATCTCAAAGACACCCTACCGAATGGCACCGGCTGAGCTGAGAGAGCTTAAGGCGCAGCTTCAGGATTTGATGGATAAAGGGTTTGTACGACCCAGTGTATCGCCTTGGGGAGCGCCGGTGTTATTCGTGAAGAAGAAGGATGGTTCACTTAGACTTTGTGTGGATTATCGAGAGTTGAATAAAGTGACCATCAAGAACAGGTATCCTTTGCCGCGCATTGATGATCTGTTTGATCAGCTGCAAGGATCTTGTGTCTTCTCGAAGATTGACTTGCAGTCTGGTTACCACCAATTGAAGGTGAAGGCCGAGGATATTCCCAAGACGGCTTTTAGGACCCGGTACGGGCATTATGAGTTTACGGTGATGCCGTTTGGATTGACTAATGCCCCTGCCGCGTTTATGGATTTGATGAATCGAGTGTTTAAGCCGTTCTTGGACCGGTTTGTGGTGGTGTTTATTGATGACATCCTGATCTACTCTCGGAGCGATGTTGAGCATGAGGAGCACTTGAGGCTTGTGCTACAACTTCTAAGAGAGAAGAAGTTGTATGCTAAGCTGAAGAAGTGCGAGTTCTGGCTTCGAGAGGTAGCTTTCTTAGGCCATGTGATTTCGGCCACTGGAGTAGCGGTGGACCCGCAGAAAGTTGAGACTGTGCGGGATTGGCCCAGACCGACGACGGTTACCGAGGTGAGGAGTTTCCTCGGGTTAGCTGGATATTACCGTCGATTTGTGGAAGGCTTTGCGAAGCTCTCCACACCCCTCACTCGTCTGACGAGGAAGGGGATTAGATTTGTTTGGAGTGCTGAGTGCCAGCGTAGCTTTGAGGAGCTGAAGGAGAGACTGATGTCTGCTCCCATCCTTACCCTTCCAGTTATGGGGGAAGGATTTGTGATTTATAGTGATGCATCACACAGTGGCTTGGGATGTGTGTTGATGCAGCATGGTAGGGTAATTGCCTATGCCTCTCGGCAATTGAAGGATTATGAGAAGAATTATCCTACGCATGATTTGGAGCTGGCAGCTGTAGTGTTTGCACTGAAGCTGTGGCGGCACTATCTGTATGGTGAGCACTGTGAGATTTTCACAGATCACAAAAGTCTCAAGTATCTGTTCACTCAGAAGGAATTGAATTTGAGGCAACGCCGGTGGTTGGAACTGTTGAAGGATTATGATATTACCATCCAGTATCATCCCGGCAAGGCGAATGTAGTGGCAGATGCGTTGAGCAGGAGATCAGTGCAGAGCCTTAGTATGATGATCACTCAGCAGGCGCCGTTACTTGAGGAGTTGAGGCGGCTTGAGCTTGAGGTGGTATCCCCTGGGGTTACTGCAAAACTTATGTCTTTGGTTTTGCAACCCACTCTGTTGGATAGGATCCGAGAGAAACAGAGTGTGGACCCCTACTTGATGAGGATTCGAGATCAGATTGCCAGCGGGCAGACAGGGGACTTTAGTGCTGACAGTTCGGGAGTACTGCGGTACAGGGACCGACTGTGTGTGCCTATGGATTTAGAGATCCGAGAGGAGATTTTGAGAGAGGCTCATTACTCACCTTATACGGTTCACCCCGGTGGAACCAAGATGTATAAGGACTTGAAGGCACACTTCTGGTGGAATGGAATGAAGCGCCATGTTGGGAGATTTGTGGCTCAGTGTTTGACTTGTCAACAGGTAAAGGCGGAGCACCGAGTACCTGCTGGCAAGCTTCAGAGTCTCCCAATACCCGAGTGGAAGTGGGACCAGATCGCCATGGACTTTGTCGTGGGATTACCGAGGGCGCAGGCTGGTTTTGACGCTATTTGGGTGATAGTGGACAGACTGACCAAGTCTGCCCACTTCTTACCAGTGCAGACTACTTGGTCCAGGGACAGACTCGCTCAGTTATACTTGGACGAGATAGTGAGACTGCATGGAGTGCCTACCTCGATTGTGTCTGATCGAGACACACGATTCGTCTCACAGTTTTGGAGGAGTCTACAGACAGCACTGGGTACTCAGCTGCGGTTCAGCACGGCTTTTCATCCACAGAAAGATGGTCAGTCTGAGCGGACCATTCAGACTCTGGAGGACATGTTGAGGGCATGTGTCCTAGACTTTGGTGGAGGGTGGCATCGACACTTAGGACTGGTTGAGTTTGCGTACAACAATAGCTATCAAGCGAGCATCCAGATGGCTCCGTTTGAGGCATTGTATGGACGCAAGTGTCGTTCGCCCTTGCATTGGAGTGATGTGGGTGAGAGGAGGACTTTGGGTCCCGATATCCTGTTGGAAGCGGAAGAGAAGGTCAAGATGGTTCGACGACGTCTTGAGATCGCCCAGAGTCAACAGAGGAGCTATGCGGATACTAGGAGACGAGACTTGGAGTTCCAGATTGGAGATCATGTGTTTCTGAAAGTCTCGCCGTCCAGAGGAATTCGCCGTTTTGGAGTTCGTGGAAAGCTCAGTCCACGGTTTGTTGGCCCGTTCGAGGTGTTAGAGCGAGTGGGGCCGGTAGCGTACAGGATTGCCCTACCACCGCGACTCTCTGGAGTCCATGATGTGTTTCATGTCTCGGCTCTGAGGAGATATGTGTTCGACCCCTCCCACGTGATTGACTTCACCCCACTTGAGTTGGCTGAGGACCTGCAGTACGAGGAGCGACCGGTGCGGATTCTTGCTCGCGAGACGAAAGAATTGCGCAACCGAGTCATACCGTACGTGAAAGTGCAGTGGAGTAATCACGAGGAGCGTGAGGCGACTTGGGAGCCGGAGACGGTGATGCGGGAATCCTATCCCTACCTTTTCGAGCTGTCTTCTTGAGGTATGAATTTGAGTTTGAGTTTCGAGGACGAAACTTTCCGTAGGGGGGAAGGATGTAGTACCCCTGGGGCCTAACTGACGGAATGACTGTAGTATTCTAGACTGTCCGACACTTCTGGAGAAGGTCGAGACAAGTCGGAGTCGTTTCGGCGTCAAATAGACGCGAAAACGGACTCGGAGCACCGAAGCGAGCCAAAACTGAAGTTTTGGGCTTTTGAAGTTTTGGGCGCCCAGATGCTCTGTTTTGGGCGCCCAGTTGTTCAGTGCCCCCTTTTTTGAAAATTACTAAGTCATTTCGGATCCATGTTTCGGGCGCCCGGAAAGTGAGTCCGGAAATCCTGCCTCGTGAGTATCGAACGGCTCGACACGTGTTGATCGGTTGGTGTGATCCGCCGGACCAGGTTTGGGCGCACCGGACCGCGGCGGAGAGTCCGATGGTCGAGTTGGTGTGGGCTGAAGAACCGGGCGCCCACTTCTTGTGTTTCGGGCGCCCGGAAGTGTGGATTTCCTGCTGAGAAACAGGTTAGGGCATTTCTGTTCTTGAGGCCCATTTCACCGAGATCCTTTGTCTATAAGAGTTGTGGACGACCTCCCCTGAGGCTCTTTTCTCCCCTCTTCAAGGTGAACTCGGAGCTTGCCAAGGGAACCCTCTCTTCTCCCCCAATTTCATCTTCCTCCATTGATGAACTTGGTTTCCTGCTGAAACTGCAACGTCGACCTGGAGTGTTCATGCTCGTGTGCAGTGTAGGAGTATCCAAATCCAACGAAACTTAGTTTGTTGGATAGAGGACTCGCAGAGGAAGAAGTGGAATCTTTCCAATCGCGATTTGGACAGGTATGTAAGCTACAGTTGATGTTTTACTGGACCCCTGGTGTTCTTGAGCTGAAACTTGGGTTTTCCTTTGTTCTTGGGATCCAATCTCTTGGGAGCTGGAATTACGAAGTGAAGATTGATCCTTCCACTTTCCTTGCTGGTTTGGAGGTCCTTCCCACCTGAATTGAGGATTCAAAGGTGAGTTCTAGCTCAGATTTTGAGTAATTGCTTAAGTGCTGAATTTTGGGTCATTGATGGAATTTCTTGGATTTTTAGATCCAGATCTTTGTGAGGACCTTTGGAGAGGTTTCGGATTGTTCCATCACTGTTTTTGAGAGGTTTGTGACCCCTTTCTATGAGCTAGATTCGTTGGAATCCCTGAATTCTTGCTGTGTTTGTGTTTTGCTTAAGTGCTGGAACTTCTGGATCCATGTGCAGGAGGGTCCAGATGTTGACCTGATTCAGTGTTTAGGCTTTTTGGACATCGAATCGAACTCCGATTTGGCTGAAATTTGGAGGGTTTGTTCTTGAACCTCTGCTGGTGAGTTGAGCCAAATTTCACTGCATTTGGACTTAGGATTTAGATTTTATCGCATGTTGATCACATGTGGGTTGTGCTGCCAGGCTGCAGTTCTGGGCTGATGATCTGGGCGCCCAGAACAGTGCGCAGGTGGGTCCGAATCTCGAGGTTGCAGATTTGAGTTCGATTTCGGCCGGTGTTGCTTGGAGGCCTTCCACTCGACTCCTAGCCGCTGTTGGATAGCTTTCGAGGTGGGTTGATGTTACCGAAATCGCCGGTTTTCCTCCTAAGCGTCAGAGAGTGCAGCATGCTGTTTTATTATCTGTTAAATCATGTTAGTAGCTCGAATTCGTGAATTTGCATGTGTTTATATGAAATCTGAATTTGGAGCATAAATTGATAATTTATCGACATGACTTACATGCTGAACTGGGAATTGACTTAGGAGAAAACTCGCGAACATACAACCGTCACTTTTCGAACTGTTATCAGATTTAGCTCTAGGAGCCGTTTCTGTTCCTGTATCACCGCTGTTAGTGCGAGGTGGATACTTAGTTCGTTATAGGACGAGTTTACGCTCGTGCTGGGATGCCGAGCTTGTATTTACAGCAGGGTTAGACTGTTCTGTATTACCGGGTGCCGTCGGGGTTGACGGTGGACCCAGACTCTTGTCTTAGCTTCTGGTTGTGCTGAGGGCACGTGAGCTGAGAGTCTTTGACCCCTTTTGACCCTTTGTTCTTTGACTATAGCCTGCCGGAGCCTGTTTGTGCTCGACAGAGATACGCGTACTAACTCGGCTGGGTAGCTCCCCCGAGTGCCGCTCCGGAGTGAGGCCTCTTTTGCGTTGATGTCGCTACAGATTGTGGATCTGGTTTGGACCGGCTACCCTATTTGGTAGTGTGCGGTGTGGCTAGGCAGTTGGCTGGACGAGCCCGTTTGGGCGGTTCCGATAGATTGGGTCAGGGATGATTTCTCACTTTGGTGGTGCTTACTTAAGAGTTGACTTGGATAGTGGTAGGGTAGTGGCATGATAGCTGTAGAGTTTATTCCAGCTTACTTTGTTGTTCTTTACCTACCAGCTATACTGTTAGTCTCGTAGACTTAGTGGGTGGACCGTAGAGGTCGGTATCGGTACCCACTGAGGACTACTTCTTTTGATAGTAGTTCTCACACCCTTTGTTGCCACCCTTTTTGCAGAGCCTTCTTCTGTTGCGGCTGCTGCGCCTGTTTCTGCGGATCGAGGTAAGGGAGTCGCGAGCTAGATCCCTACCTGTCCCTGTTGTTCCTAGAGGAGGACCCTACTGGAGATAGTTTCTTTTTGGAGTTGTGCCATGTACATATACTGTGGATTTGTACCTATTTTGGTTGTGGTGGACCTGTTGTATTTTGGACTCTATATGTACAGGTGGCTTTTGTTATTAGCATGTTTTATTTCAGCTCTATATATCTCTTGTAGTGGCTTGTATGTTGTTTACAGGTTAGCTATCGCTTCGTATACATAGAAAAATCTATGTATATGGCGGATCTGTTGGCGAGCCCGGGGAAACGAGTAATCCGGGGCATGACAGATTGTCCCACTAAAAAATCCTATAAAAAGAAGGCTTTACAAGCTAGAACTTGGGATGACTCCACTTCCAATGATTCGAGTTCTAGTGAAGAAGAAAACAATGATGCTATTGCTTTATGTTCACACGTTTCTTCTTCTCCTTCTGCTTTTTGTTTATCATCTATTATTGCTAATCCTTTTGCTTCTTCCTCTGTGCATGATTCATCGAGCGACAATGGCACTAGCGAGGGGGAGTCGGATGATGAAAGTTTAGCCGATGCCTACAATCAACTACTTGTTGAATCGAAAAAGATGGCTAAGCTTAACAAGAAGCTAAGGAGACATCTACTTGAACTTGAAGGTGAAAACAATGAATTGAAAGAATCATCTAAAGCTCTTGCGAAGGAAAGGGAACATATATTGACAAATAATAATATCCTCCAAGAGAAGCTAGACCAATCGGAAATGTCGATCAAATCTCATTTAGAAAAGATTGGGGTTCTAGAGCAATAATTCAAGAAGAGTTACATGTCCACCGAAAGTTTGACCAAACAAGTTAGTCAACTTATGTCCGATATTCAAAAATTCTCCTCCGGATCAAAAAAGCTTGATAATATGCTAGGACTTGGTCAAACAGACAAACTTGGAGTCGGATACGAAAGAACTCATGTTGAGAAGGGTGAAAATTTAGCATCTAAAGCTCCATCCAATCTAAAGGAGAATGTATGCCATAGATGCGGGATTAAAGGACACATCAAAAGGTTTTGTCCTAGAAGTGAAAAGAAACGTACAATGGCATCATCGACAATCCGACAACTCCCGAGGATCCAAAAGCAAATTCAAACGGGTCAAAGTGCGAAGACCAACCTAAAGTCTAAGCCACAACAAAAAGGGAATTCAAAGTGGAGACCAAAGGTTGAACAAAAGTCGAAGCAAATAGTGTTCAATACTAACAAACCAAGTCAACCGAGAATCCGACAAGTTTGGGTTCGGAAAGGTGATATCTTTCCTTGTCTTAAGCATTAATATGTGTGAAATATTGCATTGATCCGTATTTATTGCATATCTTATTTGATCATTGCTTTTTGATACTTTCTTTGTTGTTTTAATGCTTTAAGACTTTGACGACTTGTGTTTCTTTCAACATTAAACAGTGCCTTGAAGTTACTTGATTCACATTGATTCACTCTCTTTTTAGTCTCACGTTAATTATCGATTTTACTCTATTTTTATTGTCATTGGAGATACTATATTGTGAGAATTCATAATATTATATTCATCAAATTTGGATAATCATGTATAATCTCTAGGAGCTTAATCTATCTCGGTTGTGTGTGTTGAATTTGATGGATAGTCATTCTTTTACAGACTAAAATTTGTCACATGTACTTTCAACTAAGAGATTGCTAATGTAAGGGGGAGTATTATAATTATATATATATACTGCTAATATGCTTGTAAGATGTGGAAAGAGTTACATCCTTTAAAGGAGTGTGAAAACTACCACCACATGGAGGAAAGAGCTACCACCCCGGTCGTCCGGTTAGTGTGTGCAGCTACCACATGAATTGAATTGCATATCCGAAAAAAAAGGGGAAAAATATGATTGCAAAATCTTGCAATGGAAATATGTTACATTTTTTTTTTGGAGTTATAAGGTGATCTACATACAAGTAAGATGCTCAAAGAGCCACCCCCCTGTAATTTAAGTTTATCTCAAAATTTGAACGCTTGTGCGACAAACAATTGTCTCTTTGATGAATTTCTTAAGTTATCTTCATAAACTGTTTACATCTTGATAGCATTTGAGCCTATAAACTATTTGTGATGACTTGATTTTGATTTATATATGAATGATGAAATTTTACACTATTGTATTTGCATTGTGATAATTTTGGAATAAAAACGCTTAATTTTTCGTGAAATTATCATGGGATGAAACTTTTATATGTGAAGTTTTCATGCAAAAGGCACTTACATTTTCTTTTTACTGTATACCGGTACTAAGTGGAAATACCGGTATATAGTGGTTCGGTTTTTGCAACCCGAGACCTGTTATTTTTAAAATTTACATTGCATACCGGTATACGGTATGGCATACCGGTATGAGGTCTGCGCGATAGCTTTTATATTCCGGTATGTTGTTTCTAAAACACCACCAATCCTTTTCAAAACTCTCTCTTTCTCTCTCTAAAAGCTTCCTAATGAGATTCTCCTCCAGATCTGTGATTTTACTACTTGGATTTGTAAGTTTATCATCTTTAATCTCAGTTTAATCTTCGAAACCCTAGTTTTTGCATGTTTTTTACATTGTTTGTTGGGTTGACGATAGATCTCTATTTTTATTGAAATTTCTTGAGGGTTTTTGCTTGAAATGAGTTTAGTTACATGCAAGCTTTGTTCTAGTACACTTAGATCCGAGAATAACTTGTTATTTATCTTAGATCTATGTTCTATAGCATGTTCTTGAGATACTTTTGGGGTTTTTGCTAGAATATTTTATTTTATGAAATAAAACTCTTGAAACTCATGAATATGATGTTTTGATGCATGTCATGGTGATTAGTAACCTCTTTAGATGTTACATGACAATTTGATCTTGAGCTTCATTTTCTTTTATCATGTTGCATAGGAAACATGGCATTTTCCATCATCCTTGTTGTCATGGTGATAATGGCTGCCGGTGGAAGCCGTGGACGTGGACGTGGAAAGAAGCGTGTCACCAAAAGGACACATATTGAGGAGGACTCGTCAAGCACCGAGTCGGAGGGATCCGAGTATGCCCCGGAAGAGCCTATTGACAAAGGCAAAGGGAAAGCTCCTGAGGTCTCTACTCGAAGGGGGCGAGCTCATTCTCCACCTCGTCGAAGCACCGGTGGTCCGGTTATTCGAGAACCTAGTTCAGCAGAACAACGTACCAAAAGAGGTGACGAAACTGAAGTTGTTTCTTCGAAAAGGAAAAAGGCATTCGCAAGCAAGGCGTGTCACGCAGAGCGTTATGTGAACTTCAGTGAACTGACACGTGAAGTTCCAGACTTCGCTCGCCTACTTCAACGAGCTCCAATCGAACCTGTCGGTCGCATCCCGGCCCGTGCTCCTTTCTGTGTGGAGTTGATATGAGAATTCTACATGCATGGGCATGTTACTCATGAAAATTCTGAGATGGGGACTTATCGTTTTGAAACGTCTGTCCGGGAAATACGAGTTGTGGTCACTCCTCACACCGTTGGAGATATTTTTGGATTAAATGTGAGTACTACGGGCTTACCTTATACTCAAGGGGATGTTCAGCCTTCATCACATTGGGAGATCATGACCGATGCCCTATGTAAACCGGGCACATATACCAACCGTTTGTTTGTGGAGTCAAGGGAATTGAAGCCCGAGTATCACATTCTTTCCTTGATAGTCTGCTACAACATTGTGCCGACAGTTGGCACAAAACGCATCCGGTGGGATCGATTAGTACTTCTCTATTTGCTTGGTCATCCGGAGCGTGCACAGGGACTCAACATCAACATTCCATTTTTGATGTGGCAGCGTATGGCAAATGTGATTCATGCTTCAGGGCGTCGCGAGCTTTTTCCGTTTCCTATCCTGATCACGCGTATTTTGGAGGCAAATGGAGTAGATATTTCATGTAACAAGTTTGACTACGGCTTGGGACCTATTGATGACGTTACCCTGGCTAAGTCAATTAGTACACTGAAGACTTTTCAGCAAGTCAAGGGTTACTCTTCTACTACTCCGAGTACCGCAGCCCGTCCTATTGAGCGTGGTGGTTCATCTAGCTCAGGGGGAGCAGTTCCCGATGTGTCTCTTCGTCATGAAGTTCGGTCTTTCAAGAAGCGGGTTGAACGGGGCTTCAAAGCATTGGAGGACAGACTCAAGAACTTGGAAGATGGAGTGAAGAAAATTTTGGAGATACTTGGTTGCCGACATGATGATGTTGCCGGCGGTGCTGGACCGAGTTTTTCACATCCACTTGCTCCTTCCTTTGTTGAGTAGCAGCTTCATGGGACTGAAGGTGAAGAAGAAGGAGATGGTGATGACGACAGTGACGACGGGGAGTGATGTTCTCTACTACTTTCATTTTTCATCGTCTTTATGCTATGTCTGTCTTTACTTTCTGCTATTTTTAGATGCTATCTCTCTTTTTGGACTATGTTGTAGATAGGGGGTGCCCTAGGATCTATCTAGAGTATATCAATCACCTAGAGGGGGGTGAATAGGTGTATAAACAAAAATCACAAATCTCAATGCGATAAAGTAATGTGGAAAATAAAATCAGCACACCGAGATTTACGTGGGAAACTCCACCTTGGAGAAAAACCCACGGGACCAACACGCGAAAAAACAATCCACTAAGAGTAAAGAATTACAAGGTGATTACCGACTCCACGGACTTAACCTCTCCCTTCTCTTCAGCGGATCACGCGCACCAACGGGTTGTCCACGCCCCACGTCCGAATCCACAGACGCCACGCCTCGAATCCACGAGACGCCCAACTTCGAATCCACGAAGCCTTCAACACGTCGAATCCACGACGCCCACTCGAATCCACGAGCGCACTCCGTCCGGAGCAAGAACAATAAATTTGATGATGGTTTATTGCTTAGAATATCATTAAAAATCTGTGGGAATAATCTCTAAGCAATTCTCAAATTGATTCTAAAAGAATATTAGAAATTAAGGCACCATGAATCAATTTGAGAGAAGCTTGATGTAGAAGATGAGGAAAACGGTCACCTACAAGCTTCTAGGGTTTCTAAAAGATAATCTATGCTTAACCACATTTTAGAGACTCCCCCACATCTTATTTATAGGTTATAAGCAATCCGAAATTGATTAGGATTAAAAAATAGTTTTTAGAAAGGTTTGGAAGCAAACCGATTTCGACTAGGATTGCAAAACTGATTTTAGAAAGGTTTGGAACCAAATTAGGATTGCAAAGATATTTTAAGGAATCTACCATCTTATTTACATGTTTGGGAGACATTAGAATCAAAGTAGGATAGAAAAAATAACTTTCCAAAACTTCGCAACGGGTCGGGGTCCGGACCGCGGGTATGGGGTCCGAACCTTGACACTCTCCAGGCGTTTCATTGTCCGGACCTCAGCCATCAGGGTCCGGACCCGGTCTGCGAAACAGCCCGGGGTCCGGACCTCCGCCTCAGGGTCCGGACCCTCCCTGCGTGACAGCCAGGGAGGCGTACGGGTTCCGGACCTCATCCTCAGGGTCCGGACCTCGGAAGTTGGAAAACTCATTTTTTATATTTTAAATCAATTTTTATCCATTCTAAAGTCTTCCAAACACTTGTAAATGTTTATAAATCATCATCAAGATTATTTAAACTTACCAAGCATCGTGAATTCAAACGGCGAGTCTTCGTGTCTTCAATCTTCATCTTTTCTTCTTTGAACCTTCAAGACTCCGACTCACTTCACGAAATATGCCAATCTAAAATCCGTAACAATCTCCCCCTTTGGCAATTTCGTGACAAAACCCAAAATTACATAAAACACTCACGATGCTCATCTCTCCAAAAATGAAATTCATTGCCATCACCAAAACAATGAACTTCTCGCGTGAAAGATCCAAATAGAATTCAAAATTACAATTTTGTAACTCCTAAAACAAACTCTATGACTTAGACAAACATGGAGTCTTGAAGTCTTGAAAGATCTGCAAAAATTTGCATTCTCCACAAACAAAGTTAGTAGAAAAAATATCAAAATCGCTCCCCCTTTGTTCATGCAATCTCTCCCCCTATGTTTATGCGTCTAAGTCATCATTACCTCTCTCCCCCTTTTTGTCAAAAATTGCCAAAAGAAAAACATCAAAAATAGAGAGAAGTTCGAGAGAAATCAATCAAAATACAAGTTTAAAGCTTTTTCAATTTTGAAACAACTTGTGATAAAAACGTCAAACATTGTTAGTGCATGAGAAATATAAATTCACATTGACTTCTTTCAATCCCTATTAATTTCATAAGAATTAAGAACTTTACTACACAATCATCATAATGTAGATAAAATATTATCCGATTTCTTAATTCATATAAACTTCAAAATCATGTCATCAAAAAATAATCTAAAGGCTCAAAAGCTATCAAGATGTAAACGGATTATGAAGATGACCTAAGGGATTCATCAAAGAGACAGAAATTTGTTGCATAAACATTCAAATTTGAGATAAAACAAATATCGCACAGGGGGTGGCTCTTTGAGCATCTTTCATGTATGTGGACCACCTTATAACACCGAAAAAAAATAAAATTTTGTGACATTTTCCTTTTGCATCCTTTTGCACTTGTATATATATTTTTTTTTCGGATATGCAATTCAATTCTCATGTGGTAGCTGCACACACTAACCGGACGACCGTGGTGGTAGCTCTTTCCTCCATGTGGTGGTAGTTTTCACACTCTTTTAAGGATGTAACTCTTTCCACATCTTTCAAAGCATATGAGCATTTTATTTTATATAATAATAACTCCCCCTCGCTTATGCAATCTCTTAGTTGAAAGAACATGTGACAAATTTTAGTCCATAAGAGAATGACTATTCATCAAATTCAACACAGACAACCGAGATAGGTTAAGCTCCTAGAGATTATACATGATCGCCTAAATTTGATGAATATAAGTATTAAGAATTCTCATAATAAATTATCTTCAAACATAGTGAAAATGAAGTAAAATCGATAATTAATATACAATTAACTAGGAGTGAATGAAAGTGAACCTATTGATATTCAATGCACTATTTAATGCTCTAATCATTCAAAAAATCTAAAAATCGTAACAATGAAAGCACCAAAACGTGTAATGCAATGAACAAAAGATATGCAATAGAAACCGATCAAAGCACTACAGTAAGTCAAAACAAATTAAGACTTTAGAGAAGGAAAGATATCACCTCTCCGAACCCAAACGTGTCGAATTGTTGGTTGTCTTGATTTGTTGACGTTGGGCACGGTTTGTTTTGACTTTTGATCAACCGTGGGTCTCACCATCGCATTCCGCTTTTGAGGATTTGATTGTTGTGGCTTTGACTTTCGGTTGACCTTGGGTACTCGACCTTTTTGATATTGCTTTTGAGTCCGTAAGGCTTGTCGAGTGTTGAAGGATGCCGATAGATGTTTAGAAGATGTCGATTGAGTATTCTTATTTTCCTTCTTAAGGCATGTCTTCTTGATATGTCCTTTCTTTCCGCATCTATGCCATACTTTCTCTTTTACACTTGTTGAGACTTTATGTGTTGATTTTTTAACCTTCTCAACAAATGTCCGCTCATATCCAAGTCCAAGTTTGCTTGTTTGACCCAATCCGAGCATACTATCAAGCTTTTTCGAACCGGAGGAGAATTTTTGTATGTCGGACTTGAGTTGATGGACTTGTTTGGTCAAGAGTTGATTAGAAATATGAATTTCCTTGTATTGTAGTTCTAGAAAGCCAACCTTTTCTTGATTCGTTTTGATTGATACCTTCGCTTGGTCTAGCTTCTCTTGGAGGATCTTATTGTTAGTCAACATATGTTCCCTTTCCTCCGCAAGAGCTTTAGATGACTCTTTCAATTTATTATTTTCTCCTTCAAGCTCAAGTAGACGTCTCCTTAGCTTCTTGTTAAGCTTAGCCATCTTTTTGGATTCACCAAGTAATTGATTGTAGGCTTCGGCTAAACTTTCATCATCCGACTCCCCTCACTTGTGCCATTTTCGCTCGATGTGTCTTGCACAGAAGAAGAGTCAAAAGGGTTAGAAATAATAGATGATAAACAAAAAGTAGAGGGAGAAGGAGAAACATGTGAAGAAAAAGCAATTGTATTATTGGTTTCTTCTTCACTAGAACTTGAATCATTTGAAGTAGAATCATCCCAAGTTCTAGCTTGTAGAGCCTTCTTGTTATAGGACTTCTTAGAGGGACAATCCGTGGCGATATGGCCATAGCCTCAGCATTTGTAACACCGGATTTCCCCTTCAAACTCATCATTTTCTTTAGAAGACTTTGCATGCTTCTTCTCTTTAGAGGATTTAGAATGTGAAGATCCGTTAGAAGAAGGCTTTCGGTTGGAGGATGAAGCTTGAATGTTTTGGTTCTTCCTAAACTTCCGACGAAACTTCTTGGTAAGAAGTGCCATTTGACGTTCAAAATTTTCAAGAGAGACTTCATCGTCAGATTTGGTATCCTCGTCTTCCTCCTTTGTTGAATTAAGTGCAATACCTGTACTTTTAGAGAAAGACTTGGAAGAAGATTGATTAGTAGGAAAAGTCATTTCATAAGTTTGTAAAGCGCCTACCAATTCATCAACTTTCATATCATCCGGATGATTGATCGTTTCAATAGCCGCGACTTTCGCCCTAAAGCGCTCCGGAAGTGTTCGAAGGATTTTCGAACGACTTTGGATTCCGGGATTTTCTCTCCCAAGTTAGCACATGTATTAATGACATCTTGGAGTCTAGTAAAATAATCAATAAACGATTCATGCTCCTCCATGCGAATAGAATCAAATTGACTCGTAAGCATTTGAAGCTTTTGTATTTTAACTAGACTAGTATCCTCATGTGTAACTTGTAGAGTATCCCAAATCTCTTTAGCCGTTTCACATGCCGAGACACGTGTAAACTCGGTTTGTGATAAGGCATTAAATAACGCATTAATACCTTTACCATTAAAAGAAGATAAATCAATTTCATCCTTCGACCACTTAGTCCGAGATTTAGGGACGGTCAAATCATTAACCACTTCGGTTGGATGTTTCCATCCAAGTTCAATGGTTTGCCATACTCGCTCATCAATTGCGATGAGGAAGGCTCTCATCCGGACTTTCCAATATGCGTAGTTGGTTCCATCAAAAAATGGCGGCCTAAATATATTACCTCCTTCACCCATTATGAAAGATAAAGCCTAGATCCCGCTCTGATACCAATTGTAAGATAGGGGGTGCCTTAGGATCTATCTAGAGTATATCAATCACCTATTCACCCCCCTCTAGGTGATTGATATACTCTAGATAGATCCTAGGGCACCCCTTATCTTACAATATTGTGAAACCCTTAGGATCTATCTAGGTTTCTAAAAGATAATCTATACTTAACCACATTTTAGAGAATCCCCCACATCTTATTTATAGGTTAGAAGCAATCCGAAATTGATTAGGATTAAAAAACAGGTTTTAGAAAGGTTTGGAAGCAAACCGATTTCGACTAGGATTGCAAAACTAATTTTAGAAAGGTTTGGAACCAAATTAGGATTGCAAAGATATTTTAAGGAATCTACCATCTTATTTACATGTTTGGGAGACATTAGAATCAAAGTAGGATAGAAAAAATAACTTTCCAAAACTTCGCAACGGGTCGGGGTCCGGACCGCGGGTATGGGGTCCGGACCTTGACACTACTCCAGGCGTTTCATTGTCCGGACCTCAGCCATCAGGGTCCGGACCCGGTCTGCGAAACAGCCTGGGGTCCGGACCTCCGCCTCAGGGTCCGGACCCTCCCTGCGTGACAGCCAGGGAGGCGTACGGGTTCCGGACCTCATCCTCAGGGTCCGGACCTCGGAAGTTGGAAAACTCATTTTTTATATTTTAAATCAATTTTTATCCATTCTAAAGTCTTCCAAACACTTGTAAATGTTTATAAATCATCATCAAGATTATTTAAACTTACCAAGCATCGTGAATTCAAACGGTGAGTCTTCGTGTCTTCAATCTTCATCTTTTCTTCTTTGAACCTTCAAGACTCCGACTCACTTCACGAAATATGCCAATCTAAAATCCGTAACATATGTAACTGTGGACTAACTCTACTCTCTTAGCTGGTTTTTATTGTTATCTCTATGTGTCTTGTTGGCAATTTTTGACAAAAAGGGGGAGAGAGTGGCAGTTTTTGAACTTATACGCGTATCATACAAAGGGGGAGAGAACCATACAGAGGGGGAGAGAACCATTCAAAGAGGGAGATTTTGGTTTTAATGATGATGTTTGGCACAAGGTGAAGAAATTAATTGATCATACACGAAGGGGGGGTATTGATCATACACAAATGGTGAGTATTTGAACTGAACTTGCTTGTTCTACTTGATTTTGTCTGAAGTTGTTTTGCAGGATTTTGTTTTTTACTTCAAGACTCCAAGTCCTAAGTCATAGAGTTTGTCTTAGGAGTTGATCATTTGTAATTTTGGTTTTAAGTTTTGGATCATACACGCGTGAAGTTCATTGTTTTGGTGATGGCAATGAATTTCATTTATTTTGGTTCGGGTAGAATCTTGTATTTTAGGTTTTGTCACGAAATTGCCAAAGGGGGAGATTGTTACGGATTTTGTATTGGCACATTTCGTGAGCTGTTAAGTCGGAGTCTTGAAGGTCAAGGTACTACTTGAACAAGTTGAAGAATCCGAGACTTCCAGAATAGTGTATCGACGACTCATAGGGTGAATCACGACGTGAAGGTAAGATTTACTGTTTATATGGTGATTCATAATTACTTATGGTATTGGAATCATGTTTTATGTTTAAAACTGGATTAGACGAATTTTTAGGAACTTTAGTTTCTTAGTTAAAACTCTTTGTATTGAATTCCGGTATCTAAAGTTTATCCGTTTTGAAAAATCTGATTTTTACAATAGTATTCCGGAATCTAACCAGAAAATCCTCAAAACAGATTGTATAATTTTAGTTTTTGAACTGCATACTGGTATTCCATACTTAGTACCGGTACTGATTCAAAGTATTCCGGTACAGAAGTGATTAGTACCGGAATACCACTGCGTAATGTTCTATTCTGTCATTCCATTCCGGTATCCGCCTTCGTATACCAGTACGCAGTGACCAGATTTGGTATGTTTCGTTTTAATCCGACTCTATTTGATTCCAACACCTATAAATAACATGTTAGGGTTCTCTTTGACATTGAACAACTCAGATTTCGTGAGAGAGAAACCCTAGAGGCTAGGATTTTCGTTCTAAACCTTTTTCCTATGAAAATAGCCTTCGAGATCAATTCGAGATAGTTTAAACTCTATTCCATATGTCGAATTGATCTTCCTCTTGCTTAGAACTTTTTCCTCTGGTTCTTAATGAAATTCTAAGCAAGGAATCACCGGTATAAACCCTGAGTTCCTGTTCCAAACGGCGTCGTGGATTCGACGTGTTCAAGGCGATTCGTGGATTCGGATCGTGAAGGCTTCGAGGATTCGAAGTGAGGCATTTCGTGGATTCGAGGCGTGGCGTTCGTGGATTCGAACGTGAGGCGTGGACAGCCGTTGGTGCGCGTGATCCGCTGAAGAGAAGGGAGAGGTTAAGTCCGTGGAGTCGGTAATCACCTTGTAATTCTTTACACTTAGTGGATTGTGTTTTCGCGTGTTGGTCCCGTGGGTTTTTCTCCAAGGTGGAGTTTCCCACGTAAATCTCGTTGTGCTGATTTTATTTTCCGCATTACTTTATCGCATTGAGATTTGTGAT
Source organism: Puya raimondii (assembly GCA_016920855.1). Lineage (NCBI taxonomy): Eukaryota > Viridiplantae > Streptophyta > Magnoliopsida > Poales > Bromeliaceae > Puya > Puya raimondii. Next base: position 204,940,652 of record JABWPP010000050.1, on the reverse strand, counting down.
TTTTGTTTATACACCTATTCACCCCCCTCATCTTTTTTTATTCTTTTTTTATCATTTACTTCATCTCTTTTTTTTCCTTATTCCCACTCAATTCATCTTTTTTTTTTTCTTCTTTCTTTTTTTAATTTTTTTTTCTTTTTTGGTGATTGATATATTCTAGATAGATCCTTAGGGCACCCCCTATCTTACACGAGTCACCAACCCACTGCCCGCAGCTGCCCTAGCAGCAAATGCAGCAGCTCGGCGGCGGCTCCCGACGGCGGGGCTGGTCGCCGGCAGTCGTGCCACCTCAGGGGGACCCAAGGCATGGGTTCACCCTGGGTGCACACTACAGGGAAGAAGAAGAAGAAAAAGAAGAAGGAAAAGAAGAGAAAAGGGAGAGAGAGGGAGTTGTCGGAGTTCCCACCGGCCAGGGGAGGTCGGCGGCGGTCGGCGGCGCTCGGGGAGAGGGAAGGGGAGCTGAGGAAGAGGGTGGCCCTGTGCTGGGAGCTGAGGGAGAAGAGAAGAAGAGAGAAGCTCACTCTCTCTCCACTCACACACACACACATATACACACACTTGTACAAATGCAAAAAAGGCCCTCAAAACAAAAGAAATAACCCCTGAGTCCCTCACAGCAGGAACAAAATGCCAAGACACCTCTCCACATTCAAACTCACGCAAAACGGTGCGTGAAACAGGGTCCAGATCGCGAAATAATAAAATGTACACTACGACCCCTCAGCGAAGAACTCGCGATATCTATCAATCCGTCTGTCGCATGTCAGAACAGATAGCGCCATCGTGTTCAGCACTGCCGAAACATTGAATTTACCATTTTGGATCGTCAGAAACTGTCACGCCCCGCCGAGCCTTTAACACCAACTAGGTGGAAAGGATAACCGCACGGGCGCATTCCTCAGACCCGCCGAGCGGATAGAGTCTTTTCTACTCGCCCAAGGCGTCACAACACAAACTTATCCATAATGTTCCAACTAGGAACGGAGTACAAGAGTTGCACAAGGAAAGCATCAACATAAAGAAGTTTTACTTCTATTACATCACATTGCACATTTATACATGCCCAAATTTTTCTTTTTCATTCCATACACCATGTTCCAAAACTATGGAATATACAAGTTTCATACATTTAATGAAAATCCCCTACTATCAAAGTCCAAGACTAGGGGTACAACTCTATGTATCACCAAAATGGAAGGGCCGCTATCTAGAGAGCCAAACCCTTGCCTCGCTCCGCCGCCTCACTCGCGGAAGGACCTGAAAAACGTGGGGTGAGAACTATAAACATAGTTCCCAGTGGGTAAGGCCACCCAACAGAGAAGCTCGACCCACCAGGTCCAAAGAAACACCATATGCATAAGTTAGATCACAAATAACTATGCAAGAAATATTTACATGCTTGTAAATAAACATAAAGGATGCAACCAAATGAAATGTAAATTATCATTCTCTCCTAGGTTCATCTTATATTTCACATTGACCAAGTTCAACTACTTGTCATTTGCTTATGGTTTCGGAATCGCCGTCTCACCATAATGGTTCCAACATTCAAGGAGTTAAATCGTCACCTCCTAGTTCGAGTAGCGAACTCGTCGCATACTCGGGATAGCAAAATCGTCGCAAACCCCATCTCAACACCGCCATCACATGGCATGGGTAGCGAACTCGTCGCATACCCGGGATAGCAACCTCATCGCACATCCCTTCTCAACACCGCCAACTAATGGCATGGTAGCGAAATCGTCGCATATCCGGGATAGCAAAATCGTCGCACATCCCGTTTCAACACCGCCAACTCATGGCATGGTAGCGAAATCGTCGCATACCCGGGATAGCAAAATCGTCGCACATCCCGTTTCAACACCGCCAACTCATGGCATGGTAGCGAAATCGTCGCATACCCGGGATAGCAAAATCGTCGCACATCCCGTTGTTCACATTTTTCACTTGCCAACCTAAGTCTCATGACCTTAGGTTCAAGTCACTAAGTCTCACCTATGTTCAATGACACTAGGTTTACTTTCTCATTCTCAACCTAGGTTCCATGACTCTAGGTTCCAATCTCATGTCCAACCTATGTTCAATGACACTAGGTTTCATTCTCACATGTTCCAACCTATGTTCAATAACACTAGGTTTCAATCATACATGCAACCATGCAACAAGTATAGATAATTGAATTATACTTGAATTCTATATCATGCAATAGGAGCTCGTTGCTCTACCTATCATGATTTACCTTTGCCAACATGCAAGTTCTAGGGTTCACAACACATACCATTTCATCTTTAAATGGATATTTACCCTAGACATAGAAGTGACCTAATCACTTCGGTAAATACAAACCCACCTCAAGAGCTTCCAAATTCTTGTATTCTTCAAGCTCCTAAGTGTCCAAGCCTTGAGTTCTTGCTTCAACCCAAGTTTCTACAAGAAAACGGTTCGTTACTCGTTACGAATCCATAATTCAACTCAATACTCGAAATCAAGTATTCTAACATGATTTCCTATGCCTCAATTGCAATTCCCGAAGGTCCAAATATTTTTAGAACCTCCCATGGCAAAAATCCTCATTTAACCTAGGTTTCACATGCATGCATGTAGAACCACAAAATTTCTTGGCCAATCTCCACATTTTGTGTTTTAGATTGCCTAGGGTTCCCAAAAATCTCATAACAAAGGATTAAATCCAAGGTTTGAACCCAAAACGTGAGGAACTAACCTTAATCACGAGTTCCCCAAGCTTCTTCTTGCACCAAGAAGCTTCTTTTCTCCTTTGGAAGCCTTTTCCAAGATCAATCCACCATTTTCTCCAAGTTTTGGAGAGATCTCTAGAGAGAGAAAGTGAAGGAGATGGAGAGGAGAAGTGGAGGAGGAAGATGACTGAGAAAGGGGGTGTTCCCTGCCTTTCAAACACTCCCTCGAGTGTGAAAAGACTCTTTTGCCCCTCTCCACACTTAACACCTTCAACCAGCCAAAACTGGAATTTCGTAACACTGTATACCGGTATGTGCATTTGCATACCGGTATACGGGTGTTAGTTCCGGTATACCCCGGAGAATTCCGCAGAACCCGAGAGCTGGGATTTCGGTTTCGACCATGGCATTCCGGTATACCTCATCACATACCGGTACACGTGTGATAGTTCCAGTTGTAGCACCTTGAATTTCGGTGAGTTGTATCGAACTTTACTAAATTTGATAAAGTTCGATGGAAGCCGATAATGGCTGGTGTGGAATTGGGTTCCGAAGGTTTCGGAACATTATGGGTACGAGTGGAAACCCGGAAATCAAAAAATTTTGAAAAAAGGGACCAACTGGAGCAAAACTGCTCACGGGGTCCGGACCCTGGAAGCTGGGGTCCGGACAATGAAGTCCGCGGGCAGCCACGGTCCGGACCCGGATATTACGGTCCGGACCCGAGCTGGTTTCCGAGTTGGGGTGCGTACGGGTTCCGGACCCGTACACCAAGGTCCGGACCCGGCCTGCGCGCTGGTCAGTTATCAGTGCGGGGTCCGGACCCCACTTGCAAGGTCCGGACCCGGTTGAGGCAGAATGCCCAGTGAGGGGTATTTTGGTAATTCCGCAGTGAATAGGTTATGTAGGGGGGGCTGAGGTCTCTCCCCTCATTCCTTCTTCACTTTCCTCTCATTCCCTCTCCCTCTCCCTCACTTTCTCTCTCTAGAGATCTCTCCAAAGCTTGGAGAAGTGGTGGATTGGAGCTTGGAAAAGGACTTCCAAGGTGCAAAGAAGCTTCTTGGTGCAAGAAGAAGCTTGGGAGCTAGGGCTTTGAGGTGAGTTCTTATGATTTATGGTTTAAACCTTGGATTTAATCCTTCAAGATGAGGTTTTTGGAAACCCTAGGCAATCTCAACCACAAATGGTGGAAGATTGGCCATGAAATCTAGGGTTTGGCTTGCATGCATGCAAACCCTAGGTAGATTTGGGGCTTTTGCCATGGGAGGTTCTAAAAATATTTGGACCTTCGGGAGTTGCAATTGAGGCATAGAAAATCATGTTAGAACACTTGATTTCAAGTATTGAGTTGATTTAAATGTTCGTAATGAGTAACGAACCATTTTCTTGTAGTAGCTTGGGTTGAAGCAAGAACTCAAGGCTTGGACACTTAGGGGCTTGAAGAATACAAGAATTTGAAAGCTCTTGAGGTGGGTTTGTGTTTACCGAAGTGATTAGGTCACTTCCATGTCTAGGGAAAATATCTATTTAAAAATAAAATGGTATGTGTTGTGAACCCTAGAACTTGCATGTTGGCAAAGGTAAAATCATGATAGGTAGAGCAATGAGCTCCTATTACATGATATAGAATTCAAGTATAATTCAATTATCTATACTTGTTGCATGGTTGCATGGATGATTGAACCTAGTGTTATTGAACATAGGTTGGAACATGTGAGAATAGAACCTAGTGTTATCGAACATAGGTTGGAACATGTGAGAATAGAACCTAGTGTCATTGAACATAGGTTGGAACATGTGAGAATGGAACCTAGTGTCATTGAACATAGGTTGGACATGAGATTGGAACCTAGAGTCATGGAACCTAGGTTGAGAATGAGAAAGTAAACCTAGTGTCATTGAACATAGGTGAGACTTAGTGACTTGAACCTAAGGTCATGAGACTTAGGTTGGCAAGTGAAAAATGTGAACAACGGGATGTGCGACGATTTTGCTATCCCGGGTAGGCGATGATTTCGCTACCATGCCACAAGTTGGCGGTGTTGAAACGGGATGTGCGACGATTTTGCTATCCCGGGTAGGCGACGATTTCGCTACCATGCCACAAGTTGGCGGTGTTGAAACGGGATGTGCGACGATTTTGCCATCCCGGGTAGGCGACGATTTCGCTACCATGCCATGAGTTGGCGGTGTCGACACGGGATGTGCGATGATTTTGCTATCCCGGGTATGCGACGATTTCGCTACCACGCCATGAGTTGGCGGTGTCGAGATGGGATGTGTGACGAGGTTGCTATCCCGGGTATGCGACGAGTTCGCTACCCATGCCATGTGATGGCGGTGTTGAGATGGGGTATGCGACGATTTTGCTATCCCGAGTATGCGACGAGTTCGCTACTCGAACTAGGAGGTGACGAGTTCACTCCTTGAATGTTGGAACCCTTATGGTAAGACGGCGATTCGAAAACCATAAGTAAATGACAAGTAATTGAACTTAGTCAATGTGAAATATAGGATGAACCTAGGAGAGAATGATAAGTTATATTTAATTTGGTTGCATCCTTTATGTTTATTTACAAGCATGTAAATAATTGTTGCATAGTTATTTGTGATCTAACTTATGCATATGGTGTTTCTTTGGACCTGGTGGGTCGAGCTTCTCTCTTGGGTGGCCTTACCCACTGGGAACTATGTTTATAGTTCTCACCCCACGTTTTTCAGGTCCTTCCGCGAGTGAGGCGGCGGAGCGAGGCAAGGGTTTAGCTCTCTAGATAGCGCCCCTTCCATTTTGGTGATACATAGAGTTGTACCCCTAGTCTTGGACTTTGATAGTATAGGGGATTTTCATTACATGTATGAAACTTATGTATTTCATAGTTTTGGAACATGGTGTATGGAATGAAAAGAAAGAAAAGAAAATTTTGGGCATGTATAAATGTGCAATGTGATGTAATAGAAGTAGAACTTCTTTATGTTGATGCTTTCCTTGTGCAACTCTTGTACTCCGTTCCTAGTTGGAACCTCGTGGATAAGCTTGTGTTGTGACGCCTTGGGCGGGTAGAAGAGGCTCTATCCGTTCGGCGGGTCTGGGGCATGCGCCCGTGCGGTTATCCTTTCCACCGAGTTGGTGTTAAAGGCCCGACGGGGTGTGACACCGGTATTCCCCGGAGAATTCCGCAAAACCCGAGAGCTAGGTTTTCGGTTTCGACCATGGCATTCCGGTATACCTCATCACATACCGGTACTAATCACTTCAGTACCGGTATGGAGGTCCACATACCGGAATCCACTGCAGACTTCACAAGTTCAGCAGTTTTAACTTTTCGAAGTCCATTTTCGCGCCTCATTTGCACCGAAAACACTTCGCACAAGTCCCAAACTTGGCCGAAGCCTCACATATAGCCTCATATGCTATTTTTCCACCGGAACTCCACAATTTGTAGAAGTTCGGTACGATGCACTGAAATTCAGTGTACTACATTTCTCCCCCCTTAAAAAGGGTTTCGGCTGCGAAACTAAATCATACCTCAGCTGGACTCAGCGAAGAGGTAAGGAAACCGCTCCTTCATCGAGCTTTCCAATTCCCACGTAGCTTCGCGCTCACCGTGATTCGTCCATTGTACTTTTACATAAGGAATTTCACGGTTCCTCAAACTTTTTACCTCGCGATCCATGATACACAAGGGAAATTCCTCATAAGTCATATCCTCATGAAGCTCCATAGGTACATACTCGAGGACGTGCGCCGGATCATACATGTACTTGCAGAGCGTCGATACATGGAACACATTGTGTATCCCCGCAAGTTTTGGCGGCAAAGCTAGCCGATAAGCCACGGATCCCACACGCTCCAAAACTTCATAAGGTCCAATGTAACGGGGACTCAACTTACCCCGAACACCAAATCGCTTCACCCCTCTCATGGGTGATACTTTCAAGAAGACGCGGTCTCCTACCGCGAATTCCAAATCTCGTCGACGTCGATCCGCATAACTCTTTTGTCTAGATTGCGCCGTCGATAAGCGTTCGCGTGCCAAGCGGACCTTTTCCTCCGCTTCACGCAACACATCCGGTCCTAAGACCCTTCTCTCGCCGACCTCGCTCCAATGGATAGGAGAGCGGCATTTCCTTCCATACAAGGCCTCAAAAGGTGCCATACCGATGCTAGATTGATAGCTATTATTGTAAGCAAATTCAGCCATCGGCAAATGAGTAGGCCATGCACCCTTGAAGTCCAACACACACGCTCGAAGCATATCCTCCAAAATCTGAATTGTCCTTTCCGATTGACCGTCAGTTTGAGGATGAAATGCTGAACTGAAATTGAGCCGTGTACCCAAAGCTTCTTGCAAGCTTTTCCAAAAATGCGATGTGAAACGGGGATCTCGATCTGAAACTATCGAGGTCGGGATCCCGTGTAACCGCATAATCTCGTCTAGGTAAACTTGTGCTAACTTGTCTCCCGACCAAGTGGTGTGGATTGGCAAAAAGTGTGCCAACTTGGTCAATCGATCCACCACCACCCATATCGCATCGTGGCCACCTAGCGATCGAGGTAAGCCCACAACAAAGTCCATCGCGATATTCTCCTACTTCCAAACTGGAATGGGCAACCCTTGCAACTTCCCTGCTGGAAAGCGACGCTCGGCCTTCACCTGTTGGCATACTAAACATTGTGCCACGAAGCGTCCAACATCAAGTTTCATCCCCGGCCACCAATAATGCAATTTAAGATCCTTGTACATTTTGGTGCCGCCCGGGTGAATCGCATAGGGAGAAGTGTGAGCTTCTTTCAAGATCTCCCCACGAATATCCTCGACTTTTGGCACGCACAATCGATTTCGAAATCGAATTGCGCCCTTCGAGTCCACATGAAAATCACCGGCGCGCCCGCTCTCGATAGCACCCCGCACCTTTTGGAGTTCCGGATCACCGGATTGTTTTTCTTTTATTTGCTCCAACAAGGTCGGCCACACCTCGAGACTCATAAGTCTAGCGGGGACGCCCGGGGCCACGACTTGCAAGTCAAACCGGCCCATTTTCTTGATCAACGGCATTTGTCCCGTCATCTCAATTGCGAAGTTCTCCACGGATTTTCTACTGAGCGCATCGGCCACCACATTGGCTCTACCGGGGTGGTACAAGATGGTTAAGTCGTAATCTTTTATCAACTCCAACCACCTCCGTTGCCTCAAGTTCAACTCCTTTTGAGTGAATAAGTACTTTAAGCTTTTATGATCCGTGTAAACCTCACAATGTTTCCCGTACAAGTAGTGTCTCCACAACTTAAGTGCGAAGACCACCGCCGCAAGCTCTAAGTCGTGGGTGGGGTAATTTTGCTCATAGCTCTTTAGCTGTCGAGAGGCATATGCTATCACTTGTCCTCGTTGCATAAGCACACACCCAAGACCACGCCGTGATGCATCACTATACACCACAAAACCCTCCCCCAGCAATCAGCAAGGCGAGAACTGGAGCCGAAGTCAACCTTTCCTTTAGCTCCTTAAAGCTTTGGTCGCATTCCTCGCTCCAAACATATTTGGCTCCCTTGCGGGTAAGACGCGTTAGTAGACCGGAGATTTTTGAAAATCCCTCCACGAACCGCCGATAGTATCCCGCAAGACCCAAAAAGCTTCGCACCTCCGTGACATTGGTCGGGCGAGGCCAATCCTTGATTGCCTCAACTTTCATAGGGTCCACCGATACTCCTCCCGCGGTGATCACATGACCCAAGAAAGCGACCTCACAGATCCAAAATTCGCACTTTTTCAACTTGGCGAACAACTTGTTCTCTCGAAGAACTTGAAGCACAATCCTTAAGTGCTCTTTATGTTCCTCTTCACTCCGAGAGTAAACAAGTATATCATCTATGAACACCACCACAAATCGATCCAACAGTGGCTTGAACACACGGTTCATTAAATCCATGAACGCCGCCGGGGCATTGGTAAGCCCGAAAGGCATAACCGTGAATTCATAGTGTCCATACCGCGTCCTAAACGCGGTCTTATGCACATCCTCCGGTTTGATCTGTAAGAAAATTAAGCATGTAGGCGCAGCGGAAGAAAATAACACAATTAAAATTTTCTAAACCAAAGATCACCTCGTGTTTCGTTTTAGATTGTTAACAATTAATCTAATTGATCTTATCAATTAGGATTTACTTTTACCTTGCGCGGGTCGAGATCACCGCGAAGTCGACGATCGCTGGTAAAAGTTGTTCGTCCTCGCTAGCCGCGCACGCGCCCGGCCTCTACTCGCGTCCACACGAAATCACGCCTTTTATCGAAGTAGTCGACCGCTTCGATCCGCGATCCGATCACGAATTAACTCTTGCGTCGATTTGAGGAAGATGATTCAATCTTCTAATTGTGCTAGCAATCTTCCGAAGATCGAAAACGATAGATTAATTGTGGAGGACTTGAGGAAGAGGGAGAGGGTTGACGGCTAGGGTTTTCTTGTATTGCTTGTTTCTTTAATATGTCATATGACATATATTTATAATGAGAAAACCCTAATCCTAAACCTAATCCTTATCGAATCCTAATCCGATTGGATTATCCATTAACCCTCAAGTTGGTTTTATTTTGAACCGAATCTGAATCCGAATCCTAATCCTAATTCGGTTCGTGTGTAACATTTACACATAAGTCCTCATATTATTTACTAACAATTAGTAAATATACCATGCAACTTTTGCACTTAAATACATTTAATTTACAACAATTGCAAATTAGTCCTTTTACTAATAAATTAGTAAACTTTAGTATTTAACTATATTGCAATTAACCCATCCGATAAACTTCTTTTATCGTCACCTTAATATCGATCATGCGCGATTTCTTATGTGTGTGACCTAATAGGTCCAATTCTGTCTGGTAGTGAGATATGATGCGATCCCCATCGACATCATCATCGAAACTCTTTTCGATGGATCAAACACTTTTGATTCTACCCTAGTAGAATAATTATTCGCCTATAATTATTCTTATTGGTTCCCACAATCCACCAGTGACGCCTAGCAGCATATAGTGGCAATCCAGTCAGAAGTGAATATCGGACTGAACCTCTAAGTGCAGTTACCGTACAATACAATCCTTCTATCGCATAGTCCCAACTGAGTGGAGGTCATGGAATACTCGTCAAACCCCATCACCCGTCATATGACAAATTTGATAGGACAGAAGCTCTTATGGTTACTCTTGGAAACATCTTTCCATACACCATACTACCCCGGCCGAGGATTTCTGAGCTTTGTCTTACAAATAGCATAGGACTAATTATCTCTCTACCGAGAGCGATAGATCCCCTATAAACACACACCCATTCCTAATATGAATCTACTGCAGCCAACATATACTACTAAGACCCGTGGCTAGGATCAGAGTTTGTTGCATAGTCAAACTACAGTAGCTTCACATTGAATGGCCGTGGTGTCGCAGGTCTAAGGATCAGTTGTACCACTGCAACATCGAACCAGTTACTGACGAATAAGTAGACATCCATGTAACCGTTCGTAGTTGGTCACGCTCAGTACCCTTGTTCTCTAACAACCACCTGCATGTTCGCTCCAGTGTCCCCACACTGATGACTCGAGAATCGTCATCCCATAAGGAAGCGGCACATACATCAATCTTACCGGATCAATCATCGTCCCCATGATGATCCACCGATTGAGAGCATTTATGAATTAATCACCAATAATATGTATCTCAAATTCTCAACTCTTGAGAATACATATTATCATCTTATTAATTCAAAGGACGATTCACGGACACATTAAACATGAATGGCATAAAAAGGCCCAAATTTATAAATTATAAAGATTAAGTACAAAGATATGTCCCATAGAATATAAAATACGTCAGCCTGATAGGCTTCTAGGGCATACAACTAACAATCTCCCACTTGCACTAAAGCCAATCAGTCATGTATCTAATGCCCATCTTCTCAAGATGAGTCTCTAGTTTCTGCTGAGTCAAAGCCTTAGTTAACGGGTCCGCCACGTTATCCGCGGAGGCAACCTTCTGCACTTCAATATGTCTATCCTTGATGTACTCTCTGATCTTGTGATACCGCCGCTCAATATGCTTGGATTTCTGATGAGATCTTGGCTCCTTAGCTAATGCTACGGCGCCATTATTATCACAATATAGCGGCAGGGGATCCCTACTAGAAGGAACCACGCCAAGCTCAGTGACAAATTTTTTGATCCAAACAGCTTCCTTGGCAGCTTCAGATGCAGCGATATACTCCGCCTCCATAGTGGAATCAGCAATCGTCTCCTGTTTGGAACTTTTTCAAACTATTGACCCACCATTGCAAATAAATAGATATCCAGACGTAGACTTTCTATCGTCTATATCAGACATAAAGTCTGAATCTGTATAGCCATTAATTCTGAGTTCTCCTCCTCCAAAAACCAAGAACATATCCTTTGTTCTTCTCAAGTACTTAAGGATATTCTTTACCGCTACCCAGTGTTCTTCGCCTGGGTTCGACTGATATCGACTAGTGACACTCACAGCCTGTGCTATATCAGGTCGAGTACATAGCATCGCATACATCAAACTCCCTATTGCTGAAGCATAAGGGATTCTGCTCATGCGACTCCTCTCTTCAGGTGTCTTAGGAGACATAGTCTTAGAGAGGTGAATTCCATGTCTTAGAGGTACCATACCTCTTTTGGAATTCTCCATGCTGAACCTTTTCAACACTTCTTAGGTCTATCCCTATAGACCTTTATCCCAAGGATATAATATGCTTCTCCAAGATCTTTCATAGAAAACTCTTTTGATAACCATAACTTGACCGATGTTAGCATAGGAATGTCATTTCCAATTAGGAGTATGTCATCCACATACAATACGAGGAAAGTAACAGCACTCCCACTAACCTTTTTATATACACACGGCTCCTCCTCATTTCTGATGAAATCGAACGATTCGATTGCATCGTTGAAACGAGTGTTCCAACTCCGAGAAGCTTGCTTCAATCCATAAATGGATCGTTGAAGCTTACACACCTTATGACTTCCATCTTTGGAAGTGAAACCCAAAGGCTGCTCCATATAGATATCTTCTTCAAGATATCCATTTAGGAAAGCAGTTTTCACATCCATTTGCCAGATCTCATAGTCATAGTGTGCAGCAATAGCAAGCAGAGTTCTGATAGACTTAAGCATGGCTACAGGTGAAAAGGTGTCCTGATAGTCAATGCCTTCGCGTTGACTATAACCTTTTGCTACTAGCCTAGCTTTGTAGGTCTCTACCTTTCCATCAAATCCAATCTTTCTTTTGAAGATCCATTTGCATCCAATGGGTACAATACCCTCTGGCGGATCAACCAAAGTCCAAACTTGATTGGAGTGCATGGAGTCCATTTCGGACTTCATAGCTTCCAACCATTTATCGGAGTCGATGTCTGACATCGCCTCGCTATAAGTCTTAGGATCATCTCTATGATCCTTATCTCCCATTAGGAACATTTCCTCCATCTCCTCTATAAATAATCCCATATATCTATCCGGAGGTCGGGAAACTCTAATAGACTTGCGAGGTGGCAGAGTAATCTCTTGTGTCACAGAGTTATCAGGAAGGGCTCTTGGAATACTCAATCCTGAAGAGACTTTCTCCTCTAGATCTATTTTCCTCCTACTGCCTCCATCTAAAATAAATTCATTTTCAAGAAAGAAGGCATGACGGCTCACAATCACATTATGGCTTTCTGGGAGATAGAAATAGTATCCAAGTGATTCTTTGGGGTACCCAATGAATCTTCCCTTGACTGATCTTCTTTCCAATTTGTCCGTCTTTAATTTCTTAATATAAGCTGGACATCCCCAAGTCTTAATATGAGTAAAACTTGGCTTCCTACCATGCCACATCTCATATGGTGTGGTCGGAACAGATTTGGAAGGCACTCTGTTCAAAATATAAATAGCCGTAAGAAGTGCATAACCCCAAAGTGACGTAGGTAAATCTGTAAAGCTCATCATAGATCGAACCATATCTAATAAAGTTCGATTCCTCCTTTCAGACACCCCATTCAATTCTGGTGTTCCAGGAGGAGTCCACTGAGAGACAATACCATTATTCTTGAGGTAGGTTAAGAAATCCGTGCTAAAGTATTCCCCTCCTCGATCTGATCGAAGAGCCTTAATCGGTTTTTCCATTTGCTTTTCTACTTCTTGTCTAAACTCTTTAAACTTTTCAAAGACTTCAGACTTGTGTTTAATTAAATACACGTACCCATACCGTGAATAATAATCAGTAAAAGTAATAAAGTAGAGATAGCCGCCCCAAGCAGACACATCGAATGGTCCACATACATCAGTATGTATCAGGGCGAGTACTTCGGTAGCTCTCTGTCCTTGTCCAACAAAGGGAGACTTAGTCATTTTTCTTTGAAGACATGATTCACAAGCTGGGTATGGTTCAGAGAGTAAGGACCCTAAGATACCATCCTTAGCCAACTTGTTAATTCTGTCCTCTCCAATGTGACCAAGTCTAAGATGCCATAAGTACGTTTTATTTACCTCCTCTCTTGGTCTTTTGAAACCAATAGTATTCTCATTCATGCCATTGTCAACTGTATTAATACTAACATCCATATGTAAGTAATAGAGATTGTCTATTAGGGAACCATAACCGATCAAATTATTTCTCAAATAAATTGAACAAATGTTTGATTCAAAAATAAACTTATAACCGTCCAACACCAAACGTGAAACAGAAATAAGGTTTCTAGTCGCACTAGGAACATAAAGACAATCTCTAAGTTCTAAAACTACTCCTGTCGGTAGACATAAAGGATAAGTCCCCACAGCAACAGCAGCAACTCTTGCTCCGTTTCCAACGCGTAGGGTAAGCTTACTTTCCTTTAGCCCCTGCATTGAAATACATAAATGCGAGGTGCATCCCGAGTCAATGACCCATGTGAAAGTAGAACAAACCGATAAGCTAGTAGTTTCAATAACATGAATCTCGGACATACCTTCAAAAGTCTTGTCCTTTACCTTGTCCTTTAGGCTAGCCAAATAGTCCGGGCAATTCCTCTTCCAGTGGCCATCCTTTTGACAGTGGAAGCAAGTTCCTTTGGCGGCCTTCTTTTTAGGAATTACCTTGACAGGTTCAGTCTTTGGCTTCTTTGCAGGCTTCTTCTTTCTCCATTTAGACTTTCTTTTGGAGGAAGCCCGTTCAATAGCCAAAACTGACCCCTTATTGACTTTCAGCATTCCTTCAGCAGTGACCAACATATTCAATAGCTCAGCGAGAGTGCAAGTAATTTTATTCATTTGAAAATTTAAAATGAACTGAGAAAATGAATCAGGTAGGGATTGTAAGATTAAATCAATTTGGAGTTCTGCGTCCATAGTCATTCCGAGCTTCTCAAGCTCCTCAATGTCTTTAATCATCGCCAAGCAATGATTATTGACTGAGTGACCATCTGACATCTTAGTCCTGAATAATCGCTTCGACACCTCGTAGCGAGCTGTTCGACTTTGCTCATCATACAACTCTTTGAGATGAAGCAAGATGTTAGCAGCACTTTCCATGTGCTCATGCTGGCGTTGCAACTCATTGCTCATAGACGCAAGCATGTAGCACTTTACCTTCATATCATCATCAGTCCATTTATTTCTAGCAGCTCTCTGTTGAGCTGTTGGATTTTCGGGCACTGCTGGAGCCTCCGTGTCCAACACATAGGCTAATTTCTCAGAATTGAGAACAATTCTCAAATTCCTCAGCCAGTCGGTAAAATTCGGTCTAGTTAAGCGATTAGTATCGAATATTTTGGCAAGTGGGTTAGAGGCAGCCATTTTCTGCAGAAGGTTAAGATTCTAATTAGTTGTGTACTTAATCGTAATCCATTTTGATTAGGGTCTTTAAATCTAAATGGTGCCTCCCACTAATTTAGCGAATCTCCACACTCCCCGAGTGGAGAAACGGAAACTTTACAAAAAGTTTCTAGTGGGAATTGCGGTCCCATCTGTTTACACACCACCTCATCCTAACAGATTCTTGGCAATGAGCAAACAAATGAGTGAACAACTCTTGTTCAATGCTTCTCAAGCAAATTGCAATTTAATCTTTGGCCTCCAAAGATACAGGCCTCATCCTGACAGATTCTTGGCCTTATCTTTTGGTTAAGTTAGACCCACCGTTCATTATGCAAATAAGAATGTCATTGAATCCTCATCCTGACAGATTCTTGGATTCAACCCCTTTCTTACCACACAGCATCTCATGCCAATAGAATGGTTGCGACTCCCTAATGCAACTGACCCCCGTGTCCGGGTGCATCAATCAACACTAAAGAGACGCCCACACCCTACAACGTTGGAAGGCCACTAATGGGTTCATAACACCATTAACTTAATATTTTATTTAGGGAGATTAGTTATCTCATCAGTTTTAATTTTTTGTTAATTTACATCTCATGCAAACCATCGCATCACATGCATACATATATCGCATATAAAAATAACTAA
This sequence comes from Puya raimondii, assembly GCA_016920855.1. Lineage (NCBI taxonomy): Eukaryota > Viridiplantae > Streptophyta > Magnoliopsida > Poales > Bromeliaceae > Puya > Puya raimondii. The sequence goes on along the minus strand of JABWPP010000050.1, from coordinate 204,925,463 downwards.
CGGTGATGATCATGGATTTTATTTTGATTCGGGCCTGAGCCACTAGGCCGGAATCGGGTCATAGGGTATTACACACAAGAAAAACTTTCTTATCCTGCATCTTGATCGGATTGGAGTTGATCAACTCTTGTCGGCTCCCTCGATCAGCATCTGGTTCAAACTTGATCTGCACCGCATCAACTCTTGAATGCAACAAATCATCATGAAACCTATACTACCCTTTTCCCTTTTAATTTTGCAACAATTACATTTCATCCCATAAAATAATGAGACACGCAGGTCTCCAAATTACATAATTTAATTAGTACACGCAGGTACCCAGAAAAAGAAAAATAAATCTAACACTGGGTCCTTATTAAATTACATCAATTTACATCATCACATGATACATCCACATCATAAGGTTGCTATCCATGATCATCACCTCATACACATCACATGCATATAAAATAAAATTCTCTAATTCGAATTCTAATTAATTGGGTTTCGGATTAATTTAAAACAAATCGTTATTTGTTTCAAGAAATCGCAATTCGTTATTTAAAATTATTAAAAGATTTAATACATCTCATATATTAAAAATTTTAAAATTTTAAATTAATTTTAAATTGCGATCCTGCATGACGCAACCGCATGCCGTAGCCGCATCCCGGTCGCGTCGCACACAAGCAGCGCATGCAAATAGCTTGCCCGCATACCGTGCGCGGACGTAGCACCATGTGCATATCGTCCATGCACATCGCCGCATACCACATGCAATCAAAAGCCCATGATCTAATTAATTAGTGCTACCATACCCAACTTTCATGGCCATCTTAATTAAAGAGATCATGTGTGAGGCATTAATGATTAGCATGTGCATGCATGCGTGTCATCAAGATGATGAATACGCGCAAGCTCTACAGGCACGTTGCATGCGCCTCGCCCGCATGCCGACTGCCACATCCGAGTCAACAGCGCAACATGCATTGATCAAAAACTATTTTACGTGCGATTTAATTAACGTTTCGAAACAATCAAAAATTATTCGCAAAACAATCTTCATTGTTTCGATTTCGATCGCTCCGAAAAACCCAATCAACATCGAAAAAGAGATTAGATCTAAAACAAACAACGAGGGTGGCTCTGATACCACTGTAAGAAAATTAAGCATGTAGGCGCAGCGGAAGAAAATAACACAATTAAAATTTTCTAAACCAAAGATCACCTCGTATTTCGTTTTAGATTGTTAACAATTAATCTAATTGATCTTATCAATTATGATTTACTTTTACCTTGCGCGGGTCGAGATCACCGCGAAGTCGACGATCGCTGGTAAAAGTTGTTCGTCCTCGCTAGCCGCGCACGCGCCCGGCCTCTACTCGCGTCCACACGAAATCACGCCTTTGATCGAAGTAGTCGACCGCTTCGATCCGCGATCCGATCACGAATTAACTCTTGCGTCGATTTGAGGAAGATGATTCAATCTTCTAATTGTGCTAGCAATCTTCCGAAGATCGAAAACGATAGATTAATTGTGGAGGACTTGAGGAAGAGGGAGAGGGTTGACGGCTAGGGTTTTCTTGTATTGCTTGTTTCTTTAATATGTCATATGACATATATTTATAATGAGAAAACCCTAATCCTAAACCTAATCCTTATCGAATCCTAATCCGATTGGATTATCCATTAACCCTCAAGTTGGTTTTATTTTGAACCGAATCTGAATCCGAATCCTAATCCTAATTCGGTTCGTGTGTAACATTTACACATAAGTCCTCATATTATTTACTAACAATTAGTAAATATACCATGCAACTTTTGCACTTAAATACATTTAATTTACAACAATTGCAAATTAGTCCTTTTACTAATAAATTAGTAAACTTTAGTATTTAACTATATTGCAATTAACCCATCCGATAAACTTCTTTTATAGTCACCTTAATATCGATCATGCGCGATTTCTTATGTGTGTGACCTAATAGGTCCAATTCTGTCTGGTAGTGAGATATGATGCGATCCCCATCGACATCATCATCGAAACTCTTTTCGATGGATCAAACACTTTTGATTCTACCCTAGTAGAATAATTATTCGCCTATAATTATTCTTATTGGTTCCCACAATCCACCAGTGACGCCTAGCAGCATATAGTGGCAATCCAGTCAGAAGTGAATATCGGACTGAACCTCTAAGTGCAGTTACCGTACAATACAATCCTTCTATCGCATAGTCCCAACTGAGTGGAGGTCATGGAATACTCGTCAAACCCCATCACCCGTCATATGACAAATTTGATAGGACAGAAGCTCTTATGGTTACTCTTGGAAACATCTTTCCATACACCATACTACCCCGGCCGAGGATTTCTGAGCTTTGTTTTACAAATAGCATAGGACTAATTATCTCTCTACCGAGAGCGATAGATCCCCTATAAACACACACCCATTCCTAATATGAATCTACTGCAGCCAACATATACTACTAAGACCCGTGGCTAGGATCAGAGTTTGTTGCATAGTCAAACTACAGTAGCTTCACATTGAATGGCCGTGGTGTCGCAGGTCTAAGGATCAGTTGTACCACTGCAACATCGAACCAGTTACTGACGAATAAGTAGACATCCATGTAACCGTTCGTAGTTGGTCACGCTCAGTACCCTTGTTCTCTAACAACCACCTGCATGTTCGCTCCAGTGTCCCCACACTGATGACTCGAGACTCGTCATCCCATAAGGAAGCGGCACATACATCAATCTTACCGGATCAATCATCGTCCCCATGATGATCCACCGATTGAGAGCATTTATGAATTAATCACCAATAATATGTATCTCAAATTCTCAACTCTTGAGAATACATATTATCATCTTATTAATTCAAAGGACGATTCACGGACACATTAAACATGAATGGCATAAAAAGGCCCAAATTTATAAATTATAAAGATTAAGTATAAAGATATGTCCCATAGAATATAAAATGCGTCAGCCTGATAGGCTTCTAGGGCATACAACTAACATGATCTTCAATTGGTGATAACCGGATTGCAAATCAATCTTTGAATACACCCGAGACCCTTGCAACTGATCGAATAAGTCGTCAATTCGGGGTAACGGGTACTTGTTCTTACGGTCACTTTGTTCAACTCGCGGTAATCCACACACAACCGCAGCGAACCATCCTTTTTTCGCACAAATAGAACAGGGGCTCCCCAAGGTGACACACTTGGCTTTACGAAACCCTTGTCCATCAAATCTTGCAATTGTGCTTTCAATTCCTTTAGTTCCGCGGGTGCCATCCTGTACGGGGCCTTAGAAATCGGCGCCGTACCCGGGAGCAAATCGATCACAAATTCTATCTCCCGATCTGGTGGCATTCCGGGCAACTCCGTCGGAAACATATCCGGGAACTCTTGGACTATAGGGATGTCCTCGAGCCCCAACACTTCCTTTCGGTCATCCACTACCGTCGCCAAGTAGGCAATGCAACCACTAGCAATAAGCTTCCTTGCTTGCGACGTGGACACCATTGACGCAAAGAGCGAACTCTTGCACCCACGGTACACAAACTCCTTGTGTCCGGGTTCTTTAAACCTCACTATCCGGCTCTCACAATCAATAGTAGCGTGATATCTCGAGAGCCAATCCATCCCTAGGATCAAATCATACTCGTTCATTCGATTTAACACCAGCAAATCAGCTGGCATGATCCAGTTTTCAACCCTCACGGGGCAATCTACACACGCGTGATGTACGCAAAAGGCGTGTTCAGGTACTTGCACAGTTCTTGCATGTGTGGCATCTACAATTTCTATTCCATGTGCAATAGCAAATGATCGAGCAATGAATGAATGCGATGCACCAGTATCAAACAAAGCTCTACATCGAATGCCTTTAATTAACACAATACCTGCCACGACATCCTCCTGGGCGGAAGGCTCCTCCACCTGTGAGGCGAATACCCGTCCACTGGGCGCTGGCCGCTGGCCCTCCACTGGTCTCGGCGGCTGTGTACGGCCTGCCGACATCGCCGCGGGTGGGATGCCCGCAAGCTGTCTCGGCGGTGCAAATGCCGATGCCGACGACGGTGCCCGGCCTTCATCCATCGGGCAATTGTATCGCATGTGTCCCGGCTATCCGCACTTGTAGCACCGGCCCTCGCGATAATCACATTGCTGAGGGCCGTGGGGGCCGCTACAAATCGGGCACTGGGTTGAGGGTCGATTCCGCCGGGACCCTCGCGATTGGTTTTGCGACTGCGAGTGCTTCGGGGGTCGCTTTGAGCTAGATTGCCCACCCGAGCCACCCGCCGGTCGCTTCTTTCCCTTTTTTTTTCTTTTTCTTTTTCTTTTTCTTTTTCTTTTTCTTTTTCCCAAGACTCGCGCTCCTCGCGCGCACATGCATTCCCGTGCTCCACCCAAAGAGCACGGTCCAAGACCTCCGCAAAGGTCTGCAGCTTAAGGGCGTGCACCGCCCGAAAGATCTCCGGTCGAAGTCCGCACACGAAACAGTCGACCTTGTCCAACTCTCCGCGAACAACGTGCGGTACACAATTAATAATGTACGAGAACTCCCTCTCATACTCGCGCACGGTGCGGTTCCCTTGCTTCAACTTCCGGAACCTTTCTTGAAGTTTTCTTTTCTCGCTATCGGGGAAGTAGGCGGCGAACACCATACCCCGAAATTCCTCCCATGACGGTGGCGGAAGGCTAGAGAGTCGATCACGTCGGACTCCCTTCCACCACACCTTCGCCGATCGCTCCAAACAATGAGCGGCGAGGTGCACCTTGTCCCTCTCCAAGGTATAGAGATCCTCGAAAGAGCGTCTCTATAGCATCGATCCACGTTTCCACGTCCCATGGATCCACGTTCTCCCCGCTAAAGATAGGCGGGTTGAACTTTTTAAACCTCATGAGAGCCGCAAGTGCGCGCTCTCGCTCTGCATCCTCCATCTCGGAGTCGGGCATAGGAGTACCCGACCCCTCGGCCACAGTCGGTGGTGCTGGTGGCGCCACAGTCGGCATAGGAGTACCCGACCCCTCGGCCACAGTCGGTGGTGCTGGTGGCGCCACAGCCGGCGCCGGTGTCACCTCCTCGGCCGGTGCCGAAGCAGAGGCCGGAGGTACTCCCAACCTCTCCTCCCTAATCGCAGCCGCCTGCTGCGCCATCTCGTCTTGGAGCTTTTTAATTTGCTCCTCCTGTCGTTGCATGGCTTCGGCCTGTCGCCGAACCACGCCCATCAACTCGGTCAACTGATCACGAAGACCCGAGTTCACGCCCTCCCCGAGTTGTTCGGGAGCCGCGCTCGATCTTCCGAGCCCAGCCCTCGTAGGAGGCCGTCCACGTACCATTATCTCCTATGAACACACAACGACTTTGGTCATTTCGTGACATTCAAAGTCATTTGCAACATAACATTTCACGAAATTAAACGTGAACCCAATCTAGGCGAAAGTCACACAAGGGGCCTTATTCCCCTCACTTGGTTTCATGTTGTCGGCCGCCAACATGAACACTCTTGGTGAAGAATAAGACACACCTCGAATCTACCTCTATTTCCAACTAGAGGTATAAGGACATAACCCAATCACTTATCTTTCGCCATAATCAAAGATCTCGTCACTCACGAGCCTACACTCCTAGGGTCATTTCCATCCTAGGGTTTCTTAGGTCCACCTAGACTGTTTCTACGCTCTGATACCACCTCAGTCTGTCACGCCCCGCCGGGCCTTTAACACCAACTAGATGGAAAGGATAACCGCACGGGCGCATGCCCCAGACCCGCCGAACGGATAGAGTCTTTTCTACCCGCCCAAGGCGTCACAACACAAGCTTATCCACAATGTTCCAACTAGGAACGGAGTACAAGAGTTGCACAAGGAAAGCATCAACATAAAGAAGTTTTACTTCTATTACATCACATTGCACATTTATACATGCCCAAATTTTTTTTTTTCATTCCATACACTATGTTCCAAAACTATGGAATATACAAGTTTCATACATGTAATGAAAATCTCCTACTATCAAAGTCCAAGACTAGGGGTACAACTCTATGTATCACCAAAATGGAAGGGCCGCTATCTAGAGAGCCAAACCCTTGCCTCGTTCCGCCGCCTCACTCGCGGAAGGACCTGAAAAACGTGGGGTGAGAACTATAAACATAGTTCCCAGTGGGTAAGGCCACCCAACAGAGAAGCTCGACCCACCAGGTCCAAAGAAACACCATATGCATAAGTTAGATCACAAATAACTATGCAAGAAATATTTACATGCTTGTAAATAAATTTACATCTTTCGCTCTCGAATACATTACATTCTACAACAGCTTTACATTCTTTTCTTTTACTTGTCATACACAAGGGTAATCTACACAGGGTAACATTGCTATCTAGGGCGCGATGCCCACGCCTCGGTCCGGTGCTGCTCCGCTAATGGATGGCTCTGCAAAATAGTGGGATGAGAACTAAAAGAAGTTCCCAGTGGGTTCGGCCGCCGACCTCGCCGACTTTCCCACTAGGTCCAACAAGGCATAGTAATACAAAAGGAGATAGCAATACAATATATAAGCAGCTAAATATGTAGTCTACCACTACAAAACATACAACGTGTAACAACGAGCACTACTATGCCTTACAATAAAGAATGAATGTCATGTTCTAATATGTTCAACGGTGTCCCTCACACACTCTTGACCCAATTCATTCTTGACTCAATCAGGGCTTCTCACAAGACCAAGCCCAACTCACAAAAATATCATGATCGACCCCACACACAACATGTAATCTCACTATGCTCACTCTCTACACAGGATGCAACACATGCATAGGGTACAAAACACAATATGGTCAATCAACCTGTCTCTTTCATCTTGGACCCAATCGCACCGGCTCACCCGTAGGTCGAGCCACAACTCACCACACCAAGTCACGTGGGGGAGAGGTCTTTCACTCCTAGCCAGCCATCGTGACCGTCTGCCGGGGAGGGCTCCCGGGGCCCTTCACACCCGTGTTCGCGTGACACTCCGGAGCTCACGGCTTGGGAGTCGGGACCTCCACAAGCCAACAACAGACTATGCGAGTATGATCTGCCCTCCAAACTCGAGGACCTTCCACCTACCGGTGGGGAATAACCAATGTAATATTATGCAATGCTCAACAATGGCAAGACACAATGTGCCATACTACAAATGCAATGACCCAATATCTCTTTGGCTCTCAAGGTTCAAACAACAGGCACGTAGCCTCGTAGCTGAAGTTTGACCAAAAGTAATCTTCAGATTGTCCCACATGTCCTTGGCAGTCTCATAGATCTCAAATTGTCCAATAAGGTCGTCTTGCATGGCACACAATATAGTGTACCGAGCAGTTCGATCCTCCTTGAACCATTTATTATAGACCTCTTTTTCATGCTCAGAAGTAGAGCCTTCGGTAGGCATGACCCTTTTGACAGAGAGAGTTTCAAGAACCCCTTTGTTCATTAAGCAGGTACTGCATTTTTCTGTGCCAAATATCATAATTCTTTCCGTCTAGCTTATCGCCCCGAGTGAGGTCAGCTATGACATTTTTGGAAGCCATTTCACTACATTCAAAAAACAGATTTGGACATTAGGCACATCTCCAAAAAATTAATAAGATTGATATATTATCCCCGACAACGGGATCGAAAATTTCGCTATGCTCATAATCATCACCCAGTGTCGGTTCAAAGTATTACAATCTTACTAATTTTTTTTATTATTAATTAATTTTGAAACATATCCAAAAAAAAATTAGAACTCATCCATTAAAAGAACACATCCTTTTCAGAGAACTTATCTTCATAATGTGATGAACATATAAAAAAAATAAGTACTTGTGCCAAAATTAATTTGAAAAACGTCGACGCTGCGCAAAACACATTCCTTTACAAGGCCTTAATTATTACATCAATTTTTTGCAGAATTAAAACCTACTACATCACTATAAAGATGTACATCAGAATAAAATAATATCCTACAGGAATGCTGCACACGTCGAACTTGTTTTTCCAAAATTAAATTTTGTAGAAAAAACACCGAAAGAACACAAGTACTTATGTGCCAAGAACACACAATCATGCAATCATTATATGCTACACAAGCATTAACGTTCGCATTCACAAAAGATAAAAGAAAGAAACCACACACGCATGCTACACAAGCAAAAAAAATGTACCATATATATATATATATATATATATATATATATATATATATATATATATATATATATATGTTGTGTGTGCGGGGTATTCCAAAAATAAAAAGATTTTAATCCCAAAAAAAATAAAAAATAAAAAAAATTTGCCTGCAGGCTTGTAGCCGCGCGGGCTGGGTCGGCCGGCCGCGCGCCCCGCACCTCGGAGCGGGCAGGGCTGTGCCAGCGCTGCCGCAGTGCTGCGGGCCGGGGCCGGGCTCGCAGCCCGCCCGCCCGCGCCCTGCTGGTTGTACCCGCGCGCGGCGGGCCGGGCCAGACCAGCAGCCCGCCGCCCGCGCTATGCGGGTCGCGCCCGCGCGCGGTGGGCCGGGCCGGGCAGGCAGCCCGCCCGCCCGCACGCTGCGGGTCGCGCCCGCTCGTGGTAGGCCGGGCCGAGCTCGCAGCCTGCCCGCCGCATGCTGCAGGTCGCGCCCGCGCACAAACGGCAAGGCCGGGCACGCAGCCTGCCCGCTCGCGCGCTGCGGGTCGCGCCCGCACGCGGCAGGCCGGGCCAGTCCCGCAGCCAGCCCTCCGGTGCCCTGCGGGTCGCTCCCGCGCACAGAGGGCCGGGCCGGGCCTGCTGGCCCGCCCGAGCCGTGCGGTGCGCCCCCGCGCGCGGATCGGCAACAGTTTTTTATTTTTTTTATTTTTTTGAGATAATGCGTAAAGCGAAAAAATATAACAAATATAATTTTCTTTTATGCACGAAGCAAGAAAAAATTTTGGCATGTTTTAATGATCAATCAAAAAGGAAAAACTAAAACTAATTCAGTTTTTTTTTTAATCGAATTCACGTAGAAAACGAGAAAAAAATTGTAGAACTAATCTACATAAAAATTGATCAAGAAAACATGTTATATAATTCCGAGCATCACAAGCACGATCGTAAGGCGAAAACAAGCATACGGCTCTGATACCAATTGTTGGAATTAATAGGGAGCGGAAACATACCAACTGGATAGCCAACGTATCCAGGAACCGAAATTGGATCGGGTTGCTTGTTTTACTAACCTCCGAGATCGTCCTGGTGTTGACGGTTCTGGATCCCCCACGTATCTCGCCTTCTCCCACGTCTATGCCTTGCGTCACGAATCAGATGCGAATCGAAGAGAGCTACCAGAGTCCTCTTCTATGTCCACACTCCAAAACCCTGGAAACGTAGGTAGAAGTTCCAGAGAGAAAGATGAGAGAGAGGAAGAGAGAAATCTATGGATTCTCTATATTTTCTTCGGATATATGATCCATGAGAAGGAAGGAGTATTTATAGATTATCGGGACTCCCTAAAATATCATGAATCTCACATAGAGATTAGGATTAGGATTCTCATAGATATATTTCTTAACTGATAAGAAACATATTATTTATTCTTATCCTAAACCCATTAGGATATTTTATGATCCACATCCCATGTGTGTAGTACACTGAATTTCAGTGCATCGTACTGAACTTCTACAAATTGTAGAGTTATAGTGAGAAAATGGCACTGAGCTCTTCTCCAAGCCTAGGCACGCATCTCTCCAGGGAGTAAAATAGGCGGAAAGCAAGAGAGATCAAAACCCAAGACTTCGAAGGGTGGGGGAGGCCCCTGTGAAAATCTAGAGAGAGAAAAGAGGGAAAACCAACCCCTTATTCCATTCCTTCATCCCCCAACCTCAGACCACTAATCAGCCCCCTGAGGGGGATAAGGGTACTATACCCCACTGCACAAAATTCCATACACTAGGCCCCTGCTCAAAGATAGCGCCAAAAAATTGCATAAGAACATGCTCAAAGTAATAGCAATTGCCATACTGTATTTGTATACCGGATTATGCGTCGATCTGGGCAAGACGGTATGTGCCACCAATAAAATCCCGCAACCCCGAGCCTCGGTCCAACGTAGTCTGCGCCAACGGGATATACCGGTATTCAGTGGTAGCCAACTTCAGATACCGGGTAAACGAAGGACTAAAAAACACAAACCTGCTCACATCATCCCGGAATGCGTGCGCATGTGCACATACTCCAGCATGCCCAGCTGTCTTCCGCAGTCTCAAACTGCCAGTGATAGCTCCGTCCGCAAACCCCGAGTGCTGCGCACAATATGTGAGATTTCACTGATCCCTTCACTGAATGACCGGTATATGACCCTCAACCAGATACCGGTTGCACATGTCAAAATATCTGCACTTTTGCCATGATTTATGACGGATCTCCGGAGTCCGTTTATCGCACTTTTCACAGTCCCGGGCCGAAAAAACACTTATCCGAAGCTCACCCAACTCAACCCCAAAAACTCCAGAATAGTCTAGAGCCACTATTCTCTCTCACTAGAACTCCGCAATTTGCTGCCTAATGTCAGTGTACTACATTTACTCCCCTCCTAAAACAGGGCGAGTTTCGTCCTGCGAAACCCTACCGGACACCAACAAGCCAATCAACACATACCAAAAACCAAAGGGGATAAAAAATCCCCTCACCGCCATGGGGGCTCTGAACTAAAAAGTAGAGAGTGGAGGTATCAATATTGCAAGGAGTATTCCATGCATCGCCCTCGCAAGATGATGCTTCAAAGCATCTTGTACCCCCTGCAATACATCTTCCGTTACACATATTCCTACCATTACCAGAGTGGAAAGGTGGGGGGGGGGATAAATCCAGATTCCTCCATGGGGGGGGGGGGGGGGGGGGGGGGGGGGCACAAGACCAATCCACACACTGCTCCTTTGCAGTTTTGCTCTTCGTGTAGCCTCTAAGGAGTGGCGATATCCACCATCGAGGTAGACTTCAAATTTCTCCTCGATTCACTTAGATTGTTTCTCTTACATCAGACTTGCCGGTAGTAGCTTCCATTGCCCTCAACGGTCCAACGTCTCAGCCTTATCACGTGCGAGATGCCATTCACACCAAAATTTCTTGAGGTCGACTGCAAACTGGATCGACAAAATCCCAGTCGCTTAATCCTCTGTATCTGCCGGAGCACACAGCCTACCTTGGGGAAGTAACATCATACATTGCTCGCCGGCTCCACTACATCGCTGATTTACCAGTTGTTCTCTCTCGACTTCAGGGGTTTCTACCAAACCCGAAGGATGCAGGGTTTCCGTCTCGGCTGCCCCGGTTCGCCTCATCAAGTGCGGTCCTGTTCAAACCACTCAAGCTCAACAAGCAAAACACATGCGTGCAGGTTGAAAACACCCCACGCCTAACGCATCCCCACCCACAAAGAGTATAACCCCCAATCACTGGCGTAAGTAATGAAGTGGACTCCCACTATTCCCCGATGTCACGTTGTCGGGCCATCGCCAGAGTCGTTGACCCTCCAAGGGATTTACTAGAAGTGTAGTTCACTCCCGATCTAATCTCCAACACTTCTTGTCAGTCTTAGAAATGACCCAATCATAATAACTTTCGCCAATAAGTTCACTAAGAGATCCCGTCTCTCTCAAGTTCCTATGTCCTATCGTCCAACCTGTCCTAAGGTTTACTAGGTTCACTAGCGACTCAAACCCTAGGACTCTTCTGGATACCACAATTAATCTGTCACGGTCCCCGGGGGCCCTCGTGGGGAGCCTACCAGGCACGTGCACCTGACCCGTCCAGTGTACCTCAAAGCAAACACAAGACGTACACAAGGGCGTCTATGACAACAACAATCAAGTAGAGCCCAAAGAATAAGGAATACATCCTAAACAGGTGGATGCAGAGCGAGAACATTGTTCTAAAACATCGAAAGTATAAAATCCACAGTCAACGTATAATCGCCACGATATCACCATACAAATTAACAGACTGTAACAATAGTAGGAGAGCACTCCCATATAGTATTATCATAGTCCTTTATAGAACAATACAATTGAAAGAACAAACAATAGGTGTGCCAACAAACAACAACACCGTAGTGCGACCTAGCTAGCTGCGAGAGCGGGGGACCGGTCGCCACGCGGATCCCAAGCATCACCTGAAAAGAGGACGAAAGTAACGGCCTGTGGGAACCTAACACGGAATGACATTAGTGTGGATGAGCGCAGCGAGATAGTCCATTAATTCTGGAAAAGGGGAGACAAGTCGGATTTCGTTTTCAGAGCGGTCAAATTTGACACGCGAAAACGTCAACTCGGAGCGCCGAAGCAAAGCCAAAACTGAAGTGTTGAGCTTTTTGAAAACTTGTAATGCAGGAGCATAGAAGCCTTGTTTACTGGGCGTCCAGGAGCCTGTAAGCAAATAGACATCACAGGATGATAGTGAGAATTACGTGTAGTCATTTCGTTCCATGTCTATCGTTCGCCGTCGGAGAAATGTGAGTCCGTAAATCCTGCCCTCGTGAGTTTCAGAACGGCTTCACACGTTTGAGCGGTTTGGTGAGATCCCGCCGGACCCGTTTGGGCGCACCGGACCGCGGCGGAGAGTCCATGGTCGAGTTTGATGCAGGCTGAAGAAACTGGGCGCACCAATTCATGAGTTTCGTGGCGCCCGAAACTGGAATTTTCCTGCTGAAGTACAGGTTTAGATGTATTCTGCTCATGAGGCTCACTGCAACCTTTACCCTTGTCTATAAAGCAATGGACACCTCTCCACGGAGGCATGTTCTATCTCCTCTTATCATTGGACTTCTATCTCTCCGCTACAGTACTGCTACAGTATCTGCGCTACAGTATTACTACAATACTCGCGCTACAGTACTGCTACAGTCGCGCGCTACAGTACTGCTACAGTACTGCTACAGTACGCGCGCTACAGTCGGTGCTACAGTAATTTCAGCCTCTTTGTGATTCCTCTTTGCTCTTCGGGTGCCGCTCGGACTATCCTCGTACCGCTCGCTGGTTGCTCGTGTCGCTCGGTCCTTTCCCTGGTGCGGCCGTTCTTATTTGGTGCTAAGTGGTTCCTCTCTTGTGCGCTGGGTACAACTAGTTTGGTAGAAACCAGGTTCTTCCTTTTTCTCATCCGCTACATTCCGATTTATCTTTCTTTCATATCTAGTGGTGGATCCTTCTCTTTTGGTAGCAAATATATCGTAACATTTCTAGCTCACCTAAAACTGCATATGATGCTTGGAGAATCATTGAGGCATATTTTCTTGATAAGACTGCTTCCACGGCTTTTTCTCTAAAGTCTGAATTGCGGAGCATCAAGAAAGGCTCAATGAGCATGTGTGATTACATGCAAAAGGTCAAGTCGATTGGTGATGCTCTTCAGGCGATTGGTGAAACCGAGTCAGACCATAATTTGGTCATGACTGTTCTTCTAGGGCTACCAGAAGACTATCGCGGTTTTGTTAGTGCTCTAAACACACACAGAAATAAGCCCACTTTTGAACAGCTTCGTCCACTCTTGATGCAAGAAGAAACGGAAGTCCAACGTCGTACTAGTGTGATGACATCCTCTGCTATTCCCACTATTGACGGTGAAGCTCTTTATGCCAATCGTGGACGCGGTAATCGTGGAGGCCGTGGAGGTAGATATCGTGGAGGCCGAGGACAGCATGGTAGACACAACTCTGGTCGTGGATCTCCTGGAACCTACTCACACCCTCAACCTAATAATCCTCAACAACCTTACATTCCAAAGTCTGGCACACAATGTCAGATCTGTGGCAAGTTCAATCATTCTGCCCTCCAGTGCAGACAACGCTTCAATCATTCCTTTATTACAGATGATGTTCCTCAAACTTTTGCTGCTATGAACCTTCATGAACCCGGTGAGGAAGTATGGTATCCAGACACCAGAGCATCTAATCATATGACCGCACATTCTGGTATTCTCTCCTCTTCTAAACCTTATAGTGGGCACGAAAAAATTCTTGTTGGTAATGGAAATTTACTTGATATTACTCAGACAGGTGAAACTCATTTAAATACGTCCTCTAACTCTTTTGCTCTTAAAAACGTCCTTGTTGTTCCTTCTATTAAGAGAAATTTACTTTCAGTGCGTCAGTTCTGTCATGATAATAATTCTCTTTTTGAATTTGACTCTTCTGGTTTTTTTCTGTGAAGGACAAGGAAACCAGGGCGGAGCTTCTTCGATGCCCTAGTTCGGGAACATCACTCTATCCACTTTCCTCTAAAGTTGCAAGTGTAGGAACTAAGAAACCGCTAGCTCTAGTTGCATCTAGGTTTAGCGGAGATATATGGCATAGACGGTTAGGTCATCCAAGTTTTCTTGTTCTTTCTACATTTATTAAAAACAATAAAATTGTTTCTGATTCTGCTTTGAAATTATCTGTTTGCAATGCTTGTAATATGGGAAAACATGTTAAACTCTCGTTTCATGATTCAGAATCTCAATCTGCTTTTCCTTTTCATATTGTTCATTCTGATGTTTGGCAATCACCTGTTCCCTCTGTTTCTGGCTACAAATATTATGTTATTTTTATTGATGATTACTCTCGGTTTTCTTGGCTTTACCTTTTAAAATTTAAACATGAAGTTTTTGACAAATTTTTCGAGTTTAAGACAATGGTTGAAAACATATTTCATAGTTCAATCAAAATTTTTCAATCTGACAATGGTACTGAATTTGTAAATGACAAATTTTCTACTCTTTGTTCACAAAATGGAATTATTCATAGATTCTCTTATCCTTATACGCCTCAACAAAATGGCCTTGCTGAGAGGAAGCATAGGCATTTATCTAACATTGTTAGGAGCCTGCTGTTTCAAGCTTGCTTACCTCCTCGATTCTGGGCTGAGGCCATTCAAACTGCCGTCTTTCTTGTGAATCGAATTCCTTCTCTTACTGTTTTGAAAGGACAATCGCCATATGAAATTCTGCATGGTTGTGTTTCCCCTGACTTGCAACTTGTTAGAGTTTTTGGATGTTTGTGTTATCCCGATGTTCAGGACATTGCAGCTCACAAGCTCTCTCCCCGTTCTCTTCCTTGTGTCTTTTTGGGACTTTCTGACAAACATAAAGGTTTTCGCTGTCTTTATCCAAGCACTGGTAAAATTTTTATTTCTCGCCATGTTACTTTTGTTGAACATGTTTTTTCCTTACTCTTGTCTTTCTAAATTCTCTTCTTCTCCTTCCTCTTCTATTTCAAACTTTCAAATGTTTCAAAATTTTCTTTCTAATCCTCCCCTACTGGGTGAGAGTCCATCCACTATTGATGCAATCTCTGGCCTCTCCTTCACACGCCCCTCTACTGACGTTGGTTCACATACGCTTGTTTCACCGTCTGAGCAATTATCAGTTTTTCCTTCCACTGTGAATCATGATGCCCCACAGGTTAGTAATGAGAATGCTGCCGCTCCTGCTGGCCAAACTGAACTCCGGGTCTATACCAGACGACACACCAGCCGGCCTGCTGCTGCTTCACCTTCACCTATTGATCTGGCACCTTCCACCTCTGATCATCCACCTTCCCCTCCGCCTGCTGCAGTCTCCCCTCCTTCTCATTCTCCTTCTGAGCCTCCGTTGCCTGCCAGAACACACTCTATGCTCACTCAATCCATGGCTAAGGGTTCCGCTGCGTCTTCCTCCTTCCTCGCTTCTGCACGTTCTATTATTCCTGCTGAGCCTACCTCTTTTCATGAAGCTTCTCAGGATGCAGGTTGGCGTGCTGCCATGGCTGAAGAATTTGATGCATTACTGACCAATGCTACTTGGGATCTTGTTCCTCCTCCCTCTTCTGTTAATCTTATTGGCTGCAAGTGGGTATATAAAGTGAAGCAGAAGGCGGATGGTTCCCTTGAGCGTCTCAAGGCTCGGCTTGTGGCTCAGGGTTACAAACAACAACAAGGTATTGATTTTGATGAGACCTTTTCTCCGGTTGTCAAGTCGACCACTATTCGAACTGTTATTTCAGTGGCTTTCTCCTCTGGGTGGTCTCTTCGACAACTTGATGTAAAGAACGCCTTTCTTCATGGTACTCTCTCTGAAGAAGTTTATATGAAGCAACCGCCTGGTTTTGTGCATCCTTCTCTTCCTCATCACGTTTGCCGTCTCCGAAAAGCGATCTATGGTCTCAAACAGGCACCTCGGGCTTGGTTTCAGCGGTTTACTTCTTTTCTTTTTGAACTTGGTTTTGTTGGCAGTACTGCTGATCCCTCGATGTTTGTTTGTCATTCCTCTTCTGGCACTCTTGTTCTTCTATTATATGTTGATGATATTATTGTCACCGGAAGCTCCTCCTCTCTTTTAGAGGCTCTTATTGTCACCTTACAACGAGAATTTGCTATGAAAGATCTCGGGCCGCTACATTATTTCTTGGGCATTGAGGTTAATCGTTCGTCTTCTGGTCTTCATTTGACTCAGCAGAAATATGCGCATCAACTACTTCAGCGCCATGGCTTTCTTGATAGTAAGCCCGTCTCTAGTCCTCTCTCTCTGACTTCTCGTCTCTCTTCTCATGAGGGGCGCCTTCTTGAGGATCCCTACATTTATCGTCAGATCGTTGGTGCTCTCCAGTATCTCACCTTCACAAGACCAGATATCTCGTATGCCGTCAACTCTGTTGCCCAGTATTTACATGCACCTCGTGAACCCCACATGCAAGCGGTCAAGCGCATTCTGCGTTATATTCGCGGGACGCTGTCTTATGGCATTCCTATCTCCCGCTGTATCAATCCTTCTCTCGTGGCATTCGCAGATGCTGATTGGGCTGGTTGTCCCGATACCCGTCGCTCTACTTCAGGATATTGTATATTTCTAGGGCCCAATCTTATCTCCTGGTCCGCTAAGAAACAGCCCACTATTTCTCGTTCCAGTTCTGAAGCCGAGTATCGTGCTGTGGCTTACGCGCTTGCTGAGACAGTATGGATCCGACGTTTACTTCGTGACCTTGGTGTGTTCTTATGGCGCTCCATCAGCATCTATTGTGATAATCTCAGCACGACTTATCTTGCGGCCAATCCTGTTCTCCATGCTCGAACGAAGCACATTGAGCTTGACCATCAGTTCTTGCGCGAAAAAGTCCAGTCTGGTGATTTAGAATTGGTTCACATCTCTTCTGATAAGCAACTTGCTGATATTTTCACAAAGCCTTTGTCACCTTCTCGATTTTCGGCTTTGCGGCTCAATCTTCGCATCCGGCCAGTGGATGCTTAGCTTGCGGGGGGATGTTACGATATATTTAGTATATGTTACGATATATTTAGTATCTTATGGTATATTAGGATACTGTATATTATTATCATATATAGAGTAGGATTATATGGTATGTAATCCTAGTTGTAGTATTACTATAGTAGGCAATGTTACTATAGTAGACCTATCTCTTGTACTATATATTTTCATCAATTCAACCCAAGAGGGTATGCTCTTTTGCCCTTCTTTCACAACCTCCATCGTCGCTGCATCATCATCCGCCCGTCAAACAGGCACGCACACCTCCAAAACCGGTCGCGCGAAGTCGATCCCAACATTGTCGACACTGATCTCCTCAAACACTCCGACTGGAAATGGCCCACCTGGCCACGAAGAGAGTATTTGCCCCTACTCCAAGGGCATCATCGGGTACCCGCGGCTCCACCGCTCACACGTCACAATAGTCAATGACGATTTGACGTTCCATAAATATCCTGCTAAGGGTCCACCTTCTCGAGATCAATTTCTCCTCGATCACTTGATTGTCCTCTTACGATAGACTTGCCACTCATAGTAGCTTCTTTTGCCATCCCAACGGTCTCTACGTCTCTCGCCCTTATCAAGGTGCGATCCGCATTCTCACAAAATTTCTTGAGGTCGACTGCCAACTGGATCGACAAATCCTCCAGTTGCTTAATCCTCTCGTCTGCCGGCGCAAGCCTCAACTTGGAGTAGCATCATAAATGATCGCCGTTCCACCGTACTCGCTGAATTTGCCAGTTGTTCTCTCAACTTCAGGGTCTCACCAAATCCGAAGGATGCAGGGTTTCTGTCTCGGCTGCCTCGGCCGCCATCGAGTGCGTCGTTCACCACTCAAGCTGCAACAAGCAAAACATGCGCGGGTGAAACACCCCATGCCAACGCATCCCCACACAAGACTATAACCCCAATCATGCGAAAGTAATGAAGTGGACTCCCACTATTCCCCGATGTCACGTTGTCGGCCGCCAACGTGACCCTCCAAGGGTATAGAAGTGGTTCACTCCGATCTAACTCCAACACCTTTGGAGCTTTAGAAACGACCCAATCATAATACTTTCGCCAATAAGTCATAAGAGATCCCGTCTCTCACGTTCCTATTCCTTATCGTCCAACCTGCCTAAGGTTTACTAGGTCCACTAAGACTTAAGCCTAGGCTCTGATACCACTATAATCTGTCACGCCCCGGGCCCTAGTGAGAGCCTACCAGGCACGTGCCCAGACCCGCCGTGTACCTCAAAACAACACAATGTACACAAGGCGTCTACAATAACATCAATCAAGTAGAATAAGGAATACATCCTAAACAGGGTGATCAGAGCGAGAACATAGTTCTACAACTAAAACAGAATCCATACAACTAAAATCTCAAGATATACAAATGAGTTTATACATCTTATCAACAAGTAGATCAATCAACCAACAAAACTATACATCTTTCATTCAAAATACAATGAAAGGAAACCCATGGTATGCCTACAACCACCACACCGTAGAGGCTCTAGCTAGCTGCTAACCCCTCGCCACGATCCCAAGCCTCTCCTGCTGCGGAAGGCTCTGAAAAACCCAACAACAATGGGGGTGAGAACTATTAATCAATAGTTCCCAGTGGGTAAGCCGCCGAGAGTGGCGAATTACACCGCTAGGTCAACTGAGGCAAGATAGTATAACTGAAACATAAAGCAGAAATCATATAACATTTAATGCTAAACAGGTAGTTCTACAACTATCTTGCCTCCAATGACTAAATCATCTACATGAACATGAACATGTTCTATTGTCATATGCTCAACAATTAATTTCATGGTTTACATGCATGTCAACTTAATGCCATGATCAATTACATATGCTTGATGTCATAAACTCGCTATATGTCAAGTTTAACTATTTCATGTATGACTTGTCTCCAAACTATAAGTATGTTATGTTCACTAATCACTAGTGTGCCAAGTCATGTCAATGCCTCGCTACATGCAATGCCACAAGGTCACCACCCAATACTATGTCCATACACTATATGTATATGCATCCACCAGCTGTGACATTCTAAGTCTAGTTTACTTAGTATATGAATGTTCACCTTTGCATAAAACCATAACTGTGTAGTCATAAAAGAATACAATAGAGGGATGTTCACTTGTGCCGTGCCTAATGGCTCCGTGGTAGTCAACACCTCACGCTTTGGTGAGCCTTACCCACGGCGGTTCCATTTCGGCGCTCTCTCTAACACACAGGCGAAATAACTGTCGCGAGGCCAACTCCGGAGTGCCGGCTTGTAGGGAGCGACCCTCACAAGCATGTGTAAACGAGCATAGTGGCTAACAATCAACAATCAACCATAATAATAATATCATAAGTTTAATTCCACATTATGTCAAAACATGTCATGTTATATTTTCTACATTCAATAGCCAATATGCTAAAGATCAACCATATCATGTTGTTCTCCAATTGTCCTTTGGTAAGTCCCTACCAATATGTCCATGTCTCTAACATATAAATGTCCATCTTTTGTTTACTAAGTTCATAAACTATGCACTATCCCAATGCCATATCCAATGCATTATCCCAATGCCATATCCAATGCATTATACTAATGCTATAACTAATGCATTATACTAATGCTATAATCAATACCAAAACCGATGCATTCAACTAATGCTATAGTTCATGCATTATTCCAATGCTACAATTCATGCATTCTACAATGCCAACAAGACCCTATCCATGCCATGCATAAGCTACAACAACCTCTACTACATAGAGCATAGAGCTATCATGCAAGTGTTCAATTAATCAAATGGACCCATGTCCAACTAAGTATAATTATCGAATGCAAATAGGATCCCCTTTCCTCATGTCTTAAACATGGAATCAATCCACGACTACCAAAAGGTCGAGTCCAAGGCCGACAACGCCCGTCATAATTGCTCACCTAGTTGAGGTGCAACAACTATACAACATACGTCATATCCAATCTTTCCTCTATACAAGCATACTCTAGTATGCAAGAGAATTCAACAACCAAGTAGTGTCTCCTATGATGCTCCTTTCTAGCATGCATAACCTAATTAGCATTTCATAATGCATCATTGCACTACTAGTACAAATACACTAGCATGCATATTAATCTCATAATGCCACACTATATGTACTATGCATTTTTATACATAACATATATGTCTCTTGCAATCACAATTATCATAATGCCATAATTAACATAATTACGCATCTAATCAATCCTATAACAAGATAGGAGACATAGGGGGAGTTCACCCATTTCGGTGAGGTCAGACCCACCGGATACCCGTCGAAACCTCGCAGTACTTCGAAACGAAGTTGTCCCCCGAGCTTCTCATACCCTAAGATAATTTTCCAAGGGGTTAGGGGTATCGAACAAGCAATTCGAAAACTACCCAAAAATCAATGAGGTAAATGGGTGGAAATTACCTTGAGCAAGTAAAACTTGTTCTAAGTCCCATTGGAGGTTAGAGATCTTCCAATCTAACCTACAACGACATTCTACACCCATCAATTCCACCTCAAGGGTTCACAATCACGAAACCCTAAATCAAACCCTAATTTTCCAAGAAACTAGGTTTTCATGCTAAACTTAAGCAAAATCACAAATAGAGGTTGTAAGAGAGTCTACAAACCTCAAATCGAGCTTCCAACCAAGCTCACACAAGCTAGGGTTGAAGATCCATCCACCAACAAGCTCCTTTCCTCAGCCCCGAGCTCCCTCCAAGCCTAGGAGTCCACCTCCAAGGGAAAAATGGAGAGAAAGGAGATCAAAACCAAGATCTAGGGGTTGGGGGAAGAGAAAATCTAGAGAGAGAGAGAGGGAAACCTACCATTCCTTCTCCTCCAAGCCTCAGCCACAGCAGCATAAGAGGGGGGTGAAGGGGTACTTAAACCCAAAGCACAAAATCCAACTATGCCCCTCAAAAAGCCAAAATTGCAAAACTGCTCAAAATACAATTTCTGCATTGTATACCGGTATGCGTATGGGCATACCGGTATCCAACCAAAAATCCCGCAAACCCGAGCCTCGGCCAAGCAGTCTGCGCAACGGGATTCCGGTATTCGACTTCCCCATACCGGTACAAAATGCTCCAATACCGGTATGCGCATTTGCACATACCGGAATGCCAGCGTATTCCGGTATCAACTGCTGGATTCCGCAGAACCCGAGAGCTGCGCGCAACCAGTCTTCACTGGATTCCGGTATCTCAATCCCAGATACCGGTATGCAATGCAAAATCTGCACTTTTGCAGATTTTGACTCCCGGAGTCCGTTTTCGCACTTTTCAAGTCCCGAAAACACTCCGAAGCTCACCAAACTCAACTCAAAGCTCCAGAATAGTATAAGCCACTATTCTCTCACTAGAACTCCGCAATTTGCTAAAGTTCAGTGTACTACACGGCGGCGGTGGAGCGTGCTCAGCCGCGGCTGCCCAACAGCCCAGGCGACGACAGTGGCGGCTGCGGCGGCGCTCCGGCGGCACGGGGGCGGCCGGGGAGGAAGGCGACGGCACCGGAGGACCAGAGGGTGGCGGCGCGCACCCTCCAAGGCGCTGGGAGGCGGCGGCGGCTTGGGTCCAGTAGCCTCGGCCCGCAGCTGCCCTAGCAGTAGCTCGGCGGCGCTCCGCGGCGGTTCCCGGCGGCGGGGTTGGTCGCCGGCGGTCGTGCCACCTCAGGGGGAGCTCAGGCGTGGGTTCACCCTGGGTGCACACCACAGGGAAGGAGAAGAAGAAGAAAAGGGAGAGAGGGTGGTTGGCCGGGGTTTGCGCCGGCCAGGGGTGGTCGGCGGCGGCCGGCGGTGCTTGGGGAGGTGGCAGGGGAGCTGAGGAAGAGGAGAGGCTCCTGCTTGGAGCTGAGGGAGGAGAAGAGGGAAAGGAGTTCTCTCTCTCTCTCCACTCACACTCACACACCATATACACAATGGTATTCTACACAAAAGCCCCTCAAACACAACAATTTACCCCTGGGTCCTTCACAATTTACCCCTGGGTCCTTCACAGCAGGAATAAAATGCCCAGACACCCCTCCACAAACAATCTCACGCAAAACGGTGCATGAAACAGGGTCCAGATCGCGAAACAGCAAAATGTACATTTCGACCACTCAGTGAAGAACATGCAATATCTCTCGATCCGTCCGTCGAATGTCGAAACGGATTGCGCCATCGCGTTCAGCACTGCCGAGACATCGAATCTACCATTTTGGATCGTCAGAAACTATCACGCCGCGTCGGGCCTTTAACACCAACTAGGTGGAAAGGATAACCGCACGGGCGCATGCCCCAGACCCGCCGAACGGATAGAGTCTCTTCTACCCGCCTAAGGCGTCACGACACATGCATATCCACAAGGTTCCAACTAGGAACGGAGTACAAGAGTTGCACAAGGAAAGCATCAACATAAAGAAGTTCTACTTCTATTACATCACATTTGCACATTTATACATGCCCAAATTTTTTCTTTTCTTTCATTTCCATTCCATACATCATGTTCCAAAACTATGGAATATACAAGTTGCATACATTTAATGAAAACCCCTATACTATCAATGTCCAAGACTAGGGGTACAACTCTATGTAACACCAAAATGGAAGGGCCGCTATCTAGAGAGCCAAACCCTTGCCTCGCTCCGCCGCCTCACTCGCGGAAGGACCTGAAAAACGTGGGGTGAGAACTATAAACATAGTTCCCAGTGGGTAAGGCCACCCAAGAGAGAAGCTCGACCCACCAGGTCCAATGAAACACCATATGCATAAGTTAGATCACAAATAACTATGCAACAAATATTTACATGCTTGTAAATAAACATAAAGGATGCAACCAAATAAAATGTCAATTTTCATTTTCTCCTAGGTTCATCCTATATCTCACATTGACCAAGTTCAACTACTTGTCATTAACTTATGGTTTCGGAATCACCGCATCACCATAATAGTTCCAACGTCCAAGGAGTGAAATCGTCACCTCCGTCTTCGGGTAGCGAAATCGTCGCATACCCGGGGATAGCGAAATCGTCGCATACCCGATTTCAACACCGCCATCACGTGGGACGGGTAGCGAAATCGTCGCATACCCGGGATAGCGAAATCGTTGCATATCCCAATCTGTCACCGCCAACTCATATCACGGGTAGCGAAATCGTCGCATACCCGGGATAGCGAAATCGTCGCACATCCTAATCCGTCACCGCCAATTCATGGCACGGGTAGCGAAATCGTCGCATACTCGGGATAGCGAAATCGTCGCACATCCCAATGTTCACATTTCACACTTGCCAACCTAAGTCTCATGACCCTAGGTTCAAGTCATTAAGTCTCACCTATGTTCAATGACACTAGGTTTACTATCTCATTCTCAACCTAGGTTCCATGACTCTAGGTTCCATTCTCATGTTCCAACCTATGTTCAATGACACTAGGTTCCAATCATACATGTTCCAACCTATGTTCTCAACACTAGGTTCCAATCATACATGTTCCAATCTATGTTCTCAACACTAGGTTCCAATCATACATGCATTCACATAACAAGTATAGATAATAGAAATATACTTGAATTCTTTAACATGCAAGAGGAGCTCATGGCTCTATCTATCATGATTCTCATTTTGCCCACATGCAAGTTCTAAGGTTCCACATTACACCATTTTATCTTTAAATGGTTATTTACCCTAGACATGGAAGTGACCTAATCACTTCGGTAAACACAAACCCACCTCAAGAGCTTCCAAATTCTTGAATTCTTTGAGCTCCTAGGTCTCCAAGCCTTGAGTTCTTTGCTTCAACCCAAGCTTCTACAAGAAAATGGTTCGTTACTCGTTACGAACCCTTAAATCAACTCAATACATGAAATCATTTGTTCTAACATGATTTCCTATGCCTCAATTGTAATTTTCGAAGGTTCAAATATTTTTAGAACCTCTCATGGCAAAAACCCTCATTTCACCTAGGTTTCACATGCATGCATGTAGAACCTCAAAATCTCTTGGCCAATCTCCACGTTTTGTGGTTTAGATTGCCTAGGATTTCCAAAAACCTCATAACAAAGGATTAAATCCAAGGTTTGAACCCAAATCATGAGGACTCACCTTAGCCACGAGTTCCCTAAGCTTCTACTTGCACCAAGAAGCCCCAAATCCACCTTAGAAGCTTTTCCCAAGGTCAAATCCTTCACTCCTCCAAGCTTTGGAGAGATCTCTAGAGAGAGAAAGTGAGGGAGAGGGAGGGGGAAGTGGGAAAGATGAAGAGAAGTGAGGGAGAGAGCCTCAGCCCTCAATACATAACTCCCCACATGCGAAATGACCATTTTGCCCCTCTCACAATTCAACACTACCAACCAGCCAAAGCTGGCATTTCGCAACACTGTGTACCGGTATGCGCATTGGCATACCGGTATACGGGTGTTAGTTCCGGTATACCCCGAGGAATTCAGCAAAACCCGAGAGCTGGGTTCTCGGATTCCGCCCTCACATTTCGGTATGCCACACTCCATACCGGTACTAATCGCTTCAGTACCGGTATGGACACATCCATACCGGAATCCACTGCAGACTTCACAAGTTCAGAAGTTTTAACTTTTCGAAGTCCGTTTTCGCGCCTCATTTGCGCCGAAAACACTTCGCACAAGTCCCAAACTTGGCCGAAGCCTCACACATAGCCTCTCATGCTATTTTTTCAACCGGACCACAATTTGTAGAAGTTCGGTACGACGCACTGAAATTCAGTGTACTACAGAAACGGACTCCGGATTGCGCCGTTAAGCCGTTCTCTCTCCGCAACCAAAACATAAACAATAAAAACCCTAAAATACACTATATACACATATATATATACACTTATACATGTATATACATACAAATACGGATCAAATACACAGTAAAGGGAGGAAATACAGAATTCAAAATTCAAAAATAAAATTTTCAAAATTCGAATTCTCACATCACTCCCACCAAACAAGAAGTTTCGTCCCCAAAACTTACTCACACACCATCCGCAAACAATTGCGGGAACCACTCTCGCAAAGCAGACTCCAGCTCCCAAGTAGTCTCACACTCCACGTGACTCGTCTACTGCACTCTCACATATAGAAAGCTCCGGTTCCTCAACTGCTTCACCTTGCGAGCCAAAAACCTCAAAGGCACATCATCGCAGCTGAGCTCCTCCGTCGTCGGGCTGATCATGTGAGAAGGGTCGGGGATGCACTTCCGAAGCACGGACACATGGAAGACATTGTGCACCCGAGCAAGACTAGGAGGAAGAGCTAACCGATAAGCCACCGGACCCACACGCTCAAGGATCTCGAACGGCCACACAAATCGCGGACTAAGCTTCCTCCGCAATCCGAACCTCTTGATCCCTCGAGACGGTGACACCCTGAGCAGCACATGCACACCGACCTGAAACACTAGGTCCCGTCGTCGCCGGTCCGTGTAGCTTTTCTGCCGGCTCTGCGCAGTCAGTAACCGCTGCCTCGCACTGCGAATCCTAGCCTCAGCGTCCTCTAACAAGTTAGGCTCGATCACTCGACGCTCATTCACGTCATCCCAACAGATCGGTGATCGACAACGACGTCCCAACGAAGCCTCGTACGTTGCCATCCCAATGCTCGCCTGGAAGCTGTTGTTGTAGGCGAACTCCACCAAGGAAAGGTACTTGAACCAACCCTCTCCAAAAACCAAAACGTATGCCCGGAGCATATCCTCGAGAGTCTGGAAGACTCGCTCCGACTGCCCATCACTCTGAGGGTGGTAAGCTGAGCTGAAGTAGAGCTTCGTTCCCAGAGCCTGCTGCAAGCTCTTCCAGAACTGAGAAACGAAGCGAGAATCCCGATCAGAGACGATCGACACTGGCACTCCAAGCAGCCTGCCAATCTCATCCAAGTAGAGCTGCGCCAGTCGATCCCGAGACCAAGTCGTGTGTACCGGTAGGAAATGAGCTGCTTTCGTCAATCGGTCCATAAAAACCCAGATCGCAACATGACCTCGCTGAGAACAAGGCAACCCGGTGACGAAATCCATGGTGATCTGCTCCCACTTCCATGCAGGTACAGGCAACGGTTGAAGCTTCCCTGCTGGTCGCTGATGCTCAGCCTTCACCTGCTGACCAATCAAACACTGAGCCACATGCTGAGCCACGTCCATCTTCATGCCAGGCCACCAGAAACTCTGCTTCAAGTTGCGGTACATCTTTGTCCCTCCATGATGAACGGTGGACGGCGACCGGTGTGCCTCAGTCAAAAACTCTCGCCTCAAATCCGAATCACTGGGCACATACCTCCGTCCTCGAAAGCGAAGAGAACCATCTGCGTGGATCGTGAAGTCACCATCTCTGCCCTGCTCGGCATCTGCTCGTACTCTCTGCAAGTGCGGATCCATCAGCTGCCCACCGGAAATCCGATCAGACAAGGTGGGCTGCACCACCAAAGTCAACAACTGTGCGGTAGCTCCATAAGGTAAAATCTCCAACTCTAGTCGACGAAACTCCACCACCAATCGCTCCTGGTCGGTGATCATGAGAGACAGCTCTGCCGAAGGCTGCTTCCGGCTAAAGGCGTCCGCCACGACGTTCGCCTTGCCCGGATGATACTGGATGGAGATGTCGTAATCCTTCAAAAGCTCAAGCCACCGTCTCTGTCTGAGGTTCAGCTCCTTGAAGAGGTACTTCAGACTCTGCTGATCTGTGAACATCTCATAATGCGCTCCGTACAGGTAGTGTCTCCAAAGCTTGAGAGCGATCACCACTGCTGCTAGCTCGAGATCGTGCGCCGGATAGTTCTTCTCGAAGTCCTTCAGCTGGCGCGAAGCATACGCGATGACCTTCTCCTGCTGCAAGAGCATGCACCCCAATCCTATCCGAGACGCATCGCAGTAGACCACAAAATCCTCACCAGGCTGGGGCAATGCTAAGATAGGGGCACGAGTCAAACTGTCCTTCAGCTTCTAGGAGCTCATCTGACAAGCGGGAGTCCACAGAAACATCTCGCCCTTCCTCGCCAGCTTGCTCAAAGGGGCGGCGATCTTAGAGAAACCCTCCACAAATTGCCGGTAACAACTCGCCAAGCCGAGGAAGCTCCTAATCTCCGCCACAGAAGTCGGAACAAGCCAATCCACCACAGAGTCCACCTTCCTTGGGTACCGCAATACCAGACTGCGTCACGACGTGACCCAAGAAAAAAACTTCTCGAATAGATTAGTATGTCGTCAAAGAAGACCACGACAAATTGATCCAAGAACTGCCGAAAAAAAACCCTGTTCATCAAATCCATAAAAGCTGCCGGGGCGTTCGTCAAACCGAACGGCATAACCGTGAACTCGTAATGCCCGTAACGAGTCCGGAAGACCGTCATGCCACGCCCTCGGCCTTGATCTTCTGCTGAAGATAACCTGGCTGCAGATCAATCTTCGAGAGTACTGAGGCTCCCTGGAGCCGGTCGAAGAGATCGTCGATCCGCGGTAGAGGGTACTAAATCTTCACCGTCATCTCGTTGAGCTCGAACTCACAATCAAACCAAGACTGCACGAAAGTCGCAACGAAAACCTAGTACGCAAACACATGCACAGAGACCTCGGAGCCAACAACCAGGCTCCCGTCATCCGATCACCAAGGCACCAAAACTCAACCGGAGTCATACCATCCGCAGTGATGGCAAATCAACTGTGCAAAACCACTCCAGGATCAACTCAAGGCTCACTACGTGATCAGGGATGACCACAACACAGCTTTCCCACAAGACGACGCACAGAGAATGTCTTGTAAGAGAAAGCACCGACCCAATCCTGACAGTCCCAAAAGGGATAGGGTATTTCGTTCTAACTTTTGACACTACGTTGTCTGCAGCCAACGTACTTATCAAAAGAAAAATGAAATATCCGCAGATCAAATGCCGACAAAGACAACGTACTTATCAAAAGAAAAATGAAATATCCGCAGATCAAATGCCGACAACAAGTTGGCAACACCACAAAGGTACCGGTCAACCAACTCTAAAGCTGGACCAAAATCACGAAAGAATCACCGAATTAACGGGAAACAGCAAACCGACCCACAAAACAAGGTTTGCTCTGAGCCAACTCCCTAGGAGTCTTCGGCTTCCAACAACAAACCGACGGCTACACGCGACATAGGGTCGCCAACCACACGAACCAAAGCGAAGGAAAATAATTCCAGCGTCGATTAACCAACGTCAAACGCGGTGAGACCTCCAACAACAACCAGGAAGATCTCGCGACAGCACGAAAGCCAATAAATACCACCAGAAATCCCAAGACATACCAATTAAGGTGTTAGGATAGCCGCAAACCATGTAGGCACCAACAAAAACCCGACACCAAACAGTGTCCACTCAGTCTAGTACACGTCAGTTTGACGCAAGAACTAGCTAAAGGTCGAAAGACCAACACTGACGAATCCACCAGCAATACGTCACTGGTGGAGTTCGCCTATAACAACAGTCATCAGGCGAGCATTGGGATGGCACCGTATGAGACTTTATATGGGCGTCGATGTCGGTCCCCTATCAGTTAGGACGACATCGGAGAACGCCAGATGATCGGGCCGGACTTGGTGGTGGATGCAGAGACAAAGATTCGCATTGCTAGAGAGCGATTATTGACTGCACAGAGTCGGCAAAAGAGCTACGCGGACCATCGGCGTCGTGACCTGAAGTTTTAGGTCGGCGAGCATGTTCTGCTCAAGGTTTCACCGTCCAGAGGGATCAAACGGTTCGGTTTGAGGGGCAAGCTTAGCCCGAGATATGTGGGACCGTTTGAGATCTGGGAGCGCGCTGGTCCGATGGCGTACAGATTGGCTCTACCTCCGAGTCTCGCCCAAGTACATGATGTCTTCCACATGTCCATACTTCGGAAGTATATTTCTGATCCATCTCATGTCATCAGTCCGACGACCATCCAGCTGCGGGAGGATCTGACCTATGAGGAGGCTCCGATACGGATACTGGCACGTGAGGAGAAGCAACTGCGGAACCGGAGTATTCCGTATGTCAAAGTCCAATGGGCTAATCATGAGGAGCGCGAAGCGACTTGGGAGCTTATGCGTGAACGTTATCCACATTTATTTGAGGGGTAAATGTAATCAAGTTTCGGGGACGAAACTTCTCTTAAGGGGGGAATGATGTAAAGACCGAGAATTTTATTATATAAATTAACTCTCCGTTGACGATGTTTTTATGTGTATTTTAATTACATAATCACTCGTCAAGTTTCGGGTGGAAACGAAGTTGGAATAAAAGAGTTAAGAAATTTTTGATATTCACTTAAGTGAATAGTAACTCTGGTTTTTCGAAGAGGCCGATTATTAGAGATGACTTATGGAGTGTGTCGGACTCCGTTCATAGTAGTCCAATAGCTCGTATTCAACCATCCGATTATTCTGGACTCGATGGCACTGACGGATTTTGAATTGGACGAACGGTTTCGGAGAAAAGCCCATTTAGTCTTTGAGGGACTAAATTGTAAATGTACATTGAACCGTAAAGAGGGTTATTGATCTGCGAATCGGCAATCAAATCGAACGAAACAAAATCTTGAGTTCGATGTCCCAGTGGTGCTGATCGCGCTAGCACAATCCGTTCGAAAATCCGACAGACGGATCGCAAGATATAACGCGTTTCCCGAGGAAGGATCAAATGTCATTTTTCGTATTCCGAGAAAAGTGCCAATATTTTATGTACCAAATTGCACGAAATTGGAGTGGGAGGTACCTACGCGCAAAATACACGCGCTGCGGGGGACTTAACTGATAATTATCAACTTTGGTGGGCTATGTTGCAAAGTGACCAACTTGTATATAAACACCACTTAGGGTTTCCCATGTGAAACCCTAACCCTAGCCTTCTACACCCTCCACAGCCACCCCAACCGACACCCCCACCTCCTGCTCCTCCCTCTGCGCGCGGCTGCCGCCGCCGGCGAGCCCCTTGCCGGTCGTCGCCGTCCCCGCGCGCCGCCACGGCCGCCACTGGCGGACTGCACCATCTCTGGTGCAGCTCTGGCCGAGAAGGGCTAGGTCAACTCCCCACGCGCCGCCGCCGCCCGGGACCACTCCGGCCGCCCTCCTCCGGCCTCAGTCAACCCGCCGCCGCCGTCCCTGGGAGCCCCGGCCACCGCCGTGGCCGTTGTACCCGAGTGACCCGAGCCCAGACCCGAACGGGCTCGGTTGGTGCCAGCGCCGCCACCGCCGCCTTCTGCCGCCGGCCAACCCAAGCCCCGGTCTCCCTTGACCGGCCGCACCCGTCGGCTGCAGGCAGAACCGCCGCCGGAGCCGCCGCTTGCCGGGAACAAGGCCCGACCTTTTTGGTGCTCCCGGGCTAGGGCATCATCGCCTGCTCCTCCGGTCGCCTCCCGCCGCCGGTTAATGTGTGCGGCGACCTCCCCCGGCCGCCCGCACCCGCCTCCCGCCGGCGCGCCCGCCGCCGTGCCGCCGCCGGCCGTGCCCTAGCTCCTCTGCCCGGTAAGCTTAGTTATGGGCTACCTTCCTGTAGCTGTGGGTTCATCGCCATATTCCGGCGAATCATGGCTGTCCCGATGCATCTAGATGTGAGCATGATGATCTATTGTCAGTGCTGATCATCATGCTCACCTCCTTTGAGGTCAATGCTGCCCTGGATGCTGTGATTTATGCGCTTTAATATCAGTGCGCGTAGTTTATTAATTTTCGGGCCGCTTGCGCGCCTCCCACAGTAACCCGCTGCACTCCGAACCAAGAGCACGGTCTCCGGCACGTTGAAACCTAGCGGCACGTGACTCGGAGGACCTCGAAAATTATCGGTTTGTGATATCGAGCCATAAAACCCATGGAATCACATAAAATAATGTGATTTCATATATGATTGGGGACTTTTATGCAATTGTACACCGCGTGGGTCCTGTGGGCAGTATGTATGAACTGCGTGTGACCTCTGGACTGATTGTCCAAGGTCCGATGTCTTTCGCGACAATCGAAAGTCGATTTTCGGTGCGTTTTCCGACGAAGTCCGTCGACGAAACGCGGATTACGGTTCGAGATCGACTGTCACGACTTGCATGACTTGGGGACTGCCGCTGAGCCTAGTTGGCTAGTTGTCTCGGCCGTCTCGAGCATTCTGAGATGCCTGATGAGCGGCAGTGGGTTTCGGTGTCGAAAATTGACGCTTCCGGGAACCCGGATCGGAGCGATCATCCGAGAATAATCGTTCCGATGTTCGATCTTATGGTTGCTGCCCAAACACCCAAAGGGATGTGTTTTGGGGCAGCAGTTGAACCGTGGAGCGAGTCTGTATCTTTCGGGACTATTCGTGTGTCCCGGGGACGTCCCGGTGCGATTTTTGGGACTTCCGGTGTTGTTCGGTGATCGGTTTCGAGGAAACCGAGTCTCGGGTTTTGGGGGTTTGTGTGAGATGCGTACATTAAGTCATTTGAGATTTATATCTGACTCGATGGACCTATCGTAGTTCCGGTTGATCTTCTTCGCGTCCAGGTTCCCGACGTGAGTACGACAGGTGGGTGAGCCTTCGGAGTAGTCGGTATCACTGTTCCCTGTCTCTTCTTTGATAGATCTCTACATGTCGATTCCTTCTTTACAGCATCCGTTCGTTTATACTTACCATACTTGCATAGTATATTTGTGGTCATGGATATGTAGAGCAGGATTATGCATTGATGATCTGTGGACTTCTTGTCCAGGCAGCACATCGACTCTCTTGTCGTGTGTTTCGATCTGATTGATCAGGATTTGGCGTTCATACGCCTCTGTTGTGGCTTCGGCCAGGTACCGGCCTCTTGTCGGCTTTGATTCGATCTGTTTGATCAGGATGCTGCGTTCCTTTCGCCCGAGATATGGCTTCGGCCTGGCACCGGCTTCTTGTCGGCTTTTTATTGAGCATATCGCATGATCAGTCACTGCACAGCGTGTATTCATGACACCAGTTCGGTTTGGCCACCGATCAGAGGTGTACTATCCGGATGAGTCGACCTGCGGGCGCATGAGTTAGATCGGGTGCAAGAAATGTGACAAGCACACATGAGGTCTGCGAACCAATAGGGAAACGCATGAGGTCTGCGGACCAATAGGGCAACGCATGAGGTTTGCAGACCAATAGGGCAAGCACCAGATTGGGTATTTTGAGTTTTCATTCCTTTGATGCATATGCAGCTTAGTTTTTCCTGTACAGTAGCGTTTTGATTATTTATTCTGTTCATACTGACACAGCTACTGTAGATCTCTGATTATATTGTTATCATATCTCCTTTGTTTCTCAGTGATTACGACATGCCCCTGTGGCTCGGTTGTACCCACTGAGAAACCTCGTTGTGGTTTCTCACTCCCCATTTTCCCAGGTAGCTCGGGCGAGGAGTTCAGTTCGTGGTTCGACGCGAGGACGATCTAGCTAGACTGCATTAGCGGTCATCACCCTGGTTATGTTTTCCTTATCTACATTAGTAGTCAGATAGATATATAAATGGTTCAGTTAGATGATCAATTTGAATGCTTATAAATTGTATAAGATGATGAATTCCCTATGCATGATATTGGGTTTTAATTTCTATTATTAGTATTTGATTCGGATTTCTTCGTGTGGGTGTCTACCCTTCGTGGTAGCTGGATTTCAAAATAAAGTTCCGTGTTGGAACAGTTTTAAAAGGTTTTTCGTGATTTTGATTCAATGCTTATTAGAATTAGAAAACAAAGCTTTCGAGTGGAAAGCAATTTTAATAGGATGTTTGTTGTACTGTGCATTGCATCATCCTTCGCTTAAGGAGTGCTTAGAGGCATGTAAGGATAGCTGTATGCAAATATACTCTATGGTTGTATTGTGTGGATTATCGTGAATTTAAGTGTGATTGTGATCCTGTTGTATGTTGTTGGTACGCCGTGCAAATACAGGGAAAACTCTGTCCGTGTAGACAGAGGTGCCTGTATTTGTGGCGGGTCTGTTCACTTCGCGGGCTAGTCTTTCAAAAAAAAAAAAAAAAAAAAATTGACCCGTTTTCCGCACTTCAACTAGCCCGGGGAATTGACCTGTTTTTCGCACTTAAACTAGCCCGGGGCGTGACATAAACCCACAACGAAGTCCATTGCGATATTCTCCCACTTCCAAACTGGAATGGGCAATCCTTGCAATTTCCCACCAGAAAGCGACGCTCGGCCTTCACCTGTTGGCGTACTAAGCATTGTGCCACAAAGCGTCCAACATCAAGTTTCATCCCCGGCCACCAATAATGTAATTTAAGATCCTTGTACATTTTGGTGCCGCCCGGGTGAATCGCATAGGGAGAAGTATGAGCTTCTTTCAAGATCTCCCCACGAATGTCCTCAACTTTTGGCACGCACAATCGATTTCGAAATCGAATTGCGCCCTTCAAGTCTACATGAAAATCACCGGCGCGCCCACTCTCGATAACACTCCGCACCTTTTGGTGTTCCGGATCACCGGATTGCTTTTCTTTTATTTGCTCCAACAAAGTTGGACAAATCTCGAGATTCATAAGTTTAGCGGGGACACCCGAGGCCACGACTTCCAAGTCAAACCGGCCCATTTCCTTGATTAACGGCATTTGTCCCGTCATCTCAATTGCGAAGTTCTCCACGGATTTTCTACTGAGCGCATCGGCCACCACATTGGCTCTACCGGGGTGGTACAAGATGGTTAAGTCGTAATCCTTTATCAATTCCAACCATCTCCGCTGCCTCAAGTTCAACTCCTTCTGATCCGTGTAAACCTCACAATGTTCCCCGTACAAATAGTGTCTCCACAACTTAAGTGCGAAGACCACCGCCGCAAGCTCTAAGTCGTGGGTGGGATAATTTTGCACATAGCTCTTTAGCTGTCGAGAGGCATATGCTATTACTTGTCCTCTTTGCATAAGCACACACCCAAGACCACGCCGTGATGCATCACTATACACCACAAAGCCCTCACCCGCAATCGGCAAGGCGAGAACTGGAGCCGAAGTCAACCTTTCCTTTAGCTCCTTAAAGCTTTGGTCGCATTTCTCGCTCGAAACATATTTGGCTCCCTTGCGGGTAAGACGCGTTAGTGGACCGGAAATTTTTGAAAATCCCTCCACGAACCGCCGATAGTACCCCGCAAGACCCAAAAAGCTTCGTACTTCCGTGACATTGGTCGGACGAGGCCAATCCTTGATTGCCTCAACTTTCATAGAGGCCACCGATACTCCTTCCGCGGAGATCACATGACCCAAGAAAGCGACCTCACGAATCCAAAATTCGCACTTTTTCATCTTGGCGAACAACTTGTTCTCTCGAAGAACTTGAAGCACAATCCTTAGGTGCTCTTTATGTTCCTCTTCACTCCGAGAGTAGACAAGAATATCATCTATGAACACAACCACAAATTGATCCAATAGTGGTTTGAACACACGGTTCATTAAATTCATGAACGCCGCCGGGGCATTGGTAAGCCCGAAAGGCATAACCGTGAATTCATAGTGTCCATACCGCGTCCTAAATGCGGTCTTATGCACATCCTCCGGTTTGATCTTCAATTGGTGATAATCGGATTGCAAATCAATCTTTGAATACACCCGAGACCCTTGCAACTGATCGAACAAGTCATCAATTCGGGGTAACGGGTACTTATTCTTGACGGTCGTTTTATTCAACTCGCGGTAATCTACACATAACCGCAGCGAACCGTCCTTTTTCCGCACAAATAGAACAGGGGCTCCCCAAGGTGACACACTTGGCTTTACGAAACCCTTGTCCATCAAATCTTGCAATTGTGCTTTCAATTCCTTCAGTTCCGCAGGTGCCATCCTGTACGGGGCCTTAGAGATCGGCGCCGTACCCGGGAGCAAATCGATCACGAATTCTATTTCCCGGTCCGGTGGCATTCCGGGCAACTCCGTCGGAAATACATCCGGGAACTCTTGGACTATAGGAATGTCCTCGAGCCCCAACACTTCTTTTCGGTCATCCACTACCGTCGCCAAGTAGGCAATGCAACCACTAGCAATAAGCTTCCTTGCTTGCAACGTGGACACCATTGATGCAAAGAGCGAACTCTTGCAACCACGGTACACAAACTCTTTGTGCCCGGGTTCTCTAAACCTCACTATCCGGCTCTCACAATCAATAGTGGCGTGATACCTCGAGAGCCAATCCATTCCTAGGATTAAGTCATACTCATTCATTCGATTTAACACCAGCAAGTCAGCTGGCATGATCCAGTTTTCAACCCTCACGGGGCAGTCTACACACGCGTGATGTACGCAAAAGGTGTGTTCAGGTACTTGCACAGTTCTTGCATGTGTGGCATCTACAATTTCTATTCCGTGTGCAATAGCAAATGATCGAGCAATGAATGAATGCGATGCACCAGTATCAAACAAAGCTCTACATCGAATGCCTTTAATTAACACAATACCTGCCACGACATCATCTTGGGCAGAAGGCTCCTCCACCTGTGAGGCGAATACCCGTCCACTGGGCGCTGGCCGCTGGCCCACCACTGGTCTCGGCGGCTGAGTACGGCCTGCCGACATCACCGCGGGTGGGATGCCCGCAAGCTGCCTCGGCGATGCAAATGCCGATGCCGACGACGGTGCTCGGCCATCATCCATCGGGCAATTGTATCGCATATGTCCCGGCTGTCCGCACTTGTAGCACCTGCCCTCACGGTAATCACACTGCTGAGGGCCGTGGGGGCCGCTACAAATCGGGCACTGGGTTGAGGGTCGGTTCCGCCGGGACCCTCGCGATTGGTTTTGCGACTGCGAGTGCTTCGGGGGCCGCTTAGAGCTAGACTGCCCACCCGAGCCACCCGCCGGTCGTTTCTTTCCCTTTTCTTTA
Organism: Puya raimondii; assembly: GCA_016920855.1. Taxonomy (NCBI): domain Eukaryota; kingdom Viridiplantae; phylum Streptophyta; class Magnoliopsida; order Poales; family Bromeliaceae; genus Puya; species Puya raimondii. Next base: position 204,889,392 of record JABWPP010000050.1, on the reverse strand, counting down.
TCTTTTTCCTTCTCTCTTTCCCACGACTCGCGCTCCTTGCGCGCACAAGCATTCCCGTGCTCCACCCAAAGAGCACGGTCCAAGACCTCCGCAAAGGTCTTTAGCTTGAGGGCGTGAACCGCCCGAAAGATCTCCGGTCGAAGTCCGCGCACGAAACAATCGACCTTGTCCAACTCTCCGCGGACAACGTGCGGTACGCAATTAATAATGTACGAGAACTCTCTCTCGTACTCGCGCACGGTGCGGTTCCCTTGCTTCAACTTTCGGAACCTTTCTTGAAGTTTCCTTTTCTCGCTATCGGGGAAGTAGGCGGCAAATACCACCCCGAAACTCCTCTCACATCGGTGGCGGACGGCTAGGGAGTCGATCACGCCGGACTCCCTTCCACCACACCTTCGCCGATCGCTCTAAACAATGAGCGGCGAGATGCACTTTGTCCCTCTCCAAGGTATACAGATCCTCGAAGAGTGTCTCCATGGCATCGATCCATATCTCTACGTCCCATGGATCCACGTTCTCCTCGTTGAAGATAGGCGGGTTGAACTTCTTGAACCTCATGAGAGCCGCAAGTGCGCGCTCTCGCTCCGCATCCTCCATCTCGGAGTCGGGCATAGGAGTACCTGACCCACCGGCTACAATCGGTGATGCCGGTGGCGCCACAGCCGGCGCCGGTGTCACCTCCTCGGCCGGTGCCGAAGCAGAGGCCGGAGGTACGAAGACCCGAGTTCTCACCCTCCCCGAGTTGTTCGGGAGCCGCGCTCGATTCTCCGAGCCCAGCCCTCGTAGGAGGCCGTCCACGTACCATTATCTTCTGAAAACACAACGACTTTGGTCATTCATGACATTCAAAGTCATTCACAACATAACGTTTCACGAAAAATTACGTGAACCCAATCTAGGCGAAAGTCACACAAGGGTCCTTATTCCCCTCACTTGGTTTCATGTTGTCGGCCGCCAACACGAACACACTTGGCGAAGAATAAGACACACCTCGAATCTACCTCTATTTCCAACTAGAGGCATAAGGACATAACCCAATCACTTATCTTACGCCATAATCAAAGATCTCGTCACTCACGAGCCTACACTCCTAGGGTCTTTTCCATCCTAGGGTTTCTTAGGTCCACCTAGACCGTTTCTACGCTCTGATACCACCTCAATCTGTCACGCCCCGCCGGGCCTTTAACACCAACTAGGTGGAAAGGATAACCGCACGGGCGCATGCCCCAGACCCGCCGAACGGATAGAGCCTCCTCTACCCGCCCAAGGCGTCACGACACAAGCTTATCCACGAGGTTCCAACTAGGGACGGAGTACAAGAGTTGCACAAGGAAAACATCAACATAAAGAAGTTCTACTCTACTTCTATTACATCACATTGCACATTTATACATGCCCAAAATTTTCTTTTCTTTCTTTTCATTCCATACACCATGTTCCAAAATTATGAAATACATAAGTTTCATACATGAAATGGAAATCACCTATACTATCAAAGTCCAAGACTAGGGGTACAACTCTATGTATCACCAAAATGGAAGGGCCGCTATCTAGAGAGCCAAACCCTTGCCTCGCTCCGCCGCCTCACTCGCGGAAGGACCTGGAAAACGTGGGGTGAGAACTATAAACATAGTTCCCAGTGGGTAAGGCCACCCAAGAGAGAAGCTCGACCCACCAGGTCCAAAGAAACACCATATGCATAAGTTAGATCACAAATAACTATGCAACACATATTTACATGCTTGTAAATAAACATAAAGGATGCAACCAAATGAAATGTAAATTATCATTCTCTCCTAGGTTCATCCTATATTTCACATTGACTAAGTTCAATTACTTATGGTTTCGGAATCGCCATCTTACCATAAGGGTTCCAACATTCAAGGAGTGAACTCGTCACCTCCTAGTTCGAGTAGCGAACTCGTCGCATACTCGGGATAGCAAAATCGTCGCATACCCCATCTCAACACCGCCATCACATGGCATGGGTAGCGAGCTCGTCGCATACCCGGGATAGCAACCTCGTCGCACATCCCATCTCGACACCGCCAACTCATGGCGTGGTAGTGAAATCGTCGCATACCCGGGATAGCAAAATCGTCGCACATCCCGTGTCAACACCGCCAACTCATGGCATGGTAGCGAAATCGTCGACTACCCGGGATAGCAAAATCGTCGCACATCCCGTGTCAACACCGCCAACTCATGGCATGGTAGCGAAATCGTCGACTACCCGGGATAGCAAAATCGTCGCACATCCCGTTTCAACACCGCCAACTCATGGCATGGTAACGAAATCGTCGACTACCCGGGATAGCAAAATCGTCGACTACCCGGGATAGCAAAATCGTTGCACATCCCGTTGTTCACATTTTCTTCACTTGCCAACCTAAGTCTCATGACCTTAGGTTCAAGTCACTAAGTCTCACCTATATTCAATAACACTAGGTTTACTTTCTCATTCTCAACCTAGGTTCCATGACTCTAGGTTCCAATCTCATATCCAACCTATGTTCAATGACACTAGGTTCCATTCTCACATGTTCCAACCTATGTTCAATAACACTAGGTTCTATTCTCACATGTTCCAACCTATGTTCAATAACACTAGGTTCTATTCTCACATGTTCCAACCTATATTCAATAACACTAGGTTCTATCCTCACATTTTCCAACCTATGTTCAATAACACTAGGTTCTATTCTCACATGTTCCAACCTATGTTCAATAACACTAGGTTCTATCCTCACATGTTTCAACCTATGTTCAATAACACTAGGTTCTATCATACATGCAACCATGCAACAAGTATAGATAATTGAATTATACTTGAATTCTATATCATGCAATAGGAGCTCATTGCTCTACCTATCATAATTTTACCTTTGCCAACATGCAAATTCTAGGGTTCACAACACATACCATTTTATCTTTAAATGGATAATTACCCTAGACATGGAAGTGACCTAATCACTTCGGTAAACACAAACCCATCTTAAGAGCTTCCAAATTCTTGTATTCTTCAAGCCCCTAAGTGTCCAAGCCTTGAGTTCTTGCTTCAACCCAAGCTTCTACAAGAAAACGGTTCGTTACTCGTTACGAACCCATAATTCAACTCAATACTTGAAATCAAGTGTTCTAACATGATTTCCTATGCCTCAATTGCAATTCCCGAAGGTCCAAATATTTTTAGAACCTCCCATAGCAAAAACCCTCATTTACCCTAGGTTTCACATGCATGCATGTAGAACCTCAAAATTTCTTGGCCAATCTCCACATTTTGTGTTTTAGATTGCCTAAGGTTTCCAAAAATCTCATTTCAAAGGATTAAATCTAAGGTTTGAACCCAAAACGTGAGGAACTAACCTTAATCACGAGTTCCCCAAGCTTCTTCTTGCACCAAGAAGCTTCTTTTCTCCTTTGGAAGCCTTTTCCAAGATCAATCCACCCTTTTCTCCAAGTTTTGGAGAGATCTCTAGAGAGAGAAAGTGAAGGAGTGGGAGAGGTGAAGTGGAGGAAGAAGATGACTGAGAAAGGGGGTGTTCCCTGCCTTTCTAACACTCCCTCGAGTGTGAAAAGACCCATTTGCCCCTCTCCACACTTAACACCTTCAACCAGCCAAAACTGGAATTTCGTAACACTGTCTACTGGTATGTGCATTGCATACCGGTATACGGGTGCTATTCCGGTATACCCCGGAGGATTCCGCAGAACCCGAGAGCTGGGTTCTCGGTTTAACCATGGCATTCCGGTATACCCTCATCACATACCGGTACTAATCACTTCAGTACCGGTATGGAGGTCCACATACCGGAATCCAGTGCAGACTTCACAAGTTTAGCAGTTTTAACTTTTCGAAGTCCGTTTTCGCGCCTCATTTGCGCCGAAAACACTTCTCACAAGTCCCAAACTTGGCTGAAGCCTCACATATAGCCTCTCTTGCTATTTTTCCATCGAAACTCCACAATTTGTAGAAGTTCGGTACGATGCACTAAAATTCAGTGTACTATATATATATATATATATATATATATATATATATATATATATATATAATCCAACTATGATGCTTCCGAAAGCATAAAGGAATTGGTGCTTCTAAGATTTTAGCTATTGGATCAATCCTCTCGATCATTTCTAATCCTTGTTTTAATATTATTTTTTCAGGGGGGACCACTATCATTCCAACCGTACAGTTCTTGATCCAAAGGCTAAAAAGTTATAAGCATTAAGTCATTTATACTTTCGAAAGTATAGTAGTTATACTATATATATATATATATATATTCGAGCTTTTCAAGCCTAATTCGAGCGAGCCCAGTAATACTCAAGCTCGGCTTGAAATAAATTTCGAGCTTTTTTTCTGTTCAAGCTCGGCTCATTTAATTTTGAGTCGAGCTCGAGCGAGCCGAATTTCGAGCCGAACGCGAGCCGAACACAAGCCGGCTCGCTCATTTGCCAACCCTACTCCAATCACATTGGTCAACGGATGATCTTTAGAGATTCATGATGTTTGAGGATTAGTCGATGTGCTAAGAGCTTCATGCGGTAAAGATGTGTCATGTGATGCAATGGATTCATGAGATGCAGCAGAATCATGTGATGCAACAGTTTGATCAATAGAATCATCATCATGAAAAATTATCTTAAAAGGAGATTCAACATCATCATTCAAACGCAAATTAGACATGGATTCATTCAAAGAAGTAGCAACTGAGGATGCTTCATCTACTTTTACATTAACCGACTCTACCACTGTCTTAGAGCGCAAATTGTACACACGATAGGCTCGGCTAGTAGTAGAATAGCCTAGAAAAATTCCTTCGTCACTTCGGGAATCGAATTTGCCAAGATTTTCACGATCTCTAAGAATATAACACCGACTCCCGAAGACACGAAAGTATTTGATATTTGGCTTTCTACTATACCACAATTCATATGGAGTGTTCAAAGTACCCAGGCGTAAGTAAATTCTATTAATTATATAGACAGCCGTGTTTACTGCTTCAGCCCAGAAGTGTAGTGCAAATTTCTTGCTATGAAGCATAACACGAGCCATCTCTTGCACAACCCGGTTCTTACGCTTAACCACTCCATTTTGTTGTGGTGTATAAGGAGCAGAGAATTCATGTTTTATACCTTTTGAAACACAGAAGTCAATGAATTTAGAATTTATGAATTCTCCCCCTTGATCACTTCGAATGCATACAATTTTTTCGTTACGTTCAGTCAAAAGACGGTGACAAATTTCAGAAAATAAATCAAAAGTATCGGCTTTCTCACGTAGAAAAGCAGTCCAAAGAAAACGAGTAAAATCATCAACCATAAGAAAGATGTATCATTTTCCACCCAAGCTTTGTACTCTAGTTGGCCCCATCAAGTCCATGTGAAGTAATTCTAGAGATTTTGTTGTCCCTAATTGATTCAAATTCTTATGTGCAGTTCTAGTTTGTTTTCCCAATTGACAACGCCCACACACAATGTTCTCTTTATAACTGATCTTAGGAACTCCTCTAACTACTTCTTTCTGTGTAATTCGAGATAGCTCCTTAAAATTGATGTGACCTAGCCTTTCATGCCATAGGGTTTCAGTGTCTAATGTCGCTAGGTTACAATGTTCAGTTGAAGTACAAGAAACTATGTAGCAATTATTCTGGGACCTAATACCTTTTAAGAAGAAAGTATTATCACATCCAGTCACAGTGCACTCTTTAGCGGAGAATTGCACAGAGTATCCATTGTCACACAGTTAACTAATACTTATGAGATTTGCCTTAAGCTCTTCAACATAAAGAACATCATTCAAAGTAGGGCCATTCGGAATCGTGATTGTTCCCTTTTCAACAACTTTTGATGACCGTCCATCTCCGAAAACAACTAGACCTCCGGAGATCTTGTTTAAAGAAGTAAAATAATTTTTATCTCCGGTCATGTGTCGGGAACATCCACTATCTAGATACCAAGACGAATTATCATAAGCATGTAATGAAGTGTGTATGACAAGGCAAGGAAAGAGTTCACCTTTGTGCACCGAAACCTTACGTGTTTTGGGTTGCGTCGGCCTATTGGAACTTGACAATTGTTGATTTAAGGCCTTTGTGAGATCATACTTCTTTGGAACGTGCTCTTTCGGTGTCCATGGTTGCTTCCTCGGTTCAACCCTTGATATTTGTTGCGAGTTAACGCGTCGTTGCTCTCGGTTTGGTTGAGGAAAATTCTTCTTCAGTTTTTGAGTTTGTCGTGGCGGAGTTTTGGCATTTGAGACTAGTCGTTTCTGTGTTGCAGCTTGCTTCATCCCTTGTTTGCAATTTCTTTTGATGTGACCTACAACACCACACCGATGACAAACTTTGTTAGCAAATTTATTCTTTTGTGTAGAAGTCATACCTTGGTTTGTTGTAGAAGATTGTGTCAAGTTCTTTGGGACTGATTTCGAGACTTGTTCAACATAAATCCATTCATATCCAAGTCCGAATATGTTAGTTTGACCAAGTCCCAACATTTTATCTAGTTTAGAAGTGCTAGACGAAAACTTATTGAGATCATTTTTAAGTTGAAAAATCATCTTTGTCATTTCCAAGTTGGATTCTCTAGACTCATTGTACTGCTTGGAAATAAAATTTATTTTATCTAAATGAGATTCCTTTTTCTTTTCAAGTAGTTTACACTTATCTAGTAAGGAATTGTTTGACTTGATCAAACTTTCTCGCTCTTCCTCAAGTGACTTATAGACGGTAGCGAAATTCTTGTTTTCTTCCTCGAGTTCAAGCAGTCTTCTCCTCAATTTCTTGTTGTGTTTCGCCATCTTCTTAGATTCCATCAATAATTGATGATAGGCAGCTGCAATATTGTCTTCTCCTGACTCCTCATCACTTGTGTCGATCTCCGACGTAGATTTTTCATGCTAAAGAGATAAGGAAGAAGAGTCAGTGGAAGTAGAGTCTAAACACATAAAAGGAGAGTTAGTTGCAAGTAAAGCAGTAGCATTAACGTCCTCATCACTAGAGGTAGACTCATCAGATGATGAATCATCCCACGTGATTGCTTACATAGCCTTCTTTTTTGAAGACTTCTTATTTGGACAATCCGAGGCTATGTGGCCAAATCCCCTGCACTTGTAGCATTGGATTTGCCCTTCGGAGCTCTTCTTCTCCTTGGAAGAACTCTCGGATTTCCTAGATTTGGAGAAATTACTCTCTTTATTCTTTGATTGCTTTGAGGAAGAAGTCGTTTTGTTTGCTTGTTTCTTTCTAAAGTTTCGTCGGAACTTCTTCGTTAGGAGCGCCAATTGTTTTTCAAAATCCTCCAAAGTAGTGTCCGAATCCGAATCTGAGGAAGACGTGTTCGAGTCTTCTTCTTTCGTGGATCTTAGAGCCATCCCTGCACCCTTGGAAGAAGACTTGGTAGAAGATGAATTAGTAGGAAAAGTCATCTCATAAGTTTGTAACGCACCAACTAATTCTTCTACTTTTAATTCATCCGGATATTTCATTATTTCAATGGCCGCAACCTTTGGACGAAACCTCTCCGGAAGGGTTCTTAATATTTTATGAACAACTTTGGGTTCAGAAATTTTCTCTCCCAAGTTAGCACAAGTATTAACAATATCTTGTAAACGAGTATAGTATTCCGTAAAGGTTTCATGTTCCTCCATACGAATAGAGTCGAATTTGCTAGTTAGCATTTGGAGTTTTTGAACCTTTACTAAACTAGTACCCTCATGCGTCACTTGAAGAGTATCCGAAATTTCCTTCGCCGTTTCACACGCCGAAACACGTGAGAACTCGGTTTGCGTTAACGCATTGAATAAAGCATTAATACCCTTTCAGTTATATGATGATTGATCAATTTCGTCTTTCATCTATTTATTTCTAGGTTTCAGGATGCTAACATTCTCAACTACATGTGTCGGATGTGTCCATCCAAATTCAATAGATTGCCACACACACTCGTCGATGGCTATTAGAAAAGCTCTCATACGAACCTTCCAATAAGCATATATAGTGCAATCGAAAAGCGGAGGTCGATTAATGTTACCGCCCTCGGCCATGATATACTACCTATTCCCGCTCTGATACCACTTGTAAGTTATGATACCCCAAGGATCTAATAGGTAAACACACACCTAGAGGGGGGTGAATAGGTGTATACAATAAAACAACCAACTCGATGCAATAAAAATATAAGTGCAGAAAAATTAAAGCAACACACCGAGAAATTTACGTGGGAAAACTCCAAAAAGGAGTAAGAAACCCACGGGACCGATCACACGAAAATCCACTAAGCAAAATAGAGTACAAGGTGATTTACCGAATCCACGACTCAACCTTTACCCTAGACTTGAAGTAGATCCCCTTTATTGGTCCCCGATCAATCGAACTCCTCCGATCGACCACGCCGCGACTCCTCGCAGCAGCAACGCTCCGTCTCCACGAGCGTCCACCGAATCCTCGGCCTCACGCGAAGCCCTCGTGCAATCGCTCCGTCCGGAGCCCCGAAAATGATAGTTGATGGTGATTTCAACGCTTAGAGAAGCAAAGAATATGAGAGGAGACTTTCTAAGTGACCATCGACTTGATTCTAAGATGAAGATCAGAATTTAAATCCTAAGAATCAAGTCGACACAAGAGAGGAAGAAACTTGTCATTGAAAAGATGAACGAACGGCTCCTAGACAAGTTTCTAGGGTTTCCAAAGGTAAAACTCTCTTAGGCACGGTTTAGAGAAGCCCTGATATCATATTTATAGATTTAGGAGACATTAGAATCAGAGTAGGATTGAAAAAACGAGGTTTCGAAAAATCGCGACGGGTCAGGATCCGGACATTGGATGCAGGGTCCGGACTCTGAAACTCTCCAGCGTTTCATAGTCCGGACCTCAGCCCTCAGGGTTCGGACCCTCTCTGCGAAACAGTATGAGAGGCTTACGGGTTCCGGACCCTGCCTCAGGGTCCGGACCCCGTAGCATAAAATTTTTTGTTTTATTAATATTTATCACATAAAACCTATTCTAATGTCTCCAAACACTTAAATTAAATATGTAAATCACCATTAACGATATTAAACATACCTGGGGGGCTGTGAGCTTCATAGATGAGTCTTTGAGCCTTTGAACTTGACGTCGTCTTCTTCGACCCTTTAAGTGTGACGCCCCAACTTTCCCAGGGGTCACCCATCCTAGGACTACTCCCGTCCTAGCACGCTTAACTCTTTTAACCTCTTGGGCCTAGCCACCGCCTAAAATGCTTAAGCCGGGTTAAGAGTTTTAGCCCTATTATATCTTATATATAGGACTATCTGGGGTCTCACATTCTCCCCCCCTTTAAGCCGTGACGTCCTCGTCAGGCTCAGACTCACAAGTACCAGGCGATGTGAGACTCGTCTAGATAGCCTTAACCGACCTTGTGGGGGAGCCGCGCTCTACCCACAACATTCATCAGCATGAGAGCCTCGCTCTCCCTGCTGTACAATCCCGGCTCAGCCGAGACTCATCTCACACTTCCGGCTGATAATTGGCTCTGATACCAACTGTGATGCCCAAACTTTTCCAGGGGTTACCCATCCTAGGATTACTCCCGTCCTAGCACGCTTAACTCTCTTAACCTCTTAACTCTCTTAACCTCTTGGGCCTAGCCACCGCACAAAATGCTTAAGTCGGGTTAAGAGTTTTTGTAGTACACTGAATTTCAGTGCGTTGTACCGAACTTCTACAAATTGTGGAGTTCCGGTGGAAAAATAGCATGAGAGGCTATGTGTGAGGCTTCGGCCAAGTTTGGGACTTGTGCGAAGTGTTTTCGGCACAAATGAGGCGCGAAAACGGACTTCGAAAAGTTAAAACTGCTGAACTTGTGTAGTCTGCAGTGGATTCCGGTATGGATGTGTCCATACCGGTACTGAAGCGATTAGTACCGGTATGGAGTCTGGTATACCGGAATGTGAGGGCTGAATCCGAGAACCCAGCTCTCGGGTTTTGCGAAATTCCTCGGGGTATACCGGAACTAACACCCGTATACCGGTATGCCAATGCGCATACCGGTACACAGTGTTGCGAAATGCCAGTTTTGGCTGGTTGGAAGTGTTGATTGTTGAGAGGGGCAAAAGGGTCTTTTCACACTCGAGAGAGTGTTAGAAAGGCAGGGATACCTTCCCTTCTCAGTCATCTTCCTCCTCTGCTTCTCCTCTCCATCTCTCTCACTTTCTCTCTCTAGAGATCTCTCCAAAACTTGGAGAAAATGGTGGATTGAGCTTGGGAAAAGGCTTCCAAAGGGGAGAAGATGCTTCTTGGTGCAAGTAGAAGCTTGGGGAACTCGTAGCTAAGGTGAGTTCCTCATGATTTGGGTTCAAACCTTGGATTTAATCCTTTGTTATGAGGTTTTTAGAAACCCTAGGCAATCTAAACCACAAAACGTGGAGATTGGCCAAGAGATTTTGAGGTTCTACATGCATGCATGTGAAACCTATGTGAAATGAGGGTTTTTGCCATGGGAGGTTCTAAAAATATTTGAACCTTCGGGAATTGCAATTGAGGCATAGAAAATCATGTTAGAACAAATAATTTCAAGTATTGGGTTGAATTATGGGTTCATAATGTGTAACGAACCATTTTCTTGTAGAAGCTTGGGTTGAAGCAAGAACTCAAGGCTTGGAGACCTAGGAGCTCAAAGAATTCAAGAATTTGGAAGCTCTTAAGGTGGGTTTGTGTTTACCGAAGTGATTAGGTCACTTCCATGTCTAGGGTAAATAACCATTTAAAGATAAAATAGTGTAATGTGAAACCCTAGAACTTGCATGTGGGCAAAATGAGAATCATGATAGACAGAGCCATGAGCTCTTCTTGCATGTTAAAGAATTCAAGTATATTTCTATTATCTATACTTGTTATGTGATTGCATGTATGATTGGAACCTAGTGTTGAGAACATAGGTTGGAACATGTATGATTGGAACCTAGTGTTGAGAATGTAGGTTGGAACATGTATGATTGGAACCTAGTGTCATTGAACATAGGTTGGAACATGAGAATGGAACCTAGAGTCATGGAACCTAGGTTGAGAATGAGAAAGTAAACCTAGTGTCATTGAACATAGGTGAGACTTAATGACTTGAACCTAGGGTCATGAGACTTAGGTTGGCAAGTGTGAAATGTGAACATTGGGATATGCGACGATTTCGCTATCCCGGGTATGCGACGATTTCTACCCGTGCCATGAATTGGCGGTAACGGATTGGGATGTGCAACGATTTCGCTATCTCGGGTATGCGACGATTTCGCTACCCGTGCCATGAGTTGGCGGTGACGGATTGGGATGTGCGACGATTTCGCTATCCCGGGTATGCGACGATTTCACTACCCGTGCCATGAGTTGGCGGTGACAGATTGGGATATGCGACGATTTCGCTATCCCGGGTATGCAACGATTTCGCTACCCGTGCCACGTGATGGCGGTGTTGAAATGGGGTATGCGACGATTTCGCTACCCGAAGACGGAGGTGACGATTTCACTCCTTGGACGTTGGAACTATTACGGTGATGCGGCGATTCCGAAACCATAAGTTAATGACAAGTAGTTGAACTTGGTCAATGTGAGATATATGATGAACCTAGGAGAAAATGAAAATTGATATTTTATTTGGTTGCATCCTTTATGTTTATTTACAAACATGTAAATATTTGTTGCATAGTTATTTGTGATCTAACTTATGCATATGGTGTTTCTTTGGACCTGGTGGGTCGAGCTTCTCTCTTGGGTGGCCTTACCCACTGGGAACTATGTTTATAGTTCTCACCTCACATTTTTCAGGTCCTTCCGCGAGTGAGGCGGCGGAACGAGGCAAGGGTTTGGCTCTTTAGATAGCGGCCCTTCCATTTTGGTGATACATAGAGTTGTACCCCTAGTCTTGGACATTGATAGTATAGGGGTTTTCATTAAATGTATGCAACTTGTATATTCCATAGTTTTGGAACATGATGTATGGAACGGAAATGAAAGAAAAGAAAAATTTGGGCATGTATAAATGTGCAAATGTGATGTAATAGAAGTAGAACTTCTTTATGTTGATGCTTTTCTTGTGCAACTCTTGTACTCCGTTCCTAGTTGGAACCTTGTGGATATGCTTGTGTTGTGACGCCTTGGGCGGGTAGAAGAGACTCTATCCGTTCGGCGGGTCTGGGGCATGCGCCTGTGCGGTTATCCTTTCCACCTAGTTGGTGTTAAAGGCCCGACGGGGCGTGACAGTTTTATCCCTATTATATCTTATATATAGGACTATCTAGGGTCTCACATCAAGACTCCACACGACTCCACGAAATCCGCCAACAAAAATTGCCATAACAATTCCGACCCTGGCTCAGCCGAGACTCATCTCACACTTTCAGCTGGTGATTGGCTCTGATACCAAATGTAACGACCTGACCCGCTAGCAATAATAACTCGTTGGGCCAAAACCACCGGCCCAAAATGCTTAAGCCCAGTTATTATGTCTAGCCTAATCAAGCTTATATACCCCCACATCTAGCCATAGCTACCCGATGTGGGATTATTGGGGTGTCACATGCTCCCCCCGTCTAGGCCCTAACGTCCTCGTCAGCCCTAAACACACACACAGCCCAAGATCAGTAGGCAATGTGAGACTTGTCTCGCTAGCCTTTGTCGTTCCGACCCTGACATAGACTGTCATTCACTGACCCTAACTTAGTCTGTCATTCCGACCCTGGCTCAGCAAAGACTCATCTCACACTTTCGGCTGGTGAACCGGCTCTTATACCAAATGTAACGACCTGACCCGCTAGCAATAATAACTCGTTGGGCCCAAACTACTGGCTCAAAATGCTTAAGCCCAGTTATGATGTCTAGCCTAATCAAGCTTATATACCCCCACATCTAGCATTAACTACCCGATGTGGGATTATTGGGGTGTCACATAAAAAAAAATGGCACGTTTTCTGCAAGCTCTGGTTTCTAAAACAGCCTCGGGGCGTGACAGATTAAGATGGTATTAGAGCATGAACAATTACAATCACATTCACAGGCTTTCTAACTGAACCACAGGTTAGGTTGACCCTAGGGAGACCTTAGGCACGTGAGAGCGTGGGGTATGCGGGATTCGATTCCGAGGGTTGTCGAGTCTTTGAGTCTCGAGGTTTTGATATGCTTATTGTCCTGTGTTTGGTATGCTACAAGATATGGCGCGTACTCATTCCGGTGGTGGGAGTGGGGGCAGTGATCAGGCTGGCTCGCAGCAGTAGGGTGACGATAGGCGCACCCAGGTGCTCGAGGAGCAAATGTTGGCCTTAACAGGCCAGGTAGCGGCCGTCATCGAGCTAGTTCAGCAATTGTCACAACAGAAGACTGCTTTTGCTGCTGTTATCGCCCCCACCTCTAGCACAGGACACGGAAGCCACTGCGGGTCAGTCTGCAGGCACACAAGGTTTCACTGTAATGGGTTATGTCGGAGGTTTTGCTGGTGGAATCATCAGTGCAAATGTTTCGATCTTTTGTTGGTTCTTATGTCAAATTGGTGTGTGTTGGTACTAGTTAAGATACAGTCTTGATGTCAGGTCTCTGTTTGTGCACTCTAGTGCAGCATAGAGATTTTGGTTGGCTCAGTTAATGTGTCACGTCTCCAACTTGCTGTTGGCGATGGATTTGCGGGTATTTCACCTTCCTTTCGATAAGTACGTTGGCTGCAGACAACGTAGGGTTGAAAGTTGGGACGAAATATTCTATCTCTTTTGGGGAGTATCTGGATTGGGTCGATGTATTTTTCTTGCATGACAATCTCTATAGACCGTCTAGTGGGAAGGCTAGAGTGGTGGTCATTTCCGACCACGTAGTAAGCCTTGGGTTGTTCCCAGGCAGTTTATGTGCACTGGATTCTTCATCGCTATAGATAGTTTACGTTCCGGTGTGGACCTGATTACTTATCAGCCCGATAGTTGTGCGTTGCTCAGCTGAATGGTTTGATAGGTAGGGTAGTCTTGGCTGAATTATCGAGAGGTATGAAATCCCGGTCAGTCAGTGGTTGAGCCTGGTTGTTGGCTCAGGGGTCGCTGTATGCGACAGCGTACAAGGTGCTTGACTTGACTTATCATAAATTTCATAGTAGGGGAATGCTATTCTGGCCACTTGGTGACAGGCACGTCAGAGTCTCATTGAGACCGGCATTTAGTGTTGCTGGAAACATCAATCGCTAGGGTCCCTTTGGGACGGCAGCGACAGGGTCTCGTAGAGACAGATGTTAGGCATCACTGGTGGTTATGATCGCATGTTGCGATTAGCAACCCTGTTCACCTAGTGATGGACATGCATGGATTTTATATGTTGAACTGAATGTACCTGAACAGGCTTTGAGTAGGCTAAATTGTCGAGCTCAACTGGTAGTGGCAGCCTTGGACCTTTCGGCCCAGGCGGAAGGTTAGGTCTTGGACCTAAAGGAGTCGGATGCCGTCGAAGGGTTTTCGATGGTAAAGGTTTGGCTTCCGTAGTTTATAATACAGATTGGTGGGAGGCTGTAGCCTCTGAGGCGAGTGTTGGTAACCCAGGATTAAGGGCATTTATGCCACGGCACTACCGCTCTGCTTGGTGCATTGGTGGAGCGATATTCAAATTTGATTTCGGTAGGTGTGTAAGCAAGTTTCGAGGATGGAACTTTCTTTAAGGGGGGGATAATGTGAGGATTGAGATTTTCTTTTCCTATGTAAATTTGACACTTTTTATGATGTTTCTGTGTATATTTTAATTTTGTAATCGCTCGTCAAATTTCAGCAGAAAATGAGTTAAAATGAAGCCGTTATGCGATTATTACTATTCACTTAAGTGAATAGTCACTCGCGTTTTCGGGAGAGGCCATTGAGTGTAGATGGCTTCTGTCGCGTACCGGACTCCATTTCGGGTGATCCAATAGCTTGTTTTTGATGGTCCGACTATGCCGGAGTCAACGGTGCTGACGGATTTTGTGTTTGACACACGGTTTTCGAGGAAAGTGGATTTTATCGCAAAAAGGGCATTTATTCCTCTTTGTTTTTGCTTTTTAAAAGCAACTGGTGCTTCGTTTTGTGTGAGAATCCACGGTCGTGGACCGTTCTGTGAGAGAAATTTATTGGAGAAGGCTTTGGCTGCAAATGTAGAGATTTGGGGGATTTTCGGGGAATTATCCATAGGATTTTGACACACATATATATATATATATATATATATATATATATATATATATATATATATATATATATATATATGTCACGCCCCGTCGGGCCTTTAACACCAACTAGGTTGAAAGGATAACCGCATGGGCACATGCCCCAGACTAGCCGAACGGATAGAGTCTCTTCTACCCGCCCAAGGCGTCACAACACAAGCATATCCACGATGTTCCAACTAGGAACGGAGTATAAGAGTTGCACAAGGAAAGCATCAACATAAAGAAGTTCTACTTCTATTACATCACATTTGAACATTTATACATGTCCAAACTTTTTCTTTTCTTTCATTCCTATTCCATACAACAAGTTCCAAAACTATGAAATTTGCAAGTTGCATACATTTAATAAAAACCCCTATGCTATCATTGTCCAAAACTAGGGGTACAACTCTATGTAACACCAAAATAGAAGGGCCGCTATCTACAGAGCCAAACCCTTGCCTCGCTCCGCCGCCTCACTCGCGGAAGGACCTGAAAAACGTGGGGTGAGAACTATAAACATAGTTCCCAGTGGGTAAGGCCACCCAAGAGAGAAGCTCGACCCACCAGGTCCAAAGAAACACCATAAGCATAAGTTAGATCACAAATAACTATGCATACAAATATTTACATGCTTGTAAATTAACATAAAGGATGCAACCAAATAAAATGTCAACTTTCATTTTCTCCTAGATTCATCCTATATCTCACATTGACCAAGTTCAACTACTTGTCATTTATTTATGGTATCGGAGTAACCGCATCACCATAGTGGTTCTCAATCGAAGCGGATACGCCGCAAGCGTTGGGCACCGGGCAATGGAATCGCCATCCCCATCATGGTCCCAACCTCCAAGGAGTGAAATCGTCATCTCCTTGTTCGGGTAGCGAAATCGTCGCATACCCGGGATAGCAAAATCGTCGCGTACCCCATTCCATCACCGCCATCACGTGGCACGGGTAGCGAAATCGTCGCGTACCCGGGATAGCGAAATCGTCGCGTATCCCAATCCATCACCGCCATCACGTGTGTAGTACACTGAATTTCAGTGCATCGTACCGAACTTCTACAAATTGTGGAGTTCCGGTGAGAAAGTAGCATGAGAGGCTACGTGAGCGGCTTCGGCCAAGTTTGGGGCTTGTGCGAAGTGTTTTCGGCGCAAATGAGGCGCGAAAACGGACTTCGAAGAGTTAAAACTGCTGAACTTGAGAAATCTGCAGTGGATTCCGGTATGAAGATGTCCATACCGGTACTGAAGTGATTAGTACCGGTATGGAGTGTGGTATACCGGAATGCAAGGGCTGAATCCGAGAATCCAGCTCTCGGGTTTTGCGAAATTCCTCGGGGTATACCGGATGCGAGGGCTGAATCCGAGAATCCAGCTCTCGGGTTTTGCGAAATTCCTCGGGGTATACCGGAACTAACACCCGTATACCGGTATGCCAATGCGAATACCGGTACACAGTGTTGCGAAATGCCAGCATTGGCTGGTTGGAAGTGTTGATTGTTGAGAGGGGCAAAAGGGTCTTTTCACACTCGAGGGAGTGTTAGAAAGGCAGGGATACCTTCCCTTCTCAGTCATCTTCCTCCTCTACTTCTCTCCATCTCTCTCACCTTCTCTCTCTAGAGATCTCTCCAAAACTTGGAGAAAAGGGTGGATTGAGCTTGGAAAAGGCTTCCAAAGGGGAGACGAGGCTTCTTGGTGCAAGTAGAAGCTTGGGGAACTCGTGGCTAAGGTGAGTTCCTCATGTTTTGGGTTCTAACCTTGGAATTGATCTAGTATTTTGAGATTTTTGGAAACCCTAGGCAATCTAAACCACAAAACGTGGAGATTGGCCAAGAGATTTTGAGGTTCTACATGCATGCATGTGAAACCTTGGTGAAATGAGGGTTTTTGCCATGAGAGGTTCTAAAAATACTTGGACTTTCAGAAATTGCAATTGAGGCATAGAAAATCATGTTAGAACAAATGATTTCATGTATTGAGTTGATTTAAGGGTTCGTAACGAGTAACGAACCATTTTCTTGTAGAAGCTTGGGTTGAAGCAAGAACTCAAGGCTTGGAGACTTAGGAGCTCAAAGAATTCAAAAAATTGGAAGCTCTTGAGGTGGGTTTGTGTTTACCGAAGTGATTAGGTCACTTCCATGTCTAGCGTAAATAACCATTTAAAGATAAAATGGTGTGTAATGTGGAACCCTAGAACTTGCATGTTGGCAAAATGAGAATCATGATAGATTGAGCCATGAGCTTCTCTTGCATGTTAAAGAATTCAAGTATATTTTCTATTATCTATACTTGTTATGTGATTGCATGTATGATTGGAACCTAGTGTTGAGAACATAGGTTGGAACATGTATGATTGGAACCTAGTGTTGAGAACATAGGTTGGAACATGTATGATTGGAACCTAATGTCATTGAACATAGGTTGGAACATGAGAATGGAACCTAGTGTCATTGAACATAGGTGAGACTTAGTGACTTGAACCTAGGGTCATGGGACTTGGGTTGGCAAGTGTAAAATGTGAACAAAGGGATATGCGACGATTTCGCTATCCCGGATATGCGACGATTTCGCTACCCGCGCCATGAGTTGGCGGTGACGGATTGGGATGTGCGACGATTTCGCTATCCCGGGTATGCGACGATTTCGCTACCCGTGCCATGAGTTGGCGGTGACAAAGTGGGATGTGCGACGATTTCGCTATCCCGGGTATGCGACGATTTCGCTACCCGTGCCACGTGATGGCGGTGTTGAAATGGGGTATGCGACGATTTCGCTATCCCGGGTATGCGACGATTTCGCTACCCGAAGACGGAGGTGACGATTTCACTCCTTGGACGTTGGAACTATTATGGTGATGCGGCGATTCCGAAACCATAAGTTAATGACAAGTAGTTGAACTTGGTCAATGTGAGATATAGGATGAACCTAGGAGAAAATAAAAATTGACATTTTATTTGGTTGCATCCTTTATGTTTATTTACAAGCCTGTAAATATTTGTTGCATAGTTATTTGTGATTTAATTTATGCATACGGTGTTTCTTTGGACCTGGTGGGTCGAGCTTCTCTCTTGGGTGGCCTTACCCACTGGGAACTATGTTTATAGTTCTCACCCCACGTTTTTCAGGTCTTTCCGAGAGTAAGGCGGCGGAGCGAGGTAAGGGTTTGGCTCTCTAGATAGCGGCCCTTCCATTTTGGTGATACATAGAGTTGTATCCCTAGTCTTGGACATTGTTAGTATAGGGTTTCTCATTAAATGTATGCAACTTGTATTTTCCATAATTTCGGGAACATGATGTATGGAATGAAAATGAAAGAAAAAAAAAATTTGGACATGTATAAATGAGAAAATGTGATGTAATAGAAGTAGAACTTCTTTATGTTGATGCTTTCCTTGTGCAACTCTTCTACTCCGTTCCTAGTTGGAATCTTGTGGTTATGCTTGTGTTGTGACGCCTTGGGCGGGTAGGGGAGACGCTATCCGTTCGGCAGGTCTAGGGCACGCGCTCGTGCGGTTTGTCCTTCCACCTACTTGGTGTTAAGGCACGACGGGGCGTGACAGACTGAGGTGGTATCAGAGCGTAGAAACGGTCTAGGTGGACCTAAGAAACCCTAGGAGGGAAAAGACCCTAGGAGTGTAGGCTAGCGAGTGACGAGATCTTTGATTGTGGCGAAAGATAAGTGATTGGGTTATGTCCTTATACCTCTAGTTGGAAGTAGAGGTAGATTCGAGGTGTGTCTTATTCTTCACCAAGAGAGTTCGTGTTGGCGGCCGACAACATGAAACCAAGTGAGGGGAATAAGAACCCTTGTGTGACTTTCGCCTAGATTGGGTTCACGTTTATTTTCGTGAAACGTTATGTTGTGAATGACTTTGAATGTCATGAAATGACCAAAGTCGTTGTGTTTTCAGGAGATAATGGTACGTGGACGGCCTCCTACGAGAGCTGGGCTCGGAGGATCGAGCGCGGCTCCCGAACAACTCGGGGAAGGCGAGAACTCGGGTTTTCATGATCAGTTGACCGAGTTGATGGGCGTGGTTCGGCGACAGGCCGAAACCATGCAGCGGCAGGAGGAGCAAATTAAAAAGCTCCAAGACGAAATGGCGCAGCAAGCGGCTGCGATTAGGGAGGAAAGATTGGGAGCGCCTCCGGCCTCTGCTTCGGCACCGGCCGAGGAGGTGACACCGGCGCCGGCTGTGGCGCCACCGGCACCACCAATTGCGGCCGATGGGTCGGTTACTCCTATGCCCGACTCCGCGGCGGAGGATGCGGAGCGAGAGCGCGCACTTGCGGCTCTCATGACGTTCAAAAAGTTCAACCCGCCTATCTTTAACGGGGAGAACGTGGATCCATGGGACGTGGAGACGTGGATCGATACCATGGAGACGCTCTTCGAGGATCTGTATACCTTGGAGAGGGACAAGGTGCACCTCGCCGCTCATTGTTTAGAGCGATCGGCGAAGGTGTGGTGGAAGGGAGTCAGGCGTGATCGACTCTCTAGCCTTCCGCCACCGACTTGGGAGGAGTTTCGGGGTATGGTGTTCGCCGCCTACTTCCCCGATAGTGAGAAAAGGAAACTCAAAGAAAAGTTTCAAAAATTAAAGCAAGGGAACCGCACCGTGCGTGAGTACGAGAGGGAATTCTCGTACATCATTAATTATGTACCGTGGGTGCAAGAGTTCGCTCTTTGCATCATTGGTGTCCACGTCGCAAGCAAGAAAGCTCATTGCTAGTGGTTGCATTGCTTACTTAGCGACGGTAGTGGATGACCGAAAGGAGGTGTTGGGACTCGAGGACATTCCTGTAGTCCAAGAGTTCCCGGATGTATTTTCGGCGGTGTTACCCGGAATGTCACCGGATCGGGAAATAGAATTTGTGATTGATTTGCTCCCGGGTACGGCACCGATTTCTAAGGCCCAGTACAGGATGGCACTCGCGGAGCTAAAGGAATTGAAAGCACAATTACAAGATTTGATGGACAAGGGTTTCGTAAAGCCAAGTGTGTCACCTTGGGAAGCCCCTGTTCTATTTGTGCAGAAAAAGGACGGTTCACTGCGGTTATGTGTGGATTACCGTGAGTTGAACAAAGTGACCGTCAAGAATAAGTACTCGTTACCCCGAATTGATGACTTATTCGATCAGTTGCAAGGGTCTCGGGTGTATTCAAAGATTGACTTGCAATCCGGTTATCACCAATTGAAGATTAAACCGGAGGATGTGCACAAGACCGCGTTTAGGACGCGGTATGGACACTATGAATTCACGGTTATGCCTTTCGGGCTTACCAATGCCCCGGTAGCGTTCATGGACTTAATGAACCGTGTGTTCAAACCACTATTGGATCAATTTGTGGTAGTGTTCATAGATGGTATTCTTGTCTACTCTCGGAGTGAAGAGGAACATAAAGAGCACCTAAGGATTGTGCTTCAAGTTCTTCGAGAGAACAAGTTGTTCGCCAAGTTAAAGAAGTGCGAATTTTGGATTCATGAGGTCGCTTTCTTGGGTCATGTGATTTTCGCGGGAGGAGTATCGGTGGACCCTATGAAAGTTGAGGCAATCAAGAATTGGCCTCGTCCGACCAATGTCACGGAAGTGCGAAGCTTTTTGGGTCTTGCGGGGTACTATCGGCGGTTCGTGGAGGGATTTTCAAAAATCTCCGGTCCACTAACACGTCTTACCCGCAAGGGAGCCAAATATGTTTGGAGCGAGGAATGCGACCAAAGCTTTAAGGAGCTAAAGGAAATGTTGACTTCGGCTCCGGTTCTCGCCTTGCCGATTGCGGGGGAGGGCTTTGTGGTGTATAGTGATGCATCACGGCGTGCTCTTGGGTGTGTGCTTATGCAAAGAGGACAAGTGATAGCATATGCCTCTCGACAGCTGAAGAGCTATGAGCAGAATTACCCTACCCACGATCTAGACCTTGCAGCAGTGGTCTTCGCGCTTAAGTTGTGGAGACACTACTTGTACGGGGAGCATTGTGAGGTGTACACGGATCATAAAAGCTTAAAGTATTTATTCACTCAAAAGGAGTTAAACTTGAGGCAGCGGAGATGGTTGGAGTTGATAAAGGATTACGACTTAAGCATCTTGTACCACCCCGGTAGAGCCAATGTGGTGGCCGATGCGCTCAGTCGGAAATCCGTGGAGAACTTCGCAATTGAGATGACGGGACAAATGCCGTTGATCAAGGAAATGGGCCGATTTGACTTGGAAGTCGTGGCCCCGGGCGTCCCCGCTAGACTCATGAATCTCGAGATTTGGCCAACCTTGTTGGAGCAAATAAAAGAAAAGCAATCCGGTGATCCGAAGCTCCAAAAGGTGCGGAGTGCTATCGAGAGTGGGCGCGCCGGTGATTTTCATGTGGACTCGAAGGGCGCCATTCGATTTCGAAATCGATTGTGCGTGCCTAAAGTCGAGGACATTCGTGGGGAGATTTTGAAAGAAGCTCACACTTCTCCCTATGCGATTCACCCGGGCGGCACCAAAATGTATAAGGATCTTAAATTGCATTATTGGTGGCCGGGGATGAAACTTGATGTTGGACGCTTCGTGGCACAATGTCTAGTATGCCAACAGGTGAAGGCCGAGCGTCGCTTTCCAGCGTGGAAATTGCAAGGACTGCCCATTCCAGTGTGGAAGTGGGAGAATATCGCAATGGACTTTGTTGTGGGCTTACCTCGGTCGCAAGGTGGCCACGACGCGATTTGGGTGGTAGTGGATCGTTTGACCAAGTCGGCACACTTTTTGCCAATCCACACCACTTGGTCGGGAGACAAGTTAGCACAAGTCTACCTGGACGAGATTATGCGGTTGCACGGGGTCCCGATCTCGATAGTTTCAGATCGAGATCCCCGATTTACATCGCATTTTTGGAAAAGCTTGCAAGAAGCTTTGGGTTCACGGCTCGATTTCAGTTCAGCATTTCATCCTCAAACTGACGGTCAATCGGAAAGGACAATTCAGATTTTGGAGGATATGCTGCGAGCGTGTGTGTTGGACTTCAAGGGTGCATGGCCTACTCATTTACCGATGGCTGAGTTCGCTTATAACAATAGCTATCAATCTAGCATCGGTATGGCACCGTTTGACGCCTTGTATGGAAGAAAATGCCGTTCTCCTATTCATTGGAGCGAGGTCGGCAAAAGAAGGGTCTTAGGACCGGATGTGTTGCGTGAAGCGGAGGAAAAGGTCCGCTTGGCACGTGAACGCTTATCGACGGCGCAATCCAGGTAAAAAAGCTATGCGGATAGACGTCGACGAGATTTGGAATTCGCGGTAGGAGACCGCGTCTTCTTGAAAGTATCACCCATGAGAGGGGTGAAGCGATTTGGTGTTCGGGGTAAGTTGAGTCCCCGTTACATTGGACCTTATGAGGTTTTGGAGCGTGTGGGATCCTTGGCATATCGGCTAGCTTTGCCGCCAAAACTTGCGGGGATACACAATGTGTTTCATGTATCGACGCTCCGTAAGTACGTGTATGATCCGACGCACGTCCTCGAGTATGTGCCTATGGAGCTTCATGAGGATATGACTTATGAGGAATTTCCCTTGTGTATCATGGATCGCGAGGTGAAAAGTTTGAGGAACTGTGAAATTCCTTATGTAAAGGTACAATGGACGAATCACGGTGAGCGCGAAGCTACGTGGGAATTGGAAAGCTCAATGAGGGAGCGGTTTTCTTACCTCTTCGCTGAGTCCAGCTGAGGTATGATTTAGTTTCGCGGCCGAAACTCTCTTTAAAGGGGGAGGAATGTAGTACACTGAATTTCAGTGCATCGTACCGAACTTCTACAAATTGTGGAGTTCCGGTGGGAAAGTAGCATGAGAGGCTACGTGAGCGGCTTCGGCCAAGTTTGGGGCTTGTGCGAAGTGTTTTCGGCGCAAATGAGGCGCGAAAACGGACTTCGAAGAGTTAAAACTGCTGAACTTGAGAAATCTGCAGTGATTCCAGTATGAAGATGTCCATACCGGTACTGAAGTGATTAGTACCGGTATGGAGTGTGGTATACCGGAATGCGAGGGCTGAATCCGAGAATCCAGCTCTCGGGTTTTACGGAATTCCTCGGGGTATACCGGAACTAACACCCGTATACCGGTATGCCAATGCGAATACCGGTACACAGTGTTGCGAAATGCTAGCTTTGGCTGGTTGGAAGTGTTGATTGTTGAGAGGGGCAAAAGTGTCTTTTCACACTCGAGGGAGTGTTAGAAAGGCAGGGATACCTTCCCTTCTCAGTCATCTTCCTCCTCTACTTCTCCTCTTCATCTCTCTCACTTTCTCTCTCTAGAGATCTCTCAAAAACTTGGAGAAAATGGTGGATTGAGCTTGGAAAAGGCTTCCAAAGGGGAGATGAGGCTTCTTGGTGCAAGTAGAAGCTTGGGGAACTCGTGGCTAAGGTGAGTTCCTCATGTTTTGGGTTCAAACCATAGAATTGATCTAGTATTTTGAGGTTTTTGGAAACCCTAGGCAATCTAAACCACAAAACGTGGAGATTGGCCAAGAGATTTTGAGATTATACATGCATGCATGTGAAACCTAGGTGAAATGAGAGTTTTTGCCATGAGAGGTTCTAAAAATATTTGGACCTTCGGGAATTGCAATTGAGGCATAGGAAATCATGTTAGAACAAATGATTTAATGTATTGAGTTGATTTAAGGCTTCGTAACGAGTAACGAACCATTTTCTTGTAGAAGATTGGGTTGAAGCAATAACTCAAGCCTTGGAGACTTAGGAGCTCAAAATATTCAAGAAATTTGAAGCTCTTGAGGTGGGTTTGTGTTTACCGAAGTGATTAGGTCACTTCCATGTCTAGGGTAAATAACCATTTAAAGATAAAATTGTGTATAATGTGGAACCCTAGAACTTGCATGTTGGCAAAATGGGAATCATGATAGATTGAGCCATGAGCTCCTCTTGCATGTTAAAGAATTCAAGTATATTTCTATTATCTATACTTGTCATGTGATTGCATGTATGATTGAAACCTAGTGTTGAGAACATAGGTTGGAACATGTATGATTGGAACCTAATGTCATTGAACATAGGTTGGAACATGAGAATGGAACCTAGTGTCATTGAACATAGGTGAGACTTAGTGACTTGAACCTAGGGTCATGGGACTTGGGTTGGCAAGTGTAAAATGTGAACAAAGGGATATGCGACGATTTCGCTATCCCGGGTATGCGACGATTTCGCTACCCGTGCCATGAGTTGGCGGTGACGGATTGGGATGTGCGACGATTTCGCTATCCCGGGTATGCGACGATTTCGCTACCCGTGCCATGAGTTGGTCGTGACAAAGTGGGATGTGCGACAATTTCGCTATCCCGGGTATGCGACGATTTCGCTACCTGTGCCACGTGATGGCGGTGTTGAAATGGGGTATGCGACGATTTCGCTATCCCGGGTATGCGACGATTTCGCTACCCGAAGACGGAGGTGACGATTTCACTCCTTGGACGTTGGAACTATTATGGTGATGCGGCGATTCTGAAACCATAAGTTAATGACAAGTAGTTGAACTTGGTCAATGTGAGATATAGGATTAACCTAGGAGAAAATAAAAATTGACATTTTATTTGGTTGCATCCTTTATTTTATTTACAAGCATGTAAATATTTATTGCATAGTTATTTGTGATCTAACTTATGCATATGGTGTTTCTTTGGACCTGGTGGGTCGAGCTTCTCTCTTGGGTGGCCTTACCCACTGGGAACTATGTTTATAGTTCTCACCCTACGTTTTTCAGGTCCATCCGAGAGTAAGGCGGCGGAGCGAGGCAAGGGTTTAGCTCTCTAGATAGCGTCCCTTCCATTTTGGTGATACATAGAGTTGTACCCCTAGTCTTGGACATTGTTAGTATAGGGTTTCTCATTAAATGTATGCAACTTGTATTTTCCATAATTTCGGGAACATGATGTATGGAATGGAAATGAAAGAAAAGAAAATTTTGGGCATGTTTAAATGTGCAAATGTGATGTAATAGAAGTAGAACTTCTTTATGTTGATGCTTTCCTTGTGCAACTCTTGTACTCCGTTCCTAGTTGGAACCTTGTGGATATGCTTGTGTTGTGACACCTTGGGCGGGTAGGGGAGACTCTATCCGTTCGGCGGGTCTGGGGCACGCGCTCGTGCGGTTTGTCCTTCCACCTACTTGGTGTTAAGGCACGGCGGGGCGTGACAGACTGAGGTGGTATCAGAGCGTAGAAACGGTCTAGGTGGACCTAAGAAACCCTAGGAGGGAAAAGACCCTGGGAGTGTAGGCTCGTGAGTGACGAGATCTTTGATTGTGGCGAAAGATAAGTGATTGGGTTATGTCCTTATACCTCTAGTTGGAAGTAGAGGTAGATTCGAGGTGTGTCTTATTCTTCACCAAGAGAGTTCGTGTTGGCGGCCGACAACATGAAACCAAGTGAGGGGAATAAGAACCCTTGTGTGACTTTCGCCTAGATTGGGTTCATGTTTATTTTCGTGAGACGTTATGTTGTGAATGACTTTGAATGTCATGAAATGACCAAAGTCATTGTGTTTTCAGGAGATAATGGTACGTGGACGGCCTCCTACGAGAGCTGGGCTCGGAGGATCGAGCGCGGCTCCCGAACAACTCGGGGAGGGCGAGAACTCGGGTCTTCATGATCAGTTGACCGAGTTGATGGGCGTGGTTCGGCGACAGGCCGAAACCATGCAGCGACAGGAGGAGCAAATTAAAAAGCTTCAAGACGAAATGGCGCAGCAAGCGGCTGCGATTAGGGGGGAAAGATTGGGAGCGCCTCCGGCCTCTGCTTCGGCACCGGCCGAGGTGGTGACACCGGCGCCGGCTGTGGCGCCACCGGCACCACCAATTGTGGCCGATGGGTCGGTTACTCCTATGCCCGACTCCGCGGTGGAGGATGCGGAGCGAGAGCGCGCACTTGCGGCTCTCATGACGTTCAAAAAGTTCAACCCGCCTATCTTTAACGGGGAGAACGTGGATCCATGGGACGTGGAGACGTGGATCGATACCATGGAGACGCTCTTCGAGGATCTGTATACCTTGGAGAGGGACAAGGTGCACCTCGCCGCTCATTGTTTAGAGCGATCGGCGAAGGTGTGGTGGAAGGGAGTCAGGCGTGATCGACTCTCTAGCCTTCCGCCACCGACTTGGGAGGAGTTTCGGGGTATGGTGTTCGCCGCCTACTTCCCCGATAGTGAGAAAAGGAAACTCCAAGAAAAGTTTCAAAAATTAAAGCAAGGGAACCACACCGTGCGTGAGTACGAGAGGGAGTTCTCGTACATCATTAATTGTGTACCGTGGGTGCAAGAGTTCGCTCTTTGCATCATTGGTGTCCACGTCGCAAGCAAGAAAGCTCATTGCTAGTGGTTGCATTGCTTACTTAGCGACGGTAGTGGATGACCGAAAGGAGGTGTTGGGACTCGAGGACATTCCTGTAGTCCAAGAGTTTCCGGATGTATTTCCGGCGGAGTTACCCGGAATGCCACCGGATCGGGAAATAGAACTTGTGATTGATTTGCTCCCTGGTACGGCGCTGATTTCTAAGGCCCTGTACAGGATGGCACCCGCGGAGCTAAAGGAATTGAAAGCACAATTACAAGATTTGATGGACAAGGGTTTCGTAAAGCCAAGTGTGTCACCTTGGGGAGCCCCTGTTCTATTTTTGTGGAAAAAGGACGGTTCACTGCGGTTATGTGTGGATTACCGTGAGTTGAACAAAGTGACCGTCAAGAATAAGTACCCGTTACCCCGAATTGATGACTTATTCGATCAGTTGCAAGGGTCTCGGGTGTATTCAAAGATTGACTTGCAATCCGGTTATCACCAATTGAAGATTAAACCGGAGGATGTGCACAAGACCGCGTTTAGGACGCGGTATGGACACTATGAATTCACGGTTATGCCTTTCGGGCTTACCAATGCCCCGGCAGCGTTCATGGACTTAATGAACCGTGTGTTCAAACCACTATTGGATCAATTTGTGGTAGTGTTCATATATGGTATTCTTGTCTACTCTCGGAGTGAAGAGGAACATAAAGAGCACCTAAGGATTGTGCTTCAAGTTCTTCGAGAGAACAAGTTGTTCGCCAAGTTAAAGAAGTGCAAATTTTGGATTCGTGAGATCGCTTTCTTGGGTCATGTGATTTCCGCGGGAGGAGTATCGGTGGACCCTATGAAAGTTGAGGCAATCAAGAATTGGCCTCGCCCAACCAATGTCACGGAAGAGCGAAGCTTTTTGGGTCTTGCGGGGACCTATCGGCGGTTCGTGGAGGGATTTTCAAAAATCTCCGGTCCACTAACACGTCTTACCCGCAAGGGAGCCAAATATGTTTGGAGCGAGGAATGCGACCAAAGTTTTAAGGAGCTAAAGGAAATATTGACTTCGGCTCCGGTTCTCGCCTAGCCGATTGCGGGGGAGGGCTTTGTGGTGTATAGTGATGCATCACGGCGTGGTCTTGGGTGTGTGCTTATGCAAAGAGGACAAGTGATAGCATATGCCTCTCGACAGCTGAAGAGCTATGAGCAGAATTACCCCACCCACGACCTAGAGCTTGCAGCAGTGGTATAGCACACTTAACATTAGCAAATTGCGGAGTTCTAGTGAGAGAATAGTGGCTTATACTATTCTGGCGTTTGAGTTGAGTTTGGTGAGCTTCGGAGCGTTTTCGGGACTTGAAAAGTGTGAAAACGGACTCCGGGAGTCAAAATCTGCAAAAGTGCAGATTCTTTTGCAGATTTTGCAATTGCATACCGGTATCTGGTTTTGGGATACCGGAATCCAATGGAAAACTGGATTTTGCGCAGCTCTCGGGTTTTGCGGAATCCGGCATGTGATACCGGAAAAGATGCAATGTATACCGGTACTGATGTTTGGTATACCGGTATACTGTTTCGTGGCCTTTTGGCCGAGGCTCGGGTTTTGCAAATTTTGTGCTGTATACCGGTATGCCTATACGCATACCGGAACACAGTGCAATAGATTGTTGTGCTGTTTTGCAATTTTGGCTTTTTGAGGGGCCTAACTGGATTTTGTTGCTCGGGATTAAGTATACCTTCACCCCTCTCATGTTGTTGTGTTGGCTGAGGATGGAGGAGAAGAAAGGTGAGCTTCCTTCCTCTCTCTCTCTCTTGATTTTCTCCTCTCCAAACCCATGAAGGGTGGTTTTGATCTCCTTTCTCTCCATTTTCTCCATGGAGGTTGACTCTTAGGCTTGGAGGGAGCTCGTGGCTGAAGAGGAGAGCTTGTTGGTGGATTAATCTCCAACCCTAGTCTCTTTTGCTTGGTTTGGAGCTCTTGTGAGGTGTGGCTACCTTTACAACTCCCCTATTTACGTTTATCTCTTGGATTTGGGATGAAGACCTAGTTTCATGAAAACTAGGGTTTGAATTAGGGTTTCGTGATTGTGGGCTCTTGAGGTTGAATTGATGGGTGTAGAATGTTGTTGTAGGTTGGATTTGAAGATCCTTAACCTCAATTTGGGCTTGGAACAAGTTCTACTTGCTCAAAGGTATTTTCCACCCATTTACCTCATGAATTTTGGTAGTTTTCGAATTTGTTCGTTCGAAACTTGTAACCCCTTGGAAAATTATCTTAGGGTATGTGAAGCTCGGGGGACAACTTCGTTTTGAAGTACTGCGAGGTTTCGACGGTTATCCGGTGGGTTTGACCTCATCGAAATGGGTGAACTCCCCCTATGTCTGCTCTAATATTTTAGAGTTGAATTGTTGCATAATCATACTTATTATGACATGATAGAAATATTGGGATTATGATATATGTATAGCATATATGAGAATTACATACTCTATGTAGTAGAGTTCATGATTGTGTTTATACATGGCACATTATGGAAAATTGTGGTGAGATGGCATTTCAATTTATGATAACGTAGAAATGCATGTTGGAATGATTAAACAACATATGAAGCAATGGATGGAAAGTGGACTTGGGGACACTTAGCATTTCGGGTATTGGTAGAAATGAGTATGATATATGACATAGTGAGAGGCTAAGTATGTTACACTTCATTTAGAAGAACAACAAAATTGTCGTGATGTCATTCGAGCTGTTGATGCTCTTGTGTGTTGTATTCTCTGACCCTTGAGGGTATTTTTGTCGCTGTATGTGCCAACACTTTGGAAGCCATGAAGTGATGGAGACCATGAAGATTCCTTGAATGAGGACTGCAAGTGCTTCAAGTTGAAAACATGCTGATTCGGTTGTGAGGACTAGCGTCCCTTGGCAGTTGATGCCAAAGTGGATATGATTGGAGATCTCAAGGAATCAAACCATCCATAGTTGGTTGGGACAAGCGGATGTGATCGAAGTTCAAACTTTCTAGTTTGATTGGATGTTATGGATAATTGTGAGGAGATTACCGAGTTGTCTACTCCCTTCATTTGACTCACACATAAAGGGATTAAACATTTTGGGAAAATATGCGTGAGAGAAGTTCTTGGAACTGTTGGTATGGTTGACGACCGCCAACCTTGGTTACCCCGAAGGCGGGTTATGTGCTTTGTAGTTATGTGTCTCTCCGCGGACTGAGTTACGCTTTGGTGCAGATTAGAAAGGTAGTATTGACCTTTCAGCAATTGAGAGAATGCATGAGGAATCGCCAAATTGTGATTTGAAAATGATTGCCATGGCATTTACTTGGAAACTATGACAACTTTATGTTTAGATAGTGGTGTGAAGTGCACCCAGATCTTAATGTTGGAGATGTCTCTTCACTCAGGAGAATGAGTTGAAGCTGAGAAAACAGATTAGAGGCTGGTGTACTAGAGATATCGATGAGATGGGTAACATGATGTGATATCTATCCTTTGGATCGGATCACGGGAGTTAGCCTTGATCTCGACTTGTAATGGTGCAATTACGATCAAGAATGCAGCGGCTGGTAAATTCCTTGTGGACTGTCAAATGTGCGTTGGCGGTGGAAACTTGCAAGTTGTACCTGTGATAGCAGGATTTATGAGATATGCTAAGTAAAAGCTATCTACCTTGTATGGATAGAGGATGAATACCGGAGCCTCCGGAATTGGATTGTCTCGCTTCCGAGCTAGATGTGATGATTGTTGGGAGATTGTGAATAGTATTAACTATTCACTTGGGTTGGATTGAGAATTCTTGCGCAAGTATACTTGGGTAAATTGTGCGACTGCGTAGAGGGAAAAACGTCTAGCTCTATTGCTTTGGAATTTGGGTCACTGGACGATTCTCGGTGAGAGATAGAATGTGGGCATCTGAATCTGATTGGGATACTTGGTTAAGGAAATCCAAGAGCTTTGTGTATGAGGAATCTAAGTTTCAGATTCTTAGGATTATTTGAGACCCTGAGGCAAATGGGCCTAGTGGCATGTCGAGCTGTTTTACTTCAGATCTGTTGAAGGTATATGATGTGTTTTGACGCTCCGAGCGAGTATTTGAATTCTACCCCGATGGTGGATGTCGTTTCATTAGAGCTACATGAAGATCTAAACTTCAAGGAACAGTCATTGAGGATTGGATTTGTGGAATGTAGGAATTTGGAATTATCACTATTCCTACTACAAGATGCTTTGGAGCAACATCTTGGACGCGATGCATGGTGTGAGAGTTGGAGACTTTACTACGAGGGCGATGTTCTTATCTCGTTTGATTTTGCTGTTTGTTGTTGGTTGTTGATCCGTAGTTTCACGGACGAAACTCCTTTTTAGGAGGGGAGAATGTAGCACACTGAACTTTAGCAAATTGCGGAGTTCTAGTGAGAGAATAGTGGCTTATACTATTCTTGCGTTTGAGTTGAGTTTGGTGAGCTTCGGAGCGTTTTCGGGACTGGAAAGTGCGAAAACGGACTCCGGGAGTCAAAATCTGCAAAAGTGCAGATTTTGCAATTGCATACCGGTATCTTGTTTTGGGATACCGGAATCCAGTGGAAAACTGGATTTTGCGCAGCTCTCGGGTTTTGCGGAATCCGGCATGTGATACCGGAAAAGATGCAATGTATACCGGTACTGATGTTTGGTATACCGGTATACTGTTTCGTGGCCTTTTGGCCGAGGCTCGGGTTTTGCAAATTTTGTGTTGTATACCGGTATGCCTATACGCATACCGGAACACAGTGCAGCAGATTGCAATTTGTGCTGTTTTGCAATTTTGGCTTTTTGAGGGGCCTAACTGGATTTTGTTGCTCGGGATTAAGTATCCCTTCACCCCTCTCATGTTGTTGTGTTGGCTGAGGATGGAGGAGAAGAAAGGTGAGCTTCCTTCCTCTCTCTCTCTCTTGATTTTCTCCTCTCCAAACCCATGAAGGGTGGTTTTGATCTCCTTTCTCTCTATTTTCTCCATGGAGGTTGACTCTTAGGCTTGGAGGGAGCTCGTGGCTGAAGATGAGAGCTTGTTGGTGGATGAATCTCCAACCCTAGTCTCTTTTGCTTGGTTTGGAGCTCTTGTGAGGTGAGTGGCTACCTTTACAACTCCCCTATTTGCGTTTATCTCTTGGATTTGGGATGAAGACCTAGTTTCATAAAAACTAGGGTTTGAATTAGGGTTTCGTGATTGTGGGCTCTTGAGGTTGAATTGATGGGTGTAGAATGTTGTTGTAGGTTGGATTTGAAGATCCTTAACCTCAATTTGGGCTTGGAACAAGTTCTACTTGCTCAAAGGTATTTTCCACCCATTTATCTCATGAATTTTGGTAGTTTTCGAATTTGTTCGTTCGAAACTTGTAACACCTTGGAAAATTATCTTAGGGTATGTGAAGCTCGGGGGACAACTTCGTTTTGAAGTACTGCGAGGTTTCGACGGTTATCCGGTGGGTTTGACCTCACCGAAATGGGTGAACTCCCCCTATGTCTCCTCTAATATTTTAGAGTTGAATTGTTGCATAATCATGCTTATTATGACATGATAGAAATATTGAGATTATGATATATGTATAGCATATATGAGAATTGCATACTCTATGTAGTAGAGTTCATGATTGTGTTTATACATGGCACATTATGGAAAATTGTGGTGAGATGGCATTTCAATTTATGATAACGTAGAAATGCATGTTGGAATGATTAAACAACATATGAAGCAATAGATGGAAAGTGGACTTGGGGACCCTTAGCATTTCGGGTATTGGTAGAAATGAGCATGATATATGACATAGTGAGAGGCTAAGTATGTTACACTTCATTTAGAAGAACAACAAGATTGGCCTTATGACTTAGTACTAGACCCTCGGGTCATTGATTGGTATTCCATGTTTAAGACATGGGGTATGAGTTTTCTTGTTGGCAAGGTAAGTGGTAATTGCATACCATCACTTTGATAATATGAAATAAATATTTGCATGATGGCTTTTATACTCTATGTAGTAGATGTTTGTGTAGCTCATGCATGTCATGGATTATAGTTTTGTCGGCATCATAGAATGCATTGTTATAGCATTTGTAGAATGCATGGATCATGGCATTAGAATAATGCATCGATTGTGGCATTTGTAGAATGCATCGAAAATAGCATTAGTATAATGCATTGAGTATGACTTAGTCATAGCATGTGATAGTAACCCGTTGGGGTCATGAATGAGACTTAGGTCCATTCCTATTGGTAGAGTGAGATGTATCCACTTGCATGTTAGAGACATGTTACATATTGGTAGAAACATACCCACATGTGAATTGAGAACAAGTGTGACTTATGCATTATGATTCCGACCCTCGAGTCGATGTTGTGATTCCATATTTTAGACATGATGAACGTATTTCCTATGCTGTTGACTATGCTTGTTAATGCCATTATGCTCATTCGCACATGCTTGTGAGGGTCGCTCCCTACAAGCCGGCACTCCGGAGTGGGCCTTTTGCGACGTTTGATCGCCTATGTGCAGGTTATATGGGCGCCGAAGTGGATTGCCGTGGGGGAGGCTCATTCTAGCGAGAGAATGTTGACTACCACGGGGCCATTAGGCACGGCACAAGCTGAGACATGAGAAGTCCTTTATGGTAGGAAATATTGTGAGGAATGTTACATTCGACATCATAAGTAATTGATGCATATAGATGTAGCAAATGGACATAATAGTGGATTGTGGCATTACATGTAGTGAGACATTGACATGACTTGGGACATTTGTGGTTAGTGAACATAACATACATATAGTCGGGAACAAATCACATAGTTCATACACGTAGTAGAAAGTCGGTTATACATTTCATACTTGTAGTTGGAGACAAGTCATATGTGTAATAGTAAACTTGACATATAGTGAGTTTATGACATTAGAACATGTGTAGTTGATCATGGCATACTTACACATATATGAATAAAATGTTTACATGCTTTGTAACATGAACACGTTTATAACTTGATGTTAGAGGCATAGTAGAGTAGAACTTTTATATGCTAATCATGCTTTATTACTAAACCTACTTTTGCCTCAGTTGACCTAGCGGTGTAATTCGCCACTCTCGGCGGCTTACCCACTACTATTGTTTAATAGTTCTCACCCCCATTGTTGTTGGATTTTTGTTTCAGAGCCTTCCGCAGCGGGAGAGGCTTGGGATCGTGGCGAGGGGTTTACAGCTAGCTAGAGCCGCGACGATGATGTTTTAGATGGACCCTTGATACCTTTCTTGTATTTTGAATGAAAGGTGTATAGTTGTTCCTAGAGAGTGATCTCCTAGTATTGTTAAGATGTACTTTAAGTAAATTTTATAGTATATCTTGAGATTATAGTTGTGTTGAACTTGTTTTAGTTTTGTTAGCATAGACGCCTTGTGTACATTTTTGTTGTTTGAGTACAGCGGCGGGTCTGTGCACGTGCCAGGTGGCTCCGGCGAGGGCGGCCCGAGCCGTGACACAATCCTCGTTCGTTTTATCGAATCTGAGCATGTATCTGTGCACAAGGCTCGCACTCTATGGGCGGGGGGTACTCATAGAGACGCTCTCATGGGGTTTCAATCCTCAAACTTCGTTGAATGAATCCCCGAGATCATGTACAAGGTCGTTGGCAAGCTCCGCACTCTGAGGCGCAATTAGAAAGCTCTCAACGGGGTGTGCCAAGATCCTATAGTTCCGTTCGAATCTGAAGCATGTACTCCGTGGCAAGGCCACACCTTTGGGCGTAATAAAAGTCTGTCATGGGGTTTCAAATCCTCCTTTCGTTGATCGAATCTGAGCATGTACTCGTGCCAACTGCTCGAGTGATTCTTAGGTTGGTTCAAGATTTAGAAAGTGAGCTCATAGGGGTTCCAATCCTTCGTCGTATTGTTAATCCTGAGCACATGTACTCAGAGGCAGGGGGATGGTCGCACAATTAAGATGCGCAGATGGGAATGAAGGCGACAATTAAAATGTGAATTGTCAATCGTGGAAGTTTACAATTTCTCATAGTTGAATCTGAGCATGTACTCGTGTTTCTCGCACTCTGTTGGGCGTAGATAGAATGCTCTCATGGGGTTTCAATCCTGCGTTCGTTAGATTATGGGCCTATGTACTCGTGGGCAAGATCGCACTAACTTTAGTCGCAATAGGGTCTACAAGCTCACCTCCTCGGGGTTTCAATCGCGCCTCTCGTTCCTATCGAATAAAGAGCATGTGGGCCTCGAGAATTTTTCTCAAGCTCGCAATCTTAGGGCGTAGGGAACAATGCTCTCATGGGGTTTTCAATCCTCGTTCGTTTGATCGAAGGAGGCTGAGCATGTACTTCCGTGGCAAGCCGCGCACTCTTTGGAGCGTACTAGATACTCTCATGGGGTTGGTCCCTCACGTTCGGATCGGGAAGCGGATCTTACCTCGTGGCAATCTCGTACTGTTCGCCGCTTATGAAAGCTCTCATGGGGTTTTTGAATCCTCGTGTCGTTCACCAAAGAATCTGAGCATGTACTCGATGGCAAACCTCGCACAATTGGGCGTGAGAGAACGCTCTCATGGGGTTTCACTCCTCGTTCGTGTACCATCTGAGCATGTACTCGTCCACAGGCAAGCTCTGTACTCTGGGCGTAAATAGAACGCTCTTTAGTAAGTTATTAGATTCCGTAGGGATTCCTCTTTGCGAGTCCGACACACATATTTAGATCATGTACTGCTCGTTCAGGAGTATAATAAAGCTCGCACTCTTTAAAAACCGTAATTTAGAACTTTTAAACTCCAAAAACATAAACATTATTCCAATCCGCCGCATACTTCGAATCTAAGAGATGGTAACTAATGGTATCGTGGCAAGTATCAACAAATCTTAGGCGCAAACAGAAAGCTCTCATTTGGGGTTCCCAACAATCCTCGTTCGTTCAGTCGAATCAGAGCATGTACTCAATGGCAAAGCACGCACTCGATTGGGGCTATTCAGAACGCTCTGAGCATGGGGTGGTTTCAATCCTCGTTCGTTCGAATCAAGGAAATTCAGCAAATTCGAAGTCGTCACACGCCCCCGGGCTAGTTTTTAAAAAAAAACAGGTCAATTTTTTTTTTTTTTAAGTTTTTGAAAGTCTAAACCCGCGCAGTATGATCAATCCCCAATACCACAAAACAGGCACCTCTGTCTATACGTACAGAGTCTCCCCTGTATTTGCACGGCGTACCAACATCATACAACAGGATCACAATCACACTTGCATTCACAATAATCCACACTATACAACATAGAGTATATTTGCATTCAGCTATACCTACATGCTTCTAAGCACTCCTTAAGCGAAGGATGATGCAATGCATAGTACAACAAGCATCCTATTAAAAGTGCTTCCCACTCGAAAGCTTTATTTTCAAACTCTGATAAGCATTAGAAGAATCCAAGAAAAACCTTTGAAAACTGTTCCCACACAGAACATCATTTTGAAAATCAGCTACCACGAAGGGTAGACACCCACACGAAGAAATCCGAATCAGATGCTAATAATCAAAACTAAAACCCAATCTCATGCATAATAAGTCATCATCTCATACAAGTCATTAGCATTCAATATTGATCATCTAACTGAACCATTTATATATCTATCTGACTACTAATGCAGATAAGGAAAAACATAACCAGGGTGATGACCGCTAATGCAGTCTAGCTAGATCGTCCTCGCATCGAACCACGAACTGGCTCCTCGCCCGATCCACCTGAAAAATAGGGAGTGAGAAACCAAAACGAGGTTTCCCAGTGGGTATACAACTGAGCCACAGGGGCATGTCGTAATCACTGAGAAACAAAGGATATATGATAACAATATAATCCGAGATCTACAGTAGCTGTGTCAGTATGAACAGAATAAATGATCAAAACGCTACTGTACAGGAAAAACTAAGCTGTATATGCATCAATGGAAAGAAAACTCCAAATACCCAATCTGAGTTGCCTGCCAGTTGGTCCGAGACCCCAGGCTTGCCTGTCACATTACTTGCACCCGATCTAACTCATGCGCCCGCAGGTCGACTCATCCGGATAGTACACCCTTGATCGGTGGCCAAACCGATCTGGTGTCATGAATACACGCTGTGCAGTGACCGATCATGCGATATGCTCAATAAAAAAGCCGGCAAGGAGCCGATATCTGGCCGAAGCCACAGGCGAAAGGAACGCCGCATCCTGATCAACAGATCAAATCAAAGTCGGCCAGAAGCCGATACCTGGCCGAAGCCACAGGCGAAAGGAACGCCTCATCCATATCAAACAGATCAAATCCAAACCAGCGAAAGGCCGGTACCTGGCCGAAGCCACAACAGATCGAAACACACGACAAGAGAGTCGATGTGTTGCCTGGACAAGAAGTCCACAAATCATCAATGCACAATCCTGCTCTACATGTCCATGACCGCAAATATACTATGCAAGTAAGGTAAGTATGAACGAATGCTGTAAAGAAGGAATCGACATGTAGAGCTATATCAAAGAAGGGACAGGGAATAGTGATACCGACTACTCCGTAGGCTCACCCACCTGTCGTAATAGCGTCGGGAACCTGGACGCGAAGCAGATCAACCGGACCTACGATAGGTCCACGAGTCAGAGACATGTCCCAAAGGACTCTACAAATGCATCTCACACAAATCCCCAAAACCCGAGAGTCGGTTTCCCAAACCGATCTCCGTAAATCACCGGAACTCCCGAAATCGCACCGGGACGTCCCCGAGACACACAAATAGTCCCGCAATGTACCGACTCAATCCACGAGTCAACCGCTGCCCCAAAACACTTCCATTTGGGTGTCTTGGCAGCGAACACAAGATCAAACATCGAAATGATTATCGTCGGACAATCGTTCCGATCCGGGTTCCCGTAAGTGTCGATTTCGACACCGGAACCCACTGCCGCTCACCGGGAGTCTCCGAATACGTGAGACGACCGAGATAACCAGCCAGCAAGGCTCAGCGACAGCTCACAAGGCATGTGAGTCGTGACAGTCGATTCCACATCGCAATCCGTGTTTCGCCGACAAATTTTCGTCGGAAAAAAAAAAAACGCACTAGAAATCGTTCTTCGATTTCCGCGAAAGACGACGGACCTTGGACGATCAGTCCAGAGGTCACCCCAAGTCTACAATTACTGTCCACAGGGCCCACTCGATGCATAATTGCATAGAAGTCCTCGTACTTCCATAAAATCGCATTATTTTATGCGATGTATTGAGCACTATGGTTCGTTACAACAATTAGAGGGTCCTCGGGGTCAGCCGAGACACGTACTGCTAGGTCTCGACATGCCGGAGGCCGTGCTCACACTTCGGAGCACAACCGGACACTGTGGAGCGTGCGGGTGCGACGCGAACTTCAGCGAACTATGCGCACCGCACGATGATCGCGCTTATTCCGCAGATCCGGGAGGCACTGACCACAATGGAGGTGAGCATCGCGTTCGGCACTGATCGACGATCACCGTGCTCACCTCCGGAGGCATCGGAACGGCCTCCGGATCATCAGAATATTGACCCGAACTCAAATCCATGCACAGACTGTAGCAATTAGTGCTTACCGGGCAGAGGGAGCTAGGGTACGGCCGGCGGCAGTTCTCCGGCGGGATCACCGGCGTCAGGGGGTTGCTTCCGGTCGAGGACAACCGACCGTGGCTTCAGCCGGCGGCGGGAGGCGTCGTCGGCGGCGGGCAATGATGCCCTAGCCGCAGCAACAAAGGGGAGCGGCGGCTCCATTCAAGCCAGCAGGCGGCTCCGGTGACGGGAGCGCCGGAGGGGTTGGGTGCGGCCAGTCCGGGGGAGCCGGGGCTCGCGCCGGCTGGCGACGGGAGGTGGCCGGGGCGGCGGGCAGTGATACCCCAGCCGCACCAAACCGAGAGGAGCTCGGGTTAGCCTCTTCCGGCGACGACGGCCACGCGACGGTGTCGGACGGCGTCGGGGGTCCATCCGGGGTCCGGGCTGCGGCGGCGGCGCGCAAGCCCGCACGGCAGCCCGCAAGCCTCAGGCCATATCACGGCTGCGGCGACGAACGGCCCGACCGGCGGCGATGGCGCCGGTCCAGGTCGGATGCGGCGGTGCCGGAGGGTCGCAGGAGGTCGACGTCTGGTCTCAGGAGGCGGCGGTGGTGACCCTCTGACATCCCCAGCCCGCACGGGTCCAGGGTGGCCCAGTCAAGGCTGTAGGGCGGCGCCGGCGCGCAGGGACGGCCGGGGACGGCGGAGCGGCGCGCCAGAAGTCGATGGCGGTGGCAGCAACCCGCAGATATCATGGTTCCACCCCCTTCTAGTCGGTTCAAACCAGAGAAGAAGGGAGGGAGAGGGAGGAGAAAACAAGTAGAGATGGAGGAGCAGCCGGCGGCAGCGGTGGCCGGCGGCGGCTGGCCGGCGACGGCCATGGCGGCGCTCAGGTCGTTATGACCGAGGTGGGAGGTCGGCTAGGGTTGCTGTGGAGGGGGTGGAGGCTATTAGGGTTAGGGTTAGCAAATGAGAACCTTAGAGGCCTATAAGTATACATGTGCCAATTTGCATATAAGTCCACCAAAACCCAGATTTTCGTACTAGTCCCTCACAGCACGTGTAAATCGCGTGCGCGCACCTCCACAAGCGATTTCGCACGACTTGGTACATAAAATATTGGGATTTTAGCAAGGTTACCGTTTCGCGATATTCGACCTATCCTCGAAAAGCGTGCGATATCTTGCGATCCGTCGGTCGGATATTCGAACGGATTACACCAGCGCGTTCAACAGTGCCGAATTATCGAACTCACAATTTTGTTTCGTTCGATTTGATTGCCGATTCGCAGATTAATAGACCCCTTTACCGTTCACATTTTTAATTACAATTTGGTCCCTCAACCATCAAGTAGGTTTTTCTCGGAAACCGTGCGTCAGATCCAAATTCTGTGAGTGCCATTGAGTCCAGAATAGTCGGACAGTTGAAAACGAGCTATTGGACCACTATGAACGGAGTCCGATACACTCCGGAAGCCATCTCTAATCATCGGCTTATCCGGAAAACTAGAGTTACTATTCACTTAAGTGAATTTTGGAAATCGTGTACCTCTTTCATTTTAAATCATTTTCTCCCGAAACTTGACGAGTGATTATGTAATTAAAATACACACATAAACCAATAGGATAAAAATCTCGGATCGTTACAACATAGTTTCGAACGAACAAAGATCGAAACTCCATAGACCATTCGATTACGTCCCTAAGAGTGCGAATTACCACGTACATGTTCACAATTCAAAGGAACGAAGATCGAAGCCTCCATGAGAGCATTCTATTAAGCGCCCCAAGGAGTGCGAATTTGCCATGAGTACAGTGTTTCACATTCGAAGGGACGAAGATCGAATCCCATGAGAGGCATCTATTACGCCCCAATGCTGCGAGATTTGCCACGAGTACATGTTCACATTCCGATCGAACGAAGATTCAAACCCCATAAGATCATTCTATGCGGCCCCAAGAGGCGAGTTTGCCACGATTACATTTCACTATTCAGAACGAACGAAGATCGAAGGCCCCAAAGAGCAAACTATTACGCCAACTAGAGTGGATGAAGTTTAGTTATTGGTCAGAGTTTCGAATTGCCCCCAAGACCCGACGAACAGTTCGACCCTAGCAGCCTCTTCTACCCGTGGCCAGAAGTGCAATGGTTGCGGGGGTCTAAGTACATGTTTTTTCCGACGTTAGGACGATAGTTTTTCGAAACTGCCATGGCGTGTATTTCGGCCCGATTTGCGTCCGAAATTGCGCACGAGTCACATGGTTCCCAAGTGGGGTTTGAACGTAATGAAAGCCAGTGACGCAAGAGAGCTTAGCTAAGAGCGGCTCAGAGTGCGAGTCTGCCACGGACATATTCCTTCGAAGGGAGTAACGAGGGGCGTGAGGGTCGGAGGAGCCGCCCAGCCCTCAGCTTTTCATGTGTCGATAGACCCCCCTAAGAGAGGGGGAAGATGGGGTCCACAGGACACATGGGGGGCAGAGCGGGATCCTCGATAGGCGCAGAGGAGAAGCCCCCATCAGAGTAATCAAGTGCTCCGGAGTCCCGAACCCCCCACCCAAGAGTGCTAGCCCATCCTGAGAGAGCGAACATGTTCACATCTCTACAAACTCACGAGAGGAACGTATGTTGCCCGGGTGCCTCAGAGCATTCTAGCCAACCCACGAGCTGCGAGACGGTGGACTCACCGGCACCAGGTTCACCAGGTAGGGCTTCCTTTAGAAGGAGGTGAACCGGTGGGCGGGAGAGTGCGGGAGGATCTGCCCGATCAGGGAGGAGGGCCAGTTGACCCTCCCCCCCCCCCGCCCTAAGAGTGGCGAGGAGTGAGGCCACGGGAGGAGGGGCATGGGGGGGCCCAGCCGAACGAAGATGAGGAGATCGGAAGACTTCTCCCGTCCCAAGGGTTGGTTATTTTTTCATGGCATGCCGTTATGGAAGGGCCGCGATTTGCCCAGGGTTTGGAGCTAGGGATGTTGGACATTCGCACGAAACCTGAGAAGCGTGAGCATGATGATCCCGCCGGGTAAGCTGGAAGGGGGCAGCATTCCTATTACCCCCAAGGGTGCGAGTTTCCACAAGTACATGTTTCACATTCTCAGGAAACAAAGATCTAGCCCCATCATAGCTTTATATTAGCCCCCCAAGAGTGCTAATTTTGTGAGCCACGAGTTAGCAAGTTCACATTCAAACGAACGGAAATTTCGTAGCCCCAACAAGAGCATTAATTACAGGCCCAAAAGCTGTAGAGCATTAGCTCTGCGTTGCGTCGTTGCCTATCCGCTGGTGCTTACGGACGGTCTTTGCGGACGAGCGGGAGTGCTCTAAACTAGTGTCCATCGTCTTTATGCTAGTTATTGTGCGTAATGTTGCTCGTTTTGGGCTCTTTGTGATTGTGGACAGCGTTTTGCAAAGCTGCGGGCAGCAAGGGCAATGACACCTTGAGGCCCTGTGGAATGTGTTTGTCCAACCTCTCTCGCCTTTTCGCGGAGATCCGGAAATTGATTTTTTGGTGCATTTTTTTTATGATAAAATAGTCGCGCGGGAACGCGTGTTTTTTGGATCGTGCGACTCACTTGTTGGTTTTAATATGAGTGACTTGGCTTCGTCGTAAGTCATAAGCATTTAAAAACTCGTTGGCTGTTCTTCATCGCTGTCCCGAAAGTTTCCGAGGGCAGCGGATGAGTGACGAAGGGTTCCGATGCCAAATAGGCATTTTTCGGGAAACCGGAAAGCTGTTTCGGGTGCGTTTGTGTTCGTGGCACCCCGAGCTTGTGCTCGCTGTCCTGTCACCTTGTTTAGTGTGCTTGGGGACATCAGAGCACTTGGATGGTTTGTTGGTACCCCTTTGGGGCTTAGTGTGGTTTCGGGATCGTCTCGGCAGGTTTTTCGGACGATCCGTCAGTTTCGGGTTGTGAGCACTATGTATTTAGTGTCGACTTGGTGGACCTTGACCCTGTGAGTCTTTCGTAGGTCCTGTCGTGGTTTCCTTGAGAGCCCCGTTGGAGTGTTAGGCTCTATCGTTTACTTTCTGCAGTAGCCCCGGTTACTTCGATAGCCGGAGTCGTCTTCAGTGGACTACGCCTCCCGGTGATACCTTTTCTATCCCTTTCTCACTTGCATGTTGATTATTAGTTCACTAGACTCCCTTTCCTC
This sequence comes from Puya raimondii, assembly GCA_016920855.1. Classification (NCBI taxonomy): domain Eukaryota; kingdom Viridiplantae; phylum Streptophyta; class Magnoliopsida; order Poales; family Bromeliaceae; genus Puya; species Puya raimondii. The sequence goes on along the minus strand of JABWPP010000050.1, from coordinate 204,847,184 downwards.
TACTTTGTGAGCTTGCCATTAGTAGAAGTAGTGTGATTGCTATGGTTTATTGAGACTCGACCTACAGTTGATATCAGTGGTGATCGCCCCATACCTGATGGCATCCGAGCGTCACTCCTTGGACTTGGGTCCCATCGTTGCTAATTCTCCCTGGCTAGTTGCCCGTTCTGTGTACCATTTTGAGCATATTGCATCGATCGTCACAGCTCTTCTTGCACTTCACTGTCATGCCCAGCAGTCAGCTCTCGATCCACCCGCTGGCGGGTGTTCTTTTCCGAAAAAAAGGGTCCCCCGTTGTGCGCTTCCAACCCAGTGAGCCTCTCGACATGTGCATCTGCGGAGTTATGTGCCAAGTGTGTGTGAGCGGGATTGTGACAGTGCCAGGGAACCGTCCCTGTGGACCCTGGTAGTGATTGGTGTTTCATTATTTATCTACACAGTTGATGCATATACCTATTTGCTTACAGTATGCGTAGCTCCGTTCATGTATGGTTCCGTCGCATGCTTACTTATGCTCACCTGTTTTTAATATCTACTATCCTGTTGACCCTCTCGCCGGTGTGCTACACCCTCGCCCCCCGCATCCCTTCCGCTCCCCAGGTTCTCCCCTTCCAAACGCATTGCGGTGCCTTTCTCCCGCCTTGCTGTCCCCCCCTTTGAGGGGAGACATTTTCCCTACATGTTCTCACCCTCCGCACCATCATCTATTTTTTTCAGGTGACCCTGGCAGTGGGTGGGAGTCGCGGACGTTGGTGAGCAACGCGTAGATAGCTGCGACGAGGGTCCCGACCAGATTCTAGCAGCCATTAGTTTGCTTAGGACCCTCCCGACCTGCTGCTCCCTACACCCCAATCATTTAACAATCCACAGGTTGCCCTAAAACCCATCTAAACGACTCTCCCGGTACCAATTTCCACCCAAACGTCGCCCAAACCCCAAGTAGACTTATGCGAATATGGTTCCAGTAGTTTTTGTGTTGATTGCATGCGTAGATATTGTGGATGACTATTAGTTTATATGATCGTTCTTATGGTTTAGTTATGTGATTCTTCTGTGAATAGTGATTTCTACCCCTCGTGGTAGCGATTTTCAAAATAAGTGTTTCCCGTGTGGGGAAACAATTTTCAAACAGCTCCTTTAATCGATCGGCTTTTGAATTTTAAAAGAGAGAGTTCTCGTGTGGAGAACGGTTTTTCAATGATCTTTAAATGGTTGAGATTAGGGTTTCAAATTAAAGCGACAACTTCTGGGCTGAGAAGACTTTTGATCAGCTAACCAATGATGACTGTTAGTTTTGTGCATCGGCATTTCATCCTTCGCCTACGAACTTGTTTAGATACAAGCAATTGTTTAAGGACGTTTAAGCTGTATGCTTTTGGTCATTTTTGATTGTTGTCTTCGCTCGCTGTGAGCCCCGTATCCCGACGTTCTCCACCCCTTTTTATCCCTTCTATCACCGCCGTGCAAAACCCCACCGGGCATACTTTCCTGGTCCGTGTAGACAGCGGGCACTTTCCTTCGCCACAGCCCCACCACGGTCGTTCGCCTCACTTCCTCCTCCCTCTCTCCTCGCTTCTACATCTCGCGACCCATGCCTCACCCTCAAATAGACCGAGCCCCACCTCCCCGCGCCGTCCATCTCCATTCGATCTACTCGTCCCTTCATCCCCCCCGTGCCACCCTCCCCACCCCCCATCCGCACCGCCACACCGCCCTTCCCCCCGGAGCTCACCTTCCCCCCTCTCCCTGCCGCCTCCCTTCCTCCATCCTCGGCCACGCCCCCCTTCGCCTCCCCCCCATTCTCGTCCCGTATCCCTCGCTCCCATTCGTCTTCGCCCTCACCACCACCACTCCCCCCCTCCCCCCCTCCCCCCTCCCCTCCCTTCCCTCCCCCCTCACCCGTCGGCTCCCATCTGCCCGTCCCCCCTCTCCCTCGGATCCCTCTTCCCCCCGCCCCGCCCCGTCCCCACTTCCCTCCCCGACTCCGCACCTGGCCCAGTCCGCTCCGCGGTATCCGGCGGTCTCACAATCTTCCGGCCGTCTTCTAAGCCTATTAGACACCGTTCTATGCTGAGTCATGATCGGGACTCGAGCAACGTTGATCACCATAGTCCCATACGATTGTGCGTGTAGTTGCGCAGACTCGGTTCCCCTCGTTACCCTAACTCGCCCTTTCCCCCGCCCCCCCCCTTCCTCCTTAACTTCGTTCCCCCCCTTCGGGGGTGTTATCCTCCTGCCTCGCCCGAGACCCCTCATCTCACACTTTCGGCTGGTAATTGGCTCTGATACCATCTGTGACGCCGCAACTTCACAGGGGGGTCACCCATCGTAGAACTACTCCCGTCCTAGCATGCTTAA